>CM061279.1:7192500-9738750 GCA_030848825.1 Tadarida brasiliensis | reverse complement strand
GCCACGCACACAGATCACCGGAGGTCCCACAATGCCTGCCTATGGTACATTAATTCCTCACTGAGATGGGCTACTGGGACAGTACTCTGATCCACAGGACAGCATAAGGTGAAAGTTAATTTATTCCATACGTACACCAAATTGAACCGGGGTAATAAAATGCTGCATACGAAGGATCATTACAGAACAACTTAGATAACTACGTGAGGGTGTTTGGTAAATAGGTTATCAGTCTTTTAATGTCGAATGGATAATTCTAAACTTCGAGGACTTATGATTTGAAAAGGTCTTTTCATTGACTGTGCAATCCCGTCTGTATTATGATTTGCTTAAAAAAAAAAAAAAAGCTATTGTTTCCAGCTGATTCTAAGGCAGCACCCCCAAATATATGCATACCAATATACAAAAAGGATGTGCAACAATAGAATGGCATTTAAATAAAACATGAGATACAATGTTTCACCCATCAGATTAACAAACATTCAGCCTTGCTGGGGCGGCTGCTGGAAGCGGACCCGTTCCTCCACTGATCATTGTGACGTGGGAGATCATTTAACAAAGTCTCACAAAATATAAAATTCCCGCAAGCCTTGACTCCAATCCCACTGCTTCGTATTTATTTTGGAGTTCCACTAGAAGAATATTTTTTAAACGTTTTGTTTTTTTTTCAATTTATTGATTTGAGAGAGAGAGAGAGGAAAGAGAGAAAACCATGGATTTGTTATTCCACTTATTTATGCACTCATTGGTTGATTCCTGTATGTGCCCTGACCAGGGATCGAACCTACAACGTTGGCGTATTGGGACGATGCTCAGTCAACTGAGCTACCTGGCCAGGGCTTCCATTAGAAGAAGGTTAATGAATATTCCTGCCACCACTGTTTTTAAAAGAGGAAACAACAAACACAACTGCAAACTAATCCAAAGGTGAATCAGTGGGGGGCTAAAGAAATGATGTTTTAGCCACAGAACGGAATATTACGCAGCTGATAAAAAGGACACATGGGGCCCCGAGCAGGTCACTGACACTTAGAGACTCAATATCCCCATCAGTAAAGGAGGTCTAATAACACGCCTCTTGAAGGGCTGGGATATTTAGAAAGATAGGGTACAACGCCTGACACATAGATCTCAGTAAACAGCACTTATCAACATTCTATGATTATTTGTAAGAGTCCCAGACACCATTTCCTGAGTTAATCATAGTTCTCATCTTTGCTCTCCTTGGTGTATTATGATGCCACGTAACTAACAAACGGATCAAGTGGCCAGCGACAGGTGTAGGGCTGAGATGCCCCAGGAACGTGTCTGCAGCCAGGGTGTTCCTGGCCTTTGACACTGGCTGGCCCCAGGTCCAGCCCGGCTGCTGTAGAGCGATATCTGCAGACACCGATGGGGACAGAGCAGAGCCGTTCTGCAGGCCAGTGGGGGCTCTGAAATGACACCGAGGGCCCCCGAGTCCAGCGATGACTCACAGCACAGTGTCACAGTGATCTGAAGACAACCAACAGTGCATCTCTCAAAACCACGTATTAGCTCCATCATCAGAGAATCACAGATAGTGGAACATCCTGGGAAGGTGTGATTTTCTCCCGGATGAGTTCTAGGACTCAGGGAAAGGTGGGAATGGGGGAGGGAGAAGGAGGAGAGGATCTGTTTAACCCCGCCCCCTTGGGGGCGGTGAATGTCTCCCATCTGGTCTTAGTCTAATAGGGAAAGGTCCTCTGCCCTTTGCTTTCGGAATTGATGGTCTTGGACTCCACTGTTACTGCCCCGGCTCCCTGAAAGGTCCTTTGATTTATCCCCTTTATATTAGAAAACCCTATCTGCTCATTATCTAGGAAGGTCACTGGAAGGAAGATATTTCTTCCAGCTTCAATAGTAGATCAGTTGGCCTTTTTCTCATATCTTCGTGAGCAAGGCAGGAGCCGTGTGAGTATGGGGGAGGCCAGGAAAAACTATAAAGGCAAATTTATTCCTGAGCAGAAATCGTAATGCAAGGACCTGGCAGAATGTATAAATATGCAAAGCAGGCTCATCAGCTAGTGTCCTCGGTTTCTATTTCAACGTTTATTTCCAAAGCTAATTATTCCTGTCAACAGGAAGTCCTGCCTCAAATAAGGTGGCCAGAGACCATTAGTCATTGGGAATGTTTCTGTATTTTAGCTGGGGCTTGAATTTCCCAGTCTATTCATTTCCCAGCAGGGACCTAGGATCAGCTAACATTTTCAAGAGTGGAGATAGATATCTATCCATATCTTATTTAAATATATATATTTAAACAAGATACAGCATTGTTATAAAAATTTATTTTTACAAGGAAGTTCTATGTGTTTAATTTCTAAATCACTTTTCCTTACTTATCCATATTAGCTTGCCTTTTCTTTGGGTCAAAAATAAAGAGAGTGTGTGTGTGTGTGCGTGTCTCTGTGTGTGTGTGTATCTGTGTGTGTGTATGTATCTGTGTGTGTGTATGTGTATCTGTGTGTGTGTGTGTGCCTGTGTTTGTGTCTGTATCTGTGTGTGTGTATGTGTATCTGTGTGTGTGTGTGCCTGTGTGTGTGTGCATGCCTTCCATTGGATGCATAGATGGGCCATGTTACACAAATACAACTAGAACTGCTTAGACCAATGAAGCCAACATTTCCAACCCAGAAACGTTCTGATGTTGCTGTAAGTTCATCCAGAATCTCTCAGGACAGTCGCCGGGATCGTCTACATCCGAGTCGTCCGTGGGCGCTTCTTTACAATGCAGTTTCTTGGGCCCACTCGAGCCCACCCGAGCCGGGCATTTCAGAGGGGGAACCCAGGAGTCTGCACTGTAAACACACTCCTGATCGAGATCCACGGGGCTGTTCAGATAAAAATTCTCAAGTGTATGTGTAGGTGCAGGGCCATTCCTTCATTCCACAACCTGACAGTAGGGGGAGCTCTCCTGCCAGCAGCCCAGCCTTCCAAGAGGAAAAAATAATAGCCAGGGGGTTCAGAGACCAAGTGAATTTGCAAAATGTACTGGTCTCTGGGATCCCAGGGGAGGTACCGTTTGGATGATAACCTTCAACCTCCTTTGGTTCTCCTCCAGATTCCATCATAGAGGCCCTCTTCCTTTCATTATAACAAAAGTTGGGTCGAGAATAAATGTCCAGTGTGGCTCAGTGGTTGAGCGTCGACCCATGCACCAAGAGGTCGCCGGTTCGATTCCCGGTCAGGGCACATGTCCAGGTTGTGGGCCCGATCCCCAGTGGGGGGCATGCAGGAGGCAGCCAATCGATGTTCTCTCTCATTGATGTTTCTGTCTCTCTCTCCCTCTCCCTTCTTCTCTCTAAAATCAATAAAGAAAAAAAATTTTAAAAATAAATGCAACGTCAGTGATAGAGCACTTAAATGGTAAATGTTATGATAGGAAAAGTATACCTCCATAAAGCTGTTAAAATAAATAAGAAATTTGAAAATAATTAAAGAATTGAATTGTAACTTGCGTGTGAATGTCTTTGGGAGCTAACGGGTTCAAGTCTAATATCTCCATAACACAATTCTTTGGGGCTCTTCAAAATACATCCATGCATCCAACTAATAATGACCGAGTCCTGCTCTAGGCACAATTTGGGACTAGGTGATACAAAATAAAATTTAAAAATCTTTGAGTAGCCCGGCCAGTGTGGCTCAGTGGTTGAGCGTCGACCCATGCACCAAGAAGTCGCCAGTTTGATTCCCGGTCAAGGCACATGCCCAGGTTGTGAGTCCGATCCCCAGTGGGGGGCATGCAGGAGGCGGCCAATCGATGTTCTCTCTCATCGATGTTTCTATCTCTCTCTAAAATCAATAAAGTAAAAAAAAATTTTCAATAAAAATCTTTCAGTAAATTGTCTATGCTCTCGCCCCCGCAGCGTCCATGGAGCGTGTCTATATACCAAGCATCAAAGTATGTGGATTTTCACTTTGGTTTCTTCATTACTTGCTGAACAAAGCTACCTGTGGGCCTCTGACTCTTTGCAAGGCAGAACTGAATTTGGTAACTAACAGACCAAAGCAGCGAGAACAGCGGGGACCCTTTAATCTGCATAAGGAGACTGGTATTTACCACGATCCTATCTATCAGAGGCCCTGAAGGGACTGACAGGAGGACTTTTCTATGACATGCATTGCTAAGGGCAGCAGAGTCGGGGTCCAGCTCCCTTTCTGTGGCAATCTGGGCAAATCCCTAGGAAAGCCACAGCAGGAAGAGTGACCTGCAGGGATAGGACTGGACAGGCAGGGCCATTGGCAGGAGAAGCAGAACAGAAGGGATAGGAACTTCCTCTCCCTTCCCTGAATCCCATAACTGGATCTCCTGATTCTCCAAGCCCACGGAAACAACCACCTACGAAAACATCATTGGCCAATAACTGCAAGGTTAGATGACCCAAGTAATCACTTTTGGCTTTTGCAAGAGTGAGAGGGAAGGGTCGTCTGGAAAAGCTGTGCACTCTGAGTCCATTCACAGGGGGTCACCAAGGGCGCACAATGAAAATTCTCAAGGAGAGGAGCTGTGACGCCATCCCTGTCCTCCGGTCTGAGTCACTTCTCTCTATTGCCACCATGTCACCCGCGAGCACAGACGGCTCCGTGCCTTGTGGCTGGTTCTGTCTGCCAGCCCCTCAGCCCCTGTCCATTCAGTCTTAGCCCTTGTGTTCAGCCTGACATGACTTTTAAACTACTCATAGTTTTATTATTTTTTAATTCCAAAAGATCTAAAGAAGATTAAGGGGGCCATTAACATTTATATAACATGGACCATATGCAGACCATGACACTAGGCACACTGCATGAACCCCCCAAATAACTCCTAGACGCCGGCATTGCCCCTCTGTTTTGTAGATTAAATAACTACAGCCTGAAGCAGCTCAACAAAATGCCTTCCAGCCAACATGAAAGCCAGACTCGAAACTTGAACCCAACCTCTTTGCCGTCAAGCTGTGGTGTTTCAACATTTAGGAAGGAACCAAACCCTTTCCTTGAAGGTGAATTAGCACCGGGCATGAAGTTTCTTTACACTTCTGGTCCGTGGCCTGCAGATCCAAAACTCACGAGGCTCCATCAGCACGCAGAATGGTGAGGTCTTACCACACCTGCAGACTTAAACACGACCCCCATCATTATGGTTAACAATTCATTATCCCATGTTTTGTTTTGATTTTTTTTAATCTTCACCCGAGAATATTTTTCCATTTACCTTTAGGCAGATTAGGAGGGGGAAGGAAGAGGGAGAGAGAGAGAGAGAGAGAGAGAGAGAGAGAGAAACATCGATGCGAGAGAGGTATCAACTAGTTGCCTCCTGTGTGACCCCAACCAGGGCAGGGGACAAGGTACATGCCCTCGGCTGGAATTGAAAATTGAACCTGGGACTCATTGGTCCACAGGCCGATGCTCTAGCTGCTGAGCCAAACTAGCCAGGGCTCATTATCCCATGTTTTGGGTTTTTTTTTTTGTTTTGTTTTGTTTTTTCCATTTACAGTATCATTCTATTTCTAATCATTCACCATTCCCTTGACTTTCAAAGCCATGCCTACAGTGGCCAAATTCTTCCTTTTCCGCTATGCCCTAGACCACTGTCCACTCTAGGAAGGGTATTTCTTCAAAGTCTCCATGTTTCTGACCCTCACTGTCCCCAACCTGGCATGACAGGTGTCCCTCATCTTCCTTGTTAGGGAACCTTCTCCTGCTAATATAAACAGCCTGCCTCCAGTCCCTGGAACAGAAAGTTCTCTGGACTCTGTGACCCTACCCCTGAGCACAGCTGAGGACACCACCATGGGCCTCTGACTCATGAGGAAACAATCGATAGGCAGGTTAGTGACAACTGAGGTGGAGGGTTCTGCCCACTCAGACAGGAGCTTTGTCAAAGGACGTCTCAGCCTCCATCTGGGTGGGGCCCCGGGCAAGATAAATCAGCAGCCTGTGCCCCCAAGGGAAAAGAGAAGGGACGGGGATGCTTAAGGATATAAATGGGGCTCTGAGGGGCCTCTGAGCACTGCAGTGACAGTCACCTCTGGGTGCTGAAGGATTTCATTTCTCGATTTCTATCCATGTAAAATTTGGTGGAATTTCCCTTCCTATCTAAAATTTGCAAAATTACCTTACCCTTATAACAAAACTTTATTTTTACTTGGGATACCTGAAGTCAATTCCTTTTCCTTACCAGAAAGCTGATAAAAATACCTTTTTCTTGACCCATCCAACTCTCACCCAAATGCCTACCCACCTCCCCATGGAGTCACTTCTGAACTAATGTGATCTCTCTGTGTACTAATTTCCTACAAGCACTTGTACACTGGGCTATTAACTACCACTCAGCTGCACACTATTTTCTAGTTCAGTCTTATGTCCCCAGTTAGATAGCAGTCTCCTTAAAATCTGAGACAATTTTGGATCAATTTGAATCTATTTGAATGTTATCAGAATCCCCAATCCTATTTTCTCCAACAGATCCTCAAAATAAAACAAACACAATAGTGTGAATTACACCCAGCACACTTTCACGCAGAATTACAGAACTTGCTGGGTGGGTAGGCTGTGGTAATGAACATATTAACTGCTTTAAGCTACATTACAGAAGCTCAGAGCAGTCAATGGTCACTCAGCTAATAAGATTAGTCCTGGGCTCTCACATGTGGAAGGTCTGGGGTAATCCAAACATGGGAAATCCAGACAGTTTTATTCTTTATATTGATTTGCAAATATTAGACCAGTCTTGCATCCCTGGGATACATCCTACTTGGTCATGGGGAATAATTTTTTAATATATTGCTGGATCTGAGTTGCTAATAACTTTGTTGAGAATTTTGGCGTCCATGTTCATCAAGGATATTGGCCTACAGTGTTTTATTTTTTCTTTGTAGTGTTCTTATCTGGTTTTGGAATTAGGATTACGCTGACCTCATAAAAAGAGCTTGGGAGTCTTCCTTCCTCTTAAATTTTTTGAAATAGTTTCAGGAGAACAGGTGTTAGTTCTTCTTTGAATGTTTGGTAAAACTCCCTGTGAAGCTGTCTGGACCAGGGCTTTTGTTTGCTGGGAGTTTATTGATTACTGCTTCAATTTGCTTAGTTGTTTTTGGACTGTTCGAGTTTTCTGATTCTTCCCTGTTGAGATTTGGAAGCTTGCGTGATTCTAGGAATTTGTCCATTTCACCTAGGTTCTTTCTTTGTCTCTATTGTTTGCCATTTTAATTATGATGTGTCTAGCTGTCAGTCTTTTGAGGTTCATCTTGAGTGGGACTCTCTGTGTTTCCTGTACTTGTGTGACTTTTTCCTTCACCAGGTTAGGGAAGTTTTCTGTCATTATTTCCTCAAATAGATTCTCTATTCCATTTTCTGATTCTTTTCCTTCTGGTACCCTTATGGTATGAATGTTGTTATGTTGCATGTTGTCCCAAAGCTCCCTTAAACTTTCCTCCTACTTTTAAATTCTTTTTCCATCTGCTGCTCTAATTGGGTGTTTTTTTTCTAACTTCTCTTCTATCTCGATGATTCAGTCCTCAGCTTCTTCTAACCTACTATTGAATCTTTTCAAGGTGTTCTGTATTTCAGCAATGTCATTCTTCATTTCCTTTTGATTCTTATTAATAGCTTCTACCTCTTTTTTCAAGCTCCCGCTGAGTTCTTTATTGTTGTCATTAAGTCGCTTGTAATTCTCGCTGAGTTGTTTGAGCACCCTTACTACCATTACTCTGAATTCTTCATTTGACAAACTGTTTGCCTCCATTTCATTTAGCTCCTATTTTGGTAATGTCTCCTTTCCTTTCATTTCGGGGTTGTTTCTTTGTCTCACCATTTTCGCAGTCTGGTAGTTCGGGATGCCCTGGGTTGTGCTGGCAAGTTGGTGCATCCAGGGCATCGGGTCATGCTGGGGCCGGATCTCAGATCCAGTTCGGTCGTCTGGGGATGCTGGCAGCTCTCGGTGGCAGCTGCAGTCATGGGGCAGGTGGCTCTTGGCTGCTGTGGGTTCTGTGGTGTCAGCAGCTCTGGGCCGATGTGTGGCCATTGGGGCCAGTGCCTCTCATCTGCTGTAGGCCCAGGAGGACTGAGGGCAGGTGCCTCGTGTTACTATGTCATCGTAGGCACTGCTGGGTTGTGCGCGTCCAGCTGGTGCACTGCTGGGCTGCGTGGTTCCCAAGGTACCACTGCTGCCAAGTGTGGCTCAGCTCCTGAGGCACTGCTGCTGCTGCTGGGGGCGTGGCTCGGCTCCCTGCGCTGCTGCTTTTCCTGGGGGTGGGGTTTGCCTCCCCAAGCCACTGCTGCTACTGCTGGGGGCGGGGCTCGGCTCCCTGAGCTGCTGCTGCTGCTGCCAGGGTGGGGCTCAGCTAGGCTGCTGCTGCCAGTGGGCATACTTTAATATTCTTTTAATACATTCTTATGTTGAGAGCTACTGATGACTGAATAGGGAGAGGAGGGATGGAGGGATGTTATTGTTTGGAAGGGGAGTCCCTTCCCATAAAAATATCAGGTATTTTGGGGTTCTTCTGGGGTTCTTCCCTTTGTCTCCTTGCTCCACTAGAACTCAAAAGTAATGCCTTTTTAAAGCTAGGTTATTGTTACAGCTATAAAACTCCTGGAACAGTAAACAGGAGTCGAACGTGCGGGCTTTGAAGGTGACGGGGGTTATTTAAGAGCGTTATCAGAAGTAGGCTGCTGCAAACACGCGGTATCAGAAAACCATAAACCTTCCCCTTCACAGGAAAGACTGGCTCATCTGTTCAACAGGCCACCCTACCGCGGGGGCGGGGAGGGCTGCCTAAACTTCGTGTCACACAGCCGTGGACACGCCCAGCCCTCCCTGCCATCCTGCCGTATAGATGAACAGGTTAAGGAGTAAGACGTATCCCTGTCGCTGGCTGAGGGCAAGGGTGAGTCCGTCTGCCCGAAGAGTGGACACGTTACTTGTGGGAAGTGGTAGAGCAAGCCGGCGGCAGAGCTAGGGAGTGAGCCCAGGTGTTTTGGAAACTGCAAACCGTGATGTTAAGATGATTCTCTGATACGTCTCATCTCTCCGGCCCAAGTTACACTGTGCTTCATTGGTCTTGTGGGAAAATTTGTGTAAAAAATATAAGGGAGAGGTGTACATCAATAGCACCCCAGTAAATTCTATTTTAAAAAAGAAAGAAGAGGGATTTCGTGGTCAAATTATCTGCCCATAACTTCTCCCTTTTGGAGCCTTACAATGAACTCTAGAATATCTAAGGTACTGAGAAAGTCTGTAATAGAAGTGTTTGCTTTCCTTTTTCTTTTTAATTTTTTTTTCTTTATTGATTTTAGAGAGAGGAAGGGAGAGGGAGAGAGAGATAGAAACATCGATGAGAGAGAAAATCGACTGGCCACCTCCTGCAGCCCCCCACTGGGGATCGGGCCCACAACCTGGGCATGTGCCCTGGCCGGGAATCGAACTGGCGACCTCTTGGTGCATGGGTCGATGCTCAACCACTGAGCCACACCAGCCAGGGGAAATGTTTGCTTTTCTTATGTAATTCAGGTTTCCCAAATTCACCTGACTTTTAGAACCCTTTCATATCACACGAGACAAGGTTCTGTTGCCAACGACACACGCCGAATGCATGCCAAATACAGCCCTAGTAGGCAGAGCCAGAAAAGCCCACGTATTTAAAGATAAAATCACATTTTTCTATGGAGAAACACGAAAGGGGCAGAGCAGCAGCTGGTGAGACCCTCGCCATCTGAACCCCCACTTCAGCTCCGCTGTGCTCG
The DNA here is from genome assembly GCA_030848825.1 of Tadarida brasiliensis. Lineage (NCBI taxonomy): Eukaryota > Metazoa > Chordata > Mammalia > Chiroptera > Molossidae > Tadarida > Tadarida brasiliensis. Next base: position 9,729,012 of record CM061279.1, on the reverse strand, counting down.
CCCCCAGGTTTATTCCGAAGCATCGCCCACTGCAGCTCCGTGTACGAGGGGTTCGAAGCTGGGTTCCCCCAGTGCGGTGTGGTTACAGTGGGGGCAGCCTGGCCCCCGTGTCTGGCTCACTCGCTCACACACTGAGATGTCACAGGCCCTCCGTTACACCTTTGAAAGCTGGGGTTTCTCATCTGCAACACGGTTTAAAAGAACTTTGCTTGGGAGGGGTGTGGTGATAACTAGAAGCAATGTGTTTCCCCAGCCCCGAGCAGAATCGCTGTTTCCTGTTCCCACACCACCGGCCACATGGCTGCAGTCCCCTCCTGGAGATGTCTGTCTTCTCCAGGAGACGACCTCTGAGGACGAGGCCTGTGTCATAAACCCAGCGCCTTCCACACACAGTGCCCAGCGCAATACAGGGCCTTGAAATGCCCAATAAATACTGTGAAAAAGGAGACATAAGGGGAAGTGTAATAAACTATGATTCTTGCCTGCAGAGCACAAGCCTTCTAACTGAGAAGGAAATACACCAGAAGTGACCCGTGACCAAACGCAGTAAGTGATGGCGTCAAACGGGTGGTCCTGTCCAGTTACAAATGCTCAAACGGCCCGGCCGGTGTGGCTCAGTGGTTGAGCATTGACCTGTGCACTGGTTTGATTCCCGGTCAGGGCACATGCCCAGGTTGTGGGCCCGATCCCTAGTGGGGAGCATGCAGGAGGCGGTCAATTGATGTTCTCTCTCATCGATGTTTCTCTCTCTCTCTCTCCCTCTCACTTCCTCTTTCTGTAAATATCAATAAAGAAAAAAAATTGTTTAAATAATAAAAAATTAAAAAATGCTCAAACGAAGAAAAAAAAATGCTCAAAGGATACTCATCAACATGTCTAGTACCACAGAAATAGCACAGGCCTGCTCACACTTACCACGTGCACACTTACGCCCTTACTCCACACGGAGACGGCACCCAATTTTACGTGAACATTAAGAAGAAGTAACAGACGGGTCGGTGTAGTCTGTGGGCATTAGGAGAGCCTCACGGTTTACCAGTCAGAGGAAGGGTGTTCGCTGTGGCTTCACAGGGACACGGCCTTGCAGCCCAGTGAAGTCATTTGTCATCTTGGTGGCACTGGGAAAGCTATTCAGGCTCTCCAAGCCTAAGTTTTCCTCTCTGTTAAAAATTGCTGGTGGAGTTGAAAACGTGTCCGTGGGATCAAACAGGAGGAAATACAGAAATGCACCGAGCAGGGAATCCAGCATGGTGCAGGCTTTGGCTGTGTTTAATCTATTAATAATTCACAGTTATCTCTCCAAGTAAACTGAGCTCTTTGGGGTCTGAGGCCCCACCGCACGAATCTGCTTCCTCATCGCCAAGCACTGCACCAAGCACACACCAGCGAGGCCATAAATCTCTGCCGCGGCGTTAAACGAACACATGATGAGAAGCCACAGCAAGATGGAGCGTGAAATGCCCCCGATCGCCTCGCACCCCGACTTTATTAAAATTCCAGCAGCCATGCCCGGGAACTAGGGCACCTCCGCTATTGTTCATGGAGCTGGGCAACAGGCCAAGACAGCCACCGTTTTTTCAATGGAACATATTTATGCCAAGCATTTTTAAACATTTACTCTCGTCGGACAAAATAGGAGACCCGAAAGGATACAAAGAGGCAAGTATGTAGACAGACAGTAAATATATATGAAGTGCTTCGCAAAAAGAAATACATACTTTTGTATACATATGTGCATGTACATACACACCTACAAGACAAAATATTAGTAGCAGTGAAAGATATAGTGGGAGTAGGAGAAGGGTATTAGATGTAGGACATATATTTCCCTAATACTGTCAATATGTGTGTGCATTTCCTTTTAAATCTGACCACGCGCCCTTAATATGGATTTTTTAAAAATAAGTTTGTATTGATTTTTTAGAGTGAGAGGAAGGGAGAGAGAGAAACATCGATGTGAGAGAGAAACATTGATCAGCTGCCTCCTGCACGCCCCCTACTGGGGATCGAGCCCACAACCCAGGCATGTGCCCTGACCAGGAATCGAACCAGGACCTCTCAGTCCATGGGATGATGCTCAGCCCACTGAGTTACACCGGCCAGGTTTTTTTGGGTAAGTTTTGTGTTCCTTAGCTTTAATATAATTATAAGCCAAGGAACAATGTCCTTATTTCGGATAGAATGTGAAGACAAGGCAATTAGCCCTGCTGTGCCTCAGTAGTTGCATCTGTAAAATGGAGCAATAATGAGACCTTCCTAATAAGATCGTTATGCGGAGTGTCCTCTCCATTTTCACGTGATACCCAGGAAAGCAGCGTGGATGCAAAGGAAAACCCTTGAGGAGTGTCAGTTGAGTAAATGTGGGAAAGAAAAATGGGACGGAAATAAGATGGCAATGGGCTGGGATTTTGCCTTATTCCGGCCCACTGGCTAAACGAGTGCCCTGGAGCACATTTCTAGAGCCAACTACCCCCTAAGATTCTCAGGTCCCTGGCTTCCATCAGCAAACTTGACTTCAAAGGCATCCAGAAAAAACTCTGGCTACTCCAGGTTGCCTCCGGCCAATGACTTCCCCTGTGACTGGAAAGTCAGTCTGGCTGGGGTGAAAGTGATAGCTTCCTCTCTACATCTTTGCCTTCCTGCCGGCTTTCATGTTTCGTCCGCCAGCATTAGAGAAGGAAAGAAAACCAACACAATTTCCATTCTGTTCGCCCTGCAGGATCCGATAGGACCCCGGAAGACAAAGCTGGAGACTTTGCTGCTTTGCAGATCATCATCGGGGCACCAGCTACAGTCTCAGTGCAGAGTATTTACTGCTGGTGATAACATAAGGAGCAGAAAGATCACAGCATGGTTTGGGGATCCCTGGTGGCATTTTCTGCTTTCAGTGATGGAGGGAGGATGTCCACCCTCAGATGTGAGACAGCTGGTGTGGACGGATGCCTTGGGGTAAGGGAATTGGACAGTGCCCCAGTCTCTGCACCCACGAAGTTTCTCCAAGAGAGGCCTTATTTCTAGGTCAGTCAGTATAGTAAAGAAAAGCCGCCCAGCCAGTGTGGCTCAGTGGCTGAACGTCGACCCATGCACCAAGAGGCCACCGGTTTGATTCCCAGTCGGGGCACATGCCCAGGTTGTGGGTCAAATCCCCAGTGGGGGGCATGCAGGAGGCGGCCAATCGATGTTCTCTCTCATTGCTGTTTCTATCTCTCCCTCCCTCTCCCTTCCTCTCTCTCTAAGATCAATAAAGAAAAAATATTTAAAAAATAAATAAATAAAGGCAAGTTTTCCCCCTTAGCCTCAGGCTTCACTGTGACTCCACAGGGCTCTGGAAAGAGACAAGGCAGCTGGGAGCAGCCTAGAGGTGGGAAGGCAGGCCCCGCCAATGCTTGTGGGGCCACCTGTCTGGCTGAGGCCCCCGAATGCACCTTCTAACTCCAACCCTTACTCTGTCAACTCATTTCCATGCAGTTAAACGACGTCACATGACAGAATGAAATGACCTCAACGGCAGGTAGCCTAGGCCCTTCTCCCCAGCACTGTTTATTTCCTGTGGAACCGTGGCGCAGTTACTTGGTTATTCTGGGCCTCACTTACCACATCTGTAAAACGGGCACATCTCTGTCAGCTCAGTGATTCTGTCAGACCGTGACGAACTTGCCCAGCTGAGGTTTTCCAGAAACGAGAGGGGTACCTACTTGCCTTTATACAATGCCTTTAGAGACCAAGAACACAGCCCTGGCAGGTTTGGCTTAGCAGTTAGAGCATCAGAGGGTCGCAGGTTCGATCCCTGCTCTTCCCCTCCCTCGCTTCCACTCGATCTAAAAATCAATGGGAATATATCCTCCAGTGAGGATTTACATGTACACATGAATGAATGAATGAATGAATGAATGAATGAATGAATGAATGAATGAATGATTAAAGCAAAGAACCTAGAACACAGTCAATTTTTTCCAGGTTCAGTGCTTGTTTTTGAGGTCAAGTCTCCCTGTATTTAATTTTTATGCAGGGAAACTGAGGAAGTTGCCTGTTATAAGCCGTTTGCCTATGGACACCGAGTAAGTGTGTGGAAATGAAGTATATTATCCGGGTCTCCTCATTCTAAGTGCACTTGTTCTTACATCAGCCAGGGAGCGCACGGATAACCCTGGGCAAGTCCTGAACCTCTGTGGACCGCACGGTGTCACTGATAAATAAGAGGACAGGCGTGATGATCTGTCACTGGTTCTCAGAGTCCATCAACAGACTGCTCCCCAGTGTCCTTAAACCAGGAAACCAGAATCAAGCCTCCGCCCCAGTGACAAATAAATCCCATTATTATTAGACAAATTGCGTTTTATTTTCCCATTTCATTTGCACGGGGCCCTGATGAGCTTTCTTTACATTTTCGTTTTCTGAGACAATGCATCCAAAAATCATTAGTTAATTTGTCCTGGGACGTGGAAACGAGGTTTGGGGAAGTACCATCCCATGCTTTCCTCTTATCTCATCGAGACCTTTCCTTCCTTCCACTGACAGTATGTTTTCCGGGTCCTACGACGTGGGAACGACACAGAAATTTAATTTTCTTAACGGCATCTCCTGCCCTCGGCACCCACTTCAGGGCCACACGGTCTCTGCCAGCCTCAGGCTTCACTGCTTGCCACTCAAATGCCACGTGAATGCACGCTCTGAGCCAGCCTCAGGGCAGGGAGAGTCCTCCGATGTCTTCTGTCAGTGTCACCTCCGCAGTGTGGCAGGTCCCCGGGCAGGGCCGGAAGCCTCACCCCTTCCCAGGCTCTCCCTCTGCAAACGTCTGAGTAGTACGGTGGCACCCTCACTGGCCACAGACGGCCACACGCCTGGGCTCTGTATTACCTCTGGCACTTGACCCGGGTGTTCCCTCTGCTAACCTGACCTCCCTGCCTTTCCTCGCCTATCCTTACACCCTTCCTTTCTCTAGGAAACCGGCCCTGGCCGGTCGAACTCGGGGCTCCCCAGCACCCCATGGCGATACTCCATCTCTCCTGCGTTCCTGCTACACCTCAACCACGCCTGCTCCTTGAAGCTCCTTGAATGGAATTGTTTATTTTGTTTCTCCTTGATCCTCTCACACAGTGCAGTTGAAAACAGATGCAATAATAGTTCCTGTTCACTCACTCATTGATTCAGCCCACAGTCAACTTTTAGCTCTATTGACGACCCTTCAAGGACGTGGCCTCCTAGCAGCGCTCAGGTAACAGCTTCCTTCTCTCTCACACCCCCGACACCACGAACCCCAGAAGGGGGGTAAACACCCTCCTGGTTCCTTCTTCCGCCCTAAAGCCCACCCCACCCCCAGTGCTCAGAGGTGTGTGCCATGGATACCTTCCCATGGTGGCTTCACCTACACACTTCAAGTCCTTCCTCCTCCTTGGATATGTCAGTGCTGAATCAATCCCAACCGGCTGTAGTTCCATAAGAAAAGAAAGTCGTGCAAAGAAGGTTTCACCCATGAGGGATTTCAACCACCCTTATAAGGATGCTTCACAGTTTTTCTAAGATTGTGGATTCTCCCAGCCCTTCTTGACTACATAGGCCTACTCGGGGCTGATATTAATTATCTTAATGTATGTAAAGCATTCGGAGGACAAATAGATCTAAAAATAGAGTTGCTTCCGATCTAACCGCTGCTGACTTCCCCACACCACTGTTCTTTTATTTGATTGGGGCAAGAAAAGTCTGTATGATGTAAATGGGGCATAATTTCTCCCTCACAGCCTTGCTGTTTGGCTTGCTGGTTATTATTCCTCTATTCTCAAACGCTTACAGATATTTTTCTCATTATATTTGTTCCATCACGTACTAAATATTGATGTTAGCTTTCCCGGCAACTCATTCCCATTAACTTTTTTTTTTTCTTTCCGTTCTTTGGAGACAACAGGGAAACTATTGTCTATTTTTATTATTGTTTATTGTCTTTTTCATTAGGCATTTAGCCTAGAAGCCAAGTCTTTTAAGAGTATCAGACACAGGGACTCTGGTTATGTTTATTCAGAAATGCTTAGAGAGTCAGGCTAATAATTATTTTGGGGGCATCATCATCATTTTCTTGCTTATTCCCCCCAAAGACTTCTTCCATTTGTTCTTCTGTTCAAAAGACGGATTTACAAAGAAAAAACAGCTCATGTCCTGGCCTCCAGTCCCGTGGTCCCCGCCCCTTCTCCCAGCATTAACTCCACATCCCAGTGTTGTTTCCCCGCACAGCTCTAACTAGCTGAACCCTTTCTCATCTTTGTCCTCAGCTTCTCTTGGTTTGGGGACAGTCCGTCCTTCTGACTGCCCTTCATTAAGCTACACCGTGTGTCCGCCTGTGCGTGACCACAGGCTGGTGTCTAGCTGAACTGTTACCCGTCTGACTTCAGTGACAGGGTCCCTGTCTGTGCTGGTCACACACTGACAGCTGAGTCCTTCCCCTCCTGCTCCTGCAGTGAGCAGAGAGGGTCTTTAGTTCTCCCTGATCCGCTGTCCTGGAAGAGGAAAGGGAGCCCTGATGGACCCCAGGAAGCTCAGACAAGCTCTCCACGGAGCACACCTTTGTTCTCCAAGTGGCTGAGGCCACCTCTGCCTCTCAGGGGAAGGTTCTGGAACAAGTCCACCAAAGGGGTTGAGAACCTCAAATGGAGGGGGTAGACAAGGATCGTGACTGAGGAACTACTGTGCGAGTTATGTTGACAATGACCATAGAGTCACAGCTTCTGGTCTCGTTGGAGTCCCTCCTTGTTGGATCACAGGGTGCTCTTTATTTTTGTTTGTTTGTTTGTTTTTATAATTTTTTTCCTCATTGATTTTTTTTTTTAGAGAGAGAGGAAGGGAGAGAGATAGAAACATTGATGAGAGAACATTGATTGCTGCCTCCTGCATGCCCCCCACTGGGGGTTTGGCCCACAACCTGGGCCTGTGCCCTGACTGGGAATCGAACTGGCAACCTCTTGGTGCATGGGTCGACACTCAGCCACTGAACCACACCAGCCAGGCTCTTTATTTGTTTTTTAACTGACCAGGGACCAAACCCCAAACCTTGGCCTATTAGGACGATGCTCTAACCAACTGCTACTGGGCCAGGACACAGGCTGACTTTCATTTACCCTACAAATCCCATTTATGGTGCATTCTCCCTCGATGTTAATAACTGAAGCCAGAGAATGTGTTAGGTTTCACACGGCCCCGAGTCACCCCTAGCTTTGGCCTTGAAATATTAAGTTCATTTGCATAAACGGAAGTCACGGAACAGAAACGAACACTTCTCATTATGAAATGCTCTCCTCTGTTCTGCTCGTATGTCTTTTCGGATTCTCCTCACCCTGCTCTTCCATTTTCCCATTCGTTCGCAATGTCTTTGCTCTTCCCCTCTGGAGCATGCTGCCGCCTCGGACCCCTTGCCACCTTGCCTGAACACTGATATTACTGTTGGAGCATTTGCTATATGCAAGACAGGTGGCTAAAGCACTTCACATGAATTATTTTCCCAAATACTCTTTGAGTCAGGTTATATTATTATCACTGTCTTACAGGGAAAAACAAAACAAAACAGAAACACCCTGAAGCACAGGGTGATGAAAACAGTGTGTCCCGAATCCCATACCCTGTCAATCAATTCCAACCCAGGCCCGCTGACCTCAGTCAGAGCTTATGACCGACCTAATTCAATTATATTCCCATTCTAGCCATGAACGTCTTGATGTTTTATCTAAAATTTAACAATCTGTAGACAAAAATCAATTCAGTTTATGCCTCTATTCCGAATATCAGCCACAGCGGCCTTGGAATGGTTGAGATCCAAATTATAAACTCCGGAATCTGATTTCTTGATTGCTTTTGGTCTGGGGGGTCTTTTCTGCTCCTATTTGGAAGCTGTAGATTGTCAATTTTCTGGGGATATTTAGGGACCTTTAATTCTGCCAATGTTCCCATGTGCTTCCCCTTTCTAAGTCTTTTTTCTTTTTCTTTATTGACTTCAGAGAGAGAGGAAGGGGGAGAGAGAGAGAGAGATAGCAACATCGATGAGAGAGAACATCGACTGGCCGCCTCCTGCATGTCCCCCACTGGGGATCGGGCCCACAACCTGGGCATGTGTCCTGACTGGGAATCGAACCAGCAACCTCTTGGTGCATGGGTCGACACTCAACTACTGAGCCACACCAGCCGGGGGTTATGTATTTATTTTTAATCTCTCTCTGGGACCATCCAAGCTACAAAAGACATAAAGAGTGATTTTTTAAATGATATATTCAGCCCAAATATAAATATCCTGGGCAGAACATCACATGAAGTGGGGGTGACACAGACTCTCCCTAGTTCTGGGAGACATGCTGACCTACACAGCATAAACTGAAACCCTCTGGGGGACAGCACTTCACGTAAGCAGCCCTGTAGGTGTGCCCTGTGCAGCAATGCTAACTAGAAAAATGGGTTGGGTTGTGCGCTTGGTGATCCTAACAGCAACCTCAATGCAAACCTGTTAAGAAAGACCTGGAGGCGGAAAGGTAGAGAGCTTCCAGAAATGGAAGGGGAACCCTTTGCACATTTATAGAAAGGCAATACTATTATTTGCCCCATTAATATCACAGCAGGTTATAGAATAGCTCTCATGGGCAATATGATTATGGACACCCCCATTGGACAAAACATTTAACAAGATTGTATTTCAGAAGTCTAAAGGAAAAATAAAAATCACTATTAAAATGTTAGGTAGCAGATGCTTCGAAGCATAGATTGTTATTACCACCAACAGGCTAGCAAATTAGGACGCGCCAGAGATGATAATTGGTATCTTTCCGATTCGAAGAACCACCACCTGATCATATAAAACTTTGCAAATACACTTCTTCCGGTGCTGTCCTTTCCTCTTCCTTGTGTTCTCTTAAATTCTTACGGCCACTTATACTTGGTAACACAACCTTGCAATTAAGGCAACCGATTCGCCAAGCCACGCTCTCCGTCAAACACTTCAGAGAATGAGACGAATGCCACTGTCACTCCGATCATCAGGTCCGCATCAACCAGTGACTGTTCTGATCGCTAAAGACCAGAAGAAGGGCTAAGCGAAAACAAATCACTAAAATAAAATCTGTTCCATTACGCGTGAGAAAAAGGAAATTCCCATTCCTTGCTATGAGGCACCCAGGTTTAAATGCTCCTTCTCTGAAGAGACCACAGGCTGTAGTTGTGAGTGGAGCACAAGCTGAAATACCAAACAGCCGTTCATCACAGCAGCTATCCTTGTGGCCATAATAGGAATTCTGAACAACAACAATAAAAAGTGCATAGGTGTCTGGCTGGTGTGGCTCAGTGGTTGAGCACTGACCCATGCACCAAGAGGTCGCCGGTTCGATTCCCAGTCAGGGCACATGCCCAGGTTGTGGGCCTGATCCCCAGTGGGGGGCATGCAGGAGGCGGCCAATCGATGTTCTCTCGTCGATGTTTCTATCTCTCTCTCCCTCTCCCTTCCTCTCTCTCTAAAAAATCAATAAAGAAAAAGAAATTTAAATAAAGTGGGGCAGATGCTGACTACTTCATCAACTCTCCATGAATGCGGGTCTACTTCACAGCTCTTTCATGATTAATTTAATGAGTGGATTTCTTTCAGGAGCTGCACAGTCACAAAAGAAAGAAGACACATTCATTTTCGACCCTGTTCGCCTTAGCTTCTGTCTCCTGGGGAGTCCGGCACCGCGAAGGAGCAATGCCTTCAGCATTCACACTTCATGCGTGATGCTGAGCTGGGCAGTCTGCAGAGTCCTGCCTTCTGTCAGGTACCTCTGCCCCGAGGTCAGCGTCACCCTGTTCTCCTTATTCCTTCATTTATCTGAAAGAGTCTTTCATCCCCACAACTCTGTACCACTATCCTGGGAACCAATGTAATGCTTATAATTATTTTCTTTTTTTATTCCTCACCCAAGGATATTTTTCTATTTATCATTAGAGTAGGAGGGAGGGAGACAGAGAGAGAGACAGAAAGAAACATCGATGTGATAGAGCCACATCGACTAGCTGCCTCCCGCACGACCCGACCAGGGCTGGGAACAAACCGCAACCAAGGTACGTGCCCTTGACCAGAATCGAACCTGCAACTCACTGGTCCACAGGCCAATACTCTAGTGCTGAGCCAAACCGGCCAAAGCTGTCATGCTTATAATTCTAATAACCCATGCAGCCGTCCAGACCAACAGTGGGATTATGTTTAAAGAAATGCACTTCAATTCACATAATTAAGTAAAAAGCAACTTAGCCTATGGATGTATATATTATAGAAATCACAAAGGCTCCATTCATAAGCCACCGCAACCCTGCATATCACACTGTCCTCTCATTCTGACGGTCGGTCCCTTCCACACCACCCCCGACATCCCTCAACAGAAGCTCTCTATAAACATGCCGCCAGAATTTTCTATGTTTGTCCTTTCCCAAACTCTTTCATAATTAATGATGTAGCTATACTTAGCCTCCCTCCCTCCGTAACAGGAAGAAAAGGAGAACGCAAAGGGCAAAGACAAGATTCTGCGTAGAAAGGAGGCAAGTGCAAGGTCCAATACCGTACTTGTAAATAGGAGAAAGACCCCTACACCTCAGCAAGGTGACCTTCCAGTGCGGAGACAGATCTCAGGCATTACAGCACGGATCTTATGCTCGCCATGTAAATGAATCAAGCACCATTTTCATTGTACTTAGCCTGGGCATTATTTCGACCCAAGTGCATCACTTTCGCCACATTGTATCAAATTCTACTTGGAAGATCGTCTGCCTGATCTCTCAGAGTTTATCCTGTGAAATGGTTCTATCTCAGTTTCTTAACATCCCGTCTATTTTAATGTCCGTGGTGAGTCTAATGATAAAGAGAAAGTGACCATTCATGGCAACCGCACTTCAACCGAGGCGGATACACTTTTCTTTATTTTGTGTTGTTCTGTGTGTTTTAATCATTTCTACCCTAAGCCCGTTAAAGAAAAGAAAATGGAGACGTAGAGAATTTAAGTGACTTGCTTTCGGTCACTGAAAATGCCCGTGGTAAAAATGTGAGTAGCTTAGTATAGCATAAAGAGCAAAGGCCTTGTCCGGCTGGTGTGGCTCAGTGGTTGAGCATCGACCCCATGCACCAAGAGGTCACCGGTTTGATTCCTGATCAGGGCACATGCCCAGGTTGTGGGCCCGATCCCCAGTGGGGGGCATGCAGGAGGCAGCCAATCAATGTTCTCTCTCATCAATGTTTCTATCTCTCTCTCCCTCTCACTTCCTCTCTCTCTAAAACTAATCAAGGAAAAAAAAAATAAAAAAAAAAAAGGTCAAAGGCCTTGGAGTCAGACGGGTGGTGGTGGAGAAGGGATGGATCTGAATTTAGACACTGTTGCGCTCTACATCCTTATAGAAGTGACTTCCCTGAGTGTTAGTTTCCTCATTTACAAGATAGAGGAAGGAATACCCACCTTGAAAGACTGTTAAGAAACCAAATAAAAGCATCTACAGTCTAGTCCATATAAGGCATGTTTGAGAGTTGCTGGGATGTTGATGGTGGTGATATCACATTATGGATTCCTATCTTCTAAGCCAGGTGTGGACAACCTTTTTCTCTAAAGCCCCAGAGAGTAAATATTTAGACTTTGTGGATCAGCAGGCCACCTATTCTGCTACTAGAGAAGGAAAACAGACAGAGGCGATATATACATGATTGATTCATTCAAAATGGATTCGTGTGAGTGCCTACAATGAACAAGCAACTGTAACTGGACGAGCAATTCTAAGGGCTCAAAACAGAGCAATGGACAAGACAGAAGCAAATCTTATTCTCCTAGGACCTACCTGCGTTCCTGGGAGAGGAGGCAGATAATCAAGCACACCAGGAGAGTAAATAAGAAAAGCCTCTAAATAGTGCAAAGACCACGCAGAGGATTATTAACAAAAGAGAGTGACGGGCGGATACACGAGGCTTCTTGCCTTATCTCACTGCCAAGAACTTTTTCGGAGTATTACGAAAGTCACCTCCTACAAGGCTTTCACTGACCCTGTTGGAGCTTTTACCTTAGGGTTTTTGCAAAGAGTTTCAAGTTTCTCGTGTTTCTTGTTTCCAAAGAACTAAGCTGGGCTTTTCTGGGGTGATCTCTTGAACAGGTAGGTATGTTTACAGAGAGGGAAATACTCGAAATATATATAAGGGACTGAAGGACAAAAAGCCCAGACCCTAATATGACCCAGTCTCACCTGGGTAACGAAAGCAGTCCTCTCCCAAAATTCCTGGAGTCCTGTGTGATCAGGGGAGGTCATGCTGTCACATGCGGTTTAGAATCAGGTAGGAAATACACTCCTGGAACCTGCTCTATACCAGGCACCGAGCTGCAGTATTTAAAAAAAATAAATAAAAATCTAGTTTGCTCTTCTCCACAGCCCTGGAAAGAATTTTTTATGATTTTTATTTTATCGATAAGAACACTAAAGATCAGAAAGGTTGTGACTTGCCATAAAGCCTGGAATGGGCAGTGCCCGTATTTGACCTCAAACCCGCCCGCCTCTGAAGCCCTCCACCTCTGACATCCGGTGCTTCCCCAGCTAGTCCGGAGAACTGCTGTTCCTTTCCAGATCCTCACCCCGGAGCCCACTGTCGATTGCCACTGCACTGTAGACTCATAAACCGATCAGAAACTAATACACATGCTTAACACTGATAAGGAATAATGCCAGCCAGTTGAATTGAATTTACTTGCTTCCTTTCCTATTTAGTCCAATAGCAATTTAATTTTAAAAAGTAATCAAATGTGTTTGGCGTGATTTACTTTCACAAATCAATGCTGTCTCACACCAATTAAATTCCACTCTTCCAACTGTAATGCTGAGCGGAGTTTAAAGTATCAGCTCAAATTATCTTCCCACCGGTAATAACAGAACTACCTTGGTTCACAGTCATTTATTCTTTATTTAAAAAAAATAATAATAATGGGATGTTATTTTCTGTTTTACAATCATTCGTTGTATCTTTTGATTCACTTGTAAAAATAGGTGTAAGAGGTGTTACTAAGTGAACCGATGGATTCTCTTATTAGGAGCAGCACACCAAGACATAATCTATCAACACCCGGTCTGCTGTCTTACTGTATCCTTTCCAAAGCATTGTAATGCATCCGCAGGGTTGGCTGTCCCCTATTTTCTCTTTAAGTTGAGCAAATATGTTGCTTCCTGTAGAGAAGATGAGCTTGATGCAAAGTGACTGTACACATTTCTCTTCACCCGTACCTTTGTTGTAGTACATCTCCCCCAATTTTTTTCTCTTTGCCCCTGTTCAAAGTCAGGCTAGGGATCTGGCTATGTTTTAGAGCCATTTTTCATATTGCTCATCCTGTTTGTTTGTTTTTTAAGATTTTTAAAATTGATTTTTAGAGACAGGAAGGGAGATGGAGAGAGAGAGAAACATCGATGTGAGAGTAAGACATCAATCGGCTGCCTCCTGAACTCACCCAACCAGGCATGTGCCCTGACCAGGAATCAAACCAGCAACCTTTTGGTGCACAGGAAAACACTCAACCAATTGAGCCACATGGGCCAGGGCTCATATTGTTCACCTTTGAAGCAGAGAGAAGTTGGAGCAGCAACAGACGTAACAAGCATACAGGTGAAGGAATGACCACGTTGTCTACACAGTGATATCCAGTGGCCACAAATAATCAGTAGGAGATTCTTCAGCATTTACTATGAGCCAGACTCTGGGATGGGACCTTTCAGGAAGGAAACTAAGGTTGAGAAAAGTTAAGAAACTTCCTGTGGAAATACAATGAGGAAGTAGGTAGAGATAAGATTCAAAGTCACTTCTGTCCCAAGTCCGTATGGCTTTCATCACACCACGTTGTCTTCCTGTGTGTTAAAAGGCTATTCCATTCATGATCCTCTATATTACTGGTGAGCAAAGATGAGACTGTGTTGGATATTTTTTGGAGTTTTGAGCACACAATTTATTATGCATTCAATAAATTGATCTACCATTTGAGTGTCTTTGGAGCATTGGACTCAGCTATAGAAACAGTGAAGAGGAAGAAGTTATTCTTATTCAATGCCATTTCAAGTTTTACAAAGCCGAGGTCACAGTAAATAATCAGTAACTACTTCTTGGTTAGTAGATTTGTTGGTGGGTTTGTCAGATGTTTAAACCATGCATTTAACAAGTTTCCTTTCTTTTCATTTTTTTGGTGGGAAAAGTCCTCATAAAGATAAGACGACTATGGAAGAATACACAACCAAATAGTAAAAATGTAATACCTTGCAAAACACGCACGCATGCGCGCGCACACACACACACACACACACACACACACACACACACACACACAAGCTGGAAGAGTTCCAAGCAGGGGGATCAATACAGACTGAAATGAGAAAAAGTGTATACACGTAGTAGTTGGATTGAGCTTAGTCTCAGATAATGAGTAGACGTTCGGAGTGTGGTTGAGAGAGGGAAGTGTTTTCCAGGAGAGGAAATGCCACGGGTAAGATCACAAAGAGGTGGTGTGCTCCTGGTATAGTATTGTGAGTCAGAGATTGGACAGGGGAGCTTGAAAGGGTTAATGCATGTTAATGAAATGGGCTCAGATTCTAAACATACCTTTAAAGATAGGTTAAGGATTTGGGGGTTGTCCTGGCAACTCTAAGATGTGCATTAAACGAACATGAGCAGCAAAGGTGAGGTAACCAAATGGATACTACAGGGCTTGATAAGCATACAAAATTAGCAGGTGCACTGCAGAGAGAAGCTGGAAACCCAAACAAGGTGGGCTTGGCCTACGGGGATGACATCAGTGTGGCAGGAACACAGCACCCCCTTAACGTAAAACAGCTCAAATCCTAGTCCTGTGATCTTCAGCTCTGTGTACTGGGGGGAAATCATTTCAACTCTTAGAAAATGAAAATCCTCATCTGTAACAAAACCTCATTCAGAAGGCTTTGGTGAGGATTTATTTACACCTGGCACAACACAGAAGATTTTGAACCATTGTAATTAATCTGTGTCTAGTCGGCTCAAGCTGCTATAACAAATAGAGACTAGACGGCTGAAATGACAGAAATGTATTTTCTCATGTTCCAGAGGCTGGAAAGCCCAAGACCAAGGTCTGTCAGAGAGTGCCTGCTGGTGAGGGCTCTCTTTGTGATTTGCAGACAACTGCCCTCTTATTGTATCAACATATGGCCTTTCTCTTAGGTGCATATGTGTGGAGACAAAATGAGTTCTAATCACTTCTTATAAGGACATGAAACCTATCAGATCAGGACCCTATTTGTACAATCTCATTTAGCCTTAGCTACTTTCATAAAGTCCCTACCTCCAAATACATTCATATGGGGCAACATGGCTTCAACATATGAATTCTGGAGGGACACAATCACATCTGTAGCAGCCTACATGTGTTAGTGCTCATGACTTGAAAAGACTGGTGTAGAAAATATTAAGGATGGAAATTGGCCAGATGTAGCCATGCACTGGAGACAGAAAATAAAGGGACAGAATAAATGGGATGTCAACATTTTGAGCCCGAGTGGCTAGAGGAATTTTGGTTCATGTCAGAACAATACCTCGACCTCCATCTATTAACTCTCCACTTCTAACTTCAATTTCTAAAGGAACAATCACCCAAGGTCTGATCAAGTACGACCTTTAAAAACTGATCAACACATTTTTATCTCCTTAGCTCCATTAAAAAAGAGAACTGAATTTTCACTTGTACTTCCAGGAAAATTCTCAGAGGATCTGCTCATATTCTTACAGGTGACGTTTTTGATATTGAAATTCAACATGTTCCTTATTCAACATGTCCTCAACAGTTTACACAAAAAAATCCGGAAGAGAGATTTTCATTGAATTGGTGTGGCTTTTGGTTCGGGGCCGGGGTGGGGGCGGCTATAAATTCTATTCACTTGGCTTTTTCTCTTTTCCAGATTATGCAAAAGCAATTACAGGAAGGCTTGTGATATCCTGTTACATTTCTTTCCTTTTTCTTTTATTATTATTTTTTATTGTTGGAAGTATTACAGATGCCCCCCTTTTTTGCCAATTGGCCCCCTCCTTCCCACTCCCACCCCCTCCTGCCTTCCTTAGCCTAGTGTCCATGTCAATTGGTTGTGCATATATTCATATCAGTTCTTTGGTTTATCTCTTTCCCCCTCCCCCCCATTCCTCTAAGGTTTGTCAGTCTGTTCCCTACTTTCATGATTCTGGATCTCCCTTGGTCAACAGCTCATTTTGTTCGTCATGTTCCACGAGTAAGTGAGATCATGTGATACTTGTCTTTCTCTGACTGGCTTATTTCACTCAGCATAATATTCTCCAGGTCTGTCCCATGCGGGAGTAATTCAACATAGAACTCCTGATGGCCTCCTTCCCAGGTCTCTCCCCAGTGTCACGAACCCCCGACTCTCCTCACAGTTCCAGTCCAGTCCACCCTCCCTCTGCTGGAGCCCAAGGTCAGTGGCTGGAGCTGTCATTTAGTGCCCTGGCCCTTCAGGGAAGTGCCGGTGTCCCTGCTGGACAAAACCTCTGCTCTGGTGACTTTCTCAGCCAGGTGTTATGTGGGCGCCTTTCCCTGTTCCGCCTCTCTGTGTCGGGGAGCCGGCGTAGGGTTTAAACCCCCAGCTTCTCAGAGGGAACTGCTCACAGCTAAGAGCCCTCAGCTGCTGCCCGTGGGCACCCAGCCAGCCCTCTCGTGCCCCAGCAGCTCCGACCAGCCTCAATTTGGGGTCCCCTTTATGTCCCAGGTTATTAGGGTTCTCCTCAGCTGCTCTTCAGTTGGTTTTCCCCGATGACTTGTCTTTATTTTAGCTGTAATTCCAGTTGGGTCCTGGGAGACAGTCTGTGTAGCTTCCATTCACTCCACTGCCATTTTCCTCTCTTCAGTCAGTTTGCCTCCTGTTCCATTTCTACAGTGAATTATGTTTACAGCTTATGAGGAGTGTGATGTGTGTGTGTTTGTGTGTGCATGCACTGTTTAATGATTCATCTATCCATAGCAGGTAGGAAGAGAAAACGGAGAGCCCTGGCCAGTGTGGCTCAGCTGGCTGGAGCATTGTCTCGTGCACCGAAGGGTCATGGGTTCGATTCCTGATCGGGGCACATCCTCAGGTTGCAGGTTCAATTCCCAGTCGGGGCACGTACGGGAGGCAACAAATTGATGTCTCTCTTACATTGATGTTTCTCTCTCTCTCTCCCCCTTTTCCTTCCTCTCTCTCTAAAATCAATTTAAAACAAATGTATCCTTAAGTGAAGATTTAAAACATGAAAAAACAGAGAGCAGAGATGTATGTAGTTTCATGAAAACATAGCCTTCCCTTTTTCTTGACTGGGAAGAAATACTTCTAGAGATATTGCCACCTGGTAAAGTGGAAGTCATTTCCCTAACACCACTGAGAGGGAAAAACTTACTATACATCTGTATTTCATTTTTCCATTCATGTGTCCCCTAGTATGGTGTTGCACACAGGTGTAAAGGTGGCATGGTGGTGTGGATGGAATGAGTGAGCTGGGAACGGAGAAAAGAAACCCTCGTATGTCAGAGACCAGCCGTGTGAACTGCCCCGTAGACAGCCAGCAAGTCTAGAGACATGGGCAGGTGGAGATATTAGAATCTCAGGGACAGAGAACTGAGTTCATCATATTCCTTTGTTTGCAGCCATTACCATCACGATGCACGGAGGTCCCTCTCTTGTGTGTCTACATTTTCCACCCGTATCCCTTTTTTCTCCTCATAGTAAAATACACACTTTTCCAGGTCAAGTAACTAAGATTAAGAAAAGTCAAGTCAATTAAGTAGGCATTTCTAATGTTTCACAACAAATTAGTGTCGAGTGCCTGGATTTCAATCAGGGCTCGTTGAAATGCACATTCCACGGAATATGCTTATTTTGTGGAATCCTCGAAGACAGATGACGATCAAGTCTACCAGAAAAAGCTGGAATAAACCCATGAGATGTGCTGGCCTCACAAACAGAAAGGTGTGTTGCTGGGACGCAGCAAGCCTGTGTGGGCCACGGGATAAAGTTTTAAGACCCTTCATTGTAGAATAAATTGTGAGCTTTAAGTGACTGTGATGAATAGCATGTTATAGTAAGTTTCACGGAACAAACTTAAGGAGTTCTTAGACAGGATGTTGTCTAGGAGATGAGCATGGGGTGGGGGAAGGGTTAGCAGTGACGATCATAATTAAGTACTATAATTCAACTAAAAATGTATGTATTCTAACTTCCACCCCTAAATTAGCAGCCCAGGTCTAAGAATTTGAGTTTTGCCTCTATGCTTATTGGTTAAATAAAGCTTTTTTCCAGCCATTTTTTCCTCGTGCACTCATTTCATCAGCATATACATTTTTGCAAAAATGTCTTCGTAGAAAAAAAAAAAAGTCTTCATATTTTTCAAAATATTTTGCAATATTTTAGCAGGACAGTAAAAAGCAGGCTAAGGTAAAAACAGTATTTTGCATTTGGTCAATGATGAATGCTATATTCTAATTTTATTCTAATATAAAGTTAATTTATCAGAGCTTTCGAGAATATCCATAAACCACATAGACACAGCTTACTTTTTCCATTTAATAACTGGCATGAGTTACTTACTATTTAATTTCAGATTGAAATTAAACGCTGAAGCGAAACGTAGCTTTTTCAGATTTACTGTGTGGAATTATGGCCTTTCCTACTTAGAAAACAATTTGCTTATTTATTTTTTTAATTTGCCTCCCACAGATGAGCAAGAGGTGGTTTCGGGTTCTACCTGCGAGCGTTTCTGCACTTGGACTCCGCTACTTTTGAGTATGGTGTGTCTTCTCCTCAAGCGAAAACCGAATGGGATACACTCAGCACTCAAGTGCCTCCTTCGCACACTGGTTTGTGAAGCACCAGAGACACTTTATGAGAACGGCGGTCAGAGGAGCGCCTGGTAAAGACGCGGTGAAAACGCGGGCGCACCGGGGTTCCTCGCACTTCCTGTCCTTAACCAACAGCAGGTCATGAGCATAAATTAAACAATACTTGACTTAGAATGAAACAATTTGAAGCTGTGCAGTGCTTCCATCCCCATAACCACTAGCAATGCTCAACGGCGTGGCTGGGTCATTTAATTGACGCCTAATGATAGACATATCTAATAGTAACTCAGTCAACATGTACGGAAAGCGTACCAGGTACAGAACCCTTCACGTGGATGACCCAGTTTGATTCTTGTGAAAACTCTAGGAGTTTGGAATGATTTATTATGCCCATTCAACCAGTGAGGAAATGTAATAGCCATTGAGTTCTTACTGTTCTAAGCTCTTTAAATATATTTTCTCATTGACTCCTGAGAACAACCTTAGGAAAGGGGTACGGTTATTATGCCCATATTAGGGATGAGAAAATTGAGACTTACACACCTAAAGTCACACCATCTGCTGCTAAAAAGTAGTCAAGCCATCTGACTGTTCAGAGTTCAAGTTCTTACCACCAGGCTATGTTGACAGCAGACAGAACCAGTATTCAGACCAAGCTTATCCAGTCCTGTTTACTTGATATCAATCTATTTATCTATGCATTAAAAAATTAACAAAAAAAAATTCTACTACCCCAAGTATGAACTTGCTGGGATGCTATATTCATGGCCAGTCACCCACCCAATGGATAAGAGGCTTCCAGTGTTCCTCCCTGGAATACTTACTTATCCCGTCTTCCAGGACACCACGACCAGAACCTCTGACCACACATTCTCACCCTCCTTGGTAATTCCTCCTCCTCTCCCAGCCCTTGAAAACTCGAAGTGCCCAGGACTTGGTCTTCCGGTTCCATTTCATCTACACTCACTACCTTGAAGGGTTTTTTTGTTTTGTTTTGTTTTTCAACA
This sequence comes from Tadarida brasiliensis, assembly GCA_030848825.1. Lineage (NCBI taxonomy): Eukaryota > Metazoa > Chordata > Mammalia > Chiroptera > Molossidae > Tadarida > Tadarida brasiliensis. The sequence goes on along the minus strand of CM061279.1, from coordinate 9,709,160 downwards.
CAGATATCATAGCCCAAGTATTGGAACTCCAGGTGGTCACCCCAGCAGAACATGCAGAGAAAAAAATAAAAGGAAGCACAAGTAAGGAACTCCTGGAAATGCCAGCAGATGGAAAGACCAGAGGAGGATGAGGAGTGATGAGAGTACCTGAAATCCGTGTGAGGAGATGCTATATTAATTAGCTCGACTATAGTGATCATGTCGCTACGTATACGTATATCAAATCATGTTGCACATCTTAAATATATACAATGTTTATTTTTAAAATAAGATAAAATAAGACAGACTGTTGGGAGGGCAGCCAGAGGAAATACAAGAGAAGTAAAGTGGGAGTGAAAATAAAGGGAGAAGGGCTTTAAGTGTCGAAGAGGCAGCCCTGGCCGGTTTGGCTCAGCGGTTGGAGCGTTGGCCTGCAGACCAAAGAGTCCCGGGTTCAGTTCCTGCTAGGGGCACGTACCAAAATGTAAAAATAAAAAAAAATGTCGAGGAGGCGATGGACCACTGCTGCACTCGATGCAGAGAGGAAAATACCATGAGGACTAAAAAGGAGAAAGGGGATTTGGCTACAGAATGTTCTCTCTGTTACAAACAGAAATAAACTCAGAGAGAGACCAAATGATGGTCACCCGATGGGAGGGGGGTTGGGGGATGGGTGAAAAAGGGGAAGAGATTAAGAAGTACAAATTGCCAGTTATAAAAACAGTCCTGGGGATGTAAAGTGCAACACAGGGAATGCAGTCAATAATATGGTAATAACTATGTATGGTGCCAGGTGGGTACTAGAGGTATCAGGGTGATTGCATCACAAGGTATATAAATGTCTAAGCACTAGTTGTACACATGAAACTAATGTAATATTGTATAGCAACTGTAATTGCAAAATAAATTTTAAAACATTAAAAAAAAGAAAAAGTAGTTCCCATGGAGGGATGGTAGAGTAAGTTAGAGTTTATGGTTAGGGGAAAGTGAAGTTTGCTATAATTTTGCAAAGGGGAGGAGAGGAAAATAAATGATGATAAAAGGTGTAAACACTTCCATTCATCCACCCACTGAGTGTTTATCGGGCACCTATGTCTAGATCTATTCAAGGGATGGGGTAGAAGACCCCAAACCAGACAAAAAATAAGACAATCTTCCTAGAGCGGCATCCCAATGGATTTGATCAAAGTAAATATTTTTATGACCCTGAGGGATAATTGTCAAACATACGGCCTGCTCCTTGGTTTTATTATACTCGTTTTGTATCTGTCCTAGCTTATTTACTATCACTTAAGTTTCCAAAATTAGAAAGAAACACAGCTCACTTTATTCATTTCCATATTTCTTTCTTTAATACCTTTTTATACGTGAATTTGTTTTCTATGAACCACGACTGGAGGAGGGATAACAGGATTTGTTGGTGTTTTGATACCATTGTAATTAGCTAGTTATTAACAGGAAAGGAGCAAAGAGAGGCCAGGCATGATAGGATGTCATTCAGGCAGCTTCACCAGGAGGCTGCAACCTCACACTCCCCAGGGAACCACTGGCCTTTCCCTGCAGATCACTGGGGGAAGGGGTCCAACAAAGGGAAGATGCACATGAACGCGTGCGCGGTAAATTCAGGGTGACAGAGCAAAGGTGCTTACTGTCAGTCAAACCTGGGAACAGAAATTATTGTCCAGAGGGGATGGGGTCATTACAAACCCACAAAAATTTGGGGATACATAATCCCAAGACAAAGAAGCTCGCTCTCTGGGCTCTTCTTTTTTTCTTTATTAATATTAGAGAGAGAGGAAGGGAGAGGGAGAGAGACATAGAAGCATCAATGAGAGAAAACATTGATTGGCCGCCTCCTACATGCTCCCTCATGAGGATTAGGCCCACAACCTGGGCACGTGCCCTGACCGGGAATCGAACCGGCGACCTCTTCGTGTATGGATCTATGCTCAACCACTGAGCCACACCAGCCGGGCTCTCTGCGCTCTTGATGCTCTCTCAGTTCTCTTGCATTCACCTGTGTCCTCTCCACAGCCATGTCACCCTGTGGACCCCACACACAATGGGAACACAAACTAAGCTAGCCGGACGCTGGATGGGACCATGCCCTAACATGGAGCGAAAGCTCTGGGCAATGGCTTTAACTCTAGCCCCAGGGAAGTCACAGCTATACTTCTCCCATGGCGGGACAGAGGGAAATGGGACCTTGGAAACTCAGGGGTGTAATTCCACAGAAATAATGCTTTCTACAATATCTCATCCTCCCGTGCAAGTCTCAGAAAATTCTTTTTCTCGGGACATCTCAAGAAGCCCACTCCCCCAGCAACCAGGGGGGATGAGGAGAGCTCCCCACTGATAACAGTTTGTTGTGGTAGATTTTATTTTTAAAGGGAGTGAGAAGGAAAGCAAAAAAGGGGAGAAGAGACTTGTATTTTATCTTTCGATCTGGTTCTCTTAGCCTGCTCCCTTCCCCATTTGTTCTTTGGACCATTCATAAGACGAGGTGAGTTTCAACCCATGAGTCTCAGCTTCTTGTTCCGTGATCTAATCTCGGTTTACTCAGGATTCTGACGACATACATCTTAGCACACACTCAGCACAATTCTGCTTGGTCCTTTTTAACAACCAAATGGTCTTTTCCTCCTGTTTAGGATTTTCAGAATATTTTCAGAATTATTAACAACTCTTGGTTCATTATGAGTGCATGAAACCAAAATAACTATTTCCTACCCTCCACCTCTCTATGTAAGTACAACCTCCCAACACACACACACACACACACACACACACATACACACACATTTTCTCAAAACACCACATGTGAACCACATAGCCTCTCTTTTCTCCTTCTCAGTGATAACTGCCCCACCTTTTTACTTTATAAAGAGTAAACAGGCTAAAATCCTCCCAGCAGAATGTCATCATGTGCTTTTCAAAGTAGGCACAGCACTGAAAGGCATTGTGGGTAATGGAATGCAAATGACGTGAGGCTGACACCTTCTTAGGAAAGTTAAACTGCTAACAGGCCCGTGGCATTCATGTGGGGAAGGAGCATGGGACCCAGTTACAGAGCAGCTCTTCCCGTACTTTATGGGGCATTCAGGCTCACACCCTCACGGCATCCCACATGATTCCTCAGCCTGTTGACTCAGAATGTCTCTTGGGACTGTGTTTGAAGGTAGATAAACACCATCTCAAACATAAATGTTTTCACTTGGATAACTCTTTGTAACCTAAACTTAAATATAAAGTTCGGTGCCATCAAGTGATATCACGTTTTGTTTTGTTTTTTTGGTGATGAACTAGACTTCACACAGAAATTCCTTTGATAACAAGGAAGTCAGAGAGAGGGGACATGAGGAGGACTGGAATCAAGGGAGTCGAATATCAAGGCAGCAAAACACCTTGCCTACACCCCTGGCATGGCATTTGTGTGTTTTGGGGGGGCTTTTTTTGGAGGGGCTAATCCAAATTTCCTCCAGCTGAAAATTGCACTTTGTGATTATAACTTAAAGGTTGTTATTGCCAAATGTTTATGTCTTTTCTAAAGAAAGACTCCATATTGTTTAAACTAGGCTTTGTCGACAGAAAGACCACTTTAAGGGGTGTGTGTGTGTGTGTGTGTGTGTGTGTGTGTGTGTGTCTAGTTTGCTAAAAGTGTACTATGCATACCTGACTACCTGACCTACTTAGATCTTAATATCTAAATACCACCTTGACAAATGGGATCAGAGATCCTTAGGGAAAGGGTGATTCCAGAGATGAATCAGGAAAAGTACAAAACAAAGTTAGAATATATTGGCCGCTGTGCTAAAAATAAAGACCTGCTCTAAGGATGATGGGGCATTTCAAAGGGATATGAGGGCAAGTATGAAGGAATTTCCACCATCCAAAGTCAGGACAACTTGAGCATCAAAATAAATAATGATACTAATGTATTATAACTCACTGAAAAAAAGTAATAATGAATCCACAGAAATGTAAATTAGGCTATTAATTAAGAAGGAACACCTTTTCCTTAGAATGGAATGCCATAGCATGACTACAGAAGGAATAGTGGAATTGGAAAATGATCGTTGGCTTCCACCATAGTAATGATTATTTTAGACAAAAATCATCATGGATGCTAAAGCTGATGGGAGAAAAGAGAATATAGATAGCCCTGGCCGGTTTGGCTCAGCGGTTAGAGCGTTGGCCCGCGGACCAGAGAGACCCAGGTTCGGTTCCTGCTAAAGGCGCGTACCTTGGTTGCAGTTTGTCCCCAGCCCCGGTTGGGGTCGTGTGGGTGGCGACCAGTCAATGTGTCTCTCTCACATCGATGTTTCTCTCTCTCTCTTCCTCCTTCTCTCCCTCCCGCTCTATCTGAAGATAAATGCAAAAATGTCCTAGGGTGAGGATAAAAAAAAGAGAGAGAACATATATAGTCTCAGGGCATCTTCATACAAGATACTTATTAATTAAAAAGGGAAAATAGTAACTCTGCAGTGGAGAAATTTGTCTGACACTGCTTTATTTATTTATTTAAATTTTTTTTTTTCCTTTTTGATTTTAGAAAGAGAGGAAGGGAGAGGGAGAGTGATAGAAACATCGATGAGAGAGAACACTGATTGGCAGCCTCCTGCATGCCCCCCACTGGGGATCAGGCCCACAACCTGGGCATGTGCCCTGACCGGGAATCGAACCGGCGACCTCCTGGTGCATGGGTCGATGCTCAACCACTGAGCCACACCAGCTGGGCTGTCCGACACTGGTTTGAACAAGTGATTGAAGTGCAACAAGATCAGTCATGTGACGAGTACATATCACATGCCTCCTGATATGAAGCACAGAGAAAGACGAATCACTTCTGTTATTCTTGCCAAAGCACACACCCCACATTTAATCATGACAAGACATCAGGCAAACCCACACTGAGAGACATTCTCCAAAATAGCTGTCTTGAAATCTTTAAAGCACTCTGAAGGTCGTGAAAAATAAACTAAGATCAATGAACTATTCTAGATTAAAGGACACTCGAGGCATTTGACAACTAAATAAACCTTATTATTCTGAATTGGATCCTTTACTCAACATTTTCCCCCTTTTGCTATACAGGGCATTACTAAAACCATTACACATTTTTGAACAAGATCTGTAGATTATTTTTACAGTATCAATTACCATTGATGTTTATAATGGCACCGTGGTTATATACAGGAATTGTTTTTAGGAAATGAACACTGAGATCTTTAGGGGTAAGGATGCATTATGTTTGCAACTTATTCTCCAGTAACTCAGGGAAAGTAGCAGTGTGTGGGTGTTCCTGTGTGAATGAAGGGAAAGAGGGCAAATGGGGCAAAGTATTCATATTTGAGGAGTCGCTGTGAAAGTATATGTTTTTTGCAATATTTTTCAAGTTCTGAAATTAAAGATAAAAGGTTAAATAAAAAGGAAAAATATATGAGAGGTATGTCACCTGAGATGGATAATATTTTATCTTCCTGTTTTTAAAAATCCAATCCCTTGACCTCCCAACTTTATCATTTAAAAAAATTTTTTTTCTTTATTGATTTTAGAGAGAGAGGAAGGGAGAGGGAGAGAGAGATAGAAACATTGATGAGAGAGAACATCGACTGGCCACCTCCTGCATGCCCCCCACTGGGGATCGGGCCCACAACCTGGGCATGTGTCCTGACTGGGAATCGAACCGGCAACCTCTCGGTGCATGGGTCGACGCTCACCCACTGAGCCACACCAGCCGGGCCCAAATTTATCATTTTAAAGAGACCTGTACAGGCATTGGGTAGTCTTGGAAACTGAGAGTCTGTCTCATCTGCTGAAAGCAGTTCACAAGAAGTCTAAATTGCATTTACAACCAAACAAACATATTGAATGAACCTATCATTTGTCCGCAGTGGTCTGTCCGCAACCTTCACAATGTGCCTTCAACATCTAGTTTACGGATGGCACAAGTTCCCAGCATGGCATTTCGGGGCCTGCTCAGACCCTGGGCTCGGATTCCTCCGACTTCCTTTAGGCAAAGGACCGCGATGGACAGAGGGCAGGACCTAGGACAGCAGGGTGGAGCGTCCTTGCCCAACACGTTCTGACGAGTTACTTCTGAAATGGATTCTGCTGACCTCTCTTTTACAACCAAAAGTCAGCACTATGTATGAAGTTGATGTCAGCAAGGAGGAGAGGTAATATAACAGTATATTTTTCTGTAGATTATCTTCCATAAAGATCATTGAAAACACTAAGGGGTGGAACGGGGGGAGGAAGCATCATGAAATGAGGGAAAGAGTTTGAACACTTTAAAGTCAGACAGATCCTTATTTAAATTGGGGCAATCATTTAACCACTCTTCACCTCAGTATACTTATCTGTAAAAACATGAAAATGAATCACTTGGGGAGGGGTGTATTCAAAGAATAAAATAATCTAAAATGTGGAATGTGCTATGTAAAGTTTTAAGGAGACTCAAGTTATGATGTTTCAACTTTTAAATAACAATTCCGACCGGTGTGGCTCAGCGGTTGAGCATCAACCCATGCACCAAGAGGTCACCGATTTGATTCCCGGTCAAGACACATGCCCAGGTTGTGGGCCTGATCCCGAGTGGGGGGCATGCAGGAGGCGGCCAATCGATGTTCTCTCTCATCGATGTTTCTATCTCTCTCTCCCTCTCCCCTTCTCTCTCTCTAAAATCAATAAAGGAAAAAAAAATTTAAATAACAAAATTCATGTCAGGAACCACTTTACCAACCTTTACATAATAGGCAATCGTGATGATTAGATAGGGGTGGGGCTCCTGAGAAAAATCCAGGCTGGATTCTGTCCTTTGGCATTTCTGTGGCCCTTGGGCTGAAAAGATGAGGAGGTTCCTATTTAAAGTGCTATTTAGACTAGTCCCCTCTTGTCTGCAGTTTCTCTTTCCATGGTTTCAATTACCCTTGGTCAACTGCCATTCGAAAATATTAAATGGAAAATTCTGGAAATAGCAATGCACAAGTTTTAAACTGTGGGCTGTTCTGAGGAGCAAGATAAAATCTCATGCTGTCCTGTTCCATCCTGTCCGGGATGTGAACCATCCCTTTGTCCGGTATCTCCACCCAAAGATGCTCCCCACCCCACTAGCCACTCAGTAGCCCTCCTGGTGATCAGATCAACAGTCCTGGGATCTCAGTGCTTGTGTCCAAGTCTCCCTAATTTTACTAAACAATCTGTTACTGGCGATTCAGATATGCCAGAGAGAAGCCATAAAGTGCTTCCTTTAAGTTAAAAAGGGAGAGTTCTCAATTTAACAAAGAAATGAAAAATTTTTAAAAACCGCATGCTAAGGTTGCTAAGATCTATGGTAAGAACAAATCTTCTGTCCATGAAATTGTGAAGAAGAGAAAATAAATTTGTGCTAGTTTGCTGAGAGAGACAGAGAGAGAGAGAGAGAGAGAGAGAGAGAGAGAGAGAGAGAGATCACATTCATATAACTTTTATCACAGTACACTCTTATAATTGTTCTGTATTATTAGTTACTGTTGTTAATTTCTTATTGTGCCAAATGTGCAAATTGAATTTTATCATAGTTATGTATGTACATGAAAAAAAACAGTGTATATAGGATTTTATCTGTGGTTTCAGGCATTCACTAGGGGGTCTTGGAACATATCCCCCTGCCGATAAGGGGGAACTACTGTATTAAGGATTAGCAATAAATGTTCCTTAATATTTTCTGCAATAGCCTTGGGCAAGGGTGGGGGGAGAAAAGGAGCAAATGGGTTTCATATAGTAAAACTCTATGATTATTGCCCTTCTGGAGAGATTTCATGTCTGTGATCTAATTTACTTTCTTCGTTTTTACTTCCATAGATTGTATAATGCCTGAAACCCACCTTCATTTGCTCCTGGTTCTTGGCATTTCCCCCTCTCTTGCATCAAACATCTGGGAGCATTTTACAAGGCTTTCCTATAATCTGCCAAACTGTGCACACATGTGTCTGTCAGGAGTCCAATTTTCTGCAGCAAGTAATTGGCCAATGCAGAGAAACAAAGTATCATTTTATTTTACATGATGGCACTATGTAAAATGATTCACTAATTCAGTGCTGAAAAATAATAATCACAAGTTGGAAGATTTAAAAACACATGTGAAAAGAGAGCATCCAGGGAAATCTAGGCTCTCAGTACTTACACAAGCTCACTCTTGCCCCCTGCAGTTTGCTGAGGGACAAAAGAATAGCTTGTAATGAGCCCTGTGTTTTGCTTGCAAACTTTAGCTGAAATATTAATTCGCCTTATAAGGGGCTGTCAGCACCTCCAGGAATACACCACACAACAGTATTATTTAGAAATGGTTTTGCTTCCAGATCACATTATATCTCTATTCTTCCTTTGTCTCCACTTCTGGTTAATAGAGAAAACCGTCTAGAAAAAAAGCTTGCAGGCTGCAACTTAGTATGGATTACCGTACCATGTACTTCTTACCATTTGAAATGTCTATAAAAAAGAAAGACACAACACTATTACATTATTTTCCCTGGGTAATTTTGAAAAACAGAATGCCTAAGTAAATAAATTGGGCAAGCCTATCTTATCACCAGCGGTTTCATTTTACTAATGAGGTTGCTGAGAAAACTTCCCTACAAGAGCCAACAATTCAGCACCCAGGCCACTGGACAGCACCCTCTCAGCAGCACCACACAAAACCACCCAGCTGAATGGAAATTTAAGAACAAAGAACGACTTTCTGTGGTCACACAGCCCTCTATAAACTAAAGACTCTGTACACCCCACTAATGGTGCAAGACAGAATTTCAAACAATCCCAAATCCTTGCCAAGCAGCCACCCTTCAAACCAACCTGTGTCTTCCATGGGTTACACATTATCACTAAGGGATTTGGGAAGGAATTCAGGGTTTCATCATTTTGAAAAGGTCGATGGACTCAATCCCACCCTAATTAAATGAAATGAATGACTTTTCTTATTAATATTATGATACATTTTAATTTGTATCTCAGAGCTGGCATGGATTCTAAACACACTATCATCCAAGTAACAATCCACATTCTTTTTAAAAAAAAAAATTCTTTATTTATTTTATAGAGAGGAAGGGAGGGGGGGAGAGAGAGAGAGAGAGAAAGAGAGAGAGAGAGGAGAAACACTGATGAGAGAGAACATCAACTGGCCGCCTCCTGCATGCCCCCCACTGGGAATTTGGCCCACAACCTGGGCATGTGCTCTGACCGGGAATCGAACCGGTGACCTCTTGGTGCATGGGTCAATGCTCAACCACTGAGCACACCGGCCAGGCCTGAAGTCAGTAAGAGCTCATTCTGTCTTTGAGAATCTCTGACCCTCAGATAGGTCTTCCTGGGCAAACTAGGTGATATCAGATATTAACAGATATTAGTTCCCTACTTCAAGTCAAATGAGAACTAGCCTCCATTTCTTTTCATTAAGGAACTATCTGAAGACAGCTAACAGAATAAACATTGCCCGTTCCTTCTACCATTCACTGCAGGCCGTACTCTTTAGATTCTTCTTCTCACCATTCTGTATGCCATTGACTGAACCCATTTTCATTTCTACAACTTTGGAATGAACTATAATGCTCTAGCTTTTGTGCTGACAAGAGCCAAGAAGAAGGAGCCCTTTCCCTAACTAACTCTGGATTTTATACTTCTGCCAAAGTCACTGAGCTGTCATTGGAAGATTTAGCACACCAAGCTGCATTAACTCACTCTCAATTACAACTTCCACGTAAACACCTGTGCACTCTTCCAAGGGGGTGTGTCCTTGGTTGGGGGCCCTTGGAACAGAATGTATCCTTATCTAGTTTCACTGTTTAGTGCCATCCATTATTACAACTTGCAAATATATTTTAGAATATCAATTATCATTATATGTTATAGCTTTACATATAAAGCTATATGTGTAACTCACTTGGTGAGTTACACCAAGTGCTTTATTTTTTTAATATATAAAAACTGTGGAGCAGGACAGGACTTAAGGTAAAGCCCTGAATATAAATCCCCACTCAGGTTGAAAACTAGCCATTCATCAACATACTTTGAATATATTATTTCAACAGATAACAATTGCATTGAATTATACTATTATTCAGCTCATAGGTCTCCACACTTCCCCCCGAACACAAGATTGGCAAAGATTTATTTGTTCATTTACTTATTGTTTACCTCCCATGCATCAGGCATTGTTCTAGGTGCTAGGAATACAGCTTTAAACAAGACAGATAAAGTTCCTTCTCTCATGGGTTGTACTTTCTAGCTGGGAGAGACAGATGATACTAAACTGAAAGTGTCAGAGTCGTAGTGACTAGGAATGCTACTTTGGGCAAGGTGGTCATAAAAATCTAGCTGAACTGGTGAAATTGAAGCTGAGATGATGACATTGAAGCTGAGACTTGAATGTCAAGGAGCCAGCTGCAATCCCAGGAAATGCACAGCAGGCGGGAGGAGTAACTACTGAAGGCCACAGAAGTGAGGACTAAAGGCTGCCGGGGAAGCAGAGTATCTGCTCGAAGAACAAGTCAACAACGTCTTCGATGTTTCTTTGATCTACTGGCTAGTCACCACACACAAAAATCAAATCAAATCAGATTACATCATGGCAAATCTCAAAACCATACGCTGAACAACAACAAAAAAAAAGCCAAAGGGAGGAAAAAGAGCACATTCCATAAGATTCCATTTATAGAAAAGCCTACAAATAGAGACAAATATCTAACATGTAGGGAAAGAAAGCAAATTAGTGGTTGTCTAGGTGAAGGATGGACTCCAACGGGATTCAAGGATATCTGGGGGATGATGAGATCAGGTGCAATTTGGATGGTGGTGATGGTTTCAGGAGTGTATGCATGTCTGCGAAAACTCATCATATTTCACGTACTACATATTACATCCTATTACACACTTTATGTGTGGGCTATTGTACATAAATTATACCTTAATAAAACTACAATAAAATCCGATTTGAGTATATTTTTCTGTGGGAAATATTCGGTAGCTTCTAGTCATGCCCAGTTAGTTTTCTAAGCACTTAATACATTTCCTTCGATAATCCAGCCTATGCTTTCCTGGTATCTGCACCACGCTCATTTGCCTGTATTTGAGAGGCTACACCTCTTTCTCAGGTTTGCACAGTAAAATAATATTCGCCCGAATTCGGTTTGCAAACATGTCTCCATGGCTGTCATCAGTGGTGACATTCACTCCTGCCCTTCTGATGAGTACACGCAATTCCCCGGTGTGTGTTCCCACTGCCCTACCGGCCGAGTGCTGAAACCATAGCTGAGACTGGACTGCCAACCATCTCAGCTTCTCCAGGCCCCCCGTTCCACAGGGTAAACCAATCCTTTCTAAGGCAAACCTTCAATGACTGACATTAGGCAGACCTACAAGATAATTGTATGCTCTTTGTTTAGACAAGGAAGAGACACCCCTTTGACTTTCTCCAGGTTACCTCCAAGTAACTGAATATATGAACAACAAGAACAGCAACAGAGATTAGCTAGTTGGGCCTCACGGCCTTGAGCGTGGCCTTGAGAATTTCGTGAGTGAAAGGCTTACAATAGTGGGAGCTGGCAGTGTGGTCCCACCACAGAGGATGTCATGACCTTGGTGCTCCACTTGGAGAAGCCAGCTCTCTGGTTAGCAACACTGATTTAGCCCTGGCCGGTTTGGCTCAGCGGTTAGAGAGTCAGCCCGCAGACCAGAGAGTCCCGGGTTCGGTTCCCGCTAAGGGCACGTACCTCGGTTGCAGTTTGTCCCCGCCCCAGTAGGGGTAGTATGGGTGGCAACCACTCGATGTGTCTCTCTCATGTCGATGTTTCTCTCTCTCTCTTCCCCCCTCTCTCCCTCCTGCTCTGTCTGAAGATAAATACAAAAATGTCCTCAGGTGAGGATTAAAAACAAAACAAAACAAAAAAAACACAACACTGATTTATACAGATCACATTTCATGACCTAAGGTTTCCCCTTTGCATTGAAAATTTCTTTATGGATATACATTTTTAGACTAACTTAACAACATATTTTTTAAATGTTTTTTTTTTTTTAATACAGTAACCTGTGTTTGAATCACGGATCAGCCATATGGCAGTGGTTCTGCTTTTATCAAATCTTCAGCATCCTGCTCGGATGGTGTGGCTCAATGGTTGAGCATCGACCCATGCACCAGGAGGTCACTGGTTCGATTCCTGGTCAGGGCACATGTCCAGGTTGTGGGCCCAATCCCCAGTGGGGGGCATGCAGGAGGTGGTCAATCGATAGTCTCTCTCATTGATTTTTCTATCTCTCTCTCCCTCTCTTTCCTCTCTCTCTCTCTAATATCAATAAAGAAAATTAAAAAAAAAAATCCTCAGCATCCTATGTATCCATTGCTTCACCCTCAATATAACAATTAAAAATGACTTCTTAGGGCTTGCTTTATTTACGATAACGTGCATCAGATCCTTACATACTTCCGGGCACATGGTATTCTACTATCATTATTCCTTCTCATTGTTTATTTTGTCACAGAGTGGCAAAACACAGGGAGCTCAAAACCCACATAACGAAATGATAAATACCAAGTCATCCTAAACATATTAGCTGTAATACAGTTTCCATTCCCCTGTACTGAAACAATATTGGCACATGCTAAATTATCTCCATTTTCCAGTAAACTCGTCTCTCGCCGATAATAGAATTCGTAAGTCTGTGACAAGCAATCACATGCCTAAAGACGAGTTTCTCTTACTAGGACACACTTGAGGTCTGAGTGGGACAGACTTGTCTAAAGCAGTTTAATTGACCAAGCGAAGTGAGTCAGAGCTCCCTGAAGCATCAGCTCTAGGGACAGAAAACAGTCCATATTGCGATTCCTGGTAAGTGTATGGCAGGCCCCTCTTAAAGGGTCCTCCTGTGCCAGCTTCTATTTCTGACACTGGGTGATGGGTTTGACATCCTTCCCACCAGAGTATGTCCCTCATATTTTATGACATCCACATTTTTTTTTCTTTATTGATTTTAGAGAGAGAGGAAGGGAGAGGAGGAGAGAGAGAGAAACATCGATGAGAGAGAACATCGATGGGCCGCCTCCTGTATGACCCCCAGTGGGGATCAGCCCACAACCTGGGCATGTGGCCTGACCGGGAATGGAACCGGCGACCTCTTGGTGCATGGGTTGATGCTCAACCACTGAGCCACACTGGCCAGGCCTCTTTTCCTTCTTTTATCTTTGTTGTACCCACAGTTGGTTTTCTCTCTACCACAACTATAAACTAACTCTTACAGGTGAAATGGCTCTGAACCCCAGCACTAAGGGGCCACAGGGGATCATGGGGTTACTGACTAAAGAGAAAGTCAACGTTCAGAATAAAGAGAAAAAAAGTACTGCTCTAAAAATTAAAGAAAAGTTATTCATTAACTTAGATCATCCACGCTGGGAAGGCTTCTTAAATAAAACATCCTGTTTGGGAAAACTTCAAAGATTCGTATCCGCCTTCCACTTTTTTCAATTAACAACAACGAAACACAGGGCTGCACAGGGCTGAAACACACCCCAGGGCTGCACCGGGCTGAAACACACACCAGGGCTGCACCGGGCTGTAACACACACCAGGGCTGCACCGGGCTGAAACACACACCAGGGCTGCACCGGGCTGAAACACAACCCAGGGCTGCACAAGGCTGTAACACACAGCAGGGCTGCACCGGGCTGCAGTGGAGCTAGAAAGCAAGAAGAGTGTTTCCTGATGGAAGTCCTCTTCCAGGGGCTGACACCTATTCTATTCTCCGGTATTCATAGATTCATAGGCAGGAGATCAGCCCTTGATGTGGTTGAGCCTGAGGCAGAGGCAAGAGATCCCCAGTGGTGGCTGGCGATGGGTAAGTCACTTAGCTCCACCTAGCAAGCCACTTAGACTCCCTGGGCTCCCATGGAATCACTTGTGAAACAGGAATTCTTGTAGGTTAAGTTTCAAGGTTGTTATTAGGTGGTAACGTTTTGCAAACAGCAAATGCAATTTGAAGAAAACACACTTGAACTCCTCTGGGTCTGCACGCAATGAGTTGCATCTTTCTCTCTTGAATTCTTATCTCCATGGCTGGGATGCATTCAACCTATGGTGATATACAGTCCACCTATGATACTGTGCATTGATCTTCCTCGAATGGTACTAAAACAATCAAGGGATATTTCTGGGCCAAAAGGAGCGCAAGCCATCCAGATTTCAAAACTTACACACAAACACACTCAGACATATATTCACCCAACACATACTTCAAGGAACTGAACAGAGAAAGAAATGAGTAAGATTCATTTTAGATCATACATTTAACGGCCCCACCTCTGTCCATATGACTGCATATGGCTAAAGTCACCGTCAGCGTGTCCATGCCATTAATTATTCTGCTTTTGTGCAGTTATTAATTGAAAGGCTGAATATCATAAAAGATGAGAACTTGAGTCTTGGGGTTGAGACTACTGGACTCAAAAGCCAGCAGTCTCTTACAAGAAGCATGATGTTTGTCTTTCTCTGATTGGCTTATTTCGCTTAGCATAATACTCTCTGGGGGCGGGGGGGGGGGTGGGTCAGGAGGAGAGTGTCAATGGGGGAAAAAGGAGAACCATCTGTAACAAAACTAAATTAATTAATAAAAGAATTATGATGCCAAACGTCTTGCCCTCCATAAAACTTCAGTTCCTTGTTTGTAAACGGCGATGCTAAAAATAGCCTCTATTTAGCAGAATTATTTATATGACTAAGTGAGATAATACCCATAAAATCCTTAGCACAGCATCTGGTTCATGGTGAAGTCCTAATGAGTGCTTCTATTATTATTACCTTATATGTACATTAAAATACTCTTTCTTTTTAGGGTTTCATGGTATTCTAAAAAAATTAATCAACAATGTTCTTTTTTATTACTGCTCGGGATTTGGGTTGTTCAAATCTATTTGGGGACACATGCCTCACTGCTATAAATATCTACATGTTAAATATTGTTTTCTGCTAAGTTTATTTTCTTGAAGGATATTCAAGCTGGAAGCACAGGATGAAGTGGGAGGCTTTTATGGACCTTCTTACAAGTTGTCAAATTCCTGTCCGGAGGGAAGTAGACCAATTCACAGATAGCTGTATGACATTACTAAATCTCTTTCCTCAGAGACACACTAACTCTGGTTTTCATTCCTTCTATTCAGTTATTGTAGAGAATCAGCATAAGAATCAGACCCAAAATATTCAAATGTGCCTTTCTGCAACTACTACTAATTCAACTGGGCGTATACAGGAAATCTCTGTACCTTCTTCACAATTTTTCTGTGAACCTAAAATGTCTCTAAAAAATACAGTCTATTAAGAGGGGAAAAAAAAGTGTTCATAAAGAATTTATGAAAAACCCCCATAATTGTGGTTAAAGGGATTATACAATCTAGTTATTCATCGGTCAAAAAAATAATCTAATTTCACCAAAATCTTGACAATGGTTCTCAGTGGGTGGTAGGGATCGTGGGTGGTTAAAGACAGAGACGGGGATGGATCTTCTTTTTCATGTTACACTTTCTCATCCAGAAAGACAAACTATGTTTTTTGTTTTTTAGAGAGAAGAAGGGAGAGGGAGAGAGAGAGAAACATCCATGTGAGAGCGAACAGCCCTTGGCTGCCTCCTGTGCGCCCCCTACTGGTGATCAAGCCCAGAACCCAGGCAGGTATCTTGACTGGGACTCAAACCAGCAGCCTTTCGGTGCCCGGCATGACGCCCAGCCAACTGAGCCACATCAGCCAGGGAAAAACCGTATGTTTAAAAAATAAAAACCGTGTATCTTTTTAATTATTAAAAATTATGTTTCCTGAAGTCTCTGAAAGATTTTTTTATTTGTTTTGTGTTGCCAAACTAAAGAGATGACTACATTAACTTATCCTGATGCTAAGGAAAGCCCTGGTTAATTTGAGACGATAATTTGGGGGAATCAGCAAAATATTGAGCTCCTGCAAAGAGACACCTGGAAACTCTGAGGTGTCTCTTGTTCTCAATGGAGGGACACACGGAGATGGGGGAGCTCAGCTGAGAAGACCAAGAGGCAATGGAGGGGTACAAATTGAGATGAACAGCGGCTGACTCAGCAAAACTGTTCAATGACTTTGCAAAACACCTGTCACAATGGATAACGGGCGCCTCCTGAAGAAACAGCTTGGAATCCCTACAACACACACACCATTCTGTCCAGGGAGAAGACTGAGAGGGAAGAGGAGAAAAAAAGAGGAAAGGAAAGAAGATCAAAGACACCTGCATGGATTTGAACAACATGTCTTCACCGAGCAACTGGGAAGGAGAGACCTACAGAGAAAAACCAAAACAAAGTGTGTGCGCGCCTCCTTCTAAGCTCCAGCCACTGGGCAAACATCCCCTAGTCCGGCTTTCTGTGGCTCACGAGAAATCCCTGAGTTGCTCTGTGGATGCTGACCACACTCTAATTGTTTTTATGGTAAATGAGGCATTCAACTTACAGTCAAAAACATGATGTCCAGCGAGTCCAGCCACACCTTGTCTTCCCGGCAGACCACTCCCGGGGAGTTAACACTGTCTATGGGGACCGAGAGATTCAACATATCATGGCCTCGCCTTCCTTTAAGGCAGACTTGTAAGTAAGAGGCCCTCATTTTTCTGTGCAACAAACGAATCTTTCTGAAGTATTTAACTCTGCTACAGAATGATGGCAACACACCCAAGGAAGAGGTGGGAGAGACGTCTCTCTGTCCTTTAAGCATCAAAGGGTTTGTTGACAAACATCAGTTACACCCTTTGTATTATCATAAGAACCCTGCCGCTCACAAAATTCCCAGGATTTGCTCCTCCGATTCAGCCCTATTCAGAAACTACTCAAAGGTACTCAAACAGCCTGTTGCTGGCTTCAAACCAAGAGATTTCACTTCATTAAGTTCCCTTCCGCCATCCCTGAATGATATACTGGGGGGTGGCGGGGCCCAAGTAGGTTTACAGTCGTTCGTATGGAAAATAATACAATAACGCATAGATAATAACACAAGAATAAACTCTGTTTCACATACAACGCTCAACCCACCTCGGCCCCGCCCTGTACACTTAGTGGTTAAAATATTTTCTGGGTCAAGACAGGTTCGGGGTGACTTTCCTCTCGTCCATGTGGTTTTCAGGTCCTGTGGACTGGAAGCACAGTCTGTTTGGGTCAACGGCCTCGATGAATAGGAAGATATATGACGACACAAGTGTTTGGGTGCAATACACAGTGTCGAATGCCGCTCTCCTGCAGACCCCACGCCTCTCAGGTTTAATTCAGATCTATCCAAACACACAAATTAATCACATCCTAAGTACAGGTATCCCGCCCCTCAGAAGCGGCCCCAGCCTAAGAGGACCTGGAGGGCCCCGAGCCTCAGTATCCCCGGGCTGCTTCCAACCGAAACAGTAAGAGTCAGCTGTGTGCGGCGGTGTGAGCGGCAGGTAAGGCTGTGCTTTACGAGAACCCACACAGCAGCCATTGCATTTGGAACCTGACACCGAATTCTTTAGCCCCGAATTAGAAAAGGCACTTCTTTGATAGATTCCTTCTTGTTCCAGTTTGCAGGCAACTAATCCTCACTGCACTGGATCAAAAGGACGGGCGCCATCAATCCAGGGAAAGCAAGCAATGCCAGGTCCGCTCCGTCTTCCCTCTCAATGAGCAGCAGCGGAGGGCGGGGGAGGAGACAGAAAGAAAATTCAGGTGCTTGCACCCAGGATAGCTTAGCAAAGGCCAAGAACACAAGCTGAAATATAGATCCTGGCAGGTGGAAGTTCCGCTGTCAGAGGGAGAGGCTGAAACACACAAGGATGCCAAACACGCCCAAGCCCTCGGGCGCACGGTGCTAAAGGGGCAGGCAGGGTGCTGGTCACAGCCAAACAGAAGAAATGGGCACAGCAATGCCAGGGAGGAAAGAGGTCTGCGCTTACTCAAATTCCCACGGTCTGAGCTACACACAGTGTGACGAGCAAGCTCATGACTGCACTTGGGTAATTACGTCTCAGAGAGACCAGCGCCCTGCAAAGAAAGCAGTATCCATTGATGCTGCTACATCGTTCTGGGCTTGACGAGCACTTCCGTGAGAAGTCTCACTGGAAAGCACCTTAACGGGGGCAGGAGGAACATTAATGAAAATAAGCTAGAAAGAAGCTGGCCCCAGGATCCACCGCTTTCTCTCTGCCTTTGGACTGAAGGACATTTCCCCCTCATTTATCCGGGGGGCGCGTTCTCCCCCAACAGCTCAACGACTCCGCCCATCCGCCCACGCAGATTGTGGTCAATGGCTTAGCCCTCGCTTCGCTGAGTTTTCCTGATCCTTTCTTTTCTCACATGGCTTTCTATCATCCCTTCTTGGCCCCTGGATCTGTTCTGGCCAAGTCTAAAGTATCTGTCTCCAGGCAAGAGCATCAGAGGGCTCATTTGGATAATGGTTCTCCCCCTCTCGACCTGTTAATGATCTCCGCAGTTCTCGGAGAGCCGTCTCTCCCCACCACGGCCCAGGCAGCCTCTCCATCAAAGGTGCTCATCAGCTTTACGTGCTATTTACGAACAGGAAGACTAGCCCATTTCTTGTCCCCACGTGCCTAGATATTGGCAACCATACTGCCCCCTTTCCTTTTTATTTCTTTCTGCTTTTGGCTTAGCAATGGCTCCAAATGATCTCTGTAGGTACAGGACATGTCACTCGCAAACCGGCGACCAAAAGCCTTGTGTGTGGGCGACGCCCACCTGCGTCTTCGTTGCCACAAGGGACACGTATCAATGACATGTATTCATAAACACGAATAGCTTTCCATTCGCACCGAGGTGCACACGTGCCCAGCTCCTCCTTTTCAGCAGGACGCCAGGCTGGCCGGGGTCCGGCTCTACGAAAGGACCGCTGCCCTTACCTGCATCCGAGGGCTCCTCCAGCTTTTGTCTTTGGCTCAGACCCCGAGGTCCACCTGACGCTGCTTTCTGAGACAGTCTCCCAGGGAAACACAAAGTCTCACGCCCACCCCCCCTCGCGCCCCGGGCACAGCCTACCTCCGCAGGTGGTGGTCCAGAGGCTCGCCGTCGGCGTTCAACAGGGTGGCTGCACGGGTCAGGAGCTGGCGGCTGCAGCTGACGGATTTGAGCTCCAGGATGAGGAGGCCCAGGCAGAACATGGCTCCCATCTCCTCCAGCTCCCGGGTACCGAACTGCAGGCCCTGCGGCGAGACACAGCGTCATCAGGGACCGCTGAGTGCAGACAACCTGAGAAGGGCAGGGAGTCTCCAGACACAGCTATCCCCGACACTGGGAACGGACAGTGTTTCTCAGTCACAGTTCCATGTGCTTGTTGCATGCTTTGTGGGCGGACAGTGCTCGGGATTCATTGCCTAGACATCTGGGGCTTCGCAGAAGGACTCCAAAGGCAGAAGGGTGCGTGCAGATGCAAAAGTCATCTCCCCACTTCAGCCAAAGCAGCAGAGTTCACTGCTGACGCCAAAGTCTGGAAACAATCTCACTAAGAAATACCGTCTTTTCTCCCATACAGCTATCAACCCATGGAGGAAAATGAGGGTGGATCCTTCACATATAAGTACAGAAACTTAAGCCCTGGCCTGCTTGGCTCAGCGGTTAGAGTGTCGGCCCGCGGACCAACGAGTCTTGGGTTCGATTCCGGTCAAGGGCACGCACCTCGGTTGCCATTCAGTCCCCAGCTCTGGTCGGGGTCCTGCAGGAGGCAACCAGTCGATGTGAAATCATTGTTTCTCTCTCTCTCCCTCACACTCTATCTGAATTTAAACGGAAAAATATCCTCAGGTGAGGATTAAAAAAAAAATACTGAAACTTAAGAACTAAGAAGGCATTTAGCTAGAACCATCTACGTAGTTGTGCTGCAATCATGCATGAAGGCAAAGCCATCATATGTTCTATGCTATGAAGTAACAGATCATCACAATGAACAAACCACTTTGCTCAGCATTTACTCTGCGTCCTGTGCGGAGATACTGTTCTGAGCCCTTGACATGCATTTATCATGATGCCTTGCCCAAGCCCTATGAGGTGGGTACTGTTATTTTCTCCATTCCACAGAGAAGGGCATTTAGACCCACAGAGCGTATGCTTTATCCACCACCTCATAGTAACAGAGGTGAGTAAGTGGGTTCTGACCCACTGCTCAGCACAAAGCGTGTACACAGACTAGGAGGGACTCCGTACTTGGTAAGGTAGACACTGTCTGTCTCCTGAAATTCGAAAGGAACTGGGTTTGGATGTTGATGTCACTATTTCCCAACTGTGGAATCCTGGACCTGATGAACTCTGAGAGCTTTGATTTCTCATCTGGGAAGAGGGATGCTAATGCTTTCCTCCATAGACTGAGGCGTGTAGTCATAAGGACTATTTCAAAGTCCTCGTGGTATTACTATGAGCTCATTTCTCTTTTCTTCTTCCCTGCTAAACATGTTTCATAGGACAGAATTCAGTGCAGTCCTGGGGTCCTCACACTTATAAAGCACATTTAAGCGAGAATCAATAGTTGAATATTATTCTTTAAATGGAATTTCACATCCACATAATAGCAATGTACAGGAGAGGACGAGGGCAGTCACAATTTTACTTTATTATTTTATTTCATTTTATTTTTTTAAATTTTTTTATTTTATTTTATTTTTTACTTATTTTATTTTATTATTTTACTTTTCTATTTTAATTTAATTTAATTTTATTTTAATCCTCACCTGAGGACATTTTTGCATTTATCTTCAGATAGAGCAGGAGGGAGAGAGGGAGGAAGAGAGAGAGAGAAACATCGATGTGAGAGAGACACATCGACTGGCTGCCACCCACACGACTCCAACCGGGGCCGGGGACAAACTGCAACCGAGGTACGTGCCCTTAGTGGGAGCCGAACTCGAAACTCTCCTGTCTGCAGGCGGACGCTCTAACCGCTGAGCCAAACCGGCCAGGGCAAGCAGTCACAATTTTAAAAGATTGGCCATCGCAGTCGCAAGGAAAAACAAAGATCCAAACCGGAAAATCGTCCAGCCTCGCAAAACAATTTCTGAGCGGAAGGATAAAGGAAAAGGGGAAAGTTCCCAAGTTTGTTTCGGCGGTTTGGAAATCTCATTTGGGCCTGTTTGCACACCCGTTTTCCTAAAGAAAGGAGGCATCGCTTGCAGTTACGGGAAGTCTGTTCCTCTGCAAACAACAGCAGAGGGGAAACAGATGTTTCACAAGAGAGTTGACTTAAGTCAACGGAAAAGATCACCGTTTAAGGAGAGAGAAAAATCTCAGTCTCTCTGCAAGCTCTGTGGTCTACCTCTTTTCCTCCACCCTGTGTTCCTGGCTGCTTTTCATCCTTCCAGAATGACTGGCTTGGTTGAGAGAAATGAGAGGAAGGTCCCACCCCTCTCCTCAGTCAGCCACCTCACGGGAGAGGAGACAAAGGAAATAGAGCTCAGAATCCAGCTCTCACGGTTCAAGACCACAGACAGAGAAGCAGCATGCACAGAATCGAGGGGGAAAGACTGTCTCAGACAGTTGTTTATGTGTGAGGGCCTCAGAAGGATAACCGAGAGGAGGACACACTGAATGCACACCCATGGAGATAAAGAAAGTTTCATCATTTCTTTTCAAATGTCAGCATACCTCTGTTATTTGTCACAGCCAAGACACAGGAACAACCTGAGTATATCTGATAGTAAGTAGAAAAATGTTCTCGAGTGAGGAATAAAAATAAATAAAAATATATATATGTGTGTATATATATGTGTGTATATATAATGTAATAATATTTAGCCATAAAAAAAGAAATGCTGCCATTTGCAATGACATGGATGGACCTTGAGGGCATTATGCTAAATGAAATACATCAGACAGAGAAAGACAAATTAACAAACCACTTTACTGAGCATTATATGTGGAATCAAAAAAAAGATACAAATTCATACATATAGAGAACAGATTGGTTACTAGAGGCGAGGGTGGGTGGTGGGTAAAATGGGTCAAAAGGTACAGACTTCCAGTTACAAAATAAATAAGTCTTGGGGATCTAACGTACACCATGGCAACCGTAGTTAATAATACTGCATCATATATGGGAACGTTGCTAAGAGAGATCTTCAAAGTTCTCATCACAAGAATAAAAACTGTGTAACTACGGGGTGATGGATGGTAACTAGACTTAAAGTGGTGATCATTTCGCAATCTATACCTACACTGAATCATTACGCTGTACACCTGAAACTAATATAATGTTGGATGTCAATTATAACTCAATAAAATAATGGGGGGAACTATTAGCATAACCCTAATGCAAAAAAAACAACAACTAATCATTATAGCACATAAGGCAGCAAGCCAACCTCATTCATATATATATATATATATATATATATATATATATATATATCCCAATTAAAAACAAAATCATTTATGTTCAGAAATAGGAATATATCAAAACAATTAGACAACATGATCTCGAGAGTATTTTTCCAAGAATGGCAGGGGCATGATGTCATTAGGAAATCTACTAACGTACGTGTTTAATACATAAAGAGATCACAAGGCAGAGGAGGAAAAACCAGGAGCGTCTGGCTGATGCATCCATGTCTGATACAAGTCGCAATGTGTGAACCCCCAGCAGGCGTCCTACACCTGGCAGCAGCACTGCATAGCAGGTGCAAACACAGGCCCCGGGGCCCAGGCTGCTGTGGTCTCAACCCCTGGGCTGCCACCTACTGTCTTGTCTTGGCAGAAAATTACTTGACTTAGCATCACCTCAATTTCCCCATCTGTATAATGGGAATAATAAAAATAATAATAATAATACTACCTACCCCATGGAACTGCTGAGATCATTCAGTGAGTTTATTTTATATATATATATATATATATATATATATATATAATTTAGATTAGTATTAGTACTTGGCTGATTGCACATTATCTAAGTTTTCATGATCACATCAGCCAAATGTTTATTAGTATCGCTAATAACAGCAAATATGTATATAAAACCAATATCCAAAATCATACTTGACACACACACACAGTCTTTCTTAAAACTGTGGCCCAAACTATGGCCTACTCTTGCTATGTCATTTATCATTATTTGACAAGTGTCAAACAATTCAATAAGATAAGAAAAATGAGTCACAAATATTAGGAAAACTCACATTATCATTACTTGAAGACTGATTATGTACTAAAACCAAAGGAATGGAGTGAAACAGAAAATCTATTGGATATAAGGCAAGAACGCAGTAAGTAGACAGGTTACAAATTAAATATCCAAAAAATCAATTTTCTTTCTATAAACCAGCAAAATAAAATATTAAGTATAATAAAACCTCATTCATAAGAGCAACATAGTTATAAAATATCTAGGAATGGAATTAATAATAAATACCCCAAAGGCTGTATGATGAACCCCAGGGGTTCACCAAGAGATAACAAGGAAAATTTAAACAAGTGAAGAAAGAGGCTGAATCCTGAGAAAACAAGGCCTCATACCATCAATATCTGTTCTCCTTATGTTAGTCTATAAAAGCATAGGAAACGAAAACATCAGTGGGGAATTTCAGACTTGGCAAACTAATTCCACTTTAGAAGACTACATGGCAAAAATATCCAGTAATAACCCGGCCGGTGTGGCTCAGTGGCTGAGCGTCGACCCATGCACCAAGAGGTCGCCGGTTCCCGGTCAGGACACATGCCCAGGTTGTGGGCCCGATCCCCAGTGGGGGGCATGCAGGAGGCAGCCAATCGATGTTCTCTCTCATGCATGTTTCTATCTCTCCCTCTCCCTTCCTCTCTCTCAATAAAGAAAAAAAAAATCCAGTAATATGCTCAGAATAAAGAGTAAGAAATGATAAACTGTCTCTTACAGACAGACAGAAGATCTTACGCACTTACAGTAGTTAAGTGTTCCGGTACCTCAGCACACTGTGGCAGACAGAGCAAGGGAAGAAGACACAAAGCACCAAGCGCCACGGGATCTATAAAGCTTTGCATAAAATACACAGGCCTTTTGGGTCCCCAGGAAACAGACTGTGATGGAAATAAAACAGCAACAAAATATTGATTACTGTTTCAGGGAAAAATCTATCCATAAATACAAAATTACTCCATTTTGGTTAAAGGATTAAATGTGTTTTTTAAAAAAGGAATGATAAGAGAAATAATAAAATATACTGTTATGTTTTATCACCTCCAAGCCAGTAGAAGGTCAATCAATGCATAGACCCTCCAAGAAGAAACCATAAAGAAAAATGTTAGTGGTGGCATAAATAAAATTTAAATCTATCTAAATAGCCTGAAATACCGCAAACTAAACTAAAAAGGGGAGACAGATTTAATTGCAATAGAGGGAAAATAACTTCATTTGATATAAAACACAAATTAATGAAACAGCATCATTTGCTTCTCAATTCATTTTTACCCTCACTCCCCAAATCATAAGGGTCTGCTGGTAAAGGGCTAGAAACAGACATAGCACAGCCTGTTACAGGTGGAAGTACATATTATGGAAGTATTTCCAAAGGACAACTGCCTAATATAGTTCAAAAGTCTTTAAAATGTTTAAGCAGCCCTGGCCAGTTTTGCTCAGTGGTTAGAGCATCGGTCTGCAAATGAGAGAGTCTCGGGTTTGATTCCCGGTCAAGGGCACGTACCTTGGTTGCAGGTTCGATCCCCAGCCCCTGTTGGGGTCGTGCAGGAGGCAACCAATCGATGTGTCTCTCTCACATCGATGGTTCTCTCTCTCTCTCTCTCCCACTCTATCCAAAAATCAATGGAAATATATACTCAGGTGAGGATTAAAAAATAAATTAAATTAAATTAAATGTTTAAACACTTGGAGTTAATTCAAATTTTAGAAATTAATCTTAAGATAAGTAACCATAAGATGAATAACAGAGAAAATCCTAACTGCACAGTAGTGTAATACTAGTCAAATAAACTCGATTGTATTCACATCAAGGAATATTAATATCATGATTAATATCAATATTAACATCATGGATTATTCATAGCAATATTAATAATATCCACAGGCACCAGCAAGGGAAAAGATTCATGACATCATGTCAAAGCGCAGTGAGTTGACCAAGGTGTAGTATATCCACTATGATCCCAATTTTACTTTAACATGTGAAAGGTTTATATGCACTAAAATGTTGACTGATAATGCATAGTGAAGGTACATCCTTTAAATTTTTTGTTTTCCTTATTTTATGTTTTTAGAGACAGGAAAGGAGAGAGAGAGAGAAACATCAATGTGAGAGAGAAACATCGATCGGCTACGTCCCGCACGCCCCTTACTGGGGATCAAGCCCACAACCTGGGCATGTGTCCTGACTGGGAATTGAACAGGGACCTCTCAGTTCATGAGACGATGTTCAATCCACTGAGCCACACCGGCCGGGCTCCTTATTTTATGTTTAGTCATGAAAAATTAGTAATTGCTTTTTGCCACTCATATTTACTTAAGCGATGCATATAAGCCTGGAAAGAGTAATATATCTGAATTAATATGCTACTGTATGTAGAATGTGATTTTAAATGCCTAAGTAAAATTTAAAATTTACTTTTTATAAATTGCTAGTTAAATTAAATTAAAAGGAAAGATTTTAACTTAAATATGTAAAAACAACCAAAGGCCAGGTAAAAAGCTGGTCAGACCTATTTAGCTTCTTGAGGACCTGCTCCCTCCTTCACACGAACTACCTGGTACCCTGCAGTGTCCTCTTAATTTCTTCCGGTCCCTGGGCCTGGGTCTATCATCCTTTCGAGGTAAGCATCCTACTTCTCAAGGTCTAATAAAGATCTAGCAACAGGAAATCTATTCCTTTGGTATTGTCCCGAGAAACAGTCTCAGAATCTTTACAAAGAGCCCGCGTGAGTTTCGAGACGGTGGGTTTTAGAGTTTTAAACACATTTGCAGAGTCCGCAAGCTGGATTCAGTTTGTATTTCTTCCACTTTCATGTGAACCCAGCAAGGGAGCTCATCTAAGCCAACCCAGCCACGCAGACCTGTGAGATCTTCACTGGTGGCAGAGAGAGAGGGGACAGGGCTTCGAGGCTTCCCCACTTATCGACTCCATCAAATGGACTCCATCAAATGGACTCCGATGCTCTCACACTGAGGACAGGCCGGTCACTAAGCATACTGGTATCTCTGCCAGACTCCATCTGATGGGCTTCTCTGTACAAAGCTCCTGTGCGTCCATCCTTCCAGCCTAAGCGTCCCTAATCCATTACTGACAATTGTTTCCTTAGTAACTGCAAAAAGGCCACATATTGACAGGAACAGCGGGGCTGAAGGTGTGGGCTGGCTTTCAAATGTGGCCTTTATTCCTTTGCTGGACCTTCCCCGGGTCTTTTATTGGTTCATTTGTACTTGAGCCATGAATGACACAGTAGACAGCCAAATCCTCTGTGATTGCCTTTCCCTGTCTTTCTGGACCATGTGTATGAATCAGAGACTGTATTTTCGTCCGGACTTTGAACACCGAGAGGAATCTCAGCAAGCTTAATTCCGCATTTTATCGACGCATAAACTGGCAACGCCTAAGTCAACATCGTGGAGCTGAGTATTACTAGAACCAGGGTCACAGCAAATGTCCCCGACAGAAATCAAAGGTTCGTGTCAATACACACGGCTTTAAACTTCACATATTTGTTTAATAAATGCTTTCGGAGGTTATCTTTTCGTTTTTAAGAATAGTTTATTGATTTTTAGACAGAGAGTAAGGCAGAGAGAGAGAGAGAGAGAGAAACAATGATGGGAGCGCAAAACATTGATCAGCTGCCTCCTGCATGCCCCCTGCTGGGGATCGAGCTCAACCTGGGCATGTGCCTTGACTGGGAATCGAACCAGCAACCTCCTGGTCCAGAGGACGATGCTCCACCAACTGAAACACATTGGCCAGGGCTGGGGGTCATCTTTTTTTATAGGTCAGATACCCCCTACCTGTCCAAATCTCCCTTTCCCTTTCTCACCAAGAAACCAGAAGGCTCATCCAGCAGAGTGCCAGGGACACGCCCAGCCTTCTCTCCTGCTCACTCTCTAGGCCTGAGGGCTAGCATGTCCCGTGTGGAATCCTCTATCTGGGCATACGTCTAAACATCTCCGGGGCTGTTCACCAAATACAGGGATCATGCTAAAATCATATGCACCCAAGGGCTGCCGAGTGCTAACTCAAACGGCATGCCTGTGGTTTCATGGTTTCCCAGGGTCTGCGTCTGTGCAGAGAGCCCCTCCATCCCAGGAGCACAGAACTACTGCTAAGAATAAACGCAGTGACAGAGACGGGCACCGCCAGGCTCTAATAGGTCTGGCAACAGAGTGAAGAGCCCTGTCGGAGCTCACATGCCTTTGATGCCCGAGCGCTCAGGAGGGAGCAGCTGGGAAGCCAGCGAGAAGGTCTCGTGCTACCACACTCTGCGCACTTCCAACGGGGAGAGATGTCTCACTTTTTACTGGAACTCTCTCCAATCAGTCCTGTCTTCTTCCTCCCTGCCTCCAGCCTCATTAACATAATGTCCATTAAGACACAAGTTTGCCCGGCCGTTATAGCTCAGTGGTTGAGGGTCGACCCATGCACCAAGAGGTTGCTGGTTCGAGTCCAGGTCAGGGCACATGCCCAGGTTGTGGGCCCGATCCCCAGTGCAGAGGCGGCCAATCGATGCTCCCTCTCATCGATGTTTCTATCTCTCTCTCTAAAATCGATAAAGAAAAAAAAAAAAAAGACACAAGTAACACCAAGTCTGACATTGCATATGGACACAGGAATGCTACCTAGCCATTCAGGGGAGACTGAGGCTAGAACAATGAGGCAGAACAGGTGAATTCCAGAAAAAGGACCAGGAATCTGGAACACTTCACATCTTCTGTGACCCCTCTTGAGAGCAGGAGTGAGCAGAAGAGATCGGGAATGAATTAGGCAGGGGATGCATTGAAAAACCCTGGCGTCCTTCTGTCCTTAGGAACACCCCTGCTTGCGTTCTGCGTATGTCTGTCCTGTGTGCACATAACTCATTCACTGACCCTGCATGATCCCCGGTGACATCCCAAACCCTTCTCCCCAGATTGATCCATCGAACATCATTCTCCTCTTACTCTGAAACGAACCTGCAGGCAGATCTCCTGACTCCGAGCTCTTCTGTGATAGACGCTCAGACTAGAAATCCTGTGATATGTAAACAGGCTCTTTAATCTCCGTTCAAAGGCAGGACTTCTCTTCGTTGAGGCTGGCAGTGAACCGGCCACTTGAATGAGGCCGGGATTTTGAAAGGGAGGGCTGACGTGGTACTTTCTTCTAACTCACGTAGTGTTATTTCAGATGCCTTCAGTGTTAGACCTCACAAGTGGTCAGGAGGAGGAGAGGTCCAGTCTCATGTGGTGGGTGCAGTCACCTCTGATGCGGGGCCCCATCTGGGGGCGGATGTACAATTGCTATTCGTGGGAGTTTACTAGTGAGGGGTCCTATTACTTCTCACTTTCATGACATGGAGAGAGAGACCTCTGTACATTGCGACACAGTCCCTGCAGTCCTTCCTCCCCTGGACTGAGGCCGGGGCTTCTTTAGCCCTGTGCATGCTCGAGTCCGTGGAGCCTGAGATGCCCTTTGCTGTCTCCCAGTTACACAAGCCTCACATGTCTGGGCTACAGGGAACAGCATCTAGCCTTTGCCCAGACAAATGACTCCAAACTAACAATGCCTACAACCCACCATCCACAAAATTATTCAGCTTATCTCCTAGATCTGGGTGGAACCCCAACTCCCATCCACCATGGCCCCCAAACTCCAGGGGTTCCACGTTGGGCTACTCCAGGGGTCCCCCTGAGGCTTCCCCTCCAGTTTGAAGGCAGGCGAGAGGAAATGGGAAATCACAACATTGTATCCTTACCACCCTTCTTTCTACACTGGCCTCAGCCTGCATTCTTGATCTGGCTAAACGGTCGAAAGGCATGCTATTTAATGGTAAACATTTCCTTTAAAAACATTTTTTTTTTTCTGCAACACTTTTTAGTGTTTGGCAGCTTATATACCTGGGAACCTCAGTGGTCATTTTAATACCCAATGACACTCTAACATTTGGATTTTCTGTACAAGCGTTGAGGGCTTTGCAGTGAATTTCCCTTGCCCCTTAGACAAACTTATTTCTGGAAAATGTAGCAACTTATCATATGAAGAGCCATCGTCTCTGATCACATGGGAGCAAGATTCTAATTTTCAGGATGACTGGACTCAGGTGCTGATAAAACACAGTCCAAGAAGGTGCTTATAGGCGGAGTTTCTTAAACTCTCTCTATGTTTTCTACTCTCTTTATCTCATATTATAAAGGGCTGAGTCCCTTTTTTAAAAAGGTGATAATTCTGTGGACGAATATACGTGTAAATATTATATATTTTTTTTCATTATTAATTTTTAGAGAGAAAGGAAGGGAGAGGGAGAGACAGAAACATCAACAAGAGAGAACATCAATTGCCGCCTCCTGCATGCCCCCCACTGGGGATCGGGCCTACAGCCTGGGCATGAGCCCTGACCAGGAATGGAACCAGTGACCTCTTGGTGCATGGGTCGATGCTCAACCACTGAGCCACACTGGCTGGGCTAAATACCACATCTTAAAGCCTGCACTCAATGACAGGCAGACGGTTTCGATGACCACAAAAGGGAAGTCTGAGTCATCATTTCTTTAGGAAGGAGCTTTTTTTTTTTTTCTTTTTCCACTCAGATACACTGCGGCCTTCTTGAGGAAAGGGACCTTGCCCTATGAATGTGTCCATGCCTGGCCCCTCACTCGGACTTCGCATTGATTAGACACTGACTAATATTCGCTGAATAAACAGGGAGGCATCTAGTTAGCATAGAAAACGTAACCAAGATGTGTCGTTCCCTGTGATGTAAGGCCGGGGACCACCTTGAGTTCAGGCAGAACCAGTCCACACGCAGTGACTGTGGTCACCCACAGAGGACAATAGCATTTCTGCAGGACACTATTACCCACGCATTTGAAAAAGTCCCCTGCATGTAGCAATAACACCAAGTCTTTCTCTGCCATTTTTATACCCTCCTCTTAGTCACTTTCCCAACCCCTGAGGCAATAGATTTCCACTCCAGACATCACCCCTAATCGATACGTGTATACACACACACACACATACACAGAATATTTTCTGCACCTTATAGCTTTACACATGCACCCTGGTTCTGCCCTGAGGCTGGGCATAAATAAACTGACAGCCTGGTTGCCCACTCATGCCACCAGAGAACGCTCTTTCTGAATACGAATCAGAAGCTCTGGTGAAGCGGAGAAAGCTGGTGTCAGGATGAGTAGGAAACCAGCACTTACTGGGGCCAGAAGACCAATGAGTTAGAAGCATCTCGGTTGGCCTTTGGGGCTTGTGCAACCAGCTGTACCCTAGCTCAGCTCCTCATTCTCAAATACTTCTGGGGGACCAGAGCCAGGGTCCCCCAGCTTCACAAGAGCTGGAGCAGGCGAAAGAGACATCGCCAACATATAAAGGGGACAAGACCGGGTAGAGAGAGGCCAGGGAAGAATGCATCCCTTACATATGGAATCTAAAAAACAAAATAAATGAACAAACAGAACAGAAACAGACTCATGGATACAGAGAGCATTTCGATGGTTGAAAGATGGGAGGAGTGTTGGGGGGATGGGTGACAAAGGGGACGGGATTGAGAAGTATCCATTGGTAGTTACAGAACAGTCATGGGGATGTAAAGTACAGCCTAGGGAATATAATCAATAATATTCTAATAACTACGTATGGTGTCAGGTGGGTACTAGATTCATGGGGGTGATCACTTAATTAATTATATAAATGTCTAATCACTGGGTTGTACACCTGAAACTAATACAATAGTATATGTCAACTGTAATTGAAAACTAAAAATTATTTAAAGTAAAAACAAAACAAAACAAAAAAAACTTAAGAACACATAAAAAAATAGCAGGTTCAATCCTATTAAGAATAAAATAATTTTATAAGGCCCTGGCCGGTTTGGCTCAGCGGTTAGAGCATCAGCCTGCGGACCAGAGTCACAGGTTCGATTCCAGTCAAGGGCACGTACCTCAGTTCTGGTTCGTCCCTGGCCCTGGTTGGGGTCATGCGGGAGGCAACCAGTCGATGTCTCTCTCTCACGTCGATGTTTCTCTCTCTCTCCCTTTCTCTCCCTCCCTCCCACTCTATCTGAAGATAAACAGAAAAATATCCTCGGGTGAGGATTTAAAAAAAATCGTTTAAATGAGAATATAATAAAGAAAAGCCAATGGATTGTCAGGAGAGCCCTGGTTTTAGGCAGGTCTCACCCCAACAAATGCTCCCAGCTGCAGCCTGAGACACGAAGCCTTAAACCACATTTCAGTGTGTTGACATTGATCCCCGGACATCTTTCTAGAAGTTCTAGGCCACGAAGGACAAAATCCTCTAACGGGTTTTTTGTGTTTCCGTTTTTTTGTTTTTGTTTTTAATTCTGACTTCCAATATAAAAGCCTGGTTCTCATCCTTCGATCAACAACAGCACCCATAAAATGAAAAGTCAGATCCCTGTCTGTAAGAAACCACAGAAACGGGGCTTTCATTCTGCCCGCTTCTTCCCTAAGTGGGAGACACGCCCCAGGTGCTCAAGTCCTCCGTGCTGCCTGAGTTGAACAAGACACGTGGGGAATGGACGGGTTCTGCCCATCTTTGGTCCCCAAAATAACATTTAAAGTGGAGGGCACTTGATTTTAAGCACAGGTGTCCGAGTTACTGTTTGGACAGAGGTGTTCCTTTTATCCTATTGGGGGGGGAAATGAGGACAAACTACGGAGATCATCCATGTGTTAGGGTTAGCTGACAAAGAAACTGTTCTCCGCATTTTTGAGTCCAGTCGAACAGGAGACCGTCAAGACCCAGGAAGCCTTCTCTGCAACGTCTCAGACTGAGGGAAGTGAAGAATCCCAGCCTTTCCACCAGACCCACCAAATCAGGACCCCTGAGGCCGAGGTCTGATGAGATGCATTTTTCTCCCGATGATGTTATGCACATTACCATCGGAGAATGACTTAATGGAGCTGTAAGTTGGAGGCTTATAGAAGATGCAGGAAAAGAAGTCTGGAAAACACTTGAGTCATATTAGAATTTCCTTCTCAGCAGCAGGCCAATTTGGAGATTTGAACCAAAAAGTGGTAGGGGATTTCCTAACTACAGGGCGTGTGTGTGTGTGTGTGTGTGTGTCTCAAGAATCGCTGCTCTGGCAATGAACTGTGAAGTCAATAAAATCCCCAAATCAGACTTTACAGGATTTGTTCTTGGCAGAGAGTTGTGTGGGTGAGATTACCTGCAAGGTGCAGAAAATTATACAGGACCTGCGTGTATACTCAGAACCCGTAGGTCTGCGATGAGGGAGCTGGGGCAGAAGAATCTAGACAGTGGGCTCATGGCCAAGTTGAGATCCAACGTTAGTTCCTGGGGGGCAACAAATGTAAACATTACGGGGATCTCACCTTCTAGTTTTTCAATTCAGGGTTTTTCTTCTTTGCCCCCTTTAAAGTCATGCCTTCTTGTTTTGCTTGTATTTTTAGATAGTCTCATGTGGACGAAGGAGAAACAAGAAATGGATGCTTGACATAGAAGAAGAGGTACGCTGAACTTCTGCACTATGGGACAGCTTCAATTCATCTGTGAGTTCCCCCCAAATCCCACAGTGACACTGGCCTATAAAAGAAGTTACTTCTCGTTCACCGTTATTTTGGCCAGTTATTACCCCGTGGTGTCAGAGACCTGGGTTCTGTGATCACACAGCATAGATAGTTTCCGCTGTCAAGGTGATGGTCCCAGATGATTGACACAACATTCACTTTCATCTGATTGGACAAATACGGTCACATGGCCACACTTCGCTACAAGGAAGCTGGCCGTGTACCAAGCTAAAGATTGGAGAAGGGACCCTGCCACTATTAAATAATACGAGAACACTTGGAAAAAACCAGCAGACTCTTTCACAAAACTAAATGCCCCTCCAAACAGAACCAGGTAAATATATGCCAACCTATTAGGAAACTACTGTATGTTAAAAGGCCCATGAATGACCGCTGAATTTGGAAAGCCACCATTAGAATAATCATTATATTTTTTTTAAAAAGCCAACCTGTCCTGTGCATTAAAAGATGGAAGGAAAGGCAAGAAAGTGTTCATTCTAAATATACCCATTCTCCTTTCCTGGCCTAAATCCCACCATCAGCCACCAGAATTGCTCCCGGCATATGCGTTCCCGTGACTTTTCCACACCTCCTTCCCAGTGACGAAAGGTAGGAAGGGGAAAACACGTCACCCTCTGGCTGGTATAACTTTATTTTCACTTAAAAAAATTTTTTTTTCTTTATTGATTTGAGAGAGAGAGGAAGGGAGAGGGAGAGAGAGAGAGAAATATCGATGAGCGAGAACATCGGTTGGCCGCCTCCTGCATGCCCCCCACTGGGGGTTTGGCCCACAACCTGGGCATGTACCTTGACCAGGAATCAAACTGGTGACCTCTTGGTGCATGAGTCAATGCTCAACCACTGAGCCACACCAGCTGGGCACGGTTCAATTCCCAGCCAGGGCACATGCCCAGGTTGTGGGCCCGATCCCCAGTGGGGGGCATGCAGGAGGCGGCCAATCGATGTTCTCTCTCATCAATGTTCCTGTCTCTCTCTCCCTCTCCTTCCTCTCTCTCTCTAAAAGCAATAAAGAAAAAGAAAAGTTTTAAATGAAAGGACAAGAAAATCCAACTACTCCCGGATAAGTATTGGTTGATGTTTAAAATATATCTTTCAGCTCTGGCTGTTTGGTTCCGTGGTCAGACTGTCGGCCTGTGGACCGAAGGGTCACAGTTTCGATTCCCGGTCAAGGGCACGTACCTGGGTTGCAGGTTCAATCTCCAGCCCCCGGGGCCTTAGAGGAGGCAACTCATCAATATGTCTCTCTCACATTGATCTTTCTCTCTCTTCCCCCTCCCTCCCTTCCACTCTATCTAAACATCAATGGAAAAATATCCTTGGGTGAGGATTAACAAAAAAAATACCCTTCAGAGTGTACTTTTATATTTTAAGAACAAACAAGTAAAACCTGATTTCCCCCACCTATCAAGTACACATCAAAGCATCATCTTTCCATTTTGTCAACATCCCTTATTTATTATTTAAAAATGATATCCGTGCTCAAGGTCACAGCGCTGACTGAAGGCCAACGTGTGATCACGAGCCCCCATTCCCAAGTCCAGAGCTGTCCAGGAACACCCAGAGGATCCCACGGGGGAAATCTCTCCTCAGTGAGACAGTGTACTGTGGTGGAAGGGCTGTCAATCGCTTAAAAAGACTCACCCAAACTCAGGCTCAGAGTCTGAGTGTGGGAAGGGAGTAGCAGAAACACCCCCTTTCTCTCAGGAAAGCCTGGGGGTCAAGGAAAAGTCAACAGAACGATGTGGACAAGGAAACTGGAAACAAAATCTTTTCTGTCTGAGGAGGACAAATAAGTCTGGACAATACTCTCAGCTTCAAGAGGACTGTCTGGGCTCCAAAATACCTGTTACCAAGACACCTGATAATAGCCACCAAACTGAAATGAACAAGGAAGGCTTCCACCCGGAGTTTTACTGCTACCAGGCACCTCGGCAGGGCTCTCTGCAGAACGACTTCCAAGGAATCCCCGGAATGTTTTTGACACCATGATAACCACCTTCTGCCCTGATACATATCCTACTGACAACACAGCATCTCCGTCAAAGGGAAAAGTAAATGACTCAGCACACTGTTGGTGTACGACAGAAAAATAAACACTCGGAAACTCTGCTGCATGCCAAGATTCACTCCCACCCGGGCCAGGGAAAGAAAGCAAGGGTATTCCGCATTCACGATTATACGAAGCGTTCTCAGCTCCAGTAATAAACAATGCCTGACTCATCTGTAGTCAGAAGTCACACATAAACCTGAAAATCCAGTGGAAGATTTTTGAGTTTGGGGGGTTTGAGGTTACTTTCTTTCTTTCTTTCTTTTTTTTTTAACATTGTTGTCCTAATGTTTCGGGATCCAGAATTCTTCCTGGAAGAACACAGGTTTTCGGTGGCGCAGTAAGAATAATGTTGACCTAAGAAATCAGGCTCTGACATCCCTTATCTACTGTGTGAACTTGGACCAAATACTTGACCCATCTTGACATTATTTCTAAGACTAGAGTATCTGATTAGCTGATTTCTATTTTACCTACTGTAAAATTCCAGGATGTCTTGTAGCTTTTACCTTTCTGAACCATTCATCAGCAGTATCCGTGTGGCTTTTGGGGAAGGAGAGTCAGAGATGGTCAGAGGAGCCGGACCACCGGAACACCGTGGTTACACTCCAGGGCATTTACCAAACTCTCTTCAGCCTCAGTTTCCTCATATGCCAAATGCAATTACACTATCTAATTCTCAGATTTTAAAAATTAGAATTAAATCACAGTGCATGCTTATTATTTTCAATTTTCCAGTTTTAAAAAACTCAACTCCACAGAAGAGTTGATAAAAGTATACAATGGAACCCAATTTATCCTTTGCCAATGTTTCACATGTTACCACATGTCCTTGCTATCTTTCTCCACATACATGCACACACACACACACGTGCGCACACACATACACACAAACATGTTACTTTTACTGCATTACTTTAAAGTAACTTCAGACCCTATAATATTTAACTCCTAAATACATCATCTCCTAAGAACAATAAAAATATTTTTTTTAAAAAAGAACAAGGAGACATTTTTCTATGCACAAGATCTCACACTCCGAACATTTAACATGATGAAATAATACTGATAACTAATTTACAGTTCATATTCAAATCTCTCCAATTCCTCCATCCGTTTGATTGCCATAGCTTCTTCCTGTCCTTTAATCTAGAAATAGTCCTTCAGTTTTTTGCTGGTTTGCTTTTCTGGTGTCTCAGGATATTGATTTTGCTGTTGTTGTTAGCAACCAGGCCAATGGTTTTATAGACCATTCCACCAAAAAAAAAAAAAAAAATCACAAATATGGTGTTTAATGACAGATGCTAGACACAACCCATTACAAAAATAGACAAAACGTACCTCTGCTGTTAGAAGTAAGGGTAGCAGTGACCTACTGGGGTTAGTGATTGCTTCTGCAAGGGACACATCAAAGCCTTGAATTGACTGCATTATGGATGGGTCACTTAATCAAATCATGATAATAAAAAAACTTTTGCCTGGATTAATTAAAATCACCAGAGCCCCACCCTGCAAACACAGGTAAGACCAGTTACCAGAGCCATGGACAGTAAGGGAAGCTATAGTACTGAATTGAGTTTATGGGACACAAACCAGCAATCAGTTTCCCAGATTAGACATTGTATAATTATATTACATGATGTGTTCAAGATTCACTGAGAGTAGAAATTTCAAAAATAGCTTTATAAGCCCTAACCATAGAAATTAAAAGCTGCTATTAAGAGCCTATTGAGCCAAAGAATAAATGCATAATAGCAGACTGTTTAGAAACTCTTAAATGAGAACACAAATTCACATAATAAATATAAGCACACGTAAATTCAGATGCTTAGTACTTTTTTTTATTAAATAATATTTTTTTTAATTATCAAGGATTTAGAAAACGAATATAAAAGCAGTCTCAAGGAGAACAGGAGAAAATGATAAAATGCAGCAAAAATTAACTATTAAAAAATGTGCGAAGCAGGAGACATGAGTAAATCTAAGAGTTAGTTCTTTTAAAAAAATTGATAAAGCCCAAGAATTTTAACATCTTATAAATCTAATTAAGAAAAAGAGAGCAATTAGAAATAATATATGTAAAACGTCTTTCATAGTCCCTACACAAAATTAAATTCTCAATATTATTATTCAAAAGGAACATCGAGACCATGGTAATAAAGGGGTTCATCGCAGATTAAAAGTGTAAGATCGTCATATAAAATGTTGGCTAACATATTTTAAAATCAGGACAAAGTAAATAATAACCGTGGAAAAGATATAAATTATAAAATGGCTCAATAAGACATATGAAACTTCAATAGATCAATACACACAGAAAAACAGGGAAAAATATGCCCCAAACATATTGGAAGCTTAAATGTTTTCAAAGGTAGATACTTTCAATTATTAAAGTACTACTTTTCAGTGAATATTGAAGTTGTCTTTCCAACATCCTGTCTATCCCACCCTCGCTGCCAAGTCCCAGATAGTGGTCTCACCGTTTCCGGGGTGCAGCTCTGGCTGTTTTAATTCAGGGTTGGGGAACCTTTTTTCTGCCAAGAGCCATTTGGATATTTAGAACATCATTCGCGGGCCATACAAAATTATCAACTTAAAAATTAGCCTGCTATCTGTGGTCCAACATTTAATGAACTCACCCCCAATGTGATGGCTGGAACTGCTTCTCTGTGGAGGCCTGTGTGTGAGCTGGTAGTGATGACGTTGTGACTCGCAACTGCTTTTCCAGGTTTGCGGCGGTCAGTCTGGGGCGCAGTCGGCTCTTTGCGATGGTCAGTTTTGAAAAGAACTGCTCGCAGCAGTAAGTTGTTCCGAACACATGTCTCCTCAAAGAGGGAAATTCATCACTGCTTAGGTAACGTTTATAGAAC
Source organism: Tadarida brasiliensis (assembly GCA_030848825.1). Lineage (NCBI taxonomy): Eukaryota > Metazoa > Chordata > Mammalia > Chiroptera > Molossidae > Tadarida > Tadarida brasiliensis. Next base: position 9,671,532 of record CM061279.1, on the reverse strand, counting down.
TCAAGCAGGGGGAGGTGGTTGTACTTAGCTTTCAGCTCATCATTGCGTTCAGCTGGATGATTTCGTGTTGGAGGTTATCAGGCGCATCAGCTGGTTCCACGTTGAACGGTGTAGCAAAGATGTTCAGTTCCATTTGTTTACTTTTCACGTCCTTGAATCTTTCATTAAATGCCTCAGTGAGCTTCGCACACTCACCAGCATATTCAAGTGTCATAGAGGCCTTTGTCCTTCCAGAGTGGGGAAATGCACCGTGTTATTCCTTTCGAGTTGCACTTTGCACGGCCTTAATTTAGCTTCAAGTGATTTCACGTTTGAAAGCAGGGAGCGGAGAAGCTGGTTGGGGCCCTGCAGCTTGACATTCAGCTCTGGGAGGTACTTGGTGATGTCCACCATGAGCACTAAATCACACAGCCACTTGCTATCATTGAGTTCCCTGACAGGGTTTCCCTTCATCTCCATGAATTGCTTGACTTCATCCCGCAGTTCGTAAAACCTCATGAGCATGTTCCCAGGACTCAGCCACCGCACGTCACAGTGATAAACGAGATCACCGTACTCAGAGTCAAGATCATGCAGTAACTCCTTAAACCGGCGGCTGTTAAACCCTCTGCTTTTGACAAAATGTATGCATGACACTACTGTTGACATCACGTTGCAGACCAAAGAGTCACGGGTTCAATTCCGGTCAAGGGCATGTACCTCAGTTGTGATTCGGTCCCCAGTCCTGGTCGGGGTTGTTCGGGAGGCAACCAGTCGATGTGTCCCTCTCGCATCAATGTTTCTCTCTCTCTCCCCTCCCCCCCCCCCCCCCCCCCGCCCTCCCACTCTGTCTGAAGATAAATGGAAAAGCACCCTTGGGTGAGGATTTAAAAAAAAAGAAAGAAAGAAAAATCAAGATTTTTTCCCGGGATGCTTCCAACCCTGCTGCTTATGTTTCTTTTACTTTGAAAGCAAAGCCGTGCGGTCCTCCAGCACTATCCGAGCATAGCTGGGATTGTTTATGTCGCAGAAAGCAAGGGGTTCAACTGAAGAAGCTGAAGCTCACCACGGCCAGGGCAGGAGAAGGAAGGTCCAGGGCGACACAAAGCGAGTGTGGTTCATGGACCAGGCGCATTTGCGCCCACAGGAGCTTGCACACACTGATCTGCCTTTTACCAGCGTCCTGGGTGAGTCCCAGTCAGGGTCCTGTTGGGGAAACACCGCACACCCTCCACCCTGGCACTATTGCTCCCATTTCCTTCCTCTGCGTCTGGGGTGGAGTCCCGAGAATCTCTGCTTGGCCCTCCAAGTCTCCATTTTAATCCTCTGGGGGTGGCGGAGACATTCGGCAGTCCCTGGCCGTTCAGTGACACGATCCATCAGAGCTCAAGACCACAGACTGTGATGGAACAGGCTGCTTCTCCTGGTCAGTGCTCGGCCCCCAGGCTCGCCCACAGCCAGGAGGAGGGTGGAAATGATCTGGTTCCATGAGACCCAAGGCACACAAGCTAGCCCCGGTCACGTTCCCTACACGCGGAGGCAGCTGGACAGACACACAGCCACTCGCTCTCACCCTGTGACTCACATCCTGACCACACTTGAAGGAGAATCCATACAGGGAGAACCTTTTGGCCTCTTCCAAGCAGCAGAATGAAAAATGAAAGATGTTAGATTCAATAAGCAAATGACAGCAACGTAACTGCACTGAGCATCGCTGTGGCCGCGACACCCTGAATTCCTGTCTTTATTCGCGCAATTCCAATCCGTGCTCCTAATGAGAGCTATCACAGAAGGGTGACGGCCAGAAGCCCCTTACTAATGGTTCCTCTTCATCTGTTTTCGCTCTCGCTTTCTTTCTTTCCCCCCCTTTTAGCAATGAATTGATTAGGGGCTGAAATGAAGAAAATGCAGTATCTGTCAACTCACTATAAATACAGTCGGGAAATTCTGAGAGGGTGTTTCTCCCCCTCTGTCTCTCTGCCATTTGTTGCAATGCTGTGTGGATTTATTCAGAAATGAGCTGGGAAGCCAGGACTATAAAAATGACTAAATACAAACATAAAAAATTAAACCTTTGTACCTTGGATGAATCGGATGGTTATCCCACTGCAGACTCATCTCCATTTTTATTGGAAGCAAATCATGGATCTATGTATGCACGCTGTGTGCCCTCCCCCCCCGGAGTGTGTGTGGTTGAACGCTGCAGCAAAGTTTGCGCAAGAGAGATGATAAAGCTTGCTTTCGGGCTCACACGTCATGTCCTGCTCATACAGACGGACAGACATGCAAGATTCGGGCCAGCCCTGAAGTCATCAAGCCAGATCATTCCCTAAGGTTGTGGGATGGGAACAATTCGATTTCATTTTACAGATAAAGAAACGGAAGCTCAGCACTGTGGTCACCAGCCTGAAACACCAATCAGAAAGAATATATGCACCCCTATGTTCATAGCAGCACTATTTACAATTGCTAAGATCTGGAAACAACCCAAGTGTCCATCAGTAGACGAATGGATAAAAAAGCTGTGGTACATATACACAATGGAGTACTATGCAGCTGTAAGAAAGATCTTTTATCCTTTGAGACGACATGGAGGGACCTGGAGAGCATTATGCTAAGCAAAACAAGCCAAGCAGAGAAAGACAAATATCACATGATCTCACTTATTTGTGGAATATAATGAACTAAACAAACGGATGAACAAAATTGACCCAGAGACATAGAGGTGGGGTACAGACTGACAAACCTCAGAGGAGGGGGGGTTGAGGGGGGAAGAGATAAACCACAGAATTATATGCATGTATGCATGACCCATGGACATGGACAACAAAGCTGGGGATGGGGCAGGGGAGGGATGGGGAGGAGGGTGTCAATGGGGGAAAAAGGAGAAACATCTGTAAAAAAAACAAGTTAATAAAAAAATAAAAAATAGAAATAAAAAAAGAAAGCAGAGCTAACACCCAAATCATTGTCTCTGGACTCCCTGCCAGGTCCTCCTGCAGGTAATGTAGGCAATCCCTTCGGGGGCAAACGGGTCTGATGACCTGAGGACTATGAGGGAGCCAGTCCTGAGCGGGTAGAGGGCTGCCCAGCCCCTCGCCCACTCACCGGAGCAGCCAGATTCAGATATCCTGCTACACAGCGAGCCCCCCAAGTCCCGGGGAGCAACGTTGGAGGCATTCTGGCAGGGTCCTGGTACCAGTGGCATTCTGATGGCTTCTGCAGCTGCTAAGCTGGCCCAGGGCAGTGATGGGCTCGAAGCCACTGACGCCTGACCTGTCAGACCTTCTCTCCAGAGAGTGTCTGGGAGAGTCTGTGGCAGTTGTGACACCCTGTGGCCAGGTTGGCTCATCACAGCAGAACATCCCTTAGTCACAACAGTCCATGGGACAGGTGCAGGGGAAGTGAGAGCTGTTTCCCGAGTTTGTGGGGTATTCAGCCTTTCAGCTTCGGTTCACACTCCCCACTCCCCACCACCCGGCCCCACTTCACCTCAACTGGGTGTATCGGTGACTGTTTTGACCTGGGTTGATCTAGAACACCAGCCACCAAGACAGGGGAGGCAAAAAGACTGTTACAGGTCAGGGCGACAGAAAAGGATTCAGAATCAAACCAGATGCCTCCAGAAGGCAGGGGCCATGCTTCCTCTCCATAGTACCCTACCCCATCCATCAAGCACACCGTCTACTGTAGGCGATTCATAAATGTTACTGAATGTTAGACATGTCTCATGCCCAGCAGCTTGATCAAGAAGAGCCAATAGCCCGGCCAGTGTGGCTCAATGGTTGAGCATCGACCCATGCACCAAGAGACCGCTGGTTCAATTCCCGGTCAGGGCACATGCCCAGGTTGTGGGCCCGATCCCCAGTGGGGCATGCAGGAGGCAGCCGATCGATGTTCTCTCTCATCAATGTTTCTATCTCTCTCTCCCTCTCTCTGAAATCAATAAAGAAAAAAAAAATTTTTTAAAGAAAAGAGCTGGTAATTGCCGTATGCTATTGTATTAAATTTGACCGATCAATGTAAATTAATCTCATACTTCTAACATACAATATAGTGAGTTTCAAACAGCAGAAACAAGAAACCTTACATTTCAACGCCTAACTAGAGACGTTCAGAAGAGAGGACTTAACGCGCGTGGGAAGTCACCACACCACCGTCACAAGCGCTCTCCGCCCGAACGCGCTGCCCTTGCCCCGCCTCACCTTTGCGCTCCTTCCAACAGGTCTCACGATCTCTTCCCTTTCTCCTTTGGAATGGCCCCTAGTTACAGTCTCATCTTCCCATGCTGGCTCTTATCCTTGGAGAAAGATCGTTTTTTCATTAAGTAAGTGAGCACCGCGGTGCTGGAGACTGGAACGAGATTCAACGCAACCACGGCCTCTCCGGGCGAAGCGCACGGCGGAGCACGGCGTCAGACAGCAGACGGCGCCCGCCCAGGGCGTAGGAGACGCGCGGAGACTTGTCACTTATGAAATAATTGAGAAAAGCACTCTCTGTCACTCGTACTGGAGGAACTGACAGACTGAATGCATCTTCTGTCATACGCCGATTTCTGGAAGTGTCTTGGAATATAACCATCTATTTCTATCAGCTGATGGATATAAAATAAAAAAGGGTAAAGACAACCAGAATCAACATCCGGAGATGGTGATGTTCCCACGCTGGGAGAGCAGTTTGTACCGTAAAGAAAGTCTAGAGTTGGAAAGAGAGGGGAGAGCTCTGTGTGACGTAGACAATTTCCCCAGTGTCGGGAAAGCCAGCTATGTGGCCTCTGTCCACACTGCCGGCTGCCTTTCCAAACTGCAGCCAATGGTAGTCACCTTTGACATGTCTGCTGTCACTCTGGATCTTACCCAGCACTTGTGACAGGTCCAATCTCATCCCTGGCCTACCTGGCACTATGCGATTTGCTTCCTGTCTCCTCCGAAGTCTACCCTACATTCCACTGCTTTAGATACCATTCTGACCTGTTTTCCCTCCATCTGCCTCAGGGCCTTTGCACTTGCTGATCCCTCTGCTAAGAATGTGCATCTCCCAAACCCTTGCATGGAATGACCCCTCATTTCATTCAGAACCGGCCTGAAATGTTACCTTGTCAAAGCTTACTCATCCCCTTGCCCTACATCATTCTCTGTCTCTTTTTTCTGTTTTATTTTTCTCTATTTTATTTATAGCTACCTGGAATTATAGTGCATATTTATCCTGTTATTGTTTATAATCTAACTTTCCATGCAGCCTGAGCTTTGCCTTCTTTAGTCAGTGTTTAGTACTTAGTAGTTGTTCACTGAATACTGACCAAAAAATATTGACCTGCCTTGTTTTTGAATGAACCCCCTTCTCTCTAAAATTTCCAACTCATCTTGCAGATAAACAATTAGAGGGAAACTTATTTCTCAATTTTATATAGTAATAGAGAAATACATCTGTGAAAAATTATTTTCCAGTCTGTAAAATGAGACCACATTTGTTTTCTAAAGGGTTACACCAAAGGATTAACTGGAATTTTGGGGGAAAAAAAAAAAGGGTATTTACTGATCATTTACTATATGCCCACCATAATGCCAGGGACTTCTCAAACATTTTGTGATTTATTTCCCTTCACAACTATTCAGGTTGGCAATATTATCCCTATTTTATAGATGAGAAAACCGAGGCTCAGAGAGAAGAAATAATAATTTGACTAGGGTTGCAGCATCTATGGATGTGATCTTATTTGGAAATATAAGTTTTCCAGATGTAATTAAGTTAAGGATCTCAATATGATATCATACTGGATTCAGGGTAGGACCTAAATCCAACGACCGGTGTCATTGTAAGAAGAGAACACAGAGACACACAGAGGAGACAGCCACGTAAATATGAAGGTAGAGACTGGAGTGATATGCCTACAAGCCGAGGATGGCTGGCAACCGCCAGGAGCTAGCAGAGACATGGCACAGATTCCCCCTCGGAGACTCTAGACAGAACCGACCCTTGATTTTGGTTGCTTTAAGAACTGAGAGAGAATACATTTCTGTTGTCTTCAGCTACCTACTTTGTGGTCATTTATAACCCATTTAGCTAATACAAAATCTTGAATGATAAGTGGCAGAGCGGGGAATTGAACCTGGATCTGTTGACTCCAAAACGGGACTCATTCTACTCTCCCAATTGACTCCCCAAAATAATACAGTTGGAAGGCCATTCTTGCTTGACATGTATAACAATACAGAAAGGTTTAAAAGCGGAGCCCCGTAACCAAATGAAATCTGCAAGCACCGTTGTTACCTTTGGACACATTGTCATCTGTATTCATGCCCAATGTGCAAAAGAGGACCTCACACCAAGGAAACTCTCAGGTGATTCCAAATTGAAAGAGTTGCAAAAGTCAGGAAAGAAAAAAAAAAAAAAACACATGCAGAGAAACTCAGTAGCAATGAGAGCAGGAAATAATAAAGAGAGATTTCACTGGAGGCAGAGAACAGGGCTCCCTTTGAAGAGCGATATTCAAAGCACAGAGCAAACTTGAAAAGGAGTCATGAAAAGAGCTGTGCAGGCGGTGTCGGATTTAGACCGGTCATGCGATACTTCGGCGGGGGATGGAGGAAAAAAAAAAAAAGAGCTCCTATCTTTCGAAGGTCACTTTCAGAGGTGGAAAAATCACACAGCTGGCAGGTTGCGATGTCCCTTTTACGAGGCTCTAATGAGAAGATAGATGATTTCCTAGTCACTTCAAACCAGAAGGTGGAAATGGGCCAGAGAGGGAGGAAACTGGTGAAAGGGTTAAAAGAAAGTGAGGCTTGTAGGGGATGGATTGATCTCTGGGGACAGATTAAAGCACTAAATATGTATACTTGACGAGGTGATAATTGAGGTCACTGGGGAAGCCCTGGGAGCTGTCTGGGGGAGAAGAAGGGGCCAGCAAGGTAAGTGTGGACTAGCTAGAGGATCTGACAGGGCAGGCAGGGAGGTGGAGCAACAGGAAGAAGCCCTTACAGGAGGGGTCAGCAAGAACCTCCTGACAGCCTCATGTTTATTGCATCCTCGTGTAGCTCACAATGCAAGTGACCTTTGGCGGTTCCACGAGTGAAGTCATTTCCTTTGAGGACAGGTGCTCCATGAATGTAAACACGTAAGTGTGTGCGGGACGGAGTGTTAGAAAATAAATACAGCCTGGAGTCCTCCTGCCCGGATCCTCCAGCGACAGAGTGGATTCGACCTCACAGACCTCTCTTTTCATCTTCTGCTTATGGGAATTGTATCTGCCACCACCAATTTGGTGTACCCTACGCATGTGGGAAGCTCACAAATAAGTGATATCACTGGGGACCACGGTGTTTTAATAGAAACACTCTGAGGTTAGTTCTGACCCAGCTCGTCTGGGGAAGTTACATGGCGAATCCTGGTGAGTCTGGAGAATCTTTGCTCAGGAAAGATTGAGTTCTGACACAAGAAATGTGACTTAAGTCTGTACAGACAGGTTCAGGAACCAACTCCAGCAGAAAGCAAGAATTCGCCCATTTTCTCTGCCTGTGCGGATTCATCTCAGTTCCTCGGCACAGGCGACGTCTGGGGCTGACATGGTCTCCTTGGCACCATTTGTCAGAAGCCTGGTCATATACTCTGTAAGGTTTATTCCACAGGTCCCCTCCCCCGAGGAGGCTTCCCCAATCCTCAGGTCAGTATGAGCCCTCTCTCCTCTAGATGCTATATCTCTATTTTTAAAAAATTTTATTTTTGTTAATCCTCACCTGAGGATATGTTTTTACTGATTTTTAAAAATATCTTTTTATTGATTTTTTTATTTTTAAGAGAGAGAAGAAGGGAGAGAGAGAGAGAAACATGGATGTGAGAAAGATATATTGATCGGCTGCCTCCTGCACACCCCCTACTGGGGATCGAGCCCACAACCCGGGCATGTGCCCTGACCGGGAACGGAACTGGGACCTCTCAGTCCATGGGCCGACACTCATTCCACTGAGCCACACTAGCCAGGCGAGGATATGTTTTTATTGATTTTAGAGACAGAGGAAGGGAGAGAGAGAGAGAAAAACATCGATCAGTTGCCTCCCTTACGTGCCCTGACCAGGGATTGAACCGCAACCTTTTGGTGTACGGGACGACGCTCCAACCAACTGAGTCACCTGGACGGGGCTGTATCTCTGTTTTAGTGCTGGTCATAGTCTGATCTCTTTTTCCGACTGGCCTCTGAAGGCCAGGGTCTGGGAATCAAGGTCAAAAGCATGAGAGCCCTATTCTGCCTCCGCTCACCCCCTAGGACCATGCTTACCAGCAGAGTCTAATTACCTATAAATAAAACAGACACTAAGGGTGATTTTCTCCCGGCTGTGAATGAACTAAAAAGGTCACCCAAAAATGTTACTTCTCTCCCCAAGGAACAGCAATATCAGAAGCTAATGAAATCTGAACTTTATCATTTTCCACTGAACTTTTTATTTTGTTTTAGGATATTGAGAGAGAGAGCGAGCGAGAAGCATGGAGGTAGAAAGAAATGGGGGTCAGCAGTGAGATCATAAGAGGCCCCTCCACACCGAGGTGGCCTTTGATATGAGGCCCAACATGAAGTGCCCACTGTGTCATCTATAAATTGAAGGCACTGCAGGTTTGTGATGACAGATGTCACATCCACTTTAAAAGATAGGTTGAGTACCTATTATGTGCTTGGCACTACAACTGACAATGAGTATCTCCCGGGCCTAGTATGGTGTCCTGCTCATAGCAAGCAGTCGATATATATTAGCTTCCTTTTTTTTTTTAATTTTTTTGTCCTTTATTGATTTTAGAGAGACAGAGAGAGGAAGGGAGAGGGAGAGAGAGATGGAAACATCGATGAGAGAGGCCATCGATTGGCCGCCTCCTGCATGCCCCCTGCTGGGGATCGGGCCCACAACCTGGGCATGTGCCCTGACCAGGAATCGAACCGGCGACCTTTTGGTGCATGGGTCGACGCTCAACCACTGAGCCACGCCGCCGGCTACATTAGCTTTTGAATGAGTAAATAAATCAACAAAGAGGTTTGAGCTAGATCAGTGCTTCCCCTGGCCACAGATCCCCAGGGGCCCTAATTACCGAAGGATTCGCAAAGCCTTCTGACACTTGGCAGTCATATTTCTCAATCTTTCAGGACCTAATTAGTCTCCAGCGACATTTACTACGTGCATTCGTCCTCAGTTCTGGAGGGAGGCATAACTCTAAAATAAGGGCAGCCCAAGGGAAAGGGTTAATGTCAGAGGTCCAGGGAAATGGGGGTGTACTGGAGGCAGCAGGGTCCCCAGAAAGCAGTGGGATCCACGGAGAACAAACAAGGGCCTTGAGAATAAACTCCAGACTCTCCACTGAAGGCTGCAGTGGACCCAGGCCTGATCCCATTCCCATGTCTGCTGCAGAACTGGGCTCAGCACCGGACAGACCCGGATGTCTTCCCTGCGCTGCACCCTCTGATTTAGTGGTTCCCTAACAGGAGATGACTACAGATCAGTGGTAATGTTCCTATTACAGTACTAATGTTCATTTCTATAGCACTTACTAAATGCCATGCTTGCCCGGCCGCTGTGGGTCAGTAGTTGAGCATCGACCCCATGCACCAAGAGGTCGCCAGTTCGAATCCCGGTCAGGGCACATGCCCAGGTTGTGACCCGATCCCCAGTGGGGGGCATGCAGGAGGCGGCCAATCGATGTTCTCTCTCATCGATGTTTCTCTCTCTCGCTCCCTCTCCTTTCCTCTCTCTAAAAAATCAATAAAGAAAAAAAAATTAAAATTATATTTTCTAACATCAAACTTAGCCACATGCATAGTTTGGAATTAAAGAATAATTCCGTGGCCCTGGCCGGTTTGGCTCAGCGGTTAGAGCGTCGGCCTGCGGTCCAGAGATATCCGGGTTCGGTTCCCGCTAAGGGCACGTACCTCGGTTGCAGTTTGTCCCCGGCCCTGGTTGGTCCTGCGGGTGGCAGCCACTCGATGTGTCCCTTTCACGTCAATGTTTCTCTCTCTCTCTCTTCCTCTCTCTCCCTCCTACTCTATCTGAACAACAACAACAAAAAAAAAATGAAAAAATGTCCTCGGTGAGGATAAAAAAAAAAAAAAAGAATAATTCCGTGATGCATAAATTGCCCCCTTTATTGAATATTCTGTCAAGATTCAGTTTGCAGATATGCATAAGAGATGCTATGTCTTAGGGTGAAGCGTACTGTAGTGGTGATCAATTTTTAGCTTTATGATGCTCATTCCCTCTTTTTGAGCCATATCTTCAAAATGAGGGTTAAAAAGCTTACCTTGAAGTAGTAGTATGATTCAATCACGTATTTAACATTACTGACCCCATAGGAAGTCCTCCATAAATATTAGCTTCACTGATATTATCTACCCAATGGCAAGAAGAGGTTTTATTTTTTAAGTGCAGATCCACATTTTGCTGTCCAAGTTCCGTGGCCCAGGACTTGCATGTGAGACAATAACTCTCTTTTTCATTCTCTTTCTCTTCGTATCAATTTGAACCATAGGGAACTGGCGTCAGGCAACCACGTTCCAGTCACGAAAACACAACATAATTCTACGGCCACGGTTCTGATGACACCATATTCTCATCCGCGGAACTGCAATTTAACAGCACGACTTGTGGCTCTGATTGTCAGAGTTTATTGTAAGTTACAGGATATCAACATACGCACAATTAGTAGACGGGGAGAATTTCTGCAATGTCTCCTACTCAATGCTCTTCTGGAGAGTTTTATATTTTTCATAGGAAGCCCTTCTTCTGTCAGAGACCTCCTTTTCCTCACTGTCAAAGCTGGTCTGGGCAGTCCTATCAAATCTCTGCCCTGGCCGGGTAGCTCAGTTGATTAGAGCATGGTCCCAATACTCTAAGGTTGCAGGTTTTATCTCTGGTCAGGGCACATACAAGAAGCAACCAACGAATGCATACATGAGTGAAACAACACCTCAATGCTTGTCTCTCTCTTTCTCCCATCTTCTCTCTATAAAACCAATCCTTAAAAAAAAAAAAAAATCTCTCCTGTCTGGTCCTTCAGGCGAAAGAAAACAGTAGCTCTCAAAGGTCACAAGGAACACTGTTCTCGGCTGCCGGCTCTGAAATCCAAACAGCTGTCAGGATTGAGGGAACATCAGTCCTATCAAATGACACTGGCCCACAGTCCCGTCAAAGGGTCAATAAACCGTGTAAGCTGGGCTCTTAGGAACGCAGCCACATACGACAGCTGACAGGGCGGGCAGGCTCCCGTCTGAGAAGGGGCCCAGATGATTCTCACATTTGAGCAGAGTCATTCAAGGCCACAGGGAGATGGAGAGGTGATCGTAATGCTTATTCATAGGAAATACCTGCCCGGGAGGGGTCCCTGGTGCAGGGAAGGCGAACAGAACCACCAAGTAGCCAAAATGCCTCTTCACAACCCAGAGAGCGAAAGACACAGGCCTAACCCTTCACATGTCTTTTCTTCTTTCCCCTTTTTCCCTAAATGGACTTTCCTGAAGTATAATTCACAAGAAGATGAGAAAACGGGGGTAAACATGGACAGATCGTATACATGTCCGCGACGTGACAAATGTCTAAGTGAATGGTAACAATTCATTAATGAACCGGACATTTTTTTCTATATGAAGCCAAGACTGATCGTAATACCAAATCTGTGAATCTGGAGACAGAGTGAATGATTTGACATTTTGTAAACACAGGAGTTAGCTTTGCCAGGGTCAACAGCAAAGTCACATCAATCACCACGTGCGACAAGAGGTACGGAGTTCAGGCTTTTCTTTTAAATTCTCACCTAAGGATATATTTTTTGTTGATTTTAGAAAGAAGAAGGGGGAGCCCAGCTGGCATGGCTCAGTGGTTGAGCGTCGACCCATGCACCGAGAGGTCGCCGGTTCGATTCCCGCTCAGGGCACATGCCCAGGTTGGGGGCCCGATCCCCAGTGGGGGGCATGCAGGAGGCGGCCAATCGATGTTCTCTCTCATCGATGTTTCTATCTCTCTCTCCCTCTCCCTTCCTTTCTCTCTAAAATCAATAAAGAACAAAAATAAAAAACAAAAAAGAAAGAAAGAAGGGGGGGAGAGAGAGAGAGAAACATTGACTGATTGCCTCCTGTACGATTGAACCCACAACCTAGGTATGTGCCCCGACTGGCATCGAACCCGCACCCTTTTGGTGTACATGACGATGCTCCAACCAACTGAGTCACCCCGGCCAGGGCCGGTCAGGCATTTTGGGGACAGTGGCCTCGACTTCTCCACTCCGGCCTCTTCTCCCATTGATCGCTCAACCTTCTGTGATGTGTGTGTCCGGCCACTCCAGAAACAGCTCACAACCACCACCACCACCACCTCGATCCACAGCCCACCTCGATCCACAGCCGGTGCTCCTCTTCCTCTCCATACTGGAGTCGTGGAAACGGTCATCACTTCACCTCCCTGTTCCCACCTCTGGAAAGTCCTGTGGTTTACTTTTCATGTCCCTGAAAGTATTTTCTCTTTCTCTCCTGTTGCTATGTCTTCCTTGACTAACACACCCCTGCAATGCATGTTCATCTTATTTATTTATTTTTTAATCCTCACCGAGGATCTTTTTACATTTATCTTCAGACAGAGTGGAGGAGAGAGAGAGAGAGAGAGATATCGATGCAAGAGAGACACACCGACTGGATGCCTTCCGCACGACCCCAACCAGGGCCAGGAACGAACCACAACCGAGGCACATGCCCTTGACTGGAATCGAACCCGGGACTCCCTGGTCCGCAGGCTGACACTCTAACCGCTGAGCCAAACCGGCCAGGGCTGTTCATCTTCTTAACTTCTCATTTCACTAATGCCTTTTCTTCAGGGACCTTTAGCTTGATTTCCTTTAAACCTATTTTGGATGTGTGTGTGTTGGCCTCTCAACATTAAACCCACCTTTTTTTTTCTTTATTGATTTTTTTTTTTTTTTAGACAGGGAGGAAGGGAGAGGGAGAGAGAGACAGAAACATCGATGAGAGAGAACATCGACTGGCCACCTCCTGCATGCCCCCCTTGGGGATCAGGCCCACAACCTGGGCATGTGCCCTGAGCGGGAATCGAACCGGCGACCTCTCGGTGCATGGGTCAATGCTCATCCACTGAGCCACACCGGCCGGGCTAAACCCACGTTTTTAACTCTGGTTTGAATCCTCTGAATGTACGAGTCAGTGTTGGACACCAGCGCCAGCTGCCCAGAGGCCACCCGAGTCCCAGTGCCCTGCTGGCCCAGCCTAGCAGCCTCCAAGCGCAGGAACGCAGACTGTACTCCTCCCTCTGCCGGCCACGGGCGTCCTTAACCTCTGGCTCACCTCCGGTTCCCAGTCCTATTCAGGCTGCTCCTTGTTCTTCCTTCCTTCTGAAAACTGCCCAAGTGTGGTCCTCTCACATCCCTTACTTTAGAGAAAAAGACTCACTCAGCTCCTTCCCTCATTACCAGCCATACTCTCTCTTCCCGTGCCATTCTCCTGTTTGAGGAGGAGGAGAAGCATCCTTCCTACTTTATTCCTCATTCTATTTTTCCCCCAATTCTGAGAACTAACTATGAGTCAAATATGGCTCTAGGAGAAAATACAGCAATGAACACAACAGGCAAGTCCTTGCCCAGTGGAGGAGACAAACAGGAAACAAATAAATACACACCACAGCCCAGCCACTGTGGCCGCCCACAGACTGAGAGGTCCCAGTTCGATTCCCGGTCAGGGCACATGCCCGGGTTGTGGGCTCGATCCCCAGTAGGGGGTGTGTGGGAGGCAGCTGATTGAAGTTTCTGTCTGACATGTATGTTTCCATCTCTCTCCCTTCCTCCCTCTTTAAAAAATCGGTAAAAGCATATTTTTAAAAAATACACACCACGTTGTCAACTACTGTTGAGCATGAGGGAGAAGGGTGAGGTGGGGGAGGGGTGTTCTCTAGAATCAGATCAGGATGCCCTCCGGGGAGGGATGTTCAAGCTGAGCCTTGAGCAAAGACTATCTCCATTCCTCTCACACTCAGTCTAGGGGCTTCATTTGCACATTTAAAGGCTTTTGTGGGGGATGTGGTCTCCTGGTCAAAGGCACCACCTTTGCAGGGTCTCTTCCTCCCTTCTTCAAGCCCACAGGACTTCCCAAGAGAGGAAGAGCAGGATGAAGATGATGGTGACTATTGTCTGTCTCCCTCCTCCTCAGTAGGCAGAGCAGCAAGCGTCTGACTTGGGCTTTTCACTGGGGGCAGTTGTGCAATTCCTTTAAGAACGAGACAACCCAGAACGCCATCCTCCAGGTGTGTTTTGACCCCGCAGAGAGGGGCACGGCAGCCTGATTCTCATCCCAGCTCAGCAGCCCCGGATCCAATGCACTTTCTCGGCAGGCTCGTCACTCCACTGACACACTCCGTTTACAGTAAACTCCCGCCCCTCTGAGCTGTTCACGCAGCGACGGCCTTCTCGGTGTCTCATAAACAGGCTTGCTCTCTCAATAAAAACCACTTCTCTGGCCTTGGTCGCCTGCTGAATGCCCTGCTTTAAAAATAATATAATAATCAAAGTGCCACAGAAATGTAAATTGGCTTTCTGATGAGATTGCCAAGGAGGGCGGGGAGCACCCCGGCAGCAAAGACTGCGATGAATCATCAGAGGTTTCCACGCCCTGCCGCGCGGTGATCAGGCGGAAGGTGGGAGCATCGAAGGTGAACTCTTCCCCTGCCTGGGTGGTTTTTCCCTCTGTTGATTTTTGGTTGGGTTCAAATTCTACGCCCTGGAATGGATTAACTGGCTTTCCAAATGGATAAAAATACTGAAGGTATGTTTTGTACCTTTTATTTATTTTTTAAAAAAATTTTTCTTTATTGATTTTAGAGAGAGAGGAAGGGAGAGGGAGAGAGAGATAGAAACATCAATGAGAGAGAACATCGACTGGCCGCCTCCTGAATGCCCTCCACTGGGGATCGGACCCACAACCTGGGCATGTGTCCTGACTGGGAATCAAACCGGCGACCTCTTGGTGCATGGGTTGATGCTCAACCACGGAGCCACACCGGCCAAATAGAAGACACAGTTTGAAATTTCAGCCTCCTTCTTCATTAACTGGGTGACACTGACCAAGATTCTTAATGTCACTGAAAACATAGCTTTCTTCGATCCTATTAAATGGGATATTATCTTTTTTCACAGGGTTGTCGTGAGAAATGATTATAAATACATAAAAGTGTGTAGATGTGCCCTGGCCGGTTTGGCTCAGCGGTTAGAGCATCGGCCCTCGGACCACAGGGTCTCGGGTTCAATTTCCAGTCAAGGGCACGTACCTGGGTTGCAGGTTCGATCTCCAGCCCCAGTCATGTAGGAGGAACCAATCAGTGTCTCTCACATCAATGTTTCTCTCTCTCCCTCCCTCCCTTCTCTCTTTAAATCAATGGAAAACTATCCTCGGGTAAGGGTTAAAAAAACAAAGCGTGCAGACGTGACATATGGTATGTACTTGATAACTGTTTTTTAATGATCATGTTCATTGCCATCTAATTGCCTCCACTTTTGCATTATAATTTTTCTCATTTTGTTTCTTTGCTTAAGAGTTTGTTGCCCACAAAAATTAAAACCCACCCATTTTGATATGTGCTGAGGTGGACCCGAGGCATTGGTTACAGACGAATGCCATTTTAACACAGTAGTGTACACGGGTCCCCGGCTGGCGTGGTGAGCTGATGGCGTCAGCTCACGGTGCATCTGAAGTTTCAGGGGGCAGGGACCTCAGTGTAGAAGTCTTTGAGGATAGCTCAACAGTCTGTCTCTGGTGGCAGAATCCGAAACACCCTCTCGAAGTCTCTGAGGGACAATCTGTCCTCGATTCTTCTTGGAAAGGAAAAATGGAAATGTATTATTTGGAGGCTAAAGGAGAGAGAGAGAGAGAGAGAGAGAGAGCGAGCGCAAACAGACAGCTGCAATGTCCGTAGGGTCCTGCGGTTTCCTTCCACGAAGGGATAAGCTTTCACATATTTTTGGCACTTTCAAGAGAAGTAATTAAACTTTGGCACCTTCCAAATCTCTCTGTTTCTCCTTTCTTCCAGATGGAGAGGGTGGGAAGAGAGGGAAGGGGTCAGGCTCCCCTTCTGAGAGACTTGGTTCCACGCTCCCCTCCGCAAGCGGTTTCTGTTCTGGTGGGTTGAGTGCCAGCTTGAGCCCCCTCTTAGGCAGAATGCCCATCTGGGAAGGAACAGGGACGGGGGTGAGAAAGCAGGAGCTCGGAGGAAAGATGACACCGAGGCTGTAGCCATGGCCCAGATTCCGGAGGTGGGGGCCGGAGGGGATGGCAATGGCGAGAGACACTTATTCCTAAGTCAGCTTCCAAGGCGCCTGAAATAATAGACAAGGGGATGTTAAGCCATAGGCTGTAGCTCAGGAAGCCTGTGTTTGGAAGGGAACTGTCAAGACAGTTGACAAAGCTGTGCGGAGAAACGGCAGCCAGGGGGGAGAGCACAGAGACCTTCCAGCTCTGAGAATAACATGAAACCCACTCCTCTGGTCGAGCGATGCCAGGAATTGCCACACATTCCAAGTGGGTGTCGCCCTAGGCGGCCTTCCCTCCTGTCATCGATTTTCACTGAACGCGACTGAGCCATTTGGCAAGGCGCTTCGTACCCAATTACAAGGCTGGCCACACCCAGCCATGTGTCAGCAGCCGGGGTGGGGGGCCTGATTGAAGATGTGTCATGCTGTGACGAGGGCCTCACGGTGGTCCCCTGCGGCAGGAGCACGGACCCCACGTAGATGGAACATTTTGGATGCTGACTCCAAGAGACGAATATCACGACTGACGTTCCCCTTCCCCTCCGGACCCTATTTCTTTTTCCTGCGCAGGTGTGTAAACTGAGCATCCTCACTTGCAAATTCTCAAGGCGTTTCTTTGGGCAAAACCTGCTAGTTCAATAATTTCCCCCCTTGTCGATGAACCTGAGGCTGCCGAGTCCAAGACGTCCGGATTGTGACTGCACACACAGGTAGACAGATCATCCATGCATTCCCACACCTGTGTGCTGTTCAGCCTTCACGGATCTTGTCTCACGCAAGGAAGATATTAACATTGACTGGGATTTGGCCAGAAAGGACCCTGAACCGACCCACACAATTGCTGGGTTTGGTCTCAAATCACTGCGATCCAGTCTGTGACCATTCCCATCCTTTGAAACGAGGACGGATTTTCATCTTCTATTTTAAATCCTCACACGAGAATAATTTTCCATTGATCTTCAGATGGAGTGGGAGGGAGGGAGGGAGAGAGAGAGAGAAACATCGATGTGAGAGGGACACATCGACTGGTTGCCTCCTGCACGACCCCCACCAGGGCTGGGGACAACCCGCAACGGAGGTACGTGCCCTTGACTGGAATCAAACCCGCGACTCTTTGGTCCGCTGGCTGACGCTCTAACCGCTGAGCCAAACTGGCCAGGGCTCATCTTTTTTTTTCATGTCCATCGCACTGTTGCTGGGTCAGCCTGCCAGCAGGACAGCCACGGCTGCCGCTCACTGAGCCCTCGCAGTTCCCAGGGTGCCAGGCCTTGTGCTGAGCACGTCACACAGCGGGCAAGTCCAACCCCCGGAATAATTCTACGACGGAGTTATTCCCACCCAACTCGCCCTGGCCGGTTTGGCTCAGCGGTTAGAGCGTCGGCCTGTGGGCCTGAGAGTCCCGGGTTCGGTTCCCGCTAAGGTCACGGACCTCGGTTGCAGTTTGTCCCCGGCCCCAGTTGGGGTCATGTGGGTGGCAGCCAGTTGATGTGTCTCTCTCACATCGATGTGTCTCTCTCTCTCTCTCTCTCCCTCCCCCTCTATCTGAAGATAAATGCAAAAATGTCCTCGGGTGAGGATAAAAAAATAAATGCAGAGCTCAAGGTTACTGTTTTTAAGTGTGAGCTTGGGAACTGGTTATCAAAGCCAAATTTTATATATATATATAATTTAGAATATAAAGCTCATGCAAAGTAGCCATGCTCCCATCCAGAATGAGGAAGGAGGGCTGGAAAGGTTTTACAAGCCCTGAGGGTTCCTCGGACAATGATTATTAATATTTACTAATGATATGGTATTATAAGGAAAGAAAAACAGAAATTAAGAAAGGGAAGGAAGGAGAGAGCAAAAAAGGAAAAGGAAGTAAGAGAGAGAGGGAGGGAGGGAGGGAGGGATCCAGGTCCAGTTAGCATCTGGTGGCTTAAACGGAACGGAGACCATTCTTGAACTCTGAGTGGCAGAATGACCCAGTGCCATGTGTATGTGGCGGGGCCCAGAGGCCCAGGCCCTGGCTTCGATCCACGTGTGATTTAAAGCACAGTTTATCCCCTGCCTGTCTCCATTTCTTTATCTACGGAATGCAATACTAATGATAATTGGCTAAAATCGCCTCACCATAAAATGATATGGTAAATGTAGAGGGCTTTGGAAAATTAAAACGGCTATTAAGTGAAATATGTTATTACTGGTGATTCTGCTTAAAATGCCAGTGAAAACACGTCCCTTTCTTTCCTTTTGTTCCAAAAGGATGCCATTCACGCCTTCTTCCTAATGAGCCGGGCAGAAATGGGTCTATCCTTCCACAGACACAAAGAACCTGCATCACGTTTTTTTTTTCCAAAAAGAATTGATTTGATCATTCATTCATTCATTCATTGCATTAATTTCCCACTTGCGCTCAACTAAAGCAATTGATGCTTACGTTTACAGGTTTTGTCCGATGTACTTCATGTTTTCAAGCCTTCAATTCTAATTCAAGACATGCAAATTAATTGTATTATTATAGCATGTTGGAAAGGTTAATATACTTAAAAAAAAATCAAATAATGGGTCTGGCCGGTATGGCTCAGTGGTTAAGCATCGACCCATGCACCAAGAGGTCACCAGTTCGATTCCCAGTCAGGGCGCATGCCCAGGTTGTGGGCCCGATCCCCAGTGGGGGGCATGCAGGAGGTGGCCAGTCGATGTTCTCTCTCATCGATGTTTCCATCTCTCTTTCCCTCTCACTTCCTCTCTCTCTAAACCCAATAAAGGAAAAAAAAAATTTTTTAATCAAATAACGTGTTGCCCCGCTGTTTTCACGATACCTGGTTAACAGGATTCGATAGTCCTTCCTTGAGTGCTGGCCGTCTGCAGAAGAATATGCTTTTCTTATCAAATCCATGTACCCGTTGTTTAACCAAACGACTGTCACCAAGCAGACCCAGTACCCTCATGGTCCCCAGCACCTCCTTTAGCAATGAGCCCTCCAGACATTCCAGGGGGGTCTGGCTGAAAGCTCATGTAAATAAGCGGATGAGGAAGACGTAGATTCAGCGACCACCAAGCCTAGGGTCTTTTAATACCCAGCAGAGTTTCACAAAAGAAGTCTGAAGAAATACAGACGAAGTCCAGCTGGCTGTGAATCCCTGGAGAATGCCCGCACTTAGAGGGAACGTGGTCAGGGACAATGCCACTGAGAGCGCCACCAGCTCAAGCTGTCCCTTCTACGTTCTCTCGTTATGAGACTGCTTAGTGGCAACCGTAGATTCGGGAGTTGCTTTGGGGGTGAAGGCAAGAGTATTAGGAACAGACTCCCCACGCTTTCTGAGTCAGCTTCCCACCCTACGGACCAGCTCCCAGGCTGCAGACGTCTCTCCCAATCTATCCATCTAAGGTGCCGTCAGCAGGAAATGAAAAATCGGACTGATTGACGGATGAAATCCACCCCGGTTGGCCAGGGGATGACTTTTCCACGAACACAGTCCAGGAGGTGTGTGCAGAGGGGTCTTGACAGGTGGGTTGTCACACGGCCGTCCATACGCACAGACCACATCATACCGACCTTCCATAAAATCGTTTAGAATCTTTTGGGCCCCTTCATGAAATACCTTTTGGCACAATGAACCTATGGGCGGGTGTACTTCTGTTCTGGGAAGCTTTCATTCAGGACAAAGCTTAGTGGACAGTGGACAGATTCGAGACTGATGTTTGAAAGAAGTAACCACGTCAGCTCAGAGTAATCACTTTTCAGGTTCAGCATGCACAGTTCCTGAGATAGATACGTGACATGCTTTCAAACCCCTCACCAATCTGTGAACCCCCTCTGACCCCATTTCAGTTTTTAGGTGTCTTTCCCCAAGGACGTGACTCAGAACTGAACGCGGCATTACAGATATGCTCAGTAACAACTGGAGAGAAGTAATCACCTTTTACCATCATAGAAATAATTGCCCGGCCGGTGTGGCTCAGTGGTTGAGCGTCAACCCATGCACCAAGGGGTCGCCGGTTCAATTCCTGGTCAGGGCACATGCCCAGGTTGTGGGCCAAACCCTCAGTGGGGGGCATGCAGGAGGCAAATGATCAACGTTCTCTCTCAGCGATGTTTCTCTCTCTCTCTCTCTCCCCCTTCCTCTTTCTCTAAAAATAAAAACATTTTTTTTTTTTTTAGTTAAAAAAAAAAAAGAATTCAAAGTTAAATCTAACAAAGATGTTAGATCAAGTGCACAACCATTTGGGGACCCAAAGTAGAGCCATTTATTTATTTATTATATATTTTTTGGTGCGTGCCCCTAGCGGGAACCGAACCCAGGACTCTGGTCCGCAGGCCCACGCTCCAACCGCTGAGCCAAACCGGCCAGGGCCAAAGTACAGCCATTTAAAAATAGGCACCGCCCTGGCTGGTGTGACTGGGCAGGTAGAGCATCAGCCTGCGGACCAAAGAGTCGCGGGTTTGATTCCGTTCAAGGGCACGTACCTTCGTTGTGGTTCGTCCCCAACCCTGGTCGGGGTCATGCAGGAGGCTACCAGTCGATGTGTCTCTCTCACATCGATGTTTCTCTCTCTCTCTCTCTCTCTCTCTCTCTCTCTCTCTCTCTCTCCCTCCCTCCGGCTCTATCTGAAGAGAAATGGAGAAATGTCCTCAGATGAGGATTAAAAATAAAAACAGCTGGTATTTTTATAAGTTTTACTTTCAACCTGTGACTGATGCTGTGAGAAGCACCTTCTTGCATCTACCCAGCATCCACTGAACCTGAATGACGATAGGTAAAACAAATCCTAGCGCACTGTCAACCAATTTGCCAGTAACCAACCAGAACATATTGCTTATCACCATTATTCAGAACAAGTATTGGATTAGGACTGAGGGTTATCAAATGGGAGCCTGTCTGGGGACAGAAGGAGACTTGGTAAAGGAGGAAATCACTTGCAGTGATGGAGAATGACACCTACGAGGTCATCAGGGAACACGGTCACTCACCACTTACTCGCACTTACCAAGGGGAACAGCCGTTTTTCAAGTCATTGTACATCCATCCTGTTCTCCATCCACTCATCCATCTCCCATCTCATTTCACGAAGAATTTGAGGTACTTAGGAGAATGCATAATATAAGCAAATTGCAAATAAACATAAATAGCCAAGACAATGTCATTTAGAACAGGAGACCGAGACCAGGCTGAGAAGGCATACATATGGAGGCAGTCTGAACCTACACGGTTAAAATGTTTCACTGAACACTTGCCCCTGGGTTTTATGTCAGCTGAAATAAAAACATCTCCGGCTACATGATTCACATAGTCTTTAAAGAGAAAATACACCAAATTATTAGGGGAGAACATACAACTGTAAAATATTCTATAAGGCAGATGAACAACATAAGGCTAGTAAATTTCCTTTATAACTCTGGCTCGGAGACCAAGCAGAACGTCAGTCTGGTGTTAAACCAATCTCCATTTCCTTTAAATGATTACTCCGAAATAAGTCATTTTCTTTTTCTTACAGCCATTAGTCATTAATCAGCACCTCTCAAGAATCATTCTGAGTCATAGACTCTTAGCATTGAAAGAGACATTAAAGTTAATCTATTTCAACCTCCCATTCAAAGCTAGAATATTATACACCATCCCAAAGATATTCCCGCAATGCGAGGCGCTGCTTGAAAGCATTCAAGAGCGAAAAGCTCACTCCATTTTCAAGGCAGTCGGCCCCGATCGCGTAGTTCTGGTTAACGCCAAATTCATCCTGCACTGACATTCAACAACGAGACATGGTTTTACTGCCTAACGAGCAACAAAACCCAAGTTGAATTTTTGCATTTAAATACTGTGAACACGTCTCCATAAGTCACCTCAAGCTAATATTCTTCTCACAGATGCTGCCATGTTTTACATCGACCCATTGTTTATGAGAACGCTCAGAGCAGTCTTCCAAAGAGTGGGAGGTAGACCCGGAGAAATAAAAACTGTAAAAAACGTACCGCTAACTCTGGCAGAAGTCATTAAGGATGCCACCTCTGTTCTTG
This sequence comes from Tadarida brasiliensis, assembly GCA_030848825.1. NCBI lineage: Eukaryota > Metazoa > Chordata > Mammalia > Chiroptera > Molossidae > Tadarida > Tadarida brasiliensis. The sequence continues at coordinate 9,649,280 of CM061279.1, read as the reverse complement.
GGAGCTATGCATAACGACACCTGCATCATTGCTAATACTTTTTTTTGTACTTGGCTCAAACAGGCAAGACAGAAGACGCTGTACTTGGCATTAAGGCTCCTGAGATGTACAAGGTTGATCCCCATAGCCTCTGGGATTTGTATTCTTGGCAATTACAGTCCGTGGGTCCAAGCATCTTACAGGAACTAGTCACTGCTGGTTTGTCACACTGATAATAATATTGGTCCATGGGCACTCCATCCAGAGTTTTAAATGCTCCTGCCCAAATGTGCTCTCGGTAGATGATCACCGCAATAATACAAGAAGAAGAAGAAGAAGAAGAAGATCTCACAAGACAGTAGACTGTGATGACCATCCCTGAGAAGTCAAGATCTAGAATTCCAGCCTTCTCTGAATAAGTCATCCTCTCACAAGCAGGAGAACGAGAGACCCAACACACAGGCGGACAATGGTCAGACCATATATGAGAGGAGAACTCTGATCCATGTAAGAACCCAGCAGCCTTCAGCCAGAATGAAATCGCCCCGTGGGCGTGTGTGAGAGAGTCCAGTTTGACCCAGCTCCCCTTCCTTCCATCAAAATAATAACAGATGCATATATTTGTAGTAGGAAGTTAGTAGCAATAAGGAAACCTATAATAAGAATTTTGGCGTGCCTAGAAGAACAAGCATTCTATTTTATATTTTAGAATAGGCTCGAGGGAGGATAAGGTCAGGTGTCTGACAGCAGTAATGACTGCATCGTTAGAGAGTCCCTTATAAGGTTAATGTAGCAATTCTCCACCCCTCCCACGAATGGTTTGATCACAGAATCAAGCATCGCACAGAGGGAATTGGCCACAGAATTGATCTATCAAGCCAAACTCTGCTTCTTGAGTTTCTTTCTCCACATCCAAGGACGTCGATGCCCTGCCCATGCTTCACTTCCCGACGCAAATGTTCACCCTTTCTCTCCAACACGTTCCTACAGCACGATTTCTCTTCTTTCTTTTCCAATCTTGAATCCAGGCCAGAAAGAGAGGAGTATTCCTAGACACTCCCCACTTTTTCATCCCTCACTCTCTCATCCAGCCCATCACCAGCTCTGGCTAATCCCACCCCCTGAATATGTCTTGAATTGCCCTTCCAGTTTGCTACCAACACCTCTGCCTTCCTTCCGGCCAAGGACCACTGCAGTGACCTGCTGACTGGCCTCCTATCGTCAGTCCCATCACAGCTGTTAAAAGACAGAAAACGGTCCCATGACTTCTCTCTTTAAATCATATGAATTATCTCTGGAAATAAACTCTATCTTGCCCTGGCTAGTGTGGCACAGTGGGTTGGAGGGTCGTCCCATGTACCAAAGGGTTGCAGGTTCGATTCCTAGTCAGAGCACCTACCCAGGTCGGGGCGCTTGAGAGAAGCGGCCAATTGATGTTTCTATCACACATCGATGTTCCTCTCTCTCTCACCATCTCCCTTCCTCTCCCTCTAAAATCAATGAAAAAACATGTCCTTGGGTGAGGAGTAAATAAATAAACAAAAGGAAAATAAACTCTACCCTGCTTAGGATGGCTGAAAAGACTCTGTTCTCCTGACCAGTGCATACTTCTACTACAATTCTCCCTCAAGTACCTGAAAAATCAACTCATATTACTGAATGGAACACATTTTTTTTTTTTTCAGCACAATTAGACTGAGCTGGAAAAAAAAAGCAGAAATATCCGCTTTCTTATTCTAAGCATTATGATAATTTTAACGTAATCGACGATCACATTCACATTTTAACAGTCACAGGTCACATTTTAATCACAGCACATTGCTAGTAAGTAAAAACCCCTAAATAATTTTTGATAAACCTCGTCCTTGAGTGATTTCTTTTTGTTTTAACCAAACACAGCACTCCCCAATTATTCATATTAAGTTCCTTCTTTCTCTCTCTCTTTTTTTTTTTTTTTTGATATTTTCCCCAGGATTACATTTTGCTAAGATCTTTTGAGACACAAATTGGCCGTGTAATACAATGACTGCTTGTCCTGGCTTTGTGACACCTGAAAATTTCATCCACATGAGGCAAGGCGGCGTCATTAAGGAACACGGGATTTAGTGTGCTCTAATTCTAATTAGAACACGGCTTACGTTCTAATCCCAGCACGGGCCAGTTCCCAAGCATTTGGAATGCCACTGAAATGTTTTTCTGTCTTGGTGTGCACATGAGTCGTCTGGGTGCACCATCTCAGGGGGAGGACAGTGAAGATGAGAACTAGCCAGTGTTCTGCGGCAGACACTAGACTAAATGCTTTCTGTCCAGATATGCTGAGAAAGGTAGTCGTTACCCCGATTTTTCTGATGACTGCACTCAAGGTTAAAAAGAATAAACAATGCACCCAAAACACAGGCGATAAATGACGAAATAGCTTACAGAAACGCCCAAGGCCACGTGAGTGTAGTAAGTTGCCTCTCTCTGCACCATCCCTCGTTCAGACAGACAAAGGTTCACTTCCCGGGTCCCTACGGATGGGAATGACGGCCATCTCTACTCTTTCAGCATTAACAAGCAATGACATCCTTGTGCATTCCTGGAATTCAATTTCTAGAAGTGGGACGTTCGGATCAACAGTCGTAAATATTTGTGTTGGATGTCACTGATGCATGCCAGAACCTTTATAAGTAAAAATAGTAAAAGATTGTCTTGGAAACTGTATAGGACATACCTTAGGCACCTCCAGTGACATCAGCCCCTGAAGTCCCACCCACACACCATGCTTTGCCCTTAAATACCACGTTTCTGCTCGGGGCCCCCACAGTGCCATGGCCTGGGGCTGTCCAGTGCACTCCCCGGAGACTTTTTTTTTTTTTTTATCCTCACCCAAGGACATTTTTCCATTTTTTGTTCAGATAGAGTGGGAGGAAGAGAGAGGAAGAGAGAGAGAGAGAGAGAAACATCGACGTGAAAGGGACACATCGAGTGGCTGCCTCCCGCACGACCCAACCAGGGCCGGGGACAAACTGCAACCGAGGTACGTGCCCTTAGCGGGAACTGAACCCGGGTCTCTCTGGTCTGCAGGCTGATGCTCTAACCGCTGAGCCAAACCGGCCAGGGTGAGACTTCTTCATTGCTGTCACTCCACCAGGCCCAGCAGCCTCGCACCCGGAGCTGCTGGCTCCTCCCACCATTTCTGGACTTGGAGGAGTGGCATCCTGGACGTGTGAGCTGAACTCTCTGGGGACACACTGTGCCTAATGGGAAGCAGGAGGGTGCCGTGTGCAGGAGGGTGCCGTGTGCAGGAGGGTGCCATGTGCAGGAGGGTGCCGTGGGCAGGAGGGTGCCGTGGGCAGGAGGGTGCCGTGGGCAGGAGGGTGCCGTGTGCAGCAGGCAGGCAGGTCTGTCCTTCCTCCTCCTCAACCACTCCAACCCGCGGCTCTGCATGCGGCCCGCCCACTCCCGTCTCACGAGGTTGAGCGAACCTCCCTGACTGCCGACCCACACAGCACTCTGCTCTCTGTCCATCTCACCTGGGCTGCTTTCCTTCTCTTTCACTTCCATCTCTCTCACACTGGGCCTCGGGGGATCTTCCGACTCACCGGAGACCTCAAGTTTATGACAGTGCTTTGTTACTTAGAAACCACTGTGCAGCCCGGCCAGTGTGGCTCAGTGGTTGAGTGTCGACCCATGCACCAAGAGGTCGCCGGTTCGATTCCCGGTCAGGACACATGCCCAGGTTGTGGGCCCGATCCCCAGTGGGGGGCATGCAGGAGGCGGCCAGTTGATGTTCTCTCTCATCGATGTTTCTCTGTCTCTCTCCCTCTCCCTTCCTCTCTCTAAAATCAATAAAGAAAAAATAAGAAACCACTGTGCACAGGAGGGAAGGTATTCTTATGACCATGATTCTGTGGTGTTCAGGAATACTTGGAGGCGGGCTGTTTCATAAAGTAACCAGGATTACCCTCAGATAACTGTATTAGTCTTTACCAGGCTAAGGATTATGAACTATGATCTTTCTGACTCTGTTTGCCTTCAGGGAAGCGTCGTTAACTATAAGCTCGGAGGTACAGTTATCTAGGTGCTCCATAGAAACACCCTGGGGGACGTTTCAGTGTGCCCCCAAGCAGGGCACGCTGGCTGGCTGTGGGGGTACCCGGCGCACCCTGACACAGCCCAACCCCAGGGTGCGCTGCTGCAGCCACACCGAGAAATATGAAAGAGACACAGTAGCATGAAAGGAAACTAAACTGCAAGAAAAATCAAGAACTCCCTAACCCTACCCTACATTAAAAGAATTACCTTCTATTTGACCGGGTAAGCGAACTTTCCTAATTTCACCAAAATGAGCGCCTGGGTAAAGTGAAAAATGGAACTGCCATTTGACCCAGTGATCCCACTTCTAGGAATGTACCCTAAGAAGCCTGAAACACCAACCAGAAAGAATATATGCACCCCTATGTTCATAGCAGCACTATTTACAACAGCCAAGATCTGGAAACAGCCCAAGTGTCCATCAGTAGATGAGTGGATAAAAAAGTTATGGTACATTTACACAATGGAGTACTATGCAGCTGTAAGAAAGAGAGATCTCTTATCCTTTGAGACGACATGGAGGGACCTGGAGAGTATTATCCTCAGCGAAACAAGCCAAGCAGAGAAAGACAAATATCACATGATCTCACTTATTTGTGGAATATAACGAACTAAACAAACTGATGAACAAAATTGACCCAGAGACATAGAGGTGGGGTACAGACTGACAAACCTCAGAAGAGGGGGTGAGGGGGGAGGGAAGAGATAAACCACAGAACTTATATGCATGTATGCATAACCAATGGACATGGACAACAATGCTGGGGACGGGGCAAGGGGGGATGGGGAGGAGGGTGTCAATGGGGGAAAAAGGAGAAACATCTGTAACAAATATAAATTAATAAAACTAATTTTTTAAAAAATTCATATTCAACTCAGCCAACATTTGGAAGGTCTGAAGGACCTTGGGCCATGTGCTCTTTCGCGCCCCCTAGTGTCCACAGGACTCTGCTCCTTCCTAAAGGCCTTCCTGGCCCAGCCATCGGCTTGGGGAGAGCAGAAAGCGGTCAGCTGCATTCTGTCAGATTCCGGGCACCTAACATGGCCTGGATGTTTTAAAAAAATATGTTTCTTGAATGAAAAAGGAAGAGTGGACGAAGAAGGAAGATGACCCTGTGTCTGGACTTGCAAGTGTTTTCCGTTTTCTGTATATATCCCCAGCCACAAACATCAGCTTCAAACAGAGTCAGTCCCCGAACAGACGTGTTGAGTAATTAATAAAACAATTGTAGATGTCTATAAAGGTCTCGAAGGCCTCCCTCCGCACCACAGGGTTCGAAGTAGTCTAAAACAGGCTCCTCTCATTTACATTCAGGGCGCTCGAGCACATAAAGAGAATTACTGCTTAGTTTTAAAAATAGAAACCTTTGCGGCTGCTCCATTGGCGTGAAGACATGGCAGAGAATATAAAAACATCGGCTGGGGAAGGGAACCATCACCTGCTCCTCCTAGTCAGGGAGGGCGCTGTGGGGTGCCGTCCGCTCCATCGCAAAGACAGACAACACTGGAGTAGGCTGGGCCCTAAGCCCAACATGAATGTGAGGAGAGGAGAGGAAAGGAGAGACAGAGGCAGAGGCACAGAACGGAGAAGGCCATCGCCAACCAAGGAGGAGACTGGAGGGATGAATCCGTAAGCCAGGGAACACCGAGGACTTCTGGGAATACCACAGGCTAAGACAGAGACGGGAATCAGATTCCCCCATGGAGCTTTTGGAGAGAACACAGCACTGTCAACACCTTGACTCTGCACTTCTAGCCTCCAGAGCTGTGAGAGCATCAATGGATGTTGTTGTTTTTTGAATCCTCACCTGAGGACATTTTTGCATTTATCTTTAGACAGAGGGAGAGGGAGAGAGGGAGGAAGAGAGAGAGAGAAACATCGATGTGAGAGAGACCCATTGAGTGGCTGCCACCCACACGGCCCCAACCGGGGCCGGGGACAAACTGCAACCGAGGTACGTGCCCTTAGCGGGAACCGAACCCGGGACTCCCTGGTCCGCGGGCTGACGCTCTAACCACTGAGCCAAACCGGCCAGGGCAGTGGATGTTGGTTAAGTGCCCAGTCTGTGGTCATTTGATAGGGCAGCTCCGGGAGCCAATGCACCAGCCTTCCTTCTGGACCATAACAGGCCCTGCACCCAGCTCCAGCCTCAAGTTCTCGGTGGGGCCTCATCCCCTGAACAGCTTGAGAGGAGCAGAGTGTCAAGGAGAGAACGCTGGGAGCCTTGAGAGTCAAGTTCTGATGCATTCATGTCTTCTGTGAAATGCATCCCCCTCCAACCATTTTCGATCGCTTAAGTGCTCAGTTCCAACATGAGTCCCTTTTCTAAGCTAGGCCTGTTTGAAATACTGCTATCCGTTGTTCTGCAGGAGGATTTTTCGGGCGTGCTCACCGCAACACCTGCGAGTTGAAAGAAGGGGACAGAGGAGGAAGTTGAATTCAAATGCAATTACAACACGGGCCGCAGCCAGGGGTTCTACAGAGAGCTCTGGGGCTGAACGGCCTTTTGGAGTTGGCTAGGAGGCCAAGCCTGTGCACCCCCAGAGACCAGCCGCTGGCTGCAGGCTGCTCTACGGAGGAGCCCCAGCTCCGGCAAGTTGCTTCCACCAGCCACAGACTCTTTCCAGGGACGGACACCGGGAGACGAGCGCCTGGGCCCTGAAGCGGGGTCCAGAAGGGGGGTGGCAGCATCCTCTCCGTGTGCCGGCGGAAGCCTTTCTGTCTCGTCATCATCTGTTTTTAGGATGTGGCCGTCTGAGACTCCACACCTGGGCTGCAATCATCCGACCGCGGGGAAAGAAATCCATTCGATGCTCCCAAATTATGTACATAGTGACATGTCTCAAAGGTGTCGGCGTTGCATTCTTTTTTTTTTTCATCCTCACCCGAGGACATTTTTGCATTCATCTTCAGATAGAGCAGAAGGGAGGGAGGGGGGAGAGCGAGAGAGAAACATCGACGTGAGAGAGACACATCGAGTGGTTGCCACTTACACGACCCCAACCGAGGTACGTGCCCTTAGCAGGAACCGAACCTGGGACTCTCCGGTCCACGGGCCAATGCTCTAAGCCCTGAGCCAAGCCGGCCAGGGCCCTACTTCATATTAAACTAGGCATTGAAATTAAGAAATGAATGAGGAGATCGTGAAAAGCCTTGTATGCTAAGCTAAGGAGCTGGAGTTCACCTGGACAGCACGAAGGCATTTGGAGGAGGGCGGCTGAGACTCAGACAGGTCTGGCTTGTTGACGAGCCCTCTGTTGGTCGCGGACGGAATGGGTGGCTGCCAGATCCACCCACGGGAGGCGCTGCAGGCAGGGGACTGAAACACCAGCTAAGCTGCCCCTCTGCCTCAGCGAGTCACCCACCTCTGCACTTCCTCGGACTAGCACCCACTGTGCCAGCCCACAGGTGAGCAGCATCGCCGAGAAGCATGTCAACAGCCTCCTTGGGTGGGAGTCACTCACGTATCCTTCTAAGCCACAGGATGCCCAGGGGGCCAGACGCATGCCTTTCTAAGTGCAAACACACCACGTACGTGACCCCGGAGCATGAGCGCTCGGTGAGAAGCACGCAGCTGTCCACATAGACTGACGACTCTAAAAAATAAGCCCCCCAAGGACACATCATTCTGTTTGGGCTTCTCCCTCAATAGCTGTGGGCCCGTCCCTAACAGCTAAAGTAAATCTCTCGGTGGGTGGGACTCCCACATAAAATACAAATGATGGCTCTCAGTACATAACCTAGCCGAAGAGATCAGATCCCAAAGAAATAAAAGCTGGACCAAAAAAAAAAAAAAAAATTTTTTTTTTTTTTTAAATTAGCCAACTATAGACTGGAAAGAGAAGAGAAAATATCATATTAAGAGTAATTATTGGAAGGTAATAGCTTATGTTCTTTAATGCAGTTCCAACATAAATGTCACTGTAAGAAATGATATCTCATTTCAATACTAACAAATCAGGTACTTAGTGTGCTGGGGGAGAAGGGACTGGAATGACTTCAAAGCCGCGTTAACCAAGAAACTGCAAAAATATTTATATTCTCGTGAAGGAAGGGAGGAATGCCCCTCGTGGGTGTATTTGAGTATCCCCCATTTTTTGGATAAATGGCAATGCTAAACAAAGAAAGGAAAGATGACCTTAAAATAATAACCTCAGGATCCAACCGGGACCCAGATTCTCAAGGTACAAAAGTCATTTGCAATATGTTCAGGATGGAAATTTCTACACTGCTTTATAGCTCACAGACTTCACGATAGCCCTCCAACAAAATCACCCCAACACCCAACTCTGGGCTGGCTTCCTTCCCGGGTGGGGGCGCCCCCACCAAGTGTAAAGTTACTCAGCATCACCTCGTTCCCTGTCTGCAGTTCTGCTCGGTTACTCCACGACGTTGGGAAGGACGGAAATACAAAGGGGAGGAGGAAGGCAATCGTGTGCAGAGGTATTGACTATGGAGAGCGGGACGGTGAAAGCAAAGCCAGGTCCGGACTGGGAGGCTTCCCTAACCAGTTCTTTCTCCGTGCCGAAACTCAGGGCAAAGGCTGAGCCGTGCTGCCGGGCGAGCCTCTCTCGTTCTTTGTCATTTCCAACGGCCACTGTGCATGGTGGATGGGACATGGAGAGCTGGGGAGGGCCTAAACCTATGGGCGATTTCGTTGTCAAACAACAACTGGTTCCCAGTTGACTTATCGTAAATGGCATTGACACTTATGTGACTGGAAGCTGGGACCCTGAATGGGCGCTTGGAGAAACAAAGTCAGTGAACGTCTCCAATCCAACAAATCTGGGATGAATCCATGGAGTTGTCTTTCAAGCAAGAGGCACAGAGCTAGGGAGGCACATGTCTATAGCCCGAAGGTCTTAGAGACGCAATATTCCAGGCTTATTTTTTCCAGTCCTGTGCGTTTTGAATATCAAGAGAGTGAACAGATTTATGACCATATAACCTCCAAGGATATTCATATACGCATCTCTTTTGGCCTTTACAAAAATCTTGTAAAAAAATCTTGAGCATTGACCCATGCACCAAGAGGTCGCTGGTTCGATTCCTGGTCAGGGCACATGCCCAGGTGGTGGGCCGGATCCCCAGTGGGGGGCATGCAGGAGGCGGCCAGTCGATGTTCTCTCTCATCGATGTTTCTATCTCTCTCTCACTCTCCCTCTTCTCTCTCTAAAATGAATACAGAAAAAAAATTTTTAAAGTATTGTAGAGTGAGGAGGAGAGGAATCCTTATTAATGTCTGCATTTGCTCTGTGAACCATCTAGATGCATCGGCCAAGCAGCTTGCCCCCTGCTGGGAAGTTGGAGAGTGAGGTCTTCCGACACCCAGTCCCACGCCCTCCACCGACGTCACTCGCCTTATTCTGCATCAACACTAATGTGGGTAAGTAAGGATTCATTCAGCTGACCAGTCCAGTCACATAATTAATTAATAAAACAAATCTTTCCAGCAACTGGTTAGACTAACAAGCTAATAAACAGAATTAATGGCTCAGAATGGGCAGTCTGGTAGCTGTGTGTTGAAAACGCTCTCTGGCCAGGTGGAAAGTTAGATCATTTTCATCACCTGTCACTCCCTGTAGGCCCTTTGATAGCGAACAGACTTCCACCAACGCAGGGCTGTGGCCACGCCAAGCGTCTCCGGGCTGTTCCAGCAGAGAACCAAAGCCAACGCAACGAGCTTTCACGCTGGTGAATTCCCGGTCTTCTCGGGGTTGAAGGGAAGCCAGCAAGGAGTAGTCTGTTGGTTTGCCTAACAGATTTGAAAAAGGTCTCTCCTGCTGACACTGTCACAATGTCCCTTATTTATGCTCCCCTCGTGAGGGAGTGGGAAGAGCGGCTGGAACAGCCTGCCAGAGCTGTTCTCCAGCTGCTCCTGCTGTTCATAGAGCTGCAGGAGGAGCGTGATTCATAGGAGCCCTTTCGCTGGGCTCTAGTGCACGAGTCCGAGAGCCTCTGGCCCTGGGAGACGCACGTCATGCATACACTGCTGTGTGCCCTGCTTACAGCAAGATAACAGACCTGCTGATTGAGATAGGCTCAGAAGACAGAGAAACACAACACACACACTCATCGACAACGTCTGTGCACCGACCTACGCCCGGGACGATGCACTGGGGACTCGTCAGTCTCCTGGTTATAAAATGTTCCCAGCACATAACAGGACCAGGCGGAGGCTCCATAAAAGCTGGGGCTGCGTGTCTGAGGGGGGCTCCCTACCGCTTGCTAGCAAGGGCAGGTCGCTGACAAACAAAATCAGCAGGTGAGCACGGACTGCCTCCAGGATCAACACAGACTGTGCTGCCCACGAAGGCAGTCACCAGACTCGTTCTTCCAAAAGATCAGGGAGTGGGCCAGACAGCCCCCGTGAGAGCGCGTTGCTGCTGGCCAGACAGCACGTGTCCCCGCGGCCTCACATACCTGGTAGGGGCCCTGGCTGCAGCCGCAGTAGCTGCTCTCCATGGTGTAGCTTCTGGACACCCCCATCTCTCTCCACACCACGACCCGGGCAGTAGAAGCTCGAGATTTTTCCACGAGGAAGCTGCAACTGCTCATGGTGAAGGCTGGTGCTAGCTTATCAAGGATTTTGGGAAGAGTCTGCAATTAAAAAAAAAAAACGAATTACAGTGAGCTGCAGGTATTTGGGGAGATGCGTCATAAAAGCTAACTTCTCAACATGAAGGAAGCATCTAAAGTATCAAACACTTAATACGTGCTACTACAAATCTTGTATCAACCCTAAGAAATGGATACCATTTTTTAAATCATTTTAAAGATGAGGCTTAGAAGGGTTACAAAGAGGCCAGCTGGAGTGGTCAGCTGGTTGAACATCGTCCTGTGCACTGAAAGGTTGCAGGTTCAATTCCTGGTCAGGACACATACCTCGGTTGCGGGTTCCATCCCTGGTCAGGGCATGTCTTGAAGGCAACCGATTGACATTTCTCTCTCTCTCTCTCTCTCTCTTTGAGAATAAAAAGACATTTAAAATAGAAGGGTTAGAAAAAAAGAGCTACACGGTGGCTGGGATGAGACCCAAATGCCAAGACTGGCCATCTCCAAAGGCTATGAAATTTCCATCGCCGTGGACAAAGGCAACACACACACGTTCAGCCTCATCCCACTCAGAGCTGAGCTCCGCGGAAAGCCACAGACTTCATAGGGACCTGAAGTTTACAGCTTCACTGTTTTCTGCCTCTAGGAGTCAAACTAAAGGTTGTACATTTAGCTCAATCGCAAGGGCTCCTGATGACCCTTAAGCAGAGACACCTGTTTCCAGAGAGAGTGTAACTTCCAGTATGAACTTTTTAGTCTCGTTCTCTGATCCATAAATCTGAAGCTGGGCCAATTATAAAACTTCTAAAAATGCATTCTTGCCCTGGCCAGATTTGCTCAGTGGTTAGAGCATCAGCCTGCAGACCAAAGAGCCGTGGGTACCATTCTGGTCAGGGCACCTATTTTGGTTGTGGTTTGGTCCCTGTACCTGGCTAGGGTCATGTGGGGGGCAACCAATCGATGTGTCTCTCTCACATCAACGTTTCTCTCTCTTTCTCTCCCCGCCCCCCCCCACCCCCCGGTCATTGTCTGAAAATAAATGGAAAAAAAATATCCTCAAGAGAGGATATTTTCATTCCTCTGTGGGTTCCTACATGCCATTTTCTCCCTAGGGTAGAAAGGTTTAGGTGAAACCACTTAATCTCCATTTAAAAGGCATCTGTACACCCTGGTCACTCCCTGAATGACAGAGAAGGGCTTCCAGTCACTAGACCTCCCGTTCCCGCAAGGACGATGACTCTGAGTCAGCACACCAAGAGTGTGGGTGAGCAGAAGTACTACACGCAGCCCAGGGTTTCTTCGGCACTAAAAAGAAGAGTTCTTGTCTGGCCAGTGTGGCTCCGTGGTTGAGCATCGACCCATGTACCAAGAGGTCGCCGGTTCGATTCCCAGTCAGGACACATGCCCAGGCTGTGGGCCCAGTCCCCAGTGGGGGGCATGCAGGAGGCGGCCAATCGATGTTTCCTGTCATTGATGTTTCTATCTTTCTCTCCCTCTTCCTTTCCCTCTCTCTAAAATCAATAAAGGGAAAAAAAGAAGGGTTCTCTCACTTCAGTGTTGACAGAAGCTCCCCAAACTCACACGCAATACAAAACGCTAGGTATGAGATAACAAACAGCAAAACTTCAGGCTTTTGGACAAACTTTTGGAAGAAGGCAGAGAAGCAGAACACATTGGTGACAGTATACATTAAGGGATGATTTTTAAGGAAATGGAGTTTTGTTCATTTCTGGAACATCAAGCAAAGCTCTTAATATCTCTGGTTCTTCTTGTCCCCACGCTTAATAGAACTGTTAATTATATTAATATAGAGATTACGACAATTGTTAATTATGTTATAAATTACATACGACAGATAAGTATACATTAACGTAATTATGAACATAATTTACTGTGATCTCTGAGTTCCCCCATTCTCCAGACCTACGGCATCATTTGAACAGGGGAAATGGGATGCTAATGTCCTCACTGGAGTTCCTACAATTGCCTCCTAATTGATTTCGTCTCTCCACTCTTGCCTCCCTCTCCCGTGATTCCCCCATCCCTTTCCCCCTTCAAAATGCTCATCACAGTTACCATTACGTTATTGTTCATGTAATTAGTTGTCTAGTTTCTATCTCCTCTGCAGCCCAGAAAGTCCATGAATGCAGGTCTGTGCCTTGTTCCTATGAAATCTCTGCATGAGAAGCCAGGCTGCTCACAGAGGGTACTCCATAATTATTTGCTGACATAATAGAATCTGCTAAGTCCAGACCCTGAGGGGACTGCTTACTAGACATAAATAAAGGATTACGAGATAAACCAAAGAACTTATATGCATATATGCGTAACCAATGGACACAGACAACAGTGGGGAGGGGTGTCCATGGGAGAAAAAAAGGAAGGACATCTGTAATACTTTTAACAATAATGATAAATTTTTTAAAAATAAAATAAAAATAGCCCAGCTGGTGTGGCTCAGGGGTTGAGCGTTGACCCATGCACCAAGAGGTCGCTGGTTCGATTTCCGGTCAGGGCACATGCCCAGGTTGTGGGCCTGATCCCCAGTGGGGGGCATGCGGGAGGCGGCCAATGGATGTTCTCTCCCATCGATGTTTCTGTCTCTCTCTCCCTCTCCCTTCCTCTCTCTCTAAAATTAATAAAGAAGAAGAGGGGGTGGGGGAGGAGAGCGATAAACCACAGAACTTAATACACATGTACGCATAACCAATGGACATGAACAACAAAACTGGGGACGGGGCAGGGAGGGAGGGGGAGGAGGGAGTCAATGGGGGAAAAAGGAGAAACATCTTTAACAAAAATAAATTAATATTTAAAAAATATAAAATAAAATCAATAAAGAAAAAAAAGAAACAATAAAAATAAACAATTCCTATAGACTGCTTGTAAAGTGATTGAGAGTACTTGAACATAGTTTTCATTTATCAATGTTTGACTTTGCTGCAAAGGTTTTAATCTGACACCATTTAAATGATCTCTCCCTTCTTAGTCAAGGGAACCCGGTTTTCTTAGCTGGTACAGCCCCTGTTCAAATGGCCACACGTTCAAATTAATGGCGTGTATCTCGGCGAGCTTTATTAGCGATGATCCCTGCCCTGGAGGCTGGAGGATGTGAGATTTACAAGGTGCAACTGAAGGAGGCCTCTCACGTCTCCACAGTAACAATGTATCCGTGCATTAAATAAGGGACTAGACCTAGGGCATTTACACCAAAGTCCTCATTCCGCTTCCCCGTGGCTTTCCCCCAAACTGACCTATGCCAGAGTGAGCAATGAAGACGATGTCAGCTAGGATAACTGGAGAGTGTTCGTCTGGTTGGTTTAGTTTGGTAAATGAATAGGAAATGGATGAACTCTCCATAGGAACAAGGCTTTACGTCAATGCCCCCTGAGCTCTCTTGGCTTGGGTGAGAAAAACTGGCTTGGGACCTTCACCTGCTTGCTCTCTGCCCTTAAGCTTAATCTCAGTTTCCAAAAGTTGAAACATATAATAAATACCTTCCCCCAACTGCCTTCTCTGCATTTTACATGCATTCACTGATTTCATCATCACACGTCATTGAGGTAAAGTCTGTTATCATTTTATAATATAGAGGCCAGACAAGTTAAGTATGTTTTCTTTCTTTTTTTGCAACAGTCTCAGAGCTCGTAAGGACAAAGCCAGGATTTCAATCCAGATGGTCCAATTCAGATCACATGAGCTTAACGACAGCAAACACGGCTTCTTAAACGAGGTCTTACTATCCCACGGCATCGTGAAGAGGTTTAAGGAAGATGCAATGTGTTCAATGTGCAATAAGCATCCGATCTATTATGACTTGTCATTATTATATACCTACCCCAAGAAAAACTCACTTCTTCTTGTGGCCGGTCTTCATTTTCTAAAAGTAGCCTTCTGAGTGCTTATTAAATGAATTAAACCTCACAATGTTTTGTTTGTTTCTGACTGCTTCTGAAGTTTATCTAGGTTGTGGCAACTATCAATAGTTTGTACCATTTTACATAACCACCATGATAAGTGAGCATTCTAGATCCTGAACATCCTTCCCGAACACGGCATTTCCCGTGTTTCTGACTCTACCCATTCTAGTGATTGCGCAGTGCTAACCCATTACAGTTTTCATTTGCAATTATCTAATGAATAATGATATGTTTAATATCAGCCATTTATTCATTGTCTTCGAGGTGTTCAGTCATATCTTTTGCCCATTTAAAAAAACCGGGTGTTCTGAAATAGACCCAGAGACATAGAAAGGAGTATGGTTCAGACTGACAAACCTCAGAGTAGGGGGGTGGGGGGGGGAGGGATGAGATAAATCAAAGAACTTATATGCATGTATGCGTAACCAGTGGACATAGACAACAATGCTGGGGGGTGGGGGGCAGGATGGGGAGGAGGGTGTCTGGGGGGGGGGGAGGAGAAACATCTATAATAAAAATAAATTAATAAAAATTGGGGAAAAAAATAAAGATAAGGAGGAAAAACAAAAACGGGTGTTCTTTTCCCCTAATTATTGACTTGTAAAAATTCACATATTCTGGATACAAGTCCTTTCTCAGACACATGATTTGCAAATATTTCCCCCAGTCTATGGCTTGTCTTTCCACTTGCTAAATAGTGACTTATAAAGAGAAAAACCTTCTAAGTCTGATAAAGTCCAATCTATCAACTTTTTCTTTTATAGTTTGTGCTTTCAGGGTGCTAGCTAAGACAGCTTTGACTGAGAGAAGACAAAATACAAATATTTTCTAGTAGGTTGTATTCTATAAATTTTATAGTTTAGTTTTATTTTGTTTTTAATCCTCACCCGAGGACACTTTTCCATTGATTTTCAGACAGAGTGGGAGGGAGGGGGAAAGAGAGAGAGAAACATGGATGTGAGAGACACACACTGGATTGGTGGCTTCCCAAATGTCCCCAGCCAGGGCTGGGGATAGAACTGCAACTGAGGTATGTGCCCTTGAATGGAATCAAACCCAAGACCCTCTGGTCCTCAGGCTGACGCTCCAACCACTGAGCCAAGCCAGCCAGGGCTATAGCTTAGTTTTTACATTTAGGTTTATGAACCATTTTAAATTAAACTTTGTGTGTGGTGTTAAGTAAAGGTCCAAATTCATAGTTGGCCATGTGGCTATCCAGCTGATTGGCACTATCGATCAGTCAGACAGACTCCTTTCGCACATTGGACTGCCTTGGCATCTTTGTCAGAAATCGGCCGACCACAAATGTGAGAGTGTATTTCTGCTCTCCCTGTTCTGTCCAACTGATCTATGTGACGGTCCTTATGCTGATGCCACACTGTCACGATTACTGGGGCTTCACAGTTTTGAAATCATGTAAGTTTTAAAATCACGTAAAGTAGATCTTCCAACTTGATTCTTCCCTTGTAACATCTCTTTGGCTATTCTAACTCTCTCAACCTTTCACACAGATTTTAAGATTAACTTCTCAATGTCCACAAAAATGCCTGATGAGATTTTTAGAGACACTGTATTCAATCTATGGAAAAATCTGTGAAGAATGACCACCTTTAAAACGTTGAGTCTTCCAACTCAAGAACTTGGTATATCTTCCTGTTTATTTAGATCTCCTTAAATTCCACTCAACACTGCTGTGTAGTTTTAAGTGTACTTTTCTGTTTATTTCTCATTGACAATCTTTCTGATACGATTGCAAATGGAATTTTTTCTTCATTTCATTTCGGGATTGTTCGGTGCTAGTACACAGAAATAAATTAGTTCTAGCAGTTGATTTTTTTAGACTGCTAAGAATTTTCCACATAAAATATGATATCACCTGTGAATAAAGATAGTTCTGCTTTTTTTTTTTCCCCCTAGTTTTCCTCTCTTTAATATTTTTGGGTCTTATTGAACTAGCTAGAATACCCAGGAAAATGAACAGAAATGGTAAAAGCATTCTTGCCTCATTCCTGATCTTATAGGGAAAGCATGTAATCTTTCCCCATTAAGTATGATGGTAGCAACGAGGCATTTTTCAGACGCTCAAGTTCATGTTGAAGAATTCCCTTTCTCTTCCTAGTTTGTCGTGAGATTTTCTTTTGAATGGACATTTAACTTTGTCAAATGCCTCCTTTTTATCTATTGAGATAATGATGTCATTTTTGCCATGTGTTTATTCACAAGGAGTAGAACAGTCTTTGTTTTTTTTACGTTAACCTTATATTCATGAGATACTCCCACTTTGTCACAGTGGATAATGATTTTTACACGCTCCTGTACTGCTAATTCTTCGTAAAGGATTTTTGGGTAGCTGTTTATGAGAGATGTTAGCTTTATTTTCTCGTGATACCTTTCCTGGCTTTGATAGCAGAGTAATATAGGACTCAGAAAATGAGTTGAGAAGTATTTCTACTCTTTTTTCAAAGAATTTATTTACAATTAGTATTAATTATTTCTTTAAGATTTCAGTAGAATTCGCCAACAAGCCATTTGGCACATTTTATCTTATTTATTCATTTTTAAATACGTTTTTACTGATTTTTAAGGGCGAGAGTGAGAAACATTGATGTGAGAGAGAAACATTGATGAGCTGCCTCCTGCACGCTCCCTACTGGGGATGGAGCCCGCAACCCGGGCATGTGCCCTGACCGGGAACCCAACTGGGACTCTCAGTCCATGGGACGACACTCAATCCACTGAGCCACACTGGCTGGGCCATTTGGCCACATTTTATTTGTGAGAAGATTTTAATTACTGGTATTCTTTATTTACTAAAACTGGGTCTTATTGGATACTAGGTCTTCCTGAGTCCATTCTGGACATTTGTGTCTTCCTCGGAATTTATTAATGTGTTGGCCTATAAACTGTGAATGATATTCTTTTACATTTTGGAAGGTCGGTCCCCTTTCATTGCTGATTCTGGTAACTTGTGTCTTCTTTCTATTTCTTCATCTAAATAAAGGGTAGTCACTTCTGTTAACCATGTCAAGAAGCCAAGCTTGGATTCATGGATTCTCTATTGTTTGCACACTTTCTATTTTATGGGTATTTTTTTCACCTTTTGATTGCTTTCTATCAAGACAGGCACTTGAAACTTACCCTGTAGCCGACATCTTCTAAGATAGTGGATGCGCCCACAGCGGACTCTGCTTGCCACAAGGTCTCCTTGATGCTGCAACCGTAGACGAACACATTCTTTTTCTGGGAGTGGCCATGGAAGTCACAGAAGACCTACAGCAGCCAAGCAGAGGACAAAAGAAATCCAGGTCGCACCTACTGATTTCTTAAAAGTTTAAAATGTCAGTGTTTCCCTTCGGCCAGTGCTCATCCCAAGAAGATGGTCAAACGAATGACCACATCCCATCTTTCTATCCATCGATATGGAAAAGAGATGTGACCCAATTTTTAAATAGGCAAAAGAAAAAAAACTTGAATTGATATTTCACCAAAGAGAACGTCCAAATGGCTACCAAGCAAATAAAAATGAGCTCGACCTCATTCACATCAAGGAAGTGTAACTTAGATACCACAGATTGATAACACTGCATCTAATGGGCTGATAAACCATGCAGACAGACAGTATCAAATGTTGACCAGGATATGGAGCCACTGGAACTCTTGAAACCAGTCTGTGGGACTAGAAATGGATACTACTACTTTGGAGAACTATTTGAGCGTGTCTTCTAACGCCAAATATATACATATTCTAGAACCCTCCCAAAAGAAATGTATACGTGGTGTCCCAGAAGGCATCAGGAATGTACCGAGGAGCACTGTTTTTATCAGCCTAAAACTGCAGACTGTAGGATGGGTTCATTCATGGTGGTATAGTCATTCAACAGAACACTGTTCAACACTGAAAATGGAAGAACAGGCTAGACAGAGAAGAGTACATTTATATGGACTTCCTCTATGTGATGTTCAATAAATGGCAAAAATAATATGGTGGTATTAGGGTAGCGTTTATGTTGGGGGGTAGCGCTGTCTGGTGTCTCTGGGCTGCTGGGGGTGTTCTTCTTCTTAATTTGGTTGATCACATGATGTGTTCATTTCACAAGAATTTGTCAAGCTGTGCAGTTGTGATGTGTGCATTTGCAACGAACATATGCCACAACACTTTGTGTGTTTCAAAGAGACAGAGGTCCTGATATTTTAATAAGCTATTTCCTCACATTGGTCCTGTAGTCTCCACAAGCATGGCCTTTGTGTATCGAGGACAAGGAGTAGGTAACTAAAAGTGTCTCTCAAATTTACTGATTATACAGAATTGATGACAAGCAATAGCAGACTAAAGCAGTAAGAGTGTACATTAGAAGTAGCAACAAGAACAGAATTAGCAGAAACACAAACACTTAAATCGGAATAAGTGTGACGTCCTACAATGAGGTTCAAAGAGCAGACAGGAGCAGGACAGAGACACTTAGCTAAGAAGGAGATTTAGAATGACAGGCAGTTTGTTCAGAACGAACCAGTGACCACAGATTCAAAATCACTCTAAGGGATCCCATCGTAAGTTGCTTCTGAAGAAGTCAATCGGCCATAGGTTGAGAAAACAATCAGTCCAATGTACCTCATACAGGTGAATTTATATCTAATACCGTGTTTCCCATTTCGGAGTGTGGCATTTTAGAACTGGGACACCTCAGTAAAGAGGAAACAGAAAGCCAAGAGAAATAAGAATGTTTTAAACAAAAACCAGCTCATATACGGAAGCTGTTTATCCTAGAACAAATAAAAGCTCAAGGGAGCTTGATAGCATTCCAAAATCCTGCCATTTTGAACACGAATAACATGTATTTGCTATCATTTCAAAGAGCAGAGAAGACAAGGAACAAGGATAACAAGGACAGAGATTCCAGCTCCGTAGTAAATGCAATAGTCATTAACTATCTGCTACTGGGAAGAAGTAACTTCCTGTGGTTATGGCTGTCTTGCAAAACTGTGTCACACTTCAAAATGGTTCCATTTCTGGAAGTATTTCAGCAGGAGCCAGATCAATTGCTCTCAGGGATGCTGTTGGTTGAGAAGTTAGCTCCTTGATTAAACAGGAAGTTGTAGCCCTGCTGGTGTGGCTCAGTGGATTGAGCATCGTCCCATGGACTGAGAGGTCCCGGTTTGATTCCCAGTCAGGGCACATGCCCGGGTTTCGGGCTCGATCCCCAGCAGGGGGTATGCAGGAGGCGGCCAATAGATGTTTCTCTCTCACATCAATGTTTCTCTCTCTCTAAAAAAGTATAAATAAATAAATAGGAAGTCGTGGACAGCAGGTCTGCAGCTCAGGACACCCAGGGTGCATGCATAGAGTTATTAAAAAAAAAACCATGTGAAGGGAAAATAAAAGGACACGAGTGGACGGTCTGCTCGGGCAAAGCAGGAGAAGATGAAGACGAGTTCTTTGACGGCAAATTGGAGCTGATGAGCGATGTCGCTTTGTTCGTGGGCCAAACAAGCAGGGAGAATCCAGTGATGTCAGGACTGGTTTCTGGGATCCAAGTTGTTGCCGACAGAAACACGGACTTGATCAGAGGAGCAGGAAGGTCTGTGGACACCCCCAGCGTCTGGGAGATTAGGGTTCTCTTTGCTTTCCTCCCTCTTCCCCTTTCTCTTAATTGTCAGACTGGAAAGCTACTATTGTATTGGGGGGAATTTTTAAATTACACTGTAAATTCCCTGCGAGCAGGAGAGTATTTCTTAAGCATATTTTCTCTTCAGTAAAAAAGAAAATAATTTTATTTTTTGTGCGCTATTCTTAATTCATAGTTGCAGGTCAAAATCTTATGAGAAAATAAGTCTCCCCGGCTTCCCAATGTCACTGAGCTGTGGGTATCGGAGCTGAGATGTTACGTAGAGGTGGGAGGAGGGAGTCGGTCCAATGACAAGTCAAACCATAGAGAAGATGAGTCATGGAAGTGTGGACAGTGAATGAGCAGAATACGTTGTTTTGTGTAAGGATTATTAAGCAAGGCCCAGAGACAAGCAGAAAACATCACCACAGAACGAGAACAATGAGAGCTGGAAAGAACTGTCTGGGGTTTTGGTACTTCCCAGTTTCTGTGAAACCTTTTGGACGTATTGCCTTTGGAACTCTATAGCTTCCTGCTTGGGTTACTTGAGCAGGAACCCTTTATTTCCAACAAATACATCCCCTCGGCCACTGCTTCTCCATCCTGTCTACGCGTTAGAATCGCCCGAGGAGACTGGAGGAATATCAATGTCTGGAGCCCAGATGCTGAGGTTTTGATTTCATTGGCACGCAGTGGTACCTGGACTATGGGACTTCGAAAAGTTTTCCGGGTGATTCTAATTCTCATCTGGAGTCTAGATCAGTGGGTCCCACACGCTAACCAGCATGAGAATAAGCTGGAGGACTTGTTCACGTACAGGTTGTGAGCTACGTCCCCAGATTCTGTGATTCACAGAAGTCTGGGGAGGCCCAGGAATGGGAACGTCCAACAATTCCCAGTGGTACCAGTGGCCCTGTTCCCAGAGCCCTGTCCTGCAAGCCGCCCGTCTAGAGAAGCCAATAAAACAACTGTTTGAGGATTAATCCTCGACCCTCATACATTTTCCACCCACCCTCCTCTCTTCCCCGGAAGTTTCTCTCCGTGAATTGAACACCTACCATTCATACGAAAAGTGTGCAAACAAGCGAAGACTGTGTCTTAGCAACAGATTTCTCAATAAAGCCAGAAACTATGCCAACAGGTGATGCTTTGACGCTGAACTCAAGTGGGAAAAAAATGAGATTTATATGTTATTTTTTTCCTGATCCATACAGACTCGGAGAGCCGAGGTGAATGACACGTGTTAGACCTGTCCACCCGGGGGAATGGTCGCCGCTTTGCCCTGACGGTTCCAGCGGCCTCTGGCGTTGCAACATCAAGGGAATGGAGACATTGTTCTGCTTGCGACTCAGATGACATCCCCTCGAAATAAATGCCTGTTAATTATAGGAAACACGTGTTCCTCCAAATTGTAGCAGCAGTTACAAGACAAATTGCTACGTTATTTCAGTTGAGCTTTTTTCTTTCCTCTTGAAAGATGCAACACGTTCCCTTTCCGTACAATTCTCTGCCAGGTAAGTAGAGTGGGAGCACTCCGGTATTCACAGGTTAACCCGTGGTCCTGTGTTGCTTCCTCGTCAACACATACTGTGTCCCTGCTGTGACAGGAAGAATTAAAAGGTGAACATAACACACCACCACCCTTAACAACAACGGCAACAATAGTTACTTTGTTGAAGATTCGTGATACTTCAGATGCTGTGCGAACCACTTAACACAGATGATCTCATAATGAAGTAGCTGCTGCACTGATCCCCGTTTCGCAGCTGAGAAAATGGAATTTCGGATCAAATAAATCACTCGCTGAGTTTGCGCAACTTACTGGGAATTTATTAAGTATGGACGGGAATCCTAGAACGCCAGTGTGCGCTAATCCGGAATCCATGTTTGAAGTCGCCTGTCATTTCTATATGGCCTCTTCCCAGAGCTGTTTGGTTGGGATTGCTCCCCAGGTCGAGAAGAAATCGTTTTGCAGCGAGAAGTCAGTGGAGGTAGAGATAAACACAGGGTTCTCTGGGAACTAAATCTGAGCAGGTGCACACGTCTAGGGCCTCACTCTTGCTGCACTCCCAATGACTGGCAGCTTGAAGGTGTGTGATGGGGTGGTCCTGCCACTCCCCAGGGGGGTCATCCTTAGGGGTGTGCTCCTGAGTGACAGCTATCCAAGCACGTGGAAAATGAGGCAGAAAAGGCTCTGAGGACCTGCGATCATTCCCAGTCCAGTGCAAGGAACATGACCCTGACTCAGGCATCTGAGAAGGGGCCGGGGGCAGACCACTGAGCGTCAGGATGCTTGCACACGTTCCTGAAGGTGGCGAAGGAGCCATTTAACGGTTTGCGCAAGGAGACGACAGGATTGGACCAGGGGAACAGAGCGTTAGGAACGGACCCGGGGACGGAGACCAGGCATGAGAGATGACAGGGCCTTGCTGAGGGCAGCAGACGTCAGTACAAAAAGAAAGGACGTTTGGTGAGGCGGAGGAAGCGCAAGCTGTGAGAGCTGGAGACTGAGTAGATTTGGGGACGCAAGGAGGAAGAGGGGGCGTAGAACACCTGGATTTCCGGACTCAGTGAACAGACAATGAGTGTGCTTTCCCCAAGGCAAGGAGCCCAGGAAGAGATGCGGATGGAAAACTCATTTCAGTTTTGTTTCCTTAGAGCTGGAGTGGTTAGCTTTGACCTCGTTCACCCTGGGCTACTTGGATGCCCCTGTGTCTATTCCTTTATCGGCAAAGTACAGGGTGTAGACCGGGCTGCGATTCTGAAATCGGGCTCTTACGCCCTCTCCCTAGTACCCTTTCCAGAGGATTCTCGTCTGAGCCAAATTCAAGGTTAATTTGATTCATGCAGATGTGAGTTCCACCCCTTCTTGCTCGGCAAAGAGGCTGTTCACAGCCGCATTGCTATGCTCCTCACATGCCTTCCCGTTCTCTCCCCCGTTCCCGGGTCTCACTCGGGTTCCTCGGTACGCTAATTGGGCCCCTTGTTCAAGAGGCTACCCCTCCATCTCAAACACACCTCCCCTGGCCGTTCCCACTCCCCACGGCTCGCCCACCCCGGCTGTGTTTACCACTCAACACTCCAGCTTTAAGCTGCTGTTCTCCAGCCCTGACATCTGGGTCTTGTTCCTGCTTCTCGGCAGCAAGACCTCTGCATTATTGATGTTCCAGCCACAGGAAAATGAAGCGAGGCTGGAGCCCGGCGGAGGCAGGTTCGGCAGAATGTGCTGGAAACCCAGAGCAGCACGGCTTCCAATTAAACCGACCAAGGCCCACGAGAGCCCTGGAGATCCCAGCTCGTGCAGAATGTTTTGCAGACGGCGTCCAGCCCGAGCTCGGGAGTGGGGTAAGCATCTCCACGGAGGGAATGATATTTAGTGGCGGATTCAATGATCCTCCAGGAGCCTGTTTACAAGCCCGAGCTTCCCAGCCCTCTCACGAGCAGTCGCTCCCTCCTTGGTGAGTGTGTCCCCGAGTCCTCAGCAGGCTGCCCACAGGGGCAGGTGCACAGTGCATCCCTGTAACCACCTGAAAGGGGGTTCCCGTCCCTAAAGTGAGAGACCTTCACGTAAATTACGCCATCATGGGCCAACGTGCCCGCATGGCCTTAGAGAAGTGGCCTTGACTTACACATACATTCTGGCCCCTCCAACGGCTCATCTGGGGTGACATTTTTCACAGTAAGCCCAGTGCAGTGCATGCATAACCAGTGCTGAGACCGTCCACAGTGGGAACCTTGATTACGTTATGAACTACTGGAGGAGGGTTCCTGCCTTCCTGGTGATGTGTATTATGATGTCCTTCTTCCCAAAATATGCCCATGACATTGAAAGTCCTCCTGTAAATCAGTGCAAAGCCATACAGTCTAATACGTGGCTTTGTTTTGGACTTAGCCCCCTTCTGGTGAATAATAATAATTGTAGTCTGTTAATGATGGGAGTGCCAGTCACAGTGCTAAGATTCTCCAGACACTATCCTCAGTATAAATGCTCCGAAAGGAGGGTGTCACTCAAATCTACAGATGAGGGTCACTCTCTAAGTTAGAGGTGATTAAGGGAGGGGCCCATGGCTCCCTATAAAAATCAATGTGTTTTATTAGTCTGGCTCCAAAGGTTTTCCAAAGCAACATTTTTTTCCTCTTTATTTTTTCTTTTTTCTTTTTCTATTTAACTGTATCTTTATTGTTGAACATATTACTGATGTCCATTCTTTTTCCCCCCCTTGACCTCCTCTTCCCCACTCCTGCCCCCCTCCTGCCTTCCCCACACTATGCCGGTGTCCATTGGTTATGCATATATGCATAGAAGTTCTTTGATTTCTCTCTTCCCGCCCCGCCTCCCCCCTTCCCTTTGAGGTTCGTCAGTCTAACAACCAATTTGTACTTCTTAATCCCTTCATCTTTTCCACCCATCCCCAACCCCCGCCCATCTGGCAAGCAGCAAAACGTTCTCTGTATCTAGGAGTCTGTTTCTGTTCTGCTTGCTCCTTTTGTTTGCAGATTCCATTGTGGATAGATATGTATTGATTGCTATTTTATGGTTCATATCTTTTTTTTATCTTCCTCTTCTTCAAGAAGACCCGTCAACATTTCATAGAATACGGGTTGGGTGGTGAGGAACTCCTTCAGCTTTTTCTTATCTGGGAAACTCTTGATAGGGCCATCGAGTCTAAAGGACAGCCAAAGCAAGACGTTGAAATACGCTGGGCCGTCCAGTGATGAAGACCATGATCAGCGAAGTCTAGAGCGAACAGCCGGGCTGCCCGAGACCCGGCCCAGCGCCTGGCGGGCTCCTCAGGAGTCATCAGAGGGAGGGAAGCAGAGGCCTGGCCGTCACCTCCGGACACACTCCCTGTGACCTGCTAGCCTGGGCGGGGCCTGTGCCTTTGTCTCACTCCGCGCAGGCCCTGGGCTCTCAGCGAGGAAGCATTCCCCTGTCCATTTTCTGTGACGACGTCAGTTAGGGCAGACTGGGACCTCTGTCCTCACCAGGAGGCAAGGTCTAGGCCGGTCTCTTTGATCCCTGCCAGGTTCCCCATTGGTCTGGATGAACCCAGGGGGCCGGCGGTGAATAGGACCCCCCACCAGGCCCATGGAAGGAGGCTTCCTCAGTTTCCTCGCATGCATTCCCGTGTCCAAGGACAGCTGGTGTTCTCGGCCCCCTAGGTAGGACGGCGCTTTGCATTTAGCGACCCCCACTTTCTGCGACTAGAACTTGCAGCCGCGTGTCCAGTGCCGTTGTCATGGTCACTGCGCCTTGCTCTGCGGCCAGAGCGGCGTTCCAGGGGTTGAGTCCTGTGCAGTGAGCGGGTGCAGCCCAGGCCCCCCGTCTGCATTGCCCCGCCTCACAGAGAGCGGCCGCGGAGCAAGGCCAGTCCGCGTGGCCCTGTCCGCACACACTTCCTGCTGGCCTCTGTGTTCACCAGCTCTGGGCGAGGCACCTCCGTGTGGTTTAGAGGAGACTCTGATCCAGGCACCCACCCTCCCGTTTTCCTCTCCACCGACCTCCTCACCTCCCTCGAGCCCACACACATGCAAAAAAAAAAAAGGGGGGGGGAATGTGCTCAGACTTCTTGGAAAAAAATATGACGGGCTTGTGATACATGGGAGACCCACAGTTTCCAGCACCTACGATACCCAGGAGGTACATTAGGGTAACATGTGAGGGAGACAGAGGAAAATTTCCCTCTGCTTTTCAACGTAAGTTTATCCAAGAAGCTTTAGCAATTCACGTAAATGTGAAGTTTTTGTATCTGTAAAATACATTAAAAATAGGGTTTCTGGGATGTCAGCGGAACATTGTTTTTCATCTTTATTCTGGTGGCATGGGGGTCGTTTTAAATAAAAGAATAGGGAATCAATTTAAATTGTTTTCACCCAGGACCTCCGTGGGTATGCTGTCCCCCTTCTTCAACTCTGACAGATTTTTTTTTCTCTACCTTATCTTCAAATACAAAAAGAAGGAGGCCCTGGCTGGGTGGCTCAGTTGGTTAGAGCGTCATCCTGATGTGCCAAGGTTGTGGGTTTGATCCCTGGTCAGGGCACATACAGGAGTCAACCAATGAATGTACAAATAAGTGGAACAACAAATCACTGTTTCTCTGTCCCTGTCTCTCTCTCTCTGTCTCTCTCTCTCTCTGTATCTCTCTCTTTCTACATATATATATATATATATATATATATATATATGTATATATAGATGTAGATATAGATAGATATAAATAGATATATAGATATATATAGATACATATATATACATGGAGATATATAGATATATATCCCTTTCTGTCTATATATAAAATCAATTTAAGAAAGGGAAATTCTAGAATTAGTACCTTAGCACGAGTCAATGAAAACCAGCAAGAACACTTGTTCCTTTGAGGAATAAAGTGCAGATAAAATAAATAACGAGTATCTTCAGGGCTCGGAGACAAGATTTTAGGAAGGGACATGCCACCCCTTTGGCACTCTCCATTGGTGCCTCTTTTAAAAGATGCTGATGAACTAAAAACATGTGCCAGAGGGATAGACGAAGACCAGGGAAATCATTTAAGCAGCTAAAAATTCTGTTCCATTTGGCCCCAGAGAAAGACAAAACAGAAATAAGCCCACCCTGTCCCTCGGCGGAAGGCGGCCTAGTTTGGGTGAGCTGGAAACGGGTATCAGTGAGCTCTTCAAAGAGCGCTGACTTCCTCTCCCAGCACGCACTCACAGTGAGGGCCGAAAGGAGGGGGGTCCGCCCCGTCCGAATTTGGAAGCCCAGACTCTGCAGCGGTGCAGGGGCCAGGCCAGCTGCAACACAGCAGCTCAGAGTGACTGTCAGCCTGGCTTCCAGGGGCCCTGAGAGCTTTCCTGCACCGCCCCGGGTGGCTGGCCTCCTGGCCCTTGTGGGGAGCTACACAGAGAGCAACCTATTCCGTGCCTCCTCCTAGCTCACTGCTGAGCCCGGCTGCTGCTCTGGGCTTCTCTACTTGCGTGGCTTGTCTCCGCTGGATCCAAACACACCTGGAGCCAAACACACCTGGATCCAAACACACCTGGATCCAAACACACCTGGAGCCAAACACACCTGGAGCCAAACACACCTGGATCCAAACACACCTGGAGCCAAACACACCTGGCCAAGACGTCTTCTTTGGCTTGAAGTGCGTGTCTCTATGAGGTCGCCCTTATGTGGGGCAGCCCCCTTTGTCTGCTAGTTTCATTTCAAAGCTCAGGGACTTTGCTTTCATCTCTTCATCTTTAATTTTCCGTATGTAGGTAAGTGTGTACTTTGAGCGAAACGCACAGACCTTGCACGGACAGGTCAATGGGTTTTGGCGTAACTGACTCTTCAATCAAAATACAGAACATCTCCACTCACCTAGAAAGTTCCCTTCTGGGCCCTATTCTTTAATCCCCTCTGGAGGCAAACACTGTTCTGAATGTCTGTTTCCACAGATTACGGATCTTGGACTTCACAGAAGCAGGAATGGGAGATGCCCTCTCTAGCTCGGAGCACATTTCACCCAACGTTTCTGAGATTCATCCACGTTGTTGACTATGTCAGGGCTCTACTGTTGCCGGAGTCATTTTATTTGTTACTGTTCAGTAGTACTCCACTGTGCAAATACGTCAATATTTGTTATGTTTCTGGGCTTCCGGATACAACATCTGGAGCAGGCTTCCTAACCCTCTAACAAACGAGAGAGACAGAAAATTGGGGTTCAAGAAAACGGGAAAGGGACCATAAGGTCAGTGTGAAAGCACATGAGTCTCTGACACCAGCTCATGAAAAGCTTCCTTTCCTTTATCCTACCAGTGACCCCAACCGCACGAAACTTGCCAGAACCCCAGTTTCGCAGGGGAGAAGATCAAGAGATCCTAGTCAGGCCTGTGGATCCTCTGGGCAAAGTATAATTCTCAGCCTTGTTCATCCTCCAAAACTCTTATTCAGCCTCCAAGGCCAGCTCAAACGGCACCTCCGGTCTCTAGATTTTCCATAATTCTCAGGGAACATGACTCCACCTCTCAGTTGTGTTCCTACAACAACTCACATGAGCCTTTGATACAATTTTTACCATTTGCTCTCATTGGTTTCTTTGCAGACATGACTGCCCTTTTTCACCAAAGTGAATTATGGACTCCTCACAGAAGAGGACACACTCCTTAAAATCGAAATTGGCGCTGTAACCCTGGAGCCTACCACAGTGGTTACACACACATGGTGTGAATGGACAAATGGACGATGGTCCAGATGGTGAATGGATGGATGGATAGATGGATGGATGGAGAGATGGATGGATGGATGAATGGACGGACGGACAGACGAATGGATGGACAGACGGACGGACGGATGGATGGATGGATGGACGGACGGACGGATGGATGAATGGATAAGTGGATGGATGGATGGATGAAAGAATAAGTGAATATTGCCATATTGCTCATAAACTGAATAACTTGTCTGGTCTTTAGCACCCCCCGTCCGTATCAGGGTACTGCTTTCTCTCACTGTCTCACATTCTCATTGGTCCTGGGAGTTCACCTTATTCTACCCACCAACAGGCAAACGTCTAAGTACCATCTAGAACGGGTGGAACCACCAAGCTACCAGAAGTGGCTTCCAGTGCTTCAGGGAATATTTTAATGAGAGTCAGAGTCTGGGCAGAGTGACAGTTAATCCGCAACTCTGTAGCCAATCTTGACACAGTGGAAATCTTCCCGGCAGAACAGGCCTGAGAACTGAGTGCGTGGCAGTGTTCTCCTGTCAGCAGGAAGCTGGTTAAATATAGCCTGCCAGGTAGCCGAGAGGTGCTGCCCAGCCCGGCAGAGGCCTTGGTAACACTGTGAAGAGCGGTGAGCGCTCAGCTGTTTCTCACCCACCTCTCAGATGGGCCCAGCAGGGAACACGTCTGTGGCCGTCATGTTTACAGCTAATTAATGTTTATTTATATTTTTAAACAAGACTTTCACCTGTCACACTTTAAAACAAATGTTCTGCTCTTCAATTAGAGGTTGTCACAGCAGAGAAGAAACCTGTTTGTTACGAGCTGAATGTGGGGTGTGTGTGTGTGTGTGTGTGTGTGTGTGTGTGTGTGTTTAAATGTATGACGGGTAGGGACCTCTTTTCCTATAAATCACTCTTTCCCCCAGAGGCTAAGGCTTCCTACTCACAGAACACGCTTTTCCCAGGCCTTGACCAGGAAATTGATGTTCTGCTCTGCAAGCCACGAACTTGCTTCTAGGAGGTGAGCACCATAGACCAGAGTGTCCCCTTGGCTGGGAACGTAAGGGTTGACATGAAAATATTGCACAATGTGCCCGGCTGGTGTGGCTCAGTGGATCAAGCATTGTCCCATGGACTGAGAGGTCCCGGTTCGATTCCTGGTCAGGGCACATGCCCAGGTTTCGGGCTCGATCCCTAGTAGGGGGCGTGCAGGAGGCAGCCAATGGATGTTTCTCACTCACATCGATGTTTCTATCTCTCTTCCTTCCTCTCTCTCTAAAATAGCAATAAAAACATATTTAAAAGAGAATATTGCACAATTTGACCAGCGTAGAAAAAGGATTCGTAAGGGGAAAAGATGTGCTTTGTTCTCTTTGCTATACCAGAATCAACCAATGATTGCATAAATAATGTCTAAATAGGTGGAACAACAAACTGATGTCTATGTCTCTCTCTGTCTCTAAAATCAATCAATAAATTTTAAAAAGCTAAAAATAAGAAAAAAAGGAACATGTGTGTACAGACACACAGCGGGGAGAGGCAATAAAGCGTTCTTTCCTCGCGCCCTCGGAGAGATCATGGCGTGCTGACACCCTGATTTCAGACTTCTGGCCTTCAGAACTCGAGAGAATATGTTTCTGCTGTTCTAAGACACCCAGTTCGAGGCGCTGTGTTACGGCGGGCCTAGGAAATGACTCCGGCCCCTTCAGAGCTTGTCACTCACGGGTCTTGGCCTGGGCCTGGTTTTCCTGCCTTAACAGCAAGCCGCCTGCCTCCTGGAAGGCGGAGGGAAGCAGCCAGGAAGGCGGAGGCAGAGGCGGAGACTCACCACGGGGCTGCGGCCGGCGCTGTCCAGGTAGTAGAGCAGGCCCTTGGCGTGGTAGATGGTCGGCTGCAGCCGGGCGCTGGGCGTGAGCCACTGTCTGTTCAAATCCTCGCCGCGCAGGGAGCACCTGTGACTGTAGGAACACAGCAAGCGGATAAGAATACATCCAGGAGAGAGTAACTCGAGAAAGCTAACAGCAGCGAAACCCGGGAAGCCGATTTCCCTCTGACTTCTGCCCGGTTGGCATCCATCGAGATGCCCCCCCAAATTCCCAAAACGACGTGACGGTTCTCACAGCCCCCCAAAGAACGGGCGACCATATTTCACGGGATGTGGGATGATCCAAGCTTTGAGATGACAGTTGGGAAATGGAGCGCCCCACTCTGTACATCCACAGAGAACGCACTGTGTACATTTCTGTAGCCTCCGGGACCTTCAAGTCTACAAATACATTGAGCTCACTCTATTATGCTGGATGGGTTACCCAGCTGGCCCTACAATTCAGCCAGGTGGGTCTCACTGCACCCCCCATGAAGAAACGGAAGCTTAAAAATAACGGAAGAAATGGCCCACGATCATTTCGCTAAGAGCTAGGCTCCAAATCCAAGTCTGTTTGCCGCTGACAAAGCATACGTCTCTTTCTCCTGTCGTATAGCTCCCCCGCATCCTTACAGATGACAGAGAAAGCTGGACATTTACTCAAACACTCAGGTCTTTTTCAAAGACCTCATCGTGGAATATTAGTGCTAGAAATGAGCTCAAAGTCGTGCGCTGCCTCTCTGGGGAAGTGGAGATGTTCACCGTTGAAAGTGGCACGCGGCTTTACAAAGGCAGCTGGTTAGTGATGGCGCTGACTGCGATCACAGGGAAGGACCCCGAGCTGCTGAGCGGCAGGTAAGGTCGTCCTAAAAGCCCATGTCCGCCAGAGATTAGCAGTGCAGCCCATGCTCAGGGGAGGCTCCTGCCAGCCCTGCTGAAAGGGCATCTGCTCAGCAGGGTGGCAAGGACATGCCACAGGTGGGGAGGAGCAGCGGAGCACCTGCCCCTTCTGGTCCTGCCAAAGCCCCACCCCAGGCTCCCCCACCTCCTGCCCCATCAAACTGCTCACAGTTCCGTCTGAGCAACTGTGTCTGCTTCCTGTTATCAGGGGCCCCTCGGCTCCACCCCTTCCTACCTATCACCTTGCAGGACATCAGCTCCCCAGAGAAACTTTCCCCATCCCCAGGCCACTCCATTCTGCTCCTATTGGCTGCAATAGCACCCAGAGACTCCCTTAATCAGAGTTCTTATAAAATCATTTTGAATGGGTATATCTATCTATCTACCTATCTATCTATCTATCTATCTATCTACCTACCTACCTACCTACCTACCTACTTACCTACCTACCTATCTACCTATCTTCTTTATCTGTCTATCCATCCATCCATCCATCCATCCACCCACCCATCCATCCATCCATCCATCCATCATCCATCCATCCATCCATCCACCCATTCACCCATCCATCTATCCACCCATTTTTGCATTTCTTATCTTCCCTGTTCAACTGTGAGCTTCCTGGGGACGGGAATTATTTCTTTGTCACCATAAAATCCCTTACATAGTAACTGTGTCAGTGTTGGCATTCAGTAAATAATCTGTAATAAATAAATGCATTCGTATTTAAATACAGAATCAGACACATTTTCTGTTAGGGTTTTTTTTTTTTTAATGGTAAGGACATCTTTAAGAGTGTCAACAATAAAAAAATAAAAATAGCAATATAATTAAATGTTAATAGATATTTATGTAATTTTATAAATATATACATGTATATATATACAGGTGTGTTTATTATACCCTCTCTAAAAAATTGAATTTTTTTCTGTAAAAAAAATATACCATTTTCTTTTTTTAATTTTTTTTTTCTTTATTGATTTGAGAGAGAGAGGAAGGGAGAGGGAGAGAGAGAGAAACATCAATGAGAGAACATCGATTGGCCGCCTCCTGCATGCCCCCCACTGAGGATTTGGCCCACAACCTGGGCATGTGCCCTGACTGGGAATTGAACCGGCAACCTCTTGGTGCATGGGTCGATGCTCAACCACTGAGCCGCACTGGCCGGGCAAAAAAAAGATATCATTTTCAATAAATCTTGGAGATAGAAGAAAAAAGGTTCAGCCTCCTCCTTTTACCACATTTTCATCTTCATGTTACTGAAATTATCTTTAAATATTGGTTCCCTGCTGCTTGGTGGCCCCTTACGGCTCTAGAAACAGAAAATCTTCAGCGCAATCATGGATCATGATTTCACCATTAAAATATTTTGACTTGAGAAATGGTAGTTGTTTTTTCTTTTGCATCTTCCTTTCTGGCTTTTGTTGTTGTTCTTTCCTTGCCTTTTCCCCTCTCCCTTTCTCTTTTTTTTTTAGCAGGGAATCTATAAACACGGTTTACCTGCTCTGCCTGTGGGCTGTGGACACAGGTGACATCGGGCGCCGACCTTTCGAGCAGACAGCCAGGGAAAGACGTGGGCGCTCCGCACCTGCCCCCACGTGTCTGCTGCATTTCCCTGGGTTCCTCGCGGGCACAGCCTCTGACAGCCTCGGAGTCTCTGCAAACGGCTCTGTTTCTTCTGCCTGACCTGCACTCACCAGTGCCGGGAATGTGTTTTTCCTTCTGACACTGAGTGATCCAGTCAGCCGAGGCCCCTTCGAAGCATTGGTCTGTGTCAGTGAGAATGCACCGTGTGTGTCCAGAGGCCAGCAAGTCCGCGGCAACTCTGCCGGCCTCTTCTTTCCGTATGCTCCCCGAAAACAGTTCCGGGGCAAAGTCTACGTGGACAAGTCTCGGAGGTCACCACTGAGCGGAAATACCATTCCAGGTCACGATTCCCCCAATAAAAAAAATACAGTTTATGCTGCAATCAGAATAAGCCTGGGTTTGGGGGAAGAAGACCTAGGCCCACTCTTACTCTGTCTTCAGGTGTGGGATGGGGGGACTCTGAGAGTTAATATTCTCATATGTCAAAAAACGCAGATAGGCTTAAACTGCCCCCAGGATCATTTTGACGATCAAATGAAGGAATGTTAAACTTAGATCCCTACATAACTCTGTCTCTATCTGTGTCCATCCATGTCCATGCATGTCCACACCTGTCTCCCAGGCACCCCCCTGTATCAGTATCTGCAACCTCAGCCCCACCCATAGCACTCAGAGAGGCACAGCGCTGCTTGGACCATGGTCATTGGTTCCTTATTCCACCCTAATTATTTTCCCTTATGAAGAATAATCAAGGCCCAGCTGATGTGGCTCAGTAGACTGGGCATCATCTCATGGACCAGTTCGATTCCTGGTCAGGGCACATGTCTGGGTTGCAGGCTCGGTCCCCAGTAGGGGGCGTGCAGGAGGCAGCCGATTGATGTTTCTCTCTCGCATGGATGTTTCTATCTCTCTCTCCCTTCTCTCTCTAAAAAAATCATAAAAACATAGATTTAAAAAAAAGAAGAAGAATCAGGGAGCTATATGCAGGGTGGTTGGAACCCAGACAAGAGGCTGCAGTCAGCGTTAAGGACCACTTGACTCTGCACAGTGAAGGGTGGAGCGATGAGACCAGAGAGAAAAGAAATCATCTAAAAAGATCGCAAAGGAATAACCAATACAAATTGTTGATTGGATTTGGGCTGTTCAATAGTGCAAAGGGGCGGATGGAATCTGAGATATCAAATATATGACTTAGGAGAGGAATTGGGCCAGGGTGAGGCTCCGGGGGCTGTCAGTTTGGGGCACATTTTGTTTGTTTTGCAGGGGTGGAGGGAACCCTCTGGTACACAGAGGTGTGGATTCGGGAAGCCGGGGCTTGATGCAGGGCATGGGTCCGAGAGTATCTCGTGTGTGCCTATGCCCCCCCAGTTCCTCTATCTGCGGCTGCAGACTGCTACAATGCGAACTGCACCTGCCTCCAGTGTTTTTCCTTGTAAAGTGATTTTATTTGCTTCCCATCACCAAACCCGTTGGGCTGGTGACTGAGAAAGGGAGACCCGGAGGCCATGGGACTGAATGAATGGCGCAGCCTGGGTCCTATTGGTGCCCGCAGCTCAGAAGTCTAGAGAAGCAGCAGGACTGCGGCTGGTCATGGGCTTCACCGATCACTGCACACCCTAGGAGCAGGAGGGGACCAGCGCCAAGAATGCGGGTGCCCTGAAGCCCCAGGAATGCAACAGACAGCATGGGGCACCGTCGGCTGGACACCGAACCCAGAGCTTTCCCC
Source organism: Tadarida brasiliensis (assembly GCA_030848825.1). Taxonomy (NCBI): domain Eukaryota; kingdom Metazoa; phylum Chordata; class Mammalia; order Chiroptera; family Molossidae; genus Tadarida; species Tadarida brasiliensis. The sequence goes on along the minus strand of CM061279.1, from coordinate 9,614,862 downwards.
GTGAGCACTGCTTGGGTGGGGCCACGGAAGAACCAGGCGGGGGGGGGAAGAAGACACCCTCCTCTCAAGGCCACAGTTACAGAGCTCAGAACAATCAGGGTTCCTGGGGACAGCATTAGGATGTTTTCTGTCACATACAGTGTTCAGAGAGTCAATGATCTAAAGGTCAGGGGAAGAGGAGAGGCCAAGCCAGGTGCCCTGCAAATAGAGAAGGAGGGAAGGTGTCTGAGTGAAGAATAAGTAGCAATAACAGGAGAGGGTGACCAGACAATGCTCCAGGGTCCTAACCGCCACATCAGCAAAGTAATCCAGTGTCCGCGGGGGTCACGGCGGGGGAAGGAGCCTGCAGAAATGGATGACCTCTGCCTCCCACACCTACACGAACCAGTGTGTCTTAACTCCTGTCTGATTTGCCCGTTGAACTTGGAGTCAGACTTTGTTTAAAGAAAGGATTCCACCGCTTAGTACTTTAATAACTGATGGCTTGTGAGCCTAATACCATGAGGAGATCACTAGCCGTACAACTGGGGACTTTGACATCTTCGTCTCCAGTTTTCTCAGATATAAAATTAATATTCCCCTTCACACCCGACACGTTGGTGTAAGGTATAAAATCATAATCAAAAGACGGAAGCGTTGCATAAAAAGATATATTATTGATTAATTCACCAAGTATTTGCTGCTACAACCACTACTGTGTACCAGAGACTATTCTCTCCCTGAGGAACACAGAAGAGAATGAGCCCCACTGGGCATGTACATTCCGGGGAGTCTCATCGAGACCCCAGGTGGAGATCACATCCATGGTATTCTGTTCAGTTCTCAGCACCACCCCAGCACAGTGACCAGCATGTGACAGGCGACGGATTCATTGTTATCTAAGCGATAAAGGAAACCCAACATCCCACTCTACTGCTGTCCGAATATTTCTTCCCTGGGCCACCAATTTCTCAATTAAAATGCTGACTTTCTTTTTTTACCTTTCATGCAACTGATTTAATTATGGGTCACTGCCATTCCCCGATCATCTCCAGCCTGTATACTGCTGCGATCAGCTGTGCCTTAAAAACCACCGTACTTTCCTTCCTAGAGAAAAACCGTTGATGAAGAAAGATGTCCAGCCTGGCCGGTGTGGCTCGGTGGTTGAGCATCGACCCATGCACCAAGAGGTCGCTGGTTTGATTCCTGGTCAGGGCACATGCCCAGGTTGTGGGCCCAATCCCCAGTGGGGGGCGTGCAGGAGGCAGCCAATCAATGTTCTCTCTCATTGATGTCTCTCTCTCTCTCTCCCTCTTCCTTGCTCGATCTCTCAAATCAATCAATAAAGTAAAAAATATTTTAAAAAAAAATGTCCAGGCAGAGCTCAAAATCATTAACAACGAGGAAAATAAAAATGGCTTTTACAACGTGGCAATGAGGCTTCCCTTCTCTTATCCCTAATGGAAGAGTTGATAAGGAAGCTTAGAGCTGAGATCCCCCAAAGACACTCACAAGGGGCCATTAGTGGACCGTAAGACTAAAGAACTCCACATGTTGCCCGGCTGGTGTGGCTCAGTGGTTGAGCATCGACCCATGCACCAAGAGGTCGCCGGTTCAATTCCCGGTCAGGGCACATGCCCAGGTTGTGGGCCCGATCCCCAGTGGGGGACATGCAGGAGGTGGCCAATTGATGTTCTCTCTCATCAATGTTTCTATCTCTCTCTCCCTCTCCCTTCCTCTCTCTCTAAATTCAATAAAGGAAAAATATTAAGAGAAAAAAAAAAAGAACTCCCCATGTTTCTCCTCCAGAACGAAAAGAATTCCTAGCTCTCTATCTGCTCCCCTTTTCCATGCCTCAGAGGCCTCTTTCCTAGGAAGGTAATGTTTCCTTATGGACCAGAAAGCAGGTTATATTCGCATCCCTCTGATGAGTTCAAGCCTAAAGGCGTCTCGAGAGAGTAACAACGACCCCCTTCCCTGATACCTAGAAAAGGGAGCAAAGAAGCCTTCTCCCGAGGACGTCAGCGTGTTTTCCTCTAATCTAATCTAGCTGAGTCTCTTGGGGCACAGAACGCAGATGTAGAAAGACATTTCTGCTGATCGGGGTTTTCAGTAGCTAGGAATCATCCACTCCCCTGAAAGCAATACCGACCGCCAGCGCCCCGCTAAGTAAAGGAGTGGACAGGATCCTGGGAACTCAGGTGCCTTCCCTCGGAGTCCTGGGAGGAGAACGTGGGAAGACGAGAATGAGGACACAGTGCTGGAGAGGAAATCAGAGAATCCACTGAGTTTCCGTGTTGGTTTTTACCCTCGCTACCATGTGCTCTTAAGCAAATTCCTGAATTGTGTTTGGCTCAGACTTGGCATTTGTTTTTTTGTTTTTTCATCGGAACGCATGATCTCTATCCAAGGTGACTTTATCCTTTAAAGATGCACTGATTCTAGATAAAGAGAAAGAGAGACACACACGTGGAGAGGAAGGCAGGGAGGCTGGCTAAATGCTTTTATTCTTGGAAACACAGATTCAGAGGAGAAAAATGATCCAAGATTTACCACCTCCCTCCCGAATTGCAGTAATTGCCTCCTCACTGATTTTCCCCTCTCCCATTTCTCCTAACGTTTCTCTCTCAGTCTGACATAATACCAAAATGACATTAAAATTCTTTCCATGGCTTCTCATTACCTAAAGGGGGATGTGTAAACGACCGTGGCTGGCGTTCAAGAGCCTTTGCAAACTGGTCTCTGCTCCCGGATCCAACTTAACCTCTTGCTACCACGCAACACAAACCCATTGCTACACCCAAGCCAATCCTCTCATTGGTCCCAGGACAGTCTGCGCTCTCCCAGCAAAATTCTCTCAGCTGCTGATGGAACCACCTCCGACATTCCATCCTCTTCTCTTTCTCAGTCTATCCTCCTTTTAGAAAAGTTCCCAAGCCCTGCCCTTTTTATGAGACTATATTTGACGACTCTACTCCATAGCAACTTCTCCAACCTCTGAAGTCCCTCAGGAAAACAAAATAGTGGAAATGCATGCGGACAGTCACCAAAGTCACACTGTGTGCGTTCAAGTCTGTTTCTTCCACTGCTCTGTGGTCTGGCTTCGCCAAATTTAATATCAGACGAGGAACCTTCTGCCTCTCAATCTCTACCTAAAGGTGATACTGGCATCCAACTCACAGAATGTTGTTTCGTTGTTTCTCAGAGTTAAGTGGTATAACACACTTAGCAAAATGCTTAGTACATAATCGGTGATTAATAAAGGTCTGGATTTTTTAAAGCAATCCTTCCTAGCATCCGCATGGGCACCACCACCCAATAGATCCTGAGCTTTCATTTAACTAAACGACATGTTCAGAGTATAAATCACTCGAGGATAAACTGATTTGGTATGTTCATTCAATCTACTTCAGTCCTTATTATCATGGCCTACATGTAAGGGCCCTCAATAGCCACTTGTTATATAAAAGCTTAGAGAAAAATCACATCATCAATATATGGCCATCTTCCTTTTTTGAGACTTTCAGTAAAGCATAAGGAGGAAATTAAAACAAAACAGTAAAATAAGATACTTATTTAATCCTCAAACCCGTCTCCATCTCATATCTGAAGAAGCTGCATTTCCAAGGTTCATGTAACTATCCATAGTCCTTTTTCCAAGCAAGAATTGGAACTCTGGTTTTTCACCAAATTGAAAACAGTTGGCCTGGAGGTAGTCTGAAAACTTCTCTACCTAAAACACAGTCTTCCAATATCGCCTTTTTTCCTTGGTACTGGTCGTCATTCTCTGTTGACATACTCCATACCATTTTCTTATAGAAAAGGTCTTGTGTAGGCTTGAATCTTATCTCACTCCTCCGTACCATCTGTATTGTTAGGCTGAATCTCACACACACACACACACACACACACACCACAATTGTAGGAAGTTAAAAAGGCAAAGGGACTACTTATTTATTTAAAAAAATTTTTTTTCTTTATTCATGTTAGAGAGAGCGGAGGGAGAGGGAGAGAGAGATAGAAACATGGATAAGAGAGAACATCGATTGGCTGCCTCCTGCATGCCCCCCCACTAGAGAACAGGCCCACAACATGGGCATTGTGCCCTGACCAGGAATGGAACTGGCGACCTCTTGTGCATGGATCGATGTTCAATCACTGAGCCACACCGGCCGGGCCAAAGGGACTATTTAAAGGAAGGGAGCACTCATTACTTCTCTCAATTCTCAGTAAATGGCTACCCCATTTCTTTGGTTGCTCAGACCAAATATCTTATAGCCATCTTTGACGCTTCTTTAATTCATAACCACTAATCTCATTCACCAGCAAACCTTACGGACACTGCCTTCGATATATCCATAGACACCAACTCCAACTCACAGTCTTCACCACCACCACTGCCCCAGCCATCTCGTCTACCCGGACAACTGCAAGGGCCTCTGAGCTGCTGCTATTCTTGACCGACCTGACCACCTTTCTCAGTCTGTCCTGCTTACAACTGCCTGGGATGCTTGTCATTTTGCTGCTCAAAATTCTTGAGTGACTTCCAAGCTCATTCTGATTATAACCATCCTGGTGGGTTTTACTCTCATCTGCTGTGTTCTCTCTCTCCAGGCTCACTTCACTCAGTCACAGGAGTTTCTGTGTGTTCCAGGCACACCCCACCCGCAGGGGATTTGCCTTTACGGTTCCATCTCCCGGACAGTCTCTTCCCCCAGCTCACCAATGGTTTCTCTCTCAGGTTTGTGCTTATATGCCACCTTCTAAGAGATCATCTTCTCCCCTCAAACCATCCAACCGGTTGTCCTCTATTCTCTTGATTCGTTTGTTTTCTTCATTGCACTTCAAACTATCTGTCATTCTATTGCATAACCACTTTTCGCATAGTGTATGTTGGATTTTTCCCACTAGCGTGTAGACTCAGTGGAACAGGAACCGTACCTGTGGTGCTCAATCCCTGCACCCTCAGCACCAGGAACAGCTGCTCACAGGTAGCAGGCACTTCGTCAATAAATGAGTTCTGCAATCTCTAGCTCCCGGGAAGCCTGTTCTTATGGTTAAGGTCTATTTCCCTTTCAGAACAGGTATGGCTGAGGATGGACGTAGTACCAATGACTCCTCCCTGCAATGGTGAGATCCCCACCTTTCCACTAACGGAGAAGTTCGGTCATTTTCTGTGTCCTTGCTCCCTCCAAGATACGACATAAAACGTGAAAAATTAATATGCTTTTAGCTTATTTCCACTAGGGCCCAGAAAAATATCCATTGGGTTTATCATTAGTAACTTGGCGTATCCTTTTATTCAGGAAGTTATTTTAGCAATATGAAAAATCAAAACATCCTTATACCCAGGTCTCACGAATCAGGAAAAAAATAGTTATCTTTGCTATATTGCACATTTTAAGTTAAAATACACACTTTACACTAAACACAGTTAATGTGACTTTTACATCTCTATCAAAGAAAATAATTGTCAACATAATATTTCCTAGGAAAAACTCTCCTCTGTAAGATAATGTCTGTTTTCTGTCTTCCTCAAAGGTGAGAAAAAATCTCAAGTAAAACTTTAGGAAATAAAAGGTTTACTGTTTACTTATTCAATGCCAAGACAGGGAGCAGGGCATTAGATCCTGTGGCCCCCTTCCCCGGGATCTAGATTGGGGAACCACAATTATGAGGAAGGTGTTTTCCCCTTTCACTGGGCCATCTATTCTTTTTATATTATTTATTTATTTTTCTTTATTTTTAGAGAGAGAGGAAGGGAGAGGGAGAGAGAGATAGAAACATCGATGAGAGAGAACATTGATGGGCTGCCTCCTGCATGCCCCCCACTGGGGATGTGCCCTGACCGGGAATCGAACCAGCGACCTCTTGGTGCATGGGTCGACGCTCAACCACTGAGCCACACCAGCTGGGCTCGGCCATCCATTCTGACATTACATCTTCCTGGCCCTGACAGGGACAGAGCAGCAGACGGCAACTGAAATCGAGTTAATGATGCCTTGCGTCCAGGCTGTTCTCTACGGCTCTGTGGTTGAAAAGCCACCGCGGAGGGTTCCCTCTGTCCCCTGACCATCCGCCGTGGGGACGGCGGCCCTGGTGTCTGTGTTACCTAACTCAGAACTTGACAAGTGGAAACAGCCTTTTTTTTTCCCTCAGGGAAATTTGTCCAAAACAGCCGCCGGCATTGCTGAACATCATGGCTGTGTGAGACAGTGGGGAGCAGATGGGGCAACCCACGGACTAACCACAACATTAAAACTAAAAGCTTCAACCGAGTCCTGGGAATATGTATTCCCAAGATGACGTGCACGCGTTCATGCTCAGGAAAGACATGAGAAGGCCCTGGTTCTCACCTGCGACTCACCGTGAGGACTTACTACCTCCAGACAACGAAGAAAATCCCCATCTAATAACCAGGTGACCACAAGCTAGCCAACCAGAGACCAGTGGCATCACATGACAAATCTATAGACACTACAGAATTAGTTCAAACACGTTACTAAACAAACAACAGCACATTCTAGCAGTGGGCAACAGTTTGATTTCCATAACTGCAGCATTGTGCCACTTAAAGTTTCTAGTTTTTAGCAAAAAAAATTGTGAGACATGCAAAAAAACAAAAACAAACAAAAAAACAACAAGAAAGCGTGGCCCTTACATCGGAAATAAAGCAGTTAATAAAAACCATCCCCGTGGAAGCCCAGGTGTTGCGCTTACTGGCAAAGATGGAAGTTAGCCATTTTAAACATGTTTAAAAAACTAAAGAAATCTAGGTCTAAGGAACGACAGGAAAAAATGATAACCATGTCTCAAGAAATAAATACCAGTAAAGAGATAAAAAGCACATAAAGGAACCAAATAGGAATTTGAGAGTTGAAAAATACACTAACACATGAAAAATTCACTAGAGGTACTCAGCAGATATGAACAGAGAAATAGTCAGTGAACATCAAACTCCAGGGCAAATACCTCCAAGTCCACACCGAGACACATCATAATCAAAGTGTGAAAAGACAAAGGAAACTTGGAAAGCAGCAAGAGAAAAGTAATTAATCCTATGCAAGAAATCCACAATGAGATTAACAACTAATTTCTCATCAGAAGCAACGTTTTTAATGAAAAGTTTATGAAAAAAATAGATTACACATTCCAGATACTCCATTAATTACCGAGGCTTTATTCTATCAACATATGTCCACCTATTTACACACTGAAGCTTGGAATACTTGTCATCGGCATGTTTTATAGCTTACGTTCCTATTTATTAATAAACCACTGGAAACAAAATGTAGAGGCCCCGTATGAATAATGTTAGAAATGCTTAAGCCACACAGCATGGTGCCCAGATTTTCTCATATACACCAAAGTCACAGCAATGATGCGTCTAAACGCACCTGACATACAAAATACATTTATTTTAAGAACGACATTCATTTTATATGACTTGTTTCTACTTGTTTATTTAGGGCCTTGCTTAAATGAACGCCGGTGTTTTGACCTGTCCTCCCCTCTCTTGCCCGCTGTGTGAATCTCCCACTGTCTTTTTCAAGCTTGGTCGCAATGTGCAAGTTCTCTGAAACCCTAACGATTATGAGGAATGCATGAGGCGAAGGCAAAGCCTTCCTCCACTAACCTAGGCAGCAGAAAAGAATTCCCAGTGCTTTCGCCACCAGCTGGCCCCATGACACTCTGCAGCCCCACCTCCGTGGTGGGCGTTGAAATGTGGATTCTGCAGAAGGAAACAGCGGCACCCTCTTCAGCTCTCCACTGGGCCTGGCAGGTCAGCAGGGCCACCCACCGAGATCACTCCGTTCTTTCACAGCTAACGAAAAAGATCTCAGAGTGGCGAGTGGAGCTCTTTAGGCAGCCCAGGGAGTCACGCCTGAAAAGCTGCTAGGTGTTAGCAGATGATACCTTGACGCTATGACAGGACGTTAATGAACTGGGTCTCTCAGAATAGGAAGTATTCCCTTGCTCCCGTCATTTGTAACAACTGAATGTTTCTTTTCTGAGTTGAAACTTGCTCCTTCCTGCTCCCAAGCAGCTCCCTACCCACCCCAACACTTTGTTACTTTGTTGCTGGTTTACGATGGCAGAAGGATGTGTCTGCAACCTTAGCTTCCCCCAATGCATTTCAAACGCACACTGCCTACCAGCGACCTCCGAGGACACAGCCTCATTCCATGAGACCAGCGAAGAGCCGAGCTGTAACACCCACGAGGGGCGGTTGCACTGCATTCCACACTTGACACTTTACAATAAATGGGGTTCCATTCAATGTGCATTCCCACTCTTTAGTTGGACTCAGCACTCTTCAAAGCTCCTGCCCGGCCATCGTGCTCTGGGACCTTTTTCCTCCATCTGTGAAACACAGCCAGTGTCATCTCAGTGCCCCTGCTCTCTACACTGTTCTAAGTTGTATGGATAAGCACACCCCAGCCCTTCTCAAACCCATCTTTCCTCTCTCCTGGAACCCCAGCCCAGCATCCCACCGCCCAAAACGCAACCTGGGCCTCCTTCTTCTTTCAGGACAGAGCAGACAAAGCAAAGAATTAATAATAGCAAGTCTTTCCAGGCAAAGGATCAGCATTCCTTTTGCTGACGACGGTTGCTTGTGAACCTAATCCATTTAAATTTTGCAGACGAGACCGGGCCAGTTTGGCTCAACAGTTAAGAGCATCGACCCATGGACCAAACGGTTGAGGGTTCGATCCCCGGTCCCTGTCGGGGTCGTTTAAGAGGCAACCAATCGATGTGTCTCTCTCGCATCGATGTTTCTCTCTCTCTGTCTCCCTCCCTCCCTTCCACTCTATCTAAAATCAATGGGAAAATATCCTCTGGTGAGGATTAACAAAAAATAAATAAAATATTGGAGAAGAGCCCTGGCCGGTTTGGCTCAGCAGTTAGAGTGTCAGCCTGCGGTCCAGAGATCCCCGGGTTCAGTTCCCACTAAGGGCATGTACCTCGGTTGCAGTTTGTCCCCGGCCCTGGTTGGTCATGCGGGAGGCAGCCACTCGATGTGTCCCTTTCACATCGATGTTTCTCTCTCTCTCTCTCTTCCTCTCTCTCCTTTCCACTCTATCTGAACAAAAAATGGAAAAATGTCCTCAGGTGAGGATAAAAAAATATATATATATATATATATATTGGAGAAGATAAGCTCAAAGCTGGAATCGTTTTCTGGTGGGAATGATGGGCTGGGCGAAGAGGGGTGTCTATGCTCTGTGAGGGCATGGACACACAGGATGGACACATGGGATGGACACATGTAGGTCCAAGCACTTTCCTATTTCCCTCCAAAAACAGGCACACTAAGGGCCTCTTGGCGGTGTTCCAGAGGAGCAGTAGACAAGGAAAAGGAAAACTGCAGGTTTGCACTTTGGCAACTGGCATTGAATCCCAGCTTAGCTACCTCTTTAAGAAACCCTTTCTGCCCTGTCTGGTTTGGCTCAGCGGTTAGAGCGTTGGCCCGCAGACCAGGGAGTTCTGGGTTCGGTTCCCTCTAGGGGCACGTACCTCAGTTGCAGTTTGTCCCCGGCCCAGTTGGGGTCATATGGGTGGCAACCAGTCGATGTGTCTCTCTCACATCGATGTTTCTCTCTCTCTCTTCCTCCCTCTCTCCCTCCTGCTCTATCTGAAGATAAATGCAAAAATATATCCTCGAGTGGGGATTAAAAAAAAAAAACCTTCCCAGGTCCTTGCCTTTGCTTTTCACAGTTGTATAGAAAATAACATTAAATAGGGACATCTTTTATTTTCCAAAATTGAAGATGATTATCTCCACCAGTACCTTGCATTCTTTGAAAGAATAAACAAGAAAAAAATAAAATACACCTTGCAATTCTCCAACACTAAAGGGATGGATAAGGATTAAAATGTATACATTGGTCGGAAACACCTTAAACAACGAAAGACCTATACACACATAAATTAATATTGTTATTGTATCATCACTTGAGGTTTTAATCTGCTCACAATGCCAGTTTCGAAACCCAGTAATCAATCAAATCCTCTAAGAGACCTGGGAGGAAAGTCTGGGAACATCTGGTTCAAATTTCTCGCCAACGGGTGAGAAATATTCTTGTCATAACTGAAAGTTTGTGTGCTAATTCTGAGTTTAAATCGTTCTGTTTTATTGAAGAAGGAAACACGAGGCAACTTCCTTGCTCCGAGCACTGCGATAGGTTCTCTCGATGCCCAAATGCAAAAGTGCCTTAACCCTAACCCTGACTTCACTGTCCAGTTCCTGAGGCCTGCCAACCAAACACCAACACATGACGGAGATAATAACAGGGATATGGAAGTAATTAATTCTGAATTGGGGGTCAATTAGGAAGAGGAAAGCATAACAGCCATTTATAATTATAAGTTAATGTGCTATGTCTCCCTGGGATTTTTTCTAATTATGAAATGAAGGGCGCTATTTTCTGTTAATAGAGTTTCCAATGTCTGTGAAATGGTAATGGAAAGGATTTTTGTTTAAACACAGAAGACTGGATACATGCCCTCATCCGTTATAGCTCTAGGAACCCCCTCCAACATTACTGTAAAGACTTTTAAAATCTTCAAATACAGAGAAAACAGAAGAGGAGATGACAACAGATAAGAAGTATCAAAATGCTGAGAGACCAGAAGCAGATGGTGGGTCTCAGTATGGGACTTAGCACACCAGAGACCCCTCAAAAACGTACAGTCAGTCTACAAGAGGAAGGCATCAGAAGTCGGGTACCCCAGATATCTCTGACTGTCAGACATACACAAAATTTTCAAACAGTATTGGCTGAAAAAGTAATCGCATCCTCAGATCCCAACGCCTAGGTTATATGACTAAGAAATGTTCACTCCCTTTTCATGTCAGAAGACTGGACATGTCTTTTCAAATGATTGACCTACATAAGCCCAAAGCACAGGGACAGTAGGCAAAGCCGGACAAGAGGACATGCGACAGTGAAAACAAAAAGAAATGTTTTGAAAACTATTAAATAAAAAAGACAAATTTCCTTTAAAGGAATGACAACTCTATTGTCGTTAGATTTAACATTATACATTTTAAAATCTGAAGGCAACAGAGAAGAAAGTGCTGAGGAAAAACAATTGTCAAATTAAAATTTTATATCTAGATAAACTATCACTCAAATGAAGACAGACCATTTCAGACATACAATGAAGGTAAAGGAGTTCACTTCTCGTAAATCAGTACTGAAAGAACTACTAAAGGATGTACTTTAGTACAAAACAAAATAAAAGCACAAGGAGAGAGAGAGGGGTACATAAAGAAGTTAGATGTGTATAGCTGTCAAATTTAAAATAGCTGACTTTCTTTGCTTCAAATAACTAAAAGGAAAGTTAAAAACATCAAGAAAGGTAAGAAATGCCCTGGCCAGTGTGGCTCATCAGTTAGAGCGTGGGCCCTCGGACAGAAGGGTCATGAGTTCTATTCCCGGTCAAGGACACATACCTAGGTTGCGGGTTCAATCCCCAGCCCCAGCTGGGGTCATGCGGGAGGCAAATGACTGATGTGTCTCTCTTGGAAAAATATCCTCATCTGAGCATTAACCCCCCAAAAAAAAGAAAAAAGAAAAGGTGTTAATAGCCAGCTCAGTTTGCTGACGTCCTCAACTCATCTGGGGAAATGTGGAGATATTGCATAACTTTAGCTAATTTAAGAAACGTAATCAACTTCAAAGATTTAAGAAGTGCATTCATGTTTTGTGCTTCTGAAATATTGGAAATGTTTTGTTTCTTGTATGGCAGTTACATGACTGCATTTTGTGATGAATGCATATTTGTCGTGCGCAATTTTCTGTATGTATATTACAGTTCAATATTTTTTTAATTAAGGGAAAATTATAAAAACATAATTAGTTGCTTCCAATCTGGTGAAGGAGAAAAGCAAAGGAAGTTTTAAAAATGTATAAGCCAGAGGAGATAGTAAAGGTGAAGCCGAAAAAAGGAAGCAAAGGATCCAGCTGATGTGGCTCAGTGGATTGAGCACCACCCCATGGACTGAGAGGTCCCGGTTCGATTCCCGGTCAGGGCACATGCCCAGGTTGTGGGCCTGACCCCCAGTAGGGGGCATGCAGGTGGCAGCCAATCAATGTCCTCTCTCATAGATGTTTCTCTCTCCCTCTAAAAATCAATAAAGAAAAAATATTACTAGATAAATAGCACAAGATAAGATGTAAGAAATTAATTCAAATTGATCAGTGCTCACAATAAATATAAAATTAAGTAATCTATTAAAAGACATTACTATATACAGGGTGGAGCAAAAGTAGGATTACAGTTGTGAGTACACAGAGTTTATCCTTGTGTTATTATTTATTAATTATTGTATTAATTATTGTATTACTTTTCCATACAAATAACTGTAAACCTACTTTTGCCCCCACCCTGTATTGTATTGTCTAAAAACAAACAAAAGAATCAGCTATATAATCTTTAGAAGATGAATACTTAATCAGAAAAAGGCTGAAAACAAAAAAAATGGGGGGAAATTCACTAGGCATATTTTTATCTGAGTTAGCAATACTAGTATTAGAGGGAAAACGGAATTGGATAGGATAAAACAGTTCCAAAGACAAATAATATTGGGATATTTTTAATAAATTTATTTAGAAACTGATAGGTCAAATAGAAAGAAAGAACATAAAAAGTAGGATAAATATTTAAATACACAATGAAAAAGCTCGATCTTAAATAATTCTGCTCCCAACAGAGCCTATGACTATCGATTTGTTGTTCCACTTATTGATGCATTCATTGGTTGATTCTTGTATGTACCCTGACCGGGGATCAAACCCACAACCTTGGCGTATTGGGACAGTGCTCTAACCAACTGAGCTACCTGGCCAGGGCCTGAACCATTAGTTCTTCATGGTCAATCTCAAAGCTTTAAGAGAGGTTCATCTCACATTCAGCTCCAGAGTTGAACACATGACCTGGGTATGGCCCGGTAGAGTGCCATGCTCCCTCACACACATTGATTGGTTCATGGATATGCAAATGACTCCAGCTGTGCCAATCAAAACCTTCCCCAGAAGTGCTGCTGAAACTTCACAGAAGAAGAGCCTCATCGGAAAACCATGAGTACTAAGTCTATGTATAGCTGAAGCTTCTGGAGACCCTCTTTTCGACCATCTGGGAAGCATAACTAGGAAAGAAAAAGGGTAGAGGCTTAAAGATGGGTATAAGACAGGAGAGGAAGTCCAATGTCTTCTTTTGTATTTCTCTGATAAATGAACATTGATTCTTTTCTGACTTCAGCTAGTTTCTGTGAGATTTTTTTAACAAGTAAAATGGTCCTGACCCTATTATCCCAACCATAAGAATCAGGCAAAAACTCTAGCGCTAGCCCAGCCCGTGTGGCTCAGTGGTTGAGTGTCGACTCATGCACCAAGAGGTCACCAGTTCGGTTCTGTGTGGAGACAGAAGGATGGATAGCGGACAGAGGGACGTTTCTGCTGCAAAGGATGAAGAGCTTCTCAACGCTCGGGAGAGAAGCTCAAGCAGGATGAATGCCCGCCGTCACCGGAACAGGCCCGAGAGAGAAGGGTGATGAGTTATAGCCCTTGTTGGAAGCAAGGGGAGCATGGACGTAGGAAGGAGAAAAAATGGGGAGAGAAGAGGGAAGGAGGAGAGGAGGGGGCGTGTCAGAACCCTGAAACCAGGCTGTGCTCTGAATCGTGCGTTTCGCATTGCAGGTGGTGTTGGATCGGGGGGCTGCCTATGTGACCCCCCTGGGTCTCATCTTGGGGCTGCATCTGAGTCTGATTTCCTGGTGTTACCTTATCAGTGTGTCCTCCTCAAACTTCAACTGACCTGACTCCCTGGCTTAATCCCTGGCTGGGTTTACAAGTCTGGAGCCGGGTCAGCTCCTTAATAAGAAGTGAACCTCCATCTGCGGGCTGGAAATAGGCTTCCCATTTTTGGCAGCAGTCTTGGGACGAGGACAAAGGGAAGTGCTTTTCAGTGGGGGCGGAGTGTCTGATTGCCGGGTGACAGCACAGAATGTATATCTTCGGGTAACTCCCCAGCTGCAGAGTGCTGGCTGCAATTAGAAGCCGAGATGTCTCGTCATCTCTCCATTCTGATACATTTCGGAGCTCGTGTTTGTTCCAGCAGGCTGCAGCTGGCTGGCCGTCAAGTCCCAGCTGTTGTTTAGCTGAAACATCACAGCTAAAATTGTGGGCCAATATGACCGGAAACCAAATTGGGGGCTGAATAAAGAAGTTCAGGATTAGTTAAAGACGTTTGGTGCTCGCATTCTTTGCTCCGACCAGCTGAAATCGGCTCATTTAGAAGAAAGCAGGGGAGGGCAACTTGAGAACCATTCCAGACACTGTCAAGAACCCTGAACTTGAAATAGTGCTCTGCAGACCCCTGGTCTCTCAAAGATTATTCAGGTCCAACACAAGCCATTGCATTAGGACTGTATCAGGATGACACTCTAACCCACTAAGCTACCTGGACAGTGCCTCCTGGTATTCCCTGCTTTCCAGGGGTCACCAATTCAGAGACTTAACTCCAAATAAAGAAGTCTGGAGGCTTAGAGAAAAGATAAATTTGATATTGGGCAATTGGGGGGGGGTGTTGCTGAATGGGTGTCTGGGCAATTGCAGGAAAACAGTATTAATCATTCAGTTGGGTCCGTTATGGATGAGATTGAGGGGCTACCTAAATGCATTAGCCTGGCATCTGGCACAGGTCTGAGCATCCTTTCCAAATGAGCCTTCTTCTCCCTTCAGATTGAAGCCACTTCCCTTAAAAATAATCGGGGGGGCTTTTATTGTAAAATCTGTAGCTCATTTCATTACCAAGGGCATCTAGGTTCTAAGCAGTGTCGTTGTGAGACAGGCATTTACACTGATCCAGCCCACGACAAAGTGTTCCTCATTCATTCATTGTTATTCTCACCATCAGTCTGCTCACTGATTGGGTGAGAGACAAGTGACTTGAGATGGAAAGACAGTTGGTATAGTACGTAGCTGGTACTTGAAATAAAACTCATGGCTGAAGACAGATCTTTTGGTGTCATCGTCACAGAAGTCAAGTTCAGATAGACAAGCATCAGCTGGGTATCTACTGCCGTGAAAATGACAAGTCATGACTTTTCTAACGTGAGGTTCATGGGCCCTCCGTGCTGCTTAATGGCCTGCAGAAGCTTTGTGTGTGAAAATGCTTCTGTATATGCATTTCTCTAGGGTGAAATCATTGATTTCATGACATACTAGAAGAGATCCATGATCCAAGAGAAATTAAGGACCACAGGTTTAAAACCTGGCAGTGTAAGGAAATAATAAATGTTTCTTATCTTTATATTGTAATAGATTTTGGGAAATGACACGCCTATTTGTGGGTTGCGGGTGCAGTCCTGAGTGAAAAGGAATGTCAATTATTAAAAAGCAAAATCTCTGACTTCAGCATGGTTACTGAAGGAGTAACATATCATTTTAATTGTTGCCCAAAGACATACTCTTACAGTTTTGATTTAACTTGGAAGTTACATTTTCACACAAAATAGCAAATTATAAACCTTCCTTGGCAAAGCAATACAGAAGAGGCAAATGAAACAGAGAAGCAAGACAGAGCTGCCCAGAAATGACATGAAAATAGATGATTCTGTAAAGAATATGATGGAAATTTCACAGAGCATATTAAAGGAGAGAGAGAGAAATTTCTTAGATATAAAATTAAGACGTCAAGCTTAAAAGTAAGATTTTTTTTTCAGCAACTGTAGGCTAAGGGAATAAGAATTACTCTTATTTTTTGAGTATTAATTGTTCAAATATAGTAATAGATACACATAGAGTAACGGAGTACTTCTTATGTGCCAGGCACTATTGTTAGCAATTTATGTGGATTTCATTTTTTTTAAATCCTCGATCAAGGATATGTTTATTGGTTTTAGAGAGAGAGGAAGTGAGAGGGGGAGAGAGAGAGAGACATTGATGTGAGAGAGAAACATTGATCAGTTGCCTCCCGTGTGTGCCCAAACTGGGGATCAAACCCACAACCTAGGTATGTGCCCTGACCAGGAATCGAACCTGCAACCTTTTTTGGTGTACGGGACCAAAGGAGCCACACTGGCCAGGGCTACACATGAGTTCCTTTTCCATTCTCACACCGATACTTTGAGAGTAGAACTTAATTTTCTTAATATTCTGGAAGACAAAACTGAGGCATGGGAGGTGTAACGCGCATGCCCAGGGGTACCCAGTTACAAGGTAGTGTCTGTACCCAGCACGCTGACCCTAGCGCCTATATTTGCCACTGTAGCACATTACTGCAAGGCCTACGCCAGAACAGCACCGGCCAGGGCAGCCTGGGTCCGTGAACCACCTGGCTGATGGCAGAACCAGGCGGAGAGGGCGTCCTCTGAACCACCGCTGCCCAGCGCGGTCCTCTGGCCTGTAGCTCTGGCCTCCCCTGCAGCCTGTCCCAACCGAGCACCCTCAGGCCTCACCCCAGATCGGCGGAATCCAAACCTGCATTTTAACCAAGTCCGGTCGCCTTTGTACAAAGCTGGAGGAGTGCAGCTCAGAAGCCACGTCGGAAAGAAAGCGAGACATTCCCAGCCAACACCAGAGCGAAGATGGTGGTTGCTGTTTACATGTAAAAATGATGCTGTTTTTTATGTGTGTCGGGAGTGAAACCACCTTTCCGTCAAGGAGCACAGAGTTAAGATCTCATTGATTTTTTTTTTTTAAGAGAGAATCATCAATTTGTTTTTCCACTTATTTATGCATGTATTGGTTGATTCTTTCATATGCCCTGACCAGAGATCGAACCCGCAACCTTGGTGCATCAGGATGATGCTCTAACCCACTGAGCTACCTGGACAGTGCCTGTCAACACTTTAAACCCTGGCCGGTTTGGCTCAGCGGTTAGAGCGTCAGCCCACGGACCAAGGAGTCCCGGGTTCGATTCCAGCCAAGGGCGCATATATCCGTTGCGGTTCGTCCCCGGCCCCGGTTGTGGTCGTGCGGGAGGCAACTGATTGATGTGTCTCTTTCACATCGATGTTTCTCTCTCTCTCTCTCTCTCCCTCCCACTCTGTGTGAAGATGAATGTAAAAGTATCCTTGGGTGAGGATTAAAAAAAATACACACACACACACACACACACACACACACACACACACAGTAAATACTGCGACCCTTATAGTCTCAGTTACAACTCTTCAACTCTGCTACCACCACGTAAAAAGCAGCCACGGACAACATCGAACCTAATGGGTGTGGCTACGTTCCAGTGAAACTGTTTTTACTGACACTGAAATGTCAATTTCATATCATTTTCCTTTATCACAAAATATTTGTCTTCTTCCAATTTTGTTTCAACCAAGTCAAAATGTAAAAAACTCTTCTCGGCTTGTGAGCTACACTGAAACAGATGAGGGGTCAGCTGTGGCCCGTGGGCTATAGTTTGCCAACTGCTGATACATATGTAAGCTGTATTTAATTTCCATCCCACGTGCAGATGCAATCATTCAAAATTCATTCTTAGGCTGCCTTTATAGTAGAGAATTCAATAACCCCTCCAGGTAGTTTTATGAGAGCACAAAAGAATGCACTGAGAATTGCAGAGAGATTCCCTTTATCCAGAGTGAACAGATAAACAAATCTTTTCCCAAAATGCCAACAAAGTTCTCGGTTGAGTTCTTCTCTGAGAATTACGTTCAGCCCCCAAACCTGCCCTCCTCCCTGGGGGCAACCTACGTGATCATCGATGCAGAGGCTTAAGGTTTGATCCCGATGCTCGGAGCTCTGAAGAGTATCTCAGCTGCAGAACACCCCAAGGAAGCGGTGGAGGACCGGCCCCACTGCCCTGTGGCTCCTTCCACTCCTCCCTCTGCCCCTCCTGCTGCCCCGGCCCCTGCCCCAGGTGCTGATTCCAGAACATTCACCAGGAAACGTCCTGCCCACAAACCTCTGTCTCACAGGCTGCTTCCCGGGGAACCCAACCTAAAGCACCTGCTACTTGGGAGCTACTCTTTAGTTCTTCCAACGGGACACATTCTCCTCCCAGCGCAGGGCCTTTGAACGTGCTCTTCTATCAGACAAGACTGCCCCGTCCCACCCCTGCGTCTCCTTCTCATCCTTCACAGGTCAGTGTGACTACCTCCTTCCGGAGAGAAGTGAGTATCCATCACACACCCCTGCTATTAACCTCAAAACACCGGTTTTCTTTGGCATGAAGATTCTGTCTGTCTGGTTCACCGTTACATCCTCGGCTCCTAGCCAAGTCCCCGGCCCTGAGCAAACAGTGGTGGGGTAACTGGATCCAACACGTCCTCGAATCATTGCACGAAAACCAGTGTGTCAGGAACGTGAGCTGCAGTCTCAGCCTTCCAGACTGTCGCTCCTGTGCAAGTCCTGCACCTGCTGTCACCAGGTCCAGTCAGGAGGTGACGGGATCTGCGATGTGTCAGCCGACATCCTGCTGAGGAGAGTCCATAACAGTCGGCACAGACCCGGGCCCGTCGCTCAGGGATCGCTGAGGTTCAAAGTTAATTGCCCTGCCGCGTCACCAGCCGATAGAGAGTGGAAGCTCACGAAGACAGAGGCGGGGTATGGAGAAGGCAGGGCAGACGGGACCCGTCTAGGAAACTGCTCAGGCTTTTTCAGGCACCTCCACCCACCTGGCCTCACCCCACGCTTTGAAAACGTTCTGAGAGCAACCCTATGGCATCCCCATTGGTGGAGCCGCAGTCACAGGGCTCGGAGGAAACAGACCCCACAGGCGGAGAGAAAAACACTGGGAATCTCTCGAGAAAAGATGGAAGAAACTGACAACGGGCTGTCCTTTTGGTGTGCCTCCCACACGGCCAACAGCAGCCCCGTGTGCCGCGGGGGGCACGTCTGCACGAAGATACAGGAGCAGGGGACCCCCTTCTCTTTTAACATGCCACCCGCCTCCTGACAAACACATCCGGGTCCAGGGGACATTTAGGCAGAATCAAAACCATGCCTCCCAGAGTCGCAAACGATCCTTTACATCTTCAGTTTGGGAAAAGATTAAGCTTTCTTGTCCTCACTTGCGCCGAAGGGAAAGGGGGCGCAGGCGTCGCGGGAGGCCCCCGCAGGGACTTCTCCACAGACGCGCAGGTCACACGGGATCGCTGCTCTCTCTGTGCTCATCTTCCCACCTCGGGTCCCTGGCAAGCCGCACCCACCGAGGCTGCTCTGCTTCCTCGCCTCCTCTCTCAGCCTCCCCTCCCGGTTTCTGCCCAAGTCTGCATCTCTTGCAATTACCGGTTCTCAATTACACACACTTGCGACTTGCTCGGGGGGACAGGAAGTATGTTTCCTCTTCTGGCAGCTGCTCACGCCAGATGTTGCAATGGGTGAGCTGTGATTGGCGGGCAGAGAGAAGAGAACGGCTCTTGGCGGATGACAAGCGAAGAGACAGACCTAGTCCAGCGCTGAATCAGCAGGTCCTCGTTCACCGGATGGGACATGTCCTTCCACCTTCTCATGGGCGACAGGGAGGATGCTGTCGTGAGATCATCCCTTGGAACACCCACGGCTTCCTCTCGGGGTGGAGGAGCAAGAAGCGTTCTCGGGAGGCATCATCCCAGCATGCGTGATGAGCTGGGAGTCCCGGGAGCCCGTCTGCATCGGCAAGTGATCGGTGTAGGGGCGCAGAAGCCTGTTTCTTCGAACAGCTGACTGTTTGGATCTTGAAAACCCAATGACACTTTTCTGTAATCACTTTTGAGATGCACTTAAAGCATCCATTCCATCTGCCCACGTCTTTCCATTATGTTTCTCAGCCAATGACAGGAGACAGAGACGGGGCACTGACGCTCCCTGTGCCTCCTGGGGGCGCGCGTGAAACCGAGGAGATGCATTTCGGCTGGGCTGCTGAGGCTTCCGCAGGCATGGGGAAGACCACTGACAATAGGATCACTGGACAAAACCAATGGTGGCCGAGGCTGATTGTATATAGAGCTGGCCACCTGCCACCAAGTAGGCAAAATATGCCACAGAGAGAGCAGAACAACCCCCCAGCCCCTGGCTCCGCCCCTCGTGTTCCATGGGTGGTACAAATCCGCAGGTTCCTCGCCCACCTGCCCCCTGTCACACCCCAAGCGTCTGTCTGTCCAGCCAGGGTCTCAGCGCAGTTTGTTTTTATGATATATACCAAGAGTCACCCCATGGACACCAGGGGCTGCGGAAGCAGTTCATTCAGAACAGATTATGGGAAATCGTTACATTTTCACCCAAGGTGAAGTTAATCCGTCTAAGGGATGAGGCATGTATTGTGCACTAGACTGGACCCCGCAGCTGCACTCCGCGTGGACGGAACACGGCAGAGACTGTCCGCTTCCCCGACTCTGGGCGGGAGTCGATAATAATGATAATTAATAACCACTTGTGTTCTCTCGCTCCCTTCAACTAGGATCTCAGAATATTTTACCAACAGAAATTCATTAAGCCTCAAACCACACCTGGGCATTCAGGAAGTGCTTGAAGGTTAGCTCTGTTATTATTTTATATTCATATTGCATCTTTGCTCTGAGGAGCTCAAAAGGATTATAAATATATTACCAAAGTAGGTTAACTCGTCACAGTTATGGGTCAGGAATGCATCTCTGCTTTCTCCTAAGCACAGGCGTTGCTAAGCTAGGAGAGGCGGGTAAAGCTGAGTGCAATCCCGCAGACCCTCAGGCTTGGTTCTAGAATTATCTAATTTTTTTCTTTCTTTATTGATTTTTAGAGAGAGATCTGGAAGGGAGAGGGAGAGAGAGAGAAACATCGATGAGAGAGAACATTGATTGGCTGCCTCCTGCATGCCCCCCACTGGGGATCGGGCCCACAACCTGGGCATGTGCCCTGACCGGGAATCGAACCGGCGACCTCTTGGTGCATGGGTCGACACACAACCACTGAGCCACACCGGCCGGGCTCTAGAACTATCTATACATCACTTTTTCCTATTAAACGCTTCACCTCTCTAGAAGCAAACACGACCTCCCTGATCTCCTTTTACTCCTCACCGATGTTAAATGAGGCACTCACGTTTGGAAGCAAAAAACATCTGAGATGCTGGGTGGGGACTTCAGCGGAGTGGACGATGCCCGCGACGACCACTGCAGTTACATCCAGCTCTGAGAAGACGGTTTGGCAGAATCTGCAGCAAACAGCATGCGGAGCAGTACCCGTGCTGGGCATTCGTTGTATATGTCAAGCCAAGCCCATCACGCCTGGGTCTCAGACTTGAGTTAATAAGACAACCAAAGAAGTCCTGTTCATGCAGTACTATTCCCTGTGGGGCATGTGGACGCACACGGCATCTGGAAGCGACCGGGGTAGGTTTTATTCCCAGCCCTACATAGTGGCACCCAGAGAAATGCAAATGGAAACCACCAGGAGATATCACCTCACACCCGTCAGAACAGCGATCAACAATAAATCGACACACAACAACTGCTGGTGAGAATGTGCAGAGAGGGGAACTCTTATGTAGAATGGTGCAGTCACTATGGAAAACAGTATGGAGGTTCCTCAAGAAATCAAAAATTGTCCCGCCGGTGTGGCTCAGTGGTTGAGCGTCGACCCATGCACCAAGAGGTCGCCGGTTCGATTCCTGGTCAGGGCACATGCCCAGGTTGTGGGCCCAATCCCCAGTAGGGGGCGTGCAGGAGGCAGCCGATCGATGTTTCTCTCTCACATCAATGTTTCTATGTCTCTCCCCCTTCCTCTCTCTACAAAAGAAAATCAATGAAAACATTTTTTTTTTAAAAATCCGTGAGGATTAATGAGACCTTAAAATTGGCATGGCCTGTGCGCTCCAGGGAGACAAGCGCTATATACGTACCAGATATTCCAACATGTTCTCAGATGGGGGTCGGGAGGAATGGCGGCTGGGCATGAAAGCGGCACACTGCCAATGCTTCCCTCCTAGAAAAGGGTTTGGGCAGCAATGTGCTACTTGGGGGGATCCCTTCAAAGACAGCTCAGAGCTCTCTCTGGTTAAAGTACAGTTTGCTATAGGCTCTGGCCAGGTGGCTCAGCTGGTTAGAGCGTATTCTAACTCTAGACTTCCCCTCTTCTTATTTATGTATCGATTTTAGAGAGAGAGAAGAAAGGGAGAAAGAGAAGGGGAGGGAGAGAGAGAGAGAGAGAGAGAGAGAGAGAGAGAGAGAGAGATCTGCTGTTCCACGTGTTTGTATATTCACTGGTGGATTCTTGTATGTACCCTGATCAGGGATCAAACCCACAACCTTGGCATATCTGTGATGCTCCAACCAACTGATCCACCTGGCCAGGGCCTTGGATTCGTTTTGTTGTTGTTGTTTGTTTGTTTTATTTTATTTTTTTCTTTATTGATATTACAGAGAGAGAGGAAGAGAGAGGGAAAGAGAGATGGAAACATCGATGAGAGGGAACATCAACTGGCCGCCTCCTGCATGCCCCCCACTGGGGATCGGGCCCACAACCTGGGCGGGTGCCCTGACTGAGAATCGAACCGGTGACCTCTTGGTGCACGGGTCGACGCTCAACCACTGAGCACACCAGCTGGCCATAGCCGACTGTTTTTAAAAAGGCAAGTTGCATCTATCAGCTACCAGCATGGATGGAAAAAGAAGCTCCAGAAAGAATTTAAATTAATCGTCTATTCACAAAACCAGTAAGATGTTTAAAAAACAACAACAACACACCAGACAAAGAGGCTCGTTCCAGCGTTGCCCTGGGAGGGTTCCATCGTTACCGGGTTTTGCTCAGACATCTGGGGCCTGGCGGTAGCTGCCAAAGCCTCCTCAGTAGCTCGCCACTAATGTAAACACTGAAATCAGTTATTTTAGGGTCAGACACTGGAAAAGATTCTAATAAAATAAATTGACCAGCTTCCTCCAGATGAGAAACTATTAAACCTGACGGCTCTTTGCTAGTAATTGTAGCAGTAAATTCAGGCAATCCTGGAAAAACGGCAGGCTGCTTTCTGGGAGCAAATGCCTCTATCAAGCTCCCCAAACATTATTAAGAGAGGGAAGGGATTGCTGGAGGCGGGGGGAGCTCGGGCCTTCTCTCCCCTCTCCATCTCCTTTACAGAGCCAGGCCAGACAGGGTGCGTGTTGTATTATTAATACCTTTGTGCCGGCACTGGATGAGAAGACTCGGGAACACGCATCTATATTTAATTTAGGTGTCTGTTTCTTTATGTGAGGAGGGGAATGCGGATGGCTGGAGGAAGCGCTCCCTGTATTCAATAATGCCGCACACGGCTGTAGGACGTGGTCTGGGCTCTCGTACATCTTTACGTCTCCTTAGCCCACATTCGCTCATTTAACACATCGTAACGGAGCACCTGGCGCTGTTCTGGAAGCTTGGGATGGAGCCGCAGAGAAGACCAAGTCCCTACCCTCACGGAACTACCGTACAGAGGGGAGAGACGGGTCATGTCAGAAGGTGCCGAGCGCCACAGAAGCCATGCAGAACAGCAAGGCAGACGGAGGGCACTGGGAGGGCAGGGCTCTGTGATAAAGGAGCCCTGGGACGGCCTCTCTCATAAGGCGACAAGTGAGCACACGTGTTTGAGCTGAGTGCCGACGACACAGGCAGAGCATCTGAGCAGAGGGAATAGCCTGGCAAAGGGGATGTGTCTGGGACACGCGTGCTGTGTCCCTAAAAGAGAAAGCATGAGGAGGTGAGGACAGAGAGACGGGGCGGGGGAGGGGGGTCGCATTTTGTAGAATGTTTTGTTTCGGTCGGTGACAACATCAGTGTGTAGTGTGAGATAGGTCGAACCACTGAAGGATTGATCTGCTGAGTGTCTATCCCTGCCTGACCTCCCTCTCTGCACTGGGATGTGGCAAAGGGTAAAGAAGAGACTTTTCAAACAAGACAGAGGAGGTTCACACCAACCTTGAACTGCTACAATGACTCAGTGTGTCGCAGGCACACGAGGCAAGGACCCAAAAAGCCCAGCTCCGCCCTGACGGCGTTCCCGGTGTGGCTGCGGAGTGGGAAGAGTAAATGCACATTTATGCTGCGGTGTCCTGAGGAAACGTACATCACGGGGTGACAAAGCAGTGCCACTCACTAGGCAAGCCCAAGGGAAGCTTCTCGGAGGCAGGTGTGAGGTGATAGTGGTCAGCGCAGGAGAGATTGTGGCGTGGCCTCCCTTCCTGGCATGCAGACGGCAACCTTCTCCCTGTCTTCTCACACGTCAGAGACACGAACCTCAGGGGTCTCTCTTCCTCTTCTTAGAAGGCCACTAATCCCATCGTGGGGGCTCCACCCTCAGGATTCCATCTAAATCTGTCTCCCAATGGCCACATCTCCTAACCTAATGCCATCGCATTGGTGACTGAAGCATCAACATATGAATTGAGGGCGGGGAACATACATTCAGTCCATAGGGGTAGATACTGCCTACACTTGTATAGAGGAAACTGGACCACCTGACCGAGAACACACAGCTAATGAGTGCAGAATGAGATCCAACCCCTCATCTTTCTGGTTCTACTCAAGGGCAGGACCCCGACACCACCAGCTGAAGACCTCACAGCTCAGTTCAAAGACAGCCCATGCAAGCTGCCTTAGATGTTTCCACAATGCATCTGTCCTCTGACCCTTTCTTCTTCCCTTGGATAAAAAGACACCCTTCCTCATTCAAAAGTATATTTGTGCAGAGTGCACAGAATAGTATCTGACATCTCACGGTTATCATCATGGTTGTTAGGTTCATTATTATTACTACTCATTCATCTCTACGACTACCTCACCTCAAGGACCAATTCATCGCTACATTCTGAGTCCATTTCTTCCTTTGACCACAGAAATAGTTTTGTCATCAATCCTCATGCCTTCTCTCTCTATGTTGTCTTTATTGGGCTTTATATCCGTGTCCTTCCTCCAACTATTAGTGCCTCCTAACTCGTGTGTTTCTTCTGAGTTAAATGTGAAACAGTAAGTCCCCTGGTCAGGTTAAAATTTTCAAGATCACGTCTGACTCCCTCCTCTGCCTTTACCTTCCACAACCAATCAATTGATAAATACAGTTGGTATCAACTTGCTTAACTCAAGGAGGGAGGTGTCTGCTTCAACACAGGTCGTTTCTGCCTCATCTTCTCATTGGTCGTAGAAGTTACCCAGGAAAGGAGACAGAAACCCCTTTTCAGTAGACACTGATTGCTGGGTGGTTCTTGGGCGTCAAGAGAAACAAGCTCAAATGCTACTCCTGTATATAGCTTTGTTATCTGCGGCTCATAGAGAGCCCTGCCCCCGCTGACACCCTTTCATTTATAGACCACACTTTTCTTTTTCACACTTTTATGTTGTCTTATATTACTAGCTTTTTTTTTTTTTTTTTTTAAGGCATATCTCCCTCTCTTCCCTTGGTCAGCTCCTTGAAGATAAGAACTAGACTTCACAACTCTTGATATGCCATGCTGGTCCTTAAATAGCGCTGGGCTCTAGCAGGTACTCAGTCTCACTAGCATCTAGTGTGTGGTCGATGCCAATGTCGGATTCTCTACCTATCTGGAAGGAATTTAGAGCAGGGTTGCCTAAATTTGGCCTTAGGTCTTCGCATCACTCCCCCCGTTGGCCCGAATGGCGTAAGGGCAGGGATGTCTCACAACACCCCCGCATGGTGGAGGACCACTGGCGGCCAAGGAAGCAGAAAAACCAACATTTAGGTTGCAATCAATATGTTCACAAAACTGATCACTGGAAGCAACTGGATACACTTTTACAAGTTCAGATGTATGGACCTTATCTCAGACTTCCAAAACAGAATCTTGTCCTGGTGTCTGGGATCTGCATTTTATGAAACCCCCCCAGGTGAGCCCAGGTTAGGGGATCAAAGCATCTCACTCCTGTGTGTGCCTTTCTTTACTGTGATAACACAGCCAAGTAATCCAGACATATATTAAAAAGATATAAAAGAATACTTAGAAAGAAATATGAGCACCTAGCAGAGTGACTCTGCAAATACGAAAGTGTAGTTATTTTCAATAAGCTTTCCTGCCTCCAATCTCATCTAAAATAAAAGCCTACGAGCTCCAGGGATGCCTGGTTCTGATCTATCAGACTCACTAATACAGATTTATTCTCTTAGATAACAAGATGAGCAGTTGCATCTTTGAAGGCAGTAAGGAATCCATTTATTCTCCTGGGTGCCTCTGGCCCCATCCTGGGAAAGTTGCATACATAATACGAAAAAGAGACATCCCAAACACACCAGCGGTTCCTCTGATGACACAAAACAATCAGAAACTTTGCCACCGAATAGGGAAGGCAGGCATTCGCGTTACTAGGATAGGAAGAAACTTTAGAATGAAATGCTAAACAATCCGAAATGAACGGAAGGATCGTTCCCTCCTGGCACATTCCTGCTGGCAGACACGGGCTTCTGGGCATTCACTTGGACATTTCTAATGCAGCTGGCGTGCCCAGGAAGCCGCAGAGCACTCGACCGAGCCTGTCAGCCCCGGAGAGATCCTGCGGACCTCCAGAGGGGTGTGTCTGGAGAATGCAAAGGATCTGCACAGCCGGCTCCCATCCTGCACCTGCCTGCGTGATGGTTTCACACACTCAACCCTCAATCGCTTAAAAAAAAGTTTTCTATCCTCACCTGAGGATATTTTTCCATTGATTCTGTTAGATACAGTGGGAGGGAGAGAGAGAGAAACACCGATGTGAGAGAGACACATTGTGGCTGTCTCCCACATAACCCCAACCAGGCTGGGGCGCCAACCTGCCACTCTGGTTACAGGCTCATACGCTAACTGCTGAGCCAAACTGGCCAGGGCGCCACGGATTCAATGTTTTAAAAATTGCCCTGGCCGGCTTGGCTCAGCGGTTAGAGCATCGGCCTGCGAACCAAAAGGTTGCAGGTTCAATTCTGGTCAAGGGCATGTACCTCGGGTGCAGTTCAGTCCCCGATCCCAAGGGTCATGTGGGAGGCAACAAATTGATGTGTCTCTCTCACATCAATGTCTCTCTCTCCCTCACATCGATGTCTCTCTCTCCCTCTTTCTCTCTCTTTCTGTCTCTCTCCTGCTCCCTCCCACTCTATCTGAAGATACAGGGAAACATATCCTCAGGGTGAGGATTTAAAAAACAATTTTTTTCTTAATGTAAAGGAAGGGAGATGGGTGGGACGGGGAGAGTGGCGGGCACTGGAGGGACCCTGGAGCACATCTCCCTGGATCACTTTCGCTCTCCTGAGATTAGTAGGTTACTTCCTGTCTTCTTCCAGGTGTGTATCGTCTTGCTTCCTCTTAATCCGCCCGCCTCTCAGACCCCTGTCCCTCTCTCTCCCTTCACTTCAAGGGTTCCCTGGAAGCCGGCAGGGTGGCTAACAGATGTGCTCTGACATATGGTGCCATTCATCACACAGCAGCCCCAATCCTGCTGACGGGCCCTCCCGCATGTCACTGTCACTCCTCTGCAGCCCCCGAGCATCACGACGAAGTGGTTTAACACTACGGGCTGCGATGCCCGAGTCACAGCTTGGCGGAGGGGTCTGGGTCGGCACGTCCCCGTTCCTTCCCACCTTACGTATCAGCTTCAACTGGCTCCTGTTCCGGATAAATACATGAAGGAGGTCGTCCGAGGCCAGGCGGATGGGGGAATGGACCACAGAACCGTGCTCCAGGTTGGGAGAAAAAGAGGACCTGTCCTGGATGATCGCGCTCCCTGGATGATCTTGCTTCTTTTCTCTGGGTCTGGCCTCTGCCAATGTGAGCATTCAGAAGTGACAATCTAGAACTCCAAACGGACCCCGGAGTGTCCTGCTGTGTCCCCAAAGGGAAGAGGGTGTATCCCATCAGCAGAGGTTGCTCTGACCAAGCCTCAGTTATCGCTGCTCCTGCTCTGGCGGACGCCAAAGGGTCTCGAGGTGTGTCCTGTGAGAACCCTTTCATCCCAGAAGTGTTTCCATGGCAACAAGTCACAGGTGCGTAAGCACCAAGAGCTAGCCCAAGTTCACACGCCTTACGGGTTGCAGCCTGTCCGGATCCCCGTGGCGGATGTGATACTCCCGTCAGCTTGCCAGGGGTCAGTCACCAGGAGTGATGGACTCCAACTCAGGGAGAACCGGGGTGACTGTTCTTGACACCCCACCCCCTGCCAGGCTATGGATTTCACCCACCCCCACCCCCACCCCCACGGGAAGCAGGCAGGTTGATGCCCAGTCACAGGAGAGTCACACATCTGCCCTCGTCCCAGCTCACACGGGCCAAGGCAAAGGGTTCGCTTCCATTTCCCCTAAAAAGACACATACCCCCCCCAACGCTCATCCCACTGAATACGGAATATCATACATTTTCAATTTGGGGGTATCTCAATTTTTTCAGCTTTCAATTGTCTTTGGGGGGTTTAAAATAACTCTGCCAGGGAAAACATAAAATAAAACTCCTGTCAATTCAGAAGTTAACTCCGTCTTACAGTTCTTGTCTTCTTCTCTCCCTTTCCCCAACATCACACCTGGCTGCAGCAGACCGTAAAGGCAGAGAGAGCAGTCTCAGGGCACAGTGACCACACGACAGCCCTTTATGGAACAGCGCTGTGCCAGGAGCACTGTCTCAGTTGGATTGTGTCCGTGTAGTCGGATGGTGTCTGGCCTTGCTCATCAGCTCCGTACAGCTCCTCTCTCGTCCTAAAGGCTAGGGTTCTACTCCATCCGTGACGGACCCTCACTCTCTGTGTGAACCCGACTCTGCTGTCCGTTCCTGCCGCTGGGTTTGGTGGTGATGTTTGCCGAGCTGGTTTCCCCGTACCTGGTTCTGATGTGGATGTTTGTTCCACTTATGTCTTGGCCTCTGGTGTTCTGATGAAAGGATGTCACTCTGACTCTGCCCCTTGGTCCCACTCCCACGCAGGAGAGGGTCCTGGCCCTGGCACCGTGCCCGCTCCATGATGCCATGCTGTGGTGTGAGAGTCTGTGTGAAATGCCTGATGGGTTTGCTCTGATCTGGACTTCAGTCTCAATGATGTCCTCCACTCACTATGTGAAACATTACACTGCTATTTCCTTGCCTAATAAGAAAACGGACCTGATAGACGGATCATGAGGAATAAATGAAATCCTGTCTGTAAAATGCTTTGCACGGCGCCCGAACTAAACCAGACTGTTAACTCAAACTCACCAGTATGAGTCCACTTATCACCATTATTACTCTCCGTCGCATGGCAGGGGCGGGACAATCACCCATGTCAACGTGGCCCTTGATGACAGATTCCTGATCATAAACTCAATGCCTCTTTTCTCGGTGACCTAGAAGACTTTTACAGAGATGTGCACTTTTGAGTATAACCAAATAATATAGGAACCACTCATGAGTGTAATGTGTACTTTTTTGCATTTCCCCAGTTGGGTAGATTTCCGTCTCATTTTTTTTTTAATTACTCTACGCCTCCCTTATGAAAAGCGCATTAACTTTCCTAACCCCAAATGCTGCAGCTCCCATGAATGGTTTTCAAAACATTATTCGCTCTTTCGGTCATTACGATGCAGCCTGCAGTGTTTCTATTTCATGAAAATACAATACGTCTGCAGAGGAATCACAGACAAGTTATGGTGGAAAATTAGTCAATAAAATTTTATGATACCCATACTTAATGTTTTTATTAATATAGAGGAACTTAAAATTAATTTCTTTCCAGAGCAAGGTTTACTGCTGAAACTCCAGAGATAAAGCTGGCTAGCGCCCTGACTACAGGCCCCTTCTGTATCTTATTGGCTCTTCTCAACTGGGTTGTGACTAGAGATCCTCCCTCAGTAAACACAGTATGCTTCTGTTTATACAACCTCTCTGCCATGAGCTGCTGGAGTGAAAAAGGCCTGAAGACCGCAGTTGCTGCCGAGAGAATTTCACTCATTTGGTGATGCCGGAAGACAATGTGTGTGAAATACACGTTTCATAACAGCGTCAACTTAGTGCTGCCCAGTCATGGCTTTTTTTTTTTTTTTTAATGTTTTTTTCTTTATTGATTTTAGAGAGAGAGGAAGGGAGAGGGAGCGAGAGACAGGAACATCGATGAGAGAGAACATCAATTGGCCGCCTCCTGCATGCCCCCCACTGGGGATGGGGCCCACAACCTGGGCATGTGCCCTGACCGGGAATCGAACTGGCAACCTCTTGGTGCATGGGTCCACGCTCAACCACTGAGCCACACTGGCTGGGCTGCTCATGGCTTTAAAAGCTATAGATTCCTGTGCTTTACTCAGTATTGCTTTTTTTTTTTTCCTCTCACTCTGATTTATGGACTTACAGATAACTGTAGTGAAATCGGGCTAAACTGAAATGTATTTATTCATTTGTGCATTCATCCATTCATTCATTCTTTCACCTGATAGCGCATTAAATACTAAGCATGGAGAATCAAAGATGAAAATTGTCCTTGCTATCTCAGAGTTTACAGACTTCTTGGAAAAATCAAAATCTACCATAAAGGGTGATAAATATCGAGCCATCTGAATGGGGCCACCCACAGAGTTCGGCTGAAAAGATGTCAACTCTAGTGTGGGCTATCAGAGAGTCTATACGGGAACACATGGAATTACTGTGGCCAGAGTTTTCATATTTGTGACCCATGGATAATTATTAAAAGACTTAACTAGCCCGGCCATTGTGGCTCAGGGGTTGAGCGTCAACCCATGCATCAAGAGGTCGCCGGTTCGATTCCCGATCAGGGCATATACCCAGGTTGTGGGCTCGATCCCCAGTGGGGGGCATGCAGGAGGTGGCCAATCGATGTTCTCTCTCATTGATGCTTCTCTCTCCCTCTCCCTTACTCTCTCTCTAAAATAATCAAGAAAAGAAAATTAAAAATAAAATATTTAACTAGTTCCAACAAGTAAATATTGGCAGATGACACATACTTTATTTTTTTTAATTTCCAACTACCCTTCTTAAAATTTTCTTTCTTTATTAGTTTGTTTACTTATTTATTTATTATAGAGAAAGAGACATAGAAACATTGATTTGTTGTTCCACTTATCCATGCATTCAGTAGTTACCTCTTGTCTGTGCCCTGAATGGAGATCGAACCCGAAACCTTGGTGTACTGGGATGACGCTCTACCTAACGGAGCTACCTGGCCAGAGTCTCCAACTACTCCTGAAAAGTAGTCCCATCTAGCAACAGGAGTTCACGTTCCACATGGAAACAACCAGGTGGAGATAAGATGCCTTTCCCAGGTACAACCTCCTCGCCAGGCCCCTTTCCCCGTCAGCGTCGCGAGCCCGGCCACTCCAGACATTTGAGTTCACCACTCACAGTGAGACTTGAAATCACAGACAGGGGCTGGGAAGGCAGATGGGCGTGCAGGAGGGAGAGAGTTTCCAGATAAAACACAGACTCTGCAGGTTTGGCTCAGCAGTTGGAGCGTCGGCCTGCGGACCAGAAAGTTCCAGGTTCAGTTCCCGCTAGGGGCACGTACCAAAAAAAAAAAAAAAAAATTTAAATATTAATTTCAGATAAAGAGATACAATTTTTATTTTTATCTTTACCCTAGGACATTTTTGCATTTATCTTCAGATAGAGTGGGAGGGAGAGAGGGAAGAGAGAGAGAGAGAAACATCAATGTGAGAAAAACACATTGACTGGTTGCCACCCACACGACCCCAACCAGGGCCGGGGACAAACTGCAACCGAGGTACGTGCCCTTAGCGAGAACCGAACCCGGGGCGCTCTGGTCCGCGGGCCGACACTCTGCTGAGCCAAACCAGCCAGGGCAAGAGATACAATTTTAGAAAAAGTGTATCTCATTAAATATTGCATGGGACGTGTTTTTGAAAATGATCTACAGTTTATCTGAAATTCCAATTTAATCAGGTGCCCTGTATTTTCACTTGCTACATCTGGTCACCGTGAATGAATCAGGGGTGCAGTGGTGGGAGGGATGCGAAGGTCACTCTTGACTGAAGGAATGTTATAAAAAGGTAGGGAACGGGCAAAGCAAGTTCCCGAACAGAGAATGTTCTAATCTGCTCAAAGCACGTGACTGGGGAATACTGGGAGATGAGATAAAAATAAGAACTTGACTAGACTGAGCATTTTGTGCCACATCCTCAGGGAGACGGTTTACCCAGAGGAGCTCACATTTTTCTCACGACTCAGCTATTATCGCGCAGGTCAAAGCACCAGGACACTTAGAATTCCATACATGACAGCAATGTTTATGATCGATGTGTCCTGTTTAACCTCTCCGAACATACTTCAATACACACACTTAGTGTCTTCAAAACACGCTAATTTATAAAACAACGGAAACCATAACCCACTCCGCTCCGCTCTCTGCGGATAGTAAGGAGGGAAGAGGCTGTTTCACGATGGTTTGGATAAAAAATCGCTATGAAGTTTGAAGCCATTTGATGTAAAAAAAAACAAACAAACGTGTTAAGAGCCCTCTGCTATTTCAAGATGTATCAAAACAGGTCTGTTTGCTTTTGGTGGAGTTCCAGAGTTTTGGCAAAATTGGAAGTCCTAACTTCGGTGATTATTTATTTGTTTATTTTTATCCTCCCCCGAGGACATTTTTGCATTTATCTTTAGAGCAGGAAGGAGAGGGGGAGGAAGAGAGAGAGAGAAACATCAACATGAGAGAGACACATCGACTGGCTGCCACCCACACAACCCCAACCGGGGCTGGGGACAAACTGCCACCGAGGTACGTGCCCTTAGCGGGAACCGAACCCGGGACTCTCTGGTCCATGGTCCGACGCTCTAACCGCTGAGCCAAACCGGCCAGGGGTCGGCGATTATTTTTATTCTTTATTCCCCAGAACCACAAGCAGGATGCCCTGAGGTGCTGTGTCTGGAAACTGTTCACACATGCCTTCCTCAGTCTCGCCCGAGTTGACTCAATTACCTTTGGGGGCCCACTCCCTCTTATCAGCCGCTGTTCTGCTTTCCTTGTAAATAATAACGTGGAGATCATGGTTGTCAACTAAGCTTAATTATCACTCCTATAATTATTTCCATCAGCTTAGCGTGACTTCCATGGCAGCAGGGGCCGTGCCTCAGGGATCTGTCACTCTCTGTCCACAATGCTGAACACAGCGCGTGTCGCTTAGTGGGAACGCACTAAAGACCCTTTGAACGGATGGACACTCGCCAGCATTTCCTGACCGCCACACTCGTCCTGCACAGGAAGCCCACCCCGGACAAGACCTTCTTTCTCACTAAGAAACCTGTCCCCACACGTATCCCATTTCGTTTTTTTTTTTTTTTTTTTTTTTCTGAAATTGAATTTTATGGCTCTCCCTATTTACCTATTTTAGTTACTTATTTGGAATCTCTGCTTCAGCCTGTCATTCACTCTAGGGGCGCAGAGCTCCCCAGATGAAGATGGAACCGCCACCAAGTTGGGTCTCAATGGTCACTAGATCCCTCCCCCTTACCAACTCTCCCTACCACCACGGAGAGGAGTAACTCATCGACGGTCCGTAGGTATACAAGGCTCACAATGAAGGAGGTCGGTAAGAAGTGGACCAGCAAAAGGGCGAGAGGGAAGGACTGGAAGAAAAAGTTAAGGTGCTTTCATCGAGGTTACCCCAGGGAGATACTCAAAGTACCATCTGAGGGGCAGGAACTGAATTGAAATGTTTCCTTCGACCCTGATGAACCATGGCGAGAATAAACTTTAGTGAAAATAAGAAGCCAACGTGGCCCGGCCGGGGTGGCTCAGTGGTTGAGCGTCGACCCACTCACCAAGAGGTCGCCGGTTCGATTCCCAGTCAGGGCACAGGCCCAGGTTGTGGGCCCGATCCCCAGTGGGGGGCATGCAGGAGGCGGCCAATCGATGTTCTCTCTCATCGATGTTTCTATCTCTCTCTCCCTCTCCCTCTCTCTAAAATTAATTTTAAAAAAGACTACAGTGGCCTTTAAAATAAATAAATAAATAAATAAGAATTAATCTCCCTACCATACTTAGTAGAAAAACCTTCATAATCCAGAGTCCCGGTCTTCCCCAGTTGCCTTGAGCATATTCTGAGTAACCTCAACTCAGCTGAAATAGAAGGGGAATGTCAAGAACATACTGGGAGAAGGGAGAAAACATTTACCATGGACCAATTTGTTTGAATGTGGGACTCACAGGTGTTTATGGACAGATTCCCTAGGTAGGTAAATGGCTGGAAAGTGAATTTCCGTTCCTTTCTCTTCCCCTCCTAGAAATCAGGAGAAGAACCATCTGAGTTGGGCATCAGTATTTCTCTCTGTCCCGCATATATTTCATCCGAATGAGTTTACAGGACCTCGAGGACCTTTCAGCATATATATTCTATCAAGAACACTTACTATTGGCCCTGGCCGCTGTGGCTCAGTGGGTTGAGCATCGTCCTGTGCACCCAAAGGTTGCCAGTTCGACTCCCAGTCAGGGCACCTGCCTGGGCTGCGGGCTTGGTCACCAGTAGGGGGCGTGCAAGAGGCAGCCGATGGACGTTTTGCTCTCTCTCCCTCCCTCTTCCTCTCTCTTTCAAAACTGAAGAAAAACAATCTTTTAAAAAAGAAAACTTACGATTGGATGCATGCTTTCATTTATAAGTAGTTGTGAGCAAAACAAATCCAAAAACATAGAAACCCTGGATGTTATATGTTCGTTTCTTCTGTATCAATTATAGCTGGACTCGAAACCACTTCTGGGAGGAAGGCAAGTCCATTTCATCAAGCTTTTCATACTACCTCGTGTGAGCCCAGTGACACATCGGACACTGTCACCATGGACATAACATAGCTCCTTCCCCTGACCAATTCTGACTTTCTCCGGTGCCAGATACTTTGGCAGCGGGTAGAAAAGTAGAGGAGAGGGGACCCACTAATGGATTCTATTTAAGAACGTTTGATGAAAATGTTGCCTGGCCCATGACCGATTTTATTCTTAGTGCTTCGATGTTAGTCGATTTGAATGTTAATGAGCCATAATGACAAGGAGTGTCTCCTTTTATGATCCTTTTAAAGTGTATCCAGGGGCTAATAAGCAATGGGTGCATCCCATCAATGTAATAAGTAAATAAATTAGCATCTGTTAATGTAAACGTAAGCAAACCTCGTTGCGGGGCCTTTCTGGGGCTCCTGCTGCATTTCAGTGCCTTGCCCCTCAGCACCTCTTCTCCTCACCTCATCAGTTTCATGATCTAAACAATATACTCTACAGCGGAGGAGCAAGGTCAGGCATTATCGAACGCCGCGTACAGCAGGGGGGTCTTTTTGCACTTTTTAAATGCGCGTGGTCAGATCGCTGGGCACTTAGAATAAAGGTCAAAGGAAAGAAGAACTCGTGAAATTCTGCTTATGCGGATGACTGGATTCGGGGTGGTGATTAACCAAGAGAATTAGTACCGTCATCAGAAAAGGTTAATTTGGTCAAGGAAGCACCTAGGTTCCATTCTGTTGAAATGTTAAGATGACTAAGTAAGTGAATGAGCAAATACTTCAGCTACAGTAGAAAGATGGGTTGATTATGGAGACCGGTGTTAAGAAGCCGGCAGAATTCCTCGCACTTGCCCCACTTTGGATGGTGGGATACAGTCAGGAAAACCGAAAAAGCTGGGCCCCCTTGTCTGCATTTCAGTAAATCCCTGTCTTTTAGGAGAAAGGGCTGCAGAGAGCAATTCTAGACAATTCTAGATAGATAGGAAGGAAGTGGGTTCCCCAAGAAAGATGCTCTGTATGTCCCCACCCCCTCCTCCACTCAATATGGGCTTGGGGATTTTCTTAGTAGATACATCAATGAAATCATCAAATCTAACAGAGAAAGGTTGAAGCTCGGAGACTGAGTGGGTGTTGTCACTGGAAGGTTCGGCGGAGGGGTGCCCTCCCTGGAGGTGCCAATGAAGGCAAGAGTTCCCACAGGAGACTCCCCGACCCAGCCTTAAATATAGAAGCTCTCACAGCGAAACTTCTCTCTCCAAGGACACGAATCACACGCGACATTGCTGATCTGTGTGTCAAGGGGAGGCTTTGGGAGGGATGATGCCCCCCCACGACGGCCATATTCCATTTACTGTTTCCCGGGGATCCCCTCTGCCTGCAAACACTGACTTAATTTCCGGGAACAGCTCTGAACAGGAACCAGACAAGCTCAGTTAGAATGATGCCCTCCGTCCTGACTCTGTTCACCCTTTAAGCGTGCGGCCAATGGCCAAAAGGAAAGTTGAAGAAGCTTCTTCTTTCAAGGGGTTCACTCTGCTGTGTGGCGCCCCCTCAGCTAGGCTGCTGACCTCGGCTTCACTGACTCCCACCAGACTTGCCCTGGCCTGAGCCACAGCTGAGCTGCCCTTGGTCACTGTGCTGCTGGCCGCTAGTCAAGATGAGAGCCAGCCCTGATGTCATCAGCAGGACTGACCTAGCAGTGGCCCCTCGCAGTCCTGCAGCCCGGCCCCACCTGCACCCCGAGTGAGTGTGGGGATGGGGGCTCTCCAGTCTTGGGATCTGTCCCTGTGCCCACCTACTGGCTGCTGACCACCTTCCAGGGACCTGCGGCTCACAGTTTCCAAAGAAACATTCTGTCCAATTTTTTTTTTTTTCTTTTTGTTCGCCACTGGACCCAGGAAAAAAATGAAACCCAAAACAGAACAGCCTCAGGCTTTCGCTCTCCTGACCTGCTTCAGGCTTTTATCTAAGCTCCTCTTTATCTCTGCTGTCCTTGGTGGTGACCTGATATTATTTAAGTGAAAAGCGTTGGTCGGAAAGAGCACAATACAGAAACGGGGTGGGGAAGGAGAGCAACTCCAGTGGAAAACCTGAGACCCCAGCTCAGCCAGGTCAACAGGTCACCGTCCACAGAGCTGTCGTGCTTACAGTCCGTACCTTTAACCTGAGGTGATGAGAACAGCTTCTTACATCTCTGGTCCTCTTCCCTAAACCCCAGGATAATTGGGAGAAAAACATCAGACAAATCCCAGCGAAGGGATGTTCTGCAAAACACCTGCCCAGCACTCCTCAAAAGCATCAAGGTCATCGAAAGCAAAGACCGTCTGAGAAACTCACAGCCGGTGGAATCTAAGGAGCCGTGACCACTCAAGGTTACACGGTGTCACGGATGGGGTCCTGGGACAAACAAAAAGAAGAACCTTAGATAAAAGCTCAGGACATCTGAGCAAAGCACGGACTTTAGTTAATAATGGCGTATTAATATTGGTTTATCTTGATTGCTTTGGGGGGGTACCCGGTTGTTTGTTGGGGGGCTGGAGGCCAGGGCAAGCAGCTCTCAGGTGGCTGAGTTGCGTCCCGGACAGACAAAATCCTGAGCCACCTGCTGAAGTCCAGTTCTGGGAGCTGGGGTGGCGAGAAGCACTGAGGACCCCAACTTGAGGGAAGGAGGTGAGGCTGAGAGGTAGGTCCCTGGGTCCCAGGGCTGGCTGGTTTGAAAGGAGATTCAGTGCTCAGCCCTGGAGCCCCAGGGCCTACAGATCAGGTGGAGAGAGGGGAAACATCTGAGGTTATTTACATCTGGGGACCCTTGTCGGGGCAACCAGGAGCCTCCACTGAGGGCATCGTGGAAAGCAGATGGAAGTCACCGCCGCCAGCACCATGACAGGCTCTAATCTGATTACCACCACTCGGTCCACGAGATGATGCAGTCTGTTTACACTGGGAATTGCACGTGAGGCCCCACGGCTCGTCAGACACGGCCTATGCACCCGGGATTCGTAATCAAGTAAACCAAAATCCTATTAAGCGAGACTAATGAGGATGAAGGTCAGTCTGAGCTCCAGAAGGTTTGACACGCCGTTCTCTTACTTTCCAGTGCTGAGATGGAAGCACACTTGAAGGAGGGCTTGAAGGCAAAGGTTGAGCTCGTTTGAATTGCCAGCTTGTAAATTCTTCAGAAATGCATACAGTGACCGATACCTTCCCGAATCCCTCGCTGCGGGCCGGGCACTGGGCTAAGCCGTGCCCATGCGTCATTTCCTTTAATCCTGCTAAATGCTTCCTAATGGAAAAATCACTATATTCCCTTTACAGAGGACAAGACAGGGCTCTCAGTGAGACGAGATTCCCGGATTCCCCATCAGGCCCAGTTCTGGAGAGTGGGTCCATAGCATGGTCTCACATCAGGTTAGCTAATTAATAAGATCATTGTTAATAAGCAAATTGGTCCCATTAAAATAGCTCCATGGCAGAGTTGTCACTACGCGTTGGGACTCTGGAGACAGACAGACAGACCAGGTTCAAATCCCAGCTCTGCCACTTGGTAGCTGTGTGACCTTGAGTAAGTTACTTAACCTCTCTGAGTCTCCGTTTCCTTACCTGCATACGGGATTTTAATATTACCGCTCCCATAGGGTTGCCACAAGGATTGAATAGGATCTTGTAATGTTAGGTGCAAAGACCCTTTCACAAAGGAACCACCCACGTTAAGAATCCTTTTTGGAAAATGTATAACACAAAGCTAAACTATAAGCCAAACTTGCTTCCTCACGAGCCCTACAGAGGCTTTGTTTGAAGTCCAGCTTAGGGTCCTCACGACCACCTGCACGCCGGGGTGCTTGTGCTGTTCCCTGGAGCACAGTCCATTCTCTGTCCCTCTTTGCTTCCACAACCACTCACGACGCAGCCACTACAACATATATTATCGTGTGTGGCAATGGGCTCCTCGGGGTCTGTCTCTCAAGCTTGACTGTGTATTTTTTAGGACAAGATTACATCTCTGCGTCCCAGGAATTAGAACAGCATTTGGCAAAAAAACAAAAAACAAAACAAAAAAATATACATATGTATTTCTTCTATCACTGAATCCTGCCTTGGGGTGCCGAGCAAATCCCGTGTTAAGAAAATCCTACGTATTACAACCCAAGTGTGCCCTGAGATAATGGCTTGCATTTTGAAAATATCCTCCCAACGTACAATAGCATTGATATTATGCTGCGGTTTGCAGCGTCGCGGAAATTCAAGGGTTGGAGAAGTCAAAGCGGACACTGTTTCCAAGAACACAGCGCTGGGTTGTACTAGACAGACTTCGCGGTCTTGGTCTCCCAGCAGAGCAGCCTCGACCTCAGTTACTGAAGGCCAAAGCGTGGCCCGAACGCCAGGCCAGCGTGGGCAAGAGCACGGAATACTCAGCCAAGTCAGTGTGTCGGCGCTCCTTGTTGCCACACGGACTTTTCTCAGTTTCCGTTCGCTGTGTGTGTCTGGCTACCTTGGCATTCTACGTAGCAAAGCTCAAAGGCACTAAGGATGTCTGATTACACAAACGTGTGCTGTGAGGAATTGATCTGCCTGAAACAAAATTTCAAATGTAGGCATGGGTCAAGGTTGTATTCACCCACGTGGTGAGAACAGCCTGAAATCATCGGGCCACGAGTGCCCGGATACCCGGGAAGGATGCCTTTCGTGTTGATCCCTCGGAGAGGAACTGAAGTTATGATCCTGGCAGCATGTGCTCGGTGCTTGGCTGTGGGCCCACCTGTAACTGTAAGCTCGGTACTGTGGTTGACACTCTACTATGTTCAATGCATTTTTATTTTTATATATATATATTTTGGAGAGAGAGAGAGATAGAAACATCAATGTGAGAGAAACATTGATCAGCTGCCTCCTGCACGCCCCCCACTGGAGATCGAGCCCACAACCCAGGTATATGCCCTGACCGGGAATCGAACTGGGACCTCTCAGTCCCTGGGATGACACTGAATCCACTGAGCCACACCAGCCGGGCATGTTCAACACATTTTTTAAAAAACTTTTACTTTCAAAGAAAAAAAAAACCACATAGCTTTCTGATTCTTTTCCATTCATCATACATGGGTTGCAAAGGTGGAGTTTTAGAGTTTTTTGGTTTTTTCCCCCCAAGTTCAACGTGGTAGAATAGACCCACCCCCTACAGCTTGGCCACAAGGGTGGTCCTGGGGACAGGCAGAGGCACAGTGTTTTAAGCCATGACTTACGGACC
The DNA here is from genome assembly GCA_030848825.1 of Tadarida brasiliensis. Lineage (NCBI taxonomy): Eukaryota > Metazoa > Chordata > Mammalia > Chiroptera > Molossidae > Tadarida > Tadarida brasiliensis. Next base: position 9,575,020 of record CM061279.1, on the reverse strand, counting down.
CACAAGCCTATCTGCTTCCCCATAGATTTTCTTAACACAGGATTTGCTCAGCACCCCAAGGCAGGATTCAGTGATAGAAAAAATATATGTGTATATTTTGGTTTTGTTTTTTGTTTTTTTTTTTTGCCAAATGCCATTCTAATTCTTAGGGAAGCAGAGAAGCCTCCCAACAGACAGAGCACCTTGCATTCTCTTCCAGACCTAAGGTTCTCGTGAACTAGTGACCCAGGGACCAGGTCCCCTCTGCAACGCTTTTGTGAGGGGCCACAGTGACATGTAAGGACACTGTCTATGGGTTGCTGTAACCCTCTACGAAGTCATCAGCCAGATTCCTCGAACATCACTTGTCTACAGAAGTGTTCTCAAGGAGACTACCTCCCTCCTCTATAAAACACTGAGCAATCAGAAACTCCTGGGAGAGGAACTTTGCAATTATTTTTTTTTCTTTCAGTGATAGCTGAGAACACGAGTCTCCAAAAGGGGCCAAATTATTTCCTCTCAAGGCAAGAAAGGGCTTCACGTAGCCCTTTTTGCTTCTAGAAAGACTGCATTCAACCCTCACTCATTTCAGGCAGGTAGGACTCCAAGGTGTCATTAATGACCCTGAGCTGTTGTCCTGAGAACCCTGCTGTTAATCCCTCCTCGTGACTGACAATACCTGCAATGAACATAAGTCCTTGGTTCTTGTTGGAATCCTCCCCTGTCACACACTGTCTCTCCCTTGGTTTTCCCAGAAGAAAGGCAGAACTCCAATCAACTCATGAAATAATAACTACGCACACACTAAACACACAAGTGTATCTGCTGCTGGATATTGTCCCTGGACAGGAAGGACACGGAGAAGCAGATCATTTCCAACACCCGCAGCGAGAGAATTTAGTGCATCTAAAAAAACAGATAAGAAGGAAAACAGAGCTACCTGTCAAAAGGTAGCTTTGATTCTGACCTTCTCTAGAGTACTTCTCTAGAATATATTTCCCCTTATTTTATGCTCTTAAAGGTGCGGTCACAGACATGGTTTTGAGCCAAGATGTTATTGCTACTTTGGTTCTTGTTGGAAGTTCCAAAGGTCCAGGATTTCAAGTGGATTTGTATAAAATTCGACCTTCGTGTTGGCTCAGTTTCTCAGATCCCTCCCTTTCAATGAGCTTATTCAAGACTTTTTTTTTTTCCGTGCTGGTAGAATTGAAAAGCGTGCTGGTCGAGGGAGCAACCGTTCACTGGCTACACGCGACACAGCCTCCCTGACTCCCAGCTTCATCATCTCCAAAACGGAGAGCAGGCTCCCCTGGAGAATTCGAGGCGCCTTCTCTTTTGTACGTTACTTCTCTCGACAAGGTCAAGCATGAGAAAGGAAAAGCGACAAGGTCTCTGTCTCCGTGCCTTGCCAACTTCTGTGACTGTGTTCAGCACGTTTGGGTCCTGAGGAAAGTTTGGGAACACGAGTTTCGAGTCCCAGGGAAGCACAGCTGGGAATAAGTCCAGTCAGTTGCAGAAACTGCCGATGCCCAAGTGAAAGGACTCTGTGAATCTCGTTTAGGGGGTCACATCATGCATCGTTCACACTTTTGAAAAGAAAAGGGTATATGATCGAATAATGTATAAACTGGGATTGTTCCATGAAAACTGGTAAAAACTGTGCAACTCCAGGAGATGTTTTCTTAGACCCATGCACAAAAGTTGCAGAGTCTTTTTTATGATTAATTACGGGACTAAATGCTTAATATAGACCGAAAGAAATAAAACAACATAAAAGACATGAAATGGCAGCATAAAGCTGGAAAATGTCATTTAGGACTCTGGAGATGCCCCAGCTTCAAACTCATAGAAATATTGCCTAATTAATGACACCCAGTATGTACCCAAAGATCTTATGAAAGACACCAATATTCATCCCTAGGCAATTTCTGATTCTTGGTTATGGATATTACAAAAAGGTCTGGCGCATTTGTCATCACCCTTATAAAATGAAACTTTTATAATTTCAATCTGTGAGCTGTTCCTCTTTTTCCTTTTCCTATGAAAAATAGTTCTACGCAGTGTCTACTCCCAACATGATTTATCGGTCACCAACAAAGTAATTCAGTGACAAAGAAAACATGGAGTACATTTCTTTCCTTGAATGATCACCATTTGGTTCAAAGTAAATAAAATAAATACAGAGTACATAACAAAACAGACAAAATAAATAACTAAGTGGCCCTTCCTGGGCGGCTTTACTGTAGGATCCACAGAAGATTTGAACTGACGTGTGCATTTATAGTGCAGTCTATTCCCACAGCAGAACACGCCTCCTTCAGGCTGCATTTAGCAGGAACCCAGCCCGTGTCCCTGGACCTGATATTTAAGACTGCAATGGTTCTAGCTGGCGGAGGTTGATGTTACCTGACAGGACCCTTTGAATTAGGGCCCAAGGGATGTGGACAAAGGTGTTTCTGTGCGAATGAACCCTCACGATGGAACCACATGCAATTCAGTTTCAGTTCACTTAAGCAAATGGCTGATTATATACATATATATATACACATATATATATAACTATATATATAACCACTATATATAACTATATATATATAATATACAACTATAATATATAACTATATATATAGTTAACTATATATATAGTTTTATATATATATATATATAATATACAAGGTGGGCAAAAGTAGGTTTACAGTTGTCCATGTGGAAAATAATACAATAATTAATAAATAATACAAGAATAAACTGTTTTGCATACTCACAACTGTAAATTTACTTTTGCACCATACATGTATTATATATACTATATATTATATATACATTATATAACACATAATATATTTATATTATATATATATTATATATGCATTATAATATATAATGAAATATCATATAGTATATATACATTATATACTATATATAATTATATATAATGCTATATATAATATTATATTATATAAACTATATAAGTATGTTATATATTATATATGCTATATAATATAAACTATATAAGTATGTTATGCATTAAATATAATGGATATTTACTATACAATAATAGAATTCTCCAACTGGGATGCCCTTTCGTCCTGCCTTACAGGTACGATCCTGTAACAGCCCTGGCTAAGGAACCTTTCTGCATCCTGGATCTGTCAGAATCTCCTTTGGTGAAGGTGGAGTTGGCTAGGTTGTCCACCAACCACCTCCGTATGCCATGCTGACCCGTCCCACACCTGCTGAGTGAGGGCTTCGACAATTGCTTCAGAGGAGTCTCAGCCTTTCTGTTCACCAATGTCCCGCGTTGAAGCTTCAAGGACCAGGTGTGAGCCGGCCGCGTCTCCACCGGCTCGTTCCCATACAGGGTCTACGGCAGAGCGCAGGTGCGGCCGAGCTCATCTCTCCTGGCTGCTTTGGAAAAGATGCTTGCTCCTTCTCACCCGCAGAGGGCTTCTTCCTGTTTCTTTTGGTGACGCTCTTTCCATATGTTTTATTTCTGTTTGTTTCCTCCCTCTCTCCCCGTCTCTCTCTCCCCATCGCTCTCTCTCCCCCACGTATATACCCACACTCACAACTTCTGCCCACATCCTCTGACACTGTGACAGTAAGAAAGGTCAGATCACAAGGAGCACCATGCTGGCCTCTTTTCAGAACAATCTAGTATACTAAAAATACAGACTCCTAACCAATATCACCCAATACATTCACTTTAAAACAAAAACAGACTCTTAGGCCCCCATCTCTGCCCCCCCCCCCCGAATCAGAAATCCGATTCTCGGCAGGGGGGGGTGACCCTGAATTCTGCACTTTTAGAAGTTCTTCGGGCCTTTCTGATGATCACCCATATCTGAACGTCGCTGATACAAATGAGCAGAATTTTAATTGGAGAAGGAGACGCACTGAGTAGAAAAAGTTTCTCACATTAGGCAGGAATCATTGACTTCCAATGGCTTCCCCGGTAATATCCGCAGTCTGGAATCCTGCTCTTATCGCCTTCGTCGTTGCCACACATGGACATTTTCACATTAGAAAGTGCCGCAGCCAGGCAGGACCTAGCTTTATCATGTGTCACACTATCAGAAACTGCTCAGAAAAGCTTTCCAGTGTATGATCTCATCATATCCAGGAGAGGAATCTATGGGACCCCAAGAGCAGGAAGTCAACAGAAGTAAAATCATTTGGATTAGTGTCACAGAGAATTTCCTAGATTGAAATGCCCGCAGCCACAGTGATTTCTGACCCACGTGTAACATGTCAGTGCAGGGAACTAAGGGTAAGAGAATTGCGGTTCCCACAGCCCGAGACTGAATCTCCCTGACAAGCATGGTGAGTGACAGGGAGGACCTTCCAGCTCCCAGTGAGGGCAGCTGTCTCCAGAAGGCTGAGTCGCCCCAAGTCGAGAGCTAAGGTCTCCTCCCCTCTCTTCAGTCTGACTGAACCCACCCTTTGGCGGCCACAATGTCCGCGACCTACGGAGCATTCTGAACAAGACTACAGGTGGACAAATGTCCCTCTGTTTCTGAAAAGGAGAAAATGGCAGAGGAAATCCGTGAGCTTCACACTGATCTCCAGCAAGATTCTGGAACATCTCAGCAGGGACGCGTGGGGCCCCTAGAAAAGGAAGCAGAAATCACAGGGAGCAACTTAGTGAGTCATTCCAGCTGTGTCAGCTCAATTTCGTGCCACACTGTGACAGGTTATTAGATAAGGAGACAGAGTCTAACAGGTCTTCAGTGAGGAATTTGCGAGTCTCCCGAGATAGCCTCAGAAAGGGGTTGAATAATCACAACGAAATGAACATGTGACGTTGGTGATATATGTTCCAGTGTATTGTCCTTGGTTCCCTCAAGCTCAACAAATGTGTCAATGACACGGTAAAAATTTCAAGCCCGGGATGGGAAACTGGATGAAATGCTGAGTTCCCTAAGAGTCCATGGTTCTATCATCAAGTCACAGAAATGCATGTGCCTACAGCTCACACGATCTTTCCCTGTGGAATAATCCATGAGGGATAAATCGTTTGTCCTGGAGAAATTATATCCATGGACACACCAGTAGCATGGAAGAGTTCATTGTCTTTTCATCTCGTCTCTGCTAGGCAACTGGGAAAACACTCATCAACTCTCCAAGCTTACTTCTTTTTCTTTTAATATGTTTTGATTGATTTTTTAGAGAAAGAGAGAGATAGAAACATCAATGTGAGAGAGACACATCGATTGCCTGCCTCCTGCTTGCCCCCTACTGGGGATCGAGCCTGCAACCCGGGCATGTGCTCTGACCAGGAATCGAACTGGGACCTCTCAGTGCATGGGCCAACACTCAATCCACTGAGCCACACAGGCTGGGCTCCAAGCTTATTTCTTTATCCGTACAATGAAATACTGGCTTGAACCAAATAATTTTGAATACTCTTCCCGATATATAATCTATTTAATGCTATGCAATGCGTTTAAATGATCAACCCAAGGAAAATAAGTTGTTTTTCAGAGGATATTTATTACATTACATGCATTATATGCTAAGCCTCTCAGTGGCCAAAGCCACTGAGTTAGAACATCCAATAACTCAGTGTCAAGATGGCCAGATTAATAGCTAGCTGTTGAATTACATTTTCAAAAAAAAAAGTCTTCCCCACATTAGATCAGAGGGATTTCAATGGCCTTGATTACAGTTGAAGAGAGTCTTGCTGTCTCAATTTCCAGAATTACAGCTACAAATGACGGGCATTAATGAGTTGCGGTCTCCTTCTGGAGGGAGGCCCAGCCTAATCGGGACTCACAAACATCAGAATCCCTTGTCCTGACATTGGAAAGTACAGCCCAAGCTTTGGACACGTACACTGCACTTAGGAAAGGCTCTCAGATCGACCAGCATCAGCTCTCCTGACCTCATGGTAGGGCAGGCCATCTTTACGTGGGTACGGTTCTTTGCGGATCAAGTCAACATCACCATCAAGGTTTCATTCTGCTGTCATCTAGCAAGTCATCTCTATTCAACTTGTAGCTCAGCCTGATTCAATTTTTTTTCTTTATTTTCATTGTTGACACTATTACAGATGTCTTCGTTCCCCCACCCTTTGCCCACCTCCACCCAGCCCCACCCCCCTTCCCTCTGGCCATCACTACACTGTTGTCTGTGTCTATAGGTTATGCACATATGTTCTTTGGCTCATCCCTTCAGCTTCTTTCAACCCATCTGTCCCGCCCCATCCCCTCTATAGTGGTCAGTCTGTCCCATGTGTCCACACCTCTGCTTCTATTCTGTTCATCCGTGTATTCTGTTCATCCGTGTATTCTGTTCATCCGTGTATCCTGTTCATCTGTGTATCCTGTTCATCCGTGTATTCTGTTCATCAGTGTATTCTGTTCATCTGTGTATTCTGTTCATCCGTGTATTCTGTTCATCCGTGTATTCTGTTGATCGGTTTCCACGTAAGTGAGATCATATAGTAATCTTGTTTTCTTTACCAAGTGCATGGATCGTCTGAGGGGTGCCTTCTGAAGGCATGGACTGCTGTAGTCACAGAGATTTATGTTATTAGGGAAAGAACACATCCAAAGATGTAGTAACAGCCTCTTTGTCCCAGCCCACGAAAGCTTTGGTGTGAATACATGGTAACGGATGGGCACTAAAATTGTTTTAAATTTGCTGGGAGTAAAAAAATGAAGTCTCTTCATTCTTTCTGGTTTCATTGGCTGAACCATAACTGTGAATTCCGTGATAAACAACTGGTATGTATCTTACGCGTTTCTAGCTGATTGTAACGTGTGTAGCATCAGTAACTTGCAGGCACCCTGCACAATAAGTCATTTAATTCAAAATGACTTCATTGAGAAGATATGGCTGTTATCCCTAGTTTACAGCTGAGAAAGGTAAAGCACCATGGATGCTGAGGTGTGTCCATCAGAATATCCCTTTGGGACTGAAACACTCATCCCTCAGCTGTGACTGGCCGCTGAGGCTCACGGCCGAGTACCTCCCCTGGGAATTGCCATCAGCCCAAGAAATCTGCTCGAAGCCCCTCACTGGGGATCGGGCCCACAACCTGGGCATGTGCCCTGACCGGGAATCGAACCGGCGACCTCTTGGTGCACGGGTCCACGCTCAACCACTGAGCCACACCGGCCGGGCACCCAGTCAGCTTCCTTTTATGTGTGCATCTCAGTGATAAGCCTGGAGTGACGTTCCCACAATGAAGAATCACCAGTCTTCCTTTAGATTACCTGGGCATATACATCAAAAATGTGACCCTGTTCAGATAAGTGCAGTAAATGCCACATAGTTTAATCCCCTATTGGGGAGTCTCTGGGCATGTTAATATTTCAATGGAACTGGTAAGTTATCCAATTAAGAAATTCATTTACGTGAAATCTGGAATCTGTTTTCCAACCACAGTACCCTCTCTTAGAAAACATCTGGTAAGCCCGGCCACTGTGGCTCAGTGGCTGAGCGTCGACCCATGCACCGAGAGGTCGCCGGTTCGATTCCTGGTCAGGGCTCATGCCCAGGTTGTGGGTGCGATCCCCAGTAGGGGGCAGGCAGGAGGGGCCAATTGATGTTCTCTCTCATCAATGTTTCTATCTCTCTCTACCTCTCCCTTTCTCTCTCTCTCAAATCAATAAAGAAAAAAACATCTGGTAGCACCGATCTGTGGGTGTTCTTCAGGCCCCGTTTGGGAGGTGCTAGCGTGAAGAAACCTTCCCTCTCCCCTAAGAACCCTCTGCCTCGAGTTTTCTAATTCCCTTTGATGCCAGGCCACTTCTGGGAAGCCCCCTGAGACAGGTGAAGGACATCTAACATTTGTATTCTTTTCTGTGCAAAACACTGCATTCTCTGTCTAAGAACACATTTGTCTTTGCTTTCCATGCCTGAATGTCCTACGATTATGTGTGGGATGATCAATGTCTGCCTACTTTACAAATCTATTCTCCTTACATGCCAAGGCCTCTCGGCAGGAGAGTTTTGGGGGCCTGGCCTCCACATTCAGCTCTAACATTGTGAGGATTTAAGTACCTGTTAACGCTTATCAGTATCTTTTTTCTTTTCTACAAAGAGAGGGTGGGGACTGGGTTTGTTGGAATGCAAGAGTCCTTCTACCACTAACATTACAGGATTCTATCAACTGCTGATTTCATGTATAATGTAGTCATAAGTGGAGAGGGTCTAGACACACACACACACACACACACACACACTCACGCACACCTGGATTCAATCCCCCTTCATTCAATTGTTACCTATGTTCTATATGCCCTTAGACACTTATTTTGCCCTTAAAATGTGAGTTTCCCCGGAGTGAAGTCATTAGTTCTTACCACGGAGGGCTGGATGACCAAGACCCGTCAGCCAGAATGAGTCGGGAGAGCGCATGCCCACGTGATGAATTAATCCATGCGCTTGGTGCCGGGATGAGGGTGTTGGGAAAGGATGCTGAGGGGCGCGGCAAAGCTACGATGCTGCACCTGCCTTCCCCACCCAAGAGTAACAGGAAGAATGTGAAGACCACCCAGTGACAATTTACTATAATTAAAAGAGACCGCTTGGTGGCACTAACCACAGACCCCACATGATTTCAGTTAGAGAAGAGAAGTGACTCAAAGACCAGAAGGGCTTGGAAGGATGCTACACGATAAATACAATGATCGTCATCATTAACGAAGAAAAATAACTGCCCCCCATTCCCACTGTAGACTGGATAGGAGCACATGGGCATCAGTGAAGAGAAGGAAAAACAGTGGCGCGCTAAGACTTGGTCGCTACCAGCATGTCTCCCTGGGGACTGCACAGGACCTCTCCTTGGAGGTTCAGCGTGATGGGTGAACACCTGTCGGTCAGACGGTTTAGGGGGAGATGATGTGCAGTCAGAGGGGAGGATGCCAAGTAACTCTTTGCGGCTCCCAAGCTTTGATGAGGCACTGCTTACCATGTTGAGTGCTGCTGTCCCAGCAGAGGGCTGCTGACAAGGGGAGTCCTCGAGGGATTCCTTGGGCCAAACTCCCCCTTTAAAGACCCACAGTATAAGTCAGCTAGGGGTGGGTGTATTCAAGGAGCAATAAGAACACTCTAATTAGACAGCATCTCCTGAGTGAGGCATCCATGGAGCGCCGAGCTCGCTGCTAGTAAATTAAAATTTTTTAAATCCTGTTGCAATCTCTCCCCTGACGTGCCCCCTTCCTTAAGCTCCCCTCTCGGTTATTTTTTTATTTATTGTAATTACTCTGGTAATAAGATTTGTTTTCTTGTTATTATATATGTTGCTATGCAGAGGAACAGAAAAAAAAAATAATAGCCAAAAAGAGTTATGTTTCTTATTTATCTCCTTGGCTGTTATTGGGCCACAGGGAGGGGTGGGGAGCAGGGAGAAGCTGTAAATAGAAAAGAAAGTGTTTCGCGCAGAGTGAAGATGTATAGGAGCAAAAAGGAATCGGGGCAGTGAAGGAACACGGCTCCTAATTCAAAAGAGCTAGGTGACTCAGAGAGATAAATAACCACGAAAAAGGCGAGCTGGAAGTCAGGCGGGAGGGTGATCTGCATGACGGAGGTCTCTCTGCAGCCTGTGGCTTTCCTGTTTATAAACTCTGCCTGCTGGACAGGAGACTCCAGGACTAGACAGCATAAGACTCCCAGGCAATCCTCCACCCCCCTCCACCTCCCCACCCTCATGCCAGTTCCATCTTCTTCCTGATGAGGCGTGCTTTCCCAAGAACCCTGGCTTCCGTGGGCCAGGGGACAGGAAGGCTGGGATGCAGAGGCTGGGGACACTGGGGAGGCCGTCCCTAGGCTGGGAAGACAGCCCCCACCAACCACAGGCACCGCTTATTACAGACCCCCCCAAAACACTCTTGGAGACAGCCTGACAGAAACTGAAGCTTCTAAAAGACCAAGAAACGAGGTTTTTATTCATTCCAATGGGACAACTAAATCTATTTTTTTTTTATCCTCACCCGAGGACATTTTTGCATTTATCTTCAGATAGAGCAGAGGGAGGAAGGAGAGAACAGAGGGAAGGAGAGAGGGAGGAAGAGAGAGAGAAAGAGAAACATTGATGTGAGAGAGACACACAGAGGGGTTGCCACCCACACGACCCCAACCAGGACCGGGGACAAACTCAATCGAGGTCCGTGCCCTCAGCGGCAACCGAACCCGGGACTCTCTGGTCTGCCGGCCGACGCTCTAACCACTGAGCCAAACCGGCCAGGGCACAACTAAATCTACTTAAAGAGTGAGCATGAGGAAAGAAAAAGGCATTAGCTGAATTCCTCTGGTTCCAAGTTTTCTCTGAAGCTGTATATATTATATAATATTTTTTCCATCCTATACCCACTCCGTAATTTTTAAATCCTAATCACAAGGTCAACCAAAGCTTTAGTAAGATAGATACAGATATAAACAATATAATGGAATATATAAGGCAAGATATATTTTAGTTCTCTATATTATATACAGATATATGTATATATTATAATATATAACAAATGTAATTATACATATATATATAATAAAGGAGCCTTCCTCGCCTTTGAGCTTGCCCCTCCCTCTGTAGAATTTCTACCCTACTGCCACACAGATCCTGAATCTCTTTGCAAAACTAAAAGAAACGCGGGGAGAGCTTGGCCACCGAGAAGAGCTGTGCATGGTCCGCCCTGAAATCCGCCGGAACACATCCAGAGGCACCCTTACTCTTGTACCTTCTCACGATGCTCAGCAGTTTCAAAGTTCACTGGTATCCGGCCATGACGCCAGTCAGGTGAGTGCAGTGGTTAGGGCTCACTGGCCCCTTCATACGTGGGAAAAACGGGAGCAGAGAGGTTAAGGGACTGTCCAAAGCCTCATGGCCGGAAAGAGGCTCATTCGGACCGCAGCTCGGATCTGCTGATGGTCTGGTGGGAATTCAAGATGGAAAACAAGAGACTTGGGAGAGCAAGGAATAGCACGTACTGCTTCTTCTGAGAAGGCAGTAAGACCTTCTTGTCGCTCCAATAACAGGGGCCAGGCTCCCTCTCTTCTGAGTGCTCCTGAGAGTACATGACAAAAGAACCTCAGGGCTGGCAAGGCTGACAGGGCTGTGCCTCCTATTTTCCAGGTGGAGACTTTCACGTCATGTAGGGAGGCATGTCACATACATCACTGGCTACACGCAAGTGCAATGGGGATTGAGCAGAGACGCATTTATATTATACCCCAGGGTTTGCTCCGTAAAGACATCTGAGGGCCTGTTGAAAGGAGGTGTCAGGAGGGAGCACACTGAGGAGAGAGCTGTCTAAAGAAGAAACAGAGAAAGAATAGACACTCGTCTACGCCCTTCCCGTCTGCATCCCATACCTCCTCCTGCAGGGGAAGGGCCGGAGAAATCCTGGAGAGCCCACAGATATCAGACGTCGCCCAGCCAATGAGGGAACAAAGCCCTTAACGAAACAAGCGTGTTCCCCCCAGAGCCTCAGCCTCAACTTGATCAATGATTCTGCAACGTTGAATCATTTTTAATTTAATGCTTCTGGGAAGTGAGGGGAGGGGGGAACCCATCAACTGCGGGCACAGTTGGCAAGAGCTGGGGATTAGCATTTGGTAGCATTTATTATCATTGCTGTTTATGATGGCATAAATTAGGTTTATGCTGATATAATTAATAACCCTAAATTTAGGAATAATAAATAGTAGTGTTTATTCGGAACTGCGATGTCTGAGGAAGGCAAATACAGCACTCAGGCTCCCGACTCCGCGGTGTGGGAGCCGCTGCGGTGGGAACCGGCTCCCAGCACTCCCGCCCAGCCCGCTGCATCATTTAACCCTGCAAGTGGCTGAGCAGCGGGGCCTTCCCAGTTCCCAGAGCAAATCGTTTGCATCTTGATCGCTATGCACAAGTTCCTGCCACATTCCCCTCTGAAACCAGGACCTTCAATGTTCTCGGAGCCCAGACTATTCCTATGATGTACAGTCGCCCCCTCATCCATGGGGGAGACCTCCCCAGACCCTCAGTGCATGCCTGAACCGGCGGGTAGTACCACACCCTATAACCCTATATCTACTTTATGTTTTTTCCTATATATACATTCCTATGATGAAGTTTAGTTTGTAAATTAGGCACAGTGAGAGATTAACAGCAATAACTAATAATAAAAGAGAACAATTATAACAATATACTGTAATAAACATCATCTGAATGTGCTCTCTCTCTCTCTCTCAAAATATCTTTTTTTTAAATCTTCACCTGAGGATATTTTTCTATTAATCTTCAGACAGAGTGGGAGGGAGAGAGAGAGAAACATTGATGTGAGAGAGACACATGGACTGGTTGCCACCCGCACGACCCCGACCAGGGCCGGGGACAAACCGCAACCGAGGTACGTGCCCTTGACCGGAATCAAACCCGAGACTCATTGGTCCGCCGATGCGCTAACCGCTGAGCCAAACCAGCCAGGGCTCGAAATATCTTAATGTACTGGACTCACCCTTCTGTGCCACTGAGACAATGACACACCAACGTGAGGACATGAAGGGAGGCGGAGGACACGGGCACTGTGACCTAGGCACACCCGAAATGCCGGCGTCGCCACTCTCTCGCTGTGGAGACATCACCAAGTAAAGTAAGGGTTATTCAGACACAAGCCCTGTGACACCAGGACAATGACAACCAAGGTGGCTGCTGCGTGACGAGGGCGGAAGCGTGTGCAGCGTGGAGACCCAGACAGAGGGAGGATTCCCACCCCAGGCACACGAGATTCATCACAGCAAAGCCCCAGATAGCAGAGGGCTACTCTCGAGACAGATGCCATGCTCTGTTTTTATTCTATTTTATTTTATTTTAATTTTTTTATCTTCACCCAAGGATATGTTTTTTTTTATTGATTTGAAAGAAAGAGGAAGGGGGAGACAGAGACAGAGATAGAGGAGAGAGAGAGAGAGACATCAACTCAAAAGAGAAACACGACCAGGGATCGAACCGGCCACCTTCCAGTCCACGGGACGGCACTAACCCCTGACCCACCCAGCCAGGGCGATTTTGTTTTTCACTGACAGTTTACAGTCGCCGTTATTTTGTATCAGTTTCAGGTGCCGCGTTCTTTGTGGCTCTCTCTCCACATCCTCTCCCACCTTAGAAGGAAAATCACGGGTGTGACTTAAGCCTCACCGACAGGCATTTGCAAGGAAAGAATTCCAGGCAGGAAACAGTTACTTCTGCATCTCTTCAAAAAAATTAAATGTGTGTCTGTCTTTCATTTTATGAAATCGTAATAAAAAAAAATCGGTGAGGTTAAAATATTCTTACAGATGTTCCCTTTCTGTGTCTTGGAGAACATCTTAGCACTCAAAATGAACTGACCCTTTTGTTCTTTCTTTTTTCCAGGGAGCGATGGAGGTAAATGGAGAAAATTACAGTTCCTCAGACCAAATTATCCTTTTCGCAAAGGAATAACATTTCCCCCCATTTTCAAATACTAGGAAAGTAAAGGAATGAGAGAGAGGAAATACCTGTTGCTCACCTCTCCCCAGAGACATGCAGACCCAGACTGACATTTTTATCCAAATAGCCGACCTTTGCTCCATGTCCCCCCAAATTTAAATCTTCCTAAAAATAAATAAAGCAAAAATATGCATTCACTGATCACTCTGATCTGTTCCAAAGAGTACAAAATAGCAGACCAATCTAAACTTTCAAAGTACATGATTGCAAGTTTCAATTCCTTTGCCGATTCCAGGAAGAGCAGCTGAGCCAGGCTGGAGGAACAGACGACAGGCACGGGCTAAGCTTTAACTGCTAAGAAATACAATCTTTGGTTCACTGGCATGCCACAGGGGGGATCCTACAGCAGGGGCTTTGGATTCCCCTGGCCTTGTTGAAAGAAGAATTTGGAGCTGAAACTTTGGAAGGAGTTTCAAAGAGTATTACTCTCATGTCATGGTGACCATCAGCAGCATTTCTGCAGACAATAAGTACTCAATCACTCCGCTTCCCAGAAGCCACAGAGCATGTAGAACATTCTCCTGATGGGCAGTTCAGCTGGGATCAGCTAAGCCTTCAGAGAAAGGAACGCAGGTGCCTTGCCGAGAGAGAGAGGGGAGAGAGAGAGAGAGAGAGAGAGAGAGAGAGAGAGAGAGAGAGAGAGAGAGGGAGAGGGAGAGAGAAATGAAAGACAGACACAGACTTAATTTTTTGAAAAGATGCAGAGAGAGACCTACTGGGAGGCTGGCCTTCTGACAGCTAGTCTCCCTCTGCCTTGACTAGTCTTTCTACTTTTTCCTGCCTCTCCTTCTCCCCTCACAAAGGAGCCCCGGTCTACTTCCCTTGCTTAGCAGGTACAGTGCCAAACTCACACCCACAGGCATTCAGAAAATCTGTGCTTAGAAGCCAAATATGGACAGCCAGTCCATGAAAGAGTGGATGACCCAGCACGATGACCCAGCAGGAGCGCTAAGGGCATAAATCCTCCAATGGGATCTGGAGACTCTTACTTCTCTAACCTTAGCCTGTTGGAGACTGCCCAGGCATGAAACCAGATGTATCTTCAGTCATTCTTTGAAGAGAGCAAATGATGACTAAAAGGAGAAGGAAATGGGGAATGCTAAGTGATGTTGATGCCCACAGGTTCATCAAAAATCATACCTCAAATGGGTAGAATACAAATTTTCCTTCCAATCTACCCCATAGTGAAACATCATGGTGACATGAGTACTAATATTCAACTGAGAGCCACAACCTAAGATACTTTAGAAAAGGCAGGTACATCCAGAGTTAGACTTAATAAATGTGTATTAGGCACTTACAACTTCCTAAATTCTACATTAAAAACATTCATCTGGAAGCTGGTGTAAAAAGAACCAGATTTTCAGCCAGGCAAACTTGATTTTTTTTCTTCTTTATTGATTTGAGAGAGAGAGAGGAAGGGAGAGGGAGAGAGAGATAGAAACATCGATGAGAGAGAACATCGACTGGCTGCCTCCTGCATGCCCCTCACTGGGGATCAGGCCCACAACCTGGGCATGTGCCCTGACTGGGAATCGAACTGGTGACCTCTTGGTGCATGGGTCAACGCTCAGCCACTGAGCCACACCAGCTGGGCCAAACCTGATTTTTATTCCTGCCTCTGAAACATCAGAAATGTGATCGACCTTGCACATGTCTCCCAACCTTTTCCCTCAGTCGTTTCTTTCCATCTGCAAAATGGGAGTAAAATATTTACTTTTTTTGTAGGTAGAAAAAATTAAAATTTCCCTGGCCGGTGGCTCAGTTGGTTGGAGCATCATTCCATACACCAAAAGGTTGTGGGTTCAATTCCTGGTCAGGGCATATATGGGAGGCAACCGATTGATGTTTCCCTCTCACATCGAAGTTTCTCTCTCTTTCTCTCCCTTCCTCTCTCTAAAAATCAATAAACAACATGTCTTTGGGTGATGATTAAGAAAAACTTAAATTATACTTTTATCCTATCAGATTGACAAAAAATTAAAAGATTAATAATGTGCAGTGTTAGCAAGGGTATGGAGACCAGGCACTGTCATCCATCAGTGGCAGGAATAAACATCTGCATATTTTCTAAAAAAAATCTGACAACAGTAGGTTTCAAACATAAAGTATGTATAACATTTGACTCAACAGATTACTTTTGAGAATGTATCTTAATGAAATAATCAGAGAGAGTCACCCAGAGAATAACAAGAATATTCACCTGCCTGTTGTTGATAATGGAGAAGTATTTACATTATTTATGACCCATCAAGACCATGGCATTGCTATTTTAAAACCTAATAATGCTATTTATATGCTTTGCCATAGAAAGATGTTGTTAGTTTATAAGCTATACTACAAAATATATTATCTTATGAAAGTTAAAATAGGTATGTATATAGAAATATATTTAAAGAAATGGCTGGTATACCTGAAGCTGTCGATCCACAAACACTTGGCTGATGGATCTTTTCCAACTAGCTAGATGAGGCTGGGCAGCCTGACTCAGGGAAGGTCTCCATGTTACAAAGTTCCAGAGGCACCAGGCAATTATCATCCACTATAATGTGCACGGTGTCCCTTGGAGAAGGACAATGCTGGAGCCCTGAATTTGGCTACTTTTTCATTTCTTCTGGAAGTTTTTTCTCTACACTGGCATTTTCTACAATAATGATGTATCATTTCCCCATTGGAAACAATAAAACCGTTTTGTTTCCTGAAAGCAGAGAAGTCACAGATACATAGTAACAATCCGATGCTCCTGTGTATCAAGCGCTCGGGAAAGGGACCCTGGTGCCTGTTTGTCATCAGCAGGCCCTGACCTCGCAGCCCGAGGTTCTGTGCTCTCACCCTGCAGCTAAAGTTCTGCAAACCACACGCTCAGACTCCCTGGCCAGCTGGCTTCTTGGCAGGTTCCGCCAACAGGAGGCACTGGAGGGAGATGGGAAGGCAGGAGGAGGAAGCAAAGGACACCTTCCTGCTTCCCAGTTCCAGTTAGTGGGGCTAGCTCAGCAGGGGCGATGGTTCCGACACTCTCCATCCTTCACTTTCTCGCCTGTGCCCCCATCCACTGGGCCCCCGCCCTGTCAGTCTCCCCGGTCAGAGCTCCAATCACCAGCTTCAGGGAGCCCTCAGCCCGGGGTCCTGGGAACTCCGCCTGTTTCCTTTGCTCCCCCATCCTTGTAGGGGGTACCCGCCTCTGCAGTTATAAATCTCCTGGTTTCTTTCACACCCCCTTTGGAACGGTCAGACTTCTGCCCCCTTCCAAACCAAATCTCATCCTTTACAGCCAGTGTTATTTTGGCTGTATCATTAGTCATTTTTTTATAATTAGAAAACAGGAAGTCTACTGTACTTTTTGAAATGTCCTAATTTTACTGAGCACGACTCTTAACACATACGAGCTGCTGTACTTATGATTCACTAACCCCCTGGAACTTTTCCCAAGTATGGCCGCCACTCATCCCCAGTCTTGGGCACAGACAGTCTTTAATCTCAATAGCACAGCTGACCTGAGGCAGAGGGCTTAAGGACACTGTACTAAAGAATAAGTGATATCGCCCTGCCGGTGTGGCTCAGGGGTTGAACCTTGACCCATGCGCCAAGAGGTCGCTAATCCGATTCCTGGTCAGGGCACATGCCCAGGTTGTGGGCCTGATCCCCGGGGGGGGGGGGCATGCAGGAGGTGGTCAATTGATGTTCTCTCTCATCGATGTTTCTATCTCTCTCTCCCTCTCCCTTCCTCTCTCTCTAGAGCAGTGGTTCTCAACCTCCCTAATGCCGCGACCCTTTAATACAGTTCCTCACGTTGTGGTGACCCCCAACCATAAAATTATTTTCGTTGCTACTTCATAACTGTAATTTTGCTACTGCTATGTCTTAGGCGACCCCTGTGAAAGGGTCGTTCGACCCCCAAAGGGGTCCCGACCCACAGGTTGAGAACCGCTGCTCTAGAGTCAATAAAGAAAAAAAATTTTTCTTAAAAGAATAAGTGAAATCAAAGAAAATAACTCCTCAAAGAAAAATTCTGATTACTGATATAGTTGTTCTCATTCTCAACAGGTCATTTAAGGTAGCGACTTTCAACCTTTTTCATCTCATGGCACACATAAACTAATTACCAAAATTCTGCGGCACACCCAAAAGTCTATTTTCTGCCCATCGCGACCAAAAAAAAAAGTATAATTTTGATTCATTCACACCAGACAGCTATTGTTGTGTTGGCTCTTGTCATTTTTCTATGTGACAATCTAAGGGAATAGAGGCCAGTGTCCCTGAATGAACAGTCAGGTATTGCATGTTTTAAAAACTCTTTCGGCACGCCTGATGAAAATTGCTGACCTAAGGGGTTGCCTCTTCTGGCCTCCTCCACGTGGCAGATGCCATCTTTCTCCATGACCCAGGGGGACTCTCTGGTTACACCAGAATTTCTCTAATTTCAAGCTCAGGAGACTTTCCTCTTGCCCCCGTGGGCCTGTTGTTCAGGCATCTGTTCTTATTCCAGATCTGCTCTTTTGCAGAATGATTGGCATGAGAATGAACCAACCCATTCAGTGGTTCCAGTGCCCCCTGCCCACAGGGAAGCGCTCAGGGTCACAGATAGCAGGCATGCTCGCTGCCGTGGTCTAATGAGCAGCAGCACAAACCCCTGGGTTGCTGGTATGTGAGGAGGGCGCTCCAAGCCACATCTAATGTGGAATTGCTTATTAGGGGCTGTTTGGAGCTCAGAGAGTAGTTCCATTCTTATCTGTGCTTTTTAAAAAAAATAAAGTTACATACTTATTAGGGGCAATTCTTAACAATGTAACTGATCTATGAAAAAGTCTTAACAGTTTAACTGATCTGTCCAAAAGTCTGAGAACCGCTGCTACATGTTGTTACAGTGACGAGATTTGAATACGGTAAATAAGTCAGAGCTACGATCTCATCCGAGGGAAGTCCTGAACGGATCAAAACAGGCGGGATGAGGTGTGGCCCAGCCCAAAGGTGAAGCGAGCCCACTGGGGATGTTCTAAGCCCTTTGTAACCCTGAAGAGTTGATTGAATGAAACTATACTATAGAAGGGCAGTGGAATGGGAGCCCGAGGACAAAGGTATTCAAAGTCAGCTGGGTGTTGTGTACAGCCCAAAGCTGGCAGAGCCGGGAGAGATGTATTCTCCAATGGAGAAAGCTGGCAGGATGAGGTAGGGTATCAAGACCCATGCCGAGCCGGGAATTCAAATTCCAAGGAGGACTGAGGATGAACTCTTTCATTCATCCCGGGCCGAGACCACAGACAGCTGGGAAAGCTGTGCCCTGGTTCATCCCAGGCACACAAGATAGGAAGGTCCGGGTCAAGAAGACTAATTGCAGAGATCACCTGCTGATGGGCTGAGGCTCTGCTTGTATGTCCATCCAAGGCTGGGAGGAGCTGACAGACCAAAAGGAACATGAGCTTTGGAGCTAAACAGATTGGGTTCAAACCCCAGCTCCATCACAAATTAGCCATTCAGCCTTGGGCATGTGTATGTGTGCGTGTGTGTGCGTGTGTGTGTGCGTGTGTGTTGAACTTCTCTAGACAATGTTTCACACAATTTCTGCCTTGACCTAGCTAGGTGATCTTGGATCATTCATTTCACCTGTTTAGTCTCAGCTGCCTTATCATTTGAAGGAGCGGGACTAAATAATACACAAGAACTCTCCCGACTAGAGCACTGAGATTCTTCTGTTGTGGTACCTCTGAGTCTCTACAGAAAAACAGCACAGGCCAGACTGAGGTTCCAGCCCCGGGTCTGCATCACCAGCTACCACAACAGCATCCGAGACTCCCTCCTGTGTACTCAAGTGTCTTCTTATCTAGAGATTGGACAGAGGAGGACTTACATTTGCTGAGCCATAGTTAGGAGTAGATAAGAAAATATACATAGAAGAAGTAGGTTCCTTTGTGTCTTATAACAGGGGCTGAATGCATTTTTTTAGATAAAGTCTGTGCTCTTTCAGAACCCAATAAAGCCGTCACAACCCACGGCGCAGCCAAAGACCATTGGCACGAGCTTTAAACGGTCCCCGACAGTTAGAATTGCAAGATTTTTAAAAATCTGACTTTAATCGTTTTATTTGTTTCCGCTACAGCCTTCAGCCGTGACTCTGTAATACCTCGGTGTGTTGACCTACATCATGCCCTCTGCTCTTCATCGCTGTTGGTTTCCGCTCCACAATGGCCTTCGAAAAGATAATCAGGTTTGTCAAATTGCACACAGACTAAGAGTTAATATGCTCGGATTCTCCTGTGAATAAAATGTCAGGCTGTGCATTGCCTTTACAAAAATCGCTTTGTCGCGACCGTGTACCCAACCATCTAAAAGGCGGAAGGTGCTGGGTTGCTTCCTGTCCCTCCCCTGCAGGCCAGGCCCCCCCAGATTCACACTCACCGCCAGCTCCCCACCCTGAACTCCTCTCACCCACCACTGCCACTCTGCTCTGACCCAGTTTTACCTAACATCGGAAAGAACGGAGTCAAAGGACCTCTGCACTGTTTCTCCTGGCCTCCTTACAGCTGAGCCCAGTTCAACACAAACTACCGGGCTAGCGAGGCGGTGGGTTGTTTCTTTTGGAAACCATCTTTGTATTTTGTTTTTCTGTTACAGACATGCGTTGCTAAGAGAGCTTTACCTTGGCAAGGCCAACTGTGTTTTTGCTAGAAAATCCTGGCCTTGTCTCCCTGACCACGATGATCAAAACCTCCCAGCATCCTCAGAGGCCCCTTTACCACCACCACGAAAGGAAACCACTCTGTTTTTACGCATTCTTACAAACTCCATGATGGCCCCTGATTCCTTGGGAAAGGGAAGTACAGTCTAGTGAGTGAGGGGACCATTGAAAGTTTCGGCTCTGGAATCGTTACGCAAAACCCACCTCTTCGCTGGTCAGAACACACACAGGGCAGTTTTCTCGCCTTTAAGAAGCTTATTAATAGGAATGAGTCCAGAGGAAAACAATGACTGAAGGTCAGAACATCAGAAACAACATCACATAAGCAATGTTTAGGTGACCTGCATCCAACCTGAAAGGACTTCACATGGGGACGTTAAGGCATGCCAAGGAAGGATTATATCTTATTCATGGGGTCCCCCAAGGGGAGACGGCCTAAAATGTGTGAAGCTCACAGAGCAAAGACCAAAATGTGAAAAAAAACCCACACATCTCCCTAATTATGCCCAATAGACTGGCAAGCTCTGAAACAGAACGTCAATCACCGAGAGAGTTCAGTGGTGGTTAGCTAAAAACCCGACGGCAGGTAGGTTACGAGAAGAGTTCATGAGCTGAGACTCTCCAGCCCTTCTACTGTGAGATGCTCTGAGCCCATGGAGATCTCGGTCTTTGGGAATGACGTGCACGGGTGACCTGTAGACTTTCTCGTCAGGAGAATATCACTAGGATTTCCACGTCCTTTGCAGCCCTAATCGTTTGGGTGATCCGAGGGAATCTGCAAAGCACTTGACCCTGGATGATGAAAGATGCCATATAAATAAAAGGGTAATTGTAGTCATAATAAACAGTGGTGATGATGACAGATGTCAGTGTCACAGAGAAGAAGCTGGCCTGCCATTAGGTCGTCCACAGCAACCAGCTGTGAGCTGAAAATAATGCGTGTCCAACCCGGGGGGAGCTCGGTGACTGAGACCACATTAACCTTTCAACCCAGCACCTGGAGTAAGCCCTGGCCTGGAGGTGTGAGCATCTGCAAAGGGAGGAGGGGCCGTGTGCACCCCCAGCTTGAATACTGTCTCGCGCTTCTTCTTCCACAGACAGGTGGACAGAGAGCATGTCATCTTCCTCTTTCAACAGGATAGAAAACTGTAGGTCAAGGGCCGCGCCAGAATGCCAAATGAGAGCTACGTCTCGAACCCCGGCCGTCTTTCCCTGCTCTGCCGGCCCCCAGACACTTTCATGGAAGGAAAAACTTCAGAATAGAGCCAACTTGGATGAGAAAATGTTGACACGGATCATGTCCCCCAAGATGGCTTACTTAGCTGTTTTCCATCCACTCAGGCTGAGCAAGGTTGCCGGGGAAATTCTTGGCCCCTCGAGCAGGGAGGAGCCATTCGGTGATGGTTCCAGGGCAGTGCCTGGGAGCAAAAGGGGCACAGGGCTGAGTTCTGTTGGACCAGCAGAGAGCACTGTGTCCAGCTTCAGATCTAAGAAGCCTCGTTGCAGGCAGAGGCCTAAACCAGGCTCCCTTCTGTTTACAGGGGCTCCAAGACCAGTCACCACAGGCAAAGGATAAGGACCCCCTTCTCTGTCCACAAAAACACTGCACCAAAACAAGCCGAGGGTGGGAGCTACAAAACCAGGAACCTGATTAGGAACACAGAAGTACCTCACTTACCTTCTCTCTTTCTTTTTGTATCTATTGAAATCATTCTTCACTTTCCGTTCTATAGCTCTGACTTGCTCGCATTTGGGGTTCAACATATCCTATCACTTGGAGTTGATTCCCATCCTCATTTTCTATGTGATCATCTTTCTATTTTTAACCTTTTCAACGTATCAGTTTTTGTGTGCTTATTTTTTTAAGCTA
The DNA here is from genome assembly GCA_030848825.1 of Tadarida brasiliensis. NCBI lineage: Eukaryota > Metazoa > Chordata > Mammalia > Chiroptera > Molossidae > Tadarida > Tadarida brasiliensis. The sequence continues at coordinate 9,553,039 of CM061279.1, read as the reverse complement.
GTCTAACCTCTGCTGTTTAACATGTAGTTCGTTTTTTCTTTAAAAATTACTTTTATCTTTATTGAAATAGTCTCTTAATTATTTGAAGTCATTTTAAAATAGTCTCTTAATTATTTGAAGTCATTTTAATGTTCTCTCTTTGAAATGCAGTTGTGTGTGTGTGTGTGTGTGTGTGTGTGTGCGCACGCGCACACGCAGGGGCGAGCAACAGTGGGTTTATAGTTGTGAGCATGGGAAACAGTTTATTCTTGTATTATTATTATTTATTAATTATTATATTATTTGCATTCCAACTATAAAGCTACTTTTTGCCCACCCCTGTATTTCTTTATGTCTTACCTCTTCTGACTAACCTTTTTAATATTGTTCTATTTTCTCCATTTTCTAAACTTGTGTTTTAGCTTCTTTACTACTGGTGTTATCAATTATAGGTCCTTTTTCATTTTTTAGCTTTTAACATTATTTTTCTTTTAATTTTTATCGTGTGTTTTTGCTTTTTCCATAGGACACCAATGTCCATTCCTATAATTTAAAAAAAAAAAAAAAGGAATCTATTTACTGTAGGAAGGAGCTTTAGTCTCTTTCCCCAAAGTTGGAGACAGGTATGTGCGAAGGTTCATTCTGCTGCCCGCACCTGCTGGCGGTATGACCTTGGGGACCTGCTCTGACATCTGGACCTCAGCTCCCAAACTTTGAAAATGCTGACCCTTCCACCAGACCTCATCAGACACTGGAATTCACCGTCCCCACCACCCACGCGCGGCAGGTGGGGCTGGGCGAGGGGGAGCACTGTCCCGACCTTCTCTCCTCCAGCCAACCAGTTCCCAGTTAGTCCACTCCCAACCATCCCACGGCCATTTGTCAACCACTTCAGCCATTCCATTTAGATACGGTGACACCCTTTTCATAGCCAAATCCAAAATCCCATAAAATGCAACTGAGAATAAAACCTTCTCTGCAGTCAGCGTTCAGAGGTAAATGAAAGCACCAGGCTTCGCTGCGAGGAAATTATAGCGTGAGCCCTGACTTTGACACTCACCCACCATGCGACCTGGGCAAGTCACTTAATTAGCCTGGACCAATTTTCCCCTTTTTAATAGGAGACTGTTGAACTAGATCATTTCTAAGGACCCCTCCGGTATTAATTGCCTATGAATCTATACCTTTCTATTTAAAAACCTAAGAGACTGCAGCGTACCCACGGCCCCTTGTTTTTTTGTGCCAGTTAACAAAAGCCCAAGAGAACTTATTTCTGCCAGAGTACCAAGGCCTCTCCAGTCACACCCCCCACTGGGTGAAACAACAACGCCTTTCTATGGCCGCGTCAGAGCCAGTGAGTTTGGGCCAGCACCCAACATACTTGCCATTGATGACACCGTCTGGGTTGAGCATGGGGATGATCTTGAAAATGAAGTTTTCCCGCAAGAGCCTGGCCACAGGGTCACTGCCGACAAGGAACTCCAAAGTCCCCTTCATCACCCAGCTGGCATTGCTCTCTCCGGGGTGAACCCGGGCGGTGATCACCTGGTATGGACGCCGCCCTGTGGGAAGAAAGACAAAGAGAAATGAAACCTAAATATGCTTTCCATTTCCTTCAGACAGCCTCCAGCAGGCCCCTGGGAGAATGACACTGGACTGTCCAGAAGTCTGAAATAGGTCCGCTGTTTCAGACACACACCTGATCGGCATTTATCCATTTTCTACCTGCTTCTATGGTCTGCACGACTCGAGAGAGTGTGAAGTCAACATTCAAGGCTGTTATGAAAAACATAAATACTCAGAGGCATGAAAAGAAGGACCCTCCAGAGTCTAACAGCAAGACGCTGTCACCGGTATGAGATAGAGTCTTATCTTCATCTCTGCCAGTTGTGACACGTAGACAAATGACTTGATGTGTCTGAGGCTATTTTATCATCTGTAAAGTGGGGACAATCCTACTGACCTCACGTGGTTGTTATACAAACAGAAGGAAGGAAATACACAGCACTGGGCATACTGCTGTACATGTTAGTTTCCTCCCTTGTCAATGACAAAGTCTGTGGGTCAGATGGTCCCTCTCATTCTTCAGTAGAAATGAGAGTCAGGTACAGGTGTATTGGGAATTTATGACTGTCCTTGAATTTATGACTGAACCCAGTCCTTGACAGAGATCTGATAAAAGGGGGAAGCATCTGGAATCTCAAGCTTAGGGTCATACGATTTTCTTCAATTTGCAAAGGGAATCAGGAAAACTCTCTGTGCCCAGTCACAGGGAGTATTCACCTGAACAGACCGTACAGAGAACGCACTGGTCAGAGAAACACAGTCTTCCTTCCTTTGTGAGAGAAGACAGCTAGAGCATCTCAGCCTTGAGACATGCTCTGAGACTGCCTCTGGGTGGAAAACATGTTTTGATTGGTGAGTGATTTCTGTCACCATACACTGGGGGGGGGGGGGGGGGCGCTGCGGCATCACATCAGCCATCCTCCATGTCTGCTCCAACCCTTGTCCGATTTTGTGTCTCTGGTGTTTTTGTTCTGACTCTCTTTTCCTTTTGTATCCTCACCCAATTCCTTATCACTCCTAAGCCCACTCCGATGACAAGAACTAAGCATCTGCCATACAAATACCCCAGCTACTTAACCAGTCCAACGTTAAACCAGTGAAGCCAGTCTTTTCTTCCCATGTCATTCGAATCACGATGAGTCAAACATGGCTTTTCTCCTTGAACAGTAGCCTTTTGCGGAAACAAACTGTGTCTCTAATTCTGTTTGAAGAAGACAAAACTGAGTAACTCCCAATAAAAGATCTAAAGAGCAAGTAATCGAAGATACAAAGAAATAAACTGTTAAATTTTTTCTTCATTGATTTTAGAGAGAGAGGAAAGGAGAGGGAGAGAGAGATAGAAACATCGATGAGAGAGAACATCGATTGGCCGCCTCCAGCATGCCCTGCACTGGGGATCGGGCCCACAACCTGGGCATGTGCCCTGACTGGGAATCGAACCGGCGACCTCTTGGTGCACGGGATGACACTCAACCACTGAGCCTCACCGGGCGGGCAAGAAATAAACTTTTAAATCATATTACTAGATTACATTACTATTATCCATCGAGACAATAACCACTCCATCTGTCGACTATCACTGAGATCTGGGTTTAAGGGCATATATACAGATCAGTGCATTTTGACCAACTATGCTGAGAGCAGGTCACTTTAGTTCCTTGTGGATTCTATATGTATTGGGGATACAATCTGGTTTTGTTTTTCCTTAAGCAGGTATCTTGGGCACATTCCAGGAACAGCAGAAAGCCCTGAGTGGATACAGTTGAATAGAAATTGCCGTTCTTGTTCTATAAGAGGCCGAAGCATTTGTCAGGAATGACAAGCACGCACTCAAATAATGACAAGTGAGCTCATGGCGGTGTATGGAAAGCGCCAGAAATAGGTCTGACTGCGAGAGGTAAGGATCTTTCCAGACATGCAACACCATTCAGACTGGGTCATGCAGAATAAGGGTCATCTAACCAGAGAGAGAAGGTGAGAAGGGGGTCTTCTAAGCCAAGAAAGAGATGCACACAAAGACTACAGGGGAGTAATCACTGGTGCATTCAAGAATAAGGAGCCTGACCGGTGTGGCTCAGTGGTTGTGCACCAAGAGGTCGCCGGTTCGATTCCCGGTCAGGGCACATGTCCAGGTTGTGGGCCAAATCCCCAGTCGGGGGCATGCTGGCGGCAATAAATCAATATTCTTTCTCATCAATGTTTCTATCTCTCTCCCTCTCCATTCCCCTCTCTCTCTCTAAAAGTCAATAAAGAAAAAAAAGAATAAGGAAAAGCCATGTGTGGCTGAGGCAAAGGACCGCAGATGGTGGTACATGACTTTGCAAAGGTAGGCTGCCATCAAACCAGTAAGATCCCTCCTTCAACATATTTTTAGAGACTTGGACTTTATTCTATAGATCAGAAGCTTTCAACCATAGAATCAGCATCTCACTGGGATGCTGTGATTAGTAATGAGGTCTGCTGAAGAACGATCAGCTACTAATAAAAACATAAATGTCTGCTCGTAATATATATGCATACATATATTTTATATACATACAACAGTTCCCCCATTATTTGCAATTTCAATTTCCACAGCTCAGATACTAGCTGTCAACCATGGTCCAAAAACACTAGAAGGGAAGTTCCAGAAAGAAACAATTCTTCAGTTTGCAATTGCATGCCATTCCGAGGAGCACGATGAAATCTCGCGAGGTCCATCCTTCCCTGGACGTGCATCGTCTCTTAGTCTGGCATCTCCACCCGTGACACTCCCTGCTCATTCGTCACTTAGTAACCATCTGGGTTATCAGATCAATCGTACCGCAGTGTCTGTGTTCAAGTCACCCTTATTTTACTTAATAGTGGCCCCAACGTGTAACAGCAGTGAAGCTGAACTCAGGTGCACCAAAGGGAAGCCAGGAAATGCTTCCTTTCAGCACAAAGACAAGTACGGTACAGTATTGTGAGTGAGACACAGTCACATAACTTTTATTGCAGTCTATGGTTATAATTGTTCTACTTTATCATTATTGGTTGTTCATCTCTGCGTGTGCCTAATTTATAACTTAAACTTGATCACAGGTGTGTATGTATAGGGAAAAAGATAGCTTACGTACATACCATCCACGGTTTCAGACATCCACTGGGGGTCTTGCAATGTATCCCCCATGGATAAGGGGGGGCTACTGTATATATTGAACAGGTTTAAAGTCACCCCTATAATAATGTTGGCTTGGATAGTATGCATTTATGTGTGCTTTCTGGATTGGGGCAAGAAGAGTAAAAGAGAGAGTTGCAATGAGAATTTTGATGTGTGTGCCCCAGAAAATAAGAGTTGAGAATCACTACTTTAAGAAATAAAGTCCGGCCGGTGTGGCTCAGCGGTTGAGCACTGACCCATGCACCAAGAAGTCACCAGTTCGATTCCCAGTCAGGGCACATGCCCAGGTTGTGGGCCCGATCCCCAGTGGGGGGCATGCAGGAGGCGGCCAATTGATGTTCTCCCTCATCAATGTTTCTCTCTCTCTCTCCCTCTCACTTGCTCTCTCTCTAAAATCAATAAAGGGAAAAAAATTTTTAAAACTATAAGAAATAGAGTAAAAAAAAAATCAGTGATGGTGTTTCAGCATAAAAAACACATGCCAGAGACTGCTTCTGAGAAACCATTCTGACATCACCGTGCACCACACAGCTGTTTAACTGTAGAAGTACAGCCCACTGGAGAGAAAGCAAGCTCCAGAGGCGGATTTCCAGAATCCCATCCCAGCCCCACCGTTTCCTACCTGAGATGAGCCACACACCCTTCTGAAGAAATTGAGTATTGGATTGGGCGTTCTTCACGTGAGACTCACGATTTGCTAACAGAACTTACTAAACAAGCATGTCGGGGTGGGGGTGGGGAAGAGATGCACAGTTAGCTAGCTGAGACAGTCCAAGTCAGCTGAAGGTCAGCATTCCCACTGTAACATTTGCTCACCATCCTGTTTCACGCCTTCCAAAGCAAGCTGCATTGGCACTCCAACAGAAAGCCGGCTGAGAATAAAAGAGGCTTGATGAATCTGGACCCAATCAGTAGCCTATTTTCAGTTCTCTAATTCCACATCACCCGCTGGCTGGTTTTTGAACTATGTTCATTTACAGCACAGTGAACAACACTAGTGAATGCTCCCCACCCAACGAGGAGAAATAAAAAAAAATAGCTTAAGCTCTTGTAAATTTTCAACAAAACTGACCGCCGTCCTTGTTTGTGCCATTGGCCTCCCAGTGGATTAGTCAGTGAGCCAAATGCTGCCCTTGCAAATAGATGTCAACAGGATCTTTGCTTTGGAGAGGCAGGTTGATAATGTGCTGCGTGATGATACACCACAAGCCCTCACAGGCTGTTCTAAGCGTCCTGAAGAAGCCAATGAACACAAGCATGGCTCCTCAGGAAGGTACAAGCAGCATCTGAGCCATTTCTACTCGATTCTCCTCTCTTCCCCTCTGTGATTTAAGATGATTTCACAGTCACAGTGGTGAGTTAAACTTATGGGACCATTCGGTTGTAGCAGCAAACGGTGCCCCAGAGAACCCCTAACAGACAACAGCTGTACACAGTATTCAGCACACACACCATGTGTTTTTTGTTTTTTTTTTGTCACTGACAGTTTCAGTTTTAATAAGTCATCTCTGCTTAGGATCGGACGCAACGTGTCAGGTACATGCTTTTTTTTTTTTTTTCCTCTGCAATTTACAAAATGCATTCCAACGGCCACCAAACTCTATGGAGAAGTCATGGTTTTGCAATCATCAAGTTCTTTTTTTTTTTTTTTTTAATAGTCAGATCCTTAAAGCTATGTATTGAATGTATGTTCGGGGAAGGGAGGTCTATAAAAAGAGGTGAGGAACCAGGGGGCGTTGCAGGATGCGTGGGAGAGACTCAGGCTCAAGGCCAGTGAGAAAGTGGGTAAGAACTGAAGACGTGTGTGATGATATAAACATCCACTCCTTTGCTCCTTCTTTCTTTCGACGCTATGTATTCTGAAGCTCCTGCTGGCACTTGGCAAGGTTCTGGGGATTCCAAGAAAATAATGGCTTTTGCCCTCAGGGAGCCAGTAACAGTGTGATGGGAAAGGTAATTGCATCCAGTGTGATCAGGGGCATCTGCCCACACGCTCTCAAAGCACAGTGGTGCGCTCGTTAGGACACTATTTACGCGAATGCCGGTCCCTGGAACGCCTTCCACGCACATCCGCGGGACGCTAGTTAAGGACACGACACACTAAACAATACTATGCAGTCATTAAAAGTGGCACACAGACCTCTTTCTGTTGGCATTAGTGATAGCTGTGACATAATGATGACTGGAAAACAAGACGGGCAAGAGAGGTGCACCCAGAAGGATGCCATTTGTGTATAGCTGTAACACTTCCTCCGAGACATCTGAACACAGAGATGCGTCTGTGCCTGGAGGTCATCTGGGTACCATTCATGTCTTCTTTATCCTCATCTAGAACGTTTTGCCGGTTCAGCGAAGAATAACCGTGTGTCAGTTCTCAGACAGGCAAATGTTTCCAAGCAGTAGTAAACCACAGAAGAGAAAGGGGGGGAGAAAATGAATTTTCACGGAAGAGGTGACGTTTTGCTCTGGTTCGTCCGGTTCGAGGAAGAGTTTGCCAGGTGAAGAGAAGAAAGCAGGGAGGGGACAGAAAGGGCTAGATGTATTTGGGAAATAATGAGGTCATCAAACAAAGTGATTTTGTGCCCTGAAGCACGGGCGGCGTGGAAGGGAAGAATGGAAGGGAAGCGGCAAAGCTAACCGCTCCCGTAGCTGCCCACCTCTGCAGCCCCCGCGAAGGAAATGGGACACCGTAAGCTGTGAAAGCACCGTGGAAAGTCACTATGCAAGGTGGGCGTTCTTGTTGGAGCTGAAGACTCAGATAGTGGGGTCAAGCGGGGGTTGGGGGGGTAGAAATGGCCAAACGAGTAGACAGCATCATTTATTTTCTTATCTTTATTTGGATGGATTGGAGTTTTCCTTTTAATTTTTCATCTTTATTGCTTTTAGAGAGAAAGGAAGGGAGAGGGAGAGAGAGAGAGAAACATCGATGAGACAGAACATCAACTGGCCGCCTCCTGCATGCCCCCACTGAGGATTGAGCTCACAACCTGGGCATGTGCCCTGACCGGGAATCGAACCACCAACCTCTAGGTGCATGGGTCGACGCTCAACCACTGAGCCACACCGGCCGGACAAACTTTCTGATACCCTTTATTTTTTTAACTTTTCTGTTGATTATGTTGAAATTCCCAGGTAGATACACCTGCAAATAAGGAAGCATTTCTTTCTCTTCAAAGGTAATACTTACTTATTCCTGATACATTTAAGACTTCTTGGACTTTCCTCCATAATATGAAATAAAGAGTATATAAATGCATTCAGTGTCGTCACCGCTGATGGGCCCCTGACCGGTCAACAGGTCATTTTGGCCAGCTCTGTGGAATGCGTGGGATGACAGGTAAACACAGTGACGCCATTTCTAGAGCCTCACAGTGGAGAAGGCAGGTGCACCTACGTGATTCCGTCTGAACTAGTGAGACAGGTATTCCTCTGTTGTCCAGGAGGGCTAGCACGGAGAGAAGGCCAGCGAACACTTTAAATCTTCTAACTCACAACCCAGCATATCTTCATTAGATCATGCGTGATTCTGCGTGTGTGCCGAGGGGAAGGCTGGAGGGAACACTATTAAGACACAACGTGATGATGGACCGAGGGGAAAGCAGCACCGTGTAAATTACGACCCGGGTCCATTGGATGTGAGTCCCGGCTCTGCCTCTCACTAACTGAATGGATGTGGGAGAATTAAACTCTTTTGAAATCTCGGTTCCTGGCCTATAAAGTAAGACTCTCTGAGGCCTTTGCAGCAGTAAATTCGGTGATTATCAATGGCAGTGTGAACTCTGGTAGAGAAAAATGAGACTTTTCGGCAGTGGTTTTAATCCCCCTTGATCCTATTATATGCGTCTGTCTTCTTTTAATAGAGCTGCTGACAAGAAGCAAAATCACAGGGAGCTTCGTCTATTTTTCTCTTTTTTTCAATATTCAGATATAAGTGTTAATAAGAAGGAAAGAGGTCAAAAGCCAGGCGGCAGCAGGAGAAAACCCGGCAGGTGATCACTGCCCGAAATCGGTTTGGGATGAACAGTGTGGGACTTCCCGTGCTCCCGGGGACAGGGCCACGGCCCCTTCCCCGGCCAGCGGGTCTGTCTGCTCACACACCCTCTTTTACACACTCTTTTTATTCTTTATTTTATTTTTTTCCTTTATTGATTTTAGAGAGAGAGGAAGGGAGAGGGAGAGAGAGATAGAAGCATCGATGAGAGAGAACATCGACTGGCCGCCTCCTGCATGCCCCCCACTGGGGATCGGGCCCACAGCCTGGGCATGTGCCCTGACCGGGAATCGAACCAGCGACCTCTTGGTACATGAGTCGACGCTCAACCACTGAGCCACACCGGCCGGACTCTTTTATACACTCTTATGCAATTATCTTTCTGGCCCATATACAGTAGCCCCACACACACACCCTCCATGGTTTTAGGTACCCATGGGCCATGGCAGTCTGAAAATATGAAATGGAAAATTCCAGAAATAAACAAGTCATAAGAGTTCAATTACATGCCATTCTGAGTAATTCCTCTTCCCACGCCATCCCGCCCAGGACATGATTCATCCCCTGTCCAGCTGCGTACTCTGCCCATCTGCTGGTCACTTAGTGGCCGGACTGGTTATCAGATCGATCTCTGCAGGATCACAGGGCTCGTGTAGCCCAACACCACCTCCCAGTCCCTGGCCACCCACCTCACCTCACATCAGCACGCAGGTGTAGCATTCCACATCGCTACAAGGAGGGCGAGGGGAGGACAGGAAGATCATTGGAGAAGGGGGGGCATGTTCACATAACTTATTACAGCACATTATTACATCGTTCTATCCCATTATCAGTCATCACTGTTACTCCCTTACTGTGTCTAGTTTATCAAACTTTATCACAGGTATGTATATATAGGAAAAACATAGTGTATAATGAGTTCAGGACTATCTGCACTTTCAGGCATCCACGGGGGGTCTTGGAACATACCCCCCTGGATAAGGGGGGATGACTGTACCATCAGAATACGAATTTATAAATTTTTGGGGTGGTGCATAAATGTGTGTTTTTTTCTTTATTGATTTTAGAGAGAGAGGAAGCAAGACAGAGAGAGAGATGGAAACATCGATGAGAGAGAACATCGACTGGCCACCTCCTGCATGCCCCCCACTGGGGATCGGGCCCACAACCTGGGCATGTGCCCTGACTGGGAATCAAACCGGCGACCTCTTGGTGCATGGGTCGACGCTCAACCACTGAGCCACACCGGCCGGGCTAATTGTTGAAAGTATTACAGATGTTCCCCTTTTTTCCCCATTGATCCCCTCCTTCCCGCTCCCACCCCCTCCTGCCTTCCCCAGCCTAGAGTCCATGTTGATTAGTTGTGCATATATGCATATAAGTTCTTTGGTTTATCTCTTCCCACCCCCAGCTCTGAGGTGTGTTAGTCTGTCCCCTACTTCCATGATTCTGGATCTATTTAGGTCGACAGCTTATTTTGTTCATTATGTTCCATTCCATTAAATTTTTTAATTGATTTTTTTTTTTTTTAGAGAGAGAGAGAGAGAGAGATAAATAAATATCGATTTGTTGTTCCACTTATTTACACATTCCCTCGTTGCTTCTTGCATGCGCCCGGACCAGGGATCGAACCCCCAACCTTGGAGTATCTGGACGACGCTCTAACTAACCGAGCTACCGGCCAGGGCCAAAACAAGAAACTGACCAGTTGCCGTTTCCAAACTGTCCTCACCTGTGGTTATTCCCAGAGTGGAAGTAAAATTCTGTTTTCCCCAAATGGCTCACCTTTGTCCTACCCTTCTCCAGGGGTGCGAAGTTGTCCCCCCCAGAACTGTCCCCCTGAATCCTGCCCTGTTTTCCCCTCAAAGCCTGAGGTGCAACCTCCAGACCCCCAGATGTGTACCCCGAGACGCTGTGACTCTTTCTGTGAAGAGATGTCTTAGTGTCGCCAGAGAGCTGTGGGCTCTGTGCCCTGGCGGGGCGGCGGGGAAGGTGCTCGGTGTGGATTCCCGGGGCGGCAGGGGAGACGCCTGAGCCAAGGTTCCCATAGTCCCGACAAAGCCAAGCAGCTACAGAGACTGACGGCAGGTTCACGATCTTCCTATGGCAGCCTGTGGGTCTTTCATACATCGTTTCAACTTCTTCACCACGTCTAAGGTGTACGCACAGCAGGGAGGGACATTTTAAAGTGACATGTGCTCCCGTGATGCCCAGGATGTCCGAGGCCCCAGCCCCTCTCTGCTCCTCCCTCCATCACATCCCTTCCCGCTTCTGACGTGCACACCTCCTGCCGCTTCTCACTCATCATTGGTCCCGCGACACAGCGCCCGAGTGATCGCGTCACAAACAGAAACACCCAAGTCTGACCGCATCGCCTTCCACGTAATAAACCGTCGCCCAGTCCGCTCATCGAGTCCTCATTGCAAGTCCCCACCATGGCCTCGGCCACACTGTCTGGACTCATTTCCTGTCACTCCTAAACCAAACCTATTCTTCACTCTCCTTGTCACTGCTCCCCAAACCCAGCATGTCCTGCCCCTCCCGGCTGTGTTGCTGCGATCCACGCTCCCGCCTGTGTTTGGAAGTCCCCCCACTTCTATGCCTGCCGACCCTGAAGCTCTCCCTGACTCCCCCAGGCGGACAGACGGCCTCCTTCCCCCAGGTCCTGTGCACACTGCCCAGGCATCGGAGTGTCCTGACAATCCATCTCCTGGTTGGGTCTCCCCCGCTACCCTGCCTGCCTCCTGGACTGCCTTTCTCGGTCCCTAAGCCTGTGAGCACTGGTGCTTTCCAGAAAACATTTTGCTAAGTAGATGGGTGTAATTAGCTCATACAATGAACCCCTCCATGCCCAGTTGTGTCACAACATATTAATTCACTAATATTTTCAAATTCATTCATTCATTCATTCATTCATTCATTCATTCATTCATTCATTCAAGTGTTTATTGAGTTCTTAAGAAGCGCCAGGCACTATAGCAGAGAATGGAGCTATAATAAAGAAAGAGTCCAAGTCACAACCATCAGACACAAACAGTAATACCATGTAACTTATTTATGCATTCGTTGTTTGTACTACGAAGACCACAAAGCAGAGGAAGGCAACAGAGAATTCAGAGGAGGCGTGGGGTCATCGTGCTAGAAAAGATGGTCAAGAAAGGGCTCTCTGAGGAGTCGATGTCAAGCAGAGACCTCCTCGGATTGAGGGAATGAAGCCAGTTCAAGAAATAAAGTTCAGTGGGGCTGGAATCGAGGGTGGGAAGTACCCAAGAGCCGGGCTGCATGCATTTTGCAGAGAAAGATTTCGGTTGTGATGGGAAATCATGGCGGTTCTGAACAGGGCGGTCCCATGACCTAATTTGTGCTTTTGCTCCATGTAAGATCATTTTCCACAGCGCAGTCAGAATGATGTTTTCAAAGTCCAGACAGGGAGGCCAAGGAGGTTCCTCCCATGTGACAATGGAGTTTCCTGTACCAAAATAAGGCCATCAAAGACAGACTACTTTAGCCCTGGACAGTTTTGCTCAGTGGTTAGAGCGTCAGCCCACGGACCAATGAGTCGCAGGTTCGATTCCGGTCAAGGGCACGTACCTCGGTTGCAGTTCATCCCCAGCCCTGGTCGGATCGTGCAGGAGGCAACCAGTCGATGTGGCTCTATCACATCAATGTTTCTCTCTGTCCCTCCCTCTCTACCACTCTATCTGATAATAGGTAGAAAAAATAATAATAATAAGACAGACCACTTTAAACCATTTCTTACACTGTGAGCACTCACCAGATTCTCTCACTTCACGGGACCATGAAGAAGGTCTCCACCCACACAGTGCTGGCAGGACTATGGGCCCATTCATTTAGCATTTATGGAGTATCTTCCATTTGCCAGGGACTATATCAAACACTGAGGATCCCGAGGAGTGTTAGGCAGAGCCCCTGTTCCCAAAGAGCTCCCGGTGTTCCCCTGGGAAGGAGGCATGCCACGGGAGTGAAGGAGACCTTCCTCATCGGCAGCAGTGCTTCTGAGGCTGCGGTGCTGAGCCCACTGGGCCACGCATCACCCCGGGGGCAGCAGAGTCCCGCCCAATGGAACTATAACGTGAGCCACAGAAACAGTGCAAAATTTCATTTCTTCTACTAGCCACGTTTTTAACAAATAAAGCAATTCGTTTCAATACGTTGTACTTGACCTCACACCGTATGTAATCAATAGCAGAAACGGCCGAGGAGATCTTTTATGGTTTTTGTAGGAAGTCATCGGAAGCTTGGTGTGTATTATACACTTTCAAGGCATCTCAGTTTGGACTAATCACTCCTATCTGCTCAGCAGCCTCCTGTGGGTCCTGGTTACTTAACTGAATACTCCAGCCCCAGACAGCCTATCAGCTCTTTAACTGAGACCCTGCACCGCGCCTAATGCTAAAAATTTGTTATCATCCAATGGAATCTAGTTGAGACATTGAGGAAATGAATAAAAGAATAAAGCTCCCTCCCCAGGACCCCCCCCCAAAAAAAAAAACTCCAAAACATTCTGTTTTATTGCCTTCTTTCTCCTGAAGCAATCCAATTTTGAAAAATTACAAACTCCTATTTCTTTGCAAAGGGCAATCTCGCCTCCTTATTCTGCACCCTTCTATCTCTCAACTAGGAGAAACCGGGTTTGGATAATAGGCACAAATGAAAAGAAAATCAGGAAATCTATTCCTGGGCAATTTTCAGATCACCAAGAGGAAGCGGTGCGGTGGAGGCTGAGGCGATAATTTTAGACTCGGCATAACTACGAGCAAACCCATCTGCATGCCCTCATCTGCGTCGCACGGTACGGATTCTTCTGGAGAGTTTGTTATATGATAATATGGTGGAAATAAGAAATAATACATCTGTGCTATAATGACACATAATGTCTACAGGATGACAATGTAGTATTTGGATTGGGGTTGAAAAATTTCCGACACACAAATGACAGTCACTTGGGAGCCGTGGGGAATCGCAGCAGGAAAATGGCAAACAGATGCTGGCGCACCCCCACCCCCCTCTCCTCACCCCGCCCTGGAATTTGTCGGCTGATCTCAGGGACGGACGCTTGCAGCTCTCTGGGGTTCTGCGGGGTCTCCGTACCCAGGGCAGTGGATCCTTTGCCCAGCCTCCCTGGAAGAATTACTGCTGCCCAGAACAAAGCCTTGGCTAGTTTCCTCAAGCTCCAGGAGATCTCAGGACCAGGGAGGGCAGGGCCAGACCCCCTCCTGCTGTTTCTGAAAGGAAGTCTTCTAAAGACACAGCCAAGGCTCAAGCTACCCCCTGCCAGAGCCCCAGGCCCGGGGCTACCTCCACAGAGCCGTGGACGACAGTGACCTCCAGAAACATAAGTAGCCGAAATGACATGTGACCTCTTCTGCATGCTCCATGAAGACTCAGTATGGTGCCAGGTGGGTACCACACATATCAAAGGAATCACTTCATATGGTACATAAATGTCCAGCCACTAGGCTGTATACCTGAAATGGATACAATATTGAGTATCAACTGTAACTGTAACTCTAAACATTTTTTTTAAAGACTTATCCAACACTCCCCCCCTTATTATGTTACATTACATTGGACCACATTTAGTCTTTGATAAGGCCCTGAAATATATTCTTGGAGAAAGAGATTAAAGAGCTTTGGGCTTTGCTCAGAAAACTGTGGAATATCCCAGGGAATCATTCTGCTCCCGGATCACACACAACAGGTTCCGGCTTTGCTCTCCTCCCGCATCTGCCTGAACATCTTTGAACACACAAAGACTCCAGAGTCCCTGAGGGAGCCCGGGTTCTGAAGACACGCTTTCTCCAGACACTGCCCCTCAGGGTTACCATGGGCTGCAGGACATCACTGCACAGCCTTGAAAAAGGGAACAGGAGGACATGGGAAGAGCTGAGAAAATAGAACGGATCTCTGCTGCAACGAACACTTTGCAATAGGCACATAGGACGTTTCCGTGGGCGAAAAGGGGCCACGTACTAAACTGACAAGCCCAGGGGAGGCCTGTGTGGTGGCCTTACAATCTCAGAGACCAGAGGAACCACAAGGATGGTCTGAAATTAAAACTTTTTAACTAACAGCAGTTTATGGTAGGTAGTCATGTCCTAGGCTGGTAAATTCCCTGAAAAGGGTCGATTTTCACCTACTTGAGCCTATGGTCTATGACAACATACCTTTGGAATGTCAGGGTAACTTCCTTTTTTTTATTTTTTTTACCCAATCCCAGCAGTCTCCCCACTTTGCTTTCTCCTGCCTCCCTAACCCATCTCCAATGGATTTCCTATGACTCACTGGCGTCTTCTGTTTTGTTTTTGTTTTTGCTTTTTAATTTTTTTTCTTTATTGATTTTAGAGAGAGGAAAAGAGAGGGAGGGAGAGAGAGAAACATCGATGAGAGAGAACATCGATTGGCTGCCTCCTGCATGCCCCCCACTGGGGATCAGGCCCACAACCTGGGCATGTGCCCTGACCGGGAATCGAACCAGTGACCTCTTGGTGCATGGGTCGAGGCTCAACCACTGAGCCACACCAGCTGGGCTTCTCTTTTTATTGTAATATATAAAATAGGGTGCAAACTACTATTCTCTGGAGCATCATCTCAACCTACTGAGATTTGCTTCCCAGAAATTGTCAACAGTTGGGGCTCAAGTAAACTCACAAACCCTCCTCACAGGCTGGAATGTTTCCTACGCTGACAGTTCTTTTTAAAACGAAAGCCTGCCTTCCCCCGAACCCCTTCCAGTTCCAGCCACCCCTTTCCAGGTATCCCCCCGCTTTTCAAAAGCTTTCTCCATGCCACTTGGCTTTTATGAAAGACTTATGGTAGTATCTGTTTTCGCCAACCAAAGAAAATCTGAAGAGGATTTTTGCTTTCATGGAAAAAAAAAAAACACGTGAAAATAGCGATTTGCATTTGTTTTGCAGCAAATCGTTACACAGGCGGCTCGGAGCCCGAGCTGGGGGGCGGCCCCACCAGGCTCCTTCCCTGGGAATCACGCTGGGTGTCCCGGCCTCAGCCCGGAGCTCCGAACTGTGCCTGTGATCTGTGCCTCGGCTCCAATCACTCAGTGCGTCCTTGGCAAGCGGCCTCCTGAGGGGACTGCTTCCTCCGGGACACTCCGGGCTCAGGAAAGGTTTCTCAGGAACGCACTCCCTTCGAGCGCGGGGGAAACCTGTAGGAAACGTGGCACAGAGACCACTCCGTGAAAACCGCACGAGGATACACTACGAGCCTGAGTTACAAGGACCAGGAAGGTAGGGGGAGACGACGGAACCGTCTTGAGCCCAAAACATATGTCACCCCCGACACGGAGCAAAGCAGTTCGCAGCTGAAAGTCCGCCGGGAAGTGTCCATAGCTCCGTGAGCGCCTTGCTGGCGCCGGGGAAGTGTGTCCTTGGCGACGGCTGGCGCGGGACAGGTTGTTGGGGAGCCTGGAGGAGCGTCAGGAACGGGAAGCCAGCAGTAGGAAAGGAACCTCGTTGCGAAGTTATCGGTAAACAAATCAAGAGCCGCTCCGGGCACCTGAGGCTGGAAAGGAGCCGTTACCTTCTAAAATTAAGGCCGAGCTGCTGGTTTTCGGGGAGAGAGGAGAGGAGGGAGCCAGGGAAGACAGGAGAGGAAAGGAGAGATGATTATTGCTGCTGTTCCAATCAGAATGACTACAGTGGTGACCTGCCCGTGTTTCTCTTACAGAGCCTGACAAGGGTATTTCGGATGCCCTGTTGCTTGGCAACCTGCCTTTTATGTTGAAGCCACTTCAATGTATTCACCTTCTGAATTAGGGAGATTCACAGATGACTGGGCAACAAGAAAGAGCCCCTGGCAGGCCCAGAGCTCCTGGACGTGGGGACCGAACAGCATGCGGGGGTGGGTCTGGGCCCAGAGCCTGACAGAGAAGCTGTGTGACAGACACATTTATACGCCGGAAAGTGAGAGCGGGAGACCAGCATACCAAGTCTTCAGTGCTTCCACACCAAGCTGCTGTCAGGGTCACAGACTGCCGCCTGCCCTCTCTCAGAGTGTCCTTCGGCCTCTGGAAAGCCTCCCGCAGGTACCTGTGGCCCGGGCAGCGGCCACCAGGGCGCCCGCCCAGAGACAGGGCCCCTGCACCTGGGCCTTCGTACTCAGCGGTCTCTGGTCCCACTCCTGCCCTGTGTGGCTTGAGGGGGTGACTGTATGTCCTTTCAGTCACTTGAGCTGGACATGGGACAGTCTCACCGGACACTGTACGGCAGAGCTACCCTGCCTGCAGAGGGTTAGCAAGTCCCTTCTGCCTCCAAAATACCTTCTGCATATTTTCCGTTCTCTCCAAGTGTGCTCATTCAGCATGCTCAGTGCCCCCGCCCCAGTGCTCTGACTTATCGGGGCGCAAGGTCCTTCATGATCTGCTTTCCCAGTGGGGAGGTTCACCCCACGCTGCACCTGCGCTGCCCGGCACACACCCACAGAGCACCCCTGGCAGCCGCCGGGTCCGTGCGCTCAGTCTGCCCACATCTGCGCTCTTCCTCCTGCCCAGTGCCCTTCACGCGTCTCCCCTTCAGCTCCACGGACTCCACGTTCCGCCCACGTGTCAGTCATTCAGGAGAGCCTCCTTCCGTCTGAATTGTACTCCTGAGCCTTGTTCCCACACCACGGACACAGATTTCTCCTGCGGCAGGAAGCTTCTGAACCCACCCACCTGTACTCCTTGTTCCCTCTCTGTCTCCAGCTGGAACACACTGCAAGGGGGGACAGCCGTGCAGAGTCCTGCCCTCCGGCCCCAGCCACTCTGCCTGGAGCCCACACGCTTTGTAAAGCTCAGAAAAGTACAGGAGACCCCAAAGCATGTATACGTCCGCCCCAAACTATGCAACGAATGTATTAAATGGAAATAAATGTTATTGTCCCCACAATGGAATATAATGTCAACGTCATTCATTGTTAAATTTAGTATTCATAAAAAGTTTATTATCATCGAAAGTAATCTGTAGGTTAGATTTTTGTACACTTTGCAGGAACACCCAATTACAGACCATGATGACTAAGGAGTCACAGTCAACCATAAATTAAGCATCACCCATAGCCACGTAATTGCAAAAGCAAATGAACTTATTTCCAATTCAGTTTTTAAAAAATGATACTTCACGTGGGACATGAATTATTTTATTATGTTTAATATCATATATGATGGGGCCTCCAACTCGTAAAGTGGCTCAGGCCTAACAAGATTTTTAAACGGCCCTGAGTATGTATATTTGATTCCATTTGGTTTCCCCAGGACCTAGGGAATCAGCACAGTGGTATGTACAAGCATGCGTGTTCACGTGGGTGAATGCACATGCTTACACACACATGCACTTTTTAAAAACATGGATTGGAGGAACGAAGCTAGTGAAAAGCAGACAGGCACTAAAAGCAAGAATTTCAAAAGCTGCACTGTGCAACCACTGAGACATGACTCCGAAGTAGACTATTATGGGAATGAGAAGCCTTAAAAAAAACACAGTTTGAAGTTGGGGCTTAATGAAATAGATTTCCAAACCATGCGTGGGCAGGGATGGCCTCGCAAATTAAGAGGAAATTAATGAACCCTGGCCAGTGTGGCTCAGTTGGTTGGAGCATCATCCCATATACTCAAGGTTGCAGGTTTGACTTCCAGTCAGGGCAAATACCTAGGTTATGGGTTCGATCCCTGGTCAAGGCACATACAGAAGGCAACCAATCGATGTTTTCTCTCGCATCGATGTCTCTCTCTCTTCCTCTCTCTCTCTCTAAAATCCATATGCATATCCTCGGGCGAGGATTTAAAAAAAAGGAAATTAATGAAATACTTCTTTTCCTCCTTCAAGGTTTAGAGACAAAGCGAGAGACAAACCTCAAAGAAACAGAGAAAGACATAGACGGACGCATAGGCATGCGTGCCCAAAGCATAAAGAGTCTATCATGTGAGAACCTTGGGTCGTCAGTTTTCCTGGGCAGTACACAGATTTAAAGGTCCCCAGAAAGCTATTTAATACGAGCCAAATGACATCCCACTAGTGCCTGCTTTGAAGCAATCCTCCAGCCACACCAAGGGACGGTGTCACAGGCGTGCCTTGCAGCCTGCATGGAAATGGATGTTTTAAAAATCAAGTCAGCACTTACAAATTTACTTTGAGAGCTCTCAATTTTAAAGCCACCTGCTATGAATCTCTTTGGAAAGCTGGAGTTCTCACAGTTATTTTTCGAGACGAGACATGGCTCCGCGGGTAAGACGGGACAGCTACAAAGCCCTTGCAGAGGCCCGGACACTGTGGAGGGAAGCTGTGTGGTGTCGTGTCCGCGAGCTCTCTGGTCTGAGACCTGGGTTAGAAGCCCAGGTCTGCATGCTTTATGGTCAGCCACTGACATTCTCTGAGCTTCAGGGCCTTATTTGAAAAACTAGGGGGTTGGGATAGTACCCTGTGATAGACGTTAACTAACCTTATTGTGGTTATCATTTTGCAACATATAAATGTATCGAATCATTGTGTACACATTAAACTCACACAATGTTATATATGTCAATTATATTTCAACAAAGGTGGAAAAAAATAGTACTTATATTATTGTGTTATTGTCCAAATTAAACATTAAAATGAATGTGCCCTGGCCAGTTTGGCTCCATGGTCTGAGCGTCGGCCCACAGACCAAAGAGTTGTGGGTTTGATTCCGGTCAAGGGCACGTACCTCGGTTGCAGTTCGTCCCCCACCCTGGTCGGGGTCTGTGGGGGGCAGCCAATTGCTGTGTCTCTCTCACATTTATGTTTCTCTCTCACATTGATGTTTCTCTCTCCCCCCTCCCCACCCACAGTCTATCTGGAGATAGATGGAAAAATATCCTTGGTTGAGGATTAAAAAAAAAAAAAAATGAATGTAAAGCATTTTGCAACGTATAAGGTACACATTAACTGCTCAATAAATTAATTAAGTCATATAACTTTTAATTAAGGAGACTTATATTATTATTCAGGCCATGGTAAACTGCATGAATGAATGGATAAATAAATTATTGGCGTGACCACATCTAGCTTGAATGAGAACCACTCAAATTTGACTTCAAAAGCCTTTATCTAAAAATAATAAATAAACATAGAAAATGGGGACAGAGAAGAGGGAGCATTGTTGCAGTAATACATGTGATATTATCATATTCTATTATTCTGCTCTGGGCAGGAGAGGCGGTGTCCATCATGGTTAAGACTAAGGGCTCTCGGCCAGTCAAACTGACTGGGATCTAACCCAGGGTGACCAGCCCTCCTGATTTGCCCATGGCTGCCCAAGCTTCAGCACTAACAGTCGCATTTCCCATGGAACCCGTCAGTGCCAGCCAACCGGGACAACTGGTCACCCGACATCCTAGCCCGGCCATTTCACTTGCAACTTGACCTGGTGTAAGTTATTTACAGCTTGCTTCCATGTCTTTCCTTGTCAAGCAGGGAAACAATAATAATGCACCTCATTATGTTGTGAGGATTCAAGGAGATGGACACGAAGAGCTTGGTCTAAACAGACACAGAGTAAGTGCTCAGCCCATTGCTCACCGTGAGCTTCGTGAAGCCAGTATCCCTCCGAGGCCCAGCCGGAAGCTCGAGCTGCTCAGAACGCATGCAAACCCAGCACCAGGCTGACATGGTTGGCAGGATGGTTGCATCTTCCTCTGTTCTAAAGAGGTAAGAAAGTCCCCAGGAGACAGAACCTCAAAGGACCAGGCAGGAGGAGGAGGCTGATGGGAAGGGAAACAATTTTCACTGACACAGAAATAGCTTCCATGGTAATCAGCATTGACGGGAAAAGGAAATAAGGGGAATTTATGTGACAGTTTAATAGGGTTTTGTGAAATATGATATTATTTTAAAGTTTGCCTGAGTGAGGCAGACAGCACATTAGGGTGACTTCAGCTCTAAAAAAAGATGATGATACTGTATTTTAAACTCTGAAATTTGCCCCACTGTTTCTTTGGTGTGCTATGCAGTGCTGTGTATTTATATTGCACAGACATATATGTACACACTGTGGTGTGAGCCCCACTTAGATGCAAAGTCACCCCTAAGGAAAGCGAAAAACATGAGCGTAAGGAATGCAATGCCTGGGTATTACATGAAAGTTGGAAATTTCTACCCAGAGATAACAATCTATTTTTTTTTCCTTACTAAGGTTATACAAAGCATTCACCTATCAGTGTATTTAAGAATGTGCACCGTGGGCACAAATGTGGGCTCCGAATCACCAAACCCTGGAATCTGGGGAGAGGAGCTAGGGGAGTCTGGCTCCCTGGAACCAGCAAGCATGACAGCCCCCTGCTGGACGGACACGGTACTAACCCATTCCACTGGCTCATCTGTGATTAGCATGCGGAGAACCAGCAACTCAGAAATGTCACCTAAATAAAAAAGGCTTGTAAATTGTAATAGAAAAGAGTGTAATGAGAGAAGCCTTTGGGACCTGATAAGAAAGAATGAAAATGCAAAGTTGGAAATTCAGGACTCGTCAGCACGGACCAGATGAAACTGTACTCTCATTTTAGGAGTCTGGTACAGTTATTTAAACTAAAAATGCTGCCAGAGAGAAGGCCAGTCCATCAGGCTGTGAGAACTCCGTTATCTTTAATGCCCAGCTCCCTGGGCTCTGATTCTGCACTGACCAAGCCGTCTTCCAAGTGGATGCTTCTTCCCCGTACTTTCCAGACTATGCCTTAAATTGATGGAGTTTAACCTAGTCTGCTCTATTCTTTTCCTATTAGTTTCAAAATTATAGATTTTTATGTCTGTGTTTTTAGTGGCTATCTTTATACTATAAGTCTTCTAAGCAACATTTAAAGTTATTCACAATGTATTCCCTCCTCCCAAACATGACCGGAATTCTAGCATATTTTAAGGACCCATTAAACACTGTCCCCTGTTCTGTTATTGCTGTCCAAACTTTATCTTATTAAACAGTAAATTGGTGTTTCTAGGTGTGGGTTTACCTTTATTTCTCCTGTTTGGTATTCAGAATGCACTTTATATATATATTTTTTTTACCCAAAGCAATATACAGATTTCATGCAATCCACATCAAAATGCCAATGGCATTTGAAAAAGAAATAGAACCAAAAAAACATCAGATTTATACAGAAGCCACTTTTTTGAAAGACTCAAGTCTTTCTTCTATTCTGCAAAAGTTCTCAGCTATTATCTCTTGAAATACTGTATCTCCACCATCCCCTTCATTCTCTCTTGGAAGTCCTATTAGAAATATGTTTGTTAAAAACCATATGATCAGCCCGGCTGGTGTGGCTCAGTGGTTGAGCATCGACCCATGCACCAAGAGGTTGCTGGTTCGATTCCCGGTCAGGGCACATGCCCAGGTTGTGGGTCCGATCCCCAGTGGGGGGCATGCAGGAGGCGGCCAATCGATGTTCTCGCTCATTGATGTTTCTATCTGCCTCTCCCTCTCCCTTCTTCTCTCTCTAAAAATCAATAAAGAAAAAAAATTAAAAGAAACCACCACATGAGCGTTTGTTAAATAAGTACTGATTTGTCCCACTCTAGTCTTAACCAAGTTTGAATGAGGTCACTGAAAAGGCCAGTTCTCAGACATAATGTGAAGCTTCTCAAGTCCTCCTGAAGTTATTAAATGAGCTGGATGGAAAAAAGTGGGGGAGGCGTGTGCCCCTGCCATGGTTAGGTACCTTCGGAAGAGACCCAGAGGGAACATCTGAAAGCAACACATTAAATCAAAAATCTGAGGAACTTCATGGAAATACTTGCTGCCGGGCTGGGGTACACAAAGGGCTGAAAAAATAGCAGGTGACATTCTTTAAAATGTGCATGGAACCCACTCTGCTTTGATTCGAGCTTCTCTGGGAGAAGAAAAAGGTTTTATTTTTTTGAAAATTATGAAAAGGCACTGCAATCTGAGTTTTCCATTATCACAGGGATAAAATATCAATTTTTGTCAGGATAAAACGAAGCACCGATTGGCCCCGATAGGGAAAATTAAATTCCTGGCCTCCACTTGATTTGATATTTATCACTCCTTTACCCCAGAAATGTTCTGTCACAAAACATTAAAAAATTTATTCACAACACACCAAACAAACTTAAAGACTCTTAGAAACCAAAACTGACAAATAACAGGTGGGATTGAGAGAAAAATCAAAGGCTTGAGTGAGAAAGAGCGATAAAGGAAAAAAATCGGAAATATAGAGAATCTCAGGCAGCTCTGCAAAGAGAAAAGTGGGTGTAGAGAGACTGCGGACACAATTTTCATGTATGAGAGGCAAATATTCCATCTCCTCCTCCCCACTGTCAGGAACGGGACTACCCGCGTGGTCACTTTCAATTCCTTCCTGCAGACAGTTGCCGGGACAACCGCATCCATCACTTGGGGTAACTGAGACGCACAAATCTACAGCGAGTAGCCAAGAGCTCCCCACATCCCCAACGTCAGCTTTCCTCATTCAGGATCTGGGGATCAGAAGGATTCAGAGAACTCGAAATGAGTTCCTCAAAATGAACTCCTCTATCAAAAAGTTCAGACCGTTACATGTCGACTTGAATAGCTTAGATAAATCTCTTCTGTCTAATGTAAGAGGTCAGAACTCGGCTGTTAATTCTCGCTAATCTATTTTTTTAAGTTACCATCCATTTGGACACCAGTGTGGCCCTTGTTTCAGGTATTATCACTTGTCTCTTACAGAAAGGGAGTTTGTTCCCCCCTCACTAGGAAGGGCAGTTCTTGCCATATAAATATATCAATTATATACATATATCTGTGACATATAAATCAGTGAAGCTACTTCAGTTATGTAAACACTAGTGCTAGAGGTCATAATCATAATAGCATAAATTAGGACAAGATCTGATATCTAGTTAATGTGCTACCAGGCCATTCAATTTAAATAAAGACCCTACTATGTTGTAGGGAAGGCACTCTAAATAACTTGCAGAATTTTTTTTTAAGTGATTGACAAACAGCCCCCGTCTTTAATGAGATGATAAATATCAGAGCTGAGAAGCTGAGGATACACATTACTAAAAAAAAAATTTAAAGACATTGTATATAAAAGTACACAGTAAATAATGTGGGATTTCCAGTAAAGTGCAGGAATCAGTAGAGTCCTCGGGAGAAAAAATACTTTCTAATACAAAATCTGTAAATAAACCAACCAACCAAACAAACAAACCCCACTCCAGTCGGAAGGAGGTGGCGGATGCATTCGATTTCTAGATTGAAGCTGCATTTGGTACAAGCAGAAGACAAGCCAACAGGACATCAGAATGGTTCTACAATCGTCCACCTACTCTGTGACCAATGGCAAAGTACTCTCATTACAATAACAGTACCTATGTCACAGGGTTTTAAAATCACTAACACAATGCCTAACCCAGAGTAAGCACTCAGACATGTTAACTAGCTTTAACAGCTATTATGAGCGGCGGTGAAGACATGTAGCATTGGGTCCTTTGTCATGGAGAACCTGGAATTACAGATTGCTTCTAATTTTGTCAGTGATGGTGTTTAAAAAGAAGAATGATCAGGTCAGAGTGCGTAGGTTCTGATCGGAGAGAACGGGGACTGCAAGTGTGGAGATTATGGGTTAATATCATGCAAAGGTTAAGTCGATTGGTGATTACCTCCTCCCCACATAAAGCAGAGGTGATGGGAACAGAAAAGGAGGACGGTCCTTTGAAAGGATTTATCGGTAGGACACACAGGCTGGGCACTGAGGAGGGAATGAGAGGAAGAAGGATCCACTCTGATTACAATATTTTGGGCCTGAAGAGCTGGGAGATGGTGGCACCAAGAAGAGTAATTAAGGAGTGAACATGAGAAGACAGGGCTTCTGAGGGTGAGAGAACACATCACCTGGTCGTGAAGAATTAACTCATGGAGGATACAGACTAAGAACATGCTGCTGTATTTGGCAACTAGGAGGTCCTGGAGGAAATGTTTAAATATATTTATAATTAAAAAAAAAAAAAGAACGTTTTAAAAAATATGGGAATAAAGCCCACGTGCCCACCACTGAGTAGGATGATGAAACAAGACTTCGTGGAATGAGCGCGAATTGGGAAGTAGAAGCACCAAGTGCGAACAGATTGTTGTTTCAGAAGTGAGTCAGACTGGAGCATGAGGGGTAGCACCGTTAAGGGAGTACCATTTCCGGGTAAATGGGCCACGGAATATTCAGGTAAGAATGTGCCCCTGGAGAAGAAGATGGATGACCGAAGGAGAAAAAGAGATAAACTGATGAGTACGTCCGAAGGAAATGGGAGGAGAGAGGATGGAGCCCAGAAAGGTAAGTTGGACTCCGCTAACCAAAAGGTCTTTTTGCACCCTGTGAGTGTACCAAAGCTCAGATGGAGAGTAGAAATCAGAAATAAATTTGAAACATGGGGAAGTAAGAAATCCCGGTGGAGTCGTTACAAATTTGAAGGAAACAAATGAATATCAAAATTTCAGTTACAATGCAGAAACCCACTCTCATTTCATGCCAGTTCTATAATTCTCTGTACAGCAACATCCCTAGCAAACATGCAGCTTTGACTTAATTACCTCAGGAGACAGAGAACTCATTATCACACAGATCAGTTCATTCCATTTTTTGGACTGTTCTAATTGGATGAGGGTTCTTCTTTCTCCTGGGTTGAAATCTGCCTTCCTGTAGCTACCACACACCAGCCCTGCACCGGCTCTCTGGGACCACAGAAATTTAGGTAAAGCCTTATTTTCCAACTCTCTAACACATATCTGAAGATAGCAACCAGGCCCCAAGTGAGCTGTTTGATTCTAGCTAAAATAATCCCAGAGTCCTCAAATGTTCTCTCACCCAAGAAGAAGCTCTACACTGATATTCTCAATGTCTGTTCACAGAAAAACAGGAAACAATGTAATCCTCAGGGAACATGGGAAGGAAAACAGGCTTTAGGACTCAAGGAAAAGGAGGATTATTTGAATCCGTTGGTGTGGAGTCTGCTGATCGTGTGACGTCGGACAATCAGAGTATCCGTCTAGGACTCAGCCACCTCCATGTACAGTGAGAATTGATCTCGCCTCACTTCTCCATCACGCTCCACAGAAGAGACTGCAAAACACATGTCAGAGATCTCGCCCAAAGGAACCACTTTGTTTGCCCTGAATGAAGTCCGCCCCAACGCGTGCTCCAACCTGGAAGCCTGGTCATGAGAACCTTAGATCTGCTTCTCACATCCTTCCAGTGCCACCTCAGGGCAAAAGCCTCTGAGCTCATCAAGGTCATGGGACACGGCATAGGATCTGAGCTGTGTCCATCTGACTCACCCTAAGAGATACCTTGGGGTCAGCGTCTAAGTGCCACCTGGATCCGACACGAGCCAGTGAGCTGGACTCTTGGTGTCCCTCACCCTCAGAAAAACAAAGGGCACCTTTATCACTTCTGAAGACATAAACCCAAGGTTCGGATGCTAACTGATCTTGCAGAAGGCATCTGACTGTTTTTCTCTATTATTATCATTACTATTTGTTAATCTTCACCCAAAGATATTTTTCCATTGATTTTTAGAGAGAGGGGAAGGGAGGGAGGGAAGGAGGGAGAGAGAGAGAGAGAGAGACATGGTCATGAGGGAGACACATTGATTGGTTGTCTCCGCACGCACCCTGACCAGGGCTGGGGATTGAACCTGCAACCCATGTACGTGCCATTGACCAGGAATTGAACCCAAGACCCTTTGTTCCTCGGGCCGACACTCTACCGCTGAGCCAAGCCGGCCAGGGCTCTACCCTCTGGTTTTATTCCCAGTCTCTGTATTTCTCACTTCCGTTCCCCTCCCCTTCCCGGCCTCACCAAACAGCCTCTCCCTCTCTGTGGTGCTCCCTGTCACTGAAGCTCTTGCTTAGCATACATGAGCATTTCCCAGCATCCACATTTGGATTTAAAACTCAGAAGGCTTCTCTGTAGACTGCCTAAGGAGTGCGCGCATACAAGCAGCCAGCCACCTGGGGAGCTGTCCGGGGATGCTGGTGCTGAAGGGGAGAGGGGCTCTCAGAGTGGGCTCCCGCGAGCGGTTTATTAAATTCTCGTGATCAGGACGTTTGAGAAGAAAGACGCAGGAGATGTTCTATCTGCATAAACTCATAACACAGGGCATCCAGAATAAGGGAACCCTGCATGACATGTCACCGTGGGGACAGGACATGCTCAGTGTTGATGAAAACAAGTGCTCACATCCTCTTCCACCTGCCATGGCCCACGCACAGGAAGCAAAGACCCCAGTGTGTCCACAGGGCTAAGTGCCAATTCCGTTCCTAATGCAATAGAAAACTGTCTCAGAGCTCAGAGTGATATATCTGCATGTACGTATATAGATATGCACACCGACAGTGATAGACGTATGTATTACACACACACTATACACACACATAAACGTATGTATGTATGTATGTCTATGGGCTGCAAAAGTCATCCAATTTGGCAAAGGTGTGGGTGAAACGGAAGCTGAGTTTGAATTTCCGCCAGTTGTTGTGAGCCAGCAGCTCTCAAAACCAGATAGTAGGACCCTCTCACACACGAGTCACTTTCCTTCACTGATCAGTAAAGACATTAAAAATGGTCCAAGTGCATCACACTCCCGAGGCCAGCCCTCTGGGGTGAGTGCCAGAGCATTTGTTCACAAGGCTGCATATTCCCTTGACCGGTATTTATTCCAGCATGCTGCAGAGTGTACGGCACTTTTCTTGAGATATGTGTTGTGTACATGCATTCAAAACGATACATATATCTATGTAATTGTACAGATGAGAATGTATTACTTTTCTACTGCTACTGTAACAAATTACCACAACCTTTGAGGCTTAAAACAAACGCGATTTATCTCGTGGTTCCATAGTTAGAAACTCAACACCAGTCTCACCAGGCCAAAATCAATGTGTCACCTGCTCAGGGCTCTTATTTGGAGGCTCCGAAAGAGAATGTGCTTCCAAGCTTTTTCAGCAGAATTCAATTTCCTGCTGTTTGGGGGAGAAAGTCCCATCCCTGTGCTGGCTGACGTCCAGGGGCCTCTCGGGCTCTGTCCTCCGTCTCCAAAGGCAGCAGCAGTACATCTAGTTCTTTCCACACCAGTCTTTTTGAGGCCTCATCTGTCATACCTCTTCTGCCTCCTTTTCCACACCTGATTCCAGCCACAGGAAGGTCTCCGTGTTAAGGGCTCATGTGACTAGATTGAGCCCGCCTCCATTATCCAGGAAGATCTCCCTATTTTAAGGCCTGTAACCTTCATACCCACAGGGTTCCTTCATCAGGTAAAGTAACCAAGTCACAGGATCAAGGGACTAGGGAAAAGACATCTTTGAGGGGCCACTTTCTGGCCTACAACAGAGAATCTATGATCTACATTATTTTTTATGTTAAATGTCAACTGACATTTCAGGAATATTAGTTCATTACGCAGAATGATGAAGGTCACTTGAAGATGGCTCTCTTCTTTGTTATTATTTCTCATGTTTGTAAATCCACTTAACCTTATTCAGCCTTTCATTATCCTACTGATGACTTCTCCTCAGCTCCCGATCCATTTCCTTATTTTTTTATTGACTGAGTTTTGAGAGAGAGAGAGGAAGGGAGAGAGAGGGAGAGAGGGAGAAACATCGATTTGTTGTTCC
This sequence comes from Tadarida brasiliensis, assembly GCA_030848825.1. Lineage (NCBI taxonomy): Eukaryota > Metazoa > Chordata > Mammalia > Chiroptera > Molossidae > Tadarida > Tadarida brasiliensis. The sequence continues at coordinate 9,524,726 of CM061279.1, read as the reverse complement.
ATTTATTTATTCATTCCTTGGTTGATTCTTGTATGTGCACTGATGGGGATCAAACCCACATCTGGACGACACTCTAACCAACTGAGCAACCCAGTCAGGGCCACCTGAACCACTTCTGACGATGACAAAGACCAAAGACCTGTGCTGCAATCTAACCACTGTCCACCTGTCCTTCAGGAAGTTAAAAACTTGCCTTCACCCATCACCCACTGTCAAGGATCAAACCATGAATGAGCTAATGCCTCCGCCAGTATGATGATTCTATCTTGTAACTGGCCCTCCCCTGGGTTCTCCCTTTATTTTCACAAATCACCAAATGCACTTCCTTACTTATGCCTAGCTGAACCACACCTTAGAGTCATTTTACCTTAACTCTCAGTCTACCTGGATGCCCTGGGGGACCAGCTTCGGGGATAAGGGACAGGTTCAGGTGCTGGGAGCTCTGGGCATACCCTTGCTCAACCACACAGAGGCCATGACTGCCTCTGCCTTGCTGTTCAGTGTCTGCCCCTCTGGGGACTTTAAGCGCAGATCATATACTTCAGGAGTGTCCTCCACAGAGCTACATTCTCTGGAGTGAAAGTATCATTCTATCCATCAGTACACTCTGTCTTGTGCCATGCATGAAAGGAGGAGAGAAAAAAAAAAAAGCAGCTGCTTTGTCAAGGGCACATCAAGTTTATTGTAACCAGTACAACTACTGCCATGTCTCGTTACCAACACAACTCCTGGTCCAGTTCTCATGTTTTTCGGGACATCTGATGCCTTTTTTTTCTAATTTTACTTCCACACTGCCCTCAAAACCTGGACTCTGTTGTTGGATAGTCTATCAAATCTCTCCTTTGTGACCGCTTCTACATTTCTCCCTCGCACTCAAAATCACATTCCAATGGCTTTCATCCAAGTGTCTTGCACTTTCCAAGACAAACCTCTCTTATACCTGTATTTCTCTTATCCTTCAAATGATTTTATCATTAAATCACACACACTGCGAAATAATTGGCAGAGCTCTCCAAATGTGAAGAAATGAGAATGACATTTATTTCTTTCTCTTGGCAAGCGAAGGCCTTCCATTCTGGGATCAGGATGGGTTTCATTAATGTTCTCCACAGTCCTGGCGTCTCCGTTCATTAGTAAATGAAGCCTGACCTATGGCTGACCTCAGGGGCAGCCCATTAGATACGTCCTCGGAGTTGAGAACACTGCTTTCTGTTGATGGTCTTTGTTTGCAAGCATGCAACCGGATTGAGGCTGCAAGACTGTCCTGATCCTGGCCGATTTAATTTCGCAAATAGAGTTTTGTGAAACTCTGCCTTACTCTTTTTCCTGGCAGCAGCCTGAATATTCTCAAAGAGCCCACTGCCAAACTAATTTCCCCCACTCAGCTCTTCTGCAAAGCACGGTGGGAAAGCTACAATGGGTAACATATTACTGGACCCAGGGCAATAACTGAAAATCACATCTGAACCTTTTTTGGTCAATCATCTCTCCATCTCCCTGAGTTCCTTTTGTCTGGTATATACTGCAACAGATCCTTTGTAAAAGGAATGCCATAAACCCTGGCCAGTTCTGCTCAGCGGTTAGAGCATCACTGCTCAGACCAGAGGGTCGTGGGTTCAAGAGGGTCATGGGTTTAATTCTCGGTCAGGGGCTCGTGCCTGGGTTGCAGGCTCAATCTCTGGCCCTGGTTGGGGGGTCATGCAGGAGGCAGCCAATTCGTGTGTCTCTCTCACATCGATGTTCTCCTCTCTCTCTCTCTCTCTCTCCCCCTCGCACTCTGTCTAAAGATAAATGTAAAAAAAGAAAGAAAGAGGTCAGAAAAGGGAACAATGAATGTGGGGGCCGGGTATTAAGTAAAGGCTTTAACAGATGAGATGGGGGCCCGGTTTCTCTGGCTTCCCAGAGTGGTTCCTCTCTTTTCATTTCTCTTCCCCTTTCATAGCTATTTCTTCCCTCTTCTTTGTTTTCTCTTTATCTTCTTCGCCTCTCCTTTTCTCCATCTCCCCTCCTTGCTCCCGCTCCCTGCCAGTACCTTCCTATCCCCTTCCTTAGGGGACTCCGCAGGCTGGTGTCAGGGGGAAAGGCGCCCCGGGAGGCATCGGATCCCAGTGGCCGGTGAAAGGTGGGTGAGGGTAACTGGACAAGGAGACACACAAGTTCACGCCCCCATTGCCTTGTGGAGATGGCTCTTCCCCAGGCTTTTCTCTTTCAAGAGTTTATTAAATTCATTCACTGAGAAAAAGAAGAAACGTAAAAGAAATTATGAAGTCTTGAGGAAAATTGCTTTTTTGAAGGTTGAGGAGCATGACAATGGCAGCTCACGGAGCAAATGCACTTCTCACTGCTCCGGCGATCTGATAGATACCATTTTGCAAAGCGTCACTGACGAAATGCCGTGTTGGGGATGCGAATCTCGAAAGGCGGGATGAACCCTCGTCCGTTGGACACCCGATTCAAATGAGGTGAAATTCATTAATTTAAGAGGAAACGGGTCCGACTGAAAACCGAAATTTGTAAAACCTACACAGGGCATTTTCATGTGGGCAACATCTCCGGGATGTTGTGTATTTATTTCATTCCAGGTCTAAAAGGAAGGAAAATATTTCACATCCTGCACAATCAGAGCGGCGGCTTGAAAGAGTCCATTCCCTGTGACATTTGAGAAACACGCACAAACGATGTTCTGTCTCTGTGAACCAGTACAAAGCTTGTCAGGAACTCACTCGTGCCAGGAAAACATGCTCAGTCCCTTGGACACGGCCCCACTGACATGGGTAGCAAGATAAAGCCAGGAATGGTGACCCTGTGCCAATCCCGTACACTAAAGGCAACCGCCAATGGAGACTTTCCAGTCACCATCGAGTTACCCTTTAAACAGTTTAGTAAAATGGGTGCTTTGACATGTCCTCCATGAAATATGTATCCCCCATTTAGTAGATCACGTCTCCTAAGGCATTCATGCAAGGCTGGTTAAAAGAGTTTCAAACGTCTTAGTTTGCCTAGATGCAAGCAAGTCTGCCTCATTAGTGATCAATTACCAGCCAGGTCCACCCTAATAAGTCATTAATATATACCTTGTCCTGTCAAATCCCGTAATTGGGCACCACATGGCCAATAACCCATCAGATGCTGTTATTAATAAAGCCCTCAAAGTCACACCAGGACCCACACTGCGTAAACGAGACACCAAATGGGGTCATTTTTCATCGCCTCCTGACTTGGCCGGCAATAGATCAACGCAAACCAGCCCGCGCTCGGACCCAGAGGCAGAGTCTCGTATCATTAGCATCGATTCTCAAAGCTCCCACCAGCAGGGCCGTCTGCACGCGCTCCTTCCGTGGATGGGTGAGCTGTGCCTGACTGAAACAGGTCCATTTCTCAGAAGTCTCTGCTTCTCCTCGTCCATGCATTGCCAGGTCAGAGGGCTTGTTGTTCAAAGGACGGCAGAGAATGAGATCACATCCTTTATCAATTAAGGGCTCTTTAAAAGAGAAGCTATTCATGTCCAGCAAAAAAAAACAAAAACAAAAACAAAAAACGGAAGGGAGGGTTGAAGAGAGAAATTAATTACAGCAGCCAGAATCAGGCAAAGGAGTAAGGACAGGGAGGAACTTCCTGTCCTCAGCCCATGGGGACTGCCCTCATCCAGAGAATCGTGTAGGGTTTTTCCACGACTATAGGATTTTACTCATTCATGCATGCATCCATTCAGTGATTTATTCTTCCACGCATTCCGTCATCTGATGAATATGTATTAAGCTAACCAATCATCAGGCTTCGTGCCAGACCCTGGGACGGAAAAAGACTGCTTTGACAAATAGCTCTGCATCTTCACTCGTTCAGGAATGGCCGAATTTCAGAAGCTGCTCTCCTTGTACCTGCCCTCTGCCTGCTCCTCCAAGGCATCCCTCGCATCTCAGTTTTAAATGGCACCTCCTCCAGGAAGCCCCCCTTGACTGCGCCCTCCCATTATTAGGTCACAGCATTCTGCACTTTGCCCATTCTCTCTCCACTAAGGTCATCTCTCTTCATATCCGCTCCCAGAGCCTAAAACAATGCCTGAGAAAGAGGAGAGAGCTAATTAATATACCGAGAATGCATGCCTAGGTTGAGTAAGGAATTGACCGTGGAAAGTGACGCTGTCCTATGCTCACTGACGGCATTGCATGACTGAGGGAAGAACAGGAGTCAGGACAAACCAAGGACTCAGTGGGACATGGCAGACTGGCTTTCCTTCGTGTCCTCCCATTAGTCGTACCATTTCCAGCCATACTGAGGCCTGGGGTCCCCCTAAGGCCCACATTTTCAAAACATTGACCTTAGAGAGAGAAAGGGAGGGAGTGAGAAACATCGATGTGAGAGAAAAACATTGATCGGCTGCCTCCTGCAGTCACCCTGACAGGGAATCGAACCCACAACCTGGGCATGTACCCTGACCGGGAATCGAACCTGCCACCTTTTGGTGCATGGGACAACACTGCAGCCAACTGAGCCACCCCGGCCAGGGCCAAGCCCACATTTGCAATCATCAGAGCATTAACAGCTAACGTTTAGGAACCGCTTATCTAGCTGAGCAAAGCGTCTGCCTTGCATTATCTGATGTCATAACCCAAGCCACACCCAGAACGTCACTATTACTATTTTTGAAGTGAAGACCCTGAGGCTCACGAAATGTAAACGGCGTGTCCCGGACCAGGCAGCGGGCAAGCAGGAGAGGGATCTGTGCTCCAACCCAGGTCAGTCTGACTCAGGCCCCTGGCCTGTGGCCACTGGACTAGACCGCTTCCTTCTGGACGCGGGGGTCGGGAACCCATGGCCACCGCATACAATGCCCAGCCCGCCTGCTGCACACCAGTGGACGCCATGCACACAGGTCGTGATGTGTCCTTATCTGTGCTACATGGTCACACGTGAGGGGGATGGCCACCTGTCACCGAGCCATCAGCTTGACCCCGGGCACAAGTGCAATACCCACCTCCCGAGGAAGCTTTGAAAGGAGCGTTCCTGCCACTGCCCGGTCACACCACTCCACCGACCGCTCGGGTGACAGTCACGGAGACGCTAAGGCCTGTGGTCCAATTCCACGTTTCGTCCACATCGCGCGGGTGCCGGGGCTGTGCCCCCCTCCGCGCTCTGCCCATCAATACACATTCAACGAGATTTCATTCCACTCCGACGGCCCTCCGGTTAATTTACACAGTGCCAAACTGACCTTTCCAAATGGGTCCCGCGGCACGGTGAGAGCGAGGGAGATTTACTGCCAGGAACCGAAAATATGCTACCTTGTGAAATATGGGTTTTTTCACGGCTCCGTTGGAACTTCGTATCAGAAAGCGCGGAGCAGTTCACTGATTCTTCACCAGCTGAGGACGGGAAAAGGCAGGCCGGGGACCCTGGGGGCCGTATTTCACGGCCCCATCACATGTCCACGTGGGTGATGAAAAGCCTCGCGAGCAGCGGCCACTGCAAGGCCTGCTGGTCACATTCTGGAGAAGGAGATGGATTCCTCTCTGAGCGGGAAGAAACTTAAGAACCCACGGGCACCGCAAAAGCCGGTACAAATTTCCCCGGTGAATTCTTCTGAGAAGGGGAAAGTTCTCCAAGTCTCCCTCCCTGTTGTAATCTTTGGTTCCTCCAAGAACATCCATCAAGGATTTCGTCCATGCTCTTCTGAGCTCGGGCATGACTTGGAGGGTGTCTGGATTGGTCCACCATGAGGCATCTACACTGTGAGGAGATGCAGAAGCAAGGATACTTTCTGCAAAGACCAGGGCATCCGTAAGGGCACTGGCAGGAAACAGCACCAAAAAACACAGGGGGATGCGAGAGGGGTGGTACAGGACCCCGGGGGCTAGCTGTGAGCGTGTGGGGGCCTGAGGGTGCAAGGGAGTTACCCTAGAAAGGGCCGTGGTGTGCTCTGACCTTCAGAGGAGGGATGCAGCCAGCCCACTGCCCAAGAGGAAGCTGGGAGAAGAAATATTTGTATTTCACCCTCCTCCCATTTTCCAGTCTGTTTGTATTGTGTTCCATTGGCCCAGCCAAACCCAAATCATTCCAGAAAAGGATCCCATTGGTATAGACCATAAGGAGTAGCCTTCCAGATTGTCCAGTCACTCTCCTGGGCTGGAGAACAGCTGGAGGGGGTGCCCTGAACCTATGCAGCACACCGACAATTCTGAAAACCCACCTGCACCCCTGCCCAGCCGTCCTCCCTCTGATCCCGTGGAGACCTGTGCCTGTGTGGCTGACAGGTGAGCGACTGTACACAGCCCCTTAGTTAGTACACTGCCGGCTGTAGCGAGTTTTCTTCGAATTCACAAAACGGTGCTCTCGCGGTCAATTCTAACACGAATTACTTCGAGTATATCCTTTCTTCTCCACTATACCATGAGGCAGAAAGGGTGGTTTCTTCTTGACCAACATAAACCAAGAACCTCCTCCCACCAGGCATGCTGTACAACCTATGATTTCATTTCGTCATCAGAGCCAATAGACAGATGAGGACCCAAGGTCAGAGAAAGTGCCTTTTACAAAGGGACAGGCAAGAGGCACCCACCCGTCCCACTGGGTGGTGTTGGGAGAGACCTAATGAGAGTCAAGACTTTCTGAATAACGGCTCCGTACGGGACAGAGCAGAGACCTAAAATCCATTCTTTCTGACTCTGACGTTCCAGTTTTCAACCACCCTGTCGCTCTGTCTCTTACCCAGTTTTGAAATCGCTACAGTTCTTAGTAAGGTGTCTGCTGGATGGATGGACATCGTCTGATTGAACGAAAACACAATTCTCAGTCTCCATTACTGTACCCCAGGCCAGAGCGTCTTGACTTCCTCCCTTCATTCATTTATTACTTTCTTAATCATCCCACAAGGTAGAAAAAGAACAGGACAGCTAGCCCTGGGTCTCACATGGTACACAGTATTTCCGAGAAAAGTGTCACAAACAAGTCAAGGAACACAGTTGAGTGAATAATCAAATAACTATGTACAGTGTCTAAAGAATGACCAGAATTCAGCTATTTCTCAAATGCTTGTCCCGAGAAAAGCTTAAACAATGCTCGAGAACACAGTGAGGGCTGGCTGACAGGGAAATGACAGGAAAGAAAAGATATTAGACGACCAGGTGAGAACGAAATAGGAAAAGGGACCAATTTAAGGTCCCTTTGTTATTATGAGAAAAGCACGCAGGAGGAAGGAGAACAGTCCATGGGCTTCTACAAACCAGGATTTCAATAACTAATCCCTGATTTTAACATCTCTGTTCAAGAAAACATTCATCTAAGCAGAGTAATTTTTTTTTCTTTATTGATTTTTTTAGGGAGAGGAAGAGAGAGATAGAAACATCGATGAGAGAGAACATCGATTGGCCGCCTCCTGCATGCCCCCCACTGGGGATCGGGCCCACAACCTGGGCATGTGCCCTGACGGGGAATCGAACCGGCGACCTCTTGGTGCATGGGTCGACGCTCAGCCACTGAGCCACACCTGCTGGGCTGACCTCTTTATTGACTCCTGGATGTCCCCACCCTTTCTCCCTACCATATAACAAAAAAATTAGGTATTACGAGCTTCATTTTTAAGAAAGAGAAAAAACGGAGGTTTATAAAAACAAAGACTCGCTGAAGTCCACGTAACCACGAAGCCAGGATTCGAAACCAGGTCCCTCTGTCCTTTACAACAGACAGCAGGGAGCCACTCGGGGGGGGGGGGGCAGGCCGCAGCACACCCTTCTGACAGTTGCTGACACTCCCCACATCACAGGACCGGTGTGTAAATAAATTACCGTAGGTGTGTTTTTTCCATCAGCAAGTAATTAGGCCAGTCACAGCTGCCAGAGGCTCACTCCAGATCCTTCTGGCCCCTTTATGAGTTTTATACCTGTCTCTGTCGGCAATTAACAGAGTCAACGGAATTTTCTACGACTTACCTCAAAATGCCGTATGTCACAAAGGGACGTGTACAGAAGCAGCAGCTGACGCCTCAGGGAAACACAAGCAAACACTAAGCACATGAGCCTTTCTGCTGCGTACGTGTGCCCGAGATTTATCTTCTTTTATGTGGCTCCCATCACTTCCTGAAATAAGGAAGCCCCAATAAACTAATTTCTGGTGACATTTGCATTCAGACCAGAATGTCTGCATCCAAAGAATAAAATTTACTACCAGAGAAGAAGGCGGCGGCGTCGTCACCTTCAGCGTCTGAAGTCAAGGACAACGTGTCTGGCGGTGACACATTAAGAGCGAAACCCTTAGCTGGTGTTTGGAATGTCACGACTCTATCAGATAAGAACATCCTTAGCTAAGTCCACAGAGCAATGAGTGTAGGTTAATACATAACCTATGTAGGTGAATGCCTATGTCTCCTCTCATTGCTTCGTCTTTCCACCTCCTTGTCCTCCCCAGCCCCAACCCGGGGTCAGCGCATCCATTAGGTTTGTCCACTCCCGCAGACCTGCCGCGTGCTGCTGGGAGGACGCATCCACGGAGAACGGAGCCACACAGAGCCATGGTCTCCCCTAGCAGTAGCCTTTAAGTCACTCTCTGTCACCCAACTCAGAGTCACTGCTCAGTTTTTTCTCCCAGTCCCCTGACTGATCATTTTTACTTTGAACGCTCTCCTCCCACCCTCCCACCCGTCCGCCAATGCTCTCCCTCTCTCCACACAGGAGAGGAGGGCTACAGGGCGTGACGTCTCTTTCCTGCTTCCTGTACCGATAAGCGTGTTTTCCTTGGTTTCTAAATCCCACCTTCGTCCCTTCTGTCTCAAGGCAGAGGTTCCTTTCCAACTGTTCGTGACTAGTCTGACTGTCCTCCAAATTCTCTGGGACGTTTTGTCGTCAGTTATTCCCAGTTAGGGCTGTGCCTTCGATATTTTTCCATCTCAAAACTAGCTTCCATTCTCGCCATGCGTTTTTAGAAGCTTACTCACACGTTTCAGTCTTTAAGTAAAATAAGCAAAAGACAAAAAAAAAATCAACACCAAAAAGCCAGTGTATACCTACTTCAACCCTAAATCCTCTCTGATCATTGCCCTAGTGGTCCCTTTCCCTTAACAATGAAGCTTCTCAAATGGTCTTCTTCCCCATCAGCCAACCTTCCCGGGCAAGGAAATGAATTTCCTCTTTTTTTCGCAACCTCAACTAACTTGGCCTCGCTGCGGTATTTGACCACCTTATGTACATTGCAGAATACACTGAAAACCATCCTTTGTACTCCTCTCCCTTCTTTGTGGAAGAAATCAGCAAATGAAAATAATTGAACAGAAATTCTTTTCACCCACTTCAGGTGGCTAAGAGAGAGACTCTCATCGCTCCTGTAGCCCAACAACTCTGTGTGTTGCTTCAGAAGAAAATATCTTCTTGACGGAATGGGTATCCATGGCTCATATGAAACGGAACTGGGTTGCCCTGACCGAAGGGAAAAAGAAAGAAAACGTGTTCGCTTGGTTAACGTGTGCTGGCTTTGCTGACGGTGAGAGCAACCCCAGCTCTCAGAGAGAGACAGGAACGGAGCACCACAGGCATTCACTCATGGTACCAGAGCTGCACAATTCCCTCTGGACCTCAGAAAAGTTCTCCAGCATCGATCTGAGGTCTACGTGACCAAGTTTGGCAAATACAGGCTTCAAGGGGGCAGAACATCCTGTTCGTGTGGGAAGGGTTGGCATTTTCCTAAGAAGTGAGTGGGGTGCTGCCTTTGGAGACTTGAGTGTAGCAAATCCAGGAGAACACTCGAAGGAATTAATAAGTGACATTTAAAGGAAGGGATCATTCCTGTGAGGCACCATCCTTTCAAAGACTCCAGGTACTCCCCGTCTTGACACAAGAGAGCAACTAAACCAGGCAGGTACTCTTGTAATTGTTTCTCAATTAGCACATGAAGGGCTGAGTGAGACATGTTGAGCTTCTGTTTTTTCCTCATAACACACACCTCCTAGTGGAGAAACGGTGAGATGATCTTCCCTGTGAGCATCCCTGCGCGTTACCTGGGGTGCTAAGATCTACCACAGTGCAAGATATAGGTTAATACCTAGCAAATTACATCCCTCCAAAAAGCAACACGTGATAGACTGCTCAGAGAAAAGGAGAAACATCACAAAGAGAGGTCAGTGCAAGTCCATTAAATTCACAAAACACTGTGCAAAACTGAGCACCAATGGTCCGTGACCTCAGTCGAGGAAAAGGAACCGTTTCAGAGGTCACACCATGATGGAGTCGGAGCCATCAGCTTTTTAGAAATTAATTTTACACCTGGATGAGAAGTATCACTATTAAACTCAGAGACTCGAACACATTTAGCACGAAGGTCCGAGCAGACTTTCACACAAGCAGTTATCTCACTTGCAATGCCCTTCCCTCCAGCCAGATTACCCTTAGCTCTATCTGCCAATCGGGTGACTCCCTTTCCCGATAATGGATGAAACTCCATCACAGAGTTTGTTAACGTAACCACTGGCAACACCGAGGCGGCCACCCAGTGAAATGCGTGTATGTGATTTTTGTTTTCTGGGTATGAAGTCTACTTGACATGTTTTACATCGATTGTTAAGGTCATTCAGGTGTTTACATAACTACAGAAAAGCCAAACACTGTATTGTTTCTAAAGCTATTTGGCACATATCACTTTCTGGGTCCCCACGACCATGCTGACAATAAGACATAACATGTGTAACACGGACTTCTAATTCTGGAGATGTAGTAGATGCAACACCCTCAATTCAACCTCCGCACCAAAGCAACTGAATAGGTGGGTAAAGCACAAAGTATCAGCATGGTGGTCTAGAAAGGAGTTGTGCTGTGCTCCAAAGCAAAGTGAAACCAGAATACCTGGAGAACAAGTGAGGATCGAAACCCGCTTTGACGCTGAGAGCTTCCCGCCAATCCCTAAAGAGCCTGAGTGTCTGCTTTGCTGACTGCACAGGGTTCAGGAGACAGAAGCAGCCCAGGGTCTGGTCAAGGTGAGGAACTGAATAGGAGAACACTGCAAAAAGCTGGTGCTAAGTAGGGCTATATTCATAGTACAAAAATGAGCCAGAAGCAAAAAACCCTTTTGCAAAGGGGATAACAAGAAAAACTGCCTGATTTGATTCTGGTGCTACTCTGGGAAAGTACTCACGGATAGCTGGTATTCAGTCCAAATTCACACCATCTATATAGTTTAAAAGTCAGTAAGCCAAGAATTTAACTTAAAGTGGACGCAAGTTGAAAGTCTTCTGGGTAACTGGCAGAAGAAATTCTCTGAGGAGGAAGCCCAACCCAGATTACAAAGTTCCCTCCGATGCAGATTCAAGTTATTGGGCATCTTACAATCAATATTCACAAGGCAAACAAGAAACAAGATACTACAAATGAAAACCAGCAGAAGCAACTGGCATAAAAAAATTTTTTAAAAAGACTCCAAATACACATAGTGTTGGAAATAGTTACACTAGTCAAATACAAACACGAAGAAATTTCAAAGTAGAACTATTATAATCAGACAAAATTCTCTTCAAGGCACTTGAGATCAAGAGATTGCTACATAATGACCAATGTTTCCATTGGTTAGGAAGATACAATGTAATTCTAAACTTATACGCAACTAGCAACATAGCCTCAAAATAGGTAAAGCAAAATTTGTTCACTAAACAAGGAAATGTGAACAAGCCCACCACTGTAATGGAAATGTTTGCACAATTCCCTCAAAAATGATAGGTCAAGCAGTCAAAGAAGTTATTAAAGATATAGGAGATTCAAATGACATAAATAATATCTTTGATCTAAAGCATATATAGAGGACAGTTGAAGAATGCACATTTCTTTCATGTACCCATAAGATATTTATAAAACACAACTATGGATCAGGCCATAAAGATGGCCCCAACATTATCAATGGCTGAGGGAGAAGCAGATGACATTTTCTGTTCATAATGCAGATATTTTAATATCAAAATTAAATAGGTATCTAGACAAACTCCATCTATTAGAATATTTAAAAGAAACTCTTCATTAATTCATGAGTCAAAAATGAATCATAATGGATATTAGAAAAATTTTAGCACTGACAGAAAATTAAAATAGCACATAGAAATGCCAGCAGTATAGAACTAAAGTGATATTCAAAAGGGAATGGATTGCCTTAAATCCTTATATCAGGAAAGAATAAGGTATAAGCAATGTTAACAATAAAAATAAAGCCACAACTACACTCATATTAGAGGAAATATGATCAAAATTAAACCGGCAATTTTTGAAATGGAGATTAAAGAGACACATTGCCAGGGTGGGGGGAGATCTTACCAAACATGCTACAAAGAAATTGGAGGGGAAGGTTAGGGTTAGGGTTAGCAACCCAGGCAGAGCTGATTCATAGGAAACAGAGGAAGGGACAGGCTGCCCCTCCTATAAGCTACAGGTATGACCCTCAAAACAAATTTATTTAAACCACCCTGACTGGACCTGATACCCTGCAGAGCCCAGTGCCATGGAGGAAGGGAAAGCAGCCCAGAACCAATACATCCAAATGGCAAGCCCCGAAGGTAAACCAGCCTCAGTGCTAGGGAAGTCTCCCCCACAGGACAACCTGGGATCCAGTCCCACAGGGCTCCAGCCAGGAGGCCCAGGGCCAGGCAGGGAGAACGACTCACATTGGCCTGCACCAGAGAACTGCCCCAGAAGACAGGGCGAGTTTTACCAAACATTCAAAGAAGAACTAACACCTATTCTCCTCAAACTATTACAAAAAATTCAAGAGGAAGGAAGACTTCCAAGCTCTTTTTATGAGGCCAGCATAATCCTAATCCCCAAACCAGACAAAGACACTACAGAGAAAGAAAATTACAGGCCAATGTCCCTGACGAACATAGACAAAATTTTAGCAAATCAGATCCAGCAATATATCCAAAAAATCATACACCATGACTAAGTGGGATTTATCCTAGGGACACAAGGCTGGTGCAATATTTGCAAATCAATAAACATGATACACCACATAAATAAAATGAAAGGTAAAAATCATATGATCATATCAATAGATGCTGAAAGAACATTTGACAAAATCCACCACCAGTTTCTGATAAAAACACTCAACAATGTGTGAATAGAAGGATCATACCTCAACATAGCAAAGGCCGTATGTGACAAACCTACAGCCAACATCATACCCAATGAGCTAAATCTAAAGGCATTTCCCTTAACAGGAACAAGACAGGGATGTCCGCTTCCACCACTCCTATTCAACATAGTGCTGGAAGTCCTAGCCACAGCAATCAGACAAGAAGAAAAAATAAAAGGCATCCAAATTGGAAAGGAGGAAGTAAAACGGTCATTATTCACAGGTGACATGACATTGTACACAGAAAACCCTAAAGACTCCATCAAAAAACTACTAGATTTAATAAATGAATTTGGCAAAGTAGCCTGATACAAAATCAACATCCGGAAATCGTTGGCATTTTTATATACCAATAATGAACACATAGAAAGAATCCCCCCACCCCCGCCCCCCCAAAAAAGGCCCATCCACCATTGCAACAAAAAAATTAAGATACTTAGGAATACACTTAACCAAGGGTTAAATAGACACATTACCAGAGGTGAGAGATCTTATCAAACTTATGTGAAAAAGAAATTGGTGGGGGGAGGCAGAAGAGGGTATGGGAGCATAAATGATAACAGAAGGAGACTTGACTTGGGCTGGTGAGCACAATACAATATACAGATGATGTGCTATAGAACTGTAAACCTGGAAACTGTATCCTTTTATTAACCAATTTCACTCCAATAAATGCAATTAAAAATAAACGAATAAATAAAAAATATTGCATTAAAAAAGGAAAGAAATCAGAAAACCGAAAATACATTATTGAACCAATAAAGGAATTACTCAGTAGGTTAAAGCTTCTCACAAGGAAGGACCAGAAGCAGAGCTATCCAGAGGCAAATTCTCCCAAATCCCTAACAAAGAGGTCATTGTAATATTACACAACTCGTCCAGAGGACAGAAACAAACAAACAAAAAGAAATGTGTCCTCAATTTATTTTAAGGGTCAAACAGCTCCCGTACCAAAAGCAGAGACAACAAAAGAGAAGAAAATTACAGGCCTCTCATAACCATGGACATATATGCAAATCATATATAAAATAAGATCAAATTTAATCAAGCAATGTATAAAAAAGATAATATATTATGACAGATGGGTTTATACCAGGATTGCAAGTTTAGTTTAATATTAGAAAACCAATTAATGTGATTTATCTCAATAACATATTGAAGGGGGAAAACTATCTGATAATCATAATAGATGTGGAAAGAAGCATCTAATATAATTCAACATCAATTCATATTAAAATTGTTTAGCATATGGGGAATGGAAAAGCAAGCACTTTAACCTTATAAATGAAATATATACATACATACCTTCAGTAAGTGTCATTCTTAATGGCGAAATTTAAAAGCATTTCTTTTAAGATTAAGAACAATACTAAGATACTATTACCATTATCATTTCTACTAGCTGTTCATCTAAAAGTCCCGTATTAAAAACAAGAAAAATAGACAAAAGATAAAACACTTAGAAATGAAAGAAAAAGAACCCTATCATTTGCAAATGATATGATTATCCACACAGAAATCCCTATGTACAAAAAATTATTAAAATTTAAAAAGTATTCATTTTAAAATACAAAATTGATATAAAAAGATAAATCTCACTTCTCTCTACCAGTAGCGATCATTTCCAAAAGAAGTTTTCTCAAAATATATTATTTACAATAGCCCATAAATATATAAAGTGTTCAAGAATAAAATTATGACATAAAAGCCAGCGCTTCATACAAAAATCATGAAACTTTATGAAAACTACTGAAGAACCTTCTCTAAATGGAGAAATACAACATGCTGTTGGAAACGTCCTGGACAGATGCATTTGACATCACAGAAATGTCCATTTTTTCCTATAGTGATAAAATTTCAATAAAGCCCCATTAAAATACCATTAAGCGTTCTTCTATTACTGTTTTCAAATTGCGCACGCGAATACAGGTTTCCCCCGCTTCCTGAAGGTTCACTTTACGCCACTTTGCTTTTAAGAAAGACCTGCATGCGCACATGTTTTGCTAACCAAAAGAAATCTGAAGAGGATTTTTGCTTTTACAAAAAAAGATGGCTAAAAGCGAAAACAGCGCCGGGCGTTGATTTTGCAATGGACCATTCGAGTCAGTGCACACCTCACACCTAGAGCTGTGAGGGTGGCCCCGCCAGCTTCTCCCCTGGGAACCAGCTTCTCCCCTCGGAACCACCTTGGGCCTCTCGGCACCAGCCCCGGAGCTCTGGACTGTCCGTGAGCCCCTGAGCCGTATCTCCGGTTATTCAGTGTGCCCTTAGGTAACCGCTGCTTCCTTTACACCATTATAGCCTACAGAAGGTTTCAGATAATGGAGGAAAGCTATCCTAAAATGTATTTGGACATGAAAAAGGCCAAAAATAGTTAAAATGCTCCTGAAGATGCAAAGCACAGGGCTTTCCTATTAGATACCAAAATTTATTTTAAATTATAGAAATTACAGCGATATGATACGGGCGCAGAGATGGGCCAATAGAACAATCAGAAATAAGAGATCAGAAATAGAGCCACACACCCGGAAAGAAAATGTGATAACAGAGATGGCCTTGCACTTGGGTGGAGGGAAGGACCCATGTAGAACGTGGGGGAAGACAAAGCAAAGCAAAATGGAGGGAAATTTCACAAAAGAGGAAATCCAAAGGGCCTAGGGAAACTTTTGAAAAAAATGTTCAACTTTGTTTTATCCAAGAAACGCCAATTAACATTATGAGAGATCGACACACTTTTGGTTGCCACCTGTGATTGCATTTCTCTGGTTTGAAAATTGTTCACCTGAATAAATTTCTCCTTTTACTGCAATTCAATAAAAACAAACAAGTCAAAAAAAAAAAAAAAAACTATGAGCGATCATGACATACTCATCAGACAGATAGTCAGAAAGTTGGAAACCTCTGAGTATTAGCCAGGATGCGTAGCAACTGTAACTCTCATCTGCAACTGCCAGGAAGGTAACTTTGTATAAATAACCACTTCAGAAACCCCTGTTGCATTTTCTGCTAAAGCTAAATACCTACCTTGAGATGCACAGCCCTGCATCCAGGGATTCTTTTTCCAGGGATATACCCAGGCTAGAGAAACCCGTACACACATCAAGAATGTTCATTGCAGCCTAGCCTGTAACCAGAACAATCCAGATGGATCAACAGTAGAATGGAGGGGTAACTATAGTTATGTTCACACAATGCAATACTATGTAGCAACAAAAATAAACCACAGTGAGAAACTTTTTGGTTTTTAATGTCCTTTCTGGCAACAAAGCTACAAGGGGGAAACTGATCATTTAGAAACCACAACCTACAGAATGAACCCTGGCTCCCAAGAAAGACACACTGTGTCCAACTGAGCCATGTGTGCATTACACGTTACATAAGCTCAAACTCCTTCAATGCCAGTTTCTCTAGATCCACAGATTCCAAGAGAAAATCCTCAACAAAACGATCTAACAGAATCTCTGCAGGAACTCATATACAATCTGGACACAATCACCGACTATTCATTCCAACAGCATGGTGTTCGGTGCTGGCCAATCCCTGCCAACATTATCTATGACCAACTCCAGCCTCCACACCGAGAAATGCCCTCCCGTCACTCCTCTTTGGAAATGCCCAGTGCTCTCCATTGATGAATCCGCTGCACGTTTATAAATCTGACCTTGTTTGACTATAAGTCTGCCTCTAGTGGTCTTTGGCCCCCAAGGTTTCATCAATAGCTTGGATAAATTGATAAATTTATCAATCACTCTTAAGAGATGCACGGCAGAGGCGAGTACTACAGCCTGATTCCAGTCATTAAACAATCAAAGAGGCAAATACGCTACATATATTTTTATGAAACATACATATGTGATTAAACTATAAAGAACAGCAGGGAAATAATTAACACAATGTTCCAGAGGAAAGAGGAGACATGAGACTTGGAAAAAACACTCGGGACTTTGTAGGAATTGGCAACTTGTTTTTAATGGGTGGTAGGCAAACAGGTGGTTGTTCTATTCTTTTTTACTCGACTTATGCATGTTATAGGTTGTATTGTACATAGACTATGGCTCATGGTTGTTGTTGTTTTTTTTTAAATTAGATTTTCAAAGGAGGTAACCGGGGCTAATGCTGGTTAAACGGTATGCCCAAGCGAACGCAGCTGATTAGAACATACAGTTTCTGACGACAGAGATTGTGCACTGCTGTATTCCCACTGCCCAGAATGGAATAGTTCATGAAGCAGATGCACAACAAGTGTTTGTTGAATAAATGGAGAAGCTGGAACCCACCTATTTAATACCACTCAATTTTTTCCACTCATGATGACATAATGCATGAATCAGTAAGTCCCAGGAAGAAGGCTGATGTCAATAATGTCATCAGGACCTCTCCATTGAAATTGGGTGCTTATATCCTATAATCCTCTATTTCAAGAATGTCTAGGGCTAAACCTGGCCCATCTCTTATTTTTATAAATAAAGTTTTATTGGAACACAACCATGGCCATTTGTTTACGCATTGGCTATAGCTATTTTTGTGTTACAAAGCCAGAGTGGAGTAGTTGACATAGAAACCCACTGTCTCCCAAAGCCTAAAATATTGACTGTGTCTTTACAAAAAAAGTGTGCTGATCCCAGCTCTATTTCAGGAAGCACACCAACTCAACCTTCCTCCCAAAGCTGGCTGGTGATGAGCGTCACAGCCCCGGCAACTCTCTGAACCTCTTGTGGTTTTAATTTCCCCATCTTGCAGGTAGTTCATCATCTGAGAGAGTTGGGCAGATCCGGCATTCACAGTTCCTGAAGTTGCTCGTGTCCACCCCTACTTTCTCTGATGCTGTTTGGAAAAAATTCTTCTCTCTCATTGCTTCTTTAAAAAAAAAAATGTTTTTATTCATTTTTTTAGAGAGAGATAGAAACTTCGATGTAAGAAACATCTACTGGCTGCCTCCTGCACGCCCCCTACTGGGGATCGAGCCCACAACCCGGGCAGGTGCCCTGACCAGGAATCGAACTATGACCTCTCCTGTGACCTCTCCATCCATGGGACGATGCTCAATCCACTCAGCCACAAGGGCCAGGCTCATTGTTTCTCTGTTTATCTCTCCCTCGTTCTTTTTTACCAAGGAAATCTCTGTGTTGACAAGATACTGTTTTGCTTTCTTTTTTTCCCCAAAGGCCTATCTAGCCACCTAATTCCCAGCTGCACTCATCACCTTCTGTTTGTGACATCATTATCAGTTGCCATGGAAACAGATGAGCTAGAAACTCAGTTGACTTACAGTGGTTTGTGGACACTTCCCTTCAGAAAAGTACTGAGAGCCTGAACGCCTAAAAATCTGAGAAAGAAAAAGTGGATGCCCGGCTGGTGTGGCTCAGTGGTTGAGTGTGGACCCATGTACCAAGAGGTCGCTGGTTCGATTCCTGGTCAGGGCACATGCCCAGGTTGTGGGCCCGATCCTCAGTGGGGGGCATGCAGGAGGCAGCCCATCGATGTTCTCTCTCATCGATGTTTCTCTCTCTCCTTCTCCCTTCCTCTCTCTCTAAAATCAATGAAGAAAAAATATTTTTTTTTTAAATGGAGAGGAAGGAGAAGCAGGAAACGGAGGAGAGGCAGGAGGTACCACGTGGCACGTTTGTATATGCTGAGATGATGGCACCGGTGAAGGATGGCAGACCAGCAGACCAGCGGTCTTGGAGGCTGTGTGTGTCCAGTAGGACAACTGCATCATCCTGGCAGGTGCGGATTCTCCAAGTGAAGGATAGGAAGCTAGAAATCAGGACCCAGTACCCGAATGAGATCGGGGAGGAGGTCACAGTGAGTCCATCAAAGCGAGAGTTGTGCAGCAGAGCTCAGGCTGGTGCTGTGAGCACAGTCAGGAAGACGAGAATCGGGTCGAAACGGAAACTGTGACACTGTCAGCTCTACATCCTCTGACCTGCCATCTTCTCTCCAGGAACGTGTTCCCAGCTTCACAGGTGGGAAGCGCGTTCTGGCCGGCAGAAAGTCAAGGGACCCACCGATTCTCAAACACTCTGAAGGGCACCACCTCCAGCGAGACCGACTCCCGCATGTCTCAGGGGAGGAGGCACTCGAATTGCAAAGTGGGGAGCTGGCTGCAGTCTGCAGCAGGTGTGAGTGTGGTCACTAAGTAAAACCTGTGTGCGAGGGAGCAATCGGACACATGAATCAGGCAGGACTCCGAGAAGTACAGTTCTAGCCCTGGCAGGTTTGGCTCAACAGTTAGAGCATCAGCCCGCGGACCAATGAGTCATGGGTTCGATTCTGGTCAAGGGCACGTATCTCAGTTGCAGTTCGTCCCCAGCCCTGGTCGAGGTCATGCAGGAGGCAACCAGTCTATGTGTCCCTCTCACATCGATGTTTCTCTCTCGCTCTCTCTTTCTCCCTCCCAAAAATATCCTCGGGTGAGGATTAAAAAGAAGAAGAAGAAGAAGTAAAATTCTAGGGAAATCGGGGGTCTCTAGAGGGACCCTTCACTCCAAAGTGAATTGGGATCCATTTCAACTCAGAAAGTTTCCACACAACCTTAGTGGAGAGCGATGCCTCGCACCATGTCTTCAATCGGGTCTTGCCGCCCAAATCCCACCCCCCTTTCAGCGTGAAACACGAGTTCATTGTGCTGCCATAAGCAGGCTGGCCCTTGTGAACACGGTCCCCTCCTTTCAAACTTGACCTCAAGTGCGGACTCATGCTCCGCTCCTTTCTTGACTCCTCTGGTACTTCTGAGACCAGGCTGAGGCCCTGAGACAAGATGTTACCAACCAGCGAAAGTCATCAAATGGAACAAGATGAGGGAATTAACATGCAGAAAACTAGCCTGGTTTAGGGGGGGTAATAACACCTCTTCTTCAGCCCAAGGCCCCTCTGTGTAAAGGACATTGACCTGAATAGCTCCCTCCCTTCCTATCTCTAGCCAGGAACGGTCCTATCTTTCCACCAGAATCCCCCAATACCCTGGGCATACCCAAACCTCAAAGACAAACGAACTAGACTCCAGAAAGGTAGGAATGATGTTTATACATCCCGGGCCTGGCTCAGTTAGTGGCACATAATAGGTGTCTTTTCTTGGAATAACTTCTTGGTATGATATGAGCTGAAAGAATTGACCAGTGTCAATTAGCGATTGACTCATACATTTCCTGTTGGGAGTTCCAAAGAGTTGTTTTTTTCCCAAGGTTTAAGGGTTACCTTTCACTTTGCCCATTCGGTTTTCCTCTCTGAGGACCCATCCCTTCCTCCAGACACATGACAGTGAGCACACCCATCTCTTTCAAGTGAGACCCTCTCCCTGCTGGTTAAGACATGGTCTCGCTCCCTGAGCAGAATTCACCAGCTTATGACGCTGACATCACCCACTTCATTGAGTGACGCTCAACATGTCATCCTTCAACTTTCCCTTTTCATTTGTACCCCCTTTTATTCAACAACACAGGGCTGAGAAAGCCTAGCTCCTTCTGACAGGCTCTGAACTCAAGAGAATCATCCTTCATTACAAAACCTCATCAACGCTCTCTCCAAAGTTATTCCGAGAAAAGTGCTTGAGCGTTTCATAATTAACATGTGGTAGCAGGTGCGTGTGGACAGAGCAGGCACAATTATAACAACTTGAAGTCAATAGTTCATAAACAATAATGTATTATTAATCAATTATTGGGGCCTGAGCAACATTTAATGAGATTAAGCTGATTGCCACACTAAACTGTTGGATACACATTGATTTAATCAGAGCCCTTAATTAAACTATGTAAGTTGCCCACCAATCATTAGATCCCAGTTTCCTTCAGAGGAGGACGGTCTCTATTCCGCCTCTCTTCCCTGTGGATGAGGAATTGTTATTGATTGAAAAGAAATTAAGATGATAAGGATTCTGGCTTTTCATAACGACGTATGAAACGACCAGACAATCTGGCTACACTTCCTTCTGATCCTAAGAATAAATGCAGCCTGCATAATGTTACTCAAACTGCAATTTGGTATGTAGGAATTGTTTATTGTTTTTTGTTTTTTTCCAGAGTTCATAATCTTAATAAACAGGGCTACATTATATACCTAAACAAAGAAGAGAATCGCTTACAATCCTCCATTTTATTTTATTGATTTATTTATTTTTATCCTCACCCGAGGACATTTTTGCATGTATCTTCAGATAAAGCAGGAGGGAGAAAGGGAGGAAGAGAGAGAGAAACATCGATGTGAGAGAGACACATAGACTGGTTGCCACCCACACAACCCCAACCGGGGCCAAGGACAAACTGCAACCGAGGCACGTGCCCTTAGCGGGAACCGAACCCGGGACTCTCTGGTCCGTGGGCCGACGCTCTAACCGCTGAGCCAAATTGGCCAGGGCCAACCTTCCATTTTATTTATTTTTATTTTTTTCTTTATTGATATTAGAGAGAGTGAGAGAGACAGAAACATTGATGAGAGAGAACTTCCATTGGCCGCCTCCTGCATGCCCCCCCACTGGGGATCGGGCCCACAACCTGGGCATGTGCCCGGACCAGGAATGGAACCAGCGACCTCTTGGTTCATGGGTCAACGCTCAACCACTGAGCCACACCAGCTGGGCCCAACCCTCCATTTTAAAGACCGAAAAACTGAGCCTCACAGAAAGGAAAAAGCCTTGCAAGATATTGGATGAACTGTGATTCAAATGCAGGTCCCCCCATCTCTTCCCCAACATCACGTGTTTCCAAAA
Source organism: Tadarida brasiliensis (assembly GCA_030848825.1). Classification (NCBI taxonomy): domain Eukaryota; kingdom Metazoa; phylum Chordata; class Mammalia; order Chiroptera; family Molossidae; genus Tadarida; species Tadarida brasiliensis. The sequence continues at coordinate 9,502,930 of CM061279.1, read as the reverse complement.
CCTTGCACTAAGCTTCCATCTACTGCAAACGAGAGAGGTGCCCATCCCACTCGACCAGTTCCCAGCAGCATCTTCTGGAAGCCGCAAGCCGCTTCCCTGGCAGCTGAAAGTTTGCAGACTCATTCATCGCAACCGACGCATAAACCCTTGTCTTTGGACACGCAGGTCCTCCTTCCCCTTGTCACGGCGCTAATGATGGGAGCTATTCACGTTGAACATTGAACAAAATGGTGTTTGCTCAGTGTTCCAGCGAACGATCCTGCCTGAGGGGCACGGTGACAGCCCTGTCCAGGAGCCCTGGGTCCCAGGAGCCCTGCTGGTCTTCCTAATTGGGGCTTTGCCCTCAGTTCCCTGACGAGCCGCTTCCAATCTGGATGCGTGGGGCTGCGTGCTGGAGGATGCTTTCCCTAAAAAGTTCTGGGATGTCAAATCCACGGTTGCCACCGGAACTCGACACTCCATTAGCCACAGAAAACCCACTTCGGGGACGGGGCACACAGCTCACGGGTACCGCCCGTTCTTTCCCTGCTGCGGCACACCAGCTCCGATGCGCCTGTCTGATCTGGGGAAAGCCCACACCGCACCCCAGCTTGAGGGGGGATCTCTGTCATTCGATCATTATCAAGATGGCTATGGATGTACGTTTTCATGATGGCATTTCAGGCTGCTGTTAATATGCCCAGGAACTCGGCCCATGACCTTGAATCTCTCCTGAGACTGGAATCAGTGACCTCTCAGCCCCGGCCTCCAGACGATCCTATTTACAAAAGCCTGTTGGCCCGAGTGACTTCCTTAACTCTGGGAGAACGAGGGTAGGACCTGCCTCGAACAGATCGGAAAACGCCCTGTCGTTCACGTCAGTTTTCCTCACTCAACCCAACCCCTGCTTTCAGGAAGAAGAATTGCATTAGAACACGACCTCAGCGTTCTGTACGCCGGGCTTGCGCCGTGACTGCGTTTTGCTTTGGAGTGGGAGGACGTCCCGGTTGTCCTAATCACTCATCATTCACCTCGCACAGAGTGGAATGAAGGATCCCAGTAGGTCCATGAACCGTCATTATGGAAGAACAGCTAGGATTTATCTCCTGGTTCTACTCCATCACTCTACGCTGGCTTCGAGAGCACGGGGAACGGCGATCAGCTATGCTGAGAACCGCTCACCATCCCCAATACACTAAATGCACCTGCTCTGCAAATTACAACGTGGGAACTCTGCTACGCGGACCTAGGGACCCCTCGTCGGCTGCAAGGGTTCCTCCTGCAGCTACAGATACTCCAAGCCTCACAGAGCAGACCAGGGCTGCATTAAATAACTACCTTGTGGGAGCTTCTGGTGTTCATAGGAGACAGGGGAGGTGCCTCCTAGTGAATTTGTCCTCTTAAAGGCAAAAATAATAATAATAACTAATTAAAACCCACTCTTCTGCAGACATCCATGATGTCACAGGAAATAGGCAAGATGCACTGGAGAAAATCTAATCTTTCCTTAGTTGGAGGCTTAACTCGGAAATTCCAAAATACCTCTCCACTAAAATTCTTACTTTTTGCTAGAGGGGGGGAAAGTATTCCAAAGATCAGAAAGGGAAGCGGAATCTTTCAGCAGTACTCATGCTAATTGTAAACACAGAATAATAAATATGCTGTTTCAGGCTCACGGACTTTCAAATTCATATTCTCCATTACGGTAAACAACAAAAATAGACTTTCCTTCGCCTTCCTAATGGAAGGAAGTGGCATGTAACGTGGAAGGATCAAGGAGTCAGAACTTCCATTTCCAGCAGAATAAAACACGCACATTCTGAGCAATCCTCCCAACGAAACAGCCAACCGGCGAAAATGGAACATTCTTTCAAACATCATTTTTAATGCATTGCTCCTGTGGTCTGAAAAGAACGCTGTAGGTGCCGAAAACGAAGCGAGACCACAGAGAGCTTGGAAGGTAAGCAAGTCTCCGAGCATACTTGCCCTGTGGTTTCAACCCAGGAGACTGTGAGGTCCTGCTTTGAGGCTGCAGGAGACCCGGGAAGTGAAGTATGGACAGGCCCGTGGTGGGCATCCATGGTGGGCGTCCAATAGGAGATTCTCGCATAAAGCTGAGACCTCACAGGTCTTGACGCTCAGGGCACAGAAAGGGTGAGCAAGAACACTCTTAGCTCTTCCCCGAAGGTGTAACTACAGGCAAATTCTCACATATGTGTGAATGCATGGTTAGCCCAGCCAGGGAGTCTGAGGCGGACTGTTTGGGACCTGGCAGGTGGGTTGTGACCCCTTGCCGTTGGGGCTACAGGCAAATGAGTAGCATGGGTTCGTGTTCTGTGTTTCAGGTGCAGGGACCCAGAGAGAGAGAGACATCTGGAGGACAGACACCCAGAGAAGCCCACGCACCAGGGAAGAATGGAGTGACCCACAGCGGTGACTGTAGCCAATGGCTGCTGTATGCGCACATTTGGGGCTAATCTTTACATAGCCCAAGGAACACCTAGGAAAGAAGTCACTTTTCAAGAGCAGGGAAAGGCCCTGCATTATGGGTGTTCAGTAAATATTTAGTGTGCACCTGTTTTGTGCAAAAACTGTCGGTTCCTACAGATACAAAGATGAAAAAAATACAGCATGCAGGCTGTGGTCTCACGGAGCTCAGGGACGGGGGCCACGAAGAAGACAGAATGAAGGCCCTGGCTGGGTAGCTCCGTTGCTTGGAGCACCGTCCCGATACGCCAAGGTTGTGGGTTCAATCTCTGCTCAGGGCACGTACAAGAAGCAACCAGTGAAGCATCAATACATGGAACAAAGCAATGGTTCGTCCTCTCGCTAATCGACACATTTTTTTAAAAAGAAGATACAGTCAAGGTATGTGACCAAGAGGTGTCGAGTGCGGACACATTGGATGAGGGGTCAGGTTCTCCTTCCCCGACCTGAGCCAGGAGAACCAATCAACCACGCCGAGCTAGGGAGGAACAGCACCCCGCTCACACGACAGCAGAACATGCAGAGGCCGGGGGAGGCAGTCAGGCTGCCTGCCGTGATCAAGGAGCGGAGAGCAGGTTAGACGGCTGGGGGTGCTGAGCGGCACAGGGGTACGATTCCGTGGGAAAGGCATGCCGGCCTTGTCGAGGAGTAAAAGAGATTTGACTGAGGCACAAGGGTCATCCACATGAACACGACACCTGAGGTACTCACAGGATGGAGACGCCGAGAACACGCTACTTACAGTACAAACTATTATTTTCACATTTAGGACACCGGATCGTGACGGTAAAAGATGTTCTCTCACTATTGCACGGAGTGTGGGGGTTAGGGTCATGGGTGGGTTAAGATTCACACAGTCTTGGGATAACTCTGAGCTCCAGCTCTTCCTAATTATAGGACTTTCTCAGGGCCCCGATTTTATCCCCTACGAAGGGAGATAATAAATGCGATTCTTTTCTTCTTCACCTCACAGAGCTGCCGTGTGGAGCAATTAATCATTTGTAAACACTCTATAAACAGTTAATTACCTTAAAAGATATAAATTATTATATCTCATGAACATATTTATAGGATAAAACATTCCAGAATTGATTCTGATGAAACACATTACATGTTTCTGCTACAGTAACCACATACAGTCGACTTTTAGTATCCTTGCTAATTGAGAAAATTATTCAGGCAATGCAAAATTTGTTTTATTTCCCTCTGAAATGGATTATATTTTATAGCATATTGGCTTTATAATTATGTTGAGCCTGAGTTCTTATATAATTTGCAGGCCTCTTGAAAATGAGCATTTCTCATTATTCCTCCACACCGGTCTTGTTCTCGCATATTCTCCTTTGCTGGCATAGAAATGTGTGCCCATCACCTAGGGAACCACTGGTTCGGCCCCTGGCCCTTTACACTTCCTCCCAACACCACTGGGCCCTCTCACGCCTAACTTAGACATGTCTGCTAAGTGGGAATCTTTCCCTCCCATGTCCAGGGACTTATCTTCCCGGGAACCTCATCATCCATACAGGTGACTAATAATTGCTATGATCTCTCTCTCTTGTTTTTTTTAATCCTCACCTGAGGGTATTTTTTCATTGATTTTTCTTTCTTTCTTTTTAGATAGAGTGGGAGGAAGAGAGAGAGAGAGAGAGAAAGCGAGACCATCGATGTGAGAGAGATACATCGAGTGGTTGCCTCCTACACGACCCCAACTGGGGCTGGGGATCTAATCAACAACAGAGGTACGCACCCTTGACCGGAATCAAACCTGAGACTCTCTGGTCCATGGGTCGACGCTCTAACCACTGGGCCACACTGGCCAGGGCTGCTATTACTTCTTGAACACTCACGGTGTGCCAGGCACTCTTCTAAGCCCTTTCCAATCTCCCGAGTGCCCCCATGAAGACGGCACTATTATTCTCTGCAATTTGTAACAGGGAAACAAAAGCACCAGATGTGGGAGATTCTTTTCCAAGGTCATGAAGCTGACACATGGCAGAGTTCAGGTTAGAGCCACAGAGAGTCTGAACCTAGGGTCTAGGTACTTCAGAACTTCTCTGTGCTGGGCCCCCCGGCCCCCCATTCTCCTCACCCCGGCCTCCTGTTCACAACTGCCACAGAATCTCCCTCCAAATCCGACCCAAGCCTGTCCTTTCTCTGCTTTTTATAACATCCTATTCGTTCATCATTGCCTTTAGGAGAAACTTCCTAACATGGAGAACAAGGTCCTTGAGCACTCAGCCCCAAGTCCCTGTCCCATCTTCTCGTCTGACCCCTCAGCCATCCTCCACCCTGCACACCGGGCACCTGAGACCTCCACAGGTCAGGGCCAGGCCTCCCGCATCCGCGAAGGGTGCTCTTCTGCTTGACAAGGACCCTCCCCGTATCTCTGCCTGCAGCAGCCTGACTTCAAAATGCAGATGAGCCCGGCCAGTGTGGCTCAGTGGCTGAGCGTCGACCCATGCACCAAGAGGTCACTGGTTTGATTCCCGGTCAAGGCACATGCCCAGGTTGTGGGCCCAGTGGGGGACATGCGGGAAGCAGCCAATCGATGTTCTCTCTCATCGATGTTTCTATCTCTCTCGCCCTCTCCTTTCCTCTCTCTCTAAAATCAATTTAAAAAAAATTTTTTTAACTACAAAATGCACATGAAATGCATTGGCACTGAATCTGTTTCATTATCAAATGGTAATTATTTTCTTCCTCAACTCGCAAGGGAACTATGAGGACCAAAGGATATTATGTAAAAACTCTGTAAGAGTAAAATGCGTGATAGGGTATAAGAAGGGCTACTCAACTACCAGGTTCTACATTTTCCCCACTCACCCCTACTGGCCTTAAAGGAGGAAGGATTCTTGGTCTTTCTTTCCCTGGAGGGACTGGGCCAAAGTGGGGAGCAGGACGGAGAGTCAACCAGTCTAAACATCATAGACTTCTGAGGGTTTGCACTGAAAAAGGTGGGATTATTGAGAACCACTAATCACATGTGTGAAGGCTGAAAACAGTAAGAAAGATGAAGAACAGCAAATCTAAGGCAGTTGGGTGTGTTTTATAGTCTCAACCACCCCGACTTTTTTTCTTTCTTTATTGATTTTAGAGAGAGAGGAAGGGAGAGGGAGCGAGAGAGAGAAACATCGATGACAGAGAGCATCGATTGGCCGCCTCCTGCATGCCCCCCACTGGGGATCGGGCCCACAACCTGGGCATGTGCCCTGACCAGGAATCGAACCGGCGACCTCTTGGTGCATGGGTCGACGCTCAGCCACTGACCCACACCGGCTGGGCCCAACTTTTATGTCTTCTCAAGAAAGATTCAAATTATTCTCTGAATAGCTTTTGGATTTGGGGCTGAGGTTTCTTTGAAAGTGAGGCAGTGTCACCCCAGGACCACCAAGCATTCGGGGTTCGGAGAGCTCACCCTGAAGGGCAGATGTCCTGTGATTCTCCCACGCGGGCAAATGCTCCCGTCTCTGCTCCCGCGAACCGTCGATCCCCCGTTCTGTGTAACGTGCTGCATTCTAATGCCCTGTCAACATGAATTTCACACTCACACACACTCCCTGTCGACTGTAAGTGCCTCCATGACAAGGATTACCCATTTATCTTTGTATTCCTAACACCGACTGTGGTTCCAACCCCCGCTTGCCTGAAGAGATGGAAATCCCAAGACACAAAGGGGGCACAGTTCAGTTTCTGCAATGCTAACTCCTTTCATTAAACATTTCCATCGAGAGAAGTCTTTATGCCTTGCAGTTCATTTTCTTCTGCTACAACATTTGACGGACGCTGTGCTTTACAGAAGAAAAGGTCGAACCAGGAGCCAAGACCTCTGAGGCCCAGAGTCATTCGCCATGAACCCGCCCAGGGACTCACACAGGTTGACGCACCAGCAACTGAGAAACCTGGACTTGATAGTCTTTACGGAAGTTAAAGCTCTAAAATGCAGTGATCGCTTAGTAATACTTGCCCCCCACATTCCTGGAGGGAAAAGCGGGGGGGGGGGGACAACCAGGGATGTCCAGTCTTGAGTTTGTTTTCCTTGGAGCGCTGTTCTCATCCCAGGTCTCACACGAAAAGCTCCATTCACCCACCTGATCAGTTGTCTCAGAAAGAGACCGAGACCAGGGAGGATGCAGAACGATGTGCCAAGAAGCCAAAAGGGGGACTCTGTCGCTGTGTATTTTTCCACTCTGTTCTCATTGAAAACCACTTACAAGTTACAAGTCCCCACCCCGGGCGGGTGCTCTGTGGTAGCTCATTATCCCCTCGGGACCCGTGCAAGTCTTTTTTTCTGAGAATAGCTATTGTCTTCCAAGGAAAAGCTTTTAGCATAATGACAGGCTGAACAGAACATGGCTTTTGTAAGAGTAGTTTTAAGAAAAAGGAAAGGAGAAAGGTATTCTCTAACAACTGTAAATGCAGCCTCCAGCTTCCCCCAGCTCAGCCCCCAGGAGAGAGCAGTGTGTGGTCCCCAGGAGAGCGGGGCGGGAGGGAGGGAGGGAGGCTGTCTCACCTCCAGACAGAAAGGTTACACTCTCCTCTTTCGGGGATGATCTCTGCAGGCTGGATGGGTCTTCCATCCCCAAAGGAGGAGACCCCCCCTCCCAGCCACCTTCTCACCAGTGAGTCAGTCAGTGATTACTGTACGAATGACAGTTTCTAATAAGAGAATGACATTCTCCCTCAGAAGCTCCCCAGTCAGGTCCTCTGTCCGTCGGCCCTCGAGGACAGCCGAGACAACATTGCTACGGGGTCTGAGGACACAGAGGTCCAAACAGAAAAAACTCAGCAATAACACCCCTGAGGAAAGTGAAGCACCCCTCATGGTGATGTATCTTCCCCCCAATGAAAAGGGGCCCACTTTCTCTGGGCTGCAATGTCATTGAGAAGGTGAGGTTAGGGGGAAATGCAAAGACATGGAGAAGTCAACGAACGACCGCGGTGTTCCATGAGCAGCGTGCCTGGACCGCGTGCCTTTCTGGGGCATTTCCCAGGGATGGCTGAGCCTAGGGGAGGGGGGACATCCTGAAACTGCCTGTGGGTTCCTCCTGAGCACCCCTGTGGCCTCGCTGGTTGCTGCCCTTCAGGGAGCCCTAACACTGCATCTGTAAACTGGAATAATGACACGTATACGAAGTCCTCTGACAGCAAAGGCAAGAAGCAGGCACGGCTCCGGAAATGGCTGAGCCTTGCACAGGGTGGAAGTGCTCCCCTCTCTGGGTCTCCTAACCACGTCCACTGGGGTTCAGTCAAGAGCAGCCACTCGCCCCAAGGCTTTCTTCACACTCTGACTTGCTCTCTGGTTCTGCTTAAATTCGGCACCTTCTCTCAGTTCAAATCCAAATATCAGACAATGCGTGCATAGCCCCGAGGAGCTCACAGACTGCAGAAAGATGGCCTGTCCACCCTCTGCTTAGAGATGCCTGCTCAACGGGTCTTCTAATCAAAGGACTTATTAAGTCCGGCCGGTGTGGCTCAGTGGTTGAGCATCGACCCATGCGCCAAGAGGTCACTGGTTCGATTCCTGGTCAGGGCACATGCCCAGGTTGTGGGCCTAATCCCCAGTGGGGGGCATGCAGGAGGCAGCCAATCGATGTTCTCTCTCATCGATGTTTCTGTCTTTCTCTCCCTCTGCCTCTCTCTCTAAAATCAATAAAGAAATAAAAATTAAAATAAAAAAAGTACTTATTAACACAGATTGTGTGAAAGAAGTTTTTTTTTTTATTGAATGTATTGATTTTAGAGAGAGAGAGATAGGAAAGGAGAGAGAAGGAGAGGAGGGGAGTGAGACAGAGACTGATTTGTTGTTCCACTTTTTTATGCATTCATTGCTTGGTTCTTGTAACCCACAACCTTTGGGACGATGCTCTAACCCTCTGAGCAACCCAGCCAGGGCCCAGAGTGAGCAAAGGGATTAACTAGGCTATGCGTAATTATGCCAGGACACATGTACGACGCAGTCCAGTCTCAGAAAGCACTGGAACGATTCCTGGATTGCTCCCAGACCGACCCCTACATCCGCTCATCTGACACCTCTGCGCCATGCTTTGGACTTGTGTCCACTCCTGCTCATCCACTCTCCGCTCTGCACCCCAAACTCCCCGGGCTCCTCTGAAGGGCCCCGACTTCCCCAATGCCTCGTCCCCTGACACTCTCCGAGGCTCGAACGAGCTGTTTTCCTCTTTCTTTTGCGATGAAGTTCTCCTCAAGCCTGTACCTTCCAGAATGGCTTGAGTGACGACTTCTCAGAGAATGTCCCTGTTCACTATCTCACTGACATGGGCAGAGTGACTTTTCCTTGGAGGTCGGCCAGCATTTGGGCTCTGAGGGCATAGAGAGTATGGACACTGTGAGACAGGCTCCCTCCTCGGAGCTCCAGGAGCAACAAAGCACAAACCTGGCTACCACTGAGCTGAAAATACATTTAATAAGGAAGGGGAAATAGTTTATCAAATGCTTTTGCAACATGCATTAAACCAAATTAATCCTTTTAGGAGACTCTCTGGAGCCCAGACCCTGGGAAGGACTCAAAGTAATCAGTAAACCGTCCTCCACAAACTTCACGTCTGGGACTTTTGGCCAGACCACCCTGGGAACCTTCCCAAGCAGGGAGTTCTCATAGCCGTGCTCATTTTGTGTTTTTTTTTTTTTTAATTTTAATTTAATTTTTACTTTTAATCCTTACCTGAGGATATGTTTATTGATTTTAGAGAAAGAGGAAGGGAGAGAGTGAGAGAAACGTCGATGTGCGAGAACAACATTGATCGGTTGCCTCCCGTATCGCGCCCTGATGGGGATTCGAACCCACAACCTTTCGGTGCACGGGACGATGCTCCAACCCACTGAGCCATCGGGCAGGGCGACCATAGCTATGCCCTTATTTCTTGGATTTCTAAAATGAGACTAAAGTGATCATCCCACAGGGCGAGAAGAAAGTCTTCCAGGGCACAGCGCCTCCCTGTGGGCGGCCACTGAACTGGAAATCAGCTGTCGCCACCAGATCCAGCCCCAGCCCTGGAGGGAGGTGCGTCTGGAGCTGCGGGCTCATTTGCTAGCCTAAATCCGTACATGACATTTGGGGGTTCAAGGGGAGTTAAGAGGTTTTATTTCTATTTACAGGTGTGGTTAACTGCATTTCAGAGGGTAGGTGCTGTTTGTATTATGCTGGGCTTTTTTTTTTTTTTTTTCTCTAGAAATACAGCAATGGCATGTGTTGGTGTATATGTTGCAACCCGCCGAGCGAAGTTTTATTCTGCAGCCCATCTGAGGTTATCTCCCCAGGACCGAAATCTGCTCTCTCCCTTCCTTCCCGCCAGTGTCTGAAACATCCTTCACGAGAGGCTCTCACTGGGTTAGCAAAGGGAAACACAATTCATTGTGAGCAGGAAGAGGGTAATACACTTATCTACGGTCAACTTAGTGTGAGCTGCCTTAACAACTAAGCCAGCCTCGGGCAGCGTCAGGACACGGAGCAGGGAAGACAGGGGGCCCGGGGTGATGCTGGAGACCTACTCCGACGACTAGGAGCGATGGGCCTCATGACCCACGCAAATTACATCTGCAGTGTTCCGGAGAACAGACTGGAGCTCTCCTTGCATGATGAGAAACCAGAGAAGGGTAGCGTGGGAGGGGCGCGCGACACTTTTAGCTCTGACCTTTGATTAGGCCCAGGGCCAGCTACACAAAGTGCATTGCTCAAAACTTTTGAAAGAATTTCAAGATGGCAACAGAAGAGCATGAGACAAAGGGCCAGGCCCTTCTAAGCACGGGGCCTGGAGATGGTCCTATTAGTCCTTCCCCCTCAGGCAGAGCCCTGGGTTCCTCTGACCCAGCGGCGCGATGATCGCTTGCATAGCTATCACGTCAGAAAATGAACAGCATTGCCCGGCCGGTGGGGCTCAGTGGTTGAGCATCAACCCATGTACCAGGAGGTAGCCAGTTCGATTCCCAGTCAGGGCACATGCCCAGGCTGTGGGCTCGATCCCCAGTGGGGGGCATGCAGGAGGCGGCCAGTCTATGTTCTCTCTCATCGATGTTTCTATCTCTCTCTCTCCCTCTCCCTTCCTCTCTCTCTGAAATCAATAAAGAAAGAAAAAAATTTTTTAAAGCAGTGAACAGCATTCACCTGCCCAGGAGGCCGCCTGACATGACCACCAGCTGAGACATTAGCACGTTTAAGCCCCAAGAGGAGAACGGGACTGATTCGCAAGGGTCCATACTTGTGATAACTAATCTTACAGAGCAGGCGGAAAGCATCTCCTTGGAGGCACAGAAAGGTGTACTGAGATCTCTGTTCGTTCTCTTTGGAACTGGATCGTTTCCTGGCATGCCGAATTATTTAGGGGGCTTTCCCATGCCTCCACACCTCTCCTTGAAGCAAGAATGTTCTCTCTAGTGAGAGCGTCAACAAGCACCATGTCAGCACAAACACAGATGCACGAACAGAGGTCCGTGTTAGACGACACACCGGGTTCGGCTCAGCTCCTGCTTAGAAACGGTGCCCGAAAAACAGACTTATTATATACATGACTCTCCTAAATAAAGCAGTGTTCGGCGGAGGGGGGTTGCAGTATGCCTGTCTCTGACTTCCAAGCGCCGCTCTGTGCAGGAGAAGGACTCCGTGACTGCTACAGAAATTGCTCTTAAATGCTCCGAACACAGAAGAGAAGTTTTGGGAAATCCCTTACCATTCGCTGAAGCATGTGGGGGCCTCACTGATTCGGGTGGGATAATCAGTCATTGATTAGGCAGGTTGTTAAGTATCCATTGTCAGGTGCTGATGGGGGGGTGAGAAATCACCCCTCCCGGCCACCAAAGAGTCACCTGAACAGAGTTAGCACTTCATCAGGTAAGACCGCATCTTCCTGGGATACATTCGCTGGAAGTTTATTCCCCAGTCTTTCATCTCCCAGACTTCTCTGCATTGCAAAACACTCCTCATTCTGTTTGGTTTTTCGTGCCTACCTAAGGCTTCAAACTATGTCAGGAGCCAACTTTAAAAGCTAGCTGGTTACAGGGACGTCACACTTGTATGCTGTGTGTGTGTGTGTGTGTGTGTGTGTGTGTGTGTGTGTGTGTGTGTGCTTTGCTTTGGTCTTAGGGTTCTGGGCTAGGCTCCCCTCCACACTGTCAGCCTTTCAGATCCAAATGGTATTCAGGTTATCGAGGGGGTTCCTCCACCAGGACTCCAAAGCTCCACTCCCTTCCTCTCCAAGACTTGGCGGACGGTGAGAGTCCAGTCAGCACGGTGAAGCGAGTCCTTGGGTTAGAGGTTGGAAAACGTGACGCAGCGTCCTGACTGTCTTAGGAGAGGAAGTGACATCACCCGCAAACTACTCTCTGTGCCCACCGGCCATTCCAGCTCCCTGGCAGTCTGCAATTTATTTTTCCCCCCTTTAACAACAAGAGGACATTGGTATGTATCCCTGGGGTCATGCCAAGAAGAGCTGGAGATGTTATCTCTGCAAAGATGGGATCAGTCCCAACCCTTTAGGACGCTTCTGATCTCAATGCTTCCAAGACTCTGAGACACGCCTCACCCCCCAATCTTCAAAGAAGAGGAACTGCTTTTACTCACGGAACTGCTCTAGGTGGTCAGCGCTGGCCGACTCGGGCATGGCCGTGATCGTCACCAAGGGACACAGGTTCCCTCCCAGCGTCTGGCAGAGAGCCTCCTGCCGGAAGTAAACCTCTCTGCGGTTGACACTTCTCTCCAGCATATCCAGGTGAGTCTGGAACGGAAACGAAACAGAAGAGTCTATGATTACCATTTTGGACGTAATGCAAAACAGCCACGAAGCTTACCTCTGCTTAACCCCTTAAGTTAGAAGTAAGTGTCTGAGCCTCATCTGCCTGATACTGGGTATGAAGTGATTCAAAAGGGGGCTATTGCCACCGCCCGGGAGAAGTTCGAGGGGACAGCAGGAAGCAACACGCCCACGTGTCTGCTCTCCCCCGGGAAGCAGAGGGCAGGGCCCACGGCGGCTTCCCGTCACTGCAGCACCCAGCCCGAGAGCTCCGGGGAACCTGAGACCGAGAACCACAGCACACAGGCCACTTAGGGAGAGCTGTGAGCATCCTGAAGCTGAGCAGGAAACCATTCGCCCAGGGGGGATGCCCAGCAGAGACAAGAACTAACTGGGAACAACTGATTTTTCCTCCCCTTCCTTCCCGCCGTGGAAGCTCGGACTCTTGGTCAGCAGTCTTTACGGCCTCTGAAATATGATCACTGACCCGAACACTGCGATCGGCCTATGGAGGTGAAGAGGTTCCCTGAAGACAGTGTCCCTGGGACCTCGGTCACCGGGGAAGCTGCCTGTCTCCAGCCGGAGAGTCAGCACACAAAAGTCACCACCGTCAAGGAGGTGTGAACAGGCCAGGAGAAGCTGCCCACCTGGTTTTGACGAATAAGCCTGAGCACTGCGCTCTGAAGGGAGAGGAAGGGTTTGCATAAGAACAGGGTTTGCTACAGGAAGAGCAGGTGGAATGATGGCTGACCCACAGACTCACAGCCTGTACATCTGTCACCTTACACAAGGGACGTTGCAGGTGAGTTGAAGATGAAGGTCTACCTGAGAGAGGGAGATGACCCTGCATTATCCACTCAGAGCCAACCTCACGAACGTGCTTAAAAGCAGAGACGTGTCCCAGCCACAGAGACCAGAGAGGCAGCAGCGTGAACAGGGCACAGCCTGCCATTGCCAGCTTGGAGGACAGAGGAAGGGGTCCAAGGGCAAGGAATGGGGTGTCTTTTAAAAGCTGGAAAAGGCAAGGAGGTGGAGTCTCCCCCAAGAACCTCCAAAAAACCCACAGCCCTAACATCTTGATTCTTGGCCAGTGAGACCCCTCCTAACCTAAACAGCTATAAGGAAAAAAATATATATTCTTTAAGCCACCAAGTTTGCAATAACTTGTCACAACAACAATAGAGAACTAATACACCAGGAAACAAGTAAAAGAATTTCTTCAATGAAGTAAACATCCTAGGATTGGGGGAGACATAGACTAAAGCCTGCTTGCACTGTATTGAAATATTGTAGTCACAAGGATAAAGTCCCCCCAAAAAGAAAACATCATTATATAGTTGCATAAGAGAAAAAGAAAGGGAAAGAGGGAGAGAGACAAGACCGAAGGAAAGGCAAAAGCAGTGAAGCGTGGAAAACAGCAGCAAACCAAAAGGACAGAAGTCACACCGACAATTGTTAGAACTATAAATAGGTTAAACAGTCTCATTGAACGGCAAAGTTTTTCCAGTGAGCGTTTATAAATCCCGCTGTATGTTGTATGTAAGAGGTGCTTTTGAAGAGAGGAGAAAAAAAAAACAAAAACATGATGTCTATGAAAACATGCCGAAATGATCTATTTTTCTTGCCTCTACTAAGATACTCTGAAAGAGAAATGTTGAAATGTAAAGGACAAGCATACACAGATGGACGCAGGCAGTACAAACAGGCGGCAGAGTCCTATCCGAGAACAAGTGCATTAAATGGAATTTAAAAACCTTATTTTGACAAAGGGCACAATTCACAATGAACATATAAAAGCCATAAATCTTCGGAATCAAATAACACAGGATGGAAATACACAGTGTGAAACGGCAGAAGGGGAGAAACGGTACTCGGCGTGGGAGACTTTAAGACGGCACCTCAGTCTTAAATAAACCAATTGCGCACAAATAATGATTTAGTGTATTTGAACAATGTCGTTTTTAGAGATATATGTCAAACTTATTCTTTACAGAAAACATCCTTTTTTTTCCTCAAGCCTCCGTGGAACCGTAACAAAAATTAATCATATACAGGGCTATAGAAATTCAATAAATTAAAAAAGAAAACACCCACATTATTATACAAACCACATTTTCTGATAACAATTAAACGAAGTTAGAGCTAAGTAAAAATGGTCTTAAAATCAGCAAAAATAAAAGTACTAGAAAATAAAAAAAACATCCTCCCAAAAGGAGCTCACCGAAGAAATTCACGTATTGAAGCAAAAATCAATATTAAATCAGTGTAATTAAAGCTTTGATAGAAGAAGCGGACACCTGGTATCCCAGGAGAGAAAACACTGGACGAGAATGGAGAGGTCCTCATCAGAATGTCAGCCATCCTCATAAAGAAAAATTTTAGCCCGGCCAGTGTGGCTCAGTGGCTGAGCGTTGACCCATGCATTAAGAGGTCGCTGGTTCGATTCCCGGTCAGGGCACATGCCCAGGTTGTGGGCCCGATCCCCAGTGGGGGGCATGCAGGAGGCGGCCAGTCGATGTTCTCTCTCATCGATGTTTCTATCTCTCTCTTCTTCTCTCTCTCAAATCAATAAAGAAAAAAAAAGAAAAATTTTAGCACCTGAGTTAAGAGAATGCCACTAGTCCTGGATTTAAATGATACTCTCTGTGATCATAAACAAATTATTTTAACTGCTTTCATAAAATTCCCGGTGCAAGCTGCTGCTGATGCCACTATTAAAACTCTGCCTCACAATGACTATCAAGATTACAGCCCCCCCAAACTAGGAAAGCAATACCCTTGCAGCCTTTCCCAAAATGTACCCTGCAGGATGCTACTATGTTCCTGGCGGGGTCAGGGAGGAAGAGGGGCCTCCCTGAGCATTTGGCCCAGGGTGAGTTAGAGAAAATAAAAACGTTTTCATGGCTGCAGACATTTTCAGATCCTTTAATATGCCAACTCTTGAGTATGCATGGTGAGCTCTCAGACGAAAATCAGCACACCGTTAATTCATGAATGTGTGGGCCCATTCAACCTTTTCCTCTAAAGGTCTCAGGACATAAGAGTAATACAGAATGTGCTTCAGGAAACACTGTCTTTGCCGAATTGTTTTTATGTGGTTTTCATTTTTGTTTGTTTTGTTCTGCTTTTTACATCAAAGCTCCCTGTCGCTCATTTTATTATGGCTACGAGAGCCTGCTCCAGGAAAGCGCCGGCCCCCACCCTGTGACGTGTCCGACACCAGATCTTAAAAAAATAAATACAATCTAAATTTTATAAATCAGATCAGGGGAGCGGGTTTAAGCAAGTTTGTCTACAGACGTCATCGAGCCCAATTAGCGAGGAGAGAAAAAAGTCAAAAAAGGCATCCTTCCTCGTGCCCATCGTCCCTCAAAGCCTTAATGTGTTCCCTGGCAGCTAATGGAGGAGGAAGCAAAGTCTGAATGTTTTCTTCTCCTATATATTCTCTGTTAATTATCATTACATTCTAATGACTTTATTGGTTTTTTTGTTTGTTTGTTTGTTTGTTTTAGAGAGAGAAGAGAGAGGGAGAGAGAGATAGCAACATCGATGAGAGAGAACATCGACTGGCCGCCTCCTGCATGCCCCCCACTGGGGATCAGGCCCACAACCTGGGCATGTGCCCTGACCGGGAATCAAACTGGCAACCTCTTGGTGCATGAGTCGACGCTCAACCAGTGAGCCACACCGGCCGGGCCATTTTAATGACTAATGATATTACAACTCAATAAATGCCTATCTTTTAGCGTAAGCTCATTTTCTGTAAACTGGAATTGTTCACACAGCCTTCTCCCTGCACCCCTCCACGAACTCTGTCCCATTCCACCTGCCGCCAAATATGTAACACCTTCACGCTCAGGGCCTCAGTCTGGCTCAGCGAACAGAAGACTTCCAAAAGGAAACCAATCATAAACTCTGGTTGCATAGCCTTTCGCCAGCATGGCTTTGTATTGTTCTCCTGGCAATGATCTTTAGGTGAATGCTCCGTCTCAGGTCCAGCGAGGCCGTGTCTAATTGGACATTGTTGGGATCGCTGATGAGAGAAGCGGGGTGCCCGAATGCATGCACCACCAACCAACTCTAATCACAGCCTTGCGGAAGCCACAGGGGTGGGCTTCTTTATAAAAGCAGGAATGAGTTCATGAAGGCAATTATGGAAACCCCCAGAGAGGTTATCTTCTTAGAAGAAAAGTCTACCTATCCATGAAAGATATCGGGCTGATAACTTCCCCTGCAGCCTCCTAAGTGCCTCTCCGCAGGAGTTCGCTGCCCCTCGCCTTTATCTGCTACTTCCTTAAAACTTCCATAAAAGACTTGACTTGACCTCCGCAGGTTACCCCGCTGAGGGCTACTGACAAAGTGAGAAGCAGTATGCACTCAGAAATCATTCCTTATTGTGATCCCCCAATCTGCTCTATTCTCTGACCCCCTCATTCAGAAGAAAGCCCGCCCCTAGGGAGACGGCCTATTTTATTTGTGTACTGACTGCCTGGTTCTCAGTTGTCACTTAAATACACCCCTCAGAGAATCAAAGGCTTCTCATCACAGAAGAACAATGACACCTTTAAATTAAACAAAAGCAACGGAACATGCAGTCAGCAGGTTCTAATGAGCTTCCTCCGTCGGTCTGCCAACACCGCTCCCTACATTGAACAGACTTACTTTAAGAAGTGAGAGAGATAATTAGTCTCTAGATGTCAACCCACAGATTTGCCGATTACAAAGGAAAGATGATTTTAATATGCTTTTCGCATGAAAAATAAATGAAGTGATATTGCTGGTGATTTAGAAAAGAGAGTAAAGAAAAAAAAAATGATGATCATCAACCACCCTAAGACAACCATCTAACTAGCCATTGTATTTATTTCTTTGGGCTCCGTTATTTTGATTTTTTGCATGATTTTGATTTTATTATAGATTATGGAATGGGTATTTTTCATTCAGTCCAATGTAGAAAATAATTACACGTCATCATAAGAAATGAGAATAAATGGTCTAACAGTTACCATCTAGGATGGCTTAGCTAATACTTTCCATGTATCAAGTTATGTAATCTGTGTAACAACCCATGTAGTAACTGCTTTTATATTTCTGATTTTACAGATGAGAAAACTGAGAAGTTGCCTGGCCGGTGTGGCTCAGTGGTTGAGCATAGACTCATGCACCAAGAGGTCACCAGTTCGATTCCTGGTCAGGGCACATGCCCAGGTTGTGGGCCCGATCCCCAGTGCCGGGCATGCAGGAGGCGGCCAGCTGATGTTCTTGCTCATCAATATTTCTCTCTCTCTCCCTCTCCCTTCCTCTCTTTCTCTCTAAAAATCAATAAAGAAAACTGAGAAGTTAAATAGACTTCCCATGGCTACAAAGCAAGAAAACACAGAGCTGACTCAAATCCAGGCCTGTCTGGCTCCAAAACCTACGTGTGCTCAGGACCCTGGAATACGGGGTCCTCGTGGTCATGCACATCTCGGCTCCTTTAGATCCTTTCCCATTCACCTCCTCAACACCAGGACCCTTTATTGGTGCCTGTCCTTTGTCTTGGCCCATTCAGGGACAGGTCTCTATCTGCTGATCACCTGACAGCACTGATTTGCTCATTGCCACTAAGTCAACATTTCCCAGTTGACACATTTCTGAGCTCTTTGTTAGAGATTGTGCATCTGGCCATCTGACCGTCTTTTCTCTCCTTTCCCCTCTCACTCTCTCTCCTTCTCTGCCTACACTACACTCCAGTTCATCTCTAAAGATACTTAATGGTGGTAGCGTGTACCATACTAGGGGTATCTAGTGAAAAACCATACTCTACCCTTAAAGAGCCTCAGGCTCTTCCAACTTGTGGATTCTACTTGCGATCACTTTTCTTGGTCTCTTGCAAACTCGGACAGTTATAAGTTCTCTATAAGATTCCACTTTCTTATGCTCTAAAATGCACATCAGAAACTCTTTAGGGGTCCTATTTTCAACCAATACATAGTCCAAATACTTTAGCCAGTATTGCTAACAACACTTTAACAATTATTGCAATTATTGGTAGCTTGATATGGACGACTACAATGGAACTCCTTTGCTCGCTTCAGAATTACAATAATATTGTATTTCTTTCTTTTCACTTTAATACGCTAATTTGGATAATTATCCGACAGGGTTCCTGGCAAGCATCAAGAAGATATCAATTTTGCAAAGAACCAAATACTAATTCTCTTATTATAAGAGAATAATAAAATGTTTAAAGTTGCAAAATTATATTCATGTTGAAAAACATCCAACATACATGGTCCTCTTTGCTATAAAAATGTCTGTAAGTGTTAAACATAATCCATATTATGAGATTTACAAATGGTGAATCGCACATACAAATGTATTTTCTGCCCCTCCGAATAACCCCCAAGTATCATACAGTTAATTCTGCCCTTGGGGTATTACTCACATTTAATTTATCACTGATCTGTTGGAAGAAAACTATTTCTCCTTAGGGCATGTCCAAAAATAAAAATGACTAGTGTGCATTACAGACTGTACTCATTCTGTCCATGGGGAGGAAGGGTTTTATTTCAGAGAAGTCACAGAGTCAATTACTGTCTTAAACCTAGAGATAGAGAAGGCAAGTCCACGTGTAGTTGGAAATGTAAAACCTTGAACTGATCTTACGTATTTTTCACTTCAAGTAACAAGGTGTCTTTCTTCTTCTGTTCTACTCATTTAGGAGAAAGTGAAAGGTATCCTTTTCCTGTCTCTTTCTCATTAACGGTCCTCACACTTTGCTAGTGGGAAGAGATTCTCAGTCAATAGGCTAAGTAACAAACCAATAAGCATCAATGAATAAGACTTCTCTCTACTTCTTATAGAGACCAACTGACTGGGGCCGGGGTCTCATTTCTTGTTTTATTTTGGGTTTTTTTTGTCCCTCATCGAGATGTAGTTATCCCTCACTGACCCCCTGGCTCCTAATCTATTTGCTGATTGTAAGCTTCAGCCCCTGTGCTCTGTCTGGTCTGACCAGACCACAAGGATAAGTGGATCCCAGGGGGACACGCGACGACAAACAGCGACTACAGCTTGAGTCCACTTTTACTCATCGCGTTACGTGACTCTATCATCTCTGACAGTTGAGCTCAAGTGATCAGCTCATGAATTTTACCTGTAATGTCAAGTGTTCCCAATGCAGTTTACCTGGACAGCATTCCCCCCACACAGGGTCCCATTCTCATCCCAGCAGGAGTTCTTACGAAGTGCCTACGAACCGATTCGAAATCTGAAACTCAGACTAAGAAGCAGTCAAGGCCTGGCTGGAGGAGTTTCAGACCTGGAATCAGCTTGTAGGCACCTAGCAAGGACCGGAGCCTCCTGGGATGAGAATGGGACCGTGTCTGAGGAACAACAGTATCCAACGGATACTCATGGTGCTCAGTGTCACAGAAAAAAAGCCACGGGCTGATGAGCTCGACCATCCAGGATTACCGGATCCCACAACTCAATGACTACAAACCCTGTCAAAGTGGGGTGCATTGTCTTAGAAAGGACACATGGATAGACGTCAGAGGCCGGTGCTGTGTTCCCTGCTAGGTCACTGGCTAGATGTGGGATTTCTAGGCCTCAATTTGTTTTTTAATCCTCACCCGAGGACATTTTTCCACCTATCTTCAGATAGAATGGGAGGGAGGGAGGAAGAAAGAGAGAGAGAAAAAAAACATCGATGTGAGAGAGACACATGGACTGGTTGCCTCTCACACAACCCCGACCAGGGCTGGGGACCAAACCCCAACCAAGGTACGTGCCCTTGATCGGAATCGAACCCATGACTCTTCAGTCCACGGGCCCACGCTCTAACCACTGAGCCAAACCGGACAGGGCTAGGCCTCAATGTTTGCAACTATAAATGACAGGCATGGATTAGACAACTTCCCACACCCCTTTACATCCTGAAGTTTTATGCGAGCTGCCACCGAGAATCTCAGGGGGGGCTAAGATATTCTACGCGGTGAAAAGAACAGTGCCCTGGACCCAGGGACCATGCCCCCCAGGCAAAGGCAAACACGCAGCGAAGAAGGAATGTCCTTCACAGGTGAGCTGACCAGGAAAGCTGTTGAAGGGCATTTGGGACGACGCCTGTTTTCGGGCCCTACAGGCAACAACACGCGTGTTTTATAACAAACACGGCTTGTCACAGCCTCGCTCGTGATACACATTTCTTGGATTCGCTTCTTGAGATCTCTAAGTGCGATACACAAATAATACTGGCTGTGTATCTTTTGCAATCTGGAAGACAGTAAAAATCTCTCTTCGGGCAAGACAACATATGGCGAGAAGGGCAGAGGCACTTTCCCGAAGCCGTTAGCCAAGTGGCGTAAGACAGGCCGTTCTCGGCGGAGAAAAAAAACGTCACTTACACTCGAACAGGCCTGTGGAAGGCAGAGATGTTCGTGGTTATTATCTTTTGTAACTCCTCATCACAGACTTGGCACGGAAACGCTCATCCTTCCGGCAAAGTAATAGACGCCCTCATACATACACGCATTGTTATTAATATGCTAATAACACTTTGCATTAACACAGAGGATGAAAGTGCTTTACAGAGAGGCTTGAGCTCCTTAAGCCTCGGGATCCCCATGAAATAGCTCGGGGGAGGGACAGTCTGCCAGCCTTCCCGGTGACAGACAGGTGCAGCTGGCTTGGATTCCTCTTACAAATGTCTGCAGAGTCTTCATAGAACACAGAAGGCTGACTTCAACTCTGCACTGACCGACCCTACACTCCTCTCGTGCAACGATCACAGGCCTCATTGCGGTCATTGCGTTTTGTTCTTCTGCTCTTCTTGTCCAGCCTGGGTCCTCCCAACACCGGCAGCCCCCGCCTGGGAGGCCCCCAAGGAGCCAGCCGGCCGCCTGCTCACGGACACGGGGAGGTTTTCCCAGCCGGGCTTCCTGCTTTCCTCCCCTCCCTGAGCCCACGACCTTGAACATGGCATCTCAGCTGACCTTACGCTTTTCCCCCAGTCCGACTTGATAACCTCACTCCAGCCTCACTAGTTCATGTATCTTTTTGTTGTTTTTATTTATTTTTTTATCCTCACCCAAGGACGTTTTTGCATCTATCTTCAGATAGAGCGGGAGGGAGAGAGGGGGGAAGAAAGAGAGAGAAACATCGATGTGAGAGAGACACATCGAGTGGTTGCCACCCACACGACCCCAACCGAGGCCGGGGACAAACTGCAACCGAGGTACGTGCCCTTAGCGGGAACCGAACCCGGGACTCCCTGGTCCGCGGGCCAACGCTCTAACCGCTAAGCCAAACCGGCCAGGGCACTAGCTCCTGTTTTAACGTGAGGGCTTCGGACAGACAGAGCCCCCAGGAGATGCCCGCCCCCTACACTCAACCCTCCAGGGAGGAGCCCAGCATGTCACTTGGGCCTTTAGAATGCCACCGGTCGTGCCCTCGTGCTCTGTCCAAGAGATGGGACGAATATAAAGCCACTCTGTCGGTGACACCCCTCCCCAGCTCCCCGAGGGTCAGGGCCTCCTGCCGGGGTCAGAGGTCATTACCATGAGGGCGGTGTAGGTGTAGGGGTAGTGGTAGGCCAGGTAGCAGGCGTCGCCGTGGTGCGGGAAGGTGATGGCAAAGGTGAGGGTGTAGTAGCACCTCCGAGCCGCTCCCCCTGCCACAGCCGCCCTCTCGCGATAATGATTTCTAAAAGAGAAAGGAGAAGAGAGGAGAATGAGGGAGACGCATGGGGCAGGCATTTAGGGGTGCAGGTGCTCTGAACCCCTCATGTGATACAGCGGCAAAAAGGTCGCTCGAAACACTCTGTGGGTGACGTTGAGAAGACGGAGTCCAAGCGAGCTTCCTGCCGGGTCACGAGCCACACCAGCCGTGGCTTGGAGAGCCCTCCGTCCCCTGACTGCGGCGTATATACCACGGCCCTTTCCTGGCTATGTCTGAGTCCCTGAGATGGAAAATGTGAATAATTCTGTTTTCTGAGGATTCTACTGCAGACATACACTTTTTTACCCACACTTGGGTTTCCCAGCCTCCGCCTCTCCCCAGATTACACAGGGTACAGCTCTTCCGCGCCCTGTCACCTGCCGAGTGGGTTTCGCCATCACGACTATAGATCGGGATCCAACCCAAAACTCAACACGTCGTCTGACGTTGTCACTGCATCAGCCCGTGTGGAGGTGAGGAAACGAAGGCTTAGAAAAATTAACGTGTCGCCCTGGCCAGTTTGGCTCAGCAGCGGTTAGAGCGTCAGCCTGTAGACCAGAGAGTCCCGGGTACGGTTCCCGCTAAGGGCACATACCTCAGTTGCAGTTCATCCCCGAATCTGGTTGGGGTCGTGTGGGTGGCAACCAGTCGATGTGTCTCTCTCACATCAGTGTTTCCCCCTCTCTCTCTCTTCCTCCCTCTCTCCCTCCCGCTCTATCTGAAGATAAATGCAAAAAAGTGTCCTCAGGTGAGGATTTAAAAAAAAAAAAAGTATTATCATACACACTGTACAGATGGGGAAACTGAGGCTCACAGATGTGAAGTGTCTCGAGCAATTCTCTACAACAGGCACAGCAAACAGGATTCAGCCCCAGGCACAGGTCTGCTTCAAAATCAAGGCATTATCATCATTATTATTATAGTTATCATTATTATTGTCATATCACCTCTCTCTTAGGAATGGATAAAAGGACAAGAGGTTTTGGGGGGACCAACGAATCAAGTTAGACTTCGAAGTCTCAGTCTTCCAGATGAGAGCCAGTGAAAAAGGTCCGTGTCACCACAATTCTTTATGTCCTGGTATTTGATGCCAGTACGAGGTGTCTCCTAACAATTCGTAGCAAGTGCTAACATCCGTGACCACCTGCTAGGCACCAGGGACTGTTCCAGCCTTCCCACCTGCGTGACCTCGCTTCATTTAATCTTCAAATGGCATCTATGAGGCAGATGCCGTATTATCCCTATTTCACAGAGGAGGAGTCTGAGGTTGAGAAGAGGCGAGAATCATTTGCCCAGGGCCACATCCTCAGGGAATGGTAGAAGTCTGATGCCCAGAACTCGCTCCCCTCCATCCGCTCCCCTAGATGGACAAGAAAAGCCTAGAGAAGGCAAGGGATTCTGGGACTTGCCGGATCCCAGAGAAGTCCCCTTGGGTCCAACAGGAGGTTGGACAGATGCAGCCACTGGCCAATTCAGAGCTCCCCCTTTGCTTCTCCATTCCCTGAAACCCTTTATCTTCAGAAGGATCTGCACTTTTATAATCAGCAAGCCTTCAGTGAAGCAAGGAGCAAAGTACACAAATGCATAGTGATGAACTCAAGCTATTTCCATTTGTACTTAAAAACATGCTGGGGAGTCACTTATTTTCTGCGCGTGCACGAAACAAGCCAAGGCTGAGAGAGCGAGCGAATCAGGTCATCTTATCGTGACGACGGCCCCCCTTCCCAAGGGGCATCATTTCGCCGAACACATTCCGATCGGGCAGAGCAGCCGGGCCCTGGGCTTCCCTGGTCTGCAGTGGTTCCAATACCCTCTGCGACACCCAGTCTCTCTCCTGAGGTCCCTCGGAGGAGGCACAGGGTTCTTGGATGACATTCATCGTCATGAGCGAGCTGCTCCGTCTCCTCTCCCACACGGAGATAAATGTCAGAAGACATCAGCCGTTGGGTATCACACGGCCACTCCGAGAGGCCGCCTCCCTCCCGCGGCCCTTCAGCGCCAAGATGACGTCACACCAGAGCTGGGAGAGGATCTGAAAAGGCGTGACACTGTGCCCGGCCGCGGGAGAAGCAGACCGCGGGGAAGTCAGTAAGGCGGACGCGAAGACTGTCCTTGATGATACGAGAGGCGTGAAGAACTCATTCTGCCCATTAATGTTCTTCCCTCTGGAGGCTCACTCTTTATTTTCTGGCCTAGTGGTTGGCAAGGTTGGTGGGAGACGAGAAGGAGGTACTCGGGGGAGGGGCAAGAGGACCCATGGAGCACAGGAAGGGTATTAAAATGTCTCTTTAAATTTATGATGATCTTGGTAATAAGAAAGAAACGAAGTTGTCTAGGGTTTAATCTGGGGACTGTCAGCACAGCCCCGATGCTGTCCCAGTCAGACTAATGTGACAAATAACTGTAAAACTAGATTACGGCCCTGGCCAGGTTGCCTCAGCGGCTAGAGTGCGGCCCGCAGATGGATGAGTCTCGGGTTCGACTCCGGTCAAGGGCACGTACCTGGGTTGCGGTTCGTCCCCGGCCCTGGTCGGGTAGTACGGGAGGCAACTAGTTGATGTGTCCCTCTCACACTGATGTTTCTCTCTTCCTCCCACTCTATCTGAACAAAGATGGAAAAATGTCTTCGTGTGAGGATTAGAAATAATAATAATAATAATAATAATAATAATATTAAAAACTAGATTATGATATAGCTGTCGTATCCACTCTTCCCTGCTCTTTCCCAGGGCTGGAAGAGAAAAAGGACCGCATCTCACATGTAGTTTTCACATGTCAGAGAGGTAACATCGACAGCTGTGTGGGAGGCTGCCTGAGGGAGGAGCAGGAATAGCTCACCGCGACATTGCTTTTAGCTTCCGGAGACGTATTTCAGTTTGCCGAGACCTAGATTAGTGGGTTTACAGGTTACATTATCTCAGTTAAGTCAAACCTCACAACACAGACGACTCGTTGTTGCTGTGGTTTTCATTCTGCTCAGAACCACAGCATGACGAAATTATATTAAGTTTCAAGCAGAAATGACCAAGAAAATAGAAGAATGGAGATGGCCTGCTTCTTACACTTAATATTAGCTCTTTCTTAAGAATTATTGTGTATGGTCTGGCCGGTGTGGCTCAGTGGTTGAGCGTTGACCCATGCACCAAGAGGTCGCCGGTTCGATTCCCGGTCAGGGCACATGCCCAGGTTGTGGGCCCGATCCCCAGCGGGGGGCATGCAGGAGGCGGCCAATGAATGTTCTCTCTCACCAATGTTTCTATCTCTCTCCCTCTCCCTTCCTCTCTCTCTAAGATCAATAAAGGAAAAAAAATTTTTTTAAAACAAAGAATTATTGTATGTGTATAAAATAATCTAATTAGACCTGGGAAGTTAACCCAAGTTTTTCTAAATTATCCAAAAGACCATGTACACCATGTTATTTATGTTAAATCCCAAGTGTATCATATGCACTGAGTTATCAATAGTATAAAAATACAGTTGACCCTTGAACAAAATGGGTTTGAACTGTGTGGGTCCATTTATACATGGATTTTTTTTTCAATAAATAATTTAAGTGTATTTTCTCTTATTATTTTCTTAATTTTCTAGCTTACTTTATTGTTAGTACACAGCATATAATACATACAACATATAAAATATGTATTAGTTGACTGTTTATGTCATCAGTGAAGTGTCCAGTCAATAGTAGGCTATTATTAGTAGTTAAGTTTTGGGGGAGTCAAAAGTTACATGTAGATTTTTGACTATGCAGGGCATAGGGAGATCAGCACCCCTCACCCCCATGCCCAAGGGTAAACCAAGTAACAATTAGGTAGACAGTTAAAATAATGTTTCATCTTTTTCTCTTCACTTAAAATTCTAAACTTTTGCATCTTTTCTAATGTACATAATATATTACTACAGTAAAGAATATCTAATTGATTAAAAATAATTTATGAACAAATCTATATGCATAAGTATATGCATGAATATATCTCTTTTTTTCCTTTTTTAAAAAATTTATTTTTCTTTATTGACTTTAGAGAGGGAGATAGAAACATCAATGAGAGAGAACATCGATTGGCTGCCTCTTGCATGCCCCCCACTGGGGTTTGGCCCACAACCTGGGCATGTATCCTGACCGGGAACCGACCTCTTGGTGCATGGGTCGATGCTCAACCACTGAGCCACACCGGCTGGACTTAAATATATATTATGAAAGTAGTTTGGTACTACATTCTAACTGATGACCACAGGGTCTACAAAGCAGTCAGCCACTTCCTTAACAGGTCATCATGGCTGTCGCTTTCTGAAGTAAATGTTATATTACGTCTGCGTATCTTCTTCTCTTTCACCCTCTTATGTTGTAGACTCAGGTACTCTTGGCTCCTGGTTCTCTCCACAAGGAGAACCCAGGCAACCCCTTCAGAACACAGCATCACATCTGAATTAACAAGCACGATAGATAGAGAACGTCTGAGTTCCTGATGACATACGGAAGACAGAGAAATGAGGAGGTCAAGTTCTCCCAATGAATATGCTAGGTAGAATAAAGGCAGAAATGAAGCAAGGAAATCTCCGAAAACAGATCAACCCCAAGATTATGATGTGTAAAAAGGGAGAAATCAATTGTATACTCCAAGGCATTCTATACCAGGGAGAGGCGTCCTGCTTCGTGTTTGTACAGAGATAGACACATCTACCCTGTTTTCAGATCACATTATTGGAAACATGTTAACAAAACGCGGTGAATAATTGTAAAACACACTATGCTACAATGTAGCAATCGTATCCATTCATCTCTGTTGTATTTACGGCTGGAAAATGAACAATGAATTACATTATACACGCATGGTTTCCAAGTTACCCCTCTGTTTCTCTGTAATCACATAACAATTGTCTTGTTAATGAATCTAAAAGCTATTGACATTAATGTTGGCTTTCCTTAGGCCAAGGCTGCTATTGGATGTGTGGCTTTTCCTTCCCCTGTTGGCAGATACTTAGTCCCCTGAAGCCTGCTCCTTACTCTCCACCTGCAAAGGGGAAGCCCCCAGGGAGTGCTATGCCCCACTGGGCAAGGATGCTGAATGCAACATCTGTTCAATCTCCTACTGGAACTAACCTCCAGATCCAAGCGGGCTGCAGGCTGGGTCTTTCATGTTTATGTAGGGCTACTATTTTCAGGGGACACTAAAAGTTATTCTTGAAACACCAAGGTCCAGATTTAGGCTTTCATTATTTTTCCCTGCAGCTGTGACCTCTAGGACCGTGAAGTGATTTTTAGTCTAAATCTCTTGGGACCACAGAACGACCCTGAGTCTCTGGAGAGATGGGCCAGAGAGGAGTTGCTACACAGGTGAATGGAAAATCAACATAATTATAATATTTTGGTACTGTTCTAAAAATGTAATGAAAATACTACCCAGGTCCATATCCCGATACTTCAAGGACTGCAGACTGTCAAAGCTTTCACTACAGACTGCCAGTCAGCCCAGCTCTTTCTTTGTAGACTAGTGATGTCTCTGTGGCGATTTGTGCCTTTGTGTGGGATGGAGGAACACAACTTTGACCTCTCCTGTCTGTCAATGCTCCTGTCCTCACAGCCTCACAGGCCAAGAGGCAAAAGTGTATCCACTATTTCTTTTTAATACTGATAACAATCTAAACACTAGAATGTCTGATTACAGTTTTTAAGGGTCCTCTTGTAATCTGAGAAAAATATAAGACTGACTTTTTCCAAGAAAATAAGTACTAGCCTATCATTTTTTATTTAAAAAAAAAAAAAAAAAAAAAAGCCTGGCCGATGTGGCTCAGTGGTTGAGCGTCGACCTATGCACCAAGAGGTCACCGGTTCGATTCCTGGTCAGGGCACATGCCCAGGTTGTGGGCCCGATCCCCAGTGGGGGGCATGCAGGAGGCGGCCCATCGATGTTCTCTCTCATTGATGTTTCTATCTCTCTCTCTCTCCATTCTTCTCTCTCTAAAATCAATAAAGAAAGAAAATTAAATAAAAACACTACGTCTTACAGTCTACCGCGGGCGCCATTTAGCAGGCTTCTGCTTCTGAAGGGCAGGCCGTCTGCGGCAGGGCCGTGACAAGCGTGACAGGCAAGCAGCGATCGCTGAGGTTTCTAGGAGCAACGTGGCAAAGCAACGTGGCAAGGCGGCACATCGAGACAGAATGAGAGAGCAGAGCAACGAACGAGATTCTCACTCACTTGTAGTAACAGATTTCACAGCCCGTCCGGATCCAGGTGGGTCTGCCGAGCAGCGCCTCCTTCACGGAGTACATCGTGAGCTGCATGCCTGCACAGAACCAAGGCCGGGTGAGGCCACTGCGGGGGGGGGGGGGGTCGGAGCAGGCTGCGCAGTGGCTCCCAGCAACCCCCAGGTCTTCATTCCCGAACCTGTGATGTCCCCTTACACGGCGACAGAGGCTTTGCAGACATGCTGAAAGGCTCTGGACATGGGGAGATTATCCTGGTGGGCCCTAAATGCAATCATAAACGTCTTTTTTTATTTTTTTAATCCTCACCCGAGGACATTTTTGCATTTATCTTCAGATAAAGCGGGAGGAAGAGAGAGAGAGAGAAACATCGATGTGAGAGAGACACAAGGACTGGTTGCCACACACAGGACCCCAACCGGGGCCGGGGACAAACCGCAACCGAGGTGTGTGCCCTCAGCGGGAACCGAACCCGGGACTCTCCGGTCCGCGGGCCGACGCTCTAACCGCTGAGCCAAACCAGCCAGGGCAATCATAAATGTCTTTGATTTGAGAGAGAGACACAGAGAGAGAAACATCAATTTGTTGTTCTACTTATTCATGCATTCGTTGGTTGGTTCTTGTACGTGCCCTGACCAGGGATCGCACCCACAACCTTGGCATGTCGGGATGACATTCTAGCCAACTGAGCGAGCTGGCCAGGGCACTCACCCATGTCTTTATAAGAGGGAGGCTTAACAAGGTTCAACTACAGAGGAGAAGCCACGGGACTGAAGCAGAGTGGGTTGAAGATGCTACAGTGCCGGCTTGAACACATGAGAAGGAGCCCTGAGCCAAGAACGCCAGGAATGTGCTCTAAAAGCCAGAGAAGGAAACAGAAAGGCCACCTGACTCTCCAGAGAGAGCATGGCCTTTCCAGCTCCTTGACTTCTGTCCAGTGAAACTCTAGAACTGCAGGAGAGGGCACCTGTCTTGTTTTAAGCCACCAAGCTTGTGACAACTTGTGAGAGCAATCGCAGAAAGTGAATGCAAGAGTCGATGTTCATGCTTCCTGTTTCCACCAGCAGCAGGCGAGTTTCAGTCAGTATATAACAGAGACACTATCCTGGGCTCGGACCTGGGCATACGGGACTGTCATTCCTCACTCAAAGCCACTCAATAAAGTAGTGTCTGAGCCAGCAATAACACTCAGGATTTCCCACTCCCACAAATGTTCAAAACACAGCTGGGCTACTAGTCCATAGTCCCTAGTATGTCTCTGCTAAAATTGACACAGGTATTCGGGAGAATTTAAACTTTCTTTTTTTACATACTTTTTTATTGATTTTTTTTTTTATTCCTCATCTGAGGATGTTTTTCTACTTATTATCAGAGAGAGTGGGAGGGAGGGAGAGAGAGAGACAGAGAGAAACATCGATGTGATAGAGTCACATCGACTGGTTGCCTCCTGCACGACCCGACCAGGGCCGGGGACGAACCGCAACCGAGGTACGTGCCCTTGACCGGAATCGAACCTGTGACTCATTGGTCTGCAGGTCGACGCTCTAACCGCTGAGCCAAACCGGCCAGGGCTGATATTTTTTTTTTTTTTAGAGAGAGAGAGGAAGGGAGAGAGAGATAGAAGCATTAATTGGCTGCCTCCTGCACGCCCCCTACTGGGAATCAAGCCCAAAACCCGGGCATGTGCCCTGACCGGAAATCGAACCTGGACCTCTCAGTCCAGGGGACGATGCTCCATCCACTGAGCCACACCGGCCGGGCAAACTTTCTCCAGAGTTTTCTTTGAGTGTGAATCAGTGTTGGATTGCACTGTTGGCCTGTCTGTGATGGAGAGGTCGATGCACTGGCTACTGTGGAATTTGGGAGACAGAAGAAGAAAATGAGAGGGCTCCCCAGCCTCAGAAAGTTCAAGGCTCAGGAAGCAGTGCCTTGGGCGCTATGGACATCCCGTGGCAGAGGGGACTTCTGGTGTCCCCTTCCACAGTAGCAATTTCTATGCCTTGGCCACCGTCTTGCCACACCTGACAGCCAAAATACGTCAGCCCCACTTCAGATCCTTTGGTACCGATGCAAACCCTCTCACAGTGACATCATCGCTGGTGTCACCCAGAAAGTCGCTGCCCCCCCAGAGCTCGTACCGTAGTTAAACTGGCTGTTGGGCTTCTCGAAGTTGATGATGTTGAAGCGGTAGGGGACGGCGGCCCTCATGCCGCTCACCCTGAAGTGGAACCACTGCTGGTACTGGGTGCTGTTCACGTCTGTGTTCACCAGCAAGTCGTACTCAAACCTGCAGGGGTGGGGCGAGACCGGAGGGTTAGACGTCTGTGCGGTGACGACCAGCACGACAGTCGACACATCTCGTGTTCTCGATGACAGGTCTAAGAGCCGGGGTCTCGGATGGCTGGTCGGTAGCACTGTTATCCAGATCCGCAATATTGGACCAGGCTGTGGACACTCAGGGCTGGAGGGGAGCAGATTCTTGGTATCGGAAGAGCCAGTGACACAACTGTAGCATATACATTTACTAAATTGCAATTCTGTATCGAACTAGAAAAATGCAAGTGTGCTACTTCCCAGAGAAAATCCAATCACATCCGGGTGGATGTGCTATTATTATTTAAAGCGAAACATTCCCTCTGAGCCTCAGTCTCCTCATATGGACAATGAACACAGCATCTCAATGTGCAGTGCTGTTTGCAAAGATTAGTGAATACAGGGTGTGTGAAACCCAGGCAAAGCTACAGACATGAGTTAGGCTAGCCATGCAGGGGGTTGTTTATTCCTTTCCCCTTGTCAAGTGATACAACTTACATGCAATAAGCACAGTGCACACATCTTAAGTATACAACGCAACCAATTTAAACAAAGTCATCTGTCTACACCCATTTCGCAATTACCCAGGTCAAGATATAGGACCCCAAGAGGCTCTTCTGTGTCCCCTCCCAGTCACTATGTGTCCAAAGGTCATTAATTTTTTTTTTTTTTTGAGCTTTAGTAACAGAATTGGCAGATTTGACTTAACTCTTATTAGGGCATTTCATTCTCAAAAATATTACTGTCATACCCCCAAGGCATGTTCCTTGAGTTGCTCGTCTAGAAAGGGAAATAAATGCTTTTGCTCTGATCCATTTATCCTTTCCTACCCTGGACCCGGTCATGGCCATTCTATAGTGAGATCTGCAGAAGGAAAGAGCGTTGGATAAGACTTGTCAGAGCAGAGTAGAGCTAACTGATGGGTTCCCACTCCTCACTCTAATGACTGGGGTCACTATATAAGGAAAAGTACAACTCACTGAGAGGCACTCACAGGAACTATTCTGGGGAGCCTATGTCCTTTAAATCATCTGCTCTGCCCACAATGCTGTATCCAAAAAAAGGGATCATAAGCCCGGCCGGTGTGGCTCAGTGGTTGAGCGTGGACCCATGCACCAAGAGGTCGCTGGTTCCATTCCCGGTCAGGGCACATGCCCAGGTTGTGGGCCAAATCCCCAGTAGGGGGCATGCAGGAGGCGGCCAACTGATGTTCTCTCTCATCGATGTTTCTGTCTCTCTCTCTAAAATCAATAAAGAAAAAAAATTCTTTTTTAAAAAGGGGGGATCATAAAAATTCCTTGCCTGCAAATAGGTTTGTTCTCTGTCATTTGACCGTTATCCTGACTGCCACTGATTCATTTCGGAGTCTACACTCTGGCCAAAGGCAGGTACATGGAGAGAGAGCAAGGCCAGCAGCTCAGCTACATCCTGGACGGATCACTGTCCCACCAGGACACTCCTCAGTAGGTCTTCTCTCCTGGAGCCTTGGAACATGATATATGGAGAGAAGGAATAACAAAGGCAGAAACCCCAAGAATAAGAAGCTGAACTGGCGAACAAGAAAGAGAGACAGGCTGAGAAGAATTCTCAACGTGAGGGTCTTCCCCTCTTCAGCCGAACTAGCTCTCAACGTGTGGTTCTTTTATATGCTGGGCTTCCTTGAAATAACTCATATATAAAAAAAAATCACCACTCATCTCCTCTGCAAAAAATGAAGACTTCACCATTGACTCCTTGGGTGGATACAACACAGTCTGAGTGATACTAAGTTCTGAGCTGGCTGAGTAAGAGCTGGCGTTGGTTCAGTGCTCACCGGGTGCTGGGTACGACTCTGAGCGCCTTATGTGAGCTAACTCTCCTCTCTCTATGCCGCGGCTGTTCTTACTGGCCTCCTGTGGGAGAGGACATGAAGCCACGGATGAGTGAGGTGACTCACTCAAAGTCTCATGGTTGGAAAGGGACGAGGTTGTCCTGGAAGTCTGAGTCCCAAATCTGTGACCACCACACTCTCATCTATTCTGGACTGTTGCTTTCAGAAGTTCACCCATGGAAGGGGGATGATATTTCTTGCCTTCTGGTCAATGACACAGGTTGCCCACACTGCTATAGGAGAAAGAATTACAGCAAGAACAGCGACCTCTCTGCCTCTAGAAAGCTCTGTTTTATTTCCCTCCTTTTAGTTTGTGTAAGTCCTAGACAACCTTGCCTGTGAAATCCTTCTTTTTTTTAATTCCTCATCTGAGGATATTTTTCTACTTATTATCAGATAGAATGGGAAGGAGAGAGACAGAGAGAAACATCGATGTGATAGAGCCACATCGAGTGGTTGCCTCCCGCATGACCTGACCAGGGCCAGGGACAAACCGCAACTGAAGTATGTGCCCTTGACTGGAATTGAACCTGGGACTCATTGGTCACAGGCCAGCGTTCTAACCACTGAGCCAAACCAGCCAGGGCTGAAATCCTTCTCTATGAATAAGAGCTCATTGGAAGGTTCTGGCAGAGAGGCATGGCACTGAGAGTTCTCTTGAATGAAGGAAGGCTCTCCCCTCTATGGGGAGCCCGAGGTTTCGCCACCTCAGTACAAAGCCATGGGAGCATGAGACATGAGAAGGTACAGGAAGGGGACCCCTGTCCCCTTCCATGCCCACAGAGCCAGCCCTGGTGTCAGTGGAAGTATAAACATCCCAGCCACGTATTCTCACACCCAAATATGGACCCGTTATTTGGAACACAGGTGTATTCATAACCGGTCCCCTCTGGTCTCCACTTTGCTATGACATCAGCTAGTGAGTTAGTCCCTTAGTGACATGCTGGTCGATGCTTAACAAGTGACGTTCGGCCTTCACTTGTAGCGTTTGCCAGTTTGCATGGGGTACGCACGGCCACCACGGCTGATGTGAAGCTACGCATCGATGTGAGGTCACTCCAGAGAGCAGGGACGAGGCAGGCACCCCTGCTCTCCTGAGCTGCCCGGAGGGGCCCCTGCAGCTCTCTCTACTTACTCACGCACTTGGATGGCTTTGCGAAGGTTTCCTGACTCGAACTTGGAGGAGAAGCATAAGCAGTCCGAAGCAGTGTCTTGCCTGTGACGAAAGAGAGAAGATACAAACGCGTGCTATTGCTGCTCGAGGGTCCAGTGCGACGTGTTTAAGAGAGAAGCGTTCTCGTGTGGATTTTAACCCAAATGTTCACCATGCTGACTGCGGGAGCAGGAATGGATCCCCACCACGGAACACTCATTCTTGTGGCGTGACGGAATTCTCCCCTCCGCACCCACCTCCCTCCCACTGACGTCCCAGCCCACCTACCAAGGCTCGTCTAAACTGAAGACAACTTTATTGATGACTTCACTGGGCTGAATGAACCTCCGGATATCCTCAAATATCTTGATCCTGAAAAGGAAAATCAGAAACACTGTAGCGGTGGACCCTCCCCTTACTCGACTCATCATATGGTCATCTGGGAGGGGCCTTAGAGTCATCAGGGAAGTAGGAAAGAAAAGTCGAATGATGCCCCAACCTTGAGCTGAAATAGCCAAGAGACCTCTCCTCCTCCTTCCTTCTCCCCTTGATCCATAAATAAACCCCACTGAGCGGCAAGAACGTAGGAAGCAGCGATGCTAGATTCCAATGAGAGGATTCTCACTTGACGGAGAGTTTTGCCCAGAGTATTTGGGCTAAGGGACTCTTAAGGGTGAATAAGAGGGTTCTCTGCACTGAGACAGTTTGGAGGGAGATGTTGGGGTTACTGGCCGTCAGCACCCTAAGGTCTGGGAGGCTCCAACAAGCCTCTGGACTCTTGTTTCATTTATATTCCTCATGTTGTCTGCTCCAAGGCCAATCATCTTTCTGAGAAGCACCAGCAACCCAGAGATTTAAGACGGAGAAAAGAAGCCCAAAGGAACTTCCTAAACAATTTAGAATTTGCAGCCCAGGCCTCTGGGGTGGGAGAGAGGGGACGGGCAGGCATACATGAGGTCAGAGGCAAGGGGAAGATGCTGTCCCCGGGGGAAGCTGTTTCTGGGCAGCCCCAACGGTGTGTCTCTTAGGAACATGACAAAATAACACGCAGGGCTGAGGCCAAAGGGGTCGACCAGAAGCCCAAGTGGGAGCAGCTCATGGGCTCCACCATCAATTTGCTGACGAAACGGAAAATAAGTGAATGAAACTTTCTGGCATGCACACTTTGCCCCACCGACTTCGTGCGTGCTTCCTACGTGCTTTATTTTTCCAGGGAAAACCATTTTTTCCTTGGCCTTCCCCACCGTTGTTGTCATCTCCCCTTGCTGAGCCAAAGGCAAAGCGCCCGTTCCTGAATTCTGGGGCTTATCTATCACCCCGGGTTTCTTCCCTGGAGAACGCTTTTTTGTGTTTTTTTTCATACAATCCTTAGGGGCGCAGAAAACGATTCTCCATGCCAAGCCGGGTTCTGTACAGTGGGACTGTGGAGTGAAGGTACACACCTCCTCTCAGTAACAAAAGACCAGATGCCAATTCGCAATGAACAAGAAAGGGGTTCCCAAAGAGTCCCCACTTTTGTTTTCTGAGCGTCCTGAGGAATGATGCAGTATGGGCAGAAACGGGCATATCTCCTGTTATAGTGGCCTGCGGTGTGTATGGGGTGAGGGGGTGCATTGGCATCATCGAGGGATTCTTTTTCAGGAAGCAATGCCCTCCACTACCCTCTGCTGGTTCTGAAACACCCCGGCTGACAGGCAAGCTTGTGTGTTATGGCAAAAATTTCCCAAAGGCCTTTGATCTCCTCCTGACTAATGCTCAGTGTTCTACTGAGAGCAGATCTATTTTATTTTATTTCTTTTCTTTATTGATTTTAGAGAGAGAGGAAGGGAGATGGAGAGAGAGAGAGAAATATCGATGAGAGAGAACATCGATTGGCCGCCTCCTGCATGCCCCCCACTGGGGATCGGGCTCACAACCTGGGCATGTGCCCTGACCGGGAATCTAACTGACGACCTCTTGGTGCATGGGTCGACGCTCAACCACTGAGCCACACCGGCCGGGCCCGAGAGCAGAACTATTGCACACAGGTTCCTGCTGTGAAAATATTAATGCAAAGAGAAAAGGCATAGCTCTCGGGTCAGGAACGCCATCACCTTTGGATCCCACGCTTGCGCTCCAGCAGGGGCTCTGGAGAGGGCGACGGGCAGTGCCCCCAGAGATCCGGAAATGCCATCATCTTGAAGTCAGCCACGGATCTGGTTCTTCTGGCTTTGGCCCTATAAACATAGGGGTCGTGGAAGGGGATATGCTGGGGATGCGTCCGCAGAAGCTTATCGATTATATCGCCAGTTTCTGGGGACCTAGTGGAGCTGGAAAGGGAGGCGTTTGTCCTTGGGCAGGAAATCATGTCAATGTCCCAAGCATGGTCTTTGAGAAAAGCCTCAACGTCAAGGACTTTATTCTCAGAAGAATCCATCCCAAGCCCATTGGATTGGGCATTTTGGTCCGGGTTCGTTGCAGGTCCTTTTGGGGAGGCTGGAGGCACAGACGACCTGCCCCTCTTCACCATGCTCAGAAGGGACGTCTGGGCGGCGTCTTCTCTTCCTGGCCCCCAGGAGCCTTGGTCCTCATTCAAGCAGTGCTGCTCCTGGGAGGCAGCGGTCGGAATGTGCTGGTGGCTGGCGTATGCGGTCTCTGCAGAGTTCGGATCCTCTCCAGGTTTGGGCTCCAGGTCCTTCGGGTGGGAAGCAGGAAGAACATGTCAGTGTTCCCTCGCAGGCAGAGAGCACACCCCCCACCCCCACCCCCCCATCCTCACTCTGCGCACAGAGCTAGGCATGAATCCCGGGAATTGAGGAGCTCGCTCCACGGCCAGCCACGGAAAGACTAAGCTTCAAGAGTCCAAAAATTGGCGGAATCATAGAAACTCACATTTGTAAGGGGCTTTGGGGGGGTCTAGTATAATCCTATGAAGTACATAGATGTCTTCTGTGATACCCCCAATAAGTTAGTCTGGTAGAAGAACCTCACGTACAGGGTCTTCACAGTACCCCAAGGTGGTGCCTTTATTTCAGCATCATCCTGACTGCTTACAAAAAGCATTCTTGCCCAGCTGGTGTGGCTCAGTGGCTGAGCGTCGACCCATGCACCAAGAGGTCGCCGGTTTGATTCCCGGTCAGGGCACATGCCCAGGTTGTGGGTCTGATCCCCAGTGGGGGGCATGCAGGAGGCGGCCAATCGATGTTCTCTCTCAGAGATGTTTCTATCTCTCTCTCCCTCCCACTTCCTCTCTCTCTTAAACCAATAAAGGGGAAAAAAAAAAAAAAAAAGAGCGTTCTTTACACCGAACTGCAGTTTCCTCCCTGACATTTCCCCCTGCTGATCCCTTTCTGCTTTCCGGAGTGAAATCGATGACACTCACTCCCTTCGACGTGTGACTTCGCTTGTACCACTAGATATGGCCGAATTCATGATTTATTAAGAGTCCTCGGCAAATAGCCGAGATCAAAAGACAGGTGTAGATGGACGCACGATGCACGGTGCAGGTGACGCTTTGCTGAGTTGTGCACCGGACACCTGTACGATCCTGTGAGCCCACGTCATCCCAATGGACTCAATCAATAAAAACGAAATAAACAGAGGGGGCAGGCCTGAAGTACCGGGGGCGGCAACAGCGCGGGCAGAGGCACCTCGCCGCTGGATGAACGTCACCAGGTGTGAGGTTCTCAATCTGCTTCTCCTGACAAAGCCACCTGGGAGCCAGGCCGGCCACCCTCATTCAGGACGACGCCTGGTAACAGCGTTGCCACTTGGAGAAGGGAACAGCTCCATCATCAGGAATTGTCCTGTGCTTTTGCAGTGCCTGGGGGCAGGGCACCTTGCCCGCCCGACGACACACAGGCGGCCACGTGTACCTTCAACCTCCTCCCGTCGCAGGTGTCGGGGGTCAGATGGTAGGACCCCGCCTGCACCCTCGCTCGGCCACCTTTCTGACATGTTTGCTTCTCCTTCTGCTTCTCTCTCAGGAAGATGCCAGAAGCAGGTGGCTGGAGCTGAGTAGAGCCTTCCATCTGGAGACCTCTGTCCAGCCTCAGGTTCTGCGGAGGACCCCCCACGGAACCCCGCGGACCACGGCGGATGTCCTACCTCAAAGCTGCAGGACAGCTCGAGACACATGGCCTCGTACTGGGCCAGCTCCTCTTCGGGTCGGTCAAGTCCGGGTTTGGAAATCAGCTTGTTCACATCTGTTTCCAAGTCATCGTCCTGCAACGGAACATTCAAAACACGCGTCGTAACCAAGAAAGCACCCTGAGAGGCATGGAGACAGGCTTCGTACAGGATCCTCTGCAATCCCAGGGTTTGGCTTCCTTGCCTCCAAATTCAGTGTTAGCCTGTGCAAAGGACAGTGTAATAGGTCGGGTTGTATTTTTCAAAAAATGTTTAAAAAGAGACTGATGTCAGCCCGGCCGGTGTGGCTCAGTGGTTGAGCATCGACCCATGCACCAAGAGGTCGCCGGTTCGATTCCCAGTCAGGGCACATGCCCAGGTTGTGGGCTCGATCCCCAGTGGGGGACATGCAGGAGGCGGCCAATCGATGTTCTCTCTCATCAATGTTTCTATCTCTCTCTCCTTTCCTCTCTCTTTAAAATCAATAAAGAAAAAAAGATTTAAAAAAATAAGGACCCAAAATTTAAAAGAAAAGAGACTGATGTCAGTATTTATCAGCCCTCACCATAAATAAATAGCAATTTATCTGAAATGAACTATGGAATCAATAAAGCGCACTATAAAAGGAGTGTTTTATCTCATCATGATCATCGTCCACATAATCATAACGATCGTACCTATTTGTGTATCTACCTTTGGCATGTGGGTCCTTTGCTCGTTTCACCAGTGTTTAACGAGCACCTACTATGAGCAGCTGGTCTTGTAGGAACTGAAGATTGGGTGACAACAGAGAAAGGTCCATGAGCCCATGGAATTTGCCTCTTAGTGAGAGAAGGGAGACAGTCAATAAATAAAAAAGGTAATTTCAGAACAGCGATAAGAGCCACAGAAATCATGACCGGGGGCGACGACTGTGACTGAGACTGGGGTATGAAAAGCTGCTCAGATTGGGGGACGTGAGAAAGCTTTGCTGAGGAGGCGACTCTTTAGGTAGACCTAAATGACAACCATCTCTGGCTATGCAAAGACTTGGGGAAAGGAGTCACCAGCAGGAGGAACAGGGTAAATCCGCTTACAGAAAGAAGACGGCTGAAGGACAGACGGTAAGAGGACGATTGGAGAAGCAGGTATTCTAAATTTTTTTTTGGATGGATTGATTGATTGCTTTTAGAGAGAGAGAGAGAAACATTGATTTGTTGTTCCACATATTGCTGCATTCATTGGTGGATTCTTGTATGTCCCCTGGCCGGGGACTGAACCCACAACCTTGGTGTATCGGGACGACGCTCTAACCAACGGAGCCGCCCGCCCAGGGCTGAGAAGCAAGTACTATGCTGAGCCTTACAGCCTCTGAGATGAGTTGTAACCTCCAGCTACACCTTCATCCCTTTGTACCTGTACAGGTGTACCAAGTCACCACCGATACTTTCTTCGTATAGTGGAATAACCCCAGACTTCATTTTTTCCTTCTAGGTCATTGCTGTATAATAGTTTCCCGGTGACTCTTCTCCAAACACGTCTGTATTTCCCAAAGGTGAGAGAAAGGACACGAGGAACCAAACCATCCATTCTCTTCATGTCCCCACGTCTCGCCGAGATCAAGCTTCCCTAACAGATTCGGGGAGAAAGCGCCACCCTCTGTGTTAGGAGTATATTTGGCTGGTTAAGGAAAAGCCTGGCAGTCTTGAAGACTAGATTATTCTTCCCTTAATCAACGAAATGTGGAAAACAAATGTTTATATTCCTTATCCAGGGGGAAAAAGAAAAGGCGGTATTCCATCCATCTTCCGCAATTTTCCTCCAAACTTCAAATTAAGAGAAAAATAGATCCCATGAGGTTGGCTTAATGGTATTTTCAGGCAGAGTGCACACCTGGCCCAAACCCTCTCGCCTGGTATTGGAGCTCCCAGCTTTCTCTCTCAGTCCCTCCTGGCCTCCACCCTCTCTGGGCAGCCTCGGGAACGCCCCAGGCTGGTACCACTCGGAACAATCTGAAAAGCATTGGGAATAAGGTTGGTGTGTCCGGAGTGAGGGGTGTTGTATAGCCTGTGAGCTTCTGCTTAACTCATTCTGCCGCGGGCTCGGTGACCTACTGAGCTGTACAGCAGAGGTTGGCAAACTAAGGCCCACTGCCTGTTTTTGTAAATAAAGTTTTATTGGAACACAGCCACACCCATTCATTTATGTTTGCTCTGTGGCTGCAGCCCTGTGGAGTAGTGGTAACAGACCCTCTCTGGTCCTCAAAGGTTTGGATCTTGGTCGCTGAATCTCCAGACACTCCAGAGGGTTCATACTTCCTTCTGTATTTCTTATAAATAACATTTATATTTCTTTAGAAATGGACCTGTCTCTGTGTCCATTCAGCCACCCACCCAGACAGTCCTTCACCACCTAGGATTCTGGAACCCCTCTCGCCCAGGACTGGGGATGAACCGCAACCGAGGTGTGTGCCTTTAGCGGGAACTGAACCCGGGACTCTCTGCTCCACAGGCCGACGCTCCAACCACTGAGCCAAACCGGCCAGGGCTAAATTTACTCTTTTATCCTCCTCTTCTTCCGAGTTTGTCCAAATCTGATGGTGAATTTCACATGACCAACACCTGTTCTGCACCTGTAACCTTCTCTTTTCTTATGGTAACACTGACAGTTTTCAATCCGAGAGAGCACCCAGCTTTCCCCTCCGCAGACCCCCGACAAATAAAAACTCCTTTTCATCACTCTTCCTAAGATACGGGTCGCAATGATTAACTAAGCTTTTCAAATGAAAAGGCCACTGGTTCAAGTCCCGGGTCAGGCCCGGCCAGTTTTGCTCAGCGGTTAGAGCGTTGGCCTGCGGTCCAGAGAGACCGGGTTCGGTTCCCGCTAAGGGCACGTACCTCGGTTGCAGTTTGTCCCCGGCCCTGGTTGGTCGTGCGGGAGGCAGCCCCTCGATGTGTCCCTTTCACATCGATGTTTCTCTCTCTCTCTCTCTCCCTCCCACTCTATCTGAACAAAATATGGGAAAATGTCCTCAGGTGAGGATAAAAAAATAAAATAAAAAGTCCCGGGTCAGTTCTGTGACCAGAAACAAATACTCCTGGCTTCTCGTCCACATTTCTTGCAGCAAATGCCACTGGGTCCACGGGGGACAAACGAGTTTGTTGGAGTGGGGGTTCCCTTGCTCTTGCCACACCCCAGAATCCAGCCCTGACCCCGAGGCTGCTCTGTTTCTCCACAACGCACGCTCACACAACGGACTTCTCAGCTTCTCCTTGGCTCGACGGCTTCAATGCATGGTTCCAGACCCTCCCCCATTTGTCCGGTGCTTCTCGCACAACCGGAACCGTGTCAGTTCCACGCCGCCCCGCCATCATCTGTGTGCAGCCAGGCACTGGCTGCGGCGTGTCCTTCCGCATCAGATACAAGAGGTGACTGACACTCCGTATTAGACGTTCAGTTATCAGAGCGCATTAGGAGTGGAGGGGAACGTGGCATTGATGAATGACTGTAGCACACAGCATTATTCAAATAATTCAGCAAGGACTCCGAGTCCTGCACCGCCAAGCTGCCGCCGAGAGCCAATTTCCCGCTGATGGCCTCAGAAACGATTCGATGTGTCAACAAAACCCTGAGACTACCAGTGTCAACAGCAGTCTGCACCTGGAGACCTGACTGAGAGGCTGTCCCTTTATGTCTGCTACTGTCATCGGCAAGGTGAGAGATCATCAGCGTAGAGAACTCAGACAGTCTCCTTCTCTCCAGATGGACAGGCAGGTAGGCGAATAGGTAAGAAAAAAGACAGGGAGGGAGAGAGGGGGATGGGTAGATGCATGTATGTATATATGTAAGGATGGATGGATGGATGGACAGGCGGACAGACAGTCAGATAGATAGATAGATAGATAGATAGATAGATAGATAGATAGATGGATGGATGGATGGATGGATGGATGGATGGATGGATGGATGGATGGATGGATGGATGGATGGATGGATGGATGGATGGACAGTCAGATAGATAGACAGACAGACAGACAGACAGATAGATAGATAGATAGATGGATGGATGGATGGATGGATGGATGGATGGATGGATGGATGGATGGATGGACGGACAGTCAGATAGATAGATAGATAGATAGATAGATAGATAGATAGATAGATAGATAGATAGATAGATAGATAGATAGATAGATAGATAGATAGACGGATGGATGGATGGATGGATGGATGGATGGATGGATGGATGGACAGTCAGATAGATAGATAGATAGATAGATAGATAGATAGATAGATAGATAGATAGATGGATGGATGGATGGATGGATGGATGGATGGATGGATGGATGGATGGACAGTCAGATAGATAGATAGATCGATGGATCGATGGATCGATAGATAGATAGATAGATAGATAGATAGATAGATAGATAGATAGATAGATAGATAGATAGATAGTTTTTAAATCCAGGTTTCATATCCAGGAATGTCATAAAAGGTAGCCTTTACTTCTCAGTCTTATTTTATAAGTGAAAAAATTAAGGAACTGTAACTTGAAGAGACTTGCCCAAGTTCATGTCTACCAACACACGTGAAGACAGAATTATAACTCATAGACAAAGCTACCATTATTCTAGAGCAGTGGTTCTCAATCAGGGGTGACTTGGCCCCCCCCAGGGGGGCATTTGGTACTGCCTGGAGACAGTTCTGGTTCATGACTGGGGGGCAAAGGAGAGGGTGCTACCAGTACCTAGTGGGTAGAGGCAGGGATGCCGCTGAACAGCCTACAGAAGCCCCCACAGCAAAGGCTCATCCCGTCAAAACGCCCACAGTGCTGAGGTTTAGAAACCCTTTTCTAGAAACACAGTCCGCGCACCCTGCCCCCCTGCCTGCCTGGGCAAATCGGTCTCCTGGAACGCAGCCATGCCCTGTGGTCTGTGCGTTGTCCACGGCAGCTTTCCTGCTCTGATGGCAAAGGCCAGGGGTTGTGACAGAGCCCGCCTGGTCCACAGAGCCTGAAGCGATGACTCTCTGACCTCTGCCCCATAGCACAGGTCATTACGGGACAGACACCAAAGGGCACCGCTGCCCTGGGGGCCGGAGGCTGTGTGCCACGTGACTCCAGGCAGCACACGCCACACAGACACCGAGGTAAGCGAGCGCGTACAAAGCACCGGCCCCGGGTGACACAGAGGAAGAGGAGTGACTCACGGAGGCTGCTGAGATCTACTGGAAGACGTTTCCTAGAAAATCTCTCTGCGGTCTCTCTGCCTGAATGTCATTCCCACGTTAAACACACCCGCCCTAGGCATTCCGTGTCCACCTAAGGCTCATCGTGATAAAAGATTCGTGTCTTCGTAATGGATAGCCTCTGGCTTTGTGAGATGTTCCGCTGGGCCTACCAAGAGGACATAACCTGGGGATCAAGAACAACAGCTGTCGCCCTGGCCGGGTAGCTCATACGC
Organism: Tadarida brasiliensis; assembly: GCA_030848825.1. Taxonomy (NCBI): domain Eukaryota; kingdom Metazoa; phylum Chordata; class Mammalia; order Chiroptera; family Molossidae; genus Tadarida; species Tadarida brasiliensis. Next base: position 9,459,930 of record CM061279.1, on the reverse strand, counting down.
CAAGGTTAGGGGTTTGATCCCCCGTCAGGGCACAGACAAGAATCAACAATGAATGCATTAATACATGGAACAACAAATTGATCTCTCCTCCCTCTCTCTCTCTCTCTCTCTCTCTCTTTCTCTCCCCCTAAAATCAATCAATAAATAAAATTTTGGAACAAAGAACAATAGCTGTCATTATTGAGCATAACTATCTGCCAGGCTCTGGGGGTGGAAATACACAGGTAAGTCCTTAAAATGTGCCCTGGTATTAGCTACATGCACAGGGATATCTTCCTTGTCCAGTGTAAAGGCAGAGATGCTCAGAAGCGTGGGCCGGTGTACCTACTTCCTCTTTCGCATCTTCCGCATCGGAGTCTCTGTCCTCTTCTTCATCCCCATCGTCTTCGAAATCCTCTGGGTGGGGAAAAAGAGAGGAAATGGGTGAGGCTTCCCCTTTATCTTGGACTTGGACCAGTCCTTCTTCCTCTCACGCACAAGGGGCTCATGACGAAGCGTGCGCTGCCCCGACACGTCCCAGGGCTGATTTAAGGCCCGCGACCCCGAGCACACACGGGCCCGTGAGAGCGTCCTCGAGTCCACACTGAACGCTAACGAGTGCAGAATAAAACGACAGACACACACCATGCCGGCTTCCCCGCCCAACTCAGAATTCCTGCCGCTCACACTGCCCAAGGTTAGAGATCGCATGCAAAATGTGCTGCCGTGGGATCGACCCCCTCATCTTGATCCGAAGGGACTTATTGGAAATAAAGTCCCACAGACACAGTCAGCGCCCCGGTGGCAAGACCAGGCCTCCGGGAAAAGCGATTCCGTGGAAGGAGGACAGCACTGGAAAGCGAACCTTTCCACAGCCATCTTGTAGATGACATAATCACGCTTTCAAATACTCTATGATGACGCGCGTAAGGGTTTCAACAGCCAACGTTGTATTGCACGTTTCTCCTTAGGACAAATTCATTCCAGAACCAGTCGGTACAGTGCAAGGACTCTGTCATGGGATTGTGAATAGATTTTTTTTTTTTTAATTAGCTGAGATCTCTGTGCAGGCATTCAACAGCAATCAGGCAAAGCAGCAATAGTCAGTAACGACAGACAAAATCACTGAGCTTGGTATCGGTTCATCCAGTACATGAAAATGTTGCTTTTTCGTACTTATTTCTAATTGGCTTACTGGATAATCGTGGTTGGCCTGCAAAAGCATTGATCTCATTTTCATCTACCTTCCTCTGAGATATCGCCAACAGGGAACACCTCCTCAAGCTCACAGATACCCACTACTTTACCTTCAGCGAGATCGCGCGGAGGCTCCGAGGGGATGTGCCCGGGGCCCGGGAAGGCATAGGCACTGCTGGCCGTGACCAGAGGAAGGGGACCCTTCGGGTAGCACTGCCTCAGGACCTGGAGCGCAGTGGCTACGATGGGTTCCAAGCTTTCGTCATCCAGGGAGTTCTGGGCAAAGGGAAGACCGCGTCAGACACTGCATCTCGTGTTGAGTCCCTCGGCTGTGACAGTATTTCATGCATTACACGTGGGCTACCCGAGCAGTCAACACCCTTAACGCAGAATGTCCAAGTTAAACTCTAGGGTAGAGTTTTGTCTAGCATAGAATCGGCTTCGGACTCGCGTACCATCTGAACTTTTCTTTTTCGCGGCTCACAGGTCACTGCAATGAATTCAGTCTGAATACAGACTTAGAAGTCTCTCCAGGAATGCTGCACCTATGCGGACACGTTGTCCGGGACGGCTGGGGGAGGAGAGGACATGTCATCCTCAGCCGCTCATTGTCACCGTGAATGATGGCCTGAATTAGAGCATGAGTAGCTGACCTGATGGAAGCCTTACTTGCCTCTTTCTGCTGTTACCCGACGAGAAAAATGCACAGGAAAAGGATGAAACGTGAAACCAGAAGAAAAGACGAAGTAATTCCATGCACCTACATCAAACAACAGGCCACGGCTCAAAGCCCACAGGACGGAGCCTTCCCGGGACCCGCGCACAGCAAAGAAAAATTGGGTTTTGCAGATGTAACGTTTAGATGTGGATGGGACGTGAAAAGACCCTTCTTTTCAGACACCAAAAAATGTGAGAACAAGTTTAGCAAACTGAGAGAGAGTTGGGAGAAGTTTGGTGATCTCTTTGGCCAAGAAAAAAAGGCAGGGAGCCATTTTCTTCAGTCTCTTAGTTAATGTTTTATCTACTGACTTGACTAGTGTGAGCCTCCAGCCTGACATTCCTAAGGGGTCGCTGGAAAGCTCTGAGGCCAACAAGTCATAGTAGCAGACATGGGAGGATGCTGAGACCTCACCACAAGGCAGAGCGACTACCTAAGTGAGGTCACACCATGGTACCTGCAGCCCTGCATTACAGTCAGCCCCACATCAAAGAGTGCAAAGAAAACAACATTTAATACAAAGTAAGCCACACATTCAAGCTACACAGATGACTCTAAAATATAATAAAAAAGTACGCCAACTTTGAAAACAGAAATGTCTTCATATAATCAAGAATGCTATTTCCCCTTCTGTGTGCTCAAATGGTACCAATCAGGCATCCTGAACTACCAGCAGGAAGCAGTCTCTGTGGAAAATTAATTAGTTGAGGCTCTTTCACCTCCGGGGCTTGTCAGATGGTTTCAAGTGCTTAGTGAACAGTCTGAGTATCTGGAAGAAGAGAGTACTGAGTGGGGAGAAGGCCGAGAGGGGAGGTCGACAGCTGATTACAGGTAATGGGCTGAGCTCTGATCTTAGGAGTATAGAGTCAGTCTGCAATTACCCCTTTCTCCAATTTAATAACTACCTCCAACTATTTCAGCGCATCCTTGTAGGGGTCCTTTTTTAACCTTACATTCAAATTGTTATCCTTCCTCCTTTCTCATACGGAGCTCCAAGATCCCATCACATTACATGGCACCCTCGCTGCACTGTGGGTCATCTAATCTTCTCCACGTTTAAGGGATCCTTAGAGGATCTGTACAAGAAGGTGACCCAGGAGGTCCTGGCCAGGTCGCTCAGTCGGTTAGATGGTCGACCTGATACATCAAGCTGTGGGTTCTATCCCCAGTCAGGGCACACACAAGAAGCAACCAATGAATGCATAAATAAGTGGAACAAAAAATCCATGTTTCTTTCTTTCAATCTTTCTCTCTCTCTTCCACTCTCTCAAATCAATGGATTAAATAGAAAATGTGACCCAGGAAACAAAGAGATAGGGTCCTTGAGAGAGAGAGAGAGACACTCAGTGGTCTCAGTAAGAAGGCAAAGAACAATACGATAAACAAAGGCTGTGAGAAGGACTCAGAAATAGTTCTCTCTCAGTCACTCTCATGCCCAATAGGTTTGCAGTTATATCATAAACATCAATAAAAATAGTTCAGGACGATGTTTTCCAAGGTGCGATCCCCAGGCCAGCAGCATCAGGATCTTGTTAGAAATGCAAACTCTCAGGCCCCACCCCAGCCCTGGGGAACCAGAAGCTGAGGCTGAGCCCTTGCAGCCCTCCAGGTGACTCTGATGCACACTGGACTGAGAGAGACGATGGTGCCGTGGACAGAGCATGGACCTCGAGTGAGACCACTGGGTTCAAGTCCTTGAAAATGTTGAAATCAGAGAGTCTGGGTAAACTGTTAAGCCAGTCCTAGGCCATAGTAAGCACTCAGTACAAATCTCTTTTCCTCCTCTTCTTCCTTCATTGTCATTGTCACCACCACCATCACCACCACCATCATCACCATCACCACCACCACCATCACCACCACCATCATCATTACCACCACCATCATCACCACCATCACCACCACCATCACCACCACCATCACCACCACCATCACCACCATCATCACCACCACCATCATCATCACCATCACCACCACCACCACCATCATCACCACCACCATCATCACCACCACCATCATCACCATCACCACCACCACCACCATCACCACCATCATCATCACCATCACCACCATCATCACCACCATCATCATCATCACCATCATCACCACCATCATCACCATCACCACCACCATCATCACCACCACCATCATCACCATCACCACCACCACCACCACCATCACCACCATCATCATCACCACCACCATCATCACCATCACCACCATCATCACCACCACCATCATCATCACCACCACCACCATCATCACCACCATCATCACCACCATCATCACCATCACCACCGTCACCATCACCACCACCATCATCATCACCACCACCACCACCATCACCACCACCATCATCATCACCACCACCATCACCACCACCACTATCATCATCTTCATCATCAGTTGCAGCAGCAGTAGCCCAGCAGAATTTGCAGGAGCCACTGCAATGACATGACTAGAGCCAGGTTCCCCAGCTGGCCAGCCTGTGACCCACGAGCCTTCCCTGATGGATGGAAGCAGAGAGGATGGATGGGCAGCTCAAACTTGGGCACAGCTGCAGTGACTTCGGTGCTCATCGCCAGGAGCTGGGCTGTCCTGCAACTAGGGAAACCTGGACATAGAGGGCGGTTTCTGCCTCCTCGCACAGCCTGCTTCCATCCCACGCAGTTATCGTACTTGGGCACTTGTCACTTTGCTTAGTCAGGCAGTTGAGGTCTTCACTGATCTGCTGAGGAACTGCTTTCAAGATCCTGCTTCTGGCTCACAGCCCTTCCGTGCCTGCGCTTCCCTTGGCATTTTTCCTGCCCTCTTATCATAGACATGTACCTCTGGGATCACCATCGTCCTTCATTGCCCTTTTAGTGCTGTTTTATCACCAGACAGAGGAAGAGCCAATCATACAGAGAGCAGAGGAGCCGGAGTGGGGGCCATGAGGCGTCAGCAAAGCAGGGAGTGCTTCACTCGGACTGGGAGAGTCTGGAGACATGGGGGACGCAGGCTGACAAAGTATGGTGAGGCTGGGGAAAGTCAAAGCACTTCCTTGTCCAGAGAAATCGAATGGTATTATGTTATTATTTAGAGGAGGGTCGGGGAAAGCTGTATTTTAAAATGGGAAAAGTCTGTCCGGCCAGGGTGGCTCAGTGGTTGAGCGCTGACCCATGCACCAAGAGGTCACCGGTTCAATTCCTGGTCAGGGCACATGCCCAGGTTGTGGGCCCGATCCCCAGTGGGGGGCATGCAGGAGGCGGCCAGTCGATGTTCTCTCTCATCGATGTTTCTATCTCTCTCTCCCTCTCCCTTCCTCTCTCTCTAAAATCAATAAAGAAATAAAATAAAATGGGAAAAGTCTGCAGACACCATGGTTGGAAAACAACACTCTCGTAGACCGCGTCATTAGGTGTACTCAGGTAGGGGCAAACTGGAGGTGTCCAGACAAAAGCAAAGAGACTGATGGAGAGAGGACACAGGCTAACATGAAGACACACCGCAAGAAACATAACACCCGTGAAACACGGATGCCCTGACCCCCGGAAGAGTTGGGTGAGCAGACGGTGGATACTGGGGAGATGGTCACATCATCTGGGGAGTGGTCACCACTCACACAGTGGGGTTTAAATGAGCCCTCATCGAGGGAAATTAAGGAATTTGGGAGGGGTGTTGAAATCCAGGAAACCCTAAACACATACCCCACTGGGGTGCAGGTAAGGAAGAGACCTTCCAGGAGCTATTCCTTCATCCTGGGAAGCTTTTCCTCAGCTCCTTCAGTAATTCAGGTCTCAGCCTCATGTCACTTGCTCAGAGAAGACGTCTTGACCCGTCTAACAGAAGACTTTCTCCCTCTACCTATGACAGTCACCACAGACCTTTGACCTCACTTGAGTGACTTCACTGAGCAATACGAAATTATCTTCCTCGTGAAATTCTGCACTCCCTTCGCGACTGACTGCTCTGCCAGAACATTCGCCCCACAAGGGGTCCCGCCTGTTATAGTCACCAGTAGATTCCGCTGCACTAATTATTCCAGTAACTACTCACCCTCAGAGAGCAGCAATGTCCCCGCAAGCTCTTTGCTAAGCGCAGGGACGTTTCTGCATTAACTTACTCGGGCCACGTAACAACCAGATTGTATTACTTCTATTTTTAAAAAGGAGGAGGAAGAGGAGGAAGAAGAGGAGGAGGAAACTTGAGGCCCAGAGGATGTGGGTGGCTTCAAACTTCACAGCTACAGATACTAGGGCTGGAATTTGAACCCAGGCTCTCTAGCTTTAAAGCCAACACTCTTAACCAGTGCCCCATAGCATGTACCCAATAAATATGCACTGACTACGTGAATAGATGCATGAGTGAATGAATGAATGAGGATTTGAATCCAGAACATCTGCCCGTAGCAGGCAGCGAGAACCGCACTGAGGTTTGCCCAGCTCTGTTCAGGGTGTTGCCTAAATGACGGCCTTCAGGAATCACCCAGACGTCGTCCGATGCAGAGGTGATCCCAGTGTGATTACCTGTGTGGTGCTGAAGAGGATCTCCATGCCCTGAGCTGCCAGGAAGGCCTCTCTGCCAGACTGGAGGGTGGCAATGTGCTTGAGGCAGAGCAGAAGCGCCCGGCGGATCGGCACGTAGCTGTTGGCCGTGTCGTGGCAGTGCCAGTCCTGATGCAGTCGGAGCAAGCTGGTGACGTAGCCTCTGTTCACCGCCCTGCGGCTGTTAGACTCTGAAACCAATGGGAAAGAGCAGTGTCAATCACAGGCTCTCCTGGGGGCACCGAAGATACCTGTTCATTATAAAGGGAATAATAATAACTTTCCAGTGGAGAAAACGGGCGGGCGTCACCTTGATCAAGGGATCAAAGTGTATCACTAAGCCCTGGTCAGGTAGCTCAATTGGTTAGAGCGTCATCCCAATACATTAAGGTTGCAGGTTCAATCCCTGGTCAGGGCACACACACGAATCAACCAATGAATGCATCAATAAGTGAAACAACTAATCAATCAATCTCCCCCACCCCACCCCACCCCCGCTTCTTCTCTTTCTAAATCAATAAAGTTTTTTTAAAAAGTTTTAAGTGCATCACCAGATATGATGCCCTGAAAAAGACACCAGATCACTTCAACCGTGTTCCTGCCAAAAACGCATAAGCTGAATTGAACCATGAGAAAAATCGACAAGCTCCAAATGAGGGGCGTGCTGCAAAACATCTGATCTATACGCTTCAAAAATGTCAAGGTCATGAAAGCCACCCCCTCACCCCCCGCAAAAAAAAAAGACTGAGGAATTGAGCTAAAGGAGACTAAAATGACATGACCCTTAAGAACAAGACATAATTATCCTTTCTATCCTGGGACAGAAAGTATTTTTTTTTCTCTTGCTACACAAGGCAATTGGTAACATTTTCACAAGGCCTGTAGATGAACTCATAGTCTTATGGCAATGTACATTAGATTTTGATCAACGGTGCTTATGTAAGGGAATATCACTGTGTTCAGGGAATTCAGATTGGAGTATGGAAATGTCTGTAGCTTATTCTGAAATACTTTCGAAAACAATCATAACTATATGTGTGGGGGAGAGAGACTGAGAGAGAGAGATTTCCATTCTTTCCTACATCTCAGTGGACTTAGGATATTGTCACTGGGTTGAGCAAATGATACGATGTAGACTGGGAAGGAAAGGACACTGAGTGAGACAGTATCTGAAAGCGTGTCGTGTGTAAGAGATACAGTGGGTGTTTTTCCTAAAGAGAATGGAAGTCAGTTTATGGACAGCCAAGGGTTTGATGAAGTTCAAGAAAGGAGCCCTTCGTAGGAAGGCTGCCCAGCAAGATGACGGACCCCACGTGTTCAGGGAGAGGGGGAACCCACTCAGCTGGACCAGCTGCAGGCTTTCGGCACCTGCTGGCGAGCTGCAGAGGGGGCGGCCACAGTTCCCTTCCCCACTTCCGCACCGTGAGTTATTTCTTTGTTCGTTGAATGATCTTGGCCGAGACCTCTCATGAGACTTATGGGATCATTGGATGATTTCCTAATTTTCCCAAGATACCATTTAAATTCTCTTTGGAGAATGCAGGTGGAGATAGTCTGACACCCCTCTCGGCAGTTGACATCTGCCATTTTCATGTGAAGGTCCTCAGGCTCAGGGGCCGGTGGGCAAACGTGTGCCCACTCAGATTCACCGGGTAGATGCCTGCTGGTGCCCGCCTTGCACTCTGCCCTCTCGTGACCGTATTCCCCATCATCCAAAGGTGTGCACGGCTGATGAGACAACACCTGCTTCTAGCTGGGTGTGTGGAGAGAGACCCGGGACAATCACAAATTCCAGCTCCAGGTCAGCTCCTTCCCTCGGGCCACGCGAGCGCGCGAGGGAGACAGTGACACGAACACCAGTGCTTTATTCCAGAAGGGCTTGCTCATTACAGGAATAAGACTCTTTCTGCTTTTTCCTGCTCGTCCGTCAGATTCTAAATGGTCAGTCTTGCCTGTGCCCCACTGAGATCTCTGACCCATTTTTCCAATTGGTTTTACTTTTTTTTTTTTTTTTTTACTTTTTCAACATTTCATTCAGCCACGACCCTGACCTGAAAGTGTTCACTGGGTGATGTGTTTGTGGAAAGTCTGACCTGCCTTCATTACCTCCTTTAATGAATTATTCTTCCATATCAGAAATCTTTCTCTCCTTGGCTAGTGCCGGACAGAAGCACTAGAGTTCTTATTTATTTATTTTAATCCTCACCCGAGGACATTTTTGCATTTATCTTCAGATAGAGCGGGAGGGAGAGAGGGAGGAAGAGAGAGATAGAAACATCGATGTGAGAGAGACACATCGACTGGTTGCCACCCACACGACCCCAACCGGGGCCGGGGACAAACTGCAACCGAGGTGCGTGCCCTTAGCGGGAACCGAACCCGGGACTCTCTGGTCCACGGGCCGACGCTCTAACCGCTGAGCCAAACCGGCCAGGGCAACACTAGAGTTCTTTACTGCCTAAATGAGGTTCCAGCCTACCCAATACCTGACGTTTAAAAGCAAATTGAGGACTAAGTAGGAGATATTAAAGGAAAGAATCACCTGCTGCAAAGATGCCAAGGTGGGAGAGACAGTGCCCAGGGGCCCTGTGGGCAGTGGGAGCCTAAGGGCTCTTGTCTTTTATCTACTGAAGGCTAAGTGTTATCCTAATGACCTTCATACTGTTTTGGAGGGTGAGGCAAATAATGGGGGGAAAAAACCCTTATCACATCCCAATGACTTTATTCATGCTTTCCTGTTAATCCTCAATAAATGGTCATGTTTACTAACACCTGAAATAGCTACACCTCTGTCCCCCCCTCCCCCCGACCTTACATGAGTCCACCTTCCTCTGAGAATGGCTTGGGGAGTTTTGCAAAAGTCCTTGCTTATCGAGAGACCGACCAGAGGAGACTCTTCAGGAAGAACAAAGAGAGAAAAGCCAAAGGGTGAAGTGAGGGTCACTGGGACCAGCGACTCGGAGCAGTTCTAGAAAATCTGAGGAAAACAGGCCTTCTCCGAGGGGGCGCAAATAGCGAAGAAAAAACGGTGAGGTTTCACATACTGTTTGGGGTGAGCTCAGGGCGTGGGGGTGGGAGAGGGCTCCAGGTCCCCCAACCCTCTACAGAAAGACCAGCACTTTGCTTGCATAAATGGCTTCCTCCTCAGATTTCCTTGAGGGGAAAATAATCCTGTTTCTTAATTTAAAATGTTTATTTAATTTAAATTTAAATTTTTTTTTTTTTTTGCCCTAAATAGATTGGTTTATCTTACACCACTGGGAGGATGTGTGTAGCGTGGACAGAGGGGACTTCTGAGGGTCTTTAAGTCCCCAGCCCCGACCCCACCTCATCTTAAAGGAATTCTCAGAGACCTGTCTCCACCCTGCTGAAGGTCACAACCATGGACTCATTCCATCCTCGCCTCCAGGTGACCCTCTGAGAGTCCCCTATTTCCACCGCCAGCTCCAGAGCACACTGGCTCAGGCTCCCATCTGCAGCTCGTTCTCAGGCGGAAATGTGATCTAGTGGTATCCTTATTTCCCCCGGTACTTTCCACTGAGGCTCGCGTGCATCCTTCCTGCAGACCCCACTGGCGCCCACACCTTCACAGCCAGGGAAAAGGGCAAAGAAAACTGGAAGGGAACGGCGCACGCGAGCCATAGTCCTTACGGCAGAGGAGGGTGCCGGGGATTCGATCTGCCTTGAGTTTTCAGGTCTGGTTTGGACTTTTCCGTACCTTTTCTTCTTCGCACATTCTACAATGAACCTGGACTCACGGCAGAGGGAGCGTGGGAACCTGCAGCAGAGGAAGGAGCTGGGCTCTCGCAGCCACAGCTGGAGGCGTGAGACATGCAGACCGGTGCAGACCTGTGAACCCCCCTTTGCCAGACCCAGTGCCCCTCCCTGCCCTGCTGAGCCTGCTGCATGGCGGACCCGACAGCTGTCAACGTCCCTTCTGAGGGCCTTTTCAGGGCCCTGAGCTCCACCACCTTCCAGCTGCAGAGCCTGTGAGCGTGTTACTTCACGGCCCTATCCTCAGTCTTCACTGAAACACAACTGAGAAAGATCCCTTCCTCCTGGTGTGAAGAAAATTAACTGAGATAATACATATAAAGCGGGTAGCGTGACGCATGGCAATAATAGGCATTCAACCCCTGTGGCCTATTATAACCGCCATCTATTCATTATCCCACTCCCCTCTGCCATTAGGGACAGCAAAGTCCCAGATGCCCGGGATAGGAATATTTCTTTGATGGACTCATGAAAGAACAGGAAGCCCAAGGTCCATAGCTGCTGCTTTGAATGTTATCACTTACTAGCTGTGCAGCCTTGATTAAGTTACTTAGCCATTCTGAGCTATATTTCCTCCATCTGCAAATATGAAAGAAAGATAAAGAAAATTGAAGCACCAGCCTTGTACATCCATTGTAAGGAATGAATGCATAGCATGGCACCTGGCTCTAAGTATGTGTTCAATAAACGGTAACTGCCTTCCCCACAGGGATAACACCCAAACTTCCCACCCTTTCACCGGTGAGAACAGCCCGAGGAAAAGTTTCAAAATAAGTAAAATTTATAATCAGCGTTCTTCACTCCCCATGGAATATAACCGACATTTCACCCCAAATGGTCACCAGTTGTATGTTGCTGCCTATCCGTCCTGAGATACCCCAATACATACACAATGAGGATTACACCCCACTTTATTTCAATGTCCATAATGTAGATCTTTATAGCTCCCTCTGTGGCAAAATGTACTGCAGTTGGGTCTCATTACAGTAAAGCATGTTTACAAGACTGGTTAGGGCTCTAAGATTCTCCTGGTGGATAATGGTTCAGTGTTTAACAGCCCGCCCTCACTTCTGATAAGGCATATATGAGTAAGAATAAATACAAGGACTTCAGTCCCCATCATTCTTGAGAACAAAAATCACCTTCAGCCACAGCGAACTGCATCACTATCTCAAGAAACTCTTGCCTGGGAGATTAAGGGTCCTGTCATTTTTTTTCAGCAACTTCATGAAAATCCATTCATGTGAACCACTGACAATTCAGTGAATCCTTTTCAGGATGGTATCCCCTGCCCAGAACAGAAGACCACGCACCTGGGTGCATCGAACTGCCATTTACTCTCCAAGGTTTGCTTCCAAACCCTCCCCTCACTGTGTCCCCCAACTGTAGCAATTCTACCACAAACACTGTAGCAATTATACCACAAGCAGAACCCACCCACCCCCCATTAAAGACCCACTTTGAACCGCAGCACCCACACTCTGTAATATTCCACCCTAGAACCCCTCCCTTTGGAGACCTTACTAAATGTCAAGATAATGGTGACTTGAACTTCATGCAGCAACATACTTGTTATACTTTGCAACAAATTATTTCAGTGCTCTTTGCAGGGGTCACTATAGAAGATACTTCTGGACAAAGCAGACTTTGTATCAAGCCTTCGAGCTCATATTACAGGAACAGGGAGCTGCCAACTTTGTTGCCATCATAACAGCAGTTACAATTAGAGAGTATGTATTTGCCGATTGTTTCCTGTGTGCTCAGCACTGGGCTAATCACTTTACACCATCATCTCATTTATCTCATGGAAACACTCTGAGATGGGCATCCTTTTCCTCTTTTTACAAACGAAGAAACGCAGGCTGAGAGAAGGTAAACAACGCAAGTCCACAGAGCTCAGAAAGAACATGTGTAGGATTCCAATGGAATCCCCATCTCTGCCTCCCAGCTGACAGCCAAGCTGTTATCCCAGAGCTCTGGATGCCAGTGGGTGGGTATAGTGGACACTTTTTGTACCCAGATAAAGACCTTGAACTGCTCACAGGAGAACCAGCTTCCAGATGAACATTTCTGAAAGGTAATGGAGATAAAGCCAGTGGAAGCAGAAAGTCTCAGGGGCTTGAGGGAAAGGCTTTCAGCCCAATTGAACTTGGCTCAATCCCTCCACCCAATCTCCCTCATCCATTTTCTCTTCCCTCCAGGCCCCTAAAATTGTGGGGAGGGTTGAGTTTTAATAGGAAACTCAAAAAGGCTTGAAAGTTCCAATATATAGCCTATGGTTCTTCAAGTCACTAGAGATGGATGGCGCCTCCCAGACACCCAGCCAGTGGCTGCAAGAGGCCAGCCCAGAAGAGGGCCCAGGACATGTGTGCAACGTCACTGAGTAGGGGAGAACGGTTCTGCTTGCACCTGCTTCCTCCCAGCAGCTGCCAGAGCGGCTCACTCACCAAGGAGCAACAGCCATGTATGTCCTGAAATATAACTAATCTTAGTGTCATTGGTAATGGAAATTATACTCGATTATTATGAGCTCAAATACGAATAATGATATGGAATTAGCCTGCAGGTATTCTTTCTCTTTGTAGAATAGATACATCTCACCGAACGTGGTTATAAAGTAAATTCAAGTTTCGAGCAAATCTTGCTTCCCCATTGACTTCCTTCATAATTAAAAGTGCTTTTCCTAAGCTCCAGAAATAGGGGCCGAGAAGGCTAAGAGATGGATCTGTCCTTCAGAGTTCTGTTTTAAAACTAGACTCATTGCCTGGCCGGTGTGGCTCAGTGGTTGAGCGTCGGCCCATGAATCAGGAGGTCGCCGGTTCGATTCCCGGTCAGGGCACATGCCCAGGTTGTGGGCCCGATCCCCAGTGGGGGGCATGCAGGAGGCGGCCAATCTATGTTCTCTCTCATTGCTGTTTCTCTCTCTCTCTCCCTCTCCCTTCCTCTCTCTCTAAAATCAATAAAGAAAAACAATAATAAAATTAGACTCATCTACCATGTTTTTAAAAAATCACCAACCCCTTGTAATGTTTCCACTGATACATTCCCAAAGCCTCAGAATCCATGTCTCTCCTTGCTCACTCAGCCATTCCTCTGGCCCTTGGAATGCCCTCTACCTGAGGACGGGCGTTAGGCTGAAACACCACCTCCTCCAGGCTCCAGCCTCCTCTGACGCAGCACCCCGCACCCCCTGTAATGAATCAATCTCCTCTTGCACCTATCCATTCAAAGGCATGTATTTTTTTCACATCTTAGCATTTCCAAAATTAAAGTGCTTCTAACCAACGACGGGGTTTCCATCACGACTGGCAGTGGGTTGTGTGTTTTTTTCCCCCACTCTTAACGGCACGTAAAAAACGGTGCACCTGATAGTCAGTGGCGTGTTAGATATGAGGGAATATGAATTTCTAAAATATTGTTAGTTTGAAAAGGCTCTAAAATGAGTTGTTTCCCAGCAAGAAGCAATCACTTAAGAGGTTGGCTCTGGGTATGCAAATAAGCAGACACGCTGTCCTGAGAGCTGGAGCCCGCTGGGGAGAGGCACACAGCGAATCGGGGCTCCAACCAGCTCCTCCTCCGGAGACTCAGGGCACCACCATTAACTCACTCGACAGACACTTACTTAGCAACTACCGTGTGCTAGTGTGTGCCAGGGATGGCCACGGTGCCAGGGGCACAGACGTCTCTGCTGCTAGGGGGCTCGCGTTCCCCCGGGAAACCCGGGGAGAGGCAGATCCAAACAGACACACACAGACAAAACGGGGGATGGTTTCAGGGACAATGAGACAGTGATGCCCGAGTGCCGAAGGGGGAGGTTGCTGCAGGTCGGGTGGGCAGGGAAGACCCTCTGAGCTGAGACCTGGGGACAGAACATTCTAGAAATCTCGAGAGCACGCCTGGAAAAGCCCAGCCTCGGTAAGCGCAAATGACGAAAAGTCTGGGAGCTGAAGCTGGGTAGAGAAAGTGAGGGGGCCTGGCCGGGGAGCTCAGTCGGCTAGAACATCACCCTGATTTGCCAAGTTTGCAGGTTCGATCCCGTCAGGGCACATATAAGGATCAACGAATGAATACATAAATAAGTGGAACAACCAACCTCTCTCTGTGTGTGTCTCTCTCAACATCAATCAGTGAATCAAACTGTTTTGAAAGAGAAAGTGAGGGGGGAGCAGGGATCAGGACGAATGACCCCACCGCGGTGACGTCCATCACAGCGGGGTATAATACGGCAGGCTGAAACTCTCTCCCTCTTCTTTGTTGTATGTTTTCCATGTCTCTGCAAGAAAGCCCTGAGAAATGAGCATCTTTACCTAGACCTAAAATGTCCCAGGAGTTTTCCTACCCATCCAGCGTTGTCTTTGGAGTCTAGGCTCGTGGTAGGGAGACACCCTTGCCTGCTTCCGGCCAGAGTGCAGACAAGCCACGGGCACCCCAGGGAAACCCATCGACAGGGCTGCAAACATCACCTGCCACCCGGTTCGCGCTGCACGACGCCTGCAGACCGTGGGGTGCGCGGAGGAAGGCAAGGAGCACCGCCTCTGCGCTCCTGGCCCACTGCCCACGCCGTCCAGCAGCGTGTGACTCTGCAATCAGCACCTTCGCCGAGTGCTTCCTCGATGGAACTCCATTCCTCTCCCTCGTGACCCTCGCAGTCCTCTCCCACCACCTGGACGGTGCCAGCAATACCTCTGCTCGGCCCCATGCCTCCTGCCCCTCCACTGCCAACACATCTTATAAAGACACAGCTCGGATGCCGTCATCCCCGCGGAATACATAATGGCTCCAGGGAAATCCTGAAGGTCTGAGGGTGTCAAGAGGGCTGCGGGTCTCATTTGGGGGTGGGGGTAAGGAAGAGGCTAAGCGGGGTCTCTAACCCACCCCTCACGGCCCCCAGAGCAGCTGACTTCTGTTTACATGCACTGGCTCTGCAGAGGATTTCAGAGTTAAACCTGTTTTGTTTCTTTATTAGTTTTAAAAAATATATATTTTTTAATTGATTTTAGAGAGAGAGGAAGGGAGAGGGAGAGAGATAGAAACATCAATGAGAGAGAATATCAGTTGGCCACCTCCTGCATGCCCCCCACTGGAGATCGGGCCCACAACCTGGGCATGTGCCCTGACCGGGAATCGAACCGGCGACCTCTTGGTGCATGGGTCGACGCTCAACCACTGAGCCACACCGGCCGGGTGTTTTGTTTCTTTTTCAAAAGAGTAAGGTTGGAAACGCTCCGTTAATGAAATGAAGGTGTGGATTTCAGTCCGGCTGTGCCAAGTACATCTCGCCCCATCTTGTGCACCCAGTCTCTTCGAGCCTCAGTATTTCTCTGTAGAACAGTTTCCCAGCCTTACACTGTTGACATCTGGGGCTGGATATTATTGCTTGGGGCAGGTGGAGGGACAGGGCTGTCCCGTGCATTGCAGTGTGTTTAGCAGCATCCTGGATTCTACCCACTCAATGCCAGGAGCACACACACACACAGATGTGGCAACCAGACCTTGCTAAATAAACGTCCAAAATCAGGAGCCAAATCACTCATGCTGAGAACCACTGTCATGGAATAGTTTAAATAGTTAAATATTTACCCGTCTTGCAGGACCACCGGGAAGATTAAATGAGATAATGTAGAAAAAGGTACACTCCCAACTGCTATTATTAGAACACCCGGCTTACGTCTTGACATACACAAATAATTGCACAGTCGATCTTAAATGTGATGAGGAAGCTACTCTACCTTCGGAGCGGCGAGTTGTTTATCTTTTTGTCTATCTCTTTAAATCTCGGTGATACTCTATCTTTGTCAATCCATAGCCAGTCATTCATTATGCCAGGATGATACACGTCCTAAGCTCAGCAACCCTGGATGTTAACTCCCGATAACCCAGGATGAAAACAAGGTACGTGGGTGTCGCCTCCACCACGGAATCTGCTGTGTGTATATATTTACTTACTCCTCTTAAGGAAAAAGCTTTCAGGAGGAAGACAGATGTTGAAAACAACTATGTATCATTCAATGCTCAGAGACTGCAAGAGGCTTCCTGCCCTTTGTGTGGCCAGTTCCTGGAACGCTCCGAGTTTTCTAAGTGGTGGCGATAAGACAATGAGAATTGATCTTTACAGAGATTTACTAAGATCTAGCACTAAACCCCCTTACATGGGCCTCGCCTTGTTTCAATCTCACTAATGATCCTCGGAAGATACATTTTCCCTGCTTCACTGATGAGAAACTGTAGCACGATGTGAAGGAATGTGCCACAGTTGGAACCCACAGTCTCAGGAGAGCCAACATTGCAACCACTTGTCCACCGTGTCTTATGCATTCAGAGAGCAAGGCGTCTGAGCTTTCAGCAAACACACACCCCCTTCATACATGACCCTGGGCCATGGCCCAGCCCTGCGGCTAGAGCTGGTTAAACTGGTGCCAGAGAACAGGACACCTCGCTCAAAGACAGCATGCTGTTTCGGGTGTAAGAACCAGGATTATTTGTAATCTTATTACAATATTTTTTAAAGATAAAAAATAATTTTTTTTTCTTTATTGATTTTAGAGAGAAGAAGGGAGAGGGAGAGGGAGAGAGAAACATCGATGAGAGAGAACATCGATTGGCCGCCTCCTGCATGTCCCCCACTGGGGATCGGGCCCACAACCTGGACATGTGCCCTGACCGGGAATCGAACTGGTGACCTCTTGGTGCATGGGTCGATGCTCAACCACTGAGCCACACTGGCCAGGCTTAAAGATTTTTAAATTTATTTCTAGAGAGAGAGGGAGAGAGACAGAAACATCGATGTGAGAATGAAATATCCATCAGCTGCCTCCTGCATGCCTCGCACCAGGGATCGAGCCCACAATCCCCACATGTGTCCTGATCCGGAATCGAACCGGTGACCTCTTGGTGTATGGGAGGACATTCAACCACTGAGCCATACCAGCCAGGGCTTATTGCAATATTTTATGTGGCTAAGTTTTGTGTCAAGCAGGAAAAACTCAACACCACCATCCACGGCTCTGAGTCAATCAAGAGCCAGGGAGACAGAGGGTGGCAAGGGAAAGGCAGGCTGTCATTCACTGGGGTCCCCCACTTCTGTTCCCATTGTAGCTTTGACTGTGTCCTTCCTTTATAAGACTTCATGTTCTTTTTAAGTTTCTTCTAATAAAGATTTCTCAGACTACTCATCTTATGTAATACTCTCATTTTTTAAAAAGCAACCTTGTCAAATGCAATGACAAAGAACTAATTTAAGGCCCAGCCGGTGTGGCTCAGTGGCTGAGCGTTGGCCCATGTACCAAGAGGTCGCCAGTTCGATTCCCAGTCAGGGCACATGCCCAAGTTGTGGGCCTGATCCCCAGCGGGGGACATGCAGGAGGCAGCCAATCGATGTTCTCTCTCATCAATGTTTCTATCTCCCTCTCCCTCTCACTTCCTCTCTCTCTAAAATAAATAAAAGAAAAAAAATTTTTTTAAGAACAGAACTAATTTAAGATCACACAGCCCACCAGCAGAGTCCCCATTTCCCAGCTCTCTGTGGAGGGTGGGAATCAGTGTTGAAATAGGAAGATTTTCTGCTTCGGAGACAGTCACCACTGAACCCAAATGTTAGCTGTCCACTTGCTATTTGTGAGACTTTGGGAAAAATCATGAACCTCCCTTAAGTACAGTTTCCTCATATCTTGATTGGTAAGCGCCAGTGGTCTGTAATTAATAGCCATGATTCATATTCACTGGAAGTACCCTAATAAACTGTAATTTTCTTCCCACCCCCCACCCTCCTGCCCACTTCCTTGAGGGCTCGCAGGAAACACATTATGGAAAGGGATGAGGGCTGCGTGTGGACTGTGGGAAGGCAGAGGGCATTTAAGTGCTGCCTTTGACCTTGGCAGTGAACCTGGAAGATGCAAGCTATGAGAGAGGGGAGAGGGAGCTGGGGACCGGCCACCACAAGAGTCACTGCTGCTCACAGAAGTCGCCGCCGCGGAAGCTCCTGCCCTCCGTGAGTCCTTCTGAATCAAGCTAACCTCCCTGGGAATGCAGCAAATTCCAGAGGCTTTTCCAACGCGAGGCTCCACTCACCCTGCCTCCTCCCGGCCCCCTTAAATAACGGCTGAGCGAATGCCTCTGAGACCATCTTCTGCTAATTTCCTTCAAGACATGCAAGCTGCTAACGCGGAGAAGCACAGATAGTGTGGAATAGCAAATATGGCCAAAATTAGATTAAAATAACCTCCTGATAAACAAATTACTCACCGAAAATAAATATTGGACTTGCGAGGCCAAGATAACTAAAAGAACAGCACCACCACCTGGTGGGAAGAGGAACTACATGGGCTGCTGTCTGGCCAGTCCCCATCAGTCAGCCCGCCCAAATATGGGGTATGATGACCATGGCAGGGAAGGGAAGCAAACTCACACTTTTTAAAATATTTTATTTCCTTACGCCAAAGACAAAAATATTTGGTAGAGAGGTCAGAGTTTTAAGCCAAGGTGAAAAGGTCATGTTTCAATTGGGGGCGTGGCTGGCATAACAGGAGTCTTTGATTCCTCCCAGCCCTGTTCCCTTCCTCTCCCTCTGCTAGCCCATCAGTCCTCAGCCTCATCTGGCACTGAGCCCCACAGCAGGGATGCTGGGTCCCCTTCAGATGCTCCTGTGAGGCGGACCTCATGATGCTCTTTCTAAAGAAGTAAATGACAGATGTCTTGCCCCCAAATCCTTCTAATACGTACAAAGTGCTCATTCAGCTTCCTTTCAGCTTTTGGTCTTATCGCCTTTAGGCAGAAGAAGAAAAAGAATAAAACCTACCCTCATTAATCTCTTCTTGGTACACACAGGGCTCAGGTCCCAGGGACCTAGAGATTGACAGGTTAACTCTGCAGTCCATACGCTGTATGCATTTTTTAGGCTTTCCAAACCTCAGTTCCCACACCTGTGAAATGGGATTATACTGCCTCCTTGACAGACTGAGTGCGCAGACGGTGGCTGACATACTAAGAGCTCAATCAACAGTAGACACTGTGTGCTCAATCAACCCCCCGCGTGGTGGCTGTAGCTGGCTATTCTGTTTATACAAAGCCCATCACAGCCATCCTCTCGCTGTGACAGATGCAGAAACCTATCAGTGTTATATGTAGTAGATTTGGGGTTCATCCCGGAAATAGATTGCATGTTTCTCCAGAAATTGTAGTGGAAGAGGAGTCGTGATTCTTTCCGGGGACACGCATCGGGCTGGCCTCTTCGCTAAGGCACGCCGAAAGCAAACGCATGAAACTTGGCAGCTCCTGCGGGCACAGCCCAGTGTGAGGTCTGGGGCTACGGGAGGGGCCCGAGCCCTTGGGAGCTATACCCAGTAGGGAAAACGCATAGGTACATACACCAAAATGCGTACATACGTGCACTTAGGCAAAAATACAAGAATCGTGGATTTCAGTATGGTTAGCCCTTAGAGGTGTAAATGTAGGTTCTGTGAAAAGGTTTGACAGGGAACCTGGAGCTGAGCAGAGGTGGGGGGTTGGGTGGAGTTCAGAGGAAGCCCTTGTCAGAGATACTGATGTCTCAAAGAGCCAGCGTCAGCCGCACTGGGACCTTCAGGGATCTGGTGCGTCATTCCCTCTCTCTGATCCTGTTTCCCCACGTGACAATGAGCAGGAGGTGGGTAAGAACAACAGTTTCCTGGGAGCTAGACAACAATATTGCTTTATAACCATCCCACCTGCTAAGAGACTCGACCTTAATTATTCCAACCACTAAGAAGAAGTGGTAATTACGTGGCGTGATGGGGGTGCTGGCGATCAGTGCAATGCAACTGTATCTAACTGTACCACCTCAACGTGTCAAGTTGACACAATGCTGTCTGTCAAATGTGCTTCCATTTTTAAAAGATCGATCGTTTTCCAGGTTCTCAGGAGCCCTATATTTTTGCGAATGTCTCAGAGGCCACCTTGCAGGAAAATCAATGGGAGGTGGACAGACAGCGCTGAGCTCTCTATTAAAAGAAAAAAGAAGTTTGAATATCACTGCGCTAAGCAACCGCGAAGGTCTTTTCCAGCTCTAAGAGTCTGAGTCCATGACCCTCATCTGGAACCTGGAGGGGAAGGGAACAGGCTGTGTGGGCACCGCCGTGGGGCCCCACGCTGGCGTCCCGTGAACCCTGGGCTGACCCATGCTACCTGTGTATGGTCATAAGCTCCCAGGAGTCATGATGCCAACAATCCTGAAACCTAGCCTGCCATTCTGGGAACTCCTCAGAGCTCCCAGGATTCCTACAGAAGTCTCCGACGGGGCATTTCAGAATCAGCCCCTTCTTTTGACATTTCGCAGCACAGCGAGTGTCTGGCCATCAGGTCCTCCCCTCGCAGCATTGCTGGCCGCCAGGCCACAGCAGACAACCCAGAGAGCATGCGGGTGCCTGTCCATGATCCCAGCTCCGGGCCCTAGACGTCTGCAGGAAGAGGCTGACAGCTGTCCCTGTGAGCCAGCCAGACAGAGCATGAACTCAGATCAGTGAGAAGTCTCCTCTTTCTGCCAAGCTTCCCATTAGCTCTCTGGTATCTCTGTCTCCCTCCTTTCTTCTGTCTCCCTCCTTGACTGACTGACTTTCCTATTCCCAACGCTCCCCAGGCCCCGACTCCTGCAAACTTCCAGACTCCTCTAAATGCTGATTCTTAAATCTGAAATAAATCCATCATTTCCTTAGTAAGATTTAGGGCCTGAACTGGAGGGGGTTTCAGGGGTTTCCTTGTTGCAAGGTTGTGACCTTTAAATCTGGGCAGCAAGGTTAAGAGCATTGCCCGGCCCGTGTGGCTCAGTGGTTGAGCATCGACTCATGCACCAAGAGGTCGCCGGTTCGATTCCCGGTCAGGGCACATGCCCAGGTTGTGGGCCCGATCCCCAGTGGGGGGCAGGCAGGAGGCGGCCAATCGATGTTCTCTCTCATTGATCTTTCTATGTTTCTCTCCCTCTCTTTTCCTCTCTCTGTAAAATCAATAAAGAAAAATTAAAAAAAAAAAAGACCAAGGCATTATTTAAAGATTCATCGCGGGAGCCCGTACGAATCAGGCTGAATCTCATTCAATGCCATTTCCAGGGCCAAAATTTTCCAAAACCGTGTCGATTCCTAATGCTCACGGGGAAGGTGTTAGGAGGTGAAAAGAAAGAGGGGGAGGTGCAGTGGAGAATGAAAAGGAGACGAGGATGGGGGGAAAGGAGGAGACAGAGAGGTGGAGATACAGATGAAAGGGAGGGAAGCCGAGTGGAGGCAGAGAACAAGCGCAGGGGGAAAGTGTACTGTTTTTATTTTATCAGAGAAAGGAATGGCTTGCGTTATTTCTTAATCAACGCTCTACGTTTTGCTAATAAAAAGCTAAGTGTTTCTGCAGAGGATGAGACATGAACAGGCAAAACTTCCGATACAGGAGGCTGAAGTAGAATCTACGTGTGAGCGAGTGGAGAGGAGGAACAATTACAACCTAAAGGCATGAGGTTTGGGTTAGAGCATCCAACCCACGTGCATACGAAAAGGATCCTTGACGGAGCAACGATTTATTTTTCCTTTATTGATTTTAGAGAGAGAGGAATGGAGAGGGAGAGAGAGAGAGAAACATCGATGAGAGAGAACATCGATTGGCCGCCTCCTGCATGCCCCCCACTGGGGATCGGGCCCACAACCTGGGCATGCACTCAACCGCTGAGCCACACCGGCCAGACTGAGCAATGATTTTTAATGTTTAAGATCCCAACTTGCTGAGACAATTAGAAAAGAGGCCTAGGATCTCCAAGCTTATTATGTCTGCTATTGTTCAAGAAGGGAAGAGGTGACAGCTTTTCTTTTATTTTGAGAGAGGAAGGGAGAGAGAGAGAGAAACATCGATGTGAGAGCAGAACACAGATCGGGATTGGCCGCCTCCTGAACGCCCCCACCCAGGACCGAGCCTGCAACCCAGGCATGTGCCCTGACCAGGAATCGAACCAGCAACCTATCACACAGGATGATGCTCAACCCACTGAGCCACACCAGCCAGGGCGAGAGCTGTCTTCTCATTCATTTTCTCTGCTACCATCCACTGGGGTCTCAGGCAGTAGCTACGTGACGGGAGAGAGATCTGAAAGAACATAAAATCGGCCCAAAGCAGCCCTTTGTGTTATTTCAGTGGGCGGGCTCCAAGTCCCCCAGACCCCTCTGTCCTGCTTTTCTACTTACTGCTGGGGACTGCCTCCAGCCACCCACTACTCGATAGGGTCCTACTGACCTCAGATTCCCAAGCCCAGCCATGCTTATTATCACAGGAACACTAACTGTCCCCAAGGTCGCAGATGTGTCCTTCTGTCTTTATTTGGACCTGGGAATGCTCTCCTTTGCTGATGCAATTACAGAGACCAACTCCAGTGGCCAACTTGTATACTGACAAGCAAACATCAGGGCGCGTACACATCACCAGCCAGAGGGGCTGTGCCTTTAGGAGCTGCGGGTTCACGGAGCATTCCTACACAGCAGTGCCAGATGGCGAGGGCTGGGTGTTTGGACAGAAACTGCCGTCCGGCATTCGGGTTCAGCTGACAGGAACGCCCCTGGGATGCAAAGTGACGTCCTGTGCACGAAGACAACAGAAGCAGCCAGAGAATTCCACGCCATCGTCTCCCCTGCAGCACCCCCAGCCCAGGTGGGGGTACCACGCACCATCCAGCCTCAGCCCCCAAGCCGTGCAACCCTGTGGTGAGGCTGAGAGGACGGAGACAGCCCCTCCCCAAATCCACGGCACACTCTGCTGCTTAAACACAGCCCTCGCCTGCTGAGCTCAACTAGCCTCTCAGACCCTTCCACCCAGATGTGGGACTGCACTGGTATGAAACCCATTTCCTCTCCCTGGTCTAAGATCCTCTGGCCCTCCCACCCTGCTGCCCTCCCATGTAATCCCTGCATTTCATAGCGACTTTCTTTAACCCGTAGGAGTGACAGCACTGCCGGGGAATGTAAGGCCAGTTGTGCAAGAAGGGCATGTATTTCTGCGTAACACCTATAAAGGTATTTGGGGAGGGGTCATCTGAAACCTTGAATGAGCATCAGCTCACGTATGGGCTCAAATGCACACCAGTGACTCCCAGCGGGAGGTGACCTGACCTCCCAGGGCACCCTGAGCAGTGGCTCCAGACAACTGAGTTCATTCCAACTGGCCACCTGGTGAGTCAAGGCCAGGGACGCTGCTAAACGCCCTGAAAGGCACAGTCCAGACCCCCACCGCTGGGAAGGATCCAGTCCAACCTGCAGCTGTGGCAAGGGTGAGAATCCCTCACACATGTTAAGGTTGAGTATATATTTAGTGGTAGAAAGAATGCCAGAGGATCTCTCATCCAGCTCTCTCGTGTCATCAAGAACGTAAAACTCAAGAAAGAAAGATCTCTTATTCTTTGAGACGACATGGAGGGACCTGGAGAGCATTTTGCTAAGCGAAATAAGCCAATCAGAGAAAGACAAATACCACGTGATCTCACTTATTTGTGGAATATAATGAACAAAGCGGGCTGATGAACAAAATAGACCCAGAGACATAGAAAGGAGTACGGTTCAGACTGACAGACCTCAGAGGAGGGGGGGCGAGGGATGGATGAGATGAACCAAAGAACTTATATGCATGTATGCGTAACCAGTGGACATAGACAACAATGCTGGGGGGTAGGGGGGCAGGATGGGGAGGAGGGTGTCTAGGGGGGAAAAGGAGAAACATCTGTAACAAAAATAAATTAATAAAAAATTGAAAAAAAAATGTAAAACTTAGACTAGGGTCTGTCCCAACAGCTCAGAATTCAAAAATAACCCTCCGCCCCCTTCTACTGGAACAGATCTGTTTCGTGGACAGAGGACAGCAGGCCCTCCGTTCCCTAACAGTCCGTTGGCAGAGTAAACAGAGGCTGGGACTCTGAAGACACAGATTGTTGAGTCTAGGCACGGCTTGTTGGACGCAGGGAGTAACGGGGTGAAGTCGCCATGTTCGTACAGGTAAATATGAGAAATCTCATTCACATAAAAGCTTAGCCTGCAAATATTTACATCGGCCTTCTTACTGTGCTGATGCAAGTCACACACAGATCAGCAAAGAGGACCCTTTCCAAAAGAGCGCACCGTCAGCTGGGAGAGAGGGACAGGGATTTCAACCCCGCGGGACCACCGTCCAGGTGGGAGGGCCGTGGGAGCCTGGGAATGCTTTCTCACAGGAAAGGACATCTGCCTGAGCTCTGCAGGGGGAGAAGTCAGAAGCCCCACCACGGAGCCCCCGCTAAGCACGCAGCGTGCCGGAAACCTGGCCAGCCGCTCTCGGCCCGCGTTAGTGGGTAGTCACTCGGATGCTGGTGTCCCCGGCCCCTGCACCATGTTTCAGTGGACACAGGTCACGGATGCCACGTGACTCCGTTCAGATGTTCACACGCGGCAGGTACACTGCACATCAGGACACTCGGCTCGACGCTCGTGGGCTGAGAAAGGTGTGACTGTCTGTGAAAGAGCATCACCTCCAGGACCAAGCCAGGCTGGGCGCAGAAAGGTGCTTTCCTAAGGCACTGCATGCACAGGCTGGCTCTCCCAGCTTCTCAGCGCCTGCAGCCCAAGGACTCCCTCACCTGCAGCATCCAACACCTGGAGCTCCCTCGGGTGCAAACGAGGGAGCAGGTAAACAGCGAGAACCCAGACGCCAAACCTGGGGCGAGTCCAGGCTTAAGGATGAGCTGTTCTCTTCCCATAACACCCAGGTAACAGCCCTCCATCCCCGCCTGTCTCAGGGGCTCACTCCTTTACTCCTGCCTGCCCCGACCTCCTCCAAGCACTGTCTCCCCGCCTGCAGGTCAGAAAGCCGTGGGAAGACCTGTGTACTGTATCAGGTTCCAGTCAAACCAAACGAACTCAAGCTTCATTTTCTCCCCTTCAGGCCACACAGGGAGGCGCAGTGAGGTACGGATCTTTCTCTGGGCTCAGAGTCGTCAGGGAGGCATGGTGGGGGGAAGGAGGTGCTTTTACCTTTATTTATTTATAAGTTTTATTAAAGTTCACCTCGTACCTGCAGGCCTTGGGCTCCCTACAGAGAAACAAATACCACAATGGAAGCAGCTGGTTTCCAAACCGACAAATTAAAATAGACGAAGCGGTACGGAGAGGGGAAATGAAAACGTGAGGCTAAGACTTCTCCGTTCCCAAGTGCACGGTGCCCTCCATTAGATCGCCCATGTGACAGTGACGCCCAAAATAATTAGACTAGGGCTACCAGGCAAGAAGGAAAAAATCCTCAGATTATCCAAACCCCCCAGAGCTATTCTTTTTGCAGTTACTCAAGGAACTCAGGAAAGAGCCAACCTCTTTATATTTGGTATCTGCATCTATACTATTCAAGCCATCCCTAACACCCCACCTGCCCAACAGTACAGTCAGGACCTGGGTGGGCAACCAAGCACAAGATGTTGTGTCTCACCCACTGCCATAGCCTTTTCCTCCCCAGGACAAGCCCACAGGACCTCAGCTCATTCCCACAGTCCTCTGGGGCTGCTGGCCCTGTCAGAAGGAGCTGGAGAGTCTGCGGTTGCCTGTAGACAACGCTCTCCTTCTTTTTAATTTTTTTTTTTATCCTCACCCGAGGACATTTTTGCATTTATCTTCAGATAGTGCGGGAGGGAGAGAGGGGGGAAGAGAGAGAGAGAAACATCGATGTGAGAGAGACACATTCACTGGCTGCCACCCACACGGCCCCAACCGGGGCCGGGGACAAACTGCAACCGAGGTACGTGTCCTTAGCGGGAACCGAACCTGGGACTCTCTGGTCCGCGGGCCGACGCTCTAACCGCTGAGCCACACCGGCCAGGGCTCAGTGCCCTCCATTTAGAATCAGTGTCTAAGGGCACTGCATGCACGCAGGCCCACGGGGAGGGATACTAGCTCTCTTTGTAGCCCCGAGCTTGGAACAGACACAACATTCTGCATCTCCACCCGAAGATCCCAGAATGGCTCTGCTACCCTCCAGGGTGGAAATGAGCCATGGAGCCGGAAGGGCACCTGTCACTGCACTGGGAGGGGACAGACATAACCCCTTTTCAAGAGAGGTGCTTACTGGACTTCAGCAGCGCTGCAAGGACCTCCGTGGCTGCCCTGGGGAGAGAGAAAAGAAAAGGAAAGTCAGTCTCCACGCTCTGTGTGCCAGACCATGGATCCCAGGGCTCGCGCTCGTGGCTGCCAGCACCCAGCCCCACGATTAACCAGGCAGCAGGCAATCTATTGATCCCACCACTGGCCATGGGAGAGGAGAACGCAGATATCGCACCGAGTGGAGTGTCCATCTTGCAAATGGGTCTCAGGGGTCCCCTCTGCTGCTGAAAATCTCTTCCTCTGCCCTTCTTGTCTCCCACCTTCCAGCAACTTCCCCCCACTGGGCTCCTCCTTCTACTGCCTCTCCTAAGCGCTCTCCGCTTATCTCTGGGAACCCGGGACTCTGGAGGGCGGGTGGCAGGGGGACCTGGAGGCTGAGGGCGTGCAGTGGACACCTGCTGGACACACCCGCCCCGGGGCGCACACTGCAAGACATCCACAGGCTGGAAAGCGAGGCTGGGTTACGCCGTGTTTCTCCCTCGGGACTGTTTTCGTCCATGGGGGATGTTCACGGTCCTGGCAGCAATGACAGGCACAGAGACTAAAAATGCCTTGGGCCCATGTCTCAGTGACCTCTCAGTCTGTTCCCCTGGCCCGGGAAGGTCACACAAAGGTCACGCACCATGCGCCTCACCGGGCGGAAGGAACGTCACGGCATTGAGTGTGACTCTGGGAGGGAGACTTTGGGTTGCTTTTTTTGTTTTTTGGTGTTTTTTTTTTAGAAAAGTGTTTTGCACGGCTCTGCTAACTTATCCTTGAGACCCGGCAGTCAGATCGGTTCCCGCCCCGACTCTGAGGATCACAGAGCAGCTCGGAGAGGCTGGATCACCCTCCCAAGGTTACACAGACACCTGGGCAGAGCGGGACCCCAGACCCAGGACCTCACTTCCCACCCCTGCCGCCTCCCCCCCTGCTGGCCTCCAGAATCGCCCTGGCACTGGGCTGCCCTGCCCCGGTGATGAAAGACTATTCTCTTTGCAATATATTCTCAAAGACGGAGCAACAGAGCCAGCAGGAAAATAATGATGATGATGATGAATGGATCGGAATTAACACAAAGCAGAGGCACAGGCCTTGAGGCAGCCTTGCTCCCCGTAACCCACAAGGAGCCCGGCGACAGCAACGGCTGGACACCTGGTGCCAGGGCAAACCCACAGCGGACGGCCCCAGCTCGGTGAGGTCAACTAGGCTGCAGGATGGTAGCAAAGGGGAGGCCAGTTGTCATTGGCGGGCGCTCCATTCATCCTTCCCAACCACGTCTTCCTCTCATCAGCTTTCCGATCCTCCAGCCCCCCGCCTGTCACCACACACAGCTGGGCGGCCGTGGGCTGAAGAAGGAACACATCGGAGGTGTGGCTGGGAACCCACGCCCGTGTGGAAAACCTGAGAGCTGCAGGGCACAGGGCCTGACAATGAAGTCAGCAGTCTGGCGGGAAGCAGAATGAAGTTCGTCAAAGGGGTCGGCAGAGAAGGAACGCGTGGAAGCAAGAGGAGAAAGAACGGGGATATTGCAGGCAAAGGGGCTAGCCCCGTCCCAGATGACGGGCCAGGTCCGTCACTGCGACCCTGCCTTTCTGATGTGCATGGCCCGTTTGTTTCGGGGAGACTAGCCGTGGGGAGGGACGGGCAGCAGGCACACCAGTTAGGAGGGTCTGAGGAGACAGAGGCTCCAACCGGAAGAGTGACAGGGAGCGAGATGGGTTGAAGGGGAATGTGAGTGACTGCTCGCAGCATGGGTCTCCCAAGAGCAGCCCTGCATTGCCTGGGAACAGAACGGAACGCAGGCTCCCCATCTGTCCCTGCGGCATCAGGACCTCTGTCCCAACAGCTCATTCCTACGCACACGAAGGTTTGAGAGCCATTAGAGGGTTAGAGGCAGCATCACTATGGCTGCTCTGAGGTTGAGTCAAGGTGAGCCCCAGACCTCAGCCCTCCGGAAAGGGCCTAACAGCGTGATGGCATAGTAACAAACCCACACAGCGATGCGTGCATTTGGCAGGAAGCACGCGGTGAGAGTCGTGTTAGTCAAAGAGGGGAGGCTGACGCCGGAGTGACCAGATGCGACTTCTCTCTCTCCAGCTCCTAATTTGGGAGCTCGACTTCTAATTCCACTCAGGTTGTACTTGAGGCCATCACTCAGTGTTTGAAAGAGTTTAGTTTCAATTCTGTAGGTAATAGAAAACCACTCCTTTTTTTTTTTTTTTATCCTCACCCGAGGACATTTTTGCATTTATCTTCAGATAGAGCGGGAGGGAGAGAGGGAGGAAGAGAGAGAGAGAGAGAAACATCAATGTAAGAGAGACACATCGGGTGGCTGCCACCCACACGACCCCAACCCGGGCCAGGGACAAACCGCAACCGAGGTACATGCTCTTAGCGGGAACCGAACCCGGGACTCTCTGGTGCATGGGCGGATGCTCTAACCGCTGAGCCAAACTGGCCAGGGTTTGCTTTTTTTTTTTTTTTTTTTTAAATCAAGGGGGTATACGGGCAAGGACGGAAACAGGAGATGAAGCAAAGAATTAACAAGATGGGATGACGGACTAGTTTTGGAGGACAAAGGGAAGGGAGGGGTCGGCGATGGCCTGGCGCTGCTGGCCAGGGTACCTGGGAGAAGAAAGCCATGAAAGACGAAGGAGGGAAACTGAGGTGTTTAGGGGAGATGCTGATTTTGATTTGGGACCTGTTGAGCTCGAGATGATGGGGAGAAAGCTACATGGAACTGTCCAGAACTCCACTGGAGAAAAAGAATTCTGGAGGGACCCCAGAGTCGGGTCTATATATTTACAAATCAGTACAATAGCACAAATAGTTGTAACCCTGGGAACAGGGGATATCTGCGAGGAAATTCAGTCAAGAGGGAACAGAGGGCCGGCCCAGGAAGGCATCTACTGAAGGGAAGGAAACCCCTAACGGACTCTGAAGATATACCTAGGGACCGTGGGGGGTTGGTTTGGAAACTGAAGTGGCTAGATTTACTAGGCACCGTTGTTTTTCAAACTGCAGGCTGTGATCCAGTAGTGGGTTATCAAATAAATTTACTCGGTATTGACTAGCCCTGTTAATGAAAGAGAATAAATTGGGATGAAACAGAATATATGAGAGCCATTTCATGTAGCAAAGGTTAGCAGCGATCTGAGAAATGTATTTTTATGCATGTACACACATATGTGTGCCTACTGGGAAAGTGATGTAAATGCTTTCCTTTAAAAAAAAATCCTGTAGCCCTGGCCGGTTTGGCTCAGCGGTTAGAGCATCATCCCGTGGACCAGAGAGACCCAAGTTCGGTTCCCGCTAAGGGCACGTACCTCAGTTGCAGTTTGTCCCCGGCCCCGGTTGGGGTCCTGTGTGTGGCAGCCAGTCGATGTGTCTCTCTCACATCGATGCTTCTCTCTCTCTCTTCCTCCCTCTCTCCCTCCCGCTCTGTCCGAAGATAAATGTAAAAATGTCCTCAGGTGAGGATAAAAAAATCCTGTAAAGCTGGTTTCAAATGGGGCGTCCATGTAAGACCTGAACAAGAACATCTGGAAAC
Source organism: Tadarida brasiliensis (assembly GCA_030848825.1). Taxonomy (NCBI): domain Eukaryota; kingdom Metazoa; phylum Chordata; class Mammalia; order Chiroptera; family Molossidae; genus Tadarida; species Tadarida brasiliensis. The sequence continues at coordinate 9,430,095 of CM061279.1, read as the reverse complement.
AGGTAATGAACTAACGAGACAACAGAACACATTTGATCTCACACCTGGTGCTGGGGTCCAGGCTCTGGGCCACTCGGTGTGAATGTCACTAAGAAGCTCTCTATTTCTGCTCTGTTTGGTGGATACCCGTCTGGAGTTCAGGTCCACCGTCTGAGCACTGAGCTCTGCATTGCTCCCGCTCTCCAGCGTAACACTAAGGTTGCCCAACCTAACGGCTAAGCCTACAAAATGCAAAACGGTAAGCATCTCAAATGTAAACAAGTTAGAAAATATTCAGTTGTTTCCACTCCAGGAAACCAAGCCCAGTGCATTGAATGAGTGAACTGGGGTCCCAATGTTACTACCTCGGGGTGCTAGACGGCCCCCTGCTGGACATGGACCGCTCGCACCCATGATTCTTGTTCCACTTATTCTACAGAACAGGAGCTTTCTGAGAAGGTACTACTTTGTTCAAGTATAAACCATAGCATTATCCTGTACTGTCTGAGCTTCCCAGGGGGATGTCTGTGGGAGACTAAAGGTAGAAATGCTATCTGACCGGTGTGGCTCAGTGGCTGAGCATCAACCCATGCACCAAGAGGTCGCTGGTTCGATTCCTGGTCAGGACACATGCCCAGGTTGTGGGCTGGATCCCCAGTGGGATTCCCCTCCATCAACTCTCCCCAAGTTCACATCACTGAATGGGTCACTTGATAAATTATTGTAGAACACCCTGCTCTAAGAGAAGTACAACAGCATCCAAAGGCAAAGTTGAATGGCCCCCACTGTACAGTAATACAATTTCTCAATGTGGTGGGATAACTCAACCAAGATTCTAGGGGTTACAGGTCACTTCTACTCTCCTCTTCCCGGGAAAGCTCCGTCTAAACCACTGGCAAACTTATAAAGATGGTCTTGCTCTAGGCTGTCTTTTCCTCCTTCACCTGTAGTCAGTCCATGCCTGATCCTTCACATCTTAACTCAGGTACCACTTCCTCAGAAAAGACTCCCTCAGCCCCTAGTCTAGATTCAGGTCTTTGATTGGTGTGTCATTCTTCTTTGTCACTTTTCTCACTGCACAGTTCAATTTGCAATTATTCACTCAGTTGTGTGCTTATTTTATTAATCCAGGCTGCAAACTATAGAAAACAAGAAATGTTTTGTCTCGCATTCCTCTAACCCTACCGCGTAACAGTATTCAAACACAGAACACCATCGGATACTTGAACTTTTCCCGAAACTCGGGCTCTAATTGAGCAGCTTTACCTATGCTATTCATTAAGTCAACAAATATTTATTGAGCACCTACCATGTGCTGGGATGAGCTGATAAGCCAAGGATACTTGCACTCAAAATTGTTAGGGTAAAGGAAGCAGTTAATAGACAATAAGTATTTTGAATAATGCATTAAATTTGTATTCTAAAGTGTATACATGCTATGGGAGAAAAGAAAAAGTCAGAGCAGGGTAAGAGATCAGATGTGCAGGGAAGGGTTGCAAGTTTTATTTATTTATTTATTATTTTATTTTTTTTTATCCTCATCCGAGGATATTTTTGCATTTATCTTCAGACAGAGCGGGAGGGAGAGAGGGAGGAAGAGAGAGAGAGAAACATCGATGTGATTGGGAATAGAATACTTCTCTAACCTGGTAAAGGGATTTACTTAAAACCCACGGGTAACATGATACTAAATGGAGAAAGACTGAATGCTTTCTCTCTATGATCAGGAATAAGGTAAGAATGTTCATTTACACCACCTCCATTCAACATTATACTGGAGGTTCTAGCTGGAGCATTCAGGAGGCAGAGAGGGAGGGAGGGAGGGAGGGAGGAGGGAGGGAGGGAAGGGATGGATGGATGGATGGGTGGATGGATGGGTGGATGGATGCATGGATGGATGGATGGATGCATGGATGCATGGATGGATGGATGGATGGATGGATGGATGGATGGATGGATGGATGGAGGGGTGGATGGATGGATGGATGGGTGGGTGGGTGGATGGATGGATGGATGGATGGATGCATGGATGGATGGATGGATGGATGGATGGATGGATGGATGGATGGATGGATGGATGGGTGGATGGATGGATGGGTGGGTGGATGGATGGATGGGTGGGTGGGTGGGTGGATGGGTGGATGTATGGATAGATGCATGGATGGATGGATGGATGGATGGATGGATGGATGGATGGATGGATGGATGGATGGATGGGTGGATGGATGGATGGGTGGGTGGGTGGATGGATGGATGGGTGGGTGGGTGGATGGATGTATGCATGGATGGATGGATGGCATGACACTGGAAAAGAGGAAGTAAAACTGCTTTTATTTACAGATGGACTGCCTTGCATATACCAAGTTTCAAGGAATCCACTTTAAAAGATCAGAACTAATAAACAAGTTCTGCAATGTAGCCACACAAAAAGATCAACATAAAAAAAAAAAATCAATCGTATTTCTGCATGGTAGCAATGAATAGTTCCGAAAAGGACGTTTTAAAAAGCAATCTCATTTATAATGGCAGCAAAAAGCATAAAATGTCTGGTAATGAATTTAACAAAAGAAACCCAAGGCTTTTACACCGAAAACTAGAAAACACTGTTGGAGAAAAAAAAAAAATTTTTTTTTTAAGATCTGCATAAATAAAAATTACCTAAATGTCAGCTGCCGATTACTGCTATCGCCTCAGAACAGATGGAACCAAAGCCACTCCAGGTCCCCTTCAAACTGTTCCTCGGGGTACAGCTATCGAGATCTCAGGAAGGACACGGATACGTTTTGAATTTAAAGCCAACAGGATTTCTTGCCAGCCTGCTACTAGAAGTAGCATTGGCTCAGTTATTTCTCTAGAAGATCCTCATTTTAGAGACGAAGGGACTAATCCAGGCAAATGAACCCGCCTGAGGGAGCATTAGAAAAGCAGCAGTGATGGGACTCGGCCTGGCGTCTGTGGGACTCCACTGTCTGGACACGTCCCCCCACCCCACCCCGCAGCACGGGGAGCCCCGGGGCCAGCGAGCTCTTTCGGGGAGTTTACAGAACGAAGCAAGGAAGTAGCCTTAGAACGTAACTCTAGAGCTGGCCGTGGGATTCGGGGGTGCAGAAGCAGAAAGAGAAAGTGGAAATAAATAAAAATAAAAAGGGAGTTATGTAAATGACAGGTGGATAAAGCAGGAGGGCCTTTACAAGGGGTGCAGCTCTCTGCCAGCAGAGCCCAGGCGCCCAGAACACCATCTGGTACCGTCCCGGCCTCCTGCCTGACACGAGAGGGAATAGCAGAATGGGTAAAAGTATACACGTACACACACACACACATGCACACGCATGTGCACACATGTGCACACGCAAGGCCGGTTTACCAAAGGACAACGGATGGCAAACGGATCTTGCTCATCACCAGTTTCAAGGGAGAGAGGACAAAACGAAATGGAAGCCGAGATGGTGAAAGAAAGGCAAAGCCATGAGCATATGGTACAAAGGTTGAGCCAGAGCCTGTGCCCAGCATGGAACGTGTTTGTTTTTCTCTGGGAAGAAAAAAAAGAACCTCCCCCCTGCACCCCTCAGCTCTACCCAGACACTGTCAAAGGCAGCTCGTGGGAGCCATCATCGTCACGGGGAGGGTTATAGGAGACACTGAAACCCAGACCACAGACTGGGTGTCAGTAACACCCAGCAGGGGCGTCACACAGGGGTGGTGGCTGCCCGGGCCAGGGAAGCAGGAGCAGGGCCCTGTGGTCAGGCTGGGAGGACCTCACCCCGCCTGGCTTGTAACAAGGAGCAGCTCTGCAGAGGAGACTTGCTTCTGAACCATGCCCAGGGCCAGCAGCATCAGGACCAAGGAGTCAGACAGAAGCTTCTGAGAATCCCCAGGACCAGAATGGGAAAGACAAAGCTGGGAGAGGTGGCCTGGAGCTGAGCGGGGTGCCAACGAGCTCTCACAAACAGGGCAGCCTCTTTTCACACAGGGGTGCGACCCTCGAGTTAGCAACCAAGATAAACATTACCCTTGAATTTCCTTAAATTGTTCATAAAACTCAGTGTACGTGGATGCATGACTGTAAACCTATACTTTAATACGTACATATAGATGTGTAAAGAGTGCAGTATATAATTATACACATAGGCAAAATAAAATGTTACAGAACGTTTGCTATTATCACTGTGATACAATAGCTGCTGTATCACACATTCAGTTACATTCTTATGAGTTAAATGCATGTATGATACAATCCACTCTTGAAATACCTGGAGGCACAAAAGGAAATATGTGATACCCTATGTCACCGCACAGCACAGGGCAGGCCGACAACTGCTGACTCGGGGAATGAATAAAATGAATCCGACTTTGCTCTAGCTAAAGGCAAGGCCGAGACGAGCCTGACCATCATTTGGCCTGTTTCTCTGAGATGTAACAAGGCCCCGTATTTGGAACCAAGGCTTAGAGCCCCAAGCACTAAAACAATCAGTGCTTCCAAAGGTTGTCATTCACAAAAAGACAAATACTGTATGATTCTTGGATAGATGGAGGGATGGACGGACAGATGGAGGGATGGAGGGATGGATGGATGAATGGATGGATGGATGGATGGATGGATGGATAGATGGATGGATGGAAGGAAAGAAGCATAAGAGAGGGATACGGGTGTCTGGTTCGAGGTAAACTGATAACATGAATTCACTTCCCTTCCTCCCAAAACTTAATTTCATCATGGAAACATAAAAACAAATAATTTTATCCCAGCAGAGGTCATAGGAGGGGGGAGTCACCAGCCAATCAAAGGTTTTGACAGATGTTTGGAAGACACGAAATGGAGGAAGTCCGCTGAACAGGGGAGGGCGTAGCAAAGGGTGCTGGACAGATGGACGGACAGGGGCAACCTGTTAATCAGAAACGCAGAAAGGCTCTGGGTCAAATACCCAACCATCCACCCTCATCTGAAACACGACCGCTTTTCATTCACGAGTAATGTAAAAATACCTGGTGAAGAAAAACAGTGTGGGGGGCATGCAGGAGGCGGCCAATCGATGTTCTCTCTCATGGATGTTTCTATCTCTCTCTCTCTCTAAAATCAATAAAGAAAAAAAATTATGTTAACCAAGTAGCTTGTGAAGGTAATAATACATACGTATTTTTTTAATCTTGTGTAAGTATTCATACATGCTATATATAATTGAAAATATACTTTAATATGCCTTTGATTATTTGTAATAGTATAATCATACTTATGATACCATTATTATATGCCATGCACTTTCCATATAAAAGTGTTTGGATGGGAGTTTGCTTAAGAAGACAATTTTTTTTTTTTTCTAATTTAAAGAATCCATGATTTTTTGAGGCAACACCATATGGGAGTTAATGAGAAAATGGGTGGCTATTACTCTAGGAAAAGAATATAATGAAACTAAAAAGTGCTATTAAAAAAAACACCTTTAAACATCAAAGCATGAAAACTATCTCAGCCTCCAGGGTCTGAAATATGGGTAATTTAAAAATCACTCTTGTCGAGAAAGACACCACAGATGACATCAATGAAGTGCTAAAGATTAAGTGGACTTGGGAAAGACCTCTTTTCTCGTAGTATTTTGAAATCAAGAGAAACATTCATTAAAAAAAAAATTTAAGTCTCTGATCCATCCATTTAATTACTCCCGTTCTTTCTCTCTTCCTCTGCTTATACGGGCTGTCACCTAAAATAAATCTAAGCCCAAAGGAGGCTTTTAAAAATAAAGACATGGAAAACTAAAATTGTTTGACAAGCCTTCCAAAACACGGCATCTGGGCCTTCAAGCAACTGAGTCAACAAACAGATATGTGTCTAACGATTAACGGCATTCGGATGGGAAGAGCATTCGCACAATAATCCCTCTGTTGGAAACCCGTCCAGCCCCCAAGGGGAGGCCATCTTTTGTCTCTGACAAACAACCATATCTTGGCTCTTACAAACAAGGCAGTTATGTAAACCTCCAGGCCTGTTCGAGTCACCATGGTTATTTTCACAACCCCACTGACCGGGTTGTTAAAGACTGAACGACTTCACTAGAGTGGGTCTCCTATATTTATTTCTGAGTAAAATTAGAATCAAATAATGCAAATCACGAGAAATCATTTTCACGGTCAACGTGACACACATTTTTTAAACTCTTCTAGGGAGGCCGGAATCTTATGTGGCCCAGATCCTGCCTATAAATTCATTAGTCAGATTTGCTGTATCCATAACGTGAAGGAGAGTGCGTCCAACATGAGACAAGTCAGCTGCTGAGTAATGTCCCAGTTTCCACAACACACCACACCATGCACGGAAGAACAAAGTGCTTGGTCCCCTAAAGAATGAGAAGTGGGGCCCGGCTGGTGTGGCTCAGTGGCTGAGCATGGACCCATGCACCAGGAGGTGGCCAGTTCAATTCCTTGTCAGGGCACATGCCCAGGTTGTGGGCCCGATCCCCAGTGGGGGGCATGCAGGAGGCGGCCAGTCGATGTTCTCTCGCATCGATGTTTCCATCTCTCTCTCTCTCTCCCTTCCTCTCTCTGAAATCAATAAAGAAAAAATATTTTTAGCCCTGGCGGGTTTGGCTCAGCGGTTGGAGTGTTGGCCTGCGGACCAGAGAGTCCCGGGTTCAGTTCCCGCTAAGGGCACGTACCTCGGTTGCAGCTTGTCCTCGGCCCCAGTTGGGGTCGTGTGGGTGGCAGCCACTCCATGTGTCTCTCTCATGTCGATGTTTCTCTCTCTCTCTCTCTTCCTCCCTCTCTCCCTCCCTAGCTGAGGATAAATGCAAAAATGTCCTTGAATGAAGATTTAAAAAATATATTAAAAAAAATATTTTTAAAAAGAATGAGAAGTTGGGATTGTTGGTGCACAAGGACTAGATGAAGATTATTCGGCACACGTCATTCATTAGTGCCCTGTGCTATCATATCCTTTGGGTACCATCCACCAACTACATGCCATGGTCAAGAGCCTCAAGAAACTAAGTCTTCTCTTAACACAGCAAACAGACAGAGAGAACCGAAATTCTAGATCAGCGGGTCCAAAAGTGTGTTGTGCTGAACACACATCCCGGGAGGCACTGTATGGTCTTCTGATGAACGAAATAATGCTAGATACATAGTAAGTACAAATAAAAATGACCGACACTGCAACAGGACCTCACCTGCAGAGCACAGCCAAGGACATGTCTGGACACGTGTGTCTGGTCTGGTCCAAGATGACCAGAACACACTCATCCAATTACAAGTCCGGAACACCCTGTCCACATGCCCTTCACAGAGGTACCCTTCAACTCTTCCTCATTGTTTCTGCGATTGTATAAGTACTTGTGGGACATGGGGGTAAACATCAGTCTTTCCCTGTTCATTTATAAAACCCATTAGGACAGGAACTGTGTCGACTTCCAGTCACCATCCCATCCCCAGTGCCTGCTCAGTACCCAGCCTGAGGTGTGCTTGATGAAAGAACGAATCCGTCAGCGAAGGAGACGTTTAAAAACACTCATAGATCAACGGGAGAAGTAAATCACTCATGCTTAGTGACTATAATAAAGAATAAATTTGTTCTCCTCGTCAAATAATGTCTACAAGTGGGAGAGAATGTGTCAAAGACAGTATATTTGTATCAGCTTCTGCAGAAAGACCTAAATGACAAATTATAGAAATACAGACAGCTTTCCTCATCGATGTTATTGCCGAAGGCCTTGCTAGCTCTTTTCTCTCGTGCCTATGTTGACCGGGCTGGGACCGTGATTAAATTTCCATGGGGTGACTTTCTGGACCCTGGCACTCCCATAGGAACAGAGGGCTGCTTGTCTGTGCCCCGGTACCCCCATCTGCCCCTCATACTAACAATGCAACATAAGATCAGAATTTCGCTCTGTCACTCATCTTGTCTCTCAGTCATCGCTAAGGTGGCCGTAGGTTAATGAGCTGTACAACCGCTTCAGGAAGTCAGTCCTCCTGGGAGCGGGGGACCCAAACACAGATTTCTAGAATGCTCTCCTTCTAAAACCAGCATCCCAGAAATCCAAACGCACGTTAAACTGAACAGCCTTCTTTCTTCGATCCCGAAAGTGACGCTCTAACCTGGCAGGGCAACCAGACGGGGGAGAAAGATGCCGAGACGACAGCCAAGCAGACATCGCCCCCTCTTCGTCTGCACCCCTTTCTCGTTCTGCAGATGCCGGAGCACAGACCCAGACCGTGTGACAGGCGAGAAGCGTCGTGGAGAGCCCTGGGGAAGAGGGCTGAGGCTGTGGACCGACCGTAGATGAGGACAGAGCTTTTGGAACAGTCTCATCCCGAAGCGACCCGCCAGGTGAGGAGCTTGCCGAGAAGGCTCAGAGGTGCTTCTCCTTTGCACTGAGAAGCTAACTTTGCACAGAGCAGCTCGGCAACAAAGTGAATCGTTCCAACAGGGTGTGAGGAGAAGTGAAAGGAAAACAGTAAACACTGAAAACTCAAACCCAGTGTCAGGACAAAGTTCCTCACAGGAGAATGACGCACTCTGCCAAGATCTCCCCATGCCCAGAGTCTCATCCCCAGACCCCTGGGATTCCCTACTGTGGCCCTCCCCTGGCCGGGCAGACTGGCCAGAGGGCCCCGTTCTTTTTCATGAGCGTGTGCGATCGTTACATGGAAACAGCGTTTGTGTTTGTGACAGGGCTGTGGTTAGAATAAACACAGAACATATTCCAAAACGAATCAGTTTTGAACAGCCTTCCAGACCTGCTAAGAGGGTGGGTCACACTCCTGCGAGGGCGTGGGCCGGTGTTCCCCACACGCTGGTCGTCTCCACTGCGCCAGGAACACAGGCCCTTTTTTTTTTTTTTTCTTTATTGATTTTAGAGAGAGAGGAAGGGAGAGGGAGAGAGAGAGAGAAACAGCGATGAGAGAGAACATCGACTGGCCGCCTCCTGCATGCCCCCCACTGGGGATCGGGCCCACAACCTGGGCATGTGCCCTGACCGGGAATCGAACCGGCGACCTCTTGGTTACAGGGTCGACGCTCAACCACTGAGCCACACGGGCTGGGCAGGCCCTTATTCTAATGTCCAACTGCTGCACCACATCCCCACAGGTCCCAGCACCCAGAACGGGAGGTCACATAGCCCGTCACCCCTCTGACTCTACGGGCAAGTCTTGAGCACCTCAACTTGGCCATTAAGCAAAATCTACTCAGAATGGAAAGGTGGTCTGATGAGCCGTAGGGTCAAGATTTTTTTTAAAAAAAGCCATGAGGGGCCAGAGAGACAGACACGTTCAGTTCACTACCTTAAATTTGAAAAAAAAAAAATTGTTACGTGGCTCTGTTGTGTCATTCTGAACTCCAATGAAATGCAAACATCTATTTGCATTTTATTTTAAATTTAAAAGATGACCTTCCATCATTAGGTAATAATACAGGTAAGATGTCCCAATATATATACATTTTGAAAGTAACTCAGAACAGTTTAAAGCAGAGACAGGCAAAGTGGTTAAAAGAGAGAATGGTGAGCCCTGGCCGGTTTGGCTCAGTGGTTAGAGTGTCAGCCCGCAGACCAAAGAGTCTCAGGTTCGATTCCAGTCAAAGGTATGCACCTAGGTTGCGGTTCAGTCGTGTGGGAGGCAACCAGTCAATATGTCTCTCTCTCTCACATCAATGTTTCTTTCTCTCTCTCTCTCTCTCTCTCTCTCTCTCTCTCTCTCTCTCTCTCTCTCTTCCTCCCTCCCACTCTATCTGAAGATAAATGGGGAAAAAATCCTCGAGTGAGGATTTTTTTTAAAAAAGAGACAGAACAGTTTTTAGCCCAGTAAGATTTTAGTGTACATGGATGACATCTTAACAAACCTAGAAAAAGGACTGGTCACACTGTAATCAAAGAAAAAGAAAAATTGCAGGAACGAACAGGCGGATAACTCCCCTGGAAACACTGTAACACTGTGTGATGGATGGAAAGGCTTTCCTGAGCCAAAGATGAGGCCCATTCAGCTCCACGATAGATACATCTCTATCGCACAGAAGGCAAAATCAGGTCTGATGTTTTACTACTTTGTTACAATTTGGAATTCAATCCCTTTTTCCAACACTGTTTTCTAATTGTTACGTTTGGTAAATGGAAAAGCAATCCATATTCCTATATGCATCTTATTACTCAAAACACCCAGGTACATAATAATGTCATCTGCAAACGAGTATTTGTCTCCTCAATTTCCAATCATTTTAACTTACGACAGTATATGGGCTCGAATTTCATATTCAGGGCGCAACACCAGTGGGAACAGCAGAAACTTATGTACAAGGGAAGCTTCTACGTATGTTTGAAAAACAGTGTAATTTCTGTGCTTTGAGCAGAAAATTTTATATCTGTATATATAGATGAAACACTGCCCCACTTCGTCCTATATCTAACTCTTGTTCCCTACGAGCAAACGCGTCAAATATTTTTTTTCTGTTTGTGCTACTACTTACCACCAAGTTTGTAAATAATATGCTGATACTGCTAACTTACTGACTCATCGAATTTAGACAGTCTCTGGATATTGCTTTGGTGGACGGCTCTGGATTGGCCTCCGAAAAGCTGCAGAGAACCGCTTTGCCTTGACCTCCTCCAAAGATCTGAGTCGGTTCAGTTGTTCCAGATCGGCATGCCCATGAGCCCATTCTAGCCAAAGCCCCGGCCCACAGCACCTGCCTAAAGGGTCATGGTTAGGCCTGACCCTGAGAGAGAGAAAATATTTTATTTTACAAAATCCCTTTTTTTTTTTTTTTTTTTTATCCTCACCTGAGGACATTTTTGCATTTATCTTCAGATAGAGCAGGAGGGAGAGAGGGAGGAAGAGAGAGAGAAACATAGATATGAGAGAGACACGTCGAGTGGTTGCCACCCACACGACCCCAACCAGGGCCAGGAACAAACTGCAACCGAGGTACGTGCCCTTAACGGGAACCGAACCCGAGACTCTCTGGTACGTGGGCCGACGCTGTTAACTGCTGAGCCAAACCGGCCAGGGCACAAACTCCCTTCTAAGAAACCAGAAATTATACTAGCACTCTTTTTTTAAGCCGTTTGCCCTTTTGACACACAAAAAAAATACAAAGACAGAATATGTACAAAATTCTATGGAAAATCAAAAGCCATTCAACTATTGGTTTCCAAAATGCACTCCTAGTTCTTCCTCGAGAAACAAAATCATATTGACCCAAAAATGAACGGTTCAACAGACCTCATTTCAGCCTTTCCCAGCAACTCTCATCAGAAAAGAATACTAATAATTCCAGCACTTATCCCCATGAGAGACAAAATTTAGGAAGACGACATACGGGTTCTCCAAAAGAAAAAGAATAAATAAATAAATTGGTCTCTTAAAGAGCTGTTTCCTCGAGTGGCTTGGAAATAACACCTCTGTAAATACAAAGTCATTTTATTATAACACTATATATACTACTATGGTTCAGAAATGTATGCCAGTTTGTGGGTGAGGCACATTGAAGCTGTAATACCCACGGCTACCAACAGATGGCGGTGGGCTACACAGCGTTCGGGATTAGTGGGTTGCTGCCATCTGGCCTGGCCTTTCCTGTTTCCTTGCCTCACTGACTTTTTTTTTTTTTTTTTAATTTATCTTTATTGTTGAAAGTATTGATCTTGTTTCCAAAACACTGCTTTCCTCCATTGCTATTGCCTGACCATTTCCCATATTCCCTCTTACCCTTTATTATTATAACTCAGCCACTGCATTATTTAACTTCATAACAGCATCGTGTAATTGGGGGACCTTCATATTAACTCTGAAAAGCATTTGGGGGGATTCATTTGGCCTGAAACACGCCACATAAAATGGGATTGTATTATGTGTGATGATGATTACTATGATTAGGGTGGGCCATTTTCAAAGACAAATTACTCCAGCCTCAAGAAAACAGCAGCCGGAGGCTGCCTCTTTCCATTTCCAAGCCCTCTGGCTCCAGTAAAACTGTCCACTGCACATGCTTTATTTATTTATACCAGTCATTTAATCATTTCTGGGTTTAAATATTGAGAAAAAAAGGTCATCATCGTGCTGCGTGGTGTGGTGGAAATAGACTCGGATATTCCAACCATAACTGGAATCTGTCCTCACCTCTTCCACCTGCTACCTGTGTCCATTTCAGGAAATCACCTACTTGTGCCTCTAAGTCTCCATCAGGTGAACGTATTGGAAGGAACGCTTTCTACTTTCTCTTCTGCATAAGACATTTAAAGATTCTGTGGAAATTATAAACTTACTGCTATGTCACGGAGTGTAAAATTGTCTTACCCTTTAAAAACTATTACAGAAGTATTTAAATTGCAAAAATATTAGCAATACTGAGAAATAGGAATGAGAATGTGCCATTACCATCCATCTCAAAATTCGCCTCTATTAGTATCCAACTAATTGTCTGCCCCACCCAGACCAGTCTGGCTCTTGCTTCCGTGCATTTTCTAATTCATTTCTTTCTGCCCAGAACACCCTTTGCTCCCTCCATTCCCCATCCCCCACCCTGATGGGCTATGTCCTCCTCCTCAGTCAAAAGGCCTCAATTCCTTTTTGAATGAAGGGATAAATGAACAATCTAACGATCAACGATAGTGCTCTCAGTTTCAATGAATGTATCTGTAGCCAGACAATCTAATACAATGTTTTGTAGACTAGACATGAACTATTTTCAGTTAGCTTTAATTTTCTTAATTATTAAAGCCTAGTAATTAATCAGTTTAAAGTTAATTGATAGTCCCACCACTAGAAATTACTAGAGTTATTGGTATCCTTCTTTAAATGTTTTACTGTGTGTATTTTTTAGGCAAAGGGAACGTGTTTGTTTGTTTTTTTAATTTTTTTTCCTTTATTGATTTTACAGAGAGAGGAAATGAGAGGGAGAGAGAGATAGAAACATCAATGAGAGAGAACATCGATTGGCCGCCTCCTGCATGCCCCCCACTGGGGATCAGGCCCACAACCTGGGCATGTGCCCTGACTGGGAATCGAACTGGTGACCTCTTGGTGCATGGGTCAATGCTCAACCGCTGAGCCACACTGACTGGACAAGGGAACGTTTTTTAAACTGATATATCGAAATATAATTGGCATCCAATAAACTATACACATTTAAAATGCACAATTTGGTAAGATTTGACATATGTATATACCTTGAAACAATGCCACAATAAAGGTAGTGAACATATCATATCCATAACCCCCCGGAAGTTTCCTGATGCTTCTTTATAAACTTTCCCCCTAACCCTTCTATCCTCCCAACCCTAGTCTCCAGATAGCCACTCATAAGCTTTCTGTCACAACAGCTTATTTTCTAGAGTTTTATACAAATGAAATCACACAGCATACACTTTTTGGTCTGGCTTCTTTCACTCAGTATAATTATTTTGAGATGTATTCATATTGTAGCCTACATCAATAGTTCTGTCTTGTTATTGCTGAGTAATAGTACATCGTATGAAGTATTACAGTTCACCTATTCACCAGCTAATAAACATTAGGGTTGCTTCCAGTTTGGGGCTATTACAAATAAAGCTGCTATGAACACTTGTACACATCTTTAGAAAGACACACACTATCATTTCTATTGGGCAAATAATAAGAAAAGGAAATCACATTTTAGGCGTAGGTTCCATTTTTAAGAAACTGCCAGACTGTTTTCCAAAGTGACTGCCCCATTTTTACATTTCTACCAGTACAGTGTATGAGTTTCCATTAATCCACATCTTTGCCCACCCTTATAATGATCAGTCTTTTTCATTTTAACTATTATAACAGGTGTATAGCGGTATCATCTTGTGGTGTTAATATGCATTTCCCTAAATCTTAATGTTGATCATATTTTATATGCATATTTTCCTGTACATCTTATATGGTGACATATCCAAATATTTTGCCCACTTTTTAATTGAATTGTTCATTTTCTTACTATTGAATTTTGAGTATCCTTTATATATGCAGGATAAAAATCCTTGATGAGATATAGAATTGAAAAATATTGTCTTCCAACCTGTATCTTAATTCTCTGAATAGTGCCTTTAGCAGAAGTTTTTAATATTGATGAAACCCAATGTATTCATTCGATACTTTATGGATTGTGCTTTTATGTTGCATCTAAAGAATTTTCGCCCAAAGGTGACGAAAGTTTTCCCATACATTTTCTTCCAGAAATTTTACAGCTGTCGATTGCACGTTTAAATCTTCCATCCATTTTATGGTCTCTTTGTTAATGGTGTGAAGTATAAGCTGAAATTGATCTTTGGATATCAAGTTTTTCAATGACCATATATTGTTTTTCCATGGAATTTGCCAAAATCAATTGTCCCGACATGTGTGGGTTTATTCCTCAACTGTCTATTCTGTTTTATTCATCTATTTGTCAGTGTTGACATCAATATCACACTGTCTTGATTACTGTGGTTTTATAATAAATCTTGAAATATAGTATCGTTAGTCCTCCAACTTTTTTTTTCTCAAAACTGCATTTGCTATTCTAGGTCTTTTGCATTTCCATATGAATTTTAGAATCAATTTGTCGATTTCTACCACACACACAAAAAAATCCTCACAACTTGGACTGGGAATGCATTCAATCTATAAATATATTTAAATAAAATTGACATCTTAACGATATCAAGTCTTCTGAGCCATGAACATGCTCTCTCTCCTTATTCAGGTCTTCATAAATTCGTTTCAGCGACGTTCTGCGGTTTGCGGTATACAGATCTTTTGCATCTTGTGTCAGATTTATCCCTGTTTCCTATTTTTGATGTCACTGTAAATTGTATTTAGAAAAATGTATTTTTGAATGGTTTATGACACGACATAGAAATAAATTTTATCTTTGAATCTTGACTGTGCATCCTGGAACTTTGGTAAATTTAATTAATAGTAGCTTGTGTGTGTGTGGAGACTCCATCAGAACTTCTAAGTGGACAATCATATCCTCTGCCAATGAAAAGTTTCTTTTCTTCCTTACCCACCTGAATGTCCCTTCCTTCTTGTCTCTTTGCCCACTAGAATCTGCAATACAATCTTGAATAGAGGAGGCGAGAGCAGACATTCTAGTCTTGCTTCTGATCCTGGGGAAAGCATTCTGCCTTTCATCATTAAGTATGATGTTGCCTAGTGGTTTTCATGGATATGGTTTATTGAGGAAGGCTCATTTGTTGAGTTTTTATCAGAAAATAATGTTGAATTTTGTCAGATGCCTTTTCTGTGTCTATCGAGATAATCATATGTTGTCGTTTTTTATACGCAATGATTTCTGGATGTTAAACTAATCTTGTTTTCCAGGGATAAATCCCAATTGGTCTTGATTAATTTATACAAATTTTCTAAAATTGGGTTAATAATATTAGCATCTCTATGCGTAAAAGATGTTAGCTGGTGGGGACGGGGGAGGAAAAAAGGAAGAAAAAAAAAAGATGTTAGCTGGTAGTTTTCTTTTCTTTTGTAAAGTCATTTATCAGGGTAATGCTGGCCTCAGAAAAAGTTAGAAAGTATTGTGTCTTCTTCAATTTTCTGAAACACTTGGTATGGAATTGCTAAAATTCATTCTTTAAATGTTTGGTACAAATCACCAGTGAAGCCACCTGAGCTTGGACTTTGCTTTGTGGGGATGATTTTAATTATGCATTCAATTAGTTCAATAAATATAGGGCTATTTTAGTTATCAGTTTTTTTCTTGAATGAGCTTTGGTAGTTTATGACTGCCAAGGAATTTTTTTCCACTTCATCTAAGTTGTCAAATTAATTGTCATAAAGCAATTTTCTCTCTCATTTCTGATCATGGTGATTTGTGTTCTCTTTTTCCTGATCAGTCTGGAGAGGGATTTTATCAATTTTATCGATCTTCTCAAAGAATCAGCTTTTGATTAAAGTAATTTTTCTCCCTTGTTTTTCTTTTGCTATTTCACTGATACTTCTATTCTGATCTTTCTTATTCCCCTCTTTTCGCTTACTTTGGGTTTTGATGTTCTTTTTTAAAGGTGAAATTTGATATCATCAATTTGATATCTTTCTTCTATTCTAACATATAGTTTATCATATATCATTTATAAATTTCCCCAAGAATGTGGCATCTCGGAGATTTTAATAGGCTGTGTTTCATTTTCATTTGGCTCAAAATATTTCCTCTTTTCTTTTTTGATTTCTTCTTCAACCCATTGTTTCGATGGAAGCGTGTTATTTAATTTCCAAAGTGTGGGGGGCTCTTCAAGAGACCTTTCACTTATTGACTTCTAATTTAATTTCACTGTGGTCAGAGAACATACTTTATATATCCTTAATGCTTATAAATTTGTTGTAACTGTTTTATGGCCTATAATATTGTCTAGCTTTGTGAATAATTCATGTGCACTTGAAAATAATATATTCTGCTGTTTCTCTCTACTTATTCTATCAATTATTGAGAGAGGATTATTAAAATCTTCAACGACAATCACGGATATACCTACTATTCCCTTCGGTTATATCAGTTTTCATTGTGAAGCTAAGCTTCAGGTGTATAGCACGGAATACCCTCCTGTTAGATGATGCTCCAATGGTTTTCCATTTGCATTGTTTCCAAAGGGAAATCAGTTGTATTTTTATCTTTGCTCCTGTGTCCAAAATGTGTCTTTCTTATTTTCATTTTTTCCTGGCTCCATTTTTTTATTTTTTAATCTTCACCTGAGGATGTGTTTTTAGTGATTTTTAGAGAGAGGGGAAGGGAGAGAGAGAGAGAAGCATCAATATGAGAGAGACGTCGGTCGGCTGTCTCTCGTGGGCACCCCATCCAACCAGGGATCAAACCCAAAACCTTTTGGTGTAGGGACAACACTCCAACCAACTGAGCCACCCCACCAGGGCTCCTGGCTGCTTTTAACATGTTTTTTCTTTATCACTGGTTTTAAGCAATTTGATTATGGTTTGTCTTAATTTCCTTCATGCTTCTTGTGGTTCGTTGAGCTTCCTGGATCCCCGACCTTCCAGTTTTCATCATACTTAAGATTAAAGCCATGATTTCCTCATATATGTTTTCTGTCCCCACCTCTCTCCTTGCCCCAGCGACCCTGCATGCATATCAGCCTTGAACTCGTCCTGTGGTTCACTGATATTCTCTTTCTCTTCTTCTTTTTTTCCTTTAACTTTCTTTTTCCTCCATGCTTCATTTTGGAAACTTTCTGTTGCTATTTCTCTGAGTTTACGTATCTTTTCTGCTGCCCTGTCTAATTGGCCTTAGTTGAGGCCATTGTATTTACCTCTTTCACACTTTAGCTTTCAAGTTTGGGTCCTTTTTAATGTCTTCTCTTCCTTTACTTAAACTTTGAACATACGAAATATAGTTAGGGTCACTTTTGAATGTTCTTGCCCGATAATTCTAACATCTG
The DNA here is from genome assembly GCA_030848825.1 of Tadarida brasiliensis. Classification (NCBI taxonomy): domain Eukaryota; kingdom Metazoa; phylum Chordata; class Mammalia; order Chiroptera; family Molossidae; genus Tadarida; species Tadarida brasiliensis. The sequence goes on along the minus strand of CM061279.1, from coordinate 9,412,747 downwards.
TCTCAGTTCTGGGTTGTTTCTGATTTAACGATTCACCTCCTCACTGTGGATAGCATTTTCCCATTTCTTCACATATCTAGTCATTTTTTATTGGATTCTAGGTATTGTGACTTTCACCTTGTTGAGTGCTAAATATTTTTGTATTCCTAGAAATATTCTGAAGCTCTATTCTGAGATGCAGTTAAGTTTCCTAGAAACAGGTGGGTTTTTTTTTTCTTTATTGATTTTTTAGAGAGAGAGGAAGGGAGAAGGAGAGAGAGATAGAAACATTGATGAGAGAGAACATCGATTGGCCGTCTCCTGCATGTCCCCCACTAGGGATCGGGCCCACAACCCAGGCATGTGCCCTGACCGGGAATCAAACCAGCGACCTCTTGGTGCATGGATGGACGCTCAACCACTGAGCCACACCTGCCGGGCACCTGGAAACAGTTTTATCCTTTCAGGTCTTGCTTTTCATATCTGAAAGGCAAGACCAGAGTGGCATTCTGTCTAGAGCTCCCTGCTCCCCACGACTGAGGCAAGATTCTTCTGCGTACCCTTCAGTGTTTTCTGCCCCAGAAATCACGAAGCTCTCCAGTCTGCCTTGTCCATCCAAGCATTGTTTCCAGCCCAGGGTGGGCACCGGGCACTGTTCTCTCCACTCTTTAAGGTGGTCTTTCCCTGGCTTTGGGTACCTTCCCTGCGAGTATGCATGATCGATAGCGAGCTGAATCCCTGAAGGACAGCCTCTGAGGGTCAGAGTTGTCTCTCATTGTGCAGCTCTCTTCCCTATAACAGCACTCTGTCCTATCGATGCTAAGCACCCTGGTGCCTCCAGACTCTCAGCCCCATCTCCTCACCTCTGTCCCTTCAACTCAGGCCACCTTCTAGGCTGTACCCGGGGTCCCCCTCCCTGCACTACCACCTGGACACTCTCTTAAAATTGTAACTGTGAAAATTAAAGGGTCATCTCTCGGGGCTCACCCTCCTTCATTGCCTGATGGTATCTTCAAAAATATTGTTTTATATGATTTGTCTATCTGTAGCTCAATTTTTTTTTTTTTCAGGTGGGAAGATAAATATGACCTCCGTTCTTCCATCCTGGCCTGAAGCGGAAGTTGGGTGCGTATTTTTATGTAGCTGGGATCATACTGAATTTTGAACTTTACTTTTTCTATTCAATATTTTATCCTAAGCTATTACCACTGGCAAACATCCTCCTAATCTATTTTCGTGTGTGTTGCTACATAATCTTCTACTGTGTGAATCTATCACTTTTACTCTACATTCCCTGTTATTGAACTTTTTCTGGTTATAATAGTGCCAATTATAAATAAAATTATGATTGGAATATTTTTGTGCATAAATCTTCATCCACCTTTCTCGGTGATTCTTTTAGACAGATTTCAAGAAGTGGCAAAATTGGGTTAGGGAATGAGAACTTTTTTTTTTTAAAAAAAAATTGTTGCTATACATCACCTCGTTGTTTTCATGGAGGTTTTATCCATCCACAGACTTAACAGCGTATCTGAGGGCCCTTCTTATTGAATCCTCACCAACAATAAACATTATCATTTTTCAAAATCTCTGCTGCTCTGATCTGTGAAACTGGTGGCTTGGTCTAAATTGCGTTTGTCTGACTATTGGCAAACGGAATCTTTTATGAGTGTCTCGGTTTTTCCGTTGCCTGGTTCTGAATCGTATCTTCCCATTCCTTTGTTGTCTGGGAAGGTGTTAGAACGTTCCCACTCAATCTGTGGGCGCGCCCTGCCCTTCCTCCTTTGCCATGGACGCCAGCCAGAGAGAACCCCACTATTTTTCATGCTCTCTTGGTTCTACATTTGTTTCTGCCTCAGCCTGGGAGGTTGTCCTTTGACAGCCTTAACTTGGACACTCCTTTCCTATGCCAAACCCAAAGCGGCCTCCCCGCTGAATCCATGCCTGCCGGTTCCCGGGCCGACTGAGAACCTCCTTCTCTGAAGGCCCTGCCATTGTAGCATTTACCGTATGGGTTCACATGCTGATGTGCAAATATATCTACAAACTCCTTGAGGGCAACGACGATGTATTTCCATCTCAAAGCCCACACATCTCTGCTGATAATAAGTGCCCCCAAATACTTACTAAATGAATAAATACTTTAAAAAGTGCAACTCAGCCCAGCGGGTGTGGCTCAGTGGATGGAGCATCGGCCCACGGACTGAGAGGTCGCCGGTTCAATTCCCGGTCAGGGCACAAGCCCTGGTTGTGAGCCCAATCCCCAGTAGGGGGTGTGTAGAAGGCAGCCCATAAATGTTTCTATCTCTCTCTCCCTTCCCCACTCTCTAAAAAATCAATAAAAACATATATTTTTAAAAAAGAATGCAACTCAGGCGAGCCAAAACGACTGTTCATTCATTAAACTAGCACTTATTGAACACCTACTCTGTACCACTTGAAAGACATTCGAACCTAACTCATGAGAATTCACTCTTTTAAAAGGCAACGTATTGTTTCAAGCCATTTTTCTCATTGGCCCTGCTGAATGTAAGTAATGATCACATGAGATTAATATTAAAATAGCACTGTAATTGAACTTAGACAGAAAGCCTCCAATCTGCTCCCATCCTGCCATCTCCGTCTACATTCCTAAAAGCAGCGAGCATTAGATGGCTACGCATTGACGTAATAGCTTCCTTTTCAGCTAATTGACTTGGCCTGTCTCTGCTAAATACACACATCTCCAGACACCGCACCCATGCACAGCCCCACAGGAAAAGCAGTGAGGTCCCTTCCCCCATACGCTTTATGATTTGTGAGGAATTTGGTAATGGCCTCTGAGAAAGATCACCTCCCTCAAAGAAAGCGGGAAAGGTCACAAGAGAACCTCCTGGTAAGGGTCTTTTCGTACCTCTTCCCAGCTCTTCAAGACCCCTCTGGCAGGTCTCGGTGGGCAGGTAACACTGTGAGGAGGGTGTGACTTGCGGGAAGACGTAAACGGCTTTGCAAACGCTCCTTCTGCGTCAGGCTGGGCAGGAAGATGAATTTCTCCCCACGTGCAATTTCCTAGGAGCCCTCATCCGGCCTTCAGAGGAAAACCGGGCGCAAATCCACAGATAAGTCTGGGCAGTGCAGGTGTCAGCAGGTCAAGATGGAAATAAAGTTTCTGTAAAGAACCCTCACCAGGTAGTGGTCCCTGTAGGGCCACCCGAAGATAAGCAGGGCCCAGGAAGTTTGGGGGGGTGGTTATTTTGGGAGCCTCTGTCCATACAACAAACGACTTGCCTCAAAAATGAGCATGTCAGCAAAATGACTGATTGCCAGGCCATCTTCCTTGCATCAAGGACTGGCCATGGGATCTCAGGACAACCTCACATGCATGATGTGTTCCAGAGCTTCTCTCTCTCCTCCAGGCCCACCTCACTCAGGTGGCCGGAGGTCACAGAGCACCCACAAGTGGGAGGAGACCCAAGAACTAGAAGCCCCGTCTAGACGGCACTGCCAGCCCTAGCCCATCGCGGGCCGCCGAGAACTTCATGCATTTCAAGGACATCTCTCCTAGTGCAGGGCCTCTTGAGGCCCAGGGCCCAGAGCAGGGGCCCCTGATGCTTTAAGGGCATTTTCGGAGAAAGGCATTCTGAGAACATTTCCAGAGCACAGGAAGCTGGCCCATTTCACAAGCCCAACACTGAGTCAGAATAAGCCTTCCTACCATTCTGCACTGCTATTGTTGCCCAAAACGTCAGCAACACGAGGACAGGGTCCACCTTCTGCTGTCTTCAAAGCCCCATGCCTGGCACCCAGACAGGCACACCGAATACTATCAAGTAAAATGTGAAAAGTCCTCGCTCGGGGCATGTTCGTTTCGTATTACGTAGTAGAGCGTCTCAGAGAAACAAATGATGTCTTGAAATGAGGACAGACGGCTTGGTTTGACCTCTCTGGGTTTCAGTGGCTGACCTCATCTTGAGATGAAGAAGTTGGACCAGCAGATCCCTAAAGAACTTCCCACTTCAGATCCTGCGACTCGGAAAGCTATGACTGGCTCTAATCCGGGAGAGGGCACTGGCTTCCCAGGAAGATGAAAGGGATTTAAACCAACAAACCCAGCTGCCAAGGTTTAATACACGTAGGAAACTATTCATTCCACCATCGGCTACGAGCGCGGAGCCTGCGGCAAAGGCACTAATCACTGTCAGTAAGTTGAGCCCATGTCGTACACGTCCAACATCAGCACTTGGGGGGCTGGGCCAGAACCTTTTTGTTCTTGCTCCAAGGCATTTGAGACCAAGTGATCTGGAGAACACCGAATCTGAGTCCCCACTGTGAGCCCGTGCCCCGGAGCCCACAGAGTCTAATTATCTCGAACCGAGAGCAGCCGAGTCACAGAGCCTTTCGTGGGGGTGAGTAGGGGACAATGAATGCCCAGGGAGAAATTCAGGAGCTATTTTGAGAAAGGGGGAAATGTGCTGCTTTGTCTCAGTGACAAGGCAGCTGAGTCACCCAATCGTTCACGATCTCAGGGAAGCCATCCGCTTTGGTTGAGTCTCCACTCATCGGTCAGCCGAGATCACAGAAGGGAGAACGGCGTGATGGTTAGAGAAAGCGCAGACGGCCTGGCTTCGGGAAAACACGGTGCTTTGCAGGGGAGGGAAAGAAGGTGGAGGGCGTCGTCCGCAGCCCATAAACTGAGGATGAAATCACCGTAACGAGGTGTCAGTGGAGACATGCCCAGCGATCCGGCTCTTGGGCAAGACGCTAACGCCAGAGCTGCCCTGAGATGGGGACTTTGAAAGGAGAAGGTCATCTAACACGATCCCGAGCACAGGGAGCCATGGGGACAGACGACAGGAGACTAAGCTGAAGAATCTGCTTAGGAGGCTTCCTTGAGACCCAACACATCCCTCTCCTCCTGTTGCCTAGGTGTTTAAGCCCAGTGGAGCACACAGACTCCAAACCCCATGGCCCCATAGCAACCAGGCCCCCAGGAGCCCCTGAGCTGCAACAGTATAAATCACAGCACGAGGACTCTGCTGAAAGCCCGAGAGGACATCGAGGGGGTGAGAATACTGGAGATTCTCTCCTCATCGAGGTCCTGAAGGGGACACTTCCTGACCTCCTGTGTCCTTGGAAAAGCTCCAGAGGGAATGAAGGAGAGGAATAAGGTAACATCTCAGCCTGTGGGAAGTTCTGAGGTCCTGGACTCTCTTTCCAGTGAGTGTGCCACGGTCATGGAATACGCTGGAGTTTAAGGAACCACCCATTTCTGTTTGAGTCTGATGTGTTTGCAGGAAGGCCAGGCAGCAGAGTTGTAAATCCTGGAAGATACACTAATGATAGCAGTAAGAACCCAGTGTCCAAGGTTAGGGTAAGTAATGCAGTGTGAGGACCCAACAGGACCAGCAGGGATATGGAAGTAGTCCAGTGGACAGACAGTGGAAATGGCCGTTATTATTACCAAAACCCTCGGGCCCATCCTGGAAACGAGGGAGCAAGGGCACAGCTCCGACAGGAGGTGTTGAGACGCAAAGCAAACGCAAGCTTTTCTTAGGCTGCAAGATGAGTCGGTCACAGCCAAGCCATCCATCTTTGCCTCAATAAATTTTCCTACTTAGTGAATTGGGACAGCTTCAAAGACAGCTGTAGTGGCGACAAACAAACTTGTCTACAGTGCAAGCTAGCAAGAGCTAGCTCACCGTGGCCCCGTATCATTTCTCCTTCCCTAGTTCTATAAAAAGCTCCCCCCGAAATTCAAAGCCCCAGCTGAACTGATTATCAAGCCAAATACTGGAAGCCTATCTCCAAAAGCAAAGTTTTCATATGAATGCCGCCCCCAGCATCCCATCAAACGCAGACCTTTCCCTTCTGCCAATCTTGTCAGTTCCCCAGACAACGCCGAGTGAGAGATGGATGAGTCCAAGTGTTTCCTTCCCTCCAGCGGGTGAGACCGTTCTCCTTCACGCCGGTGGCTGCCGTTTCTCACGCTCTTAGAATGAGTTCTCTCCCAAAAAGTAGCTCAGTCCCTCTGCGAGAGAGTTCTCGGTCAGCCTGTCACATCATTTTTCAGACATTGTAGAACCCCACCTACGGAGTTCGTGTGGGATCAAAGAACAAGACGATAAAAATGAAGTGTCTGCGATAGCACCCACTCATCAAATGCTGGCTTTTCTTCATCCCCAGATAGGTTATTCGCACACCAAAATGTTTGAATGGAAGATTTCCTTTTGAACTGATCCCTCCTGTCTGATGAGGTAGAGCAGGTACCACAGGTGGGGCCTGAAGAGTGGGGACATTGTCTACCATTCCATCAGGCAGCGGCGAAGCCACTCCACAGGACGGGAGCTGCTGAGGGCAGACCTGGGGCCGCACAGGGCACGCCACATGCGGGAACAGCTGTCTAGAAAGGGAGATGAGAGGAGGAATCAAAGACAAGGATGGAAATGGAGACTGGGACACATTCTTGATGGCTCTGAAGGCAAGGAAGAGTAGTCCGACGAAGATTGCTCAAAGGCGTTGGTCACGAGGAAACAGGTGCGAGCCAACACAAATGCGGGAGGGTAAAACTGTGCAGCGTGGTCCCATCTGGGGTGTGAGGAAGGCCTGGGCCAGCCGCCTCCACTGGGAGTGAGGCCTGGCACAAGGCCACGGAGGGTCAGTGACATTGTCCGCGGGCCCCTTCTCGCTGGGAGGTGTGCGGTGTGGACTTCGGTCATAAATCTTGCCCTGAGTACTGTCTGGGCACAGCGCTTCGTTGCAGGACAGCTGCACTACTAATTTTAGGTCTGAGCTAGGGAAGTGGGGCAGGTCTCATCTCCAGGGCAGGGAGGAAACAGTGACAACAGCCCTGGGCATCTCTCCCTACACAGGCGTCCCGGAATAACTCTCCCAGAGCGCTTGGAGGATGGTACTCAGGGGGCTGCTCATGTCCCCTGACACGCTACTTCATCCCCTTGCCTGAAGACCCCTTCAATCCCAAGTGGAGCTCAGGAGAACTCACGGGGTGCATCTTAATTATCCCTCGAGGGATGGGGTTCATGGAAGAAAGTGAGCACTGTCCGAAACGTCCCACCTTCACATTCTCCTCTAGCTCTGCGGCTTGGTCTGAAGCAGTCAGCCAAGGATCCAACAGTATTTGTACTAATAACAATTGACAGTATTAGGCACATCAAAGCTTACATTTTCACACTTTCTTTCTTTTTTTTTTTTTTTTTTTATCCTCACTGGAGGATATTTTCCCCTTGACTTTTAGAGAGAGGAAGGGAGACATCGATTGGCTGCCTCCTGCAAGACCCCAACCAGGCCTGGGGATTGAACCTGCAACCCAGGTATGTGCCCTTGACCAGAATCAAACCTCCAACCCTTCGGTGCATTCTGACTGCTGAGCCAAACCAGCTAGGGCTACACCTTATTTCTTTTTTCTTTTTTTTTTTTTTTTTTTTTTTATCCTCACTCGAGGACATTTTTGCATGTATCTTCAGATTCAGATAGAGTAGGAGGGAGAGAGGGAGGGAGGGAGAGAGAGAAACATCGATGTGAGAGAGACACATCGAGTGGTCGCCACCCACACAACTCCAACCGGGGCCGGGGACAAACTGCAACTGAGGTACGTGCCCTTAGGGGGAACCGAACCAGGACTCTCTGGTCCACGGGCCGATGCTCTAACCACTGAGCCAAACTAGCCAGGGCTACACCTCATTTCTTAATGCCCACAACCAGCCCAGGAGTTAGGACTTGCTATGCACACTCTGAGAATCATCTAGAGAGAGGGCTACAATACCGGTCTTCTGATTTCAGCACCTTGTTCTAATCTTTCTGTTGGGGGCTGGAGATAAGGTACAAAACAAGGCAGCTTTGGGGAAGAATTCAAAGGCCGAGGGAACACACATTTAATTTAGCCTTCGAGAGGAAACAGCCATCCGATTGAGCAGAAACACTCCCCTACCATTAAGCAAATTGGTCCATGAGTAGGAGCCATTTAGACGGAAACAGAAATGTAAACAAATTTTAACAGCTTGGGATTGCCTTATATATGGTGGTTTGGAACCGAATGCCGGAAGCAGACCGTAAGATGCCCGGTGGTGGTGTAAGGCTCGTGTATCGACGGGAGTTAAGTCCCAGAGCTTTTACTTAACTTCTTTCGGCTTCAATCTTTCTCTTTCCCTGTAAAATTGGGGACAGTAAGAGTACCTGCCTTCCAGAGTAGAGAATGAAATGAGATCATGCATGCTAAGAGCGTGGCACAGGGCAGGGCACCTCATGAACGGCCGAGCAATGAGGGCTACGTGGTCAAGGGTGCTGAAAAGTCTCTTCCACGGAGGTTTCATTGTCATTTGTCATTTGGCTCCAGAAGGGAAGTCTACCCCCCCCCCACCTCAGCTATGATCTGTTCTCTGTCACTGCCCACTAACTTTGCCCGATCTCGAATTTCACATGAACGGAATCATGAACTATGCATGCTTTCCGATCTTGCCTCCATCCACTCAGCATAGCATTTGGGGGGGATTCGTCCATATTGCTGCTTGTCTCAATAGCTTATCCTCTTTATTGCTGATCACTTTTGATTGTATAGATATACCCCGATTTGTTCGTCCACTCATTTGTTGAGGAACATTGAAGTTGTTTCCAGTTTTGTTTTGTTTTTATTTTTTTTCTTTATTGATTTTAGAGAGAGAGGAAGAGAGAGATAGAAACATCGATGAGAGAGAACATCGATTGGCCGCCTCCTGCATGCCCCCCACTGGGGATCGGGCCCACAACCTGGGCATGTGCCCTGACCGGGAATCGAACCGGGGACCTCTTGGTGCACGGGTCGACGCTCAACCACTGAGCCACACCGGCCGGGCTGTTTCCAGTTTTTTAACTATTAGAACTAAAGCTTCTGCGAACATTTAAAAGGGGACAGGGGGGTCATGTTGCCCAAATTTTACAGGAAAAAAATAACAGAAATGCAAAAATATGCCTAAGGTTCCTGAAGGTTCTTTTTGTCGTTGGAAACATCCGTCCCCGTGAATCCCTGGCGTTCCGTTGATCCCACCTGTGCACGAATTCAATTCCCCTTGCAGGAGACAAAGAGCAGCAGGGGAAGTGACAAGCTTGAGTCTCTGACAAGGGGGCTCTGTGCTTGGTTGCTGCCTCCCCCTCTCCTGCCTGATTGGGGCAGACAATGTGGACGAAAAAGGGCCACATGCTAAACCTGACAAGCTCAGGGGGTTGCATGGCAGGCCTCAGAAACTGAGACCGAAATAACCACATAGAATTCCTCACAGAAGCAAGTCATCAATGGCGGCTACAGTCTCTAAGCCGGTAGCTTCCTTGACAGAGGTCAAGCGTTACTCAACTGAGCCTGTCTATTCCTTTGGAAGTCAGAGCAATCCTATATCCAGACCCCTCAGGGCACACCCACTGCACCAGACCACAGACCCCTCACTGGCATCTTGTTCCCTGCGTACCATCTCTGTGCATTGCAAAGGTTCATTGTTAACTATCAAGTGCACCCATCCATGTAAAAGAAGTGTCTCTCTGTTTTACTTTGTATCCAACCCCAGAGATGTCCCCGCGTTGCTTTCTCCCACCCCCTTAATCTACCACCAGGGGATTGCATGTAACCCTCCTGGTGTCTCCTGCGACGATTCTACTGTGTAAAGTAAGCTGCAAAACTGCCATTCTCGGGAGAATGTTCTCAATTCATTGGGATTTTGCTTCCCAGCAATGGCCAGTTTGGCTCAAATAAACTCATAAAAATTCTCAGCAGGTTTGGACATTTCTTACGTAGACAACAGTAAAAGGCATCAGGACCCCAGAAGGAAGGGGCCTAGTGTCAGGGTTAGCTGGGAAGGGCTCCCTAGAGAAGCCCCCCAGACAACATGGCCCCCAAGTTGGCAGAGAAGAGATGGCTGAATGAGACACGTACATGGATGGGCCCAGACGACATCTCATAGATTTTTCATACAACATAGGGGAAGCAACCACATATTCCTGAGCTGCCAAACGGATGAATGAAAACAGCGGCAGATCAGAAGAGGTCATGCGAATAGGGTTAAAAGGCAAAGTTCATGGCTTGGTGACCCAGGCACATGTTAATATGACAGCAGATGTCGATAAAAAAGCTGTGGGACATGTACCCAATGGAACACTCTGCAGCTGTAAGAAAAAGAGATCTCTTATCCTTTGAGATGGCATGGAGGGACCTGGAGAGCATTATGCTAAGCGAAATAAGCCAATCAGAGAAAGACAACTACCACTTATTTGTGGAATATAATGTACAAAATAAGTTGATGAACAAAATAGACCCAGAGACATAGAAAGGAGTACGGTTCAGATGGCCAGACCTCAGAGTCGGGGGCAGGGGGGATGGATGAGATAAACCAAAAAACTTCTATGCATGTATGCGTAACCAATGGACACAGACAACAGTGCTGGGAGGGTGGGGTGCGGGATATGGAGGAGGGTGTCTAGGGGGGAAAAAGGAGAAGCATTTGTAACAAAAACAAATTAATAAAAACTGAAGAAAAAAAAAGACTGCAGATGTCCTCAGCAAAGGCCTACACACAATGATAAAAACCAGACATAACCAGACATATCCACATGGACATAAATGGAAGTGTAAGATGGAAATAAAATATAATCACAGAAAAGTCACAGACGTTAATTTGTTGTTGCTGTTGTTACCATGGAGTTCCTACCAGACGAGGATGGCTTGGCAGAATTTAGTTGAAACCCATTTTGCAAGACATTTGACTTTAGGTGGAAGTTTTCTAAAATGAGGTCCATAGAACAACGACTCCCAAGAAGAGGCAGGCTCCAAACAAAAATAGTTCCCTGGCCCAATCAGTTTCAGAACGGGGTCTACTACGGACCTGCCGTGACAAAGGTTCTGAGAAGTCTTACTGTGAAAACATCTACCCAACTTTGCTTAACCCAGTACTTCTCGATACATTTGATGAGGAAATTTTTTCTTACTGAGATCTAATGGATTTCACTCTAGGAAATGCTGGTGCAGAGAGCTGCAGGTGAAAATGAATGATAATGACATCACTGTGGTGACCCCAAGAGAAAAATATTCAGGTGGCACATGGACCTGAGATAGATGCTGAGATGTGGAACGTATCACGGCTGGGCATAAAATGCTGCTTTGCCAAACGACCCCATAGATCTCGGAAATTGGCTGAATCTTTTCTAATCTTCTCTCAAGGTCCTTGCTGAGTCACTCCTGTCAATGATGGATCTTAATGGTCCCGAGTATGTCTCACGCCTTCATGTCCACCTGTCTCCCTTTTTAAGCCGGTGATTCACTCTACTCCAGCATGAGCGCTAGGGAGCACGGCAGAGTTTCATTTTCCAATCATAAAAAACCATCTGCGAACCAGCCCACAGCCATGATGGACGGCTCTATGGCCCAGATTTCGCACTGGGAATTTAACTGGCTCTCTTTACAGGCCCTGCGGAGTGTCCCTTTCCCGTCATTTCTGGACTTTTAAGGACTGTGCTCACCACGGGAGAGTGAGTAAAAGAGAAGACTTGACATCTCCAGGCAGAAAACATAGGCTTGGAAATCAGAAAGACCTGGGTGCCTTTGGTAGCACTGTGACTATGGATAAAGCTCTTTCCACATTTCCGTTTCCTCATGCGAAAATGAGGGTGATAATATAACCCTTCAAGGTTGCTGAGAGGCCTGGGGGAACGACACATGGGTGGGGAGCAGCGTAGCGTGTGACAAAATGAAGTCATTGTACCGAATCTACAAGGGGGGGTCATCACTCGGCAGAGCTGAAGCACCATGAGAACACACACGAGGCCGTCTCTGCACCTGCTACACACAAACGCACTCCATACCTGATTACTCGGGTACGCTTCCTGGTGTAAGGGGTGATGACCTTGAAAAGCAGTTCCATTGCTCCATTAATTCCCAGCATGGCTCCTGAGGTGACTGAAAAAGACAGAAGCACAAGTGTCATTGAACTATCGGAACCAAGCACTGTGTTCAGCATGACGGAGTGAACTGAGAAGACAGGGGAGACCCATCACCTTCCTTACCAAAGGCAACTTGAAAGCAGAGAAACTCCGTGGTCTTTCCATCCCTGGTTGGGAGTAAAGATCACCTAAAAAGCCCACATTAGCTCCTTCCCAAAGAGGGTCCAAGCCATGAAATTATGTCTTTCATTCTCTGCTGGCCCACTGCACTTCTCCACTGTATTCTTAATCAGAATAGTCCAGGAAATTGCTGAACAGAAGATTTTTCTGTAAGTAGACCTTTGGGTTTCTGGCAATGACTTCAATTTACACTTTCACCAACCACCAACTTCCCGTATGATACATGGAGAAAAGTCACAGGTGGATGGGTTAAGGTTCAATATAACTTGGGCCAACTCCTTTAAAATGTTCAAGGCCAGCCTAATATGGAAGGTAGCACCCTTCCTTTTCCACCCAGGTTCCAAATTCCCCTACAACTTTTGTTCTTGGATCTCCCATGACTGAGGCTAAGATGTGACTATGTCGTTATCCATCATGATGTCAAAGGAAGAATCAGTTCTTCCCGCTCAGAGTAGCTAGCCTGGGAAAGTCTTGCCTTTTTGCCCAATTGGATGGTTACAAAATTAGAGCCATAAACCTGAATAATAGACAGACACTCAAACAGGTTTCTTGTCATCCCAGTGGCTTGGACACAAAATCTCTGGGTGTCACTTGCATCTCGAATGATACCCTAGCCTCTCTGCAATACCCCCCATACCACAGAGCTCATTTCAGGAAGAGCTCTGGTCATGTTTTTTTTTTTAAAAAAAAAGAAATTCACAGGATACAAAATGGAATAGGTTTGAAAAGAGGCAAAAGTTTCATGGGAGAAGGAAAGAAGAGTATCTTCCAAGGTATGACTCTGTTTTCCCTTTCCTCCGCTGCATTGGTTTGGTAAACAGAGCCAGTCTTGTTCCGAGAAATATGAGTAGGAGCAAGGCGGTCATGGAGACGCAGAGGGAGAAGGGAGGCTTATACCGGCTTTCTCCAAGCCTTGGGAAAGGAGGGTAAATAGAAATTGGGAGGCTCTAGTGTAGGTCATCTCAGAGACAGACTGAGGCTGACGTCTGAGCTGTTACAAGGAGTGCGTGGTCCTGGCACATGCTCTGTGCCCCTGTGCCTCCTGACGCTAGCACAGGCAGTAACTGCCTGGATCAGAATTCAGGGATTTGCCATCCTCGTCCTGCCCATCAATCTCCCACTCTCATGGCTACCACTTCCAAACTGGGAAAACAGGCTAAAGCAATCTCTTGGCAAATAATTCAGCAACGTGCTAGCATTAAGCAGAGTCGGGGAGGAGAGCGCGTTAAGAACACAAATCCTCAACAGGGAAGACTTCAGACTTGGAATTGGGAGAGGATAACAGTAGGAAATCTTCCGCATTCTTCCATGCTGGATGCCTGCCCAAGGTTAGACCTCCGACAGCTCTATAAATATCCCCATTGGCTATCTGAGAGCTGCCAAAGGGTTCAATGGCTGTTACAGCCCCATTCTGGCTCCAGCCAACTCCTTCTGCAGATAGGAGCTGTTTAGAAAGCTCCCTGGGACATTCAACAGTGGCTAACAGTTCACTGAAGACACAGCAATCCATAGACTTTATGAACTCTGCTGGCCTGTCATCAGTCAAGTCAATGTATAGAGGCTGATAGTGTAATTTTTAAAATCGTTTATGAAACAGTCCGTCGGTACGGTACACGCAGTCTTAGAACAGGAGACAAGTGGCCACCTCCTCACACCCACAGGCAGACGACAGCCGTTTCCAGAGCTCCCTGCCGGAGGAATTCTTATATAACAAGATTTATTCTTCGGGGAGACAAAATGAGATCCTTCAAATCGTTGTCGGCAAGCTCCGCACGGGAGTGGCGCACCTTGGGGCCACTCGGTAATGAGAGTGGTCCTTTACACGGAGCTTTATGGGAGGTGGGTTTGTGCAGACCCTTCAGCCCATCCCAGACTGTCTCTGCTTTCCTGGTCAACAAACAGGAGTGCAAGTGGACAGTCTGTCTGTGAACAGAGTCAAGAATCTATCTCGTTATTCCCTAGAAATATTTTCTCATTATGCGTCCTCTGTGCCTATTCATAGAATTAATCAATGAAATATGTAGCTATTATTTTAGCAGTTCTGTGCAAGAGTTAGGGGGGAACGTCACCTAGGTGCTTCCTTTCTGTGTGTTCTATTATTTCAAAGCACTAAGAGAAAAGAATAGAGCAGGGAAGGGAAACAAACACTTACTGAGCATCTACTGTGTGACGAGCATACCCATGACCGATATTCCACGGAGCCCACCTACTAAGCCTGTGAGCTCTTATTACCCCTCTACTGGTACAAAGGATGAAACTGAGGTCGTGCAGGTGAAGTGCCCATGTCTTTTCACTCTCAAGAAATGAAATCAGAATCAAACCCAGGTTTTCGTGGATCTAAGCCCACGTCTTTCCTCTGGAGAGCGTCATATCTAAATAGTTGTCCCTCATCCAACGGGTGTGGCTCAGCGGTTGAGCATCGACCCATGCACCAGGAGGTCGCCAGTTCGATTCCTGGTCAGGGCACATGCTCAGGTTGTGGGCCTGATCCCCAGTGGGGGACATGCAGGAGGTGGCCCATCGATGTTCTCTCTCATCGATGTTTCCATCTCTCTCTCCCTCTCACTTTCTCTCTGAAATCAATAAAGGGGGAAAAAATTTAAATAGTTGTCCCTTTCTGCAGGCAAGGTGGCTCAGAGACGTGAAATAAAAGTCTGTGCTCATTATACGTAGGACAGGAGATACAAAATCAACCCTGTTAGTAAGACCTGTCTCCATACGGAGAGTGGATAACAGGCCCTGTGACTCATCTGTATGAACTCAAGCAATGACTTCCCTCTTCTAAGCTTCCTTTTCTTTTACGTTGGCCATAAAATGGTAAGTTTAAATACAGGACTGTTAGGAGAAACAGAAAGGATTCCAATCAGGAGATGGCAAATAAGGGTGTCCCATGTGGCCGTGATGTCTAGTTGCCTCAAGGACTATGCTGAGAGGCGCTGCAAGATGAATTTGGTAGGGGATGTTGTGATCAGTGGGTAACTTCAGGGACATGGTGGGGAGACTTGTGATGGGAAGTTCACTCTTGACAGGGCTGACACATGGCACTGTGCCTTGAACACTATAAGGACTGAATCAGGTCTGTCCTCTCCTGCCACAGGTCTCTCGCCTTGTGGGGTGCTTATAATGTGTGGTGGACATGGAAGAATGACACTGACATCTGACTGCAGGAACAGGCTCGAGAGCTCTACCTAGATGTGGATGAGATGAAGAAAAAACATCTCGCCACCAGAACCTGAGGTTCCTCGTGGTGTATCTTCTGGGGACCCCATGTGTTCTTTACCCATACGCCCCTTCCAACCACACCCCCACATGGTTTCCAGGTGTCCCGGCCCAGATCTGGAAGCCGCCCCAGAAAGCCATAACTGAGTCGCTTACCACTGGAGGCAAACACACGCAGGGCCCAGAGACAGTGGAGGAGGTTCCGGCTGTGGGACAGGTTTTTCCTGGTCAGAATCAATGTGACATCAAGTGCTTCCAAGTCCAGCGCCTTCTGTCCAAACTTCTTATCTGCGAACATCGATCAATTCATCTCAGTTGCGTTGCACAGGAATCCTGAAGGTCGTACGATGTGTGCGGAAGAGGAAGGCTGCTGCTGTTGCACTGGGTACCCTTTCGGAGCACTGGGTACCCTTTCGGAGCACTGGGTACCCTTTCGGAGCACTGGGTACCCTTTCGGAGCACTGGGTACCCTTTCGGAGCACTGGGTACCCTTTCGGAGGACCCGAGCTTCCTGGCTGGGACCTACACAACTGCACACACTGGAGTTTAACTGTTAGGACCAGCTTGCCATGCTTCCACACTTCCCGAGCGCCCAGGCTTTTTAAACCATGCTCCAAGAGGTTCTAGGAACTTAGGAAGGTATGAAACCTAAGTGGGAAGAATGCTAGGCCCCCATCGTCCCCTCGATTAGAAAACCTCACTTCTATGTGACTTACTGTCATGGGTTAAAAACCATCCCCCCAAAATGCATGTCCACCCGAATCCTCAGAATGTTACCTTATTGGGAAACAGGGCCTTTGTAGATTTAGCTAGTTAAGATGAGTTCATACTGATTTGGGTGGGCACTAAATCCCACGTGACCAACGTCCTTATAAGGAAAGGAGAGGACACACAGAAGGTCACCCGGAGTAGACTGCCGTGTGAAGACAGAGGCAGCAATTAAGCGGATGTGTCTACAAGCAAGAAATATTCAAGGTTGCTGGAAAGGCCCAGGATCTAGGCGAGAGGCATGGGCTCTCCCTCAGAGCCTCCTGGAGGGACCAACCCTGCCAAGGCCTTCGTTTTGGACTCTGACTCCAGAACTGTGAGACATACACCTTGCTGTTCTGAGCCACCCACTGGTGGTGATCGTTACGGCAGCTGCAGAAACGAATGAGCTCACACAGCAACGTCCCCCTGAGACCCTATGTGCAGCAATGTTCCAAGTATTTTTAAAGTGATTGAGCCCGGCCGGTGTGGCTCAGTGGTTGAGCATCGACCCATGCACCCAGAGGTGGCCGGTTCGATTCCCGGTCAAGGCACATGCCCAGGTTGTAGGCCCAATCCCCAGTGGGGGGCATGCAGGAGGCGGCCCATCGATGTTCTCTCTCATCGATGCTTCTATCTCTCTCCCTCTCCCTTACTCTCTAAAATCAATAAAGAAAAAAAAATTATTTGAAAAAACAAAGTGATTGAAAACTGCCTTGGAGTATCTCCCCTTCCGTCCCCAACGTGCCCATGTCCCATGCAGCCTGTGCTAAGCACTGTATCTTGCATTAGGTGACACCTAGGACAACAGATGCCATCATCACCCAGGTGTCTAGCAGCTCCCTGCCGCTTCCCCGCTGCACTTTCCCTCAAGAGCTCCCCACATTGCTCCCATAATAACAAACTCGGAAGTGCTCTGCTGTCATCCTCAAGTCGGGGGCTGTGGGTACCTCGAAGGCCAACTTTGGCCAGCAGTCGGAAGAGGGGCAGGAGGATGTCATAGTCTGGAGACGCTGTCCTCGCCGTGTCCACCAGGGTCTGCAAGAGGGCCTCGCTACCCCCCTTGCTGATCAGGTAGCAGATTCGCCTGTCTGTGCCTGCAGAGGAAGGCAGGGGAGAGCTGAGCCACGGAAACAACTCTCGTTTCCTTGGCGCCAGTGCAATGGTTCTCGTTCATGTCACCCAGAACCAGCATGGTGCAGTCCTTCAATCAGCTTGTGTTCGAGTCACACCATGAGGCAAGGGGCTGGGATGGGGGGTGAAATGGAGAGAGAACAGAATATTCAAGTACCCAAGTGGATGCACCTGTAGCAGCTGTAAAAAACGGAGCCCAGAATCCACTTTCCTGAGGACCTATTGAGACGTCAAAGTATGTATGTACCTGTGTCTGCATGTGTGTAAATATGCACATGGGCTTACGTATAGTCATAGTTTTTTAATCCTCACCTGAGGATATTTTTTTTCTATTTATCTTCAGATAGAACGGGAGGGAGGGGAGAGAGAGAGAGAAAGAAACATCGACGTGAGAGACACATCAACTGGTTGCCTCCCGCACGACCCGACCAGGACCTGGGAAGAACTGTAACTGAGCTACGTGCCCTTGGCTGGAATCGAACCCAAGACTCATTGGTCTGCGGGCCGACGCTCCAACTGCTGAGCCACACCGGCCAGGGCCGTATAATCATACACTTTAACAGAGGGAATACAGTACCCTCTGCCATTGGTTTGAATGATCTGTAATAGGGACCGGGATGATAGCTTCTCTGGAATAATATTATTGATGATGTGACAATTTTTTTCAGTAACTGATGGAAGGAGAGTATGGAGACAACTGGAGTAATCCTTTGAGAAACAAAACCCTGATTATCTAAAATCGAAGTGGATCTGGGGCTAGAATGAAGTATATTGATCTTTCTACTTAAGAATAGTTTTGAACAGGGACCCCCCCCCCCCACACACACACACACACACACACACCGTGTCCCAGGAGAAGCTCAAAAGCAGTGATTACATCCCATCTTGGACGGGGCCTGGGTGATTCTCTAGGCACTGGGCATGGTTGACCTAACCACGGTGGCCAAGAGGGTGGGACCTCAGCAGCATAGGAGACCCTCTGGATTTCCACCCAAATGAAAAGCAGTCCCTCTGCCAAAGGAGAGGTATCAGCCTGCATCGGGAGGAGAACTGCAGGGTTCCATTCCAACAGTTCCAGACACCACCAGGCCAATCAAAGACGGCAAAGGACACGTGTTAACCTACACGGGGTACCTCACTCCGAAGACTGCGGGGAGGTCACCCGGCCATTGGAGGGCAGCACAGCCTACGGGACAACCTCCGTGGGAAAGGCTCCTTCCTCTCGGCACCCTGGCCTGAGGACCTGTGGCTCTGGAGTGTCATGCATTTCGCTCTGGTCTGTTGGGTGTTGATATTTCTCCCTAACGCACTGTGGCTGGCACACATCGAAATGAAAACTGAGGGAATGTTGGAACGTTGAAAAAGCTGCGTTTTCCAGGACTCTTGACGTGGAAATGAGCTCACTGAGGCTCGGTCGATTCCAATGAGTCAACTCTGTCGTCTTATCTCCAAAAACCTAACGGCCTCCCACAGCGCTCGGTCCAGCCCCGGCCTCCTACCCCTGGCTCTGATATGGGGCACAGTGAGGGAAACAGAGGGAGGAGGGCAGTCAGACCACTGAGGGCAACTCTGAGAAGAGCTACAGAGACCCAGAGGTGCCTGTCCTCATAGCTGAGATGCCACAGAATCCCTCCCCAGAGTCTAATCTCCTCCCGAGTCTGGGTCACCGTAGGGTGAGTGACAAGACTGAAGAAGCCAAAGTACAGCCAGCCCAGTTTATACCAGGACTTTTCACCCTCAGCGGGGAAAACATGGGCTGGTGATTGTGTCTCACAGAAAACTTGAGCTGGAGCAAACCCCAGGCCACCCAGATTCCACAGCCCCAGGCCCCCACGTCCCCCCCATGAGGGATGACAGCATGGCCTACTCACCAACAGAGAGCAGGTCTCCGAGGACCTGGAGGATGGTCAGGATGGACGCCCTGTCTGAGGAGCTCTGCAATGAAAGCATAAGCGTCTTTATTCGTCATGAAGAGGGGGGAGGTGGCGTGGCCGGGGAAGCACGTGGAAATGCCGGGTGGTGTGCTTCCTTTCATTAAGACTTCCTGCAAGAAAAGTGCCTGAAGATGCCTGGCCGGTGTGGCTCAGTGGTTGAGCGTCGACTCATGCACCCAGAGGTGGCCGGTTCGATCCCCAGTCAGGGCACATGCCCAGGTTGTAGGCCCAATCCCCAGTGGGGGGCATGCAGGAGGCGGCCGATCGATGTTCTCTTTCATTGATGTTTCTATCTCTCTCTCCCTCTCTGTTCTTCTCTCTCTAAAATCAATCAAGAAAAAACTATTAAATTTAAAATGTAGTCATCAAGATAAATAACATTGCAGGGCTATATTTTTACAAGTCAAAATTAATAGCAAACAATCCTTGATAAACAAAATATTAAAATCTAACTCTTTAACTCCCAGTGCGGGTATGATGAGCTATCCGGGATCCCTAGGCATTGGTGTGTACTCTCACCCAAGGAAACGACTTGGTGCTCCGACATCTCCACTGGGCGCTTTGGCCTAAGGGGGTCCCGGTAGGCACTGTGTGATGCCTCCTATCCCAGCGGCACTGAGTGCTAACCCAGGGCACCATTCTGTGAATCCGCACTGCCACCCAGGAAATGCCACCCACGCGTGTGCAAAATGTTCATGCTTCTGGCCTCTCAAAAACCTGGAACCAAGGAGCAGTAAGGCAACTGAGGTATCACTGTGGTGAGTTTGAAGCCTTTGGTTCTGGTACCAATTCCAATGCGGGGAGGGTTCCCCCACACCAGCAGACAACGCTCTGGACACCAGCTGAGCGTCCTACAATTCAAGTCAGTTCCAACACCACCTGCCTAGAGAGAGCACCCGATTCCACAGGTGCCGGGCTCAGTCCTACAAGACTGGTCCTCCTGTCCCCCAACTGCAGGCTGCAGTCACGACCCCAGGTTATAAACTGTACTCCGACCAGCGGGCTACCCGTTCAAGGCTAGCCTGATGTCCTCATCAGGTTCAATTCATTTGCTAGAGCAACTCACAGAGCTCAGAGAAACACGTTACTTACTAGATCAGCTGTTTCTTATAAAAAGATACAACTCAGGAACAGACAGAGGGAAGAGATGCACAGGGCAGGGTAGGTGGGTGGGAGGGGTCACCAAGCCCTCCCAGCGCCCCTGTCCCCAGACCTCCAGGCGGTCACCCACCCAGCAGCTCTCTGAACCCTGCCCTTCGGGGTTTTTAACGAGGCTTCATTATAGTTGCCCCCATTTATCCACGGGGGATGTTTCAAGACTCCTAAAACTGTGGCTAAAACTGAAACTATGTATACTAGTTTTCCCATACACACTTACGATAATGTTTAATTTACAAATTAGGCACAGTAAGAGATGAACAACAATAACTGATCAAAGGAAACAATTGTAACAATATACTGTGATAACTTAAGCTGACGCGCTCTCTCGATGTATCTCATCTCGTTTCACCCAGAGAAGACTCGTCCTTACCAGAGACGTCAGCAACCTCAGCAAAGGATTGTTTTTCTGGCCCTGCTGAGGGGAGCACCTTCTCCTTTCCACTTAAAGGCAGCACTTTCCGGCTTGTCGTTCTCGTATCCAAAGGGCCAGCATCACCACCCGGGGGCCTTCACGCCGTTATTAAGTGACATAGTGACCACACGCCCTGAGTTACCTCAACAGCCACCTGATAATCCAGGCGGCGAGACCACGTGCCGGCAGTGACGTGCGCAGCGTGGAGCCGTGTGCAGCAGACACAACGTCCCAGAAGTGACGTGCGCAGCGTGGAGACGCAATAGAGGGAGCGTCACACCCTGGGCCACACACTGGCGGATCTCGCGAGATTTCATCAGGCTGCTCAGAATGGCTCCCAGGTTAAAACTTATGAATTGTTTATTTCTGATATTTTCTTTAATATTTTTTCTTTATTATTATTATTTTTTTTATCCTCACCCGAGGACATGTTTGCATTTTTTTTGTTTGTTTGTTTGTTCAGATAGAGTGGGAGGGAGAGAAAGGAAGAGAGAGAGAGAGAAACATCGATGTGAAAGTGACACATCGAGTGGCCGCCACCCGCACGACCAACCAGGGCCGGGGACAAACCGCAACCAAAGTACATGCCCTTAGCGGGAACCGAACCCGGGTCTCTCTGGACCGCAGGCCAACGCTCTAACCGCTGAGCCAAGCCGGCCAGGGCAATATTTTTTCTTTATTGACATTAGAGAGAGAGGAAGGGAGAGGGAGATAGAAACATCGATGAGAGAGAACATGGATTGGCCGCCTCCCGCATGCCCCCCACTGGGGATTTGGCCCACAACCTGGGCATGTGCCCTGACCGGGAATCGAACCGGTGACCTCTTAGTGCATGGGTCAACGCTCAACCACCACACCAGCCGGGCAGATTCCAGGTTCTTAACCTCCCCATGGGGAAGGGAGGGACTAAAAGTTCCAACCTTCTCACCATATCCTTGGTTGTCCTGGAAACCAGCCCCATCCCTAGGTGGTGCCCAAAACTCACCCCACTGACGTAACAAAAGGCACCATCATAGCCCTCATCATTTAGGAAATTCCAAAGGTTTCGGAACTCTGTACCAGAAGCTGGGAGAGGAAATGTATATGTCTTATCATAAATCATAATACACAGCAGGACCGCAGCCCTTTGAAAGTGGACCCCAAGTTGGCTCACAGCAGAAAACGAAGTCCCTGGAATAGTGTCCCTGATCAACACTGATGTTTCTGGGTCCCCTCCAGCACCCCTAAAATTGCCCTTCTTTCTGAGAAGAGGGAAGGAGTTAAAAGATAAAAGCCAGGCTGTGCGACATTGTGTAACTTGTAAAACGCCAGACCGTTAGCTAATGAATACAATGCACTAGTTAATTATGAGTTATGGGCAAAGAAAAGGAAAAGAAGAAATAGAGAGATGAGGAAAAGAGAGAAATGAATAGAGTGGAAACTGATTAAAGAGGAGAAAAAAGATCCAGATTTAATTTCTTTTGATTAAATTATTCATGCAGTCATCCCACAAACAAGGATTGGAAACTATGTTTCAGTCACCAGGCTAGGCAGTAAAGATACAAACTGATTTAACCCCAATCTGTCTTCACGGGCTCCGGCCTGGCTGAGTGAGGACCCAGGATGGTAAGGGCTGTGACAAAGGTAAGTATGGATGCTGGGAGAATCCGGGGAAGGAGCATTTAACCCACCCAGGTCCGTGAGTGGTGACTCTGAGAAACCAAGCAGAAACAGCGTGGGGGGAGGGTTCAGCTACACTGTTGCCCTATGTGCTCAGAGGAAAGCATGACAGAGCTTTGGGGACCTCAGGGGGCGAAAGTGCTTCCAGCATGAGCAGATCGAAGGGAGCATAAGAATAAAGGGAATTGTGAATTTCTGTGGGCAAGAACTCGATGTTATTCATCTCTATGGTCTCGTCTCCTGGGGTGGAAGGGATCATCCAGATATTTTATGATATTAATTTCTCAAGCTAAGGAACTTCCTGCTTTATGACAGTGTCCACTGAAACTCCCTGAGAACAATCATTGTCTCATACACTGCCACTACACCTATCACAGGTGTTAGAGCTTGGAGTGTGGAATGTAGTGAATCACCACGCCTAGATTGGTTGAGACCACAGTGTAGGAGAAGGAGGCACCATCCCAGTCGTCTGCACACACAGGAGCCATTCCTCTGTCATCGTATTCAAGTACTGTAGGCTGATGAAGCATTCTCATCACACTCTCCCCTGCCCAGGGACTAGTCCACAGTTCATCTCCTCTAAGCCTTTCTCCTGCTCGTGTGCTTGGTTTCGAGGTGAGCTGGGGCTCAGATCTGGATAAGGAAACCTGAGTAGAAGTCTGCTGAGAGATTCCAGAAAAGATTTTTCTCCAGAATTTAAAAAAAGAAAAGAAAAGAAAACAGACCAAAAAAAAAAAAATGCTCTTTAAATATGCTAAGTGAAATCAGTCAGATGGAAAAATGTCAACAACCATATGACTTGAGTCCTAAGTGGCATGTCAAACTAAAAGCTGCAAACAGAAAAACAAAAACTCATAGGCACAGACAATAATATGGTGGTTACCAGGGGGAAGGGAGGTGGGAGGGAGGGAGTAATGGATAAGGGGGGAGGGGGGTCAAATCATTGGTGACAGAAAAAGATTTGACTTTGGGTGGTGAACACACAATGTGATATACAGAAGATGTGTTATAGAATTGTACACTTGAAACCTCTGTCATTCATTAACCAATGTCATCCCAAAAAATTTAATACAAATTTTAAAAACTCTCTTTTTTGTTTTTGGACATTGCTGTCTTAAGGACATGATCCTGGTTCACTGGGGACATTCTGAAGCCACTGAACCAACTCTGTGGAACCAGCTCCCTGTGGACTTTCAGATAAGTGAAATGATCAATATCCTCACTTACAAAAGCTGCTTTCATTTGGAATTTCGATGTGATGGAGAAAGAAGAAATTCCACACCTCCTTGTGCCCTCTTCCCAAGCACTGTGGGCTTAATAAACAGGAAATCAATTCATTTCACCAACAAACTATAGGGCCAGCCCACCAAGAGAATCCTGCCGTCCCACGGAAACGAAGAGACAGTACTGTCATACAGATGTTGAGTTCCTAATGCTCTCAGCTCTGAGCCTGAACGGATTTGCATTTGCACAATATCGTTTTTCTTTAAGTGGAAATTATGGCTATCAGTGGAGAAAAAAAAAAAAAAAGCCTTCACAAAATCTCGACTGGCGTTAATTTACACACTGCTATATTTACCAATAAATATTTTACACTATTTAGAAGACTAACACAAAGCCGTTATCTCACCCACAGTAATAATAAATGAGCAATTAAAGGAGGCAGGATGCGGCGGGCCTTGATTTTCCTTCAACGATCCTTGTAAATGAATCCTTGAGTAATCCCCTGTTGTTTAAGACTTTCCTATAAAAAAATGGCTCTGCTGAGTTTTCGGGGAGAGGCAGGCAGCTGGAAGAACAAACTGTCTTTCACAGTCTGTGGGGTTTTGAACTGAAATTTCCGCAAATGCTGTTTCGAATGTGTTGCTCCCTCCCTTGGACATGTCCTCTCTCCGTTATCTTCCTCCTCCTGACTCACCAAGATGGGGTGTCAGTAAGACTCTACACATCACTCAGCCTTTGGAGGTTCACCTCCAGCGCTCCCACCCCCAGGACGGAGCATGGCGTCCACGCAGGACCGGTCACTGTGCCCCCAGCTCACCACGTGCACCTGTGCTTCCAAAGCTCTGCTCATGCCGCTAACGCTGCTGGTGTTTGACTTCACCTCCCTCTTCCTTCCCCAACTTACTTATATTTTCATTCCAAGCTCAGATTCCCTTTCCCAGTGACCCTGCTTTCCTGGCACCCACTGCCTAAAATATCCACGTGTCTACCACACTGGGCACTGCCCCATTCCAAGGGGCACCATGCACAAGCACTGAAACCCCTGAAGTGGCCCCCTGAAGTGGCGTGATGCTGTGGCCTGGCCTCTCTGAGAACAGGGTTATTCGTCTGCGTTTGATTTCCCACAGCCCACTTTGTATACACCTTTATCTGAATCTGTACTAGACCCTGGTTATTTTCTTACTTCCCTTTCTGGTTGTCCATCACAGGGGAACAAACTACACCCACATTTCATGGCTTACAACAACAGCCTTTTTTAAAAAAAAATAATAATAATTTTTCTTTATTGATTTTAGAGAGAGAGGAAGGGAGAGGGAGAGAGAGATGGAAACATCGATGAGAGAGAACATCGATTGGCTGCCTCCTGCATGCCCTCCACTGGGGATTGGGCCCACAACCTGGGCATGTGCCCTGACTGGGAATCGAACTGGCGACCTCTTGGTACATGGGTTGACGCTCAACCCCTGAGCCACACCGGCCGGGCTAAAACAACAGCCTTTTTATTGTAGCTCTTGATTTGTTGGGTAGGAGTGTGGGCGGGGCTTGGCTGGGAGGTCCTTCCACTTTCCACAGTGTCAACCGGGGTCATTGGGGGGCATCCAGCTGGCAGATGGGCTGGCTGGTCTGGAGGGTCTTGGATGATTTCACGTGCATGTCTGGCACCTTGGCATGGACGGTGTTATCTTGGCAGGCTGGAGGACTGGGCTCACCATGGGCTGGGACCAGGGTGTCCACATGTCGTCTTCCCAGCACGACAGTCGTGAGGTGCAGGGACATGGTAACACGGCAGCCGGTTCCCCAGAACGAGCATCCAGGAGCGCTGGGCAGACCTGCAAGGCCCCTTCTGACTTAGCTTCTGAAGTCCAACCGTCTTCTACGGGTCAGTCAACTCACTGGTGACAGCGAGTTTCACATGGAGGGAGCCCGGGTCCGCCTCCCAGCTGGAGGACTAGAAAGAACCTGGAGCTGAGCCCCTGCAGATGGTGAACCCCTCTGGAGCGAGCATTTTGCCTCATTCCTCTGTGTCCCCAGATCATCTCGCATGACGTAGGCCCTCGGTAAACTATGGGATGAGATGAGATGGGGCGAGATGGAACTTAATAAGCAATTTGCCGGAGCCTTGCGGTCCTCTTCTTTCTTTTTATCCTCACCCGAGAACATTTTCCATTTTTTTGTTCAGATGGAGTGGGAGGGAGAGAGAGGAAGAGAGAGAGAGAAACATCGACGTGAAAGGGACACATTGAGTGGCCACCTCCCGCACGACCTCAACCAGGGCCGCGGACGAATCACAACCAAGGTACGTGCCCTTGACCGGAATTGAACCTGCGACTCATTGGTCCGCGGGCCGATGCTCTAACCACTGAGCCAAACTGGCCAGGGCCGGTCCTCTTCTCTTTGATGACGAGATTTCCCTCAAAGTATATTCCAATGAGAGCCAAGTGCCGTGTTGATAGACAGGGAACATCGAGATCATCACGGACGTGAGGTGGAGGAAGGCGGGCCAGGTGAACGAAACAAGGAATAAAGAATCCATCCACATCCTATTTTGTGGAACACCCCTGGTATCATGAAACAGACTGTTTCCACTCTACCACTCTGTTCCCACAGATGGAATGCACAAGCCTGTGAAATTCTAATTCTCGGTCTCTAAAGAATAAGTCCGAACCTCTCCCAAACTCATGAGCCAAGAGCACAGGACACAGCTCATAGCCCAAGAAAACCACACTTCCAAAAAGAACACTGTTCCTCAGTCACGTAGCTTGAACACTCACTAGAAACGGGCCATTGGTTAAATACGAGACATGATTGAATTTGGAGTTGGTAACTAATGACAGAGGAGAGTGTTGATCAAAAACCACAATGACTAAACACGGTTACAATGCCGGAAATGATGGCCAATAGCTCTCTGTCCTCCCACAAGAGGATATAGGCGGAAGCTTCATGTTACAAATTTAGTTCAGGTAGCAGGAACAACTTCCTGTCAAGGTTGAAGTGAATTCAAAAGAAAGAGGTATTTTGCCCGGCTGGTGTGGCTCAGTGGTTGAGCGTCGACCCATGCACCAAGAGGTCACCAGTTTGATTCCCGGTCAGGGCACATGCCCAGGTTGTGGGCCCGATCCCCAGTGGGGGGCATGCAGGAGGCGGCCAGTCGATGTTCTCTCTCATCGATGTTTCTCTCTCTCTCCCTCTCCCTTTCTCTCTAAAATCAATAAAGAAAAAAAATTTTTTTAATTAAAAAAATAAAATAAAGAGGTATTTTAAAGAGTATGGCTGGAAATATATCTATGAATAGAACAAAATGAGATGGTTTTGCTATGATGAGGGTTGGAGTAGAAGCAGTTTGCCATCATTCTGCAAACTGGGTCATGTGCCCCATAGCCATGCTAACAAAGGCAAATAAGCCAAAAATAGGTCTGAAGCCCTGGCTGGTGTGGCTCAGAGGTCAGAGCATCAGCCCGAGGACTGAAGGGTCCCCGGTCTGATTCCGGTCAAGTGCACGTACCTGGGTTGCAGGTTAGACCCCCAGCCCCAGTTGGGGTGGTGCAGGAGGCAACCAATCCATGTGTCTCTCTCACATCAATGTTTCTCTCACTCTCTCTCTCCCTTCCTCCATCCCTTCTACCCTCTCTAAGAAAAAATCATCGGAAAAAAATATCCTCGGTGACAATTAACAACGACAACAAAATAGGTCTGGAGACCCTTTGAGGTACGTCTTCCTGGATCAATTTTCCACCCAGATCGTGATGTTCCCAATTTAGCAGAATACTCCAAAGGAGGAGGAAATAAATTAATAATAATTTTTAAAAAGATATGTAAACATAAGATATTGTAAAAGCACAAGAATAAAGTAGTGCTAATTAAACAGACACTACCAATATTTAATAAAAAAATTAAATAGCCCTGGCCAGTTTGGCTCAGCGGTTAGAGCGTCGGCGCACGGACCAGAGAGTCCCGGGTTCGGTTCCCGCTAAGGGCACGTACCTCGGTTGCAGTTTGTCCCCGGCCCCGGTTGGGGTCGTGCGGGTGGCAACCAGTCGATGTGTCTCTCTCACATCGATGTTTCTCTCTCTCTCTTCCTCCCTCTCTCCCTCCCGCTCTATCTGAAGATAAATGCAAAAAAATGTCCTCGGGTGAGGACAAAATAAATAAATAAAAATAAATAAATAAATAAATAAATAAATAAATAAATAAATAAATAAATAAAACAAAACCCCTGAAAAGAGTGAGGTGATGTCCCCTGGGCAGAAGCGACATGGAACCCTGTGCTTAGTCAATGCCCCTGGCACCCTGGTTGTCACTCAGGAAAGAGTAAAGAATTCGAGTCACAGTAATAATGACAGCAATCAACAGCATCACATCCCTGAGAGGTTCTCTGATTTCTTTTAAATGACACTCCATGGGAAGCAGGATCCGTCTCCATTTCTAAGAAGAACGTGACGTCTCTCCAAAGCGCAGTTGACAAACGACAGCATAAAGCTTGCCAGTGAGGATGAAGGAGGGCTGAAAAGTGCCTGTTTTCAGCTTTTCTGAACGGATTCTAAGCACAGCCGCTAAAGAACACGTCCAGGTGCCTCCACCCCAGGCTCTGGGCACCAGCATTTCGGAAGTGATGCCACCTCCTGGTTCAACCAGCAGCTGCCAGTCACCGCTTTTATCCTCTCTGAATCCATCCACCTCCGAAACACACAGGAAAGATGAAAAGTACCCGGGACAGCCCGGCCGGTGTGGCTCAGTGGTTGAGCATCAACCCATGCACCAAGAGGTCGCATGTTCCATTCCCGGTCAGGGCACATGCCCAGGTTGTGGGCCCAATCCCCAGTGGGGGGCATGCAGGAGGCAGCCAGTCGATGTTCTCTCTCATCGATGTTTCTATCTTTCTCTCTCTGTCTCCTGTCCTCTCTAAAATCAATAAAGAAAAAATATTTAAAAAAAATAAAAGTACCCAGGACAGGGAGGCTCCGTCCTACCTCT
The DNA here is from genome assembly GCA_030848825.1 of Tadarida brasiliensis. NCBI lineage: Eukaryota > Metazoa > Chordata > Mammalia > Chiroptera > Molossidae > Tadarida > Tadarida brasiliensis. The sequence goes on along the minus strand of CM061279.1, from coordinate 9,384,235 downwards.
GTGAGGTCACTGGGCCAACCAGTTTCCAAACACAGTACGAGGAAGCCTTTCTCAGGTTCTCTACCCAGCGAATTCTTCACGAGCTGGTCTCACACAGAATTATGAAGCAAGGAACGTTCGTCCCTGGTGTCCTGTGTCCCATTTCACGGATCCCTGCTGTCTCACAGCTTTGCCCCACCACTTGGGGGCGCTCTAGACTAGTAAGTATTGGCCTGCCCCACTCTGAGCTCTGACAAGCTGCTTTTCAGAGATATTCTGTGCAACTTGAGGCTGAAGACATCGGCATCAGGCTATGAACTGGCTCCCCATAGAGCCAACAGCACTGACTATTACCACTGAGAGGCCACTTTGCGTCAGACACCATTTACGACTAACTCCTCAAAACCACCCTGCAGTGTAGGCCTCATCATTCCTACTGTGCTGATGAGGAGACTGAGGCCCAAGAAGTGGTGTCATTTGCTCAAACCACGAGTCAGCTTGTTTTCGTATTTTCTGAATTCAGCTTTGAAAGCCAGCGAGTTTGAAAAAACATTTTAGGGCATTCTAACGTAACATCATTAATGCTTCTTCTTCAGGGAAAATCTCTTCGATGCTGGCATCCAAACTGTGGCCGTTTGCAAACACGTCTGTAAGTGCTTTGTCATGCTGTACCACCAAGAGGGGGGATTGATGGCCTGCACCCTTTCACCTTGGACAAGTGACTCTCATATTACTAAGCGGAATGTAGAAGAAGTCACACTTCTTTTTTTTTTTAATTTTTTTAATTGATTTTAGAGAAATAGGAAGGGAGAGGGAGAGAGAGAGAGAAACATCGATGAGAGAGAACATCGACTGGCAGCCTCCTGCATGCCCCCCACTGGGGATCGGGCCCACAACCTGGGCATGTGCCCTCACCAAGAATCGAACCGGCAACCTCTTGGTACATGGGTTGATGCTCAACCACTGAGCCACACCAGCTGGGCAGAAGTCACACTTCTTAACTCCCAAGGTCAGGCCATAAAAGCTGTGCAGTTCCTGCCCAACCCTGAGCCACCAGATGAGAGTGCTGACTCCCTACGGCAGCCATGCTGTAAGGAAGCCCAGGCCATGTGGAAAGACCATACGGTGCTCTGGTAGACAACCCCAGCTCAGTTCTCAACTCCACTGGGATCCCATGGCATCAGCCGTGAACCGTGAGCATGAGCGATCTTGACTGTCCAAAGCAGTTGACCCTCCGGATAACTGTGGCCCAGCCAGCTTCCCACGCAATCACACAAGAGTTGCCAAGCAAGTGACACCCTGCCCCGTCCTTTCCGAATTATGAGAAAAATAAAACAGTTGCTTTAAGCCACTGAGATTGAGATTATTCCTTACACAGCGATAGCAACTGAAATGCAAACCAATCTCAGACGCAGATCCACAAAAAGCATCGATTTCTAAAAACTGAATTTGAAATGCATGACAATAAAAATAAATAAACAAACCACCAAGGACCTAGACCAACCATTTGCTCGGCATAACAAAGACCTGACTGTGTTTCTCTCTCACTGACTTTGCAGAAGGCAACATGATGAGAGAGTAGACAAAACATCAGACTTGGAGGCAGTCAACCTCGTTCTAACCCAATTTCTTCATTCCGACTTTAGATAAATCATTGAACTTCTCTGGCCCCTACTTGTTTTCCTCATGCTTCAACTAAAGAAATAAAGAGCAATGATGTGTCAGGCTACTTCTAGTTCCATAACCCTGTGGTCTCGGATGGTGTCAGTCTGGGGTCAATGGAAGACCCTCCTGCTAAGAGGTCAACTTTCTAATTTTGGATTTGTGGGCCAGAGGCAGCTGCTTAGTGGGTCAGGCTCTGAAAATGAAGGATGAGAGAGAAAGCAGTGGTATCAGGTCATCTGCTGGAAATGTGCCCAAGTGTCTCTGAGGACAGGTGCGCCCTCAGAGGTCTCAAGGAGGGCACGGAGCGCTTCCAAAGGTACCCTGAGTCCAGAATAGACACAGAGAGAGACGGGTGAGAGGTCAGTGTTGACTTCTGGTTGATGATTCCTGCCCTCCCCCCACCACGTGATCTCTCCTGACCTTTGCTCACTTAAGACAGCTGCTCTACAGCCCCGGCCGGGTTGCTCAGTCGGTTAGAGAGTCATCCCGGTGTGCCAAAGTTGTGGGCACACACAAGAAGCAACCAATGAATGCATATATACGTGGAACGACACATTGATCTATATCTCTCTCTCTCAAATCAATCAATCAATAAAAAGACAGCTGTTCTGCCATTTTAAAAAGCAGCTCTGCATTCAATGTATTTCCCAGGAAGGAGTAATTCTTCCCCTTTCCATGCACAGATGTTGTCCAGTAGCCTCTAGGTCATGAAGAAATCCTAGCATTCGTCTTCCCATTTAACAAATTTATTTAACTGTCCCTCCTACCCACTCTGCTCTCTTCTCAAAAGGATCTATCAGGGAATTAGTTAACCCTAAGGCAGGGTGCTCAACCTCAGCGCTCTTGATATTTTGGACGAGAAAATTATTTGTGAGGTGGGGTGGGGGCACTGTCCTGCGCATTGTAGGAGGTTTAGCAGTATCCCTGGTTTCCGCCCAGTGGATGCCAGAATATACCCACCCCATCCCCAGCTGTGACAAGACTAATACCTAAGTGACATGGTATCCCGCCCAGTGCATCTAAGGAGGATAATGATATAAATAAAACAAAATAAAGGGCTCCTTGTTCGGGGATCAGTGAAAGCCAAGTCAGAGAGGTATTTTGAGGGCTGAATCCTTTCGATCATCTCACAAATTTCTTCTCCCAGACAAATGACTACTTTCCACTTGCATTCAAAGCCAGTACTAGATTTCTAGATCAGATGTATGATCAGTCAGATTTTCTTTCTCTCTCTCCCCAAACACACACACACACACACACACACACACACACAGAGTTAAATAACAAACTGGTTGAATTTAGCAGATTTTGCTCCCTAGTTATGTTTACCATTCATTCCACTGCTTGACAATAAATCAGCAACCAAGAATTAAACTAAGAGTGTGGCTTTGATCTAACATGAGACGTTACATCTATTTTTGAATGACGAGTCATTCATCTCCCCTCTACAGCGATTGCTTCTGTGATAATGAAGGAAAGCATCCAGCACATTCTAGAAAGTAACGACTAAGGTTCCGTCTCTGTTTCGATCCCAATCGTGTGCCTATGAAGGCTCAGTTATTGGAAGCGCTGAGTTAATATCATGGGGAAATATGTGGGTTAGTAAAGTCTCAGTTCTCACAGATCTGGGAGAGAATTTGCTCATCTAAAGTTTTGGTAATGGTAAGATTAGTAGAGATCATTATAACATCCCCCAGTTTTCTTTATTTTGCTATAAAATTATTCATCGCTTCCCCAGCTCTAGTAAATTAGCTCTTTTCACTTATATATATATAAAAAAGGAGAGAAATAAGGAAATGGCATATGGATGAGTTAACATAATCTATATAGGAACGCTGGCTTTCATTAATAAAAGACCCAAACTCTATCAGGTTGGGTTGGGGGCGGGGTTGGAGATCACCACGCAGAGAGGGGCAGCTAACATTCTGAGATTGGCTCTCTGTTCCTGAGGAATTCACCTTCCTCCCAAGCTCCTCAGATAGTAAATTATAGGATCAGGACAAAGCTTTGCACATGAGTCCAGATGTTATGTTCAGAGAAGAGGAGGTGGGTTTGGTAGATGGCTAGCTTGCTTCTGACATAGTCTAGTTCCCACATCTTCCACTTAGGGTTTCCCAAGAGGTCTAGTTTTTACCATGCCTTTGGCCAGCCTCCTTCTGGGATGCCATCGTTCCTGTGCTACCTAGGGTCACCCTTCATTATGTCTAGACTTGCCAAACTATAGGCCAAAGTAAACAGGATGAGAAGATACTGGGTTTACCATCTTCACATCCAAGGCAATTTTCCAAGTTCTTATTTCCTATATGAGGACCCCCCTCATTCATGAAAGATTTACTCTGGAATTGAGTACACCTTTCAGGAGGAAGCAAACCTTCCCTCGATAATAAGCATAATATTATATATATGGAAAAACTCAAACAGTAACAAGAAGGAGTCAGTATATCACACAACCTGAGGCCAAGGTTGAAAGCACAAAGCCATCCTACTTCAGGGTGAGTTACTTTGGATGCACACAGTCACTAACAGCTGAGGGCAAAGCTAGCAAGGGCCGACATTAAAATTCCTGTAGTTCTTTCCTTGTTCGAAGGCCAGTGTGCTGGTGAGCTTCTCAGAAAAATACTTGTCAATACTCAGCTTGACGTTTCTATAAAGAGAGATGACTCATCCTGTCTGGATGACATGCCCTCTTCCTCTCAGGAGGCACATCTCAGAAATATTTCAAGCTATTTCATGAACCTGTTAGACCATGTGGCCCATACCAACCACCTCTGAAGAACCTCAGCTGTGATTTCTCTCCTGGTAATTCTCATCTTCAAAGCAAAACGTTTCCAACCAAATACATCCAGGAATCTCAGGGAGATGTGGCCAGCTGCAATGGGACATATTCCATGCCTTATTGTATAAATTACAAGCACAACGCAACTGATAAACAGGAAGCGGTTTGGAGAAGAATTAGTCATCCCGCTCATCTGTCCCAATACTCTACAGCTTCATTTCCAGATTGTTCAAAGAACAAAGACTTAGTTAGTAACATATTTTTCAACTATATAACAGGTCAATCCCGTCTTAGTAAAGGTGTTCAGAATTTAATCAACACTAGAGAACAGGTATGGGTGGGAAGATTTGTAAAACATTCTCCCAGAGAAGGTTCATCCCTCACCAATAGGAACTTCTATTCAATGCATTGTTGAATTTACACACACTCTGCCATCTATTTGTGTATATACTGGATGTCTCTTTGGAAATGGGAACACCCCATACTACAGCCATAAAGATTGATAGATGTAGCAGTTAGTTACCTACAAGGGAGCTCCCATAAGGCTATCAGCCAATTTCTCCAAAGAAACTTTGCAGGCCATAAGGGAGTGGCAAGAAATATTTAAAGTGATGAAAAGCAAGGACCTACAACCAAGATTACTCGATCCCGCAAAGCTATCATTTAGACTCGATGACTACATAAAAAGAGTTTCCCAGACAAGAAAAAGCTAAAGGAGTTCATCACCACCAAACCAGTATTATATGAAATGTTGAAGGGGCTTCTTGAAGAAGAAGAAGATAAAAAAAATATGAACAATAAAATGGCAATAAATACATATCTATCAACAATCGAATCTACAAACAAAATGAGCGAGCAGAACAGAAACAGACTGATAGGTACGGAGAACTTTTTGTTGGTTGCTAGATGGGAGGGGGGTTGGGTGAAAAAGATGAAGGGATTAAGTACAAATTGGTTGTTAGACTGACGAATCTCAAAGGGAAACAGGGAGGAGGGGCGGGAAGAGAGAAACCAAAGAATTTATATGCATATATGCACGACGAATGGACACAGACAATAGTGTGGGGAAAGCCGGAGGGGGTGGGAGTGGGGAGGAGAGGATCAAGGGGTGGGGGAAGGAGAGACATCTGTAATACATTCAACAGTAAGGATAAGTTTAAAAAGGAAAAAAATTTAAAAAAAGATTCACAGATGTCACAGTAGAACTCTACCAGGGACACTGGGCCTAATGAAGTAAATTCCTCTTGGTTGTTGAGAGTTTCACACCAGGCTTTTCAAGCACCCAGCCTACATTGCATGAAGTAGAGAGAGCGGGTAAGAGAGAGTTCAATGAAGATCCTTTTTAATACGAACGGATGATCTTTCATCTTTTTTATAGTTCATGCTCAAGAAACCAGAAGATTCCAGAAAAATTAATGTTAGCAGGCTGAGTTATAAAATTGATGAGAGTGGAGAGGTTAAATAAACGAGAAAGAAAATAGAAACAAATAGAGCTTCAAAGAGTGGAGGTAACAGTTCCAGGATGGATCAAGGCTTCAAGGGTCAGGGATTAAAATGGGACAATGGGCCCGGCCAGTGTGGCTCACTGGCTGAGGGTCGACCCATGCACCAAGAGGTCGCCAGTTCAATTCCCGGTCAGGGCGCATGCCCAGGTTGTGGGCCCGATCCCCAATAGGGGGTGTGCAGGAGGCGGCCGATCAATGTATCTCTCTCACATTAATGTTTCTGTCTCTCCCTCTCTCTCTAAAGTCAACAAAAACATATTTTTAAAAAGAGAGAGAATAGACAATGAGGAAGTTATTTGGGTCAGCCATGGCTATCACAATTTTAAAATCTTATGAATTGTTTCTGACTCTGTCTTAAGTTTTCACTCCTATCTTCTTGAAGGAGGTCAACCAACCATGTAAATCCAGCAGCAGAGTCACCGGGACTGAAAAGTCCATTCTCTCTCTCACCAGGCAGACGTGAACTGGCTGGATAGGAGCCTTCCATCAATCAGAGATACTGCAAAGGCATTGTTCCACTTTGAAGGGATGGGTGATCAGATTCCTTGTAAAGCCTCTTTAATTCACTCCTCCACAAAATAAAGTCCCCCATTTAAACATCAACCCGTTTTGTGTCCATTTATCAAGCATAATTATAACTGTGTCATGCCATTATACAGACTATTGTGGGTGACTTCATACATAATTAGGTTAGCATTACGAACCTCTTCTTTTCAGAGTCTCTATGGTCAATTGCCAACCAGTAGATGATGGATGATCGCTCTAACCTTTTACTCTTAAGAAATACAATTCAGAAGTCTGGGGCTGGAGCCCTAACATTGGGAATGGAGACACTCTTTGTAGGGAACATTCTGATTTCTTTCAAACAACCTGATGGGTCACTGTGGGAGGCGTGAACCAAGTTCCCTAATGAAATAGAAAAGGAATTTTCACAGAGGAAAGAGAAAACAAATCCTGGAAAATTTTTAATAAACTTTTCATTCAGGATAATTCTCCATTGACAGGCAAGTGGCAAAGGTACCCGTCACCTGCTTCTCCATTGTTCCCATCTTACAAGAGCGTGGCACTTCTGCCCAATGAAGACACTGGCATGGCCCTGGGACATTATTATTAACTAAGCTCTCAACTGCCTTGGATTTCACCGAGTTTTCTCACTAACATCCCGGTGGTGTTCCAAATTCTCACCCAGTGTATCACAAGGCGTTCAGTTGTCTCATGTGCCCTCTGATCTGTGGCAGTTTCGCCATCTTCCGTTTGGCAATCTTCAGGAATAATGTGGTACCCCGTGGTATGGTCCCCAGTGTGCGTTCGCCTGATTTTTTTTCCCTCATTATTAGACTGGGGTTATGCGTCGTCAGAGGGGGCATGCCCTTCCTGTCATTTATCAGGGGTGCGTGATACCCACATGGCATCACTGATGATGTCATCACTTGGTTCAACACTTGGGTAAGTGGCACTGGCTAGTTTTCTCCAGCTACCATTGCTCCCTTTCCACACTCAGTTTTCCGGAAGCAAGTCACTATGTCTGGCCTACGCTGGAGCAGAGGGGATGGAATTAAGCACCATCTCTTGGAGGTTGGGAAAAAGTATCTACAAATAGTCTTTAAATCCTTGACACTTGGAGAAATACATGCAGTTCATTCACCTTTCACGGGAGTATCTACATTCTCTTCCACCCTGCATTTCATAACCCCATGCCCATTACTTTGCTTGGAACAGGACTTTCTACAACACTCGATCTGTCAGTACCTCCTGCGACCGTGGCAGGAAATGGACTGTATCATGTTGCTCTGCCTGTCGCCATCCGCGGTGGACTCTGGCTGCTGAGAGGTGACGTGGAAGGAGCATGGAGACAGATCCTTGGAGGGAGAGCTCACATTCAAATGCAAGTCCGTGCAATGATTACGGTGTAATTTCCAGGCTTCCTTTTGCAAAGTAAGTTGCCTTTGGAGTTGAAACGTTCTCTGGCTTTCTTTCCCTCAAGTCTGGCCTTGTTGACAGTCCCCCCGCCCCTTTCCCAAAAGCCCAATTTGTTTCACTGTACCCTATAACGAATTTAATGTTAATTGCACAATGACTGCATTAGGCATCACTGGACACGTTGTAGAACAAAAGCTCACCTGTCAGCCTGAAAGTGCAAGTAAGCCTAGGAGAGTGTTCCCAGATTAACCTGCCTTTGAGCTCCATGCTGGTTAAGACAGGCTGCAGAAGACCAGGTACCTTAGCTCTCAATACAGGAGACACGTTTAGAAACACGGGTTTCCCTTGGAACCCATGAGAATTCTCCAAATAGATCAGAATCTCAGACTTTAGAAGTTTCTGAATCCGACTATTAAATGCATGCAAACAAGGAAGTTTCTAATAACATTTTTTAATGCCCCAAGACAGGAAACTCAGCATCTCCCAAAGAGGTGCACCGTTGTTTGAAACTCTAATTTTAAAGAAGGTTATGTCAAGGCTTGGCTATTTCTTTGTGATTTACACCCTTACATATCTGTCTGCTCTTAGAAAGTAATCCACACTGATGTAGATTTTTTGCCTGGAACAATATCTGAGAAAGCAGATGCTAATGATTGTTATTCCTGAATAAGTGGACTTGTAAAGGATCTCTGCTTATCTAATTTTCTAATTTTTCTTAAATGACCATAGATTGCTTCTCTAATGAAAACTGCCCAAAGTAAGTGAGGACCTAAGAGACGAAAGTGGATCGGGAAAAATGCATGAGCCCAAACCTTTTAATATTCCTGGAGCAGGGTCCACTGAAGAGGTGTCTAGTGCATTTTGTATTCTTGCCTTGGGGTCATTCAGGCCTTTTATTTTAGTCATTTTTGCATTGTTTCAACAGACATTTATTGAGTCTACAATAAGAGGTCTGCTAGGCACCAGGGATACACAATTAGTGGGATACAATTTGTCACAATTCTGGAGACAGACATGCAAACGGATGGGTTCATGTTGTCACATAGTAAACGGTGGTTCACAGCCACTGACTCCTGTCAAGAAGCTCGTGCTCTGCTCAGTGGCTTTAGGCCTCGGGGCCTTGTCTATCATCACAACAATTTTCCGACATGTGACCATAAAGTGTCTCCAGGAGGGGACGCTTTTCCCCATTGGCACCCAGGTACCCCATAGGCCAGTAGCAGTCCTGAAGACAGGCCCACTGAGTATTATGAGAACATCACTGAGATGTTATTTGGGGGTAAGGGAGGGTGTTGCAGAGAAGAAATTAGGGAGAGGATACTGGAACTGTGCCTTGAAGCCAACTGATGTTCATTTACCAAGTCAGCAAGGCAAACGGGCATTGCAACTGGTACTGGACCCCAGCCGGTGTGACTCAGTGATTGAGCGTCGACCTATGCACCAAGAGGTCGCCGGTTCAATTCCCAGTCAGGGCGCATGCCCAGGTTGTGGGCCTGATCCCCAGTGAGGGGCATGCTGGAGGCGGCCAATCGATGTTCTCTCTCATCGATGTTTCTATCTCTCTCCCTCTCCTTTCCTCTCTCTCTAAAAATCAATAAAGGAAAAAAAAATTTTTTTTTTAACTGGTCCTGGAGCTCCAAGCACTTGTGGGGGAGTAAAAGCTTATCTGCAAAGGTAAGCCCACCTTGACGGGGTGTTTAGATTTTCTCCTGCAGGCAAATGGGGAGCCTTTGTATTGAAGGCCTTGCTTCTTGTTCTCAGTAGGTTGAATGGAAAATGAGTCATTGAATGAATAAATGGATGAGTGAATGAGTGGATTAAAAGTGAATGCATACAAAACTAGTTGGTTAATGAATGAGATGAACAAGAAACTGCCTGAGGATAACCTGGGGTCCCCCACTGGACCCCCTTCACTCTGGAGACGCAGGACTGACCGGAGGGTCTGGTGAGAAACCTCTATAATAAATTCCCTTTTATATGTCAGCTGGAGTTGAGTATAATTTAATTTTATTAAATCCTTTGCAGGGATTAAGTCACGTTTGACGGAATTCAGAAGTGGGCTTCAGTTTCTTGCAACTAAATGAGTTATAATCAAGCCACCTACCTGAGGTGCCACGTGCAGAGAACAGCAGACTTGGACCCAGTGGGTCTGGATCTTGGGTCTGTCACTTACTGGCCATGTGCCTTTGTGTGCCCTCTCAGGGACTCTCAGAGCACCCCACAGTACTCACCCCCCAATCTGGTTGTGGGAACCGGAAATCATGGGAACAACGTACCTGGTTACCTGCCCAGCAAGCAGTGGACGCTCAAGAAATGGGAGTTGGTAGTATTACCCTATACTAGGAGACCCTTTTCCCACAGTTCTTTTTTTTTTTTTTTTTTTATCCTCACCCAAGGACATTTTTGCATTTATCTTCAGATAGAGCGGGAAGGAGAGAGGGAGGGAGAGAGAGAGAGAAACATCGACGTGAGAGAGACACATCAACCAACCGACACGACCCCAACCGGGGCCGGGGACAAACTGCAACCAAGGTACATGCCCTTAATAGGAACCGAACCTGGGACTCTCTGGTCTGTGGGCCGATGCTCTAACCACTGAGCCAAACCAGCCAGGGTCACAGTTGTTTTTCTTACCTCTCTGAATTCATGAGAGACTGGGAAGCTCATGGTTGGTTAGAAGTACAAATTAGCTTTCTGGCTCCACCCAAAAGATAAGAGACATGCGTTCGTCCTCCGTGTCCACGTTTTACTGCACCATGAACAGAATCCAGGAGATGAACTCCCATGTCCAAACCCATCACCTCCCCTAACACCCAGGCCCCCAGGAAAGCACTCACATTGACCACAGAGGACACAACGCGGGCCACAGCTTCCTGACTTTGTCGAGTGTAGTTTTACCCTCTGCACCTGCTCTCCAGCCCTGACTTACATGGGCACCCCTAGAGCAACCAAATAAAGGCTATTTGCATGCAGCTTCTCGCCGCCCTGGTTTCTGAAGCGTAATTATAATGTTGTCATTGGCGCTGATTTGCGGAGGGCCCGCAGTGTACGTGGTGCTGCAGGGTTCCTGCAAAGACAGCCTCTGTCAGCACAAACATAGCGGAGATACGCCTGGAATATTACTTTTCTTCTCTGATTTCCAAGCTGCCGATATGGAGCCTTTATACTCGTCTTCGCATTCTCCCCTACCAGTTTGACGCCCAGAGAGAAGCCAAGGGGGTCCCCAGCACCTCCGATGAGACCGCTCACAGGCCTGGGCAGCACCTGTCAGAATGGAACTGAGCCCAGGAGAAGGTGAGAGCCGTCTCCTGAAAGAGAATTCCTGAGAGCGAGTGTGAAGAAAGATTATATTGCCTGGACGGTGTGGCTCAGTGGTTGAGCGTCAACCCATGCACCAAGAGGTCGCTGGTTCAATTCCCGGTCAGGGCACATGCCCAGGTTGTGGGCCCGATCCCCAGTGGGGGGCATGCAGGAGGTGACCAATCAATGTTCTCTCTCATCGATGTTTCTATCTCTCTCTCTCTCTCCCTCACCCTTCCTCTCTAACAATCAATAAAGAAAAAAAAATTTTTTTAAAGAAAGATTATATTGACACATCCTAGAAGGGTAGTAGCAACGTCAGTGAGACAGAGCGAGAGATGAGTACTTAATATGACAGCACACTGGAAGAGGGAGAACTTTTACATCCAAGAAGATACCAAATTAAGGCCATTGGAGCCTTTCTAGAAGTAATCCTTGTGCCAGAATGTCACACCACGGAGACATATAGCAACTTTTCAAGCTCCAGATTTCACAAACCCATTCAGACCTACCAAATCAGAAACCTCTTGGGATGGATTTCAGATGTATGATTTTTTTTTTTTTTTAATCCTCACCCAAGAATATTTTTCCATTTTTGTTCAAATAGAGTGAGAGGGAGGGAGAGAAAGAGAAACATCGATGTGAGATACATCGACTGGTTGCCTCCCGCACGACCCCAACCAGGGCCGGGGACAAACCGCAACCGAGGTAGGTGCCCTTGATCGGAATTGAACCTGCAACTCATTGGTCCGCGGGCTGATGCTCTAACCGCTGAGCCAAACTGGCCGGAGCTAGGCTTTATTCTTTATTACTCAGACTGCCACTGGGGGTTGGGAGACCCAAATAATGACACGTAAAGGAAAACAAAGTCAGTCACCTCAGCAGACATTGCTGATTTCTCTCCTTTTTCCTTAATAACAGACCCAATTTTTGGAGGGCTTCCCAGCCGCCATCTCGGAACATAGGGTGATCTTTTTCTTTTTTTTTTTTAATTGATTGATTTGAGAGAGACAGAGATTTGTTGTTCTACTTATTCATGCATTCTTTGGTTGATTCGTATATGTGCCCTGACCAGGGATCAAACCCACAACCTTGGTGCGTTGGGATGACGCTCTAACCAACTGAGCCACCCGGCCATGGATTTCAATGTTAGAGCAGAAAGAAAGCCAGTGCCACAAGTATGGGGCCCCTGACAACTCAGAACTACTTACCTCCAGGTTTCTCTGGGTGAGAAAGAATAAAAGAGCGATTGTTTTAGTTTTCCATCATCCATAGCCAAATCTATTCTTAGTCAATACAGTCACTCAGGAACAGTCTTCAACTAGGTTGTGATGATGACAATTGATAAGTCATTAGGCAAACGGCCTGCATAAAACCTCCGAGGAAGGACTCCCAAGGCCAGATGAAGAAAGATGGCCGGTTCCAACGAAGCGATTGGGAAAAACAGATAACACCAGAAAGAGCTAAGGTTCAAATCCAGCGTTAACATTTACTAGCTACGTGACATCGAGCAAAGCTGCTTTCATCATTCTGAGCCTCGTTTTTCTTGTTTATTGGTTTGCGTCTCTTGTTTTGCTCTGTTTGGGCTGGAACGAACTGGAGGAATGCCCACAGATGAGATGGGGCTTGAATTAAATAACAGAGCGAATGCAAATAACCTAGCGCAATGACACTCAATAAATTCTGGTTTCCCTACTTATTTTAGTGGCATAGTAAATTCTATTATTGTTCCTAGTTATTTACTTCCCTCCTTGTAAGAGGACTTTAGTTATTTAAAAAAAAAAAAAAAGTTATCATGAACTGATTTAAATGTCAACCTGATTACCATACGGAGAATGGATTTTAAGATCTGTCCAAGTAAGAGATGATTGGGGGGGGGGGCTGTCAATGGGGGGAACAAGGAGAGACACCTGTAATACTTGCAACAATACAGATAAATTTAAAAAGAGATTATTGTGGCTGGACTAGAATTGTAGTGGAGGAGATAGAATTGGGTAGATATGGGATGTATTTTGAACGTAAAGCCTAGAGACTTGATTGACGGATTAGATCAGAGAAATCAAATAATCAAGGAAAAGTACTGGATAACTAACTGGCTTAAGCAACTGGTGAATGTTGATGCCACTAACTGGCCAGAAATATGGGAACTGGATTTATTGTTTTTAAATACTTTTTTTTCTTTATTGACTTTAGAGAGAGAGGAAGGGAGAGGGAGAGAGAGACAGAAACATCGATGAGAGAGAACATCGACTGGCCGCCTCCTGCATGCCCCCCACTGGGGATCCGACCCACAACCTGGGCATGTGCCCTGACTGGGAATCAAACTGGTGACCTCTTGGTGCAGGGTTGACGCTCAATCAGTGAGCCACACCAGCCGGGCTGGGAACTGGATTTTTTTTTTTTTAATTAGGAGCTTAGTTTCACACATAGTAATTGGAATGCCTATAAGATATTCAAGTGGAGATGTCAAATTTTCAGACATGAGAGAGAAATAGGGTGCTGCATGATTATTACAGGATACAGGCATACATGGGGCTGTCCCAGAAAGCTGCAATGTTTGTCCATCTGGGTATAAGTGTCTGGAGTTTTCTGGAAAGGTCAGGACCAGAGATATAGGTGGGGGCATCATTGAAAGACGGATGGTATATGACTGAGAAAGAGAATCTGGGAAGAGTATACTGAGAAAAAGAGAGAGAGGAACCCAAGACGGAGCCTTGAGCTTTCCAGTGTTGATAAGTCAGGCAGAAAATGAGCTGGTAAGGACACTGAGGAGAAGCAATGGTCCTCACCCCAGGGTACCAGATGTTGGGGGCAACTAAGTCGTATCTAGGCATGAGAGCAAATAACTCTGAGCATAACACTGCTTCACGCCTTAACAGAATCACAATAGAGTCACTCAAAGGTTCTTCATTTCAAAGGACAATGATCGCAAGGGTTTTTCTGATAGGATCTTTGAAGCCAGGGAGAGCAGAAGAATTAATTTTTTTTTCAAAAGGAAGAATGGAAGAAACAGCCAATAGAAGGAAGATTTACCAGGACAGGCATCTGAGTGCTAGGTCTATACTCTAGCACAACCTAGTGGCCATGTACTTAAAGGCAGGTGGAGACCAGGGTGGTGTCAACGTCACTGTAAAAATTACATCCTCACAGTTTCAATCCACCACTTGTAACCTCACGGTGCTCCTCTGGAACACGAGATTAGCAGTAAGATGGATGTCACAGTCAACCATAGTTTAAAAATAAATTAATAAAAATAATTTAAAAGAAGAGCAAAAAAGATGGAGGTCCCAACATCACCTCAATGGATTGAGCATCTTTCAAGAAAGGTATTTTCAGGCAAACAAAAGTAGCCTCGTGTCATTTTGAGATAGCAGCAGCTATTTTTTAGTAGCCAAGACATTACCTCAGGCCCTGGCCGGGTAGCTCAGTTGGTTAGAACATTGTTCCAATACTCCAAGGTTGCAGGTTCGATCCCAGGTCTGGGCCCGTACAAGATCAACCAATGAATGCATAAATAAGTGGAACAGCAAATCAATGTTTCTTTCTCTCTCTCTCTCTCTCTCTCTCATCAATACATTAAATATTTTTTAAAAAGACATTGCCCCAGGCCTTTCTTATTCCCCTCATTCCACATGCCAGGCTAGTGTTCACCCATAATTCAATGGTGAACAGTGAGCAAAAAGCCACAAGAATTTTTCACCCTTTTCACATCAAAGAGCATCATGGAGGTCAACAGAAGAGCCAAATTCATTACAAGCAAAGGCCACCCTGACTGGGGCTCCCATGAGAACAAGGTTCCAAGAGAATTCACTGAGAAAGGGAGTAATTGAAGGGCCTCGGCATTGCTAAGATGGGTGGCAGAAGAAATTGGCACACGCTGGAAGAGTTCTGAAGTGGGCAGGCAAGATATAAGCTGTCGTGCGCCCAAGCTGGGCTAGTACACGGTTATCTTATTGGCCACACTCCAGCCTGTGGAATCCCCAAGCCAGCAAGGTTGACCCTGACTTCAAAGAAAAGAAAAGACCCTTCCTGGCATCTCCCCACCTCCTCTGGGTTTTAGCAGTCAAGGTCATGGAAAGGAACTCTCATTGCAGAGTTCCATTGCAATACTGGGTTCAAGTCAACATCTGAGCCATAATGGGCTGTTTCTACTGCTTTTCGCAAAAGCAGAGCTCCAAGAATCATTGGATCGTCACCAGGATCTCTGCAGACTGCGCAACAGAGAGAACTGAGGCACCTCCCACAGGTGCAGTTGGAAATGAGGGCTTTCTTCTGGACCCCTGCAGAGGCAGACAGTGAACTTACCACCCCCCGCCCTCTACCCCTCCCCCACCAAGTCCCAGACTGAAAAGACAGAACTATCGTCAAATAACACATTTCAGATTTCAAATATAATACCGCCATAAATGGCATACATGTTATACACAAAGAATCCCTTAACTGGTTTGTTCAACAAGACTTAAAACAGTATTGGATACTCATTTTAGCCAAGTTTGCAACTAATTTTAATTTGTCAAGCCTCAATTATTAGCAAAGATAGTCCTTGAAATGTCAGAGGTAACTCACACATTTTATTTCGAGTGTATTTAATGACTTATGTGTAGAATGTTCTTAATTACTTTTTTAGCACTACGATAATTCTCAGCATTTTCCAAGAACCAGTATAACAGACAGTACTTTATATATACATATTACCAGCCTTTCCTTTGGGATTTGTAGAATCAGAAGCATGAAAAAGTTGGGTCATTTTTCTGACTACTCGGCAATTTGAAGAAGAACCAGAAAACTCAAAATCTGCTACAATTGAATGGCCCTGTTTGGAAGTGGCATTATCTATTTATCCATCCACATTAGAGAGTGCCCGTGATGAACAAGTCACTGTGTCAGGTGTGGCAGGACATTAAGGTGAAGAAGAGCCCTGGCCAGTTTGGCTCAGCGGTTAGAGCGTTGGCCCTCAGACCAGAGAGACCAGGGTTCGGTTCCCGCTAAGGGCACGCACCTCAGTTGTAGTTTGTCCCCGGCCCCGGTTGGGGTTGTGTGGGTGGCAACCAATTGATGTGTGTCTCTCATATTGATGTTTCTCTCCCTCTCTCCCTTCCACTCTATCTGAAGATAAATGCAAAAATGTCCTTGGGTGAGGATACAAAAATAAATATATAAATACAAATAAAAAAAAAAAGGTGAAGAAGAAACTTTCCTTGACTTTTAGGAGCTTAAAATCTAGCATCGGACAGAGTCACTGACATCCCATCTACCATCAGTTAGATAACAAAAACTACCTAATACAACACTACATAATAGCAGCTACGCCATGTAATATAAACTATCCTACAGAATACATACTGTATCCATTTGACATAGATTCTCAAATATCTAGACTCTAAGGAAGCTTTGCTTATTCCTCTAAAAGAGATATAAGCTACTATATGGCCATGAACCTGGGAGGCAACTCTAAGGTAAGAGTTAGTCAAGAAGCCTAAACTCTGCCCGGGACCCACTGCTGATGGACTCACCACTTGCTAAAGGGACACCATGTCCTCCTTTTAGATAGTTTCTTCATCTTTCCAATAGGAGGCATATTTTTTTTATCCTCACCTGAGGATATTTTTCTATTTCTATTCAGATAGAGGGGAAGGGAGAGAGAGGGAGGGAAAGAGAGAGAAACATCCATGTGAGAGAGACACATCGACTGGTTGCCTCCTGCACGACCCTGACCAGGGCCGGGGATGAACCACAACCAAGGTACGTGCCCTTGACCGGAATCAAACCAGCGACTCATTGGTCTGCAGGCCGACGCTCTAACCGCTGAGCCACACCGGCCAGGGCAATAGGAGGCGTATTTTTGAAGTATGAGAACAAAAGACAATGTTATAAATCTGATCCTAGTATCTTAGAGGAGTTTCCTGAAGGAAAAAATTCTCTTGCCCCAAAGAAATAAACTGGCAATTTACAAAAGCAGAAATGCAAATGGCTAATAGGCTTATAAAACAAATGCTCAATCCCATTAGTAATAAGAAAAAATGCAAATTAAAGCAAATTACAGTCTTTCCCCTCTCAAATGGGCAAAGATTTAAAAGCAGGATAAAAAATCTTGCCCTGGTGAGGGTGAGAGGAAACGGGCCTTCTTCTGCACTGCTGAAGACAGCTTGAATTTCTACAACTTTTCTAAATGGGCAATTTCGAAATACTTAATCAAAAGTCTTTAAAATGTAAGACCTTCCGGGCCGGTGTGGCTCAGTGGCTGAGCATCGACCCATGCACCAAGAGGTCATTGGTTCGATTACCGGTCAGGGCACATGCCCAGGTTGTGGGCCCAATCCCCAGTGGGGGGCATGCAGGAGGCGGCCAATCGATGTTCTCTCTCATCGATATTTCTATCTCTCGCTCCCTCTCCCTTCCTCTCTCTCTAAAATAAATTTTTAAAAATTAAAAACAAAAAACACGCAGTATCTGACTATTTATTCAGGGGCACTGACCTCCTTTCCCTTACATTGTCAAATTTTAAAAAATAGCAACAGCCTACACAATAGCCATCTGATGTGAGTGAATAAAAATTAGACCTAGTTTTTTCTTTTGTCAGATCGGAAAAATATTATATATATATATATATATATATATATATATATATATATATATATATATATATATATTTTTTTTTTTTTGGTGTGCCGCAGAATTTTAGTAATCAGTTTATGTGTGCCATGAGATGGAAAAGCTTAAAAATCGTTGCTGTGACTAACAATTGTGTTGCAATTATTCCCAGGGGATGGGCATAAACATCTATTTGCAAGGATCTTCATGTTGCTAACCATAAAAAACTGAAAACACTCTAAATTAGATGTCTAACATTAAATTAACTGCCATAATACAATGGAATAATATTAAATCATTGATAATAATGTCGTTGCACAACCTTTATTAATGCACAAGATGTTCGTGATGTATTATTAAATGTACAAAATACATTTATGGCCTGTTGGGGTTTTTGCTTAAACATACAGATATAAGGATACATGCATAGAACAAGATCTGAAATAATAGAAACACCCATTTGTTGTTTTCGGCCTTTCTATCCATGGCCAGTCTCTATTTGCCTGGGAGAGTTTTTTGGTTTTTTTCTCTTTTCTTTATTGATTTTAGAAAGAGAGGAAGGGAGAGGGAGAGATAGAAACATCGATGAGAGAGAACATCGATTGGCCGCCTCCTGCATGCCCCCCACTGGGGATCAGCCCACAACCTGGGCATGTGCCCTGACCGGGAATCGAACCAGGGACCTCTTGGTGCATGGGTCGATGCTAAACCACTGAGCCACACTGGCTGGGCATGGTTAAAATTGCAAAACAAAAGCTATAAGATCTCTGTTTACCTTTATCTGTATGTTTATGTGTGTCTATGTATGTATACCAGAGATGTGTGCTTTTTTTTTTTTCCTACCTCCAGATGGTATTGCCAAAATTAATTTGTAAAAAAAGAGTATTTCATTGGCTTAAAGACAAGCATCATATAGCTCAAGCATACTCTCAAATATAAAAACTAACCCAAATGTTTTTCCCTTTCGTGTGATACAGAAGAACCTTTGGTACATAAAAGCGAGTTTAAGTTTGTTGGTTTAATTAAAACAGGTGTGTCTCTCGAGCTACAGCATAAATATAATTCTTCTATTCTACTTGGGTTTACTAAAAGTCAAATAAGCGTATGTTCCCTCTGTTACAGAAATTGTGAGCAAGAAAGATAACTTCAGATGATGGTTAGCTGTTTAATGTCTCATGAAACGTTCATAAATAATCAAAACAACTGTTAAGAGCAAATAAATTAAATAGACGTAAAAGTTTATAACTGAGCTTTCCAACAATAGTGGTATTTTATGGTATGTCTACTTAAAAAAAAGTTTCCAGCGGCTGGTGTGGCTCAGTGGATTGAGCGTCATCCATGGACTGAGAATTCCTGGTTCGATTCCCGGTCAGGGCACATGGCCGGGCTGTGGGCTCGATCCCCAGTAGGGGGCAGGCAGGAGGCAGCCGATCGATGTTTCTCTCTCACATCGATGTTTCTATCTCTCTCTCCTTTCCTCTCTCTGTAAAAAAAAAAAATCAATAAAAATATATATATTTTTTTAAGTTTCCAAAATCCTTTTGGTAACTTGAAGCCTTAAAGATATACTAAGATAAGTTAAATAATAGATACTCACTGAGTATGTAGATCATTTCCAAATAAGATAAAATACTGAAACATGAATTACTGAACCTAGGTTTATCTACTTTTGGCTTCCTTTTACAAAGGAACTAAAGATAGTCGGGTTTATTCGTAAATATATTTTGTGCCACATTGAAAATTTTACTATGAGAAATAATATACTTTAGAAATGATGAAATTTATAAATTTGCCAACCCACAGAATGCTAGGGTGAGGAGCAGGCCACAGCTGCTTGCTCTTTCGTTTTCACTGGGAATAAATGATTCTAAGAGTGGAGACTTTTCATCAACATCTGTAATTAAAATTACTTAGAAACAGTAAGAGAAAAAGGAAACAACTGTAAAAACAAAGTAGGTAAGGAAAACAGAATGGCTGGTTGGTCCAAAACGAGACAGAGAAAGAAGACCCAGGACAAAAACTGAAGAGATACCAAAAAGCTGTAGATGGTCTGTGGAAATGAAATTTTATGTGTGATCAAGCTGGCTACGATTGGAATGGACTTAGTTAATTTTTTTTTTTATGAGTTTTAATATCCAAAGTATATTCGAAGTATACCCCAGCTCCCTCAAAAACAAGGGATGCTCAGGGCCAGCCATGGAACTGACCCGAACCCTGCTGTCTCCCAGACAATTCTGCTCCGACCCTGATGACTTTCAACACAGGAATGCCTGGGTAAGGCATTCAGACACTTCACTCCTTCCATCTGACTCCCCAGAAAATAAAAGATAGGCTTGTCACAGCCAGTAATTGCAGCAATCCTCAGAGGTGCGGGGGTTCCGGAGCTCTGCTGTGCTGGGGAAAGTCGGGGTTTGTTTGCTACGCAAACCGCTGCTGGAGGAGAGCGGGGTGGGGTGATCCTCAGGGCAGAAATGATTTCTCCTTGCTCTCCCCCACACGCTGGATCCTGCGAGGCTTGCCCAGAACCGGTTCTGAGTCACCCACCGCTGTGGGCATCAGGAACCTCACACATCATCATGTTCAAACTTGTCACTTTGAAAATGGGAGAGCGAGATGCGTAAAAACAAAATGACTTATCGGAGGTCGGGCAGCTAATTCCCGAGCAAACCGGTGGCCCGAGTCTACGCATTCTCTTCTCAGAGCTATTTATTATTCTCAGAGGTAGACTGAGTTATGAGAAGTGAGGTGCAGCCCAGTCGGTGTGGCTCAGTGGTGGAGCGTCGACCCATGCACCAAGAGGTCATTGGTTCGATTCCCGGTCAGGGCACGTGCCCAGGTTGTGGGCCCGATCCCCAGTGGGGGGCATGCAGGGGGTGGCCAGTCGATATTCTCTCTCATCGATGTTTCTATCTCTCTCTCCCTCTCCCTTCCTCTCTCTAAAATCAATAAAGAAAAAGAAAAAAAAATTTTTTTTTTAAGTATCCCTGGTTGACAACCCCTGGAATCGAGTGAGAAGATACATAGTATCCCAAAATCAAAATGAGGTTTCCTAGCTCCGATTAGGGCTCAAGGCAGCCCCAAAGATCTGCATCGTATCAGCCCTCCATCTTCAGGCCCCCCAGCACATCATGCATGAAAAGTGCTTTGAGCATGGGAACCTTGGGAGCACCCAAATGCATTTATGTCCTAAGTCACGGGGACTTAGCTCTCCTGAAGACAATCTTGCAAAGACCAACAGAAGTAATGCAAGCCCTCAGTCACTGAATGTGGAAGCATCCAGCTATCTCTGCGTATCCGAGCACCTGGCCAATGCAACAGAACACTAGGTCACAATACACCAGGGAGGTCACCTGCACATCAGACTGAACGCGTGTTCATTGGCGCATTATTGTTGAGAAGAATTTTGCCCCTGCTCCAATTTCCGAATTAAATCACCGCATGGGGAGCAAGCCATTGGAGGCAAAGAGGAAAAGGGATTCTCGGGTGAGATCTGAAGAGATGGAGGACGGCGTCAGACACTCCGTGTGACTTGTAAGTCACGCCAAATAAAACCGTCCGTATAAAACTAACTCCCCTCCACAAGCCTTGTTGAATTAAGCCAGTGCACTCTGTGTATGCCCAAAAGGTTAGAAAGAGCCATAAGAAGAACTGAGATTGGGTCAGTCTAGAAGACAATAAGAGACACTAGTTTGTTCAATCACACCTGAGCTCTAAACCACGGGGGATCAATTCATCTCATAAAGGCTTTTCTATTCAGAGACTATCTATGGAAGGCAGAGCATAGGTCTATAACATAGTACACGCTCAATAAAAGTCTCTCCTTTCTCCTACTCTCCTCTTTCCCCTCCTCTTCCTGCACCTTCTACTTCTCACCTTCTTCTTCCTCTATTAGGATGAAAATGGTCATTATCATCATTATTTATATATTGGTTTTAGGATAGAAGAAAGGAGCCCTCCTGATCTCATTTCCTTAGGAATATTCAGAAGGTAGATCTAACAGAATGAGGGGTGGTGGCCCCCACTGAGGTGAATGCCTTAATTTTCCTAATTATGGAATTAAGTTGGTATCGATATAAAATTTTAGTCATCCCCTGGTTGGCTAGTTTAGGTGAATTCAATATGAGATGGCCAGTCCTAACATTAAAGAGTGTCAAGACTGGGATAACGCATCTGTTACCAGAGCTGAATGAAGAATCAGGAACAGCCACTATGGAAAACAATATGGTGTTTCCTCAAAAAATTAAAAATTCATCTGCCATTTGACCCAGTGATCCCACTTCTAGGAATATATCCTAAGAAGCCTGAAACACCAGTCAGAAAGAATATATGCACCCCTATGTTCATAGCAGCACTATTTACAATTGCTAAGATCTGGAAACAGCGCAAGTGTCCATCAGTAGATGAGTGGATAAAAAAGCTGTGGTACATTTGCACAATGGAGTACTATGCAGCCGTAAGGAAGAAAGATCTCTTTTGAGACGACATGGAGGGACCTGGAGAGCATTATGCTGAGTGAAATAAGTCAATCAGAGAAAGACAAGTACCACATGATCTCACTTATTTGTGGAATATAATGAACAAAATAAGCTGATGAACAAAATAGACCCAGAGACATAGAAAGGATTATGGCTCAGACTGACAGACCTCAGAGGAGGGGGTAGGGGGGAGGGATGAGATGAACCAAAGAACTTCTATGCATGTATGCATAACCAATGGACACAGACAGCAATGCTGGGGGTGGGGGGCAGGATGGGGAGGAGGGTGTCTAGGGGGGGGAAAGGAGAAACATCTGTAACAAAAATAAATTAATAAAAATTGAAAAAAGAAAAGAAAAGACTAAGAATGCCAAAAAAAAAAGAGAATCAGGAACAGTAATCTGGTAAAGTTTAGAACACAGCTGATGTTCCAGAGAAGACTCAAAGCTCTGCTCCTGGTCGTGAACGCCATGTGGACAAGGGGTAGAACTCAGGCCAGCAGGTGTGCACAGCCCAGCGCAGGATCTGAAATCTTCCAGAAGGATCGCGGAAAGGAGAATTTTTGAGGCCCCTCTCATTCATGCCTAACCCCTGGTCAGCAGGGAAAACCCATCTGAAGAAGAAACTGGCGTTCTCAGGACGAGAGGAGTATATGGAGTGCCACTTTGGATCAGCTACTCCTGAGGGGAGAAGCTGGGGCACAGGGCAGAGCTGTACCAGGCTACTCAAGGAAGGAGTATCTGCCTTTCATAAGAGGCTCCTTCTTCTGGAGGATGGAAAGAATGGAAGCACTGGATGCTCCCTGCTAGTCACTATGGCAACATTTCAGATATGGGGTACTCCTAAGACTAGGAACCTGATTCACTAAATTTAATTTCTCAAGTGTCTGACTGGTACTCAATCTTACAGATGTATGACCTTAAAAAAAAATGATAACTCATACATATCTCTATCCCAGCACTCCTCGCACAAAGAATCATGCAATAATATCATTTTACCCAAAAGAGTACCAAATCCACTCTTTTCTTGAAAGGTCAGAAATGTCCTACTGAGAATGTAAGACCTGGATTTAGGGGCCACCAGAGATAGGGCATTAAATATCGCTGAACCACATGCATCAAAATGTTTATTCTCATTAAAGTGTTTATTCTTCTTTGGGGACATGTCTGTAAAAGTTTTAGTTATTATTATATTTCCAATTTCTCTCCAATAGTTGATAAAAAATTTTTCAAAACAGAGAGCAGCCCTCAGGTTCAGAGACTTCACAGGCAACCATGTCCAGCTGGACTTCAATAGCATTGCGCTATTTATACTAAATTTCTTTTTAGCCCCGGCCAGCGTGGCTCAGTGGGTTGGAGTATTGTCCCGTACATCAAAAGGTGGCAGGTTCAATTCCCAGTCAGGGCACATACCCAGGGTGCAGATTCTATTTCCGGTCAGGACATGTGCAGGAAGCAACCAATCTCTCTCTCTCTCTCTCTCTCTCTTTTTTTCTCCCTTTCTCTCTCTAAAATCAATATAAATAAATAAATTTATTTTTAAGGCTACTTCCTATTTGTGCTAAATGCTGTTGCTCTATTTACAGTTGTATTTAAAGTGCCACCTTAAGGAAAGTTAGAATGAATCAATTTGCTAGAAAAATAATCATGCTCGGTAAATAACTGTATTGCTGATTCTAAAACATGAAGGAAAAAAAAAATCATGGAAGTAGCATCCGCATAACTGAAGTTGAGGAAAAACTGACCTTGTTTCTACTCATTTTAAAGACAGAAACTGTGACCCAGAGGGTCATATGACTTGCCAAGATCAAGCAGTCAATCAGTATTTCTTTAAACATTGTTCCTGCCTCATTCTCTCCTGTCCTCCTAGGCCTCCAGTTAAACGTGTGTTAGACCTTCTCACTCTATCCTCTATGCCTAACCTGTCCTTCAACGGATTCAATCCTTTTGACCCTCTGTGCTTCCTTCTGGATAGCTTCTTAAGACCGGACTTTCCATTTTTTCTCTAGCCAAGTCAAATCTGCAGTTAAACCTATCTGCTGAGTTCATAATTTTTTTTTTTTTGGTTTTGTTTTGGAATTTAAAAATTTCCATTTTGTTTCTTTTCAAATCATCTAGGTCACTTTTTACAGATGATAGTTCATTGCCAAGCTGTTGTCATATACTGGTGAAGTGTAGTATGGCAGAAAAGTCCTATGAAGCAATAAGACTTGAAAAGAGAATAGTATGGTCCTGGAAAGTTTTGCTCAGTGGTTAGAGCATTGGCCCACGGACCAGTGAGTCATGGGTTCAATTCCAGTCAAGTGCATGTACCTCAGTTGTGGTTCATCCCCAGCCCTGGTTGGGGTCGTGCAGGAAGCAGCCAGTCGATGTGAGACACATTGATGTTTCTTTCTCTCTCTCTCTCCCCCTCCCTCCCACTCTATCTGAATATAAACAGAAAAATATCTTCAGGTGAGGATAAAAAAAAAAAAGAGAGAGAGAGAATAGTATGGACTAAAATTTAAATATCATTCAATATAAGAATTAGCTCCTGGGGGAAAAAATATCTGTGGCCAAAAATAATTCATGAAAAAAGGTGTGATAGAGCTGACTATTCAAACGTAACTTATGTAACATCAAAAAGTAACAATGAAAACAAACTCAAATTCAAGTGAAACACTAGAAGAAAATGTACTTCTTTTTATTTAAATTGTGGTATATCCATACACCAAACTGCTATGTAATTACCACAGAAGATTGAGCTGGGACTTGAAAGCTGTTTAATTATACTGATATGTTGGAAAAGCAAACTGAATAATAGTGTGTTGAAATGATACAGATATAGACATAGTTATATAGTAATAGAAATATATATACATATTGCTGTGTGCATACAAACCTCTAAAAAATACACAGCAGACCATGTGTGGTTGTCTTAGGGAGTAGGATTTGATGGGGGAAATTTCACTCCCTATAATTTATATCTATCTATCCGTTCGCTTTATATAATAACGAGCTCGCATTACATTTCTTTTTTTATTAGCTTTTTATAATAATGAGCTTGTATTATTATTATTATTTTAATCAGAAACAAAATGTTGAGTGGTATAAAAGACAAGGAAAAGAGCTTTTTCTGTAGCTTGATGGGTAATATCAACCTAGGATGAGACTGTGCCAGGGTTCAAACACTGATTCTGCTACTTAAAGGCTGGGTGACCTTGAGCAAGTGCCGTGTGTTCCTCATCTGTGAAATGGAGATAACGGTTGTAATTCACAGGACTGTTGTCAAAGGACTGCATGAGATTAATGCATGTGAAATGCTTAGACTAGTTCCTGGCACAGAAAGTGCTCAACAAATTTTGCTCGCAGCAAAAACACTCCTTGAATTTTAACACTCATTTTCCTTCAAATACTATCATCCTCTTAGCCTCTTGCTCAGTCCAAAATTTTAGCTGTCCTTTAGAGAGTATTTTTTTTTTCCTTTAGGACTATAATATATGAGGATGTATAATATATGTTTTATGATTAAATAATAAAAGTCAAGGAGAAAATGGGATTTGCTTATAGCCTCTTCTTATTTTAGTATTGTGAAAAGTAACAGATACTTGCATTGTCATAGGAGCTGCTTGGATGAATTTGAGTCTTAAGAGGGAGGGGATAAAGATGCCTCAGGGTTTGAAGTACAGGGCATTGAGCTATACTGATTGGTGGGATCCAGAGAAAAGAGATGTTAACACCCACTGGGGTTTTCTTTTTTGGTGGGGGAAGGATGGAGAGAGAATTCATTACTGACATTTATTGGAGATGTTACCTTCGCTCCAAGTCCCTCGGGGAAGTTTCATCAGATACCCCAAGTATGAAATCGGACCCTGCCTTCCATCTGAAACCCGAGGTGAAGTGTTCTTATCGCCATCTGGCCTCCTACTCAGAAGCAGAAGGGCTCTCTTAAGCCTCCAGAAGAACCTTTTTCAAAACCTCCATGTCTGTCCTTGTATTCTTTCTCCCCATCAAGTAAGAACCAGAATCCTTGTCAACGTGAGGCTGACAGGAAGGTTGGAGAGTCATCAACCAATGGAATTCACCAAGCAGAAGAATAACCTTAGGTCTCAATACGACTAACTTTTCATCCATTCAGAGCAGAATATTTTCACTACGCCACAGATCAGTTCCTGGACCAGGAGAAATTCAACCCTCATGTACAGCCATGATTTAACACATTGTTGACCGGCAATTTTACGCAGAAGTCATCTCATGTCACCGGCTATTTTTTCACCCTCAGCGCGAAGAGTCACAAATACAATAATCCTATATTACCCTGAGTTTCAAAAATGGAAAGAGCTAATGCAAGTGCAAACACGAGTTACCTCGTGATCGGCCAACAACATTTGGGCGTGAAAACACGAGTTAACTCATGAGCAGTCAACGATGATGGCTTATAACCATTGTTTCCCAAATGTATCCGATGGATCTCTGACATCCTATTAATACTAGTGGGGTTTTGCCATAAAAAGTATCCCATCTTCAACATGGCTTGGAAATGTTACATATTACATCCCCAATTTAATATACCATGCACCTCCCTTTAATTATTCAATCAACAAATATTTATTGAGCACCTACTATGTCCTAGACAGTGCTTCAGGATAAGGAGTGAACAAGACAGACGAGGTTCCTACCCTGGTGGAAGAAGGGATGAAGGACACAAACAAGAACCAGGGAATAAATTCTATGCAGAGAGTCACACGAGAGATGAGACCCAGAGTGACCGGGTCGTTGCCAACTGGGCTGTCAGAGACGCCCCCTCTGAGTAAAACCCATTTAAACCGAGAGCTGAGAGACATGAATGTTTGAAAACATTTTAAAAGATTGATAATCTCGTAAATGTATTAATCCTGACATTTCAACCCATACGTCACGAAGACCTTTGTGAGTGGAACACCCATTGGCGCCCCAGAGAACCCAGTCTGAGAAGTGCTGGTTTGAACATGCGCTGTGCTGGTACTCCTGTTGCATGCTGACTATACCTGCAGAACAGTCACCTATCACACTGATTAAAGCTGCTAAAATGATTTAAAAGCCCACCCCAGAGGGCTGATGGACATAATCACGGTCTCCACCAGTCCCTGGAACACTGGAGGCAGCAGCAGCAGAAACGACTCAGGAGATGACATTCTGACATGCATTTCAGGGTCCATAAGTCTCTCTCCATCCCATCTCCCACACTTAGGCTAGGCTTGTGCCCAGAGGCCTCCAGGCCGGGGACCAACAAACTACCTCCCACTGGCCAAATCCAGACCACCGCCTGTGTTTGTACATGAGGTTTTGGTGGGATGAAGCCTCTCCCACTCATTTGCATATTGTCTACAACTACAGTGGCAGGGTTGAGTGGCTGCAACAGAAAGCCTAAAAAATATGCCATCTGCCCCTTCACAGACCCTGCTCTAGGCACCAGCTCTCTGCCCTCTTGGCCAGGCCTCCCAGCCTTGTGAGGACAGCCGCCATCCTGTCCCCAGCAGACACCTGCCACCTGGGAAAATCTGTCCAGAATATTCTCAGTGCCTCTCCTTTTCCTCAGAGAGTTCATACACCTGGCGAGAGCACGTCCACGAGTGTCAGATTCTCTCTGCTCAAGTTCCAGCTCTGCTACTCCCTTTGTGACCTTGGGGAATCGGTCAAACTCCCCAGTCTTCTGAGTAGAGCTTTGAAATGAGGAGAATCGTACTACCTGCCTCGCAGGGTTGTCGCGAGGACTAAATGAGATGAAGCCCGACTTGCAGAAACTGTTCAGTAATTGTTGTTCTTATTCTAAGCATTTTCTAAGCACAGAAACATGAATCTGATGAAGCACCTCCATGAAGAGCACCTCAAACCACTTTGAGCTGATACACTTGCCTAAGCAAGTTTGAGCGAAGGTGTGGGGCAATCCAGAACTTCCACAAATTAATGGTATTTATATGGCTAGGAAGTTTATTTTGGAGCAACCATTTTTGAAAGGTGTCATTATCTACTAAAGCTCACCACAGGTGTACCTGTGGCCACTCAACTTCACTCCTAGACACATACCCAATAGACGTGCATATGTATGTCCACAAGAACATGTACTAGACTATCCACAGTGCATACCCAATAGACGTACATACGTATGTCCACAAGAACATGTACTAGACTATCCACAGTGCATACCCAATAGACGTGCATACATATGTCCACAAGAACATGTACTAGACTATCCACAGTGCATGCCCAATAGACGTGCATACGTATGTCCACAAGAACATGTACTAGACTATCCACAGTGCATACCCAATGGACGTACATACGTATGTCCACAAGAACATGTACTAGACTATCCACAGTGCATACCCAATAGACGTACATATGTATGTCCACAAGAACATGTACTAGACTATCCACAGTGCATACCCAATAGAAGTGCATACGTATGTCCACAAGAACATGTACTAGACTATCCACAGTGCATACCCAATAGACGTGCATACGTATGTCCACAAGAATATGTACTAGGCTATCCACAGTGCATACCCAATAGACGTGCATACGTATGTCCACAAGAACATGTACTAGACTATCCACAGTGCATACCCAATAGACGTGCATATGTATGTCCACAAGAACATGTACTAGACTATCCACAGTGCATACCCAATAGACGTGCATATGTATGTCCACAAGAACATGTACTAGACTATCAACAGTAGCACTATTTGTTATAGCCAACAACAACAACAAAAAAACTACCCCAAATACTGTGAAGTCTAGAATGAGTAAGTAAATACCGGTATTTTCACACAATGGAATGTTCACCAGAAGGTGAACAATCTACAACCACGTGCAACAACGTGGCAGAATCACACCATGCTGAGCCCAAGAAGCCAGATGCCAAGGAGGACTGGCTGTGGGGTTCTATATACATGAAGTACAAAGTAGGCAAGACCAGTCTGTGGTGTAGGAGTCAGGGGAGTGGTTATACTGGGAGAACAGTGACTGGAAGTGGAGGAGACGGTCCTCTGGGATGCTGAGAGTCTACTCATCTGTGTGCTGATTGCATGGAGGTATTTGGGTTGCAAAAATATGTCAAAAAAAAGAAAAGAGGGAGAGAACAAAGAAAAAATATTTATTGAGCACATATTCTTCCACATCCTTGTTCTGCTCATTCTTTTTTAGAGAGAGAAGAAGGGAGAGGGAGAGAAAGATAGAGATAGAAACATTTATGCGAGAGAACATCGATTGGCCACCTCCTGCATGCCCCTCACTGGGGATTTGGCCCACAACCTGGGCATGTGCCCTGACCAAGAAGTGAACAAACGACCTCTTGGTGCATGGGTCAATGCTCAACCAGTGAGCCACACCAGCCGGGCTTCTGCTCATTCTTTCACTCCTAACATCTCTGCTATTGACCTCTTCCTCCTCCTACACACCCTTTCCTCTAATGAGTTATGGCTTGTGAATCTACGCTTTGAAGGGACTGTGTAGTATTCACTCAGTGAAAAAGCATAGAGCCCACAAACCTTCAACTTCCTTCACTTCAGGTGTGGCAAAAGGATGTGGAGTTCACGCCCAATAGGATGCATTTCCAGGCACCCATTTCTGAAATATGAAGGGGTACCCAGTCTGTTTGCTTCACAGCTGCCTGTCCCACACTTACAGGCACAGTAACTGGTAACCTAGAACAACTTCTCTTCTTGGTTGTATTCTTCTCGTCTCCCAGGGCTTGAACTGAGACTATGTTTGGCTTTCATAAGAGTGGTTCTAGTTTTAGTCACTGAGTTAATTGTGGAGTAAATGTTGCCAGGTTACAGGTTTCTACTGTGGGCATGGGTCTTTCTGTTGGCCATTTTCCTCAACATGTCACCAGCAAAGCCAAATTTCTAATTAGCCCTCAAAGCAATGGTGGCCCTTTGACCCTCAGCCCCCTGCCCTGAGGAGGTGGGTGTTCAAGGAGAGAGTCAGATCCAGAATAGGGTTCAAGGATGGAAATGCCAACTGCTCTCAATTCCCAAGTGAGGATGGGACTTTTTGACTCTAGTCATGTTATCAGAACGGCTTTGACACAAGACCATTTAAATGCTGTCTCTACGATAATTTGTGTTTCTTCTACATTTAAAAGGGGAGGTTAAAATAGTTTTTCTCCCCCAATCCCTGAGCCTAATTTTATCCCAGCCCTTCCCCCTGGGGTGGGACAAGAGATGTGGAGAGGCTCAGCATGGGTGAGATTCAGGGTTAAGTGACAGAAAGGGACTAAAGGTTAGGGCTGAGGGTAGGGGCAGGGATGAGAGGAAGACCAGGGACAAAGGCAGGTCTGGGATGGGGAGGTGGGGGGAACAGATCACATTACTTGACCACAAAAATGCAGTGATTCAGTCATGTCAGACGTCCCCCAGTCCAAATAGCTTTACAATAGTCACCTTGGCTGAATGTCCTGTAGCCCCCATCACCCGCCTTTAGGGATAGGCAGCCATTACCAAGGGCACGGTTAAATCTGAAGTTTGGAGACTCTCCAGCACTTGGACAAACTCTGATTTCAATCTCCTTTCTTCCCTGCCATAAAGTTTCTGTTTTAATCAAAGTCGGTTCAATAGCAAATCCTGAATACTCTCCACACTTTTTTGACATGGGGAAGATCACTAGGAACCCCTGACTCTGGTATCCACATCTTTCCCTGCTGAAATCTGACCCACTCTCTAAGGCCTTCTTTGAATCTCCAGCCAGGAGGAGTCGCTTCTCCCAACTGCCGTAGATTTTCCTTTTGATGTTTACCTTGTCCATGGCACTCATCACATGCACACTTTCTCTACAAATAATTCATCCCCCTCCCTTTTCACTTTAACGTTGTATTTTCATGAAGGAAGGGACTACATTTAATTATAATGATTACTGATTATCAGGCACATAAAGTATGCTAACCTTTTTACATGCATTTTCTCTAAATATATAATAAGCACATGAGTAGGTATTATAATTCTCATTTTACAGATTAAAAAATTCAGTAAAGAGAAGTTCAAGAATTTGTTCTGAGTCGTGTGCATTTTGAGTGGCTGAGTCAAAAGCCAAAGGCCTTGCTCTTCTTGACATATCATCCTACCCAACAATCCTCTGAATCTCTTCTAGCACATAGAAAGTGATGAATGGATGCAGAGATACATGGATGGATGGATGGATGGATGGATGGATGGATGGATGGATGGATGGATGGACAAATGGATGGATGGATGGATGGATGGATGGATGGATGGATGATGGATGGATGGACAAATGGATGGATGGATGGATGGATGGATGGATGATGGATGGACAAATGGATGGATGGATGGATGGATGGATGGATGGATGGATGGATGATGGATGGATGGATGGACAAATGGATAGACAAATGGATGGATGGATGGATGGATGGATGGATGGATGGATGGATGGACGGACAAATGGATAGACAAATGGATGGATGGATGGATGGATGGATGGATGGATGGATGGATGGACACTGAAAATATCCAAGTGACCCAAATAAAAAGTGTTACCTTATTTTATCAGGAGTTATTAACCCACATACCAAAATAGAATGTGAAACATTATTTTAAGTCTAAATAAGCCTCCCCTCAGTTGTAGAGAATCCATACCCCATCAAAACAAAGAATACGTAGGTACTCCCTATATAAGCAACGTAGACCAGTGGAAAGACTTTGGAGTGACAATACCCACTTCATATCCCTCCTCTATGAATTTACCAAGTTTCTGTTACTGAGTCTTGAGCATCTGAGCCTTCCCTCGAGGGTCAGTGTCCTCATTTATAAGACAGAACAGCCACAACTCCCTCACAGGTGACAGGCAGAGTGATGTTAGGTAATGGATATAAAAACTTGGCCTAGAGTGGGTGCTCAATAAATGTTCATTTTTTTTCCTATCTCTAACTCCAAGGAATTTAAGAAACTGTGAAAGCAATGAGGTCTTACAAAACAAAACACCAAATAAAGGTTTCTCCTCACTTTGAGCTCAGCGTACGCCTACATCCACCATCCCCGCCTTTATTCTCCGGTTTGACTGGCACCAAGTCATTCCTTAGACACTGACAGATGCTATTTCTTGCCAATTTTGTCCCTTTTCCATTTGGCTTGTCCTTATGGGGGTGTTTCTTTTCCTTGATTCTACTGATGCTTGAAATTCAGACAGATCTCAGTCTGTTTCCATGTTTGCATTGCAGTTGAGATAGGAGTCTCCAAAAGACTCCAAAAGCCTCCAACTTCACCCAACAGAGAAATCCTGTGGTCTTTAAAAAGTCTACACAGCCTGGCTGGTGTGGCTCAGTGGTTGAGCGTCAACCCATGCACCAAGGGGTCACCGGTTCGATTCCCAGTCAGGCTGTGGGCCGAATCCCCAGTGGGGGGCATGCAGGAGGTGGCCCATCCATGTTCTCTCTCTTCGATATTTCTCTCTCTCCCTCTCCCTTCCTATCTCTCTAAAAAATCAATAAAGAAAAAAAAATTTTTAATAAAAAAAAAAAAAGTCTACACAGTGTTTGCTATCTAAGGGGAAAATTCTTCTCTTGCTTTGTCCAAACCTTTCAGCTCCTGTCCAAGGGGAAATCTCCATTTCTGTTCCATCTGTCCCTATAGACAGGCAATAGATGGATGTTCCCGCATTCTCCATGGAGATGTCTAAAAAGGAAACCTTCAAACACACGTTTCGGAAACAAATCTCCAAGGTGCTATGAATGAAGCGTCGTTGTCATCTTTTTTCTGCCCATCTCCTTTTTGCAGGCCACAATACCTGTTGACTTTGGAAGTCACCCTTGGAAGAACAAGTCCAAGGGGACCAGTGGAGTTGTCGCCCCACCCGAGTTTTCTTTTCTCTACAGCTCAGTGCTAACCCCAGTCAGGAAGCCCCACATCCTGCGGCCTCATTCACAATCCATAATAGATGATCTTCCTGGAGCCCAAGTCGAGGAAAGGAGTTTGCTGTGCACACTTTGGCAAAGTCACAGCCCTGGGGTTCCATTTCAGCAGCTCTAACGTGAAACAATAAAGTACAAACGCAAAGAGCAAAAGCGTGCCCATGTCACAGCTCGGAGTGCGCCAAAGCTGACCAAACAATGATACATTTTTCATGTGTTGATAACGAACTTCACTGGCATTTTGCGGGACGCCGCTGGCTGAGGGCTCACGGCATCGGGGCTGGCTTGGAACCCACCTCCTGCTACAGCAGCTCCCCATCCTCCCCCATTAGCTTGAAGCTCACAGAGAGATGAGAACAGGACAAGTGAGACACCTTTCTCCTTTTCCAAGTATACTGGAGTCCACCCAGGAAAAAGCAGGGCGGGTTGATGAAAAGTGACAAAGTCTTTCCACTGTGTACTCCACTGGGGAAATCATAAAACCACGCTCATTTGAATAGCCGTTTATAGCTTACAAGCACTTTTCAAATGAATCCCCTTAATCACCGTGCAAAGCGCCAAGGAACATATTTTTACTGCCTTCTTTTACAGACATGGAAACGAAGGCTGAGAGAGGCCCAGGGACTTGCCTAAGGAACAGGGTGGGACACCTGTGTTGGAGGCGGCCTCCCCCTCCCCCAGACCCCAAGAGGCAATCTGATTTTCTGCCTCAAACCCAAGCTGCGAACGTCAGGACTTGGAAATCTTCCGGGTAGAAATCGGATTCGCATACCTTCAGGACAGAGATAAGGCTGTGTTGAAATGGAGGGAGGAAGAATCACATCTTGCCCGTTTGTGCCGGAAAAGGTAATAAGCTGAAAACGGACAGTGTATAATGACCTGGCTTATTTCATCACTGAGCCTCAAAGAGGCAGCAGTGGTGACGTTCTGTAAAAAAGGGGACTTCCATCATATCACGGGGATGTTTGTTACGGGGATGTCACCCTTCTGCTGGCTTTCTCTGGTCCCCTGCTCTTTCTTTCTCCCTTCCCTTGGCAATGTTCTGGGGTGCTCCTTACAGACATGGGGACTTGTATCTGAGCTCAGGTTCTGTTCAGACCTGATCACTGTCTTCCCCAGAGGTCTGAGAAGCAATACAGTCTTCTGTCACCCTTGTGCACCAGGAAAGAGAGACTGGCTTGAATGAGTAAGAGCTTTGGGATCTCCAATTGAAAGTGGTTCAGCTAACCCCTTCTCAGAAACTCTGTGCGCTCTCTGTCCGTGGGGGCCGAAGGGAACCGCCCTGGCCAGTTTGGCTCAATGGTTAGAGCGCTGGCCTGCGGTCCAGAGAGTCCCGGGTTCGATTCCCGCTAAGGGCATGTGCCTCGGTTGCAGTTTGTCCCCAGCCCCGGTTGGGGTCGTGTGGGTGGCAACCAGTCGATGTGTGTCTCTCACATCGATGTGTCTCTCTGTCTCTTCCTCCCTCTCTCCCTCCTGCTCTATCTGAAGATAAATGCAAAAAAATGTCCTCGGGTGAGGATAAAAAATAAAATAAAATAATAAAGTACAGTGGAACCTCAGTTCTCGAACTTAATTTGTTCCGGAAGGCTGTCCAAAAACTGAAGCATTTTTTCCCCATTAGAAATAATGTAAATTGAATTAATCCATTCCAGACCCCTAAATGATTCCCTGTTTTAATCCGTCTCATATACACTATGTGTCTAATGTACTGTTTAATCTATACATAAACACTTCAAAAATCAAAGGACATACAATGTAAATGAAAATTTAACAAAAAGGAAATTAAATGTACAGTACAAATGAAAATGTAATAACAATAATAAGCAGCACAGAAGCAAAAAGAAAAAAACACGGAAATATTCACAGCACAATTTCCTGAGATGTTAACAGCAGTAAACTGACTCAAACTCACACATTCTCTCCTTGTTCCCAAGAGGCTCGTGACTGATCATACAGGTATCAACACGCAAAAGTGGTCGGGTTGAGAAGCGAATCGTTCGAGATGGAAGACATTCAAGAGCCAAGGTTTGACTGTATGTCACAGTTCCGACTCGTACTATCAAGACAGAAACAGCACTCGTGGAGGCCGTTTTGGGGGGTGACTCAAGACCAGGCCAGGAACCCCAGTAATTCCACAACCAGATTCGGATCAACTAGAGTGCGCGGGGAAAGCATGTTCCGGTTATCTTAATGTTCTGGTTAATTGGGGACTAAGTAGGTATATTGAACATAATTAAATGTTTCTTTGATTGAGAATCGTGCAGTGCCCTGGAGCGATCATTCTAAATATCAATTATAAATCCCCACTGGTAGGAAATCAGGAGATTGAGCCCAACGAGTAGTGACTTCCAAGCCAACTGAAAATATATTTTGAGGTTCACTCCCGCCCCCAACTCTCCTAGCCCAGATGCACTCTTGCCTTTTATGAATCGGATAGAACGAGTCAAAAGACTCTAAGTCAGCTGGATCTTGGAACTGGTGGGCGTCCCAGTTCCCCACTTAGGTTGCGTGACCTTGCGGGGGGATGGCTTTCATTTCTGAGACTCAGTTTCCTTATCCGTACACTGGAAGGCTGGATTTATTCATTCTTAACTTTTTAGGGATACAGATTTCCTTAAGAACCAGAGAAAAACTGAGATAGCTTTTTACAGCAGAAGTACAAAGGGTTTACATTCCAAATCAGGGGAGAGGTACCAGAGCCCAACCTCCTGTGACCCCCATTCATGGATCAGACTCAGACGATCTCTTGGGCCCCTCTGCGCCCCGGTATTCTCTGCATTCAGTTAAGCTCAAGCATCTACCCAAGTCTAAAAAGTAGTGGTTCTCGACATTAGCTGTGCATTGAGATTATCCGGGGCGTTTTCCAAACTTCATGCCCAGGTTGCTCCCAGAAATCTGATTGTTGGCAGGTGAATCGCCAGGTGATTCTAGGGTACAGACAAGTTTGCTCCAGGACAAGAGTTCCCAAAACTAGGAGTGAACAGAACCACCCTGTGGGGCGGTGGAGGCCCAGGCCCCTGCCCCTGGTGATCCTGATTCCGACTGGCCAGATGCCACCTGGGAAGATGCACTGTTAGCAGGCATCCTAGGCAATTCTCATGCAGACCACTCGCTGGGAACCCAGTGAACAGACATTCAGCAGGAGAAGCCCAGAGGAATCCACTTCCCTGCTACCCCTTTCCTCCTGGGGTAGCGCTCCATACTTCAGCAGGTGTTCGGGGGAGCTTTAACACATCCTCCTTTGCCAGACAGGCTTTTTCTCCAGCTTTCTCATCCCTTGCAAACCCGAATCTTTTAGCCTGAGCCTCTAATCCCACCAGGTTCAATAATTTAAGCAGAGCACTCATCAACTCGTCCCGTTAAATATTTAAACGCCAGAGCATCACTTAGGTCAGCCTCAAGGCGAGAGCTGCTGCTGACTCCTGGGCTATTATTGCTGGTGAGCAAACCGGCCCGGGTGCTGGAGGGGCCCGCCAAGACCCAGCCCGCGGGGCTCTGAGCCCCTCTGCCTCTGCCTACCTGAAGTGTGCGCAGCAGGACCTGCAGCCCGCTGCCTCCTTGTTCTGCCATCCCCTCCTAAGGTTCTGGGCAACGGGCTCCCGCGGCCAGGTCGGGGCTGGAGAGGCAGCGGCTGCCAAGCTGACCTCGTTGCCTGCCTCGCGGGACACTGCACAGGGGCCTCAGCTGCACATGCTGCTGAGTGTGAAGTCACCGCCGTGCAACCCTAGACCTCAGCACAGGCGCAAATGCCCCCCGACTCCCACTGTGGGGATTAGGTGAGCCCCAGCCTGGGCAGGGCTGGGCACTTGGGCGCGGGGGTGGGGAGGGCACCAGCGTGAGTCACTCTCCCACCTCCAGACCCATGCAGGAGCCGCCCTGGATGGCTGACAGGCATTCCCAGCTGACCTGGTCAGACTCCCTGCAGAGGCTTGGCCCTCCCCACTTGTCCCCCGTTCCTTTATTTTGGTTTGTTGCCGGCTCCCGGGTAACAAGAGACCCAAGACCGCTTGCACAACTGTGGCGGGCAGGGCACAGAAGCCCAGGGCCCCCTGAGGTCCCCGGCTGAGGGACAGGAGCTCTGGCTGAGAAAGAAAATAACTGCTCTGGCCATTTTCCACCGACCGGGTCCCTTACATAATCTTTTCCCCTTTCGCAGTAACCCCATCGCGGTCGCGCGATGATTACCGTCCCATCCCACCCGTTCCACAAAGGAGAAAACAGACACTCGGAGCGTGTGCCAGGCCTCAGACAGGCGGACTGGCACCAAAGCTCAGCGCTAACCACTGCACTGCCAACTCCTGCTGCTATGAACGCACCAATCGGAGTCACACAGGGCTGAGAGCCCTGTCCTCGGCCTCGGGGACAGAAGGGCCCTGACGGAATTCCCTCCAGACGGATGTAGGATCTGCTCCCTTTCTGTGTCTGCTCTGAATGAGTGAGGAGAGTTTCGGTGGGCGACTGGCCACTTATCCCCCTCTCCCAGTCAACAACGGGACACACCCCTAGGTCCCCCTGGGAGCTTGTTAGGCCAAACCCCGTATCTCCTGAACCAGATTTTACTTTTTTTTTTTTTTTTATCCTCACCCGAGGACATTTTTTGCATTTGTCTTCAGACAGAGCGGGAGGGAGAGGGGGGAAGAGAGAGAAACATCGATGTGAGAGAGACACATCGAGTGGCTGCCTCCCGCAGGACCCCGACCAGGGCCGGGGACGAACTGCAACCGAGGTACGTGCCCTTGATCGGAATCGAACCCGCAACTCTTTGGTCCGCAGGCTAACAGACGCTCTAACCGCGGAGCCAAACCGGCCAGGGCGCAGTCATTCCCTTTCAAAGCCAGGCCGGCCCGGCCCTCAGATTCTAGGACAAATTCATGTGATGAGCGCCCTTCAGACACGTCCACGCTTAGTGGCTTTAAATGGGAAGACCTTCCACGCAGGGAATTAACTGTAACACACCGTGTATGGAGCTGCTCCATCTCTCTGCAGGTCCTACCACATCTGAGGACAGGAGGGAAGAAATGAAGGCCCCCTAAGGGTGTCCGCCTTCCGTGAGCGCTCAGGACACAGGTTCTGCGGTCCTCGAAGGTCCCGCGTGCAAAGACTGACCTGTCCTGGGAGACTGTCTGCAGGGCAGATTACACTATTCTCCGTGGCTGCAAAATAAAGAAAAGAGAGAGAGGCCCTGGCTGGTTTGGCTCAGCGGTTAGAGTGTTGGCCCGCAGACCAGAGAGTCCCAGGTTTGATTCTCGCTAAGGGCATGTACCTCTGTTGCAGTTTGTCCCCGGCCCCGGTTGGGGTCATGTGGGTGGCAGCCATTCGATGTGTCTCTCTCACATCGGTGTTTCTCTCTCTCTCTCTTCCTCCCTCTTTCCCTCCTGCTCTATCTGAAGATAAATGCAAAAACGTCCTCGGGTGAGGATAAAAAAAAAAAAGAAAGAAAGAAAGGAAAGAGTAGGAAGGAAAAATAAATGTCCCTCCCAACATAGACCTGAAGGAAAAAGAAACAAGCCACCTTTGTCGTGAGAATTCATAAAATGAACCTCTGAGGGCATACCTAAAGGTATTTTGGCCCTGGCTCGGGGCTCAGTTGGTTGGAGCATCGTTCTGTGCATCAAAAGACGGCAGGTTTGATTCCCGGTCAGGACACATACCTCGGTTGTGGGTTCAATCCCTGGTCAGGTGTGTACGGGAGGCAAGCAATCGATGTTTCTCTCACATTGATGTTTTTCACTCTCTCTCCCTAAAAAATCAATTAAAACATGTCCTATCTAAAGGAAGGTGTTTTACTCACTGGAATGAGGGAGGGCAGAGGTGAGATAAAAGCCTGACGCAGGAAGGGGTCACTCTTGTCTACATAATGACACCTTTTGTCTGCAGAACCAAGAACCTTGTTGGCAGTAAAATAAGGCAAGGAATGGGCCCCCTCTTTCCTTCGTGACACACCTGTCTCCCATGCCCAGCTCAGATGTACTTGCCACCACCCCTGACAAAGCTCCAGCCTCAGGGAGTCATCGCCCACTAGTCCACGGGGACACACATAAACGCCAGACAAGGAGCAAAGCACTGGTCTTGTCCTCTGACTTTCCGACAAAATTAGGGCTCACCACACCGATCAGGAAGAATATATGCACCCCTATGTTCATAGCAGCACTATTTACAATTGCTGAGATCTGGAAACAACCCAAGTGTCCATCAGTAGACGAGTAGATAAAAAAAGCTGTGGTACATTTACACAATGGAGTACTATGCAGCTGTAAGAAAGAAAGATCTCTTACCCTTTGAGACGACATGGAGGGACCTAGAGAGTATTATGCTAAGCGAAATAAGCCAAGCAGAGAAAAACAAATATCCCATGATCTCACTTATTTGTGGAATATAATGAACGAAGCAAACTGATGAACAAAATAGACCCAGAGACATAGAAGTAGGGTACAGACTGACAAACCTCAGAGGAGGTGGGGGGGGGGAGATAAACCACAGAACTTATATGCATGAATGCATAACCCATGGACATAGACAATAAAGCTGGGGACGAGGTGGGGGGGGAGGGGAGGAGGGTGTCAATGGGGGAAAAAGGAGAAACGTCTGTAACAAAAATAAATTAATAAAAATAATGAAAAAGAAAAAAAATTAGGGCTCACCTCTAGCCCACTCCAGCACTCCATCACACCTGCCACAACTTCCTCTTCTGCTCCTCCAAAACTTACACCCCAACATTGTCTTGCAGAGACCCCGGGGCCCCACTCCCCTCTCTCATAGAAACTTCTTCACTCTCAGAGTGAAAGCCCCCGAGGGCCCCCACCCAAAGCTCCCTATGCT
Source organism: Tadarida brasiliensis (assembly GCA_030848825.1). Classification (NCBI taxonomy): domain Eukaryota; kingdom Metazoa; phylum Chordata; class Mammalia; order Chiroptera; family Molossidae; genus Tadarida; species Tadarida brasiliensis. Next base: position 9,344,315 of record CM061279.1, on the reverse strand, counting down.
GGACTCCATCCCAGTGAGACTGCCTTTCTGTAACAAGATGAGTAATTTAGGCTGAGGTGCACGTGGGTGACAGCAGCTTAGCGTACCCTTCCCCGTCAGTATTTGAATTTCTTCAGGGACGAAGAAATCAGTGCAGACCCACACAATGAGGAGGACGCCTTCGCCAGCAGCACGCCAGTAATCGGAGTGGTAATGAAGAAACCGACACTGATACAGAGGAGTCTTCTAACAGCATCCAGAGAATGCAGTCCCCTGGCTCTTTCCTGTGCAACATTTTTATCAATGACTTGGCTGAGAATGAAGGCTGCGTGCTGATCAAATTTTCTGATGACGCCCAGTTGAGAAAGATAGAAATACGTCAGATGACATAGGTGGGATCCAAAAAGATTTCAGCAGCCTTGAGTGATGGACCAGATCCTACAAGATGAGATATAACAGGGCCAAGTGGAAGCTCCTTCCCCTGGGTCAACGCAAACTACAAAAATAAGGGAGGGGAGTCCTGGCTAAAAAGTGTGGAACGTGGAAAAGGCTTGGGGGTCAGCCAGAGGGGAGAACCATGTGAGTGTGGGCATGGCCCCGTTTCCCAACGTGTCTTTTCAGTAGACTGTTATCCCCGTTTGCACAGATACAAATGTATCTGCAACCAGGACGGCCGTGAGGCTGCCCTGAGGTCCCACCCGTGCGGGGCTCAGCCTGGCCTGGCCCAGAGGAGGTGCCCTTCAGTGGGAGCTGAGTGTCGTTATTCCAGACATCACTGCAGCAGAGGAGAGCCTGCCCTGCTCTCTAGAGGCACATGACAGCTGTCCCCAAGGTTGGAAAGGATGTGGAGGAGGGATGGTTTCTAAAGACGACAACAAGGACCTCCATCGGGGACAGGTGCGCCCGGGGCTGTCCTAAGTCTGTTCAGCTGCAGCATGGGGCCATTTCCCAGCAGCTGGGGTGCCGGTGGGGACCGAAAGACCATTTGGACTGTTCCAGAAGGGAATTCCAGGACTGAGTGCCTTTCATAGGCCACATGTTCGGCAAGTGGAAAAGGTGAAGAGAAAGACTTAGGTGCTCACAGGCCCCAGGCCACACAGCCAGGAGATGGCAAAGATGGAGCTCTGTCCCCTTCTAACCCGCTCTCTACAATGTGTCCCATTCACCTCGGTTGCACGAGATGATTGTGATGGACCCTAGATAAACAATTTAAATTTCAATACGCAGCTTAGATTTCAACCTATGTTAGAAAAAAGGATACCTAATTAGCATAATAAACCATGTTTTTTGCAGTGATGAAGTTTAAAGTTTAAAAATAAGTCTATGTTGCCCAGCTGGTGTGGCTCAGTGGTTGAGCGTCGACCCATGCATCAAGAGGTCGCCGGTTCGATTCCCGGTCAGGGCACATGCCCAGGTTGCAGGCTTGATCTCCTGTAGGCAGCCAATCAATGTTCCATTCTCACATTGACGTTTCTCTCCCCCCTTCCTCTCTTTATAAAAAAAAAAAATCAATAAAAATATTTTTAATAAAAAATAAGTCAATATTAAATAATGCACATGGCACCAGACACAGCAAAAATCTAGATGAAGGGTAATAGCTAAATTATGAAAGAATCGCACTGCGGCACGCTTCCTGTCTGATATTTAGCTCAGATCGTCTTCTCCGGAACCTGATAGCAAAACCGAATCTCACTCAAGTAATAGCTAACACCCCCTTTCCTTGGATACATTTTAAGCTGATTAGGATACCCACATTCACACATGCACAGATACAAATGTATCTGCCCATAAAGGTGATTTACATACAACGTAATGGTCTTTAAGCTTTCCATTTCCTGCTCTGGCTTTCTTCATTTTTACATGTCTAGTTGTTGTTTTCCTGCCCCATCCCCATCCCCAGCATACATGTGTATATGCACTGGTACACACACACACACACACACACACACACACACACTCGCGCAGGCGCGTACGTGTATGCGCGTGCCCACATTCTCCGTAACCTCCTGCCAATCAGAACAAGGCTGCCTTGACAATAGGACATCGGGATTGATAGGCTGTCCCTCCTGTGCCTCAAAAGGTTTCCTTCTCTGAATGCATGAAATTCCTCAGGGGGGAGCAGAGGAGTAGGAGGCAAGGCAATCTGAGCACAAAGCCTGCTGTTTTGAGTGCATCGTCTAATTTAATCCTGTAGTCGTCCTCTGGGGCAGACATCATGCCCATTTCCATATGAGAAAACTGGGTTAAATTACGTGAGGAAGTTGTGCCGGGAGGTAACCCTGGATCCATCCGCCTGGGCTTTCCAGGGAGAGGAGCGGCTGAGGTGTGGAAGCCCCTGGAAGGGAAATTCTCGATGGCTTCACGTTCCTAAGGGACCAGTGCAAATGCTTTCCTGAGAGTAGAGGAGGGTGTAGGTAGCAGGAGGGCATTCTCTGCAGTGAGGACGGAGAGTAGCCACCAGGAGTCTTACCTGGCACAGAAGGGCGCAGTGACCTCAATGCTCACAAATGCAGGCATCACAGGCAGAAGAGGAGGCATCATAACAGAGCCCCCCACCACGATGTTTCCTGGGACCAGCCCTCGGACAAGCCTCTCTCCACTCAAAATGTGAAACACCAGGCATCAAACGTTTGTTCTCTTGCCTAGTAGCTATGCAATTTAGGGAAAGTTACCTAAACTCTATGCCTTAGATTTCTCAACTGTTAAATAGGGGGCAGAGGAGTTGACGAGCTGGCGTTTCCGTGGTGGCTGAGATGGTTCCCTCACCTTTAAGTCCTTGCTCAGAGGACAAAACAGAAATTATGAGAAGAAGAAATATATAATCTTTATATATACAGATTTTTTTTTATTATAAAAATATGTAGTCTCTTCTATTGACCCATATAATACATTCCCAATGCTTGCTCTATTTCTTCCAATTTTCTTCAGCTTAAAAAAATTTCTTTCGGCATTTCTGAAGTTGCAATCCACGGGCAACAAATACTCTCAATTTATACTTGTTGAAATATGGATCCACACTGCCACAAGCTTTTGCAGAATATAGAATTCTAGGATAATGGATTGACAATTGTTCTTTTTCCCTTTCCAGCACCTTGAAGGTAGCTTTCTGTTGTCTCCTTGCCTTCACGCTTTTCAAAGAGAAGACGGTTGTCATATGTATCAATGTTCCCAGTATGCGATGCTCATTTTTCTTTAGCTGCTTCCAAGAATTTTTCTTCCTTTTTGACTTTTGGCAGCTTTCCTAATGCAATATCTAAATGAGGCTTCCTCTGTCGATAGCCTACCTGAATTGAATGAGCTCCTTGGATTGGAAAGTTTGTGTTTTCCAGGACATTTTTAACATTATTATTTTCTCTCTTTTTTTTTTTCTTTATTGATTTCAGAGAGAGAGGAAGGGAGGGAGAGAGAGAGAGAAACATCGATGAGAGAGAACATCAATCGGCCACCTCCTGCAGGCCCCCTGCTAGGGATCGGGCCCACAACCTGGGCATGTGCCCTGACCAGGAATCGAACTGGTGACCTCTTGGTGCATGGGTCAACACTCAACCACTAAGCCACACTGGCTGGGCTAACATTATTTTTTTAATATTGTTTTTTCCCCACTCTTTCTACTCTCCTTCTCGGACTACAACTAAATACAGGACAGGGCAAAAGTAGGTTTAGAGTTGTTCATATGGAAAATAATACAACAATTAATAGGTAATAAATAATACAAGAATAAACTCTCTGTTTCATGGACTCACAACTGTTAATCTACTTTTGCCCTGTATATGTTAAATCACTGATTCTTGAGTCTCTGTTTTTATTCAAGCCTTTTTTCCTCTGTTCTTCAGAATGGGTAGTTTCTATTTTCCAAGTTTACTTATATGTCATAACTTTTTAATTTCAAGTACTTCCATTTTTTAATTTTTATTTCTTTTTTCCCAGGGGTTTTTTTTGTGTGTGTGTGTATTTATTTATTTATTTTATTTATTTATTTATTTATTTTTGTTACAAATGTTTCTCCTTTTTCCCCCTCCCTATCCCACCCTCCACCCCAACCCCTAATTTTTTTTTCCATTTTTTGATCAGATAGAATGGGAGGGAGAGAGAGGAATAAAGAGAGAGAGAGAGAGAGAGAGAAACATCGACATGAAAGAGACACATCGAGTGGCTGCCTCCCGCAGGACCAACCAGGGCCGGGGACAAATCACAACCGAGGTACATGTCCTTAGCGGGAACCGAACCCGGGTCTCTCCGGACCACAGGCCATTGCTCTAACCACTGAGCCAAACTGGCCAGGGCCCAACCCCTAATTTTTAATCATACAATACCTACTGGATTCATTTTTGTACTATCCACTTCTCTGTTGATATTACCTATCTATTTATTTATTATGACTATATTTTTCTCTAAGTTTTTGAGCATATTTAGAATAGATGTTTTAAAGTCCTAGTCTGCTCATTCCAATATCTCAGTTCTTTTCTACTGACTGCTTTTTCTTTTGACTGTGGAGTGTATTTTTCTGTTTCTATATATGTCTCATAATGTTTACAGATTGCAAGACATGGTGATTTACATACTGTGGAAAGTGTAGATGCTGCTATTAGAAGGGCACTCGGATAACATGTAATCCATTGTTTTGCATTTACAAATTTTAGAAGGAAATCTATGGGGACAAGGTATTTACCAATGCACACAGATAGTTGTGGCAGACCGACACTGAAATCTTCCGAGCTGAGACTCAGCGCCTTCCCAATTTTCCAGCTTGAAAACACTGTTTTTTTACTTCTGCTACATTTCTCTCTTAAATAAGGCTTTCTCTTCTTAAAGAAGGCATACTAAGCCCTCTCCTGATTTCTGTACCTTAAAAATCATTCACCCATTCATCTTGCTCTGGGGCGCTACTGCTGTTGCTGCTGCTAATGGCATCTGATGCGACAAGCACCTGCCGTTTGCCAGGACCATGCCAACACTACGCTGTGCAGACATTGTACCTACTTTATCTCACACCAAATCGTGTCTTCTTTTGGAAGCTTGAACATCACTCTGTCTGCTGGCAGGATTCAATACTCCCATTTCTATATGTCCAAACCACATGCATGTATAACACAGTACTGATGACAGTGCATTGCAGTAATTGGTTTAGGTGAACACCTTTACCATTAGGTTCTAAGTCTTTCAAGGGCCAGAGGAGCCTGCTATGTCCGTAACACCCCGCACAGTGCCAGGCACGCAGTAGTTGGCAGAAAATCCTGGGTTCCAGTGGCCTCTGGTGAAAGGGAAGAGCCCACCTTTGGGCTAGTTACATGCCAGTATTCCTGGCCTTGTCAGCAAGCGGCAGCTCAAAGGTCACTATATCCTTGGCCCTATGAAGCAGAGGGCCAACTCTCCACTCAGCATCTACTTGGAGCTTTGTTGCCATGGACACCTGACAACATTCTTAAGAGAGGGCCAAGATAATCCCCACCCTCCCGCTCAGCCTGGTCCCATCAGTGGCCAGACCTGGAGTGCTGACAGGTGTGGAATGTCCATCAGGCCCTTGCAGCTGGGCCAGCCCAGAGGCTTGTGGCTTCTGGGCCCCAACGCTAAAGTATCAAGTCACAAACAAACTGGAATGAAGGGCTCCTAAGGTCAGGCTTCCCAGAATGGGGTGGGGGAGAAATAGAAATATCAGCCCTCATGGCCCCCAGTCCAGATGCTTCTGCTTCAATGAAGGCTGGAGACTCCAAGCCAGGACTACAGCAACCAGATGCAAACTGCACAGGGGCACGGCTTCACTGGGGAGGGGTGCTGAGGACAGGGCGGCCACGCTCCAGCTTGTAACACATTCATTCAGTCATTCACGTCACAAACATGGATTACCCACAGTTCTGTAGTCAGGAGTAGGCATAATCCCACAGCACAGCAGCTAAGAGAAAAAGCTCTGGATTCAGACAACTTAGACTCACACCCAGGTTCCCCCATTCGGTTGCATAACTTTCTACAAGTTGCATAAATTCTCTGCACCTCGGTTTCCCATTCCTAACACGTACATCATAACTAACACAAAGGGTTGTTTTCACTTAAACGAGTAATGCACATAAAATGTGTAGCCCAGTGTCTGGCATATCATAAATGCTCAATAGGTATTACTAGTTATTATTATCAAGCCCTGGGACTGCATCTGAGAGATTAGGGTGAAAAAAACAACAACAACAACAACAAAAACCAGTCCCTGCCCTTAAAGAACTCTTAGGAAGTAGTGGAAGAGATAGACCAACATATAATCTTTTCTGGAGTGATTTGACCACGGCAGCTGCAAGAAGAAAGTAACTTCTCCTGCCTAGAGAAGTTACAGCAAGTTTCCTGAAGATTACAGTCCACGCACTTGACCTCAGAGGAACCCCAGGGTTCAGAGAGCAGAGGGGCATTCAGGTAGAAGTGAGAGTGTGTGAAAGGCATACCTCTGTAGGAGAGTCCAGCATATCTGACATGGTAAGGGGAGTGACAGAAAACTAGCATGAAGCTGTAGAGGTAACTGAAACCAAATTGAACAATTTTGTTTTCCATAACCTGGAACGGATCCCCATGGAAGTTGATAAGCAGGAAAGGGACACAGGTCAAGTTCACTTTCATGCTTACATTTCTTCTCCCTCCGTGGAAATAGGAGCTTTCTCCCACTCCACAGGCAGTGAAAAGTATGGCGAATTCCTTTTCCTCTTTCCTCATTCACTCTAAACTGTGAGTGACTAATAAAGCACGGGACAATGTTTCACCAGGAGAACTTACAGTTCACTAAGGGACAGTTAAAGCCTGGGCATCGCCCTGGCCGGTTTGGCTCAGTGGTTAGAGCGTCGGCCCACAGACCAAAGAGTCGCGGGTTCAATTCCGGTCAAGGGCATGTACCTTGGTTGTGGTTCAGTCTCCGGCCCTGGTTGGGATCATGCGGGAGGCAAGCAACTGATGTGTCTCTCTCACAGTGATGTTTTTCTCTCCCTCCCCCTCACATTCTATCTGAAGACAAATAAAAAATATCCTTGGGTAAGGATTTTTTTTAAAAAAATCTGGGCATCAACTAGGAGATGAAGGAAGTCTTCTGATCCATGGAAATGGCAAAGTCCCTTGTCCCCCTTCCTAGTTTTTACCCCATCCCCCATAGAAGGGGACCTTTTCTTTCTTCTCTCTCCTTTCCCATACAAAGAAATCATGACCTTCAGTTACCCGTGACGACCATGGCGACCAGCTGGGATAACTAAACTCAGTTCTGAGTCACCTTTGAGGAGTATGTGAAATTGAAGACTTCTTCTGTCATCTGATAGCAACAGCTCGTTTTAGAGAATTACTGAACACCTGAACTACGTGAGAATGTGGAAAAGGTAAGAAGGACCAACTCTCGGTAACCTTGGTATTACTTTAGATGTCCGTCCACGGTGACTTGAAAGTTGACATTATTTAACCCTCTTGGGATGCTTGGGAATGGAGTCTATGAGTAATAGTATGACAGACGGACTCTAAGGTGACTCCCCCGACCTATGACCCCGCCTCCTGCTGTGCGTGCCCTTGACGGTCGCTTGATTCTAACCAATAGAAAATGGCAAAAGTCGTGAGATGTCACTCCCTCTATTTCACTACATTAGATGTGTCCACTTTCCTAGCAAACAAGCTGTAGAGACTCTCCTTGGTGGCTTAATGAAGGAATTGAATAAGTCGGAAAAGCCATGTGGTCAGGAACTGTGGGTGGCCTCCAGAGGACAACCAGCCAGAATCCAGGGTCCCCTTCACGCAGCCGCAAGCCTGACCCAGCCCCCACACTCTGCCGCATTCTGTGGACAACCTGGGGAGGATTAAACTGAAGCCTCTCAGACAAAGCCGTGGCCATGCACAGACCATCAAGCCCAGGCGGTCTCCTGTCTGTCCTTGCCTTCCTGTCCCTCCCATCTACTCCTTCCCCAGGAATCCCAGGGAAACAGTTCTCATGCTCACACATCACTCACACCAGAAAATAAGGAAGCCAGGAGGAGAAACTGCAAAATCTGATCTGCCTGGTTGAAACCAATTCTCATTACAGTGATTTACATGCATCAAATTTGCATATCATATCATATTTAAGATGAACTTTTGCACATTTTTTTTTTTATTCCAGCCTTAAATTCTTTTTTTTTTAATCCTCACCCAAGGATATTTTTCCATTGATTTTTCAGATAGAGTGGAAGGGAGGGAAGGAGAGAGAGAGAAACATGGATGTGAGAGAAACACATCAATTGGTTGCCTCCCGCTCGACCCCAACCAGGGCTGGGGATCGAACCGCAACTGAGATACGTGCCCTTGACTGGAATCCAACGCAAAACTGGTCCGTGGGCTGATGCTCCAACCGCTGAGCCAAACCGGCCAGGGCTAGCCTTAAATTCTCTATGGAAGTTGAGCCTCCCTGGTTTTCTCCCCGAAGTAACAAAGCTTTAAAACAAAAATGAAAAGACCTGCAACGTCCAATGGATTTATTCCAACTCGTGAACCTTGGAGAAGGGCCGGTACCCTTGGCTGGCTCCCTCCCTCAGCAGTAATGGCCGCTGCTGTGAAGACGCTTCTTTGAATAAGAAATAGGATTTTAATGGTGCGCTCCGCAGAGCCCAGGGCAAGAGTCTGAGTAGCACCTGTAAACCTGTAACCCCGGCCAGGGTCTGCCAAATGGTGGTTTTGGAGTCTGTCATTTTCCACCAGCAGAACGATTTTTAAGGTGGAAAGAAAACCCGCCTCTGGGATTAGGCCACACCTGTCCATCAGACTTGGCGGCCAAACCCTGAACGGGTATGTCCCGTCACCTGGCCCCTATAAAATCTAATAACAGAACTGCTTCAGATAAGGACCAAGCGTGGCAAAGAGTATCTCCTCGTCCTGGACAATGATCAGGAAAAGCCGGTTTTATGAGCTGTGCTAGCACACTGTGTCTTGTGATTAATCCATCTCAGGAAAACGACTTGAAGAGGCAATTAAAGGCAGCTTAGGAGAGCTATTTTGCATTGTCTCTTTATTCTGTTTCTGGCAACAATTGTACCTGTCAGGAAAGCTATGAGAAACTATCGATTTCTACAGCTTGAATTTTCCGAGGGGAGATGGCTGTCAGTTTCCAGGTGGCAATCCCAATCGGCCACAGAGATGGAGACCACTGAGCTGTGTGGCTCCAGCTCCAGGTCATATATTCCTGGGTCCTCCCTGCCCCTCCTGGTGACCTTTTGCTCGGGGACATAAAAGCCACCACCTCTAAGTACAGATGAAGCAAATACATTCCATCCTGGGAGAAAATCTCATCAAAAGCAAGAAGGAAGAGAAGGAGAAATGCTTCCTGTCTATCAAATAAAACTATTTTCCTGGTTTAAAATGGCAAGCACGCCCGGCCGGTGTGGCTCAGTGGTTGGGCGTCGACCCATGCACCAAGAGGTCGCCGGTTCGATTCCCGGTCAGGGCACATGCCCAGGTTGTGGGCCCGATCCCCAGTGGGAGGCATGCAGGAGGCAGCCAGTCGATGTTCTCTCTCATTGATATTTCTCTCTCTCCTTCTCCCTTCCTCTCTCTCTAAAATCAATAAAGAAAAAAAAATTGTTTAATGGAAAGCACTTAGAGGCCAATGAGCAGAATAGGGGTTTCCTTCAAGGCAATGACTTTCCCTCCCTTTGATCAACTCTGTCCAAGTCGGTAACAAAGCAGATTCGTAGGAGGAAAACCCAGATCCATTAACCCTCCCATTTAATGCTTTTCCGGAAAACAGGGACTGCCCCAGTGTAAATCACTGAAGAAACAGATAATAAACCGGAGAAAAAGAACAGCTCCCAGCATCCAACCCTGAGGCCGACGGATGCTCGGGGGAGGCCCAAGCTGTCACGAGAGCAAAGTAAACACTCGGAGTGTGGACCAGATGGGTCCTCCTGGTTACTACTCCTCAGTGGTAAGCTGATGGCTCAGATGTCATCTGCAAGGGAAAGGCCTGGATCCGCCTGCAGCTCAGGTTCCGTCACTCCAGCCTGGGTAGGGTTCCAGTGTGTTAGGACGCCCACTGACCTTCGGTCAGGACATGAGCTCAGGGCTCTCAGGGGTGGCCAGAGCCAAAGCTGAGAAGTCAGGAGACAAGTTCCGCAGGCCCCTAAATTGTTCTGCTGGAATCATAGACACTTGCCAAACCAGACATGGTTCCACGGATACCTTGGCCTGGTTTAGGTGTCCAGGGACCCATGGAGCCCCGCCTGGGCCACCCAGGCTGAGAAATGCATCCGTGCCCACACAGCCCCACTGCCCTCTTTTGCAAACATGCGCGATTGAATTGGGCCTTAGGAAGGTAACGTCTTAAATCCAGTCTGCCCTCGCCAGGCTGCACACCTCTGGCCTCAGGAAAGCGTTTCTGTGCTCATCCCCCCAGTTCCGTTCCCAAAACCCCACCACAAATGCCCCACTTATATATAAATATATATTTTTTTAAATATGTTTTTATTGATTTTTTTTTAGGGATAAAGGAAGGGAGAGATAGAAACATCTACGTGAGAGAAACATCCACTGGCTGCCTCCTGCACGCCCCCTACTGGGGACCAAGCCTGCAACCCGGGCATGTGCCCTGACCAGGAATCGATCCTGGACCTCTCAGTCCATGCAACAATGCTCAATCCACTGAGCTACACTGGCTGGGCCCTCATCATATTTTATATATGCAAAAACTGATGCTCAGAGCAGTTAAGTGACTTTCCCAAGGGCACACAGCCAATGAAGCTCAGAAATGTAATTCTGAATCTGGCCCATCTGACTGTGGACTGTGCACTCATTTTCTCTTACAACATTGTCTTTTTAGCCTCATAAAATATTAGGATCAAAAGGGACCTTGGAGATCATCTAGTCTGAACCGTTTGAGGCCCAGAGAGGTTAAGTCATTTGCCGCAGGTCACTCAGCTGGTCTGTGGTAGAGTTAAGAACGTGTTTCTCCTAACTCCCATTCCAGAGCTTCTGACATCACCCCAGCTGCTCAGAAGAGCCATAACTGTGTGTGATATTATCCTATAAAATCAAGTCGTTAAGAAACAGAGCAAAATATTTGGGAAACAAGGTTAGCATGCTTTGTCCTCCCAAAGCAGCTGCAGGTGCAGAAATCCACTCAGGAATCACACGCAGGAGGCAGCCAGCTCTGCAGACTTCCAGATGCTCCTCTCATGGCATGGAGGAGGCCTGAACTGGAGGAGCAGGAACCCTTGGGAGAGCTTCCATTCAATCCGTCAAAACCTGTCCTCCAGAGCAGAGGGTTAACTGAGAGCAGTAACGAGACTTTCATGGCCATCCTTGTGAAATTATTCGTCCAAAGCCTCTGCTGTATGTGTCTTTACACCTCAGTAGATTTACTGCCCATAAGCATCTCTCCATCGTCCTGTGAAGTGGGCTGTCCTGTAGTCAGTATTTTCAGGATGGGTATATGGACACTCGGAGGAGATAAGATACTTGACAGTACTTTAAGGGCCAAAGAGATGTGTCATCACAGCCTCCAAGCCACTGGGCTTGACCAAGAATGGGTTGCTTGGTTCATGTCTCTCCCGGATGACTTTTCCTTTTGTCTCTTCCTCGTCTTCGTTCTTGTTACTCCTCCCTCCACTCTGTATGCTCCCCTGCAACCTTCCCCTGGATCATCCAACTCCTTCCATCCAGAAGACCCACTCAGTTTCTGGAAAGGAGGAAGGCATCTCATTTGGATGAGAAGAGCGTGTGGCCCAGGCCCCCAAGACCTGCTTTGACAACCCTACGCTGTTTGATCTCCAGAGAGAGGCTGGAGTTCTCTGCGTTTCTCTTTTCCATTTTGGAAAACGAGGATGATATTCAGGGTCTCTGTCAATGATGACATGTTGTGATTTGCCCCAGGCTACTCTCCTTTGTCCACTCACTCCCCTCCAGCACTTTCTAGCATTGCTGTGAAATTTAGTCATTCATTACACTCACCTTACACAGTAATTGCTTCCCATACATAGTCTCATCTTGCTAATAAATGTGTGACCTCTTGAAGGCAAGACACAGGCTAATATTTCTGGTTTCTTCTCTGCAGCCCTTCACATAATCTAATTGCTCAGAAGACCAATTAGATTAATTAATTGGTTTTACTCACAAAGGTCTAGCCTCCATGGTAGCCACTGAGTAAAGAATTAAAACAAGGCCCCTGCTGCTCATCTGTCCTCATTTTGCATCATTTTTCACCTTCTTGCTCTGCTGCAACTCTAAATGCCTCCTTGGCAACCTGTCAAAATACATCCCACCTTTGGCTTTTGCACTTGTTGTGCCCTCTACCTGGAACATCATGCCCTAGACATGCATGCATCTGCTCCCTGTCCTATTCAGGCCTCTGCTCAAATACACGATCAGAGAGGCCTTCCCTGGCCACCCTCTATCAAATGACACCTGTTCCAAGAGTTGTTGTCGCCCTTACTTAGCTTAAGTCTTCTCCACAGCAATTCTCAACACCTGACAAGTTTGTTTATTGACTACCCCATTAAAAAGTAAGATCCATGAGGGCAAAAATGTTATGGCGCCCATATTTTTATATTGCCAATGCCTACAGCAGGCTTGGTCCAGAGTAAACAGTGTATGTTTGTTGGATGGATGGATGGATGGATGGATGGATGGATGGATGAATTGATAGATGGATGGATGTGTAGATGGGTGTGGGGGGGGTGGATGGATGGATGAATGGGTAGGCGAATAGGTGGATGGATGGATGGATGGATGGATGGATGGATGGATGGATGGATGGATGGATGAATGGATGGATGGATGGATGGATGGTTGTTTGGGTATATAGATGGATGGGTGGGTTGGTGGATGGGTGATGAATATGCAAATGGATAGATGGATAGGTGGATGGATGGATGGATGAATGGATAGATGGATAGGTGGGTGGGTGGGTGGGTGGATGGATGGATGGATGGATGGATGGATGGATGGATGGATGGATGGATGAATGGATAGATGGATAGGTGGATGGATGGATGGATGGATGGATGGATGGATGGATGGATGACTAGAACTGAAAATTTGAAAACTATTAGGAACCAAGACAGTCACACTATCTCTTTCTCTGTACATCTACTCTTGCCCCCTCCCAACTTTATATCTCTCAAAAGAGCACATTATATTGACCTCATGTTCATTTCTGGCCCAGGTAGCTATGCCTTGATGGGAATGAGAACATATTCTGTGCAGATTCTTTGGGCAGAGGGTGAGAAATAGGAAGGGCTCCTGGGCATAGGGGCAATACATAAAGGACTTGCAACGGGTTCAATATGAAAGATTAGCAGAGAATCCTGAAGCAAATGAGAAAGTTCAAAAAAGCACAGAGGAACAGGTACCCTGACTTGGATCCTTGAACAAAAAGAGGACATTAAGGGGGAAATTGGTGAAGTCGAAATACAAATTTGTTAATAGTAACTGTGTATGTTTTTGCTTTCCAAACAACCACCAACTCTCCAACACCAGTTTGGGTGCCTACTATCCAATTCAGTTCTGACACTAAATATCCACAGTTCGCACAAACCCCATGGGTTAAAGGCTCAGTCTCAAGTAACTACCCTCACTTCAAATATCAGCTGAAAATGGGGTGCTCCGGCTACCTACACTTCTGCTGGACCAACTACAAATTTGAGGGTTCCACAATACCCTCCCCAGGTTTGACAGTTCACTAGAAAACTCATAGAACTCAGGAAAGCACTTAACTTACAATTGTCAGACTATTATAAAGGGTACACTTCTAAAACAGCCAAGCGGAAGAGATGCACAGGGCCAAGTAGGAGGACTGAGGACCAGGGGGATGGTGCCCAGCTTCCGTGCCCTCTCCAGGTAAGCCACTCTCCCAGCATCTGGATGGTTTGCACAAAACAGATGCTCTCCTCATCTTGTTGTTCAAGGGTTTTTATCCAAGTTTTATTAGGTAGGCATGATTGATTAAATCATTGGCCATTGGTGATTGAACTCCATCTCTAGCCCCCTCACTCCCCAGAGGTCAGGAGATGGGACTGAAAATTCCAAACTTCTAATCACACTTAGTTCCTCTGGCAACCAGCCCCCAACCTGAAGCTGTCAAGACACCACCACAAATTACCTCATTAGTGTAAACTCAGGTATGGTCAGAAAGAGGCTTATTAAGAATAACAAAAGATGCTCGGTTGGTGTGGCTCAGTAGTTGAGCATGGACCCATGCACCAAGAGGTCGCCGGTTCAATTCCTGGTCAGGGCACTTGCCCAGGTTGTGGGCCCGATCTCCAGTAGGGGGTATGCAGGAGGCGGCCAATCAATGTTCTCTCTCATTGATGTTTCTATCTCTCTCTCCCTCTCCCTTCCTCTGTCTCTAAAATCAATAAAGAAAAAGAAAAAAAGACACTCCTATCACTCAAGAAATTCTAAGCGTTTTAGTAATTCTGCCAGGAACTGAAGACAAAACTGAATGTTTCTTTTTTACTAGATCACAGTAATATGCCAATAGAGGTTTCATAGACTGGGCAAATGTACCAAGGTGATGTAAAATATTAACATTGAGAGAGAGTGGGTGAGGGGCATAAGGGCACTCTCTGTACTATCTTCCCAACATTTCTGTAAATCTAAAATTGTTCCAAGATAAAAAGTTGCTTATATATCCACTTTTGCCCTAACTCTGTCCAAAGCCCATGCACCAAAGCAACTGATATCTCCACTTTCTTGAAATGGCCAATCCCAGGCATTCCATCACACCTCCCTTCCCACCTGCACTCTTCAGGAGGGCGCTACCATGACGCTTTGGGTCCTTCTTCCCCTTCTCTAGTTCTGATGGGTCTAGAACTGAAGTCTCTAAAGTAGGGATCAGCAAACGATGGACTGTGGGCACAAGCTGGCCCGCAGCCTGTATTTGTAAATAAAGTTTTATTGAAATGCAGCCATGCTCATTCATTTACATATCGTCTGTTGCTGCTAGCACACAAGGATGGCAGAGCTGAGTAGTTGCAACAGAGACAGTATGGCCTAAAAAACCCTAAAATGCTTACTACCTGGGCCTTCCCTCCCCAACCAGGTACTACTCTAGGAAGCTGAACTCTATGGTTTCCTTGAGCTACAGGTGAGAGCGCTGCTGCCAGAGAAAGACTCTCCCTCTCTCTATCTTTCTCTCTCTCTCTCTCTCTCTCTCTCTCTCTCTCTCTCTCTCTCTCTCACACACACACACACACACACACACACATTGCTACAGACTGAATGTGTCCCCCCTCCACCAAAATCCCTATGTTAAAACCTAACCCTCTAGTGACGGTGTTTCGTGGTAGAGTCTTTGGGAGGTGATTAGGTCATGAGGGTGCAGCCCTCATGAATGGGATTAGTGCCCTTATAAAAGAGGCCCCAGAGAGCTCCCTTCTGCCGTGGGAGGACGTAGTGAGGAGAGGGCTGTCTATGAAACACAAGGCGGGCTCTCATCAGGCAACCTTGATGCCGGCACCTTGGTCTCTGACTTTCAGCCTCCAGAACTGTGAGCAATACATTTCTGTTGTTTATAAGTCGCCCAGTCTATAGTATTCTGTTCCGGCAGCCTGAATGGACTAAGACACACACATACACAGTACTCTATAAAGAGAGCAAATCAATTAGATTTTCCTGAGCACCACTTAGCATTAAGGGAGGCTTCTGAGCTGCAGGAGAGCTCTCACCGGTGGTCACAGTTTGAAAACACCATAATGGAAGGAGCTTTTTAACTCCCCCCCCCCCCCATGGAGTGCCTCCTTGCAGGGTGCCTGGCTGGCCCTCTCAGATGCTTCCTTTCATGCAGCTGTCAGCAGCGGGAGTATTTGTTTTCCTATGCAGCAGGCAACACGAGGGCTGACTTTTCTTTCCAGTTCAGTTTTCCTTAAAAAGGCAGTCTCCCCACCAGCTTCAGGTTGCTGTCTGAACTAGAGACGAAGCACAGAATCAGTTCTGGCCAAAAGCTCCTCGAGGAAAGGGTGTGGTTTGTTCTTTGAATCCCTAGCATTCGTGCAGTAACTGAGAAAGAGTTGTTGCTCCATGCAAGTTTCTTCGTTGAACTAGTTTGACTTAAAATAAATGACTGAATCACATTTCACATCTAATGTCATCCACATGTCCCCTTTTCATCAGCTCGAGGGACAGACGAGGCTACTTCTATTATCCCAGTGAATGCTTTAATATCTGACTCCAGTCTGCCTAGATTTGAAGGCTGGTACAAAAACATAACAGCTGTGTGACCTTGGGCAAGTTACAGAACCTCTCTGTACCTCCAATTTCTCATCTGTTAAATAGGAATGATGGTACCGCCTTTAAAAAATTGTGATAAGGATTACACGTCAAGTATCTGAAATCATGTCAGCAACTATTATTAATAAGAAAATCAATCTCTTTTTTTAATAGTTTATTGATATTTTAGAGAGAGAGGAAGGAAGAGAAACATCGATGTGAGAGTTGAACATCGATAGGCTGCCTCCTGCACACACACCCCCCTCCCCCCCACCAGGGATCAAGCCCACAACTCTACTGGGAATCAAACCGGCAACCCTTTGGAGCATGGGATGTCCAACCAATTGAGCCACACTGGCCAGCGCAAGAAAATCAATCTTTTATCATACATCCATGCCACTGCCTATGAACCATCTAAGAACCTAGGAGCTTCTTCAGTCCACAGGAGTTAGTTGGTCCTCACCCCAAACGCCAGGTGGAGGGAAATAAGTAGTCAGTGGTCACCAGAAGTTAAGTGAATGAATGAAAGTTTGCCCACTAGAAGGTGTCCATTTTGAGTGGCCATTTTTTATGGTTTCTGAACAGTGTCGCAGTTAAAATGGTTCTACCCAGAAAGAATATGTAATATGATGTCCTTGGGTCCTTCCAGAGAATCTGTAATAATCCCAGACTTGTATAGCCAAGATCATAGCTTTTTCAATTCACAGCTTTTAAAAGGCATTGAGCTCAAAACAGCATCACGTCGCCCTGGCCAGTGTGACTCAGTTGGCTGGACGTTGACCCATGTACCAACTCTACCCTCATTCCATTGGTCAAAAAGTGCCAATGGGCTGCTTAATAGAATTCCTTCTGCAACATGGGGCTGGTAAGAGGAAATAGTGAATATTTTGAACAAATTATTGTATCCACCACAGTAGCCAATGTTTACAATTTGACAGATTTCACAGAAAAATCAAGATTTTCAGGCTTTCTTGACAAGCAAACAAAATCAAAATACCTGGCCATCGGGGACTGTTTCTACATGTCAGGAATAAGCTGGAGCTGAGTTTCAGCTATGCCTTTTAGGCAGAAGTTCTTCTGACCAGTTCGCCACATTCCCCACCCTGCCTGCTCAGTCATTTGTGTTACCCGCCAGGCTGGAATTATGCAAATAAATGCATCACCCTCAAGCACCAGGAAGCAACTGAAGAGATGAAGGCTGGGGTGACTGGATCAGATCTCCTTTTCAGACCATTTAATTTGAGAGTCTGGAGTTAAGGGATACCCCAGAACAGAGCCAAGAACACCAGTCAGGAGGCGATTGCAATAATCCCTCATCTAGCATGAGGAATATAGTTTCATGGTTTGTTTTTTTTCTTTATTGATTTTAGAGAGAGAGGGAGAGAGAGATGGAAACATCAATGAGAAAGAACATTGATTGGCCGCCTCCTGCACACCTTCCACTGGGGATCAGGCCCACAACCTGGGCATGTGCCCTGACCGGGAATCGAACTGGCGACCTCTTGGTGCATGGGTCAACACTCAACCACTGAGCCACACCAGCCGGGCAGGAATATAGTTTTAAAAAAATAGAGACCAGAGACAAAGGCTCTACTCACTAGCACAAATTTGTGGAGCAGTCTAGAGCCAACAGAAGGATGCTTCTGCCAGTGGCCTTGAGGGAAGGAGGGCATGCTGGAGCCAGAAAGCCTGCGTTTAAAGAGTGATCCCCACTCTACGCCCCAAAAGAAAACTACCTGCCTATCAGGGAACTGAAGCTGGACCCCCAGTGGTACCTCTCTGGGTGCTGGTGGAAAGGGAGACATTCTAATAGGTGCCATTAAATAGTTATTCCCACTCCTATTGTCTCCATCCCATCCCCCACCAGCCTCCCTCCCTCGATGACCCAAACTGCTGTTGGCCTAAATTAAGTTTTCAAAAGGCGAAGAGGTTCTGTGCTGATTTTTGCTGAAGAGCACTGAATTCAATAAAACATAATTATTGATTTAATTAAAATAGTTGCTCTGTGAGAAGTGAAGCTTTTTTAATAGCCAGCAGAGACAGAAGAGCCTTCATTCATTTCGTAGCTTCTGAAACAAATTGGGCTGCCTTTTCTTTTCTTTTTTTTTTTTTTTTTAATAGGCCGATTCTAAGTGCGGCTTTGAAACGAATCCTCCAGCCATTCATAGCCACTAATTCAACCAGTGAATAAGGTGTCTTTCTCACTGGCTGCCTCTAAAGGACAGAAAGAGGAGGTGCTATGAGCCCCAAGCTCAGACTATGAGATGAATAATTCATGGCCCTTCTTCTGGGGCCCCTCTGTGTGCCTTCTGCTTCCTTATACTTACATTGGAAAGGGGACTTAGGGCTGGGGACTATTCTGCATCAGGGGCTCCCCGTCTTCTCTTCACCTAGTCCAGAGGACTTGCCCTAGAGGGCCAGCAGCCCTTGGAGATGGCTAGACCCTGGCTCCCCACCATCAGGCAGGGTGAGACCCCTCCAGGGCTGAGCTCAGGGGAAAATGTATGGAAACCAGGAGAGCAGATGGACAGGTGTACTCCTTGTCACGCTGAAATGGGACCTCTAAGGGCAAGAGAAAGCCTGACCTCCCTCTCCCGCTCCCCCTCCTTCCCTAACTGCACCACAGATGGGCCTCGGGCCGTGAGGGTGCACAGACATCGTTTCTGCTAAGGAAAGAGGATAATCGTGCATTGCGTCCTCGGAGAAGACATTAATGAGGTGAGGACACATTTTTAATTAAATGTCTATGTCAATTATGAATCCACTCCTCCTGGAAAGATAGTGCTTTATTCTAAATGGGAGACGAGGCAGTGTATATCTGAATGCATGCACACACATGCACACACTCACACACTCTCCCTTTCCTCGGACCCCGGGAAGACCCCTCAGTGCCAACTGCAGCCCAGGCGTGGAGCCAAAGCTGCGTGTCCTTGCAGCCCGAGTGCGTGTCTCCGAATCCCTATGGGCTCCGGTCTCCAGCCTGCACCTGAGACAGCGGGACGTGTGTGCATTCCCCGGGCACCTACGTGGCCCTGTTTCAACAAGAAACAATGGAGTGGAGGTTTTAGGAACTTTAAGCTGGTGTGTTCAAGAATTCCCTGGGGTAGAGGTGACACACACAGGCTGACTATGGGAGGCACTGTCCAGCGAACTGCCCCCACCCTTCCTGCTCCCTGCCTGTCTCCGCTCCCTGGTGGGCGCAGCAGCTCCCGTGTTTGCCTCGGGTTCGCGGTGCCTCTCCCACTGGGCCCCCGAGTCTAGTGACAACCTCCCGGTGTCATCATTGAATGCCACCAACCTGCTGTTGGATTGTTTTTCAAATGAAACTAAAACAATCGTACTAAGCATTAAATAAAACTAGTATTTATTGAGTACTCTCTGCCAGGCACTACCCTAAGAACAGATCATTGATTATCCTGATCAATCCTCACCCCAGCTCCTATGGAACAGTTGATATGATTCTTTTTTTTTTTTTTTATCCTCACCCGAGGACATTTTTGCATTTATCTTCAGATAGAGTGGGAGGGAAAGAGGGAAGAAGAGAGAGAGAGAAACATCGATGTGAGAGAGATACATCTATTGGTTGCCACCCACATGGCCCCAACCAGGGCCAGGGACAAACTGCAACCGAGGTACATGCCCTTAGCGAGAACTGAACCCGGGACTCTCTGGTCCATGGGCCAACGCTCTAACTGCTGAGCCAAACGGGCCAGGGCTGATATGATTCTTATTACACCCATTTACAGATCAAAAATAGTAACTGGCAAAGATAAAATTCAAATTCTGCTCTGTTTGATCTCACCACATTGCTTGTCTAGGACTTTCTTATGCTAAACCTATTATTATTATTTTGCAAATGAGAAAATCAAAGCATAGAGACATTAACTTGTCCAAAGGGCCACAGCAAGGAAGTAAAAGATGGGATCTGAACAAACCACCAGGATCCACAGTCCACGCACATACCCACTGCCCTCAGCTCAGAGTATCAGAGCCAGTATTTCCACCCCACCCACAGTGCGATAAGGTAGACCAGAAGGCTGCATGTCCCCAGTCATTTTCATAAATAAATCAGGCTCTTGGTAGACGGACAGGCTGTCATGTTTTCCTCAGAGTCATATGAGACCTCATCAGTATTTTAGGAACAAGTTTCCATTTCTTTCCATCACCTGAACTTTATTCTGGGCCCTCTGCCCTCATTCCTCATTCCAAAGCTCCTTGGGAAACAAGGAGGGATTCGGCTTTCTTATAAGGAGTCTTCAGGTATCACAAGGAACAAGGACAGCACTCCCCCAAAGCCAAACGTGCTCTCCTGCTCTAGGAAAGGCCAAGTCTCGCCCACCTACTCACCCTGTATAGGAAGAGACCAGTGAAGTGGGGGAGAGCTCTCCAAACATTCTGAAATCACAACTGGGGCCAACGCAAGTTCACCAAGGTCAGAAGGAGGCGCTGTGGAGACGTTCATTTCAGATCATATCAACTGTGCTAACTGTATCTTTCCTTTTTGTTGTTGTTAATCCTCACCCGAGGATATTTTTTCCATTGATTTTTAGAGAGAGTGGAAGGGAGAAAGGGAAGGGAGAGAGAGAGAGAGAGAGAGAGAGAGAGAGAGAGAGAGAGAAACTTTAATGTGAGAGAGACACATCAATTGGTTGCCTCCTACACTGAAGCCGGAGATCGAACCTGCAAACCAGGTATGTGCCCTTGACTGGGAATCAAGCCCTCAACCCTTCGGTGCATGGGCCAATGCTCTAACCACTGAGCAACACCAGCCAGGGCAATTGTATCGTGTTTGTACATAGGGAACCATATGCAATAACATTTCAAGAGCAAATGTCATTTCTTCTATAAAAAGAACTATGTCAACAGCTGTAAATGGCTTCTGGCCTTTCCTCCTTAAGCCAAGGTGTCCTGTGTGGGAAAGACACCCTTGGGATGATTTTCCATCGAGGCCACAGACAGTAAAAGTCACCTCCCGTAGGGATAGCTGGAAGTATTGGCATGGACTAGCCCACTGCAGCCACGACAGGCGTTAATAAAAGCTGTTTGGAAATGAACTTCACAAAGAATCGCTTTGCGTTTCTCTGTCTGCCCAGCCACATCCTCTAAGGCAGCTTACAAAATCGGTCAGTACCTTATTTCGGTCCTATATCAAATATGAAAACCCATGGCCCTGCCATTTGCCTTCATAAAAGATTGAGCCACTGCCCGGTCTTCTTGAACTTGTGCCTCGAAAGGCAATTTCTAAATGAAGTGATAAAATAATTCTTGTAAAATTAGATTGCACTCTCCTCGGTCTCCCCTGCCCCCTTCCTCTTTCCTCTAAATCTTTAACTATCTAATAGTGTTTATTCTGGAACTTTAGTAGAGGGGGAGGTTCTTCATTGTCCAGAATTTAGAATGTATCTCAGACAGGAAGCAGAATGAGTTCCCTGAGACAGCGTTCCCCTCCGGGGCTCTTCTGCTGAGATTGTGAGTCTGTGGGGAATGTTCCAGTGATCAGATAAATAAGTCATGGGGACATAATGTACAGCATATGGAACATAATAATATTGCAATAACTTTGTCGGTCTCAGATGGTCACTGGACTTGTGGTGGTGATCGCTTTGTTAGGGCTATAAATGCGGAATGACTATATTGTATACCTGACATTCATATACTATTGTATATTAACTATATGGAAATAAAAATAGGTTTATAAATAAATAAATAGGATAGCCTTGCTTCCTGCTCAATTTAGAACCAATCTGGGTGATAGGCTCAGCCAACGGGCAGAGAAGGTGCAAATTACCCACATTGCTATTGAGAATGATCACTGCTGGCGCTCATATCCGGGCAGTTCCTCCTAAGAGCTTGAGCAAGGAACCTCATAATT
Source organism: Tadarida brasiliensis (assembly GCA_030848825.1). NCBI lineage: Eukaryota > Metazoa > Chordata > Mammalia > Chiroptera > Molossidae > Tadarida > Tadarida brasiliensis. The sequence continues at coordinate 9,322,285 of CM061279.1, read as the reverse complement.
GTGCCTTCCTCCTCAGAGCCATTGTGAGGACCAAATGAAAAAATATCTGCAATACACATTTATTGGCACACAGTAAGTCCTGGACACTTGTCAGCTCCTGTTATTATTTTCTGGCGAATGATGCCAACTCGAACACAGTGGAGTTGGACCCAAAGAGGGGTAGAACTCTGCAAACACCCCTCCAAAAAGTCACATGGGTGCTGAAAGCATAGACATTTTAATTCAGGGGCACCGAGATCACCGCGCCCCTTGCCACGACAAAACACAACAAAGTGAATCCATAATTGTTTCATGATGCTGATTTCACCTTTACAGATGTGTGTTGTCCTTTTCAGAGGCTGGTATTGATTGTTCCTGTTTTGTTAACTCATAACCAGACCTTACTCGAATGCATAAACTTTGAGAGAGGTAACAAAGAAGAAAGATACTCTCACGTGAGTCTCGTTTCTCCTGGCCGAGTGGAATACTTAAACACTTAAGATATCTGTGAAGTTATGTGGCCAGATGTGACGCTTCGATTGTGGCCACCAAGCTTCAGTTCAACTACTCTGCCCTGGTCAGATCTCATCCAGACTATCTTAATAAGTTCAAGGGCCATTTTAAAGGGCATTATAACCAAAATGGTATCCATCCAGGTAAGTGGACCCAATGGAATAGGCGATCACGTGACCGCAATATGATTCTGACTCCAATTCAAATGTGTGGTGGTTTCGCCCACACTGTGACCAAGCAATTCTCTGACACAGGCCAGGTGTCCCACAATTCAACTCGATCCTGACACTGTCTGCCCAGACACAGTGTCACATCTCACAGGTTAAGAGCTCAGTCCCACGAGATGCCCCACGTCAGATGCCATTGGCAAGTCCAGGTTGTCACTGTGCTTCTGACCCACTGGCTATAAATCGGAGGTTCCCACGACCCCTCCTTGGGTTTGATTGATTTGCTAGAGCGGCTCACAGAGCTCAGAGAAGCATTTTACTCACTAGCTCACTGGTGTATTATAAAAGGACAGAACTCAGGAAAAGCCAAATGCAGGGCAAGGTGTGGGGAAGGGCACGGAGCTACCATGCCCTCTGAGCGTGCCCCCCACTCGCCCCCTCCCCCCACCTCCATGTGTCACCAGCCCAGAAGCCCTCCAAGCCCAGTCCTTTGGGTTTGAATGGAGGCTTCATTACATAGGCATGATTGATTACATCCTTGGCCATTGGTGACTGGTTCAATCTCCAGTTCCTCTCCCCTTTCTGGAGGTCGGCAGTGGGTCTAAAGATTCCAATCCTCTGACCACATGGTTAGTTGTCCTGGCAACCAGCCCCTACCTTTAAATAAGGCCCAAAAGCCTGAAAGTGGTGGCCAGGTTGGGAAAAGCATTCAGAAGAGCCTGATGAGACTTTGGTCAAGGAGAGAATCTTCATCAGCAGGGAAGGGTGAGGGAAGAAGGACTGGGCAGAGCAAGGACTGGAGTTATGCTGAAGTCACAGCAGAGGGCGCTCTGGAGCTGGGAGGGCCCTGCAGAGTTGCCCCCGGTGAGCAAGGGGACTGGGTTTGGGTAGCCCCACGTGGACCGACTGGTTGCAAAGTGGTGTCACCATGAGTGAGGCAGCTCCCTTCAGGAAAGGGAAGTAGGACTTCAATTGGAGCTCTTAGTATCCAATAGGTGTGGCCCCTGGAACATGAGATTGTCATTCCCGAATGAGGAGTCAAGGAGCAGAATAGCCCTGCATCGTTACTCAGTACTCAACAACATTTGCGATAGTGACAATAATGATACTAATAGGATGAACTGCCCGGCTAGTGTGGCTCAGTGGTTGAGTGTCATCCCATGCACCAAGAGGCTGCCGGTTCGATTCCTGGTCAGGGTACATGCCCAGGTCATGGGCCAAATCCCCAGTGGGGGGCATGCAGGAGGCAGCCAATCAATGTCCTCTCTCATCAACGTTTCTATCTCTCTCCCTCTAAAAAATCAATTAAAAAAAATTTTTAATATTAACACAATGAATTAACATTTACCGACTGCCTTTTATATACCAAGTTCTAAGCTAACCCCTCTCATCCATTATTTCATTTCATCTTCACATAGACCCTAGAAGATAGTTATTACTGGAAAGATTCCTAGGTATTACTAAATTATAGGTAAGAGATTTAACAAAGAGGTTAAGACTCTCATGTTCTCAAGCTTACACAGCTGGGCCAGAACAGGTTTAGAATCTGCAATGGGTCCACCAGACCTCAGAGCCTGGGCTGGTAGTTTTCCAGACTTGATCACATTGGCCAAGAGCCTACGCTGTTGCTGTAAGGTTTAGACAAACGATATCTGATGTCGCTACTCTGCTGTGTAGGACTCCTGCCCTCGTTTCCCAGATGAGGAAGCTGACCTCAGAGATCTCAGGTCATTGTAACACATGATCGAGATTGGATTCAAAAGATGGACCCAGGTTTACCTAACTGCCAAAGCTGCCCATGAGCCACACTGTTCTTCTAAAGAAACTCGTCACTCTAAGATGTCACATCCAGAAAGCTGCATACGGTATAGGCCTGATGTCGCCCTAGAGGTCCAGAGAGGGAGAAAGACCACAATGCAGGTTACATGAGTTCTGTAGGTGAGGACTGTCAGAACCTCTGGTCCAGAGGTTCGGGAAACTCACCACGAGAACAGAAGGGGGCGCTCTATTCTCCTGGGGAGCTAATGCCGAGGCCACGAGCAACTAGGATGTGTCTGACATTTGTCATCATCACCACTTTTGAGCAACTGCCCAAGGAAGAGAGGAATCTAAACCTCTCACCTCCTTCATCATAAGAGAACTACATTCTCCCTGGAATTCAGAAAACCACTGACCTCCTGAGACCTGGGTCTCTATGTGTGAGGGAACTGATGACCAGGTCCATTCATTAGCTATGTGATCTCAGCTCTCCCTGGGAATTTATTATTATTTTTTTTAATCCTCACCCAAGGATATTTGTCCATTTATTTTAAGATAGAGTGGGAGGGAGAGAGAGAGAGAAACATCGATGTGAGAAAGACACATCGACTAGTTCTCCCTGGGAATTAAAACTACTCAAGTCCATCTGCACCTTCCATCATAACCTAAAGTGTGAATCACGGAGGCTGCCAGGAGAAGGCAGAGAATGGAGAAATAATAGCTCATTTAGGACAGCCTGAGAGGGTTTCCAAAACTCTTCAGGCAGGTTGACATGCATGATCTGAGAAGTTCAGGTCCCATTTACCCCTCATTTCCTGTGATCCTCAACTCAAGCCACCTATTATGAATTTAGTGAGAAAAGCATCAATTTCAGAGAGAGGTAATCACGGATTCAATGCTGCCTCAGCTGTGTGACCTTGACATGTTTCTTAACCTCTCTGGGCCTAGTTTTTCACAGCTATCAGTGAGAATAACAAGAGCAATGTTTGCAAAAGTGTCTGGTAGTGTGGTCTGGTTTGCAGCAGGCACTCAAAACCACAAAAAAACAAAACAAAAAGAAAACCTAAGTCCTCTCTCCCTTGTCCCCTTCTCTGTCTTTATTCCACTCAAATAATAAAATCTAGGTAGGATCAGCACAGAAAAGGAGAGGAGAGATTTCAACACAAACCAAGACACAGAGTAGAAAAATATAACCTATTTGATATGTTATCGAACTTTCTTCTTGTACCAAGAAGCCCTTTCTAATATTAGTTAAAGCCCCGGGCATTTTTCATTTTATTTCAACACATTCAGATTAGGCCTCTCCAATGCATTAATGGGCCCTGTGATCAAAGGCAAAAAAAGAAAAGACGTCACCCTCGAGGTGCTCACACACAAACCAGTACTTGGGTGTCCTTTTCAGTCATCTGATGGAGCTCGGAAAATCAAAGCCTTCGTGTCACTCCCCAGAGCGCCGCACACAACCATCTCTTTGCCAGTCACTGACACCAAGCTAATTAGATGAAAAGGTTTGGTCCTTCTGTCTATATAGTGTTTGAACTTCCAGAAGAGCCACATTGTCCTGGATGCTGAGCTAGTGCAGCGAACACAGTTGCTGATGACTCAGTTGAAAGGGTCTCTCGAGGGACTGGATTTGGTACTGGAGCAGGCAGGTGGTGGGGGCTTCATTTGTGGCCCCCTGTTTGTGGGAAAGACAGAAATCTGCATCCTAGAAGGACCTTTCACGTCCAGCCTGGCTGGAGCAGAATGCCATGGTTACTCTTGCCATAAGTGCTACTGAGAATTTGAGGAAATGATGTCCCCATGGCCCCCAAATGAGGGAAAACCAATTAAAGCTCAAGTCATTATTATATCCCAAATATGGGCCAAGTTGGGTCCCCTGAAACCTATTAACCTATTAACTACATGAACTAGAAATCACTATCACATGGTCTCCCCGGGAAGTGAGTCTATACTGGAAGTTTAGTGGATGAGGGGGTCCAACAAGGCCATGGTAAGAGTCCTGTAAGTGGGGAAGGGTCTGTGAGTTCTGATGCACGGGGAGAGAGAAGCAAAAGAAGGCAATGTGTTACCTATTCATACAAGACCCTCACTATATTTTTAAAAAGCAAGAAAAAGAAAATGTATGATAAAGTAGAAGAAAATAGAGGAAGAAGAGAAAGTGGAAGATGGGTATATGCGCAGTTCCGACTATATGTTAGGCATCATCCTGCCTGCTTTTGTGATATGTGATCTCATTTATTGTGATATGTGATCTCATCTGTACTGTTATGCCCATTTTACAGAAAACTGAGTCCATGGAAGATTAGTCATTTCCCGAGGTCACATAAACTAGAAAGTAACTGGGCTCCAAAGTCTCCTCAATTTTCAATTTGACGACTCAGGGACAGAGCTTATAAAAGGCCATTTTTATAGAACGTGTAGTATCATCAGTTTGCCTATGGGATGGGGTTGATCCTTAGACATGTCCACTGCCTTATCCACACCCCATTAGCAAGCTCATTTGAAAAATATTTGTTGTGCACTTTCCAGGTGGTGGGCAACGTGAGAGACACTGAAGATGCGAAAATCTGCATTTCAGAGTTCTTCACAATGGGAGTCACAGAAATGAAGACAAGGACATTCACTGCAGAGTGTATGTCACGATCACTGTAGCTGGAAAATGGAAAAACAGTATGGGAGCACAAAAGATGTAGTCATGGACTCTACCTGGGGGCTCAAGGAAGTCTTCATAGAGGAGGTGACATTTGGTTTGGGTCTTGAAGGATGAATAGGAGTTTTCTAGGCAGAAAAGGAAAGGCAGGGAGATTCAGTAGAGGAAATAGTACATATAATGAATCATAAATCCATATCCTTGAAATATCAGGAAGCCAATGAACCACTGTATCGCACATACAGTTACTGTTTAACATCCATAGTGATACTTGAAGCTTCTAGAAAGTAAAAGATGCCTCTAATTTCTTCAAGTTCTACGCACATGGTAAAAAGGCAGATTGGAGAGATTAAGGGAGGGAAAGAGGGAAGGAGCGATGGAAGGAGTAAATGAATGACATAGATGTCTACAGGACAAACAATGAGGGCTGGTCTCACTGCTAAAAGAGAACATTCAGGACTCATTTGAGTTTTATTTACCCTGTGTCTATGTTCATTTCACACCATCTGACAGCTGTTTGAGGCCATTTCACTCACCATTGAGAACATGATCGGGCCTGAAATACAAGCTGTAAATAGCACACATAGCATAGTAAAGTTGGATTTCATGCATAGTACGTTTTATTCACGTTGCAACATCGCCTGTATATTTAGAGCTGTGATTGATTTTTATTAAAAAAGGGCACTTTTATTACACGTACATGATGCCAGCGAAATAAAACCCTCCCCCTGCCAAAGCAAATTCAGGTTAATTTGCTATAAGTGCTCATGAAAATCCCGCTTGATTCAACTGGCTTTGGGTTCTCACCGTCCCTGGTGACACCTCCCCTTATACCTCTGCCTGAGGAATTGAGAGGAGAAACTAACAGCATCCTCGCCTGGACCAGGATGGATGCCAACGAAACAGAGAGCATTTCTGGACCCTTATTTCATTTGTGACCATGAAACTAATGCATCAATGACCCCAGCTGCAAGTCAGCTGGTAGGTCAGAACGTGAAAGGCAGTCTTTTAGAGACTGTAATTTTATTTCTTCGGCAGCAAGTGTGCACCTACACAAACAGCCCAAACCTGGAATTCCGCTGTAGAATTTCCCGCTGCTGCAGGTGCCTTTAAAGCTACCGCTTGGCACAGCAAATAGTCTTCCCTCCAATGTCTCCCCCGTCTTTCTCCTGGACCCACAAAACGGCTCCTTATGATTTGGAGATAATAGAGTACACTATCCAATATGGTAGCTACTAGCCATGGGTGCCTGTTTAAATTAGTTTTTTCTTTATTGCTTTGAGAGAGAGAGGAAGGGAGAGGGAGAGGGAGATAGAAACATTGATGAGAGAGAACATCAATGGGCCGCCTCCTGCATGCCCCCCACTGGGGATCAGGCCCACAACCTGGGCATGTTCCCTGACCAGGAATTGAACTGGCGACCTCTTGGTGCATGGGTCAACACTCAACCACTGAGCCACACCAGCCGGGCCCTATTTAAATTTAATTGCAAAAATTTTTTTTATTTAAAATTCAGGTCCTCTGTCACATTAGGCACATTGCAACTGCTCGAGGGCCACCTGTGGGACACTGTCCCGTGTCCACCCGTGTTTCTTCCATCTCACAGCCCATTTGTATAACTCACGTCCCCCCACCTTCTGTTTGAGTTCCTCTGGCTTCTTCCCGGAGACTTTCCAGCTTCCAATTTACAACCTCCGACTCTGGCCCCATTTCTGCCTGTACTTACAGACACTTCGCTTCATAGTCATTCATTCATTCATTCATTCACTCAGTCACTCACGGGTTACTAAGCAGCACTTGTTTGCTAGGTGCTAGGAATGCAAAGGCAAAGAAGACTCGCTTCATAGTCATTCATTCATTCATTCATTCACTCAGTCACTCACGGGTTACTAAGCAGCACTTGTTTGCTAGGTGCTGGGAATGCAAAGGCAAAGAAGACTCCGCTTCTTATCCTCAAGGGCATCACAATCAAGCAGAGAGCACTAATTATAACCCTCAAGTTCGAACAAGAATTCACGGCTCAAATCCTATTACTTCCCTGCCTAAACACCTCCAAGAGACGACCATCCACCAAAGGAAATGTTAAAAATGTTTGCTGTAACTTACTCAATCTGTGTACATGCTTTCAGGGATGACTCTTTTGCACATGTCAGGTACAAGGACCAGCAAAATATCACTGACATATGCCCCTTTCCCTTAGGAATGGTATCATTTCATTTCAACTTTTATAGGTTGATACTTATGAGAAATGTGTTTACCTCCTTATAACAACTGGATGCCATAACTGGGCAAGAAGGGCATGCAGTTCTTCCCTCGGGGCACCAAGAAAGGCCAATGCTTGGGTTACTCCCGAAGACAGTTTGAAGAATTGAGCCGCAGAGGGTATGTTGGGTTGTGAAGGTTCTGCTATCAGTTTACACCCCATTGGGCCACCTTCGCTCAGGGCCACAACTCTGCTGCCAGACCACCCCTGGGCAAAGAGGAAAGAGATGCTTACCCACGCCCACTCAGGCCAACCAATGAAACTTCTGTAAGTTCCTTCACATGGTGATGGTTGTTACTGTTACATGTCTATGTAGGCAGTTGGCATTCTAGAAAGATGGGCAAAGAGATGAAGGACCGGCCCTCCAGATGACAAGGACCTCAGCAAAGCCAGGCTCTGTTGACTCAGCTCACCGTTAATCTACAGTACTGTTTACCCCAAGAGGGCCAACCACTTCCTCTCTCGTCCCAGACCAGGGATCTTGGTCTCCATTGGATGCTTCTTCTCCACCAGGGAGCAAGATCTGAAGAGAATCTTCTGAGCAGCCTCAGTACCTGTGCCACCTGGACAGGGGCCTGGCACTGCACCTGGTTGCTGGCCAGACCACCCCTCCATGGGCTGTGTTGTGTTTCCAGTGTCCTTGGCTAGCCCTTGGAACTCCCCGATGTACCTGTCCCATATCCACTTTATGTCTAGAGTTGCAGCCACCCGGGAGACTTTTTCCTCCACCCTGCCCCATGCACAGGATTCCAAGGAGACAGAAACCAGCCAGCAATGGGGCACAGAGCAGTGCTGTGTGTGGCCAAGAGTGTGCCCTCGGAAGCCAGGTGGCATGGGCTTGGATCATGAGTCCGCTATTCACTGGCTGTGGAATCTCCCACAAGCTAATCTCCTGCTCTTCAGATCATGGTCTATCTGCCATGATCACAAGTTGGAAGGCGCTGGCTCTGACCCCAGGACTGAATCTGAGCAGGGTTTCTTCATGGCCAGACCTGAGGCATAACCCGAGGAAAAGCACTTTAGAACTCGGGCCTTAGGGGGACTTTATGAAGACTGAGCGGCTGTAGAATGGGCACTGTCCGAAGTGCTGAAAGAAAGTACTATGGACTGAATGGAGGTGCCCTCACAGCCCCCCCATAGGGTTTAGGATGAAGCCCTAAACCCAAGGGAGTGGTATTTGGAGGTGTGGCCTTAGAGGTCGTTAGGGTTAGATGAGGTCATGAAGGGGGGATTCTTACAAGAAGAGGAAGACAAAAAGATCTCTCTCTCTACGAGCATTCACCAAGGAAAGGCCATGGGAGGACACAGTAGGAAGGCAGTGTCTGCAAACCAGGAGGAGGGTAATCTCCAGGAACTGAATCTCCAGTCTTCACCTTGACCTTGTGGGAAGGCTGTGAGCCATAAATGTCTGTTGATTTTTAAAAAACAAACAAACAAAAAAAAAAAAAAACTAGGGCCTTTCCTTGAATGAGTCTTCTCACCATTATCCTATTATCACTTTGCAGGATCCTGGAGCTATGACCTTTTGACCTCCACTTGTCAGGGATGCTAAGACAGCCTGGGGTTGAGTCAGGTTACCTGTCTGATGCTAACAGCTTTTTTCTGTAATTTAAATGTCGGATTCTTTTTAGGCATCACAAAATGAAATTGCTAAATCGCTTGTTGCCAACAGCGTCGCACAATATTCATCTCCACAGTCTGTCCCTGTCATCTGCCCCACCCTACGAGCCTTAAGACAAATGAGAAGCTCCCTGTTGGCCACCATCAAAACCTGACAGCCTTCCCTGGGACAATCACTCAACAGGAACTCGGCAGAGCAGAACGACTTTCCATGGAAGCCAGTCCAGGAAAACTGGGGACCCAGAGTGACTTCCTAGGGAAGTCCGAAGTCCGTTTGAGAATCTATTTGAAGTGGGGTCTCCTTATCACACTCAGTCCTCCGGAGTTCACTGTCCTCTAAGTTTCTTTGCCCCCGGGGCAACTGGACTGGATGGATGTCCCACTTCTCTCCTCTGAGCTGGTCACGATCTTGTTCCAAACAGAACCGTAATGCAACGGGCACTAAAGAGAGTTAGTGCCCTGACCAGGGTGGCTCAGTGGTTGAAAGTCAACCATGCACCAAGAGGTCGCCGGTTTGATTCCCGGTCAGGGCACATGCCCAGGTTGTGAGCCAAACCCCCAGTGGGGGGCATGCAGGAGGCGGCCAATCAATGTTCTCTCTCATCGATGTTTCTCTCTCTTTCATTCCCTTCCACTCTCTCTAAAATCCATAAAGAAAAAAAAATTTTTTTTAAAGAGAGAGAGTTAGTGCCTAGGGACTTGAGGTGAAGTCAAAGCCCAAACTCCTCAGCCTGCCTCAAGAACACCCCCAGTCTCTTCCTGGAGTTGGGGTGTGCTACCACCCCAGCACGTGGGTGTATCCTCCAAAGTCTCTGCTCACTCAGGGAGCTTTATACAGGTTTCATTATGCAGGCATGATTGATTAAGTTATCGGCAACTGGCGACTAACTCCATCCCTAGTCTCTTTGCCCTGCTAGGAGGTTGGGAGGTGGGACTAGACCTTCCAAGGTCCTAGTCAAGGCCTGGTATTTCTTTTTTTTTTTTTTTAATCCTCACCCAAGGATGTTTTTCTATCTATCTTCAGATAGAGTGGGAGAGAGGGAGAGAGAGAGAAACATCAATGTGAAAGAGACACATCGACTGGCTGCCTGCCGCACGACCCGACCCGGGCTGGGGACAAACCACAACCGAGGTACGTGCCCTTGACCGGAATCGAACCCGTGACTCATTGGTCCGCGGGCCAACGCTCTAACCGCTGAGCCAAACCGGCCAGAGCAAGGCCTGGTATTTCTATCAGCCCCTGTCCTAAAGCAACCAAGGGGCCTGCCACCTAGATTGTCAGAGCAAAAACCATGCTCATCACTCAAGAAACCTCAAGGATTTCAGGAGCTTTGTGCCAGGAACTGGAAACCAACATCAAATATCCTTCTTATTCTATTCGCTCCGGGCCCGTTTCCTGCCTTCCACTGGGTAACATTTCCACGGCCTTCCGGGCCGGTCGGAAACTGCCCTCGTCAGAAGAGAGGCAAAGAGAGCTGTTGAACGTGCCCGCTGACCTGTGGGTCTGAAAAGTTGTGACAGCTGCAGAATAAAAACGCAATGACTCGGTGGGTGGAGACTGGGGGTAAACGTGGTCATGGCTGCATCACTGCATCCCTTCAGGGCCCAGGTGGTCAACCATCTGAGCCAGGCTCTAGAGCAAACACCAGACGCTCCCTGGGCCCTCTCCCAGGTCTAGGAATGATGTGCCCTTCCCCCTGGGATGCAAGTCCCATCCCCTTCCGGCTCAAAGCCAATGAGTCTGATTCATAGTCTGCCCATCTTTTAGGTGACCAGACTATTATGCGAGAACAGGAGAAGGGGCTAATGGAGGCTGGGAGGCTCCTCTACCTTGCATCTGGACCAGCCTTCCCACAGGGCTTGGCTCCGGTCCACACACCCCGATGAGCCCCGGAACTCACACTCAGACGGGAGAAGGGATCTGCTCTCTCTTGCTCATCGGCCCATTAATGATCTGTCTGTGTCTTTTAACAGTGTCAGTCCTGCAGAAAAGCTGCAGACAATGGCTCCAATGTGAGTTTTCAGGGTGATGGAAATTACAACGTCGTCCGGCCCTGGAGAGCGTCAGGTGGTCCGACAAGGTTTGGATGCGGAGTTACGGAGCAATTAGCAGGGAGATTTACCTCCCTGTCCTGAAAGCGTTTTTATTACTTAATCCATCACAGGCCGTTTCTAAACAAGGCTGGGGTTTTACAAGGAGCCATCAATCTTCCTCGTTCGCTTCCAGGAGAAAGAACAGGAAAAACAGACATGACATTCCAGAAGGGACATTATATCAATTAGAACAGAAATGGAACCCAAGTCACTTGGGAAACAGAAAGGGGGCAGGAGGTAGCCGCGGGGTCGCAGAAGGCCCAAGGTAGGAAGCAGTCAGTCAGGGGCAAGTGTTTGGTTCTGACCACAGGTCCACGTTCAAGTCTGTCTCTCTCCCAACAAATGTGGAAGAAGGATGAGCAAGGGACACAAAGTCAAAGACGTGTCCAGAGGTAAGCAAGCACACTTCCTGCGTTTGTTTTCCCGGTAGATGGCTTCTGTGGCCTTTCTCTGGGCCTCGGTGTCCCCAGCTGCAAGTTGAGAGAATTCGGACTGGATTGCATCCAAGGGATTCCCAGTCCCAACAGCATTCCAGAGTCACCAGGGGAGGGTTCTGAACACACCGCTGCCGGGTTCCTTCCAGGAGCGATTAAATCAGACTCTCCGGGGCTGCGCTGAGGGGTCTTTCGTCTCATCTCCATGCACAGAATCTTCTTTGGAAAATGAAATGCTCTGCTCAGCAGTGAGCTCAGCAATTAATGATAGAGATGGTCAGCTTGTGCTCACATATTCCTCTCTCCTTCATTCAACAGGCTCTTCTAAAGTTCTGTGTTCTACACCCTGGGCTAGGCCCACAGACATGAGTCTCACTGCCCCATCGTGATGCCCCAGTGAGAGATGTCCCATCAGGCCCACGGACGTGAGTCTCACTGCCCCATTGTGATGCTCCAGTGAGAGATGTCCCATAAGGCCCACGGACGTGAGTCTCACTGCCCCATCGTGATGCCCCAGTGAGAGATGTCCCATCAGGCCCACGGACATGAGTCTCACTGCCCCATCGTGATGCCCCAGTGAGAGATGTCCCATCAGGCCCACGGACGTGAGTCTCACTGCCCCATCGTGATGCCCCAGTGAGAGATGTCCCATCAGGCCCACGGACGTGAGTCTCACTGCCCCATCATGATGCTCCAGTGAGAGATGTCCCATCAGGCCCACGGACGTGAGTCTCACTGCCCCATCGTGATGCCCCAGTGAGAGATGTCCCATTAGCTCTTTTGGACCAGAGAAGCGTTTCCTGGAGGCCTCAGTTAACAGGTGAAGGTTGGGAACTGTTGTCCGCACACAAATTGTCAACGCCAGACAAATACCATATGATTTCACTTCTGTGTGGAATCTAAAGAGCAAAATAAACGAACAAACAAAATGGAAACAGACTCCCAGGTACAGAGAACAGAGCGATGGCTGCCAGTGGGGAAGGGCGTGGGGGCTGGGTGAAAGGGGGGGAAGAATTGACAAATACAAATTGCGAGTTACAATAGTCACGGGAGTCTCAAGTACAGCACAGGGAATATCGTCAATAATATTGTAATAGCTCTGTGTGGTGCCAGGTGGGTATATGACTGTCTAACTGCTATGCTGTACACCTGAAACTAATACAAAATAAGACGGAATGTAAATGATAATTAGAAAAAAAAATCTTTTAAACCAATTGTCACACCCATCAGTGCTGTTGATTTGTTATTCCCTGGTTCTCAAGACCTCTCTGAAGAGTAGCGGAGAAGAACTCTCATGCCCTTACAGGGCTGGATGGGCAGACGGGCACCCTAGACCTCACCCTGGCACTTTGATGGGCTCCACCGTCAGCCAATGCCATCGACACCACATGACTGTGAGAGCCGAGAGGAAGAGCCCAATTGCAGTGATGGTGAATCTGCCTAAGACATTTTCTTGAGTCCATGACAGACCTGTTCCCAAAGTCACCCCTGAAGACAGTAACATCTGGGTCCCTCCTGAGAGATGGCCCGAAGCCTCATGTGTCCTCAGCCCAAAGTCAACTTCTTTTTTTTTCTTCAGGTAATTGAATAATATCATTCACCTCCCAAATTTGACCCAACATATTCTGGTTTGTTGCCTTCCCCTCACCCCCCTAATTTTACCTAAAACCTCAGATTTGGAGCAAAAACACATTTTCTTCTCTTAGTCCTACGGAATTAAGATCAAATGCAAGTGCTTCCATCTAGATAAGGTTTTCCTTTCTTTCTTCTTCTGAATTCTTCTAGCATTTATCTACCTCTTATGTGGAATATATTTCATCTTGACTTTATTTATAATGTTTGTACCATGGCATTTTTTTTTCCTGCTAGACTATTGATTCTCTAGTGCAGTAGAAAAACAACAACAAGCTTTTGGATCTGCATAGATCAAAGTCCAGCTCCAGTCCTTACGTGGATATATATCCATATCCATATCTATATAATCATCTATATAATCATCTATACAGTAAAGACAATAAGGCCTCCTTCACAGGATAAGAGAAGGTAGCCCACACTGAGTCTCTAAATTCACCAATGTCCAGCTTAGAGGGGAGTGCTCAGAACCTAGCAAGTACCTCTGCTGCAGTCCACGGACTGCAGGGCCCAGGACGGCGCTCTGGTCAACCGAATGCAGGAGAGGGACCTGACTTCACCTAGACAGCGTGAGGCGTGCAGGAGGCGGCCAGGTCCCAGCTTGGGAAGTGGGAGGGAGCAGGGCAAGCAGGGAGGGTTGCCATTGGTTGTTGGGTGAGCAGCACATTGAAAGGCTCCTGCTTTGACTACCTTCTTTATGTTTTTCCAACGGTCATGTCAACAATGCTATTTAAAGTAAAGAAAACTCGCCCGGTCGGTGTGGCTCAGTGGTTGAGTGTCGACCCATGCACCAAGAGGTCGCCAGTTCGATTCCCCGTCAGGGCACATGCCCAGGTGGACCCGATCCCCACTGGGGGGCATGCAGAAGGCGGCCAATCAATTCTCTCATCGATGTTTCTATCTCTCTTTCCCTCTCCCTTCCTCTCTGAAATCAATAAAGGAAAAAAAATTTTTAAGTAAAGAAAACTTTCAAAACCGCTCAGGGAGAATGACTACTGCTCCGGTTCTCTGGCTACACACACATACACATTCACACGCCCACACATACATACACACGTGTACACACACATACACATTCACACGCCCACACATACATACACACGTGTACACATACATACACACATACACATACATTCAGGGCCAGGCAAATATGAGTTTACAATTATTCATATGGAAAAGAATATAATAGTTAATAAATAATAATACAAGAATGAAGTCTGTGTTTCGCACACGCACAACTACAAACCCACTTTTGCCCATCCTCTATGTATACACAGATACACACACATACAGATAGACGTACACTCTCAGGATCCATACGCATACACATACCACACATAAAACCTTGCATTTAAGCAGTTGCAACTCTATGGGACCCTTTCAGCCGGTGTCAAGTCATTTGGTTGCCTCCTTGCCCAGTACCCACCACAGGAGGCGGAGAATTGGAGAGTCGCCCTTCACCAGGCATGGTGCCACCAGCACAGAGGGTGGGGCAGAGGACAGATTCGCACCCTGGCCTTTCTTACGCCAACCCCGAGGCTGGGAAACTTTCTATAAAGGGTCCGATAGTAAATGTTTTCAGTTTTGCGGGCCAATTGGTCTCACAAATGCAGTGACGGATGACACACAGACCAAAGGGCATAGTGCGTTGCACGAAAACCCTGTTTACAAAAGCAATCCACAGGCAGTAGTTTGCTGCCTCCTGGTCTAAAGTCTGAGTTCTTACCCGGCTAGTGTGGCTCAGTGGATTGAACATTGTCTCGTGAACCGAGAGGTCTCGGTTCGATTCCCGGTCAGGGCACATGCCCAGGTTGCAGGCTTGATCCCCAGTAGGGGGCATGCAGGAGGCGGCCAATCGATGCTTCTCTCTCACATCGATGTTTCTATCTCTCTCTCCCTTCCTCTCTCTCTAAAACAAGAAAAGAAAAAAACAATAAAGTCTGAGTTCTTAACCACTGGACTCTAAAAGTTGAACTTGCTTTTCTTAATTTTAACTTAATACATGGTTCCTTCAACTACCTTATGATTCAGCAATTCCATTTCTGGGACTATATCCAAAGAAACTCAAAACACAAATTCAAAAGAACACATGGACCCCTATGTTTATTGCAGTGTTATTTACAATAGCCAAGATACGGAAGCAGCCCAAGTGCCCATCAGTAAATGAGTGGACAAAAAAGCTGTGGTACATTTAGACAATGGAATACTACTCAGCCATAAAGAAGGAAGGAAATCTCACCTTTTGCAAAAGCATCAGTGGACCTGGAGAGTATTACGCTAAGTGAAATAAGCCAGTCAGAGAAGCACAAGTACCATATGATTTCACTTACATATGGAATCTAATGAACAAAATAAACTAACAAAGTGGAGACAAACTCATGGATACAGAAAACAGACAGATAGTGGTCAGAGGGGAGGGGGTTGGGGACAGGGGTGAGAAGAATGAAGGGATTAAGCAATGAAAAAAAAGATGCATGAACACAGACAATAGTATGGTGATTGCCAGAGGGAAGGGGGTGATGGATGGAGGTAGAAGATAAAGTGGGGATAGAAGGTGATGGAAGGAGACTTGATTTGGGGTGGTGAACCCAATACAATATACAGATGATATACTGTAGAATTATATACCCGAAATCTATATAATTTTATTAACCAATATCACCCCAATAAATTCAATAACAAAAAAACATAGGTCCTTCAATGTTTTAATATATAGCAAACATCTTAAATATCTCTATACCTCTTGACCTAATACTATCACTTCTAGAAATTTCTCTTAAAAATGACCAACAGTTAGTTATTGATCATTTTATACCCCGTATCAATTTAATCTTCCTAGTAAGAAATGAGATGAGTCATTTTTTTCTCCATTTTGCAGATGAGAAAACTGAGGCACAGAGATGCTAAGTGATTTGCCCCTGGACACACAGCTAGCAAGTGATAAAGCTGGGCTCTGAACCAAGCCAGGGATTTCTCACTCTTAAATTTAAAAAAATAAAAAAGTATGCAAAATGGGACAAAGATACAAAACTTCCTGTTTTTGCAACAAAGTCCACAACAGCGTCAAAGGAAATAATGCAAATATCAAATACGGACAATGGGTAAAAACTATGGTACAGCAGACTAAAAGGCAGTGTTTCGGATGCTAGGGAAGAAAGTTGACTTCCTGTTTGCAATTCTGCTCACCCCGGGAATGCATGCCCCTTTATAATGTCACATTGCTGCTCTTCCCATCAAAGATTAAAGCCTGTGTCCCTCCTGTTGAATGTGGGTTGGCCCTGTGACTTGTTTGACCAATAGAATAAGGAGAAAGTGACGTTACGTGACATCCAATCTCCCACCTTCGCCCTTTTGAAGTGCTGCCCGGAGACCACCACGTAAAGGAGTCCCATCTACCTTTCTGACTGGGTGGCATTCAGTGTCAGTTTTCAGTTATCCACACAAAGGAGGAGGAAAGCGCCTGGGCACAGCTAAAGAAGAGAGCAAATTCGAGATAATGAATAAAAATCGGTCTGTAAATAATAGCCTGGGAGGATTATCTGTATTTGGATAATTGAGCTATGACCATACGCAAGGCATTTACTCAACCAACTCTGAATGTGTAAACCAGGACTGCAATTTATTAATTTCCTGCTAGAAATGGATGCACTGTCGTGTGGCCCGGACATCCACATCCATCTGACGGAACCGGCATTGACTGCACCGGCGGCAGCTACCAGGGAAGTCGAAATTACCAAAAGGTGGCTTGCTGAGGGTGGAGTCCCTACCAGAGGAGCTTGCTTTTGCATTTAAATTCAGCAAAAATGCATCGAGCGTTTTATGTCAGGGATTGGGTTGGGTAAAGAGGACACAACACTGTGAAGCCCAACTTTGAAGAGTTTGCAGCCAAATAGAGAAGTGTGGTTAGCTGGTAATTTAATGTGATCAACATTATAGCAGAAACATCAGACACGTGGGCAGGGGTCTCGGAGGTCTGGAAAAGCTTCACCTTCCTGCTGGACCGTAAAGAATTAATAGGACTTTGACAAGTGGGGGGGTGTATAGTGGGGTGGCCTCTTTCAAACACAGTTGTCAGTACTCCTCCAAATCTCCCATCTGAAATGTAATACCTGACCCCAAGGTCTTCCCCCTTCTCCTCTGGGGGGGACTTCAAGTCCCAGCTCCCTGCCTGAGATCTTGAGACTCCTCTTCCCCAGAGATTATAAGGCAAATTGGAAGGGGTCTCGGGTTTTTCTCAGGTGTGAAAGAAAGCTTGGTCTTTTAATGTGTGTGTGGGGTGGGGGGTCCGGCTGGTGGGCACACCCCCTCCTTTTCAGCAACACAAGCTGTGGGCTGTGCACCATGAAAATCTAGTGAGGAAAATGATGAATCTGTGAATGAACAAACTAAGGACAGCTAAAGAGAAGACTAAAGCCCGGCCAGTGTGGCTCAGTGGCTGAGCATCGACCCATGCACCAAGAGGTCGCCAGTTCGATTCCTGGTCAGGGCACATGCCCATGTTGTGGGCCCGATCCCCAGTGGGGGGCATGCAGGAGGCGGCCAGTCGATGTTCTCTCTCATCGATGTTTCTATCTCTCTCTCCTTCTCATTTCCTCTCTCTGTAAAAATCAATAAAGAAAAAAAACTTTTGTAAAGAGAAGAACACATTTGAAATCACAAGAATTTACAATATATTTAATAACATCAATGAATCTCTTCATTTTTCTTTTCCGAAACATTTTTGCTTTTTTTCCCAAGGAACCACAGTTTTCTTTTCTCCAAGCCTTACTTCTTCTTTCCCCATTTTTCTCTGTCCTGCCCACTCGGTATCATGGAAGGTAATTGCTATTATAATCTTCCTGTCTGCCTACGTGAAGAAACTCAACTCAACGATGCTGGCAGGAGAAACCGCGCATTCAACTTGAGCAGCGAGCAAATCCATGACATTTTGCAGGAAACTGAAGAAGGTAATTATTGCACAAAGATAAATTTGCCCAGGGGAGGAAAAATAATGAAGGCAAAATGAACTTTTCAACTGGAGAAACCTGTTTGCCATGAGCTACCATGGGAGCAAAGCCCTGCGGAAGCTGACCTGTCTGTGTTCCAAGGGATTTTGCCCTGAGGAAGAGCCAGATTCAGCAGGGTTAATGTCTTCCCTCTGCTTTCCCACACACCACGCTGAGCCAAGGGCACAGAGAAGCCGTTCTAGCTCCTATTACAGAGGCTGAAGTATTAATATCACTTTTATCTCTATGGTTCCTCCTCCCTCTATTCCTTTACTGATCTTCCCTGACTTCTTTCTTCAAGAGCTAAAATCTCCTTTCCTAGTTCTTGCCCCTGTATGACAGGTATTCTGCTAGACATGAGACAGCAAGATGAAATACGCCTATGTACACAGACACCCACATGAAAACACAATCATTTAGCCCGGCTGGTGTGGCTCAGTGGTTGAGCGTCGACCCATGCACCAAGAGGTTGCTGGTTCGATTCCCGGTCAGGGCACATGCCCAGGTTGTGGGCCCGATCCCCAGTGGGGGGCATGCAGGAGGCAGCCAGTTGATGTTCTCTCTCATTGATGTTTCTATCTCTCTCTCCCTCTCCCTTCCTCTCTCTCTAAAATCAATAGAGAAAAATTATAAAATGGCTTAGAACAAGATAAATCAAGGGATAAGACAGGATCTGCCACCATAGTAATGACTCAAAAATTAAAAAAAAAAAAATTTATTGATTCCAGAGGCAGAGAGAGGGAGAGAGAGAGAGAAACATCGATCGGCTGCCTCCCACATGCATCCTCACCAGGGATGAACCCGCAACCCAGGCATGTGCCCTCACCAGAATCAAACGCTTGACCCCTGGGCACACGAGATGATGCTCCAACCAACTGAGCCACCTGGCCAGGGCGGTCATCCCTTCTTTAAACCACCTAGCGGCTTCTGTCTTACTGATACAGCTCACAGCACAGCTCTGGAGCCAAGCCCTGGTTTCAGATCTGAGTTCAAATCGTAACTCCCTTGTGCCTCTGTTTTCTGCTCCATAAAAGAAAGTTAATAATTGTAGCTATCTTGTACAATTTTTGTGAGGATTAAATGAATTACTATAGCCCAGCCAGTGTGGCTCAGTGGATTGAGCGTCATCCCATGGACTGAGAGGTCCCGGTTCGATTCCCGGTCAGGGCACATGCCTGGGTTGTGGGCTTGATCCCCAGTAGGGGGCGTGCAGAGGCAGCCAATCCATGCTTCTCTCTCACCGATGTTTCTATCTCTCTAAAAAATAAATTTTAAAAAAATTTTAATGAGTGACTATATGTCAAGTGGCATAGAGTAAGCATTCACTGGTGTTAGGCTCTATTAAAATAAAACCCAATTTCTTTATTGTGGCCCCTGACTATATGTCTGACCTCAGTCTGGCCCACTTGGCCCCTCACTCCCTAGCTACTCGCCACACTGACCCTGATCTTTACACAAATCAAGTTCATTTCGCACTCAGGGTTTTCCCTCTGCTGTTGTCTTTTCCAGGCACCCTCCTCCCCGGACATCTACATGCCTGGCTCCCTCTCATCATTCAGACCTAAGCAGAGATGTCACCACCGAGTCCCCATGCGCCTCCCTGCACCCATCTCCAACACACGCACCCAAACTCGCTCGCGATCCTCACAGCATTTACCGTTACCTGCATTTATAGCATTGATGCATTGGTCTACTTATTTATTAGTCACCATGCCCCGCATATAAGGAAAGCTTCTTGGTGTGAGAACATGTAGACAAGTGTCCGAAATACGGAAGGAACTAACAACCTAGGCACCGGCTGAAGGAACGAGTGAGTGAGTGAATGAATCAATGCAGGGAGCACCCCGCAGGTGTTGATTGAATACACGGAAGTCAGCTCTAACCCTCCTGGATCAGAAACAAACCAAAGTGTAAGGACACAGTCCCCGCCGTGTGCAATCGCTCATGTGACAGATGTGAACCTCTTACGCCATGTGATCCAATTAGCGTCGCTCTTGAAAGGGCATTATTCTTGGATATGATTACACCATCTGTCCCCAAAGCTTTCACGATTCATGATCAGATAAGCACCGAATCCCATTTGGCAGGTCTCACAAAGTGACTCCATCCTCGCCGCTGGGTCCTGGCCATGTGTGGGCAGTATTTTGACATTTTAAATGAAATATGAGCTTCGATGAAAAACACATAAAGCAGGGAGACCACGGGGGCCAGAGAAGAACACTGCACTCTGCAATTTCTCAGAGCCTAAGCAGGATGGGACCTGGACACGTGAAGTCTAGAAAAACATGGAGAAATGTTGTCTAGCGGGAAACTTTATGAAACGAGTTTCATCTCCCCGACGGAACTGCTGGAGGCCCTGACCCTAACCGGACACACCGTGTGTGCAGAGCACCTTGGTGTACCTGCAGAACCAAATCAAAATGGTTTGACCAGGTGCTGAGTTGTTTTTCAGGGACAACAGACCCAAACCACACACCACGCAGCCAGAGCACATGCAAAAGAGAGAATTTGGGTGTCCAGCTGCACCCAGGACCACAGTGGCATCCCCCTCCCCACACGGAACCCAAGGACCAGAACATAACTGGAACCTGGACACTGGAACCCTTTCAGAAGCCAAGGGTCCACTGTCCAGGAACATCCTTTACCACAAATGGCCAAGTTCCAAGGTCGTCTGATTAAAACTCACCCCACCAACACCGGCAAACCTGTTCCCCCAGCCCCTTGAAAACCCTTCGCCTGGTCCAGCGAGCAAGATGGGTTTGAGGCAACTCTAGGGCTCCCGTCCTCTCGGTGGCGCCCTGTGGGTCACCAAACCTTTCCTCATTGGGCACATGGACTTCAGTCCACTCACAATCTGTCTCTGCAGTGAACACGGCTCCCGGCAAACAGGTCCATCCCGCACACAGCTCAGCGGCAGGGCTGAGGGACACTGTCCCTTCCACTCGGGGTCCAACATGTGACAGGGAACTTAATAGGCTGTCTGAAATGTCAGCTGGTTGCTCTGTTTTCTTTCTAATGTCCTCCATCTCTCGAACATCGATTATAACATCGTCTGGCAAGGACCCCAACTTAGATATTTTGGTGTGTCCCTCTACCTCCAATGTTCTGTCTTGCATGTAAGAAAACCCGTTGAGCCCGGCCGGTGTGGCTCAGGGGTTGAGTATTGACCCATGCACCAAGAGGTCACCGGTTCGATTCCCAGTCAGGGCACATGCCCAGGTTGTGGGCCCGATCCCCAGTGGGGGGCATGCAGGAGGCGGCCAATCGATGTTCTCTCTCATCGATGTTTCTATCTCTCTCTCCCTCTCCCTTCCTCTCTCTCTAAAATCAGTAAAAAAATTTTTTTAAAAAGAAAACCAGTTGAGTGGCTGACTCATCCAGGGCCTTTTTCTCGTCCCAGTTTGATCCCATCATTTCTGCCTCCTTCCAGATCAGCGCCTCCAAGCCTAATATCAGGAAGTCCTTTCCAGAGCCTTATTTATCTTTCCCAAGATGCTTCTTTTCACAGATGTGTGTCTTGTGTTGAACTGATTGGCTATGAAATCAACCTTGTTTAATATCAGCTCACCCCTCATTTAAAATAAAATGGCAGCTGGGAAGATCTATAAATGGGAACGAGGATGGTAAAGAGAGCTAGAATAGGGGGTGTTCGGGCATGTAGCAGAGAGGAGATGGCACGGGACAGCAGGCTGGGTGCTCTGAGTTTAATGGAAGAAGGTGACAGCAAGGACTAAGTGAGGGTAACAGTCATCCCGGTATTAATCTCCGGGTCACCCGGTGTGAGGGGCTCTGACAGCCTGGTCTAGCCACAGTGTCCCCCCCAGACCGTGACATGGAACAGTGAGTACCCACCACTCTGTACCAGAGACCAGAGACACAGCTACAGGGCCTGCGCCAGGAAAGAAAGACTGTCCCCGTGGGTCCACGGGCCACTCGGGCTGGGACAGCTTCCTTCCCTGACAGCTCACAGTTCTACCCTCTTTTGGCCTAAATGCACGGTCAGCTGGTGGTGGACAAAGGCGGCACCTTGCTCCCACGTGCCTGAGTTTTTAGCTTTGATAGTGAAAACCAAATCGAAGGATTTCTTTAAAATAATTTTTCTTTTATTGATATTAGAGAGAGATGAAGGGAGAGGGAGGGAGAGAGAGAAACAATGATGAGAGAGAACATCGATGGGCCGCCTCCTGCATGCCCCCCACTGGGGATCAGGCCCACAACCTGGGCATGTGCCCTGACCAGGAATTGAACCGGCGACCTCTTGGTGCATGGGTCGACGCTCAACCACTGAGCCACACCGGCCGGGCAAACTGGAGGATTTTTTAACTCTCTGCTCATTCCTCCCTCCACTCAACCGCATCCTCACTGGTCCCCGCCCACCCGCAGTGCTATTCCTGCCGGCCCGCCTGTTCCTCCCGCCTCTCCTCCCACCCTTGGCCAGCACCAAGGTGCGCAAGAGAAGCCAGGCTGGCAATGCTGGCACACATACGACGAAGTTGGAAATGAACTGAAACAAGCAAGTGGCAGCAACAGGACAGGGCCCTGTGCCCAAGGCCTGACAAGTCACCCCCACCAGTTCTTTCTGCTCTGACAATGTGTTATGATTGCGGAGCTGAGTCACCCGCACCAAATGATAGTAATTCAGCTCGATCTCGACAGAAATAAAAAATGAGCAACCATCTAGCCACAGGCGTGCTCACCTGTGAGGGCCACCTGTTGACACACTGTGCACAGAAAAGGTCACGGAAGGTGGGTGGGTGGAGAGGAGGGTGTGACGGAGGCATTGCAAGGAAGTTGAAGGCCGATGGTCAGAACAGAGGCTCAGACAAAAGCTTTCCTTATTCTTCTCTCGACTCGTTACTGTAAATCTCTAAACTGTGAAACAAACCTAATCTACTTCTACCATTTTTCTCCAATGCACTTGGGAAAGATAAAAATAAAATAAAAGGCAATATTCATTGATGACAGCTTTGCCGTAAACCCTACACTTTCCTGCATTGCTGCTTAGAGGATACATTAGCAGAATTTGGGGAAAGCATTTAGGCATTAATGTATCGAGACTTTTTAAATTGTTCAAACTGTTTCTCTTGTAAGTAATCCCTCTTCTAAGTTTGCATCATAAATAAATGTTCAAAGATAAGCACAAAAATTAATGTTACAATAATGTTTGTATCAGCGTTATTTATCAAAGCCAAAAAAAGAGAGAGAGAGGGAGGAAGGAGAGAGAGAAATGTTCAAATATCCTACAATGAAATAAATTGTCAAATAAATTATGGCTACACATCCCACTTTCCAGAAGAGAACCCTCAAAAACCATGTCTTCAAAGAAAATTTAACTACATGGGGAAATGTTTAGGATATAACTGGATATACAGAGTAAGCCATAAAGCTTTATATATATAATGTGAAATGTATTGTGTGCAACCATATATAAAACTTCCTTTTTTATAGGTCCCAGTGGTTGAATGTCATCAATTTCATGTGATGCGAGCCAAAGGAGAAAATAATAAAACAATGAAAAAAATTAAAACGTTAAGTTGTGGCTTACACTGTTGATTTTTTCTTTTTTATCTCTTGTTACTCCAATGATCCACAACTAGCCTTTGGCAATTAGAGGGGAAAAGTTAAATTTAAAAAGAAGAAAGAGCCTGGCAATGTGGGTCAGTGGCTGAGTGTCGACCCATGCACCAAGAGGCCATGGGTTCAATTCCCGGTCAGGGCACATGCCCAGGTTGTGGGCCCGATCCCCAGTGGGGGGCATGCAGGAGGCAGCCAATCGATGTTCTCGCTCATCCATGTTTCTATCTCTCTCTCCCTTCATCTCTCTCTAAAATCAATAAAGAAAAAAAAATTTTTTTTAAAAAAAGAAGAAAGGTAAAATTTCGAGAGACCACCCCCAGCAGAGTCCATTCGGACTCAGGCCCGGGGAGTGGTGCGCCCGAACCAGCTGGTACTGGCCCCCAGAGTATACTGGTACTTTTCCCAACTCTTCCCACAGAGACATCACATCAAGTTGGCACGTCAAAACTGGTCATGGTGGCAGTATTTACACTACAGACATTGGCAAATGCTACAAATCGGGGCCTTTTTTCCCACAATCACTTAGCAGCACACCACTGGTTCAGGGATTTTGTTGGTCTAAGCCCAGGATCTGTCCAGCCCCAGGGTGTCCTGAATCCCTACTGTGGGACTGAATGAGCCAAGCCGCTCAGTCATCTAACCCCTAGGCTTGAACTCCAGACTCTGAGCTCATGCTCGCCAAGCAAACTTCGGATTCAAATCGGTTCTCATGGATCTTTTCCCACGGGGACAAGTCTGTGTGATGGACAGGTCCATCAGGAAAGAGACGGACAGGATGGTTCCATTTCCCACTGCAAGTCAATAAGTGAAATTACTCAGTGGAGGGAAAGGGTTGCTCCTGAGACGAACGTAGGCGGCACTGAGTCACCTTTCAGAGGCTGTGCTACAAAGGTGAGGTCACGGGCTGTGCCACATTCACGGCCCTAGGCGGTTGCTCGGTTGACCGTCAGCTTCTGCTCTGTGAGCCGCACTCACTACTGATTGCTCTCCTGGCTGATTCCACATTTGTCAATAATCAATAATACTAATAGCTAGCATTACTGCTTGATTACTGCGCCAGGCACCATGCTAAGTGCTTGCCATGGACTGTATCATTTAGTCCTCCCAAGAACCTGATAAGCTGCTTTGGAGGGGTACTAGTCATGTTTGGGGTACCCAACACCTTCAACACCTTTTCTTTGTTGTGTTTTTAAAAAATTTTTCTCCTTTATTGATTTGAGAGAGAGAGGAAGTGAGAGGGAGATAGATAGAAACATCGATGAGAGAGAACATCGATTGGCCGCCTCCTGCATGCCCCCCACTGGGGATCGGGCCCACAACCTGGGCATGTGTCTTGCCACAAACCTCTGGGTAAGCATTGTGGCTTTCACTTAACAGACACTCCTGAGCTTCTGAGAAGGTGGACTATTTTCTCAAGGACACAGACATGGTTGGGGGTTAGTGGAGGCAGGATTTGAACTCAGGACCATCCCTTCCCCATGCTCCTCTTTCCTTCGAGACCCGACTCAGCTCTCCACACCCACATGACCTCACACTCATCTCTCTCCAACACTCAGTCGGACCTATTCCTCACCCTCCCCTACGTGGGTGATGGCCTTGCCCTACATACCCCCTTCCTCAGCCTCTGCCCTAACCTAGAATGTTCCCCATCTCCTCACTTTCCATTCAGACTCTACCATCTTTTCAAGATCCACACATTAAATGGCACCTCCTCCATGAGGCCTTTCTCTGTGCCCACTGACACAGTGACCCCCTTCTCTCTGTGCCCACTGACACAGTAACCCACTCTTCTGAGCTCCCACGAAGCACATTTGGTGTGAACCACCCATTTGGGGGTGTCATCAGATACTGAGGGTGACAGCCTGCACCTAAGCCCAGCATGCTGTTGATCATGTCTTGACTTCCCCACCAGAATGCCAGCCCTTGCCCGGCCGGTGTGGCTCAGCGGTTGAGCGTCGACCAGTGCACCAGAAGGCCAGCCCTCGGCAGCAGCCGTCTCACACGACGCTCACTCAGCACCACGGACAGTGCTGTGCATACAGTAGGCACTCAAGGAATACTGCCCAAGGAGCAAACAAATACGCTAGCAGGCAGCTTGCCCTAAAGAACACCATGGTCCGTAGGAGTTGTTCTTTCTCTGCTGTTGGCCCTGCCCCGTGTCTCTGGCAGTGCGGCTATTTATGCCTGTACTCAGTGTGGCCAGTCCGTGGGAACCCGGCTACCATGGACACAATCTTGGCGATCTCGATTGGTCTCTACAAACAGGAAGCTTCTAGAACGCCAGCACTGGCGGGGCTGGGTCGGACCATGTCAGGGCCCTCTGACCCAGCTGTGCAGCTCCCAGCCACCTGCCACACAGCCAGGGAACCCTGCTTCCTTTCCTTCCCCGAAAGTACACTCAAGGTCATCCGGTCCTGCTCAGGCGTCTACTCCATCACCACCTCTCAACTTCGTTCTTCACTACTTACTACACTGTTCTATCTTCTCTCATGCTTACCCCCCACCCCACCCCCACACACACGTCAAACCTCCAACTGGACCCCTCGCATCACTGTCTCCCCTTCAAGGTACCTCTGACAGACACCACTCATCGCAATCCTCACCCACAATTCTCTCCTCCAGCTAGGGCTGGCCTGTGACAGTTCTGGCCAAAAAGATCAAGTCGCAAGTCTGCTGAGAAGGGCTTCGGTTTCAAGGGGACGCCTTCTTCTTAGCCCCTCCCACTGCCTTTTTCCTGCCTGGAATGCGGACCTGAGGCTGGGCGGTGAAGCAGCCGTTCTGCAACCACGGGGCAACACGAGGATGGTGGAGAGGAAGAGCTAGAAGAGCCTGGGTTCCTGGGACTAACCACATCCTTATTCGATAGGACTCCTTTTCAGGTCCCCCCACTGAGACAAGCACAAAGGAGTGTCGCTTGGTTTTCTCCCTGTGACTGCCACACGGCACCGTGAAATGTACCGATTTGGGCTCCTTTCTCATTCCACCTTATAAGAGCGTCAAGTTATCGGCGGCAGACCAATCTCCCTGACCGTGATCTCTCCCAGACGTAGCCAACTGTCAGCCAAGCAGGAACTCTCTGCACGTCTGCTGATTTGAGGTCAAGTGTGTCTGTCTTTCTGGCTCAACCGGTTAGCCACTGCCCCACGATGAAAGGGAGAAAGCAGCCCTCCAGTCTCTGTGTGCGGAAGGAAGACACCTCTTCCCAGCATCATCAGAACAGCACATACATTCTTCCCTGCTGCAAATCAGTTATTTACATATTAAAGTGGTTATTAGAGGAGAGAATTCACTGATGCAAATTTGACATTCAGATGTCAGCCACTCCATAAATAAGGTCAACTGTGATGAGGACACATGTTAGTCTCCAATTAGAATCTCTTAATGTCTAAATAATGCTAATGCGAGGCATCTGCCAGCCCCATCGACACTCATAAACAAAGATACTGATGAGAGTCAACCCAGTCCAGTGTTCCTCCCGCTGCTATTCCATGCTCTCAACTCCCAGGAAACGAGCCAGCCCCCTGCACCTGGGAATAGTTCTGGTCAGTCCGTGGGCATGATGGCCAAGTTCTGGCAATAGAAGCCCCTGGCCCCATGGACCTCCACAGCCAAGAGCTTAGCATCATTCTTCTTGCACATGGGGCCAGTATCCATAAAGCACATTTTCTCAAAAAACCCATTTTATCCAATGATTCGGTTAGGGGAGGAAAGATCATTATAGTATGTTTTACTCGATGATCATTATTTGGTAGCAAAACAGACATGAATATAAAATGTTGAATTCACATAAATCGTTTTCAGATAAACACAGAATTCTGAGAAATGGCATGCTTGAAACAAACCTCACTGGGTTCTTCCCAGGGCGGGTACCTTTCATGGACATGTCTAGAAATGCTGACCTAGGGAAAATACTTCCGAGGCCAGGGCTGCCATGGGGGGATTGTGTGCAAATTGGGGGGGGGGGTGCTCTTTCTAGAGGTAATGCCAGCTTCCCTCCCAACCAAGTCCTCTCCCTGCCCAGGGAACTGTGGTGACTTCCTTTTGCACAATAGCCATTTCTCTCTTGCGAGAGCCCACCATGAACTGGGACTGTCGTAAGCATGGTGTGCGAGACAGATAGCTCTTCTGGGCAATCATTCTACAGGGAGTGGAAGAAAATACTCAGAGATATGTGTTAGGAAGGAAATGCATCCAACAGGGCCTAGAGGGTAGAGTTTAGCTGGGGAGCCCAGGTGGTCCAAAGGGGCTCTCTGAGCAGAGGGCTGTAATCTGAGACCTGCAAGGAGACAACCTCCTGCTAGTCTGAAGGAGGCAAGGGAAGCAAAGGCTCAGTGTGGACAAGCTGGGGGTCTGGGCAACTACAGGAATGTGAGGGGCTGGAGCATGGCAGGCTGGAGGGAGACGGTGCGGATGAGGTTGGAGTGGGCCGGCCCTGTAAGACCTTGAAGGCCAGAGGAATAAGTTTCGATTGTTTAGAGTGTGAGGGTCCATCATCAGAAGACTTTGAAGGAGAGAGGGACATGACTCTGGGTAAGAATCGCACATCTGCCCTTTACAAGTCCTGTGTCTCTAGGCAAGTAACTTAATCTCACTAAGGCTTAATTTTAGGATGTACCGCCTTGGGCGACTCTGATTTTTCAAAAAGGGTGGTGGTGGGGGGAATAATATATATAAAAGCCATAGCCCAAACTCTGGCTCAATAAGCATATGGTGGGCACAGTTACAGCGCTGGAGGGATTGCTCCTGCCTTGGGTGTGCCTTAGCGATGCACGTGGACACCTCACAGCCTGTCTGTCTGTCTGTCTGACTGTCTCCCTTTTCCCTTTCTGTAGATTTCTTATCCCCCCTAGTAATCACTAAATACCTTGGGAACCAAGATCATAGTATACTTAATTGGGGTCTCCCACAAAACTAACTTCAGTGTATTTCATTGGGCAAAAATTCAGCATTTATTAAATGAATATATGAATAAAAGAAATAAAGAATGAAAGAAAAAGACAGAGGGGGAAAGAAGGAGGAAAGGAAGGAAGGGAAGAAGGAAGGAAGGGAGGGAGGGAGGGAGGAAGGAAGGAAGGAAGGAAGAAAGGAAGGAAGGAAGGAAGGAAGGAAAGAAGGGAGGGAGGGAGGGAGGGAGGGAGGGAAGGAGGGAGGGAGGGAGGGAGGGAGGGAGGGAGGGAGGGAAGAAGGAACGAACGAACGAGGGAAGGAAGGACTCGCCCAGCTTCAAGGGCAAAGAGGACGTGATGCCTGTGACCCAAGCAGAAGTAAGAAGATCAGCCATTCCTCCGGGCAAGCAGGAGACTCCCAACCCCTGAGACCCGCGATCTCTGCTGCCTCCCAAATCCACCAGGTTCATGCTAGTTCTCACTCCCGGGTCTTCATCCCTCACTCCCGGGTCTTCATCCCTCACTCCCAGTCTCTACCCATCTGGGAAGTAAAATCCTGTAAAGTGAAGTCTCCTTTAAGAGAGCCCAAGGCACCTCCCGAGAACTTCTTGGGGGCCTCAGAGATGTAGAGAAGCCACCGGTGTCCCCACTTACCTCCACATGCTGGCTGCCTTGGAGGTCTTCATCGGAGTCTTGCTCTCTGGAGGCAGGGATGCCGCCTGAAAGAGGATAGAGAAAGCTTTGCCAATTTGCATATTTTCTAATTCCAAGTTGCTTAATTATAAGGTTCAGTGTTGGAAATTTCCAGGGCATGTCCTCCTCTTCCTAGGACAATGGGTGGGCACGAGCCTGCACACTTGCCCAGGAAGGTAAGTCTGGTAAGAAGAGCCTGTGCTGTGTGTCCCTCCTGCTCTCCTGATGTCTCTTTCCCGTTGATTATCCTCTAGGACTGAACAAGGCCTGTCCTTGAAGATCCGAGCTCCAGGCCTGGGCTGTGGGTAACCAGAGGGTACTCCGTTCATGTATGAAGGAGGCACAGGGCTTCCCAGGACCCAGGTTGGAACTTGTCATGGAGGGTACCCCAAAGGAAATATCAAGCTTAGGGGAGTCAGGCCTGGCAACCCTCCTAGCAGATTCTACTTTTAAAGCTTTGAAGTCCTGGATTGGACTTCATAAGGAAGTGACACCTTCTCCTTCTCTTCATCTCTTCCAGGAGATAAGCACAGACCCTACAATTAGGGTAGCCAACCATCCCAGTTTGCTAGACTTCTGTTTCTTCATTTTATTGAGATGAAATTCACATAACATAAAATTAACCATGTTAAGTGAACGATTGAATGGCCTTTGGTATATTCACAAGGTACAACCACTACCTCTACCTAGTTTCAAAATATTTTCACCATCCCAAAAAGAAACTCCTCACTCATTAAGTGGTCACTGCCCACTCTCCCCCTTCCTTCCAGCCCCTGGGAATCACCAATCTGTGTTCTGTCTCTGGGTATTTGACTATTCTGGACATTTCATTTGTGTCTGGTTTCTTTGACTTAACGTTTTTGAGGTTCATCTCCATTGTAGTATGTATTAGTACTTCATTCCTTTTCATGGCTGAATAATATTCCACTGTATGGACATACCACATTTAGTTTATCCATTCATCAGCTGATGAGCACTGAAGCTGTTTCCACCCTTTAGCTGCTATGAACCCGCCTGTACATGTATTTGTTTGAATGCCACTTTCCCATGTTTTCAGGTGTGTACTCAGGAATGGGATTGTGAGACTAATCACTTTAAAACCAGGACGAGATGGTCACCTGCCTATAGTGTGTCAAGCATTAGGACACAAAGAGAAGCAAGGAAACTGCAGCCTTTTAGGTCTCCTAACAGCATTATAAAGTAAGGCTGTTATTCCCATATTTCAGGGGAAACTGAGGCTCAGAAGTAGGAATAGGAAATTTCCCATAGGTCCTACAGCTAGTAAGCGGCAGAGGCAAGTCCCATACCTTACATCTCTGCTCCAAAGCCAGGCTTTGTACTCCATGCATAGGTATACAACATTCAGGGCAAACGAACCAGGGCATTGTGAACCTCCAGAAGAAATGTACCTGCCAGGAGGACTCCTCCCGGTTAACCGAGCACAAATTCATTACTGGAGTCCAGCAGCTGTTGCTGATAGAGGCCCCTCACACACCTTGTATTTCAGCAAAAAGCTATAGACTGAGCTGCCAGCCTCCTGCTTTGTGCTCCTGACAACTAAGCAGGCCCTTGTAACAGAGGTCCTGGTATCATCTTTCAACCAATGGACTGAAACCTGCTCCATCCAATCAGAACTGCACAACCATATCCTCGTTTGCATCTATACTGACCAGTCAGAACTGCTCCATAACAACCAATCAGAATGCATGGTGCCCATCCAATCAGAACTGCACAACTATAGCCTCGTTTGCATCTATACTGACCAATCAGAACTGCTCTGTAACAACCAATCAGAACGCATGGTGCCCTACCAATCAGGACTGTGGATGTGAAGCACTCAGAACTGTGCAGATATGGGTAAAAATGGACCATTTGGGAAGGGGGGAACGGGGGTCAGAACTTTATGAAAGGCAACCTCTCCTTTGTCTGGGTGGAGGACACTCTCAGTTTCCACCTGAGATTGCATTTCCCTGGTTTGACCCGAACAGAGAGTTTCTTGTCTTTCCACACCTCTAATTGGGAAATTTTGTTGACAGCACGAATCAAAACCCAAAGCCCAAAGGTGAAGTTCGAGGTTAAGTTTCAGTGGACAGAGAACTCTGTGTGAAAGATGAGAGGAGGGCCCTGAATGTCAGGCTACGGGTTGATGGTTTGATCTTCCAAAATAACGTCCCCACATCTCTTTGATCACACACTTTTACCGATTCCCAAAAACTGAGTATGTCCTTCAGTATATCACTTGTTGATTTCCTACACCTATGGGTTTATTAATATGTTATGAATTTGATAAGGCATATACAAAAAATAAAATTTTTCAAGTAAGAGATAAGGGAGAAATCTAATTTGCAGTTCTCTTGTTTTCTCCCTGCACGCCAGTGGATTGTATCACAAGCACTGTTCTTGAAGCATCCGCCAGGTCCTATCCTCTGAGACTTGCCATTGTATCTTCCTTTGAGAGCTGGGGGCCATCTCTGATACACCAATAAGCTCCATGCCAGCTGACATCACAAGCCGGGACTTTGGAAATCATTTTTCAGGCCTCCTCTTTCTGGTCCCATCCTTCCCTCCTGTGATCACCCTCCTGGGCTTGCTCCCACCTCTGCCCCACACTGGTCCTGCAGCCACAGGAGGGATGCTTGCTGGCAGCCACTTCCTCCGAAGTCAGACCATGCCCCCCCCCACCCCGTTGCCGTGGAAACAAGAAAATCAGAGGTTGTTTTCTTCCACTGGCAACCCTGTAAACAGTAACACAACAGCCTCGCCGGCCCCTGATGGACAGGTGGGAATCAGGACCCATTCGTTCCTCTCATATCCCACTAATGATGTCTGGATTCGGTTCAATAACCCTGACCCGGTCACATAGCCGGCGGATTTGTTTATTGAGAGTCCTGTTCTGACCACGAGGGAATTTGAAACAGAATCGCTTCCCATAACTCTGCAGCCCACGTGAACATCGCCTGCCACGAGGCTGAGGAGCCACGGGATGGCCGGGACTGGACATCAGCTTCCGATCGCCTCACACACGTCTGAGGCATGCAGGATAGGCGTGCACAGCTGGAAGCAAGTCCTTGACCTCCAAGGCCACTGAAGTCGCCGGGACAGGACTCATCGAGTGACAGAGATGACTGAGCTTGGGAATTAAATTCAGACTGTCTCAGGTTGGACATTCGGCTTTGACTTACTAATGCTATTAGTTTCCCAGGGCTGACCTAACCAAGTCCCACAACAACGGAAACTGATTCCCTCACAGTCCTGGAGCCTGGGGGTCTGAAATCAAGGTGCACACTTCTCCCTTTGGTGCACCCACATGAGCTGAGAAATGGGAATGGAGGAGAGACAGGAGAGTGAACCACGGGCCCAGCTCACACAGGGTCACCTGGGAGTAGGAAGTTCTAGGGAAGATGACTAAGGGCTGCGGCATGGAGGAGCAGCCGGGCCCACACATCTTAGCCCCTGCCGCAGAAGACAAGGCTGTGGACAGTCCGCATGGCCCTCCAAAGCCAGGAAGAAAGGAAGGACACAAGCAGCCGACGACCGACCCAGGCACGATCCTGTCTATGCACACAGAACGTCTCGGTCCCCCAGCTTCCTGCTCACTGACTGGTTAATTTGATAAACTCATCAAGACACACTCTCAGGCATTATTTCCTGAGCCCCTCGTGGCTGCACAGAGGATGCTTCCTCTGGAATCAGTTTGACATTGCAGTATTAATAGCTGTTAATTGTTTAATTTGTTCATCCTCCCCTAGGCGATGGCATTTTACCCGGCACTCAGACAGTCGCTGGGATGCTTGTCTGTGGGAAGCTATTTCACGGCTGTGACAGGGTGACAGAGAAGAGCTATGTGGGACTGGAGGCCTCCTCTGTACCCTTCAAGTCTCAGGACAAAGGGGATCACCCACCTTTCATCCCCAGTCAGCCCCGGAATAAAAGCGAAGACCACTCTAAGGGAACAAAAGCCATGGCGTGGAGCCCCCAGGGCCCTCTGTGTGCTCCAGGGCAGAACAAAGGGCCGGTGTCACCTGAATGGCCCAACAGAGCACCATTGACTTGAGGTCTGTCCATCAGACATATCCACTGACATAATTTAGCTGCCACAATATATGTCAGGTGCATAAAGAAATAATTGCTGGGTCCCACGAGAATCAACACTCAACACAAGGCGTAAGGACCCAGGAGCAGCCCTTTCTTCCCCTGACTATGGAACTAGGAGAAGGTCTCCAACCCAACGCACAAAAAGAACGATTATTCAAAGACCCTCTCCTTTGTGTTGCCACAGACAACGGAGAAGCCAGCCTGTCTAGTCCACCCTCAAAGAAAAAGCCAGTCCCGCACAATTCGGCAGGGCTCACCATCTCTCCTAGTGCCTGGCTTCTTTTAGTATGCAAGGTACGGAAACCACGCTCGCCTCTCAATTGCCCTGGTGCAATTATTGTATTGATTTGATGTGGCATTAGCTCCACGTTTAAGGTGGTTGATGTTTCTTAATTTGCAATTAAATCAAATGATGCCTCTTTGCGAAGATGGCTGACACTTGTTTACATTCTGCAGCAAGCAATGAAGACCATTTTTATTTAGCATCATAAAACACACAGGGTGGGGAGCTTGAAATGTCAAGCAACCCAGTCTCTTGCCTGGCTCTTCAGCCTAGTTTTAAAAAAAAAAAAAAAACAACCAAGCTACATAGTCATCCATTGTAAAAATGGTACACGTAATAATTGGTGCTTTATAGTGGTCATCTAATCAAGTCGATGAGCAAGCGATATTCGAAGGATGTTATGGAAGGAATGTTTGGGCTCCCCCCACCCCAATTTCTATGTTGCAGCTCTAACCCCCAATGTGATGGTATTTGTTCGAGGTGGAGCCTTTGGGAATAGTTAGGGTTAGATGAGGTCATGAGGGTGGGTCCCTCATGATGCGATGAGTGTCCATACAAGAAGAGGAAGAGAGAGAGAGAGATCTATCTACACACAAACACACAAAGGCCATGTGACCACATAGCGAGAAGGTGGCCATCTACAAACCAGGAAGAGAGCCCTCACCAAGAATCGAATCTGCCGGCA
The DNA here is from genome assembly GCA_030848825.1 of Tadarida brasiliensis. NCBI lineage: Eukaryota > Metazoa > Chordata > Mammalia > Chiroptera > Molossidae > Tadarida > Tadarida brasiliensis. The sequence continues at coordinate 9,287,968 of CM061279.1, read as the reverse complement.
CCTTGACCTTGGACTTCCCAGCGTCCAAGACTGTGAGAAATAACGTCTGTTGTTGAAGCCACCCAGTGTATCTGCTTCAGCCAAGCTCTCTGTGACAGATAATAACTGGAAGAGCAGCAGGAATGCTCATTATGTCCGCTCTTCCCCGCCGGATGTTCCCCAGGCACGCCACCTACTCGATTTCTTTCCAGCCTCTGCTGTGGCTGCACTCTCTCCTTCTGCTGTTGCATCTCCTCCTGAGTCAGCTTCAACTGTAGGACCCTCCTTCCTCTAGGAGCAGGCCAGAAGGTAGTGGACAAGAGTGTGAGTCTCGTGAGTGAATCCCGTAATCCCAGGATCAGAGCGGTAGCGGAAGTCACTGAGCATTCATCTGAGAATTCAGAAATATCCTCAGAGGTTGTCCCATCCCTAGATCTTTTATATATATATTTTTTTTCCTTTATTGATTTTAGAGAGAGATGGAAACATCGATGAGAGAGAACATCGATGAGAGAGAACATTGACTGGCCGCCTCCTGTATGCCCCCAACTGGGGATCGGGCCCACACCTGGGCATGTGCCCTGACAGGGAATCGAACCAGTGACCTCTTGATGCATGGGTCAACGCTCAACCACTGAGCCACCCTGGCCGGGCCCATCCCTAGGTCTTTAAACACAGTGTACCCACCAACTCGCCACACAAAAATTGACACATCAATACCAACTGCATAAAATAATAGCTGTTTTTTGAACCATCCCAATATTCGGCAATTCTCTAAAGAAGGTTGAGCCTGTAATGGAGATGGGGGAGAGGAGGGAGAGGAAAAGGTCACAGAGAGAGTGGAAGAGGGCGCTTCAAGGACACCTGTTGCTGCTAAAGGTGAAGGAAGGTGGAAAGGACTGGCTTCAACGTCAGGAAGCAGGCAGGTGACTTCAGTGATGACCATTTCGGTAGAGTGACATGGAGGAGGCCAGCCTGGAAGTGTGCAGAGGGACGAAGACATATCCCTCTGCGAGGGGAATCCTTCCCTGCTCTGTACACTCCAGTCACCAAGGTTGTCCTTCCGTTTAAGTACCTACTTCTAGCAGTGTTGAAAGGATGCTTCTACTATTATAACGTTCGTCTCTCCAGGATGAATAGCCTACCACCTACTAGACTAGTAACTTAAACACTGAGGCATCACTACATGGGTGTGGCTTTGCTACTTAGCCCCTGTCCCCTCTCTCAGGTGTTGGTTCAACCCAGCCCGGAGGAGCTCAGGGAGCATCTCCATGCTGGCTCTGGTCTGGATTTCCCCTTCCCTTGGTGGCCTGTTGGCTTCGGCATTCCTGCCCCATCTCTGTGTCCTGTGAGGGTCTGACATCATCGCTGGTCCATGACGAGGCACGCAGGACCAGCCGCTGGCTCACACCAGAATTCCCTGACAGTTCTGTGCCCACAACTATTTCTGCAAAGCTCCGGACGTCCCAGTAACAGTGGGGTTTTGCCGTCTTGTCCCACGCAAATGCCAAAGCACCTAGAGGTGGGGACTCTGCCAACACCCTCCGGAAAACCTCTGGGAAGAGGGCTACAGACACCATTTCCAGCTGTGGTGGGTGGGGAGGGAAGACTTGCCTGGTGGTCACGCGGGAAAGAAGTCTTGAGTCCTGTGGCCACCTGGGACTCCTCCCTCAGTACCCCTCTGGCCCTTGCATGCACCTTGCACGCGGCCTGGTGGAGAGACAGAGAAACCCGTGCATACGTGGAGCCGAGCCGAGCGCGCTGCTACAAGAATGAGGAGGGCTGTGGGAGCAAATGACTCGGAATCTATAAAAATAAGCCCGACTTTGCTTGCAATGAGGACTCAGGAGGCCTCCTGGAGAATGGTTCATGTTCTTCTTATTTAGTGAGGGTGTTTTCCATCCTTTATCTGTTCACCCTCCCATTGGCTGGCTCATCGTAAAGCTAAGCGCGATCTCAGACGGGCCATTTGGGGGCCTTATTCTCTGCCTCCAAGTCCTTGTTTGTCTAAACTGGAGTGCCCAAGGTACCCCAGGTGTTTATGCAGGGCAGCTGACTTCTGTGCCTTCCACACTATGAGCTCATGGTGGGGGTGGGGACAGAAGGCAGCGGAAGGAGAGAGGAGGGGCAGCCAGCAAAGCTCGGAGCTGGGGTGGTGGAGGACCGTGCAATTAGAAGCAAGCTCATTAACCGACTCTGGGGACACGGTGCAGCTGCCAACATCAGCTTGTCTCTGCCACGTCTATCTGATGGTCTATGATGAAGCCATTTACAACTTGTATGGAGAATTCATCGCAATACAGGAAGTGTTATTTCACACTGCCCTGGATGTTCAGGAGAGAAATAATAGCTATATTTGACTGAGCCCAAACTCCCTGCTCCATATATATATATATAGAAACTCAAATGCACCAAGAGGTCGCCGGTTCGATTCCTGGTCAGGACACGTGCCCAGTGTGTGGGCCTGATCCCCAGTGGGGGGCATGCAGGAGGCGGCCAATCGATGTTCTCTCTCATTGATGTTTCTATCTCTCTCTCTCTCTCCCTTCCTCTCTCTAAAACCAACAAAAAATAAAAAAAAAATAAAAAATGAAGCAGTGTCCCTTTAAGTTCCCGAGGCCCAAAATCTTGAAATCTCTCTTTAATTGTATGGTAACCATTAAGGGCTTTGTCAGAGAAGGATGACAGGAGTAATCACCCACGAGCAGATTTCCAGGTAATTTATACCTAGTCAATCCAGACCTAATTCCTGAGGGGCCTATCCTGTACCTAAGGACCCTGAAATAATCATGTATTTACCCTTTACCCTGAAATTAGATGGTCCTTACTATGTAATTACCCGGCCACTAAGTGACAACCAGCGTGTAATTAAATGGTCAGCGGTTACCATATTATTAATAGCATTGACATGATATTCGTTCCAGAGAACCTGGCGCTGTCGCCACAGAGTTCAACTCCCCAGCAAGAAACTGCAGCCGTTCCTGGGAAGTTCTGCCCTTTGCTCGGATGGCTTTTGGGTTGGCAAAAACTCCCAGCACCACGTGCTTCCGAGGGAGCCAGGAAACGGAGGAACCTAAGCACATGCGGTGTGGCCTCCTGGGTAGGGGCACCTCCCTCTGCAGCCAGCTCCAGGCCAAACTGCAACACCTGGGCACATGCCGCCACCCTCCCCCAGGAACGTGCTCCAGAGGGGTGGGCCTCGTGCTCTTTCTCTCCTGGGCGAGGGACCCACCCAGGGGCACAGCATGCCCGGAGAGCTGGAAGCCCTGATGAAGCTGGTGTTCTGTGCCAGTCCCTGGATCGTCAGGGTACACATACGATGGAAAGGACAGCGTCCCTCTCCAGCTGCCTTGCCGATTGCTTATCACCATGCCATCCCTGGCACATAGTAGGCGCTCAATACCTATGAGTGGGGATGATTGATTCATTGACTTGTTCATTCATTGACATGCATCTACTCCGTGCCAGCCACCGTGACGGAGAGCTGTGAAGGACACCGTGAGGTCCGGCGGAGCCTCAGCAAAGCTGAGTCACTTGCCCAAGGTCATTATACAGTGCGTTGGTAGCAGATAAAGACCAAAGGGGGACCTTTCTGACTCGGAGCTGTGCTCTCCCTGAAACACCACAACCTCTTGGCCACATGCAGCCTCAAACCGCCCCGGGATGCTAAGGAGGACTTAGGGAAGCTAATGGTTTCCCAGAGTTGAATCGCTTTGGGGTCTAACCCTTATTTATGCAGAGTGACCATAATCGTTTATTTATTTATTTATTTATTTATTTATTTATTTATTTATTTATTGACTTTAGAAGAGAGAGGAAGGGAAGAGGGAGAGAGAGAGAAACATCGATGAGAGAGAACATCGATTGGCCACCTCCTACATGCCCCCCACTGGGGATCGGGCCCACAACCTGGGCATATGCCCTGACCGGGAATCGAACCAGCGACCTCTTGGTGCATGAGTCAACGCTCAACCACTGAGCCACACCAGCCAGGCACGTAATCGTTTATTTAAACTATTATTCACGGTTAGCAGATGCAGAAAGTGAGACTCCAAGAGATTGCGTGATGTGTCCCGAGTCCCACCACTGGTAAGTGGCTTAGACTTCAACTTGGAGACCATTTGTCTGCCTGGTGGAACTGGGAGAGACAGACTGCTGGCCTCAGGTTCTCACATTTTGGGGTCGGCGTCATTTCTAGATGTTACCACTAAAATGCAATATCTCACTGGCACTCCATAACGTCCCAGATCAAATTACCTAGCCTTCAAAGACAGATTCAGGGGGGGAGTGAGACCAGAGGAGCATGGATAGAACTTGAGGTATAAAAAGGAAAAGATTCAGGCAGGGAATAACAGGCAGGTCTCGTCTTACAGTTGACTCTGGCCGATTGGTAAGGGCAGCCTGGAGCACTGTATTGTGAAGCCGGCTGAGGTTGCCTTAGGACTCAGCAGGATCAAGTATCGTGATTGATTCGTGATGTCCGCCAAGGACACTGCTTAGGGAGTGGCTGAATGTGACCCAGGTGGTCATCATTTCAGATCTAGATTGTGGAATTCTACGAAATAAGGTCAGGCTTGGACATTGTCAGGGCTGGGGAGAAAGCAATGAATGAGGCCGGAAGACCAACTAATAAAGCAAGCAGACAAAGACATTCTTTTCCTCAAATGCACATGCTCAAAGAAGAAAGTGAGAAATACCAGTCAAGTCTGGCCAGTGTGGCTCAGTGGTTGAGAGTCAACCCATGCACCAAGAGGTCGCCGGTTTGATTCCCGGTCAGGGCACATGCCCAGGTTGTGGGCCCGATCCCCAGTGGGGGGCATGCAGGAGGTGGCCAATTGATGTTCTCTCTCATGGATGTTTCTATCTCTCTCTCCCTCTCCCTTCCTCTCTCTCTAAAATCAATAAAGGGAAAAAAATTTTTTTAAAGAGACGGAGGAGCAAAAGAAAAATACCAGTCTACCAGTCAAATGAAGACTAGAAGTTGGGAAGCTTGCTTCTAGTCTCAGTTCTGCTGTTAATTAACTGTGAGATGTTGACCCCCAACACTGCCCCTCTCTGGGTCTCAGCTTCCTCATCTGCAAAATGAGGGTATTTGAGTGGCAAATCTTCAAACCACTTCCAATTCCAGGATTCTAACGTCTATAGTGCTTGACACTGAACTAGTCAAAAAAAAACACAAAGGAAGAAGTAGGCAAAAGCTGGTCAAATACTTCCCCTATTCTCTCTTCTCTGTTGGGGGGTGGGGGGGAATCAGATAGACACAAAGCAGGAATCCATACTTTCATTTTGGCCATATTGAGTTTTAGCATGAATTCGACATCCAAGTAGAAATATCAAGTAGGCAATTGAATAGATCAGTCTAGCACAGAAGGGAGATAAGAAATAAACTTCGGACTCATCAATAAACAGATGGTCTGATCAAGAGGCCCCGGGGATAGACTAACTAGAGAAGATAACTAAGGAATGTTCCAACATTTAGAATTTTGGTAGGGCCCGGCCGGTGTGGCTCAGTGGTTGAGCGTCAACCCATGCACCAAGAGGTTGCCGGTTTGATTCCAGGTCAGGGCACATGCCCAGGTTGTGGGCCAGATCCCCAGTGGGGGGCATGCAGGAGGCAGCCAATCGATGGTCTCATCAATGTTTCTGTCTCTCTCTCCCTCTCCCTTCCTCTCTCTCTCTCAAATAAATAAAGAAAAAAACAATTTTCAAAAGGACATTCTCCCACACTGCTATAACATAATCATCAAAATCAGGAAGTTAAGATAGATCATTAGGAGAAACATCTGTAACAAAAATAAATTAATTAATTAAAAAATAAAAATAAATAAATAAAATAAATGTAGACAGAAAAAAAAATCATTACTTTTATTTGGTCTTCAGACCAAATGCAACTTCCATCAGCTGTCCTAATAATATCCCTTAAAGTAAAACAACCAATTCAGGACCTCACGTCACACTCAGCTGTCATGCCTCCTCCTGTTCTTCACTCTGGGACAGCTCCTCAGTCTTTACAGAACCTCACTTGAATCTCTCAAAAACCCTTGCTATACAGATGTTATTATATCACCCCCTGTGCAGGAGAAGAAAGGGGAGCTCAGAGAGGTTAAAGGAGTCCAGCGTATCTTGGTGGTAGAGCTCTAAGGCCTCTGTGGTTCTGAAGACCAGCATCTGATCTAGAAAAGTGAGCAGTCAGGACCCATTCCAGTGATGACAGCATGAGACTAATAAGGAACCAGTCCAAGGTCATGGCAATAGACACGGAGAGAGGAAAGTGGAGGGAGGTGAGGGACCCCACCCAAGAAGAGTCAACTAGTGATTGCTTTTTTGACTGGCTGAAGATCTGAAAATGTCCCAAGGGTTAGGAGAAAGAAGCTTTTCTTTTATGGGATGGAGTCAACTGGGCTAGAAAGAACCAGATGTGGGGAAGCAGGAAGAACAGGATGAATGGGAGCAAATGTCCTGATCTGGAGTAAATCAGAGATGCAGGCAGGGGATTTCTTGAACCTTCACCATCTTCCAGGATCACGAGGCTCAGGCAAAATTCAACATTGTCACAACAGTGGACACATGTTTAGTCTTGGTGAGTCTCTGTTTCCTCCTCTGCAGAGTAATGGTTACTTCCCAGGAATTGTGCAGATTGAACAACACAAGGAATGATAGGTGTCCACCTCAGGTCATGGTGCACAGTGAGCAAAGTATTGCTCAATATCTTAACGTTGCACATCCACTCTGTACCAAACGCTGTGCTCAGCACCATGAGGAATGAAAACTAGCTGCTGATTCTGTGGCACGGAGGCAAAAGAGGTCAGAAGTAATTGAGCACCTGGGATTAAGCGCCAGTAAGCTGTATAGAGTTGGGAATCACCAGGTCCTTCCTCCCCTGCTGGTGTTAGACAAACACTTCAGCTGCAGAACTTACCCGCCTTACCAAACCCACCAGCCAGTCAGAGGAGCCATCCCTGAATTCAGTCCCCTCCTCCAACCTCCTGGATACAGAGATCTCTGTGGCACTGCAGACGTACTGAGAACACAGATAGCTTCTCTCCCTCCTTGAAGCCCTTGTCCAGGTAGCGAGAGGAGAGAGTTCATTTTCTCTATCATCCCTGGGCTGTGCAATCCTAAGCCACAGGTGGTCGCAAATGCACACAGCAAGGTGTTCAGTAAAATTCCAGCAGCCCAGCTGTCTTCCTAGAGCGGAACATTGGTACTGCACTGACTTCCATTCCTGGACCTGAGGCTGGACACTCTCCGTTATTCTCTGCGTCTGTCCTTCCTGCAGATGGTTGATTGCTGGGCAGGGCAGTGCACAAAGGCTCCTTCCTATAAACCCAGCTAAGGACCAGTGGCCTCAGACACCCCCACAAGCCCTTTGCTCAGCTCATCCCCTGGGACTGCAGAGCACGCCTTGTGAGTGCTGGATAAATCCAGTTCCTCGAGGCAGCAGCCGGAGCCCTGCCAGCCAGCATTCCGACGTTCCCTTACCAGCGACTCTTCACATGCTCCTGGTCTCGCTGCTCAGCACGGCTCTGCTCCTCCAGGCCCAGGATTCAAGGGCTCTGGGAAGCAGGATCAAGTTTCATTTTGGTGCTTTTCTCCCTGCCATCATGGCACCGCCAACACCATCCCTAAGGAAACCGTCTCTTCTGAGAGCTACAGAAACGCAACTGGACCTGCCCTGGGCTTTGGCGGGCATGCCCTGGGCGTGTGTCCTGGGGTGGAGGGGGCTCAGCTAGTGATTATTAATTTCATTAAGGTTCAACTATTAAATTCACATCCTTTGAACATGGTGTGCGGCAACATGGAAGAATGCACAGCATGCTTAACGGTGATACCAGAGTATAACTGTTGCCTCGAGAAAAAGCATTTGTGCAGATGTTTGAGTGACCAGCTAAACTAGCTGCTTTTTTTTTTTTTCATGGAACGCATATTTCCTTGAAAATTTGACTAACGAATTCCAGCTATTCAGGCTCGGGTGTTTGATGCATATTTTCTCAAAAATAAATAAAGTGAGCCTGTCTACTAATTTTTAAGTAGAGAGAGATCCTGAGACCGAAACCTTTGCGAATTGCTGATCTGCACTGTTGATGGTCCAAGTCTGCATCTATCTCTAAAAGACCAGGAGGCTTTTTCTCCCTACACGTAATCACAGTCACACGCCTAAAATGAACAGCTGGCAGCAAAGCTGTGGCGGAGAATTTAGAATCGAAACGGAAGCCACAACCTGACAATGTAGACTGACTTACAGACACGACTCCGGCACTAGATAAGCCCTGGTGTGCAGCCTGGACTCCAGACAGCACCACCCCCTCGACATCAGTTCCTTCAGATCCATGTGTTCAGGCAAGGACAGGCTGATCTGAGAGACGTCTGAGAGACAAACACCATCTCTATAGATTCATGAGTTCCAAAGACAAGCTCACTCACTGTGGCTGCAGATTCCGAGATAAAATTCTGGTCAGTTCCAGCCAACTCTATCCACGATAAACTCTAGCCCTCCAAACCTTCTTTTTTTTCTTTATTGATTTTAGAGAGAGAGGAAGGGAGAGGGAGAGGGAGATAGAAACATTGATGAGAGAGAACATCAATCGGTTGCTTCCTGCATGCCCCCCACTGGGGATTTGGCCCACATATGCCCTGACCGGGAATCGAACCAGCGACCTCTTGCATGGGTCAACGCTCAACCACTGAGCCATACTGGCCAGGTACACTTCATCTCTTGATGGAAGCTTTAGAGGTTCCTAGAAGAACATATGAGATTGCTTGTGGCCATATTTGGACAACATGTCTGACCCTTCTGGTTTCTATATAGACCATCTTCCATTCAGTAAGCAAAGTTATATTTCTAAAGTGAACCAAGTCATGTCACATCCTTGCTGGGAATCTGTCAATGGCTTCTCATCACCCTGGGGGGTTAACCCAGGCGGTTACTACAGCCTCGGCCCAGGCGGCCAGCATATTCCAGCTCCCGTCTGCTTCTCTGCCACTGTCTTGCTCACCTGCTCCGTCCCGTGCATGTCCCTCCCCCGCTCTTCAGAAGGCTGGCTCTTTCTCCTGCTTCAAGCTTCAGCTCCAGTGTGACCTCCTCAGAAAGGCCCTCCTTAGCCATGCCCTCTAACGTAGCCCCAGACTCAGAGTTGAGTGAGTGATGGATGGATGGATGGATGGATGGATGGATGGATGGATGGATGGAAAGCGGTATCAACAGCAGAGGCATAGCTGTGGCAGAAGTCAGAATGCTCTAAGCAGCTCCTAAACTCAGTTCTTTGAAACATTAGCTTAGCCAGATGTTCAACAGACATTATTTAAAAATATGAATCCAGCCCGGCCGCTGTGGCTCAGGGGTTGAGCGTCGACCCATGCACCAAGAGGTCGCCGGTTCGATTCCCGGTCAGGGCACATGCCCAGGTTGTGGGCCCGATCCCCAGTGGGGGGCATGCAGGAGGCAGCCAGTTGATGTTCTCTCTCATCGATGTTTCTATCTCTCTCTCCCTCTCCCTTCCTCTCTAAAAGTAATAAGAAAAAATAAAAATATGAATCTATAGTATATATCCTTATAAAAAAACAACTTAAGTGCAGCATTTCCTTTATAGCGTGGCCATTTCCCATCTAAAAGATGCTGACTGCATGGTAGGTGGCCATGGGGACGGCAGAGGCTGCAGGACCCGACTTGGGCAACCACAAACCCTTTTCTCCAGGAGCAGCGCCTGCCTCTGCTTTGCAAAACTCTTCTCCAACACTGATGTCCCCGGTTTGCAAACAAAAGAAACTAGAGTCCCCAGCAGGTTACTGTATCGGAGTCCCTGGCCCGTGTCCTCCGAGTGAGTCACCAATAACAGGAAACCTGTGGAAGGTCCCGCTCTTCTGGGAACAGCCTGATTGGCTGGAACTGAGGTCATCCTTTTGACAAATGATCTTGATTGGCGGGCAGTCATGCTCCCCTCATGCAACAGTGCCCAGCAGGTATATAAGCTCTATGTATATATCTCATCGAGCTCTATGAATTATATTCTTTAGAGCCAGGAGTCACTGAGGCCAGGCTCTGCTCAGGGCTCTGCTTTTTTGTTGGCCCAACACCTCAAGGCTGGCTGCGGGCCTGCTCCCGTACAGCAGAAGCATCTTCCCAGAAGCAGGCTGGCTCGCCCTGGGGGTGGGGACAGGGTTCACCAGGGGACTGTTACCTGCAGCGCTCAGAGGAATTGATTTGTGTCTGATGTCCCAACACCCAGTTCCCAGAACACATCTCTGAAACTATCAGGAAAAAAAAATTTTTTTAAAGACTGCATTTTTTAGCAAGTGGCGGTCTCGGAGAGGGCTGGAAATTTGTGGGGGGGTCGGTTTTATCAGAAAATCAAAATAAAATATTGTTGTAGCTTCACTAACGTTGACCCTGTCTCCTATTCAGTCACTGTATAAGTCACCAAGGAACTAAAGTTTGATACAAACCCTTCAGTCCTAACGATGAAATGAGCTCACCTTCGCAGTACCAATGACAGCTAACACACAGCCCTTGCTGTGGGCCAGGCACGGAGGAAGGCGCTCCACGGATAGTTTCTCTTCATAACCACCCTGTGAGACAGACAGGTGTGCAACATGTTGTCCCCATTTTACAGATGAGAAAACGGAGGTGCCCACAGGTTCCTGACTTGCCCAATGCCTCACAACTAGCAGCACAAGAGCAAAGGTTTGCATCCTGGTTAGCTGACCGCAACGCCATGCTTCCAGCCCTCTTGGTGCATGGGTCGATGCTCAACCACTGAGCCACACTGGCCAGGCAGAATCATGCATTCTGATTGGTCCTTATGGAACCACTGATTGGTCAATGAATATGCAAATAAGGATATCGCTGGGCAGCTCCAATTGGATGAGACAGGTCTCAGCCCATTGGTGGAAATAGGATTCTGGTAGCTCCTTTATAAGGGTTGCCTCAGAAGGCAGTGCGGGAGGCTTGGCAGCTCAGACCAGCTTTTTCCTGAAATGCAGTGTGCGTGACTGGTGTAAACAAGGGCAGCTACAGTCTGATTGTGAATTTGGGCCCAGTTAACCACAAGGAGTCCTTTTCCACAAGTATATTCCGCCTAGGGGTCCTCACACTGGAATAGATCCTGGCGGCATTTGCCCTGCAGATCAGCGCTGAAGTCAGCCTGTGAGCCCAGAATCTCCAGCTACGGCAGCAGCAGCTGGTCTGCCCACTCCGTACCTGCCCCGTTGTTCTCTGCTCCATAAAGCGCTTGAACGCGCTTGGAAAGGACGCCATGGAGAAACAGGTGTTTCGGGGAGAGGGGGCTGGGCTTGAACGGAGGCTATGTTTACTCGGGCTTCAAATAGAACTTGGAAAGTCGGGGAGTGGTGCAGGAGGCCTCTCCAGACCTATACCAGGGGCTCAGGAGCCTTCTGGAAGACCTCAGCCTCAGAGAGGAGAGCGAACTGGCTCACAGGCTGTGGAAGAACCAAAGAAGGAGAAATGATTGAAAGAGTCTTCAGAATTAGCCCCTGAAAAGGTGCCGTGGTCCAGCCCCCAAACCGAGACCTGGGCCACCAGAATACAAGGGCTGTGATCAGAGTGTGGAAAATCAGGAGAATGGCTTCATCGATAACTGTGACAATCAGCAGCACAGAGGTGACGCCATCCCTTCCCAGGACATAGCAGGAGAGGAGAAAAATGTTGGATGCCTTCGGAATGTTCCAGAAGACATGTGGACACTCCAGTGACTTCTCTTGACCACTTGTAAGGAATCCAATCTGGGCTGAATTTTCCATTTCGTAGAAGACAGATCCAGGGGAATATTGTTTGAAAATGCAATTGTGACCCTATTTTAACCTTAGGTTGGGGTTCCCTGGGGAAATTTTTGTCTGATATTTGACACTTTTTTTTTTTTTCAGCAAACATACCTCTCTCCCCCACCCTTTTCAACCTTTCCTGTCCTTGACCCCATTCATTCTGAATCACGCGCACACACACACACACACACGCACACACAAATCCGAAAGGAAGCTTAGTTCTTATCTAAGCTTTAAAGAATATGCTTAACATCTTGTTTTCGCATGATAAGCTCTAGCAGATATAAAAATATCTGAAATAAAGGGTTCCATTAGAATCGTTTGCGTTCACACTCAAAGCCTTCTTCTCCCCAGCGCCTAATTCTCTCAGAGACTTTTGAAGATTATCCTTCCATTTCTCTAAGCGGTAGTATTATTGCATGTCCTTCTGGCTTTTCCTGTCTCTTGTCCCTAAAACTTTCCATCAGTGCTGTGTGCCTTGTGATTCATGATGATTAAACAGGAGGGTTTTAACAAAGATGAGCAGGCTGGCCCATCTGGATTGGAAGCCCAGATTCCTGGGAAGGATTTTCTACTGATTAGCACCAGAGATAATATAGACAAACACTAATCTTTGGCTTCACCCACAGTCATCTTGGTCTCTTGCTATATAATAGTAAGAGAGGGTTGTCTGTGCACACGGCGGGAGACAATCACAGGGAAATAAACTAATAATGAGAACCTACAGTGCTGGCCAGTCTTTCAGGATTATTTTTAGTCCATCAGTCTTTACATATTTTTAAATCTTGAGACACTTCTTTACAGACTCTACCGCCAGCAAATTGGGCACCACTCTTGATGCCCCGTCCACCTGGCCCAGACCTTCCGTTCCGCCCAAAGCACAATCCTGAGTCAACAGCAAGTTGACCAGCAAAAGGTTAGAACACCCTCAGGTCAAAGAGCTGCCTGGCAACAGCACAGTAGCCCAGCAGCAGACACTGGCAGTCCTTTAGCCATGGATCCAAATACCCCGGGGCCAGCAGGCAGCCTCTCGTTGCCCCTCACCTTCTGTGAGGACCTTTTCACTGGAAGAAGCAGGTTATGATTTGAAACTACACTCATTTATTTCTTGACCTCGTTGTCTGGGCAACTACAAGCTTTATAGATGTCTCAGTGTCACCCCCAAGACCTGAACACGAGGCTGGAGGATTCTATTTTGCAGACAAGGGAGAACATCCTCCCTGGTTTCTTGCAGCAGGAGGAAAGGAAAACCTTTCTGTGCTAGAAACAGCACTATGAAGTCTGCATCATGCTATTAATAGTTAACATCTACAGAAGACTTCCTACAGGTCAATACATCTACGGAAGACTTCCTACAGGTCAATACATCTACGGAAGACTTCCCACAGGTCAATACATCTACGGAAGACTTCCTACAGGTCAATACATCTACAGAAGACTTCCTACAGGTCAATACATCTACGGAAGAGTTCCTACAGGTCAATACATCTACGGAAGACTTCCCACAGGTCAATACATCTATGGAAGACTTCCCACAGGTCAATACATCTACGGAAGAGTTCCTACAGGTCAATACATCTACGGAAGACTTCCTACGGGTCAATACATCTACGGAAGAGTTCCTACGGGTCAATACATCTACGGAAGACTTCCTACAGGTCAATACATCTACGGAAGACTTCCTACAGGTCAATACATCTACGGAAGACTTCCTGCGGGTCAATACATCTACGGAAGACTTCCTACGGGTCAATACATCTACGGAAGACTTCCTACGGGTCAGTACATCTACGGAAGACTTCCTGCGGGTCAATACATCTACGGAAGACTTCCTACGGGTCAATACATCTACGGAAGAGTTCCTACGGGTCAATACATCTACGGAAGACTTCCTACGGGTCAATACATCTACGAAAGACTTCCTACAGGTCAATGTATCTACGGAAGACTTCCTACAGGTCAATACATCTATGGAAGACTTCCTATAGGTCAATATATCTATGGAGCACTTTCTATAGATCACTTTTATATGCATCATCTCATTTAATCCACTCAACAACCCAATTTGATATATACTGTCTCCACTTTAGAGATGCCAAAACTAAAGTTTATAACTTTTGACCAACTTCCTGGATTTCAAACCTGGTACACCAGCCCCAAAGCCTCAATTCTTTACATCACACCACCCCACCTACAGTGCAGGGCCTCCCAGTTCAGGGTTTCTATTTCCAGAATCAACCCTGAACCCTATCTAATGCAGGAGCAGACATGAGCATTGTACAGAGATTCATATTTTTCATTACTCTTCCCCCTCGAAACACTCCTGTGCATCCACTAACATTTCACAAACATGACCTAGATGAAGCCTACTGGACCTTCCGCTGCAGACTTCCATGGCAGAAATGACCGCGCCATGTCTGCAAGCAATAACAACAACGTTTGGGGCAGAAATTCTGGAATCGAGCCCTTCTTGTACGTCTCACTCTCTGGGCATGAGCAACTAGATTAAACTGCCTTAGCCTACTTGTCTCTTCACCCCAAACGGAGATGATGGTAAGATTGCTGAGAACTGTTGGAGAGAGCAGAAAGAACCCCAAACCAGAATTCCAAAGGAAGGACTCCAGCGAGAACCCAGACCACGGGAGACACAGAAGATGGGCTCTGCTGGGAAACAGCCTACGGTTGTCTACAAAGGAATCGAGCGGGGGTGGGGTGACTTCAAGGTCTTCATGGGCTGCGTTCCCTACACCACGGGGGTTATGACGAGTGACGGTGGTGGTTTCAGGGTGAATGGTGGGGCTGAAGGGCTGCTGAGGCAGAACCACGTGGCAGCAGTCGCCCCCGGGTGCCATCGCACCTCCCCTGTGTGATCCTGAGCACGTTTTTCAACTTCTCTGAAGCTCCGTTTCATCATCTGAGAAATTTTTAAGAAGAATGACTATCTACTTCATGGTAAAGATTAAACAAGAGAGCTCCCGTCTGGCTGGTGTGGCTCAGTGGGTTGAGCATCGTTCCATGGATTGAGAGGTCCCAGTTTGATTCCCGGTCAGGGCACATGCCCGGGTTGTGGGCTTGATCCCCAGTAAGGGGTGTGCAGGAGGCAGCCAATCCATGTTTCTCTCTCCTATCGATGTTTCTATCTCTCCCTCAAAAATCAGTAAAAACGTATTTTAAAGAAAAAAAAGATAGCTCCCGACACCTGGTGGATGCTCCACAAAGGTTTCGTGGGATTACGGAGACACCTGCGGGGGTGGGCAGAGGTGTCAAGCGCTAAAGGGATGATGTAAAGAGATGGTGGCAATTTCCCGTCATGGAACAAGGAGCTGTCGTTCACCGACGTCACCCAAACGGCAGCAGGCACATGGTAGGTGTACGTATGAATGTACGGGGTAGTCTGGTGGCTAGGGTGACACATTGGAAACCACTGAAAGGCTGCAGGCAGAGGAAGAACGTGACCAGATTTAAAAATTGAGAACACTGCTTTAGGAAAAGGGAGGGGCAGGTGTGGGAGCAGGAAGTCTGCTGTTTCCGTCTTCCCGGACAGAGACCTGTGGACCGGAGGAGTCCAGCAGGGGGTCGTGGCAGCAAGATCCTGAGCAGGCGGGAAGGGCCAGAGATTGGAGTGTTTAGAATTAAGACATCAGTGGACGAATGGATAAAAAAGCTGTGGTACATTTACACAATGGAGTACTATGCAGCTGTAAGAAAGAACGATCTCTTATCCTTTGAGACGACATGGGAGGACCTGGAAAGTATTATCCTAAGTGAAACCAGCCAAGCAGAGAAAGACAAATATCATATGATCTCACTTATTTCTGGAATATAATGAACATAACAGTCTGAGGAACAGGGTAGACCCAGAGACGTGGAAGTAGGGTACAGACTGACAATTCCCAGAAGCGGGGGTGGGGAAGGGGAGCGATGAACCACAGAACTTATACGCATGTACGCATAACCAATGGACATGGACAACAAAACTGGGGACGGGGCAGGGAGGGAGGGGGAGGAGGGAGTCAATGGGGGGAAAAGGAAAAACACCTGTAACAAAAATAAATCAATATTTTTAAAAAAAGAATACAGAGTAGCACAGCGGAAGCGTGCTGGGCCCATGAAAAAAATAAAAAATAAATAAAAAAACAAACAAATAAAAAAACCTCATAGACACACACACACACACACACACACAGATTTCCAATGAGGTGCTTTTCTGGTGGGGACAAGATGCAGGACGTAAGCAAGGCAGGGTGACTGAGGTTCTGTGTAGTGAGAGGCTGGTAACGATTAGAAGGTAGTGAAATGCAGAAGCCAGAATGGGATGGGGTGCCCTTCCCCGGCCGTGACCTATTTCCTCCTCGAGTCAAAGCTGCCGCATCGGCGTGACCGCCCTCCTTCAACAGACGATGAAGTAGACACTCCAAGGTTAAGCGACGGGCCAAGGACAGGGAAGTCACGGAGCTGGGCTCCCACCCAGGGAGGTCTGCCTCTCCAGCGACCGTGGCCTTTTCTCCTGTTTGTCTGCCACCCGAGGACCGGGCTGTGACCTGTACCCATCAAACGCGCCTGCCCGGATAACATCCCACGGTCTGCCTCCTCTGAGATCCCTGCTGCAGAGGGTGCACTAGAGATGTCTCAGGAGCTGGAAGGAAAGTGGGAAGGCTGCAACATTGCAAACATGCAAGGTCACCAGAAGGGCAGGGGAGGGCTGCTGCACAGGGGGCCTTTGCCTGGGCCACTCCCAGACGACAGCCACCCTGCCCCTCCCAGTCCGGGGCGTGCCCTCTCCTGCAAGTCAAAGCACTGGGCTGGCTAAAGCATCCATCCTTCTTCAGACCCAGCACCCAATGCCGCGTCCGGGCCGTAAACACTTGTAAGCACTTTGCAAACGGGGTCACTTCTGTCACCGTCGCATTCTCTTTACACATCACTACCTGTTCTGACGTTCAGACCGAACTGCTTGAGAAAGGGTAGCACAGCCCACAGCCAAAGCCTCTCTCGCGCAGTCTGTTTCTCAGAAGATCTGGCAGGTGACGGAGAGATGGGGCAGAGATGTATCCTCTTGGATCTGCTCACACCCACGCCAGCCCAGCCTGCTGACCAACCCGTGCCCACTGGAACGGAGCAGGCTTTGCTCGAGCCTCGCTGTGGCCATGGGGCACCGTGCTGTGAACAGGGACCTAGGGCTCCAGGCAGAGGGATGGGGCTCCTCCCTTCGATGACCGGCTGTGCCAGGAGACTGCCTTGTAACACTCACCCAACACCGCTGGGCCCCAACCAGAGAAGCTGCCCGTCATCCTTCCTGTTTACAGGACGCCGTCTGCCCCCAATCCATCCCCGAACTACGGCTGCAACCTGGGAGAAATTGGGAGAGGCCTCAGAGGTGCAGCCTAGCTCAGGAAAGGGTCTCTGGGAGGAGGCTGGTTTCTAGTTAACTCCTTTGGCATTGAGAGTCCAGGTTCGGTGCCTTACATCCTGATACAGGGAATTTCTTCCCCCTGGAGGGTGGATTAGCACGTGCCTGACTGACCCTCCTGATGGAACTAAAGGTTGTTTTTTTTAATCCTCACCCAAGGATATTTTTCTATTTATCTTCAGATAGAGTGGGAGGGAGGGAGAGGGGGAGAGAAAGAAACATCGATGTGAAAGAGACACATCGACTGGTTGCCTCCCGCATGACCACAAGCAGGGCCGGGGACAAAACACAACCGAGGCACGTGCCCTTGACCAGAATCGAACCTGCAACTCATTGGTCCACAGGCTGATGCTCTAACTGCTGAGCCAAACCGGCCAGGGCTGCAAATGTATTTAGAATGAAAGAACAGTTACTGTTTGAGAAGCACTAAAACATAGTATCAACTTCAAATTGCACTCAAATGTTAATAAACATATAGGCAACACAAATTACTATTCACATTACATTCAACTATTCATGTGACCTAGAACTACCATTTACTGTCAAACAGAAAATGTTTTACTCTTTCAGATATTATTGTTACCTACCCCCCAAAAAAATAATAGTGCATTTTGAGTTCTAATGGGCTTTTCAAGGGGTCTGAGCCAAAGCTAAGATTTCCAGAGGGAAAAATAATCCTGAAAAACTGAAATTCACCTTTTTGATAGAAAACTAAGTTCTGAGGCAGTGTTGGAAACTCTGTATGTATGGACACACACGCATACATACTCATCTCCCTCCCTGTGAGATGACAGTCCCATTAAGATACCACCAACCCTTTTGCCCAACAATCAATGACTCATTCAATCAACAAATAGGTATTGAGCTGCTACAATGTTTCAGGCACTTCCAGAAGCTTATGGGCTTATTCAGTGATACAGTAATAGAAGTTAACATTTGAAGATCATTTTCGTCGTCTGCAAAGTACAAAGAACAGAACTCCCTTGCTGTCCGAGCACGTCTCTGAATCCCAGTCTCCTCATCTGAAAAGGAAGGACGATGTTGTCTCCCAGCTGAACCGTTTGGGGGTTTGGTGGTTGCTGTTGTTTTTGCTGTGCTTTCACTCAAAAGCATGTGTTGAACAACCTCTCTGCACGAGGGCTGTATTTCTATTGCTCTCACACATCGTTGCTATCACGGTGCATTGAGCTGGGACAGCACCTAGCAGCCAGGTAGGCAAAATGCCAACTCCTACACTGTCCATTCTCTCCCCGTTCACTTGTTTCATTGGATCTCCCCTGGGACCTTGCCTTCGCCCACTTTCCCAGCCTGCCTCCTTGCAGTGATTCAGTCTCCCTTCTGCCTCAAGTCTCGAAGCCCAGTCCATCGTGGGAAGCATCCAATGTCAGCACAGCAGAGACTCCCGCCAGCCTCCGCCCAGCCCGTGTGACCCGGACAGGGTGGTGGGCTGGGCGACTGGAGACAGGAAGAACCACTCACGTCTGCTGTATTGAATCAGAGTCAAACTTCTAACCGCTTCCGAGGCTGCTGAGTCCTTGGGAAGCACTTGAATAAGCAATGCTTTGTGTTTCCTGATTCTTAGCAAAGCTAACCCACAAAGTGGGCTCCCTCAGACACTTCTAGGGGGGCGAGGCAGGACCATGGCTCTGAATGGCCAGGCGGGCTTTCCCCTTGGAATCAGGCTTCGGGAACAATCCCTTTTCTCCTGTCCCATTGCCTTAGTTCTCACGTCTGACCAAGGAACCCATCAATCTCCTGAGATGTACGTTCCGAATGACACCAGTTCTTTGAAATGCAAAGAGCTCGGTTAATGAACCACAAACTTCAAGCAAATTGGCTGCGTAATCCATCACACCTAATCGCCGCTCCGTGGGGCCTCTGATCCCCACGAACCTCAGAGATTTCCCAGGCTGCTCTGGAAAAGCACACGAGGCCCTGCGCTCATCCTTTCTGGAAATGAGATGTGCCTTCTGCGTGCTGGAAGTTACACGGTCCACTCTCTCCACCTGGCATTTTATTGATATACGTTTAACCTGTTCAAATGTTATATTAACGTCCAATCTTTTCCAGAATAATCTATATTTAATTCTTCATTCCACCCATCTATTGAAAATATCCCTCCTGGCAGCCTTTCAGAATTGCTATACGCATTGCAAACTCTTTTAGATTTTGTTGAGGTGTTAATGCTTTCCCACACATTCGACAGAGGTCCTTTTATTCCGTCCCAGCTCCCCAAACTGCGTTCAGATAATGTCACAGCCCCGAAAACCAGGAGCGGAGTGGGCACAGCCAGTCACCTTCTCTTCTGCGGCGGAAATGACATTAACATTCGCAAAGAAGAAAAATAGATCAAACTAATTATCTCCCTTTTTTCCAAAGTGAAAGGCACTTGGACACCATTCTTCTAGACATAATGCCTTTTATTTTCCATAAGGGGGGTTTTGTGTGCGCAAAAAAGCTGATGCTTAATACATGGGAATCAAAACCCAGATTAGGTAATGAACGGACGCGGCTGAGAAAGGAATGCTCCCCCACCCCCACCCCCACCCCCAAAGCCAAAAGCACAAGGAAATAAAACTTTGGTTAGCTGGAATGGTCAGGAAAGGAATCGTTTTCCAGGGAGCCGAAGGTAAGTTCTTTAAGCAGAAACACTTTTTGTTTTTCTTAACCATTTCCCTGACGACCACTCAGATCATCAGTGTGAACACCTAAAAGTATTTACTGGACTCCAGCCGGTGTGCTCAGTGGTTGAGCGTTCACCCATGCACCAAGAGGTCACCAGTTCGATTCCCGGTCAGGGCACATGCCCAGATTGTGGGCCTGATCCCCAGTGGGGGGCAGGCAGGAGGCGGCCAGTCGATGTTCTCTCTCATCATGTTTCTATCTCTCTCCCCCTCTCCCTTCCTCTCTCTCTAAAATCAATAAAGAAAAAAAAATTGTTTTAATTACTCCAAATTGTGCTGCCTGAGGGTGGCTTCTGACCTGAGCTCTCCGTGACTCTCAGGTGGGCTCTAGGACACCGAGTCCCAGACAGGTGACATGATGCTGGGTGACGCCCAAGGTGCCGTTTTCTAAGGAGGAAGCATTACCGTCCCCAAATCTCTAAGCCTTAGTAAGAACTGGTGAAGACACTAATTTATGCAGGGTTTATCCACCTCAGGGCCCCAACCATGCTCCTTCTCTGCAGCAAGAGACAGATGCGGGGGGTCATTTCTTTTCTTTTTTCTTTTTATCTTCACCCGAGGACTTTTTTGCATTTATTTTCAGACAGAGCAAGAGGGAGAGAGGGAGGGAAAGAGAGAGAGAAACATTGATGTGAGAGAGACACATCGAATGGCTGCCACCTGCATGACCCCAACAGGGGCCAGGGAAGAACCACAACCAAGGTACGTGCCCTTAGCGGGAACCGATCCCGGGACTCTCTGGTCCACGGGCCGACGCTCTAACCACTGAGCAAAACCAGCCAGGGCCGGAGGTCATTTCTTGAACAGACACAGTCACTTCTAGGACGCAACGAGGAAATCCAGTGCAAACTGGTCCGATCTTGAGTTGAGAAAATGAGATTCTGGAGCACAGCCGGCCCTGGCAGTCAAATGCCTCCCTGAATATTCTAGAAAAGCACCGGAAACGTCCAAGCTGACAGAGAGAATGGGCTGCGTCAATGTCACTGAAATGTTGCTAGACAATTAACCAATCCGTTCATTTCACTACTGCTGTAACAGCTCTGCCTGTCTGGTTTGTAACATTTGGGGGAGTACCAAGTTATTAACATTTTTGTGGTTGTTGTTAATCCTCACTTGAGGATATTTTTCTGTTGATTTTTAGATAGAATGGAAGGGAGGGAGGGAGAGAGAGAGAGAAACATCGATGTAAGAGAGACACATCGATTGGCCACCTCCCACACGACCCCGACTGGGGCCGGGGATCAAACCTGCAACCCAGGTACGTGCCCTTGGAAATCGAACCCTCAACCCTTCTGTCCCCAGGTCGATGCTCTAACCGCTGAGCCAAACCGTCCAGGGTTCAAGTTATAAACTTTTATACCTGTACTTTGATGTATATAAATATCCCAGAAACTCAAAGCTGTTTGAAGTGATCCCACTCTTTTTTTATTTTTTGCCATTTCATGTGGAAGTCAGCGCATTCCAAACACACCGTGTGGTTTCTTGTCTGCTAAGCCAAGGGAGCCAGGGCCTCAATTATACTGTCTCCCCGCCCTGCCTCTCACCTCCAGAAAGGGGGCAGCGTTCCCCAAGATTTCCTTCCCCACTGGTGACTTCAGGAACATTTCTTTTTAATTTTTTTTTCTTTATTGATTTTAGAGAGAGAAAAAGGGAGAGGGAGAGAGAGATAGAAACATCAATGAGAGAGAACATCAATTGGCTGCCTCCTGCACGCCCCCCACTGGGGATTTGCCCACAACCTGGGCATGTGCCCTGACCGGGAATCGAACCGGCGACCTCTTGGTGCATGGGTCGACGCTCAACCACTGAGCCACACCAGCTGGGCAGGAACATTTCTTAATGTTCCTTCATCTGTAAGATGCTGAACTGTAATAGAACCCGCCTCCTCTGGTTGATGTGATAATGAAACGAGACAGTGTGAGTACACAGACAAGCAGGCTGCACTCCCTACAAGGAAGAGGGAGTTTCTCGGCCTCAGTGTCCCTTGAGCCTGGATTCTGTGTCCTTTCTCCTCTTTGTGTTTGCTTCTCATTTTTCTTCTGTTTCTGCTTGATCGTGTTACCGCCATCTATCCTTTCTCGTGGTTCCACACTGGCTGCTCCCGCTTATGTTTCGTGTTTCTGTGGGTTACCAAAATAAAATGGAGCTTCCTGGAATTGTGTGTAAAGCAAGGGAAAATAGGACCTGAAGTGGGGCCTCGGCTCTGCCCTCAAATCCTTCCTGAGTGACCAGCCGGTGTGGCTCAGTGGATGGAGCGTTGTCCCATGGACTGAGAGGTCTTGGTTCAATTCCCGGTCAGGGCACATGCCCGGGTTGCGGGCTCAATCCCCAGTAGGGGGCGTGCAGGAGGCAGCCAATGGATGTTTCTCTCTCACATCGATGTTCCTCTCTCTTTCCCTTCTTCTCTCTCTAAAAAATCAATAAAAACATATTTAAAAAAAAATAATACAATAAAATAAAATCCTTCCTAAGAAATGTTGTGACATTGTATTGGGTATACGTACCCCCTCTCAATCAGCCACCGGTAGTCCTGGATGGCTGTGAGTGACTTCTAGTGTCTGACTTCTAATGTGTGATAAAGGACCATGCCTCCATGTCATCTTCTCAAAACATTCCTCCCATTATCGGTTTTGTCCAAGAATTAGGGGAAAAAATGCATATTTAGGAACAGAATTTTTCCAAAATGTGGTGGGTTAAAGAAAGCGCACACTTTTATCTGTGAAGTTTTGGGGTTTTTTTAGGTAACTGAATCTAGTCAAACGTCTAGCCCTAACTCTACTTTTTAGAAAGGAGGAGAAACGAACACAGATTGAAAAAGATAGAAGAGCTGGACCGACCAAATTCAGTGTGAAGACACTGTTTGAAATCTAATTTGAAGAATCTAACCAAAAGAACACCATTTGAGACAATCATGGGACATTAAACATGAAAGATGTATTCTATGATATAAAAGAGTGACTGTTGTTTTTATGGTGGTGCTCATAGTGTGAGCATTTTTTAAAATCGCTATCTATTGGAGATACAAACAGATGTATTTACAGGTGAATTATATGATGTTTGGAATACCCTATCTAGCACTCCAGCCAAAAAAGCGTGTGTGTGTGTGTGTGTGTGTGTGTGTGTGTGTGTAAGGGGAATAAATAAAAATAACAGAATATTAATAAGCGCTGAAGCTGGGAAGAACACCTACAGGTTTATTATACTATTCTCTTTATCTTTTGTAAACCTGAAAAATTTCCAAAGGAGGCTGATACATTTTTAGAATGTCATTAAAGCACCAGGCTCCGTGGGATGAAAGGGTAACCGAACACTCCGTCGATCCAGCCAGCCCTCTGCACTCATTGAGCACCTACTGTGCGCTCAGCCAGGCAGCTCTGAGAGCCGAGCTTATTAGCAGCATTGCTAACACCGCCTTTGACACTTGAATTCATTTATGTTCATTAATCAACTTGGCAAAATCATGGCGATAATGAGAGTCTCACTTGGAGTTAGCACAATTTGAGCGACAACTCAATGCGTCATCTTGACCTTTGATCAACTCTCAAGTATTTTTAATTAATATATAGAAATGTATTAAGGTGGCATCAATTATGATTACCCAAGTTAATGGAAATTTATACAATGGAACAGCTCACCTATCTCCATCTTCCCTGGCCTCCGTTCCTTTGGTCTTTCAAATTTATTAAGCACTGCTAAGGCTATTTTTGGAGCCCTCCATTATTTTCAAATGAAAAGTCTCCGCTCTTTCATGCTTTGGGTCTAGGAAAAGAAAAAGGCATGTACCTGAGAATCAGGAGATAGGATCTCAGGCCCCAGCCTCTGCCAGCAATGAAATCTATGACTCGAGACATTATATGCTGAGTCTCGGGCTCCTCATGGCAGGGAATAAGGCTCATTGCAACCATCCCACGTTTTATACGGATAACACAAAATCACACCTACCCCTACATTACAGGGGTCACGCAAAAATGCACCAGGCGTGTGGGAAATCATGTATGGCAGGAACTGAGTAAGTTCAAGACACTCGTGTCCTCTGTTCCAGTCTTTCTACTCTTCTCAGAGCAAAAACATGTCCCGATAGAAATCCTCGCCTGGCCATGTCCATGTTCATTGGGATGCTGGAGTCCATTTGCTCTTGAACCAAGTCTCCAAACCCAGGCAGGATGTCCTAGAGGCCCCTGGAGTGGCGCATGGATGGCCTCACGCCCAGTTAACCCCGGTGGTCGTGAGACGGCATCTCTCAGCCATATTCTCCAGCTCGGCCGCGGCCCAGACGGCTGTCCCTGCAGCGCCTTTCTGAGCAGGGCGCACCAGATCCTCTGAGGTTCCTTCTGTAGAAGCCCCACTTCTCTGGGATCCTTTGTTGTGTCGCCCTAATACACCTGCTGCCAGATATTGAGGCAACGACATCCCTCGCATCCTTCTCTAAGGACATGGCAGTGGCACCTTCGAGCAACAGGAACAAGCATGCACCCCAGGCCCGTTCTCCACGGGCAAGGAAACCAGATACGGACAGTGATCCAGAGTGGGGATGGGGAGGAGGGAGTGAATGGCTTACCTAACAGAATCCTTGAAACTTGGAGACTTTGAAAGTGCCACCCAGGAGGATTAGAGGACTGTTAAGGAAGAATAGAGTCCGGCTGGCGTGGCTCAGTGGCTGAGCATCGACTCATGCACCACGCCGTCCCGGTTCGATTCCTGGTCAGGGCACATGCCCAGGTTGTGGGCCCGATCCCCAGTGGGGGGCATGCAGGAGGCGGCCAAGCGATGTTCTCTCTCATCAATGTTTCTATCTCTCTCTCCCTCTCCCTTCCTCTGTCTCTAAAATCAATTAAAAAAAAAAACAATTTTTTTTTTTTTAAAAAGGAATGAATAGAACATTGTCCAAAGATGAATGGTGGCCGTCCCTGCAGGCTCGAGCTAACACAGTGGCCCATGCCATCTCTGAGAACTCGCCCTGCAAAGCTCAAGTACGAACAGGACCTAGGTGGGTTGGTGGCCTCAGACCTTCCAGTGACGGGTCTGGAATGCGTGTCGGTGCCTCAGAGACCCCATCTGTTAGAAGCACCAGTCTGAGCGAGGTCTGGTTAGTCCACCCACAGGCCGCCCTCCTGGCCCAGCACCCCCAGCCCTTACACGCCTGCCCAGCTTCTCCATTGCCCCTTGCCCAGCAAGCCTGATGGAGCGCGCTGTGATCTAAGAATTTCCTTCCCCTTGCATGATTCTGAATTTCATTATTTCTCCTAAACAGGAGCAAATCTCCACCCGCTCGGCCTGCCCCTTCCCATTCTCCTTGTGAATTCAACTTAGAGCAAACACCACAAGGCTCGAGGGGTCTCGAGGAGACCGGACCGTCTGCGTGCGTCCTTCAGCTCTGCTCTGCTCAGATCCCGAGCAAAGAGCTCGCCGCCCGCCCCGCAAATGTTAATCATGCCATTTGTATTCTGGTGGCTCTCCAAACGTCTGTGTTCGGCTTCTCTCCCTGGGTTCTGGGTACACGCTGAGCAGAGTTGAAAATACCTCGGTGACAGCTGCGATCGGGCTTTTGGAGAACTCCAGGTTCCACGGTGCAAGATGGGCTGTGGACGGGCCCTGAAATAGAGCCCATCTGACAGGCTGGAAGGAGACGCGGACGCCCGTGTGGCACAGGCCGGCCTCCCGGCTGCAGCGAGACAGAGCCATGCGGACAGAGCCATGCGGTCAGACGGCCCGGTCGGAGCTGGAGGCAGCCTTCTGCTCTGACTAGCCTGGGGTTGACTTCTGCCCAGACCCCCAAATGCATGTCACGTGGAGGAGATGCACGGTGAGGTTTGGATCCTCAGGCAGACGGCCAGTGGGAGGCTTGTCCGATGCCAAGTACACGGGGGGCACGCACAGGTGGTGCAGAATGCGGGTCCGGAGCTGCCCTCCTGACCCAGCTCGGACACCTGGGCACGCAGCTCGGGAGGGAAGCAGCAGCCGGGAGGGTCCATCACAGAGAGCTCAGGCCTCCGCCCTGTTCTTTCCCCACACGGAGAGGAAGGTAGAGCATGCTTTCTTCCTGCATCCGTCCCCAAACACATACTCTCCATACAAACAGGAATTTTATCATGGAAGACATGACAAATGGAACTTCCCCCCCTTACTTGTGAATTTGAGGCTCTTCTCCAAAGATAAGAACTTCTGCCTGGCCCGGAGGGAGACAGACCTGGGTGACGCACACAGGGCAAGCAGCCCGCTTAAAGCAATGACTTTAAGAAGCCTGAAATACCAATCAGAAAGAATATATGCACCCCTATGTTCATAGCAGCACTATTTACAATTGCTAAGATCTGGAAACAGCCCAAGTGTCCATCAGTAGAGGAGTGGATAAAAAAGCTGTGGTACATGTACACAATGGAGTACTATGCAGCTGTAAGAAAGAAAGATCTCTTATCCTTTGAGATGACATGGAGGGACCTGGGGAGTATTATGCTAAGCGAAACAAGCCAATCAGAGAAAGACAAATACCACGTGATCTCACTTATTTGTGGAATATAATGAACAAAAAAAGCTAATGAACAAAACAGACCCAGAGAGATAGAAAAGAGTATGATTCAGACTGACAGACCTCAGAGGAGAAGGGCAGGGGGAAGGATGAGATCAACCAAAGAACTTCTATGCATGTATGCGTAACCAATGGACACAGACAACAATGCTTGGTGGGAGGTGGGGTGGGGAGAAGAGTGTCAATGGGGGGGAAAGGAGAAACATCTGTAGCAAAAATAAATTAATAAAAGTAATTTAAAGAAAATAATAATAATTAGAATAAAAAAGAGTAAAATAAAATCAATAAAGGGAAAAAAATGCTTTTTTAAGAAAGACATATGATGCGGTGAGGAAAATGTACAAGTTACCAGAATGGGAATGGAAGGAAGCCCCGCAGAAATGCTCTGAAAGGAGAAAGGAAGGAGAGATCACTCCGACTGGAGGAACTGGGAAGGCTTCCTGGAGGAGGTGGCCTGTGAACCGAGTCCTGAAAAATAAGCAGGATTTGAACAGGTAGAAAGGGGAGGGCAACGCATTCTGGGGAAAGGGCCTCACATAGGCAAAACAAGAGGAGGAGTGTCTGGGGACAGAGTCACCCAGAGGCTAGCACAGAGCGTGGGGAGGAGAGGACGGGGGGAGGCGGGACCGGAGAGGTGGCCCACTCTTCACGCAGACCTCGAACACCATGAGGAAGGCTCCAGATCGCCCCCAGGGCAGAGGGAGAGGGTGAAAGTCTTAAGAAGGGCGAGACGAACAAAGCACAACTTTAGAAGATATTTCCCCAATTTTTCCAGAGTTACCGAGTCTTGAACCATCGGCCTGAGCCTCATCCGAAAGCAGAGGAGTCCGTTGCACCGCTCTGCAGACTTGAAAATGAATAGAAATGAAACGAAATGAGATCCCCTCCACAGTCCTCTGCTTGGCGCCTCTCCAAGAAGGACAGATGGAAAGAGGTGGGCATGGATAATGCTCGCCCTTTTACGCTGAACCGTGACCAAGCTGTCCCACAGAGCCTCCTAGGTGGGTCTCAGAGCAAGAGATGGAAACCGAGGAGTGCTTAATGACCAGAGAAAATGTGCGCCCCCCGAGGGAAGGCAGAGCTTTCTGGAGAAGCGGGCTGAGACGCGGGACTCTGCGGCAGTCCTCCTGCAAAGGGGACACGCAGGTGCAAAGAGGGGTTGAGACTGAGGAACCCCTTGCCTTGCTCCTGGCAGACCTGGCTCCACCTCGGGAAGGAGCTGGCCAGCAGACAGGTGCCCGAGGGGCTGAGCAGTCTGTCTGCTCATCCTCGTGGCACAGGATTGGACCCAGCCAGGTGGCAGTGGGTTTGTGCAGGTGAGACGTAGGATTCCGAAGGAAGGAAATGAAGCGTAGAGACCAAGAAAAGGCCCAGGAATCCTGCAGAACTCAGTGCACTGAATCCTCAACACCAACCACGGCCAGCAGCCCCTGGAGTTCTGGCACAGGCTACACCCCAAATCTGGCGTCTGCGAGATCACAGCCACATGGAACCAACCCACTCACACGTCGGTCCCTCTTCCTCAATTTGGGACTCTCTGAGGATGAAGGCCACCAAGACTTACCCCTGGACTCGGTCTTGGTGTCAGAACCTAGCATAGGAACTGTTCTAACACAGCAGGAGACAGATGGGCTGACCCAGGCAGCGAGGGGGAGCCTCAAACAAATTACTCCAACAAATTAAGTCCACTGGTAATGAATAACTTTAATGAATCCTGTCTGTATAAAACACTCCACTCTAAACCTAGTTATGTGCGTGTATATAGAGCTTGACATACATATACATGACTCAAGATTAAATTCTTCCATTTCTTAGTCCGGCCGGTGTGGCTCAGCGGTTGAGCATCGACCCATGCACCGAGAGGTCGCCGGTTGGATTCCCGGTCAGGGCACATGCCCAGGTTGTGGGCCTGATCCCCAGTGGGGGGCGTGCAGGAGGCGGCCAATCGATGTTCTCTCTCATTGATGTTTCTCTCTCTCTCCCTTTTACTTCCTCTCTTGCTAAAATCAATAAAGGAAAAAATAAAAATAAATTAAAAATAAATAAATTCTTCCATTTCTTACTTTTTTGCCCAAATCTTAAATGCTGTGTTGGAGTGCTTGTTTATTGGGCTTTATATTTGTATAGGAGTCTATGCTGATAACCCTGGAGTCGAGACCCCGCTGCCTGTACTCTTTGGACTTCTGTGATCCAATTCCATTCTGTGGACATCAACTGGCGTGATTTGCTTGGCGAGAGCTGGTAACCAGAGGGACGTCCTCTCCCGTCGCTGAGGGGTCAGGCCCATCAAGGCCAAGCAAATCTGACTAACTCTCTCTCTCTGTTTTGGGACTTTGTGTCTGCAAGCAGAGTGATACAAGAAAAGAAATAGATTCTATATAGTACCTATGTTATTATTTTCACACAAAATAATGCATAATGCTTAAAAAAAATAAAAGAAATAATAGACCGGAGAGACCCGGGTTCGGTTCCCGCTAAGGGCACGTACCTCGGTTGCAGTTTGTCCCCGGCCCCAATTGGGGTTGTGTGGGTGGTAGCCAGTCGATGTGTCTCTCTCACATCGATGTTTCTCTCTCTCTCTTCCCCCCTCTCTCCCTCCCGCTCTATCTGAAGATAAATGCGAGAATGTCCTCGGGTGAGGATAAAAAAAGAAAGAAAGAAAAGAATACACTTTGGACCATTTGTGTTTAAATCAACTAAATGGAGTATATGTTTTTAACATGTTTAATGACTGTCAGAATATGAGCTTTTGTTTCCTGGGAGCCCATTCACCACGTACCAGCAATTGTTCTAGGTCCTTTTTATTTGCCGTTTTGTTTAATCCTCACCGGAGAGGAAGCAGCTCCTGGCTGAGACACGTCCATCGCCTGCAGGCTGCTGAATAGAAGCGAAGTAGGGATTTTAATTCAGGCCTTTCTAATTCCACAGCCTACGGCCTTCCCCTGCTTCCCTGATAAGCCCTTTTCATTTTACAAGCACTTGGTTTTATTGCACAGAAGCCACTGAACGGGGACCTCAGTGCCCAGCCCCAGCCACCCAGCTGTGCCCGGAGAGCGGTCTGGGCAGGGGCCCCGCCGGTGCGGGGAGAAGCAGAAGGCGCTCATGGACGGGTTAAGACATCTGAAGCCTGAGGTGCTCCTAACTGCTTGATCCAACGGTAGTCATTTGTCAGTGCCACGGAGAGAAAATAAAGGCACTTATTTGGAGAGGCGAGAAGCAGCCTTTACAGCCAAATGTTGACGCGTGGCGTTCGGCGTGCACACCACACTGAGCCGCATAAGCGAGCATCATGCGTCTGTCCATCGCCTGGGGAGGGTTTGCGGCTGCTCAGAGGTGGTTATCCAACTGTCTCCTTTCATAAATGAGACCACGGAGGCCCCGAGGGATCCTGACCAGCATCCGAATAAGGACTAGAACTCAGGTCTCCGAAATCCCAAACCGCTTCCCTTCCTCCTAATCCACCCTGCACGAACCCCTCCCTGAGGCCTTCACGCCGCATGAGGTGGGCACATCCCGTCCCACAAAGGCCTGAGCTCAGACGAGGCGTACGTGAATGCCTGTTCCTCCTTCCTTCCCCCCATCATTTCATTGTGTCAGCCCCTCATTTTGAACCTCCTCCCAGATCCCCTGCCCTTCGCCAGAGCAGCTGCTGGCCCCGCGGTGACAGGACCATTTCGGAGTATGGAGTCATTCAGGAGTGGCCAGGGACAGCGGGGAAGCCGGGAGGGAAGCGAGCGGGGCTGGTTCAAGGGCAAAGGAACAGCTGGCACTTCACGCGGCCCCCACCAGCACGGCGAGGGCAAAGCAGGCCCTGGGGAACGAGAGGGCAAGGACGGCTGGCCACGGCTCTGCGGCAGCCAGCCAGAGCCGGAGCCTGACAAGGCTTAACTGTCCCAGGAGCACTGTGACTGGGATGAACAGGTGTTCCCACAGCTGAATGGGCAGCTGGGCTCCTTGCAGGGACGTGGGGTGGGGCTGCGCAGGGAACGGACTGAGGCACACTCCGGCCGGTGCAAAGCAGCCGATCCTGGCAGCCTGGGGAGGAGGTACCTATTCCGAGGGGAGTAGAAAAACTTGACCTTCAGCCAGGCAGAGGCTCGGGGCCATGCTCCTCGAAGGGGGTCCTCACGGGAACAGCATCAGCATGTCCTCAGGCCCCACCCACACCCGACTCAGAACCTTCATTTTAACAAGAGTTCCGGATGAGCCCATGCACGCTCCAGTTTAAGAAATGTTGGCCCACCCGGCGGGTGTGGCTCAGGGGTTGAGCGTCAACCCATGCACCAAGAGGTCGCCGGTTCGATTCCCAGTCAGGGCACATGCCCAGGTTGTGGGTCCGATCCCCAGTGGGGGGCATGCTGGAGGTGGCCAATCGATGTTTCTCTCTCTCCCTCTTCCTTCCTCTCTCTCTAAAATCAATAAAGAAAACAAAATTTTTTAAAGATGGGGAGAGTCTTCAGAGTTGCGTCTGTTCTTTGTCTTCCGCACATTTCCGGTTCGAGACTCTCCAGGGACCAGCCTGGTTCGGGTGGAGTGGGAGAATCTCGCAGATCCGTGAGGTCGGAGCAGAAGAGGGCCTTCGGGGCAGATACATGGGCTCTTTCCTTTATCAGGGTTGAAGGAAGCAGCTCAAAAGTGGACCCACTTTTCCGAAGACAAAAGTACCCTCCCTGCAGCCGCTGCTCTCATGAAAGGAAGTAGTTCTTGACAGGGACTCTGTCTGCAAGGGAAGAATGAAATCCGCTCGGAGGTCTGGCACACGGACATGAAGGAGTTTATCACCGGCCACGTAATGCCTGTCACCGAAGGTTCATCCAGTATGGGTACAACCCAATAAACCTTCCATGTCCGTAAATCCCTCCTGTCAGGGGAGCTGTCGCGATGGTTTCCGTCCTGTCCCCTTTGAAATGACCATTCAGTGGTGCACTGTGAGAGTGGTCTAAGCCTGACAGAGAATTATTGGTTTTTCACTTGTCAGCTCAGAGGAAACGTCTGTGCGATGCCACTTGGCAGGCCAGGCAGCTGGCGGACAAAGGGGCACCGAGAAGTGACGCTTGGAGTCCGGAGGGAACAGTGATGTCCAGAATACACTCACGCCTCAGCTGCGGGGAGGGCTGGTCACCTCCAGGAGAGGGGCCTGCTTTAGGCGAAAGGACAGCAGAGGGTGTTTGCACGGCCAGAGCCTGTTCCGGGGAAGCCAGGGCCCTGGGCAGCATGCCCGGCCACCCTGGGAACCTGCATTCCCTTCCCTCGGGGTGGCTCCGGGGTCTGCCTTCTTATGCAACGAACTGCAAAGCACTGTCACCTGTGTGAGCGCATCTAAGCCTTTACCACCTCCATCCCCCGAGTGCGAAGCATCACGTCCTACATTAGACCGGCTGACACGGCGGCTGTTGGACTGTTTTTGATCTATAAAAACTGCAGTTTCAAGAAACGTGTTGAGTCCAGCCGGTGTGGCTCAGTGGCTGAGCATCGACCCATGCACCAAGAGGTCGCCGGTTCGATTCCCGGTCAGGGCACATGCCCAGGTTGTGGGCCCGATCCCCAGTGGGGGGCATGCAGGAGGCGGCCAATTGATGTTCTCTCTCATCAATGTTTCTATCTCTCCCTCTCCCTTCTTCTCTCTCTAGGATCAATAAAGGAAAAATTTTTTTTAAATAACGCATGGGTGTGTATTTTCATATCTCTTGGGTAAACACCCACGAGTGGGATCTCTGGGCTATAAAATATATTTAACTTTATAAGAAGCTGCCACACTATTTTCCAAGGTGACTCTGCCACTTTGCATCCCCAGAAGCAGGACCGTTGCCACATTGCCCCACTGTGGGGGCTGGGGGTGGGTCACCTGGCTAACAGGTGTGGAGTGGGACCTGACTGTGGCTTTAATGTATTTACATCTCCCTAATACCTACAAATGCTGAGCATCTTTTCATATGCTTACTTTCCATCCAGGTATCTTCCTTGGTCAAGTGTCTGTTCAAGTCTTTAGCCCATTTTTTTTTTTAAACTGGGTTATTTGCTTTCTTATTATTAAATTGTGAGAGTTCTTCATTCACACGGTTAACATCCTTCATCAGACACCTGTTTTGAAAATATTTTTCCCATGACTGTCTTGTCTTTTCATTTCCTGAAACAGCACCTTTCTGGAGAGCTTTGGAAGTTTTTAATTTTTACCAAGTTCGATGTATCACTTTCTTCTTTTTTATCGTTCATGTTTTTTGTGTCCTGTGTAAGAAATCTTTGCCTAACCCAAGGTCGCAAAGATTTTTCTCCTATTTTTTTTTCAAGAAGTTTTATAGTGTTAGGTTTTCCACGCAGGACTATGATGGGTTTTGAGCTCGTTTTTGCATAGGGTTACGGTCTGGTTTTGCATAGAGGTACCAATCGTTCCAGCATCGTCTGCAGAAAAGACCATCCTTCCTCCCTTGGCGCCTTGACATCTTTGTCGAAACCAATTGACCATATACGTGTGGCCTATTTCTGGACTGTTCTATCCCATTGATCCATGTGTCTGTTCTTTTCCAATACCTTATGGTCTTCATTACCGTGGCTTTGAGTTTGGGGCTGTTTCCGCTTTCAAGATGGTTTCCAGCGAATCCATTCCCTTTGCTTTTCCGTATTCATTTTTGAATCCGTTCGTCGCTTTCTATAAATAACCCTGATGAGAGAGTGGCCTGTCCAAGGTCACGGAGTCGATGCGCATCAGAGTCAGCTCGTTCTCCAATCATTTTCACGAATCCGAGTTCATGATCGGACCACACAGAAAAACATTAGGGCAGAAGATCTGAGGCAGGTCCCGCGGACCTCGCCAGAGGCCAGGAATTCTGGCTTTCAGTACACCGAGGACACCCCAAGCCTGTCTTCCATCAGTTAGCCCCCGCCTTGCCTTACAGGGCAGGGAGGATAACTGGGTTTGTCTGGAACACGTCACACAAAGACCAGTGTCCGGGGAGCCGAGGTGGGGCCCTGGCATCTCGTGGAGCCGTGATTCCACCTTCAATAACCATCCCTGTGCTGCTGACAAGTCTGTCCCAGCCTCACTGGGGAGGAATCCCAGCTCAGAAGCTCTTACCTGGTGCTCAGACACCCTGGGTACCACCCAAAGCAATGACTGCTCATGACAGAGCCCTGGTACCTGTGCCCCCCCTACTGAGCTGTTCCTCTTAGCTCTATCCCCTGCCCAAACGCAGCTCAGCCACATTCATCTGCACTGGACAGCTTCTAGAAAGCATCCCCTCCCACCACCCAATACCTTATTGCTGGGAGGCGGACGACGGTGGCCACTGAAAATTCCAAAGCTGGGATGGGGAACCACACAGGATTCTACTTGCAACTTGGGTCTGTGTTTTTGGCCAAGACGGCTGATTTTCTGAGTCTCAGTCTCGTTGTTTATAAGACGCCCCACAGGGCTGCCAGGAACAGTCAAGCAGAATGAGGCACTGGACGTGTCCGGCACATACCTGGTAGTTATCAGCACCACTGTGTCCGCTGACCAGACCCCCCACTCAGCCTGCCTCCCTTCCCCCACAGCCCATACCACCGGGAAGGTGACCTGATCCCAGCAGAACCCCAGCATGTGTGTGTCTTTGCCAGGCAGCTGTGTGGAAACGACATGGGAGAGACCAAGCTGCAGAGAATGCAGGAATTCCCCCGTCGTGAGAGTAGCAAGCCCTCCCCGCAGGCCCCGGGTGCTGGTGTGATGGAAGAGAAAGGGGCATTTGGTTTTCATGACCCAGAAGAAAGCCCTTTTGCACATAGAGAGAGGAACTCAAGCCTAATATCTGACTCTACCGATAGTCTTACTCACTTTTAATGGTAAGCGAGCCTGTCTCCATCCGTCACTGGAGGACCTTAATAAGTGATCTAGTTTTTCTTATTCTCTGGCTTACAGCAGAGCCAAATAAGAAGCTACCTTAGCCCAGCCAGTGTGGCTCAGTGGATTGAGCGTCGTCCCATGGACTGAGAGGTCCTGGTTCGATCCCTGGTCAGGGCACATGCCCGGGTTGCGGGCTCAATCTCCAGTAGGGGGCGTGCAGGAGGCAGCCAATAGATGTTTCTCACATCAATGTTTCTCTCTCCCTTCCTCTCTCTCTAAAAAATCAATAAAAACATATATTTTTAAAAAGACTCACAAAAATTAAAACTGAAAGAACTTTCTTTAAAAAAAGAAGAAGAAGCAACAGCTACCCTTCAGCCCCGGCCAGGTGGCTCAGTCGGTTAGAGCGTCGTCCCGATACACCAAAGTTGTGGGTTCGATCCCCGGTCAGGGCACATACAAGAATCAACCAGTGAATGCATAAATAAGTGGAACAACAAAAATGGATGTTTCTCTCTCTTTCTCTCCTTCTCAAATCAGTCAATAAATAAAATATGTTAAAAGTCACTGGGACTAATGGGGCAATTTAAATACGGATTGTGTGTGACATGATACGAACGTATCGGTGTTAAAGTTTCTGAGTGCCAGCATGATCTGTGCTTATGTATAAAAACTGTCTTCATTCTCGGGAGACACACTGAATCACGGAGGGGCAATGTATCAGGACCCCTGCAACTTACTTCAAACCACGTCATCCAAAAACAGCCGAGAGCGAGAGAAGAAACAAATGTGGCTAAATGTCATCAGTACACGGAGCTGGGTGACGAGCCCCAGTCCATGGGTTTGAATTTTTCAGAATAAAAAATTGGGAGAATGAGACCTAAGCAAATAAATCAAGGGATGAAGCGCACGAGGTTTGGGGAGCTCCTTTCCCTCAGAGCGTTATGGGCACTGCTCACATTGTCTGTGACATGGACCGTTCTGGAAGGACGGGGCAGGAGGAGAATGCATGACCTTTGCTGGCCTCCAGATTGCAGGGTTTTTTTCTCATTAGGAAATGCACCTGGGAGCAGGGACAATGTGCGTGATGTCTTGGTGGCTGCTGCCACCTAGTGGGTCACCGAGTCTCAGCAGAGCAGAAGCTGACATTGGGGTCGCCATATGCTAATGAGCTGCCTGATGGCTAACGGGGGTGGTTAAAGGTTTAAGCACTTTGGTTAACTTCCTTCCCGAATGAGCAACAGTGAACCACAGGCTCCATTCTCCCAGAAGCACAGGGTCTTTTTGCCTTTAATATCATCAGGCCTGTCCGGCCGGTGTGGCTCAGTGGTTGAGCGTCAACCCATGCACCAAGAGGTCGCCGGTTCAATTCCCGGTCAGGACACATGCCCAGGTTGTGGGCCCGATCCCCAGTGGGGGCATGCAGGAGGCAGCCAATTGATGTTCTCACTCATCAATGTTTCTCTCTCTCCTTCTCCCTTCCTCTCTAAAAATTAATAAAGAAAAAAATGTTTTTAAAAAGAAAAAAATGAAACAGCGTTTCTGATCTCTAGTTACGGTGAAGAGCAATTTTTTTTCTCAGGTATTGTATTTTTGGTGGAAATATGGACTTATCTGCCTACTTTCTAGGCTGGAGAAGTTTGCATGTTCTCACGTGTTGCCAAACTCAAGTACACTCAGCTAACTAGTAAGTAAACGAGTTAGAACGCAGTGGACTACTACTCAGCAATGAACAAGGAACAAACTATCGACACGCACCACACACATCTCCAGGGAATCACGCTGAGTGAAAGAAGTCAGCCTAACAGGTTACAGACTGTGTGATTCCATTTATATAACATCTTTGAAGTGACAAAATTCTAGAAATAGAGAACAGACTCATGGTTGATGGGGGATGGGGTCAGGAGCAGATGAGGGAGGGAAGGAGCAGGTGTGGCTATAAAAAGGCCGACAGGAAGGACCTTGTGAGGTCAACATGCCGCTGTGGTATGGTTCCTGCAAGCTGGCACCACCGGGGGACGTGGGTAACCAGGACACGCGATCTCTCTGTTACTTCTCATAACTGCATGTGAACCTTCAACTATTCAAACAAAAACTTTAAAAAACAGAGACACGTTGTGGATGTTGACCACGACTGAACAAGCTGAGATAACCAACAGTCTTTAGAAGTTGACTTACACCACTGTGTGGTTCTAAGAAAACAAACACACATCCTCCAATATTTTTGATATTCTTACTATTAAAGAATTCCCTCAGCAGATGGGGGAAGTCACATATACAGCTTCATCGGCCAGGCCCTGTGGGTTATTAAACATTATCCCACGTATCTGCAGGCTGACTAAGATTATGATGTACATTTCATAAAGGAGAATGTGCCCCGGGCTCACTGCTAGGAACGGGTAGATTTGGGGATTTGAGTTCAGGTTTGTGTGGGTTTATCTGTTTCCCATCACAGGTCTGCTGGCCATTGAAAAAACCATCATGACCCCCAGGAACAGAAATTCTTTCACCTGTAACCCTCCGACGCACAATATCAAAGAAAGGGGGAAATTAATCAAAGGAAAAGCCGCTAGCAAGGAAAAAGCAACTTCAGTAATTTTTTTAAGTGCACAAAAATACACGACAATCCAGTGCAATATGTCACCCTGGATTGACTCCCAAACTGTGACGATTTTTTCTGATCATGTGAAAGACACCTGTGGGACAATTGATGAAACGTCAGTCAAGTCGATTGATAAATGGTAGCATTGTATTGGTGTTAATTTCCTGCCTGTGTATAATTGTGCTGTGGTTGGGAGAGAGAATGCCCTTGCTGTTAGGAAATACTCAATGAAGTATTTAGAGATAAGTGATGTCATGTCTGTGACTGTTCCTAAAAGTATTAGAAAAAACATGACGTGTCTATCATGGTGGGGGAAGGCAAGATTTGGGGGCTGTACGTGACAGATATATGGCCATTCTTTGCGCCCCTTTGACAACTTTTCTCTAAGTCTGAAATTATTTTGAAACATGTTTCTATTTTAAACGTATACAAGGAAATGTCCAGAAGAGCTATTTGGGTAAAATGTCTGATAAACATACCCTTGCAGAACTCTGCAAAAGTATTGCCCGGGTCCTTTTTCATTCTTCTCCCCTGCCCCTCTCTCCATGAAAACTGACAGAATGATTTGCCCCACGGAATAGGCTGGGGTTCCCGAAAAGCAAGCAACTGGACAAGCTGGGCAGGTGCAACCCATCCACCGGCGTCGAAGGCATTTCCAGAAGGCCCCTCTCGGCTCAGAAATGGGATTCTGAGCTGGTGTTTGTGCAGAGAGGGGGTTCACTCCCTCACTGTCCCCGCAGTAACCCCCACCTGGGACCAGAATCCAGAAGTCACAGGAGCACACAGTCACTATGGAGCACCCAACACGCTGCAGGGGGCTGGGCTTTCGATCAAGCAAGAGACACACCAAGGGCTAGCAGACTCCATCCTGGAAACACATTTGTACAGAGAGCATGGGATACCCACACCCAAGAGAGAGCGATCGGGAGTGTGCAGACGTACAGTGGCTTGTAGAACTGCAAGTCTGGGCTTATGTAACATTTCCCAGCACCGCAGCCCTGGAACACCCACGATCCAAGCCGCCCCAGCTCCCCCGGGCTGAGCTCCTGTGATGATATCTTGCACAGAAGCAAATGCAGCCTGCAGCCCACCCCAGGCTCCCAGCATGCCTTGCATCCCCGCCGCAGGCACTCGAGAGCACTAGGGTCCAAGCACCAGGCGCGGGGAGTTGGTATTACCGGAGCGATTTCTCTCCCCCGCTCCTTATTGTCTTGCACAGTATGAAACGGTTCCCTTGATCCCCTCGGTCTCTTTGACAGCTGAATATCAACAGTTCTTGCTGCACGCACACGCACCCAGAGGACAAGGCCAATTCTCTCCATAAATTTGTACACTTGTTACCATAGAGACAGGTTCTGGGTCCCACAAATGTGGATCAATAGCGCCACCTAGTGGGGCATCGGTTATCCTGCGTTCCCAAACCACACAGCGTTGCATGAGAGAGGATGGATGCTAGCTGGTGTTCTTCCATCTGTCTAGGGATCTGGCCGCCCGTATCTACTTCAACCAAGTTTTCTTCGAGGCTCTTTGCTTCCCAATGCAGAAACAGAGTTCCATCGCATGTTCTGGATGCTCTGCCCGACCATCCCCGCTCTAAGTAAGTCAGGACTTGCTGTGGATGTCACATGCAAGGACAAAAACAGGCGACATCTGACATGTGGGAGAATAAGATGTGTGGGGGATTTAAAATACATAAGACCCTCCTTTATCCTTTTGTTCAGACTGTGTGGCTTCCACGCCACAAAAAGACACGTGCAAGAAATGGGTTTTCTATAAATGAAGTTGCCCATTCCATCAGGGAGCAGAAAGGTAACATCAGTAAATTCGGGGTCTCCTGCCCTCACTTTACCCGAGTTTCAGGGACTCATGTGGCATTGTGTCTGCAGGTAGAGTGGGTCCTCGGGGTCCACATCCCCTCTGCCTGCTCATCCCAGGCCATGACCCCCAGGCACAGCTGCTGCCTCAGCCCCGTGGTGTCTCACGGCCAAAGCCACCCCTACTGTTCCGCCCCATCATCCCCCCTGATGTGTGACTGTCCTCAGTGAATATCTCCAAACACTAATCTGTCAGCCAATATGGGTCACCGTCATGGGTATGACCTGTTTGAGGGTCACGGTACATAAAGATGAAAGTAGACCCCTTGTCTTAAGCTCATGAGCCCCAGGGAGACAGACTTGTCAACACAGTACAGGAATGTTCCAGGCAGTTGCTGCAAGAGAGAGAGAGCTCCACAAGGCCTGAATCAGAATGCTTGGGACAGCTGGGTGCTGGAATTCTGAATCTGTCAGATTTTATGAAGGCAACCAATCTAGATAGTATATATTTAATAATATCTCCAGCAGGGTCTGGGCTGTCGCCTATCATCAATCATACCCATATTTCGGCAGCACAGCTCAGGAGGAATGAAGTAAAATAAAGACAATCCACAATCTCAAGCCAGTCCAAGTGAGGTTTAGCACCCAAAAGGGAGTATTTTTTGCTTTTCGTAATTTTGGTTTGAGGCGAGACTAGGAAATGAGAGCTGACCAAGTGGCCGGCCACCAGGTGGCGCCCTTGCAGACAGAAGGAGACCGAGCACAGGGACCCAGCTGAGGGTCCGCATGTTACGGGAGCCTCAACCAGTTCAGAGGGCTGGACATTCTAAGCCAGATTCTTCTCCCTCTCCAACATTCCCACCTCTGCCTCAAAACTGCCCCTTTGCCGGAAGCCTGCGTCCCCTGTAGACACTGCACTGACATTCCAGAAAGGTCTGTGTTTTCTCAAGGATCACTGTAGGTCTGAAATCCTTAAGTACAGACAATATCTCCTCTCCTTGGTCCACTTTGTTAACACTTATTCGAGGTTTGCAACCACAGCCATTCACTCCCTTACAACCACAACTACACTGCAACTAGCAGTGATAAAAGC
This sequence comes from Tadarida brasiliensis, assembly GCA_030848825.1. Taxonomy (NCBI): domain Eukaryota; kingdom Metazoa; phylum Chordata; class Mammalia; order Chiroptera; family Molossidae; genus Tadarida; species Tadarida brasiliensis. The sequence goes on along the minus strand of CM061279.1, from coordinate 9,248,266 downwards.
CACAGGTTCTTAAAGAGCTGTGGGGTGGGGCCGTGGAAGGGGTGTGGGAAGGGAGGCAGAGGGACCGGACCCCTCAGTGGTTGTGTGCGCTTATCCTCGACTCCGGGACAAAAGTGGTCTACTCCTCTGGCCGGGACATCTGCAGAATATTTCCTGTATATGAATTCTCGAATCAGTGACATTTCTAATGCAACCGTGTAAATATCCAGGCAATAAACAAGGAAGGCAGATGGAGTGGTCTTCACAGTTATTTTCGCTGTCAATATTTAGCTTCTGCATAAATCTTGTAAAACACATCAATTTGGCATTGCGTGCAAACATTTCCATGAACATTAATCACCCATCAATTGCTAACTGTGGCTTCCGTTTCCGCATTTCATCAGCACTTACCAAGGGAAGACTGGACCCAAAACCCAGAATACAAGACCCAGAAGGGCCTTGCCTGGACTGAGTCAGGACCACCCTCTCAACCCTGCCTTCCTTGTCCATTCAGAAATTGGCAGGCAAAGCCGTGCCCTGTGTTGTAAAAGATGCTGAGGAATTTCAGAGAGCCGGGGGGAGGGCGAGCAGAGCAGATATTTCTGGAAGATGTCTATTCTCTGGGGCTGCGTACATCAGCCTGAACGCCTCTGAAATATATTTCCCGCAAACGGTGGGAATGTAAAATCATGTTACTGGTTCACAGTGGGTTTTTTCTCAGCTTTTGAAGACACAGCAAAAACAACAACAACAACAAAAAAAAATAGAATTGTAATGCACTGGAAATGTGGAGTAGATTTTAATGAAAGTGATTAGACCTCGGGAAGAAAGCATGGTGATAAGGAGGAGGTAGGTCAGTCGGGCTTGAGAACATGCCAGGCTGTGGCCGCCAGAGGGCGCGCCTGCGCCGTCCTGAGCTCAAAGGGCAGGAGTGCCCTACAAGGTCCCTTTCCCCAGGACAGGCGGGCCCTGGGACCCACGGCCTCTGCAATTACCTGCAGAAAACAGCTCTTCAGACAGGACAATCTGAGAGTCAGCACCTACTGTCTGGCCTGGCAGAGATTCAGATGAAGAAGAGAAGGAGGGAGGGAGGGAGGGAGGGAGGGAGGGAGGGAGGGAGGGAACTAATGGGCACAGAGGAAGTATCAGGCTTTGCTAAATGCGTTCCCATCACTCAATTTATGTTTTACTTATGAATCGGTCCGAAAATAGAACAGGAGCTGAAGTACAAAGGATATACATGCCATTCCTGGCAGAGACTGCCCAGTGGGGACTTCCCTTTCGTTCCCATGCGGGGAAGGGGTGGCGTCTGTTTCCCTGCCAAACCCCACAGCCCAGGCTCACTTCTGCACATGGAGTGTCCACCTAGCGGAGCACCCTAGGACCCTGCGCCACTGGCCCCCCACCCCAGAGTGGGCTGTAAAACGGAGAACTGGATCCCCAGATCAGAAGACCTCTTCAGGTCCTGCCCTCGCCCTGCACCCTCCGGCCCCGCTGCTCACGGTGCAGAAGGGCCTATACGTAGCCTCCGACCCCGTTACCAGCCTTTGCCTCTCCCCAGCCAGACTCTTGCTCCCCTGGGCCTCCAACTTGCTGTCTGTCCTGCAATCTGATGCATGCTTTCATCTTCCCGACCAGGTCTGGCTTCCTCTTGGCCACAACTCCTACTCCAGAGCTACATCTGCAGGTGACCACAGATAACACTTGCCCCAGTTCCCAGGAGTCCTTGGGGCCTTCCTGTTTCCCAAGAACCGTTCTCCCAAGGCCGGGTCAGCCAGCTGCGCCTCCTTGGTGAGAGCGCAACCTTGGGCGCGCCCGTTGTTTTTCCAGCAGTGGCCACAGGAGGGCGCGCGTTCATCTCCATATCAGGTTCCACCCCCTATCCTCCCTGGGCAATGCCTTCCGCCAACTCTTGAGCCCTAAGGCTGTCCCCTACTTGAGGGACCTACTCAACTTGCTCTCCCTAGTAGCATGCCGGGTCTCCCCTGGCCTTTGTCTTCCATGTGCCCTGGGTCCCATTCCCTCAGACCTCACGTGGCCTTTGAGACCTGGATCTGTGAACTCTATGCTCCATAAATGTAAATTGGGGGTGCAAACACCCACAACGTTGGCCGCTATGATGATAACATCATAGATAACAAATAAGTCTTCTTTTCCATTCCTGAGTGGCAAGAAGCTCCAGAAGGAGATGAGGCCTGGGACCAGTCCCCCAGCCCTCCCCCCTACCCCAAATGACTGCCCAGCCCCAGTGCCCCTGCAGATCACACAAACCTTAAGCTGAGCCTCCCCTTGGAAACACCGGGTTTGGGGAGCATCACTTCCTGCTGCACGGGCTCAGGGGCTCCGAGCTGAGCCAACGGCCCTGGGGGACCATCTCTCTGACTCAGTCAGGGCCTGCCGCTGCTGGACAGAGACTGATCACAAAGGACAGGTAGCTTTGGTGAATTCTTGCGTTTAGCAGTTGCTTCACACCTGGTTTTATGGGGTTAAACCAACCCCAGCTTGGAAACACCCTATCAGGCCCTTTGCCCAATGAAAAGGTGGTGGGTTGGGTTCTTTGCTGTGGGGCCACTGTGGGGGCCCCTGAAGGGCCCTGGCCAAGAAATCCCACTGCGGGGAGGAGAGAAGAGAGAGAAGAGAATCTAGAGGCAGAGGACAGAGAGAAGACAACGCAGAGAGAAGAGAGACCTAACATCTCTGGTGGAAAGAGCCTCCAGCCGCTAAGGGTTTGTGAAACCCTTAAGGGTTTGCCAGGTGCTGGTCGCCTACTCGCCAAGCACTTCCCACCCCCCTCCTTCCCAACTCTGCCCCGACTCTCAACAGAACCAGGAATGCCCTCACCGGGGACCCGCAGGAACGGACCCCACAGGATGCTGACTTGGAAGGGCCTCCACAACCCTTTAACGGGCACCTGCCCCCCTCACTCAGTCTCAGCCCAAGGGGTGAGTCCTGACAGGTTCAAGTCCATCGTGGTGACTCAAGTCCCAAACCCTTTGCTGGTGATGGGTTTAGATACGGGCATGTGGCATATTCCCAGCCAATAAGACACGAGGGGACGCCCACTGGATGACTCCTAGGAAAGTCTCCTGGCCCTTAAGAAGAGACAGTCCCTTCCTGCCTCAGGACCTTGTTGCAGCCAAATATGATGCCTGGCCCTGGTGCAGCCACCTGTCACCAGGCAAGTGCTCCAGCCTAGAAACGGTTCAGACACACGGACAAGGACGAGCCGAGACGCGCACAGAGAAGTAGGACAGAAGCCTGGTGTCCCCTGGGCTTGTCCTGTCTATGGCCTTCCATTCCACGCAGACACCTGTGGGCACATGTGCTTGGTCAGGCCTGTGGGCCTCATTTTCGACAACGTATAAAAATAGTGTGCTTCCCTCCAACTGCGTCAAAGATCACTCCCATGGTTGACTCCCATGGCACCCTCCCATCCTGGGGCACAGAGCCAAAGATCTCAATACTTTACTTAGCCCGGCCGGTATGGCTCAGTGGTTGAGCGTCGACCCATGCACCAAGAGGTCGCCGGTTCGATTCCCGGTCAGGGCACATGCCCAGGTTGTGGGCCCGATTTCCAGTGGGAGGCATGCAGGAGGCGGCCAATCGATGTTCTCTCTCATCGATGTTTCTATCTCTCTCTCCCTCTCCCTTCCTCTCTCTAATGTCAATAAAGAAAAAAAAATTTTAAAGAAGTTTAATACTTATAGTGGCAGCTCATAGAATTGTAACATTGGTGTTCTGCATTGTTTTATACAAGTTAAAAGTTATTTTGTAATTGTGTAACAGTCACTCAACTTGAACTAGGCTTAGACACCAATGACAATTTATTGGAAGGATACAGGCCTGTCTCACAACACCCAAAACCTGGAGTGTGGTTTGGTCTGGAGAACACATTGAAATCCAGGTCCCGGATGAAAACAGGCCACCCCCCTCTGTACCGTGTTGAATAGTGTCCCCAAAAGTTCATGTGACTTTATTTGGAAATAGGGTCTTTGCAGACGTTAAATGAAAGTGAGGTCATACTGGCCTTATTCTGATGGTGTCCTTATAAGAAGATGTACAGAGAGACCAAGAGAGAAGACACAGAGGGGAGAATGCCGTGTGACAACAAGAAATAATGAAGCTTGTCTCCAAGCCAAGGCATGCCGAGGACTGCAGACAGCCACCAGAAGCTAGAAGAATCCTCCCCTCGAGACTTCAGGGACTGTGTGGCCCTCCTGACGCCTGGATTTCAGACTTCTAACCCCAGCCCTGGGACAGAAGACGTTTCTGCTGTTTTAATCCACCCAGTTTATGATAATTTGTTACAGCAGCACTTGGAAACAAATATACCTTCTACTCATCTTGATTCTATCAGCTCCTCTTTTCCCTCTGGCCACAAACCAACCATGTACACCTTGACGCCAGTAGCTTGCAGGTTTGATACTTGCCCATCAGGCTTCGAAAAGGAGACGCGGTACTTTCTGCCTCCCAAATCCATTCCCTGGGAAAGATCTCTAATCGATCCAGTTTCGCTTGGGAGATAAATCTGGACCAAGCAAGTGGCCACAGGGGACGTGGCATTGCCCCAGGATGGCGGTTCCCAAGGTAGCGTGTGGAAGAGAATAGGGTGATAAAAAAGGACTCTGCAGGTGCCCTTGAGTGTTATTCCATAAATACAGGCTTGCCCTGGACCATGTCAATCCGTCCTTTTGTATTTTCATGCATATCTATCCATAAACAATGGGGTAAAAAAGGAGAAAGAAATCAGAATCTTAAAAAGCCGGAAATCTAGGTTGACCCATGAAAGACTTTGGTAATTTGCAAAGTCAGAGGAAGCACACGCATGCCACATGGTAAGGAAATACCTTACCTCGTGCTGTCTGCCTGGAACTGGACCTGTTGGCATTCGGCCCTGTGCCAAGGGAACTTCGAGAAGTGGGCAGATAAACCTCCTGGCTGCCGTCTTTGTCTCTGCCAACATTCTCTTCTGAGTTGCAATGGGGAAACTGAGGCAGCTTATTAGCTGTTTCAGCAGCAAATCACCTCTGTCCAATTGCACTGTTTCTGGCAAAGACAAAAATCACATGATGAAAACTGGGTAGAGACAGATACGGACACACCCAAAATATGCCCACATCTGTCTATTAAATAATCAGCCACATCTGAGTAGAAACGGCAAAGCAGGTTTTGAGGGGCTGACTGTTTTGACAAGGAGAACCCCTGCGATGTGCTGAGTGGTGAGACATTTGCGGCGACTTCTCGGCCATTTACCTGGACCACTCAAAGAAATCCGATGCACAAATTTCATCATTTCAACTGCAGAATCGTTATCACAAATGTTTGTGTCTGAACCCACGTTGCTTATAAGTAACAGGTGCAGAGCCTTGATTATTGAAAGGGAAGTGTGACATAGGATGAGAACTACCTTGAGTCATTTTGAAAGCCAAGTTACTCCCTACGTATGTTCCTGCATAATCAGTATGGTGTTTACGTTATGTGCATTGTACTACAATGAAAAAGAATCAACCCCTGCCCGACTGGTGTGGCTCAGTGGTTGAGCGTTGACCCATGCATTAAGAGGTCGCTGGTTCGATTCCCGGTCAGGGCACATGCCCAGGTTGTGGGCCCAATCCCCAGTGGGGGGCATGCAGGAGGCTGCCCGTCGATGTTCTCTCTCATCGATGTTTCTCTCTCTCCCTCTCCCTCTAAAAAAATTCAATAAAGAAAAAAAATTTAATAAATAAATAAAAATGGAGAAACTGAGACCCAGAGAGGGTTAGGGGACTTGTTTAATAGAAACAAACGGGAGACATGGGGAGGAAACCCAGGCCTTCGGGGACCAAGTCCAGGCATATTCCCATATTCTGTGTGGCTGCCTCACAAAAGCGTAAGTGCCTCCTGAGTGTCTCAGTCACCGCTGCTCAGGACCCCAGCCAATCTCCCTGCACTGTCGACGTGAGTGTGCGTGGAAATGCACACTGTTCGCTATGGCGATGAAATCCTGGGCTCACGTGCGCGTCCCCCTATAACTGCGCGTACCCCGTCATTTCATAACACTGTCTCTTCGCCGGCCCATCTCCCCTTCCTCCTCCACAGACTGCAAATCCCTTGACAACGGGGATCGCCTTGTTCCCAGTTCCTAACGCTCTCCTGATATAAGTCTGACCCTGGGTGGGTGGTAGCTGGACCCCTGATTGTGCAAGTGAGACCAGTACTGTTTATCAGGACATTCACTTTATTTCTTGTTCTCAGAAGCAGCGAGGCGTCTGAGAAAACGCACGGCCCGCGCGAGGGTTCCAATGACCGGTCAGGAGCGTAGCAGGATTCCGCGGACGCCTCGTGGCTTTCGTTTTATTGCTGCAGAATAAAATTAAAGCCTCGTGTACACGCGTCAGGAAGCAGGTAGCTGGATCAAATATTTTAGCGTGTCCCGAGTTTTAAGCATAACGTTTGCTTAATTCTGACAATAGTTTTCAGAATTAACTCAGTTATCTTTTATGTAGGTAAAGGTACGCCCACCTGGCAACCCAAGTAATTTAAAAATATGTTTTTATTAATTTTTTTTTTTAAGAGAGAGAGAGAAACATCGATCGGTTGCCTCCTGCACGCACCGCTAGCATGCTCTGTACGGAACGGAAGCACCTCCCTGCTCTCTGTGTCAAAGGCCTCGTGGCTTTTGTGTGGCCGGGGACAGGTGCTTCATGGGCCTGTCTCCATTCATGCTAGAACGGAGACCGCTGAGTGCCTGCAGCTTCTTGGGGTAGCAGCAGCAAAGGCCATATGGGTTTCTTCCTCACACAGTCCCCATACTGCCACCAGGTAAAGGCATACTGCCTCTCGCCTGCTATAAACTCTGTCCTTGCCGGGCCCGCCCTGCCCCGCCCTCTGGGCACCCAAGGCTGAAGGGTGACTCACCAGTGACCTTGATCCCATCTGCACCCCCAGAATGGCAGCCACCACCCGGCCCACCCCTTGGGCACGGATGCCAACAAAACCATAGAGATCTGCCACAGCCCTGCCCTGGGCAGCCCCACCTCACCAGGGGCTCTATCTTTGGGGAGCTTAGCCAAAAATCAAAGACTTGGCCGAATGTATCCAATACGCAGACCAGAACCTACTTACTTACCTACTAACACTGCCCCGAAGCTCCATTCAATTCATTCTAAATGCACTGGATAAATATTTACGGAGAGCCTACTGTGTGCCAGGCATAGTTCTAGTTCTGGAAATGCAGCAGGGAGAAAGGGGAAAAAAAGCCCCTGCATTCTGGTAGAGGAGACAGCCAAGGAAATCCCTCCACCGCAGGTGAAGCGTATGTCTGTGTGTATTTGTACTGTCTAAAGGAACACCTGCAGATGAACAAGCTGGGTTTACTCCTTGTTGCAGTGAGGGAGACTACATGGGGGCACCTCAGTACTGGGGTGTTAGAAAGAACCTGTATGCTAGGACTTGGCTTTGGCTGGTCGGGAGAGGACTGAGGAAGTGGGGATGTGCTCTAGATTGGGTGCTTTCAGAAAGCAGGGTGTACGTGGAAGTATCATGTGGACACCTGCATGCAGCCTGCGTCAATGGAGCTCACGCAGTTGGGAGGCACACACCTGCTCTTCTCCTCTTAGTCCTTCCTCCTGTCTGAAAAGTGGGTGTTCGAGCTGGCGCTCCAGCAGCCATCTTGGACCACGAGGCACACTTGCAAGTGTCAACGACAGCAGAATGCAAATATAGGAGCCCCTGTTCCTGATAACTCCAGAGGTGCCGACCAGTCACGGATGACTTAATTCTAGATGTATTTTGCACGAGCAAGAAACAAACTGCTATCTTTTTAAAAGTCAGTTTTAGGTGTTTCCTGTTCTAGGCACAGGGAAAGTTTACTCTAACTGATATGAGATGTATTCATAGGATTTCAAAACTGTGTACAAACCTTGTGTGAGGAACCAAGGATTTAGAGATGCCATGGTCCCTGCCTTCTCAGAACTCCCTGTGCAGTGAGGGGGACTGAACATGGGTCATTATAACACGGGCTGGTACAGGCTTAGAGTGGTTATGCCCCAGAGTCTACAGTAGGAACTAAGACTGGTGGTAAACCACGCTTCGTCTGCTCTGTTCCTTCCAACCCATATCTAAATTCAGTAACCCAACCCGTGTTCTTGCTCTGATTTCATTCCATTGCCTACATTTCATTTGAACATACTTCAGTGCCTAATTTAAGCACCCAACTTGAGGAGAGGGAGCATGATAATGTGGACCAGATTTTAGACGGCTGGCACTTATCACTTCAGAGAACCCGAGTGGAATAATAAGCAATGGTTGTGAACTGGCTAAGAATCCATTTTTGTGGGGGGGGAGCTTCATCCAACTGACAAATATATAAATACGCTAGCTCTAGAAAATTGGCCAGATGTCAAAGCTACAAATGTGAGCTGTGTCATTTCTTTAATGGACCAATTATTCTGATGCCACCTCTTCCCCCGCTGAAGGCATCTTCACACACCCTTGGCCAGCTCTTACCTCTGGCCAAGACTGATCTCAAATATCCGAACTCTCATATCTTCAAAGTCTCCAGTTCTGAGCCAAATGGAGGCAAATCTCTATGGAGCACGTTCTAGGTGCCAGGCCCATCACATCAATTCTCTGATTTAATTTTTACAATAAGCCTACAAGATAGGTTCTAGAATCCTCCCTTCACCAGGAAGAATCTAACAGGCCAAATCCTGAGCAATCTGCCTCCTGTCCTACACAGTATTTGACGGTTCGAACCCAGATCTCAGGCAGCTTGCCTCTACACCGTACTGTTCCCCGCCCACACACACACCATCATACACAAATGCCCCCTCTGGTGTCTTCCTTATCACAGCCTTTTCAGCTTGGAATCTCTCTCGTCCAGTTTCAGCAGCTTTCCCTACCTCTCCTCCAAATCCTCTGTGCATCCTCCTCCCTGCACCTCCCACCCGAGTGGCCTCTGCTTCCTGAGAATTTCCCCCGCCCCATGCTTGGCTCTTACAGCACTTATCATTTTCTTTCTTTTTTTTTTTATTCCTCACCCAAGGATACTTTCCTATTTATCATCAGATAGAGTGGGAGGGAGGGAGGGAGAGAGAGAGAGAAACATCAATGTGAAACATCGATGTGATAGAACCACATCGACTGGTTCCCTCCCACACGACCCGACCAGGGCCAGGGACTAACCACAACCAAGGTACGTGCCCTTGGCTGGAATCGAACCCGAGACTCATTGGTCCGTGGGCGACGCTTTAACCGCTGAGCCAAACCGGCCAGGGCACTTATCACTTTCCGTATCCTTGACCTACGGAAATTATCCATTTTCAGTACGAGGGAGAAAAGAAAGGACCTTTATTGTGCACTTACTTGTCAGGAGTTTGTCTCCATTCTTGAAAATAATCCTGTGAGGACTGCTCCCCTGCCATGTGTTAACTGATGGCCGCTGGTGCCAAGTCCACGCCAACAGGAATCCCCAGTTTGGGGTGTGCTGAAGAACATTTTATTCAGTGCCAACAGCTCAGTTGTGATATAACAGACACTGAAGAACCATGGCTGGGAGCTGGCCCTCAGGCAGGCAGCCCTGTCCACACAGCTCGGGTGGGAGGCCCCCTCAGGCCAGGAGGTCTAGCTCGCAGGTGGCCCTCTCTTCATAACAGGGCTGGGAGGAGCCCTCTGGTGGGGAGGCCCTCAGGTCAGGCAGTGCAGCTCGGAGGGGGCCCTCTCCTCTCACAGCACCCCATAGCACCCCGGAGAGGGCAGCTGGCTGGGAGGTGACGCTCCAGCCCTGGTCAGCCAGGCACACAACCTTCAGCAGAAAGAGAAAGCGCACGCCCCCAGCCCCAGGGAGCAGACTTATATACACAGAAGGCCCTGCCCCTCTCCCCTCATTGGTCTGTCCTCATGCAAATGAGGACTCCTAATGCTCACAGTTCGATTGGTCCAAAAAGCACTGTCCCGATTGGTCAGAATGGAGCTGCTGGGATTTATTGGTGAAGATGCTAATGGGGGAAGGGGATACAGCTGTGCATCTCCAAGTGGACGGGAACATTCCCAGTCATATTGGTTGAAATAGGATTTCAGGAATGCTTTTATAAGGGATGGCTCAGCCCTCAGGGACACAGTGCAGTCAGTCCCTGAAGCCTGGCTTGCCGGGAGAGGCCCCTGCTTAGAAAGGGCTGCTAAGCTGTTTTTAACGTGAGCCCGTGTCCCGCAGGTGTGGCTCATTGGGTGAGCATCACCCCTATACCAGGAGGTAACCAGTGCCCAGGTGGCAGGCTCAGTCCCCAGTAGGGGGCGTGCAGGAGGCAGCCGATTGATGTTTCTCTCTCATTGATGTTTCTCTCTCTTCCTCTTCCCTTCCTCTCTCTGAAATCAATAATAATAATAATTATAATAAAACATTAAAAAAATTTGAGCCCAGGTAACCACCAGGAGCCCTTCTTGGTAGGTATGTTCTTTCTCAGGGTCAATACATGGTACAGGTGTGTTGACAGAATACACACCAAGCCGAGCGGTGGACTGAGATGAGAACTTGCCGCTCATTCTCGGCCCCCACGCCCGCCAGCACCTCACGCGGGTGTCCAGTACGTGTCTGTGGAATGAATTAACAAGCGGCTGAGTGAATGGCTATGTAGAGGTCTCCTTACAAAGGGAATTTAGAAATGACCCAAGTAGGGGCGCTTCGGTACCCTGAAAAATACCTATTCCAAATGCAGGCAGGGTTTGGTGTAGCAGCTGCAGAGAATCCCAAGCGTTGAAACAAGGCCAGAGTACAAAGAAAATGCTTGCTCAACTCTTTCTCAACAAAAAGTAGACGAGGTGCAGAAGGGGCATCTGCAATCTATAAAGCCCCGTCCATCGGAAAGCTCTGGAACACCTTTGGGTTTTGTTCCCCAACTTGGTCCGCGGATGACGGGAGGGCGAGGGGCAGGCGCCGGTCCCTTTAAGAATCTGATCCAAGTCTTTTCCTCTCCCTGCCCCGCCCCCTCACGGTACCGGTGCGGTGAGGGCGCCCTCCCCTTTATCCTCCTGCGGACTGAACGACGGGTTCGGCCACCCATCCGTCACAGAGGCGCCACCCCTGATTGGCTGCTGCGCTTCGGGCCGGGAGGCGGGGCGGGAAGTCCAGAGAAACTAGTTTGTTGGCGGCGCCAGGGCTGTACCACGGCGGCAGCGGCCCGGGCGCTGTGACGAGCGGCGGGAGGGCAGCGGGGGCGGCGGGGGCGGCGGCTGGGTGGCTCGGCGGGCAGCCAGGGCTCTCTGATCGCGGCGGCGGGCTCGGGCCTGAGAGCGCGGCGGGCGGCGGCTCCCCGAGTGGTGAGTACCTTGGCGGTGCCCAGGGCGCAACGCGGGCGGGTGCAGCTGTGAGCGCGGCCCCGGCGTTGGCACTTGTCACCACCCCCGCCCGCCCGGTCCCGCGCGATCCCCGTGGGAGCGCCGGGTGAAGGAGCCCCGCGGGGCCGGGCCCGGGGTGCGGGGTCGGGGACAATGGTGGGGGTGGGGACGCGGTCGGCCACCTGGTCCCTCGCCGGCCCCTCCCGCCGCGGTGAGCCTGGGGACCGGCGCGGGCGGTGCGGAGCGCTCGGGGCGAGGGAATGCATCGTGCTGCAGAGGGACGTTGCGCGCGCGAGCAGCTCTTTCCCCGGGGAGTGGTTGATTCATTGAGATCGCGGACTCTCTTTTTTTTTTTTTTAAATGACTATCGGTCCTGGAAAGAGGAGGCTGCTGGTTTCCAAGGATGTGAGCGGCCCGGCGCTGCGCCCAGGCCCGGCCGAGTCCCCGCGCGCTTGACCCCGAGGGCCGGGCGGCCGCCTGCCTGGCGCAGAGCCGGGCAGAGGGCTGTACCCAGGCACGTGCCCGCCGCCTCTGCGACCCCGGGCGTCTGTGTCGCAGCTGACAGGGCCCCTTGACCCTGCTAGGTGTGCAGCTGCGAGGACCGGTCACACGCCCTAAGTCCACCCACTTGCCCACCGGGTGGCGGCCCCCCTAGCAAGCCTCCAGCCCTCACCCCCCATCCTGCCCCGGCTCCAGGACCCCACGCACTTGGGCACGGCCCCCACTCTTCCATTCCAACCCTCCTAGTTGCTTGAGAAGCTTTTCCTTGGGGAGCCTGTGCCCCCAGGGGCACCAGGCATTTCTGTGCTGCTGCTACTGCTTCAGATCCCCCCAGTTTCATTTCCATGATCTTTGAGCGAAGAAAACACTTTCTACGGAACTGATCCAAGGGGTGACGGTGGGGGCAGACCCAGGCTCCGGGTTTAGTCTGGATGTTCTTGGATCCTGCTGGGTTGCTGTGAGCAGGGTGCAGGCTCCCCGAGTTTAGAAGGCTCTCTCTGGTGAGTCAGGACAGGTGTCTGGGGGAGGGAAGTTGTCAGTGGCACTGAGAGGAGAGGCAGGAACCCCATTTTCTTGTCGTGGACCAGACTGTGGTGACTGATTTGGGGCAGGTCCTCTGGGACGCTGGGTTTCAGTGTCCCATTCATAGGGTTCCTAGGGGATGTTAGTGAAGGCTAGAATTTGGGGACTGGGGAGAGGTAGGACACAAGGTCCACTCAACAGGAGGCAGATCTGATGTCCTAAGTAAGACCCGGTGGGTGTCCTTGGGTCCCCAAGCTGTGCCTAGGGGGGGTTGATGGAGTCAGCCTTTTTTCAGGCCCGGCAGCTGGGTCTCTAGTAATTCCGTTTGTCAGGATGTGACTTCAAGGAGGTTGTAAAAAGGAAGGCAGAGAGAAATGGTAGAAACCTCACCCTGGGGCTGGGGCTGCAGCCGGATCTGTCTGTGGTGCGGAGACAGGAGCTGTGGGCAAGTCACACACTCCACAGGCCCCTCAATAGCATCTTAAGCCTGTGGGAACCCAGTGTGGAGGGAGGAGAGCAAGAAGGACAGAGGAAGATTGCCCAGGCCTGGGACTGCGTGGTCTGCAGTGAAAGAGGCTCAGTTCTTCTCATGTATCACTGAGGCATGAGGGAGGGGCATTTAGTGGGTGGCTTGTTCATTCATTTATTAATTAATTGTTTGAAGGGTCTTGATTGGAGCTCCTAGGTGAGGGTGTGCTGGCAGGTGAATTAGGAGGTGTGTATAGTTCTTCAGCGCTAAAGGCAGCAAGGGGAGCTGAGGGGATACGCGGGAGGGGAAGGGGGGGTACAGGTGGTGAACGCTTTCTGGAGAGAGGATGCCTCGATTAGGTAAAGATGAGAAAGGCATGCCAGAGCCACATTCCAGGCCCTGAGTGGCTGTTTCTTCATCTACACACCCGTCTTCCCCCAGAGACAAAGGCATTGCCGCCCTAAGGCAGGTGCAGGTTGTGGTTGGGAGAAGCAGGCAGGAGGTGATGGAAAGGTCCGCTGGGCATTGCGGTGGTCTGGCCTCGGAGTCAGCATTCCCAAGAGTCCCCTGGAAGATGGATGGCTTCTGGATGCAACCCTTCTGCTCAAGGGGTCCTGTTAGAACCCACCCCACCAGCCCCAAAGACTGGTCCATTGCTCCAGCCCGTAGTCCCTCTGGACCAGCCCGCAGGATGGGTGTAGCCTGGGAAGGAGGGGGCAGGAGAAAACCCAGTGGCCACACACAAGCAAATCAATTGGCTGGTTGAGACGCTGGTTTTCATCTACTGTGGTAAGTTTCATAATTGAATTGCCTTAGGCAGCCAGGGCTTTTGAAGCATTTTCCCAGGCAGAAAACACTAACTTGGGACAACGGGGCAGGGAGAACGTGCGCATCCCCTGTTTTTACTCCCGGCATCCCAGCAGGACTGTCCCCCTTGTTAATCTGGGTCTGTCCCCAGGTGAGGGAAGTCAGCCCAGTGTCCACAGCAGGTTCCAACCCTTTCCTGGACCCCCAGGCCCCTGAGCAGGACTGCCCCAGCCTGGTGTCAAGGTAGCTAAAGCTGATACCTGTCACCTTCAGGCACTCGCCTTGCCAGACTGACTCCAGGTCCTTCAGCTTTTAGGAGCTGGGAGGGGGTGCTGTGGGGATGCGGGGCAGAGAGAGGGCTCAGGGGTGGAAGGGCTCTGTTCAGTCTTAGCACAAGGTCAGGGGAAAGAGCATGGGCTGGGGACCTGGACATGGGTTTAAATGTGCCTGTGTGTCTGTGATCAGCCCTGTCCTGGGCCTCAGCCACCTCCACCCGCTGCTGCTCTAGTGCCAACAGACTCGGTTCTTTCTTACTGCTAACCCTTTCCTTCCAAGCCCTGCCAGTGCCTTTCTGATGAAAAAGGGGGAGGCATTTGTGGCTCGTTGACCTGTTCATAAAAGCACCAGCTCTGTGGTCTCAGAAATCCAGTTTGGTTGGAAAATGTCACTGTATTTCCTGCACGTATATAAAAATCTTCCCAGCCATCCTCCTGCACCCCTGGGCTGTGCACAGAGTCTGGACGAGGCTTTCTGGGCCGTACCTGTTTCAGTGTGACAGATCCATGCCGAGCTCCACTTCTTCACTGTCCCACGGTTGGAACCCTCATATCTGGAACCTGTGGGCACAAAGAGCAATTAAGCAGGGGTTTTGGGGTCTCTCTGTGCCCCTACGTGGCTGTATGACTTCATGTAGGTCCCCTTTCCTTTTGGGGCCTCGATTTGCCCTTCTGTAAAATGGGTGGATGCTCTTTTGTACCATGCTCCCAGAAAATGTTTTGCTGTAAAATCTCAAAAGGTCTTGCAGCCTCTGGCGTTCTGTCGTTCTGTCGTTTTGTAAGTCTTGAGTTATTGGCTTAACCCTTGTGGGCAGGAAAGGCTTGAGAAGCAGCCAACCGAGTGCAAAGGGGCCGAGTTAGAGCCTCGAGTTCCCGTTCCAGCTCTGCCTCCGATGTGCTGTGGGCTTTGGGCCAGTCACTGTCCCTTTTTCCCCACCTGCAGAACAAGAGGGGTGCAGGAGGCTAGCTCCATTCACTTGTGTTTCTGGGGCCCGCATGTGAAGAAAGGGCCTGCAGGCACTGGGTGTGCCCATGGGCGAGGGGCTGGTGACGCCAGAGGACAGGGTCAAGGAAGAATCAAGCTGGGCCCAAAGGAAGGTGGCTTGTGGGTGACTCATTTCCCAAGGTTGCTCTGGCTGGTTCTGGGTGGAGAACTGGGCAGCAGATACGGGAGCAGTTAGGGTAACCCCCCTCCCGCACCCCAGAACAGATGGAGTGGGATCCAGCCTGTGTGGTTTCCCCTGGCATAGAGCCCGGGGCAAAAGAGCTCCCAGGGGCGAGAGGGATTGAAGGGAGCCAGCGCAGGAGATTTCCCTGCAAGACCAGTTGGATGGCTCCTCCCACAGGGAGGCGGCGCTGAGCAGGTTCTGGGAGAATGTCTGCTTCCTCCAGAGGGAGAAACACATTGTACCTGCTGTCACTCCCCACCCACCTCTGTCTGCTGGGAAGACACTTTGCACTGCCAGCCCGTCTGTGAGAGTGGGATACAGGGATAGGATGGAAACCACAGCCTCGCTCATTCTCTACCTGCTCTTGTTGGCCCCCAAGGAGAGGCTGACAATCTAGGCTGAATGGAATTCGTTTCCTAATTAAGACGAGAGACGCTCTGCTCCTTCACACTCTAGGAGGAGCTGCCTGCCAGGTGTGCAGCTGGCCAGGCCAGATGTGTCTGGGCAGGAGCCAGGGCCAAGAAACAGAGGAGCTCTTTTTCTAGAAAGCCTTGCTGCTTGCCTCCAGCGTCCAGAGTTCAAGTGCCGCTGCGTCCTGGCGGGGCCTGTAAGACCTGGATCCGAAGGCCACCGTCTCCCAGCCTCAGTGCATGGAGGGGCAAACGGCCCCATCTCCCAGTCCAGTGTACTAACCTGGAAAATGCAGATGGTCGTCCGGCCGGTGTGGCTCAGTGGTTGAGCGTCGACCCATGCACCAAGAAGTCGCGGGTTCGATTCCCGGTCAGGGCACATGCCCAGGTTATGGGCCCGATCCCCAGTGGGGGGCATGCAGGAGGCGGCCAGTCGATGTTCTCTCTCATCGATGTTTCTATCTCTCTCTCCCTCTCCCTTCCTCTCTCTCTAAAATCAATAAAGGGAAAAAAAATTTTTTTTAATTAAAACAAAAAAAGGAGATGGTCACTGTTCCTGGGGCTGTGGTGGTGATTAGCACAGAAAGCACTCAGAACAGTACCTAGTACATAGTGAGTACTCAGTACATTTTTTTTTTTTTTTTTTGAATCCTCACCTGAGGATATTTTTTCCATTGATTTTTAGAAAGGAAGGGGGGAGGGAGAGAGAAAGAGGAAAACATCAATGTGAGAGAAACACATCAATTGGTTGCCTCCCACATGACCGGACCGGGGCCATGAACCTGCAACCCAGGTATGAGCCCTTGACCAGGAATCGAACCCTTCAGTCCGTGGGCCGACGCTCTCACCACTGAGCCAAACCGGCCAGGGCACAATTTATTTTTAATAGTGTTGTCATTACCATTAATCACTGAGCCGTTGTTTTCCTATTTGCAGATCACAGAACTGGGACATGTGCTAGGGTTGTCCTTTCTGGTCCTGTCCTGAGTGGGCGAAGTCATGTGACTGGTTTGGGCCAATTAGATGGGAGCAAAAGCAAAGTGTATTCTCCCAGGCCAAGCACCGAACTGTCTGCCACACTTTAGCCACACTGCTCTATTTTCTCTTTGGCCTGGTGGCTGCTCTGTCATCGGGGTCCCTGAGAGCGACAGTGAAGAGACAAGTGCCCCCACCCCGACCAGAACCACGATGCATGTAGTGTGAGCAAGAAATAAATCTCTGTCCTCCAAAGCCACTGTGATTTGGGGGTGTTTGTTGCTGCAGCATAACCTCGCCCACCCTAATTAAAACAGTCAAGACCTTGCCAGGCTTCCTTGTGAGGATAAGAACGAAATCTTACATGTGAGGGGCCTGGCCCCGTGTAGGTCCATGGTAGTCCTGTTTGGATTTGGTCCCTTCCCGACCAGAATTCTTTACTGATTCTTTTTTTGTTTTGTTTCATTTTCTTTTTTTTTTATCCTCACCCAAGGACATTTTTCCATTATTTTGTTCAGGTAGAGTGGGAGGGAGAGAGAGGAAGAGAGAGAGAGAGAGAGAGAGAGAGAGAGAGAGAGAGAGAAACATCGACGTGAAAGGGACATATCGAGTGGCTGCCACCCGCACGACCAACCTGGGCCGGGGACAAACTGAAACCGAGGTACGTGCCCTTAGCGGGAACCGAACCCGGGTCTCTCTGGACCGCAGGCCGACGCTCTAACCGCTGAGCCAAACCGGCCAGGCCTCTTTTCCATAATGTTTTTATTTATTTTATCTTTATTGTTAGAAATATTACAGATGTCACCCCCTTTTCCCCACATTGGTCCCCACCTCTCCACCCCCTCCTGCCTTCCCCACACTGTTGTCTGTCTCCATTGGTTGTGCATATATACATTTCAGTTCTTTGCTTTATCTCTCCCCACCTCCCACCCTCCAACCCCCCTGCCCTCTGAGGTTTGTCAGTCTGTTCCCTACTTACTTCCTTGTCTCTGGATCTGTTTTGATCGACAGCTTATTTTGTTCATTATATTCCACAAATAAGTGAGATCATGTGATACTTGTCTTTTCTCTGGATGGCTTATTTCGCTTAGCATAATACTCTCCAGGTCCCACCATGTTGTTTCAAAAGGTAAGAGATCTTTCCTATAGGTGCATAGTATTCCATACTGATTCTTTTTTTTATTTTTTTTTTAGAGAGAGAGAAACATTGATCGGCTGCCTCTTGCACACCCCCCACTGGGGATCGAACTCACAACTGGGCATGTGCCCTGACCAGGAATCGAACCGAGACCTCTCAGTCCATGGGGTGTCACTCAGTCCACTGAGCCACACCGGCCGGGCTCCATACTGATTCTTTGCAACAGGTGTTGCTGTATCATTCAGTAGGGTTTCCCAGCCCTTGACTCCTCCCTCCTGTCCATGCCTTCTCTGGGCAAGCCGAGCCTGTCACTCTGGGCAAGGCCGGTGCAGTCACTGCCTGGACCCTTCCTCCAGAAGCTCTCCGCATCTGTGGACTTGCAATGCTAGCTCCGGACCCCCGGCCACGGGAGGCTGCAGTCGGCCTGGGACTCGCTATCAATCATGGAAGCTAAAGTGGCTGCCTTTTGTCAAGTGTGCTTAACATTTGGGTGCATTAAGTAAAGGCTGGAACACGTGGGCGGGGCACTGAAGCATTTGCCCGCCCCCTGGGTCTGCCGGGACCTCCCCCTACAGGCTTTGGCTGCAGGCACATGGGCGGGCCACGTGTAGGGTAACCTGAGGACCGACTCTGTGTGAGTGAGTGTGTGTGTGTGTGTGTGTGTGTGTGTGTGTGTGGCAGTATGTCGGCACTGTTGATCTGGACCTGAGCACAGCAGGTGGGAACCAGGCTGTCCCACAATGTCCCCTGTCAGATTCTGCCCGAGAGGTGAGCTCAGGGGTAGGCTGCCCCCCGCCCCCCCATCTACCCTTCATGAGAGCTGTCTGACTCCTGGACATTTTGGTACTGCTGGAAGAGGAACGCCATTCATTACCGAGCAGTGCATGAAACAACATCCTCACCCCGCCCTGAGCCTTGCTGTGCTCTGGGACAGCCACGGTGGCCGGCCCATCCCCTGCAGGGGAAGTGGGGACTGCAGTGAGGCAAGGATGGGGTGAGGCCGGGGGCTGGGGTGGGGCGCAGTGGCAACCAGCAGACTAACCACATGAAAGCAGGAGGTGTGTGTCATACAGTTCTCGTAACAGCCCTACAGGTCTGCAATCTTTCAGAGCAGAGAGCTGGAAAACAAAATAAAAGTAAATGCACAACAAAAGCACAATCTAACCCACTGCATTTTGAATTAAACACAGGGTACGTGAAATCGTTAAAGGAGTATATATATAAAATGTTTTTTTTTGTAAAGAAAGGGCCATTGACAGGCAGAAACGTCCAGAGAAAGGGTCCATTGTCTGGTAATTCACTTGTATCTGGAGTGATCTGTGGCCCCGATTCAGTTACAGTGGTCATACTAATTTTCCTTTCAATTAACAATTAGATTGGCCTGCTTAATAGGGTGCTTAGTTTGCTTTCCACTTGAAAATTGGAAGGATGGATACGCTGCACCCCAGCTCCCCGAGGAGCTCCTAGACCCGGGCGGGACAGAGGCTGGAGCCTGAGATTCACGGTGCGTCTGCCTGGAACCCCAGCCCAACAGGCCGTTGCCTCACGCAGCCCTGTGTGTGTGTGACATGTGACAGCTCTGCCTAAGTCCTTTGTCATTGCAGTTCCAGGATAACCCATTTCAGCCGGCTGGACAGAAACCTTCAGTGTTTTAACTGATTATAAAAATACTATGGCCCTGGCTGGTTTGGCCCAGCGGTTAGAGCGAGCGTTGGCCCACCGACCAAAGAGTTGGGGGTTCGATTCCGGTCAAGGGCACGTACCTCGGCTGAGGTTCCGGCCCCGGCCCTGGTCAGGGTCATGCGGGAGGCAACCAATTGATGTGTCTCTCTCACATCACTGTTTCTCTCTCCCTTTCTCTCCCTCCCACTCTATCTGAAGATAAATGGGAAAATATCCTCAGGCGAGGATTAAAAAGAATACTGTGTACTCATTAACAAATCAAACCACTTAAAAATGAATAGACGGTGAAAATCTGCCTTATTGAAAGCGGAGGTTAGGGACAGAACAGGGGTCGGGAATGTCTGCTGTGTCCTTTGTTCAATGACAGTGGCAACAACAGCAGAGAGAAGAAAACATGACAGGCCCAGGCCGTTCCGGATGCCCCTCACTCACTGTCTCATTTCATTCTCACACAACCCTATAAAGTAGGGATTGTTTTCATCACCACTTTATGGTTGGGGGGAAAGGAGACCCAGAGAGGCACATTAACTTGCCCAGGGTCACACAGTAATGGCTGAGCTGTCCTCAGGGGCCCTGTTTGTAACCACCGGCATTGGGAACTTGGACCCTTCTTCAGGGCTGCTTTCCGCGGTCCCGTCGGTGCATCTGGGGCAGACGACCCTGCGAGAAGCAGCCTCCAAGCCCGTGCTGCCTCCCTTCCTGGCCGCGCGCCTGCCTGGTTCGTATGTTTGCTTTGTGTCACGTATGTGCGTTGCACAGCCGAGAGCTAGATGACGCCCCGCTGGCTTTTGTTTGCTTAGCCCTAGCATGGCCTGCAGGTGCTCATCAGGGCTTGTCTGGGGCCTTTGGATGGGTGATCTGTGACCTTGGTAGTCTCTGCGGTCCTGTGTCTGGGGCCCCAGTTCTAACTGCTGGCTAGGGGTGCATCTGCGGTGACGGGGCGGATTCTTCGTCACCTGGGCTCGGATGGCTGGGACAGCGGGGATGGCCCAGCAGCTGGCATCGCGGGCAGACTTGAGCTCCCTCACAGTATGGCTGCATACCACGGGGCTGGCTTCCCCGGGTGAACCTTACGGGAGGAGAGGAAGCCGCCAGTCTCTGAAGGCCTGGGCGCAGAAATGGGCACAGTGTTGCTTAGGCCCTGTGTGCTCAGTCACAGTGCAGTCACAGAAACTGCTCCTATTCAGGGGGAGGGGACACGGACCCCACCTCCCAAAGGAAGGCTGTCACAGAATCTGGCCATCAGTACAGCCCGCTGGCCTCCTGTGGTCATGCCTGTGCCTGTGCCTCGTCTCCCTGGCCTTTCTCTTCCCTGAAGTGCCAGCCTCGTTTCCACCCAGCCTTTGCCATTACTGCGCCTCCATCTGGAACCTTCCTTATACCCATCAGCACACCCTGGCTTCCAGCTCATCACTTAACTTTCAACTCACACACCCCCTCTTCATAGGGGGGCGCCTACCTGAGCCCACCGGCTTCTGGTCACGCTCTGTGGCTCATTGCTGTTTTATTTTCTTCCCAAAACTTCCAGGCAGTGAAAATGTCTTGTTCACTGGTTGTTTCCTCAAGAGTGTAGCCCCATGGGGGCAGGAACCTGGTCTCTGTCCATCACCGTCTCCCGAGTCATTTGGGAAACTTAGGGTGAATGAGGGACGGGAACCACCAGCGGGGCCCTGGGCCTTTCCCTCTCCCTCTGGCCTCTGGTGAAGAACGATGGAGTTGACACCCTCATTTTCAGGACCCGTGACTCCTGGCTGAGGGCGGAAGGTGGGGAGGCTGTCAGCGCTGCGGCCGGAAGGGCCGGGCGACACCAAAAGCCGCTGTGATCGCCTCTGGTGCATTGTTCGCTCAGAATAGAGGCCTCTCCCTTTTAGTTGCTGGAACCTTCCGAAAGCATGGGGAGTTTATTCTGAAGGTTTTACCCCTTAGCTACTTTGTTCCCTTATGCATTTAGTTCACTTCCCAGGATGGTGAGAAGTGAGCTGGAAACATTGTGACTTAGTGCGTCTGATGGTTCTCTGCAGGTAAGAGGACTGTGGGGACGAGGTGCTGTCTGGGGTCCCTCAGTGCCTCTTTGCAGCAAGATGACTTGCCCCTCTGGGGCATGCAGTGTTGTGGGCTTACATTCTGTGCCTTCAGTCGATCAAAGCCAGGGCGACGCTTGGGTAATCTCAATAGCTGTGTGATACACGCAGCGTTAGAAAGTCTGATTCATTGCGCCCCCCAAGGCGGGGATCGTGAATATGGACACTTCTGAGAGGCTGGGCAGACCTGATTTTTCACACTCTCCAGTGCTCACCCCTCCGGCCACCGGAACCTCCGTGAACCTCTGTCCTACACTCCTTGTGTCCCGGGCTGGATAGGTGACTGGGACTGAACCCTGGAAATCAGCTCCTGAAACCCATACCCTCGGTGTCAGGTTGGCCTCCCTAGAGGCAGAGAAGGTGGAAGGACCCACCCAGCTAAGGTCCCTTATCAAGGTGAGCAGCCCCTGATCACCGAATCTGGGAACTAACGTCCCGGTGAGTCCTTGTACTAGTTGCAATCCTTGGTGGCAAGTGACAGAAACCCCTCTCACAGGCTAAAAGGAAATGGAGGGGCAGGTGGGGTCAGACTCGGCAGGCACCGGGGCCCCCTCTGCCTCGTCTCGCGGTGCCCATCTTGGGCGGTGTGGCTGCCGTCCACTCCTGCTCCTGGCCTCTGTCCAGTCCCCTCTGCAGCCCTGGGAACAGCGCCTGCTTCACGCCCCGCAGTTCCCCCAGCGTCACGAACAACCAGTTCCTTGCCCGTCTTAGGTGTCAGGCCTATCACGGTGGCTGGGAGGATGACAGGCTGGCTGACCGGGAGGCCGGGGACACATTTAGCCTTGGGGCCCAGGGTGATCCTGCGTCTGAACCAGCTGGCGTGGACGTTCCTGAGAAGAGTCGGGGTGTCAGCGCAGCAGCAGGGGACTGTGCTGGCTCACACGAGCAGTGTCACCACACGCGCCCACTGTTGTAGCCATCGCGACACCGGCCACCATCTCAGCCTTCATCTCCTCTGATCTGGAAGGCAGCTGGGCAGGCACTGGAGTTAGATGCCCTCACCTCAGGGCCCTAGGCTGGCAGTCATCTGGGGTGGATACCTGCCTGGGTGTGTCACTGGCCCGTCGCCTGTGTAGGAAGCTCGCGTCAGCAGGCGGGCCTCTCGGTGCTGAGCGAGATGCCAGGCAGCTCCAGGGTCCCGGGCTGCCCACACAGCATGAGCCTTGGCGAGGACACCGCGTGCCCTCAACTGCAGGGCCCACGTGGCTGGCCCTGCTTTCTGTCTTTGTCCTGCTTTGTCCTGCCCTTGTCCCATCCAGAGGGAGTCCCCACCTAGACCCCTTACAAGGCAGCTCTGTCAGCAACACCCCAGAGAGGAGGCAGGGTCCAGCCTGTACTCCACAGCCCCAGCTGCTTCAAGGGTGGACCTGTCCACGTGTGACCGTGTGGGAAAGGCGGGGGCCAGGCCCTGTGAGTATCCGTGGAGCCCACTCCCCCAGGAGCAGGTACTGATGATTGTCCTGGTTACACCGCTGTGGTTAATAAGGCAAAGGGCTGGCATCCCATCCCAGGGCCGTCTGTAAAAAAGAATCCAAGAGGAATTTGGCACCTCAGGTGGGTGTCCAAGCCCAGGCACTCAGGGCCACATTCAGCTCAAGCTCAGAAATGACCTGGCTCCCTGGCTGGGCTTGGGGGCAGGTGTGCGGCAGGTGCAGTGAGGTGCTCAGGGCCCTGGCTGGGAGTCCTCCAGACCATCCTGCAGTGTGGTGCACAGACCAGAGGCCCCCCTCCAGAACAACCTGGGCACGGTGGGGACAGGATGGATAGAGTTACCCGGTGAAAGGCAACATTTTGCAAAATGTCCGCTGATTGAGTGATAGAAGCCAGAATGAGGATTTAGCAATCACAGCAAGATTCGGGGAAACATGTTACAGGGCCCGGAATTCAGATTGGGCAATTCAGCTCTGGGGGCAGGGGGGACATCCTGCAGGCCGGGCCAGTGCCGCCTCTTGTTTCCATGACACTGGTCCCAGGGTCAGGTTCAGAGGTTGTGCCCTGTAAATAATTGCCAATGAGTGAGACTCTCAGAAGCCTGAGAAGAACAGGGACTTCACTTTACAGAAGGGGAAACTGAGGTGCAGGGGAGCAGGGAGAGCCAGTGCTTCTGTGGGGACCACAGTGCACAGCACAGCCCCGGGGTCCAGCACTCACCCTCATGCTGCTTGCACAAACCCCCAACCTGAGAGCCGACCTCTTAGCCCCAGAGCCCAGTGGCCTGTGGTGCCTGGAGCTTGGGGGCCAGAACAGCAAGGCCAGACCCAACCTCTGTGCCCTCCCTGTCAGGCCCAGGAGCAGGGCCTTGCCCAAGCATCTCGGATATCGTCAGACTGTGGCTTCGCTGGTTCTTTGCCAGGGGAGAAGTGAGAGAGAGAAGGCACAAGCAATGCACTTGGACACTCATTTCCAGTCCCACTGAAGCATGAAATTGCTTCCTTCCTTCTCCAGATCATTGCTTAAGTAGATAATTGACTTGGAGTGGGGAGGGGGAGTTACATACTTTTGAAAATGAAAAGAGGGGGTCCAAGATGGTGGTGGAGTAGGTGGAAGCTACATTCACCTCCTCCCAGGTCCAAACTGGAGTTACAACTAAAATGCAGAGCAAGCAGCCTGAATAACCAACTGACAACCAAGGATTTACAGAAGAAGCCACATCAAGACTGGTAGAAAGGGTCGAGGCATGCAAAGGTTTGGCCCTGCTCCCGTGAGCGTAGCTGAGATTCTGAAGGGATAGTTCAGCTGTGTGTGTGAGGTCAAGAAAGAAAGAAAAAGATACCTTGAAACAAATGAAGATCACAACACAACAACCCCAAATCTATGGGACCCGGTGAAAGCAGCCCTAAGAGGGAAATCCAAAGCATTATGGGCCTACCTCAAGAAAGAAACAAAATCTCAAAGAAACACTGTAACTTTACACTTAAAGGAACTAGAAAAAGAACAAGAAACAATGCCCAAAGTGAATAGAAGGAAGGAAATAATAAAGATCAGAGCAGAAATAAATTAAAGAGGGGCTAAAAATGCAAAAGCTCAATGAAACCAACAGGTGGTTTTTTGAAAAGATCAACAAGATCGACAAACCTTTATCCGGACTCATCAAGAAAAACAGAGGACCCAAATAAAATCAGACATAAAAGAGGAGAAGTAACAAATGATTCCACAGAAATACAAAGGATTGTACAAAAATACTACAAATAACTATATGCCAACAAATTGGATAATCTGGATGAAATAGGTAAATTCCTAGAAACATATAATCTTCCAAAACTGAATCAGAAAGAATCAGAAAATATGAATAGACAGATTACAACTAGTGAAATTGAAGCAGTAATCAAAAAAACAAAAGTCTTGGACAGGATGGCTTCACAGGTGAATTTTACCGAACATTCAAAGAACACCTATCCTTCTCAAACTATTCCAAAAAAACTCAAGAGGAGGGAAGACTCCCAAGCTCATTTTACAAGGACTTATTATCCTAATTCCAAAACCAGATAACTACAAAGAAAGGAAATCATAGGCCAATATCCCTGATGAACAATAGATGCTAAAATCCTCAACAAAGTAGCAAACCAGATTCAGCAACACATAAAAAGACCATACATCATGATCAAGTGGGATTTATTCCAGGGATGCAAGGCTTGTATGATATCTGCAAATCAATAAATATGCTGTATAAATGTAATGAAGGATACAAATCACAGGATCATATTAATAGATGCAGAAAAAGCATTTGCTAAAATCCATCACCATTTATGATACAGACTCTCAGCAAAGTGGGGATAGAGGGAACAGCCTACTCAATAAATGATGTTGGGAAAATTGGACAGACACGTGCAAAAAAATAAAACTAGACCACCTTCTTACATCATACAAAAGAATAAACTAAAAATGGATTCAAGACTTAAATGTTAGACTTAAAAGCATAAAAATCCTGGAACAAAACAGGCAGTGGAATCTTGGCTATTTCTCTTAGCAATCTTTTTTCTGATATATCTCCTTGGGCAAGTGAAACAAAATAAAAAATAAACAAACGGGATTACGTCAAACTAAAAAGTTTTTGCACAACAAAGGAAACCATCAACAAAATGAAAAGACAACCCACTGAATGAGAGAACATACTCGCCAATGATACATCTGATAAGGGGTTAATATCCAAAATTTATGAAGAATTTACACAACACCAAAAAAAAAAAAAAACCCACAAACAAAAACAATCCAATTACAATTGGACAGAGGTCCCGAATAGACACTTCTCCAACAAGAACATACAGATGGCCAACAGACATATGAAAAGATGCTCAATGTCATCAAAGAATTGAACATTAAAACCACAATGAGGCATTACCTCACACCAGCTAGAATAGCTACCATCAATAAATCAAGAAACAACAAGCGTTGGCGAGGGTGTGGAGAAAAGGGAACCCTCGTGCACTGTTGGTGGGAATGCAGACTGGCGCAGCCACTGTGGAAAGCAGTGTGGAGTTACCTCAAAAAATTAAAAATGAAACTGTCTTATGACCTAGCTATTCCACTTCTGGGAATATATCTGAAGAAACCCAAAACACTAATTCAAAAGAATATATGCACCCCTATGTTCATTGCGTGTAATTTACAATAGCCAAGATTTGGAAGCAGGCCAAGTGCCCATCAGTAGATGAGTGGATAAAAAAGCTGTGGTACATATACACAGTGGAATACTACTCGGCAGTAAAAAAGAAGGAAATGTTACCTTTTGTGACAACATGGATGGACCTAGAGAGTATTTTGCTAAGTGAAATAAGCCAGTCAGAGAAAGTCAAGGGATATGTGGAATTTAATGAACAAAATAAACTAACAAACAAAATAGAAAGGCTCATAGATACAGAGAATAGAGGGGTGGGGATTTGGGGGCCTCGGTGAAAAAGGTGAAGGGTTTAAGTAAAAGAAATAAATAGAAATAAAACTCAGACACACAACAGTATGGTGATTACCAGAGGGAAAGGGGGTGGGGGGAGGCAGAAGAGGGTATGGGAGCTTAAATGATGACAAGACTTGGGGTGGTGAACACACAGTACAATATACAGATGATGTGCTATAGAATTGTACCCCTGAAACCTATATAATTTTAATGTCACCCCATTAATTTCAATACAAATGAAAAAGAAGTGTTTTGTTTTGTTTTTGCCTCATTACTAGCAGGAAGAAGGCTTCATAGGCTTTGGGGGTCAGGACGCTGCATTCAGCTTGATTTTGGGTCACTTTTTCTCGAAACGTGATTTTCTGCCTATGGGCTGAGCCTCAAGGCCACAGCACTGCAGTGGGGTCTGGGGTTGTCCCGTCAGCTGGACTTTACTTAAAGTGCTTTGGAATCTCCCCAATTCAAATGGGGACAAGCAGGCTAAGCCCCTCCCCTGGCCTGGCAGGTGAGGGCAGTCGGGGGAGGCAGGGGAGGTCTGCAGTGCCTAGGATCCCGGGGTGGGGAGGCCCCAAAGGCCGCGGGTTTTTCTGTCTCTTCGGCTGAGGTGACTCTGGGTCGCTTCACTGTGCAGCATGAGCCTTTGTCTTTACTTCCTGTTGGGACCCCCAAACTGGGCAGGTGTCTTGTGGGTGAGCCAGGGGTCAGCTGGCCTCACCTCCCAGCCTTGCTCATCCCAGCTCATCAATGCTAGTGTGGAGGGCACACACTAGCATTGCCCTAACGTAGGCTTAACCAAGCCAGGGACACTGTTTATTTGCACGTTCTTGCAACCACAGGAAGCCGCACAGGGGTGGCTCGTAGCCAGGCCAAAGACCTTTGGTTCCAGAGCCGATCCAAACCCAGGGGAACAAAACCAGTTTTCTAAGGGCAGAGGTGAAGGCCAGCCAGCCTCTGCCACCGCGTAGTCCTCGGTGACGCGGCTAGTGGACACGAGGGCCAGAGCTGATCGGAGAGGAGGGCTGGGAGAGGGCCGGGGAGTCAGGGCCTGTGCGTCCCCGAGTCGCTGCGTCAGGAGTGGCCCCTCTCACCTGTGGCCTTGCCCCCCGCAGGTTGGCTCAGTATGTCGGTCAGTGTCCACGAGACCCGCAAGTCACGGAGCAGCACGGGCTCCATGAACATCACCGTGTTCCACAAGGCGTCGCACCCCGACTGCGTGCTGGCGCACCTCAACACGCTGCGCAAACACCGCATGTTCACCGACGTCACGCTCTGGGCCGGCGACCGCGCCTTCCCCTGCCACCGCGCCGTGCTGGCCGCCTCCAGCCGCTACTTCGAGGCCATGTTCAGCCACGGGCTGCGGGAGAGCCGCGACGACACGGTCAACTTCCAGGACAACCTGCACCCCGAGGTGCTCGAGCTGCTGCTGGACTTCGCCTACTCCTCCCGCATCGTCATCAACGAAGAGAACGCCGAGTCGCTGCTGGAGGCGGGGGACATGCTGCAGTTTCACGACGTGCGGGACGCGGCCGCCGAGTTCCTGGAGAAGAACCTGCTCCCCTCCAACTGCCTGGGCATGATGCTGCTGTCCGACGCGCACCAGTGCCGCCGGCTGTTCGACTTCTCCTGGCGCATGTGCCTGGTGCACTTCGAGACCGTGCGGCAGAGCGAGGACTTCAACGGCCTGTCCAAGGACAAGCTGCTGGACCTCATCTCCAGCGACGAGCTGGAGACGGAGGACGAGCGCGTGGTGTTCGAGGCCATCCTGCAGTGGGTGAAGCACGACCCGGAGGGGCGGAAGGCGCACCTGCCCGAGCTCCTGCGCAGCGTGCGGCTGGCCCTGCTGCCGTCCGACTGCCTGAAGGAGGCCGTGGCCAGCGAGGCCCTGCTCCTGGCGGACGAGCACACCAAGCTCATCCTGGACGAGGCGCTGCACTGGAAGACCAAGATCCTGCAGAACGACGGCGTGGTCACCAGCCCCTGCGCCCGGCCGCGCAAGGCGGGCCACACGCTGCTCATCCTGGGCGGCCAGACCTTCATGTGCGACAAGATCTACCAGGTGGACCGCAAGGCCAAGGAGATCATCCCCAAGGCGGACCTGCCCAGCCCCCGGAAGGAGTTCAGCGCCTCGGCCATCGGCTGCAAGGTCTACGTGACCGGGGGGCGGGGCTCCGAGAACGGGGTTTCCAAGGACGTGTGGGTGTACGACACGGTCCACGAGGAGTGGTCCAAGGCGGCCCCCATGCTGATCGCCCGCTTCGGCCACGGCTCGGCCGAGCTGGAGAACTGTCTCTACGTGGTCGGGGGACACACGTCCCTGGCAGGCGTCTTCCCGGCCTCGCCCTCCGTCTCCCTGAAGCAGGTGGAGAAGTACGACCCCGGGGCCAACAAGTGGACCATGGTGGCCCCGCTGCGGGACGGCGTCAGCAATGCGGCGGTGGTGAGCGCCAGGCTGAAGCTCTTCGTTTTCGGAGGGACCAGCATCCACCGGGACATGGTGTCCAAAGTCCAGTGCTACGACCCCTCGGAGAACCGGTGGACCATCAAGGCCGAGTGCCCGCAGCCTTGGCGGTACACCGCCGCCGCCGTGCTGGGCAACCAGATCTTCATCATGGGAGGCGACACGGAGTTCACGGCCGCCTCTGCCTACCGCTTCGACTGCGAGACCAACCAGTGGACGAGGATCGGGGACATGACCGCCAAGCGCATGTCCTGCCACGCCCTGGCCTCAGGCAACAAGCTCTACGTGGTGGGGGGCTACTTCGGGACCCAGAGGTGTAAGACCCTGGACTGCTACGACCCCACGGCGGACACGTGGAGCTGTATCACCAGCGTGCCCTACTCACTCATCCCCACGGCCTTCGTCAGCACCTGGAAGCACCTGCCTGCCTGAGAGCACCTGCCTGCAGAGCCAGGTGAGCCCGCCCCCGGGCCTGCCAGGTAACCCCGCCCCCGCACACCAGGTGGCCCCGCCCCTGCACGCCAGGTGGCCCCGCCCCCGCACACCAGGTGGCCCCGCCCCCGGGCCTGCCAGGTAACCCCGCCCCCGCACACCAGGTGGCCCCGCCCCTGCACGCCAGGTGGCCCCGCCCCCACACACCAGGTGGCCCCGCCCCCACACACCAGGTGGCCCCGCCCCCACACACCAGGTGGCCCCGCCCCCGCACACCAGGTGGCCCCGCCTCCGGGCCTGCCAGGTGACCTGCCTGCCAGGTGAGCCCCCGAGCTCCCACTCTGGGTGCAGGTCTCTGTCTTCCAGGGAAGGCTGGGTGAGGCAACAGGCCACTGGGGCGCTGGGACCCTTTTTCAGAGCCAAAACCTGGCTCTGTCCCTTCCTTGAAGTTGCCTTTGAGCACAGCAGGTAACCCCTCTGCCAAATGGGGCTCCAGTCAGACTGATGAGGGGGTTCCCAACAAGGCTACATAGCAGAACCCCCCAGGGGCCTTCTGACAACTCCACAAGGCGTTAGGCCAACATGCAAAGTCTCAGGCACAGTCTCCCTGCGACAGTGTCCTCACTCTGACACCCCCCGCAGGACAGGGGCCCCCAGAGCCACCCTCCGGCCAGCACACCCTGGAAGGCCTCCCAGCATGCCCTGGGACCGTTCGGTTCATGGTCATGGTTTATTATAGGGAAGGGGTACAGGTACGGTGAGCCACCGCCAGAGATGCACGGGGCAGGGTGGTCCAAACCAAAGCGTCCCCTCAGCATCCGTCCTCTCCCCGTGGAGTCAGGGCCTTGTTACTCTCCTGGCGTCACAGGACTCTGCCAACCAGGGACACGCCCTCAGGCCTTCCGAGCCAGAGTTTTTGTTTTTGTTTTTGTTTTTGTTTTGGTACGTGCCCCTAGCGGGGACTCTGGTCCACAGGCCAATGCTCCAACGCTGAGCCAAACCGGCCAGGGCGGAGCCAGAGTCCTTATCAGGGCCCAGCAGGAGGCAGGATGGCTCACTGCTCACGTGCTTCCTCTCAGGCAGCAGGTCACCTGGTACAGCATGACCCAGGGCACCTTCCCTGAGTCACATGATGTCCCCACCCCCACCCTGAGCCAACACACTCCGATCAGGTGTGACATCGATCACCTCCCAGAAGCCAGGGGCAAAGGCCAGACCCGTGTTGGGGCGAGGCCACATTCTCTACCGCACAGAACGGCCACGCCCAGGCCGCCTGACCTGGGCCTGCAGCGTGCAGCCAAGGTGAGACCCCGCCGGGTCCTCCGAGCAACCGGAGGGGAGATGCTGGTGCTGGGGGGCGGGCACCGCGGAGGCAGCGGGGGTGCCAGGGCCCTGGGAGCTGGCACCTGGCTGCCTCCCACCTGCTGGATGAACGGAGATGCAGGTTTACTGGAGAACCCTGCCCCTTTCGGTCTCTGCGAGGCCGAACTCGGGTACTGTCAGCGTGGGCGTGATTCCTGTCCTTCTCTCTTGCTCCACAGGCTCTGCACGTGCCCCCCCACGGCTGCAGCCCTGCCCCCGTCGCCGCGGGCCAGCTCAGCCCGCCTCAGGCCAGCACTCGGAGTGGCCGGAGGGCCCCCCCGGCTCCGGGACACTGGCCCTGGGAGCTGTTCTGAGTTTAGAGAAGAGACGCGTCCCAGCGCCAGTGTGTCTGCCTGAGGCTTTTTCCGCTCTGCCGTGGTTTTGGGGGAGAGGCCCTTCCGGAGGGGTGTGCGCTGGCCCCAGGACTCCCTCGGACTCCGGGAAGGCACATTTGCGGAGCTTTGACTGTTTCCGCAGTCCTGGACAGGGGCTGGGCCCAGGCAGGGGAAAAACCCGGGGGGGGGGGGGGGCGGGGGCGACAGCAGCCCTGGACTCACTTCCCTGTGGTGTTGTCATGTCGCCCATGAGGGCGTCCCAGCGCTGGGGGACCAGGGCCCAGCGGAGCTCAGTCACCAAGGGGAAAGCGAGGACACATTT
Source organism: Tadarida brasiliensis (assembly GCA_030848825.1). Classification (NCBI taxonomy): domain Eukaryota; kingdom Metazoa; phylum Chordata; class Mammalia; order Chiroptera; family Molossidae; genus Tadarida; species Tadarida brasiliensis. The sequence continues at coordinate 9,217,144 of CM061279.1, read as the reverse complement.
TACGAAGGGCAGAGACACCCACAAGGCTTCATTAGCGGATGGCCCCAGCCTGCCGGGTTAACGAGGAACTCGGGGCCCCTCCCCAGAGCTGGGCTTGCCCTCGGTGACCCTGTCACCTCCCGGTCAGGCCAGCCATGCCCAGTCACACAGCAGGACCCAGGACCATGGGTGACACATGCTGCCAGACAAGGGGGAGCCCTCGGGGGCCACCCATCGCCTCCCCTCCGCAGACTAGACAGCAAGCAGCAGCCATGACCCCACCACACTGGTCTTCAGATTGGGGTCCTCCCTTGAAGTCGAGCAGATAGGAGTGGGGACCCAGAGGGACTCCAGGGTGCTGGACGCATCCCAGTGTGGAGACCAGCAACGAGGTCACCACCCCAGACCCCGACCAGCACCCGCTGGCCTCTGGCATCCTGGCCTTCCAGCTGGACACTGGCTCCAGCCCAGGTGCCCCCTGAGCTCAAAAAGCCAGCCCGGTCGGTCCCCAGAGAACTGCCAGACGAGTGTTCCTTGTTTTCACCTTCCAGGTCACCGGGTCCCTCAGCAGTCTGTCCCTAGTATCTGGGGTTCGGAGAGGTCAGCTCCTCCTACCGGCCACCCTGAAACCTAGTGTGAGAGTTGGGGCTCGTCTCCTGCTCACCACTGTGTGCCACCGAAGGGGGAGGGGCTCCTGGTGCCTTGGCCCAAACCTGTGGCTCCCGCCTGCCCTCTGTGCGGTGCCGCCCGGCTGGGTCAGGGCCGGGCTCCGAAGTGGGCTCCGCTGTTCATCAGCCTGGGGCTACATGATACGCCAGCTGCTCTGTCCTTCAGCGTGGCCCTCACAGGACCTCTACACAGGACCTCTTGGGGACTCGGTTACGTCAGGCTCACCCAGGGGTGAGCACCAGCCGCCACTCGGGACTGTTGTGAGAGCAGAAGGGGCATCTCCAGTCTGCAGACCCCACAACGCGCGGGCCAGAGGCCTGTCTGCCCCGGGGCCCTCCCAGCGTCCCTGCAGCCGTGGGCTCTGGTCCCAGGAGGCGGCTCTGCTGGGGACTCAGGGGAGCCGGGCTGGTGGGGCCCGGGGTGGGGACGCAGCTCCTGGTCTGCAGAGCTGAGCACACTTCCCACGGCACAAAGGACCTGCCGGGCTGCCCCTGAACACGGTTACTTTCCCCAAGTTAAATGAACTGAGAACCTTCTTGCTTTCTTTGGGCTCTGGGGCCTGGCTTGGGGGCACAGTCACGGGCTGACTTGGATCTTCACCCACCAGGCAGGGCTCAAGGTCGGCCCCTCCTGTGAATCTGGGGAGACCCCTTCCCAGGACCCCCCGGCACCCAGATGGCAGGGCTCCCCCTTGCTGGGGCTGTTTCGGCAGCAGAGGCCTTTCCGTGGATTCTCCTGTGGAATCCTGACACCGTCCCCGTCCTCCTGGGAGTCACTCTCCCGGAACGCGCCTGGCACGAGCGCTCATTGAAAAGGAATTCCATGCGCCTCCTTGCTCCCCTGTATGGCTGAGAGCTCCCACGGACACTCGCTGGGGAGTAAGTGCACAGAGGCGGGCACCGTCACCAGTAGTGACCGCAGCACAGCCCTGTGCCTGCGCCCTGCTCCCCTTCTCTGCCTTCCAGGCTGTTAGGGACTGGGAGCCGAAGGTGTCCCAGGGAAGACAGGTGCACCCTGCAGGGTGGTGGGGACGCAGGGAGCCGGGCTGGCTGGGCCCAGATCCCAGCTCTCCGCGCACCCGGGTGCCTTTCCTTTCTAAGGTCCTTTTCTCCTCAGGTACCTAAAGAGGTTACTAGACTGCCTTCACCCCTGTCCTTGGCCCCGTCATAATGTAAGCTTGCAACTCATTTGTGTTAGAAAGACAAGTGAACTAGAAAGAGAGTTCCAGGTTTGGGGGCAGTCAAAGGAAACCCCATTAGAAATGCACTGCCCTTGGAGCTGGCAGCCAGGGAAACCCAGAGCTGACTTGCAGCAGGTGTGAGTTCCCTCTTGGCGTGGAAACTTCCTCCTGCTTCCATGGCCCAGATTTTCATGTCACGAGCCGCCCTGTGGACACAGTCGCTGCAATCGGGACCTCAGCTCCTACTTGGAAAGCGCAGTCTTCATTAAGAAACGCTTTGGCGTCCTGATTTGGAGGGATTTTCAGAAGCTGGCTGCAACCCGTGGTCTCCCGGCCTCTGTCCACAGCCCTGGTGGGACGCCCCTGGCCCACGCCCAAGCTCCTCACCACAGCCGGCTCCGTCCGTACAGGGGGCACGTTTCAGGTGGCCAATGGCCCCTCTTGGACGCAGAGACAAGGCAAGGCTGGGTAGAAGGAGGGTTGTCCTGGCAACTGCCCAGCTCCAACTCCGAAGCTGGGGGTGGGGTGGGAAGTTCAGGGACCCTCGGCGGGAAGGGTCAAGGAGGGAGGGAGAACAAAGCAGGCCTGCCTTTCAGCGGGTCTGTTCCCAGGGGCCAGTCCAAGTCACCCCCTTCCCCCGCCAGCTCTCCCACGGAGGCCTTCCTGGGACCCTCTCCCCGCACCCCTCCAGATAAGGTTTCCCAGGAAGAGAAGTTCCACAAAGGCGCCCGGGGGGGAGGAGCCACCCGAACTCCAGTGGGGACTATTTCTAGCTGTGCAGAGCAACAATTAGCATCTGAAAGGAGGCCAGAGGGGCCTGGGGACTAGCCAGGCAGTAACTTGGATACCAAATGTGGCCGAGACTTGGGTGGGGGTGGGACGGGGAGGCCCGCGGGGCCCTCCAGCCCACATTCCCTGAATCTGAGGTGCACACTAACTCCTCCCCAGCCCCGACCCCCTTTCCACTGCTCCTCTTAGGGCACCCGTGGGTGGCAGGGCATGCTCTTGGTGACCTGAAAGGAACTGCCGAAGCATCCAAGAACAGGAACTGTGGAGGGGGAACCCTGGCGGAGGGGCGTCTCACCGACAAGGTGGCATCTGGGACCCCAGCTGCTCTGGGATGAGGTGACCGGTCCCCCTGTGACAGGAGTTCCCGATCTTATTTCTGACACTCTGCAGCTCGGCTGACCTAGGTTCTGCTCATTACTGCTTCCGAGAAAAAAACACACAAGACCTGTGCACGGCATTTTCTCCTTCCCTGCAAGCTCCTCCCTGGACTTGGTGGCCTCCTTTCATTTCTGACTCAGACTTCTGTCCTGTGGCATCCGTTACCACACTTCCTGTCCGGGCTCGGCCTCTGCTGCAACACCCAATCTGGGGTGGTGTGTAGACCACAGCCTCTCCCTTGGCCGTGGGATCCGCCAACTGAAAATGCCACTTGCATTTAAGCCACTCGGTGGCCAGGTCTGCACTGTGGCAGCGCTCGGGAGGGGGCCCGCAGCCTGGGCAATGGCTGTTGTGTTCTTGTAGCCTGAGGGCTCCTGTGTCTGCTGTTCTGGAAGGACAGACCTCCTCGCTCTCCTGGCCCTGCAGAGGGGTCTCCATGGGACAGGCACACAGGAGGGTAGGGGACAGTGAGAGGGCCAAAGGGACCAGCGTGTCATTGGCTTGTGGGGAAGCAGCTCTTGCCAAGGGTTCTGGACCCTCTGGGTTCACAGCAGGGAGGCCCCGGCACAGGCCGGGCTCAGACTGGGTGTCTGCAGCAGGTCAAGGCTGGAGAAGATACGGGCGCACTTCCAAGCTCACTGGAGAGGGGAAGACTCAGCGCTCTGGCAGGACTTTCTTCTTGTCATTGTTGCTCGAGGAACTTGCAGGGGGCCATGCCCAGACCCCAGGCAGCTTTGCATGACACGGTCCCCGGGGTCCGGGAGACCTAGGGGCCTTTTACAGTGACAGGTCCTCCCAACACCGATTCCTCGGCGGAGCCCAAGCATTCTGCAGTCAAACCCAGTCAGTCCCCGCAGAGCTCAAGGCAAATGCGACTTTTCTTCCTGAAGGAGGTTTTGGCAGCTGCCCTGTTGGGGGTGGGACGAGGTGAAGAAAGTTGGCGCAGAAGGGCACATCACCAGGAACCCTAGTGCACAGTAGCGTCTACAGCAGAGGACGGTTTTCACTACACTGGGTTAACCGGAGTCAGGACACTGGGCACCCGCGGGGTTTGGGATCCTAGCTGTAGAGAAGTGTGGGGGTCCCCAAGGACCCACTTAGTGCTTCAGGTCCTCCTGGTTCCTGTCCCCAGATACCGAAATAGGTTTCACTGGGGAGAAGGCTCTCTTTGCAGTCGGGGAGGGGGCTACCCCCCTCCAGGAGCCCAGACCCCACTCCAGGAAGCCCCGCCCCAGGACAGGAACGTATCAGCCACGGTCAAGACTTAAAGAACATTTATTTTTTTGGAAGGGTCAAGGGGGACTTTACAAGAATCTGAAGCCAATAACTAGACAGGAAGATAAATAAAAATACAAACCCAGTACACGGTGGCCAAATTCCAGAAAACACGCCGAAAAGAATCTTTACAGTTTAAAACTGCTTTACTTTATACATAATTACAAATTAATGTACAGCATCTAGGTTTTAACTCCTGATTTAATAGGACTCAGCAAGGAAATGTTCACATAGCATCGGAGGACGAACGCGAGCAGAGGTACAGGCGTCGGCAATCCGCCTCCTGCAGACCCCGGCGTCTCCTTGCGCCCCATGCCCCATCCGGGACGGGACAAGGGACACGGGACGCCACAGGCTGAACCGTGACCACAGGCAGGCCCGTCACCGGGCAGCTGCGAAAGGCGGAGGACACAAGCAGGGTGAAGACCAGGGTGCGCAGAGGCCGGGGGTCCGGACCCTCTGGGTTCACAGCAGGGAGGCCCCGGCGCAGGCCGGGCTCAGACTGGGTGTCTGCAGCAGGTCAGCTCGGTCTGCGGCAGGGGAGACTTTAACCGTTTGCCCATCTTTAAACCTTAGCGAGATGGAGAAGTAATTCAAGGCCTGTCATCTTTTGACAAATTAAATTAGATGAGGACATGGAAAGAAGCCTTTGTTCTGTTCTTGTTTTGTTGTTTGTCCTTTTATGGCAGCATTGAAACACTTTGCATTTTAAACCTGGCCAGCAGGCGGTCGATTCCAAAGCCCTGGTTAACTAGGAATGTTATGCGACATTGAGAGGAAAAGGAAGAACCAAAGCGAAACAAACTCGGGTCAGGAAGAGCGACAGCGCGGGGCTGGGACCCGGCCGCTCAGGATCTTAGTCGTGTGTGTCCCCTGGTCCCGCTGAAGGAAGGCCATCATACCTCTCCCCACCTCTGCCAACCACCACTCACTCTGGGCTTGACATTCCAAGGGCATCCAAGCACCGCGGGGGCGGGGTGCCAATGCCGTTCTGCAATGTCCCCTCCAAACCGCCCTCGTTATGGCCACTGGGGCCCCCTCACCAGGACCCTCTCTCTAGACCCCTCCCAGGGCTTGGCTGTCCTCCGGGCACCCCAGGGCACCCATCAGCACAGGAGTGCACTGCTGCTCCAATGTCAACACCAACATCCGTGGGAAGAAAGAACCGCAGAGACAAACAGGTGACACAGAAAGCACTTCTGGGGACAGCAACTTCGGGACACAGTGCTGGCCTCTCGGGCTGCGGTTCTGCCTTTTACTTAAGGCACAGCCTATTCTATTCAACCCCTACACACTATATCCCCCCAACAAAGGTCCAACGAACCCCAAGGGGCCTGGACATTTGCGTTCACTGCCGCTAATTCTGGGGCTCGAGACAGGACACATCAGGGACAAATGAGCAAGGGGACAACGGTCAGTGGTACCGCCCTGAGACTGGGAGGGAGGTCAGATTCGTACCTTTTCAAAAAAAGATCTCGACCCAGATTCCTTGCCCACCGCTGTCCTGGGGGTGGAGGGTGGGGTGCTGGCGAAGGCTGCCGTAAGGCGATGTGCTTGTTTCTAACCCTCTCCGTTTTCAAAGAAGGAAACAGTTGTCACAAAAATGGAGCCAGCTGATGACGGCGTGTAAAGTGCGCGTCACCCAACGCGGATGACAGTGACTGAGATGATAACGTTGAGAGAAGATGCACCCTCCGCCCAGAAAAGCCACTAGATTCGGGAAACCCTGGGAGGTGTCTCCCTCCGTCCCCCAGAACGCTGACCTCGGTGTGGGGCCTCTGATTTTTCTAGCCTGAAGGAGAAGCAAAGCTCCGTGTGGGGACACCGCACACTGCATCCGAGTCACCCCAGAAGACACCCCTTCTCACAGGAAGGAAACCCCAGCAGGGCTTAGCTGCGGGGCTGGGGGCGGGGCGGAGGGGGCACAGGGCTCTGAGAGAATAGTCAGCTGTTTTCCCCAAGTCTACCCCTGAAGGGCAGGGAACCCTGATGAGAGAAGCAGGCAAACGTCCCTCCCAGGTGGCAAGCTTCTAACTCTCAAGCAAGAAGACCTCCCTTGGTCAAAGGAAGTGGTGGGGTGGGAGGGGACGGAAAGGGACACCTTCCCTGCCTGCCTTCCTTCTGGCCTTCAAGGCACTTGACAGACGGGGTGGGCAGCCGGCCGCCGTCCATCCTGCACAGTGATGGGTAGCTGAAACCGTCGGGACAGGACGTTCCCCTTGCACAGACGCGGACGCGGACACACACACACAATAAATAAAACAAATCTAAGCTAACAAGTTTAAACCAGACCTCTTTCAAATAAACTGAAAGATAAATATCTCCATCTGCAAGGCCAGCTTGCAATTCATCGACAAGCACCAAGTTACAGATTTTTTTTTTTGTTTTTTAAAAAGTATGGTCAAAGACTCGTGCTCCCGAGGGGCAGAAGGCAGGACTGAAGGCCACATTGAAAGCACAGCCTCTCCAGAGGCCGCCCCCGGGAGCTCCCGGCACGCAGGCGTGGGGGACCGCGGAGGAGAACCCACGGAGGGCACCTCCCAGCTGGGACAAGCTGACGGCAAACACAGACCCAAACCCAGAGGGAGACAGGAGAGAAGAGACAACATAACACACAGCATCCGAGACATCCTCACGTGGCAGAGGACAACCAACAGAACTTTAAACACGTTTTCAGAAATTAGGTTTTGCCGAGGCCTCCTGACACAGCACGAGAACCTTCCCGGGCCACACCCAGAGCGGCCCTTGGCCCTGCACTGTGGAACCACCCTGCGTGGGCTGAACACCTGCACCTGGACCGACTGTGCAGCCAGCTGTCCTGGCACAGGGCTGGGGACACGCTCTGCGGAGACTCGGGGCCCTACGGGTGGAGGGCCAAGGGGGCCGCTGTCTCCCACAGGGAGGACCAGGCAGGAACAGCTCCCCTTGGGGAGTCAACACGAGACCTCAGGAAGATGGTCAGGAGGCCATGGCCACTTGTGAATGACGAGTGACAACCAAAAAGTGTCACACAGCGGGGGAGACAGCGAGGAGGCCCAGAGGGCGTGGACACACCTCTGGACGACGGGAGGATTTCTTCCGGAACTACTAAACGAGATACTTTTTTGGGGTGACATGAAACACCAACATCAGTGTGGTGCAGATCCAGTGTCCCTTACACACACGAAGCCTCACGGGTTTGCACGAACGCGTCCTCCCTTCTAGAGTGAAATGAGAGCGACAGGCCAGCAGGGCTGCGGTGTGGGGGAGGGGAGACGCTGGTGCCGTGTGCCCCAGCAGCGCCTGGGACAGCCTGCGTGACTGCTGTCCCCGGTGTGTGCACACGGGTAGCGCGCGTACACACAGAAAGTCCACACTACCTGCTGCGGGTCTGCAGTTCCGTCCCCCAAAATAAAAGGCAGCCAGCATTTCATGCCTCATTTGGAAACGTGCTTTCAGCTTTTAGGACGTCCTGACGACCAAAATCATCGCCTGGACCTCTGGGGACACTACTCTCAGGGTGACACCCTCGGCAGGCTGGTCCCACCCCAGGGCCCTCTGTCCTCGGGGCCACAGCCGGGTCGTGTGGAGGACACTGGGAGAGCGCGGTGTCCAGAGCGCGTGCGCACAGGGCAGCCGGAGGGCTGGTGGCAGGGCCGGGGGGCGGAGGGGTCAGCAGAAGATCTCTTCCCCCTCAGCGGGCACTTCTGACGCAGGGCCATCTGGAAACGGGAACAAGAAGGAAAAAGACATTCACAAACATGGAACTCCCGCTCCCCCCAAACACAAGTTTTCTGAGGGCTGGTGGCCGTGGGCTCTCCAGGGCTCCTTACTGCTCATCACCAGGCGGGACACAGCCCTCCCCTTCCAGGGCAGGCACTCCCGGAGGGGCAGAGAGCATTGAGGGGAGGGGGCCCTGCTCAGGGAGCGACCGCCAGCTCCCTGACAGCAGGCACGGCAGTGACTCTGAAATGCAGGTTCCTGGTTTGCCTTGGAGTTAGCATCGCCTCAACAGTCACCAGGAGGGAAGGCGACTCGGAAATGCTCGCCGAGGACCAGTTACTGGGAGGGATTACGGGGCGAGGCTGGGCAGGCAGGGAGCCTGGACCTGCTCCCTCTGGGCGGGCTGCCCCTCGGCAGATGAGAAGTGCCTGACAACGCAGCCTGCCCTCCGCTCTGCAGCCACGAGCCCCCAGGGTAGGTCCGAGATGCTCAGGGTGCCTCAGCCCTCTGCGGCCGAGAGTGGGTTTAGTGAGAACTGTCTGGCTCCTACACACCTGCATGGCCCCCGTCACTGACCTGTCCCATCCACTGACACCTGAATGGCCCTGTCACTGACCTGTCCCATCCACTGACACCTGAATGGCCCCGTCACTGACCTGTCCCATCCACTGACACTTGCATGGCCCGTCACTGACCTGTCCCATCCACTGACACCTGAATGGCCCCATCACTGACCTGTCCCATCCACTGACACCTGAATGGCCCCCATCACTGACCTGTCCCACCCACTGACACCTGCATGGCCCCGTCACTGACCTGTCCCATCCACTGACACCTGCATGGCCCGTCACTGACCTGTCCCATCCACTGACACCTGAGTGGCCCCCATCACTGACCTGTCCCATCCACTGACACCTGAATGGCCCCGTCACTGACCTGTCCCATCCACTGACATCTGAATGGCCCCGTCACTGACCTGTCCCATCCACTGACACCTGAATGGCCCCGTCACTGACCTGTCCCATCCACTGACATCTGAATGGCCCCGTCACTGACCTGTCCCATCCACTGACACCTGAATGGCCCCGTCACTGACCTGTCCCATCCACTGACATCTGAATGGCCCGTCACTGACCTGTCCCATCCACTGACACCTGAATGGCCCCGTCACTGACCTGTCCCATCCACTGACATCTGAATGGCCCGTCACTGACCTGTCCCATCCACTGACACCTGAATGGCCCCGTCACTGACCTGTCCCATCCACTGACATCTGAATGGCCCCGTCACTGACCTGTCCCATCCACTGACACCTGAATGGCCCCGTCACTGACCTGTCCCATCCACTGACATCTGAATGGCCCGTCACTGACCTGTCCCATCCACTGACACCTGAATGGCCCCGTCACTGACCTGTCCCATCCACTGACATCTGAATGGCCCGTCACTGACCTGTCCCATCCACTGACACCTGAATGGCCCCGTCACTGACCTGTCCCATCCACTGACATCTGAATGGCCCGTCACTGACCTGTCCCATCCACTGACACCTGAATGGCCCCGTCACTGACCTGTCCCATCCACTGACATCTGAATGGCCAGTCACTGACCTGTCCCATCACTAACACCTGCCCCTCCTTGGGATCCAGGGACCACACGGCCACAGGGAAACGGTGTGGGACTCACCACCGGGCTGAGAGCGGCCTCCTTTGCTCTTCTTCTTCTTCTCCTTCTTGTCCTTTGGCTTTGCTAACCCGAACAGGCGGGTGGAGGAGGAGGTGGGCACCGAGGTCGGGCTCGGGCCCTCTGGGACTCTGCTGCTTTGGCTGGTGGAACTCAGTATGTGAAAAGGCCCCTTGTCTTTGTGTGTCCGAGAAATACTGTTCCTTTTTGGGGACACTGAGAGTTCTGAGTCCAGCGATCCTGACTTGGCTATTGAAGGTGCAGACGGCGAGGGGGGCTCCTCGGGGTTGGGGAGGAAGGACGGGATCCTCAGCAGCCTGGTGTGTTGGTGTGAGACCTGCACGCGCGCGAGAGAAGGGGTACTCAGAGGCTGCGGCGCCGGTGCCCGCTCGGACGTACCTCAGGGGCCGTTCGTCCCGACCCTGGTCGGATCGTGCGGGAGGCAGCCAATCGGTAAGTCTCTCTGACATCAATGTTGCTCCCTCTCTCTTTCTCTCTCTCTCCCCTCTCCCACTCTGTCTGATGATAAACAGAAGAATATATCCTCGGCTGAGGATTAAAAAAAAAAAAGAATTAGTAAGACCTTGGACGAGGCAGCTTAAAAAGAACTCTCACCCCTGAAGGACAGGGGGAGCTGCTGATCCTAAGGCTGACTTCTACGTAGCAACTTATTTCGCGCTAAGAGATTCCTGTTTGGATGAGAAGGCAGGTGGAGAGTGGCGTTTACACCCAGATTCTAGTCAAAGGCGAAACCAAAGAGCGAGATGGAGACAAGCAGCCTAACGCATGCTCTCCGCGCTGTGGAACCCCGCCCACTACTGGGATGGGGGCCCTCCTGTGTCCTCAGCAGTGCAGAGCTGCCCATTCTAGAAGATGTCACTTGACTTTCCTATCAGGGTGCAAGGTCAATCAATCAATCAAACGGCAACAGGATGCTGAGTGTCTGGACAGGCGACCTGTGCACGCCCAGGCTTCCCACCCGCCCCAGCGCCCGCCTGCAGAACACCCACGGAGCCCACTGGGAGCCAGAGCTGCAGGAGGAAAAGCCTTTCCCCCACAGGGGCAGCAGCTATAGAGAAAGGGTCTCAGCAGCACCCCAAGCATGAATATCCTCTCTATATAGGAAGGGCCGCCGCCCTGGCTGGTGTGGCTCAGCGGTTAGAGCATCGGCCTGCGGACCAAAGAATCGTGGGTTTGATTCCGGTCAAGGGCACGGACCTCGGCTGCAGTTCAATCCCTAGCCCTGGCTGGGGTGGTGCAGGAGGCAACCAATCGATGTGTCTCTCTCTGCCTCCCTCCCTCCCTCCCACTCTATCTGAAGATAAGTAGAAAAATATCCTCGGGTGAGGATTGAAAATTTAAAAAGCAATCAGAATGGTCCCACCTAAAGGGACCTGTAGCTGATGGGGGAAATGCACCAAGCGTAAGGGACCACACAACCAGGTACGTGCCCTTGACCGGAACTGAACCCATGACTCACTGGTCCGCGGGCCGACGATCCAACCACTGAGCCAGACCAGCCAGGGCTGGGCCCTCCGACTCTCGTGTGGGACAGAGCAGGGGCTGCTCCTGGAGCCCAGCTGGCTGACCACCGCTGTCTCAGGCACGCCAGCTCCAGGCTTCCACTACCTCCCTGAGCAAAGCCCCAGCCTCATCCTCCTCATCCACCTCTTGCAATGAGAAGAGGAGAAAAGACCCCCTTCCCCACCTGCCCCTTTTATGTAAAAGAGATTCTTAAAGAAACAAACAAGCAAGCAGCCTCCATATCTCCGCTCACTGTCCCCTGGTGCTTAGACACAGAGGCTCTTCGCTGTGGCAGCTGTGTCCTGGCCGCACCGGCGGCAGGCACCACAACCGCCTGTGCTCCTGGCTCTCCGTACCTGACAGACGTCCCGGTCGCCCTGCCTCTGGCTGAGCCGCTCCACGTCCCGTTTCAGCTGCTCCTGCTCCCGCTCCAGCTGTTTCTGCGCCGCACGCAGCCTCTCCAGGTCGTACTGGTAGACGCCCTTCTTCTGCTGCAGCTCCTCCCGGTCCCTCTCCAGGCTCTGCTGCCCGCGCTGCACCTCCTCCTCGCGCTGGGCCAGCCGGGCCTCCCGCTCCTGCAGGGCCCGCTCCCGGGCCTCCCACTCGCGCTCCCGCCTGCGCTTCTCCTCCAGGTGCTGCGCCTGCTGCTTCTGCAGGTTGGCCAGGTCCTGGCGCTGCTTCTCCAGGCTGCGCTGCTTCTCCTGCTCGATGAGGGAGCTGGGGCGGGACGCGCTCCGGCTGAGCGCCCGCTCGCTCAGCATCAGCTTCTGGTCCTCGATGTAGCTGTCCTGCTGCAACACCACACCCTGGGGAGGCATGGGGGAGACAGATGCACCTCTGGCCCGGACCCCGTGCCCGGGGGCACTAGTCGCTGTACAGAGCGCACTTGCCCTCAGTTGGAAGCTGTCTGGGGAAACCTCAGGAGGACGGTGGGCAGTGTTCCAACAGGGATGCTGATGTGGCCGTGTCTGTCAAACCTGCCACGGCCTGGGCTGGGAGTGTGTGTGTTTTGCGGGGGAAGCAGGGGCAAGGGACTGGCTAGATTTTCAGGAACGAAAGGGAGCAGAACGAGAGGGTGTTCCCAGAGTAGCTGTGCGTGAGGGCCACGCTGTCCCAGTACCACACAGAGACGTGGGACGGGAAAGGCACACACGAAAGCCTTTCCGGAGTGGGGGGACCGCCTGTGCACGCCAGCGCCTCGTGCTCTGCACACGGCCTCCAAGTACGCCTGCCCGCCCCCCGTCCTCCAGCCCAGTCCTGGAAGGCTGCGGGCACTACCCACTGCGTCTGAGACGGTCCTCATCCCACAGCCAGTCTCCTCTAGACCGAGGGTCGCATTTACCCCTAAGCAACCTACAAACTCAAAGATCCAGGCCAGCCCTGGCCAGTTTGGCTCAGCGGTTAGAGCATCAGCCCTAGGGCCAAAGGGTCTTGGGCTCGATTCCGGTCAAGGACATGTACCTGGGTGGCAGGTTCGATCCCCTGCCCCGGTCGGGGCAGTGTGGGAGGCAACCGACTGATGTCTCTTTCACATTGATGTTTCTCTCTCGCCCTCCCTCGCTTCCACTCTGTCTAAAACTCAATGGAAATATATCCTCGGGTGAGGAGGCTTCACAAAACGGAATGCAGGCCCACAATATACCCCCTTACCATCTCCTGGGAAGAGGGAAGTGAGGGCACACACCTGCAAAGTGCTGAGGAGCTCGTGGAGATGGACGATGCTCTGGACGACCTGCTGTAGGGGACACAACGGGGGCCCGCGTCAGGACCGTCTCCGATCCCGCCGCACGCCTGTCACCTGACCAGCAACCTCCCAACACTCAGCAGGGCGCCTGCACCTGAACAAAGTGTCTGCAGACTGAGAGCCCGAGAGAAGAAGCAGGTACACGTAGCCAAGGAAAACAAAAGACCACACCAGCAACTGCGTGTGTAGGAGGGACATGAGCACGTGGGAAAACGTATTATAAAGCTCCCATTATTTAAAGCGACAGCCATCCCAGTCTAAAAGAACAGAAAGTCGTCAAGCCCATGACAAGAATTTAGTATATGCTGTAAGTAGCATTTCTAAATCAACTGGGAAGAATAGTCAATGAAGTTTTCTGAGGAAAATTAGCTAAATCTTTGGAAAATGTTAAGTTTGAACCCTGGCTCTCACTGAAAACATCCACACAGATCAAACAGGCGAGTGTGAGAGAGAGAACCATAAAAGAGCCATAAGAAATAGGAGATTGTTCTTCTTATCTTGAAACAGAAAATGCTTTTCAAAGGCAGAAGCCACGGAAGACACCGCACACACACACCCCTTCAACTTCCACCATGTAAAGTGTAAAAGTAAAAGGCAGAAAGGGCAAACTGAATAGAAAGTCAAACGAAAAAAACCTTCGATGTGAAGCAGCTCTCAGAGATCAGCGAGCAATGACTACTCTCCGAGGACAGCAGGCCAGGAACGCAAGCCAGCAATTTACAAGGGAAGAAACACAAACGGCCGATCGTGTGACACACTAAGAATGATTTAGCCTTGCTGGAAATCAAATAAGTGCCAAATAAAGAAATACCACTTGAGCGCATCAAACCAATGAAACATCAATTAAAGAATGGAAATCCCTGATGGGGGTCCAGGAAGAAGAGAAGGGGTCTCTGCTGACGGGCAGGTTACCCGCGGCAGACCCTCCTTCCTGGGGGGCCGCGTGCGCGCTGAGGAGGTGATGCACGGACGAGGGCTTCTTGGCTGCATCACACAAAAAGCAAAAGAGCAGAGGAAGAGTGAGCACCGAGAGAGAAATGGATTACGGGACACAGCAGCGCAGTCTGCAGCTGTCCTGAGCACGTCCGAGTCAATGTGCTCGGGGAGCTTCTAATGTGCGTGAGAAAGCAAGCGCCGGGGTATGAAGCTCTGGGAAGTAGTGTTACAAGTTGTGTGACGCTCTTTATATACTATTCACACAGACTTAGACACATGAATACATGTTACGTAAACCAAGGGACACAGACAACAGTGTGGGGAAGGCAGGAGGGGGTGGGAGCGGGGAGGAGGGGTCAATGGGGGAAAAGGGGGGGGGACATCTGTAATACTTTCAACAATAAAGATTTAAAAATATATATGTTATGTAGAAGAAAAGGCTGGAAATAGAAGCACCAGACATTGAACCCTAGTTATTTCTCAGTGGTGAGATTATGTTTACCTATTTTTTTTTTTTACATTATTAGATGGTTTTCTAATTCTCTACCACGAATATGTACTCCTTAGAACGCACACAAAAACATAATTCTCAGGCTTAGCATTTGTGAGGATACTTTTTACCTCTCATTTAAGCTTATTCGTGATAAACAGAGAGACAGAGAGAAGTCGGGCTGGGCCCCGGGATGTGCGATCCAGGCTGAAATGCCTAGAAACCTGGCCCTGTCCTACCTCTGAGCTGACTCTTCTCACTAAACACAGGGGCAGAAGTGGCCAAGTGGAAAAGTCAGAAAAGAGCTACACTTCCAGCAGTGGACACCACGAGCAGCAGCCTGTGACAACAGGTCTATTTCGTTTAAGGATAAACACTTCAGGAGACGTTTGCACGCCGACAAATAGAAAACAACATCCCTCTGTGTTTCAGAAGGAAAGAGGAAAGACTCCATTAATGGAAAACTTCAGAGCAAAGCTCCTCAGGAACATAAGATGCTAGGCCGAGAGCGAGGAGAAACCCAGGGAAGATCCTCAGAGACACCCCCCGGAAGGCCACTGTCAGGCACGTAATTCCAGTCCGCGCTCACACAGAATCACACGCTCAGACATCCCGTTGGGAGAGGGTGGCGACCCCAAGGACTGCAGGGAGAAGTCCATGATCCCGCGGGATTGGCAGACTCAGCCAAAGGAAGGCGGAAAGACTCAGATCAGAGTCTCATCTCTGACGAGCAGGACGCCAGGGCCCCTTTCAGAGTGCCTGCGTCAGTCAAAAGGGGGGGCGCAAGGATGAAAAGTCAACTTGCACCCCTGTAGGCTAAGAAATGACTGCAGATCCGCCCACACACTAACGTGCCACGTTCCAGACTTGTGGCGTGGGGTCCAGGCTCCTATGACAGAAGAGGAGACTACGAGTTGTCCTCATTTGTCTGCAATGGAGGAGGCTCCACACCCCAGGTTCAGAGAAAGCGAGAGGCTTCTCAAGGGCAGAGAAGCAGAGGCCGTTTCAGGAGCTCATTCCCTGGCACAATGCCAGGTGACACCAGGGGCCGAGGAAAGGCCGGGGGAAGGACATGACAAGCACCCTGTGAAGTGTGCAGAGCACAGCCAGGAGTCAGCCTGTTTATACGAGCCAAACAAAAATGAGTATTCCTAACCTAGCAATTGTAACAAAATCACTCTTCAGCAGTGCAGAAGGTCCTTACCTCATTGTTTCTTTTAAGCATAAATGCCAGGTTAGCATTTCCACCCTATAAAACAAAAACCACGCATTGTAAAAACATGAAGCTCCCGAGACAGGAATGTATCGAGTGTGTCTGGGTTCCGCTGCGATGTCCCACTCCTGTCCTGTTCCACTTCAGCCTCTCACTGCCAGCTAATGAAGACTTGGCGTGGAGCTGCTACTCGAGCCTTATAAAGAGTGCAGTTCAGGTTGGTTTGGGCCATTTAAAACAAAACTCTTGATGACAATGGTCTTGCCAGGGCCCTGGTCGAGCTATGAATGTTAACATAAAGCCCCAAGCTACAGAGGCCAGTGATACGGGGACTCCTGACTGTACTGTGTGTTTGAAAAGAAGTTTTCCTCTTAAAATAAATTAGGGAATCAAAACAGCAAGTCAGGCATCTAAAAGAAGATCAAAGTGGACAAACTTCAAAGATTATGAATTCAGAGAGAAGGGCCAAGGAGGTCTTATTGTATTTTAGGAAAAATACCTTTTTCAGACCACTATCCGATTCTGTTCTCCTAAGATCTTGGCCATCATCTCCCTCCTCTTTATCTCCTCCTAAACAAACAAACAAGTTTCATTTTAAGTTGTGAAACAGATTAGCCAAGAAAAGAATACAATATACCTAGCTTAGGGATCTATTTCTGAATCTCACTAACGCCAAAGAATGGGAAGCCACTTGGAGGCAGCTAAGCGATTATTAATCATTTTTACTGATGTAGTCCGACCAGTGTGGCTCAGTGGACTGAGCGTCGTCCCATGGACTGAGAGGTCCGTGGTTCAATTCCTGGTCAGGGCACATGCCCGGGTTTTGGGCTCAACCCCCAGTGAGGGGAGTGCAGGAGGCAGCCAATTAATGTTTCTCTCTCTCTAAAAAAAAAAAAAAAAAATCAATAAAAATATATTAAAAAAATTTTTACTGATGTAGAAGAACTAGAAGCAAATGGAAAAACAAGTGTTATTTATTCCTTTGGCCACAGCTTAGCCGAGATCCGAGGAATATCTTCATTATTCAAAATGAACACGACACTGATGGAGATTCTTCAGTGCTTCAGCAGCCAGCTACCTAACAGGACCTCACTACAACACTGATGGATGGAGAAGGTGAGACGCAGCTACTCGGTCACAGACCATTCTGAGTTCTGGGTGACAGTCAAGGACTGCCTATGAAACCACGAGTTCACAATCACCTACCTTTGGAAGCATTCATCTGATGGCTGTCGAATCCTCCGAAGGTTTCCGCTCTGCGGGGCAAGGACACCGGGCCAACCGGGCCTTCTTGGCCAGCAGGGCAGCTGACCGCCGGCCCGAGAGCGCCTCCCAGGCCTCCGCTCACCAGACTCTGAAGGATCTCCACTGGAAATAGGAAACACGCAAGCTCTGTAGGTCAAAAAGCTCAGATGCTACAAAAATAAATTGTGTGCAAAAGAGAGGGATGGCGGGAGGGGGCTGTAAATGACATCTTACATATCAAAAACACGAGCAGGACTAAACCAGTGTCTACAAAGAGGTACTTGGGCAGAAAACCATGAAGAAACCTACGAAATAAGTGATCACTGAAAGCCACAATACCTGCGCTTTTTGGAGGGGAGGAGGCAGCCTCGATGGGGACAGATGTGGACAGGCTCTTAGGGTGTCCGGCCACATTTTATTCTTGACCTGGGCAGTGGCTACAAGATGCTCACCTGGCCCTGGCTGGGTGGCTCAGCTGGTTGAGGCGTCACCCCATACACCAAAAGGTTGTGGGTTCGATTCCCAGTCAGGGCATGTATGGGAGGCAACGGATGGATGTTTCTGTCTTTTTCTCTCCTCCTCCACTTCCTCTCTCTCTAAGATCAATTAAAGAAAAAGAAATGTTCATCTGGTAACTCACTAAAGCGAAATATTTGTTTGGGGTTGTTTTCTGCATTTGTGCTCTGTTTTGCAATAAAAATAAACCACATTGGGAAAAGAAGAAGGGGCAACGATGAACATAAATTACCCTCATTTATTGCACTTTTCATTAAAGGTCCTCCTTTGAGAGCCTCTTCTGTGTTGGAGCGGAAGAGCATTCTAGAGCTGTGAACTGGGGAGCACTCCTCTGGCAAGGGGGTGCTGCACTCAGTCATGTCCCGGAAAATCATCTCCTTCTCCTCCAGTAAGAGCAAGATCTGTTGGTCCTTCTGCTGGAGTTGTTCTGCAGGGTGGACCGAGAAAAGAGCTGGCGATTTGACGGCTTAGCTTGAGATGACTAAGACACGGGCGCCCCCTTGTGGTAACTTGGGGCACAGCGAGACCATAACCTTCCCCCGCCCCCTTTATTTTTCATCATCAAGACTGTATCAAGTTTTCCTTCTCTAATTTCTACCTAGTAACCCATCCTGGTCTTTCTAGGCAAACACAGGGCTTCCTGACATCACAAGCCAGCACTGTTTCCCCTACTTTGTTCCCAACCCTCTCTTCTCTGGCTTCTGCCCATCATTACCATCTCCTCTCCCCAAGGTCACCCTTCACGACTGGGTCTAAGGAGGTTTTTTATGTCATCCTTTTCAGCACAGATGATTCCTCCCTCCTCTTTAAACTGTTTTCCTCTCTCCTTTGAGGACATCATTGGTTCTCTTCCTAAAATCCTTTCTCAGGCACAGACCATCATCTGCAATGGAAAATGTGGGGTCCCCTTGGCTCCAGCCCGGGCTGCTGTCTATCCCTTAGACATTTTCTTCTTGGGGAATCTCATTCACTCCCATGGCTTCAAGTACTTCCTAGGTGCTGATAACCCACAAAAAGCACCCCGGATTCGACCTTCTGTTTTGAGTGGGACCCTCTGAGTCCCACTGTCAAGTGGCGACCTCCACTCAGAAGACCCCTTGTTCTCAACTTGTGAGAAACCTGTCTCCCTCCTGCCACCTACCTCCTCTTTGCCGTGACCTCTTGCTCAGTCAACAACATCTTTGCCCCCTAGCTTACCCAAGCTGGAGCCCTGGGACAGAGCTCAGTGCTCACTGCCTCACATTCACGGCGGCTCCTCATTTCTTACGCCCACCCCTCCCCAGCCCACCCCCTCTCCAGCCCACTTCTTCCTGAACCCATCCCGTCTCCCAATCGGTCTCTCCACTCCCAGAGGGTCCCCCACTCCCTCAAGCACGTCTCCCAATTGGCTTCAATACTAATTTTTAAAAGTTAAGTTTAAATTTTGCTACAAACTGTATCATTCCCTGTTGCCTTTCAAGGCCTGGTGCCTTCATCTCCCATCACTTAGCCCTGACCCTCCAGACAAATGGAACCCGCCAAACCTGTCCTTCCTGGCAGACACATCAAGGCTTCTCCACCTCTCACCCATGTGTCCTGTCTGGTGAGTCACTTTTCCAGGTGAGCTCATGTGTCATCGTTGTGAGACTCACCACAGGCAGGACTAGGAGGTCCCATACACGGTACATGAGCCTCTGGCCCAGGGATCCACTTGGTGGCCTGTCACTCAGTGTGTCTCCCTGGCCAGCGTGAGCTTCCCACACAGACTCTGGTGCAGGAGTCTCTGCATCCCTAGCACCTGGCGGGATGCTTGGCCAGGTGCTTCACCCATGCCAAAGGAGCAAGTGTATCCCTGCCATCCTGATCACGGACGGACACATCCCATGTAACTCAGGCTCGGTCTGAACCTGCCCCTCCCCCACCTGCACTGAAACAATGTTATCCCTTCGTCCGGCTGGAAGGACTCGTCCATTTATCTGAGTCTACCCGAAGCCCAGCCTTGACTTCAGAACATTAAGTAAGCACCGACAAGGAGCCAGGAGCGCGAGGCTCTGCTGTCAGGCAGCCAGGGAGCAAGGTCCTGGCTCTGCCACACTGCGGACCGGCCTGGTCTGCTCGGCCTCTGTGGACCTCGGCTTTCCCACCTGCACAATGGGCACGAGAATCCAAGTCCTGCGGGGACACTGACGAGACTACACGAAGCAGTAGGGACTTAAATGGTGGTCACACATCATCAAGGGGTACCCTTCTCCCCAAACCGCCTCGCAACGCCTCTGTGAACAGACGGCAGAGTAGCCAGGGTAACCGATGAAAACAGACCAACTGGCAAACTCCTTTCCGCAAGTACACCTTTCCTTCTTGATTTAATTCGATGTGACCAGGGTTTCTGCAAATTCTTCGGTGACAAAGGTCCGAGAACACGGACACTGAGACAGAGAATCAACATTGCCTAGATCGAGGGTCGGACACAGTCCTGGAGCTGCTCTGTATCGGGGCCCTGTGAGCTCAGCCTTGGTTTCCCCTTTGTGAACAGCTACTCATCGCCCCGTTTTCAAGTGCCTGCTGGGCAGCTCTGGAACCCAGGCCCCGGGAAGAACCAGTCTGTGCGACTGCAGGCTGTCCCCAGACAAGGGTCTCAGACCACCTCCGACCGCTTTACCTTTTAACTCCCGGGCTTTGGTGTCCAACATTTTCTTCTCTTCCTCATTCTCACTAGGAATTCCTTCATCTTCATCTCTGTTCCTAATACAACCAAAATGAAACAGAACATCCCTAAGACATCGATGACTCCGGGGACGGCCCGGTCTGGGATGACGCCCGGAGGCACGAGGAAGCCGGGTCGGGCTGAGGGCGCTTACAGGGCGTTGATGGTGTCCTGGATAATCTGGATCCAGCTGTTCCGCTCCTCCTTGGAGCTGGCGTGGACCTCCACCATCTCCGGGTCCTTCACCCCCATGCTGATCAGGAACAGACCCTTCTCCTCGTGTGCTACTTCCCGTACAATCAGCTTCTTTAGAGAGATCACCGTTGATTTCTGGTCCTGGAAAAGGGGGAGAGGGGAGATGTAAGAAATGCACACAACATCCTAACTCTTAAGGGCAATGTCAATCTTAGGTGAGAGCAGACGCCTTTTTAAAGCACATGGTTTAACACAACGGCAGATGCAGGATGAAGAGGAGTATGTCGTTATTTCACTTACATTTTATCAGACAGGAAAAAAGTTCCATAAAGGAAATGACAATTTATGGCTTTGAAGGTTCTAGTCATGTTTTTTAACATGATGAACCCTCCCACGTTCCTCACAGAATCTGGCTGGCAATATTATAAATTAGCATGATCTATGGAGCATAATACGTGAGAAATACTCTAGTGATCCAATGGCCAAGGCTCTCAAACCGAAAAACAATATTTTGGGGGGGCGGGCAGTGGAGAGACAGAAAATGGCAAGGGTATGTAAGAAATTATTCGGACGATTTTGTCCTGAGCCAATTAATTTTGAGAGGGTGGGAGACCAACAATACAGTGTTTAATGTATGCCCAAAACTCACCCCCAACTGTCTACTACTATTAATTACAAACAGAACAAGCAATTCAGCTTACCAGTGACGCAAAGACGTATTTCTGGTCTTTTTCTTGAAGGAAAACTAAAATGTCAGTCAGCAGAACTGCTTGGACCTCTGAGGAGTGGGGAGAGAAGGGAGAAGAGAACAGTGACTGAGAACGCCCCAAACTCGCTGATTCTCTAGGAGCACAGTGACATCTCTCAGTATTCCCGGAGGGACAGAGTCCGAGCAGCTGAGCCCCGTCTGAGCAGTTTTATCAGCAATCCAGCGACACGCAAAGCTCGGGATCAGAGACCGCACTCCTCCAAGGCACCAGTTCACAATTCTGCACGATCCCGGTCTGGTCGCTAGATTTCCAGAGGCATTTTAAAAAGGGATCTGTATCACCAACGCCTTGTCTTGGAAAAGTTCCAATACTCAGTTCTGGAAAGGCGTGTCCCATAAGGCGCGATTTTAGGAATAAAATACTGTCAGGATATCGCTGCAGTGCAGGACTTTAACAGATGTTAAACAGCAGCGCATTCCACAAAGCACTCCGGTCACAGTGCTTCCCACCCGGTTACAGGGATGGGAAAGGCGTGGGAGAGCAGACGGGGAAGCGGCCAGAAGGTGACACAGAAGAGCATCTAACTCTAACGAGAACACAAGGGCCACACACCGCCCTCGGATTTCACAGGACGTGTCCATACAACAGCTTTCTCTCAAGTCCACCTCGGCCTCTCTGTGCCGTGGAACAGCCTTCTCGGCTTCTCAAGGAAAATAAAACAAAACCGGGAGACGTCTGCAATACTGCCAACAATAAACAACAAAACAAACACCAGAAAAATGAACATGTCTGGTTGGAGCTGGGAATCCAAAGAATGCCGCAAACTCCTGCTCTAATTCTCCAGAGCACGGTGACATCTCTCATTAGTCCCTTAAGGACAGAGTCTGACCTCGCAGCATGCCACCGTCCGCTGAGATCTGAGAGGCTGGCCCCTCGGTGGCGTCCTCTCTCCGGGAGGGGGACCTATGATGCCCGGGGGAAGAATGGAACGGACCGCGCAGCCCTCCTGGGAGGCCAGGACCCTCCTGCCACAGCCCCCTCCGTGTAGCTGCTGCACAGACAGGAAGAGAACAGAAGCAAGGAGGTCTCACTTCTAGGGAGGTCGAGTTTTCCAGCCTAGATGACAGTGACTTTCCATGCACGACCTTTTTTTTTTTTAAAGTTTACTTTTAAGTAATTCAGGTGCCTGCCCCGCCCCCAAAACAAAAAAGCACAAGTTTCAGGGTCACTGGATCTGAGGCTGATGTGCTCAGTGTCAGGGGAGCGGAGCGAACCCCTCCCTTCCCAGGGCACCCACACAGGACTGGCTGTTCTTGGTGGGAGTTCCCGTGGGGTGAGGATGACTCAACACCGACTCCTATCTGCACTGGCGGCCTTTCAGGTCAGAAAACCTGTCGTTCCGCCCCGGGCTGGAGCCCAGCTTTGTTCCAGCAGCTGGAATCTGTTAGTTTGGATTCGGGGAATGGATAAATAAACTGCTCTGCAAAGGAAAGTAGAAAGGGCGGGCTCCAGGCAGCGGTGGTTCTAGAAAACTCAGGGCCTCACAGCGGAGGGCAGGTGTTCCTGGCCGGCTGGCCGCCGCAGAGAGCCGCAGAGACAGCCAGAGAGGGCCCGGGCTCTGAGGGCATCACAGGGCATCGGGCTGGAGGAAGGGGCGCAGGGACCCTCGGTTCTGGTTCCCCACGGCCAAGTGACACGTGCATGCAGTTGGTGGCCAGAAGGGATATTCCTTCTCTCTGAAATGACTCTGGCCTTCCTCTGCACGCTCTCTACGGGAATCCAGGCCTGGGGGAGCTGTTCCCCCAATCACTGCAACAGTGATTCTCGTCGTTTCTGTCGCCAGACCACCTCACCCCACTGCACTCTAAACCACCAGTCTTTGTACTAGAATACAACAATGCATCCTTGCAGGCTTAAACCCTCCATTGTGAACCCCTTCTCTGCCCAGCCTCATCCACAGTACCAACTATCAACTTCTCAGTCTGCAGCGTGCACCCTATACCCGGCCTACAGCCGATTCCTCGGCGTGGCGGCCATCCCCCGCCACCCACTGTGCTGGTCTGAGAGCCCAGCTGCCGGCCCTTCCACTCCAGGCTTCACGCTGACCCCTCCCCTTCTGCCCAACCCCTCCTCTTCATCCTTCAAGACTTAAATGCCACTCCTCACCCCTCCCCTAGTCCTCAGCACAGACCGCTGTTCTAGCACCCAACCCACCAGAGAACAGTCTCTTCATCCTCTTCCCAGCTCATGTGTCGGGGTGGGGTCCTGCCTCCCTCACCTTGAGACCATCTGACTGCCTGGGGCGTCACTGTGGTCTGAGCCTGTGAGACTGGCGGAGGGCTCCTGGGTGCTCTCCGAAACAGCTGCCGAGGCCTCGCTTACACCCAGAGGTGAGAGAAACACATCCCACCACCTTAGTGTGACGCTGGGGGGTTTGGCTTCCTGTACTCGGCACCCAGAGGCCAGGAGGACCGGGTGCACCAAGGACACTGGTGGAGTCGGACCTGCCGTTTAGGCCCAGGGAGCAACAGTTTGATGAAAACAATTATTTTTAAAAACTCAAATGGACAGATGGATTAACAAGCCTCATAACTTCCTCAACTGGACGTAGCTGATCATTTGAAAACTAAAAGTTGAAACCAAACTGAAAGCAAATGTCTTATGATCTCTTTTGCTTCGAGAAAAAGGTATGAACGTCAGAGTGTAATAAATCTGGTGGATCTGAGGTAGTATTACATTGCTCTAAGGTTTCAGGGGCTAAGAATCCCTCTCACATCTTCAGACCAGTGATGTGCATATTTCTCATCTCAGACCCTGTGCACTGTCTCATGATGTTCTCCTCGGTGCCAATGGTTTCCCAGAGACCCGTCCCAAATCTGTCGTCCTTCTTTGCAGGGACCTACACCTTCCTCAACACGTGCCTCTTGTGTTCACCTTACCCCCTGCTTTATTTCTTAAAATCTTCTTTTCCATTTCCCGACTATATTTCCTTGTATACTTTCTGTATTTATATGATTTTATTTATTTATTTATTTATTTTTTAATAATAATTCTTCTTTATTGATTTTAGAGAAAGGAAGGGAGAGGGAGAGAGAGAGAAACATCGATGAGAGAGAACATCGACTGGCCGCCTCCTGCATGCCTCCCACTAGGGATTTGGCCCACAACCTGGGCATGAGCCCTGACCGGGAATCGAACCCGCAACCTCCTGGTGCATGGGTCGATGCTCAACCACTGAGCCACACCAGCCGGGCTGTGTTTATATGATTTTATAAGCTATCTCAAACCAGTCCTTTTTGATACGAGATTAACAACAATTAAAGGATGGCGTTCCTTCGTGATGTTTGGACGGGGGCTCCCTAGGAAAAATCTGGAGGTGACTTTCTAATGAGACCGTCTGGATTTTGCTGTCCTCGGGCACCTGCTCAGACTCGGAGAAAACACGGGTCTTACCTTTCAACCTTCCCGCTGCGTTCTTCAGAAACACACTCCCATCCCGCACCAGCTTCTTCCGCCTCAAGTCCTCCTTGGCAAACATCTGGCCACTCTTCATCCTCATGATCGACTTGCTGTCTGTCTTCGTGTAAATCTCATTCAGACGCACTTTCTTCTCGTAACTTGCCACTTTGTTGTCCACGGCTCCAATCACTTCCTTTACCAGGCTCAAGGACTGAGCCAGGTCTCCCTGCTCCTCCTCATTGTCTTGGAGAAAAGAAGAGCTGTGTCGTTAACGGAGCCTTTCCGACAACCGGAAGGAGGGGCCCCACCCTCTTCCTCCGCTGTCCCGGCAAGGCCAACCTGTCAAAGGTCACGTGCCTGTCCCCCTTCTGGGCACAAGTTCGATTCTAAGTGAAGTCAGACATTTCGATGACATAGAGAACATACAATGATATGCCATGTTCTCAAGTCGAAGGAACCAAATGTTTTGGGGGAGGAAGAGGAGCGACAAGTTTCTGGTTTGTCTTTGTTGCACCTGATCTTCCGTGTCACTGCCCACGAGCAGGATGAACCGAGAGAAACGGGCAAGCAGCGAGCGGATGAGAAAGCAGGTACTCTGGCACTTACAGGAAGAACTGGTGGGAACCCTCCCAGTCTAGTGACCAGGGAGAAGTTATGGGCTCGAGGAAACGACTTACAAAGGCAAAAGAAGGGCCCTTGGAACTTGGGGGGGGGGGATGGGAATATGAGCATGAGCCCAGGTCACTGAACTCCTGATGGAATCAACAGTGGTTCCTTCCCTTCTGGCCATCATCCACCCTCAGTCTGCTGACATAATGTTTCAAGTTTTCATAAAAACAACCCACGGTTTTTAAGATAAAACCCAGGATCTCTTTGAGGCCCAGGGGAGCAGGAACGAGCTCCTCCACAGGGTCTCTGGGCGCTGGGCACACGGGCTGGGTGAGCAAGGACACTCACCTTTGGTGCACTGCAGTATCCTTTGGAACAAAACGGGGTATTTGGTGATCCGCTGGGTTACCAGCAATATGCACTCCGGGATTCCAAGCCGCCTCACCACCGAGCTGCTCATCTTCTTCTGCGAGGGAGGAAAGGGACAGTCAGGGACTACCGAGGGAGAAGGCTCCAGCCCCAGCCAACAGGGACCCGAGCTCTGGACGCGGCTCGACGCGCACGCCTGCCGTCGGTACCTTCACGAAGGCCTGGAAGCGCTTGTCCTTGGTGTACAGGTCTTTGAAGTAGTTCACAGACTGGTTGTGCTGCCCACAGAACTTGCCGTATGTCTTCTTCAAGCGCTCTGCGTTCTCCCCTGAAAACTGCACAGGAAACAACAGAGCTCAGGCCGCAACTCAGGGGGCAAACGGGCATCATCCTTCTGTACGAAGTAGCCAGTCTGTCTGTAAAACCCAGGAGCACTTCCTCATACACTGCCCCAAAGGGCTGAGATGGTGCAGCAGCTGACAGACAGACTGGCAGTTCCTCCAAAAGTCCAATAACCCAGCGATGTCACCCCTGGGCATGAACCGTGTGTCCACACGAAAACCCACATACATGTGTTCATTACCCATTATTCAGACAGTCCCACAGTGGGAACAACCCGAACGTCTATCAAAGGATCAATGGATAAGTAAATAAAATGCGGTGTATATACGTATGATGGAATATTACTCAGCCAGAACCGGAAACGGAATCCTGATCTCATACATGCTACAACACTGACGAACCCTGAAAAAATTACTCCAAATGAAAACAGCCAATCACAAACTACCACGTATTGTTTTATTTTATTTCTATAAAATGTCCAGAATAGGCAAATTGAGAGAGACACAATGGAGATTAGTGGTTGCCTAGGGCTGTGGCAGTCGGTGGTGGTGGGGTCATAAAAATGTTTCAGGATTGGCCCTGGCCGGTTTGGCTCAGTGGTTAGAGCATCGGCCCGTGGACCGGAGAGTCCCGGGTTCGGTTCCCACTAAGGGCACGTACCTCAGTTGCAGTTTGTCACCGGCCCTGGTTGGGGTCATGTGGGTGGCAGCCACTCAATGTGTCTCTCTCACATGGATGTTTCTCTCTCTCTCTCTTTCTCCCTCTCTCCCTCCCGCTCTGTCTGAAGATAAATAAAAAAAGTGTCCTCGGGTGAGGATAAAAAAAAAAAAGTTTCACGATTGTAGTGATGGTTGCACAATTCTGTGGATAAACTAAAAACCACCGAACTGTACACCTTTAACAGGTGGGTTACATAGCATATGCATTGTTTCAATAAAGCTGTTATACATATAGTTTTTTAATTTTTTTTCCCTTTATTGATTTTAGAGAGAGAGGAAGGGAGAAGGAGAGAGAGATAGAAACTTTGATGAGAGAGAACATCGATTGGCTGCCTCCTGCATGCCCCCCACTGGGGATCGGGCCCACAACCTGGGCAGGTACCCTGACCGGGAATCGAACCAGCGACCTCTTGGTGCATGGGTCGACGCTCAACCACTGAGCCACACTAGCTGGGTTATACACATAGTTTAAAACAATGAACACAAACATCTATGTACTGTGTACATAAGAAATGCAAAATTTGTTCTGTGTCATAACCATAGTAATAAAACAAGGAGACTCACTAGTAGTTTTTCATGAGATAGTCTTAAAAATGTCACCTTGATAAGTAAGAAAGACACCAGACACAGCCATCATCACCCAGGGCTCTGTTCCCCTCACGTGAGCAGGGCCAGCGCCCTTCCATCACTCCCAGATGAGTGCCAGCTCACGGTTCACCTGAAGACACGCTCACTGTGGGGCAAACTGACGAGGGCTGCATGCAGCCCAGCTGACACGTGCTAAGCATCGATTCCCACTGGACCAAAGCTCTCTGGAGGCAACACAGCTTGATCCTTACCAAAAACCTTCTGGGCAGCTTTTCCTTTTCCCCTTTACCAACAGAAAAGCTGAGGCGGTGGGATTTGGCGTGATCTGCTCCCATAAATAAGCAAGTGTCCTCCAGGGTGATTCTGGCCCTGGCACACCACGGGGCCAAGACACGACTCCTACCTCCTACCACCCAAGAACGTACTGGAGGATGTGCGCAGACGCAAGGAGCTGCGAACCACACACGTCAAGGTGAGACGAGGTACCTGTGCAGGTCTGAGGGTGGAGACGTGGGAAATGCGGGGAGAGGGGATGTGTCGAGTTAACCCCTCCCACTTTGAGGCCCTACCTGTTGCAGACAGACACCTGTGCTAAGTATTTGCAGTTATTTCTTAACATGCATTCCATGAGGCAGAGGTCTAAGGCATATTTACTTTGTGGTCCCACCTGGTATTCAGTAGGTGTCCAGTAAATACTTAAAAAAAATGAGTGGGTGAATGCACTAACGGTTTAATGAGGTGAGGGGCAGCGGCTCGTGAATACGAGCAAGGGACAAAATCCACCTCTCAGGCAAATGTCCCAGCAATTAAATTAAGCCTCTGCTTCTACACTGAGGCGGAGATTTTCTGGGGAAATGAGCTCGTCAGATGGGATATTAGGCCCCTCTGCCTGTTAAGATTATAGCAGCACCACTAAAAAAAAAAAAAAAAAAAAAAGTGTTAAAAAGAAGCATTAGCCCTGGCCGGTTTAGCTCAGCAGTTAGAGCATTAGCTTGTGGACCAAAGGGTCGTAGGGTTCAATTCCTGGTCAAGGGCACATACCTGGGTTGCAGGTTCGATTCCTAGCCCCAGTCAGGGTTGTGGGGGAGGCAACCAATCACATCGATGTTCCCTCCCTCTCTCACCCTTCCTCTCTACTTCCCTTCCTCCTCTCTCTCTCCCCTCCTTCTCTTCCACCCTATCTAAAAATCAATGGAAAGATATCCCCAGATGAGGATTAACAACAACAACAGAAACATTAGGCCCCCGGTCTAGCAGCTCAGTCAGTGAGAGCGTCATCCCGACACGCCAAGGTCGTGGGTTTGATCCCCGTTCAGGGCACATACGAGAATTAACCCATGAATGCATCAATAGTGGAACAGCAAACTGATGTTTTTCTCTCTTTCCTTTCTCTCTCTCTCTCTCAAGATCAATTTAAAAAAAGAAAGGAAGAACCATTCAACTTTGTCTATGATAAGCACATGTAAAAGTATCAAAATAATGTTTAGCCAAATTGTTTTTGGAGTATGAGTGAAACCACACCACACCTTGATGAAAACATC
This sequence comes from Tadarida brasiliensis, assembly GCA_030848825.1. Lineage (NCBI taxonomy): Eukaryota > Metazoa > Chordata > Mammalia > Chiroptera > Molossidae > Tadarida > Tadarida brasiliensis. Next base: position 9,188,606 of record CM061279.1, on the reverse strand, counting down.
AGTAAGACACTTTATAAACTACTTTACAGACACTTCCTCCTGCAATTTCCTATGCTGAGGTGGTTTTCAGATACACAAGTTCCTTTAGATTTGAGGCCGAGGGGGAAGTTGAGACTTCCTACGAACATTTTTTGATTTCTGAAGGTATACTTTTGCTCGTGGCACAGACTCAACGTTTACTGCATACCCACTGCACACGCTAGGTACTTTACATATACAGTCCTTTTGACTTTTAAAAACAGTATGAGAAGAGAAAAGCTGCTGTCCTCATTTACAGAAACAGAACTTGAGGCTCGGAGAGAAAACCTACCTCCCTGAATGTAAAAAGGTAACGCATGTCACAGCCGAGACGTGGCCGTGGCTGCGGAACCCCACGCGTCCCTCCCCGCTCACCTGATTCACGAGCACGTCTCCCATCCTCCTGATGAGAAAGTTCTTCTCACTTCTGTCCACCAGGGACTCCTTCTTCCGCTCCAGGATCCTCTGAAAGAACTGGCTGTGGATGCTGAGGAGCTCGTCCAAGCAGGGGAACAGCTTCTCCACCATCGGCTGCTCGAACAGCAGCTCCGTCACCATGCCCCGGCTGTACACGTCGCTCATGATCTTGAGCGTGCGGATGTGGTGCAGCTCGGTCTGCATCAGCTCTGACGGAGGACAAAGCTCAAGGTCAGGGGCGCCCTCGGCCACACCGGCTGCTGCTGTGAACAGCCCCGTTTCCTCGTGTGGCTACTCAGAGCCCAGTCTAAACGTTAGAGCTGGGCCAATGGCTGTCTTTCCCCGACAGTGTTTTCGTCTTCTTCCTCCATTTCCCACCACAGGCATACTGGATTCCATCACGCTCGGGTGGTTTCCAAATTGGTCTTCACTGGAATCGAAACCTGTCTCAACTTACTGTGTTCCTATTTCCTAGAAACAGGAAATAGTGTCTAGTCCCTAGTGTAGTAGAGGAATTAAACCATCCAAGAGATGTCTTGTTAGGCCTGTTGCCTAAATAAGCACTCGTATGAAATAAAATATTCGATAAAGTTAGAGAATAATTTATTTTTACATTTATCTTCAGACAGAGTGGGAGGGGGGGGAGAGAGAGAGAGAGAGAGAAACATTGATGTGAGAGAGAGAGACACATCGATTGGCTGCCACCCGCACGACCCCAACAGGGGCCGGGGATGAACTGCAACTGAGGTACATGCCCTTGGCCGGAATCGAACCCGGGACTCCTTGGTCCGCAGGCCGATGCTCTAACTGCTGAGCCAAACTGGCCAGGGCTAGAGAATAATTTTAAAGAGAGAAGAAAAGAATAGAAAGAAATAAGATCATGTCTCCATACCTCGAAGTTTTAAAAGAAAATCTTTGCGATACGACACAGTTGGACATCGACTCCCCACAGCCCAGTACACTGCCCGATAAAACATTCTGGACAAGGCACATCAAGCGTCAGCAGAGCAAGGGGAGAAACTCACCATAGATCACTTCCTGCCGCTTGACCACATCTTTCTTTTGCTGCTTCAGAAACTTGCTGTCGACTATGCGACTCCAGGACTCTGCCTCTAGCTGCTTGGACTCCATCTCGAAGTCTCCCATGAGCTGTCCTTCATTCATGTCTGTGCCTACTCTCAAAAGAGCAAAAAATCAGCATCAGAACCTTGGTCTGTGACCTCTGAAAAGCCTATGCTGCACCTTCCTGGGCGGGATCATCTCCTGAGACACCAACACCCGCATTAATCCTGGGGAGAGTCATAAAACCATATTCCAGTAGGAGGTCAGGGTCATTTTCTGTGTGGGAGTGACACGCTCCATTCAAGGCTTTGGCTAAGCGCGATGAACATCACACAAATCAGACGCGATTAGGACACGATTCCTGTGTGACGTAGGAAATGGAAGGGATCTGGTAACGGTGCCTGTTTGAGACAGTAGGCTTACAACTGTTCTGAGAAAACCAAACCTGAGCGTCTAGGGGGAAAGAAGCATCTGTACTAGAGAATGAACATATTAAAAGCAATGACATCTTTCAATGGACAATTATCTAACAACTGGGGAGTTTGATTACCAATTTATTATAAAGCATTTCATTATACACAATTTAGAGACTCAAGAGGCAGGCGCCTATTACTCCATCGAGGCTTGTATTCTAGGTCATGAAATGGCACAGTCTCCATAGAAAATAAAGTGCAGGCCGTAACTTCCTCTCACCTTCATCAGTGAGTGATTCTGTCGACTCATTGACCTTGACGATTTTGTTGAGTGAGTCTGTGGAATGAGACAGGAACTTCCAGGTGTTGGATATGTTCTCATCATTGCCAACTCTGGGGACAGAGAGAAGCACGTCAGATACATCACGATGAGCCATGGTGCTCGTTCTCTGATGGGGACCTGGACAACGCTCCAGTGACAGCTGGCCGAATGTAATACCCATGACCGCAAATTGCTTATGTTGGGGACCCAGCAACGAGAACTATTAATGAAGGCTGAAGGCATTTAACATTACTGCAGACTTGAACTTTTTGAGCCTTGGATTTTTTTCAATGAGAGGAAGGTGAACACTTTCCCCTCCAACTGCACACACCTTACATAAGAAATTTCTCTTTGAAACTCATTGTCTGACCACTGAGTTCTTCTTCCTGTTCCCTAAATAACTATAGACTGAGTGAGCACTTATAATAAACTGTATTCTTTCTTGTTTTTAATTTTTTAAAAAATGTTATTAAGTCTGGCTGGTGTGGCTCAGTGGCTGAGCATTGTCCCATGCACCAAGAGGTTGCCGGTTCGATTCCTGGTCAGGGCACATGTCCAGGTTGTGGGCCTGATCCCCAGTGGGGGGCATGCAGGGGGTTGCCAATCGATGTTCTCTCTCATCGATGTTTCTATCTCTCTCTCCCTCTCCCTTCCTCTCTCTCTAAAATCAATAAAGAAAGAAAATTTATTTTTTTAAAATGTCATTAAATTTATTGGGGTGACATTGGTTATTCTTTTGCTCTTTTGACCCCAACTCCCCAGCTAGCACAGTAGGTACCCAATAAATGTTTGTGATACGACACAAAAGCAAGCCAGAGTCATTTAAGACTCTAAATTTTATTTAAAGACCAACTTTAAAAAGTCATAATGCAAACAAATTTTGATAACAACTTTGAAAAGGAGGCCTTTGGATAATGACAATATAAAGACAAAAAATAAAAATACCTGGAACTTTTTTTTAAAGGAGGAAGAAACATCAGCCAGCTCAGAAGTTAGAAAATACAGACACAAGGAGATTTATATCCCCGGGTAAGAATCCTCCTCCCGTCTCGGGTAAGAGAGATGCCAGACATGCTTTGAGTCCTACATTTCAGGGGACATCAGGCATCTTACCCAAACAGCCAGGGACATCATCATCAGCCCTGTGCTAATCATGTGAGAGCTGAAGTCTCAACAGTCAGGGGTCACAGAAACTTTGGTGGGGATCACAAAAAGCCAATGAGTGGGTGGGAACCTAAAAGCAATAACTGGCTCATTATTCACTCCCAAGAAACCAACTTAAGTGTCAAGAGGCAAGGATGGAAAACAAATTAAAATAGAAACAAAAAGACCAGGTTCATCCGACCAATAGAAAAATGTGACATCTAAAATATAAGTGGTTGCATCTTTTTTCCTATTCCTACTTTTAAAAAATGTTTTTATTAACTTTTAGAGAGAGGGAGAGCTAGAAACATCAATGAGAGAGAAGCAAAAACTGGCCGCCTCCTGCACGCCCCCCACTGGGGACTGAGCCCACAACCTGGGCATGTGCCCTGACCGGGAATTAAACTGGCGACCTCTTGGTACATGGGACAACGCTCAACCAACTAAGCCACACCAGCCAGGCTTTCTACTTATTTTGATTTAGAAATCATCCTTTTAGAACTCAGGGCTTTAGAAGCGGAGCAATCGTGTACAAAAGCGTAGGACAATCTGGCCCAACAGTGGTGTTTAAAGGGGACCCTTGTTACAAGATGTGGCTGTGGCAGTGATCAAAATCCAATCCTCGTTCTCATCTGACTCTCTCCGTTGTGCCCCACAACCCCTTATCTCGTACATTTTTAATAAGAGAATCTTTTTGTCAAATATGATTATTAGCTCTCGCCACCTAGATGTCGGCTGCGCCATCTCTGAATCCCCACTCACCCAGCAATGTTCTGTATGGAGACGCTTTTGGACAGCGACACGCTCTGCTGGGACCGTCTACTGGGAAACAAGGGGGCGGCAGTGGTTTCATCAGCCAGGAGGACTGCAGACCGAGGGCGCTCCTTGGGCTGTGAGGCTGTAAGGAAGAGAAGACACCAGCTGAAGCATCTCTGATCCACGCCTACCAGCACTGACGCATCTGGCAAAGCCAACGAGAAGCAAACTGCTCTAAGACAGATTTGCCTGGGAGTGTCAATGGGGGAAACACTCTGTGGAGGCTAATTTGGCAATATCTATTAAAACTGTAAATGCCTCTACACTTCGATGCAGTAATTCCATTTCAGGATATGTTCATTCCGTCAGATACGCTTGTGTTTGAAATGACACACCCATTTCAAACTTATCTTCAGATAGAGTGGGGGGGAGGGAGAGAGGGAGAGGGAAAAAAAGAGAGAGAGACGATGATGTGAAAGAGACACACTGACCGGCTGCCTCCCGCATGACCCCAACCAGGGCCGGGGACCGAAATGCAACGGAGGTATGTGACCTTGACCGGAATTGAACCCAAGACTCTCTGGTCTGCGGACCAACACTCTAACTGCTGAGCCAAACCGGCCAGAGCTGAAATGACACTTGTTTCAAGCTATTCAATGCAACATTGTTGGTAAAAGCAAAAGATCAGAAATGACACAAATGACTGTTAAAAGGAGATCAACTAATAAATTACGGTAAGCCATGCAATGGAATAGCATGTAGTTTTTTAAAAAATGAGGGCACCCTCCATGAGTTGACACAGATCTCGAAAATAATATATTAAGGGGTGAAATAAATCGAGGTGTAGAATAAAATGCACAACAGACTACCATGTTTTTTTAAAAAGAAAAAGTAATAAACCAAATTGGTATTAGCTTTATTTTTAATAAAGCAACTTGAAGAAGATAAATATAAAACTAAAAAGAGTGATTTACCTGTAGGGCGAGATGGAAATGAATCAACAAGAATGAAGAATTGCGAGATAATATTACGTGAATAAACATTTAAACTAATTCACAATAAACTAAGGATAAAAGGACCCTTAGCGAGAACTGAGCCAGTGTCCTTTGTGAGCACCTGCCAGGAACAGCTGAGGGGATGTGAGATACGCAGATTCCCACCCTCTATTCCTTCGGGGGTAGAACCAGAGAGGTCTACACACTGTACAAGCTCCCCAAATGATTCATTCCTCTGCACACTGTTTGAGAACAAAGATTCTGACCAAATCCTTTAATTTACAGATGGGGAAAATGCAAAGCGTGTTTAATGTCACATAGCTCCTTCATTCTCAAACTGAATTTCTCCTGAATACGAGCAAAGAGGAGCTCTTATTTTATGCTAAAGTGGTCACCCGGGCACGTGGGTAGAAAATGATTTGTCCTTGGTAAGCAAGCTCCTGCCCCAGACATGAACTGTGTTATCGGTCCAGCCCCAGGAGCGCCAGGAGCCGAAGGAAGTAAGACCGCAGCGGCTGTTATGACTTCACAGTATTTCAGGATGTTGTGGACTTAATAAATATCCATGGAATCATTAATTTCCCATTCAAATTGCATTTAGAAGGTGATACAATAAACCACCAGAAACATGCTACACTAGAACACAACCAGACCCCTCCTGCAGGAAGCACAAGGATGGGAGGGGGCCCTGACCCAACAAAGACGAAGGGCAACTAATAGAAACAAGAAACAAGAATCTCTCTAGTGTGCCAGGAAGTCAGTGAGCAGATCAAATCTGACGGAGGAAGAGACACTGGTTCTGGAGGAACAGTAAGGATGTGGACAGGTCAGAAGGAAAGAGGACACTGTGGGAGAACTGTATGAATGAAGGCAGGAATGAACAGAGTAGTAAGGTAAAAAGGGGAGAAGGACAAGAGGACGTAAGCAGGAAGTACAGAAGGGCTCAGTGAAGAGGCTGGAGAAGCAGGATGAAGTCACGCACTGAAGGCTATAAAGAATAACTTTATTTTCACAGGTGGCGAAATAACAGCCTTCCCTTGCTTGTTTGGAACCAACCCATACTCCACTCAGGTAAGTTACTTCATACATCTGAGCCTCAGTTTCCTTATTTGTGATGATGGCGTTAGCAGCAAAAGCGAATACTTTAGGAGGCCAATTACTAAGTACTTCACAGGTACGACCTCACTGGTATGACCACCACATGCTGATACGGTGCTTAGTAAATGTCCACGGTTACCCAGCTATTAAACGGAGGTGTGGAGACTCACACCCACACAACTAGAGTCCATTACTGGGACTCTTTAACCACTATATCGACTCAGTGGGTAAAACAGGACTAAAAATACTATGGAAGTCAGAGATAATATACATAAAGAATCCGGCATATAACAGGGATTTTTTAAAAGATAAGAAAACAGCCCTGGCCGGTTTGGCTCAGCACTTGGAGAGTCAGTCTGCGGACCAAAGAGTCCTGGGTTCGGTTCCTGCTAGGGGCATGTACAAAATAGAAAAAAAATTAAATAAATAAATAAAAGAAAACAGGTTCCTCACACAAGGGGTGATGTCAGAGGAAAAGAGGTGCAAGAAAGGAGACTTGTAGTAGGTGTTGGAATGGGGCGGATCGCTGATTAAAGGGACAGAACTTCTCTTTCAGTCATCTGCGTGCAAAGACTGGCAATAACTGGGATTCACATATCCACAGGGAATTCACACTCTTCTGTGGGAGTGCAGATGGGTACAGCCCTTCTGGAGGTACGTGGAAGTACTCAGAGAAGTTAGGTACAGGCAAACTGAGGAGATACTGTGGGTTTGGTTCCAGACCACTGCCTTAAAGTGTGTATCGTGATAAAGCGAGTCATAATCTTCCTGTTGGTGGAGGGTCTTGCTTTCAATTTATTAAAAATGCAGCATCTGCTCTGGCCGGTTTGGCTCAGTGGTTAGAGCGTCGGCCCACGGACTGGAGAGTCTCGGGTTCGGTTCCCACTAAGGGCACGTACCTCGGTTGCAGTTCGTCCCCGGCCCCGGTTGGGGTCGTGTGGGTGGCAACCAATCGATGTGTCCCTCTCAAGTCGATGTTTCTCTCTCTCTCTTCCTCCCTCTCTCCTTCCTGCTCTATCTGAAGATAAATGCAAAAATGTCCTCGGGTGAGGATAAAAAATAAATAAATAAATAAAAATGCCGCATCTGTGAAGTGCAACAGGGCCAAGTGCAGTACAACGAACCACGCCTGTGCAGAGCAGTTCTCAGGCCTGTGTGCATCAGAACCTCTGGGAGGGGCTATGAAAACACAGATCACACCCGGCCGGTGAGGTTCAGTGGACTGAGCATCGTCCCATGGACTGAGAGGTCTCGGTTCGATTCCCGGTCAGGGCACATCCCCGGGGTTGTGGGCTCAATCCCCAGTAGGGGGCGTGCAGGAGGCAGCCGATCGATGTAATCTCTCCCATCGATGTTTCTATCTCCCTCTCCCTTCCTCTCTCTCTAAAAAATCAATTAAAATCAAAAGAAACAAAAAACAGATCACGGGGCTTAACTTCTGTAACTTCTGACTCAGTAGGCATGGGAAGGGCCCAAGAACTTGCACTTTCAATTAATCCAGGAACCACACTTGGAAAACACTGCCTCAGGGTAAGTCGCACACAGGTTCACATAGAGCCAATTAAGATGATATTCATTACTGCACTGTTTACAGCACTAGTTGGAAATAACTTAGATATCTATCTTGGGGGGAAGTGGTAATTAAAATGGGGTATATGTTTATGAAAGAATACCATGCAGCAGTCTGGAACAATAGCATACATATTATGACATGCATCAATCCCAAAACGATACTGAGTAGGGGAAAAAGGCAGAATGAGAATTTTCAGAGATCTCCATATGTCTAAAGACATGATGGATTAGAAGGTATACATGAGATATACTACAGAAGTCATCAAGGAGGGAAAAGAAATGAGATAGGGGATGAAGCATAAAAAAGGGAAATATAGTATCATATGTCAACTGTAATTGAAAAGTAAAAATTATTAATAAAAAAAGGAAATATATTCCGTAAACCACAGGGCAGCCTTGCACAGACTGGCGAGAATAGTTTGTGCACGGGAGAGTATGATTTCCTCCATTATGTGGGCCACTTGCTCATAAACAAGTTTAATAAGCCAGATCTCAGGTGACTGATGCAACTGCGAGGCACTGAGAGCAGGTATAACTGTCAACTCGCTGGAGAGGAATTTCAAGATGCACGGGGGTCACTTGCTTAAACATACAGGACCACGAACTGTTTTTCTAATCCTCACCCAAGGATGTTTTTATTTATTTGTTTAGACAGAGAGGAAGGGAAAGAAAGAGAGAGAAACATCTGTCAGTTGCCTTCCGTACATACCCTGACCGAGGATCGAACCCGCAGCCTTTTGGTGCACAGGATGACAGGTCACCCCAGCCACCCGCCTGGGCACAGTGCTGCCTTTCACACTAATACACACAGCAACTGGAAACCTTCCAAGAGAGTCTGACGGCAGGATGTGAAGCTATTGGTCAATAAATCTGCAGCCTTGTATAACTTACCACAAAATAGGTATTCCAACCTTGATTAACAACAAATGAATATGACCTAAGTATGTTTACGTCTTGAACCAGAGTCAAAGAGAATTATGAGAGGTGGGCTGAGCTACTCACGCTTGTTTCTCATAATGACCGTGGGCAACGATGACGTGTCGTGTGCCTGGAGGCTGGCTTTGGGCTGCTGGAGGAGAGAGAACACACACATGAAGACCGCATCTCCTACTTCCCTGCTCTGTCCCTTGCCAGTGGTCCTCAGCAGCCTACGTCTCAGCCAGCCACCCCCCAGTGGCTATCCTCTGAACCTGTCATGCCGCTCTTTTCTGCCTGGAATGACCTTGCCTTCACAGGCATGACATCCCTCTATCTCACGGCCATCTGAGTATTACTTCCATGGCAGAGCCAACCATGTTCTTCCTTCTCACCCAAGGCAGTGACTGGCACCCCCTTGGAACCCTGCGCACCCCCGGCACAGTGTTTCCTCATCTGTGGTCATCACCTGCGTGTCCCCCTTCCCCACTAGCATGCTGGTCCCTGAACACTTACACCTGTGCCTTTTGCATTTCCCTTCTCCGGGGACTGGCATGTGTAAGGTGCTAAATGATTCTGAGCTGAAGTGTTACTTTCAGTTAAGACTTTTGCTGTAGCATGTATCAGACACGCTTTGTGTAAGCAGTTACAGACTGAAGCAATTAGTCTCATAGCTCATTGGTGAAAACAGGTCACTTCCAATTCACAATGGAACTCCCTCTTTTAAGTTATACTCTCTTATATGGGAGGGACTCTATCTCATGATCTTTCCATAGAAACTCCTACATTCACAATAGTGATAAGTCTTTTCAGAGATCACAAACTCAAATCCTATGGGGTCAGGTAGATAGCAAATGACAAAGGCAAGTTATGGGGAGTGCGGTAATCTGCCTACAGGAGGCAGCAGCCACCAGGCTCTAGTGGGTGACCACTCGCCATGCATCCGTCTGACATGTAAGGACGGATAAGCCAGGTACCAGGCTGGGTGCTTAGGATCTACCAATCTACCAAACATTCCTGACTTCCAACTGCTTGGCAGGCTTGGGCTTACATTCCTGTGGGAAGGGACAGCCCATAAAAAAATAGATGTAATAAAAAAATACAGACTCTGAGAAGGTGATTGGTACTACAGCAAAAAGGAGAAAGAGCAAGGTGAGAACTGGGAATGCTGGGTAAGGGGGAATACCAGGGTTGTGAGATCATCCACTTTTTAAGGAGAAATTAGAGACCCAAATTAATATAAAATTTAAAAAATGTCCTCACCCGAGGACATTTTTGCATTTATCTTCAGATAGAGCAGGAGGGAGAGAGAGAGAGAAACATCGATGTGAGAGAGACTCATCTCGGGACTTATTACAAATGCAAATTCCTGGGTCCCAACCCAGAGTCTGAAGCTCCGAATGTGAGGCCCAGTAAGCTGATGTCTAACAAGCGCCCGAGGTGACTCTGATGGACATTCTAGTGTGGGGCCGCTGCACTAGATATAATGCGTCTGGTTATCGATGAATCGAATAGCACACCGAGCCTTCATGTAGCTGAAGCTGGAGAGTACTCTTCAGACAAGGAACAAACAAACTGCGGGGGACTAAAAGGTACGCCCCCAAATCCATACTCTTCTCTTAAGGGCGACCTGAGAGCAGTGCTCGTTATCACACACAGTTACACAGCACGCGTGCTCGGAGCGGCCACCAGGAGCTGGCACTCCCTTCTTGTGTCATCTGACCAGAGCCATGTCTGCGAACCCTGTGAGAAAAGGGCTACCAGGCAAGCATCTCGCCCTAACACTCCCCAGCCCACCCGCATGTCCAAGCCCTGACTGCCACCCGCGGCCCTCACGGTCCCGAGTGAAGAAGCCGGCCCGTGGAAGAGCAGAGAAGTCTGCAGACGGCTAAGAAGACCTCTTGAACAGTTAACACAGAGAGAACCTCAGAGAAATGTGTCTCTCACATGGAGAAGTCTGAAAACATTCTATTCTCCCAAAGCCACAAATTCCCAAGTGTGTTCATTAGAAAGAGAATCAATTACTTAAGAGAAAAAACAAATTATTTTTTGGGTCTCCAAGTGGGTACCAAATGATTAAAACAAACAAAACCCACAACCTCAACCCTCCTCGCTCTTAAGGTTTCATTGGTTTAAGCCAGAAAGGTCTTACCTTCATTTTGACCTTTGCACAGGAGGCCAGACTTTCTCTACAGCCTTTGTGGACAAAAGCACTGCAATCTGAAAAGAAAGCAGAAAAAATAAAAATAAACAAAACCCAAGGTGACACGAATGAGGCAAACAGAGCCCGGTTTCCACCTCGGGGCCCGGCTGCCCGTGGTTTGACGCGAAGTCGCTCACAAGCTGGAATGTGACTTGCACAGAAGCCCAGATCGCAGTCCTTCTCGGGAGCAGGCGTGTGGTGTCACTCGGAGGAGGAGAAACAGGGGCAGATGTGCTTTCTGATGACCAAAGCCCAGAAGTCTGGAACTTTTCAGGCAGAAAGCTGAAAGGCTACGAAAACGGAAACGGAAACTAAAAGTGTCTGCCATCAGTATGTAAAGCCTGAGTGACAAGCAAAGACATAAATAAAGTCTGTTGACAGGGGTTGTGAAATGTGGGTGACTGTGTCAAAGGCAGAGTGTGAATCTGAAAAATCTGTTTACGTCCTTTTACCTGGGACGCACCTCGAGTCAAGAACCGCAGAAGAAAGGTCATGAGAACCGCCCAAAGCACCTCTGGGAGTCCTGACTCAGGGACCATGTGGGAGACTTCCTGAGAGATGAAGCAGAGACCGCAATTTGCCAAGGACACGATTTTATCTGGACTCCTGTCATTCTCTTGGCCTGACAGGGCCACTGATGTAGACACCCAGCCCTCTGTGCCTCGGAAGGGTCATCATCAGCTCACTGCTGCCATGAAGTCACAAAACAGAGCTGTGCCAGAAGGCCAGAGGTGAAGCAGTCCGTGGGGACAGCCAAGGACAACTGCCTCTCCAGGGAACAGGCTCCCTGAGAAAACCAACCAGATACATTCAGCAATGCTTCACACAGATTCGGAGAGTACCAAAGTTCCTGCCTCTGTAACCCCCAATTACGGGCCAAGACGTTCTCTTAGCTCATACACATGGATGGGGTGGGGCGAATGGAGGGATGATGGGGAGGGGATGACGCTAGGACGGAGACTGAAGACTCCTAGACCCCAATGCCAGCACCCATTCCTTCCTCAACAGCTGCTCCTCAAATGCCTACTTGGTCCTCAGATATCTTCCCTAATGGGACCACTCGCACTGTTATGATTATCGTACATTTTTCTCCTCCACTGGGTGTTCCTGCACAGCAAGTGCCCTTCATCCACTGCGGCATCTTCAGGGACTCACTAGTGCGGTGCTGGTTCAGGGCACTGATCCAAACGTCTATTTCAGACTGATGTCTATGCCACCCAATAGCCAACTGTTACGACACAACCTTGATTATAGTACGTGAAATACTAACAAATAAAAAAAGTTTTTTTCTTTATTGATTTTTAGAGAGAGGAAGGAAGAGGGAGAGAGAGATAGAAACATCGATGAGAAAGAACATCGATTGGCCGCCTCCTGCATGCCCCCCACTGGGGATTGGGCCCACAACCTGGGCATGTGCCCTGACCGGGAATCGAACTGGTGACCTCTTGGTGCATGGGTCGACGCTCAACCACTGAGCCACACCGGCCGGGCCTTAACAATTTTTTAAAAGGAGTACAAGGACAGTTATCAAACTAAATTTGACTTAGGTCGTGGCTCTGCTAGTTAATTCATGGGACCCCACACAAGCCCCCTCTCTACAGCCTTCAGTTTCCGTCTGCCTGTGATTCTGTAAGACTCTATGCTACATCTCTTGAAGAAAGGGATGCTTTTCCAGAGTAAACACCACTAGGCTGTTCCACCAGGTTCATGCTCACAGAAGAGTTTTCAACTACTAAATGGTCACTAGGAAAGGCCCATGCTTTGGGGCATGGTTGGGGAGACACAGGAATCAGAGCAGCTCAACGGAGGAATCTCAGCTGCAGCTAGCTGAGCCAGTCTATCACCAGCAGGATGGCCCAGACTTGCGACTAGTCTGGAAGTCCTGAGGCGGGGCAGGGTAGGGTGAGGCTTTCTTCCAGGTTTTTTACTCCCAGGCATATCAGTACCTCCTATCTAGCTAAATTCCTCTGGTTCCAGCCCATATGAAATTCAGTCTGGTCATTTTTCTAATGCGAATCAACCAAAAGAGACACCCAACTTCACTGACCAACAGCAGCATGAGGAGAGATTCTCCTGGGAAAGGCGCACTCGGGAAATCAGCGAGAGAAAGGGTTCTGTCTCAGTCAAAACTCCATTCTCGATTCCTCTGCTTTCTCCTCCAGGAACAGACTACAGGGAGCTATATAGAATTCTTTCTAAACATTTCCTTCTTTAAAAAATATCCATCACATGTGTGATCAATTCAAACAACCTTCAATTAGGTGTTATTGTATTGTCTTATATGCCAGCCACGAAAGTGCAGTTTCCCTTGCGTTTTAATGAACATAGATGATATTTTCGGCATCTGTGGGCCCCACAGGAAGTGGTGGATTTGCTTGAGAACTTGCCACTGATTCTGATCTACACAAATGACCAACCAGCACAGTGTGAGCAGAACTGCTAGTCAAGTTGCATCTGTTTCCTTCCTCCCAGTGAGCCCCACCATCCTACAGAGAATTCGGTGACGGCAGTTTCTGCGGGAGTGGTGCTGTTACTTTTAAACAGACTTCAACAGTACTGCAGTTCCCAGTCCAGTGTGTGAGATTTCAAAGACAGCTCCAAATGATGAATCATGAAAACAGAACTCGTGTTTAAAATGTGCTTCTAACAAACAACTTTTCACACAAACTTACTTTCTGGAGACATGTCCCTAAACCCACAACCCAGATGAAGTTTTAATAGGCTCTGTAATATGGTCACAGATCTTGGTGATAAATACTTTGCATGGACATCTGCTTAACATACTCAAGTACCCACTTGAAAACCACTCAGCTTGTTTCCAAGCTGTCCTGGACTCCGTTCACAGCGACAGTTTTAGTGGTGTGCGTGGGTGATTTAGAAACTTTGGCCCCGGTGACATCAGCCAAAGTCATGAGGCTAAAACCTTAGTCTCTTGTTTTGGAAAATAGACATTCACCAAGATCACAAGAATTGGAGACAAATTGAATACGTTTTCAAGCTCGCTGCCACGGACCATACCATGCTGTTAAGGAGGGCAAAGAATTATTTGGCCTTTTATTTATTTTTTAAAACGACTCCCTAATATCAGTAAGCAACACACCTTCATTTTTCAAAGCTCTGCAAAGAGGTCTTGGCACAGAGGATTATGGGAACAGAGCCGACCCCTAATTAGACTCTCAACCTAAAAAGCAAACTCAGACTTCAACCTCTTTTGTTGCTACGAGGGGAGGTGGCATCAAACAAAAGAGGAGAAAGAGAAACCCAAGGACTGCCAACTATCATCTATCTATCCGTTGCTGCTTCTTTTCTCTCTCTCTTTAATCTCTGCTATCAACTAACTTAAATCTTCGGTGAACTGTTGTATATTGTACATTCTTTCTCTTACAGCAGAAAAAGAAAACAGCCCATTAGTCAAACTACCTTAAGAAAATCAGCTTTAGAATGGTTACGAGGAATAGCCAGGACAAACTGAGCTGAAGTTACAGAACGCCATGGATATTCAAGGACTGCACACTAAAGGAAGGATTCACCTTCTTGAGTTCTTTACAGTCCGAGCTCTGAAGGAAGAGATTTCCTGATGCTTCAGTCACTGATCATTAGGACATGTGCTAAGAAGTTCTGATTATTTTGCTCACTACACAGATCTGAGCAGCTAAATGGATCTGGGGGAAACTGAGCCTTCTTAAGGTTACAGGTTAAAGAGTTACTGAAGAACAGAAAGGTGCCACTTCTTCCTATCATTTCAAACCTAACCAAGCAAACGAAACACAAACGACAAAAACCACTTGCATATGAGCAATTTAGAAATATATGCTCCGAAATTCTTTCTGCAACCTCTTGTTAAACATCTTTGGGGAAGCCCAGCTAGTGTTTTGGGGAAGCCCAGCCAGTGTGGCTCAGTGGTTGAGCGTTGACCCATGCACCAAGCAGGTGCTGGTTCGATTCCCGGTCAGGACACATGCCCAGGTTGTGGGCCCGATCCCCAGTGGGGGGCATGCAGGAGGCGGCCGATCAATGTTCCCTCTCATCGATGTTTCCATCTCTCTCTCCCTCTCCCTTCCTCTCTCTCTAAAATCAACACAGGAAAAAAATTTTTAAAAACACAACACATCTTTGGGGAGTGTGAGCTGTTGCCTGGTCCGATGAACAGACTTTAGATCCAAAGGCATGTAAAATGTGCTTGGTAGCTGGTGTAATAACCACGGTGCAGATGTACAGGACAAGGGGAAAACTACAAAAAAACAGCCAAGTCCCACTGCAGCTGAAGTGCTCATATAATATTCGTTTTGATAAGAACACTGGTCACCAAAAACGAAACAAAATGCTGGAGTGAGAGGAGGAGACGACTTGAAAATGCAGATTCTCTTTTTTTCTGGCTTATTGTTGCTAAGGATCAGCATCGAGTTGGATAGCTAAGACTTCAACCTGTGTTCTTATATTGGTATTTATAAGAGGAAATAAATAAAATTCAGCTAATCAGAAAAAAAAAAAGAAAGAAAGTGCTCTCTCTCTCTCTCTCTCTGCTTAAGAATTGACTTTAGCCCTGGCCGGTTTGGCTCAGTGGTTGAAGCATTGGCCCATGGACCAAAGAGTCGCAGGTTTGATTCTGGTCAAGGGCATGTACTTCGGATGCGGTTTGTCCCCAGCCCTGGATGTGGTCGTGTGGGAGGCGACCGATTAATGTCTGTCCCTCTCACATTGATGCTTCTCTCTCTCCCTCCCTGCCCTCTCCCTCCCACTCTGTCTGAAGATAAATGGAAGAATATTCTTGGGTGAGGATTTAAAAGACTTGACTTTATTAGGCTCTTCTTTCAAATCTTCCTTTTCCCCAAACAACAAACTTCTCTTCTTCAATCAATTATATGTATTTTACTATTTCATATAAGAAATGTACTCTAAATGTCAGAAAACGTCTATCTAGAGAGCTGTCTTTCCAGATTAAACCCAAAGCGAAACCCAACCATTTACACACACATTCTAAACTCTTATGTTTCCTACTTAGATTGCAGCTGGTCTACTTGTTTATTTTTTTAATCAAGAGCAACAGCCTACCACAAAACTACTCAGAAGCTGCTAACACAACAGAAAATGAATCAACAATAATCTCAATATCACTTTACACCAGTTCAAAGCAAACAAAACAGAACCGCTGGCCAGATCCAAAAAGCCAGACTTCACAGATTTCTCTGCAGGACTCTGCCAAGCATACCAAAGACCGCACTGTTTGTGCAGCAGCTGGAGAGAACAGCTGATCGCTCAAGGGAGCGTCACATAACTGAAGAAGGAAGAATCAGAAAGACTCTCCTCTCCTGTCCCCATTAAAGTGACCTGATGAAGGGCTCCAGTCTTTGCTTTCACTGACACTTCCCCACCCCCCTAGAAGTAGGCTGCAAAGGACCTATAGGGTACAAAGGCTCTGCTCCTTGCTATTCCTAGTGTCTGTGATTATGACCATTTCCACCTCAGTCCACTTAAGGGACTCAGCTTTTGATTCCAGTGGAGTTAAGAGATATTAATCTGTGTTAAAACATTCTATCCTATTGAATCTTAGTATTTGCACGCAGGAGGGTATCCGAAAGTTACTAAAGACATCTGGGAGAAGGTGCAAATCAGTACCAGCCATCACAGCAGCGTCATGCTGCACCGTGTGGCTGGTCTTTCTAAACTGCGAGTCAACACTGACGGAGCAGCAGCGTGAGGTCTGAGGCTCAGGGGCCAGAAACAGACCGATGTTACCGAAGGGGAAGCTAAGGGCACAAGGAGGCAATGACTAATGGGAGTGGATGCTACATTTCTGGACACTCCTGGGAAGATCTTGAACACAAGAGGGGATGGAGGGAAGGGAAAAAGGCTGAGTCCCCAAATTAGTCATATTTTCCACTTCCTGCCAAGATAACAGATGGTCCTGCGTGTACACAAATACTCATTGCAGGCTCTGTTCTTTAGGAAGCTGGGGAGAATCAGCCAATTACTTTATTACTTTTGCTTCTTTGGGAACATGACTACACACTGTTCCTTCCCTCTCAAGCCTTGACTGTCCCCTCATCTTTCTGTGAGTGACAGGCTGAGCACACCGCCACATACAAACTTGAATGCCACCACGGAATGTGAGCCTACTTCAACACTACATCTGGACTGAGCGCTAAGTTATAGTTGAGGCAAGGCGTGTCTCAGTTTGAGGTGGGGGGGTTATGTAAATTTAAAATGTATTTTTGAACCTTAGGTGCTTATTGAGTAACAATCAGGCCCTACCAAACTGTTCCTTTTTGCTGTCTGATGCTTTCAGTTTAAACTTCAAAACACTGACTCTTTTTCCTTGTTTTTATTGAGCAGCAGAACTAAGATAACTTGTGACATTTTAGGCAAATCAAGCTATTACTGTAAATCAGAGAACCACTGGCACAGAACATCATGACAGTCTGTGCCCCAGACTGACTCCCCAAACAGAAAACACAAGGCACGCCATGAAATAATTTGCTTACAGAAGAAATAGACTCCTTGTTGACTTAATGTTAAAATGTACAAGCCATACCCAAAAGGCCCCAACCTACTTATTAGCTCATCTGCTATTTCACTGGTTTTCTTTTTAAAAGTCTTAAATGAAATAGTGTTTTATAGTGTGCCATCAAGTAGGTAAAATATTTAGTGAGATCTGAGTAACAATTTTCACATTTGCTTTTAAAATCAATAAATGAGAACAAGGAAGCTGTTTTGATGGATCCAAAAATGAGAAGTCAGAGGTACACATGATATTTGCAATTTACATATCTACCTCGGCATCCAATTTATTTCAGTATTTAGTTTGGTGCACATCATATAGACAATATCTTCATTCACAGAGATAAGTAGGTACAAATATTATCAGTATTTTTTTTTAAATGGCTTGCCCCCCTGGCTGGTTTGGCTCAGCAGTTAGAGCATTGGCCTGAGGACCAATGAGTCACGGGTTCGATTCTGGTTAAAGGCATGTACCTCAGTTGTGGTTCATCCCTGGCCCTGGTTGGGTCGTGTGGGAGGCAACCAGCTGATGTGTCTCTCTCACATCAATGTTTCTCTCTCTCTCTCTCTCTCTCTCTCTCTCTCTCTCCTCCTCCTTCCCTCTCACTCTAGCTGAAGATAAACAGAAAAATATCCTCAGGTGAGGATTAAAAAAAAAAAAAAAAAAAAGGCTTGCCTTGCAATCACATTGTATTTTTCAATTAGAGATGGAAAGAAAAATATAAACAGGTAGGCTGATAGCTAGTTAATACGCTGATGTTGAAATCTGGTTATACTTTTGACATGTGTATTTTTTATGCAGGTTTAAAACCAGTTTGAAATATACATAAACTCAAACATCTGTGCAACTTCCAAAACACCAGTTTCAAAAAAACATTCTGAAAACCACTGCCCCAGCTACTATTAAACTATCTAATCACCACACAAACGTGTGGCTGAGAACTTAATTCTACGAGTCTGAAATCTACACTAAGATTCTCCTGATGGGTACCAGACCCCAGCTAAGTGATTCTCGACAGGATGCTCTAGTACCCTTGGGCCACAGAAGTTTCCAAGAGGGACCTCCGGTGCCACTCCTCAGAGCTGAAGTGTAGCACCCACGACACTGAGAGCATGAACAATCCCACAGTCCGTGGGGTCCCACTATGCTTCATCATGGGAGAGTACAGTGAGGGGGAAATTCCATTTCTCTTTCACAGGAACAAAAATGGGTATAAGAGGCCTGTGGGTAAAAAGTGCATTCTCACCCGGCGGGTGTGGTTCAGCGGTTGAGCGTCGACCCATGCACCAAGAGGCCACTAGTTCGATTCCCGGTCAGGGCACATGCCCAGGTTGTGGGCCCGATCCCCACTGTGGGGCATGCAGGAGGCAGCCAATTGAAGTTCTCTCTCATCGATGTTTCCATCTCTCTCCCTCTCCCAAATCAATAAAGAAAAAAAATTTTTTTTTTTTAAGAAGTGCATTCTCCTACATTACGGTGCATTATTTTTGCTGCCTGACAAATAAATCATAGGTCAGTTGCAGGATTAATTCTGAGTCGTTATAGTCCAATGCAGACTGACACCTAATAGAGCCAAAGAAGGTAGAATTCAATTGTTTTAACCTAGAAGCAATGCATATACAAGAATCAACGGCCATCTAGAATGAAACACACTAACATAAATTAGACAACTTTTTCCAACCTAAACTTAAATTGAAAAGTTGTCAGGAGCGAGTCATGGCAAAAGTCATCCATTCACTATACCCATAAACCAATGGTTCTTCAACCTACTGTTCTCTACGGCATAGAGCAAAAGAAAAATATTCTTTAGGTCTTCAAAAAGATTTTCCATCTCTTTTGTCCCTAAATCTTCTGCTCATAGATCATAATTCAAGACTGAGAGTTGGCAGAATCAGCGACACTGCCTGTTATTCAGGCTGGTGCTATGTAACAGTGATACAGTAACTTTCCTCAAGTCTTCTGTCAACCTCACTGTTGTCCAGTAATAATGTTGCTCTTTGTCCAGTAAGTTCTATCAACATTATTTTACTCTTTCATCAGAGACTAGCTCACAAACAACCTGAAAAACCTCTGAAACTATCAGTGATCCAGGTTCACATTTTGTTTTTACTCATACAAACAACACAGAAGGACAGCCCAGCCCTGGCCGGTGTGGCTCAGTGGACAGTCTTAATTCAAACAAAACCAACGTGTAAAATAAAAACTTAGTTCCTTTCACTCTCTCCTCTCCTAATCTCCTTCTTCATATTGTTAATAGTTTGGTGTGTATCCTTTTAGATAGTCTTGCATATTTATTTATAATAAACAATTACAGTTTGTTTTCTACAGAATGGATCACACATAGTTCTATTTATGGCCTTTTCGACTCATCACAATGTCTAGATCTGTATCTATAGATCGAATCCCAGTGGCTGGCAAACTATGGTCTGTGGGCCAAATTCAGCCCACAGTCATTCTGTAAGCTCAGTTTTATTGGCACAGAGACACGTGCACTTCTTCCATCTTGTCTGTGGCTGCTTTCCTACTGCAAGGGCAGGCCGGACGGAGCAGTCACAACGAAGACCTGACATCCTCCAAGCCCAACATACTTTCTTTTTTTTTTTTTTTTTTTGTACGTGCCCCTAGCAGGAACCGAACCCAGGACTCTCTGGTCCGCAGATCAACGCTCCAACCGCTGAGCCAAACCGGCCAGGGCTCAACATACTTTCTATCAGTTCCTTTACACAAAGTTTGCTGACCCTTGATCTGTCCTGTTTCTTATTAGTATCAGCCCAATACTCCATTTAATGAATACACTGTATTTTACTAATGGATATTTAGTGCCTTTTAATTTTCCCACATTATGAATAATGCTGCACGGAGTAGGCACCAAGGACTATCCTTTGAGAACTCCTTTTATAAACTGCTGTGTAAGCAACTTGAGAAAGGGGCCTCTAATTATTCCAGCAACGAAAAAGGATGATCACGTGATGGGGCAGAGGCGCTAAACCCCGCTGCAGTGGAATCATGTCACCGTGTATAAATGCATCAAATTAGCATGCTGCACACCTTAACTTGACACGATGTCATGTGTCAACTACACTCAATTAAAAAAGAAAAAAGGTGCCTGGCACACACTGTTGCTCAAATATTTGTTGATGAACCAACTTCGAATGAATCAAAATGCCACACACAGTACCTTGCAGAGTTCAGGAAACTGATCTTCATGGAAAAACGTCACTTAAGAAACTCAAGGGCATAATTATTGATAATTAAATGAAAAAATATAAATCCTGCCCGAAGTCATCAAGATACCCTAGAATATGTACCCAGCTCTCCCCTTACTAAAGCAGGTGACACAGGGAAAGCCACTTCCTCCTTTATAAATACACAGAAATCAGAACGATGCACTAATGAGGCAGAACACCGAAATATTTGAAAAATTTCCATGAAGAGCCTTCAAGGACTTCTTTTTATTCTTGAAGTTTTATTCAGCTATTTTTCTTAAATCTACCGCTTAGTTGTATGTGCTGTTCTTTCATTAGGGATTCTACTCATTTTAACCGATTAGTAATTCTCAGCACCTTCTCTCGCTTGCGCATCTGCTCTTTCTCATTTACTTCCTCACGCGGTGTCTATGCAGTTTGTACTGTGAGCTCAGCTTCAGCTTCACAGGACTGTTTTCCTCCCATGGGGACCTCCAGATACCTGTTTTGTCCTGGTGACCCCATGGTGCGCTTCTGTATGTGTTTCAGCTGGGGCCCCTCAGGGTTTCGCCATTCCGAGACTGGGATTTCATTAAATCCCTCATGAAAATGTCTTAGCTTGGGGTTTCAGTACGTGTGAACGGTGTAAATGTTAACCCTGATTCATAAATGGTAGACTTCTCACCCAGGGTCCGGGGAGAGGGCACGTTCCCTTCCTGCCTCGAAGGGGGGAGAGAGAGGGTTTTTCTCGGCCCTTCAGCAGGAAAGTTTGTCTTGAAAACTCCTGGGTGATCCAGGGGTCACAGCCCCAGCTCCCACCATGTGCCTTGAGGCCACATCCTGTCCTCAGTTGAGAGGGCTGCTCTTCATTGCTCTGATTCTCAGTCCCCTCGGGGACTTTCCTTTCTGCAGGCTCACTTACGTTATTAGTTTTTTTTTAAAAGAATACATTTTATCAAACATTTTTCTGCTTTCTAGCAGAAGGCAGGTGTTCAGTCTGCTTTACTAAGTAAGTTCCCTGACTGTCAACGTCATACTGCCAACGAAGAAATATAATCGCTCCCTGCTTTTCTCGGAGACCAGAGCTCCCGCAGGGAGAACAGGCACTTTGGGGAGGGATTCCCAGCGTGACTCTTCGGAAGACAGGAGGAAAATGTAATGGCTCTCATTCACACCGATGTAAGGGAAGTGGAGTTAGTGTGTGCATCGATACGCTGGTGCCTCCCTGGGCCTTTCTGTCAGGCAGCGTCACTTTACTGTGATACCAGAGGTTTCCAGAGGAAGAACAGGCACCTGCAAGGTGGGCTGGGATGTGTAAGAGTGGAACCTCCGCCTGCTCACGCGTTTGCTCTGGAGGCCGCGATGAATGGAAGTTTACAGGTGCTCAGCAAGTGATCTCACGGATCATATTTAGTTTCAACTACAAGCAAAGAGAGACTTACACAAATTCCTGCAAAGAAGCTATGACTCTAAGACAGTAAGTATAAATAACAATATTAATAACTAAGCAACAAACACGTCTGATTTCTCTTATTCCCAGAATGAGCTCTCTACATAGACAGGACATATATGTAATTTTTTATGTTAAATATATACCCTGTGTCAAAAGGCTAAAAATGCTTTAAAGACAGATTAACCTACTAAAAAGTGGCTGGTGACTAATGCCCTAGGCAACCAAGTCATTCCAGTACTGAGAAGCTGACTGCGCCCAGAGACTAAGACACTAAACTGAAGACATTCAAAGGGTATCCCCAGAATGAATCCTTTTAGAACCTGGGCTGCACAATAAAAACTCCGGGGGACACCGGACAGGGACAGTCTCTGTTTCCTAGAGGTCTCATAAAACGTCTCATTACGCTTACAGTTTGCTGGTAAGTCACATCCAAACGAGGACAAATGTGTATAACATCTGCCCACAAGGAGGCATCCAGAATTAGATGAGAATCCCCAGGAGGTTTTTGTTTCTGTTTTTGTTTTTTTAAAGTAGGACAGTAAAACAAACAGGGCTGCAGATAACATTAAGTCATTTTACAAGAATGTGAGTGATACAGCCAATCCTTTAAAAAGTCATGATAAGATATGCTGCGGGCTATGTGTTAGCTGTTCTATTCAGGAAAAAAGAGACTGGAGATTATCACTGCAGTAACTTTGAATCTGCTCAAATAAACTTTACAAATTTCCAATTTCAGGCCGGTGTGGCTCAGTGGTTGAGCGTCAACCCATGCACCAAGAGGTCACCAGTTCGATCCCCAGTGGGGGGCATGCAGGAGGCGGCCAATCGATGTTCTCTCTCATCGATGTTTCTATCTCTCTCTCCCTCTCTCTCTAAAATCAATACAGAAAAATATTAATTAAAAAATTTTTTTAATTTCCAATTTCAATAAGGTAACTCTTTTTAGTAATGAATCACTTGGGGTACTCCACACAAATGACCAAATACAAGATAATGTCATGATGTCACGGTCTGAGAAGTGCTTCTTGGAGTCTGAGTTAGCCACTCTTTAGTCTGAATTGGTGACAGGTATGACATGATGCTAAGCGCCTCAGCCCCCCGGGTGAACGGGCTGGGCTGGGGGCAGCTGGATCTTCAACCGGTCACCTCTGACACAGCAGCCTCCTTAACTCACCCCGGTGTGTGCTGCAGACACGACTACGTTCTGTCTGGGCCACGACAACACTTTCAGATGCAGTGCCTTGGAGCAGTGGTCTGCAGATGGCAGCCATGGGTCAAAGCTGGCCCAGGGTCTATTTTCATATGGCCCACGGGCTACCGACGGTTTTAACATTTTTAAATGGTTGAAAAAATAAAAAAAGATTAATAGGCGATGACACACAGAAACTACATGAAATTCGCATTTCACTGTCCATAAATGAAGTTTTGCTGGCACACAGTCATGCTCGTTGGTCTATGCACTGTCCATGGCTGTCTTTGCATGGCGACGGCGGACTCAGTGGCGGGGGCCACGGAATCTAAGACATCTGCTGTCTGGTCCTAGACAGGAGCAGTCAGCCAACCTCTGTCTCAGAGCAGCATTTAATCAACACCAGGAGCCATGCTCAGTCAACAGACCTGGCTTTCAGCAGGTCAGCAACAGGTCAACACAGAACATCCCTGCCCGAAGGTCCTCTCCCTTGGCAGTCTGCACGACTTGACGTTGGCAGCTGGCTGAAGCATATACCCCAAGTACCAGAATGAAAATGACCTGACATGGGACCACTGGTGGCTTTAAGGTGGTGCCTATGAGACTGTTTCGATGCTGACACAGATTTCTGGAACAGACAGTGGCTTAGGGACAACAGAATAGAAGGTTTGAAAGCAGGGCTCTCAGAAAAAACATACAGGTTGTATGTCCTACCCCTGCAATGTGCTTCTTCAATGATGCTTAAAGGAAGACACTGAAAGGCTCCCTCTCCGCACAAACAAGGAAGAGCTAAGGGGCAGCTGGACAGGAAATGAGAAGTGAGCTCTGCTGAGCCACGACAGGAAGAAGCCCGTCTCTTACTTGCACAAGTGTAGGCGTCCTTGTTGGTGAAAGACTTCGTGCACATTGTACAGCTGATCGGACCCACGACGGGAATGGAACTGAAGGAGTGACCGTTGAGAAGCTTCTTGTCCTTCTCTTTAGAATCCTTCTCCTTCTCCTTAATTTTATCTTTCTCTTTTTCCTTTTCCTGCCAAAGGAAAGAATAAACAGTTCATTGAACACTGGAAGGACTTCCCTGTCCCTGGGCAACCCAGATGGCATGGGGTCAACAGTGGGCGGTGAAGGCTTTGAACAGAAGTTAACACGGTCCTGGACAATTTTTAAAAAATGAACTCGCGAGCATTAACTTGTGAAAAACCACAGGAAGACTGGTCAGGCTAAGCAGTTCTGACAGTGGCTTGCGCAGTGTTTGTTTATACCGACAGGCACAACGCCCAAGGTCCAACCCTGGAAAGAGGCTTGTAATGCTCGAGAAGGGGGTGTCTGGAGTGGCCTAGTCCTCAGCAAGCCAAAGCACAGCGACACAGCAGCAGGCCACGCGTTTAGTGCCAGCTGCGGGCAGGGAGCACAGGAAGGGGTGGCAGCAATTCTGGGACCAGCCTGAGGGAGAGGCAAGATGATGGAGCAATATGAAAAATGACTGAGGTTCCTCTCCGACTTCCTCACACCAATCACAAACCCCAAGTGAGGGCATGTCTCTGAGGGTTTCTCCCTTACTCCAGCCAGAAATATTAAATATCCCCCACGCACACATGGTCAGTTTGTACTCATTAGAATTTCAAGGTTCAAAGATGTTCACTTAGGCCCAATATTCAAATTGGGGGTAAGAGGAATTTAAACTCTGAAAACTTCATAAATAGTGATGAGCACTAGATCCTTATTAAAATGCCGGCAGCAGTCAGGAACAATTCAGGGGCACACTACTCTTAGGAGGCTAGGACCGTGGGGTGTAACTGTGCTCTCCGTGAAAGGTCCTTTAGAACCATGTTAGAGCACTTGGCTGGTTAGTCAATATCAACTGAACAGTTTCCTTTCCAACCAACGGACTATGAACTACAATTCACAGAGGGAGGAAGAATACATTTAGTTGTCATAATCACTAACGGTGGGGCACCCATTTCCCAGGTACTGTAATGCTATTGTTGCAACCTAAAACAATTCCTGGAAATGAGCACCCCAAAATCAGTGACATTGACAATTACTAAATGCCTCACATTGTGAATCAATGCCTTCCACACACATTATTTCATCTGATTCAACAACTCTGAAGGAGGTAGGGTGGGCATGATGCTTACCATTTTACACCGGAGAGGATGAAGATGATAACTAACAGCTACCTTTTTAATATTACTAAGTGCCAAGCACGGTCGTAAGTAATTTACATGCCTTTTCTCATAACAACCCAATGAAGTAAGTACATCTTATTAGCTCTATTTTACATTTCCGGCCAGACACTAATCACTGCCCAAGATGGAATTAAGATCCACGCCTGGCAGACGAAAGCTGGGCTCCTATTCACATCGCTCTCCTGCCAAGAGCTGGAGAGGTTTGTTGACTCACAAAAAGTCACACAGCAAATGATCAACAGAACCCAGTTCTGACTTCCTACTCAGAACTGAAACGAATGTTGCTCAGTCTATGATTCACGTAAAGTCCTTTTTAGTAGAAAACACAATAAAAATCTAAGTGCTGAATTGCTACACTTTAGAACTATAAAAAAATAACAAGAGAAGAAGGGAGAGAAACTACCATACTTCACTTTACAAAACAGGAAACTGTTCTGAGTGGAAATTAGTAACCGCTAAAGTACATAAAATTCTAATAAAAATAAATAACAGAAATTGAGTTTTTCAAGTCATTTCTTTCTTTTAACTAAATTTTGCTGAAGACTTTTCCATACATAAAATGTTCATCTGCAAAGCATCTGGCTTTTTGCTCAAGAAAGCTAACACATGTTCCAAGAGTAAAACAAATCTATGGCAACGCACTCTCTCAAAACTCACAATGATTTTCAAGTCTGAATAAATAACAATTAATATCCTCATCCTTTGCAACAACCCCAAGTAGTCCTTCCAAGGATAAAAACAAAACAACTGCATTGTCTCTCTCTGTGTTTATTAGAATTTAGTGCTTCAAGGAAGCCAGGCTCTTACCTCCCCATGGTTTGGTCCTATGAATCTCAGTGTTATTTGGGGTACTTCGTGAAAACGACACCATTTTATCGACATGACGGACCCCCATGCCAGGCAATGTGCTCTCACAGAAGGAGGGGCTCATGCCGGCAGGGCCGAGCTCAGCAACTTCGTGCTGCCATCACAGAAACAGAGGAAGCCAGAGACTGGTTGAGAAAGGGAAGGAGGGAGGGCTGGGGCTGCTGATTTCCTTAGCAGAAGCTTAACCATTTGAACGCTGCCGGTAAAGCCAACTACCCTAGTTATGAAGGACACAGACAACGAAACAAACGAATTCCCCAAAACACAGTGTGTGGGGATGGTGCTCAAGATGGGAACTCGGGCGAGGACTGAAGTCAAATTTTTAACACTGGAAGCTAAGGGACACACCTCACCTATTTAAAAACAAATGCCTCATTTTAGAAAAAGCAGTATGTTTCTTAGGGAACCTGTCCTGTTGCAGATCGCTAATCAATACAGTACCAGTAAGATGAAGAATTTGTCCAAAACATTGCTAATCTAGTTGTCTGCAAAGAGGGGAAAAAATCAGTGTGACAGGCTGATTTTAAGATGGTCACTCCACTCTACGAATGAGAACATCATGCGTATACGTGTACTGGTGTTTGAACACTGTAGCCAGCAAACCTACTTAGCAGGAAACAGTATTCTCTCTCAAAGGTACTAACAGACAAAAGCAGAAACTGCCCGTCTTCCTGTTATACTTCCTGTTTAAGCTCTCTCCTTTTCGAAAACACATCCAATGTATTTATCTGATAACTCATGCCAGTCATCGATAATTCTTAAAAAGACATGTGAAGGATTAGCCTCAGTTTCTCAAACACAGCTCAGTGCGACAGACAAACCATATTAGCCAGGAATGTGGACCACTTGCCAGCTTGTGGCTGGCTTTGGGCCCCTCTGAATATTATTTAACAATTGTTTATGATCAGATATTACAAATTAACATAATAATTTAACATATTGATTGTAATATATCTTGGTAATCAACTATAAATTATTTGATGTGACTATATATCATGCTTAATTATAAGGAAAGCAGAAATTTCCAAACCATTCTTAGAGACTTTACTAAGATTTAGAGGTGGTGATTTAAGACAACCGTCAGTAAATGCTGAAATGTTTCCTTTACAAGGAGAAATGGTTACATTGTACAATAGATTAACAAAAAACAGGCTAGACAAGCTCTAATAGTATCTCTTTAGAAATCAATTTAAAAGTAAAAATGTATCATTTTCATAAAAAAAGCATTTCTAATTTTTTAACATTATGGAAAAGTAACATTATTCAATAACTAAGAAATCATTCATTTATTTTCTGTGTTGTTTAGAGCAGCAATTTTGAACCTCTTCCATCTCATGGCAAACATAAACTAATTACTAAAATAATGCAGCATACCAAAAATATATATATTTTTGCCAATCTGACAACAAAATAGGTATAACTTTGATTCATTCACACTGGACGGCTATTGTTGTGTTGGCTGTTGTCATTTTTTAATTTGACGATCTAAGAGAAAAGAGGTCAGTGCCCCTGACTAAATAGTCAGGTATTGCATGTTTTCAAAATTCTTGCGGCACACTGGTTGAAAGCCACTGGTTTAGAGAATAACACACTCTGCACGGAAACACTCTACTGTTGGCGCAAAGACAGGGTAGTTACTGTAACTTAAAAGTATACTGCTTCAGCCTGGCCGGCGTGGCTCAGTGGCTGAGCGTCAACCCATGCACCAAGAGGTCACAGGTTCGATTCCCGGTCAGGGCACATGCCCAGGCTGTGGGCCTGATCCCCAGTGGGGGGCATGTAGGAGGCGGCCAATCGATGTTCTCTCTCATCAATGTTTCTATCTCTCTCCTTCTCCCTTCCTTTATCTCTAAAATCAGTAAAGAAAAAATACTTTTTAAAAAATGTATTGCTTCAGAGGGCATTCGTAATACTTTCAACAATAAAGATTAAAAAATTAAAGAAATAAAATTAAATTAAAAAAAAAAAGTATTGCTTCAGTACTTCCGCTATTTCTTACTATCTTTTGGTACATTGATGGAAGCTAAGCCATTCCATTGGAGGTTCTAAAATAATCTTATTTACAGTTAGCTAGTAACAATTATGAAAGGTGACTCTTAAACTTCTTAACACGTTTGGCTACTGGGGTACTGGAAACACCTGAAAATATGAAATAGACTGCAATCCAGGGTTACAGACTTGCAATTTTTTGCGTTTCGATTGCTGGAGATAGCACAAGACCCCAAAGATCAAATCTAGAAGCCAAGAAGGAAAGAGGAACCATCTCATTGCAAAAGAGTTGTCATTTTGACAAGAGGTCCAGACAGTTTCTGCCAGGGCTGACGGACTTCCCTCTCTCTAACTAACATAAATTACCTTCTTTTCTCCTGCCCTTTCTCTTCATCCTCCACTAGGAAAACTCTAGTCCTTGGAGACGATGAAAAGAGTTAAAAGGAAAAGGATGCCATTTAGTAACAGATTTTGTTTAAAGGCAAGCATGAAATGTCGAGTACTACTGAATGAAATGTACACTACTCTTTCTTGGGAGTCAAACACGTGTGGTTCTGCCTTAATATGATCTAGTTCTGTGACAAGCACGCTTCCTCGGGCTTCACGCTGTGAAATAAGGAGGCTGGGATGACTTCTGTAAAGGTCCGGTTTCAGTTTCTAAGTTCAGCCTCATATCATTGTGTTAACGTCTATCTGTGTTCGCTCACCAATGCGACAAGTGGTGAATTCCCCGCGGTGCCTTAACTCAGTGTCACTGGGGATCTGAGATGATCGAGAGGGAATCTCCGCTCATTTACTGGTCTTCCAGTGAAAAGTTTGTTTGAAGAAAAGATCCAGTTTAAAAACAAAGAACAACAAAAATCATTTTGAAATCATCCGAACAGATTATAAAGGTTTTTTGGTTTTTTAATTTTTTTTTTATTGATTTTTAGCCCTGGCCGGTTTGGCTCAGCGGTTGGAGCGCCAGCCTGCGGTCCAGAGAGACCCGGGTTCGGTTCCGCTAGGGGCACGTGCCTCGGCTGCAGTTTGTCCCCGGCCCTGGTTGGTCGTGCGGGAGGCAGCCACTCGATGTGTCCCTTTCACGTCGATGTTTCTCTCTGTCTCTCTCTCTTCCTCCCACTCTATCAGAACAAAGGATGGGAGAATGTCCTCGGGTGAGGATAAAAAAAAAAAAAAAAAAAAATGAAGGTATCTCCTCTTTGTTCTTTCTTCGTAAAATAAACTTTTAAAAAAGATTAAAAGAGTTGTTATTTCTGTTTGGGGTTCGTACCGGTGATTTTTATTATTCTTATAATGAGCATGAAAAAATTAATAAGTATACAAAAATGTGTGTATGTTATTTCCACCTCTTAAAGCACTCTAGAGGATATACAGCAATCTGCTCCTAGTTACCCACAGAGCTAAGGATTCCTACTTGTCTTGAAAGTTCTTGTTACTTTCTGTGGGAAAATCTTTCTAAGCCCCTAGACCCAAATATAAATGAGACCTCTCAATTCCCTGACCTTGGCCGAAACTTCCTCAGGTGCGTTTTAAACCTGGTAACTGATTTAAGCACCAGAGTGGAGACTGCGACACCTGACTCTCTGGTCCCACATAAGGGCACACACGCACCCAGGTAAGGTGTCTCGCTCCCAGGCTTGCGGAAAGGATTACGTAAGACAATGTATGAAAACCTCGTAGCAATGTGGCGAACACTCAATTAGTGGCATTACTTCTTGTTATTTTTCTTGCTGTTACATGTACTTTTGAATATTAGGCTATTTCAGAGAGTATCTCTGAATTTATTTCCATACATCCTCACTGCATTAGTTTTCGGGTGCAGGTGGGCTGACACACGAGGACAGTCCGCGATGGTACTTACTTTGCTCTTTTTACTGCTGGACATTTTATTCTTGATGTAGCTGAAAGTGCGACTGACTTTCGTTCCAGTCTTCCCTTCAAGATCCTTCTTGGAGGGGCTCTGTGGCAGGAAATTGTAGTTCTCTTCTGTTATACTAAATCAAAATAAAAAGATTGATTTGAAAAAAAAAAAAGACTACAGAAGTTATTTTTTGAAAATCAAAACACCTTCTACATGATTCTTTGTAACCATTTTTATCGTATACTAGTTTAGCTACAAGTCAGTCATCTTGTATGCGCACATGCAAATGGGAGGCAGAGTGAGAGATGGACAGAGGCTGCTGAACAGTTTGCTACAGTAGCATCTGAGAATAACATCACACAACGCCCATGTTCTGTTGCCAAAGGCGCTGTATCATCTCACATTATCACAAGAAGGGGGAGTCCAGCACAGTAAGAGACTTTGAGAAGGACCATATTCATGTAACTTTTATTACAATATACTGTTATAACTATACTATTTTTATTAGTTATTGCTATTCACTTGCTATATCTCATTTATAAGTTAAACTATGTCATCCATATGTATGTATAAGAATATACAGCATATATAAAGTTTGGTACTGTGTGTGGTTTCAGGCGTCCACTGGGGGTTTGGGAATGTAACCCCCGTGGACAAGGGAGGACTAGTGTGCATGCGCGCACACACACACAGAGACAAAATGTTGTTAGACAAGAGTTAAAAATCCCCATCAGCGAAGAGCACAAATGTTCAAATAAATGAAAACTATAATCTTTATTGTTAGGATAGTGTAAAGAACAAAAGTGGAAAAAGTACTGATGAAGACATTATTTAAAAAGAATACAATCTTCATCACAAAGCACTTCTAACCAACGTTCCATGTTTATCATTCAAGAAAGTTAAGAACCCAATGAACTCAATGAACTTAGTTCACTTAGTTAAATGCCGTAACATATGTTGGATTTCCTTCCTGCATTTCACCTTGGGGAAAGGAGTAACAAATAAATGGACAGTACCTCTCCGTCAGGTTAGCGCTGGTGTGGAAAGGCCGGGAATCTAGAAAACAAACGGCAGAGAAAAAGTCAGAACCAAAGGCTTGCACCCGAAGGACAGAGAAAGCGTCTAGAATGTTTACAATGACACAGACAAAGCGGATACGGCCTCTGAAAGCCAGTGTGCGGTGCCTTCTCCTCCTAAGGGTTTGGTAGAAGGAAAACTAAACTTGCAACCCTCAAATTAAAACTGTGATAGGGAGTGAATCTCTCATGAAATAGGGAATGAGGTTTAATCCAGGGGTCAAGTCACTAAACAAACCCCAAATTAAGATTTTTCCCCCTAATGTTCACACATACAGAAAACGTGTAATTGTTGTACTTATCAAATTCAGTTCCCATTGGCCATGGTTCTGACACGATGCCACAGGAAGAATACAAAGTAAAAAATTAAATATCGTATTCTGTATGCTGTTAATTTTACTTTCATATATTTCTATACTAAAAATCTAGGTAATATGCATGTGATATTTTCCTGAGCATCCCTGGAAATGGGTTAGTGAACAGAAAGGAGCTTCCGAGCTGGCTTATAAGGTCTTGGCCATGTCACTAATTTGGGGTGAGATCTCTGGACTTCATTTCATTTGTGGAAGGAGGGGATGACGCAGATGTTGAGGTCCTCTCCAGGTGAGGACTTGACATCCTGAGAGGTGCAGATATGTTCTTCCTCCTCCCACAACTACCAGACCACAAACTGGAGCAGGTCATTAAAACTAAGGCTCAGCCCCACCTTGGCTCACTTCTCTCCCATAAGTTTCTGGAGAGCCAAAGCAACCCTGCCCAGTCTCTCTCCTGTCGCTTCTTCCATCCTGGGCCCTTCCTTGCTTCCCAGACTGTCCCTAGCTTTAATAACCGTACTCTCAAAGTTAAAAAAACAAATGCAATAAAAACTAAGACTAAGTCAGACAGCAGGACAGCAAGCGGAACAAACAGAAGGCACACCACTGTTATTAACCCCTCAACTCCCAAATTGCTCTAGATTCTGAACAGAAATGCAAAATTATAGTTACGCCTAAGTAACTAGCCAACAGGTGGAAATAATGCATAAGAAACTTAAACTCTTAAGCCTTCAAAAGACTGCTTTCTGCAGCTTTTCTTTTACCTATTTGGTGTTCTCCTATTCACTTATAATGTACGGTACCAACGGCCAGGTGAGAGGGAAAGATGAGCCCAGTAAGAATACGATCTGGGACCTGTCCCTCAGTTCTGCATGGTCTAGGTGTGAAGTCATCAGCATTTTAATCTCAGGAGGCCTTAACTTACTTAAACAAAATAAACAAACAAACAAAAAACCCCAAAGTATGGTTTAGATTAGCGTCTTTAAAACTTTTTTCCACCCAAATGAGCCCTGAATGTACCATGGAGCAATGACTTCTCGACTCTGTTGTCTACTTAAGCATTACCTAGTAAGTTCCCACACTAGTATTATGAACAAACTGAAAATAAAATCCATAAACACACCAACCGGCACAGAGCCCGGCCAAAAGTAGACTCCCAGTAGATTTCTGTTGAATCCATTAAAAATTGCATAAATAGTATGTAATTGAACACTGGGAGAATCTATGATTCCTATAAGTTCCCAACCTTTTCACTGCTGAAAAAAATTTTGACTTATTTACTATGATCTTTTAGATGGATTTCTAGAAACATTGACGCTGACATTCCTGAAGTGTCACCCGGTTTTCAGAGCATGTGAGAGTATGAAATGACCAATATTACTTCCATGATATAATTACTGACAAAAGCAAAGAAATCTGTCATTAAATTTAACTTACTAATAAGTTTGTGAACACAGGGCACTGAACACGGCCTTGGGAAATTCACAGTGTACACATTACCCTCTGAAACCTGCTTAAACCAGAGTTTCCTTAACTTACTCTGCCATAAAACCACCCCCTCTGCATCGTCCTCTGCTGCCCTCCCCCCATTCTCACTGGCATTTCTGAGTTTAAGGAGCACACTTCGAGGAATGCTGTATACTTGATTCCAAGGTTTCTTCAAGCTCCTGTACTTTTTTGAGTCCATCATAATTTTCATCGTCATAATTTTCTTTTAGTGGTAGAAGAAATACGACCGGGACCTCGGCTTTCTCTGCCGTGCTGCCCTATCTCCCACAGTATTATGAACACGTTGGGATGAAACAGCCTTGAGAATTTCTGAGCACTCAAAGTTGTAAGTGCATTTTCACCACTTCCCTCTCATTATCACTGGCACGCAGTATCTCATCGTGTGCCTCTTTCCCAAACATCTTCTAATTGTGAGAAAGTACTGAATATGACATCCACTTAAAGGAAATTAACTAAACTTTGTGCCGGTGTGCATCAGGCACTTTCCTTTAAGGACAATGCAAAAAATGTCCCCCTGAGCTTAATGTTGCTTGAGTATTAAAATTTAATACTGCTGAAAGTTAGGGTCAGCAAGTGGCAGGGAGTCAGGGTGCCCAGGCATGTAGATATGTAATTGCCTGAGACTCTTATTAGTTATATGAAATAAAGACAACTCATTATTTAACTTTCTATTAGAAATAGTTTTTCCATTAAAAATAACCCTGGAATATGGTACAAATCTTGCAGAATTGAAAGCAGTAATGTTTATAAAAAGGGGAGGGGACTTCATTTCCTTGCCAAGTTTACTAAAACTGGCACCTTGTAAAGTTTTTAGGCTAGGTATTATCAAGTAAGAATACATTCATCTGAAACCTACAGTGAGAAAAAGGACGGGGGGAAAAAAGTTCCAAGGAGAGAAAAGAGGAGGAAAAGGTGAGAAGAAAAAAGCTTAACATTAGCTTTCAAATACCACGGGTGGAATTCTAGATATCTGTCCCATGAGACAAATAAGTGAAA
Source organism: Tadarida brasiliensis (assembly GCA_030848825.1). Lineage (NCBI taxonomy): Eukaryota > Metazoa > Chordata > Mammalia > Chiroptera > Molossidae > Tadarida > Tadarida brasiliensis. The sequence goes on along the minus strand of CM061279.1, from coordinate 9,154,565 downwards.
CAAGGACAAATGAAAACTACATTATGAAATGGAAAGTCTGGTGAAATCACTATTCCATATTACAGAAGGTACAAGGAGGGACGGGAGCACACCCCTCGTGCCTTTGACGAAATCTGTGTCCTGGGACAGCACCTCGTGCCCTGGGATCGGGCCACTGGATTAATCAGTGTAGGTAGCGTTCAGAAGACAAACACTGTTTCATCCAAATTAATTTCCAAAGCAAAGCGTGAAGGCAAATGGTTTAGAAGTGATGGCATGCAGGGCGATGAAAGTCCCCAGATGGTTTCTTAGTACTGAGCAGAGCATTTTCAGTTGTCAGACCCTGGGGAGCAGCCCCTGGACACCAAAGTTGCTTACTTACTCTGCGGCTCCTCCTCCTCACCACTGGAATGAGAAGAGCCGAGAGAAAAGAGAGTTTTAGACTTAAGGAGGAGCGGAGAGATGCTGATGGAGAAGGAGATCCGCCTTGACGGCTGCAGCTGCTGCTGGGCTGAGAAGTGGGTCAACGGGAGACGTTAGAACAGGCACAGATCACACCAGGACGAAGGAAAAGGCACCGCCAACCCGCGTGGGACAGACACCACTGGCCTGTATGGTTCCCAGAATGGCTGTCTAGATAAACAATGCAACTTATTCACATTGTCATCTTTATTTCTGAATATGTAGAATTCTAATGAGCTTAAAATATGCATTCAACAAATATGTACTTGTTAGACTATGAAAACAAGAGGTAAATTTTTTTTTTAATATGTGTTTACTGATTTCTTTGAGAGAGAGAGGAAGGGAGAGAGAGAAACATCGATGTGAGAGAGAAACATTGATCTGCTGCCTCCTGCACGCCCCCTACTGGGGATCGAGCGGCAACCCAGGCATGTGCCCTGACCAGGAATCGAACCGGGACCTCTCAGTTCATGGGACGATGCTCAATCCACTAAGCCACACCAGCCGGGCAAGAAGTAAATTATTTTTAATGGTCATAATTTATAGCTGGAATGTTTTTCCCTTCAAAGTAAAAACATCAGGGATAGTGTCATCCCTCAGGATTCTGTATCTGGCTCTCTTCCTCCTCACCCCAAATCTCCTTCTTCACTCCCACCTCTTAACTCCAATCTGCACATAACATATACTGGTGACTCAGAACTTCTATTTTCAGGCCAGATCTCTCCTTTGAGCTCAAGATTCATTCACCTCACTACTCACCTGTATGTGGGCGTACCATAGGCAACTCAAACGAAAGCAGTACATAAGGAAACTTATCTTGTCCTCCAGACGTGCTCCTCCTCCCCCATTTGGTGAGTGGTACCTAAATCTAACTCACTGTTCAGAACTGAAATGTGGGCACCATCCTGGCTTGAATCCGTACGTCACATCTCAGACCTTTTGATTTTGTCTTCTAGAATTTTCTGAACATCAACTTCTCCCCTCCTGCCACTGCTGTAGACCGTGGTTCAGGTCACCACATACTCTCATCTGAATCCTGGAATAGCCTCCCTGGAATAGCTATGCCCAGCTCTACTACTCAACACGCTCTTCGTGACGTGTTTCATTCAATTAATTAGTCAGTGTAAACAACCTAAATCACTCCATTGCCCTCGGATAACAAGCCCAAATCTCTCAGTCCTGCTTTCCATATACTAATTCACTTAGCAAATTCTTACTTTTCTTTTGGTCTGAACTTTGATAGCACTTGACTAAATTTTTCTTCTGACACATCTGTCCATGTTATCTTTCCCAAATAGTACTGTAAGAAAAGAAATGTATTCCAATAGATTCTCATCCCACTGTCCACAGTTAGAAAGGGAGAAAATTAGCAGAGAAAGTAGAGATAAAATATCCCCATCAGCACTGATGCCTAAGTTTCCGGAGGCGCATTCTGCTCTTTGGCCACATGGGTTATTTATCTGTTTACATCTGGTGCATATTACATATGTAGACGGCACAGTTCAGCTCTCAAGACTGACTTTGCTTTCACAGTCTAATGCAGCGGTTCTCAACCTGTGGGTCGCGACCCCTTTGGGGGTCGAACGACCCTTTCACAGGGGTCGCCTAAGACATAGCAGTAGCAAAATTACAGTTATGAGGTAGCAACGAAAATAATTTTATGGTTGGGGGTCACCACAACATGAGGAACTGTATTAAAGGGTCGCGGCATTAGGGAGGTTGAGAACCACTGGACTCTAATGTGAGCTATTAAATTACAAGCCCGTGTTCCCATCAAGGCACATATAAGGAACACGGTCAATTCCCACAGGAGGAGTGATGGCATCCAAATGATCAGAAGGACAAGTGCCACTTGTGAACACCACTCTGTGATACCCATGCGACATGAAGGAGGAAATGAAATCTTATTAAAGAAGCCCGTGAAGTTACAATATCTTATGGGTACAACTCTCCTGTTAACATCGCCACCACTAATGTGCTAGGGTTCTTCCAGGGATACAATCAATGTGGCAGTTTCTCTACTGTTTGTAGGCATCTTCTGGGTACAAGCAATGAGGCCACGAAAGGTTTAAACACTGAATTAGCCCTGGCCAGTTTGGCTCAGCAGTTAGAGCATTGGCCTGAGGACCGAAGGGTCTCTGGTTTGATTCCAGTCAAGGGCACATACCTGGGTTGCAGGTTTGACCCCCAGCCCTGGTCAAGGTCATGTGGGAGGAAACCAACTGATGTGTCTCTCTCACATTGATGTCTCTCTCTCTCTCTCTCTCTCCCTCCCTCCCTCCCTTCCATTCTCTTTAACAGATTAATGGAAAAATATCCTCGGGTGAGGATTCACAAAAATAAAAAATAAAATAAAATAAAAGCTGAATTATTCTGTATAGCAAAAAGTGAAGTTGATTCGTAAATTCTATCTGGAAACCGTGCAGGTCTCCCGGCAAGCTGGGAGTCTCCCCCAGTCCCCTCTGATGCAAGAAGGAGCAATGCTGCACACACACTTCCTGAGCAGATCTCCGAGGGCCGCCCTGCTGGCATTTTCCCACACAGCTCATGCAGCGTCAGAGCTGCTCTGCTTGTCTAAGAGGAGCCAGCACGGTGCACCCATCAGTGTTCTTCCATCAACACCGCAAATCGGAGACATGCGCTAGGAAGCGTTCCCACCCACTGCGGTCCCTAAGTAAGTTGCCGCCCGTCTGTTTTTCCATCCCACAGAATGATACGGAAATATTTTAGTCACCACCTTTGCTCAGTATTTTCCTCTGCATCAATGGATTTTTGCAACGGATCCCAGCTTAGGAATAAGGCTAGGACTTTGTCTGTTTTTCTAATCTAACAAATGGTACAAGACATTCCAGACAGCAGCTCAGTGAATGTACATTTTCAGAAATGTTCACATGTGAAAGATTGTGGTAGAAGCAGCTAATTTTTTTTCTTTCTTCTTTTTTATTTTCTTTTTTTGTTAGTCCTCACCCGAGGACATTTTTCCATTGATTTCTAGATAGACTGGAAGGGAGGGAGAGAGAGAGAGAAAGAGAAAGAGAGAGACATCAATTGGTTGCCTCCCACACGACCCCAACCGGGGCCAGGGATCGAATCTGCAACCCAAGTACGTGCCCTTAACCAGGAATTGAACCCGCAACCCCTTGGTCCATGGGCCGATGCTCTAACTGCTGAGCCAAACTGGCCAAGGCAGCAGCTAATTTCTTTAAAGGAAGAAGACAGAACACAGGTAGAAGCAGAAAAGTAATGAGAGAAGGTTGATTTTAGAAAGTATTTTGTCCCTAGACAAGCGTGTTCATTAGACAAAGTCATTTTCCCACTTAAAGAGAATGAGGGCCAATGTCCTAGTTTCTTTAGCATTGCTGACACTCTAGTCAGAGAAAAATGGACCTTGGCTCCGTTCTGGACACTGGGAACTAACTCCATAACGATAACAAGAACTTATCATAAGCCAGAAAATATGCTAAGGACTTTAAAATAAAGTCACACTTAAGCCTTATCACATTATTATCCCTGTTTAATAGTTCAAATAACTGAGGCAGAGTTTTAGTGTCTATCTAGCCCAAGGTGCCACAGCCAAGTGTGCTTACAATAAAACAGGACTTAAACTATGTGAAGTGTACCAAACAGTTCAGGCTACAGTCACTGTGTAGATGTTAATTTGGTAGTTGCAGCTAGGACCATGACCAAAGATGAATCACGCAGCTCTCGTGCGACCTGGAAGTGAAGCTTTGCGTTTGCAGCCAGTTGAGAGCTACCGGTTGCCCTGATGCTTAAAGGCACAGCACAGGGAATAGAAGTTTCAGTGCTCTGTTCAACAGGCAGGAGTGTTCCATCTACCAAAGAACGTATCATGTGTCTACTGCAGAACAGAAAATATGGTTGGGAAAATTAACTGTACAAGGGGAGGGAATAAGGAGAATAAGGGACTGTGCTCTAATTACAGCACACGCTAGCTCAGGGAAGTGGGGCCAGTTAACGAACGTACGACCTCCCCTCCAAACCTGCATGAAATGTACACTACACACCAGAATGAGGCACCCTATTTGAATGAAAGGACTGAACTGCTTAAAGCTGTACCCTGGCAGCGGCCGGTCTCCCTCAGCGAGCTGAGCAGGGGCGTCCCCAGGGACAGGAAGCAAAGCTCTGGGTGCCAGCACCTCTGGCATCCGAGGTCGGTGTTCCTTGGGAGTTCCCTGCGTCATTTATAGTGTGGGGCTAGCAACTGAAAACACAGTAAAAGGCCATCTTGCATTTTTGGGGGGGAAAATGATGAAGTGTTTCATGCACGAGGCAAGAGAGTGCATGACAAAATACAGGAAAAGAACATTCTGCCAGTGTTGGGTATTCGATGGTATGGTGGTAGATTCTCCACCAGGCCACCACACTGCTAGTCCAGGAAGGAGGTACACGGAGCTGAGAGGTCTCACTAAAGGGTGCTTTCCTCTCTGTCTCTGGCACTCCAGGCTCATCAAATCCACTATAAATCATTATGTTATAGTAATTTTCATCTTATATCAACAAAACCTCTAACCCAGAGCCAAATCAAAGCAAAACCCAAACCCGAACAAAAGTGGGAAAAGCTATTTGTTACGTTTCTGTGGGGTTACACCTGCCCCTTTGAGAATAAGTCACAGCAGGCACCTTTCCAAACAGGCCAGATTGGTATTTGAAGTAGTAATCCTATGAATCTTTACATCAAGATCTCACACTGACTAGTCATGGGAAAAAAAAAAATCAGTGTTTTAAAAATAATACAAAAAAGTGAGTTTTTCCGCAAAGAACAAGCTGCCTCCCTGGGACAAACATTTGGATCCAATGCAAATGTTTCTGAGCATCTTTCATTTGAAAACGCCCTGTGTTCATGGAAGCCAGAGTTCTCTCTATAACTTCGTAGTCAGTGGACCCTGGATTTCACGCACATGCATGAATCAGTTTCACATGCAATCTCCTTGGCACTCACTTAACTAAAACCCTATCTCAGTCTTTCTTTGTCCTTCATGAACTTGACATTGAAGAGCTCAGGAAAACAACACTGGGTAAAATTTGTGGAATCGTACTGCAGTAAAACAAGAGTATCCTTGAGACATAAGAGCATCACGTCTATTAACATTTGGGGACTCCAAGTGAACACTACGTTCTTTGTATTGTATTGTTTTTGCAATTAATTTTAAAGCCTAAAACTATTTCAAATTAAGTTTTAAAACATGTGCCAGTTTTAGGCCGCCCACATACAATAAATTTAAAGTATCAGGGAGATATTTAATTAGTAAGAGGAGGGAAGATCACAAAACTGAAATCAACCTCACCTTTTCTGCTTAAATGACGAGCCATTCATTCAGCGGAAGAGGCAAGCAAATTTTGGGAGTAATGTTACAGAGTCTTAAAGTGAGAAGAATGACAGAAAGAGTGTGTAAATACATCTAAAATGCTAACGAAGTGGCATACTCACTGTCCAACCCAGGATGGCTGATGGTCATTAATGAGACGGATTTCGTCAATGTGGAAGAAACGGCTGATGTGCAGTAATTGAATCCCTGCTGTTTTGATCTGTGACATGTCTGTAAAGGAAAAAGAAGTGAAGAAATTCATGCTCTCGTCTTCGCGATGAGCACAAAACTCTACATCCCAGCCCAAGCCAGGGAACCAAGGCAGCGCACAGGGCTAACAGCAGAGGGTCCGCAGTCAGACAGACGTGGACTGGAGCCAGCCCCTGCCTGCCACTTACCAGCTGCTCAACTGAGCCTCAGTTTTCTCATCTGTAAACTGGGGATAATTACAGTATGCATCCTTTACAGGGGTTTCGTATCCCCGACAATACCTAACACTGTTTCAAACTGTGTAAGTGCTTAATTAACATGGGCTGAATGCATGATCAGATAAAATAATTTCACTAGAAATATCAAACTACATCCAGTTCTTGCTCTTTGAAAACCTAAATATCTCTTCTAGAAGTATAGTAATAATATTCTGATCTTAAAGAGGGAGAAACAGAGATGCAAGTAGGAAGGGTTTCAAGATTACAAGCAAAGCAGCCCTATGTCTGGAAAGAAGCCTGAATCTCTTTCATTTCCTCTTCTAAGATCAGACTGCTTCTCTACATGAGGGTGACCGAAACTTGGTAATTTAACTCCCTCAGTAAATTCAGAGGTTTCAGGGCCTTGTAATCCAACCAACTGCAGAAGCTCCTGCGACAATAGCCCTGAAATAGTGTTTACCAGCACGCTTCTGTTGTTTGGAGAGCACATTCTACTCGTGAACGAACTTCAACTGTGATAAATCCCTTCCCTCCGTGGGAGGCTGAAATCCGCCTCCTTCTGACTTGCACGCGGGGGAAGGGAAGCAATCAACCCCCGTTACTAGCATGAACTAACTCCACCCGACTGCACTCAAGACTTCTGATTATTTAGAGCTTGTTTCCTGTGTAACCATGGAGTCTGAGGCTCAGTTGCTATGTTTCCAATACAACTGTGAGGGCTGAAAAATGACCTCAGGGCCAGGCAGAGACTTTCAACAGGAAGTTGGCTACAGGCAACTCGTCCAGATCGGAGATACAGACAGCCTGAATAGTCACTCTGAGAAACCAGAGGTTAGCAGAGTTCCAGAAAGGCGAGGTGCAGCTGAATTCCTTGAGGCCTTCAATTCGATCTTCATTAGGCCTAAATTCTCCTAGGCTTTCACAGGACCACAAGCGACACATTCATTACTACCTCCTGGTGCCAAATTTATATTTGGTCACATCATTGCTATATAGTAGGATGTAATAAAAATTAAATTTCTACACGAAACCTCAGCCACCTTTTCAAAGTACAGGCCGTTTAACATTTTTGCTTGCTTGCTTAATTAGAAAAGTTTTGGGGGTGGGAGGAGGTAGAAGAGGGTAAAGGGGGATAAATAGTGATGGAAGGAGACAACTTAGGCGGTGAACACACAATACTATATATAGATAATATAATTTTATTAACCAATGTCACCCCAATATATTTAACAACAACAAAAAAGAGATGTTTCATTATATTTTTACCTAAAACTCCAGTCATCTATTCAGACAGGTGTTAACCTTTTTTGTTTGTTTAGTTAGAATGTTTCATTTGGCCCGGCCAGTGTGGCTCAGTGGCTGAGCGTCGACCCATGCAACAAGAGGTCGCTGGTTCGATTCCTAGTCAGGGCACCGGTTGTGGACCTGATCCCCAGTGGGGGGCGTGCAGGAGGAAGCCAATCGATGTTTCTATCTCTCTCTCCCTCTTCCTTCCTCTCTCTCTAAACATCAGTGAAGAAAAAAAATAAAAAGAAATGTTTCATTTGCATATGTATCCTGAAATGCTCTCAGAAACTAATCCAAAGTCTCCTTTGCCCAAGAGGAGGAAAGAGGGCTGGGGGGGTGTAGGATGCTGGAAAAGCACATCATTCAAATTCTCAACTCAAAAACTCCCCAAGGGATTGTCAGAAGTGGTAAGAGATAATGAAGGGCTTGAGAAGATGAGAACTTAGAAAAGGTCACTTGATTCGGTAACAAGGAAATCCATGGCCTCCAAGAGAGGACCTTTAAGAGAGGACTTTCAGGAGTGACAGTATGAACATTAAGAGATCATTAGGGGTGAGAATACGACAGCAGGGAGTGTAGATGCTATCTCAAGAATTTGGCAGTGATAGGAGGGAGAGAGAATGAATAGCCCTTTCCTAGACAACGTGCCCTGGCTGGTGTGGCTCAGTTGATTGGGTATTGTCCTGTGCACCAAAAGGTTGCCAGTTCATTTCCTGGTCAGGGCACCTGCCAGGGTTGCAGGCTCCATCCCTGGTACGGGGCATGCAGGAGGCAGCCGCCAATCGATGTTACACTCTCACATCAGTGTTCTCTCTCTCCCTCTCCCTTTCTCTATCTCTAAAAATCAATAAACTATTCTTTAAAAAAAAGAGAGTAAGATTTTTTTTTTCCAGGAAGGAGAAACTTGGGATGTCTATGAAAATTGGGAAATTTAATAATGGTATGTAACACCCTTCAAAACTCATTTTACTATTAGGGTGGTAAAAGAAGTCCTCAGAAAAGAAGGAAAAACAATTTACTATCCTAGGTTCTTAACTAATTTAAAATAAAAGTTGCTTTGATGGAGTATTTAAATCTATGCAGATTACTAATATTCTTTCATGGTATTAAGTGCTAAAAACTTGTTTTGTGCTAGATTGAGGTTATTATGTAATGGGCAAGTAATCGTAGCTGCTAGCTTCAGATGAACATACTACTGCCTTCTTTGTTTCTAGTATAAGGACATAGTTAGGGAAATGAAATTAAGGTTTTCCAAACTAGGATCATATACGCATTTCAACCTTACCTGAAGACCAAACATCCTGTGTTCTCTCTGGCCTGATTCCAGATCCTCTTCTGAAAGTGACACCAAAGAGTCACCTCGCTCGTCACCACTGAAAGGGTGCCTGAGCTCTTTGGTGTTTGCGGAGCTGACTTCCAGGGATGAGGAGGGCTTGTTTCCCACACCAGCTCCTCCAGCCAAGATTTCTAGGCTGAAACTGAACACAGAGCACAAGAGTTAACTCACTCTATTTCCGAGTCTCCGAAAGAAAGAAGGACACAAACAAAGCCCTTTTAGTGCGATCTCTCTTGCTCATATATTATTTCTATGTCAACTAGCAGGCTGTCTACAAAGGCACAGATGAGCACCCCCAACCTTCCCCCTCACAGGTCTTGGTATGCTGAGAAAGAACACACCACTTAGATTTTCTTACCTCAGTCAAGTTCACACGTTGAACCATCTAAGGTCATTTTCTCAGATTTTTTTTCAATATATCATATGGACAGACCATATGCTCTTATTGAGCTTTTATTTATGATTTTTCCCTTGCTCTGTGCACGAATCTAGCTCTGCTAATGCCAAATAATTAAATGGCGCAGAGAAAAAATGAGCATAAGTGACTTTCAGAAGATACACAAGGAGACTCAGACTTGCCCGACTCCATTAAGTGGAACTTTGTAACTTCACGTTCAACTACAGTCTAGTTGAGCTTTGTAACTTCACAGGTACGCATCCACCCTGGGCAACCCAAGTGGTACTTATTAGCATCACTATCTGTGCACACCTGGCCGGACAACAGCTGCTTGAGAGGCTTCCTGAGCATCGTTAGTTGCGGACAGACACACAGGACACCTTAAAGAACAAGAGCTGAAAAGCTACTAAGTCTAAAAGTTCTCATTTTTGGTCCTGATATTGACCAAGGAGGAAGAAAAGGCAAAGTGAGGGTTTTGCATCCAAAATGGGATCCCTGGATTAAAGAATTTTGTGGTTTGCGGAGTAAAAACCTCCTTCGATAAGCAGGTGGCTACAGAGAGAGGTTAGCCTCTATCCTCCTTGGGGTTGGCTGGCCAGAATAACTCACATCTCTTATAACTACAGGGGAAGCTTCTTTAAAACAAACAAGATCTCAAAATATAGCTGTAGCTGGCCATGTCCTCAGCTACGAGCAGATGAGCTGTATTTGAAGGGATACTGAAGCTCTTCCGTTATTTCTGCTCAAACTGTACAGTTAATTGCTACAGACAGTTCACGAATGCCAGTCCAGAAAGGCTTGTATTTGTTTTTTTGTTTCACAAATTACTTACTATGAACTGAAACCATATGCCTCTATTTTTTCTGGTGGGTGAACTAAACAATGGATTTGGTTCTTCTTCTTTCAATATGACAATAGAAATCATGACTATAAGTAATGTTTCTGTAAAAGTCATCTTTAATACCAGGGATAAGTAGACAGGCAAATGAAGAAGAAATCTAGTTTTCTATTGCGAAGGATTTGTAAAGCCTGAGAAAACCAGATCTATGATCACCACAAAACGTAAGCCTGAAAATGTTTTAGTAATTCAATCCGACTGCTTAGTAGAGAGGAGAACACAAAACGAGGAGCCGTCAATTTGGACTCCAAAGTGATTGGTGGGTTTGGTAGCGCAACAGAAGTAAGCACATCTTATGAACTGCCTTGCTTCTGTCATTGTTTTCCTCAGGACGTGGGAATTCCCAGGATCTGGGAATGAGGCAAGATCAAAACAAAGAGAGACGTGTTCTAGCATACCATGGAGACCAGTCTGCAGAAAACACCAAATCTACAGCCCCGGAAGACAAACAGGACACGCCAGGGCACACCATCCGACTGCTGGGCTGGACCCCGTCAACCGGATGAGCGATGCTGACAGCAGAGGCAAAGGGACAGTGTGCTCGCGGACAAAGCAGGCTGCCATGTGCAATCCAGCCACAGAGAAGCCAGTCCAAGCCCAAAGCCCACGTGCCACGTCTTATGACCCCCCTGGGGCGGCTGGACACACAATACCATACCTTCTGTAATTAAAGTCAGCACTCAGGCCAGCAGAGTATTGCACACCAGAGGGACACCAGCTCATACTAGGGATGACATCAGAGACAGAAACAGAATCGGAGGGAGAAAAGAGGAAACAGGGATGAGGTTACTGGGTTTAAAAAGAAAGAACACAGTTACAGACAGATGGATCGATTTGAACATCAAAAAACTAGAAACGCAACATTCATTTAGAAAAAGGCTAGAATAAAACCACGGAATCTTACAAATTTGTTCTACTGATGTTTATCTGGGTAATGCGTTGGAAATGACTATGTGAGCTCTTTAGAGGATAACAAATCCAGTGTGAAACCCAGTTCCTTCTAGAGGACCCTGACAAAGAGCCCACCCACTCGTGGCTTCCTGTGCACGCATCCCCTGGAGGTGTTTCTCCATTACTGGGGACAATCCCTCCGTATATCCCCTCATTCCCACATCTCCCTCACCCCAGCACCCTAAGCCTTAGCTAAAAGGAACAGTGACAGACCACACTGTGGTGGCAGGCTCCCTGAGTCATCAGTTCTCTTCATGTGTTTCTAGTAAGGATCCCTCTAAGCCAGACACTCCATAAGTCTGTCATAATGATGATCCTCAGTCGACTCACATCCACTTTCAAAGCCTCCTCTCCAGGTTCTCATGGTAAAAATACAGCGTAGGGCAATGGCCACCTTTCCTCGCACTTTAATAATGAAGGGATTCATTTCCTTTTTTTAAAAAAGGGATTCTATCATACTCAGAAACTTATCTTTTTAAGTCCATACAAAAATTTAAAAATTCATTTATTTGTTCATCGACTTCCTTGACTCTCTCAGCGCTGATATTTATTCTGAAGCAGCAGGGACAGACAATGTGGAGTTGAAAAGGCTAAATAACTATAACCAGCTAAAAAAATAACCAATTCATAGTATCAGTTACTCTGTAAAGAGAACTGCATCAATAGGTCAAGATTTTTGATTAACAAAAGCTATCATTTAAAAATTAACTGCTACAATTTGGGCCTTAAAGTTCTACAGTGACATGTCTTTGTTTTCAGGAGAAGGACACAAATAAAACCACTCAGCTCCCTCCTGAACCTTGGAAATGGGAAGGCCAGCAGACACCAAAAGCCCACCTATCTTGAATACAGTAACCTTCCCCCTTATCCGCGGTTTTGTTTGCTAAGGTTTCAGCTATCCGGGGTCTAAAAATATTATATGGAGAACTCCAGAAATAAACAAATAATAAGTTTTAAAGTATGTGCCTGTCTGGGTAGTGTGACGAAATTTCACACCATCCCACTCTATCACCCCCGGAGGTGAATCATCCCTCATCCAAGATTCCCCACGCTGCTCTCGTTCCCCGCCTGCTAGTCAATTACTTAGCAGCCGTCTCGACAATCAGACTGACTGTCTAGGTATCACAGTCCTTGTGTTCAAATTACCTTGATTTTACTTAACAATGGCCTCAAAACCCTTCTCACAACTTATAGTATATTGTTATAACTGTTCTATTTTATTAGTTTTTGTAATTACTCTCTTACTGTGCCTAAGTTATAAATTAAACTTTATCATAGGTGTGCACAGGAAAAAACGGTATATATAGGGTTAGGTACTATCCACAGTTTTAGGCATCCATGGAGGGTCTTGGAACACATCCCCTGTGGACAAGGGAGCACCTACTCTACACCTAGTAACTTTCTTTTGTTGACAAATGGGTGTTTTTGAGAGACGAGATGAGGAAATGGTGGGAGAATAAATATAAGCACTACCCCTACAGCTCTTCTAAAAGCAAAAAGCTTTAATATCATTTTAAAATACTTTAAACTGTAAAACATTTTAAATCACATTAAACTAACAGTATAAAGGTCTCAAGTGCAGAAGGAGAAAGTAGAAATACACAGCAGAGCCATGTCTCTGGTCTGGAAAGCGAGATCAGACTGACTTACATAATTCACTTGTGTGTGCAGAAGTAAGCCTTGATATAGTTTTCAAGCACACACGAGACTCAGAAGTCCATTCTTTAAAATTATTACCTTCATTGTAAATCTCCAAATTGTTCATAAAAAGGCATATTATATCTAAATAGCTAACTTCTTATTAAAAACAGAATGTGGTTAAATCAGTAAGTGAATATACTTTGGCCAATTTAAATTACATAAATAATTTTATTATATAAAAGTAATCTCCTTCTACAGATTTAAACATCCCTTTTCTCTCAGAAATGATATGTGAGAGGCTGGGATACAATTTAAGATGAAGAGAATGAAGACAGAAAGAGGGACATGCTTTTCCAAGGACCCAGGAAGTTACAGAAGGTCCCACAGTAGCAGAAAATGCCTCCCACAATTAAGAGTATTTTTTAGAGCATCCTAATGTCCCCAATTCCTGTTTGGGGGGGGTTACATTTAATGGTTCTTGGGCTTTGTTTTCAAATTTAAGACTTTTTAGATAAAAACCAAAACTATCCTTCTCCCCCACCTTTTAATACTTGTTGGACTGTTTCAATTTTACTAGTTAAGGCTTAATACAAAATTTAAAAGTATGCCTCTTCTTCTTCCTACAGAATTAAGGGTGCAACTGTCACTGGAGTGGCCGGGACGCCTATATCTCTGTGCTAACTTGGACGGCATCCAGCAACTTGCTATCTTCCAGGGTCTTCAAGTGAACAGTTTTAATAAGTTGATATTAAAGAGCGTCCAGAGAGAGCCAGACATGTCTTCTAACTTGCTCCCCTGAAGAAAAACTTAACCAGAGTCATGATTATCTGAGACTCATGAGAATATTTATATTTGAGCTCAATTTTGCACTTAACTCTGGGATTAAAGCAAGCAGCCACTTGAAAGACAGTGGGGCCCTGGCTGGTTTGGCTCAGCGGTTGGAGCGTAGGCCTGTGGACCAGAGAGTCCCGAGTTCGGTTCCCACTAGGGGCACAGACCAAAAAAAAGAAGAAAGACAGTGGGAACGATCGGAATTTGCCTGCTTCCCAACGTACACCTTCAGCTAATGTTAAAATACCTCTTTCCAAATGTCTCCCGATGTGAGAAGCTAACAGTAATCTAATAATCATTTCTGGATTTCTAAATGTTTTCCCAAGCAGTGGGAGAAAAGGTCACTAATGACTTCGGAACAATACAACAAAATTCAGCCTTTGAAAAATTGAAAGCAAATCAGTACTTTTTGAGTAGAAATGACTTTTCAGCTTATAAATCAGCCATTTTCAGTTTCAAAATTTTCCCTGACCGAAAATAATTGCGGAATTGAACAGTGCGAGGGCCCCTGAGATCAGCAGGTGCCTCTCGCTCTAAGGAATGACTACACCAACAACGGACAGGCAACTGCCAGGTCACCCAGGAACAAAGACTTTCAGCAAGTTATTAAAGAACGTGTGGAAAATATGTTAGGGCCTTAAGTTAATACTTTCAAATTTTGTATTAAGCACATATTCCTGGTTCTTCACCACCCCCTTCCCTCCTATTTTTTTTTTTGGAAAGAAAGAAAAGGTCCTCTCTAGGGTCCATTAGAGAGGCACAATGTAAACATTTCTTTGAATTCTTCTGGAGAAAGTCGGGGGGACCATATCTATTATCAAAACTTCAGACTCAAGAAACCATTTCATATGGAATGGACATTAGCTATCTATTATTTGCCTGAAGCTGATGTAACATTATTTAAAAACAGCTGTTTAATCATGGAATAAGCAGAAAAATGAGATGCGTGTTAGTATATGCTCAGAGGCGACACGGTTAGTCCAACAAGTTAGTGAACTCTGTACCTTCTCCTATGAATGGGAGGTCTCCTGACCACATCCCCAAGAACTCGCATTGAACTGAAAATGAATGGTGGAAGAGGTCAGTGCTGAGATGAAACAAATGGATACAAACGCATGAAACATACAGACATCACACTGGGAAGAGATACAATCCCCAAAGAGAAAGGGTACCGGAAGCAGGGGAACGAAGCACTGTGGAAGGGAAAAAATATCAGAACCAAAAGGGCCTGACAATTTCTGTGGAAGGCTCCTTTGCTCCCAGGTTCACTGAATTCTAAAACTAAAACGATCGGAAAAAAAGGAAGGCCATTCAAAACATTCTAAAGGTTTTCTTAACACTTGAAATTTCAGGTTACACTGTACGCAGGCAATACCATAAGAGTTCGTCAGACTAATTAAAGTGATTCCTGACTCTCGTTCCGTTATCTCCAGAGGTATCGGGACAGTGGTTCTGGGTAATCCTTAACGCTAAGCTCAAATAGGAGATTCCATGACATTAATAGGTTGAAAATATAAATAACGTAGGTGATAGGGTTCTACTCTTAGATCAGTGAAAAGATCACTATTTAATCTTGAGCAAATCATTTAATCTGAGCTTCAATTTCCTCATCTGACCTACATGATCCATGAAGTCCCATCTAGCTCTGAAATCAAGGCTACGGCAAAGGGATCCTTGGGGGGTGATAAAGGAAAATGGTTTCTACGTCAAATAAACCCTCATTTCTTGACATGATTATCATCTAAGACAAGCATGTTCCTCTGTAAGGATTTTTCCCTACGCCCTTATTTTTTCTATTGGTATGAATGCTTCAAAGACCAAAAAAAAAAAAAAAAAAAAAAAGTACAGCATGAATAAAGATGAAAAGAAAAACTTTTAGACATTGCTGTTTACATAATTTTGGTATTCAAATGTATACAAAAACTATGCAGCAGATAGCAGATAAAGCAAGTCCTTCTTTTTTTAAATATCTGAAGACTCATAATGACCTGTAATTTATTTATTTTTTAAATTTTATTTCTTTTCTTTATTAATTTTAGAGAGAGAGGAAGGGAGAGGGAGAGAGATAGAAACATCGATGAGAGAGAACATCGACTGGCCGCCTCCTGCATGCCCCCCACTGGGGATTGGGCCCACAACCTGGGCATGTGCCCTGACGGGAATCAAACTGACGACCTCTTGGTGCATGGGTCGATGCTCAACCACTGAGCCACACCAGCCGGGCGCAAGTCCTTATTTTTAAGGCAAGCATCCTGAAGTCTCCCCAGGAGAAATATGGAATTACAGAATGAGCACCTGACTAGGAGACCAGAAAGCAGGATTCTATGGACCTTGAGTAGGTGACACAAACTATGTGCACTAGTCCCGTCTGCAAAAATGGGGAGTAATACTGCCTGACTCATGAAGAACATTGGAAAATTACATGAGATAATCTGTTATTAAAGGAGTCTGAAAAGAGAAGCAAGTTAGGAAAGCGTAAGGCATTGCTATGAGCTCCGTGAAGGCAGGGACTTTGTCTCGTTCACTTCTGTGTATCCAAAACCTAGAAATGCTGGCACGTACTGGGTGCACAATATATGTTGGTTCAAAAAAAGGAGGAGTGAGTGATGTCATCAGATTACATGTAAGTATAGCTAGGAAAACAGAGCCACAATATTATAAGGAAGTCAAGAGTTGTTTTTTGTTTTGTTTTTTTTAAAAACACACACAATAACTGCTCTAGTGAGGTTGTTCGTGTGAACTGTTTTAAAACAACTATCAACCTCCCCTCCCTTAGCTGCTTTCCTCATTAAGAAAGTGGCTTTGGAGTAAGCACAAAGGAGGGACATCTGGAATAAAAAAAATAATAATAAAGTATTAAAAATAATAATAAAATATAAAAATAAATAAATAAAACCATGCACTTAAATTCACGTAGGCAGCCAAGGGTCAGAAGCCAAATCCAATTTATCTTCTTACAGACTGCTCCAAACCGAAGGTCTGAAGGTCTGGGACAGGTCACACTTACGACGGTGCCCAAAGACCAGATGACATGTGGGAAAATAGCAGCAGTTTAATGGATAGTCGATGATTCTGATAGTCTCTGAGGATTAAATACTAATGATCGAGACTGTCAAAACTTTCTGCATTAGACACAGAGAGCAATTCCTGAGAAGTGCTTTTAACATTTAGAAGTGTTCAAACTGTAAGATTTCGTGTTTATTTCTTAATTTAAAACTGAGAAACGATTCCCTCCAGTATTTTCTAATCTATGAATTTCATGAACAAATCTAGCCTGAATAAATGTTACCCTTTACTAAACGTCTTCTATGTGACAGACACATTCACTCGGAATGTTGATGGTTACAAATACTCTCGAGGCAGGTAGTTCACAGATGAGAAAATTAAAGCTCAGAGAGGTCCAGTAACTTGCCCAAGGATATCTACACAGAGAGGTCTAGAGCTGGCGTTTGAACAGTGGTTTTCCTGATTCCAAAGCCTATTTTGTTCTTCTACACCACAGTAGAACAAAATCTTTTGCCAATGATAACCCCAAATCAGAAACTTCTCAAAAACAAGCAGAGAGAGATTAAACAAGCAACCTGGCAACTCACCTCCGGTGGTTCATTTCTCCATCGCTGGCTGCATTCTTCCCAGGACCCCAGCTGTGCCTCCGGAAAGGGGACAGCGAGCGCATGGAGCTCCGCAGGGCAGAGCAGTTAGCAGGCACCTCGGTGATGCTGTCCATCTCCTCCTCTTCCATCTCACCTGAGCCCGCAGGTTCGCTCTCACTCTCTCGACCCTCAGCGCCCGCCCCATGGCTGTAGAAGCCATCGAGAGACTGCTGATCTCTGGACCTGTTCAAATTTGATATCTGGGGGAGGGACACGTCACTGCCATGAGACGAATGGCGGTCCAGGGAAGCTGTGTCATCAGTGGAAGAACTGGATCCGGTGATATCACAGACCGACTGCTCTTCCTCGGGCTGGAAAGAGGAGAGAGCACATATGGTTGAGAAGCAGGACCAAGCAGACAGCCTCTGTTATTCCCGATGAGCCAATGGCTTCACGGTGGGTAGGATGGGCAATATCACAATGGGCTTCAAACAGAGATTTCTTTTTGTTTTTCTTTTTTTTTAAAGAGAGAGGAAGCGAGAGGGGAGAGAGAGAGACGTCAATGAGAGAGAACATCGACTGGCCGCCTCCTGCATGCCCCCCACTGGGGATCGGGCCCACAACCTGGGCATGTGCCCTGACCGGGAATCGAACCAGCAACCCTTTGGTGCCTGGGTCGACGCTCAACCACTGAGCCACACCGGCCGGGCCAAACAGAGATTTCCTTTTAAAAACATGATCACAGCTGGGTTCACATAGCCTCCAGTAAAGGATGGTCGAGGGTCTATGCTCTTTCTACCCTCTCACTCGAGGTACTACACTAGACGTACATTAATTTTTCCTTTCTTACAGAGAAAAAAATCTAACTCAGATCAGTTCTTTCAGTCAATACCACCAACTGAAACGAAGGGAACCCTTATGTGTCTGGGTTTCTGCTGCATGAAAATTCCAAATTCAAGTCATACCAGGTTTACTTTTTTTTCACAAGCCTTAACTAAAAACAAGGTTGTCTGCTTGGCTATAAGAATGATGTGAAGTTAGTATTTCAAAAGCAAGTCTGTGATTGTTTTCAGTGGTCTTTTGAAAAAAATGTCAGTTTATGAGCCCACCTAAAGTCTGCCACAAATACCCAAATTCTGGTCACAAATACTTAAATACAAGAAATCTATTCTTTTTTCTCACTTCGTTGAGAGTTGGCTGAGTGTTGTCAGATCAAACTGCACATAAAATAATCAGTCCTGGCAACAGAGTTTCATAAAATGATGAGGGGGGAGAAAAAAAGAATCAGCCTGAAGCTCATAACACTCACCAAAAAGTGGTAACATGTACCAGGAGGCAGACTGAATGGAAATATATGGTTAAGGAAAAAGTTCGTGACAAACACTGCAGGCTGTTAAAGGGACCTCCGTGAGGCCAGTCACCCGAGGGCTGTAGGAAGTGACCTAACGCACATCCACGGTTCACAAGAAAGGATGCTGCAATGGCCTTCCTACAGATTCCAGTTCAGAGAAGGGAGAAGAGGGCTGGAGCCTGGAAAGAAACTTGGGGACAGTGTGACGGTTCGCAGCACGCATGGGCCGGCCGTCTGCCACTCTATGCTTCTTTATAAATCGGTGGCTATTAAAGCAGGTGTTGGGAGATTGAAAGCAAAATAAGAGAAAATAAACGGATTTTAGAGTCAAGTCTAGGCACAAATTTCAATTCTGTTACCAGCTAAGTAATTCTGAGTAAACCTCTTTACCAATCAGAGCCTCTATTTTCTCAGGAGTGTGAGGATAAAACCACCCACCTTACAGGGTTGCTGGGACCATGAAATGAGATCACACATGTGAAAAATTCAATTCAGTACCTAGAGTATAGTAAGTACTTTGTAAATATTAGTCTGTCTCTCTCTTTTTCCGTTCATATGTAAACACCTGGTCTTAACAATACCAGAGGAAATATTTATTGCAAAATCTCTCTTGGTTACAAACTGGGAGAGTGGAACTACAAAGAGGAAGAACCTTCTGGTCTCCAAGAGGCCACTGGACATTCTGGTGAGTGCAGGACGAGGTGAAAAGTAGGGAAGACTTAATTTGAAGAGTAATTATATCTATCTAGTCATCCTGAAAAAACTGCTAAATCTAGCACTGGCCACTGGTATAAAGCACCTTACAAATGCTTTTGGCAGCTTGAAAAGCAGGTAAAATATAGGAAATGCTAATTCTGCATAGCTAGGAATATCATTCAATGTAGTAAGCAGAAATAATGATCATTCTGCAGAGATGGTAACATCCAAGGACCAGGTGTCACGCACTGGGAGGCAGCAAGCATTTCTTAAGACTTCTCAATTTTTAAAAAGCTAACTATAAAAGTTTTCAAACGTACAGAAATGTTTAACAAAACATGTATGTATCCATGACGCCGTTCTGCGATTGTTGACGATTCAAACTTAAAGCTGGGACGCAGAGATATTATCTAATCTATCTCTGACAAAAGCGACTTATTTTCAGAGACAAACACCTCTAGAATGGCATTCCCCAGGGGGTGCTGGTTGGTGGTGGGGGTGGGGGAGACTTTAGAAGTCCTAAGAATGAAAACCTCCAAATCACATGGAAATGACCCTAATTCTGTTTTGTTTTTTAATCCTATTGGTTTCCCTCTTCCTAAATACATTCAAAGAAGGACAGACCTTCCAAGTGTGTGGATGTTCTACTTTACACAATCTCTGGAGGCAACGAGTCCGCTCTGAGTAACAATGAGAGCTCCTTAGATCTTCCCAAGGACCTCCAGAAGACAATGAGCACACAGAAAGGGAGCAAGGTGGAAAAGGGCCAGGGAAGGCCAAACGGACACGAGAGCCGCTCGGACAAAAATGCAAGTGTGTGAAGGTCCATTCACAGAGGCTTAAATACGTCCTGGACCAGAAGCCCAGAGTGTTAAGCCTCCATTCGTCATCATAACTTTGAAACACAGCATCATCACATGGTCCTGGGGACTGTAACCACCCACTAACACGACTGCTCCCGTCACTTCCCCAAGGCCATCATGAACCCTTCACAAAGGTGTCTTCACAGCTGTCACACCGCGCCCCCACCCCCTCGTGCTGAGACAACCACCTGTGGCACAGGACTGAGGGCCATGCCCACCCAGCTGTGGGAAAGCTCTGGTTTTCTTAGCAGAACTCCCTGCAACTAGGTGCAAACACGAGCGAAGGAAAGCATGCCGCCCCCACCCCCGCCCTCTTAGAGGGCCTCAAATTACACGGAAAACACGGGGTGATTCATGTGGATGGGCTTGGCTCTTCAGAGAGAAAGCTTGGGCTCCCTAGCACAGATCTAGAAAGTTCCAATTAAGCAGCTTGACATCACCAAGCTCAACAGTGAGCTTCGGGCCTAAACACATTAATCAGAAATGACTCTGTGGTTAGTTTATACACATGACATCATATCGTCTGAGCTGCGGTCTTTCCTGCCCACTGAAAAATACTCATTGTCATCTGATTTCATTCACTTCCATTTCTTTTGTCTTTCATAGGAGCATTAAAACTTGCATGTAACCCCCCATGATTCTGCAGAAAATAAAGTGGCTAAGGCCTTTTTTCTAAGCCCCGGAAACCTGGAGCTTCCTTCTCTGAAAGGGAACATTGACACTTCTCTCAGATCACATGAGAGCTCGAGCCATGCCATACCTTGGAGAAGACAAGGCTGTCCACTTCTTCACTGGGGGAGTGAAAGAGGTCAGAATCACTCCCGGATTCTCTTTTGAGTCCACCTTGTTTGGGGGCACACTCCCTGACAAGTCCAACATCCAGGAAGTTATCACATTCTGAAAAAGAAAAGTGATTTAATCAGTACTTCTGTAAAAATGCAGTTTCTTTTCATTCTAGCAACCAGACCGGAAGGCACAGGGCTTCACTACAACCGGGATGCCGGTCAGTGGGTTGAGCCTCATAAACCAATGCGAGTTGTTTCACCAGAGGGGCTGGAGCAAAGGCTAAATGACTGTATCAAGAGTTTTCTGAAAGGGAGGGGAAGTGGAGATTGAACTAAATCACCCCCAGTGTCTCTCTGAACTCTTAGAGTCTATCCGTGGACAATAACTGGATGTGTGTGTGTGTGTGTGTGTGTGTGTGCGCGCGCACCACCTTCAGAGATAGTGAGAAGAGGAAGTTGTTCTTATCTGAATTAAGTAATAACTGATCAGTAACAAATTACTTGCCCCGGATTAGCCAGGAATCTTAGAGGAAGGATCAAAGAGGCACCGCACTGGGAATTAGTCATGAATCGCCTGTCAATATAATCACCTTTTCTATTAGTTAGGCATTTGACTTTGTACCAGGGGATGTCCAAAAAATTTTTCTAAAAACAGAGAGGGGTTTGTTTAGTGTCTGTGTGTGGGCGTGGGGTGGGGATTACAATCTTACAGTGAAAATGAACATAGTAAGAGACCATTTCAACACAGAAGTACACAAAGGATACCATAGGAAGTGAGGCCGGACCCACAAATGAACCTGAAAATTTTTCAGATGAAGAAAAAGTGACCTGAGTTTGTTTCAGTCTTGGTGTCTAAACCGTTTCTGAGTGTGCGATCTCAATGGAAAGAGTCCTGCCTGGAAATCGCGGGGATTCTGGATTGTCCCCCCGCCCCCCGTACACACATTTCAGAGAGTCTGTGCTACCTTAGGCCGAGCTGACGGGTGCAATCTTTCTACGTCTTCCCCTTTCCACACTTGGAAAAATAAAAAGCTCCGTTCCACGGCGCAGGGGAAAACAGGGGGCTGGCCAGGAAAAGAAAGGGCTGTCACAGCAACCACGCTGAGCCCCACAGTCCAGCTGGCAGGCTAACAGACCACGTCCAGACTCCAGACTGGAAAACACACCAGCTCAAGACATTCTAATGGAAAAGCCACGGGGAGATCCAGGCTCAGCCCTCTTCGGAACGCCTCACCCAGAGCAGAACTCCCAGCACCGCCGGGACCACAGACCACGTTCAGGGTAAGAGTCTGGGGTGAGGTATAAGGTTGACTATTGAGACGGGAGGAAGAGAAGAGCATGAAAACAGCGAAAAGGGGAAAGGACTTGAAGCCATTATGAAACCTCCACAAACGGGGGGTGGTGGCAAAGCTAACCTACACCCTAGCTGGTAAGTTTTCAAAATGAATAAAATCTTTCCCTTCTGCCTGCATGCCCCCTTCCTAATGAATAAAATAGAGCCGCACATGAAGGTATAAGAACGGGCACTGGCTTTACAGGTAATGATGTGACTTAAATCTAGGTCTGCCTGCTTATTAGCAGAGAGATCCCAGCAATGTCACTAAGTCTCCATTTCCACACCGGTAAAACGGGATGAGGCACGCCTCCCTAAAATAGCAGTAGTGACAGTTAGAAATAATTTATACATACAGCAACCAGAACTCTGCCCTCCGCACACAGCAGGCCTGGGATAAACATGCCTAACGAAGTTAAGGCTTCACTAACCCATAATGTGTGATTCAATGAGCATCTAGTAAGGACATTACTTTGAGGTGGGCCAGACCTGTTTTATGACCCATATATAAATGTCAGTAACTTTTGTGTCCTGAGCCATTAGCTTTTTAACAGCTAGCAAAACATGTACTTTTCAAGATGCTATCTAGTCATTTGGGTATAAAATCATAAGTATGCAAACAAATTATAGTCGGGGCAGGGTAGGGACACACCAGCAGCACTCACTGTGCTTTGCTAAGTCATCCTAATCATAATGCTTATCTTGTATTTATTTATCCAGAATTAAAAAATATTCAAAGTAATTAAAAAAAAATTTTTTTTAATCCTCACCCGAGGACATTCTTGCATTTATCTTCAGATAGAGCAGGAGGGAGAGAGGGAGGAAGAGAGAGAGAGAAACACCGATGTGAGAGAGACACATCGAGTGGTCACCACCCACACAACCCCAACCAGGTCTGGGGACAAACTGCAACCGAGGCACGTGCCCTTAGCGAGAACCGAACCCAGGACTCTCTGGTCCGCGGGCCGACACTCTAACCACTGAGCCAAACCAGCCAGGGCTACAAAGTAATTTTAAAAGATATTCTCTCATTTGGGCTAACACTACTGCTGTCCTGAGCTGCGTTCATGGAGCAAAAGAAGGAAACCTACCTAGAATTCACCAAGAAAACTATGCCTGAGAAAAAACAAAACTCATGTCTGAAATTCAAAAGCATAGTCCAGATCTCGGATTTTGTTAAACTGAAGTTTAAAAAAACAAACAAACAAACAAAAACACACCAAAGGGGCTATGTTCGGGACTGGAGTATGGAGGGGGTCAACAAAATTCAAGATTATGTCCTGGGGAAATGCTCAGGGGTTCAAAATTCATTTCTTTAAACCAGCCAATTAAACTACAGCACTTGGAGAACTGTACGGTGAACATTCAAATTGTGAGAAAACGTCACTCAACCTTCACAGGACAGACAGTTTCATTGCTGGGATGGTTGGGAGTAATTACACTTCTAGAAAAAGCCCCAGACAGTGTGAGGAATAAAATAAGTAGATCTTTTTCAGTAAAAGATTTCAGAGAGCTGGATGGGCAAAGTTTCTGCTGAATCTGTGACCAGGGTCAGTCTTACAACATGTGAGACCTCAAACACAACGACAGCCTATTCATACCCTTTAACCACTTCCTCCATGTGCGACAAAAGTAGAGAAAAACACTTTTCACCTTTGTTTCCAACACATCCTTTGGAGGAAACTCGGAGAGTTGAGAACCAGTAGCAAACCCTCTGGAGGTAGAGGGTTTGAGTTCGTCTTTAAATTTAATACTACGGCAGGACATCTACACCTAAACCGTTTCCAGAAAGCAGGTCATTAAATTTTGGAAAGGTAGTAAGAAGTTTTTTGGGGTAAAATGGACCTACGAGCGCAGAATGCAAGTAGCCAGTGTTCACACGGCAGCTGCAGAGACAGGCGATGGGACTGACAGTTCCTGACCACGGCATTCAGACACCCCCCCCCTCCCGCCCCAGGGAAAAAAGCTGGTAATGCTTTGGAGATCACAGACAACAGAGCACAGAGACATGAGGGAACATGTCTTCGTCACAGTGAATTAGTGGCTAAACCTGGGTGAACTGCTGGGACTTCTAACTAACCACAAGCCGTGTGCTGTGTTATTACCAAGAAAGGGCTGAAGAGCATTTTACCCTCATCGGTTGTTACTAAGACCTCGTGGGTACTTAAGGAAAGACACAATTCCTGACGAAACATCCAAAGTCTATGGTTCTTAATGGTTGGCTGCACCGGAGAGGAACCGAAGGGTCTTTTTAAAAGTTTGATGCCCAGGGCACACCCCCCTGCCCAAGTAAATCAGAATGTCTGGAGGTAGGACCTAGGCATCAGTGTATCTTAACGCTCCCAAGATGCTTTAAAAAAAAACCAACTTTTAATTCTGGAATGTAAAGCTCTTTTTAATTATAGTTGACATAAAATATTATATGAATTTCAAATGTAAAACATTTGAAATTTGTTTTTTGATATTTATATACCTTACGAAGTGATCACCACGAGAAATCGAGCAACCATCTATCACCATACAAAGTTATTGTGGTATTGCTTGAATTCCCTCTGTTGTACATGCCATGCCCATGACTTACTTATGTTATAACTGAGTTTATACCCTTTGATCCCCTTCACCTTTTTGCTCATGCCCCCATCACCCAACCCTGCTGCGACACTTTCAGTGTGTACCACAATTGAGAGCCACAGGGTTAGTCCTTAACATCTATTTATAGATTAAGAAACTTTTATCATATGTTACTGCATAACATGCTAAGGAAGAAGAGGTCTCCAAATCGAACGGTCTGTTATTAGAGTGGGACTGAGGTTCTAGAATATCTGTATTTTGGATGCAGGTATTCTAGCGAATTGGAAGTTGGAAATCCCTGCTTACCTGGGCTCTGCGTGGGAGCCAAGAGAGACGCTGCATCGGGACACGGCTCGATGGTGCACCAGCTTTCTCGGTTTATCTGCAGGAGGAGAGAGCAGACTGCGTTTCAGACAGTGAATCGTGTGGCATGAGTTTCCAGCTGCTACAAGTGTATCTACTGCACCATCACTCCCATCTTTCTCTTAAAACTATATTGCACAGTGGGTGAAATTATTTTAAGAAAAAATACCTTTACACAATACAATCAAGGCAATCCAAACTCAAGAGATTTTTGATGTTAGGCATATAAAAGTTATTTTTATTAAATTTAATATACTTTTAAAAATTACCATTAGAGATTTTAACAGTCCTCTCTCAGTAATTGATAAAACAAGTAGACACAAAATCAGTAAGGATATAGAAAACTTGAAAAACATTATCAACCAATTTGATCTAACAAACACATACAGAGCATTTTCCTCAACAACAGCAGAATACATTCTCTGAGCGCACATGGAAGATAGACCACATTCTGTGGCATAAAACAAGTCTCAAATTTGAGGATTAAAAGCATACAAAGTATGCTCTTTAACTTAAACAGTACCAAATTTTGAAATCAAAACCAAAAAGATATCTGAAAAGAAATACTTAAAAAGTTTTTAAAAATTCTTTTAAAAACCCATGATCAAAGAAGAAATCTTAAGGAAGCATTAATCATTAAATATTAGAAAATATTTTTAATTGAATAAAAATAAAATACCACCTATAAAAATTTGAGATAAAGCTAAAACAGTGCTTAGAGTAAAATTTATATTAAATGCCTATATTCGAAAAAAAGGTTTCAAATCAATAATATAAGCTACCACCTTAAGACAGAAAGAGAACAAATTAACCCACAGCAAATAGAATTTAAAGAAAAAATTTTAAACCAAAGAGCAGATATCAATGCAATAGAAAACAGAGAAACAATAAAATCAAAAAGTGGTTTCCTTGGAAAGATCAATGATATCGGTAAAATTCTAGCTAGACTGAGCAAGAACAAAAGAAAAGTTACAAATTATCAGTATCAGGGACATTATTACAGATCCAACAGACACTGAAGACAACAAAGGAATATTATAAACAACTTTACTGCATATCATTATAACCCAGATTAGAGACCTTTTCCCTAGATGTTTTTGAGGAGCATAAAAAACCCAAAGGTGTATAAACAGGAAAGAAGAATGGCCCTGGGTACATACATGGTAACACACCTGTTCTCTTGTTAGCCTCTTTTCCAAAAGGTGACCTCTAATACTGAGGTTTTGACATTAATAAATTGGTTCTTTTTACTATCAACACTCTTAACCAGCTCTGAGACGAGGCTTGGCAAAAGATTCTGATCGTGAAATTAGGATTAGGAGACAGAAGAGAAAAAAAGAATAGTGTTGAGACCGCGAATAACTTGAGTTTTAAGATAAAAATGAAGATAATGATTATGAACTTTTCTATCCAGATTTTGCCCTGATGGAATCTTTGAGCTATTAGTCTAATATAGGATTGGCAACAGACTGAATGGGTAGGGGAAGGAACAATTCAAGATTATTCACAAATTTTGTGTAGCAAGTAGCTCAAAATGAGGAAAACAGAAACGATGCCATCAAATAACCACATCTTTGGGGAGGGATAAGTTACCAGAACAAGAGTTTCCGGCTGTGACCAGATTCACAAATCTTTAGCTAAAAAAAATACAAAGTTAGTCTTTTGTTCATAGCATCTCCATGACAAGCAGATCACGGACCCTGTAGGTATTCTACACTCAACGTTCTGGTGAGTTATATAGTGCATAAGACACATGGGATAACAACAGTTACTTCAGAAGAAATGCCAGATCCCCTCCCCCATAACGTTATTTTTCATTCCCTGGGACCCCTTGTGATTACATAAACCACACCCACGTTGTATTCCCACAAGTCTGAAAATAGAGTTGTACATATTTTCAGTGCAGAGGGAGCTGGCTTTTGTTTTTGGCAGCGTTTCTGTTACTGTTTATATCTGAACATCCTAATAATACAGCTCATGGTTACACCCAGCCTTCCCAGCCATTGCCCGTATTTACTTCCTCTGCAACTGTCTCAGGAGATCCAGCCGGAGTTCCAAGTCTGAACAAAAGGAAGCAAAAACCCACCATCCGGACATGGAAGCCAACACTGAGTCAGTCTTTTCAGGGAATCAGATCGTAACTGAGCAGATACTGTAGCTGTCTTCGAGCAGATACTGTAGCTCAGCCTCCTTAGCTTTTGTTTGATACAATGTGGAAGCTTAGAGCAAGCAAACTTTTCAAGGATGTATATTTCTCTGGAAAAATAACACTGGAGTTAAAGACAAGCTACTCTTTCTAAGCATTAGCTAATGAGGTCACATGGCCTGCCAAAACATCATGAATAGGGAGGAGTTGGTCTTCTGTAAATACTTAAAGTCAGTGCACACAAAACACTGTTGCAAATCTTTTAACCACTCATCGGAAAATCCGAATTACTAGCTACAAAGTATGCTCTCAATAAATCATCAGTAACACGAGAAAACAGGTACCCAAAATTAGAGTAAAACACGAATGGCCCTTGGACTAGTGTAGATCACCAGTTAATCCTAGATTCTGACCCTCTTCTTTCTGGGATGGTAGTTTTACCAAATATCTGACACTTGCTATCCTCTTGTGTTAAGAATGGTCCCAGGAATGCTTATCATGACTTAGCTCTGACTGCATTAGGCAAAAGCTCCTTCCCTCATTCACCATCTTGGGAGGTCAATACTAGCTTATTGAAGAAGGATGCTGAGAAAAATAGGCATGTAGATACCAAACGGGTTCTGCTAACAATTAAAATGCTTCCATATCCCATTCTGAGCATGTGATTTGTAATCACTAACCACTTATCCTAAGAGCCATATGCAGAGGAGAGAGCAGCCAATGCCATACGGTGAGGAAGAGGAACGTGTATGTGCGTACTTGCACGGGGGCTGAAGGGGTGGATGACAAGGAATATTATCAACTTATGTGTTATTATTTAGAAAAAAATTCATAAAGGAGGTAAGATTTGGGGGGTCTTGGGAGTTGATGATGGGAAGCAAGAGTTGATCTGCAGATAAAGACCAATGTATACAGCCTTAGGGAAATCTTAAGGCCCTGATGCAGAAGAACTACCATGAAACTAACTATACAGACCTGGCAAAGGCGAGATCAGAATGCAGAGTAAACCAACGCAAGTGTGGGTACATAACACGGGTTGGGAATTTTGAAGCGAATCTACACTGGGTTATTAGGATGCCAATGGAAGGGACTAGAGGTGTAAATGTGGAATACCAAAGGACAGGTTCAAAGTCTAAACGTTGTGATTATTGTCATGCTTCATCTCTATGATCTTACACCAACCTTATCAGTACATTAAATCAGTTTATATAACATAAATGCATACTTTCAAATCTTAAAAAGATTGCCTCATTCAATTAACAAATGCTTATTGAGTATTTGATATGAATTAGGGACACTGCTCTGAGTCCTTAGATATAGTTAGTAAACATGAAAAAATGTCAAACTCAGTAGAAAAAGCAAACTTCCACAGAGAAAGTGGACTGAGGACATATACATGATCACCTGAGAACTGAAGCAGCACATATACCCAATACAGTATTTTCAAAGGTACTCATTAAAGACACTGAAATTCAAAATGGAAGGTAATTGGAGAACACTTATGCATAATTTTTAAAAAAGAATTGCAGGGAAAATCTGCTACAAATTGTGTGACAACGTGAAAGTATAAGAGATCGTGAACCTGTGCAAAGTTCACAGAAGGAATTCCTGCCCTGAGAAAGAAGTGACTGACTTCGTATTTTTCCAATATGAAAAATCTGAGATAGAAAAAAAAAAAAAAAATATATATATATATATATATATATATATATATATATATATATATATGCGTATGTATGTGTGTGTGTGGATAGATAGATTGATATGGATATGGATATAGATATAGATACACATATTCATGTAATAAAAGGAATTGGTCGACTCAAAGAGAAGGTCTAGGATAGCAAGAAAAAACATGGACTTCGAAAACAATTAGATCTGGAGTTGCATCCTATCAGCTATTATGTATAAACTAGAAGTCCTTCAGAAAATTACTAATTGAATCTGTCTTTCCATATGTAAAAATCAAATGCCTGTGTCTCATATCCATCTACTTCTCCCACTTCGGACCACAAGACCATTTTCTCGTGCCTGGACTACTACAATGGCAGTCTGACCGACTCCACACTGCCAGCACGGTCCTGTGTAAACTTAAATGGAGAAGCAGTGTAGCCAAACAAAGCGAACTCCTCACCATGGCTGTCAAGACCCTGCTGGTCCAGGTCCCACTTCTGCCTCCAGCCTCCTCTTCCCCTGCCCACTTACTCGGGATTCAGGATGCTCCCGTCACAATGTCCCTCCTACCTCGGGCCTTGCACTTGCTGTTCGTTCTTTCTAGAACACCTCGCCTTGGTATAGCGGGCACAGTCCTATCCTGTAGAGATGAGTTTGTTTGTTTTTTACATATCAGCACCCGTGAAAGATCTCTTTAAAACTGGTCTTCCCGCTATTATTTCCTATACAGCTCTCTTATTTCTGTCCATTCACTTATAAATTCATGCTTTATTTCTCAATTTACTGTCTGTCCTTAAGCAATGTGAGGGTTTTAAAGAACTGTATGCCCCTTGGACTTAGCACTATGCCTGGCATCAAAAATTAATACTGATTAATAGATGCTTCTCAATAATGTCTTTGCTTTGAAGACAAGAAGGTAACATTAACACCAAACTTACCTATCTCATTTAAAACTGAAAATAGGTTGTTTTCCATACTTTTTGTGCATACTTGTTTATTTAAAAATGCCTATTTTCTGAGATGAAGTATTCTCTACGGAAAATCATTATGTAGTAGGCAGGGTGGTATAAACAAATTCTTCTAAAAAACTAATTATATCCTTTATTAGCTGTGACATTATGGGGGGGGGTCACAACTCTGTCACTCAAGTCCTTTACAATCCTCATCATGGCTCAACAGAACCAGGAGCGCTTGGTACGAAAACGGGGGGAAGAGCTGCCACCTGACAGATCTCAGGTGAAACAATGGACAGTTTATAGAAATGTGTTGTTATAAGTGTAAAATTGTATCTATGAGGCCAGTAAGCCTGTGCTGATTTAGCGCCCTCATAAAGGCTTTCATGCCCAGTTAGAACATCGGGTTCTACACATTTTAGCATTTTTTAAATGTATGATAGTCCTATGAAACCCAGACTGAGATTTTCTGTCTCCCCTCCCTCTTTTCCTCTTCTCCTTAGACATGTAAGACATAAAGAGTCAAGCATATAAAGGTCCTAAAAACTAGGCTCTCCTAAACATCTGAGGACAAAAGTTTTAAAACATCAGTGGGATTTCATAAAGGAAATCACATTTCAGAGAAATGAAAATGAATAATATCTTGGAACAAATTCAGAATGCCAACTAACCAACTGCTCTCAGTCTAGGCCTGGGAGTCAAACCACCACCTGACGGCGAGGACAGTGGGACAGTGACACCACTCCGCCACAAGTCGTCACAGCTCCTGTACCAAGCCCCTCGCCCAACGTGCTATTTCACTGGCTCCCGTGTCCACCCTTCTGGGCCTATTATTGGCCTCGATGGACCAGTGTGGAAAGTTAGGGAGCTTCAAGTAATAAACTGAGTTGATAAATCAATAAA
Organism: Tadarida brasiliensis; assembly: GCA_030848825.1. Lineage (NCBI taxonomy): Eukaryota > Metazoa > Chordata > Mammalia > Chiroptera > Molossidae > Tadarida > Tadarida brasiliensis. The sequence continues at coordinate 9,123,797 of CM061279.1, read as the reverse complement.
ATAGCTGCACTATTTCCTTGACCAGGGAAATACATTACCACTTTGCCTAGACTTCCCCAGCTCCATACTCTCCCAAGTTCAGGTACTGAAGCTCTCCCTGGTATCCCTGAAGTACTTGGTAGGCTTCCAATTTCCCGTTTTTGCCAGAAAACTGCTGAACTTCCAACAAACACTCCTTAAGTCATCCAATATTCCCAGACTCCCATCTTATGACTGGTAGAGTCCTTACTAATTTTAGATCCAAGGATGCCTTCTGTGAGCAATTAGCCACCCAGAGTCTCCGCCCCCATCCTGCTTAGATACCTAACACTGAGAAAACAAATGCAGCGATCAACTGAGTCTGAGGCGAAGCCTGAAAAGCAGTCCAACCAAGCCAAAAAGACCACTTTGCTTCTTTAATAAACAAATCGATCGGAGAGCCTTGCAGAGGAAATAAATGTTGTCTAGATTTCCCCTAAAGAGTTGTGAGGGAAGAGAAAGCAGAAACAGCAGAACAGCTCAGACAAAAGGCAGAGCAGAACAGAGACAGGGGCACCCAGAGAGAGACCGTGAGAGAAAGACACCCAGACAGATGGGGGCTGGGGTGGGAAGGGAGGGGGAGGGCATGACAGGGACAGCGGGACAGACGAACATCACAGGAGACAGCAACTCTGAAGATGAATTTCTCCCTCTGAGATTTTCAAGAGTCGGATGTTCTCCTGAGCATAAGAATGCATATAAAGCAAGTACAATGACATTTAAACAGTAAGTGCCTCAATGCTGCCTCTCAAGGCCTGTTGTTTTGTTCAGATATTCCTTTAAAAACCCTAAGGAGGGCGGGAGCGGGGAGGAGGGGGTCAATGGGAGGGAAAAGGGGGGACATCTGTAATACTTAAAAAAAAAAAAAAACCTTAAAATCACGAACCCGATCCCCATCCCACAATGCTCACACACACTTCTCGGCCATTCTCCCAGGGCAGGTGGCCAGGGACCCAGCGATCAGACTCTAGAGGAAAAAGAGCCAGAGCCGGGACTGTACCAGGTGCGGCCCCTTACCTTCAGCAACACTACGTCCACAGTCCTGTCCACCTTGGAGATGTCACACAGGCTGTAGCGCCTCTTGTGCCGTTCATACATTTTGACCAAGTGCAGGAGAGAGGAAACAAAACACAGATGTGCCCACTGTTAACTTGGGGGGCCAGGGCACCCCCACTAGTCCAGAGTTCCAAATTTCTCACAGCGAGCTGGAGGAATTCTGTGCCTTCCAGACTCCTCTCTATATAAGACCCTCAAAGGGTCAAAAAATGAATGAAAAAGAAACCAAGCGGAATCCAACTCCTTGCACTGACTGAGAACTCTCCGACAACTTCAGGGCGCTGGAATCGTGAATTCAGAATTCCTAGTATAAACAATAAATGCCTCCGGATGCTATACTTTCTGCAGATCTCGACGGAAAGAGAAGCACACGTCGTCTCCATCACTGGCGATCACTCCAGTATAAAAATTAAGAAGGAACTGGCTGAGCATAATGGCCGACGCACGTGGAGGAAAAAACCCGAAAAAGGCAATAAAAATCCAGTATGCACTTTGTCAGAAAAAGAGGGGGGAAAAAGGGGAAGACAATTCTATTTCAAACGGATGACATAAAAAAAAAAAAAAAAGTCCCATTAAATTCTGTCTGTCCTTGCTTTAAAAAAATATAAATAAATAAAGCCAAGAAAAATCAACTTTTCTTCATGGGCAAAAAAATAAAAAACAAAAATAAAAATGAGCAGAAGCTTGGAGATTCTGTCTAAAGTAAAGAGCCTTTCCAGTCTGTCTTGCTCACCAGGCAGTCGGGCTTGGTTCTGATATAAGTTGAAAATATGTAATGACAGCAGAGGAAAAGGAGGGGGGAAAAGGCCCCTCCTCCGGCTTTATTCCCTCCCTCTCTCCTAGGGCGCTGGCCCTGCCCAAGCCCAGCCCGGTCCCCCCTTTTTCCTCCTTCGCGAGAACGTCACAACTTGCCCTTTCAGCTCTGTACCAAGAGCCTTGGAGGATTGCAAACCTAATTTAATTGCAGTGGTGGGAACATGATTCACCCATGAAGGAAGAGAAAACAAGGCTTCCTTTTCCAGCCCTCCTTCTCCTCCCCCACCCTCCTCCCCTTCCTCCTCCTCCTCCTCCAACTGTCCCCTATGAAGCAGCCTCGGTCAGCCACGCCCAGATGCAAGGTGTGCTTTGATGTTGGGGCGGTATGGTAATAAAGGGAGGGGGTGTCATCCTGAACACCACAAGTATGTACCACATACTTATCTATTCCACCAAGTACAGAAAATTGCAACTACCCAAGGCTCACACTGTATCTCCTGGCCAAACGCAAACCAATGATTTAACAGGAGGAAAATGTCAGCCAAGTGTTTCCCGGTTGTCTCGCGGACCCAGAAGTGGCTGCAAAGGTGTCCGACAAGGTTTAAAAATCACCGAGTTCAGCTTTTTTTTTTTTTTTTTTTGGTGGGGAGGGGGTGATGAGTGGAAGGGGGCTTTAAAGAAAATTAAAGAGGAAAGGAGTAAAAAAATGAATGGGTGCGTGTGTCAACACTTTTTGTGACTAAGGAAGTCACCTGGCTGGGACTTCTCCCCGTTCAAAGCTCCCATTCACTGAGCCCTGCACAGGGCTGTTACTTCATTTGCCTGTTTTTTTACTATTTGAAACCTCGTCAGACCCCACCCTTTGGAACACTCTCAGGGGCCAAACATATTCCAGAATTCATTCTCTCCCTTCAGACATTCTCTCACTTGGGTTGAAAATGATTCGGGGAGAGAAAGGAGGAAGGGAAGAAACAGGGAAGCAAAGGGGGGAAAGAGTGAAGAAAGAAAGAACAGAAAATAGAGTTTTCTCCCAGAAGCATTAAGCTGCTGGTTTTCCTCAAGTGGCCAGGTGTCCTAGGCTAGACCTGGAGAATGTGAATGAGGGGGTTCAAACGCCACAAAAGAGAGGAAGAAAAGAGACTTAATACCTGCTTTCTGTCGCTACTGCAGACAGAGCTGGAGGTAGGGTTTTTTTCAGGAACTATACGTACTACAAGAGGAAGAGGTCTGATGAGTCACCCTTTCCTCAGGCCAGGCATTCAAGTTGCTAACTAGCTCCAAGGACAGCAAGCAGCTAGAACTCGAGCATGCTCACCTACCTGTTAACACCACGGCTTCAGCTCCAACCCACTCAGCCTTCGATCCCCCATCCCTCACCATTTCATGCAAGTGGGCCGCCTCCCCTTCCCCACGTGTCCCAGTGACCCTTGGCTCTGCAACGTCACCAACACGTACAGTGAAGCAAGGGTGCTTTCGTTACAGTGACTATGGAAACCAGCAGAATCGAGATGATAGGGGAAAGATGAAAAGTTGCAAATAAAACTCGCTCAGGCTTAGCAAGAGTGGGAAACTGGTCAGCAATTTACAAACACTCTGAAACTACATGGTCTAAGGCACAAATCAAAAGATCCTTTAGGTTTTAGTGCATGGAAAATTCATCATTTATCATCTTTTCTGCATGAGCTTTCACTAAGCTGTAATTTAGAACTCTTTCTCCTCCCCATATGAACACAGAGCTGCCTCCCCTCTGTCCTCAATATGGTTTATTCCTCACTGCAGCTTCTTTCTGTTTTAATTAGATTCAAATGTTTCCTGCTTCCAAGGTTCTCAGGCCTCTCTCTAGGGACCAGATGCTTTAATCACAATAAAGCCTTTCTATGCCCAACCTCCTCTATTGACTTAAATGTACATAATCTATACTGATTTAACAGCTATTTTGTGCCTTGCAGAGAAGGCAAACAACATAAATAACAAGGTCTCTGTCCTTGAGAAGTTTATATAATCAGAGAGAAATCTGTTTCAAAGTAATATAATTATGTGAAATGGCCAAGATGACTGCTTTGGGAAATATAGATTAACCTTTTAAATTTCTGACTGTCTGCAGGGTTCATGCTACAGGCTGCAAGTGTAGATTTCTCACTTTTCCTGGACACAGCCATGTATTTAAATGATTCGGAATTGTTCTTACATATTCTGTTCCTTCTTGGAGAACAAATGCTCTGGGTGGGGGAAAAAGAGTCTGTTTTTCTTTCCCCTCTGGTTCTGCTCACCACTCCCCAAAACAAGACAGACTCTGTAGTCCTGTGCTTTTGCCGCTGATGTGACAATTCCAAGTTTTTATCAAAAACATCTGGAACCACTGAACAGTTATTCTGTTACAATTTTGAAACACCACAACCAATCATTTTAAATCCAGACTAGAGCTGAGAGTTAACAAATTTTCATTTTTTGAATGTTTCCCCTTTCCTTTAATTTTGGGAACTTGTAATTATATAATAATCTATATATTACTTCCAACCTCTTAAGGTAGTAGTTCTTTACAAGATTAATTATATCTCCCTTCTCTCTGTGTCCTTCATCCCACTCTCTATCCACAACAAGGGGTCCCAAATTCTTCAACAGAAACAAGCAGTGCTTTTAGTCTGCTCAGACCACAGACCCAACATATGTCCTTAAAATTCCAGAAAATGAAGTATAAAAACATGTTATGCATTGTAATTTAACTAGAGCATTTCTGTTGATGAATTCCATTTTCTACTGGCATATTCAATTACCAGATCTAACACGTTACCCAAATTATTTAACATTCTTACAGGTCTTCCCTGTAAGAATGGCTTACTTGGCCCCCCGCCCCTCGTTAGGCGAGGTTTCTGCATTAGGACGCCACCTAGTGGGTGTGCTGAGGATCCAAACAGAACGCTCAAGGCCAGTAAACAAAACAGCAGCATGTATGTACCTGGGCACTGGTTAAGTGACTCACCAATGATTAATTTCGTCTCTGCAGGGAACACCAGGTAGTAGGGTGAAAATCAGGGTTCTTTCCATTCCAGGGTGTGACATTACCTTCCTTAACAACCTGGGATACTCTGACCCTATGGGCCTAGGTTTCCAAAACTGAAAAAATGAGAGGGTATACACACTGGATCATACCTGAAATTCCTTCCTGATCTGATACTATCAGTCTGAGACAAGAAATCTTTCTCACCTACCATATAGCTTATAGGATGTGGGTAGGTTTACAGGAGAAACAAAGAGGAATTGAGAAATTTGCTCAAAACCTGTTGTAGAAATCACGCAGTAAGTATAGTCTTGCATAATTCTATCTGCCATCTCCACTTTTCACGTGAAATGAGAAGGAAAGGTCTACCACAGCTGACAATTTTCATTAATCTATGATTTCTTTAACTTAAACACTGAGTCACCCAGACTTACACATTTGTTGGTGGCCAAATTTACGAGCATAGAGATGAAACATGGGCTTGCACTTGAGCAATTCCAGTCTGCTCAGAGCACCAGAATGCGGAAAAGATGCTCCTGGCGTGCTCCAGAGGACCAAGAAGAGCATCACTGACACTGGCTGCAATGGCACTGTGTCTGCGCAGGGTTTCCTTTGTCATTTCAGCGTCAGCGTTCAAGCACTGCTGCTCTGGCCCTTCTCTGGCACATCTAGAGGTTCCAAGGAGGTTAAAGGGCTAGAGGAGAAGAGGAAGGCCTGAAGGATGAGCCACCAGCAGCTCTTTCAAACCAGTAGCAGACAGCAGCAAGCAACCCCAACATTGCTTTAACCCTTCACTGCCTTTGCAAGAAGAAACCTGAAGACAAGCTGGGAGTTAACAATGGCACACATGTATTAAGATGAAGAATATAAGAAAAAACAAAGCTTTATAAAGGTCTCTTCCCAAGCGTGCGCTCCTTACAGGAAACAGGTCTCACGGAACAAGCGCACAAATGATAACTTCACTAAAATGACCAACAGCTTGGTGACAATAAAGGAGGGAGGAAAGGGAGACAGCAGAATCAGAACCTCAGTGGGATAAGTAGTGACAGGATAGTTGAATGTCTAGGAAAGGTCTTTTGGGGCAAGAGTTATTCGTAACAACATTTACTGAGTTCTTCCTGTTTGTCAAGTGCCTGCACGTGTACAGTTTCATTTACTCCTCATAAAAAGCTGTAAGGTAAACATAAATATTACTGTCTACAGATGAGTAACAGCACACTCAGAGCTTAAGTCAGCTGTACAAGGTCACACAGCTCAGAAAATGAGTTTGCATTCACCCTGGCTGGTCTGGCTCAGCGGTTAGAGCGTCGGCCCGCAGACCAGAGAGTCCCAGGTTCGGTTCCTGCTAAGGGTACGTACCTCGGTGGCAGCGTGTCCCCGGCCCCGGTTGGGGTCGTGTGGGTGGCAGCCAGTCGATGTTTCTCTCTCTCTCTTCCCCCCTCTCTCCCTCCCACTCTATCTGAAGATAAATGCAAAAATGTCCTCGGGTGAGGATGAAAAAAAAAAAAAGAGTTTGCACTAAACTCAGTTCTATAAATCGGTCTTCCCACTACATGTCTTATTTTGCCACTTCAGAATTCCCCAAAATTAAAAAAAAAGAAAGAAACTATTGTGGAGAACATGTAAATTACAATGTAAGGAAAGAAAATTTTAGAATTAATTACTCATGTCATCAGTATTCTTATGTTTGATTTTCTACAAATGCCAAAGGATAGAGATGTTATTTTTTCAATGAAAATGACAAGTGGTTCTTAATTTTAGAAAATACAAATAGGAAGTGTCATTAAACACACTCAACTTCTTTGTCAATATTTTATCATTTGACATTTTAGGTTTGTTTGTTTTTTTAATAATCTTCACAGGAGGATATGTTTTTACTGAATTTTTTTTTTTTTAGAGAGAGAAACATCGATATGAGAAACACAGATTGGTTGCCTCCCCTAAGGATGAAACCCACAAACCAGGTATGTGCCCTGACCGGAACAGAATCCGCAACCTTTCGGTGTACTGGACCACGCTCCAACATAACCCTAAGGTGACAATTCATTTTTGTTTTGTTTTTAAATATTTTTCCTTTATTGATGTTAGAGAGAGAGGAAGGGAGAGGGAGAGAGAGATAGAAACATCAATGAGAGAGAACATCAATTGGCCGCCTCCTGCATGCCCCCCAATGGGGATCAGGCCCACAACTTGGGCATGTGCCTTGACTGGGAATCAAACCGGTGACCTCTTGGGAGCATGAGTTGACGCTCAACCACTGAGCCACACCGGCTGGGTGACATTTCAGTTTTTAACAGCTTCTCAGTATAGTAACATGTTAACACGGTACTGTCCCTTGGTGCGACTCTAAGTAGATGGTAACAGACACCTTCTTAAGTTTCTCTCCCAGAGTGCCAGAAACGCCCAACAGTGTTTCAGATGACTGATTACATACTCATTTATTACCATAATCATAATCCTAAGACTCTGCCAATGGCTGACCAGATACAGTCACTAAACAACAATGGAAATTTTTGTCAGTGTTAACATACACAAAAGGCAAGGAGCCTGAAAGAATTTCTGACTTTAAAGGCTAGAGGTCCTGGCCAGACATGAAAACCCATGTTCAGAATAACCATACGCCAAGGGAAATCTCATATAAAATGAAAATGTATTACTTGAGGAAATTACTTGACTTCTTTATTTTTTACTTCATGGCAAAAAGAATAGCTCAAATAAACGTAGTCAGACAAGCCAAAGAAATGACTGAGTTTTCCATGGACGATTTCCCTCACCCATCCAGGTGAACAAACACCACCGCACAGGAATGCCCTCCGAGAAACGGACAGGTATAACTTACTCGTTCTTATCAACTGTCCAAAAGGCAAAGGGAAGAGAGAGAAATCATTCAAGAAAAAGAAAAAGAAAGAAACCCATTTTTTTTAACACTGCCGCCAGGTCAAGTTTGACATTCACTCATCCCCCAAAGTAAACCTGTTTCCGTTCATTTAGACACTACTATTTGGAGCTTCTATTTCATCATCTCATTCAAGAATTAATCAATTCAAATTCAATCATTTTATTCAATCTAGTGAGCTGAAAAATGTGAGGAAATACAACATAACTGTGTTTGCCTCAGATTAAATTGTGAGAATTTGTTTTGGAAGAGCTGTTAAGACAAGAATATGTTGAAGACGGGGTGAGGGGGAGAAGCGCCCCTTTACTTAAACACATACAAGCAGAGACGCCCCCTACAATGCACATCACAGGGGGTGAAGGGCTGACCGACTGGACAATGACTCTACTTAGTATAGTGGTTAAGAGGAGGCACTCTGGAACCAAGACTGCCCTGGGCAAGTCACATAACCTTTCTGTTCCTAAGTTTCTCAGCTACAAAATGGGGATTAAAAATAATAGGGGCAACGCCCGGCGGTGTGGCTCAGTGGTTGAGCGTGGACCCATGCACCAAGAGGTCGCCGGTTCGATTCCCGGTCAGGGCACATGCCCAGGTTGTGGGCCCAATCCCCAGTGGGGGGCATGCAGGAGGCGGCCAACCAATGTTCTCTCTCATCGATGTTTCTGTCTCTCTCTCCCTCTCCCTTCCTTTCTCTCTAAAATCAAGAAAGAAAAAAATATTTAAAAAACATAATAATAGAGGCAAATAGTAAAAGAAAAAATGTATGAGGAATAAATGAATTACTACATGTAGTAAATTATTTTGTGTAGTACCTATGGCATAAGTACTATAAGCATACTTGCTGCAATTTTTATTATCATCATTACATTCTTGCCTTATTTTTAAAAAGATATTTAAATCAGTTTATAAGGGTGCATATGAGATAAAACCAAGTAACTGAAATTCTGAAAAAACAAAACACCTTTGCTTTGCTTTGTTCACAGGGAACAGATCACCGTGTTCCCTGTGAAGACAGTTTGTATCATGGGACGAGGAGGCAGAAAGAGGGAAAAGTACGTTTTCTTTTCGCTAAGTGGAGAAGGTAGGTAGCTTCCCCAGAAGCTAAGACTCAAGGAGCCTTGAGCATCCAAGCGCCAAGCTACTTTACGGAGCAGCCACTCTTTAAAAAGGTCAACGTGGATTAGGAACGCAGATGGAAGAGGCAGCCTTGGGAAAAAGAGGAAAATAGCCTCTTCATCTGAGGCAAAGGGAAAGAAGTAATAAAAGCCAGATATTTATAGATTTTTCCTGGCCAATCCCCAAGTGCCTAATTTGAAGCGAACTTCTAGTATCCTGAACAATCACCACCCAGAAGGCTGTGTGACCAGTGTGACCCATCGGGATAAAGAGCATTTATCTGGCTCTTGGACATAACTCTGGGAGAAGAGCCCAGCACCCTGACAGCCTCTTTGTGGTCTTTCCTCTCACCTCTCCTTAGAAAACTCCTCTCCTGCAGTCTACACAAGTCAAATGATTGTGCTCAGACTGGATTTTACACCTGCCTCTATGTCCTTGATCCTGCCCTTGGCACTCCTATGACACGTACAGCATCCATTGGTTATCACAGTTACCTGGGTGTCTGTTGTGCCAGACTCTTGGAGGAAGACATCTCCTACTTCTTTGGATTTCCTACAGGTTCTTGGCCCTAGCACTCAACAAATGGTTCCTGTGTGAATGAATGAACACCATCTCTGTCTGAAAAGAATCTTTCGGGTAGGACAACACATTCTCAGGACTAGATCTAACTGGTGTAGGCAATCTAGATTCAGAAGCTCCTTTATTCATAAATTTAGATAGCCACGGATTTTTGGATATAGACATATACACTAGAGGAAAGGGGCATCTCTATTCTTCTCACTAAAAACGAGTGACATGAGTAAGTCACACCTTGTCAATAAATGGGACATGTCAGAAATTAATCAGCAAGTAGAAGAACTTCTCTGCCTAGTGTGAATGCTTTTTTGAAATACAAATTACGGATTGGGTTGGTTCTCTATGATCACCCACTCTGAAGATCTGTCTAAGTACATATTGATTTTTAGAGTTATATTTTATTTATTCATGATTATCAAAAGACTGATATCCTAGTGCTTTCTGAATATACAAATATCTCTTTCTGGAATTAATGTGAATGTTTTAAACACACACTTTGAAAAAAGAAAACCCTTCCCGGTGAAACTTTAAACATATATATTCTGTGCACAAAATGGTAAATTACAAGTGATCAAGTTTCATGAAAACATTCTGATAATTTATTTAGATGTGTGTGCGCATGTGTGTGCGTGTGTGTGCGTGTGTGTGCTGGGTCAGATGACTGCACAGCACTGACTGGTGGTGAGCTATGTTAAGGACAGTACATCTAACAAATCAGGCAACCCAAGGTAACAGTTTAAGTAACAGTTAAGATCATATCAGGGCCACGCCTGAGCTTCTAGCGTTGAGCCGGACACTCTTGTCCCTCCAACTTGCCCTCTGCGACACTAGTAACATCTTTTTCCACCTCCCCTATAAGGATGCCATAAGAATAAGCACGAGTGGTCTTCAAAGGAGCACAGCATTATTTACTGTCACTTACTGTTATTACCTTTGTTTCATACAAGTAGTTTTCTGGGTCTGAATTCTCTAACTGTTCTATGCCTCCAATTCTCACACGGAGAAGCCTGAAGAAGTTTAATCTGTTCTGTGTCACTACAAAGGCAATTATCCAAACTGTAGACGAACCATCCTTCGTGGTTCAATCCTAAATGCTCAGGTTAGTGGGTTAGCAAAGGAGCTTCCTCTTCTCCACCTGACTTGCGGTTGCAACTCCTACCATACCACCTAAACCAGGTTTTTAAAATCTCAGTCAACAAAACTTAAAAGCGTCAACTATATTTGCTATGAAACTAAGAAATCGGATTTTTAAAAGAAAGGGAACTACTTAAGGTTATCTGTGCCCTCAAGAAGATAAATTAATACAAGGATTAAGTAAATATGTTCTTATGCAAAGTTCACTGAAGTATTACAGAAAACTGTCAACTAACTAGAAGTTCTCCCTGTGTTTCTTCTCTTTCAAGACACTCCCCATGGATCTAACACTATAAACGCCTGTCACGCGTGCGATAACGCGGCAGGTTCCTGTGCCTGCAAACAAGGCAAAGGCAGCGGGGCTCCCGTGCGGTGCTGCTCAGGACCCACGGTTCACGGCACGATCTCACGCCCTGGGCTCCACTGTGGGAAAGGAGAAGAGTACACAGGAGGCGCCCGAGTGGGTGAAGAGTGCAGCGAAGGCCAAGCAGATGTGCGAAGGGCCTTAAGGAATGCGAGAGTGCCCAGGCAGACTCCAGGGATGCATTTCAGGCAGAGAAGACCAAGCAAGTACAACCGTGGACTGAAATGGAAACAAGGAATCGCGTGTGGGTGGCAGCTGGGCCGTAGACTGGACCAGAGTAGCTGATGGATGAGGCCGTACACATAACCTCAGGAGCCATACAGTCCATGTATGTATGCCACACCAGGAAGTTTAAACACTAAAGCGCTATTTCATTTGCTTTTAGCAAGAATCTGTAACATGAGATAAAGCAGTGGTTCTCAAGGTATGGTCTGCAGAACCTTAGGGTCCCAGAGACCTTTTTAGAGCATCTGTGAGGTCAAAACTATTTTGATAGTAATGCTAAGATGTTACTTGCCTTTTCTGCTATGTGGACTTTTGCTGTGATGGTCCTTAGCATGAATTAAGTAGTATCAATGTGAAACAGTAATCATATTCTCCACTGCCATACGCTCACAGTTTAAAACAAAAACATTTTCACAGAGAATGTCTTTGATGAAGCTGTAAAGGCTAATGTCATTAAATTTCAATGTTTAGATTCACGTGTTTAATATTCTGTGTAACAAATGGGAAGTATAGATAAAATACTTCTGCACACAAGGATGATGGTTACCTTGGGGAAAACCACTTGAGCAACTGTTTCAAGTTGTGAGCTGAGCTAGCCACTTTTCCACGGAACAACATGTTACTTGAAAGAAGGAGTGACCAACAAATGATGCTTATTCAGAACTTGGGTATCATCTTGAAAACGAACAAAGTGAACCTGTTAAGAGAAAAACTGGCTCTACTTATCACTGGTGATACAATGTAGACTTTCAAGTGAAAAGGAGAATTTCAGAAAACTTGTATCTGCCACTGTGAACTTGTCAATTTACCCATACAATAAAGATATTTTTGATGAGATTGGTGGTGATATTAACAAATGAGATTTTCTGATATTGTAGAATTTTTAAAAATTCAACATTTGGAAGAGCCGGATTACTCAATCAATATTTTCTAAATGATTGATGCATGATGTTAGAAAATCATGCATGGATAAAAGATCCAGTCAAAATACAAGACAGACCACTGGATTTCAAGGTACTACAGCACAAAAAGGTCAATGATATGATTTCAGATTCCACATGGCAAATAACTTTTAAGAACCTACTACTTATCAATTCTGATCTAGTTATCAAATAAGAACATCACAATTATCTGAGAAAACTATTAAAATATTCCTCCCTTTTCCAAGCATAGACGCTGTGTTAGCCTGGAGTTTCTTTATCCACGTTAGCCAAAACAACATATTGCAACAGGTTGAATCCATAAGAGCTGTAAGAATCTATTTTCTGTTAAGCCAGAAATAAGACTAAAACAATGCCACTCTTCTAATTTTGTTATGAAAAAGTAGTGTTTCATAAAAAAATGCTTCTTATATTAAGAAGTAATGGGTTTATTATTGTTTTTATAAATGAATTAATATTTTTTAATGTCTCAGTTTCAATTTCTAATGTGGTACATATTTATAGGTACAACCCACATAAACAAAAGTTGTCTGGAATACCTAATAATTTTTAAGTCTAAAGGGATCTGGAGACCAAAAAGTCTGAGAACTGCTGGGTTATTAGGTAGAAGGAGATTAATGGTCAGGACACCAATGAATCCAGGTGAGAGATAATGCAGGCATGAACACGCTAAATCAGAGTTTCAATTCAAAAATTAAATTTGACAGAAAAAAACTTGGGGGAGAGAAGAGAGGAGAGGAAGGCAACTGGATCTGGGATGAAAACTTTCTAGCTTAAGAGACTGTATGTATATATGCCTTTAGTTATATATGAGGTGAGGCCCAAATAATTTCATAATATTTTGAATGAAGCTGATGAATTAAAAGTAACTACAGCAGCAATGAAAGCAGTGCTGGTTTTCTGACGAGTGAATAAAATTCTTCAGAAAAAGACTATTTGTGTGATCTATGTGCAAATGAATTTAGCTGAAAAGCACTTCCTAAGAGATCATAGGGCTGAATATGTCCCATTGCATTTGTTATTATTTTCAAAAAGCCTTTTCTCTTTATTGATTTGAGAGAGGAAGGGAGAGGAAGAGACAGAAACATTGATGAGAGAGAACATCGATGGGCTGCCTCCTGCATGCCCCCCACTGGGGATTGGGCCTACAACCTGGGCATGTGCCCTGACCGGGAATTGAACCAGTGACCTCTAAGTGTATGGGTTGATGCTCAACCACTGAGCCACACTGGCTGGGTCCATTCGATTAAAAAAAATTTTTTTTTGTTTTGTTAATCTGCACCAAGGATATTTTCCCTTTGATTTTTTCTTTTTTTCAAGATAGAGTGGAAGGGAGGGGAGGAAAAGAGGAAGGGAGGGAGGAGGAAACATCAATGTGAGAGCGACACATCAACTGGCTGCCTCTTGCATGACCCCAAGGGCTGGAGACAGAACCTGAAGCCCCTCAGTCCCAGGGCCTGGCAGAGGCTCTAACCGCAGAGCCAAACCGGCCAGGGCCGTCCCATTCCATTTTTGAGACACTGGGGCAAATGACCAGCAGGTAAACCGACATGAGTACTGGCAGGACCAGTGCCAACTGAAGCAATCTTCATCCCCTAACAGTCAACGACAGCCACAGTGGTATTTCCGAGACATCACGCGGAGGAAAAACTTTGTTCAATGTTTAGTAAGCCAGCCAAGCGCAGATACTTTAGAAATAGTCTAGCACAGATTTCCACATCAAAGCTCCAGCACTGAAGGTTTTACATCCAGCACCTGCAAACGCTGCCATTCCAAAAAGATTCCCTTGTTCAAGGGTCCGTGGAGAGGAACAGGCTCTGATCTAATTATAAGATGGTCTTCCTCCTGGGGCAGGGAATATAGGGACTCACGAGCCACAATCCTCAGGAATGGAAGTTAAAAAAAACCTGGTAGCAGACTTCACACACTTTTCTCTCCCTGTCACAGCTGAGTTCTTTCTCAGCTCAGCTACTCCTTGTGGTCATCAAAATATAAACGCTGTGGGGGTGGGGGCGTGGAAAAGAATACATCCTTTTTAAGAGGTCGCCTTGTTAAATTGCAAAAATCAATGACATGCATTTGTGAAATGTTTTAATTACTATTTGTTTATCACAACAATTTCCTCAAGGAACATTTGTTTTGTGAAAGTGAATGTCAATATTTCAAGTCCTGCCTTTTACATTAAGAATGGCCCGGCAGTGTCTCCACTTAGTGGCAGCTGTTGACATTTTCTGAGTAGCTGTGCGTATTTAAAAGCAAGAGGCTTGCTTTTACAAATATTTGACAATTTCCTCTTTTCAACTTACATGTACATTTGTGTAATTATCTCCTTCCATTACACTAAATTGGTTATGTGATCAAATCCTTTTCAGAGGAAGAAGAGTCAACTAGCCCTTTCTTCTTCTTTGATTAAAATCTCACTTGATATTCCCATCTTGCCCACTCCACGCTGGGCAATGCGTTAAGAGGAAGACATATGAACAACTGCTAGAAGAATCAGACAGCTTGGCTCTACCACAGCTGCTGCATTTCATGCGTCAGAGCTTGGCCGGGTCAATTACAGATGCTAAGAGACTTATGTTCAGTTACCCTTCTGCTTCCCCAACCCAGCACGGTGAAGCTCTCCGTCTTCCCTTTCCTTTTTGGTACCTCCCTCCTTCCTGCTCCAAGCTCCCATTACCTAGAGTTTTTAAGGAGGAAGGATCAAGGCAACCTTTCACATCAGTCAAGTTCAGGGCACTTAAAAAATGGCCGGTATTAGATAACCCCTAGAGGGAGCGGAGTCTAGGCTTTAAGAAACAACAAGATTGATTCAGAGATCACATTCTTAAAAGGGCAGGCATTACTTTGTCTTCTATTTAACCCCCATTCCTTCCCAGAGAGCCGTGCCAAGAAACAGACGCGTGGCAATGCAGACACTGTCCCTATTAGGAATAAAACGGAGATAAGAAAACTTAAGCACTGATGGGCTCACCACCCCTCCTCTCTTCCAGGGACAGTGCGCAGGTACAGATATATTGTGCCTACGACACTAAGCAGTAGACGGCAATCATCTGAATTCGCCAGGGACCAGCATCTCCTAAGAACCACCACGGGCTTCAGAGAAGCCTGGGGGATTCTGGGGGTTGGAACGTGCCAATGACAGCTGTTTCTCAAAGTCTACCGGACACAGTCTTTTGACTTAAAAAGCAGACCTAAGAGCACTGTCCACATTATAGATATGCCAATCTTTAAACAATACGCCTTCTCACAGCTTTGGGTACTCCGTTTAATAGGTTTAGCTGCAACAGCAACTGCGTTCAAGTTCCACGTTGAGAAAGCCAGGATCTAAGCCCTCTCCCTGAGTCAGAGGCAAGAACGGTCTCAGACAAGGGAAAACAATCCGCTGAGCCTGACGTGAAGCAGACACAGCACCAGGTCTCAGCACTAACGAGGGAGGAGGGCCAGAGCTCTGTTTTCCTCCTTCAGATCATCCCATTAGGGACACCTAATGACTCCTAGGAAGGAACACAGCCTATTGTGTTGTGTGTGTACGATGGCGATAGGGACAAGAGCCGCTCCATGGCAACACAATCATGAGGCATGCATCACTTTCTGGAAATGGAAGAAAAAGATCAACTTCCTATTTTAAGGCCAGCAATGCTATCAACAGGGAAAAATCCCTTGAGTGGAATATTTAGTATTCCACTTAATGCCTGATGGTACAATGCCACCAAAAGTAAACAGCAGAAAGAACACTGGTGGAGATAGGCCTGAACAATAGGTAATTCCGCTCGAGGTCCCGGTTCATTACTTTGTCCCTGTTTTTTTATTATTATTATTTTTTAATCCTCACCCGAGGATATTTTTCTTAAATTTTTTAAAAAAATTTTCTTTATTGATATTAGAGAGAGAGAGGTCTTGATTTTTTGAATCTGACACCAAAAGCAAAGCCAAACAAACCCCCAAGTAACAACAACAAAAGAAGCAAGTGGGACTACATCAAACTAAAAAGGTTTTGCACAGCACAGGAAAGCATCAATAAAATGAATGGGAAAAAATAATTGCAAATCATATATCTAATATGGGGCTAATATCCAACACATATGAAGAACTCATAAAACTCACCAAACAGTCTGATTAAAAAAATAAGCAGAAGATGTAAACAGACATTTTCCCAAAGACGACATGCAGATGGCCAATAGGTACATGGAAAGATGCTCTATATTATCAGTCATCAGGGAAATGCAAACCAAAAAGTGTTGGAGAGGACGGAGAGAAAAGGGACCCCTGTGCACTGTTAGTAGGAATAAGAATTGGTACAGCTACTGTGGGAAACAGAAGGGAGGTGGTTCCTCAGAAAATTAAAAATAGAATGACCTTGCCCTGGCTGGTCTGGCTCAGCGGTTAGAGTGTCGGCCTGCAGACCAAAGGGTCAAAGTCTCAGTTCCTGGTCAAGGGCATGTACCTGGGTTGCAGGTTCCATCCCCAGCCCCAGTTGGGGTCATGCGGGAGGCAACCAATGGACGTGTCTTTTTTACACCGATGTTTCTCTCTCTCTCTCTCTCTCTGTCCCTCCCTTCCTCCCTCCCTTCCACTCTCTCTAAAAATCAATGGAAAAATATCCTCAGATGAGAATTAACCAAAAGTAAATCAATAAATAAAACAGAATGACCATATGACTCAGCAATTCCACTTCTGAGTATTTATCCAAAGATAAAAAAAACACTAACTTAAAAAGAAATGCACCCCGCCCAGCAGGTGTGGCTCAGTGGATGGAGTGTTGTCCCATGGACTAGGAGATCCCAGTTCGATTCCCAGTCAGGGCACGTGTCTGGGTTTCAGGCTCGATCCCCAGTAGGGGGTGTGCAGGAGGCAGCCGATGAATGTTTCTCTCTCACACTGATGTTTCTATCTCTCTCTCCCTAAAAAATCAATAACATATATATATTTTTTAAATGAACAAAAGTGAAATGAGTAGTGTAAAAAATGGGTGAAAAGAGTGGAAAGAATCAGATTTGTTTCTTTTGTTCCAAAAGGAGGAAAAAAGGTACATATACCCCACCAAAATGGACCTATGACCTACAATTAAGCAGTTCTATGAAAGAAAAATGAGATTATTAATATAATTTAAGACTCTAGTTAAAAAAAAAAAAAAAAAAACCCTTGGGAAATGTTCATTAAAAAGTGCTTAGTTACAAATCTGGCTATTAAAGAAAGTATGATTTTAAAAGTCCCACGTGATTGTCCTTTTGGTCCAACACATAAGATATACACCCCAACATTTATTAATTTATTCCAATCATTTTACACTGATCAAGACTTAAGATCTACCAGGAACTTTAGAGATTACCGCTATCAAAGGAGAAAAAAGAGACTCGAGAAAGTAAATAGCTCAAGGTCGCTTACAAATATATAGCCAGATAATTAAATTACACCTTTCCATATGTCACATTACCGACGGATATTTTTACACTGGGGTTACAGTTTTTCTGCTTGTGGCTTTACGACGTGGGGTTCCTGTCTGAGGCACTTCTGTTTTGCAACTATCTGCTCTAGAAGAACACGTCCAGAAATTTCCTGGAAACTCCATTTCGGAGGAGACAAGGAGTATTTACAAAAAATGTGTATGAAAAAGCTGAGGAGTAAGTTTCCCTGTGGTTGAAATTAGCTCTAGCTTTGGACCCAAAATGAGTAATTAGGGGGGAGTCTTATTGGCAACTCACAGAGAGGCCAATTTGCCTTCTCCTAGGTAACACACACCACAAAACTATACATGTAAATATGACATCTTTAAAGGGACAGGGTTTTTTTGTTTGTTTGTTTTATTTTGAAAACTGTTAAATAAGAGGGTAGAATGTGTAAGCCACTTTGGACAGCAGTGCTGTGGCCTATCGAGTTAGCTACCAAATGGCCCGAGAACTGCTATGTTTTCCTCGGGCACCTGAGCGTGAGGAGACACGTGACCCAGACTCTTGGACAAGGGATGGAAATGCAAGCTCGCCCCCTTGAGACAAGAGAAAGAAAACATAGTGTTTGTTCCACTGAAAATAATAAAAATGTAGAGAGAATTAAGGAGATAGTAACCAGAAACTGTCCACCCTGTACTTACCACAACCTTGAAGAGACAAATATTAATATTCTTGTAAAAATAAATAAGAGCGGAAACTCGGTTACTTTGATGTTTGGCTGTGTAGCGATAAAAAGGGGGAGAGGGTTCTGACTTAAGATGCTTTCGTGATTGCAGAGCAGGCTTTTTAGATGAAGGGCAGACTTTCCCAGTAACCTAATACTCACTCAACATATGGGACTTTAGAGTTGTGTTTGAACATATTTGCTCCTGAGTATTTGGCTGCTAGGACCATGGACATCCTGACAAGATGTACCAGCTTACTGAATTAACTGTTCCATATGGCTAATAAGTTTATGGCATAAGCATTTGGGAAAGGAGTCATTATAGAGATACCGCAATGAACGGATACCCCAGGGAAGCAAGTTCCTTCGGATGAACTTGGCCACATACTGAAGAGAAGATTCTCACAAGGTGTGGAGCAGGCTGGTCTGCGGCAGGGGGCAGGGAAGCAGGAGTCAGAAGTCTTTCCTGGCCACCACAGAACATGGTCTCAAGGTGAATGAGCCACAAAGGCTTCTACTCTGGACTAAAGGATTCAATGTCATCTCTGTACTTAGTCATAATTATTCTTTAGAAAATAAAAGGCAGATCTGGAAAATCTTAATAGTTTCTGCACCAAAAACAAACTCTCTGGACAAAACACCATCGTGGTGGTATTTCACTGAAGCTAAACAGATTATAATAAAAACATGAGACTTATTTAAAAGTGAATCAGCTTTGGTCCTCAAACAGCCCATGGAATTTCTCCAATTGTCCCTAAAAGCACAGGAGGACAATGTAATAGCTTTAGAATCTTGTCTGTGTAAGCATCAATCAGGGGTACTTGTTTAAAATGCTGAAACCCATCCAAGTGAACTGGATTCCCCAGGATCTCTTCTTGAAACCACAGTCTGTATAGTGGAATCATTAGTAACACAGACACGAGGTTCTAGTCTAGTTTACAGAGTTAACTAGTGAAATGAGGCAAGTCACTACACCGTGCTGAATTCATTTCTTCTCCTTTAAAGTAAAGGTGTTGAATTTCAGATACTCTTTAAGGTTCATTAAAATTCTAAATGTCTCAAAGGTAAAACAAACTCCAAGTCTCCTAGCTTAAATTAAGGTCTGATGCTATTCTTGCAGGTTTTATAATGATGTTCAAGAAGCAGAAACTGAGTCTGGACTGTTTCAGGAACACCATATGCCACGGGTTACTTAAATAAGTAAAGAGAATACTGGGATCTGAAGTTACGAAACTAACTGATGATGATAATGCTAAGCTGTACTTACTCAGTGCCAGCCTCTAAGTCCCTGATATATATTAACTCGTTGAGAGGGAAAGAGAAGAGAACAAAGGCAATCTGAGACTCTGGAAAGCAGTGAAGTATGTAAGCGGGGATAATGCTGAATATTACATTGTAACTTAATATTAAAGCTTTGGTAATACTTAATAACAAACCACAACCATGAAATGCTGATAAAAGGCCTAATGGGAATGGACCATAGTGTGTGTGACTAAATGACCTGGCCTCCCAAACTGTGAACAACTCTCAACCCAGTGAAGAAATAGCTGTTAGGACCGTCTACGGAGAACCTGCAGCAGTTACGGCATAAAAGTGTTTTCTCTGAGAACATAAGAAAGCATTAATCTTGATATTGCCTAACTACTTCATGAATCATGATTTTAAGCATTATTAACCTCTGAAGTGAGAGCTTATGTACAGCACATGTGAAGTAGGTTAAGGAATGAAAAAAATCACTCTGCAGTTGGAATGACAGATCTCAGACCACTGGACTAAAGAAAACAGGAACCCAACTGTACTTTTCTTTAAATACTTGGTAGTGCCACACTTGACAGAGGTCCCTATGCGCTGACAATAAATATGTTTAGAGAAGGTTACCAAACAGGAAGACTTCTAAAAGAATTTAATAGTTTATTTACGTCTACAAGAAAACTGCCGTAAATGCATCACTGTTCTAGGTTTTCAAGAAAGTAGCAAAGCAAAGATACACAGATTCTTCCTGTTTTACCTTTAGAAGCAAATGATTCAGTGAAACAATGATTCAATGAAGCAATGACTGGCCTGTTCCCAAGGCCAACACAGGGATTGAGCATGCGTCAGAAAGATCGGATTAAATAATATTAAACAAACGCCACTCCACCCTCAGCTACAACCACGAGCTCGAGTAACCCCTTTCAGACTGCAAACACAGGTTTCAGAAGTTTAAAGCTAGAAGATAAACAGAGATGAGGACACTGACCTGGGAGAAGCTAAGTCAAAAAGCTAGTTCAGAGAGACACAGAACTGGAACGCTCTGCCTCCCAGCTTGCAGTTAATAACTACAGCCCTCACCACAAAACCAATACAACAACTTAGAAAACAGGTCCACTTGCTTTTTCTTTCTTTTCCTCCATTGATGCACAGTATTCTCTAGGCCAGGGGCCCACTGCCTGTTTTTGTACAGCCTATGACAAAACCTAAAAGTAGATTGTAGCTTTTTACATGACAAAAAAAAATTATGGAAAAAGGGTATTTCATAACATGTGAATGTCAGATGAAATTCAAATTTTAGTGTCTATAAATAAAGTTCTACTGGAACACAATCACACTCTTGTTTACATACAGCCTATGGCGGCTTTCACGTTGTATCAGCCAAGTTAACTGGTTGTAACAGAGACTCTATGCCCCAAAAAGCCTAAAATATTTACTGTCTGTCCTTTACAAAGAGCTGGCGAACTTCTGTTTCCGGACCTAGTGAAAACCTACACAGAGAATATGGCGTAAGAAGAAGTTACCTGGGGGAAAAGAGAAAATGGAACAGAGGAACAAACCAAAGCGTGTGTCCATGCTCTATCCTTTCCAGACACAGCAAAAGCAAGTCTGGCCGAGCAACAGGCAGGAGAGGTAACTGGTCAGATTTCACATCATTACAAAACGCTGTGAACACAAAACACCTCCACCACTTAGACCTGACAATCTTCAAGAACTAAAAATTCCCGTAACATATGTTTCCTCCAACTATATAAAGTGGCAGCTACCACAAAGCGTGAGGCACAGGTACCCACCCCCCAAATCAACAGATTACATGGTTCTAACCTTAGAATATATCCACTAGTCTCAGAGTCAAGAGGACAATTCCCTGTTGTGTAAATCCTAGGTTAGAAATCCACCTCCTCGCTCTCATCCTAGCTGGGCCCGATCTTGAGCTGGTCACGTCACTCTCTGAGCATCTAATCCTTGTATCTATGAAATGAGGCATGTTGGCTAACCGGAGGAATATTACCTTCTCCAGGCCTAAAACTAGAGGAAAACAGAGAACAGGAAAGCGATGAGGGACTTTCTTTTTCAAGAAGGTTTTGTTCTCGTCTTTGTAACAGACAAGATGTAATTACGATAGGTATCTCTCCTTGGAAAGCAGAGTCTGTGGCTGAGCATCAGGCTGTATCCCATGACACCAACCACTGCCATGTTACAATGGAACCTGAAAAGCAGAGGCATTTGAATTCAAGGATATGAGCTTGTCCCTTGTCTTTTTTTAGGGGCTTCTGGAAACAAAGACACACGTACCCATGCAGGGCGTGTTCTCTTTTCTTTCCCCAGAGGCAAAAGCAACATTTGTCTGAATAATGCCTGCCATACAAGTAGCCACCCAGGCATTAGTCATGAACATTATCTGTAAGGAGTGGGTTAGAACAGTCAGCACCTCCCTACCGATGCGCTCCAATCAAATGAGGCTTGTTTATCAGAGTTCATACACTGGAAACAGTTTGGGAGGGTACAGTGCTGTTTACCTACCAGTGTGACTATAAGAAAATCTACCACTTAGCCCTCTGCAGAACGGAAACAGGGCACCATCCAGTCCAGACAAGGAAGACTGATTTTCTGAGAAGCAGTGTGATTTAGTTCAGTCACCTGACTTGGAGATTCCAAAAGTTTTTGTTTTTTTAAACCAACATGGAATCTAAAGTTGAAAGCAGTGTTTCTCCCTACAGGTTAAAGTTCCCTAGTTTAAAAGTTCATAGCTTTAAAAAAGAAGAAAAACATTTAAAAACGTACTGAATATTAACTGTAGAAGTGCCATATGATCCAACAAACCCACTGTGAAACATGTCCACACAGACTTGCATACAAGTGTTCACAACAGGATTCTTCACAATGGCCGAAAACAATCCAAATGTACGACACAATGTGGCATAGCTATAGAATGGAATATTACTTAACAACATAAAGAAATGAAATACTGATCAATGTTACAACATGAGTGAACCCGGAAACACTACGCTAAGTGAAATAGACCAGTCACAAAAGACCACATACTGAATAATTCCATTTATACGCAATTCTAGAATGGGCAAATCCATAAAGACAAAGAGAAGATTAGAGACCACCAGGAGCTAGGGGGGTAGGACAGGTGGACTGCTAATAAATGGGGGGTTTCTTTTGTGGGGTGATGATACTGTTCTAAAATTAGACTGATGGCAGTTGCACGACTCTGTGCATCTATTAAAAACTACTAACTGTGCTAGTGGGAACACACTCTGGTGCAGCCACTATGGAAAACACTATGGTGTTTCCTAAAAAAATTAAAAATGGAACTGCCATCTGACCTAGTGATCCCACTTCTAGGAATATATCCGAAGAAGCCTGAAACACCCATCAGAAAGAATATATGCACCCCTATGTTCATAGCAGCACTATTTACAACAGCCAAGGTCTGGAAACAGCCCAAGTGTCCATCAGTAGATGAGTGGATAAAAAAGCTGTGGTACATTTACACAGTGGTCTCCTACCCCTCTAGATGACATGGAGGGACCTGGAGAGCATTATGTTAAGCAAAATAAGCCAGTCAGAGAACAACAAGTATCACATGATCTCACTTATTTGTGGAATGAACAAAATAAGCTGACAAATAAAATAGATCCAGACACATGGAAGTAGGGAACAGACTGACAGGGTGGAAGAGATAAACCAAAGAACTTACATGCATATATACATAACCAATGGACACAGACAACAGTGAGGTGAAGGGGGGTGTTAACGGGGGGGGGGGGGGCAGCTATAATACTTTCAACTACAAAGAACTCTAAAAAGTAGGAAAAAACCTACTAAACTGTGCACTTGAATGAGTAGATTTTATGGTATGTGAATTTCATCTCAATACAGCTGTTATGAAAAATCACATCTCAGTAAAGCTATCACGAAAAAACCCTACTAAACATTTTTTCCATCCCTAAAAACGCCACAGATAATATTAAGCCATAAGTTAAAATCTCATTTGTGCTCCTATCAGTTTCTATATAAAGAAAAAAAAAAGAGTCAGGTTTAAAAAGGGCCAACAGATCCCTTTGGTGGTAATTCTCATTTTGTGACACATTCAACTTGATGACAAACTGAAAGGTCGTGTGCTCACAGGGAAAATCTTTTCCATGACCATCTCCAAGGGATCCATTCGGGAAGGCCCATTACAGAACTCTGCCCCACGGGGCACACCATTTATGGAAGCTTAACTGCAACAATGTATCCACATTTATATGTAATGGAACAACAGAGAAGGGGGAAAGGTACTACTGTGAAAAAAAATCCCCCCCAAAAACAAGGCCGCAGATTAGACACAGCAGACCACGCTGAACATGGTATAGACTGGAGGCCACTTACCGCCTGGGTCTTCGGGCCTTGTCTCGTCACCTTAGGCGTAGTAGCTGTGCTGCCCACGGCCACCTCTTCAGGAACTGAACTCTCCCTGGCATTACTCAGAAAATCCACTTCATCGTCAGCTTTTGTGTCTGGCATTTCTGAAGAGAACACGGGGGTTACAAAGTGCATTTGAAAAATTGATTCCTGTGCCTTACTATTTACACAACGTGCTCCAGGTTTCATGGGTTTTGTGTGTTTGTGCTTTGGGGCTGAATGGAAAAGTCTTCTTTTGCTTTCAGGAGTGGGTGGCATTTCCAAGCCTGTGCTGAGCTATTCCCTGATTACACGGCTGTATGGTTTTCTCTGGCCTTCTGTGGGTTTGTAGCTAAGGGAAGATCCAAATCAATGTCTACTGAACTTCCATTTTCACTACTGACTTTTCATGACAAGTCTGAGTGCGGTGCTGACTTAAATATGGAAAAAGTAAAGTCACATGTTCCAAGGTAACGGATTAACAGCCAACGCCGGGTGGTCCATCTTGACATCATCAAAGAGGCAAGAGATGTTTGCATTTGTACAGGGCAAAAAATGAAAGAATCACTGAGAATGAGATAAATAAAACCTCTGAGAAGAGTCTTCCTTTAAAAAATACTATACACTCATTTACCCAGAACTGCAATTGGTAAGACTGAACTATTGTAGTAAATTAATCTGTTTTAACTTTTGTTTCTTCCCAAACCAAGACATAATCACAAACTAGCAATTCCTCTTTCTTTTTTTTTCCCAGAAAAAGTTTTCTACGTGTCTTCTTTAGAATTATGCTCAACACAGACCTACAGCAGTGGTTTTTGTCACCCATATGGTCAAGCAAATACAGGAAGGAAGTGATAAAATGATATCTGAAGCACATTTGGGCTTTGGTACTTCTTTGAAGGGGACTGACGACGGAACAGTCGAAATTCACCTTGAGAATCAAAATACAAATGGAACTATCTTCTCAAATTCACTTGGAAAATTGTCTGTGGTTGTTATTAATATAGTCATGCCACCACTCTGGCAGAGAAACCTGTTCCCTACACCAAACAACGGAGAGGTTTCTTTCACCAAATGATACATTATATTAAAATTCTGTTCTGACAGAACATTGTGACATGTACAAAGGTCTACTTTAGATTTAGGAACGTTGCATTTCTATAAACAAACCTTTATAAATAAATCTCTTCTTTCTTTGCCCTCATAATTATATAGTCTTTCTAGCAATTTAAAAAGAGGCAAGAAAATTCAAAGAACCCAAATCTGTTCTATATTTTTAAAAATGTGATTAAATGTAAAAATCTGACGAAGCAATGCCTTTAGACGTATTCCTTGATCAAGATATTTCGAAGTGAGTCAGAGCAATTTTTTTATTGTTGTTGAGTCTTATTTTATTTATTTGGGACTGTGATTTTTGGCACAACCTTGATATACCCATCAACTGATAATATGTATGTCTGGCAAGCAGCGACCCGTCACAACGGTAAACAGTGATTACTGAGACCTCACGGGTGCTGGCAATCGCTGCAGGACTGGCCTGGCTCAGTCATGTACACCCAGCTACCGAAAGCTCTGTGATCAATGCTCTTGATGACCAAAGGGCCACATCCTCTCTTTCTAACTGGAAATTGAGTGTTTTCCCCGTTTCAATTTCTATTTGGCTCACTCTACAGCAGCATATAAAAACAGAAGCCAGTGTCATGGGCTCCTTCCAAATCAGCAGTTTAACTCATGTCCCTTCGCTCATAAAACAGGATGGTTATACTCATGAATGGAATATAAACTTCCTAGAAAATACCCTTTTGCTCTGAGATCACACTCAGGTGCTTTTTTGCCAGGGCAATGTGACCAGGGACTTCCCCCAATCCAGGCTATTTTCTGAAGAAAGCACAGATTTTTATCACTGGCTACTTCTGCCTGTAATTTGAGACCACGAGCACTGAGCAGGCATGACTCCTGTTGGTAGCAGAACAAGTAACTCGCCCACACAGATCAACCAGCACCAAACCCAGAGATACCGTTGAAAAGGCGTTCATCTCCTTTTCCTTCCCGAAAACCTCACGATCGTAACATTTCTTTGCATCCTTACTATCTTTACGTGCTAATAAATATCAAAGTCGGAAAGTCTCCCTGGTTTCTACCTTTCCTTATAGGGTACTATAGACACAAAGCTCGTATAGCTCACATCGGCTTGGTAAATTCTGACTACTGAGCCAGAAAAGAAATAATTCCAGCCCATGTGGCCGAAGACACATCACCCAAATGAAAGGAACACAGCCAGGCGTCAGCTTACAGCCATTCCCTTTCTTCTAAAATGTCAACCTGCCGGGCCCCCAAAATAGACTTGTTGTCGTGCCTGATTTTAAAAATTAGAGACCTTCTCATTTGAATCCTGAGATAGCAGCCAACAAATTTCTATCACAAATAATGAAAAACATTAATAAAACTAAAATCCTAAAATCAACAAAAAATACTACCACAGGTTTCTTAAATCCCTCAATTGGATTGAAAATAAAAATAAAAAAGATTGTAGATGGTTAAAAATGCTTAATCGGGGAAAATGACAATTGTTTGCGCTGCCCTATTGCCTAAGCAACTTATTTTCTTGTTCTATTTGTTCATTTCTCTACACACCCCACCCCCACACTCTTAACTCGCACTGCACTTAAAGGGATTTTCAAAAATTAGGAAAAAACATTGAAAACACAATCAAACAATAAAACAAAACAGGCTAGTTCTTACCTACAAAAGCCTGGGGGCAAGCATGGAGCCAGGTCCTCTGTCTATACCTGGTAACAGGTGGTGGTGTCAAAGCGAATCAAACCGACCTTGACAGATTTCAGGAGTTAATACCGGGTCTGACTCGAGTTTCGGCTTCGGCCTCAACTCCCGGTAAGAAGTTTTACTCTGAGTTGGTTTCCCCTGAGCAGTGGTGGTTTCTCTGTGCTCTCTCTGGACATGGAACAGGCTGCTGTGTGAGCAATCAGCTCCGTGCAGCTGCTCTACCGAGATAAGCAGACACACGTCTGCCCTGTGACAGCAGCTCAGCAGGCTGGGCTGGGGCGGAAATCCTGCATCCTATCCCTGCACGCTGCAGGCTCCTGCATTCCCAGACTGCGGCCCGAAAGCTGCAGGCCCTGGGATGGGAGGTCTGGTCCTCGAGCAGGAAAAGGAGGGTGGTCCCTTCCCCCCAACCCTCACCAATGACCTAATACCCCCATTTGGGATGTCGGGCCACTGGCTTCAAATGATGCTTAGAGCTATTCATGAAACCACTCTGACTCTACATTTGTTCAGAACACAGCCTAGGACAGGGAAAAGAAGGAGTTTCTGGCTTACAAAGAAAACACACTTTTCCAGCACTGTTTTTGACGGCTCTAGAGAAAAGGACTAAGCCGTATGAATAAAAACACCTGCTAAATTCCTTTATCATTTCAGAGCACCAGGGATCTAGCAGACATGGTGCTGCAGGTTAGAAGGCTGCACCCGCTCCAATGTGACAGAGCACTTACAGACGTAAGCAATAAGCCAGAAGCCTACAATACAGGAAGCAAAGTCTATTCAAGCCCGAGGTGATGTGCCTGACAGTGGTTGACGATTAACTTGAAATCTTACCTAATGAAAGCAAAACCTCTAAACAACAAAGACACCTGTATTTCTACTAGCACATCACAGACACTCGTACGGGAATTCTGTCTCTCAAGTTGTTAATTTTGTATTCTGCTTTGCTCACCGGTTGCTGGCTCGGGTCCCTGAGCAGGCTGGATTCTCTTCTCCGGCTCCTCTCTCCCAGCAAAACATCCTGCAGGGTCCCCAGGAGTTTCTTCACGAGTACTGCCCATTGGTGGGGTCTCCCCGGGCAGGGAAGCAATCTCTTTCCCGGCAGAAGCGCTCGCCAGCTGTTCAGCCCCTGGACCTGACTCTGAAGGACTAGATGGTGACATGTGACTGACTTCCCCCTCCGTGAGCAGGGCTCCTGAGGCCTTGACTCGTTCTATGACGGCATCCACTATACGACTCGCAGCCTCCTCGATGGAGTCTGCTCTCCTAGGCAGATGCCTGGCTTTGGAAGACACAGCGTAAGGTACGGGGGGAGCAGCCCTGTCCCTGCTCGGGGCCTTGTCACCACTGGTTGAGAGTCCTGTCCCTGTGGGGAGCTCTTTGGCAATGGGCTGCAGTAGGATGTGACGTGTGTCATCGTTCATCTGTGCCTCCTCAGAGCCGCCCACGCTACAGCTGAGTTTGGCTCCCTCCAGCTTCCCTTTCTCCCAACCCAGGGGCACCATCTCTGGGGGTGCAGTGCCTTGGAAATCAGTCACACCTTCGTCTGGTAAAGGTCCGGGCAAACCCTTGATCATGTTCTCTGGGCTCAACAAGACTTCCGGAGTCGGGAGGTCCTGGGCGGTGCGTGATAAATCCTTTGTCCTGGCTTCAGTAGTTCCTTGTAGAGAATTAACCACGGCGACGTCCAATGCCATCGTTCCACTCACCTCCCCAGCCGTGGCCTTTCCCTGGGCTTGACTGCTTTTCACTCTAACAGCCAGAGCAAAAGGTCCATTGCAGTTAAGAGCCTCGGGCCCATCCGGGAAGGGACCTGGCAGCAGAGGTGAGCTGCTCTGCTCTGCACCCAAGGCTTCCTGGCTTGAATCTGCAGCCAGACTCGCTGCCGGTGGCACCGGGCCCTGGGCTGCCCCACCTTCAGTCAGCAGTGAGACTGGTGGGGCCACTTCCTTGTTATGTTTGGTTTCTGCGTTCAGACAGGCCGAGGGTGTGCCCCGTGAATTACCGTGTGCGAGTGCTTTGTCCTCGGTACAGGCGGCTGCGCCGGGTTCTCCCTGGACGCCCGTGAACTGCTGTCCAGGAGGGTCTGTGCCCTGCTCTTCCTGCCGTGTCCCTGAAGGAAGCGTGTCTTCCTCCACAGAGGACCAGAGCACCACCTCTAATCTGTCACCTTGTCCCTGAGCTGCAGGGCTTTCTGGAACCACCAGACTTTTTCCTTCTTCAGTCAAATTGGAATCAGAAGCCAAAGGGGCCTGACTCCCATGTGGCAGGGAAGAGTGGGCGCCCCCCTCAATATTCAGACCTTCAGGGGCTGCTGAGAGGCAGGGCCCCTCCTGCTCCTCACCAGATCCTACGGGACTGGTGTTCCCCATGACGGGCTGAAGGTCCAGGGCCGCGGAGGGTGGGGCCAGGCCTGCCGCCCTGTCCTCTAGGGGCTGCTCACACAGACCACTCCGACCTCCGCCATCGCCACAATCTGGAGCCGTGTGTGGTTCTGTCGCGGCTGTTCCCTTTTCTGTGTGGGAGGGGACAAGAGAAAGTGCGTCATCTTCTGTTACTGATTCACTGCCTGGATGGCCTGCCCGAGAGAAAGTCCTGCCTGGTGTCACTGCCGTGCCTGGCACTGGCTCTTTCTCTGCTGGGGGGAAAAGAGCACGTGGATGCGGAAGCAGCTCGAGCTCCTCTGTTAACGACGCTGCTAAGTCCAAACCTCCTGCTTGGCCCTCCTTAGCTGGAGCTTCGAGGGGACAAACACCCACAGCTTCCTGGGTGCCTCTTTCAGGGTCAGGGGTGACTGTGTGGGCCTGTGGGCCTTCCGAGCAGACGGCAGTGGGCGGATGCTGTGAGTCGGGCAGCCCCGTGGTGTCTCCAGGCGGGGTAACTATGTCATTGTGGCACTCTGCAGCCAACGCACCGCCAGAAGTCACTGTGTTCTGCCGGTGCGCAGAGGCGGCCTGAAGTTTTTCCTCTCCGCTCGCAGAGCAGGTGGGTGACAGGCCATTCTGGCTCTGAACGCGAGATGAACGCGTTTCCGATCGCTGGTTTGGCGGAACATCTTTGTGTGGCCCGGTGAAGGTCAAGTCAGAG
The DNA here is from genome assembly GCA_030848825.1 of Tadarida brasiliensis. Classification (NCBI taxonomy): domain Eukaryota; kingdom Metazoa; phylum Chordata; class Mammalia; order Chiroptera; family Molossidae; genus Tadarida; species Tadarida brasiliensis. Next base: position 9,094,089 of record CM061279.1, on the reverse strand, counting down.
GGCAACGCTGCCCCCCGTGTGAGTGCCACAGGGGCGCCCGCCTGGCAGCCGTCTGGAGTCTGGGCGCACGCGGCAGCTGGAGTGATGAGCGGGCCCTGCTCGACGGTGGCACCAGCACTCCCTTCACGCCGCCTTGAAGTTTCAGCCTCGGCCATTGTCTCAGCAGGGGTTTCTCCATTACTCAATGCAAGCGAGGACTCCGAAGGGCTGTCACCGTCTAGGGCACTGGTGGCAGAAACACAGCTGGGAGCCACGGCTTCGCCCACAGGGTCCCTTGCATCTTTTATGTCAGGGGCTCCAGCGGCGCTGCCATCAGAGTTCTCAGATCTTTCCTTCGCACTTTCCCCTCCTTCGAGCCCCTTCTTCTGGGTGGTGGTGTCTGGGTTCAGGGAACCACGTTCCGTCTCCTCTCCAGTCTCTGGGACACTGGCATCGGCGGTTGAACTGACTACCAGTTGATCCGCAGAAAAATGCTGGCCTGTGCCCGATTCCAGGACCGCGACTCCTGGCGGGACGGCATCGCCACGGCTCAGAGACTCCTGGCCTGTGGTCACGGCAGCAGATTTTGTCATAGTTTCTTCACTTCTGATTTCACAGGGTGGAAGGCCCTCTGTCCCCTTTCCTCCACCATCAGACATGCTCTGAAGGCAGCTTTGGGGACCAGACACAGTCTCAGAGTCCATGGTAGGTGCGGGCTCCGCCTCTTCCTCTTTTCTCTCCACGCCTTGATTTTTCTTCCTGCAGGAACAGTCCGTGTTGTCTTCCTTACCTACACTGGATGGATCAGGGGAACACTCGCTCTGACCAGCAGTGCTCCCTGGGCGGCACGGAGAGCGCTCAGCGTCTGCAGGAGGGGACGAGAGCTGCTGGCTGTCCGTGAACACTGGCGCGCAGGGAAGGAATGAGCCATCTGTCTCTTGGGCAGTGGGCAGACCTGAAGGATCCTGTGCTGTCACCATTAAGGGCACCAGATCGTCCATCTGCTTGAGGTTTGTTTTCTAAGAGGAAAGGAAAGATACTTTTAAAAAACTGTTCGTGGGAAAAGATGTCACTGCCACTTATACACAAAAGTCCTGTTGGCGAGATCTCATTACCATTCCAGCCCCTTTGAGGACATACGCTAAGCTGATCTAAAGAAATACAAATACATTTTCTCTTGTTCCTATCTTCAAATAATCAACTGAGAATTTTTTATACAGTCTTTAGCGGGGCAGAAGGCTGCTTGTATCCTGCCTCACATGCACAAGTAAAAACAAATCCTAACCAGCTGGGTAAATGTTTTTTCATCACAAGTCACAGGCAGAAGCTCCTGTGCCCTACATCCTTACTGAGGAGTTACACAGTGGCCTTTAATTCCCAAAGCGTGCACCATTCAGTCTAGCCCAACAATTTTACTTATGGGTCACAATTTCAAGAACAGCGGCATGGTAGACAGTCTTTTACTAAATATTAAATAAATAATATCAAACTAATAACACATGATAATTCTCAGACAGTTCTGTGGCTTGAGACTATTCTAGGTCATCTCAAAAATAGTTTTTGCAATTTTAAAGTATTTTTTTAAATGTAGACAGATATGTCCGGTTGGTGTGGCTCAGTGGTTGAGTGTTGACCCATGCACCAAGAGGCACTGGTTCGATTCCCAGTCAGGGCACATGCCCAGGTTGTGGGCCAAATCCCCAGTGGGGGGCATGCAGGAGGTGGCCAATCGATGTTCTCTCTCATCAATGTTTCTATCTCTCTCTCCCTCTCCCTCTTTCTCTAAAATCAATAAAGAAAAAATAAAAATAAAAAATGTAATTATAACACGATGTAGAAAAAATAAATCCTTAGTTAATCTAAGGTTAGAATTATGCCAAAATCACATGAAAATGTAGAAAAGGCTTGAAAAATGAAAAATACAGATGATCTTTAGAGTGAGTCTGCCTTTGTATCACAATCTCAGGAATTCTTGTAATAATCCTACTTGTTCAGTCCACACACATCATTTTCCAAACATCGGGTTTGCTCTTCACTCAGTATCTGACCTACTGCAACAAGCTCATGCGTATTTACTGTCCACTGTCCTCGCCTCTGTTTGCTCACGGAGGAAATACACTTACAGAAACCCACCAGCAGACCATTTCTGCCTACTCACGGGTCCACTGTAAAAGTTTACACATGCCAATGTAAACTGTGCGTGTTCACCGAAGTCTTCCCAATACGAACACAGGACAAACGGACTTCCACTAAAGCGTCTGTGCTGTGCTCCTCAGCATATTCACAACCGGCTTGTTTGCCAGTTCCTGTTGGAAGCATAACCGTTTCCTAAAGTGACAAAAGCAGCCCTGGCCAGTGTGGCTCAGTTGACTGGAGCACTGTCCCGTGCACTGGAAGGTCACGGGTTCGATTTCCAGTCAGGACACCTACCTAAGTTACAGGTTCGATCCCTGGTCGATCGATGTCTGTCTGTCTGTCTCTCTCTCATCCCTTCTTCCTCCCTTTCTAAAATCCATCTTTTTAAAAGCCAAAAAAAGTTACAAAAGCATTTCATTAAATTTAATAAATGGTAAACATTATAGAACAGAGAGTTTCTTGGAAAATGTTAGACGCTCCTAACACATGCCTCCTCCGACAGTTTTAATATCCCGTGATTTCCTGTTAGCCACTCCCATACCTTGCAGGTAGCTTTGACACTTGCAAACTGATATTTTCAATTGGACTCTGATTCACCTGGTAAGAAAGCTCTAAAGGAAAACCTGACTTCCTGGCAGTCATCCGGAGGAAAATAAAAAGACACCTAAATAAAAAGACACCTGTTCTGGAACAAACATGATTTGGAAAGGCAGAGGCAGGCTCCTCACAGAACCCTACTATGAAGTGTGTTGGCCGCTGGTCTCAGAAATAATGCCTGCTCCCAAAGAAGCCTCTGGCATTGAACTGACCCTAGATGACCTTAAATGAAATTATTGCCAAGCTTTTTCCAAATCAAATTATCTCTGAAATAAAATGGGTGGAAAAATGATCTAAACTTAGCCTTTCAGATGTTATGGCCAAGAGAGATGTACCCATATGACGTTCGTATTATCCGTAATAAACGCTATCAGGGAGCCTGTAATGTTTTTATGTCTGGCAACAACTTCATCTTGAAGGCTTTGAGTGAATTATAAAATCTTTATTTTTTTAGTGATCTTTGTACCATACAACTATCGATTTAAATACAGCAGCACTGTCATCGCTCATTGAAAAAGTTGTGAAAAGGCTTTTTTCTGAGTAAATCTTATTCTCTAGCAACAATATCAGAAGCTACTTTGCTCGCTTAGTTTTATAAAATTAAACCAACAAACGTGTAACATTAAACAGATAAATGTCCTCTCATGCCAGGAAAATTTAGTTCTGGTTGGTACATACTTCCGTATCTGCAATGTGTCTGTGTATCTTTGAGTATTTCAGAAAAACCCGGCCAAATCCAATGAAACATTCTGTCCGCCTGCTAATGCCACAAACCCAATGATAGCTGCGCATCTATAAGCGGAAACACTGAATATTGCTAACACTGCTTTATTTACAGGTTTTGCAATCCTTGAGGGAAGCATTTTTGTCTTAAATATAGCAAGGTTCACGGGGGAAAGGAGTGAGGGCACAAAAGCCTTAAAACGGAGATTCTCTCCCTTACCATGAGCTGCTGCTGGATGTTCATAAGTTTCACAATGTGCCCGGTGCAACTGTCCGCAGGAAGCGGGGGTTCCTGATGTGACCGGGACTCCGAGGTTAAAGTGTAGACGCCCAGCTCTCGATGGTGCCTCACAGAACAGTCTCCACACGGTATTTCATAGGACAGACGGCTCCAGGAATCTGGTTCTCCAGCATTCTCCCTGTGAGCAAGTCATCTCTGGTTAACAAAGCCACCTGCTGCTTCCCAGCCACGGCTTCACCGTCTCAGTCCTGTGTGACACTGACAACCCGACTGCTCTTCCAGGCTCTGTCCCAGAAGTCTGGTTTGGACAATTCCCCAGTGATTCGGGCACATGACTAACTGCTCCATCCTCCTCACAAGAGGCCACAAACGGGTTAAATAAAAACTATAGGATTGCCCGGCCGGCATGGCTCAGTGGTTGAGCATCGACCCATGCAGCAACAGGTCACCGGTTCGATTCCCGGTCAGGGCACACGCCCAGGTTGTGGGCCCGATCCCCAGTGGGGGGCATGCAGGAGGCGGCCAGTCGATGTTCTCTCTCATTGATGTTTCTATCTCTCTCTCCCTCTCCCTTCCTCTCTCTCTAAAATCAATAAAGAAAAATTATTTTTAAAAAAACACAACAACTATAGGATTCCTCCCTAAGGATGTCACTTTGATCCAAATAAAAAGAAGTCTGGGTTCCTAAAATAGTTAATGTTATGCTAACAACCAAATAATGAGGAAATGTAAGGAGGGAGGCTCCAGCCTGGTTTGCAGTGGCAGCAAGGCTTATTAAGTGTCTCTCTTAGAACGGGTGACAGCACACACTAGCTGCAGCCCACTGTATTGAGAAGGGAAGAACCATTCACTCCGCCATGCAAAGCCAGAGCAGTCCAACTTCCGTTAACAGTAGGTGGAGGGAGCACCTTCAAAATCCTCATCTACATAGAGAAACACTACCACTATGCCTTATCGTGTCATACTTGTCAATATAATGATCAAATCTTTTTAAAAAAAAAAAAAATTTTTTTTCCTTTATTGATTTTTAGAGAGAGAGGAAGGGACAGAGAGAGAAAGAGAGAGAGAGAGAGAAACATTGATGAGAGAGAACATCAACTGGCTGCCTCCTGCATGCCCCCCACTGGGGATCGGGCCCACAACCTGGGTATGTGCCCTGACCGGGAATCGAACCAGCGACCTCTTGGTGCATGGGTCCACGCTCAACCACTGAGCCACACTGGCCGGGCCTCAAATCCTATTTTGAATGAAGCACTTGGTTCCAAGAACTTCAAGTTACATTTTTTCATTAAAAGACAGACCACTGCTCAACTCACACCATTACTAACATACCTCATAGACAAAGAAAGCTGACAAAGGCATGGGTATGTAGTATGTAAAAGACCATTTCTGAGCTAGGCCTCAAAACATAAAATCTCTTTGTGGTTCTCTCTACGAAACCAGTAGATTGGTAAAGCATCCCAGAGATTCTGGAGAAGGAAAAAGGTTATGTTTGAGATCGTTATCATATTTTAAAATGGAGGAAACTAAAGAATTAAGAAATAATAGACACCTTACCCACTGATAAATAGGAGAGAGAAACATTACTTCAGTGTTTTGTCTACGAAATCATACCTGCCTGTCATTAACGATTCACCAGAGAATAAGTGGAATTTGAAAGCTGAAAGTATACTACAGTGGAAAGCGTGTAACAACCTGGAGAACCCTGCACTGGCTGAAGGTAACAATTCAGGCTGCTCCAAAAGAAACTCCTGGAGTGTCCACACTCAACAGTGACTTCCCAACAGCTGCTTACAATGAACTTAGCATAAGATATGCTAAATGTTTTGTGTATTTACCAAGCTGCTCTACTCTTAGTAACATGATTTCAAACAGAAAAGTACCTATGAGATAGTCACTTAAAGTTCAACTGAATGACTCAATTAAGTAGTCAATCAGCTCCATCACATGTGGGGGCGGCAACTTCTCTGTGAACTCAACTTTGAAGCTGGGTTGACAGTGTCACCAACTCTGCTTAATTAACTGCCGGACAGACACTACTGGCATGTCTGCTTACTCAGACGAGCACACAGCCACGCTCCAGTAAGAAACAGCCTTTAGTAGCAAAACTTGATTTATTTACCACCACTCAGACGAGGCCGTTTGTCAAGGCAGGAACAGTTAAAGAGTGGTAACAGTCCATATCCAGCAAAAGTAGTTTCCTAGTAACCTGGCCACTATTAATTTTCAAACTTTTTCCTTTCTAATATCTAAACCTTAGGGAAATTCCCTTCTGTAACCCATTTACCATCTACTTCTCCCATTCTCTCCTTCCAGAGAGATGTACTTTTTGTTGTTGTTGTTAATCCTCACCCAAGGATACTTTTTCCATTGCTTTTTTGAGAGAGTGGAAGGGAGGGAGGGAGGGAGGGAAGGGGTGAGAGAGGGCGGGGGAGAGAGAGAGAGAGGGAGGGAAACATCAATGTGACAGACACACTGATTGGTTGCCTCACCCAACCAGGGCCAGGGATCGAACCTGCAACCCAGGTACATACCCTTGACTGGGAATACAAACCTTCGACCCTTTAGTCTGAGGGTCAGTGTTCTAACCGCTGAGCCACACTGGCCAGGGCTGAACACTTGTATCTTAACCATTAAAATCATTTTCATATTAACACATATTCCCTAAAAGGGCTTGCATATACTAGAGACTCCAGAAGGTATTTCTTGCCTAAGAATACACAGAATCATAACTTACATTGTATAAGCTTAAAGTGCAAATCTAAATCCTATGAATCCTGTCTACATGAGGCAATTACAAAAATACTATTTCTCAGTATATAAAAATGTATTAGGCTCTATATGAATACTTGCTTTAAAATGTTTTCTATTATTGATAAAATTTCTCCAAAGGACACCGAAAAAAATAACACTACAGGTAGTATGCCATTGTTATTAAAAATGCATTCTACCTGGCATCTGGTCTTCTCTATGTTGTTCTTAAGTTCATATTTCAAGGTATCTCAAAATACCTCATTTCCAGAAAATGAATGGTCTAGGTTATAAATTTATTCATTCAAACATTCAACAAATATTTATGCAGTTGTCTACTATGCTCCTAGGCGCTAGGACTATATCGATGGATAAATAAGACAGCCAAGGTACCTACTATAATGGAGCTTATATTATAGTGGAGTACAATTACAAGTCGAGATAAGTGCTTTAAAGAAAATAAATCAAGAGCTTATGGCAGAAAATTCCTTGGAGTGGAGTGGCTTCTTCAGATAGGTGGTCAGGAAAATCTCTGAGATATGACAATTAATCTGAATCATATAAAGAGCCAGCATGTAGAGTTACTGGGACAGAATGTATCAGAAAAAGAGTACAGCAAGTGCAAAGATCCTGAGGTAGCAACCAGCTGGCCAGTGTAGGTAGGGCCAGCATAGCTGTGCAGAGAAAGCAATGGGAATGGGGAGAATGTAAAACAAAATAATGAAACTCAAAATGTTAACCATTCGTCTGGTACCAGATATATATTATTTACATGTATTCCTCGCAACGACTTTAATGCAGTTATCAGTGTATTTCCATTTTTCACGTGAGAAAACTGAGGCTCAAGGGATAATCTGCCCAAGTATACAGCCAGTACCTGAAAAGGCCAGAATTTGTACCCAGACTTGCCACTTCCACAGTGATACCTACCCCTATAACAGTTTCAAACTCTGACCATATTAAAATAAAACAAACTGTAAGTCTGATGCAATACTTACGAGAAGCTAATAGGTATATTAATTAGGTTTTATCATCATACATTTTATAGGATCCACAGCAAGTTTTCAACTGTAGAAAAACAAAGTAAGAGGCCATTCCTCAGAGATTGGGGTTATAGCATCCAAACTGCGTATCCACACCTGGCCCCCAAACTCAAGATGTACACATGTGGTACGAAATTCAATAAGCCCAGAATGTGTTTCAACTCACTTCCCAGTGTTCCGGCTGCTATGCAACAATCCACAACCAATCCATCCCTGCTTCTTACCTTGCCCAGCACGTTTCAACTCAGGGAAAAGTTCAGATTTGATGTTAACATACTGTAAAAACCTGTTGGATCAACTGCAGAGAAAAACATTTCCCCAGTAGTAGCAACAATAGCCATTGAGGGGAAGAAGCTCAAAGATACAACAAAAAGTGAGATGGAATGTGAGAACAAACAATGAAGACCGACAAGGCGTCAGTGTGTACTCACTCCTGGCTGCCCAAGCACCACGAATATTGCAGGCCCATCCTACTTGGGTCTGGGCTTCATGCTGCAGCTTTAAGAGGGGAGAACAGCGGCCAGGTCGGCCCTGCCCAAAGGGGTGTTTTGCTGTCTCCTTCTGACAGGAAGTGCAGCATCTAGTTCCTTATTTGAGAGCCACTGCAATCTCTTTCATGAAACCACATCACCGTACCAGAGCCAAACCTCAAGGAGTCCTACCACCAGCTACAACTCCACCAACATGAAGGAGAGGCTGCAGACAGAGGGGGTGGGCGTCACGGATCCATCTCACAACGAACAGGAGGCCACGCACTCTCTTAGGTGTTTGCAGGGAATTCACTGCTAGACTAGTTATGCGTTCATGCAAATGCAAAGTCACTGGAAATTAGAGCACTGATATTCTTAGCTTCTCTCTTCCCTTTTATTTTCATTTTTTAGGGGGTGGAGTTACATTTCTCTGAGGTTCAATTTCCTCATCTGTCAAGTGGGACTACCAAGTTTATTGTGAGAGCAAATGAACACGAATGGAAAGTGCTGGCATGGTGTTTGCCCCCCCCCAAAGTGCTCAATAAATTGTGGCTATACTACTGGGCTGGTGTAGTTCTGATGAACAAAAACGGAAGTTTCTGAGTATGAGACAATGAAAAAAAAAAAGGCACAGAAGGCTTGCTTGTGGGGTAACTGTCAAGCAACTACCCCTACATCACCCTACCAGTATTTACTCCAAAAACTCTGAGAGGAAAATGGAGCTTTAATTCCCTAGTATGTCAAGGACTAGTGTTCCAGTTGTGTGTGGGGCTGACCAGAAAAGGTATGTCAGAAACCGGATGGTGGTGCAGACATGTTATATTTCTCTAAGGCTAAGTGGTCACCTTATTTCCCATGAATCTTCTTTCCTAGCTCTCCAAATAAAGGGACATGCTAAGTTTCGAAGAACTGTCCAGGCATGTTCTCATTTAACCCTAACAGACCTATCGTGCTGTCATTTCTCATTTTACAGAGGAAACTGAGGCTCAGAGATGGTAAATAGGGATACACTCAAGGTCAGCTTTGTCCCTTTTTAAGGCCAAATACATAACATGTATATGATCAACCATCAAGTGATTGCAGTTTACCATCCTATCAGTCAGTGAAGCAATATCACCAATACAAAAAGTATTGTGAAAATAAGGAATAATCTGTAAGTATTCTCTACATAAAGCACAGATCTCCGTATATGCTTTTTATGCAGAAATTATGCCGGTCAGTTAAAGCATAAATGTGTATTTACCATAAAGAGCAAAATGCAACAATAATTAGTGATTGTGAAAACGTAAATGCTATGCACAAAAACAAGAATTTTCAAATGGTTAAATTAATAGAGAAATAGGTTGACAGTTAATAGAAATATCGAAAGTGCACTGGCTGAGTAACTTTCAGAAGAACACTGTATCTTGTTTGAGCCAACAAACTTTTACAAAATAAATGATAAAAGAATTATAGATATTAGATCATATAAAAACTAATTTTGATTAACTTTTTGTTAACTATCATTCATTACATTAAATAGAATAACTTTTTAAAAAATTATTTGTATATCATTCCATTTAGGCCATGTGTCCTCTAAAAAATACTCTATTTGTAAATTATTCACATCATATAAGAAAAAAATTAAAAGCAGAATGTCAACATGGCAACCTGCAAATTTTACAAGTAGGAAAAATGGCCAAAACCATGTATAACAACTATGACAAATAATTTTCAATTCAGAATTAAATGTATGAAGAAATGTCTTAGGAAAAAAAAAAATGAGGTACTGCAAATATTATTTAGTTTTCACTAATCAGATGGTAAAAGACTATAGGCGTATATGGAAACTAAACATTTCAACAAAACCTTGTCAAAACGATTGTTTTATAATGCTAAGCAATTTCAGCAGCTAAAACACTTTTGAGATTCACTACACCAAGAATCTTAAGTACAAAATTCCTTCTAAAAAATATTTTTCTGCTCTGTCTGGTTAGCTCGGTGGTTAGACTGTTGGCCCATGGACCGAAGGGTTGAGGGTTCGATTCCCGGTCAAGGGCGGGTTCAATCCCCCAACCCTGTTAGAGTTATGCAGGAGGCAGCCAACCAATGTCTCTCTCTCTCCTCTCTCTTCCTTCCCTCTTCCCTCCTCTCCTCCTCCCCACCCCTCCCTCCCTTCAGCTCTATCTAAAAATCAATGGAAAAAGAAAACATGTTCCTGAAAAACTTTCCCGAGTTATAACTTTCTGCAGCCCAACCAGTTGGAGGTATTTCTGATGTGCCAGCAGAAGGCAAGCACACTGCTTAGTAAATCAAGAGCGTACAAGTTGGTGATGCTGAGAAATGCTTGTTCTTCCACTACAAGTTCAAACTTCTAAAACGACGGTTACATTTTGATAAACATACAGCATTAGTTATATTTTATTATTTCACATTTATTCTTAACATCCAACTTCATTCTATGCTGATGACCTTCAGATTTGGTCAAATACCAATTTTAGCCTAAATGTTTATTCAATGTGCCTATTTTTTTCCTAGCTTAAGAATCATTTTTATTTCTATTAATAATAAATGCAGATAAAATTTTCAAGTCATTCTTTCTATTTGTATGCCTTTAAGGAAACTTGAAAACTGAACAAATAAAAATAATGTGTAATATTTACTAAAGGTTTGTTTTTTTAGAGGGTGGAAGGTGCCAACTGATCCTTCATTTGCTCACATGCAAATATCAAGTCCTATGACAGGTTGATGTTTTCTTCCACCAAGGTCTATCGTGAAGTCAGAAACATTTTCAAAACCACATGCTGTTGCCACAGAGAATTTATCATCACAAGCTAAGATGTGTAACTTACAACTCTTTGAAGAAAAACTCTAAAGCCTAAATGCTCACAGTCTGGGGCCATTTGCCTGCATAGAGCAGGAAGGGAAAAGAAGTGGACAGAAGGAAACACAAGACGTATGGAATGACTCTGTTATCACGGCCAACTTCCAACACCAATCCGTGTTCTCAGAAAGTCCCAGGCAGTGTCAAAAAGTTCATGAGCTTGGGAGTTACAACCTGGTTCCAGTGACTGCTTCATTACTTACCAGCTATGGTGGTCGCCTGGTGAAGTGAGGATAAAATGCCCACCCCCTAAGGGTTGGGGAGAGGGTAAAATATATAAGAATTTATGTAAAATGTCTAGCAGAAATAAAATAAATGGCAACTAGTGTTGCTGTTATAGAAATACAAATATTTCTATATTTGTATTTATACCTCAGAAAAAAGTGCAGTTTTCCAGCATGTTGCCAGATGGGGAAATCCTGAAATTACTATTTGAATGGCTTGAAAAACAAAAACAAAAACAAAAACAATGAAATGTCAAAATTCTAAAAATGCTTTGGTAAAAAATTTTTTCCCAAAAAGGAGAAAAAAATGTCACTGAAAACCAGATCTATGAATCATCATAACCAAGTTACTTTGGTTAAAAGATTGACAATGGCCCTGGCCAATTTGGCTCAGCAGTTAGAGGGTTGGCCTGCAGACCATGAGTCACGGGTTCAATTCCAGCCAAGGGCACGTATTTCAGTTGTGGTTCGGTTCCCGGCCCTGGTTGGGGTCATGCAGGAGGCAACCAGTCGATGTGTCTCTCTCATCGATGTTTCTCTCCCTCTCCCTCCCACTCTATCTGAAGATAAATAGAAAAATATCCTCGGGTGAGGATTTAAAAAAAAAAGATTGACAATGTCACAGAACATGACTCCTCACAAAATTATTTCAATAAAGTTTAAAAACCACAGGCTTATGAACAATAGCAACTGTTGACGACATAGCCTGGGGCAAGGCACTTCGTCTCTCTGGGTCTACTTTCTCACCTGCAGAAGAATACAGCACTGACTGTACTGATCTAACCACACCTTAGATGTTTGCTGAGAAGTTCTAAACGAAAACGCATATAAAGCACCAATGTAGCAGATGTTCAGTATTTAGTCAATGTCACTGCCCTTCCCCCGCTTTCTAGTTTCCACTCTTCTACCAGCTTATCGTTACCAAAACACAAAGACCAATCACATAGTAAGAAAGGAGGATAGGAAGATGGATGGATGGATGGATGGATGGATGGATGGATGGATGGATGGATGGATGGATGAATAGATGGGGTAGATAAATGGAGAGACAGACAGACAAATGGACAGATGGATGGGCGTTAGGCAAGATGAATGTCAAGTATCAAAGAATAAATCCTGGCTATTATTTTGAAGGTTGTATATTTACTTCATTCTTTCCCCTCCCGAGCAAATGCAAAGGCTCCAAAGAGACTTGCTTGCACCAGATGGGCTATGAGGACCCACTTGTCGAGTGCTTGAAGAGGACACTGAAAAGGCAATCACTGTGTTAACAGATCTTGCTCAACTGCACTCGGCTCCCTTGTGAAATATGCACACTTGAGTAGTCACTCTACCCTCTGACCCTGAACCCAGGTTTCAAGTGCAAATGTGTCAAAAGGAGGACTTGAGAAACTGTAGACACAAACTCTTTGGAAGGGGCCAGCATCGCCCACTACAATACACCACGATGGACAGCCTCGTGTTCAGGCTGGGCCTGAGCTCTGCAGCTCTCTCTGCTGTGCACACGTACCATCTCGACCTGGACAGATCCCTGGACTTGGGGCCTGAGCCTGCTTCTGCTGCTTTGTAGCCATATGACTTTGGGCAAGTCACTTCACCTCTTTGGGCTCAGTTTCCACAATTACAAAACAAGGATAATAATACCCATCCTACTCACTCATTAAGTTGTCGTGAGAATGAAATGTAAAAAGACAGGCTAAGTGTAATCACAGATGTTTTTAAACCGATATGATGGGTAATACAAACGTCAGATTATGGTACTGAGACTATTGTTCCCTCAGGAAAAGTAGAGGCTGGGACTAAACGGAAAGCTTATAGCCTTTTCCTAATTAAGGGCAAGTCCTACTCCGTCCCAGTGGCCTCTTTCTGAGTCTTTCTCCGTCGGTCAGATTTTTGCAGAGAGAAGAATATGGGCTCAGAATTGCACAGATGTACTTGCAACAGTAGTTCTACCATTTTTCTCTAAAGCACTGAGCTAGCTACTTGAGTTCTCTGAGCCTCCACATTTCATCCGCGAAACACACACAATGCCTATTTCAGAAAGGCTGTCATAAGGTTGAAATGGAATATTATCTATAACGTACCAACAATGCATTGCAGGCATCTGAGAAATAAAGATGTGTGGAACTAATATTGAAAATGAGATGAAGTGACGAGGACAAATATTTCTGTTCTCGCTCTTTGGGCAAATGAAATACCTCACCATTTTCATGCCACTACTCCACAGTTAAAATCCCTCAAAGAAATACTCTGTGTAAGGGTGGCACATCATTAAAGATTCCTGAATGATTTACAGTTCCCTATTCTACTGACCCAGAGGCTTCGGCCTCACAGCACGTGTCAGAGAGCCAAACTCATTTATTTTAAAGTGTCATCTAGTACACTTGAGAATCATTGCAAATGCTTATCAAGTAGGGACATCCAGATGCTGCCTGAAAATATTTCAAGATTTTAGAAAAACTGACTTCATGGATGAAAAAATTGTATAGACCTAGAAGAAAAGGAAAATTAAGAAAAGGGCAATAAGCCCTGGCTAATTTGGCTCAGTGGTTAGAGTGCTGGCCCGCGGACCCAAGGGTTGCTGGTTCAATTCCTGGTCAAAGGCAAGGACTGGGTTGCGGGTTCGATTTCCAGCCCCAGTCAGGTCATGTGGGAGGCAACCAATCAGTGTCTCTCTCTCACATCAATGTTTCTCTCTCTACCTCCCTCCCTCTCTCTTTAAAAAAAAAAAAAAAAATCAATGGAAAATATCCTCAGGTGAGGGGGAAAGAAATAAAGAAAAGGTCAGTAAGAGATAACATTTTGTCAGTCACTGTGCTATGCACTCTCCATGCATTCTTCCATTCATTCATCAAAGCAACCCGCTTGTTATACTTGACATTATAGCAGAGTCTATTATATCACACTGAGATTGAGGACGTTAGTAAAAATCACCCCGTAACCTTTTCTAAGTGGCTAATTATGACTCAGAGCATTTTTTCTCAGTTACAGAACAGCAGCCTAGAAGACTAGCCAGAAGAATCCAATTTCAGGACGAGATCCGCAGCCACCAGCAAGGCGCTCCCGCTCTCCTCGCAGCCCTCTATTTGGATTCTGAGGCTGGCCTTCCCTCACTTATTTCCCTTCAGAAGATGAGTGGTCTTCCCACATGCAACAGAGGTGGTACTATGAAGCAAGCCAACAACTCTTCTCCAAGAACAAACAGTCTAGTTTCCTTAGAGCTGTGCTGCAATAAGTCTTGTGACATCCTCACCAAGCATATAATGAAGCTGTTGTAATCACTTCATTTCCGCATCTGGATGGCAATCCTTAACCAAGCCTGCTTCCCGGCAAAAACTCGGAGCTGCAAGATCACATTTAGAGGAACTGCATTCGAACCTCGTAATCGTTATACTAAGTTAATTGTTTCAACCTCTGGAACAAGGCCTGTCTTCCTAAGGCTAGGAGGCAAACGGCAGAGGGAATCCAATCACTGGCCAGATGGGAAGTACGGAAGAATGGAGCCTATCACTCTCTGGAACTGCCATGGGGGAGCTCGAGTATCCACAGCTCATTTGAGATGAAGAGGGCCCCTCCTACCGTCACTGTATCTGCCGCATCCATTAGAAAGCTTTCTGCAGAGAACCTGTCTGGCTCGAATGGGAAAGTTATAAGCTTGGCACGTAAAGCAAAAACAAACCAAACACAACACCTGTTTATGTAACAGTAAGCACCCTGACATTCTGAGATCCCTTCTTGGCATTTGCAGACGACCCCACACTCACAGCTGAAAATAGTAAAATATGAACTGCAACTAAATGAAGTCTAACGTGAGCAAAACATCTAAGAATTCGGAAATGATGACTTAGTTTGCAAGGGTCCCTCAATTGCTAAAGAACGCAGATCCAAGAAGGTGTATTCTTCAGTTACGTAGCAGAAAGATGACAATGATCATAAAACAATAAAAGATACATTGAATTAAATAAACATACTTGAAATTTCTCTTTTATAAATGTTCCAGTGAAAAACGTTGCCTGCCATAATTTATTTCTCTATTTACACACACACAAAGAATTCTTCGAATGTTTTGGCTAACAGCCTTCCTTCAGAAGACTCTCTGAAGAGTCAGACTGTATGACAATTGAACGCACAGACACACAGACAGGATTTCCTACTGCACACTCCCAGGACAACTCAGTTGCTTTTTACTGCTACTCACATGAAAAAACCATTGCTCTTGATTTTATTCACAGAAATTACATTCAAACCAAACCTCAGTGGCTTAGTATATATTCTGCATGCAATTATATTAAAGTATCTATTTCTAATGAACTCTTTCAGGTATTGAAGACATATCAGAAAAAACGCATGGCACAGGAAAACCGGTTTCTTATACTAAACTGGGATAAACTGATACATGGTAACGGAATGTAGCGCTACCCCCACAGACAAGACTTAGCCTGAGTTTTCAGTAATAGCAAGAGGCAAGATGCAGGGAAGGCAGGAAGGCAGAGGAGAGAAAATGGTGATGTGACTTACGTATGTCACTCGTAGACTGGTGAGCAGGAGCAGGTTTACAAGTCCCCAGCAGCGGAAGGCACGACATGGAGTTGTGGTTCTAATTTGTGGCAAACTCACACTGAGATGCCAAGTGGGTGGTACTACCATGAGTCAGGGGTGGGGCTGGGGATGCGGGGAGGGAAGGAGGGAGGGAACGAGCACTTACTCGGTCAGAAGCTTGTGCAACTTGTGATGACCCCGCTCCAAGGCCAAGCTCACAGGTGTCGCTCCTTCCTGGTTGTGGATGCTGAGAGCCCTTCGGCCACCTGGCTTCTGCAACAGGAACCACGTCAACCTCAGCAGTCCCAGACGCACAGCAAAATGCATCAATGTCTCACAGGGGCCGCCATCTGCAGGTGAGGGAGAAAATAAAAAATAAGCAAGAGGAGAATGTGGAAACAAAAAGCCAACCAACACAAAGACAATCGAAGTAAGCACCACTACCTCCAAGTACCTAAGATCCTAAAGTTCAGGCCACAACATACAACACGAACAATGCTGTTGGGGCAGAGGAGAAACAGCTCTCAAGTAAAAACAAAATAAAGCCGGAAAAAAGTATGAGAAGCAAAATCTCCCAAAGAGACAGCCCCGCAACAGAATCAAGCCCTTTCTATATGCTAATTGAACACATTTGTCCAACAAATTGATAACTAAGTTAATTTATAAGGCTGATTCCACACGTGTTCTTTTCCTCACCAAAAAAAAAAGTAGATGTAACCTCACAACACGGGAATCCAACGGGAAGAGTTGTTGGGGCTTTAGGGCTCAGATGGGTGTATCATAAAGGGTATAATTACTTAAAAAAATAATAACAACAACACCCAGACAGGAGCTGGTTAAACACTGAAAACAGGTTCTGCTTGTTACGTATATACAAGTCGTTTTATTCCCCCATATTAAGGGCACATCAAATTGCCGGCACTGCCAGCTCTTTTGTTTGTTTAATGAAGGAAAGAAATGCATCTCGAGGCACAATAGGTAAGACTAACTCTAAGATAATATACTCGTAACTGCAGAAAGGAAAGCATGGGTTTGGGCTTCTGTCCTTGAACTGAAGACTCCTTCTTGGTATAGGGAGTCGCTCTGGAAGCAGTGAACTGAGCAAGGCTTCGCAGGCAGACAAATCGGGGTTCAAACTTGGCACTCAGCATCCACGGGACTGGGCAGAACCCACTGAACCTCTCTTAGCTTCACCGTCTTCAGGCCTAGAGTGGGGTGCCCTTAACTCACTGCCAGGGTTGCAGGAACAACTGGGTGGAGGTGGCTGAAATGCCAGGATGGCGACTGGCTGCGGTAGATACGGATGAATTGCCAGGTAGCTTCCCTTTCCCTGCTCTCGTCTCTGTCCTTCTGGACTGCAATTTACATTCTGGGCTCACTAGCAACACTCTCTCTCCTCCCGGCATCCTCTAGCGCTCCCCGTGCTGGCAGGAGCTGAGGCCGATGGCAGGAGCTGAGGTCGCTGCCGGGTGCACTGCTCAGCTCCAGGGAGCAGCACGCAGACACTGGAACTTGACTGGTGCCCAGGGTGGTGCCTGTCAGCTCAGCTGACGCCTCCCATTCTCCATGGCTTCCCTCAGGTCTCAGCTTCTTCCCTGGGCACTCTCAGACCTCTGGGACCGCACTGTTGTGTCTTTACACCGCAGTCCTCAATGCTTCTCTACATGAAGAGCACGGTAAGAACGTGTGCACCTCTGAACCCGTGGTTTACACTGAACTGCATTGTTTTCTTTTTTTAGTTTTATTAATTTATTTTTGTTACAGATGTTTCTCCTTTTTTCCCCATTGACACTCTCCTCCACATCCCCGCCACCCCGTCCCCAGCTTTGTTGTCCATGTTCATCAGTTATGTATACATGCATGTAAGTTCTGTGGTTTATCTCCCCCCCCACCCCCTTTTCTGAGAGTTGTCAGTCTGTACCTTACTTCCACATCTCTGGGTCTATCCTGTTCTGCACTGTTTTCTAAGGTCATGTGTGGGCCGGTCTAGTCTCCCTATTGCCAAGGTCAATTTTCTTGGAAGCAAAAGCTACCTTTCGTATGTTATTTTCCCCCACGGAACTGTGCACACTGACCGACTCCAGGTGTTCAGCAGAGGCACACGGCTGGAAAGAAATCAACGCCCAGCCCTGGCCGGTCTGGCTCAGCGGTTAGAGCGTTGGCCTGCGGTCCAGAGAGACCCGGGTTCGGTTCCCGCTAGGGGCATGTACCTCGGTTGCAATTTGTCCCCGGCCCTGGTTGGTCGTGCAGGAGGCGGCCACTCGATGTGTCCCTTTCACGTCGATGTTTCTCTCTCTCTCTCTCTCTCTCTCTCTCCCCCCCCCCCTACTCTATCTGAACAAAAAATGGAAAAATGTCCTCAGGTGAGGATTAAAAAAAAAAAAGAAAGAAATCAATGGCCAGAAGAGGCCATTGCATGAGTAGACACACATTTTAATAATCAACACGTCAGAGCAGGTGGCAAGGGAGACAAAAGGACAGAAAGGCCCTTCAGAAAAGATCAAACACTGCCATCTGACGTGTGCCTGAAGCTGATCACAAGCACTCTGACAGCCTTATCAAAACCAAGAAGGCTGACAGGCACCGACCAAGAACTGTGTGATTTTTTAAAGACTGGTGAATTCCGGCCTTAACTTTTAAGTGATGTTAGGGGATACCTCTAAAGTAGTTTTCTCCACATCCCAACCCTCTCTGATCCCTTATTCGCTCTGAGTCAGCTCAGCATTTAAGAGCAGAGTTCCAGCAACCTTACACCTGCCCAAAGATGGCACCCCGATTCCGGAACCTACATCCTTCCCCCGAATCTCAGTCCAAGCTCTTTAGTAGGACCTGGGCTAAGTAGTTTGTATTAACTTTTCTCATTCTCAGAATAGCCCTGTTGAGGTCCCATTATCTCATTTTGTAGATGAAGATAGGTTAATAACTTGACCACAGCAAGAATGAACAGGATTTGAAAATTCTTCTGTCTTGAGCCTAAAAACCATTACTCCACACCCTGTCTCTATTTGTAAAAATCTAGATAATGCTGTGCTTTTAAAAGCATCTTGTCATGTTTTCCTCTAACAATAAAAAAATTTACCCACTACAATTTCTGTTGTTCCTTTTGTATCAGTTTAAACTCTAGTTTAAACCTACAGTTTAGGATCAATCTGTGTTCTCTCCTCTCTGTGCCCCCCCCCCCACCCCCACCCCCGACGATCCTTTGTATTTTCCTTCTATTCTGAGAGTTACTCAACTGTGTTTTCCTATCAGTCACTGACTGCATTTCCTATGATGTCAGCTGGGTCCTTTGTCCCAGTTTGAATTTAATTATGCTGTGGGATTCTGGATGTCCTTACATCATGTCAGCCAGTTCCCTTTCCATCTCTGCCCTCGCTGTGATGGCTTTTGTGCAGATGTAATTAAAGTCCCTCATCAGCTGATTTAATAAGGAAGATGATCCTGGATGATCTGGGTGGGCCTGACTCAGTGGGCAGTCTCCAAAAGCAGGGCTGAGGTTCCCTGGAGAGAGGAGTCCCACCAGTGGAGGACAGAGTGTCTGTGCTCGAGGAGTTCCATCCTGCTCCGGGTCTCCCCTTCCTGCTGTCTGGGGACAACAGCTCTGGTGCACGCTGGGGGGTCTGAGCTTGCCTGTGATCTTCTATGTTCGCCCCAGAAACCTCAGGCTTGCTTAGCCGGCCCCCACAGTTGTGCAAGCCATTCCCTGCAATAAATCTTAATCCATATTTATTCCTCCTGATTCTGATTCTCTGGTTGAAATCTGACTGACGCACTCATTAAACCTACTTTTCCTCTTGTTGCTTCCTCCTCTGATTGCATTACAGGTCTGCCTTCTTCGATCTTTTGAAGGACAAATGGAAAAAATCTCTTCTAAATTTTTCTTTGGTTTCTTAAAGAAAATTATACTCGGAGAGCCTTCCGTTTGAACACTCGTGGTACTTTTCCATTTTCTTTATGCTGTAACGTTATTGCATCGACCATAGGTTGGCTGGTTGCTTTTCCTATGTAACCATCCGAGGTCAGTTGGAAAAATCCCTATGTGGTCCCAGCTCCTACCCACAGAGAAGGACATGTCGTAAGTCCCACTTGCTATCTACCCATATGCTGGAAGCACCTCCCATACAGTCGCCCAGATCTGCAGAGAAAGCTGATGTGCCCAGTGGGCATCCCGCCACGATGAGATGCCAGATGGCTGCATCTTCCTCAAACTGTCGAATTTTCGGGCTGAGCAAAACGCTGTAGAGTTCTACGAACAATACAGTAAGCAAAGACTATGTGTACACTTTGCTTACCCTACTGATCCACCCAGAGGCCCTGCTCACAGTAATTTCTGAATCTCTACATATGAGACCCCAAAATCACCCTTCTTTCTACTGGTCTGTACTGCCTCTCAAATACACCTGAGGTCCCGCATGGTGCAGGAATTCTCACACCCGGGGGGGAAGGAGAACAAAGGGCCAGTGTGAGGAATGGGCTTTTGGAAAAAATGACACTTGTAATCTCGTGACAGAACCAAGGTTTGACAGGCAACAAGCCTTGGGGAGCTGAAGCCCTGCCCCTACTAGAAAGTGCTTGGCTTGCAGTCAAGATAGTAATCCTCTGCGAAAAATAATAATAATAATAACCCTTAGCAGTCTTTTCATATTTTATTATTTTCTTTTTTAGTAATGACGAGAGCTGGAAAAATACACAGATACTAGTGAGCACAGCTAAAGAAAAACGTCCATGAAAACCTATCGGACAGTTTTGAAGGGGTGTGGAGACTAAACAGCAAATGATTATGGTTGAGGTTCTGTTAACCAACATCAGATACACAGAATTGAGAATGCACAGGCTGTTTTTGGTACAGTCTTTCTTAAACCTGTCTCATCCTTCTCTCCACCCCAACTTCTCTTTGTTAGGCGAATCCCCACCCCCAGAGATGATTAGAGCTTCTTTTCACTTAGTTATATGATATCATGACTAAATAATGAGATTTCGCCCTGGCCGGTTTGGCTCAGCGGTTAGAGCGTCGGCATGCAGACCAGAGAGTCCCGGGTTCAGTTCCCGCTAAGGGCACGTACCTTGGTTGCAGTTTGTCCCCAGCCCCGGCTGGGGTCATGTGGATGGCAACAAATCGATGTGTCTCTCTCACATTGATGTTTCTCTCTCTCTCTCTTCCCCCCTCTACCCCTCCCGCTCTATCTGAAGATAAATGCAAAAATGTCCTTGGGTGAGGATTAAAAATAATAATAATAAGATTTCCTCCAGGATGTTTCTCCTCCTTGCTTTCTTCAGAGCAAGTCTTCAACTGTTACCTGGGAGGTATGCTGAGTGCTACTGTACCAGGTTCTTATAGAAGAAACAACAACTCATCATGTTCACTAACCACCAAAGCACTAACAAGCTAAAACAACTGAGACTTCGTAACTCAGAGGGAAGGTATCCTTACCCCTCCATCCACCCTCCACCCTGATGAATCCTTACTTGCATCTAAGGCAGAACTCAGGCAAAAAGACAGTGTAGAGTCTGCTTTATGTAACTAGAGAATAAAGAACACTTGGAAGAACTAAGTGGACAAACTCCCTCTCGCTCAGGTTTAAAAATGTTTTCGTCTGATTTTTAGAAAAGAGGAAGGGAGAGGGAGAGAGAGAAACATCAATGAGAGAGAAACATTGATCAGCTGCCTCCTGCACACCCCCTACTGCGGATCGAGCCCGCAACCCAGGCATGTGCCCTGACCGGGACTCGAACCTGAACCTCTCAGTTGATGCTCAACCACTGAGCCACACCAGCCAGGCCCTCTCGCTCATGTTTAAAGTGAGCACTGACTTTAGAAATAAGTTAAAGCATAAGAAAAACAGTCTCATTAGGCTTCAAAGTGCCTTTCCTTTTTAGTGCTATCTTGTTCTTTCCTTTTCTAAGCCATGTTACTCTCCATCATCAGAGCTCAAACGTTTGTCTCTAAAAGGTTACTGGATACTGGTCTTAGAATATTCAGTATGAACAGCTTTGCTAACTAGCACACACCAGCCAAATAGATTTTCCTCCATTCCGTACACGAAGAAATTGAGAAACAGATTAACATTTTGCACAAACTCTCGTAATGAAGCCAGGACATAAACAAGCTCACTCCACTGCCTATGTCCTTTCCGTTGTACAATATCAAATCTAAACCAGAAGTTCTTAATGTCATGCTCATTCCTGCGGTTCAAGGAGGCTATGAATCCCTGAAATTAAATGTAAATTTTCGCAGGCCTTTATGTCTTTTTTCCCGTAGGAGAAATCTGAGCTATTTGCAAAGAAGTCACTGACCTGAAAAAAAAAATTAAAAGCTCTGCATCCAAACAATTAGTACGAGGATTAAACGTAAGTCTTACATGACTCCTTTGTACAAGCATTAGGCTGGAACGACAGTAAACATCCTCACTTTCAACAGCAAGTAGTCCTGTTATGTAAGAAGTGCCCTATTTACCTGTATCATTATCCCAGGCAACAAGCTTACTTCATACCTTCTTCCTTTAAACACCTTGTAAAGTATTCGATGAACAACTAGAAGTGAGCAGAATGCTCCTCAACATTCTTCCCCCCACAGCAAGCAAGCGTCTCTCAAGTGAGGCTACTCTGCCCTTAAAATACTCAATGTTCGCAGACTGGAATCCACAATTAACTGCACAGTTAAAACTGCAGAACGTAAATCTAGGTCTTGAAATCAGGTTCCTGATCCCAGTCGCTGACTCAAAGGCGTGCAAGACTCCTGGATGCATTTCACCTTGCAAAGTATACACCTAACTTGTTCACTTTCTTTTGTTCTTTTAATTATTTTAGATTTATGTACACATTCACTTTTGTGGGGTGTATAACCCAATGATTAGGAACACACGCATAAATTCTTATAATCACCACCACCAAAATGCAAAACCATTCTAACACCTAAAGAATTCCCTCATGATACCCCTTCTACTGGCTGACCCTTCCCCTGCTTCTAGACATGGCAACAGCTAATCTAGCTTCTGTGCCTATAATTTTGCCCTTTCCAGAATATCTCGTAAATGAAGTCATGCAGTAAATACCCTTTGGAAGCTAACTTTTTACTTAGCACAACACATTTCAAATGCATCCAAGCTGTTGCGCATGTCAATAGTTTGTATGGCTGAGTAATATTCAACTGTGTGGATGTACCACAGCTTGTTTATATATTAACCGAGTGAGAGAGATCTGGGTTAGTTCCGGTTTTGGGTGATTATAAATAATGCTGCCATAGGCATATTTGTGTGAAGATTTTTTTGAGTGAATGTAAGCTTTCGTTTCTCTAGCACGGATGCCAGAAGTGGGATTGCTGGGTCATGTAGTAAATGTCCATTTACCTTTATAAGAAACGGCCAAACTGTATTCTAGTGTGGCGATATCATTCCACACTCCCACAGCAACATATAAGGTGTTCTGCACCCTTGCCAGCACTTGGTTTTTTTGTTAACTCTCCTCTGAGGATATTTTTCCATTGAATTTTTTAGACAGAGTGGGAGGGAAGGAGGTAGCGAGAGAGTGCAATGTCAATGTGAGAGAGACACATCAATTGCTTGCGTCCCGCATGACCCTGACCAGGGCAGGGGATCGAACCTGCAACCCAGGTACATGCCCTTGACCAAGAATAGAACCTGTGACCCTTCGGTCCCCAGGCCAATGCCCTAACCACTGGGCCAAACCGGCCAGGACAGCACTTGGTATTCTTAATCTTAGCTTTCCTCACAGGTACGCAATGGTACCTCATTGCGGTTTCAACGCATTCCCTAAGTGTTCGTGTTTGATTTGGCCTGTGCCAGCGCTGCTTGAGCAATTTCATACAACAGAAACTTAAGAAGCACATGGAAAGTCCACAAAAATATTAAAGCTGGCCAGTTCCCTACTGAAGACAAGGAAGCGAAGGCCCAGAGAGGGGAAGTGATAAGCTTCAAGTTTCAGACCTGTGCTTTTTCTAACACAGTTGACCTCTGAGCAACGAGCAGGTCGGGGCACCGCATATAACTTAAGTCAGCCCTCCGCAGACGTGGATTCCTAACCATGGACTGAAAATACACGTGTAAGTGGGCCTGAGCAGTTCATCCCGTGTTGTTCAAGGTGAAGTGCATCTCCTGTAACATGAACACACTACCCAACTCCTACGTCTTCTCTGAACAAACACACACACACCACAAAAATACCATCAGCTGCACAAATAACGAATGCACTCCATCTTGACAGTGATTCATAAATGGCAACCGGAATAACCATTCCCATCCCGACACAGAAACAGGAGGATTGGATTTGAACTCAGGAGGGAGAGAGGATGTTATTTATTGGACCCCAGGTATATACTGTTTCATTTAAATATACATGCAAAACCATGACAGGTAGTAGATGGCATCTGCTACATGCATAATTGTGTGGGAAAACCCCTATCTGACTAAGAGGAACATACAGAGATCCTTATTACATCAGTGCTTATTTTAACAAGTGGAGGCCTTCCTTCCATGAACTCGCATATGGGGAGCCAGTAAATAAGAGTGAAAACAGTCTGGTTAAAAGAGTATGGGGTTAAAGTAATAATAATAATAATAATAATAATAATAAACAAACAAAAAACAAAGAAAAAAAAAAAAACGCCAAAAAGAGGGAGGGGGGAGGGAGGGTTTCTCAGAGCTCAGCCTGCCCTCATGCTCCCCCCACGCACACCCCAGGTTTCCCCTCCTCCAGCCCCATGGACTCGCTTCAGAATACAATAATAAAAACCCTGTCTTTGATCATTAAACACCAAAAAAAAGTACAAAAAGTTACTGTACTGCTCTCCTCATGAAGGATGGGTCACTTCCTACACTTGAGAGATGAAGCCTGAGATGGGGACCCACAGAAAGGCGCTGTGCCACTCTCTACATGAAATGAGAAGTGAAAACGGGCACAGCAGCTCTCTCGGCTCATCTCACAGCAGAAACGGGCACGGGAGCTCAGCGAAGAACCCAGAAGAGGTGCCATCATGGCCACCTGGCTACAGCAGTTGCGAGGTTTAATCAGCCACTGTGGAAGACTTGATGACAGTGACCATATAAAAAGCAGCCCCATTAAAAACTTTAAGTATTCCAGCCCAGCCGGTGTGGCTCAGTGGGTTGAGCATCGTCCCATGGACTGCGAGGTCCCAGTTCGATTCCCAGTCAGGGCACAAGCCCGGGGTTGCAGGCTTGATCCCCAGGAGGGAGCATGCAGGAGGCAGCCCATTGATGTTTCTCCCTCACATCGATGTTTCTATCTCTCCCTTCCTCTCTCTCTTAAAAAAAAAAAAAAATCAATAAAAACATATTTTCAAAAATTTTTTAAAAACAAAAACCTTAAGTATTCCAAACTCAGCGTGTGTTTTGGGTCACTTAAGTTCTTACCATGCAAAGTGTGATTGGTCCCCAACACATTCCACTCCGCCGGCAGCTTCAGGTGTCGGAATGCCAGGGCAACCTTCTCATCAAGGGAATTCACATCTGTAGATGGGGGTCCTGAGCGATCAAGGAAACGGGTGAAGTTCAGCGCCTGCTGATTCCCAGCACTGGTGGCCAGGAACTGGGCTGCGTCGTAAGCCTCATCCTGGATGAACTCAAAGTCTTCTTCGGCCACCACGAACACGGGAAGGCCCTCTTTGGAAGCACACAGCAGCACCTTCACTGTCTCACAGCAGTCGTGACCTACAGAAGACACAAGAACAAAGAAGACAGGGTTAGAGTCCTCCTACTGAAAGGACACGCGTCGGTACCCTCTACTCTTCGGACATGATGTACAAGTTCCCTCTCCTACAAGAAGCCCCCTCCTTCCTCTGAGCTGTGACAGCAATCTTCCAAATGTCTTAAAACTCCGTTTCCAGCTCTACTGTTTGCAAACACGAGGTAGTTTCCTTACCAAACAGCAGACAACTCTGTATCTCAGCTGTCACCATGCGTCAGCACAGTGTTTAGCAATGAGCAGTCTCTGAATATCTCAGTATATACTGAACTGTGGCTGCTCAATTTGAACTAAAGAAAGAAAGCTCAAGGCTCTTGTAAGGCCTGGCAGACAGTGGGACGTCTAATACCTGCTGAACTGAATTAGATCAGAAAACCCAATAGGGAGAAGGTCACTCATACAGGTGACACGGGAGGAATTTTCCAGATTCCCCAGCACCTGCCTTGTAATCACAGTGCAAGTGATCAAATGAAGCACCTTGGAAAGTACAAAGCTACTTGGCTTGATTCTACTATTGTTAGCAATTCAAGGCCTAGAAAATAATTTCTGCTCTCGGGTATAGGTAAGGCAATGAGGACCTCAATGAGATCGCCTGGTTCACAGAGGGATGATATGACGCCATGGCTACACGCCCAGCTGAGGAAAAGCAGGCACGCTAAGGATGGTGGTGCCCACGGTACAGATGGGCAGAGACCTCAGGAACTGTGACATGAAGCAGCAACCTGCTCGCCAACCCAAAGAACTCCGCTCGAGTCACACCGAAAGGTCTGACGACGCTTCCTGGGGAATCAGACTTTCTGGTGGATTTTCATCTTCACAAAATTTCCAGTGTGCAGAATATACTGATTGAAACCGTTTTTCTTCAACTTTCAAACACTGATCTCAACTAGAACTATGCTCCTACCATCATCCTCTTCTTCCATCAAATATCTTTCTGATGAGAACAAAATTAAGAAGGCGGAGATGAGGTTCTTCTTGCTTTGCCTGCTTACACGCAGGCACCTGATTATACCCACGGCTGCCCTGAACCCATTTCCACGCAGGGGCTGCTTTTCCACGGGGGAGTGAGGCCCAGGGAAACCCTCTCCGCGGCCCATGACTCTGGCTTTCCATAGCATGGGCACAGGCCAACAGAGGTTTCAGACTTGGACAGAACAAACTAAGCTTTCTGCTGTCTTTGCAAGAGAAAACAATAATTTTCCCCCATGTTTCCAACGAGAATAAGAAAATTGATTTTCCACATACTTTTCCTCCGGGGACCTCCTTAAGCCCTTTACCCTGTAACAAAAATCTCTCACGGCGGTGTAATTTTAGAGTGGTAACACAAGTATTTACTAACCAAGTACTTACTACATACCAGGCATTTTCTCTACACAACCAAGTCAGGAGGCAGTACTGTCCTCACATTACGGACGAGAGAACTGAGACTTCAAAGCTACACAGATTAAGAAGCAGAAACTAGCCCTGGCCGGTGTTGCACAGTGGTTAGAGCATCAGCCTGAGCACTGAAGGGCTGCAGGTTCGATTCCCATTAAAGGGCATGTACCTGGGTTGCAGGTTCAATCCCCAGCCCCCATCGAGGTGCATGCGGGAGGCAACCAATCAATGTGTCCCTCTCACATCAATGCCCACCAGCACCCCTTTTCCTCCTTCCCACTCTCTCTAAATATCAATGGAAAAAATATCCTCGGGTGAGGATTAACCAAAAAAAAAAAGCAGCAGCAGAATCCATTATTCAAATTCAAGCCTGATGCCCAAGGACATCGCCTGTTATATTATGACGCAAGAGTTTTGTACCGCACTGCTCATAAAAGCAGGAGGAAGGGTGAAGCTTTGTCCCTGCCTGAAAGGAGCCCAAGAATGAGAAGCCAGAATGACTATTAGGCAAGAATAACAGGTTCATGAACCACCAAGATCAGTCTTCCTATAAACACACAACTCAACCAGATTCTCCCACTACCTTCTGAGTTGAATTCTTTCTATGAAGGCTGTAAGAAACTGAAGCACCCTCCACCTGTGTGCGTGTGCGTGTGCATACACCCATGCATGCAATTCAACTCAATACCTTTTTTGAATTTATGCAATTAATATATGTGATAAAATTAGAAAAAAACCTATCTTTGAAGGGCAGCTGGCCTAATTACATAAGACAATCATGTTAGTAGAAACAAGTCAACTCATTCAGGTAGTAGTAGGCTTGGGTATTCTTCTGGCAGAAAGTGAATACTTCAACTGTTCTAAACATCAGAAACTAGCTGGACAGCCACCAAGCCCTGGGAATGGTGATCAGAAGGTGAAGATGAATAAGGTAAGAAGAGTCTCAGGCCTTCAGAGGTCTTCAGTCTATAAAGGGGAATCAACAAGCTGTAGATCACAGCCAAGTCAGTCAACATGCAATGGGTTCCGTAAGAACCACACGCAGTGCTGTTGGTGGGAGAGGGGCAGTGCACTTCACCGGGGCGGAAGTGGGAAGATTTCACAGAGGAGGGCCTTCCTGACAGGCACCCTGCTCCCAACTCCCCAGCCCCAGGGGTTCTTCACTGCACACCCTCAGAACTCAGATGCACAGACTCTATCTCATCTAACCTAACAAACACGTATAATACACTCAGTACTTTCCAAATAACAGCTCATTTACTCCTCATTAACAACCCTATGTGGTAGATACTATCACCATCCCCAATTGCCAGATGAGGAAACCAAGGCACAAAAATATTAAGTAATCTACCCAATACTGTAAGTCTCCTGAAAGGCAGAACTAGGACTTGAACCCATTTCCTTGCTCTAAAGTCCCCTTCTACAACCAATATTTTGGTACAAGAAGAGTTCAAAAGAAAATGTAGGCAGCATGAAGGAATCAACAGGATAGGAATAAACACGTTTGCCCTGGTCAGTTTGGTTCAGAGGTTAAGAGTGTCAGGCCTAAGGACCAAAGAGTCCCAGGTTCGATTCCTGGTCAAGGGCAGGTGCCTGGGTTGCAAGTCTGATCCCTGGCCTGGGTTGAGGTCGTGTGAGAGGCAACCAATCAATGTGTCTCTCACATTGATGTTTCTCTCTCTCTCCCTCCCTTCCACTCTATCTAAAAATCAACGGAAAAATATCCTCGGGTGAGGATTAACAACAACAGAAAACCATTATGTTCAATCCTGGCTCTAAGGCTTCTAAGTGGTGTAACCTCATATCACCTCTGCTTGCCTGGGCCTCTATTTCTTCATTTATAGCATGGCTCTATGGTTGGTCCAGCTGTGAAAGTCTGTGGGCTTTACCAGGCAGAAGATGAGAAGGAAGAGAAAGTTAGAAAGAAATTCCAGGAATAGGAAATTTTCAAAAACATAAAACTGAAGTGGAGGGTAAGCTCAAGGGGTGGAATAATCACTACAATACAGTTGCAGGGAGATATTAACTTGGCTACATCTATTACTACATGCTTAGTGACAGGGCAGACCTGGGTTTCAACCTATTTTCATACCTACTGGCTATGTGCCCTGAGGTACACGACAACTGCTCTACCACTTTTAAATCTAGATAGTCTTATACATGAGGAACTATAATTTAGAACAGTCCTCTTAAATTCTTTGATACTATTTCCCAAGCCAAGATACATAGCTTCATTTCACTTCCAATTAAATTAGATCAGTAAATAGATACACAAATAGTAGACAGACAGACAGAGATAGATAGATAGATAGATAGATAGATAGATAGATAGATAGATAGATACACACACACACAGAGAGACACACAGAGCAATGTGTATTTTGGTCAGAAGAAATAATTCAAAGGAAAAATGTTGTGGTTCTCATTCATGAATCTAACCAAGAATTACAGCATTTTCCCATGTATTCAGGATTAAACGAATTTATAAATACTTGTCAGTCTTTTGAGGTAGATATGAATAAATGTCAATAAAAATGAAAATCACAGGTTTCACAATTCAATAATAATGTGAATAGTTTGGGATCCGAGCTGAATCGTCTTCAAAATTTAAACTTGCTGTGTGTCTTAGAAGACATATTTCACTAACCTAAGCTAATACTATCCACTGCTCCTACCCACTAAACAGTCCTGATTCTTTCTTACAAAAGGTGAGAAACCTGAAACCTTGAACAGAAAGGGAGTCACAATGCCAGTCGAAGTAAACACCATTTACTGCACTATACCATCCCCTTCTGGATATACAGAGTTCACGCCACATTCCAGTTCTTCAACTCCAGCAGACGACACACGCATGCGTGCACGCAGAGCAAAGGCCATGGTGAAGCAATACCACCACACTCAAAACCAGAAAGCACAGAAGCAGTGTCTCTGCACAGAAATCTGCCCGGAATGGCTGAAAGGACTGTGTACCTGGCTAGGCCGGGGTGGGGACAAACAAGGGGAGAGAAACAGAAGAAGGTGGGGGCATTACGTTGTGTGTGCCAGCAGAACTGCTTAGCAACATGGGCATCCACCTCTCTTTCTGCTGCTTTAGCAGAAGAATTTGTTAGAAAGTGGACGGGTGGCCCTGGCCGGTTTGGCTCAGCAGTTAGAGCATCGTCCCGCAGACCAGAGAGGCCCGGGTTCGGTTCCCGCTAAGGGCACGTACCTCGGTTGCAGTTTGTCCCCAGTTGGGGTCGTGTGGGTGGCAACCAGTCGATGTGTCTCTCTCACGTCAATGTTTTTCTCTCTCTCTTCCTCCCACTCTTCCTCCCACTCTATCTGAAGATAAATGCAAAAATGTCCTCGGGTGAGGATTACTGGCAGCTCTATTTGCGTAAAATGAAAAATAAAACTGTATATTAGAGGAGGTAGACTGTCAGAAAAGGCCATGACATCGATACGCAGTGGAAGCCATCTGACTGTTAGCCCCGTGTTTCCCCTTCAGACATGAACTCACAATCTAAAGAAGAAACTATGAATCATCTTAAGTGAACTGTGCCATAAATCTGGAATTTGTTTGATATGATTATAGGCTTCGTTTTAAAAAACGGAGGATAAAAAGAGGCATGGAGAACTGAGGGTTTCTTGGATTCGTCTTCATTAAACTGAAGAGTGAACTGGAGGAGTGACCACTGATCGAGAACACTGTGCAGGCTGCAAATGACCCCACAGGCTGGCAGGGTTCCTCTCTCACATCAGTGCTTTCTGTTCGGCTCAAGTGGTTCTTAAGATTATTTTTTAATCCTCATAACCTTTCAGATAAAGCATCTAGAGAAAAAAATACCAACATTTTAAAAACAAAGTTATATAATACAGACCCAGTAATAAAACGGAAATCACTCCACATGCACACATAAAACCTCTTGCTACGATACATTAGCTCTAGACACGACTATTTGCAGGGGCCATTAGTCTTCTGATTGCCTTCGTACACACAGAAATGCAAGGTATTAACTACGTCTACATTTACACTGCAAAGACACGAGATGGGAAGCCATATCCACTTCAATATAATAACCACCATTTAACTTCTTTTTATGTGAAAACAGAAGCTGCAACGGAGCGAAGAGTAGCAAGCTTTTCAGCCAATTCCATGGTGTTTTCCTTCCACTCAGTTTTCTGGTAACAAAGGAAAATAAAAACCACAAGACTTTTTAATAAGGGAAGTTCTGAAAAACTAGCTGAGCTTCTTCTGAAGAGAGTATGCCCGGGGAATTTAGAGAGGGAAAGAAGAGAGAGAAAGCATTAAAGAAACATGACCTAAACTTTAATTGCATTTTTCAAATTGCCTTCTGAATGAATTGATCCCACAATCAGGTCCAGTTCATTTACAACAGAAGTATAAAGTAAATTATGGGGTGGGAGAGATCTGTTCCTGATTGAGTGAAATAAACGTAAGGGACCCTGAAGTATGCTGGTAAGTAACCTGCAGAGTCAGAAAATAGTAGGTCTGAATCTCGCCCTCCATTACAGACAATCTGGGTTTTCCTGGAAAAGTCTTTCAACTATGAATCCTGTTTGCTTGTGCACAAAAGTATACCATCACCAGGTATAAAACTGCTGGTTGTTATTATTATCGGCTATTAAACACTCCCGGTCAGCTCACTCAAGGAAAACAGAGCCCTAATACTCTACAAAGAGCTTTTGCAGCATGGCTCAGTGAGGCTTCTGAGCTGAACATTGCCTCTGGCAGTGCAGAGCTGAAAAAAGTCAGGGAAGGAGGAAGAATGCAGATAAACAAAAACACAAGGAGCACCTAGGTGAGAAACAAGAATTTAACTGCTGATGGGGTCCTCCTAAAAGCACCTAATCCAAACCCCTTTTAGCTTGCAGGTCAGGAGGTGTGTGCTCATGAGGTTAGGAGAGCTGCTCCACGGGCTTATCACTCCATGAAGCACCCGTCCCCATGGAAACGAAATATTGCTACAGATAAACAAAACTGCTGAAGCATGACCCAAGAATTACTTCATTTCCTATTATGCTAAAAGTGGCACACATCCCATCCGGGCGTTCTCTTTTGAGGATGAAACAATTGGGACTTTGTTTGACCGGCTCTCCAAAAAGGAACCCTGAAAGTGCCTGCTGGGCCAGCCAAGCCCAGACCCACTCAGACCATCTTCTAACAGAAAGGCTGCATTAGTGGTCACTGGGGGAAAATATAAAAACAATGTATTTTGGCATCAAAGTATGAGAATTTGGTGTCTTTTTCTTCCCTATGAAGTGGCTAAATAGGGTTAAAGGAAATTCAGACCCAGACTCTACCAGGATATAGGATTACGTGCAGAAGTATACACTCACTACAAGTTTTTGGTGGCCTAAAGATGTGCGAATTTGGTACATGTGTAAAACGCCTCTGTGTGGACATGAGTATTTCAGCAGGGCGGGGGGTGGGAACAGCAGGCATACGAATTTCATCATGCACATTTTGGCTAATTAATGCTAAAAATCTGATCCACTATATTCCAGCCTATTACTTTATTATTATTATTTTTTATTATTTTATTTTATTTTTGGTACATGCTCCTAGCGGAAACCGAACCGGAACTCTGGTCCGCAGGCCAATGCTCCAACCGCTGAGCCAAACCAGCCAGGGCCAGCCTATTACTTTAAAGCAGTGTTTCTCAACCTTTTATCTGGTGTCATACCCCTAAAAAGAGTTCTTAGACATTTTCTCTATTTGCCCCATCCCATAACATTTTAATACTGTAATCATACCATATATTTGTGGATGTATATCTGTGCTTTATATATAAAGAGTAAATTTTTTGTCCTCCTCCCCAGAGCTAATTTTCGACCCCTTTAGGGGGAATTACTGCCCTCACTGCAATGCACGTGCTAGGTAGGATTCCAATGCTGCATCCTTACCTCCAAGGTGATGCAATACACAATTTCCACATAAACATGACAACCGGGACAGTAGACAAGAGCTGCATCTTCCATTCAACTAATTCTCTCTATAGCCACTATACATACTGACCAGCACTGGGACAGTCATTTAAGTTTTTTTAAATATAAACTCACATCTGTCTAGAGATAAGTCTTACAGTAGGAGTATTTTAGAATAGGGAGACTGTTAGAGAATATCCAGTAAAAGAAAAAAAATAACATTACTTTGGCAAAGAGGAAGGTGTATCAGAATTCTCCCGATCAGGCCAGTTTAAAGCCTACAACTTCTTTTCAAATGTTACTCAATTAGGCAAACTTCAGGCCTCTGTGCTAGACACAGAGCTTGGTTCAGAAAGACTGAGACACTGTGCTATAGCTGGGGCTACCTGCTGAGACCTGGGCTGTAAGCACAGACTTTCAATTAAGCCCAAAAGCACTTCTGATCATGGTAAGTATTTTTTGCTCTTTTAATTTTTTTCCTTTATTTATTTTCTTTATTGATTTTTTTTAGAGAGAGACGAAGGGAGAGGGAGAGAGAGACAGAAACATCGATGAACGAGAACATCGACTGGCCGCCTCCTGCATGCCCCTCACTGGGGATCGGGCCCACAACCTGGGCATGTGCCCTGACCGGGAATCGAACCAGTGACCTCTTGGTGCATGGGTCGACGCTCAACCACTGAGCCACACTGGCCAAACTATTTTTTTTCTTTTTTAAATGAATAATCTACTTTATGTGTAACCTTCCCTTTGATGAGTGAGAAGGAAAGAGAAATACAAAAGAGCTGAGTCAAATGTTGGGTCACTGAACATTTGTAGTTTTCCTGTCAAACAGAACCCTTGCTGTGAATTCTAAAAGTAATTAATAGATGTGCTGAAAAAATATTTCATTTTATGAGAGAGTCTGCCCAAAGCCTTTCACAAAAATAGTATGCAGCATCCACTAAACATCCCATCTCATTTCTAAATTATCACTTGCTGGGTCTAAATTCACATTTAATTAATACAAATGAACACAATAGACAATGTTCCATACCTCCCCAAGAATTAATCTTCTAAGGGTACTCAGATTTCTTTACATTACTTACCAGTCCTATATTGGTCTTTAAAAATATATATATCAGCTTCACTTCCAGAGGAAAATCACTGTTTAGTTAAAATGGGATTAGAAGTTGGATTTGTTTTATATGAAGAGAAGAAAATGGAGGTATTTTCATTTACAGCAAATGCAACATGTTTTGTTTTTAGAGATGTATTTCCTTTTCGGGTTGCATTTCATAGCACATTATATTCTTTTTTTTTTTTATCCTCACCTGAGGACACCTTCTCATTTTTTGTTCAGATAGAGTAGGAGGGAGAGAGAGGAAGAGAGAGAGAGAGAAACATCGACGTGAAAGGGACACATCAAGTGGCTGCCACCCGCACAACCAATCAGGGCCAGGGACAAACTGCAACCGAGGCACATGCCCTTAGCAGGAACTGAACCCGGGTCTCTCTGGACCGCAGGCCGACGCTCTAACCGCTGAGTCAAACCGGCCAGGGCACACATTATATTCTTAAACAAGCCAATTCATAGGTATTTTGATTGTGATCTTCCTTAATAAAACTTTATTAGTACAAAGACGGCCTTATTTTCAAAAGGAAGAACATTGTTTTCAAACAATCTTCAAGATGTATTTTATTAAAATTTACGATGTTATGCCCTGGCCTGTTTGGCTCAGAGGTTAGAGCATTGGCCTGCAGACCTAAGGGTCTCGGGTTTGATGCCCGGTCAAGGGCAGTACTGGGGTTGCAGGTTCCATCCCCGGCCCTGGTCGGAGTCATGCGGGAAGCAAGCAGTCACACAGATGTTTTTTTCTTTCTTTCTTTCTCTTTCTCTCTCTCTCTCTCTCTCTCTCTCTCTCTCTCTCTCTCTCTCTCTCTCTCTCTCTCTCTTTCCCCCTCCCTTCCCTTCTCCCGCCCCTTCCCCTCTGTCTAAAAAAAAAAATCACTGGAAAAATATCCTCAGGTGAGGAATAACAAAAAATGAAATAAAATAAAAAGTACTAAATATGTTAAAAGTAACATGCTCACTATAAAGCATTCAAACAATTCAGAGGCAGATGAAGTAGAAAACCAAAGTCTCCACCTAAGTGTCCCCTAACAGGTTACTGCTCTCAACACACTTTATTAGAAAGAGGAAGAAGTACCACGTCCACAGCCTTTCAATGGTACTAAGTCAAGAAAAGATTGCTTTTAAAAGTCTTTACAACTTCTTTGTAATTAAACACACACAATTCATTGTAAACTTCTCACCAGAAAATAAGCAAAACAGTGAGAAAATAGAAAAAAACAGTAATTTCAAAATCTGAAGTCAAAGAGGTGTGTTTTCTTAAGGAGACAATTTAGAAATGTCTCGTTCCCCTCCCCATTAAAGGTTACAGACTACTATCAAGAAGCAGCTGCCTTTGGAAGGTCAATCAATCATCTGGTTTTAGTAAAAACGAAAATATTACAAAACACTGGCAGCGAAACACACAGAACACTCAGAGAAAAAGCAGAGCCAACAGTCTGTATGAAATATGACATTAAAAGCCAGAACAAGGCACAAGGCTCTTTTTCTTCCCATCGTCAGCCAAAATGACCAGGAACTGCGGAGTCGGTGCCACACGTGAGCAGAAAGCACGCAGACACCCCTCTCGGTGGCAGCAGCTGCAAAGAGACTGCACATCTGGCCAGTAACTGGGATGCACAAAGCAAGTACAGAATTCCCACGAAGAATCTGGACTAAGCTGACACTGCCCTCAGCAGACAGGAAATCTGAGGCCACCAATACAGTGGACACACAGGAATGATCAAAAGTAGCTCTGGCCCTGGCCGGTTTGGCTCAGCAGTTAGAGAGTCGGTCTCGGGTTCGATACCCAGTCAAGGGCACATGCCTGGGTTGCAGATTCGATCCCCGGCCCCAGTCGGGGTCATGTGGGAGGCAACAGATTGATGTGTTTCTCTCACATCGATGTTTGTTTCTTTCCCTCTTTCTCTCTCTCTCCTTCCCTTCCACTCTCTAAAAATCAATGGAAAAAAAATCCTCAGGTGAGCAATTACAAAAACAAAGGTAGCTCTAGAAAGAGGGCACAGACTCCAGCCCAAGCCAAGAAGTCAATTCAAGAAGGAAGAGACTCCTTGCATTTTTCAGAAGAAAGCGTGCCTGCATGAGCGTGTGTGTGTGTGTGTGCCCGCACACCTGCACAACCTTCCTAGAAGAGTGACTTCTGAGAACCAGGATGAATGTGGGCACAGGGAAACGCTGTGCCATTGTGTAGTAGTGGATCCTAGAACAAGCCTTCTTGGCACACACCAGTGACCAAAACAGAAAAATCCATGCCCTCAAGAAGGTGATACTTCGGTAGAAGCAGGTAGAAAATCGGTTAAGATAAATAAAATATATAATGTACTAAAAGTTGGTAAGTACTTGGACAACACTAAAGCAGAGATGGGGACAGGGAACAGAGACGGGCGCAGTTGTATATTTACAGGGTGGACAGGAAAGGCCTCACTGAAAAAGGAATACCTGAAACAAGACCTGGAGGAAGGTAAGAACTCAGTCTAAGGCGTTCATAAAAACAGACTTAAGGCAGTTTAAGTCTAGACTAAAATATTAATGCCATGAATGAACAAGAAATTCAAAACTAAACTTAAGCCCCAAATTGCCCATCTCTACCCTTTGACAAGTAGCAGGGGTAGCAGCTCAAGAAGACAAGTGAACAGAAAAATCTCATACATGATGACCCGAGCAGCCGAGTGCATTCGGAAATCTCCTTGGCTTACACAGTTAACAGAGCCTCTAACTCACCGGCTGAGGACCTCACTGGTACCCTTGCATACATTGCTACACATGAAAGGCACAAGTTAACATGTTGTCTTGCTCGTCACCTGGCTTGCTTGTACAAGAGGGTCTTTCAAGGACGCTAATCCTTTGTCACCTCTGCTGTGACCAGGCGTCTCATAGGAGCACCCTGGCTGGACTTAGGTGGTAGGAGCATATTCAGGCCAATTGGGGGGCAAAGGGGACAAGTTGTTGGGCCCTATAGTATAACAGAGAATGGGGGAAGTAGGTGAAATAATAATTTAAGGGGAAGAGAGTGGATTAATAGAAGCTGAAGGAGAAAGCAGGCACTAGGATTCTAGGTCCCAGACAAATGGGTCAGGAATGATTTCTGAGGATTGCATCAAATCACAGGAAAGCAGCAGAGTACAATATCCATTCTGGGTGGCTGGGGTCAGCAGTACATAGGTACTCAGAGTCCCCAAGGAAAAGGACACCCAGATATGGGTAATGCTGGAAAAGGCCGGTACTAAGACATACTAAAGAAGTGTTGGCACCAAAGGCAAAGGAAGACATGGGAACTGGAGTTCAGAAAGGCAGGCTGGAGACAATACACAAGGATCAGGTACACACCAAGAGCTTCTAGGCTGCCATACAAGTACAGCGGGTTTGTAAATCCAACATTAACTGTCTGCAGCCAACGCTAACCTAGTGCCTTGCCAGGGAAAGTGAAGGAGCTGCGGGGCATGGGCACCTCCACCAGAGGCTGGACTGAGGATCTCAGCGAGGGCACAGGGCTACATCCATTGTATTTGTTCTTTCTCTTAAAGCTACTTGCATTCGTCTTGTACATGATGCTTTCCAGCTGGAGCTCGAGCTCTGGTACGCGAGCTCACTCCCTCCACCCCGAACTTTAACTCCTGCAGTGTTTACAATTCAGGAAGAAATACTTTTATAAAAATTGCCTTCATTCCTTTCCTAAACAGAGCCCAGATGCTACCTCGCTGGGGAGCTGTTCCTCACATAAGAAATGTTTAGCAATGGTGATTCTGCAGGTACCTGCTAGAGAGCAGCCCTCCGTCTCCAGATCAGCCTGTGTGACACGATATACATCACAGGAAACAAAATGAGTGCAGCTTCAAGTTACAAACAAGGATACTTAGTACTCTTCAGAAAAGAAATCAGTATCTATCCCAAAGTCCTTGTTAACTTTCCTAGTCCTAAAAATCTGCTGGGAAATACTCCCAGAATTACCAAGAATCTTTAAACCCTGTATTTTAAAAACTCATTTTTGCCAAGTAGAAGGATAAATACAGATTTCAACTGTCATAATCCCAGTTCTTGAATGTGGTATAATTTCCAGGATTTGGTAGGCATCAGACATGAAGTGAATTTATATAAAATAGCACAGTGACAAAAAAACTGGCAATCTGATCCAATACCCGTGAGACCAGATATTGAAGAATTTTTTACACCATCTATTTTAATAAAGTGGAATCAATGTTATAAACGTACTAGTAAAAAGAAATGTTTCACTAAAAATTAAATCCATTTTATTCTCCGAAGAAAAATAGTTCAACTGTCAACGCTTTTTAGGGATCCCCTTAAATGTGCTTGCTTTTGTGTTATAATAAAAATTGGCCAATTGTTAACTTTGGAGCAAGGTCAATTAAGGAAAGAAGCTCATCTCCAAACACAAATCAATTCGTCTTCAGATGTTAG
This sequence comes from Tadarida brasiliensis, assembly GCA_030848825.1. Classification (NCBI taxonomy): domain Eukaryota; kingdom Metazoa; phylum Chordata; class Mammalia; order Chiroptera; family Molossidae; genus Tadarida; species Tadarida brasiliensis. The sequence goes on along the minus strand of CM061279.1, from coordinate 9,055,974 downwards.
AGAGGTCATTGTTTTCGTTTTAGCCATTTCTGTGGACATAGCAATAATTTCATGACTATGTAAAAAAACTTTTTAATAAGTAAACATTTTCCTGTTAACTCTGTTAAACTTATAAATGCAACAGTGAAAAAGTACTTGTTCCACCATGAACTAAAATTTGTTAATTTGGGGAAAGTTTGGCTTTTAGGGAGATGTCTTTAAGTCTTTTCCCCCACGGATACTGAGGAATGTGTTACCTTTGCTTTTGCCGCTCTGATGTTCAGAATCAAACGTGCGGTCACACCACAGTAACCACACGAGAGCTTTTATCTTCTGCATGTGTTTTAGTTTTCCCCAAATCTCAACATTCCAATAAATTAGTATTTTTGCTGAGCCTGATTTTTAACTTTCAATGTATGACACCGTTTCGTTTCCCTTATTTCTAATTAGGTTCAGATTTTTGTGGAACAAGCAAGATAGGACCAAAATACTTCATTTTAAAATGTATTTAAAAATAAAGATGTGACCACAGTTCTATCAACCCTGATTCACTCCTCCTATCACTCCATACTAATGAGGCTAAAATAAAGGTGTCTGAGAAGAAGTAAAGGCTAGTCAAGATTCCACTAAAAATACTCACCAGGAGTAATGGTCTCCAGCATATCAGAACTGACCTTCCGGGTACTTGTACAGTGATGGAGGGTGGAACCCGAAAAGACCAAGTAAAACACTACATCATCCTCAACTTTGTCCTCTTCAGCGAGCAATACAGTAACAACACAATCACCCTAGGAAAGGGAGAGATGGAGCAAGTATGCATTTAGTAAGGTTCCGCTTGGGAGTCTATGTTTATAAAACATCACATTTAAGGGAAAATCAAATGTATCATCTAAACGTGCCCCATTCTAGGAGGTTTATACAAATACAAACAGTGATGGAACACTTACATATGAGTCGGTATTCTAGGCACTAACAATACAAAATAACGTAAAAGTAAGATTTCTGTCCTCTTTAAGCTTATATTTTATTGCAGGTAGTTAGACAAACAAGTAAACTAGCAAGATAACAGATGGTATATTTACTTGATGAACAGGGGAGAAAAAGGCAGAAATCAAGGAAAATGCAAAAATAAGGCAGAGAGGATGGAAGAGGTGTACCGATGAGTTACAGCCCATACTGGACTCAGAATGTCCTGACCTCTGTGTTCCAGCTGCAGCAATAATTCTCTAAATTCTACATCCTAGAAATCACTACCAAGTCTAACAAGGGTGGAGGGTCTCTACCAGAGCTGGCCTGGTAATGGCAGAGTGCAAAGAGCATGAGCTTGTGCATAGAAATGAAAATAATACTTTCTCTCCCTACAGCTAAAACAGGGTAGGGGCAAAAGTAGGTTGACAGCTGTGAGTATGCAAAACACGGTTTACTCTTGTATTATTATTAATTACTGTATTATTTTCCATATGAACAACTGTAAACCTACTTTTGTCCCACCATGTATATAAAAACTCTTGGAACATATTCAACTTTATGATAATATTCTTAATCTATTAGGACGGGGGTGGTCGCTTTTCTTACAATTTGAGTTTTCTACCCACCTGGAATCCCTACCTTTGTACATCCCCCCACTAAAACCTTGGGGTCAGACAAAAATCGTAGGCCAGTCACTTTGCCCATGACTCTGTAACTATTTAGAAACATGCTTTTAGCCGTTTTATATGTTAATTTTTTAAATTGAGGTCTGTGGCTAAATTAAACACATTCTATGAAATACAGTCCTAACTACCATTCTCCCAACCATAAACATTATATAACTCGTGTTCTAACCATAAACAAAAGAGATTTAAAGTACTGTGTCTCAGAACTGTATAGATCTTAATAATGCACTATGGAAAAACCAATTTAGAGGAAGCCATGCCATTTTAGCATTAAGTAGGGGAGAGAATTCTCATTACTTGCAGTCTGTTTCTCCCTTTCCATTGTAGCAACACGAAAGCCATACCAACAAGAGAACTATGCCACCCTGTGGCCACAACTAAGCCCAGCAGCATAATGGAGCCCAAACACACTGACAACAAAACCTTCAAGTCAAACCTAGGATCAAGGCTATCAACAGAAATGTTCTGACAGGTTGATTGTGGAGACAGTTCCAAATATTCCCCGAAGCTCAAATCTGCTGAATGTAGCATGTGAGAAGTCAGAATGAACTACACATAAGCTGTAACTTACTATAAAGTTCCAAAACACCCTAACACAAGGAATAGCACAGACTTCAGTAACTACAGTTATACCTTAGACGTGTGCATAAAGTCCCTTTCTTGGAAACACTTTTGAAAAGCTTAGGCTGGTGGAATGTTTAATATCCTTTGGCATAATAAACCACAACCAGTTAAAATGTCTGCAGTACACGGGAAGAACCCATTTGTCAAGGCTCTGAAATAATATCACAACCTGAAAGAAAAGGTGTAAGCGCAAGTTCTAAAGCTTCATCCTGTAGAGCACAGGTTGATCAATTAGGACCCATGGGCCAAAGCCAGCCCTCTGCTTGTTTCTGTATGGCTCAGAGCTGAGGAAGGATTTTACATGTTTGAATGTTTGAAAAAAATCAAAAGAGAAGTAGCTTCAACATGTGAACAGTACATGACAATCAAAGTTCAGTGGGAATAAATAAAGTTTTATGGAAGCATAGCCACACCCATTTGTTTACACTGTCTATGGCTACTTTTGCACTAGAATGGGCGGGCCACAACAGTGTTGAGTGGTTGCCACGGAGACTGTATGGCACTCAAACCTAAACAATTTCACAGAAAAAAAAGTTGTTTTCACCTAGATATCACCTGGAATTCTAAGAATGTATCTTCCCTTTCTAGATCAAGGATTTCCTCTCTAGGGTCTGCCTTCTTTCAACTGGGGACAGGGGAGATGGCTAATGGGCAGTTGAAATCCTTTTAACAAAGCTCTGAATATCAACCTCTTTTTTCATTCCCAAGACAGAAGTAAACAAGTTTCTAATTCTCTTCATAGCTTTGTTTAATAGTTTTGTGGTTTTTTTTACATTAAGTCAAACTAGCCAAAATATGAAGTAGAATGGAACACAGAAGCCTCAATCACTGTTAAAGTCACTTGAAATTTAGATTCCAAAGGCACTTGGAATTAAAGTACCTGTTTTCCCTAGAAGAGTATTCTCTGAATTCTGAGAGTCACTGAGAGTAAATAACAAAAATTCTTACTCTGCATTTTCCCCAGGACTCCCATTGTACTGCAGTACCAGGCACCCTGGATGACCTGAGATGGCCTTGAAAGATTAAGCAAGTGCAGTGGTGATTAAAAAATAAAAACAAAAAACAGATCTAAGTCAGAAGGTTTGCTGAGGTGGTTGCTTTAATGACACCCTCTTTGAGAGATACCCTTGGTAAATGATTTTTCTGCCCAAAGAAAGAACCAGCCCCACAGAATAAATAGATAAATCAATCGGACTGCCCAGTTAACAAGTCTGTCCTGTTTCTAGCTACAACAGATGAACTTATTAACAAGGGCAACTTTCAAGACATTCTTGATTAAAATTTTAGTTGGACCCAACCCTGGAAGAGAATGCATCTATCTCTACTTCTCCAATATTTTCCATGTTTCTTCAAAGGTGTCCTTGAACCTGACAATTTTTCAGGACCTTGATTACTTCTGCTGACAGATGACACAGAACTAATAGAAAAGAAAATCTATACTAATCCCCATTTTGTAAGTACAGGTAATCCCCAAAATATAGCACTGTAGTCCTAAAGGCTAGCAATCAATCATCTTTGCCAATAATAACAGGTTTTAAATGGTAGCTAGGATCTCAGTTTTCCCACCTTTACTCATTTATATAGTAGACATACTACTGTATTAATAGTACTATAGTAACCTTTATACTTATTAATAAGTGAAAAAAATTTCCCACTTAGATATATAATAGATCTTCCTTTCCTAGATCAAGGATGTCTTCTCCACGTGATGCCCAACTTCTTGCTGGGAGACTCTCCATGCCCTGAGATGCTAGTTAGGTCTAGGGCCTTCTTCTAACTGGAGACAGTAACTTAATTTGGAAAAAATAAAATGGCGCCGAGAAAGGCATTTGAGAGATGAGAGAAAGTGAATTACATACAGTGTGCTGATGGGTGGAAGGGACACGGTCTTGGACGCAAGGTGTTAGACAGAATGAGACAGCAGTCATACCTACCTCACCAGGTTGTTATAAGAAATGAGTGATTGATAAAAGTAAAGCACCTAAGACAATGCATGATACATAAATGCTCAATAAATGTTAGTTATAGTAGATGTAATGTATAATAGCTGCAAAGTACAGCATGGGGACTATAGTTTTAACTAGTTAGGAACACTGCATTGTGTATTTGCAAGTTGCTGAGAGAGAAACCTTAAAAGTTCTCATCACAATAAAAAAAAATGTAACTGTACGGAGTTAATGGGTGTGCTAACTGAATTTATTGTGGTGACCATTTCAAATAATATGCATATACCAAATCATTATGCTGTATACCTAAAACAAACACAATATTATATGTCAACTATATCTCAATAAATAAAACTATTATTTATCAGAATGTAAGCCCCAAAAGAGCATGTTTTATTCACTGAAATATCCCCTTTGTCTAGAATAAGTAACAGATGCTCAAAACACACATTTAGGGGGGAAGGGGACACCAAAATTTTAATAGCAGTTATTCCTAGATGGTGGCTGAGGCCAATTTTAATATACTTCATGCTTTCCTGTGTTTTTCAATTTTTTTAAAATAAAGGAAGATTCATACTTGAACCTGAGTAGGCAAGAAAAGAAATACAGCTTTGTGAGGTATATATTAGGAGAATATTGGGGGGAGAGGGGTAGAGAATGACATGCTACAAGAAGCAAATGTTCTACAAAGGCTTATCTCAGTACCCTAACAAGGAAAAAGAGAATAGAGACAAGGAGACCGTTTGGGGGTAATATTACAAAAACATGGTGTAAGATAACAAAAGAGCTTCAAGTGCTATGGTAGCATGATGATCGAAAAAGCAATAAAAGAGAGAAAGGCATTCTGTTGAAAATACTTTGGTGAAATATGGTAAGGGAATGAATGGGTACTGGACAAAGATAGGAAGAGAGTAAACATGCAGCCACATTAACACAGCAGGTGGTTTCTCGCAACAAAAAAATGGGGGTGGAGGGTGGAAATGATTTGTGAGCAAGAGGACAAGCTTTAAATGTCAAGTTTCCTCTACCAGTGGGATGGAAAGTTGTAAATGTTATGTATCCGACAGGTAGTTAGCAGGACAGGCTCTCAGAAAAGATCTAGGCTGGTGAGCCGATTTGACAGTCAAGCTGCACTAGGTTAAGAAGCCTTGAGAATAGATGCGTTCTCATGGTAACAGAGAGCCAAGGACTAGACCCTAGTATTCCCACAGGGGAGGGCAGGAAGAAGAGACTGATCTGGAGAAATAGACCAACAAGGAAACACCAGCCAGAGAAGAGGAAAACTCAGAGAACAGAGGATCAGTGATGTCAACAAGGTAAGCATTAAAAGGCTTGCAGCATTAAAAGGAATGATTTTTTAAGAACAGGCAATGGAGAAGAGATTTGAAGACAGAAAAGCAGCAAACTTAAGAACTGCTTCATTTTCCTCCAGCCTTTTTTTTTTTTAAATCCACATCCAAGGATATTTTTCCATTGACTTTTCAGATAGAGATGAAGGGAGGGAGGGAAGGAAGGGTGGGAGGGAGGGAGGGGGAGAGAGAGAGAGAAAGAGAGAGAGAAATCGATGAGAGAGAGACACATTGATTGGTTGCCTACCATACAACCCTGACTGGGACTGGGGATCGAACCTGCAGCCCAGGTACATGCCCTTGAATGGGAATCGAACCCTCAACCCTTTGGTCCTCAGGCTGACACTCTAACCCCTGAGCCAAACCGGCCAGGGGTAAATGGGTCTTTTGACAACATGACATTCTTCTATTCCAGTGCCTCAACCCCAAAAATAGGATCCTTTGGACCCAAGAGGAACTCAAACTCAATGTCACTGAGAAAGATTATGGGACTTACCATATTTCTCTTAGTTAATGGCAGCCACAACTGAGCCCTTTGCCACCAAACACTTAATACTTATTTTCTTGTCTCAAGTCTTCCAGAGAGCGCACTTGCTAACCTAAAATAAATACCACTTCTAGATGCATGATCCATGAACGAGAGGAGGCACTGGACACTACGCTGAGCAGAAGGCAGGGGACGGAGGCTTACACAGGGTCATCTCAACCACAGGCCAGTGAAAGGAGCCAGAGGAACAAGAATTCCGTCTTGCCTGATTTCCAAGTCCGTGTGAAACAGACTCTAGTTGCAGTGAGTGGACAGGGATGACGCGTGGGAAGAGGGGAACGGCTGCAAACTGAATCCAAAATCATTCAGGAAACAGCTGCCAGATGTGAACAGTTTTGAACTCTGGATATAACGGGGGTAACAAAATGTCATATCATACCAGCAAACCTCAAAGAAATATCGATCTTCTTGCATTTCTAGCTTCGTGAGCACCCGAGCATGCCACTCCTTGGCCTTCTTTACGCTGGAACTCGTTCAAAAGGAGAACACCACAACTTTAATTACAGGAAGACACTTGGGTTACATGTGTGCTGCCTAATCTACTGGAGTGTTCTAGAAAAATAAAGGCAGATTTATACGGCACAGTCGCGGCAAAGCCGTATTCTGAGCATCTTTAAGAACTGACACAAAGGTGTGACGGTGTTGAAATCAGGCAAGAAAACAGAAGGCGTGGCTTTTCTGGGCAATTAACACCATTGCAAAGTGTGTAAGAGTGTGTGTGCACACATCACACACACAAATCTTCAAAATGATTTAGCATCCGCTATTTCTTAAATGCAACATGCTACTCACTAACAGAGTATCTGCCACCACATAGGTTAGTGATGCAGAAAAAACATGGCTCGGGAATAAAGGAACAAACCCAGTCATTAAATAGCCATGGACCTGAAAAATGACCACTGACAACTCATTTGGTCAGATTTTCATACAATATTTATTGGTCCTCAAACATATGTCAAGCAAGCACTGTTAAGAATGAGGGAGTGACCATGGAAGGGACAAGGCTCCTGGCCTCTTAGAGCTTATATTTTAGCAGGTAAGACAATCAAATAATAAAAAGTAACATCAAGGGGAAAGTTGTTACAAAGAATAAGACAAGGTGAAGGGTTCAAGTGTGTCTACAGTAGGAGTGACAGGCTGTTACAGACAAGGAAGTCCCTCCCTTCAGTGGAAACATATTCAGATACTCTCCTGTACCCTCAGAATAAAACCAACTCTCCAGACTGAGCAAAGTCCTTTTTATAAAGCTTTCTTTAAAATATGCCTCAAAGTAGCTCAAGTAACATTAATAGAAACCCACTGAGAATTTATTGGCTTTTGGCACAAACTAAATTCCTTCCAAAGTTGATTTCAATGATAGAAAATACTGGACGTGTAAAGTTAACCTGTATTTCAATCAGGCTAATCTTCTGCCAAAGACATCATGGGCCAATGAAATCCCGAGAACCTGCCTTCTTCATTTGCCATCACCGATGTCTACATGCCAGCCCAAAGCATCACCTTTCCCAACGCTAACCCAAAACGATTATTTTGAATACTACTACTAACAATAATCAAAATTCATACTGTCTTCCAGCTTCATGATTGGGTAACACTAAGATGTATGCAAATTCTTAAAGATTTCCAAGCACCATCCAAATGGTCCATTAAAATAAAACCAGCAGATGGCGCTCAATAAATCTGTTGAGATCTCTGGTTTTAGAAACCATTCTCCCTCTTGGGGAAGAATCTTGAAACTTCAGCTGGAAAAGGAGTCAAATTTCAAAAAGTTTAGAAATCATGTAATATACAGTTCTTTTAATGGGAAGGTTCCTTTAAAAAAAAAAAGGTTTAAAAATCCTAAGAGTCTAAGCTTTTTGTTTCAACGTACAACTCTGCTTCTGAGTCTTCTTTGGTTTAAGCAAAGCTAAATTGGTCAGAGGGTGTTGGCTGCTGGCTTAAAAAAAAGCCTCTCCCTCCCACAAATGTTTCACAACTCTCTGGAACTGCTGGAATAATTAGGTCAACACTTAAAGAGACAGTCTCTCCCTTTGCTATCGGGACCAGACATTTGGTTAAAATGCAGAGATCATAGTACTTTAATTAATTCTTGATAGAAATTTAATGAAAGAATTGGAAGTGATTAAATAAATCACTCTCTCTCCCCTCTCTCCCCTCCCGGAGAGCAGCTGGTGGAGAGGGGAACAATCTAATTAAAATCTAACAGCTTGACTTCTGTTCTCACCCCTAGCTTTCCTTGGTCAGTTCCCTTGGCTTTTCTCTAAAAATCATCCATGAAATTGGGTCTCCAGGCTTCTAGGCTTGCCCTCCGCACACTAGGAAGCAATACAAGTCTCCAAAATACAATGGATTCAAGTTCCTGCCCTGAAACTCACGGACAGCCAACGGGTAACATCCTAAGTCCAGAGCGTGTTCCTTCAATTCGCCGCCAACAAGGCCCTCCACAACCTAGCCCTTGCTTACCTCTCAGCCTCCTCTCCCTCGCAGAGTCTCCTCAAACACTCACTGCTCACTATGACATGCCACAGCACTGACAGATCAAGGACACACCAAGGCGTTTAAGCCTCACTCTTAAAGGCTTGTCTCACTTGTCTCACTGCTTGGCCACGCTGCTCCCTTTACCTGGAACATCCTCCGCTCACCTGCTATTGGTCAGCGAGAGAGGCAAGCATGCAGCAAGACAATGCCTTTCCTTCCTGAGCAGACACCTGGTCCCCCTTCCTCGGGCAAAAGGTCGCCTTTCCTGATGCAACATACCATGCTTCACCCACTGCAGGCAGATCAAGATCTCCTCCGAGTCCCTGAGCTTGTCCAGTTGGGGCAAGTATGTGGGCAATGCCTAAGGAGGGGAATCCGGCCGGTCAAGTGGAACCACATCTGCTCGGATCTTATTCCCAGCCCACGGTACAACAAACAAGATGAGGCCACAGAAAACAGATATCCATAGCTGGCAAGTAGGACACTGTCAACTGCACACAATGAAGAAGGGAAGCTGGAAATGGAAGACCACAGGCTTTGACATCTGGGGAACACCAGCTTCACTTGTTACCAGCTCTAGGATTGTTTTAGGAACTGTCCCTAATGCTTTTTTTGGTACAGCTAGATTGTAAATCTGTAAGGGTAGAAACTCTATTATAGTCACATGCCTTAAGTACATGTAACAAAAATAATGGCTCTTTTCTAAAACACTAACTGTATGTCCAGTTTTCAAACGTCTTACACAGAGTAGGGTTACCACTGAATCCCTCAACAACCTTATAAAGTAAGTACTGGTATTTTTTAAAAGTATATCAAGTATCTAGCAAGCAACAGGCACAAAATAAATGTTCCCATTCATTCCCAGGTAAATAAAACCATCTCACATTTCAGAATTTCCATGTCTTTACTTTCCTTAAAATCTCTTGGAGGAAAACATGTTATTTTTCGAACAAAGCCAAATTAAGTAACAAAGTTTCTAATTTTTTGGCTTTATTTCATTATGGGTGAAGAACTTTCACTAGATGGAAAAAGTGGCTTTCTATAACTCTAAAAAGCAGTCATAAGGAGTACAGAAAGCGTAAGAAACAAACTTAGTTTTAAAGGTAAATTATAAAGCTTTCTTAGAGCTGGCTAATCTTTCTGATTGATAACAGCCCTTTCGCATTAAACAACCCACAGCACTTATAAACCCTACGTAGTAAGAAGAACGATCCTATCATTTCAGATAAGAGTAACATTTTCCTATCCAGCATAACCGATAAAACCGTTTCCCATAAAGATCCAGGTTTTTTTTTTTTTAAGTTTTCCTTTCAAACTGTCAATTTTTAAAAAAGAAAGAAACTAGCTTTCTGAAAACCCATCTAAGGTGCATTACACATTACCCAGGCTTCTTAAATACAGACAGGGAAGGGCAGGAGCACTGAGCAGGTCCCATGTGCTAGGATCCTCACATGTGGCGACAATACTTAAGTGCTGACGAGGGAATGATACATGGGAAGCACTTCTCGAAGTACCTGGTACTTAGCAAGTATTCAATAAATGCTAGATACTGTTGTCATGTTAATATCATATTTAATCCTCGCAAAAGTCCTATAATGCAGGTATTATTCGCCACATTTTACAGATGAAGAACCCCAGGCTCCCACAGCCGGTTGGTGCAGGAATTGAAAGCCACATCCACTTGACTCCTGAGCCCCTGAACTTTGCTCTGCAGAGGTTCTCACAGTGTTGTCCCAGGAACATCAGCGTCACCCCCCGCCCCTGGGGACCTTTCTCGAAATGCAGCCAGCCCATTTGGGCTCATGGTGAAGAAGAGGATCCATTTTTAATTTGACACTTAGTAAAGTATGGACAACAAATAATCATACACATATTCTGTGTCAAGGATAAAATAACCGATTTCAAAGAGATCTTGGAAAATGGGGATTGGTGGAGGAGAGCTGTTGGCTAAGAGAAACACCACGGCAGTAGCTTCTTTATATAATGCTACCAGGAATCCGTCCCCACACAAGGTAGGACGAACTAGACAACGTCGGCAAAACCTAGCAAGCTTTACTTCAAGTAGAATTTAGGGATGGAGGAGGGGACCTAGAAAGAATTCATGTTCGTGAGAGCAGGGTAAGCTCGTCCCTGACCTGAAGCTAGTGCAGGAAGATGACAGGAATGGTAGGAAATGAGCCCACAATCAGATTGGTGGGTCTCATGGACCTAAAAAGGAATGTAACATGGCCTGAGTAGAAAGATGAAACTCACATTTCCTTGTGTGGACATAACAAAGAGACAGCTGAGAATTCCACACGAGCTGCCAGATGCTCAGTGCATCTGACGGGTCAGCAGCTAATCTAAACACAGAACTTTGTGAAGGACTCCAAGGATGCACAAGAGCCAACAGCTCTCTCTTAGTTTAAAAAACAAGTAAACAAATAAACAATACTCTGAGAGTACAGATGACATTCTCTATACGAAGGACAGGAACCTTACAGTCCCCTCATAAAAGGAAACAATCAGACTCTGGAAGAGAAATGTGTAGGAATGAGAAAAAGTACTAAAGATGAGTCCATTAATCAATCAATAAGTTAGTGTATCTTTCCAACCAAATTTAATTTCTACATCCCTAGTGATGTAGAAATTTGGATGGAGCTATTTATGCATTTCTGAATTACAGATTCAGTGGTTGACTTTATGAATCTACCAAACAGTCTCATCTTCAATGACAGCAAACTCCAAAGAGGGCAGTGAAAATCTACAGTCTCATGATGAGCAGACTAGAACTTTATAAATCTTGCTGTCTCCATTTCCCCATCTGTGAAATAAGAAAACAGTTCCTCCTGATTTATAGAAAAATAAAATGAGATTAATATAGAAAGAAGCAAACATAGAAAATTCTAAATAAACAGCCCATACACAACTCAGAAGTGTTAAATGATTTGGGATGAAATTCAGTTTTTCACCAAGTATCAGTCCCGAGTTTTCCTAGAGTCCCCATCTCAGAGGTCAAAGCAAAGCAATACTTCTGTCGCTGGCTCCAGGTCACAAAGCCCCCGTGTGGTTTCATCTCCTGACTGAGGATTTACAGTGTCCTTCCCTTTCAGGTCATACATCTTATCAAAAAAGATCTCATCTTTGGCCAACGAGACATTTATTTATAACCATCTGTGCAAGGGGCAAAGCTCGTTCCTCAATAGCAGCTTTAATTCCATTTCATCAAACACACTCAGCACCTGTTACGCGCAAGGCACTATGATAGAAGCTGAAATTAAAATGAAAGCAATTAAAACAATTCAAATATAAAGTCCCTGCCCTCAAGGTACACACTGTAGAATAAATAGAAAAAGACATGTAAGCCAAAGTGCGCTCGTGTGAAGGGTGTGAGGTGTTACAATAAAGTCTGTGCAGAGTGCCGGGGAGTGGAGGAGGAGGGGCACATTCTACAGGAGGCCGAAGGTTCAGGACTGGCTCCTAGAGACAAGGGGCAGGAAATGAATCCTGTATGATGGACAGCGCTCAAGCTGCTCATCTCTCTCTCTCTCACTTTCGTGTGTGTGTGTGTGTGTGTGTGTGTGTGTGTGTGTGTGTGTGTGGTGAAGAGAAGTTCCAGTGTTTCGGAAAGAAGAGAGTGAAACCTGTTTTAGGTGGCTGAAGGCTAGATGGCGCAGAGCTGGGACAGGTTTACCTGAAGCACCCACTGACTCACCAGGGGGCCCAGAGCTGCGGAGTTTTAAATTCCCAAGTGTTGTTTTTAATTATGCTGTTTGAAAATAAGTTACAAGAGTCTGTTTACAACATCATTCCAAAACCCTGGTGCTCTTAACAACGCCGTCTGCATCATGACTTGCTCTGCTAACTAACCCCAAAGCAGATCCGGCTTTAATGATTCCTGACAACACAAGGAAGAACTCATGAGAAATCTTAAATGACATAAAAATATTATGAAAAACAATGTAAAGTATTAACTCCCTTAACTGACTTAATTGAAAATCATTACTGCTTCCTAGTAAGAGATAACCAGCCCTGTGTTCAATTGTACACATCTTGATATTATCTCCAGTCAATACTCTAGTAATAATTTACTCAGGGATCTAGCCTTCAAAACAAGTCACAGGTCTGTCCTTCCGAAATAACATTCCACTTAACGCGTATAATTTCCCACATAGCTTCACAATCACCCACTGCTGACGGGTTAACAGTCAGCCATGCAAAAAGTCCTATATCTACCCAAACTGCTCCAATGTAATTCATAAGAAAGGGACTTCTTCAACTACCCTGTTTGTTCACTGGGTTCATGCTTACACTTTAGGGTGCATCAGAATCATCTGAAGGGCTTATTAAAAAATGGCTTGTTGTGCCTGGCCGGTGTGGCTCAGTGGCTGAGCGTCGACCCATGCACCAAGAGGTCACCAGTTCGATTCCCCATCAGGGCACATGCCCAGGTTGTGGGCCCGATCCCCAGTGGGGGGTATGCAGGAGGTGGCCAACTGATGTTCTCCCTCATTGATGTTTCTATCTCTCTCCCTCTCCCTTCCTCTCTCTCTAAAATCAATAAAAGAAAAAGAAAAAATTTTAAAAAAAGGTTTGTGGCGCTCCATCCCCAGGCACTCACTCAGGAAGTCTGGGTGAGGCCTGGAAGTTTTCATTTCTCACAAGGTCCTACTGATGCTCACGCGGCTGGGGAGGGAGCAGACTGAAAATCAGTGTTCCAGAAAGAGCTAGCTGAAGTCGGTCCAGGTCACCCCATACCCCAGTTATTGCTGTGAGTATACAATTTTTATAGAATCTTTATCTTACATTTGCAAAAGCAACAGGCAAGTGGAATTCAGTGCTAAAGACAACTGCTAGATGTTCAATGTGATACAAACATCAGGGTTCAGGTGAGCAGGTCAGGAGAAGGTGGGATCAACCTGAGGAACTGATAGTGAAACCATCCACCTTGTAGAGATTAGATAGAAAGAGCAGGAGTTTTGAGGCCCAGTTCCTGCTTGGCCTCTTCTAGCTCCGTCCTTCCTCTATACGGGCCACGCATAATGAGGGACAACGTGCGTAATCTCACACGGAAGGCACTCAGCAAACGGTAGTTCCTCTCCTGTTTCTGAGAGAACAGGAAAAGAGCTGTCCACACGAGAGTAATATATGCGGAAGATGGAAGAGGAAACCCCACAATACAATGTTTATATGCTTCCATACCGCGTCAAAATAAAGCACATGGGTTTGACCAGCAGACCTTGCAAGTTTCCATCCGTCATCTGCGCGATGTGCTTTACATATTACACTTCGTCCAATCCTCACCACCACGCCCAAGGTGGCTGTAAAGACGGGACTGTTCTCCCTCAGCTTCCCAGGCAGCTCTTTCTCCTAAATACTCCCCGCTCATCGGTGCCACACATTCTCCCTCTCGTATTAAAATCCTCAGTGGTCATACCTGTGGCTCTTTGATGCTTCCCGTCACCCTTTCGGACACCTATGGAACAGCTTAGTCGTTCTCACACCCACTCAGTGTGCTGCGACAGGGAAGCAACAGACCTACTCACCTGACAGCCCCTCACTGGTCTTCCTCTGCCCTCTGCACCCCTCAGTCAATGTTCCCTGGGCACTGCTTTCATCATGCCACCACCTGCCTGGTCAGAAGTTCTCCAGTTGCTCTCCTTGCTCTGTATTCCCTACATCATACTCCCTGTATCAGCGCTGGCCAACAGAACTTTCTGCAATGATGGAAATCTTCTACATCTGCATCGTCTGACATGGTAGCCAGTAGCCACGTGTAGGAACCAAGCACATCGCAATGGAGAAACTGAACATCTTAGTTTATTTCATTTTAATTGATTTAAATAGGCATATGCAGCTACTGACTACTGTCATTAACAGAACAGCTCCGTCTATATAATCCCATCTCCAAGCATTCTCCCGTGTGACTGTCCTCCCCAGTCAAGCCAGATCCCTCACCACCCCACGGTAACACATGTCCTTCCTTCAAAGACTGTATTTCCTTCTTTCATTCTGCTCTTTCTCTCTCCACAATCTACCCAGGCCAGTAGAGGCCCCTTTCCTGAAGTCTTCTCAGTCATGTCTGCCAATATCTCATTTCTCACTCTGCTATGAACCATCACTGCCTATAAAACTCATCTAGCTCTTGAACAGGCATTGCTTGTCAGGTCGTTTCACTCCTGCACCTGAGACCCTGTGAAAGAATCTATCCTCTAAGACCAGAGCCTCCATTCCTTTAACAGGTGCTTCACAAACACTTACTGAATGCATTAAAGGTACAGAGCATTTCATTTTGCTCTTTCTTGGATAGCAAGACTTCCTTTGCTAGGACCAAATGGAAATTTTAACTCCAACCCCTCACGCCACAGTTTTTCCGATGCTTGAGAAACACCAAGTTGTTGCAAAAGCATCCGCCAGATAGGCCCTGAAGTCACGGATCTGTGTATTTTCACGTGTTCTGAAAATGCCAAGGAAAAATAAGAAAATGCAACCTGCAAATCCAAAGCCTACTAACTTCCAAGCCAGTTGCTGGAGATGGATTAAGAAGTCCAACAGAAGGAAACTGAAGTTCTTGTTCTATAAAAGCATCAAAAGCTAGATTGAGGAACACTTGACTTCCTTATTTCTTTTGGCACTAGTGATAAAGTGTCCTTATTTAAACAGTCCTCAGTTCTGGCTGGAAAGGGCCACTAGTCTACAAAACGTTGGAGCTGACCCATCAGCCGTGTATTGTTACAGCAATGGCAGGTAATTCATTTAAGAGATCAGAAGGCTGATAAAGCTCTCTCTGTGCAAGCAATATGTAACCTAACAGCCAAACCAGAGGCATAGCCAGCTTATTTCAAACCCAGCTATGGAAACACATGTCCCAGGACGACTAATAAAATGCTACCATTAACAAACAGGTCCTCTTCCCTACAATAAAGCAACTGAGAACAGCAAGTGGGGGTAACCTGAATTCTGTGGCCCTTCCAAAATTTGATTATGTATACAAACTCAACTTATGGGAAAAAAAATTTTTTTTTAATTGAAATTTTAAAACCTCTTCTTTCTGAGCCCATTTCCACTCTCACCTTCTGGCATGTTCGGGCTCTGAGATCTTTTCTGAGGGGTCAGCAAACCCTGAGCACATTAATCCACCACACACAGCCCAAGTCTTCACTGAGGCTGGAAACATGGGCCCGGAGTCAACATGAATCCAATGCGGTGGCAGAAAACCAGTCGGATAAGCTTTTCTCAAGACCTGCACGGGAGCCCAATGGACATGCTCTTCTGATTCCCCTTCATTAAACGGGCTTTGGCATCCAATGACCCCTAGGGGTTCATTCACCAGAGCTGTGCAATTGTAGGCAAGTTGTTACTCCTTTGAATCCTCCCTTCCCTGGCTGAAAAGTGAAAGTAGTTACCAAATCATGTATGTCTGTTGTGAAGAGTAAATGAGAAAAATGTGTATAAAGGACCCACCTTGCCAGAGTAGGTTCTCAACCCATACCAGTCCCCTCACCTACTTTTCCTTCCTTGGGAAGATAGAGAAAAACATTATTATCATAAGAAATGGTCCTGTCTAATAGAAATCATTATAACCATTAGATATTGCTTTGTTTTGTACATTTTAAATAAAAATAAATAAAGATATTCTTTCTTATGATGTTCCTCTATCATCAGGGTGTTTTTGCCTCCTCCCAGAAGCAGTCACATGCAAAAACCTTCAGTATAAGGAAAAGGAAAGGAAGGCTATAATAAACCAGATTTGCTGGGGTTCTGAAAATTTGTTTTGTAACTGAAATGGCTCTTCTTCTTGAAAATCTAATAAATGTGGGTTTTACCCCTATTAAATGTGGGTTTTATCCCAAACATATGGCAGGAAATGATGATTATCCCATATATAACCTTTGGAGCAGAACTTACATCTTACATTTAAGTATCTCTCTGGTTTTAAAAAGTATTTAATTTGTAAGGGAAAATGCCTTTTGGCTTGCCAGAGGGAGACCTAGAGATGTATGTGTTCAATAGACTACAAGTCTTAGGGACACAAAAAACAAGTTTATAGCCCTGGCCGGTTTGGCTCAGCAGACGGAGCATCATCCGCGGGTTTGATTCTGGTCAAGGTCATATACTTCGGTTGTGGTTCGTCCCTGGCCCTGGTCAAGGTCGTGCGGGAAGCAGCAAGTCAATGTGTTTCTCTGAAATACTGAAATACATCAGTATTTCTCTCTCTCCCTCCCTCCCACTCTATCTGAAGATAAATAGAAAAATATCCTCAGGTAAGGACTTAAAAAAAAAAGCAAGTTTATAATTGAAGAATCTGAGAAGCTTTCCCTCTTTAAATCTATTCTTACATTTTATTTAACGAATCATCAGCAGTATAAACCTTCTCGGTGTCAGCCACGGCCACCCACTCTAGAGTGTCATTAGCCATGAAGTGCCCGATGCCCATGGGAACACTCTGAAACCAGTAAAGAACATAATTCCAGAGACTTCCGGTCAAGATGGCTGCGTAGGCAAACACAGCACTCGCCTCCTCCCACAACCACATCAAAATTACAACAAAACTACAGAAGAACCATCATTCAGAACCACCTGAAATCGAGCTGAATGGAAGTCCTACAACTATGAAATTAAAGAAGCCACATGGAGACCGGTAGGAGAGGCGGAGGCACAGACAGGCTGGTCCCACACCCACATGGGGCAGATAAAGATCAGGAGAACACCTGGGCTGGGGAGGTCCTCCCTGAGGAGTGAGGTGTCCCCATCCCATACCAGGCGCCCCAGCTCAGGGTTCCAGTGTCAGGAAGAGAAGTCTGGCTGTAAAAACCAGCGGGAATTGAGACTCCTTGGTTAAGTTTACTCCTAGGTATATTAATTTTTTTTGTTGCAATAATAAATGGGATTTTTTTCGTTTCTTTTTCTGAATGTTCATTTTTGATGCATAAAAATGCCATCAATTTCTGGATGTTAATTTTGTATGCCACTTTGTCGAATACATCATTAAAATGTTCATACTACCCAAAGCAATCTATAGATTCAATGCAATCCCCATTAAAATACCAACAACGTATTTCACAGAACTAGAACAGATACTCCAAAAGTTTATACAGAACCAAAAAAGACGCCGAACAGCCACAGCAATCTTGAAAAAGAAGAACAAAGAAAGAGGGATCACAATACCGGATATCAGGTTATACTACAAAGCCATTATAATAAAAACAGCCTGGTACTGGCACAAGAACAGGCATATAGATCAATGGAACAAAACAGAGAACCCAGAAATTGACCCAGGACATTATGCTCAACTAATATTTGACAAAGGTGGCAAGAGTATACAATGGAGGAAAGACAGTCTCTTCAATAAATAGTGCTAGGAAAACTGGACAGCTACATGCAAAAAAATGAAACTAGACCATTAACTTACACCATACACAAGAATAAACTCAAAATTGATAAAAGATTTAAATGTAAGTTGTGAAACCATAAAATCCTAGAAGAAAATGTAGGCAGCAAAATCTCAGACATCACATGACACAGAATTTTCACCAATACATCATCGCAGGCAAGAGAAACAAAGGAAAAAATTAATAAACGGGACTACATCAAACTAAAAAGCTTCTGCACAGCAAAAGAAACCAGCATCAAAATGAAAAGGGAATGATACATCCGATAAAGGGTTAATTTTCAAAATATACAGAGTACTTATACAACTCAACAAAAGAAAGATAAACAATCCAATTAAAAAATGGGCAGAGGACCTGAATAGACACCTCTCCAAACAGAACATACAAATGGCTAAGAGACATATGAAAAAATGTTCAACGTCACCAATCATCAGAGAGATGCAAATTAAAATGACTATGAGGTATCAACTCACACCTGCCAGAATGGCTGCCATCAACAAAGTCTCAAACAAGAAGTGCTGACGAGGATGTAGAGAAAAGGGGACTCCAGTACACTGCTGGTGGGAATACAGACTGGTGCAGCCACTGTGGGAAACAACATGGAGTTTCCTCAAAAAATTATAAATTGAACTGCCATTTGACCCAATGATCCTACTTCTAGGAATATATTCTAAGAAGCCTGAACACCAATCAGAAAGAATATATGCACCCCTATGTTCATAGCAGCACTATTTACAATTGCTAAGATCTGGAAACAGCCCAAGTGTCCATCAGTAGATGAGTGGATAAAAAAGCTGTGGTACATATACACAATGGAACACTATGCAGCTGCATGGAAAAAAGAGCTCTTACCCTTTGAGACGACATGGAGGGACCTGGAGAGTATTATGCTAAGTGAAATAAGCCAGTCAGAGAAAGACAAATATCACAGATCTCACTTATTTGTGGAACAGAATGAACAAAATAGACCCAGAGGCATGAAAGTAGGGAACAGACTGACAAACCTCAGAGGGAGTGGGGCGGGAAGAGACAAACCAAAGAACTTGTATGCACATATCCATAAACAATGGACACAGACAACAACACTGTAAAGATGGGGGGGACGGGAGCAGGGAGGAAGGTGTCAATAGAGGGGAAAGGAGGGACATCTGTAACAACAAAAAATAATAATAACAAAATAAAAATTTTAAAAATGTTTCTCTGGTCTTGACCTCTCCCACAAAGTTCACTGCCACATACCGACCTCACTGGGGGACACTCACTTGGGTGCATCATCACAACTTTCTCTCCACAAGAGTACAATGATGACAGGAGAAAGAAAGTGACCTCCTCTGGCATGTAAAGTATGGGACTAATCCAGGTCTCTCTATTCTTGACACGTACTGTACCCTGTAGAGCTTCAGGCCAGCCCTCCACTGATCTCCTCTAGAATAAGCCCGGGGCCTAAGAGAAGAGGCATCCAAGACCCTGTCCTCCTCCCACTCCTGGAAGTGTAAAAATCCTGCTTCCTTTTCAGCTGTTGGTCGGGGGAGGATGTGTTTACTGGTGCTGGTGTCCAGTTGTTAGGTTGCTAGGTCAGTAGAACTTAGTATGTGGGTGGTGGTAGGGCCTATTTTGTTTGTTTTATAAATAAAAACCAACATCTGTTTCTTTTATCCCTATTCCCTTATCCCCTACCCTTCTGGGGAAAGTCTAAGCTCTTATCTTGACAGTGAGAGGGGCTCTGGAGCCCAAGGGCATGTGTACTGTGTTCATAAAAACACATTAGTGGTCATGTAGTTTGTTGTGTAGTTTACTGCAAACAAGTGACTCAGCCCATAAGTCCTATGAGGAGTAGGGACAGTAATTCAGGCACCATTTCTAGTATCCTTCTCCACTTGCTAATGACTAGGTAAGACAGTTATCCCACAGAATACATCTCTACATAAAACTCTATCAGACAGGCTGTACAGATGTCCTTACAACTGTAAAGGAAAAGTTACACGTGCACAAAAAGATATCATTATCACATTTATTTCCTTGTTAGCAACACCTTCGATCACAAAGATGGCATCGCTAACTATGCAGGGCTCACAGATGGTAAATTAATAAACCTGGGAAACAAATCAGCAACTTTAAGAAAGGCTGTTGTTCTATGAAAAAGAAGGTAAGTTGACTACAGTTTTATAGCCTTATCTAAATTGTATTTCATTCATTCACTCAACAACTGTTCACTGAATGGCTACTATGGTCCATATTAAATATGGCTGCAATGGCTTAGTTGAGAATTACATTTGTTTAAAACCCCTGTGTGTACCCACAGGGCAGAGACAATACTCAGGCAATGAATTACTCACAATGTGCTCTCTGCTGACATCTGCCCTTTCACTTATACTCAAGGGCACACCTTAGAGGGAACAAGGGTACCCACGTTAGGAAAATCCAGTATGCAAAAGGTACTTCCAAACCAGAAACAACATTAACAGGGGAAGTGAACAATCACACCATCTTCTTTAAATGCCCAATTTCTCTGGAACAGATCAATTAAATTATGCAAACTCAACACCGTAATAGCCAAGGGATCAAAGTTTGCATTTCCAATAAGTGGACAAGAATATAGCAAGTGTTTTCCTAATGTGAAACACTAATAAGGGCATTAGTTACGTAGCATTCCTGCCCAAATCAGGAGACAACATCATTCAAACCCAAGCTGCTACAAAGTAACTGGCCTATAATTTTCCAAAATGTCAATATGATGAAAGATAGAGAAGCAGAAGAACTATGCCCGATTGAGAGACCAAACAGACATAAATACAATGTATAATTCTGGATTAAATCCTGGTTTGAGGAGGGGATGAGAGGAGGATGCTCTAAAGGACATTATTGGGATAATCATAGAAATTTGGCTATGGATTTGCATTACTTAAGAGTATTACATCAATGTTACAATTCCTATTTTTGTTCATTATATGGTAGTTATGAAAGAGAATGTCCCAATTCTTAAGAAATATATACTGAAATATTTAGTGGAATAGGGTATGATGTCTGCAACTTCTAAACAATTCAAAAAATATGAAATATAACCTAATGTGACTAAATATTAATGAGATGAACAGAGGTGAGTTATATTCCTGTAACTTTTCTGTAAATCTGAACTTATTTCAAGTAAAACATTTTTTTAAATTTGTAAAACTGAAATGGAAGATTAAGCTTGGGTTAACGTATTTTTAAAAAGGACTTTGATTGTACAAGTCTCTATCATTAAGTGTTGTGAGATTTGTGTGTTTTTGTATTTCTCAGGATCCAGTGTTTTTCCTTATTTACTAATAGTTTCCTCTCTGCTGACGATATTCACCTCTAGCAGATCCTAAATATAAACTGAAAGAAAAACTTCAACATACTTTTTGTTCTTTTGTGTATAACTTCTTTCTCTAAGAGAACTGACGCCCTCTCCAATGACTGTCACATGACAGTTACTTTTCTTCACCAAAACAGCTTAAGTCCCTATGACTTAGTTCACGGAGAACGAAGTACATTCAATTTCTTTGTAAAACAACAGAAAACAAATTGCCCCAGTAAGTGTTATTGCTGAGAGATATGCTTGAAATCTGAAGTTTAAAATATTCTTCTGTAGAGCCTGCCCAATTAAACACAAAATCATACTTAAAGCACTTACTTTAATTAAGAATACTCCTCAGAAGTGATTTCTAGAGGCTTGTTTTCCCCAAAAAGCTTTTAAAAGCTAAACAAGCTTTACAGTGGTTTCTATGAATGAATGAGAATATATAATCCAGATTTAAATCACAGTTTACCATCTGTTAGCAGCGCCATCGTACTACATCATCTCTAGAACTGAGAGGCTGAAGAAGATAGTATCTGGGTCTTTAACTCCCAAGTTCTCAGACTCCATGATGGCAAGATCAGAAAGCCTCTCACTGTTCTCCTTGCCTCTAATCTCTCCTAAATTATCTTCACACTACCATCAATTAATTTTCCTATATTACTAGTGTATGTTTCCTGTAGCTCTTACAAAAATGACCACAAACAAGAGACTTTAGGCAACACAAATTTATCTTACAGTTCTGGAGGTCAGAAATCTGAAACGCCTTTCCCTGTGCTGAAATAAAGAGGACCGCAGGGCTGTGTGCCTTCTGTGGCTCTAGGGAAAAAGTGTTCCCTTTCTCCAGCTTGTAGAGGCTGTGATCCTTGGCTCATGGCCCCCTTCTTCCTCCTTCTTCAAAGCCTGCTGGGTAGCATGTATAAATCTCCCTCTGACTCATGATTCTCCTGACTCCCTCTGTCACCTATAAGGACCCTTGTGATTACTGAGCTACCCAGATAATTCAGGATAACCGCCCATCACAAGATCCTTAATCAAATCTTCCAAGTCCCTTCTGCCATGTAAGATAAATATTCAGACTCTGGGGATTAAGATGTGGACACATTGAGGAACCATCATTCTGTCTACTGCCATTCCTTAGTTACATCAGTCCCCCAATCAAAAACTTTCAATGGCCAAAACAAGACAAAGACATGAGAAGAAAAAAACAAACTATAAAATAGTTTTCAAAAGTCTTCTGTATGGCCCTGGCCGGTTCTGCTCAGTGGTTAGAGCATCGGCCTGCAGACCAAAGAGTTTCAGGTTCAATTCCGGTCAAGGACACGAACCTGGGTTGCAGTTTGTCCCCAGCCCTGGTCGGGGTCATGCAGGAGGCAGCCAGTCGATATGTCCCTCTCATGTCGATGTTTCTCTCTCTCTCTCTCTCTCTCTCTCTCTCTCTCCCCCCCTCTCTCTCTCTCTCTTTCCCTCCCTCCCTCCATCCCTCTCACTCTGTATGAAGATGGATGGAAAAATATCCTCAGGTGAGGATTAAAAAAAAAAGTCTTCTGTATAGATACAAAAATTCTCAACACTAACAAGTCAGATCCAGCAACATATAAAAAGAGTTATACACCATGATCAAATGAGATTTATCCTAGGAACCCAAGGTTGGTTTAACATACAGAATCAATCTGGTGAGGATAAAAAATAATAATAATAAAAATAAAAGAAATAATTGGTAAACAGCACATCATCAAAATTAAAAACATCTGTGCTTCAAAGGACACCATCAAGAAAGTGAAATGGTAACCCACAGACTAGAAGGAAAGACACATAACCCCATGTAAAAATGGGCTGAGTAGCCCAGCCGGTGTGGTTCAGTGGCTGAGCATCAACCAACCCATGCACCAAGAGGTCACCAGTTCGATTCCCGGTCAGGGCACGTGCCCAGGTTGTGGGCCCGATCCCCAGCGGGGGCGTGCAGGAGGCGGCCAGTCAATGTTCTCTCTCATTGATGTTTCTATCTCTCTCTCCCTCTGCCTTCCTCTCTCTCTAAAATCAATAAAGAAAAAAAAATTTTTTAATGGGCTGAGTAGACATTTCTCCAGAAATACATAAATGGCCCATAAGCACATGTAAAGATGCTCGAAACTGCCTGGCAGGTGTGGCTCAGTGGACTGAGCATTGTCCCATGGGCTGAGAGGGCCCAGTTCAATTCCCCATCAGAGCACATGCCTGGGTTTCAGGCTCGATCCCCAGCAGGGGGCGTGCAGGAGGCAGCTGATCGATGTTGCTCTCTCACATCGATGTTTCTATCTCTCTCTTCCTTCCTCCTTTTCTCTAAAAAAAGAAAAAAATCAATAAAAATATATTTTAAAAAAACATGGTCAAAATCATTAGCCACTGGGGAAATGCAAGTCAAAACCACAATGAAATACCAATTCATACCCACTGGGATGGCTACAATAAAAAAGTCAGGTAACAGCAAGTGTTGGTATGAACTTAGAGAAATTAAAACCTTCAACATTACTAGTGGAAATGTAAAATGGTGCAGTTGCTGTAGAAAACTAGCAAGTCCTCAAAATGTTCAAGTTATCATGTAACCAAGCAATTATATGCTTATTTATATACCCAAGAGGAATGAAAACATCTGCCTCCACACAAAAACTGCTGTTCAAAGTATCATTATTCATACTAGCCCAAAACTGAAACAACCCAAATGCCCATCCACCAGTCAATAAATGAATAAAATGTGGTATATCCATACAACGGAATATTATTCATCAATAAAAAGGAAGAAGTATGAATAGATGCTCTAACATAAACTTTAAAGCATTACGCTGAGTGAAAAACCCAGTCACAAAAGGCCACGTACTGCGTTATTCCATTTATTACAACTCTCCCGACCATGGCAACCCAAAACCCCCTGTCCTCTCATAGCTCTAACTGTCCATACCTCTTAGTTGGTGCCTCACCAAACTGGCACTTTTCACCACCCCAATTCAGATCATTCAGTCTCACGACAATTAAAAAAAAAGTCACCTAGAATTTACTTTTTCCAGCCCTGATTCACTCATGTATCCATTTCATCTTATAATTCCCTCACTTTAGGGAGATGGTAATCATCAGCCTTTCTTTCATTCAGACGCCTAGAGCAAAGAGCACTCTCGCCGATGACAGAGTGCCACCTAGCTGCAACACAGGGTAACTCACCCTGGCTGTAGGACGATCACACTACCTTTACCAGAAATAAATGCACTTAAAGTAAAAGAAAGAAGCCACAAAATCATTTTGCAGAGCAGTGCAACTGTTTTATATGTGCATCTTATCACCCTGACTATTTTAGCTCACAGTCTTACAGGCATTGTTTGTACTTAGCTCAGAACGCTGCATGTCTTAGTCATTTCGAATTTACTACATCAAATTCAATTTCCAAAGCGTGTTAAGCCAATACATTCACATGTGGATGGTTAAAAATTCCTCTTATAAGAACATAAAAGTGTTTTGGGGTTTATTGTAACAAGTAAACAAGATAGGTAAGTACAAAATGAAAAGAAATGTCATGATTTACTCACATATAATGGAGCTTGCTGTGGAGTAAGTTTCATGACCCAGGACACTGAAAAAGAAAAGGGAGAAGAAATAAATGACAATAAAATTAAAAGTTATCGCCAAAAATATAACAACCAGCTAAAGTCCCAAATGCCAAGCATGGCTATCTGAGCTCAACCAGAAGTCTGAGATTAGAGGTTTGGGAAGGCAAGAAGGTCAAAGATTGCAAAACTCCTTGTAGCCCAGGTTCAATCTTTTCAAGTGGTGAGAAAGATTCTTCCATTGAAAAATAAAGACAAAAGGCTTCACTGTCATAAAAGAAGTTTCAACAACCAACAGGATATTAAAAGCAGGGACCACTACAGCAAAAACAGTGTATGTTCAATTATACTTTTGTATAATCCCCCAAATTGACATAATGTTGCAAAGCCAGAGGCTCCTCCCAGTCCTCCCAGGCAGCCTGGGGAGAAAAGGGGACCACTAGAGCTCTCTTCTTCTCTCTGCCCTTCTCTCCAGAAAGGAAGGTTATAGATGGCTTCCAACAACTAAAAGTTGTTACCCTCCTTAAAATTAATAGCTGAATTCCCTACTGTACTTACGCTAACTGAATTCTCACAAAAATCTTATGAAGAACCTTAAATACTTCCAAGATTGCATAATACATTCCTGAACATTAAGAATAGCATGTTCTTGCCCTGGCCGGTATGGCTCCGTGATTAGAGGACTGGCCCACACACCAAAGGGTTGCAGGTTCGATCCCTGGCCCTGGTCAGGGCGCATGTGGGAGGCAACCGATGATGTGTCTCTCTCACATCAATGTCTCTCTCTCTCCCCGCTTCCACTCTCTCTAAAAAGCAATGGAAAAAATATCCTCGATTAACAAAAACAAGAATAACAACAAAATAATAGCATGTTCTTAAAAGTTTAACTTGGTGATTCATCTAAGCTAAAACATTACGGTCCAGAACTGTGGACTCCAGGAGGCCAGGTCCTTTGCCAAACACCCTAAATTTGAGAATAAGCTAATCCCATCTTCATAAGAGAGAAGCAGACTCAAGTAATTTCATGATAATTTGGTCTAAAGAATTCTTACCCATTCATAACAGGTAACTGAATTAAAAGCACATACTAACCAGGGATATAAACAACAGTACAGAAATGTCATTCATACATGCAAAAAAAATAGATAAAACGCCCACACTTTGTGTTCTCCCATCATAAAATCTCACTAACAATTCATTGAAATCCAAACAGAATAAATAAGAGGTTATCAATGACCAAATGCTTAGAATAAGGAGCAATGTCTTAGTGACAACACATAATTCAAACAAAATCCTCTAAATAGTAAAATCTTCACCGACCTGCCAGTTTGGTCAGCATGTATATGTCTGAGATTAAGATTCACCTAAAGAGCATTTAACATACTTAGCGGGGAAAACTCTATGACCAGACTCCTAAACCCACTCATCTCCAACGAGGGGCAGGACTGAGGCTTCCCTGTGCTCCCTGGACAAAGGCAGGAGGATGCTGACAGCCAGGAGGCTCCCCACAGTGACTGACCATCTTCATGCCCACCCCAGCCCATTCTCGGCTCCACCCCATGCACCCAGGGCACTCCTTCCTTCCTGCCTGCCTCCACTTAACAATTCTGGAACTGTAGGTGTTAAAATCCCCTGCAGAAATCCACAAGGAATGCCAAGCCTGAGAAACGTAGCAATAACCAACTCTTATAGTAGAAAAATAAAGATTTCCAGCCCATCGGATTCAAACAGCAAGCATGGATTAAAAAGAGAGAGCGAGGCGCTCGAGTACCTTCTCAGTGCATAAAATATCCATTTAACTTCAAATTAAGCTCACTGGCCTTTTAATCAGCTTTCCAGGTCCTGTTCGGACTTGCCTGGAACAAGGGATTCAAAGAACTTATAAATTTACGAACCAATATGCCTGAACTAACTTCAGTGTCCTTGTCACAAGCAGAAGAAAGGTCAGTGGAAACTGAAACATGAATTAAAACCTTGGTAATCCATAAGGACTGGAGAACTCTATGGAGACATACTAGTGACTTAGGAGTCCTCTGGTGTTTCCTGATTTGCCGAGAAACTTAAGATGACTGTGTGTGTAAGGACCACAATGATCTATACAGGAAAGGCAGAGAGGCTACACAACATTTTCTAGACAAGAAATCTAATTAAATGGGTAAGCATTCCGAGTTCTTTAATGACAAATTCTGAGCAAGTCACTTAACTTGCCTGTCTTCTTACGTGCAGAAAGAGGATAGTAACTCCTGCCTATACAGTAGCGTTGGCAAAATAATCAAAAGAGATAATCCAACTGAAATGCCAGGCACAAAGCAGAAGCCAGTTTCTTCTTCCTTGTAGAGTCTCTGGGTCTCAATGGAGACTACCAAGTAAAATACACTGGAAACCACAATGGTTACATGAAAAGCTTCAGGTACGCCAGAGATGTATTTCTGTCTTAAAACACATGTGTGGGTAAATTACAAGTCAAATATATTTAACACAGTAATCATAGAAAAGAATCTGGAACAAATACCAAAATGTTAAGCATGCATATCTCTGGGAATTACAGGGAATTTTCATTCCTAAATTATCGGTTTCTTGATCACAACTATTCAAACAATGAACAGATACTACTTTTGTAATCAGGAAGAAAACATCACACAGAGCACATATCTGTTTTAAGTCTTCTGCCGTTCAATGTATCACAATTGAACTGAAAATGAGTAAAATGACATTTTTTCCTACATGTGCAAACTGAAGAAATCTACAATTAACAGTCCCTAAAGCGAATTTTTAAAAAGTCAATTAAAATAAAATGTCTGTCCCATCATATGTACATAACCAAATTCACTTTAGCCATACCCACACATTATACTAGGGAAGCCTTTAAAAGGAACTCCACAATTAATGAAATGTCCAGGGTGGTCGGAATCACAGACTCCCAACACTGTATCAGATAATTATGCTGCAACTTGTAAACTCTCTTAAACCTGTTAGCTTGGGGATCTCGTCCCACTTCCTAAGAACCAGCTGTTCCAGGCCTCACAAACCGATCACTCCAATGGACGTGGTTTTTGTCGCTCACGACAGGGGAGTCTCCAAATGCACAAACAACGATATGCAAACCACCCCCCACAACCACCCCTCAGTCTCCATATGAGGAGTGCAACGGTTTGGGATCCAGCCGAGTATAAACAGAACAGTTTTACCTACAAGGTACCTGCATGGCAGAATGTGCTTCAAAAGAATGTCCACGGCCAGGACCCTGCTAAGACTGGGCTACAGTAAATCCTTTGAAACCACAAACATTTGGGGTAAGAGTTAACATGAAAATGGCAATGCATACCCTGAATTTTTGTATAACAGTCAATGTTCAGCAGTTCCTAGAGGGAAATAACAGGATCCAAAGACTCTTTCCTTTACTCCTAAGAAGTCTGGGCTGGTGCTGTAAACATGCTACGCAGTGGTCGGGGGTGGGAGCAGGGAATTCTGAACAATGGAAAAAGAAGCAGGGTACAAGAGCCAATGGGCTTTTCCTGGCGAGGATGTCAGGTTCTCCAAAAAAAGGAAAATACTACATGAACCAAACATTTCCTAAATAAGGGACTGAGGGAATCTTATAGGAGTCTGACTCGTTCTGTTTAAAACTGCACCCATTAGTAACTGAATTTTAAGAGATGATTTTCAAACCTTAGTGAACAAGAGCATCACCTGGAGGCCCCCTTAAACAACGGCGGGTCATTGCCTGCCCCCCACCCATCAGAGTCCACGCCAGAAGGCCAGACCTGCTGATGCTTTTGGCTTTGGAATTACGGCCCACTTTAGGAAACAATGGTGCTGAAACCCTTAACATGTGCCGATTCTCTTATGGCTGTTAGCCTTGCTCTGTCCCAGGATCACATGACACAGTACTCACTAGTCACCAAGAAAAAAGCAGGGCACTGGTCACAACTAGGGTCAGACAGGGAGCAGAGGGGAGCTTATGGCAGGTAGGTAGGATACGAAGAAAATGAAGAGTTCAACACAGGGCAACACTCACAGTAAAACAAAAAAAAACAGCAAATTAAAACACTAACCCCACATTCATTATTTAATTCATCCTTTATCAGCGCTGGATTATCCAATAGACAGAATGATCCTAAATTTAGGTCAAACACACACACACAAATAATTAAAATAATTATCACGGAATAAAAAATCAGAACTCGCCCGGCCAGTGTGGCTCAGTGGTTGAGTGTCGACCCTGCACCAAGATGTCACCGGTTCGATTCCTGGTCAGGACACATGCCCAGGTTGTGGGCCAGATCCCCAGTGGGGGGCATGCAGGAGGCAGCCAAGTGATGTTCTCTCTCATCAATGTTCCTATCTCTCTCTCTCCTTCTCACTTCCTCTCTCTCTAAAAATCAATAAAGAAAAAGAAAAAAATTTAATTTAATATAAAAATCAGAGCTTTCTTATACTCATCTTAGAACTTACTTTTCAGTGCTTAGGGCCTCCTTTTCTTTATCTATGTGCATAAATCTGCCCGGCACTCCAGCTAATCTCATGTTTCTGAGCCCCAAGAATATTACATGTAAACAGCTAGTTGCTGAGCTGTAGGGATAAATACTACCTGGCAACTACCAAGTTAATAAGGGACACACACATTTAAGCAGATAATTATAGTAGAGCATGATAAATGTACTAATAAAAACTTTACAGGGATCAGGAAGAAGCAATAAACTCTCCAGAAGGTGGAGGCCCAGACGGCTTACTGGACAAGGCCAACCCTGAGGCAAGTTTCCCCAAGTGGACACACAGGAGAAGCAATAGTGCAGAAGGAACAGCCCATCCAGAGACAACACAGCACAGTGAGCTGTTAAGATCTACACAGAAGAATGAGAAGCACAAGCAGGAGATGGTGGGAGAGGAGTCAGGAGAAACACCCCTGGGAATTCACATACCTCAAAACTGCTCGGCCTTAGAAGCCAGAGAAGGGACACAGAAGAAAATGCACAAGCCACTGTGGCTCAGATCTACCCCAAAGAAATGACAGCCACACAATGGCTATGGCATCAACAAATCTCGGCTCTGTTTTTTCTTTTCTTTCCTTTTTTTTTTTTTTAAGCTCAGCTCAAATTTTTGTTCATTCACAACCACAGGTTCAAAGATTCACAAAAGGTAGCACTGGAAGAAGTTGGTAATCGGTAGCCTGAACTCAAACCCAGACAGAGCAAGTATCTGCTGTAGTGTTACAAGCAGAAAGGCCAGGCCGGACCCCATCGTGGCTTCCCTGGGGTACAGCAAGTGAAGGTTGGCTTTCTGATCACTTTCCGCAGGCCTTGGGGTCCTCATCCTGAACCCCAGCCAATCCTGTCAGCCACAGCACTTCATAATCAGAGGGGGTCTGTCTCAGAAGCAGCCCATCTCACCCTTCTTCCCCAAGCAGGAATCATTGCCAGTCTACCTGTCTCTGCTTGCAGACTTGAGAGCCAGGGCCTTATCACCTTGAGAAAATCTCCCCATGACCCATCTGCACCTCTGACTCAACCTTCCTACAGGCCATCTTCACTCTGCAGTTCCCCCTCTACAGTGGTAAGTCATCTTTGAGAAAGCTTCTTGGGGGTAACAACCTCTTTTCTTTAGGAAGTTCTAAGGGATGGCAAAAGATCTGCCATGAGTCAAGATAGGGAGAGAAAAGCTTAGAAATAAAATATGATTGCCTAGCCGGGGTGGCTCAGTGGTTGAGCGTCGATCCATGCACCAAGAGGTCATCGGTTCAATTCCTGGTCAGGGCACATGCCCAGGTTGTGGGCCCGATTCCCAGTAGGGGGCATGCAGGAGGCGGCCCATCGATGTTCTTGCTCATCGATGTTTCTATCTCTCTCTCACTCTCCCTTCCTCTCTCTCTAAAATCAATAAATATGTTTTTTTAAAAACTTACTAAAAAATAATAATAAATAAAATACGATCACAGTATTGGGGACACATTTAATCTATCTTAGAGCTTCCAACCTCCAAAGCTTAAAGGTGGAGTCCTACACCCTGAGGCTCCCAAGCCCAGACCCTGCATCCATAGACACACGTGTGCATACTGGGACTGCACTGGCCAGCTAGAAATTAACCTCGGTACATTTCCCCTGTACACAAACTTTAATATTATATTTATTTTACACCAATTCTCTGCAAGCCACTTTGAATAATGAAGATACCAAAGGAACAGATGACTGCAGAGTCCTCATCTAGCTTGTAATCCACACAACCTTCTAGCATTTAAGAATTCCTAACAGACCTTAATAAAAAACAATAATTAAAAAAGGTAAAGATACAAATGAAAATGGCAATATAACTCAGAGAAGGAAACAGATTTGGATTTGAGTTGTAACTAACTGCATTACTTGGACAACTAATTAACTGCCAAGCTTTATTCCCATCCATAAAATGGGGAAAATATGAATAAAAGATGTACGTAAACCATTTAACACAGTGGTAGGCAATAAGAAAATACTCAGTAGCCCTGGCCAGTTTGCCTCAGCAGTTAGAGCGTCAGTCCATGGACTGAAGAGTCGCTGGTTCGATTCCCAGTCAAGGGCACATACCTGGGTTGCAGGCTCAATCCCTGGCCCTGGTCAAGGTCATGTGGGAGGCAACCAATCGATGTGTCTCTCACATCAATGTTTCTCTCTCTCCCTCCCCCTCTCTCCCATTCTATCTTTAAAAAAAAAGAAAAATCAATGGAAAAAATATCCTTGGGTGAGGATTAACAAAAAGTTAAATTAAATTAAAAATTAAGAAAAGAAAATACTCAGTAAATTAAGTTCCTGTTCGTATTCCTGGTATGAGCACCAGCCTTCTATCACATTCAGCTCTCACACCTCCTGCATCATCCTAATCTCTGTGCTGACCCCTAACTCTAAATAAAGGGTACTGAAGAAGGAAATGCAGACCCCAAACAGAGATGGCCCTCTGTTAAATACACCCTGTAACTTTGGTGAACTCTCAGAAGCCATGCAGGTTCCCCCACTCCCCCTTCTGCTGTCTCTGCAGCCTCATCAGCACTCCTTTTCCCTCACCCCACACCTTCCACCCAGCTCCCACACAACACCTGCATGCACCGTGCTCAGTCCTGTCCGCACCCCTCAGCTCGTGACGATGCCCTCCACCCTCGCTGACTTTGATATTAGGATTATTCCTGATCATCTAACCCCACAATCTGCAATAAATCCCATAATGTCTAGTATTTTTTCTTTTAATTTTTTTTCTTTATTGATTTTAGAGAGAGAGGGACAGGGAGAGAGAAACATCGATGAGAGAGAACATCAACTGACCGCCTCCTGCATGCCCCCCACTGGGGATCGGGCTCACAACCTGGGCATGTGCCCTGACCGGGAATCGAGCCGGCGACCTCCTGGTGCATGGGTCGACGCTCAACCACTGAGCCACACCGGCTGGGCTGTATCTTGTCTTTTATTTCCGTGCTCACCTTTTCTCCTTAAACCTGTCTAGTCTGCCCCATTGCAAATGTCTCCAGCGCGCCACACCACTGCTGCTCCTGACAGTGCTGAGCACCCAGTCAATCCGAAGGCAATACTTGACTGATATGAACAACAGAAACGGCAAATAATCAGCAGCTTTTCTGCACCATTGGCTGGCAAAGGATCTGCAGCTGCAGCTATAAGAACAAAAATCAAAACGTCTAAAGTCAGTCTGGTCCCAGAAGCGTAATCTAAGTAGCTCATTAAAGGTAGTACGGATCCCGCCAAGTGTTAAGAACTTCGGTCTGGTCAATGTGCTTAATGGGTCAGAGAGGTTAACAGGGACCAGAGCGGGGGAACTCAGCGACATCCAACTGAACAATCTCAAAGCCAAGGGAAAGGCAAAGAGCTGCTCCGCACTATACTGGGGCTCTCACATGATGGTTGGGGCCTCTGGGAAGAGGAACGCATGCACATGTTATTTCAATTCTCTTTTGCTGTTTAACACAGGCTGTGGTTTCCTGCAAAAAAAAAAAAAAAAAAAAAGTTTCTGCTGCTCTGCAAAGACCTATATGGAAAAGAAAAGTCCAAATGGCTGGCTATTCCACAGGTGAGAATTTTGCCACCAGCTGTATCCTGTTATCCAAAGGAAACGGAACTATAAGCTGCCAGGAGGTCCAGACACAGGAGAGCAAGAGCATCGTTTCAATAAGCACTGACACTCTTATCCCTATGGTAATAAGAATAAGAGACTGTAATTTTAGAAAAACTCATACACAGCTGGGCTTTATGTAAATTAACTTCAGAGGGGGTTAAAATAGATATCCGGTAAAGAGACTGCCAAATGCAAGCCTTTATACTTCCTTCATCCTCCCAACCTTTACTGTCCAAAAAGCAAGCAGCCCACTGGATTCGTCCAATTAATTACAAATCATTTGGAAAGACTAAATATAGGCAAGTAGGCCCTCACACAAATGCGGACATTACTGAGCTGGCTGACCTTAGCTGGACAAATCCCAGGACCTAGAGTGGCTACTCTGTTAGGAATTATTCAGCGACACACAGCCCACCTTCTTGGACACACTACATGACAATAGCACTATCAGATTATTCCTCTAAGTGGCAGGCAGAAGAGGTGTTAGAAACAGACAACAGAAACGTTTCAATGTTTTAAATGGTTAAAATAGTTATTTTGACGTTTCAATGTTTTAAATGGTTAAAATAGTTATTTTGTCTCAGAGATTTTGAGACATTGTCTCCAATGAAATAATCGAACCATGGAGGAAGACGCTCTCATGCATTTTGAAAATGCTAATTTACAAGACTTAGGGCTTATAAAGATAATTCACTTTCAAGTCAGACATACTGCTTCATAAAACAAACATAACAAGTGTTTGACAATAATAAGATAATGGGTAAGATTAGATCTCAACTGAGTTTAAAATCAACTTCCAGGTTAAAAAAAAACAAAAAAAAACAAAAAAAAACCACTGTTCAGTTTCTCCTACCTTGATCAATTCACTCAAAATGGTTGAAAAAAAAAAAAGATTAAAAAAGCAGCTATTCATCAAACTATTAAAAAGTCTAAGTTCGTGTGGTACTACACTTGTTCTGGAATTAGAGTAAGAGATACACAAGAAACTTTAGATACTATTTCATGAATTTCAGATGTTCTGAATTCTTAATAGGCAATTCTTAGAGGGCCACATATGTTCATAACTTATCAAACACTGCATAGATGGAAAATTAATTTCCCCAGTTGAACTAAGAGAAAAAATAAAATTGTCATAAGAAAAACAAACCTGTTGCTTTAAAATATTTTAGCATTTCGAGCTGTGTGTGAGGAGATAAAAGGGACATAACAGAAATGCATATTAATTATCGTTTTTTGTAAATGCAGAAACAGACCCTATTACTATGGGCATGAGACTTTAAATATTTAAAGGAGAGAAAGTCAGGCATCCACCACACAATATCCTTTCCTTTGAATTACAACACTTCAAAATTCATAAAATACATAGTATAGGTGTTTCATAAAATCAACATTATAATAGAATGACCCAAGTGCTAATAATTTGGTCATAATGAGCAGTTCAATCGGCTACTTTTCCTGAGAAACTTTACAATGACAAAAAAAACCCAACAATATTAACTTAGGGAAAAAAGACTAAAGACTTCCAGGCACACCGTCCTAAAAGCAGAACAGTTGCTTTGCAGGTTTTGCCAACTGGGAGGGATGACAGAAGTGAGAAGCAGGCAGCCATGTCTTCAGAGAGCCCAGGGCATCCGGAAAGCAATCCAATGTGAAAGGGGATGAGAAGAGGGTTTGTGAAGCATGCAAAAAAAAAAAAAAAGATATATGAAAGGCAACAAAGGGGAATCATTCTATTCAACAAATACTTGAGTGTGAGCTCTAGACAGACTGTGGACAGAACAACAAACTATAAATAGTCCAAATGAGCTCTCCAGAGAGCTCTGAGATCTTGGCTTTCTGACTCTCTACTTAAACAGCCCCCCACAGCAGCCCCCCACTATGGCAAATTCAGTGCTAGAATAGTCATGGTTAAGACAGCCAAAATTCAGACCAATCTGAAAGACAGAAGAAGTAAGGTTGCTCCAAAAATTTGAGCCAGCCAAGGCAAAGAATCACACTTTGACCATCCAATGTCAACTGATGAAAAGGACGGACTGCTCTGGCCCTTGCAGGTGGGTGATGTGGGAGGAGGGAGCTGAAGTCCAACCCCTTGCTACCTATAGGCCTTCCTTCTCTGTCTGAAAGGGAGGTAAATAATCACTGCCTCTGAGAACTGGGTCAAACAAATCTGTGCACCACTAATGTGGCACAGTGGTGACACGGAGTAGGTGTTCTACAAGCTTTGTCTTTCACTGACAGCAGCCCAGCAACTTGCCCAGCTGACTTAGGACACCCAACAAGGGGAAAAATTGTTGTGCAAGATGGAAAACAAGGAAACAAAATCCGTACTGGCAGCCACAGCAGAGCCCTTAAAAAATAGACTCACTCAAATAACCACCACTTTGGAAGCTTAAAGTTAAAACCTCAGTAACACCAATTCTCCCTCTAAGATGAAAAAGGTGTTTCCAGCTCTCAAACTTGGGCTCGAAACAGTTGTCTTTGTGGTTGGCTCTCCATCAGCAGGAAGCAGAAGGGTAAAAACCACAAGCCAACCCAGTCTCAACCCCTACCCCATGAGGTACAAGCTCACAGCTCAACTATTCTCAACGTTTTAAAAATATATTACTGATTCCTCTTTCTTTCCTTCTGTTCCCCTTCCCAAATGCTGGTACAACCAAACTAAAGTTCACACTCTAAAATCATCTCCAGAAGCATTTAAACAGAACCCAACTGCCCCAGTACCTCTACAGGAAAAAGCTAAGCAAAGTTGAAGGCTAAAGACTGACTGTGGGCTCCATCCCACATTCTCCTCACCCTGGGTTCCTCCCTCCCCAGCCTGGCACATGACACTGCTATAGAGAGACCTGGTCATTTTCTATCTCATCTGTTTGTACAGAAATAGGGACACTGTAAATGTTCGGAGAACAGAGTAAAAGGATTAGCAACAAGCTCCAATTATACCAACTGATCTCATCCTCTTGTTACAAGTTGCTTCCTGGCATCTAAAATCCATTTCTGAAACTCAAGGGCATTTTCAAAAATATCCCCACCCCTCACTCTTTTCTCAAGCACACACTGGAAATATACCAGGGGGTAAACATACATACTCACTGGCTTTCGGAATTCAAATTCTTCAAATATCACATATTCTGTACATGTTAACTCACTGACAGATTAAGTGGTAGCCTCTTTTTTCACTCTGTATGTGTTCTTCTCATTAGTTCGTCCAGAAAGCGAGCACCTTAATTCTACAGTTCTGACATCTCATAGCTGATCAACTACAAAGACATAACTACCAACATCATCTTCGCTGGCTTTTACTCTGTTCCAGTTACTTTGCTAATAATCCTCACATTAATCCAGTTTACAAATGAAGAGACCCATGGCTAAAGTTACCTGTATGAGGTCACACAGCTTGTAAACAGTGGGAACCAAAATCTGAACCCAGACCTGACTCAAAAAGCCGTGCTCTTAACCTCCAACTACCACACTGCGCCTCATCTTACACGCAGCCAGATGCCTGACCTCCATTTCTTACGTTGTAAATGGAAGGAGTTGGACTAGGTCATTGGGAAAGTTTCTCCCCTCTCTAACACAATTCCACATACAGAAATACTGGCTACATTGAGTACATAAACAAACGAGGCAGGGTGAGGAGGGGACCAAACACCGTAAGGTGAGAAGAAAGAGAAGTTCTTCTCATTCACTTGAATGGAAAAGGCTTGGTGGAAGAAGTAGCACTTCACTGATCAGAAGACTGAAGGGAGAAAAGGAAGGCAGAGAAGAGTTTGTTTCAAGTTTCTCTGCAGACTGTCCATCTGCTTCGTCTCCCCCCAGACTCATCATTGCAGACGAACTTACAGGTGTGTACGATTCTATGTTCCCAAAGTAGCAGATCAGCCTGCGGGCTGTATGAGGCCTGAAAAACCATTTGTTCTGGCCCTGCCACGGCAACCGTAGGCAGGACTCGAAAGTCAACGAATGGAGGAGCTTTTCTCATATCAACATAAATTTCTATTAAGTGAATCATAATAATAATGTAAATTTTGAAAGATAAGCAAGGAATCTATTACGGGATAGACAGGACACATACGAGTACATGACGGGACAGACACGGATGCTTCTCGTTGGCTGCCCGCGGCCCGTCTGCCTGTGTTGTGGTGACTCAGAGGACAGTCAGTGCCAGGCAGGCGGGGAGTGTACACGTTGTGAAAGTGTTGACACACTGTGCGAAACTACGGCGATCCAGTGATGATGAGACGAGATATGATTCCTTGCGATGCTGATGACCTTGCTTCCAATGACTGACGACGATGTTGTCGACTTCTTTATCAACACAGAAAAAAACTCTGATCCAACCTTTATCCACACATCCACAATCAACAATCCTCGCAAAAATAGAACCTCAAATGAAGATTAAGGAAATTACAGGACACAGAAAAGACCTCAAGAGTCGATGATATGAATGTTGAATATATTCCAAACCCAAGATACAGGATTAGAACAGCGATCGAAGCAAAATAATTGCTGAATAACTGTTGCAGTCAAAGGCAAACCCATGTGCCTAGTTTGTGGCGATGCGTTAGCAGTAATGAAAACAGCCGATCTGGAGCATCAGTACAGCTCAGAACATGCTGACCTCAATGGACTGGGAGGCCAGCTGCATCTGGATGAAATCAATGCTCTTCAGGGGAGTTTGGAATCACAAGCCGCTTTCTCTAGGCCTCGTTGTGACAGGGACAATGTTATTCAGAGGAGTTATGTAGTGAGCGAGCTAATGGCAGAGAAGCTGAGGCCCATGCAGAGGGAGAGTCTGTGAGAGAGTGCGTGATGGCTGCTGCGGAGTTGTTAACACCAAAGTCAAATTGTTTCAGAGTGTTGGTCTGTCTCAGAGAACCGTCTCAGCTTGGATTACTGACTTAGCACAAGACATTGAAAAAGCACTGAAGGATTCTGAAGGAGATTTCCAGTTTTTCTCTCTGGCTTGTGACAAGACAACAGACATAACAAACACTGTCCAACTGGCCATTTTCGTTCGTGGGATAACTGCAGAGTTTGACACGCGAGAGGAACTGCTGTCCCTGGGACCATGCATGGCACTACAAGGGGTGAGGACTTGTTGGAGAGACTTGTTTCATCAATGAAAAAACTTGAGCTAACATTTGAAAAGTTAAGTGGCCTTACTACAGATGGAGCTCCAGCCATGGTTGGCTCACAAAAAGGGTTAATTGCATCTGTCAAGAAATAACTACATTTTCACAGTCTTGATCCAAGTGATTGAATTATATGCCACTGCATCATACACCAAGTAAGTCTCTGTGCACAGTCATTGCGGCTCAACAATGTGATGTCAACAGTGGTGTCATGCATACATTTTGTCAAAAGCAGAGGGTTTAACAGCCGCCGGTTTAAGGAGTTACTGCATGATCTTGACTCTGAGTACGGTGATCTTGTTTATCACTGTGACGTGCGGTGGCTGAGTCCCGGGAACGTGCTCATGAGGTTTTACAAACTGCGGGATGACGTCAAGCAGTTCATGGAGATGAAGGGAAACCCTGTCAGGGAACTCAATGATAGCAAGTGGCTGTGTGATTTAGCGCTCATGGTGGACATCTGAGTCCCTCTCAGAGATGAACGTCAAGCTGCAGGGCCCCTACCAGCTTCTCCGCTCCCTGCTTTCAAATGCGAAATCACTTGAAGCTAAATGAAAGCTGTGGAAAGCGCAACTCGAAAGGAATAACACGGTCTTCCTACGACACTTGAATATGCTGGTGAGTATGCAAAACTAACTGAGGCATTTAATGAAAAGTAAACAAATGGAATTGAACATCTCTGCTACACTGTTCAATGTGGAGCCAGCTGATGTGCCTGATAACCTCCAACACGAAATCATTCAGCTGCAAAGCGATGATGAGCTGAAAGCTAGGTCCAACCACCTCCTACTGCATGAGTTCTATAAACGTTACCTAGGCAATGATCAATTTCCCACTTTGAGGAGACATGCATTGAAATATGCATCTGTGCTGGGAACAACTTACTGCTGCCAGCAGTTCTTTTCAAAAGTGACCATCGCAAAGACCCGACTACGCTCCAGACTGAGTGACGCAAACCTGGAAGAGCAGTTGCGAGTAGCAACGTCATCAGGACCAGCTCACATCACACGCCTCCCCACAGAGAAGCAGGTCCAGCATCACATCAGGAGTTAATTAAATGTTTCACCAAATCTAGCAGGCTAATTTTTAAGTTGATGATTTTGTATGGCCCCCAGATGATGTTATAAATATCCAAATGGACCTTAGCAGAAAGAAAGGTTCCCCACCCCTGTAGTAGATAGTGGCCTACAGAAAAAGGCAGCTGCATAGTTACCCAACAAGTAAAGCAACTCAACAGACCAACATGTTCCTACCCACATCCAAATGGGAATGTTTACAAGCTTGAGACTCAGCTGGGAATGGACTCCCTTCTGCACAAACACTGGGGAACATCCGCCAGCTGAAATCTGCGGCCCCCAAAATTAGTTGCTGTTACTGAAGCAACAGGAACTTCTGAGATGTTTTCCCCATAATGTCTACAAAAATCTGTAATCATCAAGCTTCAACATCAACACCCAAGCTTACAGAGAGTGAACAGGGAGTCTTTCACATTCAAAGCTGCAGTGAACAGGAATGATATTATTTTTATCAATACTATATTAAATTTCACAAACTGTAATAAGGACTAGACCAGCCTATCACTTCATGGCACACACTGAAAAGGACATGGCTTTCCATACAGGAAATTGGCAGTCTCAAAGTTTGCTATAAAGCTGAACAGAAAATCATAAAACAAAGCAGTTACAAAGCAAGATGGACAGACTAAAGGACACATATACCACAACCTTCCATTATAGACCCTGATCATTATCCCAGGTCAGAGCCAGGAACAAATAAAGAATACAGATAAGAGAAAAAAAGCATACCATAGAGTTGGGGAAACTAAAAACTCAGTTATTATACCCTGGCAACTTTGGCTCAGCAGTTAGGCTGTCGGCCCGAGAACAGAAGGGTCACAGGCTCGATTCCTGGTCAAGAACTCATACCTAGGTTGCAGGTTTGATCCTCAACCCCAGTTGGGGTCGTGCGAGAAGCAACCAATCAATATGTTTCTCTCACATCGATGTTTCTCTCTCCCCCCACCTTCTTCACTTCCACTCTGTCTAGAAATCAATGGAAAAATATCCCTGGGTGAGGATTAACAATAAAATAAAATACATTAAAAATAAAAACTCAGTTATGAAGTCTCCAAGGACACACTCCTTAGTAAACATTCAGATAAGGGCTAACAACAGCCACTTAGTGGATAGATGTACAATCTTGGGCAACCCAACTGGACCGCTAAACTTTGATCTTCTCTCTGTAAAGATACACGAATAAGAAACCACTGGTTTTCAACTCCCTCTGTGAAACTCATTCCTTAAAACAGAATGGCACACAAAATGTACACAATTAGAAATTACCTAGAATAATTGATTGATGAAACCAAAAAGAAATCAAAGGAATAAATAATTACGTGGAAGGCTTATTACCATACACAGA
Source organism: Tadarida brasiliensis (assembly GCA_030848825.1). Taxonomy (NCBI): domain Eukaryota; kingdom Metazoa; phylum Chordata; class Mammalia; order Chiroptera; family Molossidae; genus Tadarida; species Tadarida brasiliensis. The sequence goes on along the minus strand of CM061279.1, from coordinate 9,015,490 downwards.
TTTTTTTAAAGCTTCCAAAACTCCTGAGAAGTAGATATTATCCCTATTCTACAAAAAAATGGACACCAGGGTTCAAAGAACTTGTGTAAGAACACCATGCTGAAGAGTCATAAACTGCAGTCAATTTGACTCCAAAGCTCTTTGTTAATCCTAGACTGTACTACCTCCCAAATCAGTAACTGGACTCCTAACACCTATGTAGGACACACATGGATGGGCACAGGAACAAAAGGACAGGCAAGGAGCATGTCTGAATATTTATGACCAGGGAACTCACTGGGCTGATAAAGCCTAACCGACAGAGGCACCCACCCCTCATGCCAGACTTTAACCCTCCGGTTGCTGGATCACAGGGTCTGTGTTGTATGGGAAGGGACCTTCTTGGGGGAGGTCTCAGCAAGGCGACATGGGAACCGTGACTTAGGGCAGTATTTCAAACTTGAACAATCAGTATGGCCTCACCAGTGCATACTACCTGTGTGTGAGCACGCAAGCATGCATTTCTAAAGGTTAAGGTCAGAATCAGAGGACGGTGGCTTCCACGTTTCATCCAAGACATTAACGACGACTCACCGCCAAGTGACTCACAGCACTGCCACCACCATCATCATCTAGGAGAGAAAAGCAAAGACCCAACAAAAGCCTCCCCAGAGGTTGCTCTCCGCCAAAGCTGACTCTGGTATCAATAGAACTCACTGCCTTTGATGTCGCCAGACCAGCTCAAATGCATCAGTCTCCTTTTTGCCCTTTCTCAGAAACAAGAAGAGGGCAGCAGGAAAGGAAAGCAAAGAAGAAAGACAAAGGAAAAGCAGCACACACAAAAAGAGCCAGTGTTCGCTGCAGACCTCCAAAAGAAACCAGCCCTGGCACGTCATATTCTCCCATTTTGTGCAATTTAGTGTTGGCTGCCAACTTAATCTCCCGATCTCATAACAGCAAGAAACACTATAGGGATGGAAATCAGGAAGGCTGGTTAGGACCGGACATTTGGGGAAAAGTAGGACAATCAAGCCTCAGTTCTTCCTAGGCTCTGTGCTCATCCTTTTCCTCCTCGTTAGAAGCAACGTCAAACAGTAAATGACTTCTACTTAATTCTTTCACTGAATTTAGGAAATGTTTACCCCTATTCCTTCAAAGATTCCTTTCTGTCCCATTCACCTTCTCTTCCCCTTCTAAAACTCCAATTACATGCATATTGTAGACCTTTTTTAAATAGCCCCACAGGTCTTTGGGATTCTGCTCATTGTTGTTTCAATCTCTTCTCTCTGTTCTTCAGATGAGGTCATTCTTCTTGATCTAAAAGTTCAGTGATTTTTTTTTTCTGTCATCTCTATTCCATCCAGCGTATCCTGTAAAATTTTTATTTCAGATCATTTTTCTTGTTTCACATTTTTATTTCTGTGCCGAGATTTTGTAGATTTTCATTACAAGTAGTTCTTTCTGTGTACAGTAATACTAGCTGCTTTTAAATCCTTATCTGCTCAATCCAACACTTGAGTCATCTTGAGATCAATAGCACTGATTAGATTTCTGTTCATGATGGGTCACACTGTCCTGTCTCTTCATATTTTGATTAATTTTAGACTGTGTCCTAGATATTATGGTGACTCCGGATTGTTCCACTCCTCCAAAGAATCTTAATATGTGTTTGTTTTAGCAGTCAGTTAGCTGAACTCACATGGCAAACTTTTGACTCTCAGATGGCAGTGCCAATCTCCATTTACTTTAAGCCACAGGTTGGCTGCCCCACTCATGTTCAGATCACTGAAACGTTCAGTGATTATTCCTGGAAGGTGAGATTATGGGTACATTTTATTTTTCTACTTCAAGTTCTAAAACTTCCTTAATAAGTTAAGTTGCATACATTTCAGAACTTCCATACTGAGCACATACTATTAAAAGTCAGGATAAAAAGGATACTTACTTTAAAGGGATACTTAAAGGTTAGTGGGTTTTGGGTTTTTTTGTTTTTTTTCATAAATGCTTAAGGCAGATGCCTCACCCCTTGAAGAGACCTACTTCTATTCGACAAACTCAAATCTCTTTTCATGTCGCATTGACTTAGAAAGGTCAAATAGGGCATTCATTACAACTCAAAGTCATCCTCCCCCCAGGGCTCTAGTTCTGTATGTGAAGACAGACATAGTAAATGGAAGAGCCTGATGTAAAAGCAAACCATTTTCTCTGTCACCACGCAGTAGATGTCTGCAGTGGACAAGGCCTGAGGAAGCAGCTGTGTCCAAGCAGAGAGGGACATACAGATCACTGTCAAGAGTCAAGGACTACAACTAGATAACATGGTGCTGAGACAGATAACCTTCCCTTACTTCTACTATGGCTCCAACTGCACACAGATGAACAGATTCAACCCACTGCTTCCCAAAAGGATGACAGGTCCTCTCTTCTAGAAACCTCTTAATGGTCCCCCCCCCACACTTTTTTAGTTTAAGCCTTTAAAGGCCAAGCATGAGTTTTCATCAATGCCGTGTTCTCTAAAGCACCTGACACACCACAGTAAGCCCTCAATAGCTGCGAGAAAAATCTCTCTCTTTCAAGGTCAAATAAGACCTGGATTAGAATTCTAGGTGTGCCTCTATTTCAGGTAAGTTACTTTTAAAGATTGATAAAAATGCTGATACAGATAGTTTCTATGAGGTCTGGAGCAATTCATTTAACTTCTCTAACCTTCAGGTCCCTGGTCAATCAAAAAAAAGCAGATCACATTTTCTTACAACACTTTGGGGAGGATTAGGTGAAAAAGGTAAGTAGAATGCTTAGCTGCAGTCAGTGCCTGGCACACTGTATATAATACATTACAGTTATTGTTATAAGTACCGAATGGACTGAGAAATAACTCTCCAGGGCCATAACCTCCTAGAACTGGAAAGGGAAGGTCCACGAGCTCAGGAAAAGCTCACCCTATGGGAGCAGAAAGCCACCAACCGGAGGCAGAAGGAAACAAAGTACGGACAGTGAGTTTCCTACAGATTCAGGCAGTGCAGTCCTTAGTATGTGGACTCCAACTAAGGAGTGGTCAGGATTAGTTTTCATCTTTTTGTGTTTTTAAGTTTTCTTTATTGATATTAGAGAGAGAGGAAGGGGGAGAGAGAGAGAGAGAGAAAGAAAGAGAGAGAGAGAGAGAGGAACATAGATGAGAAGTAACATCAATTGGCCGCCTCCTGCATGCCCCCCACTGGGGATCAGGCCCACAACCTGGGCATGTGCCCTGACGGGAATCGAATCAGCGACCTCTTGGTGCATGGGTCGATGCTCAACCACTGAGCCACACCAGCTTGGTTAGTTTCATCTCTTAATACCGTATTAACAGTCATCTCTAATCCAAAGCAGAAAGGCCTGTTTAACGAAAATGGTCAGTGTATGTAGCCAAGTGACTAAACAATGAAACACTTCTGATTTCGTTTACAAGGAGAATTTATCACAGCTTAGAGTGAAAGGCAGAGGGTATAATTCTTCACTCCAAAAATGACCTGAAAGCTTAGAGAAATGCCATGGACTATAAAAAGGACTTTTCTATTTTTCTATGTGTGAGGCCAGACAAATAAGGAAGATCTAAGACCTACTGCTCAGGGTAGTGGTGTACAAAAGGAAGTACATCAAAGAAGTCCTTATCTATCTGATTTCCTTCTTTTCTACCAATGAGAATGAACTTCAGACGACATGAAGTAGAATTAATAACAGCAAAAAAAAAAAACACACAAAAAAACAGCCCAAGACATGGAGAAAGTTTCAGTGTCCGACTTAAAGGAGTTTGTCCCAGGCCAGAAAGAGACACTTCCTGAGTCCTAAAAGATTATTTAAGAATAAAAAGAGATGGAAGATTCATCTGCAGGAAGAAAGTAGAGTTCTTTTGTTCTTAGTTACTTTTTTCATCCACTGGATTGAGAGTGTGTCTAAATTTTAACAAACACATGTCCAAATCTCCCAGGATATTGTTGTGAACAAGGTAAAGAAATTCGGGTTAAAAAGATGGCTGCAGATATACCACTAAAAATTTAGATTTTAGTAGGATCAAAATTCTCTGTCCCCCAGCACATGCTTTTCTCTGTGCTTCTAAAGCCACAGAACATGCTTCTAAGTTAAAGCATGTTGTTCTAAGAATTTGGGGAAGCAATACAGGAGGAGAATATGGCCCAAATCCCATTCCCAACCCTCTAATGGTTTCAACAACAAAGTAAAATTAATAACTGATGTATACTTACAAGAAACAAGGTTTTTATCAGAGGCAAATGCAACTCTCCCCCACCCCACCTCTGTCCAATTCTGATGAACATTTTACCAAGGTCTTGAATACTTAATGACAAAATGATTAAATACACAGACAACAGTACAGTGAAGGCAGAAAGGGGTGGGGGGAGCAGGGAGGAGGTTGTCAAGGGGGGAGGACATCTGTAATAAAAAAAATATTAATAAATTCAATATTTGAAAAATGATTAAATATACAGACTGTCTGAGATTCATTAGAATACTAATATACTGAAAGTTAGACTGAAGCTCCAAAATCCCTGCATGGCTAAAAGGATGTACATGAGAGGCTAAATGTACCAAGATGAAATTTAATATGGATACAAATGAATCCAACACTTCTACATCAAAACACCCCGGACTTAGGTCAAAACACCCAGGACTTAATGGTAAAACACTCAAGTGAGCAGAGAGAAGACAGAAGAACCCTATCATGTTAGCATATGTAGAAAGAGACCATCTCTCTTCTGTCAACAAGATGAACTAAGGTTCTTGGGTAAAAACAAAGGGATAACCTGGCTCAATTTCTTGATAGTTGTTAAGAGACCAAATGAAAAGAAGTGAACTGAGCTTCAGAGAGCTTAGGTGAGTTAATTCAAGATAAAACAGTTATTAAATGCTTGGTCAAGATGCTGGCTCAGGGGTACTGGGGTGATGACAAAGTTGTAAAATCAATGTGGTGACTGTTAACAACTCTGAATATATTAACAGCCGCTGAACTGTATGCTTTAAATGGGTGAATTATATGGTGTCTGAATTATATCTCAACAAAGCAACCCAGGTCCACACTCTTTTCCATTTTATTCAAGAGCTCTTTAAAAAACAAAACAAAAAACCCTATTATTTTAAAAAGCAAAACAGAGTTTCTGTCATTTTCTGACTACACACCCCTTGTTTTGGCTTGTCCCTTTGCCCATTCCTTCCTTACAGTTCAGAAAGCAGGATCAAGAACATAAAGTCCTGTCGAGTAGCACACCAAACCCCAGTGAAGTCACGGAAACTCTGGCTCAAGCCTTCCCACACCTTGTTTGATTTGGCACTGACTTTTCTCCAAAACAAAAAGGGAATCTCATTTACCTGACCTGCATTTCCAAGAGGACCAACTTGCAGAGTCCACAATAACACTGTCCAACACACCCAACACACAAGTCCAATGTCATCTGTCTACACTATTCCGCAACTCCACTTCTCTGTCTTTATCACAGAATTATGGTTACTTCTACCTAGGCCACACAATTCTGTACTTTCTACATATTAGAATGGTACTTGTGTGACCTCCAATTACCTAAAGCTCACACATTCATTTAACATATAACCATAGAGTTCCTACCACATGCTAGGAGGCATACCAGGTGCAGGGAAGACCATGCTGAGTCCTCTGAAGGTTTATCTACTCTCAAAGGGCCTACAGTCTAGTGAGGGACAAAATCAAATAATCACACAGATAAACAAAAAGGTGCAATAATATTACAAAGATAAGGTGCATGCTATCATGAAAACAAATAACAGGAATTTTACCTGTTTGAGGAAGTCAAGGAAAAGCTTCCCCGAGAAAGTGAATGTTTGGGCTGAGAGCTAAGAAACAAATAACAATCAAAGAGAAGAATATTTCAGGTACAAAGAGAAGAATCTTCCAGGTGCAAAGAACCTAGCAAAAAGAGTAGGTGAATATGAAAGATTAAAAGAAAAATGTGGCAACAGCAGAGAGAACAAGAAGGAATACTGTGTAAAATGAGGCTGGAAACGAGTGTAGGGGCCGGACCCTTTAGGGCCTACTAGACCTTATCGACTATCTTGGTCCTTATTTTAACAACAGGGGTCATGATTAGAGTTTTACTTTAAAAGAATCACTTGTCTGTATAATGGACAATCGAGGGGAAGAAGGCAGGAAGGAAGTGCATACGGGGATTCCAGCTGGAAGGCGGTGGCAATAATTCAAGAGCGTAGAGCGAGGGTGAGAGTACTGATGATGGACAGAAGGGGGTTGACAACAGACACTACGGATATTAAACTCAACAAGCTTGGTTGATAAATGTAAACATAGATAGTAGACGGAAAGGTGTATCGAGGACGATTTCTAGATTTCTGCCTTGCATGACGTGGTCCCATCCATTAAGCGTGGAAAAGAGAGAATAGCAAATTCATGTGTGCCTGACTTTTTCCCCAACAACACTTGGTTCTATGAGTCACACAGTGGATCCCCAATACTAACAGACAGATTAGTAGAGTACACACTGGTCAAAGCTCTACCTAAATGACTTCCCCTTTGAGTCAATTTTCTGAAAAATTCTAGCTGAGCAATAGAAAACAGTTTTCATGAAAACTACTCTAAAACTTAGCTAAAGTTGAGTGGCTATCACACATTCCAGTTTCGAAGGCATACCTCAAAACCTCTCCCCCCCAAAAAAAAACATGCTGAATTATTAGGTACAGTCCCCCCAAACACCAGACAGCTGTAATGTGTTATATGCTGGATTTCTGCTTCCAGCACCAAACCCTTTCCCAAAACCATCTTTCTTGTACTAAATAATTAAGCTATTATGACATTCTCTAATAAAAATGTTAAAACACCAATTATCTTACTTGAATGTTTAAAAGTCCTTCTTTGTTTTCTACACTCATTGCTAGGATACGCTATCTTTCGAGTTCTGTTTCTAGGAATGACAGTATCACAGCTAAGAGGAAATGTTGATAATAGAGTTCCAGTCACCTTTATCTTGTAGAAAAGGACAATGAGGCCCTAAGAAGTAACATGCTCGGTGGTGGAATTGAATGGGACGCCAACCCTTTCCCCCACCACAGCCAAAGCAGGTTTTTCCAACATAAAATACTACTTTTACTTATTTGACCCTTTCTGAAAATTTCTAATGATTAACTGATGTGACAGATTTTAAATTAAATTCTCATCATCAGCCCTGGCCAGCAGTTACAGCATCAGCCCTCGGACCAAGGAGTCCTGGGTTCAAGTCCCAGTCAAGGGCACATACCTGGGTTGCAGGTTCAATCCCCTGCCCCAGTCAGGGTCGTGAGGGAGGCAACCAATCAAAGTCTCTCTCCCATCGATGTTTCTCTCTCTCTCTCCCCTGCCCTCCCACTCCATCTAAAAAATCAATGGAAAAATATCCTCATTAACGGTCTCACTTCAAGCTCTCATGCAACTATTTCCTTCTCTTTAACCTCCTACATTGTAGCTCAACAAATTCTGTTTATTTTACCTCTACAGTGTCTCCTTATCTGTCCCTACTGCCCAAACCCTCACCCTCTCCCTCAGACTGTAGCTTCCCTACTGTTATCTCAGCCTCTGAGCAAAATCTGTCCTCCACATTATCACAAGGCTCACCTCGGATATGATCTGTGTGTCAATTCTCTAATCAAATCTTTCCAAGGAACCCGTGCTTTCTCACAATGAGGCCAAACTCCCTAGCCCCAAATCACTATCTGCAGCTTTACTTCTTGCTGTCATCACAACTCTAGCAACAGCAGGCTGCTCACCAATCATGGCACTTCTACAGCTAAGTCACAACACTCAGGAGGAAAGGGGCAGGTACAGTGCCACTGTAATGAGGCAAATACGAATAACCTTTGGCTCTGCATCCCTGGCTTAACTTCACGAATTGACTGAATTTCATTCATGATCTTTCTCCCCAAGTAAGCCCACAGGTAAGGACTATAATAGAGGTAAATAACAGTCTAAAGGAGCCCAAAGGAAGATGCAATTCAGTGAATTCTCATCAGAGCAAACTGTTATATAAATTACTTTCTCAGTATGACAAGCGGATAGGAAGACAAATAATATTTCAGGACACGGAATATCCTAAATAGCGAACTTATTCCTTCAATGATCAATAAAAATCCTAAGATGTATCAGTTCTGTCTTCCAAATTAGAACACATCAGTCTGTTGTCACCGGTGACTCCCAGGGAAGCCACCACAGCCTACAACTCTGACCGTGAGCTCTTCCACGGCCAAGTGCCGACTTGACCACCACCGCCCTTGGTATCTGAGACTCTCAAAAGCAAGGTCCACAGACTGTGCTGACTGAATATTCCTTAAAATGACCTACTGTCTTTTAAAAAATGTAAATAACCCCAAGGAGGTTCGTTCCAAAGAACTGTTTGATTAGACAATGTCCCAGTACTTTCAGAGATCAGAGGATAAAGGCTCTTTAACTGAGTAAGCAGATGGAGGATAAAAGAGGTCATTTAAAGTCTTATATATTTTAGGGAGGGGAAAATAAAGTCTTATATATTTTAGAAGAGAAGACATTAAATGTAAAAACAATATACATAACCTTGTGCAAAGTCTCTCTATAATTTCCTCAGCTGTAAAAATGGTTGTCAAACAGCTATGATGACTGTCCATATGAAGAGCTAGCTTCTGTGGTAAAAGAATACCCCAGGGTAAAGCAGCTGGGAGAGACAGCCTCCAGGAAGTAAGAGATCCCACACAGAAAGGAGCAGGCCACTGAAAACAAAATCCACTCACCAGGAAGTGCTGCTTGGAATCCTGGTGTTGACCTCACTGAGTTTTGACTGAATTATAATTTATGTGGCCATGTCTTCTGAAAAAGATTAAAATTGATTCTGTAGTCCCTCCTAAACATCCTAAAAGGATTATGTTTTGTTTGTTAGTATTTCACTCAACCTCTAACAGCTTTTCTTTCCAATTTTTCTGAACAGGTGAAAAGCAAAAATAACAATCAATGCAAAGTAAAGATTTTACTCTATAAATAACTTCTTACTCCAGTGTGGATTTCTTCCACAACCAAGTCAAAGGTTCATTGGCACCATTAGAGTAAGAGAAATGAAAATAATTCACTTATTTCCTTTAGGGTTTCTTTTCTTGTTGTTAATTCTCACCTGAGGATATTTTTCCATTGATTCTTAATTTTTTTTTATTTTTTATTGATTTTAGAGAGAGAGGAAGGGAAGGGAGAGAGAGATAGAAACATCGATGAGAAAGAATATCCACTGGCTGCTTCCTGCATGCCCCCCACTGGGGATTTGGCCCACAACCTGGGCATGTGCCCTGACCAGGAATTGAACTGGCGAACTCTTGGTGCATGGGTCAACACTGAACCACTGAGCCACACTGGCCAGGCTTCCAGTGATTTTTAAAGAGTGGGAGGTGGGGTGGGGAGAAATATCGATGTGAGAGAGATACACTGACTGGTTGCCTCCTGCTCGTCCCCGACTGGGGACCAGGGACAGGTTCATGCCCTTGACCAAAATCAAACCCCCAGGACACTTTAGGTCCATGGGCCGACGATCTAAAGGCTGCTGAGCCAAACCGGCCAGGGCTCCTTTAGGGTTTCTTTTCCACACCTCCTAGACCATCTTTATCATTCTGCATGCTGATTAACTAATCCAAAGATGTTAAGATGATCGTTGGAACCTGTGACCTTTGGTTGTCTTCTGTTTTGCTGTCCATTTGAAAACGCCTGGTGTAGCCGTGAGAAGCTCCCTTCCAGCCTGAGTTCTAATGCTCAGCCCAAACAAGACACTCAATTTATATAACCAGTAGTTGACTTAACTGAAAAATTCTGATCACTGAACAAAACAGTTTAGTGATTAACAGAGTAGGTAAGGTTAATACAAAGAACTCTGCTTTTAACTCTCCAGAGTTCAAGCATTCCACCTCCCTTTGCACTCATTATACCCCCAAGCCTTAGCTTGAATCATTAAGAAAAAAATTTCTGCTGGAAAATGTCAATGAGGGTGGAAAAAAAAATCTGGATTCCTGTACAAACATATCATCCACCTTTCTGTTTGCAGACAGGAAGCTATGGCAACAGCTTAAGAAACAGAGTAAGTCATGCTATTTGATAAAGTGAGGGCGTCAATGGGAAGTTCTGGCTGTCAAGAAGGCCCTCACTGTCAAAACATCTCCTAAAGGAAGGAGGAAGAAAAACTAGGCATCAGGATCACAAGTATCCTACCCACACACATATACTTTGTTTACATAAAAAGCAGAGCACACTACAATTGATGCTTCTTACCTATTGACTCAACACAAATAGTTTGGTGATTTAAGAGTACTTAGGAGAAGACAGAGGTTGTTAAATACTGGTCCCTATGACAGATACTTCTGACCATAATACCATGGTTCTGCTAACACAAAAAATCAGGAATGCTGGTATACCACAGAAGGATCACTGTGGAGTGCCAGTCCATTTCAGCAATGAAGAAACTGAGTGGTTGCCTAGTTATCCACAGCTAGTTATTAGTTACTGTTCAATAAATTAAAATAGCTGATGAGATCAATCCAATTAAAGTACTTTTCATTGTTAAAAACCCCAGCTCTCTTCTTTACCTTCTATTCAACTAACAAACAGCAAAGTTAGAACGAAGGCTCTCCAAGTCGAAAGCACAGCACAGAAAGGAGAAGAGAAACAAGCCTTAATCTGAGCAAGACATAAGGGGATCCTGGAACTTCTAATTCTGATAGAGAACAAAAGGGAGGCCACAGGAGCCAGAAAAGAAAGAAAAGGAGAACTACTTGATCTTTTTGTCTTTTAAAGCCTTTCAAAACCATGAAAGAAAACACAGGGTAACGATTTTAACCAAAAGATGCTTACGTTTTCCCAATTTTCAGATTATCACTCACTAGCTGAATTACATGAGGCAAATTATTTAACACAAGCCTATAAAAGAGAAGGGGGGAGGTAAGGAGGATGGAGAAAGGGACATTTTTTAAATAGTATTTTAATATAACTACAATACCTCACACAGCTTTGTGAAGGGTAAGGCCTGGCTGACAATCGATGCTCATCAAATATTACCACCTAACCATTTCTCTTCCTGCAAGAAAACAGGCCTGAATCCATCAGTAAATCCAAATATTGTCCCAAGGAACTATGCTGTCCAGAGTCCATATACTGATCACACAAAATTAAAAGTACTGCTGTTAAAAATCTGGATAGAGAACAAAAGGGAAGAAAAGTCTTCCTCTATACTTTGGTAATTTCGAAAGTTTCTATAATAAATATCTTTTACTTTTACGATTAGAAACAACTGTTTGGAAAGAGAAAAGAAAATGTTTTAAAAAGGGTTTCATCATTCTTGTGTTCGAACTATTTTTAACAAATGTTCAAGGGAGCTTATGCTATCCTAGGCTTACCTGACCCAAACTGTGTGTTAAGATAAGATTTCATAATCACCCTCAGAAGAAGATAACAGAGCAATTTCTTAACTAAAGCCAAGCTGGCTAAAACTCTGCTCATTGTTTACAAAAACTCTGTGGATGTCTCCTTAACAGACTCGGAACCAAGCAAAGCAAACTAGGTGGTACAAGACCTCCCCACAGTAAGGCTAAGACCCTAGACAAACCCCCTCCCTCTCTCCCAGCTCAGAGAAGGAAGGCTTCTGCTCATTAGCATATCCAAGACTGAGAGGTAGTAATAATAGAGCTTAAAGGAAAAGAACTTCTAAGAGTCTTCCCAACAAATGGTAGAACAAATGGAAACCCACATGTTTTAAAAAAAAAACAACCTCTTAGAGCTCATATCACACAAAAATTGACCCCAAAATGGATAGGAGACATAAACATAAGAGCTAAAACTAAAGACACCATTAAGAAAAGGAAAAGACTAGCCAGCGACTAGGGGAAAATATTTGCAAATCAAATATCTGATATAAGATTTGTATCCAGCCCTGGCCGGTTTGGCTCAGAGGTTAGGGCGCCGGACCGTAGACCAGAGAGTCTTGGGTTTGATTTCGGTCAAGGGCACGTACCTCGGCTGAGCTTCGATTCCCGGCACTGGTTGGGATTGTGTGGGAGGTAACCAACTGATGTGTGTATCTCTCACATCGATGTCTCCCCCACCCTCCCCCACCCCCCATATCTGAAAATCAATGGAAAAATATCCTCAGGTGAGGATTAAAATAAAAGATTTGTATCCAGAATAGATAAAGAACACACAGAAAGAAGATGGTATGTGACAACAAGGGCAGAGATTGGAGTGATGCATCTACAAGCTAGGGAACACCAAGGATGCCAGCAACCGCAGAAGCTGGCTGAGGCGTCCGGCCTGTGTGGCTCCATGGTTGAGCGTCGACCCATGCACCAGGAGGTCGCCAGTTCGATTCCCGGTCAGGGCACATGCCCAAGTTGTGGGCCTGATCCCCAGTGGTGGCATGCAGGAGGTGGCCAACTGATGTTCTCTCTCATCGATGTTGCTATCTCTCTCTCCCTCTCCCTTCCTCTCTCTCTAAAATCAATAAAGGAAAAAATAATTTAAACAAAAAGAAGCTAGCTGAGGCAAGGAAGGAGCTTCCCCTACAATTTGAAGAGGGAGAACCGTCCTACTGACGCGTGAGTTTTGGACTTCTAATCTCTAGAACCACGAGACAACGCATTATTGTTATTCTAAACCACCCCGTTTTGTGGTATTTTGTTATCACCACCCTAGGAACTTGATAAAGATTCTGATACACCTAACTTGTATTTTGGATAATGTGGACAAAATGTGTGATCCATTTCACGTGAAAATTTTTCATCACATATACTCAAAAACATAAAAACAATATATGGCTCTTATAATTGCTTTATCGACCCCTTTAGTGAAATTCACTTGCACTGTTCAAACCATTCTAGCTTTGTTTTTGTTTTTCTTAATTTCCACACTAAGCCATCTCCAGATTTACTCCTTGGCTTTAAATGGCCACGATTACTTTGAAAAGAGACAAATAAACTTCTTCAAATTGCATACATGGCAAAATGAAATGACTCTGAGAAAGGAGCTTTCCTAGGAAAAAGAAAAGTATAAGAGAGCTTTTCCTTTTTCTTACCCTCATCTAAGAATATGTTTTTATTGATTTGAGACAGAGAGAGGAAGGAAAGAAGGGAGGGAGGGAGGGAGAAAGAGAAACATCAATCGGTTGCCTCCCTCTGGTACACGCCCCGACTGGGGATCAAATCCACAACCCAGGTACATGCTCTGACAGGGAATCTAACCCACAGCCCTTTGGTGTACCAGAGGACGCTCCAACTAACTGAACCACCTGGCCGGGGCGAAAAGTGTGTGAGAGCTTTGATGCACTGCCCTGGTGACATCTTTGTGACTGCTTAGAATCTCCCCTCCCTTTTCGGTACCTGGCTGACCTGGAGGTAAATGAAAGCTAGTTAAAGGAAAGATTTACCCGTGTAATACCAGACAGAATAATTTCTCGCTGTGAATTAGAAGAAGCAAGCTCTCTGATCTGCATGACAACTGCCTGTGGAAGGCTCTGCATCAGCCCTCTGTTCAGTATCAGAGTCCGGGCCTTCCTGAGTCGGAGCCATGAATTTACAATACTCATAACAGCAGCAACACTCAGGAACAGTAACAGCAGCATTTAGAAAATATAAATGAATTCCAGAAAGAGAAATTTAAATGAAGAAAACGTTTCGCCTACGGAACAGAAATATGCCCAATTCACATGAAGCTGAAGTTGTATTAACAAGTCTCTACCCTGTAAACCAGCCGAGAACCTGCTAGTCATGCACAGTCAAAAGAAAAGGCCACAGGAAGAGATGACCTAGGTGTGTGCTTTGATGAAGGGAAGGTGCGAGAGCTCTGGACTGGTTCTTCGGGAGGCACAAACTGGTTCAGCCACAGTGATTGCTGCACGTATGAAGGATGGGCACAGAGCACCATAAACATGGATAGCTTTGTTGGGTGTTCTTTCTCTTTCACAGGGAATTTCCAAATGCTTGCTTCACTTCTCAGTGACAACCTGGCTTTAATGAAGCCACTCCAGACCTGGTCTAACACAAACATTCCCGTGTTTAGGAAGCTTAGCTAGTAATATAAATGGGTGATCAAGAAGGCCCCAGAACTGGGTTCAGAGCAAAACAAAGGCCAAGGAGCTTATGAACTGACTAGGTAGCCGTAGCATTTCTAAGACAGGTTTACTCTCATTGCGTTGTTCCACCTATAAACCAAGAAATGGTAGGAGAACGAAGTGCCCGCTGCTGACAAAGATGTGGCAAAATACTCCATACTCAGATGGTGGGCATGAAATATAAAATGATCATAATAAGTATTTTCGATCAAATTTAACAATATGTATAAACTTGAAAATGTTCAAACTTTAACCAATAAGTTCACTTTATCATAAGCAAATAATAACAGAATTAAGGGGAAAACTTGTTTTAAAAACTTAAATATCTATTAATAGAGAATTAGTTAAAATTGATAGCTCCAAACAATAGAATTATGCTCCCAATTAAAATACTAATCAAAAACTATATAACATGAGACCACATTATTAAATTTAAAAAAAAAGAAAAGCAAATTGCATATAGCCCTGGCAGGTTTGGCTTAGCAGTTAAGAGTGTGGCCCAAGAACCAAAGGGTCCTGGGTTTGATTCCCAGTCAAGGGCATGTACCTGGGTTGCAGGTTCAATCCCCGGCCCTGGTCAGGGTCATGTGGGAGGCAACCAATCGATGTGTCTCTCTCACACTGATCTCTCTCTCTCTCCATCCCTCCCTTCCACTCTATCTAAAAATTAATGGAAAAATATCCTCAGGTGAGGATTAACCAAAAAAAAAAAAAAGGAAGAAAGAAAAATTGCTTATAAATCTGATCTTCTCAACTACATATTTTTTAAACCACATATGAGGGAGAAATGGCTAGAGTGGAACCAAAATGTTAACTAGCTTTAGGTAATGGGATTACAGATTATTATTTTCTCTTTCATGTATTTGCCAAATTTTATTTATCATCTGTATAATTGGGCAGTGGCAGGGAGAGGAGATAGCCCCACTAACACTACCTTATAAAAATATGATGGAAGGGGGGAAATGCGAGACATCTGTAAAACCCGCAACAATAAAAATAAATTAAAAAAAAAAAAATATATATATATATATATATATATATATATATATATATATATATATATGATGGCAAATTCTTTCAACCATAAGAAATAAAGCAGTCAGAAATCTTCTCAGCCTCTCGCAATAGTTTTCTGCTCTTTTAGAATAACACGATTCTAAATGACAGAGATCAGTCTGTGGCAACACTGGCAGGATCCCAGATCATTTTTTTCACCTTCTAATAGCTTCATAAAGTCCAATTTTGTAAAGCAAAGCAAAGTAAATGAAAATCTAGTCATATAATAAGGCTTACATTCACTTAGGTCTTTTTCAGATAACAAAGTAATGTTTTTCCTGGTTTCTATAGAAGTAAACTTTTTTTTTTAATCCTCACCAGAGGATATTTCTTCCATTGATTTTTAGAGCGAGTGAAGGGGAGGGAGGGAGGAGCAGAGGGGAAGAGAGAGAGAGAGAGAGACAGAGAGAGAGAGAGAGAAACATCAATTGGTTGTCGTCCACCCCCCCCAACACAGCCGACCAGGACTGGGGATGGAACCTGTAACCCAGGTACGTGCCCTTGACCAGGAATCGAACCCAAGACCCTTGGATACATGGGCCAACACCCTAACCGCTGAGCCACACTGGCCAGGGCCTGAATAAACTCTTAACAGACTCCTTCTAACCATAGAACTTTCTCAGAATAGTAAAGACATCAACAGTAATCTGTTATCACGAGTACACCGCTACTGGATGATGCCTAGAGAGAGAATTCAGCAGAATTCTCCATTACAAACCTCTCCTACATAAAAAATGTTTCAGCTATCCTCAAACTCAACCAACGTTTTTGGGGGGCGGTTTCATTTGTTATTTTTTAAACATTTTTCTTTATTGATTTTAGAGAGGGAAGGGAGAGGGAGAGAGAGACAGAAACATCGATGAGAGAGAACATCGATTAGCCGCCTCCTGCATGCCCCCCACTGGGGATCGGCCCACAACCTGGGCATGTGCCCTGACTGGGAATTGAACTGGCGACCTTTTGGTGCATGGGTTGACGCTCAACCACTGAGCCACACTGGCCAGGCTGTTTTTTGTTTTTTAAAGACTGGCAGAGGCATGAACAGGGCTCAAGGGGTTAGGAAAATAATGAGAGAAAAAGATAATCCAAAGTAAGTATGTGTTAGCTTGCATTTTTCTCCTCACAGAAGGAAAAATACATTTTTGTAACAGATAAAGAGTGGGCAGTATTTTGCAGCCAAAAAAAACTATAAAGTTAGGCAAAGCTAGGAATGAGGTTGGAATGAGTTGAGACAGCTAAAAGAGAAAGCTGTTTTCTGTTGTTCTTCGGCTAAAGCAGATATTCCACTGAAAAGGAAGAAATGAGAACTAAACTGGCTCACAATGACATTCAGAGGTTATTGGTAAAAAAGAAGTATTTCTAACAAATGAAGAACTTTCGACATTGTTCTCAAGTGCTCAGCTACTATTGCAGTCAGTACTATCCGCTGATGACAAAGATGCACAGAATCTTAGACCTGGACAATTCTTAGAAATCATCTCCTCCCGTCCCTCAGCTGGGCCAGATGCAACCAGAGAAGAATGACCTTTCTGCTGTAGCTGGAAAAAATGCAACACCAACTTAGTACAAAACAACCTAAGATTGGGGTGATGCTGTGCTGTGTCACCTCCTGGTGCAGGGAGTACACGTCACTCTACAGAAAAGTCACCCAAAAGTTCCCAAGTATCTGCCCGTGTCCTTCACTCTCTACTTCCTTCTCTCAGATCTGACAATATAAGACATAAGCATGTCACCCCCCCCAGACAGTTTTTAACAGTGTTCATAATTTCAAAAAACTAATAATGACTAATTAATCCATTTATTTAGAAGATCCTACAAGAAATTTCTGCACACTTCAGAGGCCTTTGTTATAAAAAGTAAATGCTCTCCCACTCCCCCTTATGCAACAAGGTAGTTTTCCTTAATGGCTTTCCTTTGAAAACTCTGTTTTGGTTAAATCAATGTTATTTCTTAAAGTCATTTTAACAGTAAAGGCATCTTTTTCATACACCAACCCCCGGATCTGCGCAATGACACCAACCCTTCTTGCTGACCAATAACTGCCTTGACATCTCTTTTGCCTGCACCCGTGCAACCAAACACAAACACACAAGCACATACAGCTCCGCCTCCTCTTTCTCAAGTTCCATCGATCCTAGGGTCAGTCTACTAGGAGAATGTGGTCATCAATTTCCTAACCGCCTACTTCACTGTCGTATCACCTACAAGCAAGAATATTTTGAAACATACACCACTTAAAAATATTTTAAAATATTTCTTAATCTAGAATTTTGATATTCCTAAAGATTCTTTATATCACCTGAGGGCTGAAAATAGACCTTAGCACCACCAACACAAATCTGCTTAGTACTAAGGAGCAGAGTAGCCAGCATCCACTTGACAATCTCCACTTCGGAGCATCTATTAAGCTCTAAATGTAACACAACCAGGAGTTTCCTATTGGCTCACAATAGTAAAGCAACAGTTGAAGTTCACTATGTACAAAATAGTCTGCTAAGTACTTCACGTTGTCTTATTTCATCCTCAGTCTTTGAGGAAGGTACTAGTACTACCCTTGTTTTACAGGGGAGAAAACTGAGGATTGGGAAGGTTATTTCCCTGGGGTCACAGAGGTGGCAGAGCTAAGGTATGAATATAAACAGCTCCCAGCCTATGCTCTTAATCACCATATTGGCAAAAGCAGAGGCATCTTAGGTTTTTCTGATACACCTGGTTCATAAATGTACTTTTAAACAATGTTATTGTCCTAGGCTGAGCATGAGGCTCTACACCATCAGTGTGAATGTCTGGGAAATAATATATTCATGATTATTCCATTCCCTGGAACCACAGTCCCCAGTGATTATAAAAAACGCTGACCGACTAGTCACTGACTATGACCTTTACCTCACAGTGGCACCAGGAGAACCCACTTCTAGAAGTATAGGTACTTGGCAATTTGATCTGATGAAGATCTGGCCTGGCCTGGCACAGTGAAGTTAAAAGTATGCATTCTGGCCCAGCTGGTGTGGCTCAGTGGTTGAGCGTTGTCGAGCTATAACCGAGAGGTCGCTGGTACAATTCCTGGTCATGGCACATGTGGGCTCAATCCCCAATAGGGGGCATGCAAGAGGCAGCCAATCAATGTTTCTCTCTCATTGATGTTTCTATCTATCTCTCTCCCTTTCTCTCTTTCAAAAAAAAAAAAAATCAATAAAAACATTTAGAAAAATAGTATGGATTCTGAAGGCAGACATGGACTTGTATATGGGCTCTTTAATTTGTTAGCTCTAAGATCTAAGGCAAGTTAGTTAAACACTCAAAACGTCCATTTTCTCTTATGCAAAATATGGTACCAAAAGTACCATTCACATAGATGTGATTATATATATTAAGCTAAGAAGTATAAAGCCATCAAGCATGATGCCTGGTACACAGTAAGTATTCAAACACTAGTTGTTATATGAAATGATGAGAATAGGAATAAAGATGGCTACATAAATAGTAACCAACATGTTAAAACAGGATGAAATGCAGAAACACTTCATGGACCCACAGCATCACTCCAAGCACAAGAGTAGGAATGACAATGAACTTCAAGACAACAGATCTGTACAGCTGGACATCAAACAGTCTAGTTCAATGAACTACAACAACTGAAAGTTTTCAAGAAACAAATCCACCAACAGCCACTAACACACACGTCACTCACCTGCCCTGATGGGAAGGATTCTGAGTCACAACGCAACATGTCCCTCTACAATGGAGAAAAAGTTTCAGAATATTCTATACAGAGAACAGAGTTTACAACGTCAATTAATTTCCAACTGCTTGGGAAGAATAACTTAGTGACAAATGTTAATGAACTAAAGAAAATTTTACTACTTGAATGTAGGTAAGTTGAAACTAGGAACCAATAAAACACTGCCAAGAAGAGATTCTAAGTGACCTTGTACAATGTTTAAAATATGTAATTAGCACACACAAAAGTGCCCTTATTAAAGATAAACTTTATCCCAGTCTGCTTAACAGTCAAAATTAATGAGACTTTACAGAATATAGTGATGCTCTGCTCTTAAATACACAAATTTACCCCAAAAGATATACATATAAATGAAGTCTACTGGGTTGTACAATGAACTCCTAGAAAGATAATTTACTTCTACATTGGATATTCTGCTTACGTCAATCACAAATCAAACTAGACAAAAAACACCCTAAGTTCAACTATTCCCACTTCACAGTAAAGTACAGGATCAAGTCTAGGGAACATGCAAAGGTTTATTCAGAAGATGAAAATAAATCTGTTTCTGAGAACTAAGAAAATAAAAGATTCTCCCGATGGCATAAATCATGGCGCGTATCAGAATCCCAGATTCCTGCCCCACCCCAGTGAATTAAAACCTCCCCAGCACATTCTGATTCTGAGCCAGAATTAAGAACCACAGCCTCCCTGCAGTACTATATAAAATGTTGCTCCCTTCCTCCTCTAAACAGAGAGTGGTTTGTTTTGATTGGTTGATTGGTTGGTTGGTTAG
The DNA here is from genome assembly GCA_030848825.1 of Tadarida brasiliensis. Classification (NCBI taxonomy): domain Eukaryota; kingdom Metazoa; phylum Chordata; class Mammalia; order Chiroptera; family Molossidae; genus Tadarida; species Tadarida brasiliensis. Next base: position 8,995,830 of record CM061279.1, on the reverse strand, counting down.
AAAATCTATGGCCTTGTGGCACTTATCACAATGCCAATTATGCATACTTTAACTCCCAAACTAAACCCTAAATTTCCTGAGAACCAGAAGGAAGGTTACTATTTTCCTGGGCACCTAGCACCAAGTCATGTCAGCAAGAGCACTCTGGTAGATGGTCAACCAGTACAGTAAATTAGTCCAATAAAAACAAAATATTAAAAAACAGCCCAGGGAATTACCTCCCATGCTTTCCTCTTCCTTGACCTGAAAAACAACTCCCAGATGGATCATTAGTCTTGTGAGGGAGAGAGGAAGGGAGAAGATCATCTGGGGAAACTCTAGAAGGAGCATATGATCCTAACTCAGAAATGCAAGAAAATTAAGAACTCAAGAAAATCCACTAGGGAAAAATGGAAAACAGAGATCAAGGGCCTGAGAAGTATGAAAGTAAATAATTAGGTAGAAAAAGAACGGTGGTTGTTAGACCGTTCTAAACAAGAGGAATATAATCTCTTCTGTGGTCATAAAATAAATGCCATACAAGGTCTTTTGAGCCAAGACACAATTGAATTCAAATTCCAGCTCCGCTAGCTAATAAGAATACTTCATTCAGGTGCCACAGTTTCTCTGTTAATTTTTTTTGTTAATCTTCATTGTTGAAAGTATTATAGATGTTCCACCCTTATTCCCCCATTGACTCCCTCCTTCCTGCTCCCACCCTCCTTTTGCCTTCCCCACACCACTGTCTGTGTCCACTGGTTATGCATATAAGTTGTTTGGTTTATCTCTTCCTGCCCCCCCCCCCGACCCCCTTCTGAGGTTTGTCAGTCTGTTCCCTACTTGCATGTCTCTGGATCGACTTTGATTATCAGCTTATTTTGTTCATTATATTCCATAAACAAGTGAGATCATGTGGTGTTTGTCTTTCTCTGACTGGCTTATTTTGCTTAGCATAGTACTCTCCAGGTCCCTCCAGGTCATCTCGAAGGGTAAGAGATCTTTCTTTCTTACAGCTGCATAGTACTCCATTGTGTATATGTACCACAGCTTTTTTATCCACTCATCTACTGATGGACACTTGGGCTGTTTCTGGATCTTGGCTATTGTAAATAGCACTGCTATGAACATGGGGGTACATATATTCTTTCTGATTGGTGTTTCAGGTGTCAGGATATGTTCCAAGAAGTGAGATCACTGGGTCAAATGGCAGTTTCATTCTTTAATTTTTTGAGGAAACACCATATTGTTTTCCATAGTGGCTGCACCAGTCTGTATTCCCACCAGCAGTGTACTAGAGTCCCCTTTTCTCCATATCCTTGCCAACACTTGCTATTTGACGATTTGTTGATGGCACCCACTCTAGGTGTGAGGTGATACCTCATAGTCGTTTTAATTTGCATCTCTCTGATGATTAGTGACATTGAGCATTTTTTCATATGTCTCTTGGCCATTTGTATGTCCTGTTTGGAGAAGTGTCTATTCAGGTCTTCTACCCATTTTTAATTGGACTGTCTTCCTTTTGTTGAGTTGTAAGAGTACTTTATATATTTTGGATATTAACCCCTTATCCAATGTATCATTGGCAAATATGTTTTCCCAAAGAGTAGTTTCACTTTTCATTTTGATGCTTGTTTCTTTTGCTGTGCAGAGGCTTTCTGGTTTGGTGTAGTCCTATTTATTACTTTTTTTCCTTCTTCTCTTGCCATTGGCAGTATATCCGTGAAAATTCTGAGATTTTGCTGCCTACAGTTTCTTCCAGGATTTTTATGGTTTCACAAGTTACATTTAAGTCTTTTATCCATTTTGAGTTTATTCTTGTGTATGGTGTAAGTTGGTGGCCTAGTTTCTTTTTCTTTTTTTTTTTGCATGTAGCTGTCCAATTTTCCCAATACCATTTATTAAAGAGGCTGTCTTTACTCTATTGTATGCTCTTGCCACTCTTGTCAAATATTAATTGAGCATAATGTCTTGGGTCAATTTCTGGGTTCTCTGTTCTGTTCCACTGATCTATATGCCTGTTCTTGTGCCAGTACCAGGTTGTTTCTACTACAATGGCTTTGTAGTATAACCTGATATCTGGTATTGTGATCCCTCCAACTTTGCTCTTTTTTAAGATTTCTGTGGCTACTTGGGGTCTTTTATGGTTCCATATAAACTTTTGAAGTACTTGTTCTAGTTCCATGAAATATGTCATTGCTATTTTAACGTGGATTGCATTGAATCTATAGCTTGCTTTGGGTAGCATGGACATTTTAATGATGTTGATTCTTCCAATCCATGAACATGGTATATGCTTCCACTTTTTATATCTTCCTCCATTTCTTTTTTCAACGTTCTGTAGTTTTCTGAGAACAGGTCTTTCACCTCCTTGGTTAAGTTTATTCCTAGGTATCTTAATTTTTTGTTGCAGTGATAAAAGGGATTGTTATTTTTAGTTTCCCTTTCTGAGTGTTCATTATTAGTATATGAGAATGTCATCAATTTCTGGATGTTGATTTTGTATACTGCTATTTTGCCAAATTTGTTGATTACATCTAGTAGTTTTTGTTGGAGTCTTTAGGGTTTTCTATGTACAATATCATGTCATCTGTGAACAGTGACAGTTTCACATCCTCCCTTCCAATTTGGATGCCTTTCATTTTTTCTTCTTGTCTGATAGCTGTGACTAAGACTTCCAATACTATGTTGAATAAGAGGAGCGAAAGTGGACATCCCTGTCTTGTTCCTGTTCTTAAGGGAAGTGTTTTTAGTTTTTTCCCATTGAGCATGATGTTGCTTGTAGGTTTGTCATATATGGCCTTTATTATGTTGAGATATGATCCCTCTATTCCCTCTTTGCTGAGCGATTTTATCAGAAATGGGTGCTGGAATTTCTCAAATGCTTTTTCAGCATCTATTGATATGACCATATAATTTTTATCTTTCATTTTGTTATGTAGTGTTTCACATTTATTGATTTGCAAATATTGTACCAGCCTCGCATTCCTGGGATAAATCCCACTTGTTCGTGGTGTATAATTTTTTAAAATATATTGCTGGATATGATTTGCTAACATTTTGTTGAGTATTTTGGCATCTATGTTCATCGGGGGTGATGGCCTGTAATTTTGTCTTTGTAATGTCTTTATATGGTTTTGGAATTAGGATTATGGTAGCCTCATAAAAAGAGCTTGGAAATCTTCCTTCCTCTTGAATTTTTTGGAATAGTTTGAGAATAGGTGTTAGTTCTTCTCTGTTAATTTTTTTAAATTCAATAAACATATCCTCCTCAGGTGAGGATTAAAAAAAAAAAAACAACTTACACCCTAACTGAGATAAAGAGGAGGAATACCTTATTTCATTAGAACATAATGCCAGATAATTTTGCTGAGGGTAAAATGTAGGAACCAGAGGTACATTTTGAAGGAGGTCAAGAGCTAGCTATTTTATGCGAGAGAAGTTATCTGAAAAGCATGGAATCTCAAAGTCCAAAAACCACTGGAAGCTCACCTGGTATATATTCCAAAAATGCTTGGCCCCACCTAGGATGAACATATTGATAGTTCCAATATCAAGCTAGAATTTAATATCAATCAGCAAAATATAAAAAGTAAGAAAAGAATACCTTTTGTTTCTGATTTAGCAAGTTTAGAAGGAAAACTGAACTCAAACATCAGTTGTTCAAGTTAAGCTTCAATTTTCTTTTGCTACAGAACTGAGGAAGACAGTTAAACTAACCGGTGCATAAAATCCCTCATTTCATATTGAAACATAGCACAGGTCTATGCCTCTAACATATCACACTCCACGACAGATAACAAATGTCAATTCTATGAGTCTATAACCCTTTGTGGACGGGCCGTCTTTCATGTCACAGTACAATTTTAAGGGAGTGGGAAACTATGGCCTTGGGGAGGATGGAGTAGAGTGAACATATTGGTTTTCAGAAGATTAATTTTTGGCAGAATGACCTTGACACTATGTCAAACATACACCAAATTTCCCATAATCAAAACATGTAATTTGATACTTTACATGTCCAGCATGTTAAAGCAAATTACCAACTTCTCTCAAATTTCCTTTTCCCCACTAAAAACTAGTTAGCTGTAGAAGAAATTAAGCACCTTGGACATACTCATTAACCACTGGAGATTCCAAAGTTATTGTGGCTATCAGTCATGCCCATGGGTACCACGGGGGAGAGGCATAAGGTATGACTCTACATTAATGACATGGATGACCTCCAAAGTGGCTTAACAGCAGGGAGGGGGGAAAAACAACAAACAGAATGAAGAAAAGCGCACAAGCCTGCCATAGTACCTGGCTACCCAGAGCTGAATCTCAAACCAAACATTATTCAAGCTGCTCACAAAGCACCCCCCAAAAAACTACCAAGGTAGGATCAGCATATATTTCTTTTTTTAACTCCTTCCCCAAGCACCTAGTACAGTACGACACATAAAACTGCACAATAAGTAGTTGTTTAGGCTAATTTTTAAGTGTCCACTTACATAAATAGTCAGCCCAGTGAACTCTGACTTTACAGAAGGGTAATCCCATCTCGTTCTTCATTAATGTTCTCAGGATTTTAAAATGCCCTTCCCTCCTCCTTCCCTCCCCAACTCCTCATGGCAGATACAGTTACTCTATCAAGTTTCCACCGCATTTTTTTCAAATCTTTCTAATGATATTTACCACACTGATTCATTTTCCCGTTTACAAATCTGCCTGGATCCATGCATTGAGCTCAGGAAAAGAGCTACACATGCCTAGCTACAGTACTGAACCTCCTGTCACTCCTTAGGAGCTAATAATCAATATGCTTATGCCTCACTTTAAAAACTCATTTCTCGCCCAGCTGGTGTGGCTCAGTGGTTGAGTGTCGACCCATGCACCAAGAGGTCGCCAGTTCGATTCTCGGTCAGGGCACATGCCCAGGTTGTGGGCCTGATCCCCAGTGGGGGGAATGCAGGAGGCAGCGAATCGATGTTGCCGTTCATCCATGTTTCTCTCTCTCTCTCCCTCTCCCTTCCTCTCTCTCTCTCTCAAATCAATAAACAAAAATTTTTTTTAAACAATTCATTTCTCTCTGATATTTCTCAGGAGACTAACCAAAGAAAAATGAACATAACTCTTAACCAGCCCAAACCTGAAACTAAAATTTAAAAAACTCAAAACACTCCAACGCCAGAGAACTTAACCTAAAAAACTCACACAACACACTCTGTCACACTGAGATTACAGTAGGTTTCCCCCTCATAAAGCTGCTATCTGCATGATACACGCCCAGAATCAACCTTAGATAACAGAACACTAACCTGCTCCCACACCAATTTAGTCACATCCCAGCACGTGCTTCCCAAATACAAGGGGAAGACTACAAGAAGAAAAAGTCTCAAGCAGATGCCAACAGTCCCAGAGTTAGGACGTCTTTTCAATTTGTCATTTGCTCAAAGACAGACATTGAAAGGAACCAAGAACAAATTAACCATTCATCTTAGAAATGCATCCACACCAAGACAAGGTATTCTGACGTCAGAATTAACAAAACACGTAGTCCATCAACTTGCTTACCCAATTTTGGAGCTCCCTAACTCTTTCCAAATTGCTAAATAAAAGAAAACTCTGTACCCATAACAGGTGTGTTAATAGTCTATTTCCCATCATCAGTCTATGTATCACCATCTAAACCTCACTACAATATTTTTAGTTATGCACTGGAATCTTTTTTGTTAATCAGCATTGGAATAACAGCTTTGACTATTTCAGAGAAAATAAAAAGCAAAAGGATCATATTCCTCTTATGTATGTTTACTGTGCAGTTCTTCGTAAATCTGCATTTTGTTTTCCCCTCGGTTTAAAGCTCCTTCACACAATTAGCAATTCAGTTCTACCACAAAATACAGTTTTAGAAATGAAAGGCAATCTTTACAACAGTTTAAATGAGCCCCCTGTCAAAGTCTATTTACATAATACAAATCTGAAAGACAAGTTCCAATTATACACTGGCCAATGCAGTGCTGGGCAAAAGGAAGGCTGGGTTTCAAGGCACAGTAAGAGAGAGAGAAATCTGCAAACAAAGCTTAAGTTAATCAAGACCAAAACACAAAAAAGGAATCACACCTTCTCCCTTCCCTGCTTTTTGGGCTAAAATAGGTACTCTTATTTCCATTTCCACTGAGGCGGTAAACATGAAAGAGAAAATGACAGTTTAATGATTATAATAAAGTATAATAAAATATATATATACTCTTTAATAAAGAGGTACAATGTGTAATGTAAATAAAGCTACTCATATAATTTAAAAAATTTTTTGCAAAGACAATTTTAAACCATCTAAGCAGCAGAAAGTTGAGTTGCTTAAGCACGTGGGACACTGAAAATACAAACACTTCCAAGGTTCTCTTGGTCAGCAAACCCAGCAAGTGGAAAACGATCGCAAATGCGAAGGCTTTGGCAACACACACTGCTATTCTCACCAGCCAGAGACGAAACCGAGACAACTCGGGCTCCCGTGCAAAGCGCCTGGGTTGCGTGGCTGCCCCTTTTCTCAGGCTGGGCTTCCACGCTTGCTCTCTTCTCAGTAACCCGAGAGCCTAGGAGCCGAAAGACGGGGCTGTGATCCTCACTTTCACCTGACTTCAACGCCATTCCCATTTCCTCTTCTCCCAGTGAGAAAACTTCTTTCTGATCCAAAATAATACTTTCCGAGGATCTAAGGGTTTTGCATCCCTGAATGAAATCAAGAGTGACTAACACAAGCAATGGTCTCTGTACTAAAACCATCCTATAAATCCCCCCAACCCTGGGCTACGTTTGCACGTGAACTACAAAGAATCTCTAAGAAATTAAGCCTACAGACTTCCAGTAAGGGTCTGTTCTCAAGTTCTGCTCACCTTCAACTCAACAACAAAAATACAAACAGTCCAATTAAAAAACAGGCACTCCTCCAGAGAAGATAAGCAAATGGCCAATAAACACATGAGATGATGCTCCATTTATCACTAATCATCAGAGAAATGTAAACCAAAATTACACTGAAATACCACCTCATACCCATTAGGATGACTATTTTTAAAAAAAATAACAACTATGATGTGGAGAAATTGGAATTCTTGTGCACTGTTGATGGGAAAGGAATGTAAAATGGTGCGGCCGCTATGGAAAATGGTACGGTGGTTCCTCAAAAAATTAGAAACAGAATTACTGTATGATCCAGCAATCACTGGTTCTTTCAGCACCTAGCCCATAATATGCTGTTTCAAATGTCTGCTGAACAGAATCCCACAGAGTTGAAAGCAGGGACTGAGAGAGATATTCGCACACTCATGTTCAGCATTATTCATGACAGCCGACAGGTGCAAGGAACCCAAGTCTCCATCAACATGTGAATGAATGAACAAACCAAACGTGCTATACACATCCAGTGAAACACTCCTCCCCTTAACAGGGACGGATATTCGGACACGCTGACGAACCTTGAGGACACTACACTAAGTGAAATAAGCCAGTCACCAAAAGACAAATACTGCACGACTGCACTTCCGTAAGGTACCTAGAATAGCCCAATTCTTAGAGAAAGAAACTAGAATGCTGGTTGCCAGGGACTTGGGTAGTTATTGTTTAATGGGTACGGAGTTTCAGTTCTAAAGATGGATGTGGTCGTGGGCACACAACAATAGGAATGTGCTGAATACCACTGACCTGTACAGTTAAAAATGGTTAAGATGGTTGGTAAATTTTGCTGTATGTGTTTCACCAAAATTAAAATCTTTTAATTAACAAAATAAAGATTACTGGCACACAGTAAGCAGATGAGGTTTTCTGCGTGAGTATATCAACTTTAAAACAGATTATAGGCAAAAACAAAAAGCCACTTTGAAAGAGGTGCTCTAAGCGGACATCAAAAGTCACTTCCTCCAGGAAGTCTACTCCCTCCACAAATGAATCACACCCCTCAGCACACAATCATTCAGCCAGCGGCCTAAGCTGGAAACCCAGTCATCCTGGACAACTACCACACCTTGTTCCCCACCATCTACTTCCCAAGCCTAATCCACTCGACCTTGAAAATGTCCAGAAGAAGCTGATGCCCCTCTGTTCTCACCGCTGCTCCTCACGCCCTCAGCACCCCCTTCCTACACCATGGTAACGGGCTCCTCTAACTTTTCTCTGAGGGTAAGCTCTGCCCACCCACCCCCAAGTCACGATCCTTACTGCTCCCAGAGGAGCTATCCAAAATAAAAACAGACTGCCCTCCCTTTTGCTTCCGGGGACAAACTCTAAATTACCGAGCACACACCACGCAGGCATTCCAGCCATCCATCTTAACGTGTCAGCCTAACTGTGACTACACCCCACCCACCCTAGTGAACTCAACCCCACTGCTCACTCTGTACAAACACACCAAGCTGTCTGCTGTCTGTTTCTTTGCACACACTCTGTTCCTGCAAGACTGATGATCTATTCCTTCTCTCCTCCACCCATCCTGGGCAAACTCCTAGACCGGCGCTTTCTGTCACATCCCTCACCCGCGTTGCTCAGAACTTTGCCTATTTCACTGTTACACCGCACACTTTCATCTCTCATTATACTAAAAAAGTATCTTTGCATTCCTAGTGGTTGATTCCATGCATTCTGCTCATGTATTTTTTTTAATGAGCTAATACTACTTGTACTTAAAACTTGCATAATGTTCCTTCTTTCTTGTTCTATGAGCAAGGTGTTTAGTCTTCAGAGATGAGCTGTTAGTGAAATGGGGCTGTGCATTATTTCCCTTGGTTCTTTCAGGGCCCAGCCCATACCACGTTGTTTCAAATGTTTGCTGAACAGAATCCCAAAATAATCTTCGCCAAGAAACAAATCAAGTTAACCTCACACTTACATACTCCCCCCTCAAAGTGTCTATGTTCTGCTTACACAAAATGTTGATTATGAAATTTAACTGCATTTAAAAAAATAAGCAAAGAACGATGCAAACAACTTATTAGAGCACTAAATAATTCATGCATCCTAAAGCAGGGAGATAAATATAAGAACGAACTTATTTCTTGATAGGAAGGTACACCAGAAGGTCAGTACCTGCTGTGCAGGTCTTTTCTTCCAATGCCCCATACCATGATCTACGCTTTACATCATTCTTCCCAGTAACAGCTACAACTACAGATGGAATCTAACAACGTGCTCTACACAGTAGGCCTTGTCTTTCCACTTTACACACAAGAGAACTGCAGCTCAAAAAAGGCTAAGTATCTATCCAACATCACAGAAACTAGTTAAGAAAGAGCAAGACTTGAACCTACACTCATGGAACCACACAGTGCGGTGGGGATCTGTCAGGTCCCTTCACTTCAGGATGTCAAGCACACTAACTAACAAAGGGAATTACTCCACCATTAAAGAGTACACAGTCTTAATGGAAGACCTGGAAAAGCAGTTTTTCCAGACACCCTCCTTTGTGTTTTCAAATTATTCTACAAATAGTATTATAAGCAACAGACAATCCTTCCTTCCAGAGACATCCAAACCTTCATTCTGTCCTAAAGGCTATTCTGTTCCCAAAACCTAGAAATGTTCGCAATTCCCAACAAAAGAACCTTCGCTCTGCAGTGAGAGTGACTGGCCAGTGTTGTAGATCCTATGCTTATGAGCTACATAGCCCAGACAAGTATCCTAGCTCACTCAGACCTCAGATTTCTTAACTGAAGCATGGATAGGATAGTGAATGAACAGCATCCAACATACAGGAAGCACTCAATAAATCGGAAGTTTCCTTCATCTCATCCAAACTGTACCGGAATTCTGTCTCCAATTTTTGCATCCGTACTGTATTAGAATTCCAATAACTAAACCGGTCCTCTGTACTATCAAGATGAAAATCATAGATTCTTGTCAAACTCTCATATTTTGTGGCTACAAAGTTCATAGCCAAAGTTAATAAAGTTAGCTGGTAGCCAAACCAGACTAGAATCTGGGTCCTTTTAACTACCCAGGTCAAAACTCTGAATCAAGGGGACGTATTTTTCAGGAGACTATCAGCAGAGACAGCAAACACCAAGATAAAAGGTTTGAATTGGGCCCTGGCCAGTGTGACTCAGTGATTGGAGCATTGTCCCATACACCAAAAGGTGGCAGGTTCGATTCCCAGTCAGGGCATACACCCAGGTTGTGGGTTCGATCCCCAGTCAGAGCATGGGAGGCAACCAATCGATGTCTCTCTCTTTCTCTAAAAAAAAAGTTTGAATTGGTTTAAAATTTGACCCACACATTCATAAGCCCTAGATTTACCCCATGTCATATTAAGAAACCCTATGGTAACGCTTTAAGGAAACACAAAACAGACCTTACACAATGGCAAAGCAGACTCACCAGTGTGTCATAGGATACAGCATTCTAGATACGATTATTTTAAGAAGCCATTGCCACATGAGGTCCTGCTACATAACCCCATGTAAGGTTACTAAGAATGTACAAACACAATAACAATCACCGGAAGGAGGCATGTGCAAGCAAGGAAAGCAGAACTTTAAAGATAAGTAACATTTTGTCCAACAAAAGCAAATTAAACATTGATTGGCGTTTCAATCTAACAACCTAACAATCTAACAACCATTCACTCATTGAGTATGACTGAGTCCCTACTACTGCAGGGGTCTTAGGTGTTAGGGAAAGGTGTGACACTAGCCCAGTCAAGGGAATAGACATAACATCCAGTTTATAATATACAGGACAGAAAGCAGTATACCGAAAAAGGCTTGAGAAGTCAGAAAAAGAGATTACACACAACTGTAAGAATAAAGGAAGGTTTAATAGAAAATATCCCTCAAGGCTCATATCAAAATCTACATCAAATCTGGACAGGCAGAGATGGGAAGGAACATTCCGTATGTTCCCAAAGTCCAACCTCAACAGCGGCATGCCAAGTGATCAATACATATTTCTCAAATGCATGAATGGGAAAGGCACCTGTCAGAAAAAGAACAGTCTTAAAGGCATGTCAGGACCACACTGTGGCAGGCCTTCCTCAGATTTTATTCTGTGGGCAGTGAGGAATTACTCCGGTCTTACCCAGGGAGGTGACATGACACAGCTGTGCTTCCGAATGAATTAAAGGACAGAACATAAAATGGATGATAGCTGAAAAAGAAACTTTGCCACTTAATATATATTTAACATCACTGACCTTATCTGCATCTCAGGGAATTTTGCTTCATTCTTGGTCAGTCCCTCTCCTTAGCAATCTATTGCACTAATGGTTACTGATGATGTGGTAACATCAGGATAGGCTAGATTCTACTATGGAAACAACCAGAAGGCGTGAGAAACTGAACACAGTCAAGTTGAATTCTACCCACTCGGAGCTCACCATGGCTCCAGGCAACTCGAGGGGAGTTGTCCTTCACGCCTTACAGCTCAGTTATTCAACCTGCTTTAACTATGTGGTACCATCCCAACAGTGGGGACAGAGAGGGAATTTCACATCAGCTTTTAAATGCTTCTACCCAAGAGTAACACGTCATTTCTGCTCACATTTCATTGGCTAGAGCATATCAACCTGAAAGAGGCTGAGAAATGGACCCTTAACCTGCATAAGAATGAGAAACCATACCACGGTGAGCAGCAGCACTAATACCCATCAAAATGTGATGTCTTCACAATGCCCAGTAATAAACTAGTACGTTTTGAAGGAAAAACGTGCAGTTTCTATGTAACTAAGTTAACACCATAATAAACTTGTTCTTGAGGCATCAAAATGATCAGCAAATTTCCCATGTAGCATAAATACCACGAATCTCATACTAATTACAAAACAATCTAATCTACATGTGTTCACAGACAGGAGAAAATTTAGCATCATCTACTGTAGTTTTTATATCTATTATTCTTTTAGGAATCATTTCCATGCTTTTAGAAAACCACAAAGACTAATTCATCCTGCTCTAATTTGATAAATTTCTCCTTTATTCTTCATGTGTAAAAGGATATAACAGATAAGAAATTTACCTATAGTCTGATCAAATAATTTCTGTCCTTGGCATAAACCAAGCACTTAAGAACAATGAAAGGTGCCAATTATATTACCAAATTTCACTGATGAGAAATATGAGTAGTAATGCTTCTATTTTCCTCAAGCCGAAAAACCCCTGTAAATTTAACCAAAGAAGGCACACATTTTAAAAATGCAATCCACGGGGATGTAAAGTACAGCACAGGAAATGCAGTCAATAATATTGTAATAACTCTGTATGGTGCCAGGTGGGGACTGGAAATATCAGGGGGAACACTTTGTAAAGTAAATGATTGCCGAACCACTATTCTGTACACCTGAGCCTAATACAAAATAATACTGAATATAAACTGTGACAGGAAAAAAAAAAGTTAATGTTTGCACAAAGCAAAAAAAATACATATACATTAAAAAAGGGAGGGAGGGAGGGAGGGAGGGAGGGAGGGAGGGAGGGAGGAAGGGAGGAAGGAAGGAAGGAAGGAAGGAAGGAAGGAAGGAAGGAAGGAAGGAAGGAAGGAAGGTTGGTTGGCAAGCAATCCTAATTTCCAACCCCAGCTCTATCACTAACTAGCCGTGGGAACCTGGCCAGCTTACAGAATTTCTCTAAGCCTCAACTTCCTCATCTACATAGGAGTACAGTTAACCCCAGTTCATTCACAGACCATCCCAGAGTTAAATGAGACAACATATATAAAACGCTCCAAGGCAGATGCTCAAAAAAGCAGCATATGGTATAGATATGTTTTGATAAGCAAGGAACACAATTTTCTTTACCCTTCTATTAAGAGAGGTAAAAGTGCTTTAATTTCTCATTGCTTGGCTGAGAAATAGCTCATACGCAGTTGACATCAGGACACAGCCATTAATCAACCACAATTATCCACTGTACTAGATAGTAGCTTCACAAATAAGTCAATATTACCCTAACCCTGACAGAATTACACCAGAAACGAAGATAATAGGTGGGTATTCATTAACACCAAATCTTAGGCAAATCAAAAGGCAATTTCAAGATATTTCAGTCTAGCCTGGCCAGTGTGGCTCAGTGGTTAAAGCGCCAGCCTGTGCACCAAAGGGTCTCGGGTTTGACTCCCAGACAAGGGCACGTACCTGGGTTGCAGGTTCGATCCCAGGCCCCAGTAGGGGCAAGTGCTAATATCTGTCTCTATCTCTCTCTCTCTCTCCCTTTCCCTCCCTCCCACTCTCTCTTAAAATCAATCAAAAAAAATATCCTTGGGTGAGGACTAACCGAAAAAAAAAAAAAAGATATTTCAGTCTAGATGTTTCCAAACTGATGTCTGGCCATGGGACTTTCTTCAAAGAAAATATTACAGGAAACCCACAAAAGTAAAATAGAAAAAAGCGAAGCTACCCTGTGGGGGACAACGTGGTCTCTTCCTCATGCCCTCCCCAACCCCCCTTTGCACCCTGATGTCATTCTAACAAACCTCAGGGCTTGAGAACACCTTGAAGGGGAAACAATTAAGCAAAACAAAAATAATAGATGCACTTCACTTTTAGTGGCAGAAATTAATTATTTCAACTCTTGCTAGAAATGTTCTTGATGCATGTAAAAAAAAAAAAAAGCTTGGGCCCTAGAGTTAGACCCATGTTCAAGTCCCAGTTGTGCCACACACTAACTGTGTGACCCTGAGGAAGTTAGCCAGCCTTTGAGTCTCAGTCTCCTTATCCATAAAATATGGATAATAACAGACCCCCCCCACTTCGAGTTTTGTGAGCATTAAAATGAAATAAGGGCATGGAGAGCACATAGTACTAACCTTGGCACACAGAAAGAATCATTAGATGGCAATTATTACAGTTATTCTTGTCACCATCATATTAATCAAGAAACAAAGTCGTTAAGTGCCTTCAGGACAGTGACCATGTCTCACTGGTGTTCATCCCTGGATCCCTGGCACCTACCAGTGTGCCTGACAGCAGAAATGTCTGCTGGATAAAGTACTCCTAAAATAAATTCATCAAGCTCCTTGCGCCTCAATTTCCTTTTCTGGCAAAATCATAAAAATATCTTGCAGAGGTGAGAAATGATAAACATAAGCCACTTAGTTGAATTAGTCAGCATAAGACACTTAGACACACAGGTCCCCAATAAATGACAGCTATAATATCAGTGAACTTGGCCCTGTAGATTCCAATAGGCGTCAGGGGCTAAAGGGAGAGAATAGTTATAGTATTTCCTCTGAATTTCCTTTAGTATTTGGGTCCTGGTATCACCCAGATGAACGATGACTTTTATTTGGACTCAGGTAAGAAAACTCTCCAGCCCTGGCCGATTTGGCTCAGCGGTTTGAGCATCGGCCTGCGGACCAGAGAGGCCCAGGTTCGGTTCCTGCTAGGGGCAGGTACAAAAAAAAAAAAAAAAACTCTCCATTTACAGGCACACATCCTAGTGAGCTAACTATTTAAGTGGAGATCTTCAGACTGCCCCAAGCAGACAAAATAATACTTTACCACAGAGAGGGGGAAGACAGTGTGGTATTTCAGAGAATCCATGAGCTTAGGACATAATATATACAAATGGGGCCATGAAAAACAGTGGATCAATTGTTCTTGGGGCTTCCAATGAAAGCTTTTAAGATGATGACCTGAATTAGGAAGCAACACTTTTTATATACATTGCCAAATCATTAAGGAAACACAAAATGCACAAAGGTATTCAATTACCTGAAACTATTTTCTTCACAAAAATCAAAACAAATGGGAATACATTTTAAAAAGAAAAACAGATCCTCAGGGGGGAAAAATAAATCACTAAATTCTATGGAGGGAGATGAAAAAAAAATTACTCACATGAAACAAACAATAATTTTTTATAAATCATAACATTCTTGTACTAGTATTTAAGAAAACGGCCATCTGAAAAACAAAAAGAAACAAAAAAACCTAACATATGGGAAAAGAACTCAAAACTGCATAGATCAGTAATTTGTGCAGAGCTCTGTTTAATTTTCCATGTCTAATTTGACAGAAAGCTCAGATTTCATACAAAAGTGCTTAATATAAGGTTTATGGTTCTATTCACATAATGATTCTGTTGAAAGGAAAAAGGGCTACTCAGCACTCATTTGCTGAGTTAAAGTTGTCTGTTCCGTATCCTGGAAATAAACCATGCCATGGAGAGAGACATTCCAGGGTTTACAGTATTATATACTGGAGTAAAAATGCCATATAAAAATGCCACATTGAGAAGATAATAGTTTGGTAGTGACTTTCAAGACAACAAGAATAAATATATTCAAGTTAAGCAGGAGTAAATTTTATCAAACATGAATTATATCTCAATGATACTGTTATTTTAAAAAATGACATATGCAGAGAATGGCAAAATCTTACTAATTTTCAACCGACTGATGTTTCTTCCTCCTCCCCCCTTCCAATCTCTGTAAAAGTAAAAAAAAAGAACAGCCCTGGCAGGTCTGGCTCAGCGGTTAGAGCGTCAGTCCAAAGACCAAAGAGTCACGGGTTCGATTCTGGCCAAGGGCATGTACCTCGGTTTGGTTCATCCCCAGCCCTGGTCAGGGCCCTGCGGGAGGCAACCGATCAATGTGTCTCTCTCACATCGATTTCTCTCTCCCCCACCCCCCCAACATTCTATCTGAAGATTAACAGAAAAGTGTCCTCAGGTGAGGATTAAAAAAATAAGTACAAAAGAAAAGAAAAAGAACAAATCCCCATTCATGACAAAAATCTAAATATGCATGCCAAGTTCTCAGAATTCTTCTCCTTTCTGCCATCACTTACTAAGATTTCTCTGGCAAGGTCAGTCAGACAAAGATTCATGAACAGGTCCCTCTGAATGACCGGACCACATGCAATGATAAAAAGAAACCTGCATGTCCTGTCTTAGGAAGTCACCCAGACTCAATATTTATGCAATGGTTCTATTTATTGCTCTGTATTAGAAAAAGAAAGATGTTTCAAGTACAGTAATGTGGTTGGCAACAACAGTAAGAAAATAAATCAATTAATCCAACCACAGTCGGAAGGAAGAAGTCACTGCAACTCCGGGGAATCCTCACTGATGTGAAAATTTCCTCTGTCCCATTTCATGTCCAAGATCATATGTTTTACATCCTCCTCCAGCCACCCCTCTGGGACTCAACGAAAAGTTAGTCTTTAATGCGTTATTTCACAGAACAAAAGAACTCAAGGGCAGAAGAAAAGCAGTAACCTGCTCAAGGTCACACAGTAGCTATGGGACAGAAACAGCTGAACTGGCACTAGTGTCTCCTTCCAAATCCTTTTCCAACTATACACCTTGCCAAGTAAAAGCCACTGTATTGGGAGTGTAGGGGAGAGGAGGTGGAATCAGGTGACAGGTGGTGGTGAGCAAACCAGCAAAGTATTCAGTTACACTTATTCTCTCCTAAGCCAGGAGTGAAAAAGAAAAGAATTTTTCCCCCAGAAATTAGCATGTGTAACGACTCTGTTCATTTGCCAGAGTCTCTGCGCCGATGGCTTTCTGACCCTCAAAACCTCCGTATGAATGAATAAAGGACAATTCACATTGAAGGGACCACAGACAAGAAAGTTGCAATACTGAATCAACAGGTCCTTCCCCAACTATCCTGATCCGTGTCGTCTTTCTTTCAGTCCACACAATCGCATCCCCTTTGCTTTAAAACGATGTATACTCCAAAAAATACCAACAGGCTTGACGTGAGCTAGATTGGGCACAAAGTTGGAGGCTGAAGAAAGATATTTAAGGCCGGCAGATGTGGCTCAGTGGTTGAGCGTCAACCCATGCACCAAGAGGTCGTTGGTTTGATTCCCGGTCAGGGCACATGCCCAGGTGGTGGGCCGGGTCCCCAGTGTGGGGCGTGCTGGAGGCGGCCAACTGATGTTTCTATCTCTCTTTCCCTCTCCCTTCCTCTCTCTAAAATCAATAAAGAAAAAAAAAGAAAGATATCTAATATTGCACGGTGAATACCTACATTCTTCTCACTGAAGACTTGCTCCTTATCCCCCTAAAACTTCAGTATTGCTAAAATAAACCTAAAAAACTGGTTTTTCAACTTCCAAAATAGGTTAAACATGAACTAATTAACTGTTTGCAAAAACACTCTGAGGATGTGAAAGAGTGTGTAAATGTTAATTATTAATGTTGATCCACAACGCTCCTGCATGTGAAAATACAATTCTATACTGGCAAATTTCTGCTACTTTCAAGGCACAAACAAAACAGTCCTGCAGGTTTTTAAGAATTCTAGGAAAATTTTAAGAGCAAACCACAATGATTTTCTATTTACAACAAGAACAAGCTGGAATTTTAAACTGGATGTTTTAGATATAATTATATCAGTGAAAAAAATATGTGACTTGCCCGGCCAGTGTGGCTCAGTGGTTGAGCGTCAACCCATGCACCAAAAGGTTGCCGGTTCGATTCCCGGTCAGGGCACATGCCCAGGTTGTGGGTCTGATCCCCAGTGGGGGGCATGCAGGAGGCAGCCAATCAATGTTCTCTCTCATCAATGTTTCTATCTCTCTCTCCCTCTCCCTTCCTCTCTCTCTAAAAACAATAAAGGGGGAAAAAATTTTTTTAACGTGACTTAAGGTATATACAATAAAATTAAAGTATGTTGATAGTCACAAATTCCTGGATGAAAATTACAGTTAACTGACCTGAGAGAAGCAAACTAAAATCTCTGAACCTCCATTTCTCATCAAAAAAAGGTGGAGAGGTACCTTTATTATTACAGTTATTGTAAGGAATTAAGAAAATGTAAACAAACACACAATGTCCAGGTAGGCACCCAGTACAAGTTTCTTCTTCCCTTTAGTGACTTCACTTTTTAGAGAACACCTTTTAGGAAACAGCCTGCCTCAAAAGATCTCTTAAGCCTGGCCAGTATGGCTCAGTGGTTGAGCGTCGACCCATGCACCAAGAGGTCACTGGTTCGATTCCCGGTCAGGGCACATGCCCAGGTTGTGGGCCTGATCCCCAATGGGGGGCATGCCGGAGGCAGCCAATCAATGTTCTCTCTCATCAATGTTTCTGTCTCTCTCCCTCTCCCTCCCTCTCTCCCTAAAGTCAATAAAGAAAAACAAACAAACAAACAAAAGCTCTCTCTAGACTGAGAAAGTCTTTTAAATGCACACTATCCTATGCTCTAAGACAGCACCATTTTAGCAGAAGGGCTCAGACAAAAGCCTGGTCATTCCTGTCCACTGACTCATATATACCCTTAATCTTCAAACAGAGTGAGCACCTCAGCCAGGCCCCAAGACCTCATGTGACCAAATAAACAATCAGAACTCCATTCTCAACTCTTGTCACATTTTTGCCTAAATAACTCCCAAATTCCAAGGTCACATCAGAGTTCCCTGGTCTTCTGGGCCCAGGCACTCTATGCACAAAGTGTCCAGGAGGCAAAAACAAAACAAAAACCTTTCTTCCAGCTTATAAAACGTAACAAATTATTTCCATGCAATGCCACGTGGACCTTACTTTCCCACTCCAGAAACATACCTACTTTAGACAGGGCAGAAATCAACTGGCAAAGCAGGTGAATTGTTTACAGATGCCATTTCAAATTATACTACGTATTCTTAGAAGTGACTCATAAATTACAGAAAACGTCAAATTTGCAAAAAGCTGCTGTCATTTTCACCACCTTTAGCACAGTCATCACCTGGGAAAAGTAATACATCTAAAAATCTAAGTTTATGCTGATAGTGTAATTCAGATTTAGAAAAAAATTCATGCTCAGTTCAATTTCTCTGCAGTGATCAGCCTGCCACAATCCAAATGCAAAACGATGTCCCCTTTGAACAAAATAGTATCACATCTACCCAGGTGGGGAGAACATGTCCTAACAATTTTCCCAGGAGCTGTTAATGGACTCATAACAAAACCACCCGTACTCTTAACCTGATTCCCCCGTGACCAAGGCTCGAACTTTCAAAACAGACCCAAGTCAAAGCCCTACCTATAGAAAGAAGTAGTGTCAGCAACCACAAGCACATGAAACTCACCAGCCCAGAAACTCACCAACTCAGCAGACGCTCTAAAAATACTAACTCCCTTTATTAAAAATAAGGTTAAAGAAAAATATATACACTGCAGAATATTTCGAAGATCAAAAACTACCCTACTACCATTTCACACCTCAAACATAACTGAAGTTAGTATTTTGCAACAGGCCCCTTCCAGATGATCTAGTGTATTACATGCATGTGAAGTACAAGCATGTGAGACAATCCTGCATCACATTAAAAATCAGATATCCGCCCTGGCCGGTTTGGCTCAGTGGTTAGAGCGTCGGCCTGCGGACCAGAGAGTCCCTGGTTCGGTTCCCACTGAGGGCACATACCTCGGTTGCAGTTTGTCCCCGGCCCTGGTTGGGTCGTGCGGGAGGCAGCCACTCGATGTGTCCCTTCCACGTCAATGTTTCTCTCTCTCTCTCTCTCCCTCCCACTCTATCTGAACAAAAATGGAAAAATGTCCTCGGGTGAGGATTAAAAAAAAAAAAATCAGATATCCGCCCGACTGGTGTGCTCAGCGGATTGAGCATCCTCCCATGGCCTGAGAGGTCCCTGCTCGATTCCCGGTCAGGGCACATGCCGGGTTGCGGGCTCAATCCCCAGTGGGGGCGTGCAGAAGGTACCGATGGATGTCTCTCTCACATCGATGTTTCTCTCTCTCTCTCTTCCTCTAAAAAATTCAATACAAAAATAAATAAATAGATAAAAATCAGACATCCTTAGAGACTGGAAATATACAGCACATTTCATTAATAATATTTTTATCATGCTCAGAGGAGACACATTTTCAGCATGTGTGGAGTCCTAACTAACTCAGCTATAATATGCAAGGTATTGTTTGCGGTCACTACCCTCTCCATTCATATCTAACCCTCCTTAGTTATACATAGTTGTTGTTTACCACTGTCGTCACTACTACTAGCTACCTTGCCACGTGCCCTCCTTGTGCCAGGAGCTTTACATATCTCAAATTCCCACAATAGTCTTCCCACCCCCCATCCCTTCTCTACCGTGTTCTGATTCTTATATCCAGTCCCAGACTCATCCCTGAACTCCAGGTTTGCATACTCCAATACTTACTAACATCGTAACGTAAAAGTCTCACAGATCAAACTCACCATGTCCAAATGAGAAATCAAAATTTCTTCCTCCCAGTAAACTCACTCCACATTTTCCCCCAACGAGGAATCATCCAGGATTCCTTTTGTTTCCTTCAAAACCTTTTTCCAATTCGTGAATAATCCTATCACTTCTATCTTCAAAGTGTTGATTCCAGTCACCTCTCACCACTGTCCCTGCTACCACCCTAATCCAAGCCAGCACCTTCTCCAGACTGCACTACTGCAAAACTCTGAACTAGCCCCTACATCCAGAGTGAAACTTTCAAAACCTAAATCAGCTCTTGTCATTCCTTGCTCAAACCCTTGTTTTCTTCCCATTGTACTTAACAGCCTATTTGACCTGGCCTTTGCCTACAGACACTACATTGTCTCCGACAGCTCTCTGTTCTCACCCCATCCCAGCCACACGAGTCTCCCTCTTCATACTCTCACCTGAAGTCCTCTGTACATGATGTTCCCTCTGCTCAGACCATCTAGGGATCTTCAAATGGCGTGCCCCATTCACTTTCTTCAGATCTCTGCTCAATTCTGTATCCTCAGAAACGCTCTGTTTGACCTCCCCAAGTTCTGCTAATACTCTTCCTATTCTTCCTAGAATTATCTGAAATTGTTCATTCACTTGTTTATTTTCTGCTTCCCTCGCTAGAATGGCAGCTCCTTGATGGCAGCAACTACCCATCATCTAGAACAGTGCCCAGCATAGAGGGCGCCCAAATGTGTGTTGAATAAATTAACAAACAACCCTACATATAACAAGTGTCACATGCCCATTTTACAAAAGAGAAAACTCAATTTCAGAGACAAATAATTTATCCAAAGCCACAGAGCAAAATGTCACCAAATGCACATGAGAGAGTCAGTACCCTAGCAACTGACTCACTATTTTGTGCCATAAAATGGAATTTTATATATATATATATATATATATATATATATATATATATATATATATAAAATATGCTAAGAAACAAGAGTGTAAAAAGGCATTTCTGTATGAAAATATTAGACCACAGTAACCCTACGGCTCACCACTAGACCATTTCATATCTTTGATTAACCATATGTATGTACTATGTATGTACCTCTTCAATGAAAGATATCTACTTTTTTTTTGTAATCCCCAAAGAATAAGGGCTGAGCTATAGACAGCAGACATTTAACAAATGTTTCTTGGACATTTATATCCCAAAGATTTAAGGAACCCTGTAAGGAGACTTTCAGCACCACCAATAAAGTATACTCTTCCAAGGGACGTCGGTTTCCAGCCATGATGGAGTAACTGAATCCAGATTTATCCTGCCACCCCCCTCCAACAACCAGAAAAATGGATAAAATATACGAGGCAACATCTTTTAGACACCAGGCAACCGGAAGGACAGGACCGCAATCCCTACCAGAAGGGAACAGATGAGGTAAGTCCCACGATTGTACCAGCCTTCTCAGCCTGTAGGCACATATTGGACCTTGGTACAATGAGGAGGGTCCCATGCAGCACATGACAGTCTGGTAGAGTTGAGAATCAGACAGAGGAGTTTGGGAAGGTCAAGGAATCTAAAAACTGCAGGGTACCAGAAAGGAGTTACACGAAGGACCCCCAGAAATCAGCATAGAGGCCTCCTTGAGTCAGACCGTGAATAGTAAGTCATGTATGCATACTGGAAAAAAAAAACTCTCAACAAACCAGAAATAGAACAGAACTTCCTCAAATTAACAAAGGAAATCTACAAAAACAAGCAAATAAACTATAAATAACATCATATTAATGGTGAAACTGAATGTTTTCCCCTAATATCAGAAAAGAATTTCCTTTTTTTTTCTTTCTTTTTTCTGTATTGATTTTTAGAAAGAGAGAAAGAGAGAGAGAGAGAGAGAGAGAGAGAGAGAGAGAGAGAGAAACACTGATGAGAGAGAACATCGATTGGCTGCCTCCAGCACGCCCCCACTGGGGATCAGGCCCACAACCTGGGCATGTGCCCTGACCTGGAATCGAACCAGCGACCTCTTGGTGGCATGGGTCGACGCTCAGCCACTGAGCCACACCGGCCGGGCAAGAATGTCTTCTCTCAAAACTCCTATTCAACATCATATTGGGGCATCCTAGCCAGTTCAATAAAGCAAGAAAAAAAGAAATAAAAAGGCAGACAAACTGCAAAAGAAGAGATCAAACTACAGTATCTGAATTTGCCAAAGACATTTATCTATGTAGAAAATCCCAAAGAATCTATGAAAAGACTTTTAGAACTAAAAGTAAGTTTACCAAGGTTGTAAGATAGAAGGTCAACATACAAAATTCAATCCTATTTCTATGTTCTAGCAATGAACAGTTAGGAAACTGAAATTTTAAAAGGATCATTTACCACAGCACCAGAAAACATGAGAGAGAAACTAAAGAAATAACAATGTACTCAGTGAACCTTAATTTTATCTTGGTTAAAAAAATTTTTTTAATCAACTGTAAAAAGATAATTGGAGGACAAACAGGGAAAGTTGAATATGCACTAAACATATAGAATTTTTTTTTAATCCTCACCTGAGGATATTTTTCCATTTATCTTCAGATAGGGGGGAGGGGGAAGGGGAGGGAAAGAGGAGGTAGAGGAGGGAGAGGGATAGGGAGAAACAATGATGTAAGAGAGATATATAGATTGGTTGCCTCCCGCAGGACTCCAACCAGGGCCCGAACCGCAACTGAGGTACGTGCCCTTAACCAGAATCAAACCTGCAACTCTTTGGTCCACGGGCCGACACTCTAACCACTGAGCCAAACCATCCAGGGCAATTATAGTTCGATTCCTGGTCAGGGCACATGCCCAGATTGTGGGCCAGATCCCCAGTGGGGGGCATGGAGGAGGCGGCCAATCGATGTTCTCTCTCATCGATGTTTCTCTCTCTCTCCCTCTCCCTTCCTCACTCTCTAAAAATCAATAAAGAAAAAAAATTAAAAACAAAAACAAAAACAGGGAGTAGGCCAGATTTGGCCTGTGGGCCATAGTTTGAAGACCCCTAATGTAGACAAAACTACAGTGACAGAAAGCAGAACAGTGGTTGCCTATGGTGAGGCAGGCGATGGGGTGAAGGCTGTGGACAGAAACCGCCTGGAGAGTGGGCCAGGACACTTGCTGGAGTGATAAAAATGCTACCCTGATTGTGCTGTTACATGCATGGGTACATTTGACAAAACTCATCAAACTCTATGTATTTATAATAGGTATATAAATAATATCTCCATAAACTTGATTTTTAAAAGGTACTCTTTCAAGTTGACAGTATCACATTGCCGTTGGAGCCAGAATAATCTGAGTTCTAATTTTAGCACCACAGTTTAATAGCTATGTAACCACTGTCAAGTCACTTTTGGGTCCGTTCCTTCATCCTTAAACGTGTTAATTATACTTGTCTCATAGGTTTTTAAAAAATAAATAATAAATGTAGGTAAGATACAAAGTTTAACATCTAGCACAGAAGAGGCACACTCCCCTGATTTGGTAAACCGATTTAAAAATATTAATAATTTAAGAAAATGAGTAAAGCTCAGAGAACTACACTATCTTCTTCTGTACGCTTTTGAATATGGTGACATTCTCTGTCTCTGTTTATTGTGGTTTCACCTGACTTCAAGCCTTGGCATCCAGCGTCAGTTTCTGTGATTTCACAGTAACGTTGGTCAAACAGCAAGCACTGTGAACTAAAATTTGTTTAGAGTTTAGAAAAACATTTCATGACAAATATAGCAAAAGGAAATATGAGAAGATAAGAGCCAAAAGTAAAAAGTATCAATTTTCCATGCCCTGGCCAGTTTGACTCAGCGGTTACAGCGTTGGCCCACAGACCAAAGGGTCGCGAGTTCGATCCCAGGCCCCAGTTGGGGTTGTGCAGGAAGCAACCAATCCATGTTTCTCTCTCCCCCTCCTTCCCTTCCACTATATCTAAAAATCAATGGAAAAATAACCTCCGGTGAGGATTAACAAAACAAAACAAAAGTATCAATTTTCCCAAGAAAGAAGAATGGCAATAGAAATTATATAATATTTTCATTACCTTTTTTATAAAGAAAAAGCAGCCCTAGCCAGTTTGGCTCAGCAGTTAGAGTGTCAAAACCTCAGACTGAAGGATTTCAGGTTCAATCCCTGGTCAAGGGCACATACCTTGGCTGCAGGTTCAATCCTCAGCCCCCACTGGGGTCATGTGGGAGGCAACCAATCGATGTCTCTCTCTCCCACATCGATGTTTCTCTCTTCCTCTCGCTCTCTCTCTCTCTCTAAAAATCAATGGAAAAATATCCTCGGTGAGGATTAACCAAAAACAAAAACAAAAAGAAAACAATAACGTTAGCTGGATTTCTCTCTTTTAAACTAGGATTTGAATTTTATCCAAACCAGCAGCCAACCAATAAAATTACAAAATGACATAGTATTTGCATAGTGCTTTATCCCCTGTGTTTTTCACAACAGTACTATGTAGGAGATCAGATTAATATTAAATTCCTTTTTATTTTATAATTAAGGATATTAAGTCTGAGGCAGGTGAAATGGCCTGCTCAAGGACATACAGCCAATAAAGTTTGGATGTGAAGTCAGATATGGGGCTCCGTATCATGTGCTTACAGTAGCCATCACCATTGCAGATTCCTAACTTATCTTTAGTTGTCTAAAAAACAAATTAATTACAGTGTGACATACTTTCTTTTTTTATCCTCACCTGAGGATATTTTTCCATTTATCTTCAGATAGAGTGGGAGGGACAGAGAGAGACACATCGACTGGTTGCCTCCCGACCAGAGCTGGGGACCAAACTGCAACCCAGGTACGTACGTGCCCTTGACTGGAATTGAACCCAAAACTCTCTGGTCCTCAGGCCGATGCTCTAATGGCTGAGCCAAACTGGCCAGGGCTGTGACATACTTTCTTAATTCCTAACCATTCAGGAATAGCTGGCCATTTGGGGTACGAGGCTATAGCCAAAAGTGGGCTTATGATATCATCAGAAGTCAAAACTGAGAAGGACTAATTCTAAAAGCAGAGTGTACAGAGTGAAATAAATCGTAAATCCTTCACCCCACCCCCGAAACCCACATCACACAAACACATTGCTATCCACCTTCCCCATCATCTTCTATGTATGTCCCAATCAACAAGACCATACATGAGAGGACATATAAATGAAACAAACTTCCTTCCACTAACAGCTCCCTTCTCTGCCCCAGTTCCAGTGGGTAACACAGCCTGACAGTAACTAAGGAGCACTGTCTCCAAGTAAATGCCTGTTCCCACCAGTAATAACTAAGTCTACTGCAGTGCACTTCAATATTAACTTTCAAAAAGGGGATTATCAAAACTCCAAGTCTGTTCATCTCGCTTTGTCAAGGATATTGTCCCCTCAATCTATGAGTCTGATCAGATATAATTTTTAAAGGTTCATTGTTTATTATAATCCTTCACGGTTAAAATCCTTATTTTATAAGAAAACTAACAGACATCCTTATGTGGTTTTTTTTTTACCCGTATTTGTAAGATACAAATAAGATATGAAATCCTTATTTTCTAAGAAAATGAATGGAAAAATGAGATTCAATATATAAAACAATGTTCATTACAGGTTAATAGTTCCAGAATGCAACTATTCCATTTGGTATTGTGGCTATTCTGAACTGAGCTGGTATAACTGATTAAATCACTTGTCTCCTTCCGTAAATGGTGGCACCTTAAAAAAAAATGTTATCTTGAAGAGGAAGTGAGTGATTTGTTCATGTCTCTGAATTGTACTAACATTATATTAACCCCCATCTTAAGCAAGCTTGAGAAATGCAGTCAAAATCCATATCTATCCCTTTTCAAAACTAAGGTAAAATAAGGAAGAAAAGCTGGAGCTGTCTAAATAACCATTACAAATGTTGAAAACAATCAATTTCCTAAACACTATAAATGCACAGAGTTCTACCCAACCAAGCCACTCTTCAAGTTCCACTCAATGACTAACAAGTGATTCAGAAAGTAAAAGTTGCCCTGGCTGGTTTGGCTCAGTGGTTAGAGCATCAGCCCACGGTCCAGAGAGTCCCGGGTTCGGTTCCCACTAAGGGCACGTACCTCGGTTGCAGTTTGTCCCTGAGCCCGGTTGGGGTCGTGTGGGTGGTGACCACTCGATGTGTCTCTCTCACATAGATGTTTCTCTCTCTCTCTTCTTCCCTCTCTCCCTCCCACTCTATCTGAAGATAAATGCAAAAATGTCCTCAAGTGAGGATAAAAAAAAAAAAAGTAAAAGTTGTTTCTATTAACAATCAGTTCAACTATCACCTTTAAAAAATTGCATCTGATTAAGACTCAATTCTCAGGATTCCTTATTTATGAAAGAAATAGCTAACTATACTCAGAAGCATCACTTTTAAAAATGCATTTTTAAGTCATATACAATGTATTGAAATTATTATCATTACAGCAAACAGGTAATAAGCACCTACTTGATGTTAGGCACAAAATTTCATTTATTCCAGCCCTGGCCGGTTTGGCTCAGCAGTTAGAGCGTCGGCCTGCGGTCCAGAGAGACCCAGGTTCGGTTCCCGCTAAGGGCATGTACTTCGGTTGCAGTTTGTCCCCGGCCCTGGTTGGTAGTGCGGGTGGCAGCCACTCGATGTGCCCCTTTCACGTCGATGTTTCTCTCTCTCTCTCTTCCTCTCTCTCCCTCCCACTCTATCTGGACAAAAAATGAAAAAAATGTCCTCAGGTGAGTATAAAAAAAAAAAAAGAATTTCATTTATTCCTAAAAACCATGAAAGTATGCTACTACACCTCCCATGGTAGGAAACCCAAGCTCTGAGAAGTTAAGTGACCTGCTCAAGGTTACACTAGTCAATGGAAGTGTGGGGACTTGAACTCTAATTTACCTAGCTTCAAAGAATGTCTGTTCTGCTAAACTCTGCTACCTCCTCATTTCACAACAGAGGAATAGGCAGAGAATGAATACATTTTCCCAGCAGTCTTAATCATTTCACCAAAAAAGGGAGACCATTTCTAAATCAGAACCACTTTTTGAAATCCACAGTGCACTATTTAAACCTCACTTCTTTTCAAGAACTAACAGATTCAAAAGAAAAGTCAGAAACCCTTTTAAAGTAAACTAAATTCCATCAGAGACGCGCAAGGGGACTGTCATGTTGGACTAGTCCCCGGAGTTAGTGGTTCCATGTGCACTACCACCGGCGAGGACAAAATACTTCACCCAATTCAAACACATACTGAACACCTGCACTGTTTTAAGACTCCTTCCTAGCAAAGACCACACAAAGTGAAATAAGAAATAAGGCCCATTACAAGCCTCAAGGAGTCAGACTAGAGAAGGAGTTCATTGATACTACATATATAGTTACCATTAGACAGGCAAATAAATGATGTGTGAGAAACCCTAAAACAAAAGTATGTACAACACGCTATCACAGCTCAGAGAAGGAAAGCAACTGGACTACTTGTCCCATTATGTTGTAATAGTATTTGTTTACATTTTGTTCCTTCCTGACAACCCCTTCAATCCTGCCAACCTCCAGCCCTACAATCCCCCCACACAGGCACACACAACCAAGAAGGAAAGCCATAAGAGCAAGGATTGATGACTAAAAGTGACCACCTTGTTGTAACTTACTGTTGTTTAAAAGTACAATGATTATTTTTTGGTGTTGTTGATATAACCATTAAAGAAAAAAAAGTACAATTCGTATGCCATGAGGACATTTTTCTTTAGCTCCGACAGGTGAAGAAAGTTGTTTTAAAGCAAAATGAAGCCAATCAACCAGAAAAACCCAGAGCACTTCTCTACATTACTCATTTAACATGAGAAATCAATCAAAGCAAATGGACACACACACACACTATTTCTCAAATTTTCTTTCTTTTTTTTTTTTTTTTTTTTTGTGGTTAATCCTCACCTGAGGATATTTTTCCATTGATTTTCAGAGACAGTGGAAAGGAGGGAGAGGGAGAGGGAGAGAAATTGATGTGAGAGAGACACATCAATAGGCCGACTCCCCAATGACCTTGATGGGGATGGAACCTGCAACCCAGATACATGCCCGGGACCTGGAATAGAACCGGGGACCTTTCCCGCTGGCCCACACTCTAACCACTGAGCCAAACCAGCCAGGGCAAATTTTCTCCTTAATTGAGCAGATAGCAAAGGAAACTAACAACTGATATTAACACATCCTGGTCATTTTGTTTCACTACCAATTTGGCCATTTAAGCCAGTTCCAGCTGGAGGATTTAAACAGAATCATTCTCACATGATAAGCCAAATGAACCAAATTCAGTAGAATCATGCATTCAAAACTTCACAAGGCTTGTCCTTAATGCAGTCTGCAAATCCCTAAGAGGCCAGGAAGGAATGAATACAAGAACTGTGATACTGATTTATCTCAGCAGATCTGAACTTCTTTACAAACTTGCAAAAAAATCATCTTTCAAAAACAGCGGCATTTATCCTGATCTGGGCAACCCCATGTTTTAGAGAAAGAGAATAAGCTGCTTCTTCTGAAAATAAAGGGGAAGAAGAAAAAAAAGGACACATTTCCTTTCCCTTCAGTTCTACATGCCTGAGGCAATAAACTCTCAAAATAAGTGTAAAAGCTGAGAATGAACAGAAATACAATCCAACTTTCACTGTGGATCCTAAGATAAAAGGGATGGAATCATTTTGCTCTAAGAACTATTTACAAAAAAAAAAAAAAAAAAAAAGTTAAAAAACAAAACAAACCTGTGCATGTACATTATTTTGAGGGATTTCCCCATATTGTTTTAAAATTCTTCACATACGGGTTGGCTTTGGAGAAAGAAAGAAAAAGTGTCCGTAAGCCATATTTACAAATAAAAGTTTTGGTGCATCTCGGAGTAAGTCGGTGTAGAGTGGAGCCCATTGCACGGTCCCAGTGGGTCCCCTCGGCCCACGCCCGACCCGCGGAGGTCCCGGGCCGCGCCCCCGGGAGCAGGCGCCAAGCGCCCCGAAGGCGGGCGCGGCCCGGCGTGTTTACCGGCCGCGCCGCCCGGAGAGCCGCTCCCCGCGTCCCTCGCACTTGCAAGCGCTCTCGGCCGGACGAGAGGACCCCCGGGGCAGCCCCGGCTCCCGATCCCTGCGGAGCCGATCGGGAAGCACGGGGCTGGGGTCCGGACCTGGAAGAATGCGGGGCGCCTGAGGGGACCTCCCGGCGCTGGGCGGCCGCGCCCCCCACCCCGAAGTTGGGAGCCGCGTCCTGCAGGAGCGCCGCGGCCCGAGCAGACAATGCGGGAGGCAGGACGCGGGGGGAGGAGGGGCCGAGGGGCGGGGAGGGGGCTCCGCCGCGGCTCATTCATGCCGCCCGCCCGCGCGCGCCCCCTTCGCGTCCCCGCGGCCCCGCTCCCCTCCCCCGCCCCGGCCGCGCCGCAGCCGCAGGGGAGGAGCCCGCGCTCCCCGCCCGACCCCTCCTCACATCACCAAACTTCCCCCAACTAAGTTGCACTCTCACCGTGCGGCGCCCGGGGCTCCCCCGCGGACCGAGTCGGGGCAGCTCCGCACCTTCGCCGCGGAGAAAAAGGACGGGCGGCTGCTCCCCCGGGGGCGGCGGCTTGAGGGTGCAAAGGCGGCGGCAGGGAGCGAGAACGGCGATCTCCGCGGAGCTCCGGCTCTGCTGCTCCGGCTCCCGATGGCCCTGCACACAGCCCGCTCCGCCGGCGCATGCGCCACCGGCGCTCCGAGATGGGCGGCGCCCCGGGAAGGGCGGCAACGCCTACGAGTCCGCCCTTGATGAAGGGTGGAGCCAAGGGTTGTGAGCTGGGATTGCACAGCAGCGCTGTCCGTCACGCTCCGTGAGACCTATAGGAAGACGCCTGGGCGGTGCGCTCAGGTTGCTAAGGAAAGCTGAGGTTGCAAGCCACTGATGCGCGGCGGCAAAGTGATCGAAGTGGGGTGGCTGGGCGAGGCTGCTCGGGAAAATGCCCGTCCACCCTCTCCTCTCTGCCCTAACTCCGGAAACCGCCCTTCCTCTGTGTGCGGGTACTTACCTGAGTGGTGCCACTCCCCACACAGACTGAAATGATTTACTTCTCTATTTCCCTCCACTTAAAATCAGAAGGGGTTTAGTCTTCTCTGCGTCCAGTGCTAGGTATTCAACAAGTGTTTTACATGGATGGATGGATGCATGCATGCATGCATGCATGCATGCAAGGGGCCTATAGCCGCATCAGGATTGCGACAATGTATTACAGAACTTTTGGCTTCTCAATCACCACAAAATCATATAGTCTTTGAGTTGCGAAAGACCTCAGAAATCATCTGGTGGGCGTTTGAGAACCAAAACGTGGTCTCTTGGTACAGGAAGAAACTTCTTCGTTTTGATAGTTGTGTGTTTATTTTAATGCGGATGGGAGGTGGGCAGGGGAAATGCCTATCACGTCAAACCATTATTTCATTGACGTTATTTATTAGATCAAATAGAAAGTTGTAAAAAATGAGTCTACTTAAAGAAAAACATTAAAGAAAAGTGGAGGCACTTTATATGCAATTCAAGAATGTGCAAATTGATAGTTATTGAGGTATATACAGTGCTTGGGAGGGAGAGGGGTTATTGACTGGGAAGCAACAGGGTAGGATGCTGGAAGCGTTGTGTATTTTTATCTGAATGGTGGAAATTCACCCAGCTGTACACCTAAGATAAGTTCACTGTACACATTTTACACATGTATTTTTATGTCAATTTTTAAACATGGCAAAAAACATTCAAAGATTCAGATCACTGCCATTTGGGAAACCCTGATCAAGGCAAGCTCACTACCAGTGACTGAATTCCTGAGAGAGGGGGATTGTGAAAAGTCACTGTGTATACCAGGCACTTCCATTTTTAAGTGGCTGTAAACCTCAGAAATGATCCTAGCCTTGAGCTGAAATTTGCTTCTTTTAAGTGGACCTGATTCCCACACATATTTTTTGTTTACTAGAGAAAGGATCTAGTAAGATCTACTAGATCCTTCTACTAGATCCTTGATTCTGCCACAAAGGAACTCCTCAAAGAACCTCAGTCTTCTTTAAACATTTTTTTTTCTTTATTGATTTCAGAGAGAGAGAGGAAGGGAGAGGGAGAGATAGACAGAAACATCGATGAAAGAGAACATTGATTGGCCACCTCCTGCATGCCCCCCACTGGGGATCAGGCCCACAACCTGGGCATGTGCCCTGACTGGGAATTGAACCGGTGACCTCTTAGTGCATGGGTCAATGCTTAACCACTGAGCCACACCGGCCCGGCCTAGACTTCTTTAGAGCAAGAGAGTTAACCTAGCGAATTGCTAGGACCCAAACTTGTGATAATACTGTGGTCCTAAGAGTCTGGCTGGTCTGTTACAGAGGCAGCAGCAAATGTTACCTTGTCATCTTTCTAGTTGCTGTCAAACCCATTCCCTGCTTCCTGGCTCGTCAGAATGTACACCTTTCCAGTGAGGTGCAGAAAGGGTTGAGTTTCCAGCACTTTTCAAAGTTTACTGTGCCTGCAAATCACCTGGGAGATTTTGTTCAATGTAGATTCTGACTCAGTAGGTCTGGGGTGGAATCTGGGAGTCTGCATTTCTAACAACAAGCTCCCCGCGAGAGTGCTGCTGCTGGTCTGGGACCCCACCCTGAGGAGCAGCTAAGACCACTGAGCCCTCATCTTCTTTGGGAAGTCCTGTCTGCATGGCTGGTACTTTCTCAACATTCAGGCATCAGCTCTTAATGTCCCTTTTCAAGAAAGACATCCTCGGCCAGCCCATTCTCACCTAGTCTCTCTCATTCATATTTCTCAATTTTTTTTTTTCATAGCATTTATCCTAATCTGGAAGTATCTTATTTATTTGGTGTGTTTATTGACTGTCTTCCCCACTATAATGTAAGGTCCCTGAATTCTGTTTTGTTTAAAGGTTCTCTCTCTCTCTCTTTCTCTGCATCCATAATAGTGCCCCTAGGAACAGTAGGAACTCAATTAAGCTTTGCATGAATGAATTTGTACAGAAAGAGCTATGAGATGCTCTCAAACTGAGTGTCCCTGATACTAAAGATTTGTTCTTCTAAAGTATACCAAATATCTCTACCCAGTGTGCCCCGTTTCACCAGAAAGAGTTTTTGAGTTTAGTAAATTTCTCACTTTCAGTAAGTTTACAAGCCAGGAAAGATGTCAGGCCTTATCAAGCAGCAGTAAGATTTTGGCATCTCTAAACTCTCTCTCCAGTTGACTTACATCTCTCTAATTAGTTTACATGGGTTACAATACCCAAAAATCCAACAAGGATAAACCCCATTTTACAGAGAGTCCCTGGAAATGCCAAAAGAAAGAAAGAACAAAATCAATACAGTTGTAAGAACATACATTTCTCTTGAGACCCGTGGTTTCTAAACTGTCCACTTTCGTAAAGCGTTAGAACAAACTTGTCCCAAGGCTCCTTTTTCACAGCAGTGGACATTTTATTGCTTTTATAATACAAACAGTACCCTGATGTTGCTTTCAGGGAATTTCTACTTTTAGCCCCTTGACTGAGGTGAAGCCAAATCCACCAAGACCTCAGTTCCAATTCCATGGCTCACAACTGAGGCAATCAATTTCTCCTATCTACAGGCAACAATGATTAGTTCAGGGTTGGGCATATGACCCCAAACAGGCCAGTCAGGGGCAATAGGAGTACATTCTACTCTTTCTTTGAACTATCAAGGTAGTTGACTTTTTTTCAACTGGAACGTGGAAGGATATGCTTCTCAGTCATCTTGTTATCATGAGGAAAGAATCTCTTCGAATGGAGCCAGCCACAGTGGAGGGGTTGAGAGATGAAGAAAAACAATGTTTGGTGACATTGACTGAACTGCTGGATCCAGCAATACCTGAAGCTTGAACAACACGTAGACTTTTCAATCATGTAAGCCAGTAAGGCCAGAGTGAAAGTGTCTGTCACTTGCGTCCACAAGAGTTCTAATTGACACACAATCCATGAGCTGATGATTCCTGATCACTTCCCTGAGCAGCTTCTCAAGTCAATTAGCAAATAGCTATTGAGACTTGACTGTGTTCCAGCCCTTAGGGTTGGTCCTGGCATTAGAACAAAGAGCAAGGTGCCTGCCTTTAAGGAGCTCACAGTCAGGCGAGGGTAACTGTCAGGCAAACCAGCAAGACACCAGAAACGTAAGTGCCCTCACTGTGGGAAAGGTAGGGTGTCAAGGACACAGAGAGGAGGGCACATATTCAGGGGATGAAAGTTCAAGGGTGACATCTGAGAAGACATGGCAGATAAAGTAGGTCATGGAGGACAATCAACAGGGGAGCAGTATGGGAGACTTGGGTGTGTATGTACACAAGTAGCAGAGGACCTTCCCGGGAAAAGGAAGAGCAAATGCAAAGATATGGACTATATCAGAAACACAACACAAACAAGAAACTGGAGAGGAACAGGTAACAGGTGAAAGTGAAGGAAGGAAGCCAAAGCCAGGTTACACTGCCTTGCTAAGGAGTACAGTGTTCATTCTGAAAGGCCAAGAAGAACCTTCAAAAGATTTAAGCAGTATGTTGAGAACAGATTTTCATCTTAGATCACCCTAGCATCATGTACTTTGGTTGTATTTAAGTAGGGGATGAGGGGGAGGGTGGGAACAGAGGAATCTCTAAGAGGAACCTGGCTCCAGGTAGGAGGTTTTGCAGTCCAGAGCTAAGTTTCCACTTCTTGGGGGAAACTTTCTTCCTTCCTCAATGTCAAGCCCAATGCTGTCCAGTAGAAATATATGGTGAATCACGTATGTGATTTAAAATTTTCTAGTAACTACATTTAAAAAGAAAAAGAAAAAACACAAGTAAAATTAATTTTAAGGATATTTTCACCATATATATATCAAATATTGTCATTTTAACATATAATTCATATTAAATTTATTGAGATAGTTTACATTTTTTTTTTATCATACTAGTCTTCAAAATAATCCAGTGTGTATTTGATACTGACAGCACATCTCAATTCAGAATAGCCATATTTCAAATGCTCCAAAGCCACTTGTGGCTGGTGGCTACTGTGCAAAACAGCAGGGGTCCAGTTGATTGATTCTGATACAAAGTCTCCATCTGGGAGTTGGTTCCAAACCACAGCATGTGCCTAAGACCTTAATTCCCACACTATGCCTCTTTCACTTGCATTAATTCATTTATTTTTTTGCAACCCTGGGTTGGTGTTAGTTACCCCACTTTAAAAAGTAACTCATTAAGTAACTTGCTCCAAATCACATAGCTGCCTGATTGACACAATGTATCTTCCAAGGACTGAAAACTCAGGGGAAGTCACTAAATCCCATTTAGAATAGGCTGCCTAGGTCTTCCCTCATGGGTCTCTCTCACCTCCTCCCCTTCCCTTCTGCATTTAAAATTGTGAATCCACAGAGTAGGTGCTCAGTAAAGAGCTAGTTAAGCAACCAACCCCTTGTTCAGAATATATTCCTAGAATGCATTTCAGAAATTCTGCAGGCACAAACTAAATAATGTCGAAAGAAAGGGCTAGAATCACATGCTGGGTTACAGATAAATGCATAGCGAATGTCATTTATCATTATGATTATTACCAGCTTAGGCAGCATTAACATTTTTAGGGACTTTGATGTATATTCATTGCAAATAGTCCTCTAGGAAAGGTTATGCTGGTTTACATCCCTGCTGTTATGGCGTCAGAGTGCCTAACCTTCTGATTTAAGTTCTTCTTGTATTAGACAGAAAGACCAGAGCTTTAGAAGCAGCTGGGGCTGGGTTTGGATCCTGGATACTCAAATTCATTGTTCGCACAGTGATCACTCCCATCCAATAGCCATACGATGACAAACAGATAAAACATGTGCATAACCCTCATCACATTGCTTGGCACAATGCAAGTGTTCTGCCACTTTAACTCCCTCCTCCACTTAACCCTTTATAGACAATAAGACAAATAGAGTCTAGGAATAGATCTAAGTATGCAGAAAAAGTGCTATTAGAGAAATGCCAGAAAACATGGACCCTGCCACAAGTGTAATAATTGTAATAAAGAATTTCCAACAAAAAGTACATATTGTTGTGTATTAACTTCCCCAATAACTATGGCAGCCACCTTGCCTCCTGCTTTCAAGGGGTTCCCCAGCTTTTAATTAACATACGCCAGATGTACCACTCAGTGATAGAACAATTTATTTAATCTCTGAAACCCTCGCTCTTCTCCATGATGACCCTTTCCAGTAACAGGTTTGCTCAAAGGCTGCTTATGGGATCAAATTAAGCTCCTAAAGTCAGTCTATTTCCAATGGTAGAAGAATTAGGGGCTGCTGGGTTGATGGAAGGAAGGGAATCACAAAAGCCTCAGGACTCAAAAAATAAGTTATTGCCATATTTCTTATTAAGGGGTCAAGGGGATTTAATTTTAGGATGTAAGAGTCCAGGGATTTCCTCTCAATAGCTACAAAAAAAAAGAGTCACTTTTTGTAGTAACGTTATTTTGATTTTGTTAGGTTTGGTTTGGTGTTTACCTTAAGCGTAGCTTCCAGTGGAGAAGCTTCCAGAGAGATTTATGGGCTGGCTCAAGGGCCGCTCATTTCATCTGATTGCTTTTCTCTTTATGCCCAGCCTTTTCCAGCTTATTCAGCTGCTCTCATAATTATCCCCAATTATTTATAATAGTAGGTTTCTGAAGCTGGAGTTAGACAAACACCATGTTTTTTTGAGCCCTAAACACTATTTAATGGAAATGAACTTCAACAACTCATGTGAGCCCTAAACTCAGGTTTTCTTGGGCAGATTTTTAAAACACTTTGTTTTCATCTCTAATATAATATTTCTTCCCCAAATCATATGGAGTTTGCAATGTTAAAGAACAGAAGTCCTTATTTTCACACAACGGGTACAAATAACTACAGTTTCAGCACACCTTAAAATAGCTTTTCTTTCTTCTTTTTTTTTTTTAATGGAACAAACATAGTACTTGTAATTTGTGTGTGTGTGTTGGGTGGGGGGGGGGGAGTCTTACAATATATAAATGCCCAAATACCAAAGTACTTCAGGAAAGAGCTGGTCAATTAAAACATAATGGAGTCAGAATCTTGTTTTTTGCTACTTTTTATTATCCAATGTACAGTTTATGGGCAAACTTCACCATTTGTCACAATAAGGATCTTTAGAGCTGTGTTTATTTTCCCCCTAGAGGGTCTTATCAACACTCCTGCACTGCATTTATTAATACTGTCTCTTTACACTCCTTCAATTTAGAAAGGTTCCCTTATTTTATTATTTTTTTTTCTTTTGGTCTTCCGTGACACTGACTTAGTCTAGGTCAATTGTTTTGTAGTTTGTGGTCTGTCTGCTTGGTCCCTCACTGTTAGAATCAAGTTAATTTTTTATTTTTATTTTTTGCAAGAACACTACATAGGTGGTGTTATATTCTTTTGATCACATCACAGCACAAGGGCTCATTTGGCCCTTATTAACCTAGTTTCTTTTCAAGTGCTTTTCTTAAAACAGCAGTCTCTGGATCTATTCCTTAGAAAAGCATTTTCTGTTTAAGGGAACACAAGAAATGTGTTCTTTCTATTCTACATTCCTATCCTCGCTGTGTAGAGTATGTTCACATGTTAGGTCTCTGAGAAGTCCTGCATAAAACAAACTGCTCAGTTTTGTTTAATCCCATCTTTCTCAAACTTGTTTGATCATGAAACCAGTTTCTCTTTGAAAGCACAGAAGTATCTCGCTGAGGAACACTGAAGTCCTGTGGACAGAGCAGGCGGGAGGATGCTGGGAAGGCAACATCTGCAGACGCACATCCCAATCACCTTCCCTCCCAGATTCATCCTTTCTTCTATGTGCCATCCTTCAGTAAAGTTGCCACGTGGGCTGAAGCCTGTCAGTCACCTCTGACATGTCCCTCGGCCCTGACCCAAACATCCAGGCCGATGCCAAGTGCTTTTGGCTCTCTGGCTTCACATGGCAGAACATGTCCCCCGGCTGCTTCTTTCCTGCCCTGTTGATACACTTACCTCTCTCTGCACAGAATATCCTCCCATTGCACCTGCTCCTGGCTAATTCCGCAAGTCCTAGAAGCCAGCTCAAGGACGCCACTGTTATGAAGCTCCCGACTTGGGAGGAATCAGGTTAGTCTCCAACCTATAGAAAGAGAGTTCTGGCTCTCACTTTTATTTGAGAGCTGCTCTCACTGTCAAATATAGCTCGAAACCAGCAGTTCTCAACCTGTGGGTCGTGACCCCTCTGGGGGTCGAATGACCCTTTCACAGGGGTCACCTAAGACCATCAGAAAACACATATTTCCGATGGAGATTCAAAACAGTAGCAAAATTACAGTTATGAAGTAGCCACGAAAATAATTTTGTGGTTGGGGGTCACCACAACATGAGGAACTGTATCAAAGGGTCGTGGCACTAGGAAGGTTGAGAACCACTGCTCTAAACTAGACCTTTGGAACTTAGAAAACCTTGGAAGATACAGGCTAAAAGCTGTCCCTGCACCTCCTCTTCCCTCCACACATTCATGTCCCCTCACACCAAGCAAGTGCCTGGCAAATGCTGAAATCGCCTAACTGTATAAACTTATTCATCCACAACCAAGGGATCAAGGAATGTTTTTAAATTGTCACATCTGTGTCTTAATTTGTGAAACTTCATTGAAGTTTATGAAAGAACGGTTGAATTTGGTTTTCTTTTCCCATTCTGGCTTCAGTTTGATGGGTCTCTGTCACACTAGCTTGAGGAGGCCCTCTGCTAATGCACTTAGTTCTTGACCTTCAGACCCTAGTGGTTGTATAATTCCCAGCTGAGCTCTGACTGGAGCGCCACATGGGGAGGCCTTGGCCTCAGCATACATTTGGAACAAAAAGCTTGTGACACAACACACTCTTTAGCTGGGGTAATTTTAGCTGGTCTCTCAAAGTGGATATTAGGTCTATTTGGAAATCTGCTTCACTTCTCTTTGTTTTTCTCTCTCGATCTTCGTCTCTCTCTTTTCATTTTAAGTACAACACTACCTCCTGGTTTTCTACTTTAAGTATTCAGTGACAGAAAGACAGCAGCTGTGTAAAACACACTCTCTCTCTCTCTCTCTCTCTCTCTCTCTCTCTCTCTCTCTCACACACACACACACACACACACACACACAAAGAGACCGATTTTAAAAGTGAGCCCAGACCCGCCCCACTTGTGCACGCTTCCAAGTCAGAGAGGAGACTTCAAAATAACTTTTGTGTTGGGACCTTGGCTTGTCTGTGCTGACAGTTACACATTCCAATTTGTCACTTGTCTCTAACTTGCTTTCCCAAATGCTTCCATCGAGTTATGCTACTTATCACCTGCTTAGTATGTGACACTTTATCTGCCAAGGCAAATGTCATGTTAGAAGAGCCTTCTGGTGAATGAGGGCAACAGAGGATTGCAAAAGTTGGGGCTTTTTCTCGTAATCCACTTTCCAAGTCTGCTTTCCAGATCTTGCCTGTTGCTGGGGTTAGTGGGATTTTTATTATATGTGGGTGTGTTGTATTTAGGTTAGAGAGAGCCTCAGATAAACGGATCCTGTTTGGTAGAATAAACTGCCCTTGAAACTCCAAAACCCTGACAGTAAATTTGATCAAAAGAAGTGTCAGTGATTAAAAACAAATGTTCACAAATGTTGCGGAGCTACCAAAAAATGAGGTCATCAGAGTTTCAGGGCACTCCTATAGACTTTTCACGTCGTAATATCTTTTTAATGAAATGAACTACATGCTTTTGAAAGTGAGAAGCTGACAGCTTCGGTGAGGGCCAGAAATAGAAGACGCGCGCTGGGGTGCCGTAACCGCGAGACTTTACAGTCCTGAGCTGCTCCTGCTAATAAATTTCAGGGCTGGGTTACAGCCCTCATGCTCTCTCATGCCTCAGAGGCCTCTGAGGATCTGTTTGCCAGAGTGAAAATCATTGTCTCTAGATTAGGTAAAAATCTCAAAGCTGCAGTCCACCTTATGAGAACCATGGGTTTGGCTCTGTGGGTTAAGAGAGCCGAACGGTTGAATTGTAGTGTCCACATTTCTATTCAGGTCCAATCTCCCCCACCCCCAACACCACCACCACCAAACAAAACCTAATCCCACCCAGCGTGAAGTCTTTGACAATTTTAACTTTTAAAGATGTGACTTTCTCTTTTCCTTGGGAGTGGAGGTAGGGGTTAGGTAGTGTCATGAGTTCATCAAAACAAGTCCCTCCGTGGACATAAATTTTCATGGCAATTTAAAATAGCAAATCTGATCATGTTACCCTCCTACTTAGACTGCTCCAAAGAGTCCATACATTTCACGTCAAAGCCCAAATTGCATAGCTTAGCTCCCCCTGAGCTCCCAGCACCTCTCCAGCCTCTGCTCTAGTTCCCGCCCCCACCCCCAACAATCCCTCTGGTCCTGTGGGTCAGAACCAAAGGTGACTTTACACTCTGTTCTGTCCACGGGTAGAGCCGATCTCCACCTTCCTTCTCCATCTGGTCCACTCCTGCTTACCTTTCAGGCTCTCAGTGCCCCCACTTCCCATCATGCCTTACTTCGCAGTGCACACACCTCTCGAGGACTTGCTGAGCATCCCAGTTAGATACTCTTCCTAGAAAATACACAGCACTGTTTTTTCCCTTATAGATCTTACAGCAATAGTCCTAGTTATCTGTTTCCCTCTCTAAACGGAGAGGGAAACAGCTCATTTATATATTTCTCAGCTCCTGGTTCAGTTCCTAACACAGAAAACATACTTATGCTTTAAAAAAAAATTTTTTTTTCTTTATTGATTTTAGAGAGAGAGGAAGGGAGAGGGAGAGAGAGAGAGAAACATCGATGAGAGAGAACATCGATTGGCCGCCTCCTGCTTGCCCCCCACTGAAGATCAGGCCCACAACCTGGGCATGTGCCCTGACCAGGAATCGAACCAGCGATCTCTTGGTGCATGGGTCGATCTCAACCACTGAGCCACACCGGCCGGGCGTTTATACTTTTTATTGCAAAAAAGAATAATGGAATCATCCATTCTGTTTCTGGAACGACAAGTCCTATGTCAGGAAGAAGAGGAAGTGCTAGGACCCTCAAAAGAACTTGGTAATAGAGAAAGAAGTATGGGTCAGTCCAGGAGATTGGGTGACCCACATGTCATTAACTGTGAGCCAGACACTGTCCTGAAAACTTTAACATATATTTTCTCATTTAATGTTCTCAACACCCTTCCAGTAGAAGTTTGATTTCTCCATTGTTGCAGATGAACAAGCTGCTTAGAGCCCACGCATCCAGGAAGGGGCAGGGTTGGGATTCATTTACAGATCGTCATGATTCTGCAAGCTCTTCTCTGTCCACAGAGCGTGGATACACAGCAAACTCTTCTTTCTCTAGGAGAGTCTGGGTAAGGAGAACATTTCCTAGTCTCTGGCTTTTGAAAGAAAGAAGCCCAGCCCTGGCCGGTTTGGCTTAGCGGTTAGAGCGTCGGCCTGCGGTCCAGAGAGACCCGGGTTCGGTTCCCGCTAAGGGCACGTATCTCGGTTGCAGTTTGTCCCTGGCCCTGGTTGGGTCGTGCAGGAGGCAGCCACTCGGTGTGTCCCTTTCACATCGATGCTTCTCTCTCTCTCTTCCTCTCTCTCCCTCCCACTCTACCTGAACAAAAAATGAAAAATGTCCTCGGGTGAGGATAAGAAAGAAAGAAAGAAAGAAAGAAAGAAAGAAAGAAAGAAGCCCATATTATCGAGACCTACAGGAGACTAGGTCTGTCTGAAGTACAAGGCCATCCTGACACCCTCTGACTCACCCCCATGATTTTACTCACAAAGTTCAGACTCAGAGAGAGCAGTGGACATGGAGGTGATGGGGAGTTCCTGGACCAAGAACAAACTTGTGACAAACCTTTTTCATTGAGCTTCAGTCTTTATAAACCAATGTCGTTGTTTTTAGTATAGCATGCTGTCATTGCACTGCCATTTGATTTTTGGCTCGTTCACATGACAGATATTATATAATAATAGGAATAAACCTATGCTTCCATTTTGGATGAATCATACCCACTTTTATGGAGGGCCGGGGTACAGTGAAGAACACAGTTAAGTAGGCACACTTTTACCTGTGTGACTGCAGGACTGTCTTCTGCCATAATGGCACCAATAATGTTTAGTCAATAACCACAGTTCCAGTGACCTGCCCAGCTCATCTCTCTCAGGCCCAGGAGAATTGTCCTTTCTCTCCAGGGCAGTCCATGCCAGTCCTCTGGGGTTTGTGAAACCAGCTGTATCTTGGCAAGTCCTGGCCTGGGATTAACTTGGCCCAAGGTTATTCAGACACTTCTCTGACTCACAACTTTGGGGCCAGCTCTGAGCACCCAGCCCCAGCCCTGCCCTCTTTTGCTTTTTCTCTGTGCTGATTCACATTGGGTTGGGATTTTATTGTCCGTGGTCATGACTGTGCGTGGGTGGAACTTGGATTTTAAAGATGACGGGCGGCCAAGTCTCGGGCTCTGCCAGCTTTGTTATTTACTGTGTCATTTTTCTTCATTGAAAAGAGGGAGGAAGAAAAATATGGAGGATAGGAGGCAGGAAGAAAAGAAGAAAAAAGAGAAGGAAAGAAGCCTTGGAAAGGCTGGTCCTAGATTTCGTTCACAGGAGAGGAAGCCAGGATAGCAAAAAGGCATAGATCCTAATGTCAGTATATCTGAATAAGTACATGATGGTAGGCAAGTTATTGAACCTCTTTGAACCCCTGGCTCCTCGTCTGTGAATAAGCAATAATATTCACCTTGTAGGGTTGTCATGACGATGAAGACTATTCTATATTAAGTGGCTAGCACATTAGAAAGCATTTCATAGATGACAAATATACTTGTTATAGCTATTTGTATTAAGAGGCCCTTGGAAGCAGTGAGAATGTAGATTTACAGAGTAGACTGCAAGCTCAAATTTCATTCCTCTGAGATTGTGGCAGTTTGTCGTATGCTCCCTGTGGGACCTGGGTGTGTCTAATGTCATGATGGTTGGGTCTGAGGGACTGACTCAAGCAGTGAGAATACCTAAAGCCGTCAGTATAGGAGAGAATCGGGCAACAGATGGAGGGGAAGTAGTCTGTCTGGCTCAGTGGTCAGCAGCTCCCCCACTTACTATTGCAATAATCTTGGTCAAGGAGCTTAAACCACTCTGACGTGGTTCTTTTATCTATATTTATCTCTTTGGGTTGTCTTGAGGATTAGAGGAGACCATACATTGAAAGTGCCTAGAGCAAAGAAAGTGCTTAGTAAAAATTATCTTAGATGTTACAGAGAGACGAGTTGAAATTTATACAGTTCAAGTGAAATATGTTGCTCCAATAGACTTTGGAGCAACACCGCCTGGTTCCAAGATGAGTTCCACTACTGTCTACCTCATTTCTCATCTGTAAAATGGGTATAACCATAGCTTCCTAATCTGTGCTTATCATATCCATTTGTTACAAAGGATAAATGAGTTAATATATATAAATCACTTAGAATATTACTTGGTATATGGCCAAATACTAAGTAAGTACGTGTTAAACAAATAAATAGAGGGGTCAGTAATGAGACAAGAACAGAAAACAAAGCCAGAATGGGAGAAAACAAAATTGGTTGACCCTGGACCAGAGTGGGGCATAAAGAGCAAAAGAAGTAATGAGGTAAGAACTTCCAAGACAATTGCCTTAAGTAGAGATGAAATTTTCATGTTCAAGTCACTTTTTCCCCCCAATGCATGGCCTTTATTGCATCTTCAAAATATGACAAAAAAGTCTGAGGAATCATCTGGCATCTTGCTATTTCTATAACTGAACAACTTA
This sequence comes from Tadarida brasiliensis, assembly GCA_030848825.1. NCBI lineage: Eukaryota > Metazoa > Chordata > Mammalia > Chiroptera > Molossidae > Tadarida > Tadarida brasiliensis. The sequence goes on along the minus strand of CM061279.1, from coordinate 8,952,937 downwards.
GATTTTATTCATCAGCCTGCTGAACTGCTCCTTTTTCAAAAACATAGATAACATGCAAAAATTTCCTGATTATCCTGGTGTTTAACTGTTGTGGCTTGCTGAATCAAAGCACGTGAGTGAACTTGATATACGTTCAGTGTTGTTCCCTTCAGAAAGTAACTTTCCTTTCTGGGCTTGAGATACTGCACAAGCCACACCTGACCTTGCCCGAACCCTGGAGATGTATTTTTCACCCCAGAAATTTCTGATTTCAACAAGGGAACCATTTCCTAAGTCACAATGTGGATGGGGAAGTGAGCACACACAGACCACAGGAAGCCCAGTGTAACACCCTGGGTCATGTTCTGTACAGGACTGCAAAAGTACACACGGTACCCATTTTCTTTCTATTTCCCCACCATTTGTCAACCCGGAGCCTCTTCCTTTGCTTTTCAAGGAGACTGAGTTCTACAGCGATATGATTCAAGTCCCCCTGCAGGGTGCCGCTGGGGCCCCTCACAGTAACTGTGTGTCCCTTTAGAGTGGTGTCCACATTTGCTGGAATGCCAACCGTCTGCTGAGAATGGTCTGCATCCTTGCAGTGTTTACAGCAAAAAAGCCACTTTTTTTTTTTTTAATTGGCATCAGTCAGTGAAGTGTGAGGGTGTGTCAGCCTGGGTTAAAGACTTGAGGGGAGAAGGGGTCCAGCCGGTGTGGCTCAGTGGTTGAGTATTGACCCATGCACCAAGAGGTTGCCAGTTCGATTCCTGGTCAGAGCACATGCCCAGGTTGTGGGACCGATCCCCAGTGGGGGGCATGCAGGAGGTGGCCAATTGATGTTCTCTCTCATCCATGTTTCTATCTCTCTCTCCCTCTCACTTCCTCTCTCTCTAAAAAAATCAATAAAGGAAAAAAAAAAATTTAAGACTTGGGGGGAATCTGGGTGGACACAGTCCTTCCCACTAGCCATGGACTGCAGGAGGACGGCATAGCATCACTGTAACAGCAGGTCCTGCCACCTTAGCTCCCCAGACCTGCTACCTGACAAAAGTGACTCTAAACCTTTTTGGGGAGTGGTGGGGTGGGATGGGGGGAGAAAGGGCTTGCTCAGGGAAAGCCTGCTCCTCAAGGAAGGGCCAGGACCATTTCCAAGGCCAATTGATGAGTTGATAGGAAACTGCGGCCACTTCTGCTGTCTGACTTTGTTGCACAAGCAGGACGTAAAATATTCAAATTCCAGTGATGGAGAGCCAACTGTGCAAATTCCTGACAGGCAAATTGAGGCCCATTATCTGTAATTACAGTTGCCTGAATTCCAAACCAGAGGGACCCTGTTTTCTAGCCGTCAATAACTGCAGCTGCTGCTCTGGGGCCAAATGCATCGAGGGAAAGTTCCAAGAATGGCGATGAGCAGCCCTCACAGGGTATTCCTGGCAGCCGCTGTCAAGAAACTCCAAGCTCCTCTTACAACCTTCAAATGGCTCCGGTAGCTCTCAGGATCAACGCTTTAGTTAGGCTTGTCAGCACCTGGTCCATCTCTGTCCTGAACTTCTTCTCCCCTTCTTCACTTAAGCCACTCCGAATGACTTATTTCTCATGAATGACCTGGGAAGATTTCAGTGTATCTGGACTCCCTTCTGGTACAAATATTCATTCACTCATTGAACCAATATTCACTGAGCTCCTACCAGGTGCCAGGCTCTGTGTAGGCAATGGGGATACAGTAATGAATAAAACAGGCCAAAAACCCCTGCCCTGCCTGGCCGGTGTGGCTCAGTGGTTGAGCGTCGACCCATGCACCAAGAGGTCGCCGGTTCGATTCCCGGTCAGGACACATGCCCAGGTTGTGCAGGAGGCGGACAATCGATGCTTTCTCTCATCGATGTTTTTCTCTCTCTCTCTCCTTCTGTCTTCCTCTCTCTCTCTAAAATCAATACAGAAAAAATATTTTTAAAAAACCCTGCCCATATGAATTACTTTTCAGGTATGGAAGACAGATAATGAACAAAACAAAGAAACAAAATAACTAGTGTACTACATTGTGACAAGAGAAAAATAGAGCAGGGGAGAGGGACAAGGCTTACTGGGTTGGAGGAAATCACAGTTGAAAGGACATTGCTCAGGAAAGACCTTACAGAGGAGACATTTAAGCAAAGGCATGAGAAATGTTAAGTTTTATCAGGCTGTTATTAACTCTGAGGCAGGCCCCAAAGGCTCAAGGGATGTTTTCTCTTGCAAGCGATACAACAATAGACTCAAATGGACTTAAGCAAAAAGTGGGAACTTATTATATTGAAAAGTGCAGGGCAGACTGGATTTAGGGGTCAAACAATGTCATTAGGATACAAGCTTCCCCACTTTATATCAGTCTTACTCCATTTGGGCTGCTGTATCAAAAATAGCATAGCCCTGGCCGGTTTGGCTCAGCAGTTTAGAGCATCGGCCTGCAGTACCGAGAGGCCCGGGTTCAGTTCCCGCTAGGGGCAAGTACCTCGGTTGCAGTTTGTCCCGGGCCCTGGTTGGGTCGTGCGGGAGGCAGCCACTCAATGTGTCCCTTTCACGTCGATGTTTCTCTCTCTCTTCCTCTCTCTCCCTCCCACTCTATCTGAACAAAAAATGGAAAAATGTCCTCGGGTGAGGATAAAAAAAAAAATAGCATAGACATGGTGGCTTAAATATTTCTCTAAGTTTGGGAGGCTGGAAGTCCAAGATCAGGGTGCTGGCAGATTCAGTGTCTGATGGCGGCTGGTCTCGTGTTTTATAGCTGGCTGTCTTCTCGCTGTCTCCTTACATGGCAGGAGTAGTGAGCGAACTCTCTGGGGTGTCTTTTCTTTTATTTATTTATTTTAAAGTTTTTTAATTTATTGATTTGAGGGAGAAAGAAATATCAATTTGTTGTTCCATTTGTTTATGCATTCATTGATTGATTCTTGTGTGTGCCCTGACTGGGGATTGAACCCACAAACTTGACGTATCAGGATGATGGTCTAGCCAACGGAGCTACCCAGCCAGGGCTCTGGGGTTTCCTTTATAAAGGCACTAAATTCCATTGATGAGGGATCCACCCTTATGACCTAATAATCTCCCAAACGCCCTCCCTACTATCACATCAGGGTTAGATATCAACATATGAATTTGGGGGACATAAATATTCAGTCCATAGCAGTCTCTCTGTTTTCCTCTTTGGTGAGTTTATTTCGTAGCTTCACACAGAGTTAAAAAGGCTGCTGGCACCTCCAGGCCAACCTCCTGCCAGGCTCAAACACAGAAGGCAAGACAGTGCCCCTCTACCTACAGTCCAAGCAAAGTCTCATTGCATCTCATTGGGTTGCAAGCTCATCTGGACACATTACTGTGATCAGGACGGGAACACATGGCTCTGATTGGCTGTGTCTGGTTACCTACCTACGCTGGGAGTCAGAAGGAGAGTCAACCTATCAGCAGCAGGGGAGGGTGGGGCTCAAAGGAAATTAGGGGTGTTGCCGGAAGGAAACGAAAGACTGCAGAGTGGAGAAAGCAATGAGTTTCCACTACCTCCTTGCTCTAAAAGCAATTCTTTTATCCATTGTGTGCAACATTGATTCGATGTGCTCCATGCCCTAAGGATGGTTAAGCATAGATTTATCCTTAAGAGATGGTCTACAGAGAGTTTGAGCTTGTTCAGTGGGATTGGTGGTTGGTAGGGTCTCTTGTCACCACGCAGATTGTGTGAGCAGCATATTCATGGCGATCAGCCCCTAGAGGATGGCTGGATGTGTGGTTTGGGCCTGTGACCTCCTGTGCTTCCTCTGTAGGCTCCAGTGAGCAACACCCTAAGTGCCGGACATCACCAATGTCAACAGTTCATGGCTTTTAGAGTCTTGATCCAGTCATACCAACATGTTACCCACTGGGCCTGACAACATGCTACGGCCACAGTCCTAAATTCTAAAAATAGTCTATTTTAGTAGAATGTCACTATTTTTCTAGGAAGTTCCATGCTTGTGCTTTGGTGTTAATTAGAAGGTCCTGGGGCTGAATCCTGACCCCACCACTGACTGACTTGCTGTGCAACTCCAAGCAAGTCATGTGACTTCCTGAGCCTTGGTTTTCTCATTTGCATAATGAGGTCATTAAGAAGTGTAAATAGAGAGGCCTGGAGCCGCTGGGCCCACAGAGCCTGTTAGCTGTGGAGGGCACTGTGGAGGGCGTAGGAGCATTCTCTACCCGGAGCTGGCCTGGCTCTGGCAACCTTGGGGTGAGGAGCCTTCCTAGTGAATTCCACTTCAGCCCTCCTGGTGTGGCCACGCGTCGGGTTGCTCCACTGTGCTCCATCACCTTCTCCACACTTGCACCCTGAAGAATGCAACGTCTTGATTAACTCACTTGAGGAATGTCACAAAAATCACAGCATTCTGAAATGTTTTGGTCATTGCAATGATCTTGATCGGGAGATGAGAAAATGCTTGAAGGATGAGTACATGGAAGAGAGGACCAAGAGCAGGGAGCATGACAATGCGATGCGAAAGAGACTCCATGATCCTCCAGAGAAATCTGACACCTAAATTATATTTTCACTGGATGCCTTGGCTGAGAGAAGACCCAAAGACTCTTGGTTGATAACTGAAAGAATCCTACCTCATTTGGTCTCCGGAATCTTTCGAATAGCAAGTGACCCATGAGAAACTGAGCCATGGAGAAATGCAGAAACCCTGGATTCAGAATATTTGTTGGGCAGAGTCTTTAGTATTCTGATTCCTTTACCAACACACCTGACTTCTGATATGTTTCTTTCCTTTGCCTACAACCAGTTAACATTCGAGTAACCCGTCTCCCTCAATAAAATGAATGACTTAAAAAAAAAAAGTAAATAAATGACCTTGTAGAAGGAAGCTAGCGTAATACAGCCAGGCATAGAGTGTGGGCTCAGAAAACTTTGTTCATTTTTCTCTTCCCTGATCCCTTTTCCCGTGAGTTTACTATAAATTTCCCTTGGAGAACATATTATACAGCTTGCAGATAAACCTGTTATATACAAAGAAAAGAAATGAAAGGGATGGAAAGTGCACCCTGGGCCGGAAGTGGGGGCTGTGCAGTTGAGTGGGAAATGAGCCTTTGGAATTAGGCTGGGTTTTGAACCCAGAAGGCCTTGGGAAAATCACTTACCATCCCAGTCATTTTTCTCATCTCCACAATGAGAAAAACATTTACTGCTATTTCTGGTTGTTGTGAGGATTGATTGAAATAATGTATGTAAGGAAGCTGGCCCAGAGGTCTTCAGTGAGTCTTCGTTCTATTTTCAAAAGTAATTAATGCCTGAGTGATATTTGATTGATAATCAAGAAACTCACATGAAAATTCCCAGAGAGGATGATCTAGTTTTTGCAAGACTGCAAAATCCAGGCCTCTGCCTTATTCTCCTTCCTTTTCGCCTGCGCATGTTTTTCCTTGTGTCGGGGGCTGGGCGGAGGAAGTGGAAGTCCGTCAGCAAAGGTGTACCGACAGGCTGTGTGTGAAGAGAATGTTCTGTGCTATGGGTGGGAAGCCAAATAAGTAAAAGATATGATCCTGTCCTTGAGAAGCTTCTGACCTAACTAAGGGGAATAAAACATGCAACACAGGCCATTTAAAACCCTTGTGAACAAAATAATAGCCCACTTGCTACATGCCAAGGTAGACCGTGAAGGCGTGACCAGAGTTGGGTGTGAAGTCAGGAAGGTTCTTAAGGGCAGAGATTAGCAAGGAGCAGAGGCCCGAAAGTGGGAAGAAAGATCTCCTGGCTGTGGGATGGAGGCCTCCCTGACGTCTGCACACCAGGAAGGCAATGTGTGGAGGAGGTGAGATAAGTCAAGACACTCTTGGGCAATTGAATGAGGTCAACCGCAAGTCGGTGTTATTACCTGTTACTACTGGCACTTGGACCAAAAAAAAATTCGAACTCTCTCCCCAGACTGACGGGTTGAAAGAAGAGTTGAAACTTCCACAGACGGTTTCATAGTTGTATCTAAGTGTGAACTGTATGGCAGGTCTTATACAGTGGCAAGGTTACCTTTCTCTGGGCAGGGCTGCACTGAACAAGAACTGGAACTCCCTCAGGTGCTCATGTCAGCACAGAACAAGTCACGGTGCCCCTCTTCCTGGAGCTTACCTAGTGGATCTGTCACCTCCATAGCCGAGGACAGAGGAGCTGAAGGTGGGACTCTTGCCTCTGGACACTGGTCTGCAGTTTCAATCTCCCCCTGCCTTAGCTCCTGGACAGAACCTGCATCGGCTACTCTCCACAATTGGGTGGAGTCACAGCACGGCAGTTCTGGGCATGGCTCTGTCTCTTACGTGCTGGGTGGACTTTAGCTAGCTAAATATAAAGATGGTGCTAATGATGGTAATTCACTCCTATGACGGCTGGGAAGTAATTAATTTAAAAGGCACACACGTGTCTAGCACACAGTGACCACTTATGAAATAGTAACTTCTTGTTATTGTAAACTAGTGTGGAGTTTCGTGATGGTGGGATACGGTTTTTCTCTACAAAGGGTAAATTTATGTGGCCCGGAATGGACTGGAGCTTAGGTTAAATCCAGATGTGATTCTAACATAGTGGAATGCAGAATCGTCTGCCTTTCATTTTATGGTGATTTCCATGTTTGAAACGTCCTTCAGTAGGAAGTTTAATAGAAAGACTCCATGAAACAGAGTCCCGTGAGTATGCTAACTTGATTTTTTATTTTTTGAATATTCAAAGTGCAGTTACTTTTTCAAGGCATTGCTTAGAAATGGACCTTATGTATATGTGTTACACATAAAGCAATATATACATATAATTTATAAACTACACCTTGTTTGTTAATCTTCAATATGAAGGACCAGGTGCCACAGGAGACAGGAAGACTAGACTCAACAATGGCTTTACCACTTGCTAAATATGTGATCTAGAGAAAGTTATCTCCTGCCTCTGCTTCTTCCATTGCAAATTGTGGATAACTTATTTAACTCAGAGGGCTGTTATGAGGATTAAATGGGATAGCAAATGGAATGTTCCTGGCACATAGCAGTATTTAATTTTTTTTTCTTTTCTTCAGATGTTAAATAGAAGTTAAACTGGGCTCTAGAGCATTGTCAACAAAGTCTTGGCATCTTACCCAGCTCCTTTTCGCTCTAGGACAGTTAGGAGGAAATTATAGATAAGAGAAAGCTTGCTTGGGGAAGACTTAGTGAGAGAGAGAACTGGATGGGTGAACATATTTGATTCTTGATGCAACCTTAATTAATGTAATGACAACCGGAACCTTCTTCAGACAGATGATGATGTCATGCAGCCTATCGTGGTAGGAGATTTCAAAATGAATTGCCTTGGCCGTAGAACCAGGCTGTTTGGATAGCAGATTGCATTTATGACCTAGATCCACCCTCTCTCTGGACCACAGCTAACAAATGAAGCATCTGGGTTTCAAGGCTGTGGTCTGGGAGGCTGCGAGGGTGGAGTTCCATAGCTCTGGGCTGGGAGTGAAGACTTCTTAGTTCTGGTCCCACTCACTGCTTGCCCACGGACATGTCACTTCATTTCTGGATCTCAGCTTCCGTGGGTTCTAACTGATGTTCTCTAAATTCCTTTTAAGTTCTAGTATTTCATAATTTCATGAATGTGTAACTTGGTTCCTGGCTGAAGAATATGGTCTTAATGGGCTAAAGAAATGTGAAAATAATACTGCCTCATTCGTTATGAAATGTCTCTGGCTTTCTAAAAAGGTCAGGGAAGAGTTCAGCTAGCTTAATGATGAGGATGAGGAAATATGTCACTAAATCCAGGACGCCGAGTCTGGTCTTTAATGACTTGGAGGTGGTACCTTCTGCTGCCTCTAATGCCCCCACCCTTACAGTTTGACTCCTGGCTGGGAAGGTTCTTCTCACCCTCTGGCCAAGGTTGTTCTTTTGTATTCTGAGCTGGTTCTCAAGTCCAAGCCATGTAATAGAGGCTTCCCTCTGCTCTCAGACCCCTAGCTGGGGCTGGACTTCCTTCCATGGTGATAGATGTGTCAGAGAAAGTCAAGCCTTGGGGACAACATGAGCTCTCCTATGTGCTTCCCAAGCAGGTCCCCTGGGGCTGTTCTCTCTGGAATCAAGTTCAGTTACTTGGGGAAAAAAAAAAATCTCAAAACAGAGAGTCTCTAAATTCCATGAGGATTGTCTGTTCCCAGGTGAAGTATTTTGTTTGGTTGTGTTTATAAACCTGATAGGCCTCTTCTGAGATAAGCCACCCACTGAGTGACGAGAACTGACATCCAGAATATAGCTGGGCATTTTCTAGGACAGGCAAATATAACCGACCACTTTTACATTTTTAAAGTGCTTGCCCATTGATGAAGAAACCCTTTTACAGTCTTTGTATTACCTAGCTGCTGTGATTTTCAAACGGTGTTCTGCCAGAATTTTTAAAACATGCAATACCTGACTTCTTAGAGGCACTGATGCCTTTCCCTTAGATTGTCAAATAAAAAAAAATAAAAAAATGACAACAGCCAACATAACAATAGACGTCTGGTGTGAAATAATAAAAATTAAATTTTTTTGTCAGGTTGGCAAAAATATGTATTTTGGGGAGTGCTGCAGAATTTTAGTAATTAGTTTATGTGTTCCATGAGATGAAAAGGGTTTTAAGTCACTGCTTACTGGCAACCCAATATCACCACCGTGTAGGTATTATTAAACCCACTTCACAGATGAGGAAAGGGAAGTTTAGGAAGACTTGGGTTTGTTCAAGGTCACCTAACGAATAAGGAGTGAATCTGGACACCTAAATCCAAATCTTCTAATCCTGAGTTCAGTATTTTTACCATGCATACAGCTGAACCAGGAAGCTGATTCTCATCTACATCCCCGCTTAAGCAGGAAGAATTCTGTGAACATTTCTCAGTCACTGATCTCATGACTCATTGGCCCCACTTGTTTGTCAATATCATTTTTTATCGTGGCTTGGTCATTTTCCTGACACCGATATCTCATGCAGAACAAAATGAAGTAGATAATGGGGGCTGCTCAGAAGAAGTGTATATTCCAGAAAAATAATTCAAGTGAAAGAACAATGTTCCGTGGGTGTTTTTGTTTAATAAAGAATAAAAGGTAGGAGACTCAAAAAAACCTTCTGTCATATGTTAACTAAGCATCTATTATGTGTCAAGCTCTCAACTAGCAACTGGGGATACACTGATGAATAAGACTTACTCCTCACCATCAAGTAACCAATAGTTCCGTAGGGGAGACAGAAATGTCAACAAGTCATTGCAATAGGATGTGATAAGGGGTTCCAGGAGAGGCATATATGTAAAGTTCTGTGGTTACACTGACTCAGAGAGGCTTGACAGAGAAGGTAATATTTTACCCAAATTGTAAAGGATTAATATAATCTTGCCAAATAAATAAGGGGGAAATGATCATTTCAGAAAATCATCATCATCATCAGTCGTACCCCATTACCATATAATTACTTCCTGTACGCCAGACACTGCTCTAAATATTCTGTAGACATGAACTCATCTGATCCAATAAACCACAAGGAGGTTTTGTAATGACCCCCATTTTTCAGAGGAGGAAAATGGACAGAGAGATTAAATGACTTAGCCAGAGTCACCCAGCTGGTAAGTGGCAGAGTCAGGATTTGAACCTGGGTCATCCAGCTCCAAAGACATGATTATACTACATTGGAAGGAACAGCTGGTGTGAAGATTAGAAAGTGTGCATGGGTGTTTGGAGCACAGCACACACATTGTTCTGCCTTTGTTGCTCTTCCACTGACTTCCATGCCCCTTCTCCCATTTTCTCATCATATTCTTCATGGAGTATCATTTTAAATTTATACCTTGAGTTTGTTTTTTTTTAATCCTCACCCAAGGATATTTTTCCATTTATCTTCAGGTAGAATGCTAGGGCGGGAGAGAGAGAGAGAGAGAGGGAGAGAAACATCGATGTGAGAGAGACACATCGATTGCTTGCCTCCCACATGACCCCGACCAGGGCCGGGGACCGAATCACAACGGAGGCACATGCCCTTGACTGGAATAGAACCCGTGACTCTTTGGTCCATGGGCTGGCGTTCTAACCACTGCACCAACCCTGCCAGGGCTAGTTCTTGCTTTCTTTTAGATTTAGGCCTGGAGATTTAAAAAAATTTTTATTTCATTAGTTCTTTGATGCTTTTATGAAGATGGGAAGAAAAACTATCCAGTGTGCTTAGTTATTTTCAGTAGAAGGGTTAGTCCAAATTACTAGCCCTTCAGCTACAGGAAACTCAACATTCTAAGACTCCTCCGACTTTCACAGCAGCCCTGTGATGTAGACCCAACTGACCCGATTTTTCCAATGAGGCAAATGTGATTCAGGGAGTTTAAGTAACTTGTAAAAGGTCACACAGCTACCAGATGATGGGGCCAGGATTCCAATCCAAGTTTGTCTCAATGCAGCCCCTACCTTTCTCCCTGCACATTCTCAGGTTCACTACTCTGTCTGACCTCGTTTAAGTGTCTTTATTTACGTGAAGATGATAAAAGAATCTACATTAAAGAACTGTGCAGATGGAATGAGGGAAAACATGGAAAGATTTATAAGCATGCCTTGCACATAGAAAGAACTTAGATGTTTGTAGTTATCATGGTTATAGTTTTCAAGGAAAATCAGTCTTGTTTAGAAGCTAGACGTTTATGACATTTAGAGTAGAATACTTGCCAATCTCTCTCTCTCTCTCTCTCTCTCTCTGTCTCCCCCCCTCCCTCGTTCATGCATTCACCATTTATGGGCCACCTCTAGTGTATAAGGACTCCTACACAGGCTACACTTAGGTCTTCCCAAGCTTTGGGCCAAGGCCACGGGTGTCTCCCTGCTCTGGGAATCCTATTTTCCAAAGCAAGGAGTTACTTCCTTTCTGGTGTCCAGGATAAGAGAGGAGGCCTGTCTGAGTAAATGTTTTGTAGTGACAGTATTTGTTGATCTCCTTTCCTATTTTCTTCTCCTGTTTCTTTCAGCTTCCAGATACACAGTGGACACATTCTAAAACAGGGGTTTTTGCCACAGGCCTTCTCCCCTCTCAGATTACAGGAATCCTAAAGCATTAGTTAATTGGCTCTTTTTTTGCAAGCTTTAGCAACCTCTCCAGAGACTACCAGGCCCTCTCTGAGAGAATAAAGGCAGAACCCACAGAGGCAGAGTCATTCATGATGGGAACCGTTGAGTAGCCACAAAGACCCATCAAGCACTTGCCATGAGCAAGGTGCTTTATGTTGGCATGGTAGAGGATGACGGTAACCAGGACACGCTTCTGTGACAAAGTAAAGAGCACTCTAGACCATAAATCGTAGTTTTATTCATTGAACAATAGAAGATTGTTATAAGGCAGTATTTAGATGCAAGGTGAATTGAACAACCACTTGATCTGAGTGCAGGGGATTCTGAAGGGAAAGAGGGAAGTGGTGTGTGTGTGTGTGTGTGTGTGTGTGTGTGTTTTGTTACTGGTATTAGAGTCCCACTTAGGAAGCAACTTGAGTAGGAACACGGTCCATGAGATGGGGAGCGGGACAATGGTAGTCACAGGGTCCAGGAGAAATGAGGGAGGGATGGAGGAATATATCCAATGAAGAGTACACAGATTCTCTTGGAGGAGCCAAGGTCTGAGCAGGTATTAAATCTGAAGGGTGGCTCAAGGCAACACACATGAAATCAAGCAGTGTCCACCCTGATCTGCTTCATTTAAGCCAGTTGACGTGTCCACACACCACACACCTTCTGATAACACTAGTCCTGGAAGCAGCAGTCCTTTTTGTGATAATCACCTAGAGCCCTTTACTTCTTGCCTTTGAGGACAGGAAAGTGAAAAACCTCCTAATTCAGAGATCTACTAGACCACGAGAGCAAAAGGGTCAGATTCTGATCCTTCTGAAGGAATGGGACCTAATCTCTGCTGTTCTGGCACCTGAATCCTGGGTTTATTTTTAATTTTTTAAAAACTTAATTAATTTTTTTTTACAGATGTTTCTCCTTTCCCCCCCATTGACACCCTCCTCCTGATCCCCCCCCATCCCCGCCATCCCGTCCCCAGCATTGTTGTCTATGTCCATTGGTTACACATACATGCATACAAGTTCTGTGGTTTATCTCTTCCCTTCCCCCCACCCCCTATTCTGAGGTTTGTCAGTCTGTACCCTACTTCTATGTCTCTGGGTCTATTTTGTTCATCAGTTTGTTTTGTTCATTATATTCTACAAATAAGTGAGAGCATGTGATATTTGTCTTTCTCTGCTTGGCTTGTTTCGCTTAGGATAATATTCTCCAGGTCCCTCCATGTCGTCTCAAAGATAAGAGATCTTTCTTTCTTACAGCTGCATAGTATTCCATTGTGTATATGTACCACAGCTTTTTTATCCACTCATCTACCGATGGACAATTCCTGGGTTTAATACAACTTGTTTCTGCTCTCATATTATTTCCTTCTATATCATCACACCCTTAGATGTGGTCTTGCCCCCGACCTTGGGACCTGGATGCAATGAAGCATAAGAAAGGAGTTAAAGAAAGTGCTTAGGAACTGAGACCAAGAAAAAGGCTCATTCTCTATGATGCCTGGTTGCAGAACTGGGCTGGCTTCTTTACAGTGTTCATTGGGTTGGACCATTTGTGAGTGTAAAATGGCATAAAATATTATTGATACATTTATTATTTTAAAGTTTTATCAAGATGTAATTTTTTTTTGAGGTATAAATGACATACAAGATTACATTGGTTTCAGGTGTACACCATAATGATTTGATATTTGCATATATTGGGAAATGATCACCACAATAAGTCTAGTTAATATTTGTTGCTATAGTCACAAAACTTTTTTTTCTCGTGATGAGGACTATTAAGATCTACTCTTTTAGCAACTTTCAAATATGCAATACAATATTATTATTATTATTATTATTATTATTATTATTATTATTTTGGTACATGCCCCTAGCGGGAACCGAACCCGGGACTCTCTGGTCCGCAGGCCAATGCTCCAATCGCTGAGCCAAACTGGCCAGGGCTGCAATACAGTATTATTAACTATAGTCACCATGCTGTACATTACATCCCAGGACTTATTTATTCTCTTCCTTTTTTAATCCTCACCCAAGGATATTTTTCCATTTATCTTCAGATAGAGTGGGAGGGAGAGAGAGGGAGAGAAAGGGAGAGAGAGAGAAACGTCGACGTGAGAGGGACACATCCACTGGGCCGGGGACAAACCACAACCGAGGTACGTGCCCTTGGCCAGAATCGAACCCATGACTCATTGGTCTGCGGGCCAACACTCTACCGCTGAGCCAAACTGGCCAGGGCCCCAGGACTTATTTATGTATAACTACAAGTCTGTACCTTTTAACCCTCTTCACCATTTCACTCATACCCATATGCTCACCTCTGGCAACAACCAATCTGTTCTTTTCTCTGTATCTACAATTTTTTTTTGTTCTTTTTTTTATTGTTATTATTTTAAGATTCCATGTATAAGTGAGATCAGATATTGCCTTTCTCTGTCTCATTTATTTCACTTAGCATGATACCCTCAATGTCCATTCATGTTGTTGCAGATGGCAAGAGTCCATTCTTTCTTATGGCTGAATAATATTCATATACATACATCACATTTTCTTTATCCATTCATCCATTGGTGGACACTTAGGTTGTTTCCATATCTTGGCTACTGTAAACAACGCTACATGAACATGGGTGTGTATATATCTTTTTGAATGAGTGTCTTTGTTTTCTTGGATAAATACCAATTAGTGGAATTGCTGGATCATATGGTAGGTCCATTTTTTATTTTTTGGTTAATCCTCACCTGAGGATATTTTTCCATTGAATCTTAGATAGAGTGGAAGGAAGGAAGGGAGAGAAAGACCGAGAAACATCGTGAGAGAGACACTTTGATTGGTTGCCTCCCGCAGGACCCCAACTGGGGTGGGGGATCAAACCCGAAACTCACGTATGTGCCCTTGACCGGGAATCAAACCAGCTACCCTTCCGTCTATGGGCCGACACTCTAACTGCTGAGCCAAATCAACCAGGGCCCATTTTTTATTTTTTGAGGCACCTACATACTGTTTTCCATAGTGGCTGCACCAATTTACATTCCCACCAACAGTGCACAAGAGTTCCCTTCTCTCTCTATCCTCACCAACACTTATTATTTCTATCAAGAAATGTATTAGAGTATTTAATAGTAATACTTTCATCATTCTGTTTTATGTTTATGCATCATTTGTATAAAACAAATATTGTTGCGTATGTCTTCATCTTAATGCCTCTGGTGAAGTGGTTTGAGGTGTGTTGAAGGCACTTCTTTCTCGTGTTACTTTGCGAGAAGGGAGAAGGGAACAGAAATAGCAGGATGAGCAATGGAAAAAGGAGGTAGTGGGGTTCCAAACTTGGTCCCCAAAGGCAGAGAGGAAAAAGGACACAAGGGGAGTGAGAAATCCAGAAAGTCTTTGACAGGGGAGGGAAACGCCTAAGGAAATGCAAGAGAAAGCAAAGGTGGTGGGGTAGGAAATAGACAGAGGCTGACAGTCCCAGGCACGGGCACTCAAGGAAGTGGGATACTCCCAGTTGGAGATGGAGGCTTTTCCCAGAAAGATGAAAGCCTGTCACTACTGGAAACAAAAAGGGAGCTGGAAGCCACGGGCCACGTGATAGATGCCGGACGAGGTAAAACTGTGTAAGTCAGAGCTGTTCCTCCTAAATGGGCAGACACGTGCTGCAGAGCCGGAAATAATCCCAACACAGATCCCTTTAAAAAACACGAAGTGGCCCTGGCCGGTTTGGCTAAGAGGTTGGAGTGTCAGCCGGCCCTCGGACCAGAGAGTCTCAGGTTCGATTCCGGTCAAGGGCATGTACCTCGGTTGTGGTTCGATCCCCGGCCCTGGTTGGGATCATGCGGGAGGCAACCAATCGATGTGTGTGTGTCTCTCTCTCTCTCGCTCCCTCCCTCCCACTCTATCTGAAAATAAATGGAAAAATATCCTCGGGTGAGGATTAAAAAAAAAACAAAAAAACACAAAGTGGTCCGGCCAGTGTGGCTCAGTGGATTGAGCGTTGTCCCATGGACTGAGAGGTCCCGGTTCGATTCCCGGTCAGGGCACATGCCCGGTTGTGGGCTCGATCCCCAGTAGGGGGCGTGCAAGAGGCAGCCGATCGATGTTTCTATCTCTTGCTCCCTTCCTCTCTCTCTAAAAAATCAATACAAACATATTTTTTTTAAAAAAACCACACAAAGTGATATGTGGAAGTGGATTTCCAACAATGTACTAGCTGTTCAGGATTGAGCTAGGTGTTCCTATAGACTCATGTGGAGTAAGCCTTGACCACAAAGGAGAAGGGTGTGGACATTTGTTGAGCAGCGAAACAATGGTGTTATTTCCACTTTACAGGCGAGCAAAGGGAGGGGTATAAAGTGACAATATATTATTCATCCATCCTCAAGGACACACGGCTGACAAGTTTGAAGCTGAGATTCAAACCCCAGTCTTTTTTCTTTTTTAGATAGAGTGGCAGGGAGAGAGAGAGAAACATCATCGATGTGAGAGAGACACATCCATTGGTTGCCTCCCGCACGTCCCTGACCAGGGTCAGGGGTTGTACCCAGGACACTTGGGTCTGCAGGCCTACACTCTAACCACTGAGCCAAACTGGCCAGGGCAAACCCCAGTCTTTCCATGCCCAAGGCTCACCGCTTACATCATCCCAGGCATTGCTTCATTTTTGGAAATCTCACCTAGGGCCAAGTTCTTTATATACTTTCTCTGAGCTATAACAGGATCCAGCCCTGTGTTTAAGTGTCAGTGTGTCAGCATTTCAAAAACCTGCCACTTCCCCATGACCCTAACACCTAGAGCTAAAATTAAACAGGGTCTCAGAGCCCAAGCGTTTCTTTCCTTTTCTGATGATTTCATGGGGATGGGGGTGAGGAGGAAAGCCCTGGGTGGGTAGAGTCCAGATTAGGAAATACATCCTTAATGGCACTTGGTCTTTCTCTCATATATTTTTTCCTTATATTCACAGCCTTGTTTAAGAAATACAGATCCCCCAGCCCTGGCTGGTTTGGCTCAGTGGTTAGTGTCGCCCATTGACCTAAGGGCCGAGGGTTTGATTCCGGTCAAGGGCATGTACTTGGGTTGTAGGTTTGATCCCTGGGCCTGGTCAGGGTTGTATGGGAGGCAACCAATCAATGTGTCTCTCTCACATTGATGTTTCTCTCCCCCGCCCCTTCACTCTATCGAAAAAAAAAAAAAAAAAATCAATGCAAAAATATCCTCGGGTAAGGATTAACAAAACAAACAGAGAAATATAGACCCCAGAAGAGGAAATAGAGTCCATAGCCTTTCATTCTGTTATTTGGAGGAATGACATGATATGATTAGTTTATATCTTTATTAGGTCTTCTGTCTTAAATTCTTTTTTAAAATATGTTTTTATTGATTTTTTAGAGAGAGAGAGAGAGAGAAACATTAATGAGAGAGGATATTGATCAGCTGCCTCCTGCACACCCCTCCCCCCCGAGGAATCAGGCCTGCAACCCGGGCATGTGCCCTGACCAGGAATCAAACCTGGACCTCTCAGTCCATGGGGTGATGCTCAATCCACTGAGCCACAGTGGCCAGGCTGTCTTAGATTATTTGAAAATAGAAGCATTTAACTAAAAATAGCTATTTTGGGGAAGGGAACTAACATTCATTGTGAACTTATGTGTCAGGTGCTTTAATCTATATTATTTCACTTACTTCTGGGAGGAAGGTGTTTTTATGCTCCCTTTAGATGAGAAAACTGAGGTCTAGAGACATTACAAAAATAGTAGGTGGCAGAGCTGGGATTTGAAGCCAAGGACACTTGACTCTTAACTAGACAACTGGTCAGGCTTTCAGAAGGAAGTCTGGAGATGAAAGGAGATGAAACCTTGAAGGAGCGATCTTTAAGGAGCTTAGAACAGAATCTGGAACATAGTAAACTTTACATAAATGTTAACTACTGTTACCGGCATTATTGGAAGACCATCTGTACAACCACCTTTGAAGAGAATCTCTTTGTTTCTCAGCCACATCTGGCAAATCAACTCGTACCTGGAGGGGACCATTATTCTGATGATAACACTGGCACTTATGTTTGCAGAGTGATGATGGGCTTTGCAAGCTTTCCAGTGTCTCCATTCTTGGGGGAAAAGGGCTGTCATATGAGTTTCCACAAGGCTGTTGACTTGTCCTTTCATAGTCAACAGCTGGAAGGACAGACACAGGAACTGCATGAGCTGAGAGTGCTGATGGCAGATTTCAAAAGGCAAATGCAGGTCTTCCTTGTGATGAACAGAAAACAGCCATGGGTCAGAGATAAGAGACAGGAGGGCAGAGGCGGTTGAGAAAGGCTTGCCTGGAACTCTGTCTGCTTGGAATGTTCCCCAGGCTGGTGATGAGGATGGGGGTGAGCTTATTACAGAAGCCTAATTTAATTAAGAACAGAAGGAATGGCTAATATTTAAGGACTGTGGAATCAAATTCAAATTTATTTCTGTTTTCTCCATGTGGGCTACTAGCTTGCTGTCTAAGTTGTCAAGTGTTTAAAAAATAATTTACACTTTGGTTACAGCACCCCACACTATTTTTCTGTCTGGGCCTTTGTGCTGTTTCCTCCTTTTGCCTTGTCTGCCTGAGCACCTCCTACTACCTCTCAGGGCTGACTTCAGCATTATTTTCCCCAAAATCCTCGCTGAACTGACTGCCCCATTTCTCTCTCCCTCTACTCTGCGTTAAGGGCCCCCACTCTAGCAAGATGAGACCCTGGGCTTGCTTCTCTACCTATATTATAGCTCGTATCACTTTGAACTTATCTCTTTTTATGCATTGAAAATATCTGGTGTGTGTCTGAATCTCCTTTTGGACAGGAGCACCTGGGCCTTCTGCCATTCATCAACATAGTGACTGGTGTGCAGTAAGCACTCAAGAATGGGGATTTGAACTGAACAGCATCCAATACAGAGTGAACCATCTCTCAGCTAACCATGCAGGTGGTAGTTGGAATCACATGCTTAAAACATAGCGACCTTCACTACCCTCCCTCCCACAATTCCCCTTCCTCCCCACAAGTATTCTCTCTAATTGCTGAATCCTATTTTGAGAGATAA
The DNA here is from genome assembly GCA_030848825.1 of Tadarida brasiliensis. NCBI lineage: Eukaryota > Metazoa > Chordata > Mammalia > Chiroptera > Molossidae > Tadarida > Tadarida brasiliensis. The sequence goes on along the minus strand of CM061279.1, from coordinate 8,934,804 downwards.
AAGACATCTTGGAGGGTGAATCCGAAAATCTAAGCATAAAAAGGAATGACAAGGATGGAAGCTTGGGGGATGCATTTTATCTCTCCCAGAAGGTAGACTTCCTTGGGTCGGTCTGATGTGTTCCTTCCAACCATTTAATGTTCCCTTAGGTCAACAGCCAGAACTGGAGGTAGACGCTGGGTCCTGCAGATGCAGGCTGCTCTAACTCATCTTCCTCCAGCTAAGCTGGGAGCTATGCTTGGTGTAGCTGTGGTCCACTGGGTTTGAACTTCCCTGGCACACGTATAAAGCAGTGTGATCCAACTGGTAGCAAAAATTCCATGTTTATGCAGAACAACATCTGCAGATTTTATCTCCAGTACAGCCCGGTTATAGTCACACTTGGTATTTAAAGAATGAAGTGAAGCAACCACAGAAAGAGATAAAATGGCAAGTACTCTCTGTCCGGAGTCTCTGTAGCTGTTTCAAATATGAGTAGGATTCATAACTAGAAAAGGAAAATAGGAATGCTGGGAGGGCTGAGGGGAAGACAAAGATATGGACATTTATCTATCAGAGCTGACGTATATAACCAGTCCTGTATTCGCTTTGGAGTAAAGGGAACAAACTATTTAGAGCTAGAAAGACATGGCTCCTGGCTCTGGCATGGACACAATGATGTAAGCTCAAAGCTATTCACTGTAACATTGTTTATAGTAACAAAAGGTGGTAAACAACCCAATAGCCAACAATAGTGGACTGGTTAATTAGATTATGGTATGTCCACATACAAAGGAATACTGTGTAGCTACAAAAAGAAAAGAATGAGGAAGCTCTTAATGTGCCGACATGGAAAGATTTGCAAGATATCTTAATTGAAACAAGCAAGACATAGAGCAGTATGTATAGTATGCCCCATTTTGTGAAAAATGGAGAAAAAAAAATAAGTATATTCTTATTAACTGGTAAATGCATAAAAAATGCTACAAGTTTACAACAGGGGACAAATGATGTTTTTTGTATTATCTGTTTATAAATAAATCAAAGAAAGAGGCATCGTAGCTCTGCCACTGTGTTACCAGTTGACCCTGAAACATTACTTCATATCTTCCAGTCTCAATTTCCACATCAGGGAAATGGGGATACATAGTTATACTTGCTCCACTGGCTTGTCAGGTCGCCAGAACAACAGAACATAGAAAGTCCAAAGTGCAGTAACCTGGCGAGGGGCTTACAAATGCTGGGTGATTTCCCTTCCTTGTGACAGTGCCAGGGTCTCTTGCCCTGGGCAGGATTGTGATCCATTGGCTCCGAATTTCTCAAGGAACATTTTCGGAGCAACTTTCTCCTGCTTGCCTTGTTAAGGCTTGATCTGAGTCCTCACTCTGCCGTTGAAAATGTCCTGTTGTGACCTAGAGAGTTCAGTTGCCTTTGAACACTTCTCTTTTAGTCTGTGCAGCCTCCAGAAACCTCTGTTTCATTTCCCCCCTTGGTTGATTTCTTCCAAACCAGCTCCTCTTGCAGTGTCAACTCCTGCCCAACCTCCTGGGGGCAGTCCCAAGCCTCAGGTGCCTCATTGTGGAGGAAGCCGCTTGACTGAGCTCTGAGCATTTGGCAGCCTTCAGGTTCCCTTTCTCTCCAAATCCATTCTCTGGGCTTCAGAAGCCTAGTGCAGAGAAGGGACAGGCGCCTGTTATCAGCGAATCAAACCTTCTGCCCTGGAGGGAGGCTGGGAAGGAATCTCAGAGGCAGCACCCCACCCTCCTTTTGTGATTCAGGGGCCGCGGGGCGCTCTGACTTTGAGGCTGGTGTTTGATCTCCCGCAGACCTGTGCGGAGAGTCACAAGCAGAAGGCGCGGATGTTCTGAAAGACCACACAGTGCTCGGGGCTGAACAAAGCCAGCTGCAAACCTGCTCAGGCCCTTCGGTGGCCTCGGAGCAGGGAACACGCGCGCCCTCTAGCGGCCTCTCCCAGATCTGCTCTCCTGAGTCTTCACACTTGGGGACTGTTCGTCTTAAACTAGGCCACGCTCCAGAGCCGTGGGAAAAGCGCTCAGGGCTGCGTGACGTTGTCCTCGGAAAACCTTCGCCAAGCAGAGGTGTGGTCCGTCCTACAAGCAAGTGTGTGTCAGGCTGGACCTGCCCCCGCCCCCATGCGGCTTGGGTTGGGTTCCCTGGTGAGTCCAGCTTCTCGACCCACAAATGCATCCAGACTGATTCCCTCTGCTCCTTCCTCCAGATCTCAGTCCTGCCCTCCCCTCCCTCAGCTCTGTCCCCTCTCCACCTCAACAATCGGGCTGCCTGCACCTTTAAGCCCAGGTAGTGGTTGCTGCATCCCTTGAAGATCTTTGCACGGACTCTGGTGTCTCATATTGAATGAACGAAGTCAAGGCAGCTTGGGTAAGTTGAGAGTGAACCTGATTCATTCACCTTAACCTATTTTCTAGGTTATTTAAAAACACAACATGGACCACCCCCCACCCCCGCCTTGCTACAGAATTTCGTATTGTGGAACGCTGTGTTGAAAATACTGATCAAATTAATTTCTCTGATTTCATAGGCTAGTAGTCAGTATGAGTTCCATCTTTGTTCCCTATTGAAAAAAACACACCCACAAAAACTCTAGAACACTCATTGGACACATGAAACTGTTTTAGGAATTAGGCACACATTTCTGCTAACCCAAGGCGGGTCCCTTTAGGACAATTAAAAGGATATAACATGGCATTAGCTTTTTGCATATATCCCTTCAAATTTCTGTTTTCTATATCATAAGCTACCATCCACAGAGGGCCATAAATCCCCCAGAGAAGTCATCTGTTGGCCCACGTGACTAAGCGTCGCATCTGTTCTGCAGCTGTTCATTTTGCAGTTTTATTTTGCCGTTTGGAAACCCTAGAGCAGGGCTTCTCAAACATGAATGTGCATACAAATCACTGAGGGATCTTTTTAAAATGCTGATTTTGAGTCAGAAGGTCTAGGGAGGTCGGAGACGCTACAGATCTAAGGAGATGCCAGGTGGTGCCAATTCTGTGCTCCGGACACCGTAAGTGGACTAGTTCCTAAGAAGTAGGGACAAAAGGATTGTGAGAGCGCTCACAGCATCAGTGTTGGTACGCACCCACTGAGAATCATTTTGGCGGTGGGGGTGTTTTCCTGGGCGATTCTGACCTGCTCTTCCCCTCCCACATTCACTTTCCCTTTTCCTTTTTTCTTTCTTTCTTTTTTTAATCCTCACCTGAGGATATTTTTCCATTTATTTTCAGACAGAGTAGGAGGGAGGGAGAAAGAGAGAGAAACATCGATGTGAGAGAGACACATCGACTGGCTGCCTCCCGCACGACCTGACCAGGGCTGGGGAACGAACTGCAACCGATGTATGTGCCCTTGACCGGAATCGAACCATGGGCCGACACTCCAACCGCTGATCCAAACTGGCCAGGGCGCTTTCCCTTTCCTTTTAAATATCCTTGACCATTGTCCTGAATGAAGAGAAACAGTGTGACCTCTGCAATCTGTGTGTGCAAACCAGAAACAGTGGTTTCATCCCCTCAACTTGATTTCACTAACGCGAGAGAAGCAGCAGGCATCTGCCAAGGGCTCTGACAGTCCCCTCCTGGTCCTGTGCTGTGATCGAAGGCGGGGTTTCTCAACTGTCGCACTACTGACATTTTGGGCTGGATAACTGCTTGCTGTGGCAGAGGCAGAGTGTCCTGTGCATTGTAGAACGTTTAGTAGCATCCCTGGATTCTACTCATTAGATACCAGTAGCTCCTCCCAGTTGTCATCATGAAAAATGTCTCCAGGCATTCCCAGATATCAGCGTGGAGGCCAGAGTTGCCCCTGGTTGACAACCACGGATCAGGATAAGGTACAATCCATCAGTTCTACTGAATGACGATCGTCCCCAACATTACCTGTCTGCCTTTTCAAGTCGCATCTTACTTTCCACTCTTTAGGTGGAGTGTTTCTAAGTGGGATACCACAAAATGAAATTTCCAAATAAGTGAAGCTGAGGCATATGGGTTTGTACTCTGCGCCTATTCCAACTGATTAGTTCTGGCTACTGGAGACACCAGGCTGGAAAGGCTTCTGAGAATCCCACGTGCAGCAGGAAAGAACGTTGTCTCCCGGGGGTGTGAGTGTGGGGTCAGGGGGCCATGACGCTTGTCACGGGTTTGTCTTGTTTAAAAATATAAATCGCCTACTTGCCTCGCACCCCAGTATTCAGTTTGCTCTCAGTGGGTCAGTAGGTGTGGCATAATGGAAATATGTTGGCCTTGGGATCTGGAGATGTGAACTGGAGTCCCAGCTATGCCATTTACTACATATGACCTTGAATGAATGGGTCAATCTCCTCAGCTTGGAATACGGGCTGTTTAGTCCTAGTTGATCACGGGGTGTTAGGGTTCAAGAAAACAAGTGAAAGCATCTGATAATTCCTGGTTTATAGGAAGTGCTGAGGAATATAGGCATGTTTATACATTCTTTATTTATTCATCCAATAAATAGGTGATAAAAATTTAGCACCAGGCCCTGGCCGGTTTGGCTCAGCGGTTGGAGTGTCGAACTGCGGACCAGAGAGTCCCGGGTTCGGTTCCCGGTAGGGGCACATACCAAAAAACAAACAAACAAACAAAAAACAACAAAACAAACAAACAAAAAAATTGAGCACCAGGAAATATGATCCTATACTGAATGTTTGGAAAATTTCAGCAAATGAAATTAGGGTTCTGAAAGGACTTGTCCAGAGGAGAAAGGAAAGAGCTGAGAGGACTGGGCCAATCATCCCCTCAAAGTGAAGGTTTACTTGGAAGGCTTCAAACTGGCCCCCACTGAGAGAGTAATTTGAAAGAAAGAAATGTCTGTATTTGCAGAGATGACTCATCCGGGAAGCCTTAATGAGTTTTCAAAGTGTGGTTCATGGACCAGCAGTATCAGCATTACATTGGAGCTTGTCAGATATTAAGTAATAAAGGCCAGACCATAACGCTCACTCAGGTTATTTTCTCTTAGTCCGGCTTCTGACAAAGTATGAATTTTCTAATTCATAGCAGAGAGAAACAGCAAATTAGAAGATGTGACATTGGATCAATGAAGGCAAAAATAAGGTGACAATTGATAAAGAATGAAAAACTTCCAAATATTTGGACTGGACTTAGGTCCTTTAATGTAGAACTAACAGCCACACATTCCTCGATAAGTCCTGTGGTCATTACTTAATATTCTTAAAGTAGATACTTGTAACGTTGACCTAGAATCATCAAGAAAAATTTGAACCACGTTTTATGATATAGATTTCAGAAATATTAAAAAAATTTTTTTTTTCTTTATTGATTTTAGAGAGAGGAAAGGAGAGGGAGAGAGATAGAAACATCGACGAGAGAGAACATCAATTGGCTGCCTCCTGCATGCCCCCCAGTGGGGATCGGGCCCACAACCTGGGCATGTGCCCTGACCGGGAATCGAACCAGTAGCCTCTTGGTGCATGGGTCGATGCTCAACCACTGAGCCATACCGGCTGGGCTCAGAAATATTTTTAAAGATAAATAAATATGTCAAATAAATAAAGTTTGAGTACTTCAAGGGCTTAGCTTTACTCATTTGGAAATTTCACTTGTGGTACGCTTCCTTCCTCAAGAAACTGATTATGAGTCATCACTGTAACTTGTCAGAGGTCAAGAGCCATGCCTGATACATTTTTCTACACCTACTTGAGCGCACTGCAGAAACTCCGTAAATACACATTGCACTTAATACAAAAGTTTCACACAAAAAGGCCCTTCCTTATTTTGTTTAGACATCAGCGGTGTTCCCACTTGGACTTTGTGTCTTCCTAGAAAAGCAACATTTAGTGCTCATAACCAAATGTATCTGAAATACTAACATTAGCATTACACTTTAGGCATATTATGGGTTAAAAACAAGCCTCACAGGCTTTTGTGTGCTAACCTGGGAGCTTAATTATTCATTTATTTCTTCATTAATCATGCCTTTAAAAAGCATAATATAATCTCCCTATGGGGAAATATAGTCCAAATTCCAAAAATGTAATTTACACATGACTTTTGGGATATGCTCTGTTCACTAGATGTTTCTAGGCATATATTACATCTTTTTAGGTAATCCAGATTGTCAAACTGGGGTTGCGTAAAAAAGGGAGCCAGGAGTTTGGAAGCTCCAGAAAATGAGGATCCTTCTTCAATACGAACAAATTTCTTTGTAATTAAGTAAGACTCAAAGGACAGCACAGTTGTGACTTGTTTCTGGGGCTGAATATGCTCAGTGCAAACATAGCTGGTCTGACTGAGGCACAGAGGAAAGTGGAAACAGTCTGGGCACCTGTTTGTCCATGAAGTGACAATCATTGACTGCAGAAGAAGTCGTCACTGTGCATCCTGTTACCACATCATATGGTGGCTTCACTGTCAAGAGTTCAAGGGTAAGAGCTCCAGACCTTTGAAATGAATCACTCATATTTTTGGCCTAACAGCAAAGGCACAAATTGTGAGATGAGATCTGAACTTTTGTTCGTGGTCAATAATTTTTCTCTTTCTTAAAATTGTTCTGTGAAACTTTAAGATATGTTCCAAGGAGATTGCCAATGTATTTAATTTAGTGTGGTATAGTGGACAGTGGTTCCAAGGGGGCAGAATATCTGCGTTATAACGTTGGCCTTACTTGTCCCATGTAATCTGATCTTTGACAGGTTGTGCAACCTTTCCGAGCCTGTTTTCATTTCTGTAAAAGGGGGGTAATAATAATAATAATAACAATAATAATACCCAACCTTCCTAATTCACAGGGATATTCTTATAAGGAACAAATGAGATAATGTATATGAACATCATATGTTCAGAGTTTCCAATCAGCTTTTCTTCTTACTGGTTATTATGAGTAGATGCCCCCAAAGTACTATATATATGACAAAGTACTACATATATGACAACAGTTTCTGTCATGATAAGTTGAGATAAAAAAAAAACAACAAATAAATAAACAATAGCAACTTTAAACATACAGAGACAAGACAGGGAGAAAAAAAAAAACTAGCGCCCAGCCGATGTGGCTCAGTGGTTGAGCATCGACCCATGCACCAAGAGGTCACTGGTTCGATTCCCAGTCAGGGCACATGCCCAGGTTGTGGGCCCGATCCCCAGTGGGGGGCGTGCAGGAGGCAGCCAATCGATGTTCTCTCTCATCGATGTTTCTCTCTTTTTCTCCCTCTCCCTTCCTCTCTCTCTAAAATCAATAATAAAGAAAAAAATATTAAAAAAAAAAACTAGCAAAAAAACCACACCTATTATTTCATCTTATTTGTTATTGATTTTTTTTTAGAGAGAGAGAGAGAGAAACATTGATTTGTTGTTCTACTTATTGATGCATTCTTCGGTTGATTCTTGCAGGTGCCCTGACCACAGATCGAACCCACAACCTTGGTGCATCAGGACAGTGCTGTAACCCACTGAGCTACACGGCCACGGCAAAACACACCCATTGTGACAGTCCTCAGAAGGGAAGGGGAACACACTGTGACTACGAGAAACATGCTGTCTTTGGAAAGAGGCTGTAAAAAAGAAACAGTCAGAGGACAAAAATGTGCTTCTGGAAATTACACACTCAACAGAAGAAAAGGAAATCATCCAGACAGTAGAATAAAAAATATAGACATGGAAACTAGAATAAAAATATAAGAAAATTAAAGGATCCGTTCAGGAGATCTATATCTAAATAACTTGAGTTTTCAGAATGACAGAACAGAGAAAACAAAGGGGGCGGGATCATCAAAGAAATAATTTAAGAAAACGTCCCTGGATGGAAGGACGTAAATTGCCAGATTGGAAGTTTCTGTTGAATGGAAAGCAAAGTGGATAAAAGTAGACTTGCAACAAGGCGCATATTGAGACATTTCAGAACTTTGGTAACAAACAGAAGTTTCTACAAGCTTCCAAAGAGAAAAATATAGAAGGTAAATAAAAAGAATTGGAGGCCCTGCCTGGGTAGCTCAGTTGGTGAGAGCGCCATCCCAATATGCCAAGGTTGTGGGTTTGATCCCTGGTCAGGGCACATACAAGAGTCAGCCAATGCCCTGGCCGGTTTGGCTCAGCAGTTAGAGCGTCAGCCCGTGGACCAGAGAGTCCCGGGTTTGGTTCCCACTAAGGGCATGTACCTCGGTTGTGGTTTGTCCCTGGCCCCGGTTGGGGTCGTGTGGGTGGCAATCACTTGATGTGTCTCTCTCGCATTGATGTTTCTCTCTCTCTCTTCCTCCTTCTCTCCCTCCCGCTCTATCTGAAGATAAGTGCAAAAATGTCCTCAGGTGAGGATAAAAAAAAAAAAAGAATCAGCCAATGAATGCATAAATGAGTGAAACAACAAATCAATCTCTCTCTCTCCTTCCCTCCTTTCCTCTCCCTCCCTTCCTTTTCCCTGTCTCTTCCTTCCTCTCTCTAAAATCAATAAAGAATTTTTTATAAAAGGATTGAAAACAAAAAGTTTTCAACTTTTCAATAGCAACCTTGAAAGCAAGAAGATAACAGAGCAGTACCTTCAAAATTCTGAAGGAAAATGATCTCTATTTTAGAACTCTATACTCAAACTACCATTTAAGCTTGGGAGTTGAAAAACTACATTTTTGGTATGTCCAGTCTCAAAACGTTTGTGTCTTGTGCAACCTTTTCCCAGAAGCTCATCTCAGAGAGGATGCATTCCACCCACATGGAGGGAACAAACCAAGAAAGACATGGGGGGAAACAGGAAAGGGGAGATCCTGCCAGAACAGACGAGAGTCCAGAGAGAGCCGTGCTTGCATAGCGGGGAGTGACCTTCAGAGACAGGCTGAGTGCTGCCATCAGCACGTCCCCCTTGCCATTTACATTTCTTTCACCTTGAGAATAGCATGCCTGAGTGTCATACTGTTGTCTTCAGGTGGCTTTGTGACAACCTGCGAGGACTGACGCACCGCCACTTAGATGTGCTGAGGCTATATCACCCCACAGATCTGTCTGTTTCTATTTACTCCTGAAAGCTAGCAATAAATCATGGGTTTTGAAGCAGAAAATACTGAATGGTCCATTTAGAATGCTGGACGTCCTGTGCCTGGCCCACAGCACAGGCCTGCCTGATGCCCCAAATATGGCAATCTCTGTGTTTCTGAGGACTCACTGACATGACCTGGCCCTACCGTCTTCACCAGGAGGGGTGCAAATGGAAGCTACGCGGTGACTCAGGCTCTGTTCAGCTTTTCTTTTCTTGGTAGACATCACCTAAAAGAGGCAATATTGCTTGTTCCTTTCATGGTTAGGGGTGTGCTTATTACTGCGTATTTACAAATGAAGTAGTATATCATTTAGGGATACATACATTTGAACTATAGTTATTTTTGAAAAATGTCAAAGAATGCTTAACATTGAAGTCTGAACAGTGGTTCATTCTCTAGGGCATGATGAGAAGCAAGGTGCAATTAGGGAGGGGCACACGGTGGACTTTAAAATGACTTGTCATGTGGCCCCGGCTGGGTAGCTCAGTTGGTCAGAGCGTCGTCCCGATACACCAAGGTGGCGGGTCTGACCTACGGTTAGGGCACATACAAGAGTCAACCAGTGAATACATAAATAAGGGGAACAATAAACTGGTATTTCTCTCTTTCTCTCTCTCTAAACCCACTTAAAAAAAAAAAGTCCTGTAATGTATTTCTTAATCCAGGTGGTAGGTACATTAGGGTTTAATTATGATTTTAAAGTGTAAATATATGTTTTGTTTTGTTTTTTCTTTTTTTGTACGTGCCCCTAGCGGGAACCGAACCCGGGACTCTCTGGTCCGCAGGCCGACGCTCCAAATGCTGAGCCACACCGGCCAGGGCCAAAGTGTAAATATATGTTTGATGTACTCTTCTCTATGTATTATACATATGTACTGTGATCAAATTTTTGAAATAAAAGTGAACACGAAGCCCAGCAGATGGGGAATCCCTGGAGAAGGTGCTTGAGTTATGTCGAGTCCAACGTGAAAGAGCTAAGTAGAAGTATCTGACCGGGAGAGGAGGAAATTCCCACTTACTTAGGTATTAAATTCTCATAGGAAGCTTTCTTCCTGACTTGCAGGGACCTGTTCCTCAGGAATTGAGTCATGGGAAACATCCAGAACGATGTGGTTACTTCTTCACCAACGGCTGGGCTCTGTTTATGCTCTCTGCTGCAATTCAGATATTACTGGGGGACGGGGGGAGGCCGGGATTATAGCAAGTTACTGACTCATAACCATACTTTGATCGTGGTTATTTCCTCTAAGAAGAAGGTATGTGGTATTTTTGCCGAACTTGTGTAACATGACCTTCAGCCATAGGGTGGGCCTTCCCAGGAGCTGTTTAAGGCACTCCAGCTGTGTGCAAAGCTGCTGGGCTGCTTCACAGACACACCCAGGGTATGGGTGTGGCTTTGAAGTGCCCAGCTCTCCCGAGTGTCATTGCACTCTACCTGCTGCGGTCAGTGGCAACTGAACAGGGTGTGGAATCTGACCCACTTCCCTGCACTAGCCGGGACTCTTTAAGTTGCAAGGGGCAGACAGCCCACTCCCAGACTTACAACGCAAGATGGACAGGCTCACTTAACTGCAGAGCATAGGAGGATATTCGCACACCGCTGGATCTAAGCACACTGACAAAATCGCTGGCATCTGCTTCTATCTGCTTCCTTCTCTATTGACTTCCTTTCCGGGCGGGTCATCCCTAATGGGGTGGCCTCGGGCCACTGCACCTTATATTTCACCTGCTTTCCAGCAAAAGCTGGGGCTCTTCTTGGCCCAGCTGCAGCCACGTGTCCGTCCTGAAGCAGTCACATTGGCTAGGGTGACAGAGTGGCCTCATTGACCGCCACTCTGCCACGTCCACCCCTTTTCCTGGGGAGGGTCTGAGATCCCCTACATGACATGGACTAAGAAGAAATGTAGCTTTCATTGTAGCAGCCATTCGTACATAGAAACTACTCGAGAACTTATTTTGAATAACTAATATTTAATTTAGTTATGTTTGAAATAATACATTTTGGGTCTAACTTAGGAACTGTAATTATCTTGTGACCCAGCCATATTTTATGAGTCTTTTCCCTTAATGAAAACACACTTTAAAAACATAGAGGTGTCCAATTCAGATGAGTAATAAAGTCTCTTTTAATAAAGACATTTGACAGTAGTAGAGCCCTTATGACTTTATATTGAAGGTGTGTGTGGCGGGGTGTGCTCAACAGAAGAAATCTGCAGTTTCCAAAAGATCTCGGAGCATAGTTTAGTCTGTCTTGGGACCTTCAGTTCAATTTGATTTATCAGCTGATGGTTTGGGTTTAGTTCAAAGGCTTGCACAGATTTCTTACTGAAGGCATTTCTAATACAGTACCTGGAAAAAGGAAGTGTTTTTAAAGTGAAGGTGTTTATTCCAAAGTCTCTCTCTCATTAAAGGGAGACACATTTTGCCCTGGCCAGTTTGCCTCAGCAGTTAGAGTGTCAACCCGTGGACCAGAGAGTCCCAGGTTCGGTTCCCGCTAAGGGCACGTACCTCGGTTGCAGTTTGTGCCCCGCCCCAGTAGGGGTCCTGTGAGTGGCAGCCAGTCGATGTGTCTCTCTCACATCGATGTTTCTCTCTCTCTCTTCCCCCCTCTCTCCCTCCCGCTCTATCTGAAGATAAATGCAAAAAAAAAAAAAAAAAAAAAAATTAAATTGAAAAAAAAAAGGGAGACACATTTCTGACCTTTTTTTTTTTTTTTGCCTTCTCACTGGGGGCTTATGTTATTCTCCTTCACTGCACAGTGGACAAGTTGCACTTGGAGAGGTACTGGTTGCCTTCAAATCCCTCACTAACTCTGTGACTCTGTCCGTTATCATTCTGCCTGTCTGTGCTTCCAGTCCCTCATCTGTGCCAACCTCCTACATGGGGCCGCCTCCATCAACGTCCCAGGACAGGGCCTGGCGCGCAGTGAACCCTTCTGAATTCTTGCTACCATTCTTGTTATTCCAAGAGCTGTCAAAGCACAAGGCCAGGGGCCTGTTTGACTTCTGGTTGCCACGGAAGCTGGGAGGGCAGAGGGCAGATGCCTGAGGCTGAGCTGCCTAGTAAACAAAGAACAGAAAAAGAGAGGAAACCCAAGCCCTTTCTCTCCAGAAAGCGATCAAACCGCACTCTACTGCACACTGGGCTTGGGTATGGCCAGAGGTAAAAGGGGCTCTTATGTGCTGTGACATTTCTGAGCACAGGGCTGAGTTAGGAAACTCTTGAATGGAAGGTTTTGGCAGTTGGCTTGGGATGGAAAGGCAGGGTTTTTATAGAGACGATTCATGGAACTGCTCACGCTGGTGGAGAATCCAGACCGTTATGACTCATTTGTCTCTTTATTGCTTTGGACCAAGAACTGTTGTTTCTTTTTAAGTCCGTCTGTAGGAGCTGAGCTGCAGCCGAGGGTCAAGATGACTCTTGCAGAAAGACAGTGCAGCTTCAGTGACTGTGAACAGGAATACCCCTTTGTTGGGCTCTGGGTCAAGCTCCCCGGACAAGCAGAATAAGGATTTTATTTTTACCAGATGATAGACTTTCTTTTGGAAACTGGCAGCATCCTTAATGCTTCTTTAATATCAGATAGGCTTTCTTTTATTTTTTTTAAATGTTTTTATTGATTTTTTTTTTAAGAGGGAGAGAGAGATAGAAACATCAATGTGAGAGAGAAACAATTAATCGGCTGCCTCTTGCACGCCCCCTACTGGGGAACGAGCTGGGAACCCAGACATGTGCCCTGACCAGGAATTAAACCCGGGAATCAAACAGGGACTTGAACTGGGACTCAAACTGGGACCTCTCAGTCCATAGGATGACACTCAATCCAATGGGCCACACCGGCCGGGCACAGATTGGCTTTCTTTTTGTTGGCCTACCATTTTTATTTTCTGAAAGTACAGGCTAAATTTGATTATGTGATAATTAGAGGACAGTAGAACAACTTTGGAAAGTAGAAATCGCCCTGTCTGTGTGACTCAGCTGGTTGGAGCATCATCCTGTACATCAAAGGTCTTGGGTTTGATTCCTGGTCCGGGCACATACCTAGGCTGTGGGTTCTGATCCCTGGGTGACATCCATGAGGCAATGGATTGATGTTTCTCGCATCAATGTTTCCCTCTCTTTCCCTTCCTCTCTAAAAATCAATAAAAACATATTAAAAAAAAAAAAAGAAAGTAGAAATCAGTGAGTCTGGGTGGACCTAGGAACAGCAGAAGGGGTCATTTGGAGTCTGGTTTGGCTGAGGTCCTGCTAGGCCTTCTGAGAAAAACTGGAAAGATAAGTTTTGGACTGATAAGACCCAGTGGTAGGCAGACTAGTAACATAGCTGCCAATGTTCCTCCCACCTCCTGGCACCTACTCCTTGGTGATATCTCCTCCTCTTGTGTCTGGGCTAAACCTAGTGACCTGCTTCTCATGAACAGAATATAACAAAAGTTATGGGATGTCACTTCCATGTTTATGTCCAAAAGACTGTGATTTCTACCTTGCTAGGACTCTCTCACTTGCTGAGGATGAACTGGAGATAAGTAAGACGAGAGGGAGTTTTTTTTTGGAGGTCGTTGAACTGGACTTGGGTGGATACAGTGGGGTTGGGGAGACGGGGCCAGAGCGGAAAAGATGACGTCAAGCAGGCAACCTGAAGCTGGCATCCTGTCAGGTTCAGGCGATGTTGTCATTATAGGACAGCCCCGCAAAGTGCAAATTATTACTCCTTGTTTGATTTAGTTACACTGTGAACGCTTTGGAATATTTTGTATTCATCTGTTTCCAGTACGTTGGAGATACTCGGGGAATGAGTGAATCTCAGTGACATGGTATTTTTGATACAGTGGTTATCCAGATGACTTTTCAGACCACCTTTGTTAGGGAAGTTCAGTATCGATTGTGAAGTCCAGATCTAGAGCTATTATCAGAGTGCACATCAAGATGTGAACGCTTCATCTGGGCTCAGCATATTGAAATGCCCAGGCTGTTTTTTCTTGACTCAGTTCCCTTCTGCCATCTGCTGGAACAAGCCTGTCATAGCACCCCAAAGCAGATAACCAGCGAAGACAAGCCTGAACAGTGGACAATACCCTGGACAATTTACAACCTCAGTGGGGAAACAAGTGTTACATCCATACTACCTTCCATTCCCAGCTAATCTTCAATATTTTCCAAAGACAAAATATCCTTCTATTTTTATTCATGCAGACCACCTTAAATATCCGTTGAGAGTTTGCAACCCTATGATAACAATCATTATTATTATTAATATTACTAGTTTTCAAGCGAGGAAACAGAAGCATAAAGATTTAAATAACATGTCTACTGCAAGCAGTAAGTGACTGAGTCAGGATGAAACCTCCTTTACTCTCAGTTCCACACTTTTCTCAGTACACATGTTAAAATAAGAAGACGTTTGAGAGAGGCTGAGATAAACTGGGCACCCGCAGCACGGACACGGCAGGTTAGCACGGAGGTGGAGAGTGCTGGTAGCTCCTCAGGGGTCAGCACTTGCAATTCGGCGTGTTGGTGTGGGGTGTGGGTGTTACTAGCAGCAGGAACAATTCTCCCACATTTTATGTTCCCCAGGGACACATCAAGGTGATGTCCCTGAGGGGGAAAATTTTTGCAAGTCTACGAAAACTGGTAGAACTTGAATCAAGATAGAACCTAAAATCTTTCCTGGATGTTGTCAAACAAAATAGATACTGTTATTTTTCATTAACATACATGGTTAGGACAAAGAAAGTAGTGCACGATCCTTTTCTCATTTAAACATGTTATTCTTACATAAATATATGCCTATATAAACACACAAAAAGCTACAATTCTCCTTTACTTTCCATAAAAACAACCACAGTCAGTGGTATGCTTCCAGATCTTTTTATATGTGTTTACACAAACATATGTTCCTATAGAAACCTAGAGTATTGTTTTCTGTTTTATCCCCCTGTATGGATGACCTCTTGCTGTACTAAACAGCTCTGTTTCTTCCACTGAGGGGCCCACACTCCTCTGTCTCACAGGACTGCAGCTTGGTTCCAACGAGGCCCCATCTCCTTCATCCAAACAACAAATGAAAGGGTTATAACCCACCCCTCTCCACCTTGGTACCAATCTCCAGAAGGAAACAACTGTTTCGACTTTTAGTTCTCTAAAAAGCTAGTAAGTGTTCCCCTGGCCAGTTTGGCTCAGCAGTTAGAAAGTTGGCCTGCGGACCCGTGAGTCATGGGTTCGATTCCCGTCAAGGGCACATAGCTCAGTTGCGGTTCGTCCCCAGCCCTGGTTTTGGTTGTGCGGAGGGCAACCAGTCGATGTGTCCCTCTCACATCAATATTTCTCTTTCTCTGCCTTTCTTTCCCTCTCTCTCCCTCCCACTCTATCTGAAGATAAATAGAGAAAAAATATCCTCAGGTGAGGGTTAAAATAAAATAGAATGGTAAAAAAAAGAAAACTTAGTGTTAATTTGCTTCTCCAAATAGTAAACTGGTACTACTACACCATCTATCCTGTAGAGTATTAGCTATTGGTTTCTGCTTTGGTAGAATTTAGTTTGCCTCCGCCACCACCCACTTTTCCTGCCACCACTGGTCCAATTCTTCACCCCTCTCTATCCCTATGCCCCCTGCTGTGTGGCTCTGCAGATCCTCCCACAGCCACGCTTCACCTTTTGACTTTGGGCTCAGCCGTGTGACGTCCCTTGGCTAATGGGATGTTTGGAGACATAATGTAAGCAGGGGTTAGAAAAGTGTTTGTGCAGTAGGGTGTGTCTTCTTGTATCTCGGCCATCACCTGGCTAGTCTATGGATCTCAGGAGAAGAATAAACATTATGGCTTCCAGCCATCCCAGCTGACTTGCAGACGCTCAGAGAGAAGCAAAGCCACCTAGCCAGACCCAGCCTAGATCAGCTGATCTCCAGTTCCTCTGCAGATAGACGAGTGATAAAAAATGACTGCATGAGACTGCATGTTGGGGTTGTTTGTTATGCAGCAGACAGCTAACCAATACACACCCACTTTCTTTTCTTTTTTTTTTAATCCTCACCCGAGGACATTTTTCCATTTTTTTGTTCAGATAGAGTGGGAGGGAGAGAGAGGAAGAGAGAGAGAGAGAGAAACATCCACGTGAAAGGGACACATCAAGTGGCTGCCTCCCGCACGACCATCCAAGGCCGGGGACAGATTGCAACCGAGGTACATGCCCTTAGCGGGAACCAAACCCGGGTCTCTCTGGACCGCAGGCCGGCGCTCTAACTGCTGAGCCAAACCGGCCAGGGCTACACACCCACTTTCTACCTTCCCTGCCCCCTTCTCCCCCTACAGTTACACCATCATTTTTTGTTCCTCTATTGTTACCATTGTAACCTTTTTTTTTATTCCATTAACTGCTCATGGTATCCTATCCCTTCTTTCCCCTTTATATATGATACTCTCTCTCCTCTTCCTTCCACCTCCCCTCAGCACTTTCTGACTCCCAATTCCCCTCAGCTACACTTTAGCTTTTACACTGAGAGGTTTGATTTCATGAACATTTGTTTGTAACAAAAATTTTGGACACTGTTGCTTTCTAAGTCCATATAGCCCCATGGAAGAAAACTGAGAAAGGAAGAGCAAACCCACAATTTCCCACGAACTAGATTTGTGTGTTTCTCTTCCTTGCAACCAAATTAACCCAGATTAACAAACCCCCAGTCACGTGAAAGCTCCCAGGGACCAAGAGGTAAAGAGGAGGAGGAGGGTTGATGGTCAGGATGAGATTTCTTCGCACTGAGTGATGACAGTGACGATAATAGAAAATGAAATGTTTCCTCAGTGACAACTGTTTGCATTGTCATATACATTTGTGCTTGTAGTAGAAGGCTGAGTCACATCAATTTAATGTAACTATTGTACTTTACAAAGCTCTATCTTATTTAATAAAGATAAATTAAGCCAAGTTGGACATTGTGCCCAGGAAATCAAGGTGACATATAATAATAAAAATACTGTCTATTAAAACATTTTTAAAAAATATTTTTTCTTTATTGATTTTAGAGAGAGAGGAAAAGAGAGAGAGGGAGATAAAAACATTGATGAGAGAGAACATCGATTGGCCGCCTCTTGCATGCCCCCACTGGGGATTGGGCCCACAACCTGGGCATGTGCTCTGACTAGGAATCAAACCCGCGACCTCTTGGTGCATGGGTCGACGCTCAACCACTGAGCCACACCAGCCAGGCAAAAAACACTCTACCAGACACAGTGAGAAACCGAGGGTGAAAATGAGTTGCTATTTTGTAAGATTTGGACAAGATGGTGATGTGAAAGGCTGGAATTCTCAACTGGTAGGAATGCTATTCTTGGGTGTGTAGCCCTTTTCTGACCCCTCCACACCCACGTGGGTCAGAGAATGTAACAAGGGATTCCTTTCTTTCCTCCTGAGGGTACTGGCTCCTTGCATTCCTCCTTATTTCCTGGAACATGAAGAGAGTGGAGAGTTGTGGGTGTGAACAGCCTCTTTACCCCATCTTGGCAAGTGCAAAATGGGCAAGTTCCTTAACTTTTCTGACCACTGAGTTTCCTCACATAATGAAAATAAATACCTGCACTATAGGGTTTTTTGTTTGTTTGTTTTTATCAGATAGAGTAGGAGGGAGGGAGAGAGAGAGAGAGTCAGAGAAACATTGATGTGATAGAGCCACATCAATTGGTTGCCTCCTGCACGACCCAACCAGGGCTGGGGACAAACTGCAACCAAGGTTCGTGCCCTTGTTTGGAATCAAACCCGCGACTCATTTGTCCGAGGGCTGATGCTCTAACCGCTGAGCCAAACCGGCCAGGGCTGCATTATAGGTTTTGATGTGAAGAATAAATGAGATGATATATGCAAAGTACCTCACATGCCTGAATCATAGAGGGTACCTAACAAAAGGTATCAGCCTTTGTTATCGTTCTTATTGTCTATCAGTCTGAGATACATGTTCAGTTTAATATTTAACTTAAGTCATTCCATTATCCCATACCACTTATAGTGAAAATGTATTTTTTCTTTTCCTGTTATCCACGCTCCTGTGATAACAAGAGCCTTCTCCCACTAGTGGTACTCCATGATTCCTGCATACTATTGTCTCCGGCAGAAAAAAACTGGAAAATCATGGTGTCCAGGATTTATGGCTGTTGTTGCCGATCCTGCCACACAGTGTCGCTGTTGAAGCAGGCACTCTTGCCTGTCCATCCTTCTGGGTCAGTGCCCAGTGATCTGAGGGAACAAAACAGGCACCTCCTTGGAATGTAGTGATCCCAGAGCAGGCTACTTTACCGTAACATTTTAACTAGTTTTTTTTTTTTTTTTTTTTTTTTAATCAACAGAAGTATTGATTTGGGGAGAATGGTAACAATGTAGAATGTATCTGTTGTAGGTAAATGGAGATTTATAGATAATAATTTGCTTTGCAGATGAACTATTCCAGTAACATGATAAGAGTGTGGGTGATCACTCTAGTGACATATAGTCTCCTGGAGACGTCCCCTCTATTTAAGTACTTCTTGCTCATGACTCAAATAAAGGATTCTGGAGTCTATAAAAATCCAATATGTAATCTCATCAAAGTCACTTTCCAACCAGCAGTGAATTGCAAAAAACAGAGGTCATTTGGAGTTAACTCAGAGAGAAGGTCGAGATTCAGATCAGGCATACTGGAGCTTCCTGCTTGGTTAACAGATGTGATATCTTCTTGGTAGAGCACTCAGATGGCACACAGACCCGTATCTACTTGTCGTCAGATTCTTTTGAAGGGAAAAATAATCCTCATGGATTGTAAAGAACGGTGAATGTAATATATGTCTCCAAATGTTATTAGTATAATTAAACACTCTCGTGTAAGATGTAGCTGCATCTCTAAAACACTGTTGTTGGAATTTTTAACTGGCTCAGCCATTTGGAGAACAAATCGGCACCATAAAGTTGAAGATACAGATATCTATGACACAGCAATTCCATCAGTACAATCAATACGGCTTGTTTCCCGGTCAGCAACCCCAGAAAACCAAATAGTGCAAACAACTGCATATATAAATGACTCCCAGCGGTGTCATTTTTCGACAAGATGACAACTGAAAGGCAGGGAAAAAGAAGTGACACAGTTCATCTGAGAGAGAAATCAATGCTTTTTGAATGCTGCTTTCACTAGCTGAAAATGCACATGGGCAGCAAATTTCTAAATGACAGACCATCGTGCTGTTTGCCTCACAGACATTTTCAGAGGGAGCCTGAGGGTCAGAATTTGAACACATAAAGATGGCTGTGCAAAGAAGAATCAATGAAGTATTATTATCTCAGGTAGTCCTTATAGGTAGATGGGAAAATACATGAGAAGGAATCAAACTTTACTGTAACATTTTAACTAGTTTTTTTTTTTTTTTTTTAAATCAACAGAAGTATTGATTCAGAGAGAATGGAAACAATGTAGAATGTATCTGTTGTAGGTAAATGGAGATTTATAGATAATAATTTGCTTTGCAGATGAACTATTCCAGTAACATGATAAGAGTGTGGGTGATCACCCTAGTGACATATAGAAAAAAATTTCTTTCTCTTGCTCACTTATTTGAGGACCTCAGCTCTTCAGGATTTTCTAGAGATATAAAGTGTAGATAAAATGGAATAGGCCTCTGAGCAAAAAACATATCACAGACTTTATGGGGCTAACCCTCACACATTTTACTAATAGTGGTTTTCTCACAGAATCATTCAGAGCTTATTTAATTTTGTGTTTTTTTTTCCTATTATTCCTGGGGGCTGTTTCCGCCTTTAAACAGCACTGTAAGAAGGAACAAATTAGAAAGGTGTGTGTGTGTGTTCACCTAGAACAATGGTTCCTTCTGGGGGTGATTTTGCCTCTCTTCCCACTAGGATTCATTTGGCAATGTCTGGAGATTTTTTTTTTTAATCCTCACCCGAGGATATTTTTCCATTGATTTTTTTTTTTTTTTTAAGATGGTGGGAGGGCAGGAAGAGAGAAAGAGAAACATCAAATGATTGCCTCCCACCTGACCCCGACCGGGGCTGGGAACTGAACCCACAACCGAGGTACGTGCCCTTGACTGGGGATCGAACCTGAGACTCTTTGGTCTCTGGGCCAACGCTCTAACCACTGAGCCAAACCAACCAGGGCTGGAGATGTTTTTGTTTGTTTTGATTGAGGAGGACAGGAGAGATGTCATTGGCACCCAGAAGACGAGACCAGGGAAGCTGATGCGTATCCTAAATGACACAGGCCAGCCATCCACCCAAACAAAGAATGATCTGGCCCAAAATGTCAATAGTGTTACCCTAGAAACAAGCATGAGAACATCTGCAAGATGTGTGTGGTGGCTTACAACCTCACAGTGACGTGGGAGGCAGGAAAATAATAAAAACAGGCACAGGAGTTTCAAAACAATGAAATTTACAAAAGCATGTCAGTGTGGTGGAGCGAGAAGGTAAAGAACTCCACGGAAGTCAGTAACTCCCGAGGCTATCTCTGTATTAGGACACTTAGTGGTTGTGATTGTTCAAATAATGTTAATATATTCAGTTTAATAAAAGAGGTGGGAGATTTTTATTACCCGCAGCTAAGGGGGAATGCAGATGGCAGAGACTGCCATCAGTGATAAACAGGTATTTCTGAACTCTGCCTGGAGCCCAGGGACTGCTACCCACTGTATTGGAGGCAGAATTTATACGGGAAGTACATGCATTTGGGCGTCCCAGCTCCGTCATTGTGTGACCTTGGACAGATCTGAGATCTTCTGAGTCTTTATAGGGATTATAATATCTGCCATGCCGAGTGCTATGAAAATTAAATAAATAAAAATATTTGTAAGGTGCCTGATGCACTATGTGTAATGATACATATGGTGGCATTTAGGGATCACCTGTATTATCCAGGACAATCTCTATCTCAAATCACTTCTGCAAAAACTGTATCAGGTAAGGTGACATGGTGGGTTCCAGGGCTTAGGGCCTGATATTTTGGGGTGGCCACTCTTCAGACAACTATAGTGGCATAGTGGGAATTACTGAGGTATATATATGAAGAAGTGCACAATGATTTTTTATTCTATTTGTCACTGAAATTGCATGTTTCAAGAGGAAAGATTTAAAAGATTGAATCAATAATACTTTGTGGACCATGATGGAGCCTTAAGTAGGATTATTGGGGAGAATATTGATGGAGCAGCAGCTAATTTACAGCGAGAAAGAACTTTGTCCCGTGAATCAAAGAGGTGGCCCTTGACTGTCAAACCACAAAGTGCTTTCTCATAAAGAATGATTGGCAGTCAACTGTAGCCTTTATTTAACAATGAAGGAACTACTGAAAATTATGAATAAGAACAAGTCGTGGCCTCTCTGTGTACATCTTTTCATGCTGATGGGAGAAACAGGAGATTAGGGCAATGTTGCTTTTCCCCAATGAATGCACTGTTTTGGGTGAGAAGGGGACACATTTGTCTCTGAAATAAGAAATAAAAGTAAAATTAAAAATTTTCTCATAATGCTGTTTATGCCTTAATGAATAAATCTCAGTATTTCAATTAGTATAAGCTAGAGGTCTAGGCTCTCATGCCAGAGGCAAAGTATTTTTATGATGAACACTTGGGACAAGATAGCAGGAATTCTGCAGCAGGCTGAACTGTGGTGCAAAGAGTTTGATTGCTGGGAGTTTGCTTACCAATAGTTAATGACTTTCCTTATTTGTTAGAGAAGGAAATGAAGAAAAACAAGGTATAGCATTGTATATGAAAAACATCCACAGCCACATCCAACAGAACATGAAACGATACCGTCTAGAGTCGCAGTCAATGAAAGCCTGAAAAAGGTCTGGGTTCAAGGTCATTGCCAAAGCAAAAACATTTACCCTTTGGCTTCAGGTATGACTGCTGGTCAAGGTGGGTGAAAGCAGTATTTAATGAAAAACAGCTTCATATTTTCAAAAAATTTTTAATTTAATTGATTACCAAAGTCATTTTTATAGAGGTGTGATTGCCATGTGAAAGTTCAGTGAGTTTGGGAATAAGTATACACCTGTGAAATCATCACCACCATTAAGGTCATAAACATACCCATCACCTCCCAAAGGAGAAAGCACTTCCCTTGCTATTTGATTTCTCAAATTTGTATGAAAGAGACATCGAACAATTACTGCCATTCCTGAACTCTGAGTTGTGATTTTCTAATTTAGTAAAAATATAGAGGAGGAAATTAAACCGTAAGAGGAAGAAAGGCATGATGTAGAACCTGACTGAGGGCTCAAACGATGGGACACTGAGCCGATGTGGTGACATTGGTGAAACTTGGCAAACGATATCATTATAGAGCTGATAAATGTTTCTATTGATGTTAATTTAAAATATTTATTTTTTATGGTTTAAAACATATGTATCATTTATAATATAATATTGCTAGAATTACTTTATTTATGTTTCCATTTATCTTCAGATAGAGTGGGAGGGAGAGAGAGAGAAACATCAATGTGAAAGAGACACATTGACTGGTTGCCTCCCGCACGACCACGACCAGGGCCACGGACTGAATCGCAACCAAGGTACATGCCCTTGACCGGAATCGAACCCACGACTCTTTGGCTCGAGGGCTGCCACTCTAACCGCTGAGCCAAATGGGCCAGGGTGCTAGTATTACTTTAAAAATACTTTTGTTTAATTTATTTTTGCCTACCAATTCTATTCTCTATCTTCTCTCCTCTATTCATTATTCGTGTCATTGATAAAATGTTATTCCTATTAATTTTAGTAATATTTTATTTTTTAAATATATTTTAATATTTAATACTAATACATCTACTCTACTTAAACCCAGTGGTCCACATTTGCACTGCGGAAGCATTCAACTCTCTGCACGTGGAAAAATCCCAAGCGAGGCACTGGGGAAACAAGAGAAACAGAACATGCTCTTCGTGATATCAACTATTTGAAATCTAAGTGGGAGGTGAACATATGCATAAATGACCAGAATCATAATGTAGTGTATGGTTAGTAATTACACAAGAAATTTGTATTTGATTTGCCTACGGTGGCTCAACAATTGGCAGAACCAAACCCAAGAGAGGGTTTTTTTTTTTTTACTGTACCACTGTCTCAGTAGTCTTTTTAAATTTTAATGTTTAGTGTGAACAATTTTAAACATATACAAAAAGGGAAAGTTTCGTATGGTAAGCCACCATTGCACACATTCAGAAATGATTAAATCCATGGGCACTCTTACTTCATCTGTCCTGACAACTGCTTCTTCCTATCCCACTCCCCAAATTATTTTGAAGCAAATCCCAGACAAATTATATCATCCATAAATGTTATCAGTCTGTATCTTTAAAAGATATGTGCTTTAGCCCTGGCTGGTTTGGCTCAGTGGTTAGAGCGTCAGCCTGCGGACCAAAGAGTCTCGGGTTCAATTCCGGTCAAGGGCATGTACCTTGGTTGTGGTTCAGTCCCCGGCCCTGGTCGGGGTATGCGGGAGGCAGCCAATCGATGTATCTCTCTCACATTGATGTTTCTGTCTCTCTCTCCATCCCTCTCTTTCTCCCTCCCTCCCACTCTATCTAAAGATAAATGGAGAAGTATCCTCGGGTGAGGAGTAAAAAAAAAAAAAGATACATGCTTTAAAAATCCAGCAATAACATTAAACGACATGAAATTACTTCTTTCTAATCTTGAATATTTGATCAATGTTCCAAATTTCCTTGACTGTCTTATAAAAATGTGTGAGTGTGTGTGTGTGTTTATACTTATTTTGTTGGAATCAAGGTGCAAAAAGAGGCCATAAATTGTATTTAATTGATTTATCTTTCAAGTGCCTTTTTAAAAAATCTATAGGTTCCCTTCCCTCATCTTCTTTTTCTTGCTGAACCATTAGTGAAAACATTGATGTGGTTAAATTGACCCAGTCTGCCTTCCTGCTTCTGGATTCTGCGTCATGTTTAGGGAGGATTTCCCCCCTCCTAAGTTTAATATATTCAGCCCACGTTTTCTTCCGTATGGTTTCATATTTTACATGTAAATCTCTGATTCATTTGGAATTTTTTCTAGAGTATGGAGTGAAAAATGAATCAAATTTTGTGTATTTCCAAATGACTACACAAACTTCCCAGCACCATTTATAAAATGTCTATCCCCACAATGCTCTTCTTAATTTCCTCCTCTGTTCTTCAAGGGAGACCATTAGTTTCAGAAAGGTGGACGGATATTTCAAACATTAGAACAAATAAGGCAATCCATATTTACTGATGTAGAAAAATGTGTCTCATATCATATTAATGTAAAGAAAAAACAAAGAGTGTGCATTATGAATTAACTTTCGCTTAACAATTATATATCTTCAAATTGTCAATCATAATTAACAGTTATCTCTAGTGGTGGGAAAAAGGGGGCAGAGTTTTAATCTGTTTCTTTGTATAACTTAGTATTTATATTTTTACAATGAGAAGATATTACATTTGTTTAAGAAAATTCAAATTTGAAAAAAAAAAAGGTTATTAGCATATCCTGAACTCCATTGGACAAATCTTGATTGAATTCCTTTATATGCTCTGTGTCTATCATTTTCCCCACCCCATATTTTCAAATCATCCACCTTCTCTGTTTCTCAGTTTCCTCCTCTCTGAAAAAGAAAGCTTTAGGATGTACTCAGGTCTGACAATGAGGAGACCTGGGTTCTTGTCCCCACTTCTCCGGGCTAATTTGTGAACTTGAGTTGGCGCACAGCTTCTCTGACCTTCTAGGTCTGGTGGCTTCGATCAGGTCCTGTCTGCATTGTGTTGTCCAACTCTGGAATTCTGTGATCTGGTCATATTCACAGGCACTCTGCATGTATCATCTGACCAGTCCTATTCTAACCAGGGTGGCCAATTCCAGTAAGCTCCTGTTCTTTCAGCCTGATTGGGAAATAGTATGCACTGAGCATTTACCGTGTCTGGTCATGCACATTCTGCAGACCAGGAGAGTGATTTATTTAATTGATTGATATTTAATATCTATCATAGTTGGCAAATGGCAGGACAGTTTTGGGGGGAGACTCAAAAAGGGACTACATAAATCTCTTGAATAATAAGGTGGTTTTTTTGTTGTTGTTGTTGGCTATTGAAGTTAGTCTATTGATTTTGATATTTTTTTTGAGTAATACGTTTTTAATATAGCCTTTTTTGATTTTATGAGTACACAATTGCATTATAAATGCATTCAACTTAAGCAAATTCAACTCTATGTATGTGATTTTAGTGTTTATTTTTCATATGATGTGGACTTTAAATACAAGCTGATTTCCTCATCTGGTGCTTAGTTGAAGAAATGTTATTTGTTCCAATACCACAGAAATTACTGCTTGGATTGATCAATGTACATCTGAGTACTGTATTTATTTGTTTATTTTTAAGGATAAAATACATTTTAATATTTGATTATATTACTCTCCATCTCCTGTACAACGTTGATTTTTTTTAAGCACTAACTAAAGCGATTTTTACAAGTATTTGGCAGTATTACATTCTTTTCTATTTTTTAATAAATAACATATCTGCCAATAAAATGCTAATTCTCTATAGGTCATTTCATTCCAAGCTTTTGGAAATCTTTTAGTCTTTAAATCAACTTTTTTGAGGTATAATTTACAAAGAATGAACTGTATCCATATTAACTATACAATTTGTTAGTATTTTTTTTTAACTATGGATGTATATGTCTCTTTAATGGCTAAGTAGTATTCAATATTCAACAATTCCTTTTTTTAACTGAGTTTACTGGGAGTGAGTACTGTATTTAGCAGATAATTAAAGGAATTCAGTTTGGACTCTGTGATTTTCACATCACAGGTTGCCAATGGTAGCTAATACATAAAATACCTTTCTACTTTTTTATTCATGTATTTATTCCACAATCAAAATAGATCATAATAAAAAAATCATAACATTTTTTGGCCCGGCCGGTGTGGCTCAGTGGTTGAGCGTTGACTCATGCACCAAGAGGTCGCTGGTTCGATTCCCGGTCAGGGCACATGCCCAGGTTGTGGGCCTGATCCCCAGTGAGGGGCATGCAGGGGGCAGCCAATTGATGTTCTCTCTCATTGATGTTTCTATCTCTCTCTCCCTCTCCCTTCCTCTTTCTCTAAAATCAATAAAGAAAAACATTTTTATTAAAAATAAAAATCATAACATTTTAATTTTTTAAATTTATGTAATTTATTTAGTTCTTTTTCAGAGAGAGCAGAAGGGAAGGAAGTAGGGAGAAAGAGAGAGAAAGAAACTTCGATGCGAGAGAGATGCACATTGATTGGCTGCCTCCTGCATGGCTGGGGACCGAACCTGCAACCCAGGTATGTGCCCTGCACGGAGAATCGAACCTGCGATCCTTCGGTCCACAGGCCAATGCTCTAACTGCTGAGCCAAACTGGCCATTGCAAAAAATCCTAACATTTTAAAAAGGTAACAGCTTCATTAATAAAACAGACATCGGTCTAAATTGCAACACTAAACAGGTGTTCTAGTCCCATGGTGGAATAAATACATAATAATTACACATAAAGCTTCACTAAAAGTCTGAGATGAGGCAAATAACCCTTTGAAATGAACTGCCCAATGAATAGAGGCATGCTGCAAATAATTTCTATTTACATTTTACGGCAAGATGGAAAAATCCCAAGGTAAATCCTAACTCAAATCTCTCATTTCATGCACCTGGCCTTGGCTTTTGTCTACCTTCCTCAGACATATCAAAATCCAGAAAGGCTTCTGCATGCCATGCTCACGAAGGCCACCTCGAGTCCCCAAGGATCTCAGCCCAGACTGCTGTTAATAAGCTTGTATGCAACCTTCATCCAGGGAAATAAACAGCCCAAACTCGAGGGGCAGCATTTCTTTAAAAAACAGTCTCAACTGTCAAATGAGCTCTGACAAGCCATGTGCATTTCATAAACAAAGCAAAATATTGTCTTATTATCTATTTTTTCTTAAAAAATGTTAAGAAGGCATGCATATAAAAACATTTTTTTTAAAAGAAACAAAAATCAAAGGTTTACGCCCCAAAGCAAGTCAGTCCTTTGCAGCCTAACTCATTTGCTTCTGGGCCGTGAAGCCATGTAGAGGGTGATCAGGTAGTAGGTGTCGGTCCCTCCCACTGTTAGTGCCATGGTGGTCTGGTAAAGCATGTGGTCTAGCAGGCCTTGTTTCAGGTGGACGGGCGCACCATCAGATTTCTGGAAAAACTTCGGCAGTTCTGGAACTTAGTTTTCCACAGCATTATCATATGCGGTATAATCGGAAGTCAGTTTTGTTGGCGTGGCAAATACGGTAGGTGATTCTTCTGTGGAAACCACAGGCTTTTTATTTTATTTACTCATTTATTTATTTTTATTGATTTATTTTTGTTACAGATGTTTCTCCTTTTTTCTCCATTGACACCCTCCTCCCCATCCCCCCACCCCGTCCCCAGCTTTGTTGTCCATGTCCATCAGTTATGTGTACATGCATATCAGTTCTGTGGTTTATCTCTCCCCCCCCCATTCCCTCTTCTGAGGGTTGTCAGTCTGTACCCTACTTCCACATCTCTGGGTCTACCCTGTTCCTCAGACTATGTTCATTATATTCCACAAATAAGTGAGATCATGTGATATTTGTCTTTCTCTGCTTGGCTTGTTTCACTTAGGATAATACTGTCCAGGTCCCTCCATGTCGTCTCAAAGGATAAGAGATCTTTCTTTCTTACAGCTGCATAGTACTCCATTGTGTATATGTACCACTGCTTTTTCATCCACTCATCTACTGATGGACACTTGGGCTGTTTCCAGATCTTAGCTATCGTAAATAGTGCTGCTATGAACATAGGGGTGCATATATTCTTTTTGATTGGTGTTTCAGGCTTCTTAGGGTATATTCCTAGAAGTGGGATCACTGGGTCAAATGGCAATTCAACTTTTAATTTTTTGAGGTAACACCATAGTGTTTCCACAGTGGCTGCACCAGTCTGCATTCCCACCAGCAGTGTACTAGAGTCCCCTTTTCTCCACACCCTCGCCAGCACTTGTTGTTTGAGGATTTGTTGATGGTGACCATTCTGACAGGTGTGAGGTGATACCTCATTGTTGAAACCACAGGCTTTAATAAACCTTGTGGGCTATAAGCATGGGAAACCCATTCTCCCACCAATTTCTTTTCTTTTTCTTTTTAAAATATTTTTCTTTATTGCTTTTAGAGAGAGAGGAAGGGAGAGGGAGAGAGAGACAGAAACATCCATGAGAGAGAACATCAATCGGCCGCATGCCCCCCAGTGGGGATCGGGCCCACAACCTGGGCATGTGCCCTGACCAGAAACTGAACCGGCCACCTTTTGGTACATGGGTTGACGTTCAACCACTGAGTCACACCCGCCGGGTCTCCCACCAATTTCTGCATGGGGCCACTAAACTTGTAGTACATGATGCCCAGTGTCCGGCTATTCACAGCTGATGCCTGCGTGACCGCCCCAAGGAAGGCAATACATTTCTATCTTAATATATATTAATTGCAGAACATTTGAAAAAATATAGCAACAAAAGAAGCTAAAACTCATTTCTAATCCCTCTACATGGAGCTAACAATTGTAATGATTGTTAAGGGTATATAGTTCTCCAATATTATTCTATGCAAATATTTAAGTGGTAGGATACCATCTGAGATACTATTCTAGGCACATTTCCCCTACTGCATTCCCTTGTCCTCTATAGTGGGGCCATCTGTCACCCCCCATTCACTCCATCACTTCTTAAAGGTTCAACATTGACTTGTGAAACATGTCAAAATTAAGAGCCTTGCATGTCAAGCTCTGGGATGTGAATAATTTGAAAGTTCATGTTCCAATGAGTTCAGTGCATAAAATCAGGGAAGAGGCGCAAGGAGATGAGGAATCCTATGCCTGGGGGAAGGCACTACAAAGACACAGCACTTGCTGAGAGAGAGAGAGAGATGGGTGGGGTCGAGAGGGACTATGTGGCCTGGAAGCAATAGGCTGCTGCCCAGCGTCTGTTAGTGCAAGCACTATCTGTTGCTGGCAATGGAGAGCCTTGAAGGAGCTCCATCAGGCCTCAGTGGCCACTGTGTCCCACATGAGTAAGCATTTGTATAGCCAGTGCCAAGGAACTGAGTTGGTGGTCCCTCCCTGCCACTGCGTTAGGAACGCCTAGTGGGGTTCTGGCACTTTGATAAACTGGCATGAGTGTGGTCCATCTGTTCCCTCAGACACTGTTAGTCTCCATCTGAATTACCTTTTGTGGCCTGGCCTGAAAGTTCATGTTCCAGTGAGTTCAGTGCATAAAATCGCATAGAAGGGAAGAGGAGCCAGGGCTCTGGACACCTGGAATGGCAGTGGTGAGGTCATACTGAAAGACCCAGTTGAGCTTCGTTGGTGCAGCTGCATGAAATCAGCTCCCTGGGGCACCCACCCCACCTCTCAGACATCTAAAATCAGGATCATATTGTATGGCCTATTTGGAGACCCTCCTTTTCCACATTATAATGTAATCATGCATTCTCCTCCCAGAGTGATTTTAATGTTTCAGAGCATGTGCAAGTACCATGATTCACTTTAAAAATCCGTTCTTGTTAGATGTTAAGGTGATTCCTAGTGCTTTGCTGCTACAAATAATGTAACAATGACTTTCCTTGTGAAATCTCTGTGAATGTCTCCAAATTGAAAACAGATTCTTAAATAATGGTAAGCAATCGCAAGATAAGTACTGTGAACATTATTGTCTGGGTTTTGGCCTAACTTTCCAGGATTATTAGGGGCCCATAAAGCAGCTGAGGCCCCAGCTGCACCACAGATGGGCAAAGCCCACGGAGGCCCAGTATGGACTTAACACATTGGATGGAGGGAGAAAGGCAGACACAGGAATATAAGATTGCCATGGAAACATGCTTCCTGGCTAAACACACATCTTGATATCTAACCATGTCTCAGAGTCTAGGGTGACCTGTGTACTTGAAATGAGATCCCACTTTCTGCTCAGCAGTTTCAGAGGAGACTCTGCGGTCCCCAATAGCCTTTGCCATCTCCCTGTGCCTCAGGAAGACCAGTCTGAGTTGTCCTCACAGATGAATAGAAAAGCCATGAAATATTGATGCTTTGTTACTGACTCTGCTGTGAACACTTACAGAGCATCAGTCCCTTGGAAATCAATAAGCTTTGCATTATGCATAAGAGAGCCATGAAGTCACACTTATCATTGTCCTTTGGGTTATAGGGTGGGAGGGCTGGGAGCACAAACCTGAGCTGGATGCCAATACTGGAGGGTTGCAGTCCCCCTTTTCAATGTTTTTAATGCAAAACAAGTTAAATCAGTGCCAGAAAACAGGAGCGTGTTACCATAAAAAAAACTCAAGAATTGTAAGTCTAAGGTTTGAAGAAGCCCAATGGATCAGTTTGATTTTTTCCCCTCTTTGATGGTAGAAAAGAAGGAATGGTGACATTTCAACATATTTTATCTCTTTTTACTTATGAGGATCACATACTCTATAGTAAAGTTGGAGAATAAAGAGGTATTAAAACTAAAAATTTACCCCCATTTAAATAGAAATGTTGTACATTCTGAACAGTTTGGGGTTCAGAGCAAAATTGAGTCCAGAAAGTTTGCAAACTTTCCCCTAACCCTACATGTACATAGCCTCCCCCATTATCTATACCCTCCACCAGAGTGGTGCATTTCTCACAATTAATGAACCTATCCCGGCACATCATCACCCACTCTTGATGTTGTACATTCTATGGGTTTGGACAAAAACATAATGACACATAATATCCACCATACACGCCTATCACACAAAGTAGTTTCACTGCCCTAAAAATTCTCTGTGCTTTGCCTATTCATCCCTGTGCTTTGAATCTTTTTGTGTCTTTATATTGAAAGTGTGGACATAGAGTTGAGACTTGTTTTTTGATACACTCTCTCAATGGCTATCTTTTAATTGGTGTATTTACACCATTGACATTTAAAGTGATTATTGATATAGTTGGACTAATACCTACCATATTTGTGTCTATATTCTATTCATTGTCTTTGTTGTTTGTTGCTATTTTTGACTTTCACTCTTTTCTGGTGTTTGTGGTTTTATTTTTTATTGATTTATTTTTTCATTAATCTTCACCCCAGGATACTCTTCCATTGATTCTTAGATAGAGTGGAAGGGAGAGAGTAAGAGAGAAACATCGATGTGAGAGGGACACATCAATTGGTTGCCTCCTGCATGACCCCAACTGGGTGGGGATTGAACCTGCAACCCAGGTACGTGCCCTTAACTGGGAATTGAATCCTAGACCCTTTGGTCTATGGGCCAATGCTGTAACTGCTGAGCCAAACCAGCCAGGGCAGATTTGTGGTTTTTTGTTTGTTTTTTTAATCCTCACCCGAGGACATTTTTCTTCCATTTTTTGTTCAGATAGAGTGGGAGGGAGAGGAAGAGAGAGAGAGAGAGAGAGAGAGAGAGAGAGAGAGAGAGAGAGAGAGAAACATCGATGTGAAAGGGACACATCGAGTGGCTGCCTCCCGCATGACCCAACCAGGGCCGGGGACAAACTGCAACCAAGGTATGTGCCCTTAGCGGGAACCGAACCCCGGTCTCTCTGGACTGTGGGCTGATGCTCTAACTGCTGAGCCAAACCGGCCAGGGCCGATTTGTGGTTTTAATTGAGCATTTTATATGATTCTATTTTCTCTCCTTTCTTAGCATATTGATTACACACACACACACACACACACACACTTTTTTAGCGGTTTAGAGTTTATAATATATATTCATAGCTAATCCAAGTTCATTTTCAAATAACACTATAATGCTTCATGCAATATCTTATAATAACAAAATATTATTAATTCCTTCCTCCTGTCCCTTGCTTGTACCTTGTATCGTTGCTGTCATTCATCTCACTTATACATATATAGACAGTATATCTATATATTCTTATGTATACTATTGCTTATATGTATTTAAAAAATTTTTTTTCTTTATTGATTTTTAGAGAGAGAGGAAGGAAGAGGGAGAGAGAGAGATAGAAACATTGATAAGAGAGAACATTGATTGGCCACCTCCTGCATGTCCTCCATTGGGGATCAGACCCACAGCCTGAGCATGTGCCCTGACTGGGAATCGAACCGGTGACCTCTTGGTGCATGGGTCCACGCTCAACCACTGAGCCACACCAGCTGGGCACTTATATGTATTAAATATATACTTGTGCATTATATAGAATAAGCATACATAATCAAATAATTGTTGCTGTTGTTACTTTTAACAAGCTGTTATCAGCAAGATCAATCAAGAATAAGAAAAATAAAAGTTTTTATTTACCTTCATTCATTCTTTCTCTTCCTTCCTTTCTTTACCTAGGTCAGAACTGCTGACCTGCCTCCATGGCCTGCTGTTCATTGAGAAGACGTGACTCCCATTCCCGCAGCATAAGTCATTTTCAAGGATGCCACCTGGAGAGAGCAATGGGTTGTTGAGACCCTCTGGACGGTCTGTGACTGACCCCGTTAGGGCCTCCAGGTAAACTTTTAGGATTCTGGTGGGCGGTGCGGGGAGCTGCTCTTCTTGGGGCGCCTAGGGCCATCCTCGTTAGTAACAGGTCTGCTTGCTTGTTTAACCGCTACCTACCAGCCTGCAATGGCCCATCTCTGTCCCTGCCCAAAGGCACTGGAGAGAAAAGGAGAGACTTGGTTCAGGTAACAGCTTTCACACCAGGCAGACGAAGAAACCGGAAACGTGCTTCGCCGAGAGGAAGGGGAGTCTGTCTGATCACGGAAACTTCCCGCTCAGGTTCCCAGCTAGGTGGGATTCATGTAAATGAGGTTCCGGGGCGCGTTCTGATTGGTTCGAATTGTGCCGTCCTGATTGGTGAGTACTACGTGTCCTGATTGGTTGTTATGGCGCAGTTCTGATTGGATGAGATAGGTGTCAATCTCTAGCTGGAACGTGGAAGATTCAGATAGCGTGAAAGAGCAGGGAAGCACCGGAAGTTGAGTTCAGTCAGAGGTGCTTCCGGGTACCCAGAGTAGGAAGCCCCTGTCCGCAGATGGCTGCTAGATGCTCATAAATTTTGGGCTGCGGGTTGACCATGGGGAGTCCATCTCAGCAGATAAATTCCTTCTGGAGGTTTACGTCAAATGAATTGGTCTTCTCAGGGTCCACATGCCCAAATATACTTTTTCCCCCTGTATTTATCTTACCTGTTCTCTGAACTTCCTGGGTCTGTGGTTGGTGACATTGGGAAAATTTTCAGTCATTGTTGCTTTGACTATTTATTGTTCCTTCCTCTCTTCTCCTCTTGGTATTCCCATTACTTGCATGTTATATCTTTTGTAGTTGTCCCACAGTTCTTGGATATTCTGTTCCTTTTTTTTTTTTTTCCAGTCTTTTTTCTTTTCTTTTTTGCTTTTTCAGTTTTGGAAATTTCTATTGATATATCCTCAAGCTCAGGGATATATGCCCCCCCCTCCCCCCAGCCATGTCCAGTGTACTAATCAGCCCATCAAAGGCGTTCTTCATTTCTATTTGCAGTGTTTTTGATTTCTGCTATTTCTTTTTGATTCTTTCTTAGAATTTCCACCTCTCCGCTTACATTATCCATCTGTTCTTGTGTTACCTACTTTTTCCACTAGGGCCCCTTGCATATTAATCACAGTTGTTTTAAATTCACCATCTGATCATTTCAACACCCTGCCATATATGTATGTGATTATGACTCTTCAAACTGTGTTTTTGGCTTTTTACTATGCCTTCTAATGTTTTTGTTGTTGTTGGAAGCTGGACATGATGTACTGGGTAAAAGAAACTGCAGGAAGGAGGCATTTAGAGATGTGGTGGTGAGGCGTGGAGGGAGGGGAAGCGTTCTGTCGTCCAATGGTTAGGTCTTGGTCTTTTAGTGAGCCTGTGATCCTTGGCTATGAACTTCACAAGTACCTCTCAGTCCTCACCCTTTGAAGTGGGATGAAGACTGGAGGGGGCTGGAGTTGGGTTTTTCCCTCTCCCGAGGTTGGTTAGGCTCTGATGAAACCTCTATAAATGATTTTGCTCTGACAAAATAGTTTCTCTTGAGGGCAGGCTTTGTTAGAAAGAGCAGAAAGCTCTGGCATATTTCAAAAAGGCCCCATTTCCTCTTCCATTTGAGGAGGAGCATGAGGGTATTTTTCTTCTCGTCTTCCCTGTGAGAACCTGGTTGAGCCCTTGGAGGAAAAACTCACAGAAGTATATGGGGGCCCCCTGATGACTGGCTCCCTGTGGAATTTTGATCTCACAGACTCGTCCACACGGAGCCTCCAGCAATTTGTCAATCACAGTCCAGGTTTTCCTGGCACTGGTTCCTGTGGAGGTTTCCCCTCATGGGATTCTGCTCTGGTGAGTGTGAGTCTCTGTATTTGCCTGACTGTCTTTCCAATTTGGGGAGTAATGGTTTGCCCTGTAACCTCACTTTTCATATGGATCAAAGAAGAATTGTTGATTTTTCAGGGTTGTTTTTCTTTCCAGCTAGGATTTTCAAATACCGCAGGTGGGGCTGTAAATTTGTTAGTGCCTGCTAAAACAAAATATGCACTTGCTCTATGACCTAGCAATTCTACTCCTAGTTACATACTCAAAAGAAAAGAATGCACATGTCTATCAAATATTCAAAGTGGTCTTATTCATAACAACTAAAAACTAGAAACAACTAATGCCTACCTCCAGGAAAGAGATAAATTATTATATTCAGGCAATGGAGTACTATATAGCAATAAAAAAGAATTAACTACTGATATGTGAAATAATATGGATCTCATAGATACTATTTTAAGTAAAAGAAACCATACACAAAAGAATATATACTGTATGATTCCATTCATATATAGTTCAAGATCAAGTAATACTAACTGATTCTGAAAGACATGAGTGTAGTTGTTACATCTGGGGGTTGAGTGAGTATCACCTGAGCATAAAGAAACCTCTGATAACAGAACTGTTCTACATATGAATCTGGATGGTGGCTGTATTAAGGTATATCGAGCAGAAACTATATGTTGTGTGCCCTGTGCACATGTGTTAAATAAGAGAGACATGCTTACATTCTAGAGAGGAAGGCATGAGGCAGCTAACTCCAGTGGTTACATGTTGGTAGAGGAAATTAGTGGTGGCCCCAGGCACATGGGACAGAGAGAACTCCATTATTGCAGGGAGACTTCCTGGAGGAAGAGATGGCACAACTGAGAACCATTAGGCATTAGGCGGGGATAAGAAGATTGGTAGGAAGAGAACATTCTAGGTATTGGGACCAATATATGCAAAGGCCTGGAAGTGAGGCAAGTGCAAGTATTTAAAAAGTTGGTGATGGAGAGGCGAGGCTGTGGGGTTCAGCTAGGGCCTGCTCTTTGGTGATTAAATGAGATGGGTTGAAAGAGTTTTGGCTTTTCTGAGGGCATTGCGAAGCCGGTGCATAGGTTTAGATAGGAAGGAGTCAAGATTACATTGACATTTTAAGAAATGAGTCTAGGAGGCCGAGAGGTTGAAGCCCTTCAGGTGGTCCAGATGAGAGAGGATGGGGACTGAAGTCCGGAAGGGACAGAGGAGCTAGCCAACAAGGTGCTTATTGCAGAGATAGGAGTTGGAAATGATGATGGTAATTGTGGGTGGTGCTGGGTCAGGAAGACAGAAGCATCTTTCAGGACCTGGATCCATTTGAGCACCTTTGGAAAGGAATGCAGTTCCACACCCCAGAGGAGGCCAGGAACCTAAGGCACGTTGTTTGATTTCATCTCTGAATTTCCTGTTTCATTTCATTGCTTCTCACTGCCTCCTAGAAGGAGCTTTGTTCCTAAAAAGAGCCTTTCGGTTGAATTTGCTGGTCTCTTCTGTGGGTGGGTAGGTTGGGCGTGGGGGGCTGTGGAAGGAGGGAGACCGGTGGAAGGCTTTGTTTAATGCATCAAGCCCTCCATGTCTTCCTCCTTCCCTCCATTCCCCAAGTAGTTTATTTTCAGTTCCCTTCTGTAGTAACAAGACAGAGCAATTTTATTGCATCCATGATCTAAGGTACTTTGGGGATGGGGTCATCAGAGGATTCTCCTTCCCAGGAATTTGAGTCCTATCTTCTGACGTGTCCTGGTTCAGAGTTGGTGAGTGGGGATCCTCTCGCCCCAGGCGGGATAGAGAGAGCCAAGAGAGATGACTACCATAATCAGTTGCTTATGAAAATTCTCGAAACTGGAGGAATAAGAAGTTTAACATCCATTGGTCTGCAAATCCAGAAAGCCTGGGACCCTGGTGGGATACCTTCCCACCAAGCTATCCCAAACACTCATGCCTGGAATCAAAGGGGATTTAGAAGCAGAGAGCTGCCCGCAGCGAATACCTTTAATGCCCACGCTGGGAAGAAAGCGGGTTGGGATCTGATCCCGAGGAGCAGGGGACCCAGGAGCCTCTGGAGCCTCCCGCCCTCCGTGCGCGGTGTAGCTGGGGCTCGCTGCAGCGCTGCGCCAAGGAGGGGCGGGCGGCGGCGGCGTGGGCGCCGTGTTGCAGGTGTGCCACCCGCTGACTCCTGCTTCTGCCGGGATCTCCAGGGCGGACGCTGCTCCACCCGCAGCCGGTGGCGGCCACTCGCAGATTTCCCACCCAGGTAGGAGACGATGCTTCTCGCTCAGGTGCGGGCGTGCAGACCCGCTGGGGTGCGGACCCGGGGCTCCCCAGCTCGCCTGCCGGGCTGAAACATCCACGCTGGTCCCTCTGAATGTTGGTAGCAAACGGCACAAAAGACGGGAGAATCTTGGAAAAGCAAGGACTTGCCCTCTGCCTGGGACTGCGCGCGTCTGTGAAGATGGTGTCCCCAAGGGCTGTTTGAAACACCCTGTTCCAACTGTTCGCTCCATGCATAGTTTTGCAACTTATTCTGATATTTATAACTCCGTCTCCCTAAGCCATCGCTTTTCGTTTCCGTTCTATTCCTATGAGATGAATTTGGTTGTTGCTGTTGGTTTGTTTTTAAAGAAGAGACGAAAGCCACGCTACACCTGGTGGCTCTGGGCTGGGGTGTGTGTGCGTTTCTGTATGTGGAGGGCGCCCTCCGCAGGAGTAGAGCGGTTTCTCGGGGACACCGAGGATTTGTCTGTGGATGGATTTCAGCGCAAGGAAAAGAACATGATTTGTTCTGCAGGGATGGGTGAGCAAATGCATTTAGCCAGGGAGGAGGCAGGCACTGCTGTTTCTTCCGCAGACCGGTATTAGATATCTCTGCTGTCCGGGGGTCAGCAGGGCTGCTGAAACATGATCCTTGAACTAGAAATCACAGATGCAAGCTAATTCCGTTGAAAGGTAACTTAATGGTGTCTTGGGCTCTGATGGGGTTGGGTGGGGCGCTGGGGAATGCCTGCTCGCTTTTGTTTTTTTTTTTTTTGAAAAGCCTGTTGGGGAGGTGAATGTGGGCGGCTTTGAGGTTGAGGGAGTGTGGCAGGTGAGGGATGAGAGGTGTGTGTGTATTGGGGAGAACTGGGCGTTGTTGCCAGTTCCACGATCCTTCTGGTCTGCAGTGGTCTCTTCTGTTTTTGCTTCCTGCCCTTTCCAGAAGAGGTGACTTGTCCTATTTGCTCCAGCCCATGCAGCAGATACAGTCCCGGCTCATTCTGCATCTTTCTTGAGTCAGCAAATACTCACCGGGCACCTGGTACATGTCACAGGCTGGATTAATCCTTGGGGATGGAGAGGTGATGAAAACACAGCCCAAACTTCTCAGCAGCTCACACCTGGTGGGGGGAAAACACCTGCAATAATGAAGTGTGATAAGTGCAGTAATGCAGGTGTGAAAAGAGAGTGGCGTGAGCAGAGAGGAAGCGGGAATTAATTGTGGCAGTGATTATTTTAAAAATGAAGCCCCAATCAATGAGACATGGCATGGATTTCAGTAGGGACTGGGACCCTCTTTTGGTCCCTTGTCTGTGAATGACCCATATCATCCTCCCACCCATCATCACCACTGCATTGGATGGTCAGAGTTTTACAGATCACAAGGCTGGCATTTGACCAGACCCAGGAATCTACAGACACAGGCTGACACCAAAGGAAGAAAGCATCCAATGCCGGTCAGGCTATGCTTTTTTATTTTTTATTTTTTTAAGTGGATTGTTTTCCTAAGTTGCAGGACCAGAAATATTTTGAAGCAGTATTCACCAAAGCAGGGATTCTGGAAAATTCTGAGGAAGTCTCAGAGCAGATGAACTGCTTTCTCCCCCCTCGGGTCCCTGACCTGTCTAATTGTTCCAGCCCAGTTCAAAAGAAAAGCTCTGACTTTGTCTCTAAATGGGTGGAATAAAGGAAAGCTAAAGCTGTCATCCAGTCTCATGGATGTTTCATCCCGGACAAAAGCTGAGGTGGGCAATGCAAAATGATAGAACGAAGAGATCTTGTGTCATGCATGTTTGCCAAAGATGCGTATCACATGCATTTTGTCACCTAAACCATCACTAAGGTGTTTGAAGAGCAGGCTGGTCCAGTGCAAGGACTGTGAGCCTTGATGGTCAGACAGACCTGGAAGGGTGTCTCGGGAAAGTTACTTAGCCTCTCTTTGAGCTTTGGATTCCTGATCTGTAAAATGGAGATAGCAATAAGGTTGTTATAATAATGACATAGTAGGTACTTAAAGATATTTGTTCATTGTGAACTGATTGTCATGTGTAAATTACTTGGCACAAGCAGGTGTTCAAAAAATGGCAGTTCATTCATTGAGTACCTGCTGTGTGTTAGGCACTGCCCTATGTGAGGAGAACACACAACTGAACTAAATAAAGCCCCTCAAAGAGCTTCACTGTGTGTGTGTGTGTGTGTGTGTGTGTGTGTGTGTGTAAGAGAATGGACAGATAAATGTGTGTATGTGTGGGTGTATGTGGAAAACAATGGACAAATCAGTAAGTAACTACAAAGTGTATCAGCCGATGATACATTGTAATTGAGAGAAATGAAGTAAGGTAAAAGGAATTGGAAGTGCTCCGGAGGGCAGGGTAAGGATTGTTATTCTTCTATGTAGCTTGATCAGGAAAGGCTTTGCTGATAAGTGGCATTTGACCAGACCCTTGGGGAAATGGAGTGATCCCGGCAGATGTCTGAGAAGAGCATTCTGGGCATTTTGCACCTTCGTGGTATGTTTGTGTTTTTACCCCCACAATGAAAGAAAGGGTCACCTTTATTGAATAATTCTGCAGATATTGTTCTTGCTGTTTATTTTTCCTTTTTCTCTGAGAACAATAATAATTTCTATGGTTATGGAAAGGTGTTGGAATCAACTGAAAATGCACAGACCTTTGGTGTACCATGGAATGCATTTACATAATATTATATGATGAATTTATTTGAAGCTTCTATTAAGATTAGTTCCCTGCTCTGCCCCTTTGAGATTTTGTTCCTCCAAAGAGCATGGTTTGGGGATTTGAGATCTCCATCCCACAGGATAGACCCTGCATCCTTGGTACCGTAGGGCTGCTGCAGAATGTTTCGTGGACAGAAACAGGAGCAAATGCTTGAGAACTTTGTCAAAGTTTCTGTGAAATAGGACATGGTCAGGGTGGCGGGCTGAGTACCCCCTAAGTCACCTCAGGTGATACTTACCTCTGAATTTATCCCGTCCAAGGCCTGGCTTTTATTCTTGCTGCCTCAGAAACCCGATCTGTGTCTCCGGGTCACATGACAGTGACCTTGCTCCCCTGCATGCCAGTCTATTGATTTGCAGTGGCTGAGACATTGTGTGGCATGGCCGGTGTGTTTTCCTCCTGCAGACTTCCCTTCATGAGAACGCAATCACAAGGAGAAGGTTTCCTTGATGAACACGTACTCAGAGCAAAGAGTTTAGATGCCTCCTCTAAGGACTGATCACACACATTAGGGATGATCTTGCTAATGGGACTACAGAACAAACCACCCCAAAACTCAGTGGCTTAAGACAGCAACCATTTATTATGTTCTCACATGTGTACGGGTTGGCTGGGCAGGTCTACAGATCTGGGTTGTGCTCGGTTGATCTCAGCTGGGTTTGCTCATGCGATTTTGGTCTGCTGATGGTGTGGCCGAGGGCTGGCTGCTTTAGGATGTCCTCAACTGGGATGACTTGATTCTGTTCTATGTGGTCCCTCATCCCCCAACAGGTGAGCCCAGCATGTTCACAGGGAAGGTCAGGAGTCCAAGAGAGAGTGGACACTTGCATGGCCTCTTGAGACCCAAGCTTATAGCTGGCACACTGTCACCTCATCTTTGTCTGTTGACAGAAGTAAGTCACAAGGCCAGCCCAGGGTGAAGGAGTAGGGAGTACACTCCACTTCTTTTTTTTGTTAATCCTCACCCGAGGATATTTTTTCCATTGATTTTTAGAGAGAGTGGAAGGGAGGGAGGGGGAGAGGGAGAGAGAGAGAGAAACATCGATTGGTTGCCGCCTACACGTGCCCTGACTGGGGCCTGGGATCGAACCTGCAACCCAGGAATGTGCCCTTAACCGGGAATCAAACCTGTGACACTTCTTTTTATTTAATTTATTTTTTTATTTTATTTTTTTCATTTTTTGTTCAGATAGAGTGGGAGGGAGAGAGAGGAGGAGAGAGAGAGAGAAACATCGACGTGAAAGGGACACATCGAGTGGCTGCCACCCACACGACCAACCAGGGCCGGGGACAAACTGCAACCGAGGTACATGCCCTTAGTGGGAACTGAACCCGGGTCTCTCCGTACCGCAGGCCGACGCTCTAACCGCTGAGCCAAACCGGCCAGGGCAAACCTGTGACACTTCTGTGCGCAGGCTGATACTCTGTCCACTGAGCCACACTGGCCAGGGCTACACTCCACTTATTGATATAAGGAGCTACATGGTCACATTACAAAGAACATATTCAGGGACAGGAAGAACTGGGGACCTTTTTGTACTCTCTTTACCATAGGGACCTTGATATTTAAAGTCCCCGTAGCCAAGGTTCCTTCCCCACCCTGCTCGCTTGAGTGGGCAATGCCTGCAACTTGTTTTTTTTTTTTTTTTTCTTTTCTTTTCTGTGTTTCCATGACTGACCTACTTTAGACATATATATGTTTAGATAGTCATTCATTCACCATATATTTATTGAGTGTTCTCAATGTGCCAGGGATATTATAGGCAGGAAGACAGCAGTAAAAAATAACATGATCCGTCCTCATGAAGCATTCATTTTAGTTGGGGGAGACCCATAATATGTAAGTAAATAAGTAAATGTGTACTGTCAGGTGATGAAAGAACATCAAGAAGGGGAAAGGAGGTGGGGACTGCCTGGTTGAGTGGGGATAGGAGCTAGGGTAGAGTTGGGGGGGAGCATTTTATATGATACATATCTGGGGGAAAGACCCTTCCAAGCAGAGGAAATAAGTACAAAGGCCCTGAGGCGACAGAGTCCTGGCATGTTCTGAGAACAGCAAGGAGACTCATGTGGGAGCAACTGGGAGAGGGGGAGCATGGTAGTGGAAGATGTAATCAGACAATTATCAGGGAGCCAGATAACACAGGGTCTGGTAGGGCCTAGTATGGATGTTGGCTTTTATAGGAAGCCATTGGAGAATTTTGAGCATAGGTTGACATTACCTGATTTATGTCTTATAGTGATCACTTGAGTTTTAGATCTTAGAATAGACTCTAGGGGGTACAGGGTGAACACAGGGAGATCAGTCGTGAGGTTAGTGCAATGATCCAGGTGAGAGATGATGGCAGTTAAGACCAGTGCGGATAGTGGCTGAGATGGTGAGAAGTAGCCAAATTCTGGATATATTTGATGATAGAGGAGATGGGACTTGCTGATGGGTTAGATTTAGAATATGAGAGAAAAGAAGGAGTCAAGGATGACTCCACATACTTTGAACTGAGCAAATGAAAGGAGTTGCTCTTTGCTGAGATGGAGAAGG
This sequence comes from Tadarida brasiliensis, assembly GCA_030848825.1. Lineage (NCBI taxonomy): Eukaryota > Metazoa > Chordata > Mammalia > Chiroptera > Molossidae > Tadarida > Tadarida brasiliensis. The sequence goes on along the minus strand of CM061279.1, from coordinate 8,892,894 downwards.
AACAGTTATGAGGTTCAATAGGCCATCCGATGGGAGATGTTAAATAGATAGTTGTATATGGGAGTCCAGAGTTGAAGCAAGAGGTCCAAGAAGAGGATATACATTTGAGGATATACTTATTGGCATGTTATTTATTTGTGGCTTCAATGAACCAAGTCACTACCATATTGCCAGTGCCCAGAATATTGCCTGGCACATAGTATGTGCTCAGTGAATTTTTATTGAATGAATGAATGAATGAATGGAACCATTTAATCACTGGAGGTGACTGCACACCTTGCTTTGGTGGATCTTGAAGTGTAACTCCCTGAAATTATTTCTTTTCTTTCCATGGTCTCCCGGGAGCCTTATTGTGGATCTCATGCTCTAAAAAGAGACTTTAAATGTAAGGGCTCCAATTGCTTATATCTCACAGAAAGCAATGTGTGATGACAAGTAAGAAAGAGAAATGAGTAGAAACCAAAAAATAGCTCAAACTTTCAAAAAAGGAGACAAAATCCTCTGGAGAGAGGTGGCTGAAATTTAGGGGTGTGATGTTCTTGGTTTATTATTGCACTGCTCTTGATTTAAAATTAAGCAGGAGCAGGGAAGAGTCTTGAAAAAGGGAGACATTTATTTAACTCAATTTTATGCCAAGTGAAAGTATAACCAGCTTGCCTGAAAAAACAAAAAACAAACAAAAAAACCCCCCACAAAGCCCATATCTACAGCATCTTGAATAATATGTTTCTGTTTCAAAAAGGAGAGAAGTAGGCAATAAGCCTCATAGGAAAAGGGGAGGGCTGGAATGACTTCAATCTCAGACTCGAGGCACTGTTCATTTCCTCCCTATGGTGTGGTTGAATATGGTGAGGCTCAGAGACCAGAAATCACAGATGAAAGTACCCTTGGAGAAGTGGACGCACAACCTCATTTCTTTTGCTTCCAGCTAAGCATAGATGCAAGAGAAGTTAATTTCGCCAGAGCTCTGGGGCCTTCTTGCATCGTAGATATCTGGGTCTGGAAGTTGGCTGTGTAAGCTGGGAGCTGGTGTCAACCCCAGATGATACATGTGTTGGTAGGTAGGAGCTCTGTGTTCCTAAAACTCACCTAAGCAGGAATAGTGTGCTTTCAAGGTCTTTCCATGACAGGAACCTGCAAATGAATGTTGTTAAGGAGAGGAACAGAAGCTGTCTCTGGATAAGTGCTCCATCTGTCATCATGCCCGAGTGTGCAGCTTTTGTCTTCATAAATATTTCATGGGCAGGTTCCTTTTCAGATCCAGAACAAGTTCAAGACAACGGAAGGACGTGTTTGAAATTTAGGGGGTCCTTGTGTTTCAGAGCTGAAGGGGCCTTACAAAGCGGGAATCTAAATTACTAAGCAGAGGAGGGAGCTGAGTCTGAGAAGGAAATGACTTAGTTAAGGTCCTGCAGTAAGGTCTCTTGAGGTCAAGAGAGAACAGGAAAACAGAGCCTGAGTCCTCTTTCTTACTATGCTTGGAAATCCACAACTTGTTTTCACAGAGCCCTGTCAGGCTCTGTGCAGCTTCCTCTGAGAAGTCCTGCAGGGTTTCCCCTGCTGGCTCCCGTCGCTCAGGCGCAGTGCTCTTATTTAGCCCGCAGCCCCTGCTCTCCTGCCATGCACAGAATCTGACCGTGGCCTCTCCGGATCCTGGGCGCAGCAGATGGCACTGAGGAATGGAGCCCAGCTGGCACGCAGGTGGCTCTGGGGAGAGGAAATGGCCTTGCGGGATGGCATGCTCTGGGCAGAGTGCTGGGCCCAGGGATGGGGCTGGAGAGTTCACAGCAATGTCAGGAACTCCTGACCTTGGCCCTGAAGGGTACAAGGGACCCCTACCCCGATGACAATAAGTGATGAATGCATCCCACCCATGGTCACTGAAAGGTCCATGGATTAAATGAAAGCACTTATTTATTTATTTTTTTTATAAGTAAAGCCTAAAAATTAAGTTTTAAAGAAAGGGAGGCTATAGGAAAGCAATGCAAAAGCAGGAGCTTAAAAATTAAAGTAATAGAAGATAAACTCAAGAGGAGTGATGAAGAGGTGGGTTAGAAGCAATGTGGAAGTGGTGGGGTGCTGAGCCATGGTCTCCTCTCACTGCTCATGATGGGTGACCTTCTCCTTCTCCTTCTCCTTCTCCTTCTCCTTCTCCTTCTCCTTCTCCTTCTCCTTCTCCTTCTCCTTCTCTTTCTCCTTCTCCTCCTCCTCCTCCTCCTTCTTCTTCTTCTTCTCCTCCTTCTCCTCCTCCTCCTCCCCCTCCTCCTCCTCCTCCTCCTCCTCCTCCTCCTCCTCCTCCTCCTCCTCCTCCTCCTCCTCCTTTTTCTTTTTCATTTTCTTTTTCTTTTTCTTTGTGTGGTGCTGGTCAGCATCTGACAGAGAAGCTGTCCTGGGCTCCAGTCCTCAAAGTTTTCACAGTGGCCTCAGTTTCCTCGTCTGTAAAATGGTTATAATAAGATCTACTTCCTGGGGTTATTGAGGGGCATTTATCGAAGAGATGATGGTTGTCTACTGCCCAGAAGGGCACATGGCACTCTATAGGTGCTTTCCCACAGACTCCCTGAGAGCTGGGACTGTGTTGTCTTGTCAACCACTCTAGCTCTGGTGTCTAACACAGTCCTTGGCACACAGTAGGTGCTCCATGATTAGTTATTTACCAAACTTGGAGTACCTTGAAGAAAACTACGTAGTTCAAAGGAGAAATGCTGTAACCCTGGAACGCAGAATGGAGAAAGGTGGAGAAATGTGGAGAGGGTCTAGCACCCGGACCTTGGGGTGCCGGAGCATGCATTGCTCAGCTCACCAGAAAAGTTACAGAGCAAGGATTTTCAAGAGAAGGCGGGGTGCTTCAGGTTTCTAATGCTGTCCTTGGGATTGCTCTGTATTTGGATGACGGCTCTTGTCTGAGGTTAATCCTCTTTGTCCGAGTCACCCAGCCAGGGGATTAACTGCTTTAAACTCCACGCCACACCGGCCCTGACAATGCGAGCTTTGTGTTGCCGAGGCCCAGGACTCCCAGGATTTCATTTCTATTGATCCAACACACAAGGCTCCTTTGTCATTATTTAATCCCAGCCCTTAATGCTGTGGAGGGGCGGTCCCTTCTTTTCTGCGGCAGATTTGTGATCAGAACCCCGGTTTCCAGCTTGGAGTGCCCCCCTCTGCTCTATGGCAGTCTCAGTGAAGGATTCAAGGAAAGAATTTGACTGAGAGAGAACCGTGACTCAGCGGGAGTGCTCCAGGACTGGTGTCGATTCCGCTGTGTTCTGGAGAATCTCCGGCATCCACGAAAAGTCCGGCCTGTTCCCTTGCTAACAGATGGGCTATTTAGAAACACCCCCAAAGGGGCTGAGTCCCCCAACTGTTTTCTGGATTTGTGTGCTCAGCTCAAGATTCACATTCTGGAATGGGAGAAATCTACCTGGCCCAGCGGGGGTCACATACTCGTGCCTGAGGCCACCCCAACTATGAGTTCCACGTGGAGTGAAGGAAGGGCGGTTCCTCAAAGGAAAAGGGAGGACTTGTTAGCAATAGAAAGGGACGAGGTTGCTGCGTGGGCAAAGCCCAGAGAGTCCACCATGCACACTGGGCTAGCTGGCTTCCCGGGCTGAAACAAAGATTACAGAGTGTTAGCTTTGTTGGTGAATGTCAAAGACTTTTATTATTATTATTATTATTATTATTTTCTATATTGATTTTTAAGAGAGAGGAAGGGAGAGGGAGAGAGAGATAGAAACATCAATGAGAGAGAACATGGATTGGCCGCCTCTTGCATGCCCCCCACTGGGGATCTGGCCCACAACCTGGGCATGTGCCCTGACCAGGAATCGAACCAGTGACCTTTAGATGCATGGGTCGATGCTCAACCACTGAGTCACGTCGGCCGGGCATGTCAAAGACTTTTAAAGCCTGGCTGTATCTCCATCTTTTCTTCCTTTTTTTTCTAAGGGGTTCCTTGCTTGCACTAACCTTGCATTTAAAAAATTAATATATGCAAAATCCCTTTTACATCGATTTATTCAGCAGATATTTATTGACTCCCCACTCTGCTAGGCATTGGAGTTAGTGGTAAGTAAAGAAGACATGGTCCTTGCCCTCAGAATTTCTAGCTTGTGTGTAACTTGAAGACCTGTAAGCCCCATTACTGCCCATCAGGGGTACCGACTTCAATTAAAGAGAAAAGTGTGTCGTTGAATCACACTGACGAGTTATTCTCCCAAAGAACACGACTTTCCCTTCTCCCTGAGCATAGAACATCTTGGAAGCTGAAGAGTAAAAACCCATCTTGGGACTCAACTGCGTGCTGCTCTGTTCTCTCGAAACTGGGAGCGTGTGGGTGGCCCTCATTTTCAGGCTGTGAATGAGAACTGGCACCCGAGGCTTCTTTGTTTTCTGTGGTGGTGTTTGAACACCGGACAACATATTGCTTTGCTATTATCAGGTTATTTGTATAATCCAAGCAGCTGGCAACTGCGAAATAATATAATATTCAAAAGAAAAATTCAGAGATAGTTGCTTAGAGAGAATAAAAATAGGCAGAGAATGACGTGCGCTGTGCAAGGCTTTGCAGAACGTTGATGACTGCACTTCACAAAGGCAGGCTTGTTCCTTGGGGAGCATTTCCTATGGGACTTCCCGTCCTCAAAGTTCAGAGAAGGGCCATGCATTCTGGAGGGGAAGCTTGTCTCATTCTTTTTGCACGTACTGACAGAGCTAGAAAAATGGCCTCAGCCCTTGGGATCTGGTCAGGCTTATGCTGATAGGGAGGTCATAAGTGCCATTACGGCTTTGAGCTCAAGGTCAGTACGAGAATACAGACTTAGAAAAACACAGAGCTACCCCTTTCTCTCCTTCTGTTTTATGTTCCATAGTGGTTAGAGTGTAGGCTCTGGAGTCAGATTGTTAGAATGGAAACTTATCTAAATGTGCTTAAATGCTCTGTGCCTCATTTTAACAAAGGTAATATTAATAATGCTCTAGCCCAGCTGGTGTGGCTCAGTGGATTGAACATCGTCCCATGGACTGAGAGGTCCCGGTTCGATTCCTAGTCAGGGCACATGCCCAGGGTTGCAGGCTCGATCCCCAGTAAGGGGCATGCAGGAGGCTGCCAATCAATGTTTCTCTCACATCAATGTTTCTATCTCTCTCTAAAAAAAAAAATCAATAAAAACAGATTTTTAAAAAATTCTCTATATCATACAGTTGTTAAGAGAAATAAATTGAGATAATATAGTGCTCAGCAAAATGTTGGGCATACAGCAAGCAAGTGTATTGGTTAGCTGTGACTGAATAATAATGCTGCATAACAGGCAGCCCCAAAGATCTCAGTGACTCTCCAAACAGACACCACTCATCTCACTCATGAGTTCACAGTCAACTGGAGAGATTCTTCTTCACGTTGCAGGTCAGGTTCAGGTCTGCTCCATGTGTCCCTTATCCAGCTACTAGGCTGCTACCAGCAGCTACTAGGGACACGTTCTTCTCATGGTAAATGGTAGGAGGCCATGAGGGATGCCAAACTGTGCTAGCACATCTTAAGCCTCTGTACACATCATGTTTGCTAACATGCATTGCCCAAAGTCAATCGCATGGCCAAACCTAGCATCAACGAGGTGAGAAGTGTACTCCTCACAATGGAATACATTGCACTGTTACATGGCCAAGAATGTGGATTACCATCATACTACACGGGGGAGAAGAACTGGAAATGATCATTTGATCTAACAAAGCAAGTTAACTATGTAATAGGATTGGACTTTTCTATTGTGTGACTGGGCATTCAGAGTGTAAACCTGAAACAAGAAAGCTTAGGCATTCTGCTTTTTAAAGTGAGCCACACATAACAGGGGTCCCTCATGAGTTTCTAAGAAGTAACAACACTGGCCTTGGAACCCTCACCTCTGAGCTCCCCGGTCCATGTAAGTATACAGATGGAAAGGGTAACGAGAATCTTGGAAATCTTGGCCTATAGGAAGTACTTGCTTGAGGTGAAAGATTTTTGCTTCCCACAAAGTCAAGTGAAGGGATCCAAGAGACTCCCTCGTGTAGACTGGGGATGCTAGAAAGGAGGGAGTGGTGACATCTTGTACCCAGCTGAGTGCTGACCTGTAAGTCAGCAGGCATTCTCCTCCCCTGTGATACTCATGGAGTGGAGTAGACTCTGGAAGGGAGCTGTTTGGAGGGCTTTACTTGTACCCTGGAGTTTGGGGCATATGAAGACGTAGAGGCTGGTGCCTACTCTGGTCTGGAAATTTTGGCAGGCTTACTGGAGTACCCCTACCATCAGGGAGAGACTGCTGTTTGTACAGTGCCAAGGGAAGAAAAGAATGGTTCTTTGTTTTATTCATTGAGGGTTTAGGAACGTGCAGAAGGCTCCCTAGGAGGGAGCATAAAACATAGAGAAGGAACAGGAGCCCCAGTAGCTGAATGATGACAAGGGAGCATCTACCTGAAGAAGTGGCTGGATGCATGGAAAACTGGTGGGTCTGAAGGGGACCCAGGGGTCCTTCTCTGAGGCTCCTCAACACTGCAGGGGACCAAAGTGAAGCTGAACATGTCCCCAAGAAAACTGCATACACAGAAGCCACCAGCTTCAGAGGGGCCAGTCTAAGCCAGAGCAATTCCAGGAAGAGACATCATCATCATCATCATCATCATCATCATCATCATCATCATCATCTTCATCATCGTTGTTGTTATACTTCACTCACATTCCAGATTGAATGAACAAAATTCATCTACTCCTTTCCTCCACTTCTGGCTCCTCTTATAGCTCCTTCAGTCCTCCCTTTAGCTCTGTTTGATGACCTCACAAATTGCAGGCACTGGGTGATGTGCTCTCTCTGCAGGAGGCCGGGCCTGGGGGTGTGAGCATGCTGGCTGATCCGCTTGGGGCTCCAGTTTTTACTCTTAATCCCCAGCTTCTATCTGGCTGGCAGCAGATGGACTCCCCTGCAGGATGCTCGGCCAAGTGGCTCCACTTTTTAGACTGAGACGGGGTCCCAAGTACATGGATAAAATGCTGGCACAGGGCATCGTGTTGCAAGGAGCAAAGGTTGGCATTTCTGAGGGAACAAGCTTTTCCCAATAGTAAGAGCTATCTTTTAAAAGATACATCTTTTCCTAATTGGACAGTCCCTTCGCTTTCAGGGAGGGATTAAGTGGTTAAAGTGGATGAGGACAGAAGCTAAGCTGTGCCTAAGGTACTCTGTCATTGGAGATGTGAGTACAAAGCCATGGTGAGCGATTCATTTGTTCTGATGCTTAAATCTGGGCCACTTGGTGACCTACCTGAATTTAGCAAGTGACAAATTTTCCTCCTGGCTCTGGTTGTTATAAACTAATATAATACACAAATTGCAGCTTATTGTAAGCCTTGCATTTGCAAGGGAATTTGAAATTGCCCAAATTTATTGGTGCAATTAGCGAATATGTAAAACCGAAACCCTGGAGATGGGGCTGGGAAATTAAATTTTTAAAGGAACTGCCAGTGCTCGTAATGTGCAGCCAAGGGTTAAAACCCAGTGACAGAGTAAACCTTTAATTATGATTTCTGTTTCTATTGCTTTTATTCGTCTTCTAGAGCCGCTCACAATTCTTGGGTAGAATCTCTTTCTACTCATGTCGTTCATGTCTGTTATATTCTCTCATCATTTGACCATTTTGTATTTTTTCTTTGCTCGCTGAAGATGGACTCAGCAGCTGGGCAGACCAAAGAGGGCACCCACTAACTGGAAAGGAAAAGAGAGGCGTTGGCTTAAAAATAGAAGCCAATGAGAGCGGGACATCAGCTCTCTCAAACCACGTGGGTCCTCATTCCAGTTGAGGATCAGTTCCTCTATGCTGCTCCCCTCCCTTCTGCACCCACCTCAAGAAAGCATCTGTTTACATTAATCCTATTTTTATTTTATTTTCCTTTTAAATAATTTTTCTTTTATTGATTTTAGAGAGAGAAGAAGGGAGAGGGAGAGAGAGATAGAAACATCCACGAGAGAGAACATCAATAAGAGAGAACACCGATTGGCCGCCTCCTGCATGCCCCTTGCTGGGGATCGGGCCCACAACCTGGGCATGTGCCCTGACCAGGAATTGAACTGGTGACCTCTTGGTGCATGGGTTGATGCTCAGCCACTGAGCCACACTAGCCGGGCTAATATTATTTTTAAAAGTAACACTTGTCCGTTGACTCCAGGAGTCTGACTGCAAAGACTGTATTCCCAGTATCTGCTATACAGTCCCCATCGGGCAGACTCCCACTGTGTCAGGCCCTAGAAACAGATTTCACTGTTATATTTCCCATTAGGCCAGGGGTACTGTGGATGCAGGTAAGACAGACATAGAACCTGAATCAGAGTAGGTGTTTATCAAATGTGTTCTTTCTCCCTCTGTCAAGACTTAAGTCATGATGCTCCCAGAGAGGGTTCCCAGACATCCCACTGGGAATCAACCGGGAAAGCAGGGGTGCCTGGGATTGATTTCCCTGTCGGAATCATCTTTAACCACTCAGCTTTCTCTTGCTGGGCTGACTCTGCCCCATCCTCATGCCTTGTGAGCCATTTGGGCACCAGTCCCTTCTTGCTGTCTGCCAGCACACTTACTGAAGAGCTGGCACCCCCCGTCCTGGCTCCCTCTCCATCCTTTCTGCTGCTTCTCGGTGCGTGTTTTGTCCCTCTGAGTCATTTCACAAAACTGGATGTCCCAGTTAAGATACTTTGCATCTGGGGCTCATCTTCTCCAACCTTTCCTCTGTTCTTGGTCCTTCACTTTCCAACAGATCTGTTGAAATAAGAGCCTGAGGAAGAGACAGTGTGGGAGGGCCATAAAACCTGAGAACCTGCATTTGTTTACCAGGAATAACCTAGAAAGTCAAGGTCCATGCAGTGTACGCTCAGGGGCCCCCTGTGTACACTGCTATTTGGGGGATACAGTTGGGAGCAATTTGCATTTGTCAAATGCCAGTTATTTGTCTACCATTTTCGAAGGAGACCTCGCTGGCTCTCTCCAACAAATTCCTGCAAGGTAGGAAGTATCATTCTCACCTTGCAGAGAAGCTAAGTCACTCATATTTGGTGGAAGTTGTGATCCAGGCCTTTGGACTCACCATCCAGTGCTCTTTCCTCAAACTGGGCATGTCTTCTCCGAAGGTCTCCAGAGATGAGCAAGGCTGGACTTGTTGGATAGGCAATCTCCAGGGGAGACAGTCCTGACCTCTGAGCATCCTTGTTTTGTGTCCCCTGCAAATCTAAAAGTTACCCCTTTACCTGGAAACCACCTGGGCCCATGTGGAGGACTGTTGCCCAGAGAGGTGCCCAGAAGATGTGCATAGGGAAAATGGGTGCATTGTGTTGCCCTGGATGCCACCCCATCGCAAAGTGTTCAGCTTTGCCAGTTCAGAGAGGATGCTGTACATCCTTGGGCAGTAACTTGTCCATGGAACCTTGTGTCCGTCCTTATGGGAAAATCATGCTGCCTTCCCACCAGGGTGGGCAAACTGTGTCTGGGCTTCTGGTACTGGATGGCTATGCTTTTCTTACCACATTCATGAACTTACCAAAATGTTGTTTGTTAAGATTTAAGTGAAACCTCCCAGCTTCAGGGCCCATCTGTTCTTGCTATTTATTCCCCCAGGGAAGTCACGAATCTGTCATTTGCGATTTTACAGTGTTTCATATCCGCCAATGGTGTTTCCTCTGCGAGGCTATGATGCATGACTGTCCACGCGGGACTCTTGGGGGGACTGTGAAGCTGATACACCTCTTTCCTCAGGAAGCGAGAAACCCTCACCTGAGCGCCAGGTACCACAGCCACGTCCCGGTGGGAAAACGTGCATTCTTACCTCAAAACTCAGGGATTTTCAGGCCCACAGAGGGACCAGGGACTTCTTTGAAGTCGTGTGACAGCTTTCTGATGTCCAGAGATGCAAAAAATATCTGTTCTTGAAAGGAGAATGTACTCGTTTTCTAGGGCTGACCGAACAAAACAGCACAGACTTGGGTTGGCTTCCACAACAGAAGTTTGCTCTCCCATTTCTGGAGGCTGGACGGCCAAGGTCAAGGTGCCAGCAGGCTGGCTGCCTCTGGGCCTCACTCCTTGGCTTGCAGGTGGCACTCTGTCGATGGCTCTTCACATGGTCATCCCTCTGCGTGCGCCCCTGCCTGGTGTCTCTTTGTGCGTCCTCATCTCTTCCCATAAGGACATCAGATTGCGTGGGGGCTGCCCTGTGGGCCTCATTTAACCTAATCACCTGTGTAAAGGCTCTGTCTCCATATGAATTCTGAGGGGTCACAGTTCAGCCCATAACTGAGAGTGAATGAGTGAGAGTTTAAGCACTTGACGAGTTTCTTATTCCATGCCGGGCCCTGTACTCACAGCCTCACTGACATTTGCTGATTTATTGAAACATATCCGATGCATCATCCAGCAGGGATCCCAGCTGGCCTTTGTGTGATCACCACTGTGCATCAGTACAAGGGGCGGGGCTTCCACGAGAGCTTGGAAATTTAACACCAGGACGTAAAGAGCAGAGCGGGGAAAATAGGTCACCTTGAAGAGAGAAAAGGGCCCCCAGTCTACTGTATATGAACGTCACTGGATTGAATATATTAATGATAATGATAATAATGATAATAATTGACATTTGGTGAGTACCTACTTTGGGCTAGGCCTGTGTTCTAAGTGCTATAAATGTATTACTTTTTTTTTTTTTTTAAGTTTTTATTTGTGTTTTTTTTTTTTATCCTCACCCGAGGACATTTTTGCATTTATCTTCAGATAGAGCAGGAAGGAGAGAGGGAGGAAGAGAGAGAGAGAAACATCGATGTGAGAGAGACACATCAAGTGGTTGCCACCCACACGACCACAACCGGGGCCGGGGACAAACTGCAACCGAGGTACTTGCCCTTAGCGGGAACCGAACCCGGGACTCTCTGGTCCATGGGCCGACGCTCTAACCACTGAACCAAACCGGCCAGGGCTATAAATGTATTACTTTTTAATAGTCACAATTCTAAAGAAAGAGCACATCTAACACTCTTAAGAGGTATTGGTCAACCAAGTAGGCATAGAGAAAGGAGTTTCTTAGAAGGTGATGTTGTCAGTGCCTTCCAGATACTGCCAAAGAAACAGCACTGGCCAAGAGACTCAGGTGTGAGGGTTCCCTTGGCGAGCTGTGACAGCTGTGGGCATGCATGCTGTGGGCTCTGAGCTGGAGCCTGGAGCAGGGTGACCCGTCTGCCTTTGCTTGCTCCAGTTCCATGCCCCTCAACATCCTTCCGAGTATGGATGGGTTTCCCGTGCTGGTCCACAGGTCATGACAAGATGAGGATTCTGTCTTACCGGTAGATTTCCCCTTGCGAATAAGCAAAGTGGCCTTCTAGCTGATCATCGGTCGGAATGTCTGGGCAATGGAGAGAGAGACTTGTTTTGTAGTGCTGAGGAAACCTGATTTAGGGTGAGAGCCAGACCCTGGGATTTGTTTGTTTCCTACGGCTATTGTAAGTTACCACAAACTTAGTAGCTTGAAACAACACGCATTTATTATTTGACAGGTCTGGTGATCAGAGCTCAAACAAGTCTCACTGGGCTAAAATCAGGTGTTGGCAGGGCTGCGTCCCTCCGGAGGCCCTCCGGGAAAATCTGTTCCCTTGCCTTTCCGGTTTCTAGAGGCCGCCTGCATTCCTAGGCTCGTGGCCCCGTTCTCCGTCTTCAAAACCAGCAGCTTAGCGTTTTCAGCTTTCTCTTTGACTCTGGCCCTCCTGCAACTTCTCTTACTTATGAGGATCCTTGAGATTCCAGTGGGTTCACTCAGATAACCCAGGTTAGTCTCCTCATCTCGAGATTCTCAGTCACAGAGGCAAATTCCTTTTGTCATGGAAAAGACCATATTCACAGGTTTTCGGGGTTGGGACATGGACATCTTTGAGAGGTCACAGTAATCCTCCCTCAGGTAAGGCACATGCCTTTGGGAAGACTTTTGCGTGATGGTCAGCTGGCCAACTTAGTTACACTGAGGCTTAATATTGGCAGCACACCCTAATTTCTGAAGTCGATCCTCCCCACCTGGTGAGGCAAGAAGGCGGGAGTTATCACCGTGTGTGAAAATCAAGGAGAGTCAGGATCAGGAAGGCTGAGTAATTCCCTGGGGATGGAGCCTATTCTAGCCAGCAGCCCTGACGTCTTCATTATAACATGCTTCCTTTCCAGTTGCTGTCTGCTGCAGATGCTAACATTTCTTGGTCACTGGTGTCTCTCTGCATTTGGCTTCATCCTAAAACGTAATCAGCATATCAGGTGAAACAGCACCTGAAGAAGGCACCATCTCCTATTTCATTACATTGTTCATTTATGCGTGCATCCATTCATTCTTTTACCGCCTGTGGAGGACCCTTTGGTTAATGCTATCGGGAAATACAGAGATGTTTAAGGCTTGGTTCTTGTTCTCAAGGAGTTTCCCGTTGAGCAGTTCATTGTGGTCCTTTGTCCTCTAGGCCACATAACATGGGCTTTGGAATCCAAAGACTTGGATTCTAATGTTAGATCCATCCATCATTAGCTGTGTGATGTTGGGTGAGTTGTTTAAACTCTCCGAGCTTGCCTCAGTTTCTCCTTCTGTACAACGGGCTAACTGTTTGCACCCTGGAGTGTCCTTGTGAACACTGAATGAATGTCCAGCTTCCAGCTCTGAGCCAGACACGTGGCAGATGCCGGTGAGATGTTCTCTACCCTTCCTACCCCAGGATGCTTGGCTTGACCTTTCGAGAAAAGAGAGAAGTGTGGAGGAGACGGCATGGGGAGCGTGGGACGTGAACTGAAGCATTTCTGGGATGTTGTAAGTAAGGGGCAGAGGCCAGGCTGGAAACAATGACTGTGCCCTTGGTGTGGGCAGTGCCAACACGCTATGGGGCCATGCCCTCTGCTTGAGGCTGCCAGGAGAGCCTTCTGTTCTCAGACCCGCAAGCACTGTCCGCAGTTCCGGCATCCTCGGGTAGAAAGGCTCAGTAGGTGTTCAGAATGCAGATTGTCCCCTTGTCCTTATTTAGGGGAAGGGGGGAGCTATTGTTATGGAACAAGTAGCCTCTTGGATGAGAAAGAAAAGGAATGCTCCGGGTATAACACACACAGAATGGGCCCAGGGACAGCCCAGAAGGGCGTTGGGACCGGTAGGGAGCTGAGATGCCCAGTGGGGAGGTGGGTGGGTGGAGGGGAAGGGGAACGAGCGTTTGGTGTAAGCATTCTGCTGGGCTCTGGCACAACGCTTTTATAAGCAGAGTTCAGATTTTAACTCCCGCACACTGGCTGGCAGGAATAGTCCCAGGAGTTTAACAGGATTTCTGTGTTAACTCTGCCAAGCTTAGCAGATTCAGGAGTCGTTCTTTGAGCTTTTCTTTTCCTCATTATAAGCCTTGAAATGACATGTATTTTATGGACTGTGAGGAGACTTGGAGGAGGTAGTGAATAATGACATTTGGTGCTCTGCAGGGAAAAGCATCCCCCAGGTATTCAAGCATATTCCAGTGGTGGGGGGGTAACATGCACCTGTGAACGTTTATCTTTCTCAGGTTCATCCCAAAGGCTTAAACCTGACAGGGCAGACCCCACGTTTCCACCCTCTGGGGACGAATCCCATCACCCACCCTAATCTGTGGCTGGCAGAAGTTGCCAGCTCCCTCCCAGGAGCTGTTTCCATCCGCTCTCACCAGTGAGTCATCCTCCGAGGCTGTTCTCCAAGAAGGTGGGTTCGGGAGCAGGAGAAACTGGCAGAATGTAAAAGCTGTTCTGTTCTTTCCTTGAAAATTAACTTTGCAGCTTGGAAGTGGTGATTTTTTTTTTCTTTTTTTCTGCACAGAGTCAGAACAAGTGAGTGACCCAGGGACTGGATCCCCCACCCACCCACTGCCTGATTGAATATGAGATCCTTACACTGCCATGTATAAGTCTTTTGTCCTGCTGCTTTTCGTTCTCTCTTTCTTTTTTATCCTCATCCGAGGACATTTTTGCATTTCAGATAGAGCGGGAGGGAGAGAAGGAGGACGAGAGAGAGAGAAACATCGATGTGAGAGAGACACATCGACTAGTTGCCACCCACACGACCCCAACCGGGGCTGGGGACAAACTGCAACCGAGGTACATGCCCTTAGCGGGAACCGAACCCGGGTCTCTCTGGTCCACGGGCTGATGCTCCAACTGCTGAGCCAAACTGGCCAGGGCTGTCCTGCTGCTTTTCAAACAGGGGTAAAATGGTCATCGTGGCAGTGTATGTGAGATCCTTGGGATCAAGTCATTTCATAAACATTTAACATGCCTGAGGGTGAATACATGACATGTACAGAACTAAAAGTATGTTGAGGGTATTAGCCCTCAAAATAATTAGAGTTCTTGGCAAAATAAATATAATAGTTCCCCCTTGTCTGCAGGGGATATATTCCAAGACCCCCAGTGAATGCCCAAAACAATGTATAGTACCAAACTCTATATACCCGATGTTTTTTCCTATATATACATATCTATGATCAAGTTTAATTTATAACTTAGGCACAATGAGAAATTAACAACAGTAACTAATAGTAAAATATAACAGTTATAACAATAGACTGTATTAAAAGTTATGTGAATGGCTTTGGGGCCATTATTAAGTAAATAAGAGTCCCTTGAACACAAGCACTGTGATACAGTCGATCTGATAACTGAGATGGCCACCAAGTGAGTAACCGGTGGGGGGAGTGTCTACAGTGTGGACGCAAGGATGAGTCACTTCCCAGGTGGGATGGAGAAGGTTACTAGAGATTTCATCATGCTGCTCAGAAGGGCATGACATTTAAAAACTTATGAATTGTTTATTATGGAATTTTTCTTATGATGCTTTTGGATGGAGGTTGACTGCAAGTAACTGAAACTGGAAAGCGCACCTATGAATGGGGGGGCTACTGTATACAAACGACCATCACATAAGGTAGATGAAATGAAGTCGGTGGCGAAGTGTGGGCTGTGCTAAAGAAGGAGACATTGTCTGGAGCTGACATTAGAGGAGGAGGGAGCATCGGGGCTGAGCCCAATGAAATGGCAAAGCCAGCAAAGGTTTAGAAAAAGCCCAGAATTGGAACGTGGTCTGAGTGTACAGATATGTCTGCAAAGGTGGGCAGAACCCAATGGAAGAAATGTGTGAGCATCCAGCGTGATGAGCCTGGCACAGACGATGGCCACCAGGAAGGGTTGGGGATCATGCAGGGGAAGGTGGTAGGCAGTAGGGTGCCACCAAGGCGTCTTGGAAGGGGATTTGTTTTGGGTTTGACCTGATCTGTGGTTGGAGGCAGTGTGACTCTAATTTTAGGCCTCTTCCTTGGTTGGAATCTTAGTCCTGCTACTTACTGATGGTGTGCCATGAGAATGATTTTCCTCAGCCTGTCTTCTGTAAAATGATGGCAGGAACAGTGCCCACGTTGGGGTCTGGGAGAGTCCAGTGGAATGACACCTGTGGAACTCTTAGATCAATGACCGGTGCTCGGCAGGCTCAGCAAAGCAGGTGCATATTAACAGCGACTCCAACGAGATGCTGTCCCCAGTGGGGAGGGATGGATTGGAAGATGAGGGACTGTGGCCTGAGGCCACAAGGGCTGTTGTGCTTGCAGGTCAGGGATGCCAGAGCCTGCACATGGACAGTGGTGGGTGGGTGGATGGGGAGAGGCCGATGCTGACTCACTGTTGAGGTTGAATGGCAAGAACTTGGCCAGCATGGGAAATGGGGCTGAGGAAGGAGGGAGGAAGGAGGGAGCAGTCGGGCCGCTGAGGTTCTTAGAGCAACTGGGAGGGAAGATGGGAGGAATGTTGGAGGAAGACTCAATTCCGTGTTGGGCATTTCCAGGGCTGGTGGGTGTCTGTGATGAGTTCATTGCAAATTCAGGGCCAAGGTTGGGGGTCTAGTTATGTGGTGATGTGGTAGAGGTGGCTGCAATCATCCAGGGAGACAGAGTAGGGGCAGAAAAATGCTGTGCATAGAGCCATAGTGGACATAACCATCTAAAATGCAGGTGGGACATAAAAATCAGGGAAAAGAGAGAGGCGGCATTCGGGAAGGAAAGAAGAGAAAGAGCTAGGAGAGAGAGGTGTCATGGACCTCAGGGCAGGAGAGATCTGACCAAGAGGGGCCTCCAGAAGGATGGGGACCTAGAAGAGGCACCCGAATGGTAATTAGGATTTAAGGAGTGAGTGTCAAGGACGTGCTGCCAGGACAGTGGTGAGAACAAGGAGAGAAGAAACAAGTATATGGGGTGGAAGTGGGGCAGTGAATCCAGACATTCTTTAAGATAGTTGCTGGTAAAGGAAGGAGAACATGAAGGTTGAGTAGGAAAGAGAGTCAAGAGAGATGTTTTCAGGTTGTGCAGTACTTGAGCATTTTTACAGGTTATAAGGGGAGAGTGTGAGGAGAAAGGGTTCGAAGATGCGAGGGGAGGAAGTGGAAAATGGAGCCAAGTTGGGGAACAAATGGGAGAGGGTGACATATGAAAAAATGTTCAACATCACTAATCATCAGAGAGATGCAAATTAAAACAACAATGAGGTATCACCTCACACCTGTCAGAATGGCCGCCATCAACAAATCATCAAACAACAAGTGCTGGTAAGGGTGTGGAGAAAGGGGGACTCTAGTACACTGCTGGTGGGAATGCAGACTGGTGCAGCCACTATGGAAAACAATATGGTGTTTCCTCAAAAATATTAAAAATGGAACTGCCATTTGACCCAGTGATCCCACTTCTACTAATATTTCCTAAGAAGCCTGAAACATCAATCAGAAAAAATATATGCACCCCTATGTTCATAGCAGCACTATTTACAGTTGCTAAGATCTGGAAACAGCCCAAGTGTCCATCAGTAGAGGAGTGGATAAAAAAGCTGTGGTACATTTACACAATGGAATACTATGCAGCTGTAGGAAAGATAGATCTCTTATCCTTTGAGATGACATGGAGGGACCTGGAGAGCATTATGCTAAGCGAAATAAGCCAATCAGAGAAAGATAAATATCACATGATCTCACTTATATGTGGAATCTAATGAACAATTTAAACTGATGAACAAAATAGATCAAGAGACATAGAAATAGAGAGCAGACCGACAAACCTCAGAGGGAAGGGGGTAGAGGGTCGGTAAGAGATAAACCAAAGAACTTATACACATGTGTGCACAACCAATGGACACAGACAACAGTGCGATGAAGGCGGGGGGTAGGGGTAGGAGTGGAGAGGAGGGTACCAATGGGGGGAAAAAGGAGGGACATCTGTAATACTTTCAACAATAAAGATAAATTAAAAAAAAAAAGAAAATGGGTGTTTGCAGGGCTGGAAATTGTCCTGTCTGTGGTGTCTCATGGGAACTAGCGCTATCTACTGAAGGTCAGTGCAGAGTAAGGAGTAGGAGACTAAAGATCACTGGGCGTCTGCTGTGGGCCAGACCTTGGG
Organism: Tadarida brasiliensis; assembly: GCA_030848825.1. NCBI lineage: Eukaryota > Metazoa > Chordata > Mammalia > Chiroptera > Molossidae > Tadarida > Tadarida brasiliensis. The sequence goes on along the minus strand of CM061279.1, from coordinate 8,875,441 downwards.
AGAGGTGCATTACCCCCAGTGGCTCACTTAATACTATAAGAACCCCATGAGGGAGGCCACGACATTACATTTTCATGTGGAGAAACTGAGGGTCAGTGAATATGTAAGAACTAGGCATTTTCTCCCATGTCGTATGCATGCAGCCCAGACTTCATTTTAGGGCTCATTAGCTATGCAAGCACAGCATTTCCTATTGGTTCAAATGCACCCGTGAGCAATGGACTTTGACTCTAGAATAGAAACAGTAACATTGAACCACCACTCTCCCCTCTCCTGTTCCACGACACTCAGGCAATACATATGGGAACTTTTTCTCCCCCCAACCCCCTTTTTGAGGTTGTTTGCTCAAATGCACAGGGATTGACTAATTCTAATGATAGTCTATTTTGGAAGGAGTGTTAAATTATTCAGATGCAGGCACAAATAGAATGTCTCCAGCAGTCTGGACTTACTGTTTGAACCTGCAGATGGCAATTTGTGGAGCCCAACCCTGAGAGGGTCTGCAAAGGGCGGCTGGCCAGCAGGCAGGAGGCAGGGCTTTGATCCACTGCCCAGCGGGTGTGTTGCTGGCAGCTCTCCAGAGCCTGTAACTTCAAGTCCTTCTGTTTCCAGTCCCAGGCTGCAGCGTCCCTGGGCAAGTGTTAGCATCATGGCAACCAGACCCTGGCTGGGGCTTCTTGGGGTTCCTCTTCTCCATTTCTGAATGGGTGTTGGTGGGCCTCCCAGGTTTGCTTTCCATAAGAAGCTGGGATTGCTGCAGTGAGCTTCCCTGGTGATCACACCTGTGATTTTGCATTTCTCTGAGCCCCAAAAGGTCCACATGTGCATCAGTGTTTTTTGCAGGATAGTCCTCAAAGCGAGGCATTTCTTAACATGGAACTCCCCTCATACTCTGCCACTTTCTTATCATTGCTCACCCTCCTGTCCTGCAGGAACATCTTTGCCTCTTCTGATGAGGATGTTCCTGCAAGAGGCTCTGATTCTAAGACCCTTCTTGTGGAAATGCCTGGAGGCTTGGACAGAGCAACAGTGTAGCTGCCATGTGCAGGACAATTATTTAATTTGTTGTGCAAACAGGACACTTATGAGAGTGAAAAGGGGGTGCTCTTTAATGGTGACTCTGGGACAGCAGGCATAGCCAGGCACCATCCAGAGCAATTTCGGAGGATGGGCACTCGAGAAAGAACATGGGCTTCTGAATCAAAGATTTGCTTAACTTCAAAGATCCTCATCTGTTAAACAGAAACGTAGTTTTCATGATCACGTTGGAGTAATAATATGCCAGGCACAATTCCTAGCACAAAAGTGTTCAAGATATATTATCTTTTCTTCTTTCTTTGCAAAACAGGCAAACCCAATAAAACAACAGAAGCAACAGACACCATTCCACACCAAAAAGCCTTTGTAGGTGTCCAGCAGGTAGTATTGAATACCGCCTGCTTACGTCACCTCCCCACACCTGCATTCCTGCTAATCCAAGGGGGAGAATGGCTTTTCCAGTCAACCTTCTCCAGTGTTTCTGCTCTCTATATTGCAGTGTTTGTCAACCTTTTAAAAAATTACTACCTCCCAAGGAGACTTTTTAGACATTTTCCCTCAATTTCAGACACCTTCCTCCCACAATGAAAATTTTTTTTGTTAATCCTCACCCAAGGATATTTTTTCCATTGATTTTTACAGAGTAGGAGGGAGGGAGGGAGGAAAAGAGAAACAACATTGATGTGAGAGAGACACATCGACTGGTTACCTCCTGTATGACCCAGGTACGTGCCCTTGACCGGAATCAAACCTACGACCCTTTGGTTCGTGGGCCGATGCTCTTCCAGGAGTGGGGAACCTTTTTTCTGCCAAGGGCCATTTGGATATTTATAACATCATTCATGGGTCATACAAAATCAACTTAAAAGTTAGCCTGCTCTGACTTCTGGTCAAGATGGCGGTGTAGACAACCGTGGTCTCGCCTCCTCCCACAGCCACATAGAAATTCCAACTACACTACAGAACCACCATCACTCAGAACGGCCTGAAATCGAGCTGAAGGGAAGTCCTACAACTACAGAATTAAAGAAGAAGCCACATCGAGACTGGTAGGAGGGGTGGAGGTGTGGATGGGGCTGGTCCCACACCCACGTGGGGCGGTCAACAATAAAGATAAGTTTAAAGAAGGAAAAAAATAATAAAAATTAGTCTGCTATATTTGGTCAGGCTACTTTGATGAGGCGTGTATTGTTAGCTGACATTGATTTCATGGGCCTTATAGGGCTTGCGGGCCGGGTGTTCCCTACCCCTGCACCACTGAGCCAAACTGGCCAGAGCCCACCATGAAATTTTAATACCACAGATGCACCATATATATGTCCGTGCACTTGGTTCTCTGAGGAGCCACAAACCATTATGATGTGAAAGATCCCCCCACATGCAGAGCCAATTTTTGGCCCCTCCAAGAAGTGATATTTACCCCCTTGAGAGTGATATCATCCCTTTGGAGAATGCATGATCAGTTTTGACTCTTCCCACTCCATCTCTGATTCTCCATGCACGGGGTGTGGTGCTTCTCACGCTGTGGGAGGGAAGAACCATGAAAACAAGCAAGAGCTACCTTCTGTTGAGCATATGCTGCAAGCTAACTATCTCTGATTCTCCCAGCAACCCTGCAAGGAAAACTTGCTTTCACGGATGAGAAAACTCAGGCTTAGAGAGGGTAAGTCACCCATGGCCGTGTGGCTCTTGAGTGACAGAAAGAGACTTTAAGAGTGTATCTGTTGGCCCTGGCCGGTTTGGCTCAGCGGTTAGAGCATCGGCCTGCGGTCCAGAGAGACCCGGGTTCGGTTCCTGCTAAGGGCACGTACCTTGGTTGCAGTTTGTCCCCGGCCCCGGTTGGTCGTGCGGGAGGCAGCCACTCGCTGTGTCCCTTTCACGTCGATGTTTCTCTCTCTCTTCCTCTCTCTCCCTCCCACTCTATCTGAACAAAAAATGGAAAAATGTCCTCAGGTGAGGATAAAAAAAAAGAGTGTATCTGTTGGATAGGAACATCAAAACAAATATGCTGTCCCTTCATTCAGAAAGGCCAGGGAGGAGGTGATGGTGGAAGGACACCAGCATTAACTGAGCTCCTACTATGTACCTGGGCTCCCTCAGGTGCTTCATCAGCTTGACATCATTTCTGCTTGTGAAACCTGTGGGATGTCTCTCGTTTCAGAGAGAAAAATGGGTTTGCAGTGATTATTTTGTTGAAATTCACAGAGCTATCAGTTCATAAAGGCTGGATTATAACCGGGGTCAGCTTGCTTCCCCACCCTGTCCTTAAGAAAGCACTCCCAGGAGGAAGTGCTCTGAGCCTCTACCTTGCAGGAAGGTGAGAGAACCCCCATAGTTGTAGCTTTCTCCCAGGGCCATTATTTTTGTACTCAACCCTCCCTTTCCCAGCACACACACTCAAAAAAAATTTTTGAGGCGGGGGGATGCACAGTGAGATGAGAAGAGAAATATGAACCATAATGGTTTGAGATTGTAAATATCACTACCTCCACAGACACCTCGAGTCCTGGGACTCTCAGATGAAATCGCTGGTCGCTGATAGAGCACAGAGTGATCTGTGTTCTCTGGAGAGAATTTAGCAGGATGGCATTCGGGCACTCATAGGTGGACCATGTGGCTTAGGTATGAACCTCAGATAAGGAGGAAGAGGGTGGCCTGACCTCAGCGGGTGGTATGAAGGTTTGATGCAGAGTGAATGCATCTGGCAACTTCAGAACGTAAAGAGGTGTAAAGAGTTCGTTTGTGCGATTTACTCTCTAGGGGCCTTTGGCATATTTGGAGGGAGTGAACCTTTATCTACATGTGCTGCTCCCAGCCAGCAGAGTGCCAGTGGGTGCGTGCTTTGTCCCAGGCAGAGAACTGTGCAGGGGAATAAGGGATTTGGGGGCCAGCTGTCAGTAAGCCCCTTGCATGGTTCATTTTCTCATTGGCTGGATTCTCTGAATTCAGCCCTGACAGCCAGGTAGGACCAACCCCCGGCCTCCACACCCTGGAGGAAGGAAGCTTAGGCTCTGGAAGGCAAAGGGCTTTTGAGCTCTTATCATGCCTGTCTCTCCGGTGGCTGCTTCCTTCCCTGGAGGGTGGCGGGGCTGGGCGAGTCAGGGTTGGCTGGCTTTCCTGCCGCTGAGAAGCTGGCTCCTGGGGCTGCCGAGCCTGCAGTGATGAAGCAGAGGGCTGCAGGTTTGGCCGGAGAAGGGAGCTGGATCTGAGGGGCCTGCCCATCCACCCTCCTGCTTACAGCCTACTGAACCTGACTAGGGTTGTGGCAGATTAAGAAAGAAATATCTGCCCCTAAATGAAAAATCGGATCCCGTGCAGAAGACAGTCAGCAGGCAATCAGAAGTGCCTGTATCCGATTTTCCGGGAATGGAAATCCCAAATCATAAACCAGTTGTTGTTTTTTTTATCCTCAACCGAGGACATTTTTTCCATTATTTTGTTCAGATAGAGCGTCAGCCCACGGACTGGAGAGTCCCGGGTTTGGTTCCTGCTAAGGGCACGTACCTCGGTTGCAGTTTGTCCCCAGCCCCGTGTGGGTAGCAAGCAGTAGGTGTGTCTCTCTAACATCGATGTTTCTCTCTCTCTCTTTTCCCCTCTCTCCCTCCCTCTCTATCTGAAGATAAATGCAAAAATGTCCTCGGGTAAGGATTAAAAAAAATAACTTCCATGAAAATTTGACTATGCTGGTGGGATGCCCCTCTAGACTCCAACTACTAATCATCCTAAATACTAATAAGTATTTAAGCCAATCTTATATCAGAATAGAGTCAGCTCAGACATTTTTAAAATCATGTGACTTTAAATGTGAGATTGAAGATGAGAAGAGCATGAAAGCATTTATCACAAAGCCATTGTTTTTAACTTATTAGTTTTTAACTTATTTTAAGACATATATTTTTTAAAAATATGTTTTTATTGATGTTTTAGAGACAGAGGAAGGGAGAGGGAGAGAGAGATAGAAACATTGATGAGAGAGAACATGGATTGACCGCCTCCTGCATGCCCCCTCTGGGGATTGGGCCCACAACCCAGGCATGTGCCCTCACGGGGAATTGAACCGGCGACCTCTTGGTGCATGGGTCAATGCTCAACCACTGAGCCACACCGGCCGGGCAGAAGTCTTACTTCTAAAATTTAACTCCAAAAATATAGTGATAAAAATATGAAAAGTGTGAAACAAATGAAACACCTCATTGGTAACTTTTGGAAGATGCTAGGGAACCGACTTAAAAATAATTTTTTTAATCCTCACTCAAGGACATGTTTATTGATTTTAGAGAAAGGGGAAGGGAGGGAAGTGGGGGGAGAGAAAGAGAGAGAGAGAGAAAGAAACATCAACCGGTATGCGCCCCAACGAGGGACCGAACCCACAGCCTAGGTATGTGCCCTGACTGGAAATGGAACCTGCCACCCTGTGGTGTACAGGACGACACTCTAACCAACTGAGCCTCCTCGCCAGGGCTAGGTAAACATTGTTAGACTGTTGTTCATCAGCTATTAGCGAACATTTCAGGAATATCATAATGCCAGTGATATTTTTTCCTTGAAAATAATAGCAGGTAGGAAGAAAGTTACATTTTCCAAATAATAAACATTTGAATGGTATCAGGTAATTCTATAAAGTCTAATAAAAGTCACTCAACAATGATCCATTAAGGAGGAATTAATTACAGCCTTCCTGGGTGTTGATGAACATATGGATATGTCTCTCTGCTTTCTTATGGCCACAGGCACCAAATAGAAACCCATACAGTCATCGGTGAACATATGCGAATGCTAAGATTTCCCACACTTCTCCCAACTCTTTTAAAAATAGAACTATTATTGTAATGGGAGCTAGAAATGCTATAAGCATTAGTGTGGTACTTTTTGTACCTAAGAGTAGCAAGAATCACAGTGTTTCTTAAACCCCACTTCTGGAACTGGCCACAATATTTGGGGACATTTTAAAAAAAATAGTCTTTTTTTTTTTTTTTTTTTGGTACCCTTTTCCCAAAAGAATTTACTTTAGCAGGTCTTTAGCATTGAGACTTTACTTTAGCATTGACTCAGGAAACTCCAATTTTGGAAGGTTTCTTAGGGGATTTTGATGTACAGCTTCTTTGGAACTGCTAATGCACAGTTCAGTGTTCGAGCAAAGGCTTGAAAGTCGTGAGTTCTTTTGCTGGTGTCATCTAGGGTCTTCTGCAGCCTAGGGACATGCTTTTTCTCTGGAACACTTCATATTTTCAGGAGCATTTTTGCAGTTTGCTATCCCAAACCTGGTCCCCATCCATGTGAGGGGTGAGACTCTTTTCTAAACTCATTCACTGCAAAACCATTTCTGATAAAAATAAAGTCTAGGATATAGCCTTAATTTTTCATAGCCTGCAATTTGATCTTAATGTGAATCTTTCTTTATGTGATTTCTTAGGTGAAAGCCACAAAAATACGCTGCCTCGTCATTGCAGATGAGGCTCCTTTTCCTTACGTGTCAGTTAGAGCCGGTGGTTGGGAGTTCCCGACAGTTAGTGCCACCCAGGGACAAGCTGGGTTGGCTCACTGTCGTGGGAGGCATTGTGGCACAGACTGTAGGACCACTTGGGTGGGATGTTGTTGTGGGCACTCTGATTCGGATGAGAGGTTCCCAAATAGAGCTGTCAATCAGAATCACTTGGAGAAGGCATCTTGTAATTCAGATGCCTGGGTCTTGTTAGAGACGGTTCAGTATGTCTGAGATGGCTCACAGGAATCAAGTGTACCCCCAGACAATTCTAATGCACACCCAGGTTTGTTGACTATTGGAATACGTTGTCATTAAAGTCCCCTCCATCACCAGATTCTATAAATTCTATCTTCTGTTATGGGACAGAGAGTCACGGTCTTCCCCGTCTTGTATTCTTTAAAGTCCAATGTGTTCTATTCAGTGACAACTGGTCAAACATTGTTAATATTTTATTCTTGGACAACACAGGGTACTGAGCTGCTTGTAAAATATCTGGTTGCACATTCTCTTTGTAATGACAAATGTTACATTCTCCAGTAGTGCTTCTTGATGACGTCAGGAGTGCACACACATTCCACTCGGATGAAGGCAGAAGATGCTTATAGACCTGCAGGACTAGCCAGAGGGATCAAGATGAGATTCTTAGCTGGTGTATTTATTTAGAACATGGAACAGTAAACACCGGATTGTGGTGGTTTGGGGAATATAGTATGCTTAAATACACTTTTCCTTGGCATGCTTTAAGCAGAAAAAGAAAACTCAGAGATTTTGGCGGTAAATGTATATTTTCTGCCAATGGTGAATACACTGTCTGATACCTCTTGAGTTCCTGAGTTGAAGCTTTCATGGATTAAAAAAAAAAAAAGCATTGATTCATTATTTTCTAAATAGACAGATGCTAGTGATAAATAATAATAAAAAAATGTTGAAAGCTAGGAAAATTACATGCAATTTTTTCTTCCAGCTTGATATAAGCCCTTCTTAATAATTGATGCACGCATCTTTTCTCATGGCAAAGGGCCTTTTCTGAGGGAGATGTAACGTGGGCAATTCTGAGAAAGACTTTCTGAGCCTGGGCAGCTCCAAGGCGTTGACCACTAAACCTTTTGCTTCTTGGCAGAGGTGGTGACTTTCACCACTTTTCTCACTTTATTCCGTGACGCCGAGCCTTCTTTGGCAGCTGGCCTGTTCTCATTTTTTAAACTAGGAAGCGACTCTAATGAATTCCAGCCTATTTCTGCTGTGTTAATTAATATGTGCATACAGGAGGTTACTGTTTTCCCTTAAGCTGTGATGAGTAGGACTGGTTTTCATGGAAGTTACTTAGAGCTTTAGCAGATGTAGCAATTGGCTTTGGGAAACATTCACACTGAGTAGCAACTCACAACTAATTCTACTTGATAAAGTCTGCCAGGGTCTAGGGTCTAAAGAGTGCTCCCCGGATTCCTCTAGGCTCTCTGTGGGGATTTGAGGATGACAAGCCAAGTGGAAGGGACCTATCCACTGAAGTCACTCAGACCTGGGTGATGCCGCTACACGTGGGTGTAAAGGACATAGTAAGTAGTTCACAGGAGTAACTTTGTATCATTATTTCTGAGCACAGACACTTCGGGGGTCTGGACTTTTGAACTGGTGGGGGTACCAGGCTGGTGGCATGTGTGGTCTTGAACGTCTGGGCCGGGCTGTCTTTCTGCCGCTGCAGGAACTCCGGCCACAGCCTCGTCCTGTGCAGTAGACTGCAGTTGATGTTAGATACTTGACACTTCCCTGGTCTGCTGGTCTGGGTCGTGTGTCAAGTTGGCAGCTAATTTTCTCAGAGCACTCGCTTGGAATGGGACTCAGAGGCTGCGCCTACAGTCATAAAGCTCACGGCTTCAGCTCAAATGGCCATCATCTCTCCTCGCGATGCACATGGCTTGCTGCAGCTTTCGTGAGAGCAAGAAAAACCCTGTGTTTAACCCGTGCATACCAGTTCGCTGTTTTGTGCTCTCCTTTCCTTCGGCACTTTGACAAAAGTCTGTGGACGAGCAGTGTTCCAGGGGGTGTTTGAAAGTGCTTGGCTGTTTATGAATCTGTCTAGCTCCATGGATCAAAGACTGAGGTGCCTAAAGCTGTCATTGCCTCCTTGATCCTCCCCCTCTTTGAATCATCTTTCCAAAATAGCATCTGATTGTGTCATTCTTTTGCCTAAAAATCTTCCGCAATGAGGCAACCTTTCGGGGGTGATAGAAATATCGATGATCATAATTGTGGTGGTGGTGGAATGTCAAAACTCGTCAAACTGTACCTTAACACTACATCATTAAAATTGGTGCAGTGTATTATATTTACATTCTACCCCAATAAAATAAAACAGGAGCAGGGAAAAGCCAGAACGCCCTCACTGGCCATTCAGAGCTGGACACAAGGGCCATAAAGATAGAAGACACAGCTCAGCCTCTCCAGGTCACACTGAGAAGCCTAGTCCCTCCCCTCACCGAGCATTTCTGTCCCCAGTGAGTCTTTTCTCTTTTCTTCTTGTGGCACATGGGATCTTCTAAACAGAGAGAAAAGAGAGGTAGGCGGGCCTGGACATAAGATCCCCAAAGCTTCTATTTTGTGCCTCCTTCCAAGAAGTCTTCTGTCCTCCCTCCAACAAATAGAAGCAGGAGGGTAGAGCTGTTAGGAGCTTGGCCTCTGGAGACAGCCTGTCCCAGCTCTCGTCCATATTAGCTCTGTGACTTCGGGCAAACTACCAAACCTCTCTGTGCCTTGTTTTCATATCTGTGAGCTAATGAGGATAATAATAGTGTCCACACCAAGGGATTTAATGGATTGGAATATATAAAGTACTAACGATGGAGCCTGGCTCAGAAAAAAAGGTTATATAGCCCTGGCTGGTTTGGCTCAGCAGTTAGAGCATCGGCCCGCGGACCAAAGAGTCGCAGGTTCAGTTCCGGCCAAGGGCACGTACCTCAGTTGCAGTTCGTCCCTGGCCCTGGTCGGGGTCATGCGGGAGGCAGCCAGTTGATGTGGCTGTCTCACATCGATGTTTCTCTCCCCCCCCCTCCACTCTATCTGAAGATAAATAGAAAAATATCCTCGGGTGAGGATTAAAAAAAAAAAAAGTTTATATAAGTATTGCTATTATTACTATTATTATTATTACCCTGTAAATATACTGAGATGATTAAGAGCCCTCCTTGAAGGGGCTTTTTTTCCTTCTAATGGGTAAGTATAGATAGTCAGCAAGTGAACAAATTAACGCCAAGATGACACCACGCTGTGATAACTGCTATGAAAGGAACAGAGAGGTACCATACATGATGCCATCCTCCCTTCCTTCATCTCGTCATTAAGTCACGTTCTTCAGTAGATGGGATCCAGCGTGCCTACAGTTTCTGGCTGTCTCAGGCACTGTTGGGAGGAGTCCATGGAGGAGATTTGAATTCAGGGACAAATGGAATCTTACCACAGGGAGAGTGGAAGAAAAGCTTTTTCTAAAATAGCTCTCCAAATTTGTGACACTTCTATGTAGCTCGTTAAAACACAGTTCAGGCCACTCCTGAGTGGGCCAGTGTCTCAGCACAGAGCCATCCATGCCAACTGGTGTCTCCAGTGCAGGACTCAGCTTGAGTTGAAGACACTGAGCAGAGTGAAGGTGAGCTCAGCATCTCCAATGGGAGGCAGTGGAGACCTTTCCCACCCTGTATTCCAAACAGAGATGACAAGGGGCAGTGGATTGCCAGGAGTTCTCTGTGTTGATTGCATCAGAGAAGGTGAGAATAATGATGGGATAGGGTCTCTAAGAGCGTGAATATATACGGAGGCCTCTCTATTGGCCCTATAGCAATGTTGCTGTAGGATCACGTGTTTCAGACACATGGATATATAGTTCATCATTCTAGCATGAATGAAGCAAGTCTGGAAAAGAGTAACTTTTCAATAAAGTATCTGTGTTATCCAAAGTAACATGGTCTGCTCCCCTGTGACTTTTCTCCTGCTGGTAAACAAAATATCAAATTCCGTATCACGAACATGTCACAGCTGATCTATTGGAAGTTTTAAGCGAAGAAAAGAGAATACACATTTTCTTATTTCCGAGTAAGTGCTGACATTTTATGTGCATGATCTGATTTGCTTCTCGCCTTATCCCTGTGATGTAGGTGATAATTATTTGCACTTGATAGATGAGGAATCTAAGGTTTAGAAAATTGAAACCATTTGCTCAGGGTCACATGGCTAGGAAATAGAGGTCAGCATTTGCAATCTCATCTGACTCCAGCGACCATGAATTTCCACTCACCTTTGCAACTGATCATGAGCATTTTGGCATATCTCTTTCATGTTCAAGAGCTTTAGGGAGCTCCATTTAATGGGACTTTGTGACAGGTCTGTGCTGGGTACTGGGGCTACAGAGATAATTAAGACATATTCTTCAAGTCTCTTTCATGCATTTTGAGTTTACATTGTTACGACTATTAAGTGTTCTAGATACTTCATAAAAGGTACAAGTAGATACAGTATCTTCTTAACAAGACCAGCAATTGATAAGTCCTGATGGTATTGTGGGTTGTTTTTTTTTTTTTTTTTTTGGCCCAGGCAGTTATCTAGGGTGTTAAGCAAATTGTGAAAATAAGACGTGTTGAAATGATGAGCACAAGAAAATGTCAAGATTTTCAAAGGCCAGGAAGAAAATTCAATTTGTGTTCCATCCTGTCCTTGGCAAACAGTCAGTTTCCTCCCCCTCTGTGTTTCTGTTAATCACAAGTGAATGGGGATGTGGCTTCTTCTTTGATCTGTTCGCTCATTGACTGTTCACGAGGCTTTGGGACTGGGCCTTTCATTTCCTTTGTCATTTTGATGAATGTCTGGGCAATTACACAGCGAAGTGGTTGTGAAGTGCTGTAAAAGTGATTCAGCGGTAGAACTGAGTCTCTGGGGAAGGCTAGATGACATCTCCCAAGCAAGAAAACTACCTATGATGGAATCTACTACATTGTATGGAGAGTTTCGGACTATGCCTCCAAGTTTCGACCTATAACAAGTCCAATCTCAACCTGGATATTAAAACTGGATGTCAGTATACCAACTGAGGTAGAGAACCAAATCAGCTCTATATACACTTCCTATCTAACTACTTTTTAGGAAGTGTCTATATAATGAAGGTGAAAATATTTGCTTTGATTCTCCGCTGGACAGTTCAATAGTTCACAACAGAAAATCAAATTGCAGTATCTGTGTAGTTCAAGTGAAGGCCCACCTTCCCCATGTTTATCGAGGTAATTTAACCCCAATTTGTATGTAATCAGGAGTACAGAGTGATTATAGCTATTTGTTAGCTAATTCTCAGCCTTTAGGTCTCATCTCAAAGGCCACCTCCTTAGAGAAGTCTTTTTTGAGGACTAGGTAAAGTCCTTGGTAAGATACTCTAAATGATGCCTTCTCCTTTGTTTTGTTTTATTTTAATTTTTTTTCTTTATTGATTTTAGAGAGAGAGGAAGGGAGAGGTACAGAGAGATAGAAACATCAATGAGAGAGAACATCAACTGGCCGCCTCCTGCATGCCCCCCACTGGGGATCGGGCCCACAACCTGGGCATGTGCCCTGACCGGGAATTGAACCGGCGACCTCTTGGTGCATGGGTTGACGCTCAACCACTGAGCCACACCGGCCGGGCTCTCCTTTGCTTTTGTAGGATTATATATTTGTAACATTTCTCCTGCCTAGAATATGGACTCTATGAATGCAGGATCTGTAGCAACTCTCTCCAGCCTTGTCACAGGGCCTAGCACACAGTAGGTGCTCAACAGAAGCTGTTGAATGGGTAGACAGACATTAAGTAGTAGCACAAAGCTTAGGGCCCCTGGATATACAGATGAATGTCAATTCTCTGTGATGGTTTCCAAACTGGACGGTTCTGTATTCTCTGAGTCTGGTTTGTGGTTAACTAATATCTAACAGAATTGTGGGTTTCCCCCTTCACAAATGGCATTTTAAAAGGTGCTAGGGACAAGAGCATATAGGGGAATTCCTTAAAATGAAAGATCCAAAGAGCTGCTCCTGTCCTCTGCCGTGACAGCAGGCAGCTGGGCTTGTTTATCCGGCTGTGACTCAGTGCTGACCCGTCTGACATGATGCCTTTGTGTCGGTGGCACACAGGTGAGAGATGGCCCAGCCAGGCCAGGTGCCCAAAGGTGGTGGCTCAGAATAACCAAAGCTGACTGGCCTCCAAGGGAATCACATTCATGAATGTGACCTATTCAGTATCCGCAGTGCTAGCATCATCAATGGAGCTATATTCCAGTGTCATAATCTTATTTCAGACTCTTGAAATAGGAATGTCTAGACTTTGAGCTTTTTGAGATACCTTCTATTCAGTCATTCATGTATTGCATACACTCAACAAATATTAATTGAGCACTTGCTATGTGCCTGGCAGAATTCGAGGCACTAAATTTAGGGCAGGACCTGAAGCAAAGCAGGTGTCCCATCACAATGGCAGTTAGATGGATGGTCACAGGTCTTGAGAGGTTTCTAAAAGGAAAGTATTTGAACCTTGCTTTAAATCAACCACAGGAGAAACATCCCCCTTCTGTTTTATACAAATTTGTTTCTCCTAATTGAATTCATGTTTGAAGTGTCCCTGTGTTTTTAATTTGAATGCATTTTTAAAATCAGGCCGATCATAATGTGGTTCTAGATGGTCGTACATTTAAGATGTGTAACTATTTCAAAATGCAAGAAGAAACTGCAAAATTTAAGTGTTTGTTTTCTCTCTTGTCTTTTAGATTTAATGTCTTAAAAACTCTCTCTCTCTCTCCCCCTCCCTCCCTCTCCGTCTCTCCCTCTCTCTCCCTCTCTTTCTGTCTCTCTCTTCTGATATAGATTGCAGAGACATATAATCCAGCTTGAACTAAATTCTTTCTGGTTCTAAGAGATCAGATGCTATGAAGTTTCTTACATTACTTGACAAATAACCCAATAAAAGTTTACCCGTAACTCCCACATGGAAAAACTGACAGATGGCAACCCCTCTACTCAGAGAAGCAGCAACCTCATGATGTTGTCAAACTGATTGTTCCACTTGTCCATTATTTATCTAATTGGTTATTTGGGTGAGTCATTATTGAAAGATGAGGTGCTGAAATAAAAGTTAAAAAATAGCCTTAGCCTAGTAAGAAGCAGTGTTTAAAGGAAGAAAACACTCCCTAGTTTAACACAGTCCCTGATGCTATGGAATTCTCATCCCCAAGGTGATGGCACTCTCCTGTGATGTCAGTTCTAACCAAGGTAAGGCTTGGTGAGAATTTGAATGGGTCATTAAATGAGATTTTTACTGTTGAAGGAAGTGGGGCTGCACGTGGGATTCTTTCTCATTTCATTAGGTTGAGCTGTATGCAAATTTTGGTGAAACCTTTAAGCAGTTTATTCCATTGTGGATACTGAAGTACAATTTTGTAGTTAAGAGCATGGATTCTGGGTCACATTTCTGGGTCTGTACCTGGGCACACCCCCATTGATTTGCTGTATGTCCTTAGGAAAGTCGTTTAATTTCTCAGAGCTTTTGTTTTCTCACGTGAAAAATGGGGATGATAGTAGTTCCCACTCCAAGGATTAGAGAATGCTTGTAAAATGCTTGGCACAATGTTGGCACATAGTGACTTTTCAATAAATGCTACCTATTAATACCCTACCTGGGCATCATGAGCGATGGATGTCAAGTGTTGTGAGATTTGATGAATAAGTGCCAGTTATTTCTTGGGGAAAATTTTTGTCTTTGGTAATGTTCTAAAAAATGTCCCCAAGGTCCTGATATCGGAGCCTACGTTGACTTCTGATTCATCACCCCAGGACTTTCTGTTCCCCAATTTCCTTCTTCTTTACTTTGTTTTTTTCCATAGCTTGTCAGCTGCTTCTTCCTTGATGAGCTTGCAAAGTGCCTCCTCATGACTTAGTTGTTACTTTCAAAGCCGTGTGTTTCATTTTATCACTGGCATCTAACTGATCTTCTGACCTTCACCACTTCATTCAGAATTCAAGCAGTCAGAAACAATTACCTGTCACCTCCTCAAATGTTTGCTTAAAAACTCAAAGTCAAAATGTAACCATGGTGTTTTAAGATGTCTCAGACCATTTTGCATATGTGTACCCAAGAGAATAGACATATACACTAGATCTATTAATGTTAGTAAAATAAAATTATCATGAGTCTGTTTCAATTAAGATGAATATTTATAGAAGTTTCTTTCGTTTTTCAAAGACATATGACATTGGAAATTATTCTGTCCTGTCCCTGGAGCTTTCTTCTGAAACAGATGTTCTGTCCATCCAGTTGAATGTCAACTCAAAGATATTTTTGTTTTTTTATCCTCACTCGAGGACATTTTTGCATTTATCTTGAGATAGAGCAGGAGGGAGAGAGGGGGGAAGAGAGAGAGCGAAACATCGATGTGAGAGAGACACATGGACTGGTTGCCACCCACACGACCCCAACTGGGGCCAGGGACAAACTGCAACCGAAGTACGTGCCCTTAGTGGGAACCGAACCCGGGACTCTCTGGTCCGCAGGCCGACGCTCTAACCGCTAAGCCAAACTGGCCAGGGCTCAACTCAAAGACATTTAAGAAAAAAATAAATAAATAACTGCTTTGAAACCAAGGTTATTTTGATTTCTAATTCACAAAAATGTGCAGCACATTTCTGGTGTTTTTTGTTTTTGTTTTTGCCTGTTTGCATCTGTATAGATTTTTGCAAGAAGGTTTTTTGACAGGATAAGGTGTGCAGCTGTCTCTGCACACTGATGAGAAGTGTCCAGGTCTCATTGGTCCAAAGCTCATATCACGGTTCTCTCCAGCAAAGCATATGTAAATAAAGGGAATGAAGCCAAGACATTTCTGCCCCTTTCATCCCAAGGTCAGTGTCCTTTGAGGTTTCCTGGGGAAGACAGCACTGAACACTTTCAAAGGTCAAATTGCTGAACTGCAAAAGTGGTATGGTGGTGATTAGGGTGATGACAATGGCGAGCATTTGTTCCACCCTTACCCTGAACTCAGTAGTTCATTATGCTCTCACACAACCCTTCGATAAATTTTTTTTTCTTTATTGATTTTAGAGAGAGAGGAAGGGAGAGGGAGAGAGAAATAGAAACATCAATGTGAGAGGACATCGATTGGCCGCCTCCTGTGTGCCCCCCCACTGGGGATCGGGCCCACAACCTGGGCATGTGCCCTGACTGGGAATCGAACCGGTGACCTCCTGGTGCATGGGTTGATGCTCAACCACTGAGCCACTTCGGCCAGGTCAGAACCCTTCGATATAGAGCTCGTTATCTCCTTTTTCGGGTGAAGGAACTTAAGTAACTTGTTCAAGGTCATGTTGCCTGACTCCAGATTTCACCTGATCCCCACTAAGCCACTCTATGAGGGGACCAGTGTTTTATCACCAGTTTGTCATTCTGACACCCTAATTGGGGGGTGACCAGATCTTCCTAAGATGGGCTTTTGCCTGTCTGAGGCTGTCCCTGGACCCCATCTCCTTCTCTCTTGTATCTTCATATATATATATGATTTTCTTTATCCTCACCCGAGGATAATTTTCCATTGATTTTTCTTTTTATTTTTTTTACTCTTCACCTGAGGGTATTTTTCTATTTATCTTTAGATAGAGTGGGAGGGAGAGAGAGAGAAACATCGTTGTGAGAGGGACACATCGACTGGTTGCCTCCAGCACAGCCCTACCCCGACCAGGGCCGGGGACGAACCACAACCGAGGTACGTGCCCTTGACCGGGAATGGAACCCATGACCCTTTGGTCCACAGGCCAGTGCTCTAACCGCTGAGCCAAAATGGACAGGGTCAAAGCTAGTTTCAAGGCCCAGCTCCACAATCTACTTGCTGTGTGTCCTTTAGCAAGTCACTTGACCTTCCTGAAACTTGGTTTTCTAATTTTTAAGAGGAAGTAATCATACCTGCCAGTAGTTATTGAACAAGTTGTAAAAATGTGAAAAGATCCTAGACGCTTACTGAACCTCATAAAAGGAGAGAAGACATCTTTCTTAGGCAGTTAACGTGGAAGCATGATATATCAACCAAATACACAAAAGAGATTTATTTTAGGGGCTTGTTTATCTTTTAAAAGCACACTTGTTTTTTGCACTAGAAAAAGATGATTGTTTGAACACACTCTATTATAATTGGTAAAGGAGAAGGCCTGAGTCATGCACAAGGCATATTTTAAAGAAAAACTGACAGGTATTAACATTTTCCAGCCATTTATCCCTGGATGCATGAACAGTCCATTAAAAAACCCAATGGCATTACATTTTGGGCCATATTGTTGGAGGTGAATGGTTTATCTGGTGTGACCGCTTGAGGAAACATTTCTCCATATTTGCAAGTGAATTTCTCTTTCTCATTTCTCAATAGATTTATTCATGGGTAAAATGAATTTTATAAGGCTCTGAAATGTTCCTCAATAGAAGATGAATGTCAGAGTCTCGTGTTTAATCCATAATTTTGTACTTGACAGCAGACTGGGAGAGCATCCCAACCAGCTTGCTCACTAGCATCAGACAACAAAAGGTCGCTGTCTAATGTGCTGAAAGTCACTGTTGCTTATGAAACAAGGGACTCTGGGTTGATCTTCCAGAAGGCACCTCCTTCTAATATATAACCCAACATTTAAAAAATATTTCACAGTATTTAAAGTAAACTTCTTGTGGCTTGTAAGATAAATCTGTCAAATATTGTTTTGGTGCCTAGAAAAATTGTGATAATCTTGAAATAATTTGATTTTTTTTTATTGTGGCAATAAATAAAAATGTCTCTTTGCTACAGAGATAAGTGGATTTGAATAATTTTTATTGAGTGTAAATTATATCTCATACTTTTCTATATTTATTTGCTAGGAATCAGTGCTTGACATTTGTGGTTTTTCATCTTTACAAAACACTGACTATTTTTTTTTAAGTCTGGTGTTTTGGTGCTTAGAGCTTCTGAAGAAGAACTGAACCACAGAATCAAAGGTTAAACTAACTTTATTCACTATATTTGGATTTAATTTAAAACTACAATGCAATAATAATAATAATAATAATAATAATAATAATAATAATAAAGCTGTTTTGTTCTTTTCTGTAGGCTTTTGGTAATCAGTGTTTATAGTTATAAATATGGGAATGCTTTCTTTTAATTCAATTTTAAACATCTTCAACTTTCTATTTCATTTCATCTTTCTTTCAGAGACAGAATATTTCTTACTTTTAGACACATAGTGTTAATTTTTAATGTTATTGCTTTATGATCAGAAACTAATATATATGGGGTTTATTGTGATCTGGTACATTATAAATTTTTACAAATGTTTCATATGCATCAACACACCTCTACACACAAACTTTCTTGGTTCTTCTAAAATATTATTTATTTTGTCCGCTTAATTTTTTTTCTGAGAAGATATTAAAATCTCTAGCTACAATGGTTGACTTATCCACTTCTCTGTAGTTCTGTCAATGATATAGTATCTATTATTTAGAGCGTTATGTTCATGACTCTTATAGTTTATTAATGTAGTGTTTTTCTATCAGTATATATCATCTTTATGCTTATGATAATTGTTACCTTAAATTCTATTTAGTTTGATATTAAGGTTAGTACTCTGAATTTCTTTTGGTTCTTACAGTTTCATTTTTTAATTTTCAACTGACAACAACTCCCTCCTTGACCGAACTTTTGTCGGGCTCCTCTCAACCCTCTTCTTGACTAGACTTTGACCTTGACCTTGACCTTGACCTGCTAGTCTTTGTAAATATGACTTCTTGAGTCTAGTGTTTCTATGAGAAGATCTGGGGTCAGTCTTAGAAGTGACATTTGGCCTCTCTGAACTTCAAGTTCCTCATGTAAAATGAGATAATATCAATATGTATTTCACAATGGGTGTGGTAGGAAATTAATGAAGTTGTGTATGAGAACATGTGACATTCTTGATGCATTTATGGATAAAAGAATAGTCACTGAGGTGCCCCTACTATGGCTCTTAAAATTTTTGACAAAATTTTCCTTTTTACCAAAGGAATAGAAGGAAAGGGGAGAGCAGGTAACATTTCCTTCTATTTCACAAGATCAAGGAATTCACTGTGATTTTTCCCAGTTTTGAAAATCATGGGAAGTTTTCTTTTTGTGGATAGATGAATGACCTTCAGCAGCTTCTTTTTATGAGCTGGGCCATAGGATCTAGCATGTGATTCCCAGCTTGAAACCGCACTGGGCTGTTTTCCGAGTACGTACTATGCAGGCTGCTGAGGCTGGACAGGGTGGATGCATGAGTCGGCCTGAGCAGTTCAAACCTGTCACTTTCAGGCTCGTGGCTGCTCTCCTCCCAAACATTATTTTCACCCCTCTTTTCCCTCTCTGATGCAGAAAATAAAAAAGAAACACATTTGGTCTCTAATTTGTTTTCTGTCTGTGAATACATGGTGGTCACCTGGGCTCAGTGAGGCATCTGCGTCTTAGGCACCTGTATTTGCTCAGTCTTGGAAGTGTGTGAGTGCGGGAGTCAGAAGAGGCGAGCCTGAGAAGGCAGCAAGATGGAAGGAGCCCCCGCAAGTGTTGTGGGAAGGGAACCTGTAGAGGGGTGTTTGCCCCGCCCGCCTGGTGCTCCGCCTTGTGGTGGTATCTCAACAACCGGTCATTAAAAAATGTACCTGTTGTCCTGGATGGTTTGACTCAGCGGTTAGAGCACCGGCCTGTGGACCAAAGGCTCGCAGGATTGATTTCTGGTCAAGGGCATGTACCTGGGTTGCAGGTTCGATCCCTGGCCCCAGTTGGGGCACATGTGGGAGGCAACAAATTGATGTGTCTCTCTCACATCAATGTTTCTCTCTCCCCCCCCCTCTCTCCCTCTCTCCCTCCCTCCCTCTCTTCTTTTCTCTCTAAAAATCAATGAGAAAAAATATCCTCAGGTGAGGATTAAAAAGAAAATGTACCTGTTGACTTGAGATGTATAATTAGCCTCTCATATAAGGGCTAACTTTGCTCTGCCCTGACATTTCTCAAGTTGGATCTTTAAAAATAAATAAATAAATAAATAAATAAATAAATAAATAAATAAATAAATAAATAAATTCAACATCAGAGCCAGGGAACCCCCTTAGGAAGACCCAGATTGTCCGTGCTCCTTTCTCTTCCTTGGAGCAGAGCAGATGGTGACTTCCCTTGCCAGGTCTAAGCAAGGAGAGGCAGATCTAAGAGTGGATGCACACGATGCATTGAGAAAACGTCAAGGCTTTTGCCCTGGCTGGTTTGGCTCAGCAGTTAGAGCGCCGGCCCATGGACTGAAGGATCGTGGGTTCAATTCCCAGTCAAGGGCACGTACCCAGGATACAGATTTGATCCCCGGCCCTGGTCGGGGTCGCGCGGGAGGCAACCAATCAATGTGTCTCTCTCACATCTATGTTTCTCTCCCTCCCTCTTTCCCTCCTTCCCTCCCTCTTTCCCTCCTTCCCTCCCTCTTTCCCTCCTTTCCTCCCTCTCTCCCTCTCTCCATTCCATTCTATCTAAAAATCAATGGAAAAATATCCTCAGGTGAGGATTAACAGCAACAACAAATTCAAGGCCTTTGAAGACACCCAGATATGTGAGAAAAGCACAAGGATGTCTTGCCAACAGAGAATCAAAGCAGCTTTCATCTTCTCAAAGTTGCCTCCCACCCTAGTTCTTGAGAGCACTCAGCTTCCATATCCGTCCATTTATGTTAACGCGAGAACAGTTTTTCAAGTGAAGTGCGTGTAACCTGACCACAAAAGACGTCCCTGGACTAGATTTAAATGGAACGAATGTGCTTATCGTCTCAGAGACAGCAGGACAGAAAGAGATATGATTTGTTTTTCTCCACATTGCAGGATGTTTCGGTCTATATCAAACCCAAATGAGAGCCATGAAGGCCCACAAAGTTTTCCCCTCCTTTCTTCAGTGTAAATGTGGGAAGTGCAACCCATGTTTGTGTTAGCTAACTAATCACCATGGTCTAGAAGAATCAGGGAGCTTCTTCTTCTATGGGAGCCCAGCTAGGGCACAGGGATGCTGGAGCGGATGGCCAGCGCAGCGGAGAATCGAATTTAGACAGTCAACTGGGATCAGTCATGGGCAGTTTTGATCAGTGTCGTGTCCTAGAGAGAAGACAGTGTTTCAGTGAAGCAGACACAGTAGGATGGAGAAGCGGGGAGCTTTGGCTCAGTGACTTGAGGGGCAACAAATACAGCAGTACACCTGTTATGGGAATCCTTGGTTTCCCTCATCAGCTCTGCCTTGTAAAGGTGTGACCTTGGGCCAGCCCGCTCACATCTCTGAGCCTCGTGAACTTCATTTCCTGTTTGACAAAGTTGGGATAATGCCTTTGGGCGATTGGGTTGCTTCCATTTTGGGGTGACTGTGAATGAAGCTACTGTGAACATCCCTAGATGCGTTTGGCACATATGCCTTCGATAAGCACCAGAGATAGAGAAGAAGGAACATCAGCAAGGTTTTGAATTATCCTCTACTTCAGTATCAAGGAACATTGCTTGCCTGATGAACAAGGTGTCCCTACACAGTTTTGTGGAGATGGAATTAAACTACAGTGAGGACTATGTCATTTGGGACTGCTGATGAGTCAAGTGTCACTGTTGGTTGGGTCTAAAGGGGAGACTGAGGAGGGGAGGATGGGGATTCTAGCCAAGCACAGGGTCAGACCCACGCTAATAAGAACGATGACTATTGCTTCCACAGCACCAGTAACATGCTGGGTGGTGAGAAATGACCCTACTACAGGGGGACATTGATGTCTAATCTGAGGACTCTGGGATTTTACTTGTCTCTTGCTCAGCCTGTCAACCATGGCAGCCTTCAGCCCCCAGATGCTGGCCTTCATGGAAGCAAATGAGAAAGGCCTGTGCACCTTGCACCCTATAGATATACGAGTGAGGTTGGCCTCATCCAGATAGCACACTTCTTCCCTGAGAGTCAATATCAGTTCACATAAAGGAAAGTTGTCACCTGGCCGGTGTGGCTCTGTGGTTGAGCGTGGACCCATGCACCAAGAGGTCGCCGGTTCAATTCCTGGTCAGGGCACATGCCCAGGTTGTGGGCCCGATCCCCAGTGGGGGGCATGCAGGAGGCGGCCAATTGATGTTCTCTCTCATCGATGTTTCTATCTCTCCCTCTCCCTTCCTCTCTCTCTAAAATCAATAAAGAAAAAAAATTTTAAAAAGGAAAGTTGTGATCATTGTTTTAGTTTGTTTGGTTGTTTATTTATTTATTTATTCCTCACCCAAGGATATTTTTCCATTGATTTTTAGAGAGAGTGGGAGGGAGGGAGGGAGGGAGGGAGAAAGAGAGAGAAACATTGATGTGAAAGAGACATATCAATTGCTTGCCTCTTGCAGGACCCCCACCAGGGCTGGGGATCGAACCTGCAACCAGGTACGTGCGACTGGAATTGAACTCTTGACCCTTAGGTCTGCCGGCCAGCGCTCTAACTGCTGAGCCAAAATGGCCAGGGTGTGATCATTGGCTTTAATAGCAAAAAACTAAATCGCTGTAGTGGAGAATGAATTGTGAAAGAGAGATATATGAGGGAATACTATATAGCAGTTAAAATAAATGAATTAGAACTTCATACATGTTGTGGCTCAATCTCAAACATATAAGGTTGGGCTAAAAAGCAAGGATATTGCCCTGGCTGGTTTGGCTCAGCGGTTAGAGCGTCGGCTTGTGGACCAGAGAGTCCCGGGTTCGGTTCCCGCTAAGGGCATGTACCTCGGTTGCAGTTTGTCCCCGGCCCCGGTTGGGGTCGTGTGGGTGGCAACCAGTCGATGTGTCTCTCTCGCATCGACGTTTCTCTCTCTCTCTTCCTCCCTCTCTCCCTCCCACTCTATCTGAAGATAAATGCAAAAATGTTCTCGGGTGAGGATAAAAAAAAAAAGCAAGGATACTTACAACATGATACCACTTATCTAAAGTTTAAAAACCAGACAAAACCTATTGGACATACACATTAATATATAGGAAGATATAAAAACTGGTGAATCTCTGGGAGGAAGAGAGACAGGGGAGAGGGGAAAGGTTTACACAGGGGTTTGGAGTCTGTCTGTTGTGCTTCTTTTGTTTTGCAAGCAAAAAGTCCAGAAGGTCTGTGTTAATTAGATAAAGGTCAGTGTTAATTAGATAAAGCTGCTCAGTGAGTTCATGGTTGTTTTTTATGTTTTATCTTTCTATTCTTGCATTTGAAGAGCAATTTTATAATGCAGTAGCATTTTAGAATAAAATGCTTTCATCAAGGCACCCAGGCCTAATCAAACAAAGACATTATGTTTGTCATTGACTGAGTTTTCTAATTTCTTTTCCTTCCCAATGACAGCTTTCGTTTTCCTCCGTGATGCGCTCGTGTGTAGGTGTGTGTATGGAGGTCTGTTAGAGGAAGTGAACGCATTTGTCAAAATGGAGTGTTATGTTTGTACCAGAAAGCAAAAACCATTTTCTTTCAATGAAATGCAGAATATGTTACCTTAATGAGAAGAAGGGCTTATGCTAGGGGTAACTGGACCCAGTCCACAGAAGACGAAGGGAATTGAAGGCATAAGTGTGAGCTGTGTAGGACAAAGCAGTCACCTGGCTGTGGTGATCTTGCCCCAGAAGGGTGGCTGGAGATCATAATTACAAATTTTTGTTAACCCTCACTAGAGGATACTTTTTCCATTGATTTTTAGAGAGAGTGGAAGAGAAGGGAGGAGCAAAGAGAGAGAAAGACAGAGAGAGAGAGAAACATGGATGTGAGAGAGACATATCAATTGGTTGCCTCCTGCATGTGCCCCAACCGGGGACCAAACCACAAATGAGGTACATGCCCTTGACTGGAACCGAGCCCGCGATTCTTTGGTCCGCAGGCCGACGCTCTAACCACTGAGCCAAACCAGCCAGGGCAATTTACGTTATTTCTAGTGGGAAAAAATTCTTCGATTTCGAACAGCCTTCCAGTACAAATGAAGTTTGAGAACCCGTGTTCTACTGTAACCTACAGAGAACTAAGCTCAATCAATCTTGTTGAGAGAATTTTCAGAGAACATTTTGATGACGGAAGGTCTCGCTTTCTGGGGGGAAGATGAGGATTAGGGAATGCATGGCTGTGAAATTTGCTGAAGGAGCGTGGAGCTATAGGTGAAAAGGTTGATAACTCTGCTATAGGCCGTTGTGCTCAGGGGACCAGAATCTTGGTGGTGATGACAGGGGAGGGGGTCACGGGTTGGACAAATAAGGCATGGTGTTCTTCCTCCCCGAGATCCCCCCACCTGGAATGGGGGTGAGTGGATCTTGGTTCTGTTTGTTAAATACCACTGTCATAAACTGTGTTGCCTCCTGGGAGATAGCAGGCCTTCAGGTGCCTGGGGCAGAGCAAATGCTTTGAGCCTCCCAGTTTCAGTCAGCGATGTTTCTTTTATGTTTCCAAGCCTGTCACTGTTGAATCAGGACCACACGCATTACAGGTTGAGGTAGGTAAACCATTGAAGGACTTGGTTTCAGTGCCCAGATGGGCCCGTGGGTAAGCCAGGTAACAGAGCAGAGACTGAATGGAAGTTTTTGAACATGCAAAGTGAGGATGGGGGCTTGGTGTGTTCTTCTGGGCTATTAATTTGAGGTCTACTTACTCATAAGGAAGCAGATAGCTTTAAACTGTAGAGGAGGAAAACTTTTCTTTTCCTCTCCCCATCTTAGGTTCATTGGCTGGAGCCCTGTCAGTTAGACTGACAAAAGAAAGGTTAATAAGAGAAACAAAGTGAAGTTTATGGTGTGTACAGCATACACCCAGGAGCACTCAGAGATGAGTCACTCAAAGGGGTGGTTAGAACTCTGGCTTATATAGCATCTCAACAAGAGAATAATAAATTTTCAGAGAAGCGACAAGACATAGGAAAAGGACTTTGAGTTTCTGGAGTGGCAAATTGTGGGAACTCAAGTATTTGGAGAAAACTAGTGGAAGATAAGGCTAGTTAGTAAGATTTGTTATGTAGTCTTCTGGGGTTGCTATCTCTGGATTGATAAAGGGCTAGAATGGTTTCTGGTGATGAACTTCTGTTTTTCCTGGTAGAGGGGGGAGGAGTCCACCTTTACCAATTTATGTCCTGCTTTCAGGCCAATAGAGGGAGAGCAGAGACCTTTCCTTGTATCTACTTCTGCTCAAATTATCTTCAACTCAAAATAATTAATATGCCAAAGTGGCATATTTGGTGGTGACATATTCTGCTCCCCTTCAGGACTTACTGCTTTCAGGATGGTGTGGTGGCTTGATGGCTAAGTTTGCTTTTTTCTGACTTTCTGACTAGGGCCTAGATGGGGCTGGGCCTGCAGGCCGAGGGTCTCCAGATGGGTATCCCAGCCAGAGAGGCAGGTCTGACACCTCAGAGTCTGGCTTTTTTCTTAACTTCCTGTGGCCATTCGTTCAGACTTTCCACATTCATGTGTCTAAGGTACATAAAAATCCGGGAAGTGCCTTGATCCCACACAAATTCAAGCTTCTCCTACGGCTTATGTTCTGATATTTGACTATTTACCAAGAGATAAGGTTTCTGCTAAGGGAGCCAATGCCTTACTTCTGTGTCTGGACCCTGTGGCCCATTTCCCTGAGATCCAGGTAGAACTGATCTGCCTGCCAGAGTCAGGGTTTTGACCTTTGAAATGCTATTTCTCCAGCAGAAGTGATAAGAACAGTCAAGTAGAGAGTTTAGGGATATTTATTGAGCCATATGGCCTCGAAGCCTGTTCAAATATAATTAGAAGAAAGGCAAATGCCAGTTCCTGTTGATTACTTTTTGAACACTCTTGCCTGGGGGATAAGGAAGGAACTTCAGGGGTGTTGGGAAGCATCACTGGGCAGCTTTCAGGAACTCCATTATGTCAACAAGGGTTTCACGAGGTCACTGGTCAATGAAGACCCATGCATGGGAAGGTCAGATGGACTATGAACAAGATAATTCGGAACAAAATAGAGTGAGCCTTTTGAGTCATCTAGGTCAGCAGGCAAGTGCCTGGTGCCATTTAAAGAAAATCCTCCCACTGCCTGGAATCCTGTACTATTAGAATTCCATTATGTATTGAAGCGTTTTTAAAAGCATCAAGAATGTTCTATTGAAGTGCAAATAACTCTGTAAAAGTTAATCGCTCAAGCCTTTGTGTATTAAGTTTTCTATTTTAAAGTACTCTAAATGTGGAGATCATGTTACGTTTCAGCTTGGGTTCATGTATTTTTAGTGAAAGTAGTCCAGATTTCTTCAATTGGGCATTTTCTTCGAGAAGAGTTGCAGGACCTTAGAAAAAGTCTTCTTGAGTCTGAAGACCTGGAGTCTAGGGTGAGATCTGTTCTAACAAATCTAAAACTTTGGTCAAGTTCCTTAATGTCTTTGAAGGCCATTGCCCCTTTGGTGTAAAGGGGGCTCGATCTAGATCTGAGTGGTTCTACTTATGCTTAGTTACATTAAAATAAAAATTAGTATTTAATTCAGCTCCTCAATTACACTAACCATATTTCAGGTTTTCAGTCGCCATTGTGGCTGGTGGCTACTGTAATGAACAGAAAGTTCTACTGGACAGTGTTTGAAGTTAATGCCTTCATTCCTTCTCATTTCTCATGTTTTTTAGTTTTGAGTAAGGATACTTCCTTAGAAGAAAAATCCACCCACATTTGTGATATGTTGAGATTTGATGGTAATTAGGTAATATTTATTGAAGTTCACACATCAGTCGGTGCTTATTTATCCATCTACTTACCTGCTTCTATTCCTCACTCCTGCCCTGTAAGCTAATGTTTACAGAGGGGAAAACAGATGGGCAGGGGTTAAATAACTTGACGGAGATCTCAACTTGGATTCAGACAGGTTGGTCTAACGCTGAAGAGTGGGTTCCAGTTTTTGTTTTCTGAAATAAGCGTGCACTAAAGATTACTTACTGTGCTTCAGAAAGAAGTTCATGGACCCTTACTGTTGCTGTGTCTCCTCTTCTTCCTTCGTTCCCTCTCTTAAATTGTTGTCTTGGCACAATGCACATGATTCCTTTTCTTCCAGTGGTAACTGCTGTTAATATTTGGCTAAGGAAGTTGACCCTGCAGAAGGATCTCCATGAGCATAGCCACACGTATGCCATTTTCATTTATGGATGGCACACTGATCCACGTAGGGCTGTTCTTCGCAGGCATGGCTATGGTTACTCCTTGGAATGCCAGTTCAGTAGAAGTCAGAAACCCTGTTAGGAATTTCTCTGGATTGGAATCAGATTGGAAACACAGTTTGCTTGGAACTTGAGAAAAGCTGGCCATCTGGGGACATTGTGGGTTGTGTATGACAACTCTCTCTATAATAGAGCAATTTAGGAATAGGAGGGCAAAGAAAAGTCATCTTTTAAGAAAACCATCTTCCACCCTGGCCGGTTTTGCTCAGCGGTTAGAGCGTCGGCCCGCGGACCAGAGAGTCCCGGGTTTGGTTCCCGCTAAGGGCACGTACCTCGGTTGCAGTTCGTCCCCGGCCCCGGTTGGGGTCGTGTGGGTGGCAGCCAGTCGATGTGTCTCTCTCGCATCGATGTTTCTCTCTCTCTCTTCTTCCCTCTCTCCCTCCCACTCTATCTGAAGATAAATGCAAAAATGTCCTCAGGTGAAGATAAAAAAAAAAAAAAGATCTTCCTGTCATTTAGTTTGGCGCTCTCCTACCTGCCTCCTTCCCTCTTCTATTCTGCTCAGGACTTCGGGACATGTTCTCTCAGAGTTCATGTTCGTATCCAAGGATAAACCAAAGGATGCTGTGATGTATTATCTGGGTTTCCATTGCCCTGGGCTTCAGCTGGGTGGGATCTAATCTTCTCTTTATTTTGCTTCTGTAATGATGTATTTATTCAGCACCTGTCGATGCCCAGTCCTGCTGCCGGCTACATGGCAGACAAAGACCAGCGAGAGATGGACCCTGCCCTCAAGCTGCTCACAATCTCGGCAACCAGCTGCAAGAGTGACTGTGGCGTGTGAATACTGCTTTGAGTGGCTTAACCAGAGTTCTTTAAAATTCTCAATCATTTGAAACCCCTCCTTGTCAAGCATGTGGGAGTGATTTCAACAGGGAACAGCCAAACTGTGGAAAGAAGCCTGCCGAGGAAATCCATCCACCAGTTAGCTGAGCTGTCCGGTGCCAGGCTGAGATGACATGTGCCGGTCTGTGGAGATGTGGGGGAGCCCAGAGACCACTGCAGCAGCAGAGGTCCGGACCTGGGTTCGAATCCAGCGCTGCCCGGCGCCAGGTTTGTGACCTTGGGCAGTTCTCTGGGCCTCTTTGAGCGCCCCTCACCTAACCTTGTCCCTCAGGCCTTTGAGAGGATCGGATGAGAGTGTGTGAGAGAGCTCCCGAGGACATGATCAAGCACATTAAGGGGTTTTTTTCCCTTTCCTCTTTCCTTTTGCTGTTACTCTAGGATTTGGAGTGAAGCCCAGAACTGTACAGAATGCTAGGCTCTAGCACTGAATAAGTTTGCATTCCTGGTAACGTTTTAGCCCTTTTTAATTACAAAGTTTATACTTTGCCAAAGCTGGATTAGAGGTGAGGATGGAGAGAAGAAGGGGACTTTATAGAGACGTAATACACTGGAGTTGGGTGCAGAGGAAGACCATTGGGCCAGTCATACCTAGAGGCCAATTCCAGGATAATTAGGAGAGGGAGACAGTAATTGGAACATATTATGGTTAGTTAATAAAATACATTATTATTTCAAGGACATACATGGGACTGATAAAAGCAAGATAAACTATGAGGCCTATGTTGAGAAACTGGAGATGGTGTATCGATATAAGAATGTGCAGATTTCCCTGGCCAGTTTGGCTCAGTGGTTAGAGTGTTGGCCTGCAGACCAAAGGGTCTCAGGTCCAATTCCCAGTCAAGGGCACATACCTGGGTTGCAGGTTCGATCCCTGGCCCCAGTAGGGGTCATGTGGGAGGCAACCAATCGATGTGTCTCTCTCACATCGATGTTTCTCTCTCTTTCTCTTTCCCTCCCTTCCACTCTGTCTAAAAATCAATGCAAAAATATCTCCGGGTGAGGATTAAAAACAACCACAAAAAGAATATGCAGATTATGACCTGCTGAAGGAGGAGACACAAGCCACCCACGCAGGGTTGACAGGTAGTACCCTCAGCATCCAAGCTCCCACCGGGTCATTTTGATGGAAGGAGCAGTTCCAGTACACTCCCACAATGGAAGTACAGTCATAGGTTTATTACTTACAGATCCCAGAAGCAAGGTAAGGAGTGGGGTCCCCCACCATGAGGTGGGGAAAGGGCAGGTGAGGGACAGAGCAGGGTAGAAGCACCTGAGGATGGTGTAGAGGGCTTGTCTCTTGACCTGATTTCTTTGGCATAAGGGATTCAGGATGGCCCCCAGCAGAGTGGGGTGCTAAAAATCCAGAGGGTCTCGCCTAAGAAGGCTGCAGATTTGCTGCTTGTGGGGTGAGATTAAGGCTCTTACTGGCTCTGGTTTTCATTATTGCAGAGATTAGTGAATACATAGAAATGCATATGTGTTTGTGGTGCATTTATATAATAATAGCTATTTTTATTGAGCTCTTTCTTGGTGATGGACACTATACCAAGCTTTTTGAACATATGAGCTCATTTAATTCTTATAACAACCCAATGAATAGGAACTCATATTCTCTTCATTTTGCATGTGAAGAAACTGAAGCTTAAAAGGCAACTTGCTCTGATTCAGCGTGCAAGGGGCAGAGCTGGTATCTAACTGTACCATGTATACAGTGGGCAAGAATTTGCTTTACAACATCACCTGAAAGCATTCAAACCATTTTTCTTCATCGAATTACAGTAGGGTAAGATGGCCATTAGTAGTCACTTTTAGGGTCTCTTTCCACACTACGCTGGACCACTTAAGTGCCCCCAAACAGAGGGGGTGCCTGCTTTGTCCCTGGCTGTAGGCACAGTGATTCCCCTCGTTCTTGCTGTTACTCAATGCTGCCTGCAGGAGAAAGCGTTCCATCATTAGCTGGGCATTTCTGGTCCGGATGACCACAGTGACATCACTCAGTAATCCTTGATTCTGTTTGTGGATTGTGCTGGGGGGTGGGGTGGTTCCTGTTGCTGATGCCAGGGCCGCAGAGTTAATAGCCTTTATTGGAACTCCACGGCTCTTTCTCATTCAAAGCGCTGTCTGCGAGAGGGACGCTGTTCCATCTCCTCCCAGGGAACTCACATCCTCCTCCCACGAGTGCCCCTCCTTCAGGACCTGAGCATCGTCCCTGCAAGCCAGAGCACCAGCCCCTTTCTTTCTAGCTCAGCTCCTGGGAGAGTCTAGTTTGTCTGAAGACTTGGCTGGGCTTGTTTGGCTTTGCCCTTGAATCACTAAGACACTGTTAACTGCTTTCTGGGGTAAGAAGAGCATAGGCTAGAGGTTCTTGACTTTGAGTGAGCACAAGAATTACCTGAAGAGCTTGCTAATGATGCAGATTTTTGCCCCCTTTCTGTTTCGAAGGTTTGGAATGGGGTCCAGGAATCTGTATGTAATTTTATTTTCTTTTTCCTTTATTGATTTTACAGAGAGAGGAAGTGAGAGGGAGAGAGAGATAAAAACATCGATGAGAAAGAATATCGATTGGCCGCCTCCTGCATGCCCCCCACTGGGGATCGGGCCCACAACTTGGGCATGTGCCCTGACCGGGAATCGAACTGGTGACCTCTTGGTGCATGGGTCAATGCTCAACCACTGAGCCAAACCGGCCGGACCAGGAATCTGTATGTAACTGGCACCAAGTGATTCTCCTGCAGGTGGTTTGAGGCCCACAAGACGAACAACACTGACCTTGGCTTTAGAGGCAGAGGAGCCGAGAGGGAGAAAATGAGCATTTCAGGGAAGACTAGGCAAACATTAACATTTTTTTTTATCCTCACCCGAGGACATTTTTGCATTTATCTTCAGATAGAGCTGGAGGGAGAGAGGGAGGAAGAGAGAGAGAGAAACATCGACGTGAGAGAGACACATTGACTGGTTGCCACCCACACGACCCCAACCGGGGCTGGGGACAAACTGAAACCGAGGTACATGCCCTTAGCAGGAACTGAACCCAGGACTCTCTGGTCCTCGGGCCGACGCTGTAACCGCTGAGCCAAACCGGCCAGGGCAACATTTTTTAAAAAGTATTTTCTTTATTGAGTTTAGAGACAGAGGAAGGGAGAGAGAGAGAGAGATAGAAACATTGATGAGAGAGAACATCGATTGGAGGCCTCCTGCATGCCCCCCACTGGGGATCGGGCCCACAACCTGGGCATGTGCCCTGACCGGGAATTGAACCAGCAACCTCTTGGTGCATGGGTCGAAGCTCAACCACTGAGCCACACCGCTGGGCAAACATTAACATCTTAACAGGTCATCCTGCCAGCAATTTGCATAATATAAATATGTTTATATAAAATCTTGGAAACTGTTGGTATAATGAGATCAATGTGTATATGATTTATCTAGCATTTTCACCTATTATAGTGGGATCATTTTCTTTAAAAGAAAATAAAGTCGTTAAAAAACCATAGTTTTTATATCACCATACTATTAAACTGTGTAAGTATGCTAACAGGTATTACCTAGCCCCTGTTTAATGCGTGGGTTGTTTTCCAGGTTTGATGTTCTAAATAACGCTTTGATTAACACACTTTCCCATATATTGTTATCTTGTTTTTGTATTTTATTTTATTATTATTATTATTTTTGTTGTTAATCCTCACCCAAGGATATTTTTCCTTGATTTTTTTGTTTTTTAGAGAGAGTGAAAGAGAGGGAGGGTAAGAGAGAGAGAGAGAAACATCCGTGTGAGAGAGACACATTGATTGGTTGCCTCCTGCACAATCCCATCTGGGGCTGGGGATCTAACCTGCAACCCAGGTACATGCCTTTTACCAGAACCGAACCCGAGACCTTTTGGTCTGAGGGTTAATGTTCTAACCACTGAGCAAACCAGCCAGGGCTGCTTTTGTATTGTAAAACAAAGGATCATTCTGAACATTCAAATTAAGTCTGGAATTACTTTAAAGGACTTGATATGACTTTAAATTATTTCTTTTTTCCCATTCCAACAAAAGATCATGTGTTTTGGTTCTCATTTCAATAATCAATTGTTTCTCACACCTGGGAAACTAGCTTTCTGTTTTAACACAATAGAAATAGCTGGATGATTCAGCTAAGAAGAGAGAAGTATTTCTTTTTTCCTCCCCTTAAAAAAAAAAAATTAAAGTATATTTGACAGACAATATTATATTGGTTTTAGGTATGCAACACTATGATTCAACATCTATATACCTTAAGAAGAGAGCAGTACTTCTGACGTCATATTAATGAGCAGACACTCTTATAAGCAGGACAAGGACACTGATTTCTGGAAGCCTCAAAGAACACTGTCTCCCAATACCAGCTAGATAAGTCCTGGTATTTCCAGCCCATCAGTTGACGTGGCCTACCCAAGACACATCAAGCAGTGTATTTCAGAAAGTATCGCAGGTGGTTAAGACATATTTTAGAGTCCGAAAGTTGGTAACAAATAACTCAAGCAGTCCTTAGAAGCCCTGTGCCCGGGCCATCTCAGCTGGGAGCTTGGTGTGAATAGAAAGAAGGCCAGTAGGGGAGGAAGAGTGGATGTTTCCTCCTGAAAGATGGTGTCTTCAAGATTTCAGCTGGTGAGACTCTTATAGCAAAGGTAAACCAGTTGGTCTATTTATAGAAGGGCAGGGGCACTCTGGCTCATGGGCCATTTTTTACTTATTTTTAGCCAGGAACCGAATAACTATTAGCCTCCTTTATTTGGCAAACATTTTCAAGGACCCATGACATTGAAAGACTCTGTGTTTGGTGCTGGGGATTCAAAAATAAGTAAAATCCAGTGCTTTATCTATCTTTGGATTGCTCAAATCTCCTGGGAGAGGGACACATAAACAATGACAATATAATGTGATAATAGAGACTTGTGCATAGTGCCAGGGGACCTCTCGGAATAATTCTAAACACCGAAAAATAAAGAGGCATCAAATTGCCAAAGAATGGTTAATCGGTTTGTAAATGTTGCTCTGAACTTGAAATATGTTTAACATTTTAAGACACTGCCAAACTGCTTTCCAGAGTGGCTGAACCGCATTTCATTCCTACCAGCAATGTACGACAGTCCTGGTTCATTGCATCGTAGTCAATATTTTCCATTGTCTGTCTATTGATTGCAGCTCTTCTGATGAGTGTGTTGTGGCAGCTCACTGTGGTGTGAAATAGGTTTTATTCAGCTCTTCTCAGGGTCTCTAATATAGCAGTGTGCATTATAAATCTCCAAAAGAGAATGGTGGATAGAGTATTCAAGGTTTCCCCAACTTGGAATTCTCCCCCCCCCCCCCTTTAAATGAGCATAATAAAGGCCTAATATTTTAGAGAACACATTTTGGGAAGCATTACATCATTTGATTATAATACTATTTTTAGCTTTGTTCTCTGTGATATTTAATTATGAAGAAGTGTTTACCACACAGTGATTTTGAATCAAGCAGCATAGATTCAGAGGTTAATAGAATATAAGAGTCAGAGGAGGACGCTTAACAGATTAGCACCAGGACATTTTTGAGAGGCAGTAGTTTCCATGAGTAACTAAATGGCAGTTTGTTTTTCTCTGTACTTGATTGCCCAGCCCTGCCCGGATGGGCCCCGAATCTCAAGCAGAGATAGTTTGAGCTCAAGCTGAAATCCCGGCTACATTTTAATGATCAACACTCATTCAGATCATAATATGAACGCCAACAAGAACAGTGATGATAAGTTCAAGTTTATGTCTGTGACAGGCACTATGTTACAAGCTCTGTTTGTGGATTATCTCACTGAGTCCTCATAATGACCTTACAATGTAGGTACCATTATGATAACAACGTTATAGATGGGGAAACCGAGGCACAGAGTGGTCAGTAGCTTGCACACATGTAGTAGTAAGCGGCAGAGTCAACATTTGAACCTGGGGCCATCCGACACCGTGATCTGTGCTCTTGTATCTGACTGCCACACCAAAAAGGCAGGTCAGTCTGAAAAAGGATTTTTGTTTGTCTTAATCACACAGCCTTCGTAGGGTGCTGGAAGGATTTCCAGTCCAGAATTTGCCCCCCAAGTCATCATTATCCCAGTCACCCTATCACCTGGCAGGAAATGCACCTGTTCTCCTGTGGAAGTAATCCCGTGTCCACCTTTCCTTCTAGTCCCATGGCCACCTCCTTTGTCCAAGCGTAACCTCATCTTTGGACTATTACCCAACACACACACACACACGCACACACACACACACACACACACACACACACACACATGCGTGTGCGCATACACGAAAATGGTCTACCTGGTTTTGTCATCCCTAGGTTTTCTCTTAAAAACCAGGTTGACAATCCCCGCCAGGGAGGTCTTTCCAGACCCCTGTTCTGCATGCCACACTGCTTGCTTGGCTTAGCAACAACCTCCATGTCTCCCCTTGCTCAAAGGAAAATTCCCAGTCCCCGAGAAGTGCATTCTGCCCGACTTTCCATTGTCTCTTCCATCATTTGCCCTCTTGGACCATCTGCAGCAGACCACCTGGCCTCTTCATTTCTGCCTCCATGCCTTTGCTTACCCTGCTCTCAGGCCTGCAGGGCCCTCCTCTGTCCTGTTTATCGCTGAGCCCTTACCTGTTCTTGGGAGTCCTTGCCCTCTGATGATAAACTTGAACTTATCATCACTGTTCTTGTTGGCATTCATATTATGATCTGAATGAGTGTTGATCATTAAAATGTAGCCGGGATTTCAGCTTGAGCTTTTTGAGCAGATCCCGGCTCATGGCGAACCTTCTTTCCTCTGAACCCCCTGGGAGAACCTACTTATCTGTGACCCTGGGTCATCTAACCTCTTCAGCATCAGTTTTGTTTTTCATAAAACGGGTCTAATAATAGTCCCTGTCTGGCAGGGTTGTTGTCCAGGTTAAAAGGTATAAAACACATGATAAACTTAGTGTGGTACCTGGAACCAAGCCACAAGGCAAGCAGTCAATGAATGAAAGATAATATTGTTAATAATTAAGATTGTCATATTTATTACTATATGATGCTCCATATTGGTTTACTGTCTCATGTGATCTAGATCACATGATCTAGAGAACATACCAGTTCTCTGGAAGTTGGCATTCTTTCTCCATTTTTTTTCCAATCCTCACTTGAAGATATTTTTCAATTGATTTTTTTTACAGATAGAGTGGGAGGGAGGGAGGGAGGGAGGGAGAGAGAGAAACATTGATGTGAGAGAGACACATCGACTGGTTGCCTCCCGCATGACCCCAACAAGGGCTGGGGATCTAACTGTAACTGAGGTACATGACCTTGACCGCAATTGAACCTGTGACTCTTCCATCCATGGGCCAGTGCTCTAACCACTGAACCAAACCGGTCAGGGCATCTTTCTCCATTTTTTATAGCTCTCTGAAAAACTCTCATGCTGTTTACATGTGATTTATGTTCCTCCTGTGGTCCCTAAGTGGATGTAATAGAAACAGATTTGGAA
This sequence comes from Tadarida brasiliensis, assembly GCA_030848825.1. Classification (NCBI taxonomy): domain Eukaryota; kingdom Metazoa; phylum Chordata; class Mammalia; order Chiroptera; family Molossidae; genus Tadarida; species Tadarida brasiliensis. The sequence continues at coordinate 8,840,341 of CM061279.1, read as the reverse complement.
TATTAATCTGACGTGGTTCAGGCCAGCATGGTCAAATACAAATGCTTTCCTGGGGATGGTGGAAAATCTGAATGGATAAAGTGAGAATCAGTTCTTAGTAAATATTTCTTGTTCACTCTTATGGCATTGTTTCTCATAGTGCAGTCCGCTGGATTCCTCGTGATGTTTATGGAAAATGCAGATTTCCAGGTCCTGCACCCACTTTGAAGATTCAGAGTCTTTGGGGGTGGGATTTGCATTTCCGATGAGTTCTACCAATGCCCCGAGTGGTTCTGGCCTACCTTGCATTGGGGAACCATTGGTCCTGGGAATCCCCCAAAAGAAATGTGTTGTTAAGTCAAATGAATCCCAGAGCTGGAGTCTTTCGAGGGCTGAGGGTGATCAGAGCCAGGCAGCAGGTGTGAGGCAGGGGGCGGAGTCCAGCTGCCATGGTGAGGACAAGTGTGTCCAGTGTGTTGCGAGGTGACATCCGCCGAGCTTGATGAAGGGACAGCACAGATTTGAGATGCCACAGGGAGGCCTGAAAAGGTTGATGGCATATGTACGTATTGGCAGCTGCGTTTTGCTGGGGAGTGGGTTTCTGGTGGCCCCAAAGAAGAGATCTGAGCATCCATCTGTGTCCGAGGGTCTGGCAGCAGGGGAGAGTGGGAGGAGAGTAAGGGAGGTAGGAGGGACCAGACCTCCAACCCCGAAGGGACTGTTCAGTGAGCAGCTGGGCCTCACAGCCACTTGGGGAACTGTGTGAAAACTCAGATTTCTGAGCTTGAACGAGCCCTTCTGCATGCTCTGGGAATCTATTTCTAAAGCTCCCCAGTAATCTCAAGTGACAGTCCCTTGGAACAGCATTTGGGAAAAACTGAACTTGGGATCACTGGACCTAGCTGTGTGACCTTGACCTAACTCTGTCTGAGCCCCAGTTTCTTTATCTGTAAGATGAAGATGCAGATGCCTTTTTCTTCCTCTTTTCAGGATTGTGAGAATCAGGGATAAGAGATAGGACACACCTAGCAAGTCGTTACTAACTGATAGCTCCGAACCTCATGAGAACTGGGTTTCCAGGAAGGTGATTAGGGCAGCGTGTGCCTGTCCCTTGGGCAATGGAGTCCACGGGGGACCCAGTGATTAGAACTGGGACATAGAGAAGGGTCTTGGCTCTGGCAATACTGGGTCCTGACTTCCAGAATTGGAATGAGAAAAATAAAGAACAGCAATCGTGTTAGGTTTAAGTAGCGTCTGTCATGCGGGTCTGGCCCTGTTCTAAGCACATTAAGCCCAACTTTAGGAATTAAGTACTATTGTTCTGTCCGTTTTAGAGATGAGACAAGTGAGGCTCAGAAAGGCACAGCCATTATGTGCCAGAATCAAGTTTCCGACCCAAGCTCTCTGGCTCTGGGTCTCCAGCAATGGTTCTTGCCTATTTAAGCCAAGTACAAGGTCAGAGTGGCCTTCAAACCACAAGGCTGAGTTTTATTTATTTATTTAATTTTGTTTTTATCCTCACCCGGGGACATTTTTGCATTTATCTTCAGATAGAGCTGGAGGGAGAGAGAGAGAGAAACATCGATGTGAGAGAGACACATCGACTGGTTGCCACCCACACGATCCCAACCGGGGCCGGGGACAAACTGCAACCGAGGTACGTGCCCTTAGTGGGAACCGAACCCAGGACTCTCTGGTCCACGGGCCGATGCTCTAACTGCTGAGCCAAACTGGCCAGGGCAAGGCTGAGTTTCAAAAGTAACCTGGGCCCCGGGAAACATGGGCCTGGATATGTTTTTTGCCATGCATTTCTAGATGTCAAATTGCCCAACTCCTTCATAAAAAAGTGGGAAGAGCTGGCATTTTAATAATCGAACCTGAGCTGTAGTAAACCTGTATTGTTGCTAAAGGCTTGATACATTTTAAGAGAAAATCCGTAAGGCAACATTGACTTGTACTGAAAATCTCTTGGCTGCTTTTTGTTTCATTATTGTGTAAGACTTGACTCCTTGTATGGGTGAATCAACACTTCAAAGGGCCTCTATGACCCTGTTCTTCCCTTATTCTTTGTCTCAGTCCTCATTCATTCCCTACGAATCCAGATGTCTCGTCAAAATTTCCTATACCTTATACGCGAAGCACTGACATTAGTAAACATCTTTGTTTAATTCTGAGAGTGTTTGTTAGAATTTCAGCAGTTTGTAATCCTCTTCTCTTTCCGTTCTCTGTACTCCCAGGGCATAACCTTCAGTAGCAGAGCAAACCAGGCCAGCCTGCGAGCTGCCAGGTCCTGCTGGCACCTTGTCAAGGAACCCAGGTGGACTCATTTCTAACCAGCATCTCCCAGCACAACGTCTCTGGGTCACTGAAGGAGACTAGACCAGAATTTGAAATTTTCCAAAGACTTCCAATAGACGTTGACTGCAAAAGGATACTGGGGTTGCCTTGCACAAATCTGCTCTAACTGAGAGACACAGGGAGAGAATACGGGTGTCCCTTTTACCCAAGAAGTCACACAAACACGTTCTACATTTGAACCTCTGCACATAGGATGGATGATGATTATTGAGACAGCCCAAACCTCTACCACAGCTCTCTGGAAGATATAGCTCAGGAGCCTACCAGGCAATCCCAGAACCGAAGGATGGATGACTATAAGTATCAGGACAACTATGAGGCCTATGCCCGCAATGATGGCTATTATCGCGGCCACGAGTCCAACCCAGAAGAGGACGCACAGAGCGATGTTACAGAAGGCCACGACGAGGAGGACGAGATCTATGAGGGCGAGTACCAGGGCATCCCTCACCCAGATGACGTCAAGGCCAAGAAGACCAAGATGGCGTCCTTCAGGGCAGATGACCTTCAAGACCAGGCGGAACTGATGGCCGAAAGGATGGAAGAGGAGGAGCAGTTGGCCCACCAGTACGAGACCATCATTGACGAGTGTGGCCATGGGCGTTTCCAGTGGATCCTCTTTTTTGTCCTGGGTTTGGCCCTGATGGCTGATGGGGTGGAGGTGTTCGTGGTGAGCTTTGCCCTGCCTAGTGCAGAGAAGGACATGTGTCTGTCCAGTTCCAAGAAAGGAATGCTTGGTGAGTAGCCGTTTCCAAAGATGATTCTTTTCGTGGCATTAAAATATGAAGGGGGGAGAGCAGTAAATGTATATGGCACCTGTCACCGTTAGGCACCTTAAATCTGTCACAGTATCCTTTCAACATGATCACTGTACACACAATTTGCCATTAGGTGTGTTTATCTTCAAGAAATAAATCGGCTCATGTTCACACAGCTAGTGAGTATCAGAGCTTCGATTTCTATTCAGGTCTCTCTGACCCTCAAGCTCTTAGTTCTTTCCCCAAATATTGTGGCCTCCTTGAGAGTCTGATGTCTCTCTTCACATTAGACCATCTGCCATATCCAAGTGACAAATGCATTTTGTGAGTGACAGGCCGGAGGTCTCTTCCACTCGGTGCTTTTCTCTGTGTCCTTCCAGAATCTGGTCTGCTCCTGGTTTCTCTTGCATATAAGTGTGATGGGCCGAATGCCCATGTGTCTTGGGGATGAATGCTGGGCTGAGCACACCCACGGAGCCCCCGCAGGCTGTTGGGGACCACGTGGCTAAGCACAGACGGATTCTGCAGTGTGGAGGGCCAGCTTTGCAAATCAAAGATGAAACTAGCGCTCTCAGAGCCAAGTGTCAGCTATCAGGGCTTGGAGCAGAGAAGACTCAGTGACGTTAGAGAGAGGACGGGCACCCATAGTGTGGCAGAGAAGGGAGTCATCATAATAGGCAAGGATTTGTCCTGGTCATTAAATGTCCTGCAAAAACACATTCATTCTCTAAATTTAGAGTCTATGCAATTGATCGTTTAGCACATGTACAGTTATTGAGAACTTACTGAGTCAGCTTGTGACTCAAGACTGAAACATACTTAATGGGCCCCAAGGACTCAAAATCTATCTAGCAACTTAGTTTGTTTATTCAACAAATATTTATTACTTGTATCCTGTGTGCTGGTCTCTGTGTTCAGCCCCTGGGGACCCTGGGGAGAAAGTAATGAACTAGACAGACATAGACCTTGCCTCTCAAAGAACTTACATATAGCAAGACAGACAGGTATGAACAAACACAGAGACTTATGTAATTACTGTAGGGATACATGCTAAGAAATACCTGCGCTTTTCTGGTCCCCAGTACTTGCTTTCCAGCAGGGGTTGGCAAGTAATTTTTTGCAATGGCCCAGACAGTAAATATTTTAGGCATTGCAGGCGCAGATGGTCTCTGTCATCACTGATCAGCTCTGCCTCTGGAGCACAAAAGCAGCCATAGACAATACGTAAACAAATGGGCATGATGGTGTTCTAATAAAACTTTATTTACAGAAAAAGACAATGGTCAGGATTTAGCCTAGAGGCTGTATTTGGCGCCTGATATAAAGTCATTATAAATAAAACGGGGATAGAAACTGTTTCAAAATCTGTATAAAGAATTATCCCTGGGGGCTTTTAAAAAATAGTTTTGTCCATTCCTGCTTAACTATAAGGACTATTTAAAATGATTAGGACTGTGTCAATTATGACCACTGGGAAGCCAAAAGAGACCGAGTATACACAAACAGGAGAAATGACTTGAGAAGCAAAAGCTATCACCTGGAGTTTTTAAACACCAACAGAATTTTAGTAGATTTTTTTTTATTATTATTATTTTAAAAATTCTACTAGGTGCCTTTAAGTTTGAATACATATTTTTATTTTTTTTAAAAATTTTATTTCATGAATACGTATTTTTAAAAGGGCACAAAACAGACCCCCAAACCCAATCCAAAGCAAGCCATCCTCAATTGATCTAAACATTTCCAAGATGTTGATGTGTTTCGTGGTCTTCTTACTGAAACCCAGGGTCCCCGTTAGTCCAATTGGCAATGTCAGTAATGATTTCACGCCCTGTCGGTCTCCCTGCCACTCTGGTGCCTGGCAGTCTCATTAACAGAGCAGCAGCACCGTCGACGCTTCTGCTGGCTCCCAGGGCACATGCGGGGAGTCAGCGAACGTGGTCTCAATCTGGAGAGCCCACATCTGTGCAGTTTTGCTTTCAGCATTTGCCACGAAGATGCTCTATCTCAGCCCGTGACAGGTAGGCAGACCATCCGAGCAGAGATGGATTTCTGTGCACGTCCGGGGCCCCGTTTGCAGACAGGGAAATGAGCGTCTAAGCGGATCGGGGAGATGGTTGATTGAAAGGTCTCGGGATGTCAGCATTTCTCATGCAACCTTCATAGTCAAGGCGGGGGAGAGAGGATTTTTATCCCCTGCTTGCATTTAGTAAATTAACACCAATGTTTCCCCATCATTGTAAAAATACTTCTTAGGCTGGAACTGGGGTCTAATCCCATTTTCCTGCTGACCAAAAGACAGCCTATTTTCAGGCAGGAGTTCCATTTTTGCCTTCAGAATTTTGATTTCCTGGAAGGAGCTAGTCACTTGGGGATGTATATTATTGGCTGTTAGTTTTCTTGCCATCTGCAGTGGGAAGGCTCAGGCTGTCCACACTTCAGAGAATGATTTAGAACCTAACAGGGGACCCCCGGGGCATGGTGTGTGCAAGGGAGGACACTGAGAATGTCAGATGGGTGGATTCATTGGAATACACTGCGAGTTGAATTTCCGTAGCAGCTCAGAGGTGGATGTATTACTCCGCTGTCACAAAAGATTATCCTTCAGTTGTTTTACATGCAAATTCGAGGTGAGAATCAGAGCAGAGCATTTGATACATGAGCCGCTTTTTCTTTAGCTTTGAATTCAATGTCTCTTCCTGAGAGGAGGGGCCCCTTGGCGCTCCAGGGCCTGGCACAAAATACCTGCTCAGTAAATACATCAAGCAGTGTTATCTCCTTTACATTCTATTGGCCGAGGCGATCATAAAGACCTTCGAAATTTCAAGGAGAGGGAAATGGACTCCCTGTCTCGATGGGGGAGTGACAAGGTTCTGGAGACCAGAGACATTACTGAGCCATTTGTCCATGCGGCCTTCCTGAACAGCATGCACTGATGACATTTTGGGCTGGATGATTCTTTGCTCTGGGGTCCTGTCCTGTTTATTGGTGGATATTTAGCAGCATCCCTGGCCTCTACCCACCAGAGGCCTATAGCACCCCGCTCCCAGTTATACTGCATGCTGGACCGCAGTTCCTAACGCAGTTTTCTTGTCCTGTGTTGCTACCCGTTGCTACCCATGTTCACGGTGGGCTATTTCATTTTATTTATTTTTTAATTATTTATTTTTGTTACAGGTGTTTCTCCTTTTTTCCCCATAGACACCCTCCTCCCCGCTCCCATCCCCTCCCCTTCAAAGTACTGTTGTCTGTGTCCATTGGTTATACGTATATGCATGTAAGTTCTTTGGTTTATCTCTTCCCCCCTCCCCCCTTCCTTTGAGGATTGTCAGTCTGATCCCTCCTTCCACGTCTCTGGGTCTGTTTGTTCATCAGCTTATTTTGTTCATTCTATTCCCCGTGGGCTATTTTATAGTAATGAGGCTGGAAGGTTTGTTTTCTCACGCGTTGATGCTTCATAGAAACGAGAGGAGCTGATGCTGAAGATTCGGCCATTTCGCCTCTGGTACTTTTTTCCACTTTAAAAGCAAATGATAATAATTACACGACCGCCACCAAGAGTTACGATGTGATAAACTGTTACCTGGCATTCATCTGGTGCTAGACATTCTTACATTTTTACATGACATTTCTAATCCTGGTAACAACCTGTAAGGGAAGCGTTGTTTAATCATTTTATGGATGGGGAAACTTAGGCTCTAAGAGGTTCACATACCTTATCGAAACTAGTTAGAGACAGATCCAGGGTTTGAAACCAGTTATGTCTGACTTCAGAGTCTATCGGTTCTCCTTTACCTTGCTGTCCAGCCCATGGAAGAAGTTTTCAGGTGTCCCCCGCATGGATAACCCGAGACAACCCTTTTATGCAAAACGCATCACTCCAATAAGATGCAAGTGTAAAGCAGGTGCCGGGCCCCCACCAGAGTGCGGGTGTCAGCTGCAGCCCATCTCTGTGAGAGGGAGGGTAACGTGGTCCATGTCCCGAAAGGCCAGGTTTGTGAGGGCTCTGCAGCCATCCTTGAGACATAGACCGTCAGCCCAGAAGAGGCTGTCCAGAGAGCTGGGGAGCCACACTGCCATCTTCCCGGGTCAGGCTGTGAAAAGGGTCTATCCAGGAACGATCCATCTCCCTGTGTAGACCAGAGCAGCAGAGGCACAAAGGACTCCCCACAGCCCCTCTGCCAGGAGCCACGTCAGACAGAACACTCACGACCAAGGTGGAGTTCACGACTGCACAGCTAAAATGGCCCTTCGCAGGCCAGTGGATATAAAAATCCCTCTGTATTTATAAACCTCATGCAGCACAGGCCCAGATGAGCTGGTTTTCACTTTACAAAGAATTGCTTTCGTTTCCTGAGAAGGAAGCTTCAAAGTCTCACATGTTAGCAGGACAGGGAGGAGAGGAGAGGGAGACAGAGAGATGGTCCTGGGAACGTAATAGGCTTTGACGTGCCCCATGGGGTCCCCTCTTCTCCATGGAGGCTGGCCGGGGCTGCTCAGATGTGCAGAATGAGTGTTTTCCGTTTCACACCACCATATAAGCCAGTGCCATCTGGTTGTGTATCTCCTCGTCCTGCTGCCTCTGGTGCTATGAGCACCTATTCTGTGTGAACAGCATCTCCAGAGATGGTGAGAGGCTGGCCATACGTACCAGCTCTCCGGAAGCAAATCGGGCACTGTGTCTCAAAACCACGAACTCATGAAGCCCCTTTGACCTCATGATCCCATTTCTTGGAATCAATTCTGAGCAAATAACCAGCAGTGCAGACACAGATATATGCACAAAGTCCTTCTTAGCTGAGTTAGTTATCAGCTGGGAAAAATAAGTCATGGAACTTCCAATGCAGAATGGTCTCAACGATGTCAATACAGTGTAGTTGTATGTGTACAAATGCAGAGACTAGAACATGCTAACAACAGCTGTGCTTTTCCTGAACACATATGAAGGAAGCACTTACTATGTGCCAGTGTCTATTCTTGGTGCTGGAGACACAGTGGGGACTCAGTCCCTTCATCCCGGAGTTTTCAGTCAAAGGAGTTTGACAAATTTTGAATGAATAACTACATAGCAGCAGACACACGGGTACGAAGGAAGGAGCAGTATGTTGTAGAAAAATTAGCAGGGACGACAAACAGGTCAGCAAACTGTGGCCTGTTTTTATTTTTACATTTAAAAAAAAATTTTATTTATTTTTTAATCCTCACCCGAGGACGTTTTTGCATTTATGTTCAGATAGAGCGGGAGGGAGAGAGGGGGGAAGAGAGAGAGAGAAACATCGATGTGAGAGAGACACATCGAGTGGTTGCCACCCACACAACCCCAACCGGGGCTGAGGACAAACTGCAACTGAGGTACGTGCCCTTAGCGGGAGCCGGACCCGGGACTCTCTGGTCTGCAGGCTGACGCTCTAACCGCTGAGCCAAACTGACCAGGGTTATTTTTACATTTTTAAAGGATTGTAAAGGGGTTGGGGGGGGGGGAGAAAGGAAGAAGAAGACTACGTCACAGAGACCATAGGACATTTGCAAAGTAAATTATTTACAAGTAAACTATTTATTCTCTGGCCCATGGCAGAACAAGTTAGTTGAGCCCTAGCTTGAAGCATCACAGATGTCTCTGTAAAAAGATGACATTTACTTTGAGAATTTAAGAAATCTAAATAAGAGTTACCAAAAAATTTAGAAAAGTTTTTTTTTTTCTCCCCTCAAAAGTCTTGTTAGAGAAAACTTGAAAAGTATTCTAGTCCAAAAGATCTTTTCGTTGGAATCTGGCTTCTTCAGGTAAGGGGCGAGGAAGATATATTTAAAGGGCATGCTGCTATAAATAAGTTTCTTTTGCTAGTCTCTATCCTCTTTCCTCAAATCCCTTTAATACATGGTTGGTTTGATTTTAAAATACCACCGACTTATTTTTATTTTTCTAATCCTGTGTCTTTATCAGGTCACAGTCGATTCTAAACTGCGCTGCTCATAACAACAGCAGCTTTTATTTAATTGCGCAATTACTTTTGTGCCAGGCATCCTGCTGGGCACTGTCAGTCCACTGTCCTATATAGCCCTAACACTCTGCAGGACGAGCACTCTTATCTGAATTTCACAAAGAAGGAGCCCTGATCCGAGGAGCTGAATGGGTTCCTGCGGTCCCGCCGCGGGACTGTGGCCCAGATCAATCCACTCTCTGGCCCAGGCTCCCCTTTCCTGGGGCCTTCAGGGTAGGCTCCTCCCTCTTCCTATTCCGCTTCCTTTGTTCTGTTGTCACTGATGAACAGCCCTTCCCACTCCATCGCCTTCTCCTCCTCATCCATCTCCTCCCTGCTCTGCAAGTAGGAACCAGGGTCTTTCATTTTCCTAAAAAAAGAAAACTGGGGGGACATTGCCCTACTGTGCCGCTGAGCTTTCTGAGTGGAATGGAAGGACAGGCTTTCTAGCTTTCTCACTAGCCCCTTATCTGCTTGTCGCTAGAGTACTTTTTGATGACTCCATTGCACTTTTTAATTTTCCAAATTTATTGTCTTAATTTCTTCTGCTAAAGACAGATTTAAAATTTTGTTGTTGTTGTTAATCCTCACCTGAGGATGATTAATTTTTTTAAAATATAACTTTATTTTCATTTTTAAAATGTTTTTATTGATTTTTGAGAGAGAAGAAGGGAGAGAGAAATAGATACATTGATGTGAGAGAGAACCATCTTTTGGCTGCCTCCGGTACGCCCCCTACTGGGGATCGAGCCTGCAACCCAGGCATGTGCCCCTACCTGGAATCGAACTGGGACCTCTCAGTCCATGGGAAGACACTCAATCCACTGAGTCACACCGGCCGGGCTCCATTAATTTTTTAGATGGAGTAGAAGGAAAGGAGGCAAAGAGAGAGAGAGAGAGAAACATTGATGTGAGAGAGACACATCGATTGACTGCCTCTGCCACGGCTCCGACCAGGGCCAGGGATCGAACCTGCAACCGAGGTATGTGCCCTTGACTGGGAATCGAACCCGTGATCCTTTGGTCTAGGGGTTGATGCTCTAACCGCTGAGCCAAACTGGCCAGGGCTAAAGAGAGATTTTTAAATGAGTTTAATAGCACAGCTATTTCAGAGGCATCATTAATTTTATATTTCTCTTCTCTATGTATTGGCCCATCTTTTCCTTTTGGCCAACACCTTCCTTTTCAAAGCCTCCAAAGACAGCAGCTGGGGGCGGGGGTGGGATTCTTGTTGGCTGGGGCCCTTCTAATTAAATTGACAAAAGACAGATTAACAAGGGGAAAACAGACAGAGCTTATTAACAGGTACAGTGTGCTTACCCAGGAGTAAGTCAGAGGATGGTTAGAACTTGGGCTCAGATAGCATCTTTGCAAAGAACAGTACATTGGAGAGATAAAGGAAAAAGACTTGGCTTTCATGGGTGGCAAACCATGGGAAGGTAAATATACGAGGCAAACTAATGCAAGATAAGGTTGCTGTAGTAAGGTTTCTTATGTAGATTCCTTCTTGGTGCTGTGCCTGGGCTGATAAGGGTCTCTGGTGATTGAGTTTGAAGTCTGCATTTAGGCCAGTGTGGGGCAGCGCAGAGAGCTTTCTTGGTGTCTGTTGTTTCTCAACTGTCTTGAGCTCAAAATAATCCCTTTTGCAAAGTGATGGTGTATCCTGGTCCTCTACAACAGCATTTTGAGAAGCCTTTCTGGTTCTATTTCCTCCTATGCCTTGGCCAGTGAGGTTGGCAGCAAAAGCACCAGGCTCAGAGCCAGGAGACTAGAAGGGCCACGTGTACAGATTCTGGGCTGGCAACCAAGTGCCCGGAGAGGGGCTTTCTCTGGGGCTCAGCCTCCTCACCTAGTTAAGAGCTAAGCGGTTGGATTAAAAAACAGCTTCTAAGATTCATCAGTTTCTCTCTGTGTCTGAATGGTCAGGGTGTATTCAGGAGACAAATCATGCCAGTAATTTGAACAGATAGAGTTGATATAAAAATTATTAACTGGACAAGTGAAATGTGTTTTAGTTGTCTCCTGAGATCATGAATACAGGAAGCAGTTGCCACCTCTAGGGATGGGGGAATAAAGAGAAGATGTTGGAATTATTATAACGTAAAAGCTCAGAGATGGGGCCTTGTAGAGCTACAGATCGGATGTCTGGGGAGGGGCCCTGGCTGGCTGGCTGGTGCTGGAGTGGGCGAGGAGGGAAGGGCAGGATGTGTCGGATTCTACTAATTGGATTCAGCTGCTGGCTTGGAACGGCATTGCTGCCCTGGAGTGAAGAAGTATTGCTCCCACGAAATTTACAGGAACCCAGAGCACAGGTCCTTTCTTCCTTCTCCAGCCTTTACGCTTCTCTCTAGTGCCCCCTAGTGGAGGCCCTAGTCGAGAGTGTCCAGCAAAGCACATGTGTGGTTTGTGGACAAAGTAGGGGCTGGATGGATGGCTTTGAAGCTGATAGACAATAGCTTAATAACTGGAACAATGTTCATTGCTGAGATTGAAAACTGGTGGGCTAGAAGGCTCACTCAGACTTCATTCGTGGTGGAGACAGGTCATGGCAGCCAAAGATGGTTTTAAGACACCCTCATCAGCGAGTAAGGCAGTCCGCTAGACATAACTCTCAATGGCTCAGCACTGAGCAAGATTCATTCTGCAGGGAACCAGATGTTGGAAACCCTTGTTGGTCAGAGCTGGATCAGGCGACAACTCATCGTCTAGCAGGGAACACTGACCCACAATTATTACCATCCACCATGACACATGTTATGAGTTGGATTTGCACATCGTGAGTCATTCTCTCAAGCACAAATGTCAGTGACCTAATATAGTGGGAAATCATTCAGGACATTTTCTGAGCTCAGGGCTGGGAATTGACGAGATAGGGAGAATGGGAAATCCTCACTCTGTCACTGCTCTGTGAGTCCTCCGAGTGCGCAGAGAAACCTCAGGAAAGAGCTCAGGCTGAGCAGAACCCCCTAGATATCCCCATGTTTGGCTCCACTTGGGTCTTTGCCCAAATATCCCGTTTCAGTGAAAACTTCATGAACCACCTTATTTAAAATTGTCACCTCCCACCCTGGCTCTCCCTATTTCCCTCCCCTGCATTATTTTTTTTTTAATAAGCCTTACCAGTAGCCTACTTACTATATATTTTACTGACTTATTTCTTTATTACCTATTTTCCCAACTAGAATATAAGCTCCATAAAGGCAGGGATTTTCATGTATTCACACCCTACTCTATCCCCAGTAACTCAAATAGCGCTTACCTAATAACAGGCATTGATAAATACTTGTCGACTTTTAGGCATATGTCATGAAGTAATATATACTGAACAGACAAAGGAAATAACATATTTTGTGACTTTCAGCTATAGGGGGTGAAGAGTTGCAATGCAGGTAAGTAAAGGAAATCCTGGTTTGTAAAAAATATTGACAACAGCAGTTATCATTTCTTTTTATTTGCTAGACTAAAATAATAAAAGAAGGAAATAGGCACCTCTCCCACGTTTATTGCAGCATTATTTACAATAGCCAAGATATTGAAACAATCCCAGTGTTCATCCTTGGATAAACGGAATATTATTCAGCCATAAAAAGAATGAAATCTTGCCATTTGTAACAACTGGATGGACCTTGAGGACATTATGTTAAGTGAAATAAGTCAGACAGAGAAAGACAAATACCATACGATCTCGCTTACATGTGGAATCTTAAAAGAACAACAACAAAATACAAAGCTCATGGATACACAGAACACGTTGTTTGCTAGAGGCGGGGGTGGGTAGGTAGCTGAAGGAAGTAATTCGGTACAAACATCCAGTTATAAGATAAATAAGTCATGGGGATGTAATGTACAGCATGGTTAATAATACTATAATGCTTATCTGACAGTCGCTGAAAGAGTAAATCTCAAAAGGTCTCATCACAAGAAAAGAAAATTCTGTAACTGTGTGTGGTGATAGATGTTCACTAGATTTAATGTGGTGATCATTTCACAATATATGCAGATATCGAATCATCATGCTGTACACCTGAAACTAGTATGTTGTATGTCAATGAACCCTTATAAAAAAAAGTGTAATAAGGCCATCTGCCCCCGGGAAGATAAAGCAGGGCAGAGTTAAATTCCTCCTTCTGGGGACCTACCTTCAAAGTGATGAACTAGCTAATTGCAGCTTTTTGCTCTGTGTGGGTCCTTCCTGGTAGACATCTGCATAAATAAAGCATCAGCAGGTCCTTGCTGTGAAAGACAATTTGTATTCATTCATTGTTTGATTTACAGTCGAGGCCGACCAAAGGGATACTTAGGAAACTCGTATGCATCATTTTCTCTGCATGAACGATGTTCTGCGAAGTTTCCTCCACGGGTTTAGTCAATACCGTGTCTACTTAGCATGATCATCGATAATTAGTAAGCACTCAATATTTAATAAGAAAAAATTGTCCATGTGCTTTGGAGATTTGCTGGCTTGGCCTTGAATACCATAAACGTGTCTACAACAGTACATTTATATGATAGCTTAAATCAGCTGACTTTGTTCTAAGGCAAGTGGTAGTTACATGTGTCTGAGAAAGGACAGCTCATTACTACTCTGTTCCACGTTACTGTAAGAAATATGAGCACTGGGTGTAGCTTGGAAAGGGTCTTTTTGGGTATTTAATAAAGTAGCTGGTTTAGTTGGCAATTGCTGTTTTTCGTTTGTACCATTTTCTTCCTTCCCAATGTCCCCCGTACCTACTTTGCTACTCCTCCCTGGAAATTCTCCCTCTCTCTTTACATTTTTAAAAATTAAAAAAGTATTTCAATTACAATTTACAGTTAGTATTATTTTGTACTTGTTTCAGGTGTACAGCATATTAGTTAGACAATCATATACTTTACAAAGTGTCTCCCCTGATATTTCCAGTACCACCTGGCACCATACAGAGTTATTACAATATTATTGACCATATTTCCTATGCTGTACTAGAAATTCTCTCTTTAAATGTAACACCACAGGTAAGGATTTTTTTGTAGCACAAATATATTATTTTTTGCTTAAAAATGCACAAATTTTTTTTTTGCTTAAAAATCAAATGATAGCATTTTCTTCGTCTGCGTATTGTCCATCTAATAGAGTAAGTGTATAAGAAAGGAACATCAAACCCAGTTATGGTTGATGTATGTTAGTATGTGTACACATGTATAAACCCATGAGACGGCTTTTTTTTTTTTTTTTTAAAAAAATAGCATTCCTAAGAAGTTGAATTTGTACAGAACTTCTAATTTTCCATGAACACTTGTTGCATTCCACCTTTAATGTCAGTGACATGGAATTTCTAGGATGCGTAAAAATGGGCCTTGGGTATTCTAAAACATTGCATGGCCTCTAATGTTTTGTCTACTCTCTCCCCTCTCCCTTCTCTTTCCTGACAGGGATGATAGTCTACCTGGGAATGATGGCGGGGGCCTTCGTCCTGGGGGGCCTGGCCGATAAGCTGGGGAGGAAGAGAGTTCTCAGCATGTCTCTGACCCTCAACGCCTCCTTCGCCTCCGTCTCCTCCTTCGTGCAGGGTTATGGGGCCTTCCTCTTCTGCCGACTCATCTCAGGCATAGGGTATGTAGTCTCAGAGCTTCAGCTGGACCCCCGAGAACCATGGTCCATCCATCCTGGAACTCGAGCTGAGTGTTACCACCAGAAAAGCCTTGGACTGGATTTTTGTCTGACTTCCAAGTTAACCTTAGAAAGGGGTTAGGTTGTCAAACAGTGTAGACGGTCCATACAACCTGCCCCTTCCTTGGCCGACTCTTTCAAATTCACTTGGTTATTTCACCACAGAGCCTAACGGTGGGCAACTTGGTTTTTGCTGTGACCATTTTGATTGTGTGGCTTGATTCTCGCATTCCGGCATTTTTTTCTCTGCAGTATTGGCGGAGCTCTGCCCATCGTTTTCGCCTACTTCTCGGAATTCTTGTCTCGGGAGAAGCGAGGGGAGCACCTCAGTTGGTTGGGCATCTTCTGGATGACCGGGGGCATCTATGCGTCTGCCATGGCCTGGACCATCATTCCACACTATGGTGAGCACACGGGCTTGAAATAGCCCAGGGGCCCTTGTTACTAAGGCACCTGCATGCAAAAGACATTTCCTGTCCTCAGCCTTATTCCCCATACTCACACGGTTCCTGTGTGTGACCTTGATCTTTCTAAAGAAATTCCGACACTGGAGACTCATTGCTAATTTCAGTACGTGCGTTTCAGGAAATAACACAGCCTGTCCTCCCTCCCTCCCACCCGCCCTTCCTCCTCCCTGTATCTCTCCTTTCCTTTCTTCTTCCTTCTTTTTATTTGAAAGAACTTCCCCTGTTGTCTCCTCTAGCTAGCCTCCCCTTAACAAGTTAGGCTTCAGTAACCCCATTTTATGGATGATGAAACAGAAGCCAAGAGAAGTTGGTGATTTGGCCAAGGTCACGGCCCTGGCATGACCTTGAACCCTGATGCGCCCCTGCCACCCTCTTCCCCCATGCAGTACTCTTGTAGACTGAAGAAATAGAGCAGCGTTACAGACAAGGTCTCAGTTTCAGCTGGGCCAATTTTATTGTCCTGGATAATTGTAAAAAGGGGATTCTCTAGACGGAGACCCGGCATTGTGAACGTTCACTGTTGATTCTGTTAACAGTCGAGCAGGGAGGAGGCAGCAGTTTTGAATTTGATTATGCCTTTTGAGTATCCTGGACAACAAATACCATCCGCATCCTGCAAAATCACTTGTGGAAAAACACCAGTTGTGGGTGTAGGCTTGGCCATGACTTAGAACCTGCGGACGGATGGGGGTCGCAGACAACTGCTCACGAAGCTAACCTATACTTCTCTACTCATTCACCTCCTTGGCGTCCTTGTTTTAAATGTGGTCCTGTGTGTGTTCTGAGCTCACGGAGGCGCAATGTATATCTTTTTAAGACGTCTTAGTGAAGACAGCGCTTCCTTTATTAGTTAAGGGGTGGCTGGGGGCATTACCCTGATAATCCTATAAACCCTGACATCTCAGTGGTTTAACACAATAGAAATGTCCCCCTCCTGTAAAGTCTGACTGATGTCTCTGATCTGTGGGTGGCTCTGCTCCATCCATAATTTGGGGACTCAGACTCCTAGCATATGATTGCACCATCTTCTGCATGTAACTCGAAGGTCTCTGGTTTGGGGAAGGGGTACGGGCAGTCGAACATGGGTGGATGTGAAGGGCAGGCTAGGAAGTGGGGCACAGCCTCTCTGCTCTCATCCCATTTGCCCCACATCTTTAATGTGATCACACCCTTTGCAGAGGACACTCGGCAAAGCGGTCTAGCTGTGTGCCCAGAAAGGAGAGGAAATGGGTTTGGGAACATCATGTCATCTTTGTCATATGTAGTACCTGAGAGCCCACTGGGCTTCGTGTCAGAAACAGAGAAGTAATACGAACAGGCATAATGACGTAAAGAGTTGAAGAGTTGTCCAGGTCATTCTGTCACCCAAAGCACTTCTGCACAATTTTGGATACCAGGTTGCATTTCTCCTAAGATCGGGCTCTGCATTCTGCCCTCAGACACACACTTTAACTGCCCATGTGCTGCGCTGTTGGTTCTGTATGTCCGAGGAATCGCCTTCCCCCAATAGTTTTTGCTGTAAGTATCCTTTGCCCAGTTAACAATCCAAAGGTGTGGACCCTAAGAAACCATTTCCACATTTAAATTGAGTAAAAGATTTTTTTGGAGGGGTATACAATCTGGATAAAAGCCGAGTCAAAGTCGTGGTGCTGTGTGATTTGGGACAAGTCATTCCGTCTTGTCCAGACTTGGTTTCTTCCCCTATAAAATGGAGTGGGAAAGGAAGCAGAGAACTGATCATAGGGACCTGGCCCAGACCCAACACTCAGCAAGTCTTGGGATGCAAAGGGGAGTGTCGGGCTGCTTTCCCTCTAAAAAGCAGAAGCAATTCTAGGCCTCCTATTTGCAGACGGATTTTTCTACCAGGGAGGCATGCCCTCCACCTGACCAATGAGCTAAGGTCTTTGTCTTCCCTCTGATTGGATCAGCTGAGGTCATGTGCCCACCTCAGCCCATCACTATAGGCCACCCAGAGGATGCCAGGTCCTTCCTCATTGCTGGCACTGGGGCTGAGGGTCAGTCCCCCCAAACCACATAAGTGCAACACAGTGGAGAAGGAAGGACTTGGGGGATGTTGTAGGGGAGCCAACCCACAACGGTCATTGCACACCGCATACTTTTTTCTCTTCACTTTACGCCCACAAACCCACACCAGTGTGGTCTGGTTTCTGAGAGAGCAATAAAAGCATTTAGGTGGGGAGCTCGTCAACCAAGACTGAATGGGTTGCCCATGTGGAGGGGTTGCACGGATGCTGACTGACCTCTGCAGGTCGGCAGCAGGGCCTGTGGTTAAACATTTTACCCCAAATGGACATGGTGTCTTTTATTGTATGTTTAGATGGAATCTGTGACTTTAACATCCCATTTCAAAATGCAGGCCTCTTACAAAGAGTGGAGGGGAAGAGAAAGGAGAATAAAGAGGGAAATAAATGCTCAATAGAACGTAGTACAGTGTTGGAGGTAGGGGAATGGGGTATGATGGGGGGAAAAAGAGAAATGTGAAAATAGACTATTTTGAGTGGTGTCCATCCTTGGTAGTACCAAAGAACTAAAGTCAAAATTTATACTTTTAACGGAATTCAAAGCCACATGAGAGGAGAGATAGCATTCACTGTGTTCTGAGCATAGGACCTGGCACATAAAAGACACTCAGTAAACTTTGTTGAGTAAGTAAAAAAATAAAATAAAAAATAATACAAAGCTCTTAGATGATCTGGCTCAATTGAAACAGGCATTAACTTGGGGGAAACCCATCCTAGAAATATGGTAGACTTGTAGCACAGTAAAAGAGGAGTGATTATTTATTTTAAGCCTCATTTTACAAGGACCAGATGTTTTGTCCACAGTGAACCAGGCATCTGATGACATTTCTTAATATGCCTAAGACATTAATCCTCTAACCATCCACCCTCAGCAGGATACATGCAGGGGTCACTGCAGAAAGGAGACACGTGTGTGCACCGCTGTGCAAACTGCTGAACTGCTTTTGCAGGAGCGAAGTGATGGGAGGTCTCGGTACCAGGAATTCGGATGACCGAGTCATTGAGAAAGAAAATGACAAAACTCAGAACGTTTTTCTGGGAACTCAGGGGAAAAAAAAAAAGTATGTATTATGGAAGAGTGATTCCCATTGTAGTCAGGACTGCCAGCTGTTTGTGAAATCCTGACACAGAAAAGTAGGGCAAGCTAAAGATCAATGAACCGAACAATTCCTGTCTCCAAGTTAATAGCTGTTTCATGTATTGGGGGAGCAGTTCACGCTTTAATTTTATTTAATTTAAGGCCCTAAAGATGTGCCTCATAAATGAGGTAAGTGCAGATTACTAAAATCACCATAAAAACCATAGAGGCATGAGGGGATAATGGATTTCGGATAATTTAAACATATTATCATAAAACAATCTTTCTGAGGCAGAATACTTTATAAATTGTTCATCGTGTTTTTAAACAATCCTTTGTATTTCTGTGGTGTCAGTTGTTATTTCTCCTCTTTCTTTTCTGATTTTGTTTATTTGGGTCCTCTCTCTTTGTTTCTTGGTCAATCTGGCTAAAGGTTCATCCATCTTGTTTATCTTTTCAAAGAACCAGTTCTTTATTTCGTTGATCTTTTGAATTGTGTTTTTAGTCTCTATGTTGTTTATTTCTGCTCTGACCTTTACTATTTCTTTCCTTCTATTTGCTCTGGGTTTTTCTCTTTGTTTACTTTCTAGTTCTTTAAGTTGTAAGGTTAGATAGTCTATTAGAAATGTTTCTTGTTTCTTGAGGTAGCCCTGTAGTGCTATGAACTTCCCTTTCAGGACTTTCTTCTGCTTAGTCCTTTTAACATTTCTTGCAGTGCTGGTGTTGTGTTAATATATTCCCTTAGCCTGTGTGTGTGTGTGTGTGTGTGTGTGTGTGTGTGTGTCTGAAAAGCTCTTTATTTCACTTTCTAACTTGAATGATAGCCTTGCTGGATAGAGTAGTCTTGGATTCAGATCCTTGTGTTTCATTACCTTGAATACTTCATGCCATTCCCTTCTGGCCTATAGTGTTGTGTTGAGAAATCAGTTGATAGCCTTATGGAGGCTCCTTTGTAGGTAACCTGTTGCTTTTCTCTTGCTGCCTTTAAGATTCTCTTTGTCTTTAATTTTTGGCATTTTAAATATTATGTGTCTTGGTGTGGGCCTCTTTGTGTTCTTCTTACTTGTGGCTCTCTGCTTCCTGAACTTATATGCCTTTTTCCTTCACCAAGTTAGGGAAGTTTTCTGTCACTATTTCTTCAAATATATTCTCTAAACCTTGCTCATTAAAAAAATTTTTTTTCTTTATTGATTTTTTAGAGAGAGAGAGGAAGGGAGAGGGAGAGAGAGACAGAACATCGACGAGAGAGAACATTGATTGGCTGCTTCCTGCATGCCCCCCACTGGAGATCAGACCCACAACCTGGGAATTAAACTGGCGACCTCTTGGTGCATGGGTCAACGCTCAACCACTGAGCCACACCGGTTGGGCATAACCCTTGCTCATTTTTTTTTTTTAAATTCTCACCTGCAGATATTTTTCCATTGATTTTCAGACAGAGTGGGAGGGAGGGAGGAAGGGAGGAAGAGAGAGAGAGAGAGAGAGAGAGAGAGAGAGAGAGAGAGAGAGAGAGAAACATTGATGTGAGAGAGACACATTGATTGGTTGCCTCCTGCACAACCCCAACCAGGGCCAGGGATCGAACCGCAACCGAGGTACGTGCCCTTGACCAGAATCTAACCCACAGCTCTTTGGTCCATGTGACGACACTTCAACCACTGAGTCAAACCGGCCAGGGCTAACCCTTGCTCATTTTCTTTTTCTTCTGGAACTCCCATGATGTGGATGTTGTTACGTACATATTATCCCACAACTTGAAACCTTGGTCATATAAGGCCATGTTCTGGCTTTCCTCCAGCCACATCCCTTCTGATGAAGCAAGGGGTCCCTGAGGCCAGGACCCCTGCTTCTTCAGATCCTGCTGTGGTGACTCAGGACCCAGGATTTCACACTAAACTCAAGGGATCATGACAAGGATGTTGATTGTCACCATGGTGGTGTGTATGGTGTGTCCACACATGTGAACATGAGGCCCCTCACTCTGTAGGAGAGGCAGGAAAGGGGGATTATAGGGGTCGCTTGGGGTGGTTCCTGTGCAGTGCTGGGCAAGGTGATAGAACATCTGTTGTTGAACATGTTGTTAATTGAAATTTCAAAGGATATATAGAAATATGGGATGTTGCCTCTTTATTCTCACCCAAGGTCCTATAAATATGAGGCCAGGCCCACTTGGGGGTTTTCAGGATGCAGAGTCCCGGTGCCCATCCCAGACTTGGGAGTCAGTAGCTTTGGGGACACAGCAGGGAGCCTGCATTTGAACCTGCTTTCCCGGTGTTACTCTTGTGCCCTGAAGTTGGAGAGCTGGTGCTTGAAGATAGTCTCAGAAATTCTCTGATTTATTCTTGGCAGGCTGGGGCTTCAGCATGGGCACCCACTACCACTACCACAGCTGGAGAGTGTTTGTCATCGTCTGTGCTCTGCCCTGTACCGTGTCCTTGGTGGCCTTGAGGTTCATGCCAGAGAGCCCACGGTTTCTGCTAGAGGTGAGTCAGTGCCCCTGCACCAAGTAAGAGCAATGGGAGAGTGACGGGAGCTAACTCTGCTTTCTCAACCCTTTAGACCCTCTTCCTCTCTTGCAAACCACCCCCCCGCCACGTTGGCTGTCCTGACCCATCATTAAATCCGGCTCCATTGCTGTCTGTGATGGTTGCTTGCCCTGGATTCATGGACTGCCTGAGGCAGAGGGGCTCAGGAGGTCACGGAGCACTGGGCAAAGGTGCAGGCCTCTCCTGAAGCTGCTTCTGGCACCTACTTTCTCCAGAGGTCCTGATTATGAGGCTCTGCAGAGCTGTGTGACATTTCTCCTTATAAGATCGGTGGTAAAGCTTGTTACTGCTCCCCAGTTCTTCAGGACTCTTAGCCATGCAGGACCCCTCCCCACCAGAAAGCAGCTCCCGGTGTTGTGAGAGATGAGTCCTTGGAGCCTTCCACCTGGGTCTTGTGTGTGTAATGGTCAAACGGGGCAGGGCTGGTAGAGGGGCAGTAGGACTCACAGGCTCTTATAGCCCCAATTCTGAGTTCACTTATGGGCCTCCTAGACCTTCCTTCAGAGTGATCCTCCTTGTTGAATTCCCGCTGACCTGGAGACACATGCAGCAGGGAGTGTTTTCAACCAGGGGTATCTCAAAAGCTACCCTTTGTTGTGTATTAGTGTCCTGGGGCTACTGTAACAGAGGACCACAATCTGAGCGGCTCAGAGTAACGGCCATTTGTAGTCTCACCGTTCCAGAGGGTGAAAGTCCAAAATCAAGGTGTCGGCAGGGCCACGCTCCCTCTGGAACCCTCAGGGGAATCCTTCCTTGCCTTTTATCCTTGGTTCGTAGCTGTATCACACCAGTCCCTGCCTTTGCCATCCACGCATCCTCCTTGTGTGTCTTTGCGTCTTCACATGACTGCCTTATAAGGACACAGTCTTATGGATGAGGGGCCCACCCTACTCCAGAATGACCTCATCCTAATTACAACCACAGCAACCCTTCTTCCAAATAAGGTCACCTTGTGAGTTCCTAGGGGTTAGGACTTCTGCATATTTTTTGGGGGGTGCACAGTTCAATTCATAACATGTGTCAGTGAGGAAATGACTTCCACCCAGCAGTCCACTCAACCTTACGACTGAACAGTTACTCATAGTGCATAACGATGTTAACACTGAGCATTCATACCTTGAAGGCACAACCTTACTGTCCTTCCACGGTGGGCTGGTGACGGAAACTTGTCCTCGTCTCCCACAAGCCCTACATAGTAACAAGTCCACATCCTGTCGCCTCGGACTTAGGTATCAGCACTGATCAGCAAAGGATTTTTCACGTCTCTTTCCTTGGTTTTACCAGATGGGCAAACATGATGAAGCTTGGATGATTCTCAAGAAGGTCCATGACACCAACATGCGAGCTAAGGGGACCCCGGAGAAGGTGTTCACGGTGAGTGTGTGGTCTGCGCCCGTGAGAGGAGCCTCTCTTTCCTGGTTGGCTTCGCTGAAAAATAATTTTATTATTTAAGCACATCCCAGAAAATTTGTCAAAAGATGAGTAAAACCTCTGACATCCTTATCACTGTGAAATAATGAATTCTTCACATTTTGATGGATATTCTCAGTACTGACAATTATTAAACAATGAAAGAAAAAACTAGCTGTATTCATGAGGCGATAACATAATTACATGTATTTATGTATATATGTTACTTAAGAGTTCTCATGAGCGTTCTATATATTGTCTCGTAGTGTTCATAACTATCCTTTTAATGAACATTAATATTAGGAGCATTAACACAGTTTTTCTAAACATGTCCCTAAGCTTAGATATTATTTCCCCTGTTTTATTACCTTGTTCCTGTAAATATTGCTGCAATGAACCGTCTCACACACATAGTTCCTTTCCCTTTCTTCACGTTCTGGGTTTGTTTTCTAAGAGTTGATGGCTAGAAATAAAACGACTGGTTTCAAGAGCTTGAATATTTTTATATCTCTTGAGATATGTTGCCAGAGTACATTTCAATAAGATGTACAAGGCCACAAGCAACGGGTTACCCATTTCTCTACATCCTTACCACCATTGGCTGTTAGCCTGCATTTTTTTTCTTGCTAGTTTACAAAGTTAAAAAACTAGTAAATGGTGACCTCCATGAAGATGTCCTGTTAGTTACCAGGATCTGTGCTCCTCCCCCCGAGCAATGTGGCCAACCCCAGGGAGTGCCCGCTGCCCGCATCTCTGCACCTGTCGGCATGACTTCCTTTCCAGACCCAGCCTCAAGTCTCTTTCCTCCAGGAATCCTTCCTGGATTAACTCCCACCTACATGGGGGTACATATATCTTTTTGAATTAGTGCTTTTGTTTTATTTGGATAAATACCCAAATGGAATTGCTGGATCATAGGATTGTTCTAATTTTAATTGTTTGAGGAATCTCCATACTGTTTTCCACAGTGGCTGCACCAATTTGAATTCCCACCAACAGTGCACAAGGGTCCCCATTTCTCCACATCCTCGCCAACACGTGCTATTTCTTGTCTGTTTGATAATAGCCACAGGTGTGAGGTGATAGCTCAGTGTGGTTTTGATTTGCATTTCCCTGATAATTAGTGATGTTGAACTTCTTTTTAAATACCCATTGGCCATTTGTATGTCTTCTTTGGAAAAATGTTTATTTAGAGCCTCTGCCCATTTTAATTGGATTGTTTTGTTTGTTTGCTATTGAGTTATGTGAGTTCTTCATATATTTTGGATGTTAACTGCTTGTCAGATATGTGATTTGCAAATATTTTTCCCATTCACTATTTTTTCCCATTCACTAGATTGCCTTTTCATTTTGTTGATGATTATCTTTGCTGTATAGGAGGAAGTTGTATTTTCTCTTATTCTGTTGTATTTTTAAAATGTCCTACATAGCAAACTCCATGTCCGCACCACACACATACACTATTTTCTACATGGGTCCTAGACTTCTGTGATGTTAATACCCACTGAGGATAGACTTGTGAATTTTAAGGTAGATTCAACCCCACTGTGGGAAAATCAGATATAAATGGGAATTTAGTGAATTATGACCCACTAACTTCCCAAAGGCATGATTGAGGGAAAAGACGGATTCATCTTTGTCTGCAGCGGGCTAAATATCCCAAAGAGATGCTATGTACATCTTTGGTTAAGAAGCACTGAACGAGGGGGTCACCAAAGGCTCCTCTGGCCCTCAGTAAATTGATAAAGTTAGTCCCATTAAAGTAGACATTGAGGAGTCGGATGCAAAGTGCGGTTGAGATCCTCTAGCTCACCTTTGCTTGGCAGGTTTCCCACATCAAAACTCCCAAGCAAATGGATGAATTCTTCGAGATCCAAAGTTCAACAGGAACTTGGTACCAGCGCTGCCTGGTCAGATTCAAGACCACTTTCAAGCAGGTATGATTGGGGACACGTAGTGATTAAGAAGGGGGCTCTGTGGGAATCTGTAACCTCAGTGGATGGAGAATAGAAGTCTCGAGCACCCCCATCAACCAAGCCAGTGCAATGGGGAGGAAGCAACCCTGCATGGTGACGTATGAGTCAGAGCCCTCGACCACCTCTCACTTGCTGTGAGCCCTTTAGCCACAAACTCTCTAAACCTTAGTTTCTTGTCTTTGCACTTCCTTGCCCAGACAGAGATTTTGAATCTAGATAAAGTGCGTAGTATGAGTAAACATCCTTCTCCCTAGCATCTTCTCTTTAAAGAATTCATAGGTAGAGAGGAGTCAGTGAAATAAATGACCCCTTGAGATTTGCAAGTGGTTTCTGAGAAAGTCTTCATGAAGGACAAGGCCATTTCTGCAGACAAGTGGCTCCTACAGGCAAGTCAACTGTTGAGCACGGAGGTACCTGATGGCCGGCACCTGCTAAGACCGATGACCTTGGTGCATGGTCATTAAATGTTTGGAACATCAACCCATTCCCACAGGCAGGGAGCAGAACTCAGTACTCAAGCGTATTCAGTGCCTTGAAATCCAGGACTGTTAGAGGTTGAGGCCAGCCAGTAAGAAGAGAAAAGCCTTTCCCGGAATAGGACTGCCAATTCTGGGAGATAATAGTTGCCCATCTCTCCATGGCTTCCTAGGGAACTCATATGAACACCTTAGAAATGAGCTCTGCCAAGTCACAAGTTCCTTCCTTTAACAGCTGTTCTCTGGTATGGATTCTAGGTCTGGGATAACGCTCAGTACTGCGTGCTAGGGCCCTACAGGATGAACACACTGATTCTGGCTGTGGTCTGGTTCACCATGGCTTTAAGGTAAGTGCCTACTTCAGTTCACTAATTTCTCTGAGCTCTGTGCGTTATCTATATACTGAGCATTATGGTTGGTTCTAACTCGTGGAGTCTGTATCAGACTGGATGCTTTCGGCCGCAAGTAACGGGCAAGCCACTCGAGAGGCGTCTATAATGACGAGTTTCTCACTCTTACAACAAGAACTCCATAGACAGGCAGTCTGTAGGAGGAATTTCGGCCCCAGGCTCGTTCTCCTCGTGACTGTGATTGCAAGGTGCCTGTGCTGCTTTGGCATTCTGTCCCAACGACCCTCTCCCTGAGCCTCCCTTTTTGGCAGTGAGGAAACCTTTCTGAGGACCTGTGTGTCACACACCCAGGGCTAAACTAATCACTGGCGAAGGGGATGTGATTTCCCGCTAATTCTAGACTAATCAGGATTTGCCGCTGAGCTGATGATACCATTAGCCTTCCTGAGGGTTGGTACAAAATTGAGTGTCTGTTCCCAAGGAAGAAGCAAAGAATGAGAGCTGAGTAGGCAGCCATGAGTGTCACTGTGAATATTAAATAGGTAGAAGGGGGAAACTGCTCTGTCATAAGGAAACTTAAATATAATGATCGGTGATTAGCTGGTTCTTCTCTCAAACAGCGGCTCTCACTCCAGTTACTTAATTCACCTCCAAATAACATGCCCCCTTATTTCTGTGCAAGGTTGGGGCCCACTTACAGCATTATAAGGCTGCTTCATTGTATATAATAGTGCTTGCAATAGTTTCTGGTACATAATACGCGCTCAGTAAATGACAGTCATCCCCTAGGAGCTCTCAGTGAGATTTTGAACTTCCATCTGTGACATTGCTTTGTTCATCACCACCCGTGACCAAAGACACACTCCCCTGAAATGACATGGGCTCTGACGACCTCTGCATATTCCCTTCTGCCTCCTCTACGCAATCATATTTTATTTCCCTATTTATCATTCCAGTGTTTCTCTTTGCAAATTTAAACAATTATATATACTTATTTCTTCCTCATTTTCTTATTCAAAGGAACACATTGTTGCATCTGCTTTTTTTTTTTTATCCTCACCCGAGGATATTTTTACATTTATCTTTAGACATAGTGGGGGCAGCGGGGAGAGAGAAACATCGATGTGAGAGAGACTCATAGACTAGCTGCCACCCGCACGGGGTGGGGACGAACAGCAACCAAGGTACGTGCCCTTGGCCGGAATCAAACCCAGGACTCTTTGGTCCACAGGCCGACGCTCTAACCGCTGAACCAAACCGGCCAGGGTGCATCTGCTTTTTGTACTCAACAATATATATTCATTCTGGAGATCTCTCGGACCAGTAAATTGAGATTTTCCTCACTCTTTACCGCGGCATAACACATGTGCACAGCCCCGCACGGAGAAGTACTTCACTTTATTCAACCAGGGGTTTATTGCTAGACTCTTGGGGAGTTTTCAGACTTCTACTGTTGCAAACAATGCCACAGTGTATACCTGTTTGGCGGCTACTGTGTATCGTGCGAGTTTATCAGTGGAATGGATTCCTAGAAATGGGATTACGGAGTACAAGGGGGTAAATCCATCAGTAATTTTGTTTTTAGTCATTGACCTCCGTATGGTATTATACAGTTTTGTCCTTTTTCCAGCAATTTATGAGAACACCTGTTTACCTATAGCCTCACCAACAGGGTGTTTTGGGAATCTGTGGGGTTTTGACAGTCCGGTAGGCGAGAATGTTAACACAGTGTAGTTTTAATTTGCATTTTTCTTATTATGAGTGGGACTGAGCATCTTTTTTATATGTCCAATATCCATTTTTTGAGTGGGTTATCTTGAATTTTTCAGGTATAAAATCATATCATCACCTGGCCGGTATGGCTCAGTGGATTGAGCGTCGGCCCATGGGCTGACAGGTCCCTGTTCGATTCCTGGTCGGGGCACATGCCCGGGTTGCGGGCTCGATCCCCAGTAGGGGGCATGCAGGAGGCAGCCAATCAATGTATCTCACATCGATGTTTCTCTCTCTCTCTCTCTCTCTCTCTCTCTCCCTTCTTCTCTCGCTAAAAAAATCAATAAAAACACATTTAAAAAAATCGTATCATCTACAGATACAGGTAATTTTACCTCTTGCCTTTTTGTATTTCTGTGTTCTTTCTCTCGCCTAACTGAGTTGGCCAAGACCTACAACACAGTGTTCGATAGTAGTGGTGACAATGGGTGTCCTGGTGTCCTTTCCGATGTCAGGGGGAATGTCTTTAGTGTCCCCATTAAGTAAGACTCTGCCCTTTGAGCTGAGATATGTATTTTTTACATGTTAAGGAAGTGTTCATCCCAATCTGTTGGTATTTTTATCAGGAATGAATGTTGTGTTTTCCTCAAATACCTTTTCTCCATCTATGGAGATGGTCATGATTTTTCCCCTTAGATCTGTTACTATGATGCTTTATACGATTAGATTGTCTGCCGCTGAACCACATTCATACATTTAAAATGAGTGCTCTCTACATCAAATCAGCAATGCGGGTGTGATCATGGAAGAATAAGGCTGCTCAGTACTCTGTCTCCTCTACTCCAGTTACTACGGACTGACGGTTTGGTTCCCCGACATGATCCGCTATTTCCAAGATGAAGAATACAAGTCCAAAATGAAGGTGTTTTTCGGTGAGCACGTCTACGGTGCCACAATCAACTTCACGATGGAAAACCAGATTCACCAGCACGGGAAGCTCGTGAATGATAAGTAAGTGCGAAAGCAGGACTTTCCCTGTATCAGGGCGCTAGCCCATGGGGCTGTTCCGGGGAGAGAGCCATTGGAAAGGTGAGAATTCAGTATGGCAGGGGAATGAGCTCCAAGTCTGTTGTGGTAGCACAACTTATCATGGGTGCCAGAGACGCAGTGATCGCCCTGGTGACTGTCTGTATTATGCTGGCTCCCGGGCACAGGCTCCTCATACAGCTGGTTTGTCCACGGATGGAGGCATTTGCCTGAGGAGGGTCAGCCAGACCGTCTTTCCTGAGACCTCAGATCTTCAATGGACATACACAGGGAGACCCTCGAATGCTGTCTGCCAGACCCCTCCCTGCTGAGGTCCCCGCGCCAACCCCCTGCCTGGTTGCTGAGCCTTGTCTTTGATTCTGAACACTTTTTCAGGCCAAGGCTAACGGGACACTTTCTCACATTCTTCTCCTACGCAATATTCCCTTTAGGGATTGATCAACATGGCCAGTCTCCTCTTGGGGAACAAGGAGTTCTGAGTATTAGAAAAGTTCTTCCTACATTTTTTCTTTATTGACGTTAGAGAGAGAGAGGAAGGGAGAGGGAGAGAGATAGAAACATTGATGAGAGCGAACATTGACTGGCCGCCTCCTGCATGCCCCCCACTGGGGATCAGGCCCACAACCTGGGCATGTGCCCTGACCGGGAACCAAACCGGTGACCTCTTGGTGCATGGGTCGATGCTCAACCACTGAGCCACACCGGCCGGGCCTTCCTACATTTTTGTGGGGCTGCTTCTTCGATCCTCTTCACTCCCCTTCCTTCTACTCCTGGGACAAATGAAATCTGGGCTCTGAGAATGCCTCTTTACGGCTGCCTCTGTCCAGACGGGTCAGGACAGGACTAAATTTACTTTGGGCCCCACGATTCCTCTGCTACTTTCCTTCTTGAATTGTACTCAGCACGCTCATCAGGTCAGGCTGCACGGTGGCTACGGAAGTGCCACGGACCAGGTCATCAGTGTCAGGGACAGCAACTGCCCACGTCTCCCTTCCCCTGCGTAAGAATGAACACCACGGCTTCTGTCCTCCAGCTCACAGTGCACCTCCCCACCCGTGTCCAGCTCTGTGTCCGAGTGAAGTGGCCTTGCTGTGACTGTCACTTGCTGCCACTGTGGCAAAGCAGTGCATATCTGGCTTAAGTGCAAGGAGGTGCCTTCCATAGTCCAGTCCCTGTGGCTCTCACAGGCCAGACCTTAGCAAACATTCACTGTTACTTAGGATGAGACAGAAAGTGTGAGGGGAAAGGGGACTGTTATTCCTGCACAGCCGAGACCTCTGGGAGGAAGGTTAGGACTACGGAGCAGTGGACATGGAATTCAGGTATTCAGACAACTATTTTTTTTTTTTAACTTTTATTTATTTATTTTGTTAATCCTCACCCGAGGATATTTTTTCATTGATTTTTAGAGAGAGTGGAAAGGAGGGAGGGACACAGAGAGAGAAACATTGATGTGAGAGACACAGCGGTTGGTTGCTTCCCGCACAACCCCGGCCGGGGATTGAGCCTGCAACCCAGGTACGAACCTTTGACCAGGAATTTCTGTGTCCGACGCTCTGACTGCTGAGCCAAATGGCCAGGGCCAGATGACTTTTTATTTTTTTCTATTTTTTTTTTCATCCTCACCTGAGGATATTTTTCCATTTATCTTCAGGTAGAGTGGGAGGGAGGGAGAGAAGGAGGGAGGGAGAGGGAGAGAAACATAGATGTGAGACAGACACATCAACTGTCCGCCCCAACCAGGGTCGGGGATGAACCACAACCGAGGTACGTACCCTTGACTGGAATAGAACCTGCAACTCATTGGTCCGCGGGCCGATGCTCTAACCGCTGAGCCACACCGGCCAGGGCCCAGATGACTTTTTAAATGCAGACGCTCCGTCACAAACATCTACACATTCCTGTGCCCACGCATGCACACACTTTCTGTGGGGACAGTTCAGAGCCACCTCATCTGAGAGTGGCCACTCCAGGGATGGCAACTCCAAAGCTGCGGGTGGTGGGCTCAGGATTTCTCCAGGATTCTCCCAGGACTTCTCACTCTGAGCACTCCTCAGTAGAAGTCGCGAGATCTTGTATTGGCATCGCCAAGGAAGAATGTCGCCATTGCTTTGTTAGAACATTTAGAAGTGCTGAAAACTAAGAGACATTATGGATGGCTCGCTGTCACTCATGATATGACATCATTCCCTACAGAGATGAATTGAGTAAAGGAGACCATTTATGGAGTTTCCAATGTGCAGTGATATTCTGTGGTGACATTGGTGATAATAATGATAGTAATGACAAAGATAATAAGGCCAGTGATGATCATGATGGCAGCCAGCATTATTGAGCACTTCTGTGTGCCAGGTGCTGCTTTACGTGCTTACATAGATCATCTCGTTTAATCCTCACAAAGATTCCAGGGGGCAAGAAGCGTACTTTCTACTTTACAGGTAGGAAAACAGAAGCTCAGAGAGGTGGCGTAACTTGCCCAAATCACACAGCTAGTATAAATAGAAATGTCTCTCTTACAACCCAAGGCTTTCAAACTCCAGTCCCACACCCTTGACCACCTCAAATTATTGTTTTATTGGGTTCATTGAGATGCCAGAGCCCTGTGATTTATAATGGGCTGGTTTTGAAATGCTAAGACCTAGCTATAAAGTACTTTTAACCTTTCTCAGCCTACTGAAGCTTTCACAAGCTTGGGTGGGAAGGAGGAGAAAGCAGTACTGATAAAAGTGGTCTCATCTTGTGCACCCAGGACCCCAGGGGACCACAGAGTTGTTGCCAAGGGCCTGGAGATGCACACACACACCAAGAATGGTCTGGGAGTGTGGACGTAAATATTTCGTATGCACAGTAGTTTTACCATGTTTCTCTGTTTCCAGTACATGTGAATGTTTCTGTGTGATGATCGAAATGTTCATCCCTCCAAAAGTTGCCAAGAGTTAATTTTCAGTGATCATATACATGTTTTTGTGAACCAGTGGATTCTAAAATTACAACGACTTGAAGTCCATAATTTTTCCTCCAGCAACTTGTTGCGTAAAAAAGGGTGTTTTTCTCCTGGGAAGATGAGGAGCCTTGGAAACTGAGCTGAGGAATAACGGAACCTGGTTTCTTCTTCTGGGTTATGCTGCCATCTGCTGGGCTTAAGCTAGGAAACATCCCATCTTGGAAAACCAGAAGCCTCTTCGGAGCATTAATTAAATTGATGTTTTTTAGCTTGGGTGGGTAGTTTTCCCTTTGTTACCAGTATTCCTTCTTAGATTTTATCCACACTGTGCTGATTTAAAATTCAGATAAAAATTATTTACTTTATTGGGGGGAAATGCCTTTGTGTGAAAAGGGCTTCAGGCATTATGGAGAGTATTAAGGAGATCCTATTGAAACCTAAATTTCAGCCTCCAGTGCGTCCCAAGAAGAGACAAAAATACACGGATGAGTTTTGACCTGCTCCCCGAACACCGTCTGCAGCCGCCTGGTGCATCTCGCATGCTTTGGCTTCCAAACTCCGAGTTTTGGGAAAATGCCAGAAAGACAAAAGAAAAAAGTTCATAGTTTAAACCCTGAACCAAAATGTCAGGCCAGACTTTTTTTTTTTTTTTTTTTTTTACTGTTAATTAAAAACAGGATAGGTTTTCATCCCAGAGCATATATTTTTTATTTATTTATTTATTTTTCTTTCTTGATTTTAGAGAGAGAGAGGAAGGGAGAGGGAGAGAGATAGAAACATCGATGAGAGAGACATTGATTGGCCGCCTCCAGCATGCCCCCCACTGGGGATCGGGCCCACAACCTGGGCATGTGCCCTGACCGGGAATCGAACTGGCGACCTCTTGGTGCATGGGTCAACGCTCAACCACTGAGCCACACCGGCCGGGCCTCTTGCGCAGATATTTTATTTTTTAATGCCAAATTTTTCACCTTTCCCTTTAAGATGTGTGCCTTTTGGTTCTCATTTCAGAAACCCTTCACATTTGAAGTCATAACGTCATTTTCTGTTTTTTGTCATCTAAGTTTTAAAGTTTGCCTTTTCATATTTAGGTCCATCATTTTTCTGGACATGGTCTCTGTATACAAGAGAGGAACTGATTTGACTCCTGCGTCCCATATGAACAGCCAGCTGGCTCTATAGCATTTACGAAACCGCCTCTTTCCCCTAATGATACGTAATAACACTTTTATCATATGTCACGTTTCTTTACATGTATTGTTGTGTTTCTGTGCTCTCTGGGTCCATGGGTCTGTTTGTCTTGTCCTTTACCAAAACCACATTGACTTAATTGCCATGACTTTGCCGTTTAGTCACGTTTCCGAGAGTATCAGGTCCTCCACTAATTCGCATTTTTCTTGGCTAGTGTTTTCCCTGCACTCTTCCACGTGAGTTTCAGGATCACTTTCTAGAATCCATAAAAAACAGCTGGTTGGGATTTTTTTTTTTTTTTAAATCCTCACCGGAGAATATTTTTTCCATTTATCTTCAAATAGAGGGGGAGAGAGAGAAACATCGATGTGAAAGACACATCGACTGGTTGCCTCATGCACGACCCCGACCAGGGCCGGGGACCGAACTGCAACCGAGGTACGTGCCCTCGACCGGAATCCAACCCGCGACTCTTTGGTCCACAGGCCATCGTGCTAACCACTGAGCCAAACCGGCCAGGGCACTGGTTGGGATTTTCATTGGAATTACATAGAATATCTGAATTCATCTGGGGACATTTTCACACCATAGAATCTTCCAATCATTAAACACTGTATTTCTCTCTACTTAGTCAGTTTTGCCTCTTCCTTTCTTTATCCTTATAATTTTATTCTTCTCACTTCTCGTTGAATTGCCTTGTTTATGACAAGTTCAGTGATGGGCAAAAGCAGTGCTAACAGATACTCTGATTTTCAGTGGGGCGCTTTTGATGTCTTACCTTTAAGTATAATATTTACTCTGTAGTTTTGGTTGATACCCTTTACAAAGTGAAGGGAATTCCCTTTCATTTTTGTCCTTCAGAATAAGTCACCTCGTGTTTCTCCCAGCTGGATCACAAGTGCCCATTTTGAAGCGATTTTATAGCATACCTCTCTCCTGATCATTATTACTAAGATGTAATGGTCGGTTTTCTTGTTTATTTCTTGAACTAGACTGAGTTTCCTGAGGGTGATGCCATCACATCTAAGACATGGTGACTGAGCAGATGTGACTTTTGGCGTAGTTTAGGTCATTTGGTGGACTACGCTTTGGGTCTGAGGGTAACAGAAATATCGTGTTTATAATAATTCTGCCATAGGATCTGGATTGCCAATGGTGTGTTTCTTTACGGGACACGTTCCACGTAATCCTTTTGCTAACCTTTCCTTCAGCCTTTGAACTTTCCTGAATGAAAAGCCTTGGACCAGTTCAGTGTATAATTTAAAAATGGGAAGAGATGATTTATATAGAGACTCAGAACATGGCTTGGACCTCTCTCCTTTTATCTCCTTTATAACTTTGGCTTTTTATTACTCACTTGGAGATCCATTTTAAGGTCTGCCTGCATCAGGCCCGTTTTGATTTATGGCGCTGCTTTCTACCCGCTTTTGCCAGAACATTAAAATATCACTGAAGGTCACATCAGCAGCCTATTGCTGTATTAACGAGAAGGATATATTAAGAAAGGCAAACACCTGAGACAATCTCTAGAAATAGCTTTCCCGAGTAAACACTTCTAGCATACAGAGTACATTTATTTTGAAATCAGAGGCATTTTCCTGTAACAAAGGGCTTACCAATCAGTTTTTCCTTGGACACCCAAAGAGTTTAGTGATGGCTTTTGGAGGTCCCTTTTGAAAGGTCTATAGTAAATCTGACCCTAAGAAAAATTATCCAAAAATAATTTGACTTTGTAGATGAGTGATTCTCATATTTTAAAAAATGTGATAAACTGGGACCAGACTCTAGGGATTATTGAAGAGGCTGAGCTAGGAAACTGTGTCTTTCATAAGAGCCTCCCATGTTATTCTGGTGCAAGTGGTCTAGGGACCTGTCTTTGAGAAGCACTGGTCCAGATCTTACTGGGTGGGAGGTCTTTCTGCAGAAGCTACCGGTAGGTGGCGCTAGATCAGGGTGCTGAGCATGTAAAGGGAACTGGCCATCATATATGCTATGGACTGAAT
This sequence comes from Tadarida brasiliensis, assembly GCA_030848825.1. Classification (NCBI taxonomy): domain Eukaryota; kingdom Metazoa; phylum Chordata; class Mammalia; order Chiroptera; family Molossidae; genus Tadarida; species Tadarida brasiliensis. The sequence continues at coordinate 8,806,378 of CM061279.1, read as the reverse complement.
GATCTGGCGGCCCTGAAAAGGAGCAATGACCTTCAGCACCCAGTGCTAATTCTGTCACTGTGATTCCCACTGTGTTATAGTTGTCTGTCTGCTCTTTTCTCCAATTAGACTTGAGGGCAGGGACCATGTCCTTCCTGTCTGTGCTCATAGCACCTCGTACCATGCACAGGAAGTGTTTGCTGAAGACTGTACATGTAAAGAAATGAATAGACAAAGGATCATCATGGGTGAAGCGAATGGATTGTGGTTCTTCACATATGAAAACATATCTGAAGGTTTCTGGATTATAAGCTTGACCAAGCATAGGAAATATCACCAGTGGAGGGTGATGTTACTGTATGCCGGTGTATGATTTTAAAAGTAGTCTTGTTCTTTCCTGTCAAGATTACACATGAGTTTGAATGGTGTAGTGGCTCCCCAGTGTGGCTGTACCTCATAATCACCTAGGTGCTCCCCCAACCCTTATTAAATGTTTTATGTTTAAGTGAAAAAGTAATATATACACTTGGTACAAAGGAAAAATTAAGTTTATTTCATTCCTAACCCCCATCACACCTCCCAGGGCCACAACATCTATCATTCTTGCATAACTTCCAAATATATTCTATGCATTTGGAGGTGCATGTATCCTATCCTTCCTTTTTTTAAAAAAAGTATTACAGATGTCCCTCTTCCCCCATTGACACCCTCCTCCCTGCTCCCACCCCCCTCCCCTTGCCTTCACCTCACTGTTGTCTGTGTCCATTGGTTATGCACATACGCAGATAAGTTATTTAGTTTTTCTCTTCCTGTGCCCCACCCCCATTGCCTCTGAGGTTTGTCAGTCTGTTCCCTTCTTCCATGTCTCTGGATCTATTTTGCTCGTCAGCTTATTTTATTCATTAGATTCCACAAATAAGTGAGGTCATGTGATACTTGTCTTTCTCTGACTGGCTTATTTTGCTTAGCATAATACTCTCCAGGTCCATCTGTGTTGTCTCAAAGGGTAAGAGATCTCCCTTTCTTACAGCTGCATAGTATTCCATTGTGTACATGTACCACAGCTTTTTTATCCACTCATCTACTGACAGACACTTGGGCTGTTTCCACATCTTAGCTATTGTAAATAGTGCTGCTATGAACATAGGGGTGCGTATATTCTTTCTGATTGGTGTTTCAGGCTTCTTAGGATATATTCCTAGAAGTGGGATCACTGGTTCAAGTGGCAGTTCAATTTTTAATATTTTGAGGAAACATCATATTGTTTTCCCTTCAGGAACGTGCTGATGTTCCCTGCGCCTCTCCCTGCTGGACAAAACCTCTGCTCTGGTGACTTTCTCAGCCAGGTGTTATGTGGGCGCCTTTCCCTGTTCCACCACTCTGTGCTGGGGAGCCGGCTTGGGGTTTAAACCCCCAGCTTCTCAGAGGGAACTGCTCACAGCTAAGAGCCCTCAGCTGCTGCCCGTGGGCACCCAGCCAGCCCTCTCGTGCCTCAGCAGCCCCCACCAGTCTCAATTTGGGGTCCTTTCATTCACTTTGCCTCCATTTTTCTATCCTGAAAGGCTTACATTTAACATTGAAGGTGAGATAAAGAGACAGAAAAAAAAAAAAAGGTTAAAGGAGTACATTACCACCAGCTTCCAGACTCCTGAAGCCCTCCTCATTCATAAACCAACAGCTAAGAAACGGGCAACTGGCCTAGTTTGAGAATACTTCAGCACTTCTTGGTTTGTAGTCCTCCTTCTTCCACCTTCTGTGTTTTTCATTTTGCTCTCGAGTCTCCTTCTTCCCCAGGATGGATCACTCAGGAACCAGTGTCTTCTCCACAGGTTCACGAAGATGTACTTTAAACACGTTCTCTTTGAAGACACATTCTTTGATGAGTGCTATTTTGAAGACGTCACATCCACTGATACCTTCTTCAAAAACTGCACTATTGAGTCCACCATCTTCTACAACACAGGTAAGAACAGGGACAGAGTGGGGAGACTGTCACGGGAGTGGGTCCGTCTTGTCTGAGAACCAGAATGCTCAGTCATAGCTTTGGGAACAGTAATGTACTCACAGATACGTGTGCTGAGCCTTAGCATGGAGAGATGGCTTCCGGCCCCAGATGGCACAGAGGAGTTGTACAGTCTTTACCAAGGCATTTAATTTGTCTGCATCCCAGCTTTATCACCTCTAGGGGAAACAGAACTTCTGGGTGAGTGTTCTGATCTCAGTGACACTGATGCTGTATGCTAAGTATGACAGGATCAAAGTATGAAGCAGATAAAAATGTCATCCTAGGAAGGGGCTGTATTTTGTCCACAAGGTGCGTTCTTGAAGACTTTGCCTCGTTTGGAACTTGAAAAATTCAAGACTCACGGTATCACAACAGTAAATAAGAAGAGAAAATTGCATCCTTTTTAAGCTTTCTGCAAGAAGTATAATGATAAGAATATTTTAAGATCACACTGTTTCAGATTTCCGTGATTTTTTTTTAAAATCACAAAATTCCACCAGTTCCTTACTCCCTGTTATTTTTACTACTTTCATCATATGTTAATAACATACCAAGTGGAGCTGGGATATCAGGAAACTAACAACATTACCAGGGGTTTCACGTACATCGTCTCAAGCGAGAAATGTCCTGGTAGGCCCATCTTATTATAGCCAAGTCACTAGCCCAAGGCCGCAGCTAGCGAGCTGATGGGGCTTGGGTTCATTTCTCAATTGTTTGGCTCCAAAGTCTGTGATCTTTCCACTGAACCCCTGCATTATGTCCAGATCCTGGCACTGGCACCAAGGGATGGTTCTGCAAGAACATCTTTTTCCTCCGTGATGTCAGCCTCCAAAGGTTCAATATCTGGTCTCCAACTATCCCTATCTCTAAATAATCTATGATGGGACTTAACTTCCTAAATGATTTTTTTTTTAGCCTGAACTTAATAAAGAGTTCTGTGCATTCCTACTTGTGATTAAAACCTGGCGTATCTTTTCTTCTTTCAAGTTGAAATGATGCCTCTTTGTTTGCATACTCTTAAAATGGGGACTTCTGCAAGCACTTGTAGTCATGGGTGTCAAGGCCAGGAAGCAATTGAGACCATCAGGGGCACTCCTCTAATTTTGTTGGTGCAGATTCATGGAGATTAAAGGGGGTCAGCAGCGCCGAAGTTGGTTCCTCAAACCCAGGTTTCCTGAAAGCCTATGTAATGATATTTCTGCTCGAATAGCTGGTGTTGGAAGGTGTCAGAAGACGTGGAAACCAATTCCAAAGCAAGTGATTTCTATTTTCTTAAGATTGAATTTTGTATAGGGAAGTTTTAGGTTTTCAACAAGATTAGAAGGTAGGTACAGAGATGTCCATAAGCCTTCACCCCCACACATTGCCTCCCCCATGTCGACGCCCCCACCGGAGCGGTACATTTGTTACAGCTGATGAACCTACACCGACACACGGTTATCACCCCAACTGCACAGTTTACATTAGGGTTATTCTTGGTGCTGTACAGTGTGCACTTGGTGCTGTACATTGCTGAAGAGTCTGAACCAGCGGTTCTCAACCTGTGGGTCGCAGCCCCTTTGGGGGTCGAACGACCCTTTCACAGGGGTCGCCTAAGACATAACAGTAGCAAAATTACACTTACGGAGTAGCAACGAAAATAATTTTATGGTTAGGGGTCGCCACAACATGAGGAACTGTATTAAAGGGTCGCGGCATTAGGAAGGTTGGGAACCACGGGTTTAGACAAATGCACAAGGACATATGTCCATCATTATGGTATCGTAAAGAGTATTTTCACTGTTTTGAGAATCCTCTGTGTTCCCCTGTTCATCTCCCCTGCTCTGGGAGATGATTAGTTAAAATAAATAATTATTTTATTATTATTATTTTAAAATAATTTTTCTTTATTGATTTTTAGGGAGAGGGAGAGAGATAGAGACATCGATGAGACAGAACATCAACTGGTCACCTCCTGCATGCCCCCCACCGGGGATCGGGCCCACAACCTGGGCATGTGCCCTGACTGGGAATCGAACCGGTGACCTCTTAGTGCATGGGTCAACCACTGGGCCATACCAGCCGGGCTCAAATTATTTTTACTTTGAAGAATGTTCAGGTTTCTATATGGGCTCTGGAGTGGTCGGCTCAATCTGGACCTGTCTTCGGCTGCTATGAGCTGGGTAGCCTTGGAGGACTGTTACGTGGCTTGAGAGATGATGTATTTAAACAAGCCTCTCAATGAATGTTCATTTCATTTTCCCTTGCTGATCAGAAATTGAACAGGTCATTACATTTGTAGGGGTTTTTGCTTCATCCATACCGTGGCAAGCGTCACCTTGACTTTGAGACTGTCTGATTGGCAGAGGCTGGTGCAGCCTGCCCATGGAAGGGGCATGACTTCATCCCTGCCTCTGCCCTGAGCCCCCCACCCCTCCTCCAGTTTACACGAACCCAAGGTTTCCTTCTCTCCCCAGACCTCTATGAGCACAAGTTCATCAACTGTCGATTTATCAACTCGACCTTTCTGGAGCAGAAGGAGGGCTGTCACATGGACTTCGAGCAAGATAACGACTTCCTGATTTACCTCGTCAGCTTCCTTGGCAGCCTGTCCGTCCTGCCTGGGAACATCATCTCCGCCCTGCTCATGGATAGAATCGGAAGGCTCAAGATGATCGGTGAGTTGGTAGGGCCAAGGCGGCGACTTAAAGCTTGCAGTGGAATTTTCCATTTTCCTAAAGAAATCCTGCACAGGAAATCACACAGGCCGATGGAACCTGCCGGTGTAGCGTCAAGGAGGCACATGGACGAAACCCCAGGGCCTCGTGCGGGTGGTCTGAGACCTCGAGCCCAGGCCAGGGTCTCGTCTCCATTTCCCGACTGAGCAATTCTGTGACAATCACTTATTTTATTAGCACTTCAATGGGGCTATTAAATATATCCACTCTACATGCTTTGAAAGGTTATTGTCAGAAAAAGATATAAAATGCTCTTTCTTAAATGAATGTTGGTTTTGTTTGATTATTACTAAAAAAAAATTTTTTTTTCTTTATTGACGTTGAGGGAGAGAGAGATAGAAACATTGATGAGAGAGAACATCAACTGGCTGTCTCCCGCATGCCCCCCACTGGGGATCAGGCCCACAACCTGGGCATGTGCCCTGACCGGGAATCGAACCGGCGACCTCTTGGTGCATGGGTTGACACTCAACCACGGAGCCACAGCGGCCAGACAGGGTTCATGTTGCTTTCTGCCCTTGCCCTCCCCCCGCAGGTGGCTCCATGCTGATCTCGGCGGTCTGCTGCTTCTTCCTGTTTTTTGGCAACAGCGAGTCGGCGATGATCGGCTGGCAGTGCCTGTTCTGCGGGACCAGCATTGCCGCCTGGAACGCCCTGGATGTGATCACCGTGGAGCTGTATCCCACCAACCAGAGGTCAGTTCCGCCCTGGGCTCCTCTCTGGGCCTCCCTGGACTGCAGCTGGGAGTCTGCCTGCTCCAGGATCCTGCCCCACGGCCACTCTGATCTTCCTGGAGTGCCATGGACCAGACGTGTCTCAGTTTCTCCTGTGTGGGGCTGGCACAGCCTGGAAGTGGGTAGACTAAGGCTTAAGGGAGTGGGGCGGATGGCAAGATGCAAAGGATGAATGTAAACCGTGTCCAGGAGAGAAAATCAGAGGACGATGCCATGTGTCACACAATCCGAGAGAGGCGAGAAGAAACCTTGCAGTGGGAGATGACGCGGAAAGGGGAGGACTAGGGAAACACAGGACCGGTGGGGGTGGGGCGTGATGGTCGGGGGCATTTGCAGAGGCTGTGCTGGGTTACCCAGGTTCCGCTTTTAGTTTGCACCAGCCACACGAGAATAGACCTGGCTTAAAGGCACTGGGCAAGGCCATTACTTAGCAGTTACTCCTCCTCACAGAGGAGGAACTGGGGATGTTGACAACAGCAGATAAAGGGGACCTGTGGTCAGAAAGGACCGTGAAGGGGTGTGGAAGGCAGGTACATGCAATCCTGCAAAAAATTCTAAGTTGGTGACAGGTATTGGGATATAGGTTGCTATGGAAAAACACAGCGGACCACCCCCTGAACCCAAGAACTCCTAAGTTTTACGAAAAATAAGAGGAGGGGAAATGATCATCATTTGCATAAGATGTGATTTTACATCTAGAAACCTCAAGAGAATTAACTAAAGAGACCACTAGAAACAATAAACTAATCTGGTAAGGTGGTCAGTAAGAGAACTAACTTAATAATGTATAGACTTTAAAATATGTAAAAAAAATTAAAATTGAAATCCATTTAATAAAAGCAGAAATCATAAAATATCTAGGAATCAATTTGATGAGAAAGGGGAAACACCTTTGTGACGAAATCCCCAAAGCTTTGCTGAGAACTATAAAAGAAAACTTCAGTGTGTGTCAGGATATACCTCATTGAATTCTAAGAAGATTTAATCTTACAAAAATGTCAAAGCTTTCGTTTTACTCTACTTAAGAGTCGATTCAAAATTCTATGAGATCGCTCACCCCCACCCCTAAGAACTTGGAAAAATTAATCTAGAGATGATTTGGAAAAGAAAATTGTAAACATATCCAAGAATATTCTGAAAACAAAAGACCGGAATTGGGGGCTAGTGATTGTATAGCTACAGAAAAGAACATGTGAAAAAGAATTTAAAGTATAAATATGTAGCCACCTTCTTAGAAAACTTGTGGTCTGAAAAGAGAAAGAAACAAGTCTGAAGGAAATACTTCAACTGTGAATAGTGGTGATTGCTTTTCCATGGTGAGATGATACATTCTTGCATCTTCCTGTTCGTCTGTATTTCCAAATCTGACCAAAATGAGAATGTATCACTTTGATGTTTGAGGGGAAAAATTCCCTCCCACACCTTCCTTACACCTTCCCCCACAACAAGGCAAAGAAAAAACCCGGTTCTATTCATCGAATGAGGTCTCGTTGGTCTCTTTCAGAATTTATGTTCTTCTTTTCCAGGGCAACCGCCTTTGGCATCCTCAATGGATTGTGCAAATTTGGGGCCATTCTCGGAAACACCATCTTTGCTTCTTTTGTTGGGATAACCAAAGTGGTCCCTATCCTCCTGGCCGCCACTTCTCTCGTCGGCGGTGGCCTCATCGCTCTTCGGCTGCCAGAGACTCGGGAGCAGGTCCTGATGTGAGCCACCACGGGGAGAGGGCATGTCGGAACAGCCTTTGCAGGGACCTTCAACGCGTCCACGCTTCCTGTCGGTCACCGTCCACGGGACTTTGGACGGCACCAGAGGAGATGTTGATTTTGTGACCCCTAGTTTAGGACCCATTTCAGCTTCAAGATGTTTGTAACTCAGGTGACTGATTTGGGGTGCCCTGAGCCGCCCTGATCATCACAGAGCTGCGTGCTTGGTTTCAGGTCACCCCAGCCCCAGGCAGGGGAGGAGGAATAACACCCTCCAGTGGTGCGCATGCGAAACAAGGAGGGCGCATTTCCCCGAGTGACGTGCAAGGACTTTTTTGCATTTCAAGGCGAATTTGAGCATGAGAACGCTCAAGGTCCTTTGTAAAGTTCCTCGGAGCCCAGTGACCTAACAGATGGACTGGACAAGAAGTTAGAGTCATCATATAAGTATTGAGCTTGAAGCCCAGGATACAGTACATATATTTTTGCATTTAAAAGAAGGACCTATCATATTTTCCATTTGAAAACTGACCCAATAGCAGCGAAGATACTCTGATGTAGAAAACCAAGTATTTGCCCTGGCCGGTTTGGCTCAGTGGTTAGAGCGTCGACCCGCGGACCAGAGAGTCCCGGGTTCAGTTCCCACTAAGGGCATGTACCTCGGTTGCAGTTTGTCCCCGGCCCCAGTTGGGGTCATGTGGGTAGCAACCAGTCGATGTGTCTCTCTCACATCGATGTTTCTCTCTCTCTCTCTTCCCTCTCTCCCTCCCACTCTATCTGAAGATGAATGCAAAAATGTCCTCAGGTGAGGATAAAAAAAAAAAAGAGAAAAGAAAGATAACCAAGTATTTGAGCACTATCGATAGAAACCTCCTCCTCCCACCAAGTGTCCTGTGCTTTCCAGGATGACTAGGTGATAAATGTAAAAGTGATATTTATTTCTATTTTGATCTAGTCAAAGAAACTTAATGGGATAGGTATTTCTGTAAACTAACTTTGTACATAACGTGTATTTGGGTTTGATTTGCAGGAATGGTATCTGCAAATATTTGCCAGCATTATAGCCATATTTGGGGAGGACTTGGCGTCCGAGGTCTCAGGAAACTGGGTCTGAGCGAGTGAAATGCAAGCACAATTTCTCATAGCCATGTGCCCTGCGGTGGGGAGGGTGCGCTTAGCAAGGCCACAGCGGACAGTCCGTTGAATCCAGGCACCTCTCTTCGCCTGGGGGGAGTGCTTTCCTCTCCCGCTCAGGTCACTTTGCAACTCAAGCTCACTGTCTGCAGTACTGGGTTTGACTTGGCTGCTCACCCAGAACCAACACGGGACGTGTTCAGTGGCCTGTGGTTCTGCCTTTGTAGGGGGACTCCAACACGGTGGACGGCACGCGGGTGGAGGGAGGGACAGGGATGTGCAGCCACCGTTCTTCGAGGTGTAAACGCCTCCTGTTCGTTTCAGCAGCGAGACACGATCCGGCTTTGTGCTAACGGTCTGGTCGCATGAGAAACCTATGCTTTGTGTCTCGGCTCAGGACTTCTGAAGCAGACGTCATTGACGTGGCAGTAGGCAGTGTCGTGGAGGTCATATGTGTTTTCCCGTGAGTGCTCCAAGAAGACTCTTTCCTGAGAGCCAGTTTGGAACATGGATTGGGGGCGGGGTGGGTGAGGAACCCAGGACAAACTACTTCGGCAAGGGTCAGCGATAGGCTGAAGTCTGACTACATAGAAAAGGATGGATGTTCTCTCCATGAGAACTGGCTGGCTTGGAAGGGACAGTGAGCTCTGAACTTTTGCCCCTGGAGGTGAATTACTGAGGCAGGCAAACACCAGCCTGCAAGAACTCGTGCTTTGAGGTCATCAGTGTCACGCTCTGTGCAGTGAGGTGTCACCCCTTCCCTACCTGCAGTCTCCGAAAAATTAAAACAGAATAATGATGGCTGCACCCAGTGTTTTCTCAGCTTTGGAGAAGCACTGAGGTCCCGTAATGGCTTCAGGCCATCTCTGGAGTAACGGGGACGGGGAGAGCAGAAATCCTGTGGTACCTTTCCACCCTCAAGTTGAGATCGGTTTCAATGGTTAAAATGTTTACTCTGCTCCTCTTGTCCCCTACCTCTTTATTTTTCTCCCCCCCTTTTTTTTCTGTACAGTGAAGACACATCAACTCTGATTTGGCATCCTGATACTCTCAAATATATAAATATACCACCGTGTATTAATGTTTCTCTCAGTGCTTTAGAGACGTTACCTAACAGAAATGCTCCCTGTGTCAGTAGCGAGAGGCCCAGTGTAATACAGCTGTAATATACTTGCTACATTCTTCTGATACGAAATACAGTGGCTAGTTCATTCAAGAGAGCTGTGGAAACCTGGGATGACATCCCTTATAGCATTGTTCTTCAATGGGATAACAGGACTCATTGAGCAGCTATCGCATAAGGAATTGACAAGACCATGAGAGCCCGCATTTCTAGTTAAGGTGGGTCTTATAAATCTAAAACATGATTAATTAATTTTAGTGTTGGGAGCCCTGGCCGGTGTGGCTTAGCGGTTAGAGCGTCGGCCCGCGGACCAGAGAGTCCCGGGTTCGGTTCCCGCTAAGGGCATGTACCTTGGTTGCAGTTTGTCCCCGGCCCCGGTTGGGGTCATGTGGGTGGCAGCCAGTCGATGTGTCTCTCTCACATTGATGTTTCTCTCTCTCTCTTCCTCCCTCTCTCCCTCCTGCTCTATCTGAAGATAAATGCAAAAATGTCCTCAGGTGAGGATTAAAAAAAATAAAAATAAATTTTAGTGTTGGGGTGGCTGCAAGGATTTGGGGGTAAACTTTTGGTTTCCAAGTGCTAACTTCTGCACTATTTTTCTGGCTCCTTATACCAACCACCTAAACAACCAAGGGCAATGCTCGTCTCGTCCCTGCTCTGCAGTCTTTCCCCGTGGATTGGCTGGCACTGGGGCGTGCCCGCCTCTCAAATGCTGTCACTCCTGCCGACATAAATGCTCCTTTAAATATAGTCTCCGTGGCAGGACACTGGAGGCAACGCACAGTGTCCCCGGCTATCTGCTGCTTTTTCATTTCGCGTCCTACCCAGAGAACTGCCGACAGCCCCTGTGCAGAAGCAAAGGAATGAGGTTCTGCTTTGTCCGCAAGTCTGTTCACAGTTCATGGTGTATTTTATGATGCCCAGTTTGGGAGTCGTTCTTCCTTTTAATACTCTCAACTGTGTTGTGTCATTTCCTGACGCCGATTTTCAGTCTGTTGCTTTCTTGAAAATCATTTGTGCAAGGGGGGTGTGAATTTGTGAAGTTTTCAGCACACGAGCCCGAGGTCATGTTACAGGTCACCCCGTTCCTAGGGTCTCCTGGTTCCTTGTGTTAGTTCATTAAAAAATAATAAAAATAATTGTAAACAAACCTTCAAGAACTGAGGCCAGTTTGGTTCAGCGGTTAGAGCATCTGCCCGCGGACCGAAGAGTCGCAGGTTTGATTCCGGTCAAGGGCAGGTACTTTGGTTGCAGTTCGGTCCCCAGCCCTGGTCGGGGTCATGCGGGAGGCAGCCAGTCAATGTCTCTCTCTCTCTCTCTCCCCGTCCCACTCTGTCTGAAGATGAATGGAAAGTGTCCTCAGGTGAGGATTAAAAAACAAACAAACAAAACTGAGGCTAGAGATTGTTTTCAGATTCTGAGATCTCTTCTGGATTCCAACATTGATATAATCAACTGGGAGGGGCATCCAAAATCATCTCCTCTAACTTCATTTTGCATGGGGGACCATGAAAGGTAAATGATGTGTCCAAGGTGACACGTAGTACTAGAAGTGGGTTACAAGGCTTCTAATGATGTTCTCTCTATAATTCTGGACTGATTCCTCAGTCACTAATATCCTAAGGCTACAGGACCTCCCACAGAGTCTTTGGAGAGTGGGACAATGGGACCAACCCTTGCCCTCCATTTCCTGAGGCCAGTCATGGAAAAAATCACTCGAATGGTTGACCTAAAATTAGTGGAAGGATCAGAAAAATGAATTTCACTCATTCAACAAGTCCTTAGTGAGCCCCTCCCGCTTGCCCATCACTGCGCTAAGCCCTGGGGATCCAGTGAAGAAATGTTACAGTTCCCGCCTCCCTCCTCGCCTCACTTACATGGGCAAGACGGATATGAAATTGGCAATAAAAACAAACCTTATAATCGGTATACGCGCACATTTGTCTGTAAGGGGATTCTTACTTCTTTACCACCAAGTGTGGATTTCCTCTCCAACATCGTTTTCCCTCAAGGACTGCTAATTTTGTATCTTTATAAACCAGGTAAGGGAAAAGACTAATTTTTCTGCAGAAGTTCATCAGTTATTACTTACAGGAAGCTTCCCTTGGAAGAAGGGATGGGAGCTAAGAATGCAAACAGGACAATGGCTGCAGGCAAAACTCCCAGTGGGCCTGGGAGAGGTGTTTCCAGCTTCCTGTCCGGCTTTTCTAGGGGGTGTCCGAGCTAACACTGACCCAATAGTTGGGGTCAGTTAGGGTTACGTTGAATGGCATATAACTGAAAACCCAAATAAGCAGGTTTAGAATACATTTCTAAGTTAAAGGTTTATCTCTCGCTCATATAAAGGGGATCTAGAGGAAAGAAAATCATGACTGGTGTGGAGGCTTTGTGATCTGATCACTGGGAACGGACTCCCGCCTTTAGGCTCCTTAATTTTAGTGCAGTTTCCATTGTCAAGGTTGCCTCATGGTGTGAGATGGCTGTTGGAGCACCGGCCCTCACATCCACAGTTCAGACAAGAAGCAGAAGGAAGGGCCAGGGGCAAAGGGGCTGCCCCTCCCAGGCGAGCCAGCCTCCCTGGAGACTGCTCTCCTGGATGCCCTTCCAGTTGCTTCCACATGTACCTCGTCGACTTTTAGTTGCTGTGGGAACATTTATCTGGGAGCATTGCTGTCCCTCCTCCAAACTGAGGACCTTGGCACTAAGGGGACAAAGGAGAAAGGATGGGTGGCTCGTGCTTCTTAAATTGGAGCACGCATCGGAATCACTCAGAGACGTGTTCAAACTCACTCTGCTGGGCCCCTCCCCCAGAAACTGGGGTGGGATCTGAGAGTTTGCATTTGCAACAAACTCCCAGGCCATGCGGAGTTTGGTGTCAGTCCTTGAACTACATTTTGAGCGGCAATGACAAGCAGCCAACGTGACATGTTGGGGAAGTTTTATGGTCCTGATCATTTAAAACGAGCCCAACCAGAAACTCACAAGAGCTAGCAGCCCAAGGGAAACTATCCCCCTCTTCCCAAAGTCCAGAGATAATCCATTAGTGACGGTACATTAGTAAAACGAGAGTGTCAATGAAAATATTCCCTTCCCTAGAAACTGCTGGGTTTCATTCAGGCCTTGTCCTTATGAGCTCACGCCCGGTGGTGGGCCTCTCGTTATTTCCTAGGCTCACCAGGGGGTCGATGAGCTCTGTTCTGGCCATTTTCACGTGGTCATGCTTTTCACAGACACAAATAAATTTGAGTCACATTGTAATCCATTGGGTCTTACAATGGGACACTTTGAGCCTAAAGCTTTCTCCTAACCAGGGATGCACAGAGGGTCATAAAGATTTGTCTACCTGCTGACAGTCAACTTGAACTTGGCTTGCAAGTGTCTCTTAACAAGGGTGCAAGTTTCCCCTTTAGACACGAGAAAGGCAGAGCGGAATAAATTCTTCCACTTAGACCGCATTCAACACGTGTTTTTAGAATGGCTACCGGGTGTCTCTGCTGTATCAGGTCCCTGCCTCTAAGTGGGTTTCTTTCTAAGTGGCCCACAGCTCTGTGCTTTCGTGGGTAGCTGTGCGGTGTTTAGTCACAGTCCTAGGAGCTGTCTGGAAGTAAATCACACAGAGCCTCTGAGACACACTTAAAGGCCATTTCATTTCATTGGAAGAGGCATGGTGGGGAAATGTCGACGCGCGGCTTTGGTGACAGCAGGGGGGTTTCCAAAGAGATGATGACATGAAACAGAGGCTGGAGCTGTCCACGAAGGTTGAACGGAGAAACAGAAGGGGTTATAGTCATTGCTAATTGTGGAATGAACAGGGGACCTCCTTGGCAGGACCATGACCCATCCCCCCGCACCCAGAGGCTTCCAGACTTGAGCTGGGGAATGAACAGTCTGTCTCATCTCATCTGAAAACACAAGCTTAGCTGTTCATTTACCTCTGGTTCTGGTGGCTTAAAATATAAAAATTTCAGAGACCAAAGAGAACAAAGGTCTTTTTAAAAAAATGTTTTTTTCTTTATTGATTTTAGAGAGAGAGGAAGGGAGAGGGAGAGATAGAAACATCGATGAGAGAGAACATCGATTGGCTGCCTCCTGCATGCCCCCCACTGGGGATCAGGCCCACAACCTGGGCATGTGTCCTGACCGGGAATCGAACCGGCGACCTCTTGGTGCATGGGTCGACACTCAACCACTGAGCCACACTGGCCGGGCAAGAGCAAATGTCTTTTAGGAGATGTGTTCTACCAAAGTTAATGTGGTCGCCTATTCACAGTGACCATTGCTCAGGAGAGCAAACCACTCAAAAGCAATGTTGTGTCCCCCACTTCTCACGTACGCATAGAATCTCGGGGACTCAGATTTCTCTAAATCAGCACGTGTGATTTCAATAGGGTAGGAACAAAGGCCTATGAAAATAGTGTTCTGGGAAAGTTATGCTTTGGCCTAGATCACAAAGGATTGCTCAGAAATGCTCAGGAGAACAACTGGTAAGCCACTGATGAACAAATTATAAAAAGACTCTTATTTAAAAAAATTTATTTTATTTTATTGATTTATTGATTTTAGACAGAGAGAAAAGGAGAGGGCGAGAGAGATAGAAACATCGATGAGAGAGAACATGGATTGGCCGCCTCCTGCATGCCCCCTACTGGAGATCGGGCCCACAACCTGGGCATGTGCCCTGACCGGGAATCGAACTGGCGACCTCTTGGTGCATGGGTTGACGCTCAACCACTGAGCCACACCGGCTGGGCATAAATGACTCTTATTAATTAAATAAATAATAATTTATTTCTCCCAAATAATTACAAAACAAATTCTTTTGATCTCAAATATATTTGAAAGTGAGAAAACTCTCTCTGGTTCTCTTTCCAGTTTGGAGTTGGTCTGGGCGAGTCAAGAAATCCCAACATTAACACATGTTTGGAGCGGATTGCTAATAGTTCATGTGCTGGTATTTGTACTAATGATTTTAGTAAGGATGGTTTTCAGAAACCTGCATTCTATGTGGTTTACAGGAGAAATATCAGACTGTGAGCTGAAGATTTGCAGTGAGAGTATAGACAGTGCATTGCTGAGATGGGTGCAAGGACTGAGGGTGTGACAAAGGAGGCAGGAAGAGAGTGTTCTGTAGGTAGTCTGGAACAGACACGTGTATCCAGGACACTGAACAGATGATTTTGAGCCCTGGCTGGTTTGGCTCAGTGGCTGCAGCGTTGGCCTGCGGACCAATGAGTCTCGAGTTCCATTCCGGTCAAGGGCACGTAGCCCGGTTGTGGTTCGTCCCCCGCCCTGGTCGGGGTTGTGTGGGTGGCAACCAGTGATGTGTCCCTCTCACATCGATGTTTCTCTCTCTCTCTCTCTCTCATCCTCCCCCCCTCCCTCTGGCTCTCCCTCCCTCCCACTCTATCTGATGTTAAATAGAAAAATATCCTCAGGCGAGGATTAAAAAGAAAAAAAAATAGATGATTTTGAAAATTACGTTTTAGGGAAGTAAGATGGAGATATTTGTGGCATATAATAAAAAAAATCTCCCACAGCATATAGATAGATATGAAAATGATTTTATTGTTTTATATACATGCCATGGATTAGAAAGTTTTGATTTGAGCTCTTTTCACATAAAGAATAAACATCTAAAAGATATTTTAAAATTTAAATGTGTGAAATATTTATCAAGTATTTAAACACTGATTTGTCAACTCTGCTACATTTCCAATGGGTCAAATATTAAAATAGCTGATCTGTGTGTTTCTGCTTTCAGAAATAGAGAGGAACGTTGAAGGTCATTTTCTGCTTGAGGTTTGGTCCCAAATTTTTGGTGCACCTGCATCCTGGAGCTCCCCAAACCTAACAGACTGAGAGAGTGTCTGCATCGTTTGCTTCTTCTCTGTTCTTGATGTGGTGGGTGACGTAGATAAAGCCGATTGCGGTATTAGGGAGAGCTTTTCTTTTTATTCCTCACCCGAGGATATTTTTCTATTGATCAGCAGACAGAGTGGGAGGGAGGGAGAGAGAGAGACAGAGAGAAACCTCGATGTGATAGGGCCACACTGAGGGAGAGCTGTCCTTACAGTTTGCTGGTCCATCTTTCCATACTGATTTCTACTTATGAATCTTTTAAAAGTTTTTTCTATTCCCAAATAGCAGGCTGAACTTGAGAAGTGCAGAGTAAGCTTTTGGGTTCCAAGGAGCAGTGCTGGAGGTCTGAAGGTCTTATTCCCCCCGGTGGGAGGGGAGCCTACGGATGTGCCTATTTTGGGAAGAGGTAAAAAGCGTTCGTGTTCTTCCCTGGATGTTTGACTCGTGCCTTTGCATCTTTTCTCACAGTCACTGCTATAAAACTGGCTCTCTCGGTCCTCTGACTCCATGGGGCGCTGGTAGCTTTTTAGATGTGCGAGGTCAAGTCGTGATGTCCACTGTGGCGGTTGTTCCTGAAACAGCGCTGTCTCAAAGCAAATGAATAAATGCTGTCTCACCAGGTAGCCACTGTGGTCCTGGGAAGTGCTCTAAGATTTGTACAGAATCTTTGTTGATTTTTTTTCTTTTTTCTTTATTGATTTTAGAGAGAGAGGAAGGGAGAGAGAGATAGACACATCGATGAGAAAGAACATCGATTGGCCGCCTCCTGCATGCCCCCCACTGGGGATCGGGCCCACAACCTGGGCGTGTGCCCTGACCGGGAATCGAACCGGCGACCTCTTGGTGCATGGGTCGATGCTCAACCACTGAGCCACACCGGCCGGGCTGTACAGAATACTTTGTAGGTATAGAAGGCATCAGTGACACTGTAGCAGTCGATAAAATGCACTGACGCCCAGCCAGCAGAGGAAGGAGGCGTTTCTTTGGAAGCCTGCCATGTTTCTGTCAAGCAAAGATGATCTTGTGTCGTGCTGACTCGTCCCAATTCCACAGCCCCGAGGAGGACACAGAGGCACCTGCTGTGAGCCATGACAAGGGCGTCTGTAGGAGATCAGCAGAGGGGCCTGTTACCTGGTTTACAATGATTTGACGACTGGCTGGATAAACCTTTACCGAATGTCCATCTAGAGCTGTTTGGATAAGTCTGTAAATAATACCGTGTGCAGTGACTGTATCTACTGAATGATTAAACTGATGTGTGAGTGTGAAATGACCGAAGTAAGTTTTGTTTTCTCGTCATGTTTTTCACGCTCGTTTCCCTGTGCCTTTAAGTGTGTTCCATCCGGCTGTCCCCGCAGAGTGGAATTGCTCTGACGCCCTGCACCTTTCTGTTCTTCAGTGTACTAAAGCCGTAGAAACTTTTGATTTGGTGATTGCCAAATAAATTTTTAACCTTTAATACTTGGCGATCCCAATACTGGCCAACACTTACTGAAAACGTACTATATAACAAGGGCTATGATAAAGACTCTTAAAGACTGTCTTCTTTAATTCTTATAAAAACATAACAATGTTAAGTGTCACTTTCTTCCCTTTCGCGATGGGGAAACTGGAACGGAGAAAGGTAACTCGCCAGAGCCCAAAAAGCTACTTAGAGGTGGGCTGGCCCCAACACCTGGCACACAGTGTAGTGTAATCACCCCCAGAACCTCCTCCCGGAGACACTGGGTGGAGATTAGTCACTGACTGCGAATGTTTCCAGGACACTAGGACAGTATTAACTAAGTGACCTGCCAGCTGAAGTGTGGAGGGTTCCATAGGACAGCGACCTGATGAACCTTTCTTGCGTCCTGTGCATTGTGACTAACACAGCCTCTGGGACATAGTAGGTGTCCGGAAACGATGACAGGACAGATGAATGAACTCCGAGGTTCAGAAATGTCAACCTGTGCACCGCCAGAATTTTAAAAACATTGCAGCACCTGACTGTTTAGTCAGGGCCACAGACCCCCTTTCCCTTAGATGGTCAAATAAAAAAATGACAACAGCCAATGCAACAATAGCCGTCTGGTGTGAATGAATCAAAATCTATGCCTGTTTTCCTTTTGTCAGATAGACCCCCAATTTTTTTTTTTTGGTGCGCCGCAGAATTTCAGTAATTAGCGTGTGTGCCGTGAGATGAAAAAGGTTGAAAATCGCTGCCATCGTTAAATGGGGAGGAGCAATTAAAATGTCACATTCCAAATATTTCATCACTGGATTGAGCCAAACGCTGACCTAACACTGCAGCCACAGCTCTGGGACAGGGTCTTTGCTGAGCATTATGGGTTTGGTTATGGGATGGTGGGGAGCACTGGGGGGTTCAGGGGAGGGTGCTGGTACCCCAGGACTTAGGGTAGTGTGCGTCCTCGTCTAGCAGTGGTTTCCAAAGATCTATTAAGGCTGCTGAGACATCATTCATCGAAAAACTTGAGGTTGGGTTTAGACTCAACCAGGTGTACTTTTGCTTTATAGATCTAACACTAGGGGGCAGCAGCTACCTTGGAAATGTACAACAGGTCTGGACTCCAGGGTCGGTTAGCCCTCTGTCCGGCTTCAGTCAAGTGCAATGAGATGGCTTTTGCAAAAACGCCCAGTATTTTCCCTCTGTTCTTAAAGATGCACCTGGAGGTGGGCATGATTCCAGAAGACATTTTCTGGAGGGCCCAGGGTGCCCTTCAACCACTGTCATATGTTTGGACCTGAATAGAGACTTGCCTAATCTTTGGGGGCAATTGTCTAGAATCAGATTCAGCGAACATTTATTAATTCTCAGGTGAAAAAACCTGGCACTTCCTAGCAGACGGCTGGCATTTCGCCCATGCTTATTTAACCAGTCCTTCACCATTTACTGTCGCATGGAGGCAAAACCTGTGTGTGTGACTGGATTCCTGAAGGTTAAGTGTTATAAACAAGAATGCAGAAGTGGTCCGGCCGCTGTGGCTCAGTGGTTGAGCGTCGACCCATGCACCAAGAGGTTGCCGGTTCGATTCCCGGTCAGGGCACATGCCCAGGTTGTGGGCCCGATCCCCAGTGGGGGGCATGCAGGAGGCGGCCAGTCAATGTTCTCTCTCATCGATGTTTCCATCTCTCTCTCCCTCTCCCTTCCTCTCTTTCTAAAATCAATAAAGGGAAAAAAATAAATTTATTTAAAAAAAAGAATGCAGAAGTGAGTGGTATTTGCATATTCGCAATGTGTCTATGCAAAAATCGAACTCTTCCACACATGGGAGGTGGCTGCTGACATTAACCATATTTAAACACACTGTCCTAGCTGAGCTCACGGGAGCAAACCTTTCCAGCAAACTGATGCATGTAAAGGCAGTCAGACGCTCCACTTGGGAACCCAGAGGCTCTTGGCTTCACTGCTAACTTGTGTGAGCTAGAAACAGGCTGTGAGGTCTTGGGCTGGTCGCTTAGCCTCAGTTTCATCTTCTTTCAAACAGAAGAGGTGGGCACACGGCTGTAAGTTCCCTCCAAGTGTTGACTTTCCACAGTGAGAACAATGTCCACTGGGGAATGCATGCAAAGCAAAACACAGAAATAGAACTTTCTGTGTGTGAGTCTCGGTGGAATGCAAGAAAGAAAATGCATGCAGTGTTACACGTTTCCTTTTGAGATGCTTGAGAGGGTATACTGTGCTTATTCTTTTTTTTTTTTTAATCCTCACTCGAGGATATTTTTGCATTTATCTTCAGATAGAGCTGGAGGGAGAGAGGGAGGAAGAGAGAGAGAGAGAGAGAGAGAGAGAGAGAGAGAGAGAGAGAGAAAGAGAGAGAGAGTGTGAAACATCAATGTGAGAGAGACACATCGATTGGTTGTCACCTGCACAACCCCAACCGGGGCCGGGGACAACCAAGGTATGTGCCCTTGGCCAGAATCGAACCTGGGACTCTTTGGTCTGCGGGCGGCGCTCTTACCGCCGAGCCCGGGCTGGTGTTAAGGTTCCGCTGAGTCTGAAGGCAATGTTTGCGGTACCAATGGAACGCTTTAGAATCACTTGTTTCGTGCTTTGATCGTTATGTATTTCCTTTCTTTTGGCCTGCTTCATGTTCAAGAACCTCCACTTCATAGCCTATTATTTCGCTTGCCAAATAACAGACTCTCCACACTTTTTAGAATCTTGCTTAAAAATCAATATATTGCATTGGCATCGAGCTCGCAGATGTAATTCACACTGCATACGGGATTTCCCCAGGGAACCTGGTCTAAGGAAAGAGGAGAGAGAGAGAATGAAGCACATGATGGGGACAGCAAGCGAGGAGGGGGCGGGACATGGAACCAGGCCAGGTCAGAAGGGGACAGCGGGTGTTGCCCACGGAAGCAAGAAAGAGGTGATCGTGAGAAGTTCTAGGAATAGAGGAGACGGTGTTCAGAATCCTGGGTCCTCCAGTGGGGAAACAAAAGGTCAGAATCATGGATCAGAGGGAGACAGAACTCGTGTCTGAGGATCCCTGGTTAAGGAGACTCCTTTCTCAGGGGTATTTCCTCTGCTCTTCAGAGATGATTTCACATAAAAGACAGACTTTTAAGATTTAAGATTCCACACACTTCTCCAGACTGAAGATTCTCCATTTCTCCAGGGCTTAGTTCTCAGATATGATTTACAGACCTGCTCACTGATTTGGCCTCCTGTCCCTGAAGGCCGATTCTATTCATCAGTGTTCTCCTGGAAGTGGTCTCCTGGGCGCCGGCCATCCTACCAGGTGTCGCCCCACCAAAGCAAATGCAGGGGGATCCTTCTTGGTCAAATAATCGGGACCCAGGCAGTAGAATGCAGGTTTTTGATTTCAGGCAAGTCAATTACGGTGTTGGAAGCACTAATTACCTGTTTGAAAAACCAGCGTTATTAGCCAAGAAGAATGATTACTGTAAGCACAGTGAAAACAAGTGGGAATGAGCAGGTTTTTAACGCTACCTTAAATTTCAGCCTTCCCCCTAGCAAAGAGGGGAGTGTAAGAATCCCCCGGTCCCCCCCCTATTAAAACAGAAGCGCTCCACCACGAGCGGTCTGCTGCTGAACCCCATTTAGACTGTGTATCTTCAGTGTGAATAGTAATTAGACCGAGTGACAAAAACACGGCATGTGGAGGTCCATACAACTTTGGTATTTGTTATTTTAAGCCCATTTTCAGGATATAAATAGTTTTTGGAGTTTGTGTGAGTTATGGATTGTGGGTAAAGCATGTGTGTGTGTGTGTGTGTGTGTGTGTGCGTGTGTGCGTGTGTGTGTGCGTGCTCGGTAGGGAGGCGGTGGGGAGCATAGTGAGGCTCCACGGTTACCATGACTACATCATGAAACTCCCCTTACAACTTGAACTGTGTACAGGCAAGAAGGGGGTTTGAAAAATCATACCCATGAAATCAGAGCGGGTTACAAACTCCCCAAACTGGAAAACAGTATTTCCTTAAATATCGCTACCATCTGCACACATTCTCTTTTACAATTCTGTACTCCAGATGCATTTTTTGTCAAACAAAGCAGAGTTATCTTTAGTTACACAAGATTTAAGGAGCAGTGACTGAATGTAACAATTCTAAGGAAACCTGGGAATTGGTTACACAGGAGTGTTTGATTTAGCTGGAACTGTTGGAGTCTCTGTGCCACTTAAATACAATGTCCCCTTCTGGGAGCTGCCTGGGTGACCTGGGAGGGCCGAGCTGAGCAGCATGAACTCATTGTCTTCCCTTAACCTGCACCTGCCACATCTGTTCTGGGTCTGCCTGGGCTCCTAAGGATGCCACAGCTCGGGGAAGGGGTGACAAGGAAGGGTCATGAGGATGAATCACTTGACTTTGGGCCTCAGTTTCAACATCTGTAAATGATCAGGTTTGGAGGAAAATAGCCTCCACATCTTTTCCTTTTTTTTAATCCTCACCCGAGGACATTTTTGCATTTATCTTCAGATAGAGTGTGAGGGAGAGAGGGAGGAAGACAGAGAGAGAAACATCGATATGAGAGAGACACATTGAGTGGTTGCCACCCACACGACCCCAACCAGGGCCGGGGACAAACTGCAACCAAGGTACATGCCCTTAGCGGGAACCAAACTCAGGACTCTGGTCCGCAGGCCAATGCTCTAACA
The DNA here is from genome assembly GCA_030848825.1 of Tadarida brasiliensis. NCBI lineage: Eukaryota > Metazoa > Chordata > Mammalia > Chiroptera > Molossidae > Tadarida > Tadarida brasiliensis. The sequence continues at coordinate 8,784,996 of CM061279.1, read as the reverse complement.
GCTGAGCCAAACCGGCCAGGGCATCTTTTGCTTTTTAATTTGCATTTTGATTAATTACCAATGCTATATAAGGTCAGCTGATTGGACACTTTTAGCATGACGGCAAGAGACTCCCCACTGATCCACTCACCATTGAAACTAGCGAATATTATTATTACTTAAAAAACCCAGCCATTGTCCAGCCAGTATGGCTCAGTGGTTGAGTGTCAACCCATGCGCCAAGAGGTCGCCGGTTCGATTCCCGGTCAGGGCACATGCCCAGGTTGTGGGCCCGATCCCCAGTGGGGGGCATGCAGGAGGCGGCCCATTGATGTTCTCTCTCATCGATGTTTCTATCTCTCTCTCCCTCTCCCTTCCTCTCTCTCTAAAATCAATAAAGGGGGAAAAAAAAAAAAAAAGCCCAGCCATTTAACATAGACAACAATGCTGTGTGTGTGTGTGTGTGTGTGTGTGTGTGTGTGTGTGTGTGTGTGGGCGGGAGGAGGATGTCAATAGGGAGAAAAGGAGAAACATCTGTAGCAAACATAAATTAATTAAAAATAAAATAAAAATAAAAATAAAGACCCAGCCATTTAATGGCTCTAGGGGCAAACAACAAGTGGGAAAAAAGCAAACACACACACACACACAAACCATTAAAAAAATCTACGGAAGTCTGGTGAGGAAGGGGAGACTTTGTAGTATCTGAACCAAGACCAAAGTGCAGACTCCGGTCCAGAGGGCTGCAGCCAAGCACACGGGGCTCCCCCCACCTCTGCTTCCAGTCGGAGGGCCTTCTTTCTTTTCGTTTGTAATTACTTTATATTTTTCAGTTACAGTTCACATTCAGTACTCTGCTAGTTAGGTGGACAGCACAAGGGTTGACATCTCTATAATTGACGAAGTGATTGATCCCCCAGTAAGTCACGTACCCACCTGGCACCGTGCATAGTACAATATTATTGATGGGATTCCCCGTGCTGTACTTCACACCCTGTGACTGTTGTGCTCTTCCCAGGAAGTAGTTCCCATCTTGCCCCCAAGTACTTGATGCTAAGGGTGTTAGGACTCACACAGGCAACCTCATTCCTAACAGCCCTTTTGCAAGCCTCCTTGCCCCAGGAGAACAAAGACCAAATTTGCCGCCACAGGAGAACTGGCCAGACGGGAAATGCAACCGGGGCTGCCATCATCGACCCAACACCCCACGGCTCCATGATGCGTATCCCTTTCCTCTGGGAACCCCCGAATTTCACCTTTCAAAGGGCAGGTCCCAGGCGAGTGTGGTTGCAAGGTGGCGTGGCGGCTCCCTTCTCCTGCCCAGCCCCCCATTTGTGGGACAATGTCCTGCACTGGGCGTGGTGTTCTGGGAAGACTGTGTCTCGTTGCCTTTGCAAGCGCTTGTGGGATGATGGGTCCCTGCCAGGAGAGGCAAGCAGAGAAGACTCCAGGTTGTACCTCACTCTCAACCCCAACCAGGTGCTCAGTGAATACAGCAGGGTGTCACGTAGATGGATGGTTCTCACCTCCATCTCCAGAGATGGGGCTCAGAGATTTTGCCTGGGGGAGAAGCAGGCCAAAAACCCAGATAACTCCTAATTTCTTCCTGAAGGAATGGACTTCATTTGCAATAGAGTGTCGAGAAGTTCAAACCCAAGGACCCTCTCCAGAACAGCAAAGGAGGAATCACTTGACTTTGGGCCTCACTTTCTAACATGTAAATGATCAGGTTTGCAGGAAAATAGCCTCCTTTTTAATTTACATTTTCATTAATCACCAGTGCTACATAGGGTCATCTGATTGGACACATTCAGCATGAGAGCACCAGGCACTCCGCTGATTATTATTTTTTTTAAAAAACCCAACCATTTAAAGCCTCTGGAAATTGGCCCTAAGGAGTATCTCAGGTCATAGAGCTCTTGAGTGTAAATCATCTCTTCCCCCAGAAAACAAGCAAGCGTGCTGGAAAAGCAATCTAGTCCTCCGTGTTATATTAGTGTCACCGTGCCTTTGGGAGGAAAAGTAAAGCCATCTGAGTTCTGTCAGTGACAATGACACCCGGCATCCAGGTCCAGCCCTGCCGAGTTTACGTGGGGGGCTAAAATATTTCAGCCAGATGTGGGACTGAAGGTGTGGCTCAGTAAGTGTAATGAAGGAGCCATATTGGCTCATTTGTTAAATAAATTTACTTGTTTTTATTGTGTCTTTAAAATAGTTATTGAATGAATGCACTGCACACGGTACTCATATTGTTCTAGTTTTTTTTTTCTTTTTTAACTCCCATCCTCCCACCCTCTTCCCTTTGGCAATATCTATATAAGTGTGTTTCTCTTTTGTTTTGTTTATTCATTTATTAGATTCTACATGTAATTGCAATCATATGGTGTTTGTCTTCCCTCTGTCTGACTCATGTCACTTAATATAATATCTTCTAGGTCCCTCCATGTTGTTGCAAAGAGCAAGAATTCATTCTTTTTATTGCTGAATAATATTCCATTGCATATATACACATCTTCTTTATTCAATCACCTACTGATGGACATCGAGGTTGCCTCCTTATCTTGGCTGTTACTAGTAATGCTGCAATGATCGTAAGGGTGCATATATCTTTTTCAATTAGTGTTTTTGTTTTCATTTATTAAGTCCAGTAGATTTTTGGTGGAATCTTTAGGGTTTTCTATGTACAATATCATGTCATCCGCAAATAATGTTAGTTTCACTTCCTCCTTTCCGATTTGGATGCCTTTTATTTTTTCTTCTCATCTGATCACTGTGGCTAAGACATCCAGTCCTGTGTTGAAGAAGAGTGGCAAAGGTGGACATCCCTGTCTTGTTCCTGTTCTTAAGGGAAATGCTTTCATGTTTTGCCCATTGAGCATATGTTGCTTATAGGTTTGTCATATATGGCCTTTATTATGTCGAGGTATGATCCCTCTGTTCCCACTTTGCTGAGAGTTATCAGAAATGGGTGCTGGATTTTGTCAAATGCTTTTCCAGCATCTATTGATATGATCATATTTTTATCCTTCATTTTGTTTATGTGGTATATCACATTTATTGATTTGGAAATGTTGTACCAGCCTTGCATCCCTGGGATAAATTCCACTTGGTTGTGTTGAATAATTTTGTAATATATTGCTGGATCCGATTTGCTAATATTTTGTTGAAGATTTTGGCATCTATGTTCATCAGGGATAATGGCCTGTCATTTTTTTTTTTTCGTTGTAGTGTCTTTATCTGGTTTTGGAATTAGGATTCTACTGGCCTCATAAGAAGAGATTGGAAGTCTTTCTTCCTCTTGAATTGTTTTGAATAGTTTGAGGAGAAGAGATGTTAATTCTTCTTTGATTATTTGGTAAAACATCCCTGTGATGCCGTCCAGACCAGGGTTTTTGTTTGCTGGGAGTTTATTGATTACTGCTTCAGTTTTCTTAGTTGTTATTGTCTATTCAGGTTTTCTGCCTCTTCCCTGTTGAGTTTTGGCAGCTTGTGTGATTCTAGGAATTTGTTCATTTTGCCTAGATTGTCCAATGCGTTGGTATATAATTGTTCATAGTATTTTCTTACAACCCTTTGTATTTTTGTGGTGTCAGTTGTTACTTCACCTTTCTCATTTCTGATTTTATTTATATGGGTTCTCTCTCTTTGTTTCTTGCTGAGTCTGGCAAAAGGTTGATCAATCTTGTTTATCTTTTCAAAGAATCAGCCCTTGGTTTCATTGATCTTTTGTATTGTGTTTTTAGTCTCTATGTCATTTATTTGTGCTCTGATCTTTATTGTTTCCTTCCTTCTACTTGCTCTAGGGTTTTCTTTTTGTTTACTTTCTAGTTCTTTAAGTTGTAGGGTCCAATAGTTTATTAGAAATTTTTCCTGTCTTTTGAGGTAGGCCTGTAATGCTATGAACTTCCCTCTCAGGACTGCTTTCCTTTTGTCCCATAGATTTTGTGTTGTTGTGTGTTCATTTTCATTAGTTTCCAGGAAGTTTTTAAGTCCTTCCTTCGTCTCCTTCATAACACATTCATTGTTTAATAACATGCTATTTAGCCTCCATGTGTTTGAATGATTTTGAGTGTTTTTATTGTAATTGCTTTCTAGTTTCCTGCTTTTGTGATCAAAAACGATGCTTGATATGATTTCCATCTTCTTGAACTTGTAAAGGCTTTGTGTCCTAACATGTGGTCTAGCTTTGAGAATGTCCCATGTGCACTTGAGAAAAATATATATTCTGCAGCTTTGGGTTGAAATGTTCTGTAAATATCAATTAAATCCATCTCATCTAGTGTGTCACTCTGGGTCTCTGTTTCCTCGTTGATTCATTGTCTAGAGGATCTATCCAGTGATGTCAGTGGTTTTTTTTAATCCTCATCCAAGGATACTTTTTCCATTTATCTTTAGACAGAGTGGGAGGAAAGGGGAAAGAGAAAGAAAAACATTGACATGAGAGAGACACATCGACTGGTTGCCTCCCACACAACCCTGACCAGGGCCAGGGACTGAACTGCAACCAAGGTACGTGCCCTTGACCAGAATCCAACCCGTGACTCTTTGGTCCACGGGCCGATGTTCCAACTGCTAAGCCAAACCGGCCAGGGTGCCATTTTAATTCTTTATGCCTGTGTTTCTCCCTCTCTTTCTTTCCTCCTCTTCTTACAACAGTCCCTTTAGCGTTTCTTGCAATGTTGGTTTGCTAGTAATAACCTCCTTTAGCATTTTTTGGTCTGCGAAGCTTTTTATTTCACTTTCAATTTTGAATGATAGACTTGCTGGACAGAGTAGTCTTGGATTTAATCCCTTGCTTTACATTACTTTGTATATTTCATGCCACTCCAGTGTTTCTATTGAGAAATCAGCTGACGGTCTAATGGGAGCTCCCTTGTAGGTAACTTTCTGTCTCTCTCTTGCTGCCTTTAAGATTCCTTCTTTGTCTTTAACATTTGCCATTTTAAACATTATGTGTCTAGGTGTGGGTCTTTTGGGGTTCAACTTGAGTGGGACTCTCAGTGTTTCCTATACTCGTGTGACTTTTTCCTTCACCAGGTCAAGGAAGTTTTCTGTCATTATTTCTTCAAATGGGTTCTCTATTCCTTTCTCCAATTCTGCTCTTTCTGGTATCCCTATGATGTGAATGTTGTTGGGTTTCGTATTTTCCCCAAACTCCCTTAAACTGTCCTCCTGTTTTAAAATTTTTTTTTTTCCGTTTGCTGCTCTAATTGTGTGTGTGTGTGTGTGTGTGTGTGTGTGTGTGTGTTTCCCTTTTCTTTCTTGTCTTCTATCTTGCCGATTTGGTCCTCAGCTTCTTCTAATCTACTATTGAATCCTTCCAAGTTGTTCTTTATTTCAGCTAAATTATTCTTCATTTCCTCTTGATTCTTATTAATAGCTTCCCCTTCTTTTTTCAAGCCCCCGCTGAGTTATTTATAGTTGTCATTCAGTTCCTTGTAATTCTCACTAAGTTGTTTGAGCACCCTTACTACCATTACTTTGAATTCTTTGTCTGACAAACTGCTTGCCTCCATTTCATTCCATTCCTTTCCTGGTGATAACCTCCTTTTCTTTCCTATGGAATTTGTTTTGTCTCACCATTTTCGCAGTCTGGTCATTCAGAGCGCCCGGGGTGGTGCTGGCAGGTTGGTGCATCCAGGGCATTGGGTCCGGTGGTGAAGACGGGGCTGGTGGCTCTTGGCTGCTGTCTGAGCTGGTGCTTGGCTGCTGGGGCCGTGCCTCTCCCCTGCTGTGCGTCCGGGAGAACTGCTGGCCGGCAGTGCGTGTTTGTGTATTGTCTTAACTCTGCTGTGTTGCATGGTCTGGCTCGGGTGCTCCTGGTGTGCGGGTCCCAAGGCACCACTGCTGCCTAGTAGGGCTGAGCTCCCTGAGCCACTGCTGCTGCGGGGAGTCGGGGCTCAGCTCCCCAGCCCCTCTGCTGCTTCAGGGAGCCAGTGCGATGGCGGCCAGGCCACTGTGTGCTGGCTGGGAGGCACAGCAGAGACTGCTAGTCCAAAGGTGCAAGGCGCACTTGTGGCCTCTGGGCACCCGCCCTGGCCGTTCCCTGCTGCTTCTTCCCAAGGAGGACCCACTGGGCCTTTCAGTCCCCAGAGGGGGAAAGCCCCTGCCAAGCAGCGCAGAGAGCAGCCCACTGAGCAGCCCACTGCTCCCGGCCCACAGCACCACACCGTCTGCCCCCAGTTCCACACTGCTGCAGGTGCTCATCCACTGACACCCACCCACTCTGGCACTTGCTCACCTCTCACCCACTCACCCTCGCTGTGGTCTTACATTCAGGCTAGACTTGCTATTTTTACTTATGTGAATTAGACAAAATACTTGTCTCTTCCAGTCTTGGAAGAGCAGCCTTCTACAGAAGCTGGCTCCGTGGACTGCGTGGTGTTGACAGGCAGGTGGCGGCCGAGCGGGTTAAGGATCCAGGGCCCACGGAGCAGGAGCGGCTCCAGGTGGGAGCCCAGGTGTGTGCAGTCCTGCCCCGTGGACCCGCTCGCTTCCTGTGTCCCGGCCCAAATGGGCCCCGGCCATGTGACCGGAAACACACTGCAGCGACCTTGCAGGCGGGCCAGGGCCCCTGGACAGAGCTCCCCGCCGTGGGGTGGAGGGGACGCCAGCCGTGGGGTGGAGGGGACGTCAGCCGTGGGGTGGAGGGGACGTCAGCCGTGGGGTGGAGGGGACGTCAGCCGTGGGGGTGGAGGGGACGTCAGCCGTGGCATCGCCAGCCCCTCTGACCTTGGGGCGTCCCCGCGGCTCCCGAGCTCCCGTGGTCTCCCGCAGCCCTGCCCCCGGCTTGTTGCACGGAACGTGGTCCGTGTAGCAGCGGCCTCGGCGGCTCTGCGTTCCGCGTGGCTGTGGCAGCCGAGCCGAGCATGCGCCCTGGGCGCCGCGCACGAGCCGGCAGGTGCGGGCTCTCACCTGGGAGGCCGCGGCGTGGCGCCGCCCTGCTGCTCCGGCTCCGGGTGCGAGGCCGGGGCTCCGGGCGTGTGGCCGGGACGGAGCCGAGGGGACGGAGCAGGCGGCCACGGCCGAGCAGAGGTGAGTGGGGGTGCGGCCGCGCCATCGAGGGAGGGGACGTGGGCCGCCTGCTCCGCCGGGAGCTCCCGCAGCACCCGGGGCCTGGTCCCTCCTTCCCTGTCAGGTCTCTGTCCCCTGTCCGTGGTCAGAGGCTGGTCACTCAGCTCCGGGTCCCCTGGTCCCCAGCTTCCCTGTCAGGTCTCTGTCCCCTGTCCGTGGTCAGGGGCTGGTCACTCAGCTCCGGGGCCTGGTCCCCAGCTTCCCTGTCAGGTCTCTGTCCCCTGTCCGTGGTCAGAGGCTGGTCACTCAGCTCCGGGGCCTGGTCCCTCCTTCCCTGTCAGGTCTCTGTCCCCTGTCTGTGGTCAGAGGCTGGTCACTCAGCTCCGAGGCCTGGTCCCCAGCTTCCCTGTCAGGTCTCTGTCCCCTGTCCGTGGTCAGGGGCTGGCCCCTCAGGCCCGGTTGGCTCTCAGGGGTAATGGTCCCTGTGGTCGCTGTGCTCGGTTTTGCTCACGGGAGGGGGAGGGGTGCGCCGTGTCCTCCTGTGCTGCCCCCCACCCCGCTTCTTGGACTTCCCACGTGTTGACCTTGAAAGCAGGAGGTGAAGTGGACCTGGAATGGGCGTAATGAAGGGCTAAACACGGACAGAGAGCAGCAGGTGGCTCTTGCTCCCTGGCCAGGGGTAGCCAATGAAGGAAATTGGCAGCACGCCACTGTTTTGGAGGGTGGGGCGGGGCTCAAGCCCCTGATGCTGAGACTGTTTCCATGACTAGACTCCAGAGGGTCCATGTCAAACCAGGGGCTTGGTTCAGGCAAGAAAAGGGACGTCTTTTGTTTAGGCTTGTCTGAGAAGTATTTTCTTGTGAGTGGCCTGGGGCCCCTGGAGGTGACAGTGGCTTTCTGTGCTTCCCGAATTCGACCACATCGTAACCAACTTTCCACAAGGAATTGCGTATTGTCTTGGGTTTGCCCAGGAATTTGAGAGGATGATCTGAGTGTACATCGTGTTTCTCGTGGGCATCCTTCAGTTTCCCTGTCACGCATCTCTTCTGTTTCTGTGACTCTCTTTACGTGCCAGCAGTGGGTCCCTGAATTGATAGATAGATGAGGCACTGGTTGAGAGTGTGGACTCTGGAGACAGACTGCCTGGGTTCAACTCCCGGCTCGGCCCCTCGATGTTGTCACCTTGGACACGACACTTAAACGCTCCATGCATTAATTTGCTCACTTTTAAAATGGAAATGCTAGCCTGGCCTGTGTAGCTCAGTGGTTGAGCATTGACCCATGCACCAAGAATTTGCCCGTTCAATTCCTGGTCAGGGCACATGCCCAGGTTGGGGGCCCGATCCCCAGTGGGGGGCATGCCAGAGGCGGCCAATCAATGTTCTCTCTCATTGATGTTTCTATCTCTCTTCCTCTCTCTCTAAAATCAATAAAGAAAAAAAATTTTTTAAAATAAAATGGAAATACTAATGTCACCTACCTCGTAGGGTTTGAAGAATTAAGCAATTTTTACAAGGCTTGGAGGAGTTCCTGGCACCTCATTTTGTATAAATGGGCTTATTATTGTCTTAAGACTGTAATGAACACTAATTAAATGAGATAATGCATGTAATATTCTAAGCATATAGAAGGCACTGAATTGTAGATAGTATCATTATTACTATAAAGTGTTGCTAATCAAGAAACTGTTCTTCTCACTCCCCTGGGTAATGAAGAGGACTTATTAACATCTCTTCTGTGCCAGGAATTGATCTTGGCACTTCAGATACATTATTGCTAATAAAAATATGTTTGCAGCTACCATCTACTGCCCACCTAAACATGCCAGGCATTTTATATAAATGATCTCTACCGTCCATAGCATTTTTGTAGAGTAGGCGTGATCACCTCCAGCTTAAAGGTGGGGGCAATTCCGGTTCACGTGGCAAGTATGAGGAGCCCAGGTTCAAGCTCAAACCTTTGGAACCTTCAGACCTTCTCTTTGTGGAACACTGATGGGACAGCTTGTCATTTTCAGCAGCATATAAGGAGATTAGGAAACAAAAAAGTAAAAGAAGTCATTGTCATAGCAGACGTTCATGTTCATATTGCAGTTTACTAAGTATGTCCCGGTTTATTTTCTCTCTTGATTCCAGTGTATGTAATCTAAGCCCATACTCCTTTTCCAGCTCTGCCCCCACAGTTCCCCGCGTGGGAGTCTCTGTCCGGGGAGCCCAGGTCTCATTCTCCCAGCTCGGCTCTTGTGATTTCCCGTCTCTTCTCACATGGATTCTTGGTCATGTTGACGTGATGACTCTTCCAGATTCCAGTTTGCCTTCCCTGAGCACCCTGTCCCAACTCCTCCAGACAGAATCGACTGTTGTCTTCTTCGTGCCTCCGGATTTTATTCAAAACCATCTATTGCGGTTCTCACATTGCATTATAATTGCTGGTGGAAAGAATGAGTGGGTGAGCGTGTCACAGTCCCATATTCCAGGCAAGCATGGGTTTTTGTTTGTTTTGTTTTTGAATGAGAATAGTAAAATTCAGAGAGATTCAGTGACTTGTCCAAGGTCATAGTAGTGATCAGCGGTGGAGCTAGGGGTTCAGCTTTGATTTTAGGAACCAGGGAAGCCAACGCAGAAGAATTACAGTGATACGTATTCAGGTTTCATAGATTTTTACCCAGTTTCTTCCCTGCAGGAGTATAACTTTTGAGGCAGAATTGATGAGCTAAGCAAGATAACTCTTACAGGATGAGTGAATGAAAAAGTAACTGTGACCTCTTATGTATTTACATCTTACAGTTTACAAACCACCCCGTATTCTAGCCACTTCAACAGTTATATCAAGAGGTTCACATGGTGGTTTCGGCTGGTGTGGTTCAGTGGTTGAGCGTCGACCCATGCACCAAGAGGTCGCTGGTTCGATTACCGGTCAGGGCACATGCCCACGTTGTGGGCCCAATGCCCAGTGGGGGGCATCCAGGAGGCGACCCATCGATGTTCTCTCTCATCGATGTTTCTATCTCTGTCTCCCTCTCCCTTCCTCTCTCTAAAATCAATAAAGAAAAAAAAATCTAAAGAAAAAGAGGTTCACATGGTGATGAGATGTTTCCCCCCTAACTCATTGTGATAAATACGTGTATCTTCTAGGCGTGTAACTTCTAGGGGTCTTTAAATCAAAGGCATGTGCCTACGATAAACCTCTCCTGGTCTCCCTCCCCCCCTCTCTATTCCAGTGCTTTCCTGAGACAGACCACCTCTCTCTCTCTTTTGTTACTGTGTGGCATTTTGCACTTTCATACCCTACAAAGGCCAATGAAAAGAATCAAAGTCAAATTTGTGAAGGCTGTGGTCCAACAAAGGGGGGGATCAATGACAAAGGCAGGTGAAAAACTACTGTTGCCTCTTAGGCTCATTTACAGGCCACGGACTGACAGCAGAAGCAAGGTCCCAGCCCAGGAGGCCCTGATTAAGCCCACGTGGCATTGCTCCTGTGTTTTCTTGAACTGTTCCCTCCGCAGGCTGGTTTAAGTTTCAGTCAGGGCAGGGAGATGAGCATCATCAGCCAGAGCACGTGGGCTGCCCCCTCTCCCCTTTGCAAATTGGAGTCCAAAGCCATATTAGTGCCAGCCGTGATATTATTATAGCTGTGACTTGCATGGCAAGACGTCCTGATTATTTTCGGTAAATTTTCTTTGGAGATAAGGAGGAAACCATTGAACCCAGGCTCTCCTTTGTTAGTTCTAGGAAGTGCCTGTTAGGGCAGCATCTGATGTTATTCTAGACAGTGGAGAAAATAGCACAATTTGGGGTGTGTGAAGGGATGACATGTCGCAGCTCCGCGGCGCGTTGCCAAGCCCGGAGCGTGAATCTTCCCCATCCATGATCGCCTAACCCTGGAGGCTTGTCTTCTGATTGCTCTGTCGAGATCGTGGAAATGTGGCTTGAGACTTCTCAAGAAGATCCAAAGAGAAGTTTTATCTTTTATATTTATCTTTTTTTTTTTTTTCTTGTCTTAAAGTTCTCTTTTTTCCCTTTTCTCCGGCCCCCTCACCCACCCCCAGATCAAGGTTGTCTATTACAGTCTGGCTCCTTCATGTGACAGGGCCGTCCTTGCATGTTCAGAACTCACTGAAGGCTGAGATATTATTTTATCCCGAATCCAAATCTCAAAGTGGAACTGGAGAAGGATCTGGTTGTGCCTAGGCGAAACCTGTATTTTTCATTAGCTCTTCTTCCTCCTGACTTTAGACTGTATACAGGATTCCGGTTTTGACCTGCAATTTTACTAAATCGTTGTTGTTTTTTAAGAACTGCAAATCTTGTGTATTACATCGCAGATAAATACTTTTATGCCTATAGTTTTTAGTTGGCGTTTTAGAACCTAACTTCACTAGAGAGTTCTGGGTGTTGCCTCAACGGCACCTCAGTGAATGGTAACCTTCAGAGTAGTTGCCTTGGGTGGACATGCTACTCTTTAGAATCATTTAGGTACAAGCAGAAGAAAATCACACTGGCTAAATTAAGCAAAAGAGGGATTTATTTAAAATAATTTTTTTTCCTTTATTGATTTTAGAGAGAAGGGAAGGGAGAGGGGGAGAGAGATAGAAACATCGATGAGAGAGAACATCGATTGGCCGCCTCCTGCCTGCCCCCACTGGAGATCGGGCCCACAACCTGGGAATGTGCCCTGACCGGGAATTGAACTAGCGACCTCTTGGTGCATGGGTCAATGCTCAACCACTGAGCCACACCAGCTGGGCAGGGGGATTTCTTTTAAGAATACTGCAAGGTTTCAGAATATGAAAACACAAATGTGATCAGTTCTCAGAGAAACCTGGGATCAGGAACACAGATACTGTCAAAATTGACTTTCTATTTCTTTTATCTCGGGTTCTCTCTACAAACCAGTTTCTTTCTTTCCATTGTTGATGCATAATGTTTCCACTCCTTCTCTAGTTTATGTCACAGGAAATTAGAGTATAAAGCCAGCCTGAGCTTTTCATCCTACAGTAAACAATCAAGGTTGGCTTGTCCGGGGACAGTGCCTGACTCCAGGGCTCCCCTGGTAGTCACCCGAATGGAGTGGTCAGCTTGTCAGCTGGGTGTCAGAAGAAGGATGAGGGTATAGGGAAAATAAAAAATAAGCATGAAAACCAGCAAACTGTCAATGTGTTTATAAGCAAGCACTGCATTCATTAGTTCTGTTACATTGAGTCAATCTGTTTTCCTAGGAAATGAGGGGTTGTAGATTTTTAAGTCTATGAGCTATTAGCCTTTATGATGAATTGACTTTAGTTACTTAGAGAAATCAATTCTTTTACGAGACAACCATTTGTTTAAAAATATCTATTTACATTCTCTTTCTCTCTAAGGAGTTTGCAGTAATAGCAAACCCATACAGGATGTACGCTGTGCAGACCGTGTTCCATGTCATGTGTACGCCTGTGCACGGCACACTCATTCTGTCCCTCAGAGCAACCCTGTGAGGAAACCGAGGAACAGAGTGTTTGAACAATTTGCCCAGGGTCAGGAGATAATTAATGGTGGAACTCAGAATCTAACCTATATAATCAAACCGAGGAGAGAAGATATATTCAAATTAACAGGCGGTAATGCAGTGCAGAATGTGGTGTAATGACTGTTTTGTAAAACAAAGATCCTAGAATTTGGAAGTTTAAGAACCACATGCTCCAGTGGCCGGTGTGGCTCAGTGGTTGAGCGTCGGCCCATGCACCAAGAGGTCGCCAGTTCGATTCCCGGTCAGGGCACATGCCCAGGTTGTGGGCCCGATCCCCAGTGGGTGGCATGCAGGTGGCGGCCAGTCGATGTTCTCTCTCATCGATGTTTCTATCTCCCTGTCCCTCTTCCTTCCTCTCTCTCTCAAAATCAATAAAGAAAATAATAATAATAATAATAATAATAATAATAAAAGAACCACATACACCAGTCTCGTTACTTTGTGTTTATTTTATTTTTGAAACAAAATTGCTTTATTGACATGGTTAGTCCTACTGATCCATAATAATAGAGCAAATTATTTAAATTTTACCGGACAACTTTTTATGATAGCCTGCTTGGAAATGACCATGGGGGTGGGGGTGGGCAGGAAAAATTACTTTCAAATATTTGAAGGGCAGTCAAATAGGCGAAGGGAAGACTTCCTCAATATTACTCCAGAGGGCAGAACCTACAAGGATGGATGAAAAGTAAAGGGGGCCAACTCTCTCTCCCTCTCTCTCTCTCTCCCTCCCTCCCTCCCTCCCTCCCTCTCTCTCTCTCTCTCTCTCTCTCTCTCTCTCTCTCTCTCTCCCCCTCCCACTCTATCTGAAGATAAATGGAAAAATATCCTGGGGTGAGAATTAAAAACAAAAAAAACGGAGGGGCACAGATCAGGAACTGGAATTAGAACACAGATCTCATAGACTTAATTGAGTGACATTTATAGAAGAGACTAGTGTACACTAATTGTTTGGTGGGGACCGCAGGTCATGTCTAAATAAATAAACTCTGGGCAATTTCTATATACTGTATGAGGTTTCTGAGCTACATAAGGTGACCACTAATTAAGAGAAGTCTTTTAAAAATAATAATAATAATTAGGAGACCTTGCTTCTGGCCCAAGCACCTTTACTTACTGGAAGGCGAATTTGCTGTAGTAATAAAGTAAGAGATTCATAGAGATCATCTCGCCTAGTTCAACCTCCTCATGTTACAAATTGGAGAACAAAGAGACACAAACCTGAAACCTTGAAAACCAGCATGCTCAAGAGCTCACAGCTGTGTAATGCCAGGTCCTACCTTTTCAGAAAACACTAAAGTTTTGCACTTTCTTTTGTCAATATCCACTTTGATCCAGTTTCCTCATTTCCAAGACAGGTATAATGATATTTTTTATTGCCACTTAAAACAGAAGCTGTTGAGCATATAATGAACATAAATGAAATAGCATTGCAATAGATTAAAATGTTGTGGAATATTCAGTGCTATTATCGTAACCACTGATTTTATCACAAGATCTATCCTCCCTTATGTTGGAAAGGCTTCAGCCGTAAGATTTTAATACTAGGAGGCTCCCTAGAGGTTATTTCTTTCAAGCCCTTATTTTGCAGATGAGGACAGTGAGGCCCAGGGAAGCTGATGTAACTTGCAGAATGTCAGATAGAATCATAAAGGTCCTCCGCTATGAGGCTTCTCTATGGATACACATCTTGTGGAGTGGTTCCCTTGAACGCCTGCATGAAATCAAGCTGAGGTTGTTGCCTACTTCACGTATAACTTCCCCCCTGGTATTTGACATCACAAACACAAGCACAAGGCCAGATGCTTAATTGCTTCTAAATGGAGGCTGTGAAATGATAAGCAACTTTTTGCCATCTTTTCTGTGGGTCATTGTGTCTTTTCCAACGTCATTGTATTTTTGTTGTTTGTTAGCTTATTTCCAAACTGGGGATTATAAAAGTGATCTTTTAAAGCATTAGAAGGATTTATGGCAAACAATAATACAGCATTTCTAGATTTTTTCAGGCATTATATGCTCCCTTAAATTTCCATTTGGTATGCAATTGGATGACCATAAATGCTATATTTCTAGTCAACTTTTATCACGGCATAAAGCTCGAAACAGAAATAAAAAGACTATCTCTGGTTAAATATTCTTTGACAGTCTGCTTTTCTTTCCTTCTTTGATAAGTAGAGTTTATTTTTCTCATATAAGAAATAGCATTTATGTGCATTGCAGAAAAATTAGAAAATATTTTTAAATGTAGGAGAAAGCAAAAATATCCATAATCTCATTGACTCAGAGAAAATCTCCTTCGTTATTTCAGTGTATTTAATTCCAGTTAAAATATTTTTATGGTAATAAATGTAAACAAACAGGTATAGCTTAACACATAATAATAAAGCTTAATGAATATTACTAAACCAACATCTGTTTTACTATATAGTTATCTCCCATTCATGTCAGGAAATACAACATTATAGGCACCCCAAAGAATTCTTCTGTGGCTCTCAGAATCGCAACCTCCTCCCTTCCCTTTGGATAATCACTGTAGATTTGTTCACTTCTCTGTATAACTTTACTATCTTTATGTAAATTCCTAAACTATACATGAATTGTGACATTTGTTACAATGAATGAATCAATATTGATACATTGTGTCTGGCCGATGTGGCTCAGTGGTTGAGCGTTGTCGTGGACCCATGCACAGAGAGTTCCCCGGTTCGATTCCCGGTCAGGGCACATGCCCAGGTTGTGGGCCCGATCCCCAGTGGGGGGCATGCAGGAGGCAGCCTGTTGGTTTTCTCTCTCATTGATGTTTCTATCTTTCTCTCCCTCTTATTTCCTTTCTCTCTAAAATCAATAAAGGAAAAACAAATCAATGTTGATACATTGTTATCAATTAAAGTCCATAGTTTATTCTGATTTCCTTAGTTTTTGTCTAATGTCATTTTTCTGCTCTAGGATCCCATTCATGACATCACACTACATTTAGCTGTAATGTCTCTCTAGGCTCCTCTTGATGGTGACAGTTTTTTAGACTTTTCCTTGTTTTCAGTGATCTTAATAGTTTTGAGGTGTGCTGATCAGATTTTGTAGGATGTCTGTCTACTGAAATTTTTTAAAGTACTTTTTGTGTGTGATTAGACTGGTGTTACGGGTTTTTGGGAAGAAGATCACAAGGCAAAGTGACACTTTTATCATATAAGAGGTACATACCATTTGGGTCATTTGTGACCATTGATGTTGACCTTGATCACCTGGCTGAGGCAGTGTTTGTCAAGTTACTCTTTTTGCCTTCTTTGTGGAAGGAAGGTGCTATGTGTAGCTAACACGTAAAGATTAGGGAGTGGTACTTCCTTTCTTTCAGGACAGAGTATCCACATACATTGTTACATTATTTGTAATTCTTCTGCACAGGTTTGTCTCTGCTTCCCTATTTATTATGCATTTATTTCTGTATTGACTCATAGATATTTATTTTATATGTTGGGTTATAATCCAATACTACTTTATGTTGTTGCTCAAATTTTGGCATCTTTGGCCACTGGGAGCTATTTCAGTTGGTTTCTGTGTCTCACCTATGAACCAGGAAGTGTGTGCTCATCGGATACCAAAGCTGCTGGTATCTTAACCTTAGACTTCCCAGCCACCAGAACTGTGAGAAAGAAATCCATTGTATATAACCCATCCAGTCTATGGTATTCTGTTACAGTAACCCCAATGGGCTAAGGCACTGGAAAGTCTTTTTCCTAATCTTTCCTCAGCTATGTCTAATCTACTGTCAAACACAACCACTGAGCTCTTGATTCCTTTTATTGTATTCATATCTAAAAGTTCTGTTTTTCCCCCCTCATATCTACTGTATCACTTCTTATAGTTTCCTGTTATCACTGAATATTTTCAAGCTTACTTTTAATCTCTGGAGACATAACAATCATGATTGCTGTATACTCAGTGTGTGATTCTGCTGCCTACACATACCTTCTGTTTGTCTTCTTTCATGTTGCCTTGCTTCCTTGTGTGTCTGGTTGACAACGTGGTGGGCATTGCACTTGGAACTTATTTGTGTGGATTCCCCGAGGTCAAGGATGAATGCGCCTTCCTGCCTTCCTCCAGAGTGCCTTAGAAGCTTGAGGTTTCCTGGCCTATTCCAGGCTGTGCATGGCTAACAGATGTGGTGCAGTCGGATAGCAGATGGGTCCTGGTCTGCTCTTCCCCTTTCCTTAGGGGTCATGCTTAATGCGGGGAAGAGCTCCTGTGATAATCCCAACCTTGGGAAGGCTTTGGGCCCGAAGTTCTGCCCTCTTGAGCAAATGGTCCAGTCATTATAGCTGCTATCATACATTGCGTGATATTCTGTATTCTGATTTTTTCTCTCTCTTAACATTATAATTGTTTTCCATATACTTTGTATCCCGATTTCACCTCTTAACAATATAACAATTATTTTCTAGTATTATCAAAAGTGTTTTTTAAATCTTCACACAATTTCAACCACAAATTGTTTTCAACAAAACTGTCTGCTACCAAGAAATTCTGGTGCCCTTTTAGATCTTTTATGGTGGAGAAATGAAAATATTAAAAATCATAAAATTTCAGTTTACGACTAGAGAACAGAAAACCGGATTTGATAATATATCAGGTGAATAAAAAAATAAACAACCGTATGTCAATTCGGTAAGCCTAGTGAAGACGAGAAATAGAGGGAAAAGGTCTTAGATCTGCCTACTTCAGTTGCAGGGCTTTGATTTCTGGACCATTCCTTTCTGTCCCAGCGAGGGGCTTGTACTTACCTCCTCGTGCAGACTGAAAACTAGCCGCCATCGGGGAATAGTGTCTGCTCCAATAAGAAGCATAGAAGTCCTCTGGCCGACCCTCCTTCGGTTCTGGGAGGAGTGTAAAGTGCTACAGCTATCCTGAAGACCAATGCAACAATATTTAGTGCCAGTAGGTTTTCGTATGACCTGCAGCCCAGCGCTCCCATTTCTCAGTACCGCGTCCAGAGAAACTCTCAGATCATGAGAGGCCTGTGAAAATGTGTGTGGAGCAAAAACAAAACAAACAACCAAAAGAAACCAAAAAGCCGTTGCAGTGCAACTATTCGTCCGTAGGAGAATGGGCATGTCAAACCGGAAATGCGCACGTGACAGAATGCCACATAGCAGCCAGAAGGAGCGAAAGAAATCTGCAAATAACGACATCTCGAATACATAATGTCGAATGAGAAAAAGTAAGAAACAGAATGAGACCCGTAACTTCATCATTATCTGTTGCTGCTAACAAACGACCCCAAATTTACTGGCTTATAGCAACTATTTATTAGCTTATGAGGCTGCGAGTCAGCATTTTGGGTGGGATGAGCAGGGCAATTCCGCTGGTGTCTCCTAGGCTCACTCATTGCCCTGCAATTGATTGTCAACTGGAACAGTTGTTACTGGGTTATGTAAGATGGCTTCACCTGCCCCTCCAGCCACTGATGTTGGCTCCTGTCTGGGAGTCTCATGTCCATAACAATCAAGAGGCTATCCCGGGCTTTCTCAAAGTAGCACAGTCGTTGCCAGCAGCAAGAAAGGGCAAGCCCCAATGCACAAGCAATTACAAGCGTTAGCTTGGTCATGTTTGCTAATGTCCCAATAGCCAGAGCAAGTTATATGCTAAGGCTAGAATAAATGACAGAGAATATGTAAGAGCCTGGATTCAAGGAGGTGTGTGGTTCATTGGGTGCTAGGGCTGCAACAGTCTACCACAACAGCACAGTACTTGTGCGCTGGATTGTGTTCCCCTAACGTTCACATGTTGAAACGCTAATGTCCAGTACCTCAGAACGTAACCCTCTTTGGAGACAAGGTCTTACAAGAGGTGATTACGTTAAATTTAGGTTTTTAGGTTGGACCCCAATACAATCTGACTGATGTCCTTGTAATAATAGAAAATTCAGATAGCAGATATGTGTTCATACAGTGGAAAGACCATGTGGGGATGAGAGAGAGCCATGTGTAAGCCAAGGAGAGAGGCCTTAGAAGAAAATAAACCTGCCAATTACCATGGTCTTAGACTTCCAGCCTCTGGAACTGTGAGCAATGTCTGTGGTATTTTGTTATGGCAACGCTAGCAAACTAATATGATACTATTTATGCAAAGTCAACGAGTTTATCTGCAAGCCATACTTGCTAACTTCCATAGATGTAAAGGGAATTGAATAACCATATGTGTCGATTGAAAGTATGTATATCCAAAACTGGACTGAAGGAACTTACCAGGAGAAGGGAATGGGACTGGAGCAAGAAATAAAGTAGAAAACTATTTTAAAAAGAGAGCCTCGGATGGATGACTGATTATAGTATGCCATCTACTGAGGAAGGTGATCAGTTCCAACCTGTGTACCTGAGCTCAAAAAATAGGATGAAACAGACATTGTCTTTCCTGGTTGAGGCAGAGTTGGCTTGCTTAGCAGTAACAGGAATCAATTTGTAAAACTTAATTTTTTAAAAAAGAGAGAGTAGAAGGGAGGGTGGGAGGGGGAGAGAGAGAGAGAGAGAGAGAGAGAGAGAGAGAGAGAGAGAGATATCAGTTGCCTCCTGCACACTTCCCACCAGGGCTGAGAATCAAGCCTGCAACCCAGGCACATGCCCTTGACCAGGAATTGAACCCACGACCCTTTGGTGCATGGGCTCACCAGTAAGCCAAACTGGCCAGGGCTGGAAGAATTTTTCAAGCTGATGTTGGTAGCTTGAAATTGCCCGTAGTGGGAGTATTTTCACCACAGAACTTGGCAAATGTGACAAATTGGGGCTTGTTTTCCGGAGAGCTGCTTTACCAGAACACCAATGGATAGACCTTCCAAGGACGATCAAAATCCTCGTATGTAAAAGGTCCTAACACTGTGGGAGGTAGTATAGTTGTCCGGCTGTGGAGTCAGAAGACCTGAACTCAAATCAAACACTTCAGACTTTGTAGCCAAGTGAAGGGCAGGCTGTTTTGTTCTGCCTTAGCTTGCGTTTTCAAGCTTTTACATAGGAATGTTGATGCCTACCGCACTGTAGCGCTATAAGGAATAGCAGGTGCAGGTGAAGGCATTGCACACAAAAGTGTTTGGAAAATATCAGCTGAATTTGCCCAAGGAGCAAAGTCTACCTGGTAAACCCATCCATAGTGCTTTCAGAAAATGCATATAATAATGATATTTACTAATGTTTACTGTACGCCAGATGTTATATTTCTCATGCATTGTAACAACTGCCCTTTGTCATCATTTTAAAGATGATAAACTCATAGAGCTGTTTTTTCATAGAGTTTGGGTCTCTCAGAATTCAGAGCCAGCCCCCTTATCCATTACACACTATTGGTTAAAGCTGATAAATGCTAAATGACAATAATGTGTATAGTAAACATGATCAGATGTGGTAAGTGTATCTGCCTCATTCAATTAGGCATGAGGTCATCTGGAAAACAGGACCCTTTGTGTCAATTAATGTGGAATCACAGCTTAGTTGGGTCCTCAAGGGCTGCCTGAGATCTCTGCCGGAAAGTGTGCCATACACTGTGGTGATGTTTTATGCAGTGCAGTCACTGGCTTCCATCCTGTGGGGATTAGTCGTATTGGAACAGGATCTTAGAGTCTTCAGCTAAACCAACTCAAAGCCCAATTCTCATTCCACAATCCTATTAACAGACCTTTGATATGGTACGGATACCTGCTTGTCATTCTGCAATTTTTCTGCCTGCTTCTGAGCTTGGGCTGGTTCCTTTAAAGAATATCAAGTTACTCATTTCATCCCAGCCTCCTTGCTTAATCAATTATGCTGTATCTGGACCATTAGGAGATCTCAATTTCTTCATCTGTCCACACTGCATTTCAAATAAAGGCAAAGATATTTTTTTCTCCTCTGAAATTTTCCCTCCTGTCTCGTGTCCCACAGAACAGAGGCTGTGCAAGAAGCATACTGTTTTATTTTATTTTTTCATGCACTAGAAACCTGGAAAATAGGTTTTATTTTCCCATCACTTTTTTGTTTTTTTTTTAAACTCAACAGCTACATTTACTTCTGTTAGAGGAGAATCGACTTCCTTTCCCCTTCTTTCCTCCCTCTCCCCATCTCTTCTCTCTTTCTTCTTTCTCCCTTCCTTCCTCTTACTTTTATAAAATGACTTATATAATAGATTGTGGTAAGTATAGTTTCACCCATGGGGTGTTGCCAGAGTAGTGGGAACTATGCAGCAGAGCTTCAGCTGAAATAACACCCAGGGTGACTATATACAGTGCAGAGGGCCTTGGCCATCTCTCCAGTGGGGGTAGAGGGGAAGCCCTAAAATTTATGAGAAGTCTTCCAGAGCTTAGGGCATCTTAATCACCCAACAATTGTAGTTGGGAAATAAAACATTGGTTTAAAAAATGTGTGATGTATTTATTGGGTATGTGTTTGATATTTTAAAAATTCAGAATAAATTTTAACACATTTAGAAACTAAAACTTGTTTCATATTCTCTCCAAGGCTGATTTCCCCCCTCCCCACCCCGCACCCCTTAGCATGCCTTGCCAAATCATTAACCCTCTAAGGAAGCTGCTGATATTGCTTCCGGAAAAACTAACCACTCTTTTCTTAGCAGGGAGACCAGTAGTCTAAGGGAAGGGGAAGAAGAAAATGCATGTCATTCCCCACAGCGCGGACAGTATTTAGACAATAATGTGATGGCCACAGTTTCCTCTCGGGTATATGTGGGAGGGAGTGTGCCTTTGAAGCCCTCTAATGGTTAAATTCAGAAAAGATTGGGCATAATCTTGAGCTCCCCATATAGTTATTTCTGAAAGAGTGGCTGCCACTCCAGATACCAGCCTTCTCTTCACACTACATTGTCCCCATATATTATAGTTCTCTTGGGTGGTGGAGAGTGCATGAGCTTCAGAGTCAGACAAACCTGGTCTGAATTATGGCTCTGGTGATTATGCGTTCCATGACCTCAGGACAGGTGTTTAATCTCTCCGAGTCTCCACTTCCTTGTCCTCAAAGAGGGAAAATAATACTTTACAGTTTTTTAAGGATTAAATGAAGCGATATCCGTTAAACTCTGGGTGGAGAGTCAGTATTCAACAATACTAATTCCTTCCTTATTCCCCTCGCTAAGGGGGCACGAAGCATTGATAAGTTCCCACTGAAAGTAGAGACCCACATTTCTTGTTGGGGGGATAGCTCTCACCTACAGTACAGTTGCCGTTGCTGAGATCATGTATTAATTTTATTTACTTATTTATTATTTAGTTATTAGATTTGTTCTCAACCAAGCTTTCAATGGGCTATCCTCTTCCAAAGTAAATGGGATATAGGGATTACTGGAAACAGATTTTTTATAAGAATCACCTAGAAGAAAAAGAAACAAAGGCTACGGGTATGCAATGAATGGAAGAGGAAAACGAAATTGTCAGTGAATACATAAGAAGACGCTCACTCTCAGGAGCAATCATGTAAATGAAAAATATTATGGAATGCCATTTCGAATCCATCCACTGACATAAAGGAGGGTGAGCTGGCAGAGCAACGAATATCCTCATGCCCTGCTGGTGGTTATGCAGATGTGTACAGCTGTTTGGGGATCCACTTGGCAGCATGTGGCAAAGTTGAATGTACACACACTCTGATTAAGCAATTGCAATTCTAGAGAACATCCTCTGGAGAAACTGTCACATGTCCGTGGGGCCGCGAACATTGTTGGAGGGAGGGGCGATCTAAATGCCCATCAATAAACTGGGAATAAGTATGTTTTAGTGCTTTAATGTGCCAGCATGGTGTAGATTAAAAAGAATGATGTATAACAGCACACGCAGGTATGAAAAGATCTCCAAGATGTACAGTTTTATTAAGAACGTGTCACAGTGCACATGGAGACAAGTGTAAAGGTATTTGCTCATGTTTACTGCAGCAGAATTGCAATAAGTGAAAAGTTGGAAACCACTTATATACCTACCAGCAGGAGAAGTGATAAATTATTGTGGCAGATTCATAAAATGGATTATTAAATGTGGCTAGATTAAACTAGAACAGTCATATCAGTATGGGTAAATATCAAATGCAGAAGGAAATGTGTACTTTTTAAAAAAAAGTTAAAAGCATGCCAAATAATACAAGGTACTGTTTAATAGTATTATATATACTTATGTTCTTAAAGGATAGAGGCCTATGAGGGAAAAGTAAATACGAACCCCGGGGGTCATCGTCATGGCAAATGTGCGCAGGGGAGAGAAAGCAAAAGATGAGACCAGAGAGAGGCGTTTTATTTATTTTTTATTTTATGTTAAATTTATCTTTATTGTTGAAAGTATTACAGATGTTCCTCGTTTTCCCCCCATTGACACCCTCCTCTCTGCTCCTGCCCCCCTCCCCACCTTCACCTCACTGTTGTCTGTGTTCATTGGTTCTGCACATATACATATCAGTTCTTTATCTCTTCTGCCCCCCCAAGCCCCTTCCCTCTGAGGCTTGTCAGTCTGTTTCCTACTTCCATGTCTCTGGATCTATTTTATCAATTTAATTTGTTCATTAGATTGTACATATAAGTGAGAGCATGTGGTACTTGTCTTTCTCTGACTGGCTTATTTTGCTTAGCATAATAGTCTCCAGGTCCCTCCACGTCATCTCAAAGGGTTAGAGATCTTTCTTTCTAATAGCTGCATAGTATTCCGTTGTGTAAATGTACCACAGCTTTTTTATCCACTCATCTACTGATGGACACTTGGGCTTTTAGCTATTGTAAATAGCACTGTTATGATCATAGGGGTGCATAAATTCTTTCTGATTGGTGTTTCAGGCTTCTTAGGGTATATTCTAGAATTGGGATCACTGGGTCAGATGGCAGTTCCATTTTTAGTTTTTTGAGGCAACACCATATTGTTTTTCATAGTGGCTGCACCAGTCTGCATTCCCACCAGCAGTGTACGAGAGCACTTTTTTTCCACATCCTCACCAGCACTTGTTTGATGATTTGTTGAGAACAGCCATTCTGTCAGGTGTGAGGTGATACATAATAGTTGTTTTAATTTATTTCTCTCTGATGATTAGTGACGCTGAGCATTTTTTCATATGTCTCTTGGCCATTTATATGTTCTGTTTAGAGAAGTGTCTATTCAGGTCCTCTGCCCATTTTAATTGGATTATTTATCTTGCTTTTGTTGAGCTGTATGATTACTTTATATATTTTGGATATTAACCCCTTATCTGATGTATCATTGGCAAATATGTTTTTCCAGAGAGTGGATTCTCTTTTTGATACTGGTTTCTTTTGCCATACAGAAGCTTTTTAGTTTAATACAGTCCCATTTATTAATTTTTCCTTTATTTCTCTTGCCCTAGGTGATATATCGGTAAAAATTCTGCTTTGTGTGATGTCTGAGATTTTTCTGCCAACATTTTTCTTCTAGGATTTTTATGGTTTCATGGTGTACATTTACGTCCATTTTTAGTTTATTCTTGTGTATGGGGTAATTTAGTGGTCTAGTTTCATTTTTTTTGCAGGTACCTGTCCAGTTCTCCCAACACCATTTATTGAGAAGACTGTCTTTTCTCCATTGTATGCTTTTGTCTCCTTTGTCAAATATTAATTGCACATAATGTCTTGGGTTGATTTCTGGGTTCTCTGTTCTGTTCCATTGATCTATATGCCTGTTCTTGTGCCAGTATTAGGCTGTTTTGATTATGATGGCTTTGTAGTATAAGTTGATATCTGGTATTGTGATCTCTCCAACTTGGTTCTTCTTTTTCAAGATTGCTGTGGCTATTCAGGGCCTTTTTGACTCTATGTAAAATTTTGGAGTATTTTTTCTAGATCTGTGAAATATGCCATTTGTACTTTAATAGGGATTGCATTGAATCTATAGATTGCTTTGGGTAGTATAGACATTTTAATGATGTTGATTCTTCAAATCCATGAGCATGGTATTTGCTTCTACTTTTTTTTATATCTTCCCCTGTTTCTTTTTTCAATGTCCTATAGTTTTCTGGGAACAGCTCTTTTACTTCCTTGGTTAAGTTTATTCCTAAGTATCTCAAATTTTTTTGTTGCAGTGGTAAGTGGGATTTTTTTTCTCTTTCTGAGTGTTTATTATTGGTGTATAACAATGCCATCAAGCCTGGCCAGGGTGGCTCAGTGGATTGAGAGTTGTCCCATGGACTGAAAGGTCCCTGTTTGATTCCCGGTCAGGACACTTGCCCGGGTTGCAGGCTTGATCCCCAGTAGGGGGCGTGCAGAAGGCAGCTGATCGATGTTTCTCTCTCACATCGATGTTTCTATCTCTCCTTTCTTCTCTCTCTCTTAAAAATAAATAAATAAAAACATAAAAAAACAAAAAGAATGCCATCAATTTCTGGGTGTTAATTTTGTATCCTGCTACTTTGCCAAATTCATTTATTAAATCTAGTAGTTTTTTGATGGTGTCTTTAGGGTTTTCTATGTACAATATCATGTCATCTGCGAATATTGACAGTTTTACTTCCCCCTTTCCAATTTGGATGCCTTTTATTTTTTCTTCTTCTCTGATAGCTATGGCTAACACTTCCAGTACTATATTGAATAAGAGTGGTGAAGTGGACATCCCTGTCTTGTTCCTATTCTTAAGAGAAATGCTTTTGGTTTTTGCCCACTGAGTATGATGTTGGCTATAGGTTTTTCATATATGGCCTTTATTATGTTGAGATATGATCCCTCTATTCCTGCTTTGTTGAGCGTTTTTATCAGAAATGGGTGCTGGATTTTATCAAATGGTTTTTCAGCATCTATTGATATGATCATATGATTGTTATCTTTCATTTTGTTTATGTGGTGCATCATATTTAGTGATTTGTGAATATTGTACCAGCTTTACATCCCTGGGATAAATCCCACTTGATCATGGTGAATAATTTTTTAAATATATTGCTGGGTCTGATTTGCTAACATTTTGTTGATAATTTTGGCATGTATGTTCATTGGGGATATTGGTCTGTAATTTTCTTTCTTTGTAGTGTCTTTATCTGGTATTGGATTAGGATTGTGCTGGATTCATAAAAAAAAAGCTTAGACGTCTTCCTTTCTCTTGAATTTTTTGAAATAGTTTGAGGAGAAGAAGTATTAGTTCTTCTTTGAAAGTTTGGTAAAACTCCCCTGTGAAGCCATCCTGATCAGGACTTTTGTTTGCTGGGTTTTATTGATTACTCCTTCAATAACCTCAGTTGTTATTGGACTGTTCAGGTTTTCTGGAAGCTTATATGGTTCCTGTTGAGTTTTGGAAGCTTATATGGTTCTAGGAATTTGTCCATTTCACCCAGGTTGTCCAATTTGTTGGCATATAATTGTTATAGTATTTTCTTACAATCCTTTATATTTCTGTGGTGTCAGTTGTTGCTTTACCTCTTTCATTTCTGATTTTATTTATTTGGGTCCTCTCTCTTTGTTTCTTGGTGAGTCTGGCTAAAGGTTGCTCAATCTTGTTTATCTTTCCAAAGAACCACATCTTGGTTTCATTGATCTTTTGTCTTGTGTTTTTAGTGTGTATGTCATTTATTTCAGCTCTGGTCCTTTTTTTTTTAATCCTCACCCAAGGATATTTTTCTACTTATCTTCAGATAGAGTAGGAAGAAAGAAGGGGGGGGGGAGAGGGAGAGAGAGAGAGCTTGATGGGAGAGAGACACATCGATTGGTTGCTTCCTGCACAACCCCAACAGGGGCCAGGGATTGAATCTGCAACCCAGGTATGTGTCCTTGACCGGGAATGGAACCGGTGACCCTTTGGTCCATAAGCCGATGCTCTAACCACTGAGCCAAGCTGGCCAGGGCTCTCTTCATGCTTTTTATTTTTTTTCCAGTTGCTTCTCTTATTGGGTGGTTTTTTTCTACCTTGTCTTCTATCTTACTGATTTGGTCCTCAGCTTTTTCTAATCTACTATTGAATCTTTCCAAGGTATTCTTTATTTCAGCAATGTCATTCTTCATTTCCTCTTGATTCTTATTAATAGCTTCTGCCTCATTTTTCAAGCTCCTGCTGAGTTCTTTATAGTTCTCAATAAACTGCTTATAATTCTCACTAAGTTGTTTGAGCACCCTTACTATCATTACTTTGAATTCTTTATCTGACAAACTGATTGCTTCCATTTCTTTCAGTTCCTTTTCTGGTAAATCCTCCTTTTCTTTCATTTGGGGGTTGTTTCTTTGTCTCACCATATTTACATTCTGGTGGTTTGGGTAGCACTGGTTCACACTGGCAGGTTGTGCTGGGGCTGCTGAGGGGGAGCTCCGCTCCTGAGCCAGCTGCTGCTGCTACTGCTCTTGGGGGTGGTGCTCGGTAACGTGGCTACTGTGTGCTGCCCATGTTGGCACAGATGGTCCCACGGTGCAAGGTGCACTCATGGTCACAGGGCACTAGGCCTTCGCTGCTCCCCGCTGCCTCCTCCCAGGAGGACCCAGCAGATCTTCCAAAATGGCAGGGCCTTGCAGCTCTGACCAGGGAGAAGCACCTGCCAAGGAGTGCACAGAGGTAGCTGGCCGCTACCCTGTCCACAGCACCGGAACCGCCTGCCCTAGGTTTCCACACTGCTGTGTGGGTGCCCTTCCACCCTCAAACCCACTCACACTCTCTCTTGCACTCACTCACCCTCTCACACACTTGCCCTTGCTCCAGTCCTGCCTGGGGCCTTTTTTTCTCTACTTGATTCTTGATGTAAAAGGGAGAGGTGTTTTATATATGTGAAGTATTTTCTTAATGACCAATGGAAAAATAGATATTCCAATGGAAGAGAAATTTGCCTCTACTAATTTAAATAGTATTTATTTAGAAAAGTAAAAAAATAAATAAATAAAATTCACGTGCTTTCCCTTCCATTGACTCCAAGATCCAGGCAAGAAATGTTCAGCCTGTGTTCCCATACTCTGAACTTCCCAGAATTCATGAGGTGAACTTAGAATGTGTCTCGGTTTCGGTCATGAGCAAGGTCCAGTGACAAGAAAATAGGACAAGCCTGTCTAGAGACTGATGCTCCAAAGAGATACTGGCACATGGCAAATTCTCCTGTCTGCTCTGAGCATTCATTTCCCATAAGCCCCTTAACTTCATTTTGCTGGCCCAGAACTCCCCGTGGTGTCTTGGGCTCCACAATCCCTAGTGAAGACTTAGAAATCAACACATTTTATCATCATAGTCGGCCCTTGTGAACCGAGGTAAATGGTGCCCAACTCTGAAACTTACTGCCAGTCCTCATCACTGTGATGAATGAGCTTTGTTTTAAGCTGCTGTGATTCAAAGTCTAATCTCCATGGATGGAAACAGACAGGGGCAAATGCCTTTGCTTCATGGGTCCTTCATAAAATGGCCTGTTGCAGAAGGATGTTTTTAATGGACAGAGACGTATTTCTATATTGTGCTGAATCCTTGCCATTCATGGAATTACCCTGATATGGGAGGTTTTTTCCTGATCTTCAGACATTTCCCCCTACTAGGAAAGAAAGCAAAATGCCAGACAGGTTACCAGTTAGGGACCCCTTTTGCTTCCTTGACAGTCTAAATTATGATGGTTGCTTTTGGGTGTATCCCACTGCGCTGACATCCTGTCCCCGACTGAATACATGTTGAGGCCAAAAGAGGGGTAGCTACACAAGTAGGCACAAGTGAGACCCTGCGGGGTTAACCAACTCCCTAGGAGGTCTGATTCAGGATCAAAACTGCTTTTTCATCTTGAACTAAAGGCATGATTCTAGGCATGGAATCCTGGGCGAACCCTTCTGAGATTTGAAAAGCATGGTGTGGTTTGGGCTGGTTTCCTGTCATCACAGAGAAGGCAGGAGGTCAGGTGGGGAGGTTTGCTTCAGTGGGGTTTGGACACAGCTCTCCAGGGTGGGGAGGGACTGAGTAGGATTTCAAGTTCTTAACACGTTTTCTTCTGGCTGGTAGAGTCTTACTTGCGTCTTCAAGCTTAAAGGAAAGCTCTCAGGAAGAAGGAAAAACTCCTGCTGAGTATGAGTTATCAGTTGGCTTGATGAAGTGATCGTGCTGCGGAATTAGTTTAACTCTGTGCGGTCTGGCTGTTCACATGCAGGACTCTGGCTCCATAATTCAATCAACTGCTTAAGCATCTAGAATAGACTGGGGACTGGAACAGGGGAAAACCTAACTCCACCAATAACTGCATAATAAGCCTAATATATTGAATATACCCTTCCATTCACCCTTCAAATAAGCATCGCCATTCTGCTCCAGGAAGGCCATGTGGTACTCAGGGCAGAAGAATTAGCCAGTGGAATTGAGGGCAAGATGGTTGAACTTTCAGCCTGAGCTTCTTAATGGAACAATGATCTAAAACTAACTTTCAAAGCAGAAGCATTACTGTGACTATAGGGAGGTCACATTCTTTTTAACTGCCACGTGGTTTGCTATCTATGACTGACATTCATCCAGTATGTATTGTTATGGGCATGCCAGCTGGCTCCTGTTCTTATCTATTGAGTGTCCATTCTGATTTGTCAGTGACAGTGTTATGCAGCTTGTTAAATATAGTTGACATCACCCTACTCCACTGTTCCATTATTTATTTGATTGGTTCCATATTGATTGACACTGAGTTTTTTTTTCTTCTCCCAGATTGTTTGCCATTACAAGTAATGCTTCAATAAATACCATTGCACATAAAACATTGCACAAATGTGCAAGAATATTCATAGGACAAACCCAAAGAATCTGAACTTCTCGATCAAGTCAGATGTGCATTTTTAATTTTGCAAACTATTGCTAAATTGCTGTCCACTGAGGTTGCACAGAGTTATGAGGTGGAAGGAGCAGAGGGATGTGATACATATCTATGTGTATCAGACCCTCTTGTTGCTGCTTGTCACACGCTGGTGGGCCCCCTGTGATTTCAGCTGTGGCTGAGTTGCACTGTTGTATGTCCGCTTGCATTGGTGTGTGACTGTGTCCCACCTCTGATGCTCTGAGCCTCTTCCCACTTTCTGCTGCAGGGCTTTCTTCCAGGTAGCTGGAGCTGGCTCAGCGTGTGCACAGTAGCAGCCTGGGAGTGCAGTTGAGAGCGGGCAATACCCCTCAGGGAGGCCCTAGCCAAAGGGGAATAGGAGACAGTGGATAAATGCCCCAGTGTTCGGTTGTGGGGAGTTCTGCATACTCCTTGGAGTTCTCTGTGGAGCCCAGCCCATAGCTTTGTGCAACTTTGAAAATGCACTCTTACTGATACCATTGTGATCTAACCTGATTATGAATGACCGGAAAGGAGCAAAGGGAAGGCCAAATGGTGCAGGCACGTCATTTGCGCAGCCTTGCCAGGAAGCTGCAGTTTCCCACTCCCCAGGTCTGTCCCCACAGATCCCCGCAGGAAGGGACTGGACAGGGGAAGAAGAGATGCATGCCCAGGAAAGCCTGTGTGAAATAGGGAATGTGCTTGCCTGTCAGTCACACCTGGGAACAGGTCGTTGGCCAGAGTAGGCGTGGCCACTGCAAGCGTGGGAAGATTTGAGAGACTTGAGCTCCTCAACGAGGGAGTTCGCTCTTTTGGCGTGCTCTGTTGTCTTTTGTCTCTTGGGCTCCTGGCTGCGGGACTCCCACGCTCCTGCTTTTGCCCATGTGTCCCGCAGCCATGTGGGCCCCACACACGATAGACCAATGGGCTGCAGCTAGCCTAATGCTGTACGGTCCCCAGTCCCACCACGGAACGGGAACCGAGGACTCTGGCTTTGCTTCTAGCGCTGCTACAGCCCCAGGCACACATCTTCCAGGACTGGATCAAGGGAAGTGGGACTTTGCAAACCCAAGGGTGTCATTCCACGCCAAGGAAGATCACTCATTCGCCTGTGCGAGGCTCAGAAAATTATTTTTGTCAAGATTTTGTAAGGGCCCAATCCCCAGCTCTCAGTAGGGAGAGGGATGCCCCACTTCCACTTATAACATTACCTGAACTTCCCTCTTCCCTGCCTCACTCTCTCCATCCCCTCACTTGAGTACTGAGGCATTGCCTTCCAGACTCCTCACTCGGCTGTTTATGGGAAGTTCCCAAATAAGATGCTACGTAAGGTGCAGTCACTTGGTGGCATGCCAAAAAGAGGAGAAAGAGGAATAAAAGAAAGCAAAGGCAGTGCTGTGTGCTCTGATGATTCGTGCATCCCTTGTAATTCCCTTTGGGAGAGAACGAGAAAGCAGAGGTGGCTGGAGAATGGGCAGTTTCTCTGGGGAAGAAAGGAGAGCCATGTCCCACGAAGGATAATATCGAACACTTTCACAGACGAAGTTATTTTCACCAGTATTGTTTTGTTTGCTCACGTCAGTGGTCTTGTAGAGTAAGTAGAATTAGCCCCATTCTACAGATGAGGATATAGGATCAGAAAGGTTACTTGTGTTCCCTGAGTTCCCAGGGCATGTCAGTGACCTGGGTACAAACTCAGCCAAACCTAGTGAGAGTTCCTAGCCAGATCACTGCTGCCTTTCTCAAGCGGATGTGGAGGTATGAGAGAAGCTATGAGATACTACATCCGCATCTAGATCTGGTCAAAACCTCCAGCATGCTGCCCACTAATAAAGCTACAGATATTCGGTTGATTGCTTAGTATGACCGAAAAGCACTGGGTGATAGCTCTTCGCTCTGGGTCAACGATGACAAGACCCTTCCATTCTCTTGGGTCTCAGATCGTCTCTCCAATAATGTGATTTGACTGGTACTGAATCTCCTGTCTCTGCGAGAAGATTCTGTTGATATAAGGAAGTAGATGGGTTTGTAGCACTGCCTCTGTGTGGAAACAGGCTGGTAACATCACTGTAAGTCCGGGTAAAATAAAGGTCCCAGATCCATCCTCCTCCATAAGACTGCAGGAAAGATTTGTTAAATTTATTGTGCTCAGCGTAGCACCTGATGCAGAATAGGAGCTGTTCTAGTCTTTGGTGAGTCATAACTCCTGTTAGTCCAGTTTCAAACTGGCAGTGATCGCAAGTGCGTCACTGGACCTCAAACTTCCAGCCTCTGCCCCAGCTCCAACGCAAGCCATTGTTTTAAATTTTATTTTGTACGGCGAGCTTACTTTTGTTTGCATATTCCTTTAAATTTAATTGTTCCATTGCACTTTACATTTAATATTATTGTGTACTGGTTTCAGGTGTACAGCGTGATGGTAGACAGTCACATACTTTACAAAGTGTTCCCTCTGATATTTCCAGTGCGCACTTGGCACCAGAGTCATTACAGTGTTATTGACTCTATTCCCTGTGCTGCACTTGACATTCCCGGGACTGTTTTGCGTCTACCAATTTGTACACACACCATTTCTAGAGGGTCTGACACCGAGGTTTTGGGGCCTGCCCACGTCTTCCTTTCTCAGGGTGTATCTCATGACTATGGGCATATTTAAGATAAACTAATAAAAATGCAAAGCACTCTTGCTTCCGAAGGGCTGTAAGCATAAAATAATAACACCAGGTCGGTCTCACCAGCCTCTTGACACCCTCTATAAAGCCAAATATCTGCTTATTCGGGTCCAGCCTTTCCTGAGAAGCCACGAGAGTAAAGGCCCTGCCCGTGTCTCAGGCCTGTGCAGTCTCAGAAGAGAACCTCCTTTCTGCGAGCCGGGGGCAGACGGCGCTTAACGGAGTCTAATGAAGACTGAGCAGTCAGCCCTGCTCACCCCTGGGACGTGTCCCCTTCCCGGGCGGGCGGGGGCAGGAATCTGCCATCTCCTGGTTAATTGTTTTGTTTGTTTGTTTTTTCCTCCCCAGGCTAAATTAAACCTTAATTTTCACTTTGGAATGATTCTGTCTTTGCTGACAGACCTTTTCCGGGCAACCTGAAAAGTCCTCAGCATGTGATAATGGGAGAGCGACTGTAATGAATCCGCTAACTCCTCTGCTGGGTTATTTTCTGGAGCCTTTAAGATGTTGGGGCTGAAAAGTCACCAAGGAAGTCACTGAGCTGGTAGGCCAGTGACATAATGACCATAAACTGTGGCTGAACCGTGCTCCAAGTATAGCCTGTTCCTTTTGTTTTGTTTTTTGTTTGTTTGTTTGTTTTAATGAAATTTATTGGGTGACATTTCCAAGGCAACATGGCGTTGGGCTGAGAGGTAGGCAGCTTTGGATCTGAATACCAGCTCTGTCACTTATTAGCACTGGCACTCTTGCTGTGGTGATTATATTAACAATACCCATAAGAATAACCAACAGCTGCAGTTCTTTTGTATCCTCATTACTCAAAATGTGGTCCATGGACCAGCAGCACGAGCATCTCCCGGCAGCGTGCTGAAATGCAGAATCTCAGGCCGCCCTCCAGACTTGCGCATCAGAATCTGCATTTTACCCAAATGCCGAAGTAATTTGGATAGTCTTGAAAGTGTGAGAAGCACTTGCGATGATCTCATTTGTTTCTCATTAGAATGTGAATTCTCTGGAAGGTATTGCTGGCTCTGCTTCACCCTAACTTCCACTGCAAAAGACTTGATGCCGTTAGCTGGGACAGGGAGCAATCCCCAACAGGGTAGAATCTCGTTCCCTTCCTCTTGACGTGCTCCTGGGCAGAGATGGGATGAGTTCAAGATTTTCATCCCTTATTTCCTTTTCTCAAGGGAGTTACATAAATGGTCCAGTCTTTGGGAGACTAGAGGTTTCAATATTTATTTGCTTTGGAAAAAGAAAGGGCTGTGATTCATACATACATTTTGTTTTTGTTAATCCTCACCCGAGGATATTTTTCCATTGATTTTTGATAGGGCAGAAGGGAGGGAGGGAGGGAGGGAGGGAGAGAGAGAGAGAGAGAGAGAGAGAGAGAGAGAGAGAGAGAGAGAGAGAGAGAAACACCAATGTGAGAGAGACACACTGATTGGTTGCCTCCCACACAACCCTGACCACAGCTAGGGATCGAACCTGCAACCCAGGTACGTGCCCTTGACCAGGAATAGAACCCACAACCCTTCAATCCATGGGCCAATTCTATAACTGCTGAGCCAAACCAGCCAGGGCCATACACATATATACTTTTAAAAAATATATTTTTATTGAATTTTTTAGAGAGAGAGGAAGGGAGAAAGAGATAGAAACATTGATGTGAGGGAGAAACATTGATTGGCTGCCTCCTGCACGCCCCCTACTGGGGCTCGGGCCCGCAACCTGGGCATGTGCCCTGACCAGGAATCGAACCCGGACCTCTCAGTCCATGGGATGACACTCAATCCACTGAGCCACACCAGCTGGGCTATACATACATTTTAAAAGACAGATAAGTATGTTTATTGTTAACAACCAGTATCTATGTTTTTGGTTTCTCAGTAGTGAGGTTGATACATTATAAGGGACAGGAGGATGGCAACAGTATTTCAAGAAGAAAGAAACATAGGATCTGGACTAAACAAACAAGAATATATTTAAGTGCCACCACCCTCTCATTTCAGGATCCAATATTTCAAGGAGGTGCGTCTCCGGTCGGATTATGTGTTTCTCAGAGGACAGATCAGATACAGAGTCTGTGACATTCACACTGCCTAGTCAACCTTATCTCAGGCTTTAGACAGTGTATACTGTGAGGAAATTGCTTGGGGACAGGATGAAAAACTCCTGGGGCAGCTGGGTGAAGGCCGCGGAGTAATCAGAGTATTGCAGTAACTTTTCTTATTTGATTCATGTCTCTGAGAGTGAGTTTCGGAACTACTGAAAAGTGGATTTATGACTACATTTTGGGAAGAGAAGCCTGGACTTCAGGAGGAGAAGGCAGAAATTGCACGTACCTTGGAGAAACTACTGCCCATAACGGCCACTATATCAGTTATTTATTGCTGTAGAACAAATGTCCTCATAACCAAGTGATTTAAATAGCAATAAACATGTAGTATTTACACAGTTTTTATATGTGAGGAATTCAGGAGCCACTTGGCTGGGTGGTCCGACCTCGGTGTCCTTCCTGAGGTTCGAGTTAAGATAGTCAGGGGCTTTAGTCATCTAAAGGCTGGAATGGGGCTGGGGGATCCGTGCTGGGAGGCTGGTACTGACTCGCCAGGATGTTTCTGTTTCTTGCCACGTGTCCTTGCAATGTGGTGACTGACTTCCCTCAGAACAAATGATTTATGAACAAGACAGAAACCACAATGTCTTTTATGACCTAGCCTCACATCGTCATTTCCACAGTATCCTGTTGTTTATAAAAATCAGCCTTCTTTTGGGGAGGAGGTAATACAGGGGTGTGAATACCAGTAGACAGGGATCTTTGAGGCTGGCTGCCATAGACGAGAAATTATAATTGTTCAGGGACTGGGGCAGGGGAGGGTCCTGGATGGATTCCTAACTTTCTCCTTAATTGTATGATCTTAGACAGATCATTTGTAACTCCTCAGTCGCAGCTTCTTAATCTCCAAAGATGTCGGAATAGATTATCTCTAGTGATCTAATGCCGTAGGCCCTTGGTACCATGGAAAGATCAGAGACCCATTGTCTGAGGTCCTCGTTAGAACTCCAACCCCCTCTCATGGCTGGAAGGTCTAAGGCAAGTCACCTCCAGGCTTTGAAGAATGGATTTCTGATCCTCTGTCCTGAGGATTAAAGGAAATAATGAGTGTGGATGTGTCTTGTAAATCTAAGTTCCATTTACTTGTGAGGTGTTGTTTTATTTCCTTATGAGGAAGGTAACAGAGAGGAAGCCAGAGACAGTATCATTACCATGCAAAATGAAATTACCTGCTACTCTGTAATGCATTATGAGGCCTCCAAACAGGTTCTTCTACCTGCCAGGCTAGGTTATATCTTTTGAGATATGCCAGGTGGTTATTACAATAGAAACGAAAACTTAATATTTCACATGCCTTCTTTACAATTTATAAAGAGCTTTTACTGACATTATGGTATTTGAGCTTCTTTTTTTTGCCAGTATAAAATACTTGATTCTGAAAGTACTTTTAAACTAGTACATTTTAGAAATATGAGTGTATGCTGTTCATGCTGGTTATTATTTTTATGAGTGATTTTTACCCTCTCCGTGGAATAGGTGAAGTCAGCCTGTTAGGTCTGATCCTTATCCTATGCACATGGGGAATTGGCATCGTGGAAGGTAAGTGGCTTGTCTAAGGGTTCAGAGCTAGTTAGGATGAATCTGTAGACACGTCTTATGTCTATGGCGATTATTTTTCTAAATTTATCTTTATTGTTGAAAGTATTATAGATGTCCCTTCTTTTTTGCCCCCATTGACACCCTCCACACTGTTCCTGCCCCCCACCCCTGTCTTCCCACACTGTTGTCTGTAGCCATTGGTTGTGCATACATGCATATCAGTTCTTTGGTTTACCTCTTCCCACCCCCCACCCCCACTCCCTTTGAGGTTTGTCAGTCTGTTCCCTACTTCCATATCTCTGGCTCTATTTTGTTCGTCAGCTTATTTTGTTCATTATATTCCACAAATAAGCGAGATCATGTGGTACTTGTCTTTCTCTGACTGGCTTATTTCACTTAGCATCATACTTTCCAGGTCCCTCCATGTTGTTTCAAAGGGTAAGAGATCTTTCTTCCTTACAGCTGCATAGTATTCCATTGTGTACATGTACCACAGCTTTTTTATCCACTCATCTACTGATGGGCACTTGGGCTGTTTCCAGATCTTAGCTATTGTAAGTAATGCTGCTAGGAACGAAGGGGTACACTGGTTCACACTGGCAAGTCGGTGTGCCCAAGGCATCTGTTCATGGGGGGCCGAATCTTGGATCCAGTTCAGTCATCTGGGGGTGCTGGCAGCTCTCAGCAGCATCTGCAGTGGCAGGGATGGTGGCTCTTGGCTGCTTGTGGTGGCTGTGGGGTCAGCAGGTCTGTTCTGGTGGGTGGCCCTCAGGCGGCACCTCTCGTCTGCTGTGGGTCCAGGAGGACCGATGGCTGGCAGTTCATGTTCATCTGTAATCGTAGGCACTGTTGGTGTGTGTGGGTCCTGAGGCACCACTGCTGCCAGGCAGGGCTCGGCTCCCAATCCACAGCTGCTGCCGCCCGGGGCCAGGGTCTGCTCCCCAGCCGCTGCTGCTGCTCCTAGGGGCAATGCTCAGCTCCTAAGCCCCACCACTGCTGCTGGACACACGTGTCTTGGCAGCACAGCTGATGTGCACTGGCCCACATGGGCACAGCTGGACCCGCTGACCAGATGCTGTAAGGTGCACTCGTGGTCACGGGGCACTGGGCGCTAGCCACTTACCACTGCCTCCTCCCAGGGAGGACCCAGCGGATCTTCCAAAATGGCAGGGTCTCCCAGCCCCAAGCAGGGAGAAGCACCTGCCAAGAAGCACACAGCAATAGTCAGCTGCTCCGCTGTCCATAGCACCAGAACTGTCTGCCATAAGTTTCTGTACTGTCGCACGGATGGTCATCCCCATTCACACCCACTCGCACTTTCTCTTGCACTCAGTCATCTTCTCCCTCACTCACCCTCGCTCTGGTCCTGCCTGCCACCATGTTCTTCTCCTATGGCGATCTTCTGTTTTTAAGAATCATGCCTCTAGCCCAGCCAGTGTGGCTCAGTTGGTTGAGTGTCAACCCGTGCACCAGGTTCAATTCCCAGTCAGGGCACATGCCAGGTTTGTAGGCTTGATGCCCAGTAGGGGGCATGCAGGAGGCAGCCCATCGATATTTCTCTTTCATCTCTCTCTCCTTTCCTCTCTCTGAAATCAATAAAAAACAAAAAACAAAAAACAAAAAAAACACACATATATTTTAAGAATTATGCTCTAAACTACTGAAACAAAAAGACAATAAAATGAATCAAAGCTATTATTACTATTAAATTATATAAACACATGTTATATTTCTTCTGCACGCTGAATGCTGAAGTCATAAAGAAGATGATGTGATTTGTATGGCTCGCTTGTGGATATGGTGGGTGAGGCTAGACATACAGGTAAATCATTTCAGGGCACTCTGATACATCTCACTGCAGACGTTTATAAAAGGTATGTGCTGTGGGGAACAACGGAACAAAACATAGTCTTCTAATTGAAGATTTGAAGTAAAGAGGAATGGTGCCTTGGGCTGGTCTTTGAGGGCAGAGAGGAGCTGTTAGGTAGAGGACAGTGTAGGACACTGAGGCAGAGAGGGGAGCTTGGCAGGAAGGGGCTGGTTTCAGAAGTGATGGGCAGGCTGGGGCTGGGTTTGAAAGGCCTTGTGTACGTATTATAATTATATTGGACTTTGTTGTATAAATGATAGAAAACCATTGATATATTGAAATGTTTTCTTTCTGATTATAAAAGTGTATGTAAGGCTTTTGAACAGGACTCACTGTTGGGAGATGGCAAGAAGAGGGTCATAAACAATGTTTTTAAAAAAGAGGGGCAAGATAGCCCTGGCCGGTGTTGCTCAATGGTTAGAGCCCAGTCAAGGGCATGTTCCTGGATTGCAGGTTCTATCTCCGGCCCCAATAGAAGGTGCATGTGGGAGGCAACCAATCAATGTGTCTCTCACACATCGATGTTTCTCTCTCTCTCTGTCTCTCCCCCTCCCTTCCATTCTCTGTAAAAATCAATCGAAAAATATCCTCGGGTGAGGATTAACAACAACAAAAAAAGAGGACAAGAATGAAGGCAGCAAATTCATGGCATAAGAAGTAAGTCACTGCCCTGGCTGGTTTGGCTCAGCAGTTAGAGCATTGGCCCACAGACCAAAGGGTCACAGGTTCGATTCCCGGTCAAGGGCACGTTTCTGGGTTGCAGGTTTGATCCCCCGTCAGGGTTGTGTGGGAGGCAACCAATCGATGTTTCTCTCTCACATGGATGTCTCTTTCTCTCTCTCCCTCCCTCACTCCCTCCCACTCTATCTAAGAAAAAAATCAGTGGAAAAATATCCTCAGGTGAGGATTAACAACAACATAAAAGAAGTAAATCGGCTGGAATGAAAAGGAGTTTTGTGTTGACCCACACTGTGGGGGATAAGTGGATTTATAGCCTTTGAGCAGTAATGTGCTTTAGCTCAGGGGTCAACAAACGTTTTCTGTAATGGGCCAGATCGTAAATATTTTAGGTGTTCTGGCCATATGGTCTCTGTTGCAAATACTCAGCTCTGCTGTCGTAGTGGGAAAGCAGCCATAGAAAATATGTAAATGATTGCACATGGCAGTGTTCCAATAAAACTTTATTCGTGGATGCTAAATTTGAATTTTATGTAATTGTCACATAATTGCGTAAAATTTTCACGTCCTGAAATGTTTTTCTTTGTTTGAATTTTTTCAGCCATCTAAAAATGTAAAAATCATTCTTGGTTCACGGGCCTTTGAAAAATGGGCAACAGGTCACTTTCCCCCCTGTGGTAGCTCATTGACATTCCATCACCCTATCTACCTGCATGGTCTTGGCAAATTCTCGCATACCAGTCATGAGAAATGCACACTTGCACTCCACATAGATGCCTTCTGTTTCATAGCCGTCTTCTCCGGGTCACATTTGGAGCCGAAACACCCTGATAAATAGTAAAACTTATTTATGGGGAGCCATGCATGTCTACTCGTACTGTCTTCCTGACAGTCTGGTGAGATTTTGTGGGGACAATGCAGGGGGCTCTCCCTGAATTCCTGACTCAGACATTTTTCATGTGTCTCTGTGCTGGCTGTCCCAATCTGGCCGGCCTTAGGACTGCAGGCAGCCCAGTGCGTGGACTAGCTTGGCTCCGAAGAAAGAAAAACGTGTGCTTGTTGGGCTGACGATGGAAGAGATGGATCGAAGGGGAGGCGTGAATCTGACACGTTTAGTTGGACAATTTAAAGTCAAAATTTCATATTGAGAAATGTCTTCAAGTCCTTTGCCCACTTGTAACTTGGGTTCTTTGTTTTTGCTATTGAGTTGTAGAAGTTCTTTATATATTTAGGACATGAATCCCTTATTGAGTGTATAGTTTGCAAATATTTGCTCCCATTCTGTAGGTTGCCTTTTCTTTCTCTTGATTATTTCCTTCGCTGTGCAGAAGTTTTCAGCTTGATGCAGTCCCTCTTATCTAATTTTGCTTTTGTTGCTTGTACTTTTGGTGTCATATCCACGAAATCCTTGTCAAGCCCAATGTCATGAAGCTTTTCCTCTATGTTTTCTTTCAGGAGCTGTACAGTTTTAGGTCTTACGTTTAAATCTTCATTCCATTTTTTTTTGGTTCAGTAATGTTAATGAGTATTCATAGAAATGCACAGAGTAGTTGTTATTTCATTGACAAAACTTGTAATCTTGTTTCATGGGAAGAAGAGAAGCCAAAGGAGAGTGTTCCATGTAGAATCATGCAACTAATCCCAGGCAGATTGGGGACTCAACCAGATCATTTGATTCCAAATGCCATTATCTTTCTTCCACCCTACCCCTCCTTTTATTTGATACCTTTTGCATGGGTGTGGGGAGGGCGTGAGGAGGGAAGGGAGGGTGAGTGGAGCACCCAGGAGACCGACTTCTTCCAAAAACGACAAGGATGTACTTGGTCTGTCTTCTAAGGGGAAAGATCAGCTTTCTTAGTCTATTTTTATTCTCTGACTGCCTCCACATTCCTCTTTGCCTTTGTCTCTCTTTCCCTTGTCTCTTGCTACTTACTACCAGCAAGTGTATGACTACGCCCAGGCCAAGAGACACAAAAGCATATTTGCCAATGATACATCAGGTAAGGGCTTAATTTCCAAAATACATAAAGTATTCATACAACTCAGCAAAAGGAAGACCTACAATCCAATTGCCACTGTGAGGTAAGTTGTAGCAGTGACATTTAAAATATTAAGTTTATGAGAGCAGTTGCTGCCTCGCCTGTTTTGCTAGTATGGCACAGTAGGGACTATTTAGGGTGGTTGTATCAGTAAACTGGCACTTTGACAGAGTGGTCAGAGAAGAGAGTGACAAGAAATGTCTCAGTCCGGCTGGTATGGCTCAGTGAACTGAGTGTCGCCCATGGACTGAGAGATTGCTGTTTCGATTCCAGGTCAGGGCACATGCCCAGGTTGTGGGCTCGATCCCTCCTGTAGGGAGCATGCAGGAGGCAGCCAATCGATGTATCTCTCTCTCACATTGGTGTTTCTATCTCTCTCTCCATTCCCCTCTCTCTACAAAAATCAATAAAAACATATTAAAAAAAAAACTGTAAGGCTCAAAAAATTAAAAAAAGAAAAGAGAAATGTGTGAGATCTTGAATTTGCAATCAGATCAAGAAAGAAGAGCCTACAACAGTAGCTATTTGGGGGCATGCCATACACCAGTCACTTTCTAGAAACTTCTCTAGTGTCTCCAGCAACATTGTGACATAGGAATTACTATCTTCCTTTTACAGATGAGGAAATGGGCTCACAGGTTAGGTAACCAGTCCGGTCCTTCTTGGGTCCTGTTTTGCAGAAGATGGTTCCACTACTTATCCAGTTACACATCCCAAAGAGATACAAAGATGTATCTCTTTCTGTCACTCCCCGTACCCAATCTATCATTAAGGTTTATTGGTTTTAGCTCTTATCTCCTAGATTCTGTTCACCCTTTCCATTTATATAATCACCAGCTCTTGTATGCATTATTGCACTGGCCTCTACCTGCATACCTGTGTCCATGCTGCCCTCCATTTGTTCTCCACACTTGGTCTGCTCTGCACCACCCATACCTCCTAGAATGAGGAAAAGTCCCCTTACCGTGGCTCCAGGCCCCTCTCCATTTCTCTGACCTCCCCACATGCCCCCCTGTGCCCCACAGCACACAGGACTGGACACTGTCCCCCCCGGTGCACTGCCTTGCCTGGGAGGCTGGCTCCTCCTCACTTTACCTACTCAGCCCCAGGCAGCCTTCCTACCCTTTCTTGACCTTTGTGACAAAGATGAACCTTCCAGCTGGGTGCCTTCATAGTTCCAACCCCCATTGCATCACTCATAACAGTTAACCTTTTGCATAACTTGGGTACCAGGTATGTTAGTGTCTGGCTCTGCCTCTGAATGGGAAAGCCAGGGAGGCAGGGACCACACCTGTCTGCATTCCTGGAGCCCGGTGTGCTCAGTACGATGCTGTAGAACGAATGAATGACTTGGGCAAGGCCTTGCAGCTCGGACGTGATGGATTTTGTATTTAAACATTTCTTTCTGTCTCTCAGGATGTTGTCCCTAACACCATTTCCTTTCAGGCAGTGCCATTTTAGCAGTAGGAATGATAAGTGTACTTCATCTCCAGATCAAATATATTTTGGTTCCATCAGATAAAGGTTGATAAAAATGGCTTATTAAGAACAGATTTGATAAGCAGAGCTGCCTGACCACGTTTTCTGGATTTTGCATCAAAGAAAAATGTAATGAAAATGGATTAACCTGGGCAGGTGGCAGGGGCTGGGAAGGCTGGGGAGTGAAGGGAAGACTCACCTGTCAGCCCTTTGACCCTTGTGTCCCCTCGCCATTCTGGCTGGAACTGGCCCCTCTGAGTGCAGTAAGGGAACGAGGAGTTACCTCCGTTAGGCTGTGTGTGTTGGGCTGTGCGTGAATGGGACATTGGTGCTTTGTCCTAAGTGCCCCTCTCTGAGGACACATTTCTTGAACTTGCTTTCAGCTACAGCTGGTAGGGGAGGAAGGGAGAGGCCAGATGTTGCAACATATAGCTCTTAGTTTCAGTTCTGCTACAAACTAACTGATTTTGATCAACCCCCTTCATCTATCCAGGCCTCAGTTTCCTCTTCTGAAAAAGCAGAGTGATGGCCTCAATTCCTTTCATATCTGACCTCCATTGGCTCTCTTCCCACTGTTGAACACTTATGGAAGCCATTGTTTTCTCTGGGGGACGTTATGACATTGGTATTTCAAGTGCCATCTTCAACCTAAGTGACCCCTCAAGGGAAGTAAATCTTCAGTCATTTCCACCTGGTAAGTGAAAAGGCTGGAGGAAAGAGCTAGCTGTCAGTAGCTCCGTGGATGGCAAATTAATTCCGTGGAGTAGGGTCCGTGCAAACACGTCCTTATACAGTCATAATTTGTCTTTCATTTTCCTTTGCAACTTAGAAAAAAAAGTGAATAATTTCCAATGAGCCTCTCATTTGAACATACTGAAAAAACATGTCATTTGCAAAAGGAGCATGTAGTTGCTTGATTACCATATATCTCCAAGTATGAGGAGCCGTCATTTTTCAGTTGGGGGTAATTAGCCGAACAGAAAGCTGCAAAGTCTTGGGGGCAGCAGAATCCTTGTATGTC
Source organism: Tadarida brasiliensis (assembly GCA_030848825.1). Classification (NCBI taxonomy): domain Eukaryota; kingdom Metazoa; phylum Chordata; class Mammalia; order Chiroptera; family Molossidae; genus Tadarida; species Tadarida brasiliensis. The sequence goes on along the minus strand of CM061279.1, from coordinate 8,742,396 downwards.
TTATATGGGCATTGAGAAAGCAAAGGGAAAGTTGCATTTCCTTTGGTTATTCAGAAGCAGTCCCTAAAGCAATGAAGTAGATGCAGATGTGTTTGTAGGATCTCAACCCAAGTACAATGTGAAAGAGAAAGGGCTATCATAGACAAACATTTAAAAAGTCGTTATTTTAGCCCTGGCCAGTTTTGCTCAGTGGTTAGAGCGTCGGCCCGTGGTCCAGAGAGTCCTGGGTTCAGTTCCCACTAAGGGCACGTACCTCGGTTGCAGTTTGTCCCCAGCCCCGGTTGGGGTCGTGTGGGTGGCAGCCACTGTGTCTCTCTGACATCGATGTTTCTCTCTCTTCTTCCCTCTCTCCCTCCAGCTCTGTCTGCAGATAAATGCAAAAATGTCCTCGGGTGAGGATAAAAAAAAAAAAGTCATTATTTTATTTGCTTATCTGCTTTTGACACCTTCCTACTATCGCTTTCACATTGTTTTTATTCTTGTTTAAGGCCCCCACCCTGGTTTATCAGCCACAAGGGGGACCTTGGCAAGTTGCTTACATTCTCTACGCTTCATTTTTTCAGTTTGTGTACGTTGGGGCAATAACCCTTGATTTCCCTGCCTTGAGTTATTACTGGTCAAATCCCCTAAGATAATTGGTTGTGTGCTTTGTAAAACTCATCCCCCAGCACACACTGAGGGCAGTCTGAGAGGACTGGGAGATTCGGCTGTTACTCATGGCACAGAGTGGGGAGTGAGGCCGAGGAACCGACTTTAGAATTTTCCTGGATTCCTTTCTTTCTCCAGAAAATAACATGGCTCTTCTATTTGAAGACACTTACCTGCGTGAGCACAGGGAAGCTCATGGTTGTCAGAGCTTCCCACGGATTCTAGAGCAGCTTCCAGATGGCGGAGCTGTGCCATCGCTTCACATCATGGATTTTAGCCAACAGCCTGGTCGTGTGCAAGGATCCTGATGGGCGGGAGTCAGAAGACGGGGATCACATCTTGCAAGTTGGGCAATGCTAAACATTTCGTTGGAATATATATCAGCAGTAATAAGGAATCCATCTCTTAAAGGCTTCCTAGGAGATTTCCTGAAGATTTCTAAAACAAAAACAAAAACCAGTGTATTGATTAAATGACTGATGCTTCTTTCTCAGGGGAAATAACTCGGGTCACTAGGCCACTCAGGACTTTATGTTCCCCCTTTCCCAATAAACCCCGCTTATAGAATTTATTCGGGGAGTGGCTTATGCTATTTAATGTAATATTCTGATTAGCAATAAAGCCAGCATTCATGGAATATCAGTATAAATTGCAATATCATAACAGACTTCATTCAAAAATTATCTGACTCTAATTTGAAAACAGACTTTTTTGGTAACTTAGTTCATTATTAGGAACATGAACATTTTTAAATACTGGAAAAATTATTTTCATTTAAAACCCATGGATTATTATTTAACCCAACTGTTACAATAATTTTATTTTCCCACTATAGGAAAATTGGCATTTAGAGAAAAATATGAAGAAAAAAGTCATTCATAACTAACTCCATGAGTTAACAACTGTTAATATTTTTGTCTAGTTCTTTTTGCTGTGTATTTCATATGGTTTTATCATATGTTGTGAAAAATTATACAGATTAACTTTAAGATAACTCATTTTTATTGTTGTTATAAATGAAATATATGTTTAACATATACAAATTGAACATATAAAAATATAAAAAGAAACATTAAAGTCATTTAGAATCTTACCATTTAGAGCTACACCATGAAAATTTTGGTGTATTTTCTCAGAAATTTTTTCCTATGTTTTTTTCTCTCTCCTTTTTCTATACTAATAGATACTTCAAAAGATACAGAAAAGGCCACAGAATAATATAACAAACACTCATGTACCCATCATAAAAATTTTTATAATATTGATATTTTTGTACATATACTTCAGATTCTTATTATTTCTGTTATTTGTTATCCCTCCTCTTTTTCCTTTTTGACAAAACATTGCAGATACAGTTGAAGTTCCCTATGCTCAGTTTTATCTTTCCAAGATTTATTCACATTGGAGTGTGCAGCTCTAGTCTATGTAATTACCCTGCTGAGTAATAATCTACCATATGTACATAACACAAAGTACCCACTGCACTACTGCAATATACATTCTTGAGTAGGTCCCTAGAGAAGAATTTCTCTTACATATGTGGAATTGCTAACGTGTGAGTAGGCTTGTCTTCAACTGTACTAGGACCTGACAAACTGTTTAACATGGTTGTAACAATTTGTATTCCCACAAATAACATTGGAACACTTGTTTTGTCTTTGGCTTCGTTCGCTATTGTTAGGCTTCAAATTTTTTTTTTGGCAATCTGAAGAGTGTAAAATGGCATCTTTAATTTATATGTTACGTACACCGTATCATTGATGATAAATGTAACCTTTATTTATAATTCTCAACTGTCATGAACTTGGTTTTCAATTCAACTTGTTTATTGAACCCTTATGAAGTGCAAGGTTTCCCAAAGCTGCTACTCAGGGATGCTGATGCATCTGGCTGCACGGGTCCCTCTTCTCCAACTCTCCACCAGTAACGTCAGTGTTCCTGCCTCTCAGTTCTAGAATTCTTCTTCTTCTGGTTCTGGAAAGGTTCCGGCTATAGAGTTTGACTGCAAGAATAGGAAGGATTCTATTAAAGCAACTCCAGTGTCTTCTTACCTAGTAATTATGCAGACCTTGGAATATATTTATAAAAATTATGCAGCTTACACGATGAAAACGTAGAACACTGACACATAAGTACAAGTCCCTTTCATCCTTCTCCCCTCCCCCAATAAATAACCACTTGTAGATAGCCTCTAGTTTTGCCTTCATATTTATGTTTATGTACAAATGCATTGAATATTCTTGAACATACCTCCTTTGGCCTATGAGTAGAGTTGAATGCATTTTTTTTAAAAAACTTAATTTTATTTGTCAACATCTGTGCAATATTTTATCATATGAAAGTATCATAGTAGCTATTCTAACTCTTCTTCTAATGATGGGCATTTAGGTTGTTTCCAGCTTTCCATTATTATAAGCAACATTGTAGAATATATTCTTGCCAATATCTTTGGACATTAGTGTGAGAATTGCCTTGAGAAATTCCTATAAGTACTATTTACATGCCATTTTTTAAATTCCTGAGGAACTGGTAACTTCTAAGTGAGTTTTGGACATAGTACCTAGGTTCTGTGAGCTTTATGTCCTGTATAAATTGGTGGAAGTAATAGTAGCTGCCTGATAGGGTCGTTATGAGGATTCAATGAGATAATGTGTATAAAGTCCATACACGGAGTTTGAACCATAGTAGAGATTCAATCAGTGTTAGTTTTTTTCACCTCTTCTCATTCCTCAGCACCTAGAAAAGGGAAAATGTGAAAAACAAGGAAATGAAACACACTTCCACACGTATCAGACTTTGGTCTAGAGCTGAAAACAGATGCAATAATAGAGAAAATTAGGAAAGCAAAACATGGCCCTTTGAAAAGATCAGCCATGAATAAACCACCAGCTTCTCTGATTATGAAAAAGGGAGAGAAACCACAAATTCTCAATAACAGAAGTGAAAGAGGGGTTATCTCTACAGAGCTATAGACATGAAAAGGATGATAAGAGACTATTATGAACAACTTCATGGTGACAAATTCAACAACTTGGGTGAAATGAACAAATTTTTTCAAAATACAACTTACAGAAACTAACACAGAATGTAGCAGAAATAACTGATAAATTAAAAACTTGTTAGTTCAAAGATACATTAAAATGAATATATAAACCACAGATGGATAGAAAGTATTTATAAATTCACTTTATAACAAAGGACTGGTTTCCAGGATACATAAACAGTGTTTAAAATTTCAAGATAAAATAAAAAAAAAACCTCCAGAAGGTGAAAAGATTCAAGGAGAAACGGAACAGATATGATATACAACTGGGAAAAAGTATTCAAAATGATTAGTCATCAAGAAAATGCAAGTTAAAATCATAGTGGAGTACCACATCCATCGAAATGACCGGAAATATTCAACTTGAAATCTCCCCTGTTGCTGGTGGGAATATAAAATAGTACAACCACTTTGGAAAATTTCTGGCATTATTGTATATAACTAAATATACACCTACCCTATAAATCTAAGTAATGTCATTATTAGGTATTTACTCAAGATTAATGAAAATGTATATGTGTGTGTGTGTGTGTGTGTGTGTGTGTGTGTGTGTGTGTGTGTGTTTAAGACTTTTAGAAGAACATAACAGCTTTATTCATAATAGCCCCAAATTGGAGGCAGTCCTGGTGTCCATAAACAGGAGAATGGATAAGCAAACTATAGCAATTCATACCATGAAATATTATTATTCAGCAACAAAAATAAAATAATGATTGACATGTTCAACAATGTAGGTGAATATCAAAAACACTTGGTTGACTGAAAGCACCCTGATACCAAAGAATGATCATTATATATGATTTCATTTATGTGGAATTCTAAAATTTGGCAAACTTAATTTATGCTGGAAGAAACTCAAGGGTACAGAGGTGGGGATTGACTGAGAGGGGCCATGAAGGGCCTTTCTGGGTTTGGGTTTTTATTTTACCGAGGTTTGTGTTACATATATGTATGCATTTGTCAAAACACAGCAAATACATACTTAATTAAGATTTGTACATTTTATTGTATGTAGATTTTATACCAGAAACTGTGCTGAACTCTAGTTAATGCATGCCGAAATATTTAGGGGATATATATTGATGTCTGCAATTTACTTTAGAAATCTACAACTGGTTCCCTATTGTGAAATCTATGTTTGGTCCATGGAAATACACACACACACACACACACACACACACACACACACACACCTACCTACACCTACCTTTGTTCAACATAACTGGAAGTACGGGCCACTCTCAATTCAAATCTTTCTTCTCTCTGCCCCCTAATTCCAATCCAACCTCTTTATTCAGATGTGAATAGCAGCCCCTGAGTTCTTCAGACTTCAGGAACACCTGTGAATCTGTCTGAGTGGTTGTCACTTGCCTTAAAATGAGGGGGAAGCATTTCCCCACCTATGGGAAAGGCACAAGGAAGAGGTGCGTACAGCATACAACCCTTTTAAAGGACTTCTCTCTCTAAGTCCCCAATGAAATTTTAGTCTTTTCTTGTAAAGCTTGGAGGTGGGTGATAGTCTGTGCAGGCAAAACTGGATTCTGACTCTGCCCTTTGCAAGTATTGTATAGAAGTTCTAACCTGACTTTAAATGAGGGGGTTCTTGACAACTACTGTTTGGTACTTAATCTTTGCTTCCAATGCAAAACTTGAAGAAGCTAACAAGTTTTCATTATCCTGTAACAGTAGCTAATGTTTCCCTTCATTGGTCAGGAATATTTATGAGGTCCAGATGTTTGCAGAAAAGTGCCTTGGAGGTCGGGGTCAGAACCCAAATGTGCAAAGAGGTCTTGCAGACCCTCTAATCCCACTCCTTCTCTTCACGGAGGAGACTCAGAGATGTGACGTGTTTGCCTGGGGAGACACAGCTGGGTAATAGAAGAGATTAGCCAATTTCTGGTCCACTGCTCAGAAATCAGCTTTTTATAACCTCCCCTCTGCCAGGGAGATAAGAATTAAGGCAACAATTTTCCTCCCATTTCTGAGCCCATGCTCCACTGCCCCACAGGTTGAGCTTTTGAATTGTGAGTGGCTAAGAGCAGAGCACCTTCCCCCAATAGCCCAGGTAGGACCCCCAGGCCACCTGAACCTGACTGTACCACCCTCAATTTGAGCAGTTGCCCCTTCAAAAGAGGAATTGGCCTGAAAGGCTTCATTTGGCTTTGTGAGTCAGCTGGGAGGAGACCCAGGCAACTCAGAACTAGGACGGCAGAGAAAAGGGGCCCTGGTGTCTGAGAGACTGGAGGAGCAGAGCAAGGGACTTCTGGATTACCAGTTGAATCATTGTGCTTGTGGCTGATCATGAACTCTGCCTTCATTAAATGCTGGAATGTTTTTACTGTGTGCATGTCAGGGAGGATCTCTGCCCCTTGTCTTTCTTCCCAAGGGCAGGACAGAAATAGCGTTTGAAACACTTCCCTTCCAGGAGTGGGAGTTGGTAGAGTCAGGTGACAGTGAGTGATCTGAAGGCAGGCAGCCACTTGGAAAAGGTCTTAACAGTGTGGCCTGAGCCTTGCCTTTATGCTGACCAAGGCTGTGGTTGTCTTAGGGTCCTTCATATATGGTGTGGCCTCAGACGGGCAGGAACTAGATTATTATATTCAGCACTCTCCGTGTGTGGACCCCAGGCTAGGAACTTTGTTTATTTTTTCATTTCAGTCTCGAGACAGCCTTGATGATATAGTTCCTTTTACAGTTAAGTAACTTGCCCAGAATCACATAAGTCGGAGCGAGAGGGTCCAAGTTCTTCCATCCATGAGAAGACTTTCTCCTGAGAACCCAGAGATAAAGGCAATAGCACTGACCTCACAGTTAAACTCATCAAACTGACATTTAATGAAAAGCAATAGATTACTTCCTGTAGCCCCAGTTAAGAGCCACTTAACTATAGCTAATCAGTGATATAAATGCCTTGCTACAAGGAATATGTGATCAGAATTCATGGCCAGCAATGGGACATAGGAATGTGGGAAAGAGAGGTGTAAGCCCTGGGGGGGGGGTTGGAGAAGATGCTCTCAGTGCACCCCAACTCTGGCATGGGGGTGTATGTGGAGATTTTAAAGAATTGACTTTTAAGTTTAAACTTTCAATATGCATACTGTTTAAAGGGTCAAGTCGTTTCATAAGGCTTATTGTGAACTCTAGCATTCTCCTGCCTCCAGTGCCCCTGGGCTGTGCGCTCCATAGGCAGTTACTTTACATTCTTGGGTATTTCTTTTGGTACTGACCATCGTATCTCTACATAATATGCTTATTCTATTACCTCTCCATTTGTGGGGATTTAAGCATCCTCTACTTTCTTCTTTCACTGCTGTTCTGTATACAGACACATGTCCCATCCTTGTTTCTACTCCATCCTCCCCAAATAGTTGTATCCTTTTGGTTAGTCAGATCAATATTCACCATTTACATTTTTATGACTATATATAAATGCTATTCATAGCATAGCCATATATATGTAGCATGAGAAAATTTCCATCCTGGCATAATATTTGTTTTTTTCTGGAGTTCATCATTATTTTCTGAGTTGTTTTATGGTTCTGTGTCATCCTTGACCGCTCCCTGTAGTTACATTAAAGCACTCAAGTAGTCTATAAATTTTATCTGTTTGGAGTTATCTCTTCTAGAAAAAAATGCTGTTATTCTTTATTACACTTAAGTGATTGGTTGGGTAGAGGATTCTTAGTTGGAAAAAATTTCCCCTTTAAATTTGGAACATATTGCTCCATTATTTTTTCAGGTATTGCTATTAAGAAGACTGAAATCATTCTGATTCTTGATTCTTTGTAAATGATGTGTGTTTTTTCCTTTCTGGAAACTGTTGGGGTCTTCTCTTTGCTGCATCTTTCAAATTTTTAAGATGGTGTACCTTGGTATGGGTTTATTTTCATCTGTTTCAATCTGAGAAATTATGTTTTTCAACTGAGAAATTTTATTCTTCTTTTTTTTATGTGTGTCTGTTTTTCTCTCTCTGTTTCTGTCTCTCTCACTCTTTTTGAAATTCTGATCATTTGATAGTATTAAACCTTTTCTAATTTTCTTGCTTTTTTCTATTTTGCAACTCTTCCTTTTAGCTTTATTTCTGGGGGAAACAAAAGTCTTCTACTCAACCTTGTATTGCTGTTCTTCTAATGTAAATTTTAAAATTCTGCTCATATTTTTAATTTTATGGAACTTTATTATTCTGTGGATTAAGTTCTTATATCATGAAAATAATATCTGCTTTTAATCTCTTTGAGGATACTCATAATGGATTTTGGAATGTCTTATCTCCTCACACAGTGCTTTTCATACAGGTTGTTTTTATTTGTCTGTTTGCTCTGGTCTCTGCCTTTCATGTTCGAAGCTTTCCCGAGTTGTCTAGTGACCCCACGCTGTTTGTTTCTGCTAACAAGGAATCACTCAAATGCTGTTAGAAGCTCTGTGCTTGTGGGCTTCCTTGGACGGTAATCTGGCTGGGTCAGTTTTCTGGGAACCACCCACCTCCCCACCTCAATACCAGTATCTTTGGGCATTTCACTGAGGCAGGTGAGATTCTCTCCAGAGAGGAATCTTTTTATCTCCTGTCTGAGTGTCTGTCATCCTCTGTTCAACCAAGTGGGAGGAAAGACTGGAGGGTCTCAGTATTGACTATGTAAACAATTCCTTATTTCTGATGTTTTCAGCACCACGCACATGGACAGCTCCTGCCCAGAGACGCTGCCTTTTACCCTGTAGAGAGGAATCCTCTAGGGTGCTGCTGCCACCTTGAGGGAGGTGTAGTCATCCAGAGCAGGTAGGAAATCTGGGCTCTACTTGCCATTTAAATAGAATTGAATCCTGTTTTCATCCTTACTCTTACCTCTGCCTCCAGAAATGAATTAAGGTGCCAACTCTCGAGCTTTTGGGGGATCCCGGTTGTGTTCCCATTGCTGGCTTAGGGTTCAGTGTTCCTGGGTCTGCTATGTCAAATGTCACATGTGCCTTCTGCTTTCCAGCTTGGTAGGTGCTGTCGGTGTTATCTTTTCTCTCTTTCTTATCCTTGTGGTTTAAAAAAAAAAATCACTGTTACTTTAATGTGATGTAATGAAAAAGCGGAGGTGTGTGAATTTATTCAGTCGCCCTCTTAGCTGAAGTCTGTATGTTTCTCTTAGAGTAAAATCTTAATCATTCAGTGTTTTAATTAGTTAGAATTGTATATATGCATTGTGCTTTGATGGGGGGGATAAATCGGTCTTGGAGCAGTGGGGAAGATTCGTTTGTGTTCAGCTTATAGTCCTTAGGCCCAAAGGAGAAATACTAGAAAACACATTTAAAGAAGAATTTCTACAAAGTGCTATGTTTTGATTAACCCTGAAGTAATTAGGCATGGAAGGTGTCCCATGTGTCTTTGGCTAAGTCAGGGTTCATTGTGTTTTTCTCTGTCAGTTAATTTTCTTTTACACTGATGTCCTTTGTCTACAGCTTAACATCAAAAAGAGAATGTGGAGCCTTGGCCGGTTCGGCTCAGCAGTTAGAGTGTCAGCCTGGGGATCAAAGGGTCGCAGATTCGATTCCTGGTCAAGGGCATGCATCTGGGTTGCGGGTTTGATCCCGACCCTAGTCAGGGTCATGCGGGAGGCAACCAATCGATGTGTCTTTCTCACATCAAATTTTTTCTCTCTGTCTCTTCCCTTCCCTCCCTTCCACTCTATCAAAAAAAAAAAATCAATGGAAAAATGTCTTTGGGTGAGGATTAAAAACAACAACAAAAAGTCAACAACAAAAGAGAGAATGTGGAGATGCAGAATAGTTGAAATGAAAGGAACAGATCACCCATAACCTGCCTCCTCTCCCTCCCACCCAAGGACAACCATTGTTAACTTATATTCTCTTCATGTACTTTTTTTCTAGGCATTTTTTTTTCAAAGATATTTTTGGTCATGAAATTGTCTTAGATGATGAGTAAGTTGTCAGAGAGGACCACCCACTCTCCTCTCTTCTCCTCACATTCCATCTTCCCCAGCTTGAAGGTGATTGACTTGGGACCCCCATATTTTAGATTCACAGTGTCCACATTAAAAAAATTTTTTTTTCCTTTATTGATTTTAGAGAGAGAGGAAGGGAGAGGTAGAGAGAGATAGAAACATCAATGAAAAAGTACATCGATTGGCCACCTCCAGCATGCCCCCCACTGGGGATCTGGCCCAAAACCTGGGCATGTGCCTTGACCAGGAATCGAACCGGCAACCTCTTGGTGCATGGGTCGACGCTCAACCACTGAGCCACACCGGCTGGGCCACAGTGTCCACATTATGTCTACTGTCTGGTTACCTGTGCTGCTCTCTCTCTAACATTCTCTTCTTCATTCCCACCTTACCTGCTTCACACACACCTGTGCATGTACACACACGTGCACGCGCGCGTGCACACACACACACACACACACACAGACGGGCCAATAAAGGCCATGCAGAAAAAATAATACTGTAGCTCCCCAGGAGGGACAGCCACACGTTTATAAATGACAAAGGCGGCTCTGTTTATGAAAGGGATTTTGTATTAGACTTGGCAAGAAGCTGAAAGGTTTTTCTCCCTCTATGCAATTGGAGTGTGTGTGTGTGTGTGTGTGTGTGTGTGTGTGTAAGAGAGAGACAGAGGCAGAGAGCAGGAGAGATGGAAAGGCAGATGCACCGTGGAGAGTGCACCCTGTTGGAACAGGGAGCAGGCAGCTGCAGAGCCCAGATAGGAGCGCAGAGAGCTTCCCGGCGCCAACACTGTCAGAAACTGCTCCCGGGGTCTCAGCAAACGACAGGAGGATTCAGCATTCCTCTGACAACCACCCAGAAAATGGAATGCGAAGAAGGAGGAGGAAGGGAAGGTGCGGGCCACCCTCAGCATACTGTCTCCTTCTCCGTGGAGGCCTGTGAAATGTGGGCCTTGTGAGGGGCACAGGTGAGGGGAGATTGGGACAGGTGGTAATGACGCTGCTGCCAAGCCAAGCCTGCTCTGCTCATGGGGAATTTTCTCAGCCCAAGCACTTGGGAAGGTTGTCCCCTCCTTTACACAGCCCCCACTTAGACTCCTATTTCTGTTTTCTCAATGACGTGGTTGATTGTCTGCGTCAGAGGTCAGCCCACATTGTCCTACGAAGGCCAGATAGTGAAGATCGCAGGCCTGGTGGCCCCTGTGGTTCCTGTCACAGCTCTTCGACTCTGCTGCGGCAGTGTGAAAGCAGCCACAGACCTGTGTACGTGAGTGAGTGTGGCTGAGTTGCAATCTAATTTTATTTATGAGCATGGAAAATGGAATTTTATTTAACTTTGACATGTCGCAAAACGCTGTTATTCTTTTGAATTTTCCCGACGATTAAAAAATGTAGAAAGCCAACTTAGCTCACGGACTTCACAAAACCAGGCCATGGACTGAATTTGACTCATGGGCCATAATTGGCCAAACCCTGATATGTGTCCAAATCGTGACATTGTAGAGGCAGGCAGAAGGGCTCTCTCAGCGTCCTTCTTTTCTTTCCTTCCCCTTTCCTCAGTTTCCCAGTGTGTCGATTTGGAAATCAGAAATCAGAGCCCTGAGGATGAAGGGTTTATGTAACCCATTAGTGGCAGTGTCAGGGTGAAAACCCAGGGCTCAAGGAGCAATCTTTATAGACCAGAGCAAGGGGTGCTCTGTGTGATTCCCAAGGACAAGCTTTTATTGACCCAAGCTCCTGAGGGTTGCACTGAGTCTGAAACTTGCTTCTTTTTAACTTTCTATTCTCTGATTTTGTTTGTTTGTTTGTTTGTTGTTAATCCTCACCTGAGGATATTTTTTCCATTGATTTTTAGAGTTTTATAGAGAGTGGGAGGGAGGGCGCGCGTGCGAGAGAGAAACATTGATGTAAGAGAGACACATTGATTGGTTGGCTCCTGCATGCACCCCAACCAGGGCCGGGGATCAAACCTGCACCCCAGGTACGTGCCCTTGACTGGGAATCGAACCCACAACGCTTCAATGCATGGGCCGACACTCTAACCCTTGAGCCACACCAGCCAGGGTGCTCTTCTGTGATTCTTGAATGCATAATGAGTTCGTTTGTTCTGTGCTTCACACAAGTGGGCTGTAGAGATGAGCAAGGTACCATCCTGCCCTGTGGGACTCACTTCAGGGTATGACTTTGAACAATCCATACAAACCTATTACGCACAGTCCCAGCCTTAAACACTAAATCTAGCGACACTTACGTAAGTTGTATTTACAGTTAAAATTTGGGAGGAAATTTGCCCTGGGGGCAGTTAGGCAAAGGGAATAAAAAGCAAATGTACAAGTCATTCTTCTTACCTGTATGTTAAGGTTTAGAATAACAAGACTATTATTTTAAATGGGCACCCAAGAAATTTTGCTTCAATGGTACATGGATTCCTCTGGTTCCAAACTTTCCTTGAAGCGTCCTTATTACGTAGCCGACTCCCTTCTGCAAAGCACTGTCGGTCCAGTCCTTACCCTCCGTGGTTGGACTTTTGCTTTCGGAAATGACACCATTTTTTTTTGAAGTCACATTTTTGCAAATTAGCCGAAGTGTCTTGCTGGGTTGTAATGTTTGATTCAGAAACTTCGTGGAAAGTACATCGTGAATTGGTGAAAACCCACAAGTGTTGGGTTGAGACAAAGGAGTAGAAAGAACACAAATCTAGAAGCAGACAGTGAGATCTCACCTCTGCCACAAATTAGCTGTTTGATGTCAGCGAAGATACTTTATCTCTTTGTAGACTCAGTTTTTTAACCTGTAAAGTGGGGGGTAAGAACATTTTCCTTGCACTGTTACTATAAGGATTAGAGATGATGTATGTGAAGTGTTCCAAGCATGCTAGGCATTCAACAGACATTAAATTTCTCTTGTTTGTCCAGCTCTCAGCAAAGGATAGTTTATAGGAGTCAGATTTTTTTCAAAATAGACTTTTTGGGATAAACTCTGGGGCAATGTTAAATCAGTGACTCAAGATATGTTTCACTTGTTTTTGAAGTTTGTATCCTCTTGGGTTTTGGTAATGTTGAAATTTTCTGAAAAAAACATTTGACACCTCCTTTCTGAATCACACTAGAAACACATGTTTCACCACTAGTTACTATTTTCTTTAAAAAAAAAAAAAAGTGTTATGTGTCCAGCTTCCCTTGAAAGATCAGCGAAATGTCACATTATCTCTGCTTCTATTAATCTTTCCAAATGCTCACTGCAACAGTCATAACAATTTCTTCATGCTGGAATTTATTTAAGAGGTGTTTATATATGGTGTTATTGAATTTTTATTTAATATATCCAGGTTTATTCTTCCACTTAGAAGTATAGATTCATGCCCTGGCCGGTTTGGCTCAGCAGTTAGAGTGTCAGCCCGCGGACTGAGGGGTCACGGGTTTGATTCTGGACAAGAGCACGTGCCTGGGTTGCAGGTTTGCCCCAGCCCAGTCGGGATCATGGGGGAGGCAACCAGTCAATGTGTCTGGTTTTTTCTCTCTCTCTCCCTCCCTTCCACTCTGTCTAAAAATCAATGGAAAGATATCCTCGGGTGAGGATTAACAACAACAAAAAAGTGTATATGCATTGTAAAACATATGGAAAACACAGAAAATTAGATTTTAAAATATTCTCTTAATCTTATCATACAAAGCTAGCCACAGTTGAATCACTGCTCTCATTTTGATATATTCTGTTATAATCTCTTTACTGTTTTTAGTATCCCTGCCCCCACTCATAATGATGATGACATGATGTGTATATGAATGTGTACATACACATACATGCAGCCCATAAATAGATCCCTTCAAAATGGTGTGGTTATTATGGGTCATAATAATATATGTATTTGCCATAGGGAAGTTGAAAATACTGAAAATTATAAAGGAGATATGAAAAAAAAATCTATAATCCCATCATAAAGAATTGATTTTCTTAAAATTTTTTCAATTGTATTTTTAGAGTATGTAGATATTACTACATATTCTGATTTTTAAGTATAGTTCACACAGAAAAACCTACCAAGATAAATGTTTAGAAAATAATTTGAAGATAGATATTTTCAGCCAGGGAGTAATATACTGGCCTTTTCCAATTAAAAAGAGATCATTGGATTTTAAAGATAAATTCCTGGGCATGAAAATAGATGTTGGGTTTCTACCAAATGGCTCAATGGAAAAAAAAATAGACTTTATTTTTCAGTGCAGTTTTAGATTTATAGCAAAACGGAGAGGAAGGTACAGAGATTTCTCATATTACAGTGGATGAACCACACTGACACATCGTCACCACCCAGAGTCCACAGTTTACGCAGGGCTCAGTCCTGGTGCTGTGCATTCTATAGGTTTGGACACTGTATAAGACACGTATCCACCACTGTAGTATCAGAGAGAGTAGTTTCACTTTCCTTAATGTCCTCTGTGCTCTGTATGTATCCATCTCTCCTACCCCAACCCTTTGTAGCCACTGATCTTGATACATGGGTCGATGCTCAAACACTGAGCCACACCGGCCGGGCGCCACTGATCTTTCTACTATCTCTAGAATGTCAGAGGTGCTGACATTCCGTCTTGGAGGATTCCCTTCCTCACTCCTAAATGCAGCTGTAAAGCAGAAACGGTCCACTTCCAGCCGTTGTCAGCCTGTCACGCAGACCATTGATTCACCGGGTCCAAGTTTTTCTTCCTTCATCAACTGGTCATGGGAAACTCTTTATTAGGCATCGGAACAGCTTGAAGGAAGGATGGCAAGGCCACAGAAGTTGATTCCCCGAGGTTCTGGGTCACTTGCTCATCCACTTGACTGTGTCTTCGTGAAATTCTTCAGCCTGGTCTCACGTGTACCATGTCCACTTGGTGATGCTGTGTTGTTGCACACAGGCAAGCGTGTGGCTTGGTGGGTCAGATAGCCTCAAGTTCACAGTTGACTGGTCAATCCATAGAAATAATAATTTGCGTGCAAAATTTAAGAACATATTTTATGATTAACACTCTACCCCTACAACACACACACACACACACACACACACACACACACACACCTGCTTAGTGAGTAGTATTGATGAGAACATTCACCGTGTTAGAGAAGGGAAAGGTGTCAAGGTTATTTAGAAGAAATAAAATACGTTGAGAAAATTGAAGGGAAAATATGTAGTTCAATGAGATCTTGTGGAGAAAGACAAAATGAGGGGAGGAAATGGCAGGATGTTCCCATTCTTGGAAGGATAAGAATGATGGAAGCCAAGGACACAGTTGGAGTTGGACCAGATAAAGCAGAAGTTCCAGCTGAGAATGTTCCATTGCTGGTTACCTTGATAACAGCCCCACCTTCTGCTAATGATATTGGAATGAGAAAAAATCTTGCAAAAATAGCCAAAAGAGGCAGAGTCACTTATGGTCCAGTGTGCTCCACCTTAGGACAAATCTGAGGAAGAATTTGGGGAAAATGGTGCTGCAGGCAATGGACGAGACAATGATGGGAAATTTTTCAGTGCATATCAAGTATGGATAGCCTGCTTGTGAATTTCTGGGTAATTCGCCATGTAGTATTTCCTGTTATAAACTCTGATTACTATGGTTATCATTTGATGGATGTCTATTATATTTTCCAGAAACGATATCAGGGACGTTAGAGGTCATTTAATTACATTTTGCAATCTGCATATGAGTTAGATATTATGGTGATCATTTTATATGAAAGTAAGACTGAGAGCAATTAATAAATTGCCCAAGGTCAGATAGCAAATAAGTAGCAGAAATGAAGTCCAGACCAACCTAATTCCTAAGCCCTTGTTTTTTCAATTTGTTACAATGTTGATCACAGAAACAATTACTCTACAGACATAACTTCACTTTCTTGTGCTTCACAGATGTTGCGTTTTTTACAAATTGAAGGCAATATCCTTTACCAGCAAAAAGATTACAACTCACTTTTTCATGACACTCGCTTTATTACGACATCCACTTTATTGTGGTGGTCTGGAACCAAACCTCAGCATCTCTGAGGTATACCTATATTTGTTTAGGCTGTTTCACTATCTATTGGATTTATCCATCAGACAGTCTAATCAAATGAGTAGGAATCTGTGTTTTTGAAACATTGAGGAAAAACAGCTAAATTAAAGTAGTTGACACATGACCAGTGGTCAGAATGTTCTGTCATTGTTTTTGTTTTTTATTCAGAGCATGCAAGGGAAGACAGAAATCAAGGCTGGTAGAGTTGAGTTACATCGACGAGAACCCTCTAGAGAGCAAAGAACCACCTTAGCCTGCCATGCTCAATAGCGAAGGTCAATAGAAGCTACAGCAACACCATACAAACTGAAACTCTAGGGGTCTAGGCTGTTCAGAAATAAAATACTGAGTAACTTCCCTGGGCAACGAATCCTGACCATCTGAGTTGCCGGCCAAAGGAAAAAAGTCAGGAGGAGGCAAGAGTCTGCAAGAACGTCAGGAATGCTGGCTAGAATCCTGTGGCCATTTCAGCAGTCAAGGCAAAAACCCCTACTTGGGTTTACTTTGCTTACTGAATCTATGTCTATATCTATTTTAACCTCTAGTTAGATTCTTGAACTTTTGTTCCCCTTACAGGCAGTAGAGTTACAGAACACCAAGGTAGAATTATTGTAAATTTATAATATAAATGGGCATCATTTGAAGAACATGGAATCAGAAAACTGGTCTCATAACATTGTCCCTTGCTTAGTAGCTGGATATAAATTTGGATTGTTTTCCACTGGAGAGGAGGGTGACAGTATTAGTTATACATGGAATAATTACTTTTAGTTATACGGAGGCATGTGCACACACGCACACACACACCCCAGGCAGCCAAGGGACAGAATGTAGGAGAGACAAACTGGGATGGTGCCTGGCTCCTGATGACTTCCCCAGTGTCATGCCTGCATGATATACTTTGTCCCCGGGGCATGGCTATGTGTTCCAAGAATAGAGATCCCTGACCCAAGTTGGGTCCATTAAATTCGCTCTCCTCACAATTTGAAAACCTGAATTAAGACACACAGAAATCGAGGGTGGTCAGAGCCGCACGGTCTTAGGCAGTGCGATGGGAAGAACGCATCCACTGTTCAGCAGCTGGAGGCCCTGGGACTTCTCTGATTGAGTTTTCCCAAAGCTTCATTGTCAGTTCTTCCTTATCTTACGACCATCCGCCAAATCTTTGCTTTACATCCTTTGCTTGAAATTTTCAAAAATAGGAAGCAAATAGGGTAGGGAGTCGAATTTTACAATTAAATAGAATTGAGAGTGTGGATGAAAAGGCACATATTTGTGTTGAGGGTTGTGTTCGTATAGCACAGAAAGGAGAGGCCGATGTCCTATGGATATATTTCAGATGCAGCTAGTTCGATATTTTCCCTCTGAAATGTGTTATTTTCTTTTCTCCCACATTGCTTGTGGACCCCCCACCTTTCCTGAAACACCAGTTCTTTAAACTTGGCTCTTCTTGATATCAGTAAGAATTGATTTCGGCTGTAACGGAAAGAAAATATAATAAAGGCATAAGCAAGTAAGGATTCCGCTTTTCCTAAGAAACAAGAAGTATCAAGATTGGGCTCAGGTGGCAGATCACTGATACTGATGAAGTCCAGACACTTCTGTCTTTCTGCTCCGCTGCTCTGAGCACGAGGCTTTCGTCCCCATGGTTACAAAAAGGCTGCGGGATCTCTCGGCACCAAGCCAGCATGTGAGACAGAAGGAGGGTGAGTGTAAAATGGCAGCGACTTTCTGCTAATGTCTCCATGGCTGGAACTCTGTCGAATGGCCACCTCTAGATGTAAGGCTGCAAAATTAACTTTTCAAGCAGTAAGAATCGTCAAGAAGGAATAGGGTTGGAATGGGTGCTGAGTGAACCAACTAACTATATCCTCCTTAGCCTTCCAGAGCAGCGATTGTCAACCTTTTTCATCTCATGCCACACGAACTAATTACTAAAATTTTATAGCACACCAAAAAATGTGTTTTTTAGCCAATCTGACAAAAAAAAATAGGTATAATTTTGATTGATTTACAAAATAATAATAATAGTAATTACCTACCTGTTTTGCTTCAAAGTGACTTTTTAAAATATCAGGTACCTATACTTGTATGTAAGGATTTCTGGTAACAAGAATTAACCAATCAGACGCAACCTTATTCTGCAGCACGACCAATAAAATGCAACTCTATTGTATGACCTACATATTTATGGCTCAAGACAGAGCATTCACACTATTCGGCTGTTATCATTTGTTTATTTGACTGTCTATGGGAAAAGAGGTCAGTACCCCTGACTAAATAGTCAGGTATTGCGTGTTTTTGAAATTCTTGTGGCACGCCAGTGTGCTGCGGTACGCCAGTTGAAAATCACTGTTCTAGAGCAAGCTTGATGAATTTTCTTGAGTATAGTAATAGTTATGTAAATACTGACATAGTATCCTCAGTGTCTGTCTCCTCTAGGTCCAGACACCTACAATATTTACTATTTGGTGCTTTAAGAAAGGTTTGCTGATCACGCTGGAGAGCATATGCCTTACTGCACTTGAATTCTGGGTGGGTTTCTTTGCTCTCACCCACACACTGTCTGCATGAAGATTAGCACTGAGTCTGCATGCTTCCTTATCTCTGTGCACCTGTAGTGCTTGGTTCATCTGCATTCATGACTTTGTTATCACTTATGTTTTGTTTGTACGTTTACAAGTATATTTCTCTAGCAGGCAAAAGCTCTCTGAGGACAGGATGAGGCCAGGCTCCCTAGAAGCAGAGCCTGGGATGGGGATTCAAGGGAGGCATTGAAGAGGTGCTCTCAGGAAGAACCAGCAAAAAAAGGGACGAGACAGGACAGGGTAGAGGAAGGAGCTAAGCAAAGATAATGTGGCTGCCCTGGAGTCTAACCTCAGCCTGACCTCATGGGGAGCTCTGGAGTGTGACTGGGACCGCAGAGTTTGTCCTACCTGAAGGCAAGGGGCTGGGCTTTTTGTACCCTCATGTCAGTCATTGGCCTGGACTGCCCTTGGCGGGTGGGTGGGGAGTGGGGGGTGGTGAATAGCTCTCAGGCTTTTCTGGATGAGGCTGTGCCTCTAGATAGAGGCCATCTGGGAGTCCTTGGCAGACCCTACGGAAGGACCTGGGGGTAGAGGTCACTTCCATGTGTGCCCTGTAATTTTAATCTCTGTTTTCTTGGTTTCTTGTTTCCTCGCGTTCAGAAAAGCGTGCAATAAATCTTTCTTATATGAATGAGTCGCTTCCTAATATAGTACATGCTCACTTGTTAATTAAGACAGTATCCATTGTCTTTGTTTGTGTTCATCCAATTAATAAAGTCAGTCATCTTCTAACTAGTTCGTTTAACAAGACAAAATGAGATAATCCACATAAAGGTACCTAGCAGACCACCTGGTATGTAACAGGCAACAATAAATGGGCGTTTATTTCCCCTTAGGATTAGCAGGCTATGTAATGTGTTTTATTAGGAAGAGTATCAGCTTGCCTGTTTATGGCTTGTAACACATTCAAATGAATCAAGAGAGATTTCAGTTTTTATTTTCTGTGCCATCTGTACTTGAGGCTTCCTAAGATCACCACCCTCAGCAGTGAGGAGGCATAATGAAAGATAATGGCAACGATATTAGAAAATGTGGGAAGTGTGAAGGATGTACAGTTGCTGTTAAAATGGTCTACAATGCAAATAATCATAGCTGCCATGTATTCTGTGTCTATTACAGGCCAGACACAGTGCTAGGGGCTTTGCATATCTTATTACTGATCCTCAAAATGAGCTCAGACGGTGGACATTATAATGCTAGATACACAGTAGGTGGGCAAGGTATGTAATTAGGATACTGAAATGCAAGGCACCAATATTTTTATATTAAAATATTTTAAAGTCATTATGCTAGAAATCAGAATTGTGTGAACTTCTTTATACTCATTTGTTTATTTTATTTTATTTAATTTGAATTGCACATTGGGGTCATTATTAACTTTTTTTGTGCGTAGGATTTCTAAACGTGTTAATTTCACACCCACCTACTTCCCAGATATTACTAGCCCAATTTTGGAAACGAGGAAAATAAAACCTGGAGAGGTTAGGTAGCTGCTGAATCAGTTGGAAGTTGCCAGAGGAACAAAAAGTAAGAGGTGGTGATACTCAGATGAGAAGTTGCGTCAGCCCGGACCCCACAAGCCTGTCCCAGCTGCTGAGCGGCTGGTGACGCCATAGATAGAGGTTAGTTTCGAATCCGCTGGAGAGGTGCCACTGAAACTTGATCTGGAATTGGCTTGGACTGCTAGATTCTGGAATAATCCGCACGAAAGCACCTAGCAGTCTCTGGCAACTGCCATTCCGCTGAAGTCAGAAGCAGAAAGCCTCTCTCGGCTACCTGCCTTCTGATCTCTTTCCAGTGCCTCCTGTCAGCGGGAGGCGAGGGAGCCCGAGAAGTGGAGCCCGCCGATGCCCAGTCTGCAGAGCAGAGCAGAGAAGGGTGGGCGCGAGTGGGAGAGATGGCTGGCAAGTGTTCTGGACGGCGGGAACGTGGCACAAGCGGGCGACCCCATGCTGCCTCCCCGAAACTCGAATGTTTGATGGCAGAGCTCTACTGAGTTCATCTTACTTACTTCGCTTGAAAATTCGTGTTTGAGTTCATTTAACTCACTTGACTTGAAAATTCTTATTTCTCAGGCCGTAAAACTGGTGCATTTGTCCTCTTGATTCCGACTCTTTATTAAATTTTGAATAGGATCTTTCAAAAGAGGGAATACATTTTCCATGTTGGTGAGTTTATAAACAGTGATTGGCATTGGAGCCCATGGATTGAAATCGTCGCGTCCTGGAGCCCTGCTGGGATCTTCTGTTGCCACTCATTATACTCATTATGGGATTTTCTCCTGCCCCAGAGAGAGCGGTTGAAACGGAAAGGGCCGTTCATATTCCTGTTTGCAATAGCTCAGTTATTTGGTGGCATTTCTTACAAGGTATCTAGAACCGAATGGCATTGTATTTTTCCATTGCTGGTGCCCTTTTAATAATGATTATTTATAAATTAGATACTGGGATACTAGAATAGGTAAGATAAAATTCCTGTTAATGGGAAGCTCAGAGCCTAATAGTTGACCCAAATTAAGAGCTTCTATTAGTCCCCAGCAAACACTCTTTTCTCTGAGAAAAACATTTCCTCTTCAGTAGTATATTTTCCTTCCTTTTTAAAGATACCACTTCACCCCAAGGAATCAAAGGCAAAGGAAGGAACAGACTCATAGATACAGAGAAAAAGAGCGATAATTGCCAGAGGGGAGAGGGGGTTGGGGGTCTGGGTGAAAAAGGTGAAGGGATTAAGAAGTACGAATTGTTAGCCACAAAATAGTCACAGCGATGTAAAGTACAGCATAGGCAATATAGTCAATAATATTATAAAAACTGGGAATGGAGCCAGGTAGGTACTGGAAATATCGAGGGAAACACTTCGTCAAGTATATGATTATCTAACCACTGTGCTGTACACCTGAAATGAATATGAAATAATGTTGAATGTAAACTGTAATTGAAAAATAAAATTTTAAAAATTAATAACAATAAAGAAAAAATAGGCTACTAGCTGTAGAGAGTGGGAGGAGAAAGCCTGTCTGCCTTCAGGGTGTCTTTCCTGCCTCAGGCTGGCCGGAAGGCTCTGCAGAGACCCCACAGGTTGGCATATCCTAGGCAGATTCCCCGTGGCCCACAGTCTGATCTTTCAGGCCCTTAAAGGTGACTTGTCAGCCAAAGAATGTGAGCTCTCGTGGACTGACTCACATTAACCAAGTTTAGAGACTGATGAATAAACATGAATCTGAATTTTTTAATTTATTATTATCATTCTTTCTCCAGTAGAATATACCATATGAATTGGTCCAGTTACATACAGTTTTCCCTCATTGGCTGATCTACAGAGAAAGTCAAATTTTAACTGGACGGTTTGTTGGTAAACCTGACTCAGTAGAAGTAGGGAATTACTGAACTAATTTTAAGAGGCGTCCCCTCCGCTAAGCCTTCCATCTCATCCTCCATCCCCCTCTTCTTCTCATCTATCCATTCAACAAATACTTCTTGAAAAGCAGCCATGGAGAGCAGTGTAGCAGAGAGCTCTGGGGCGAGGCTTCCTATTTTTCAGTCACAGATCTTCTGCTTGCTAGCCATGTGACCTTGAGGAAGTTATTTAACTTAGTGCTGCAGCGTCCTCTTGTGACATAGCACCCACTCCAACCAGGTTAAAGAAATTACAATATGCAGATGAGTTCGCACAGCATCTGGCAACAGTGGGTTGCGTACCTCTTTCATGTGCACATAGGATGGATAGATTTTTTTTTTTTGCACATTGGGAAATTGAGTTTCAAAGTGATTAATTGCTCTGCCCTCGGTCACACCCAGTCAATAAGTAGCAGAGTTCGTTCAGAACCAAGTTATAAAATCTACTGTTTATTCTAGAAAGTCATGGATTTGGGCACCTGAGCAAAGAAATAAATCATGATAGTTCTGTGGACTCATTTTTCTTTTAAAAATTCCAAGCCTTTAGAACGAAAGGGTAGACTCTAAGTTACTTGGTTTGTCATTAAGTTTTTATAGATTTTGTCATTTTCCATATTTATGTCCTGTAATTTGGACCTGCCTCTAATGGTGCCCTAACAAATGAGATCCATTTTCCTCTGAAGTATTTTTTTAAAGAAATTACAGTCATCCCAGACTCGTGTTCTTAGGAAGGAAACAGTATGTTTGGCAATTTGCACTGCTTCTGGTTGCGATCAAATTGAATTTCAGGCAGTCATCTTCAAGCTACGCCCTAATTAAGATGAACAGATATTGTCAGACGGCCTGTTTAGTCAGTTGCCCATCTGGTATAATCGTATTTGTGAGCAGGATCTGCTTTTGCTTGGCTTGGGCAATAGCTAAAATCAACAGAACAAGGCAGTCGCATCTCCTAAGGTAAGAACCAGGGCCCACTCTTCACCTGTAACCCTAGCTGGGAAGTTGCATGTTTAAACCTGCTGAATAAGTGTATGGCTACTTGCCCTGCTGAATCCCCATTAGGCTCATGGCATCCATGCACCCCTCCCTCCACCCATCCATATATCCATCCACACATCCATGCATCCATGCATCCATCCACCCATCCATGCATCCATCCACACGTCCATGCATCCATCCACACATCCATGCATCCATGTATCCATCCACCCATCCATGCATCCATCCACACATCCACTCATCCATGCATCCATCCACTCATCCATGCATCCATCCACACGTCCATGCATCCATCCACCCATCCATGCATCCATCCACCCATCCATGCATCCATCCACACGTCCATGCATCCATCCACCCATCCATACATCCATCCACACGTCCATGCATCCATCCACCCATCCATGCATCCATCCACACATCCATGCATCCATCCACACATCTATGCATCTATATTTATGTTTACTTCTATCCATCCATTCCATTGTTTGAGCCCCTCATATGTGCCAGGTGTACTATTGACCCAGGGGGTACTATTATGAAAAACAGAGTATTCCTATTCTCAAGAAGCATTTGGTGTAATGGAAAAAATCTCAAAAACATATGGGTCTAAAATGTAAAGCGTAGTACTTTTTAAGGAAGAGTATAAAAAATTCTTGCATCGAAAATAAGGGTCACCTTGGCAGGTTTTGTTCAGTGGTTAGAGCATCGA
The DNA here is from genome assembly GCA_030848825.1 of Tadarida brasiliensis. Classification (NCBI taxonomy): domain Eukaryota; kingdom Metazoa; phylum Chordata; class Mammalia; order Chiroptera; family Molossidae; genus Tadarida; species Tadarida brasiliensis. Next base: position 8,719,038 of record CM061279.1, on the reverse strand, counting down.
CCCGGGGACCAAAGAGTCACGGGTTTGATTTCAGTCAAGGGCACGTACGTCGGTTGCAGCTTGGTCCCCTGCCCTGGTTGGGGACATGTGGGAGGCAACCAGTCGATGTGTCTCTCTCTCACATTGATGTTTCTCTCTCTCTCCCACTCCATCTGAAGATAAATGGAGAAGTATCCTCGGGGGAGGATTTAAAAAAAAAGAAAAGAAAAGAAGTGTCCATACAGCTTTGTATTCTGTCTCTGAGAATAGTGATTGTGCCAAAGGAGGGTATGGAAGATGGCTTTTGTTACACTACTTCCTCAAAGGGACATGCGTTTGATAAGTGCCTTGTGTCTCTATGATGGATGGTGCTATATTGATCTCCTGACAAAGAGCAGACGGCAGCGGGAGACAGATTTCAAGTTAACGCAGGTGCAAGTGAACTGCACTGCTGCTTTCTATCAAGAGGACAATTCAGGGATCAGAAACAATATCTTTGGGAGTGGTGCTCCTTTCCCCTACAGCCCACTCAGATCTCAGCCGGTGTGGTAGCTCTTGTCACGTAAGCAATGCAGGAAAGTTGCTAAAATGCTCCTTGGTTCAGTAATGCCCATAATGTTCTACTTCCCCAAGGGTTCAGTCAAAGTTGTGTTCATAGAAGGCTTGGAGACTAGACTGTGTTGTTTAGGACGAAAGTGAGTAGTTGCTAAGGCAAGGTGTGCCTGCCCTTCAGAAATGCCCCTGGACACTGGCTACAAGCTTCACTGGAGGACAGAGTGAGGTGGCACTAGGAGTTGCCTCCTGCTTTCTCCCATTCTCAGCATCCCAGCCTTTCCTGTGAGCATGAGAAGCCCGGGCAGGGAGAGCCTCCCTTAGCATACGGGGAAAGCCCCTGGAGGCTAGGGTGTCTTTCCTAAGAGGGCTGGAGTTTCACACGCCAGGGAGAGACTTGGGTGTGGCTGTAGGAGAAAGACAAGAACAGGGGCAGCAAGAGGGTGACTGAAAATAAGAGAGAGGAGATAGAGAACATGTTATGCATGACCAGCCAAAGCCTCCTTGGAAAGGCGTGACTGATTCTGACCAAGTCATAACTCTTGTCTCTGTTGATTCGGTGCTTGCCTGAATCATTAGTAAAAGAACTGCTTCTCTCTTTTTTTTTTCCAAGTTCTGTGTCTGTTTATTCAAGGAAGAGCGGATGGGCTTATTCATAAATGGAGCTGTTCCAGATAGCATGTGGGAATACCTGGTGGTGCTCTGGGCGAGGCAGGGCAGGTAGAAGGAGGAGTGTCACCCTTCCCCTTGGGGTCACCTGTGTCGAGAAGACCACCAATTATCAGGTGTCTTCATTGGCACTTCATCCATTCAGGGATGGAAAGGGGGTCCTACCATACTTGAGTTATATAAAATACCATCCACAATGGTGTATGTTCTTTGAATAGAAAGTGGACCGTGGAAGGAGGAAGTGAGGTCCTTGGTGCTAGAAGTGCTTTAGAAGATACTGATCAACAAATTGGAAGGGATGTTTGAGGTTGAATTCAAACGTTGTTAGGGTGACCAGAAGTTCCCGAACTTGACTGCACATCAAATTCAGCTATTGAGTCGTTAAAAATACAAATATCTGGATTCTACCCCTTGACTGGCCAGATCAGAGCATGTGAAGGTAGAAGTCAAGAATCTTTTACACAGTGATTCTAAGACACAGACATGTTTTAGAACATGTGGGCTAGGCAAACTTTAAGATAAAAATCCAACACTGAGATTTCCTGTTTCACGTGAAAAGCAACCGGAATCGTGAAAGTTTGATAAACTTTGACAGCTACTTTATATTTTGGATCACTTTTTAAGCTTTGGTCCTTCAGTTTCTTATAGAAATTGGGTGAATTTCACTGTGTTGAAAGATTGTCACAGAAGACTGGTGGCATTTTAGTTATTACCTGCTGGGGCTGGCAGGTAGAGCTGTGAATGACCTGGTGCGTGGACTCCCAGAGACCTACCGATAAGCTGAGAGAGTGTTCTGGAACCCTTTCTGGGTCACTGAGAGCCGTGTCCACAACACTATCTGGTACCAAGTTTCTTTCTTCCCTGTGGAGGCTGAGGTCAGCAGTAAGAGAAAAACATAATGGTGTAGGAAAAGGTGTACAAGACCAGTGGTTCTGCAAACATTTCTCCACAGTGATGTCCCCACATTGGTGCCCGGCAAGCCAAGGGCAGAGGCCCATACCAACTGGCCATCTTATAAAGGAGCCGAGCAAAACCTCTCTCTCTGAGGCTCAGTTTTATACTTGTCACCAAGTAACCCAGTGGAAGCTCTTTAAAGACAGACACAGAGTGGATCCCAAAGTCATGGGGTGTAGCACTAGACAGCAAGCTGCAGAGATTAGCAGACGGACCTAAGGGTGGTCTTCGTAGGAGTATCTGTCACCTTCCAAAGTTTCTATTATTATCATGATTATTACTATTGTGGTAAGAACACTTGACATAAGATCTATGCTTTCAGCACATTTTAAGTACAATACAGTATTGTTAACTATAGGCTCTATGCTGCTATGGACATTCCTCTGCAAGTCTTTGTATTGGACGTGTGCTTTCATTTCTCTTGAATAAATGCCTATTAGTGGGTCTACAGATGAAGCCAGGACATAGGTCATGAAGTGCCCCTTGACTTTGGGTGGTAAACACACAATGCAGTATATAGATGACGTATCATAGAATTGTACACTTGAAAACTATATAATTTTATTAACCAATATCACTCCAATATATTTAATTTAAAAAACTAACAAAGAAACGAAGAGAAAAAACATGCAATAGATGCTGGGTTTACAGTAACAGGCATACAAGAATATAAAAGGGTTTGACAACATATTCACAGACAATGTGCGAACAATGATTCGAAAAGTTCTTAAAGCAAATTAAGACTAGAGAAATAGTTTCTCAACTTGTAGAAACTTAAAAGGTGTTAAAGGAGCACTTGGGGGATCAGGGGACTCATCTATAACGTACCTTTCAGACCTCACAGTGCACACTCTACTCAGGAAGAAATCCTTCTCACTGTCTTCTAGGGAGAAATACATTTCATGTTCTTTACTCCTCACTGATACAGAATAAATAGGATGATTAGACTTTGTTTCCAACTTCTCTTTTCTTTGAAGATTTTCTGGAGATGGTAGGAGGCATCTCTGGCTCCTGCTAGGCCCCAGGAGGGTTTCACCCCAAGGCTCATTGATGCAACATGTAAAATGACTGGAGGGCAGATTATACTCCGTGTGACATCAAAATGCTGCAGGCACTCATTAAATGTTCAACACACACATCAGAGGGGAGTATTCCCTTTCATACCATTGGTATAAATCCTGTCCATCAGTTTGGGGCATAGGGTGAGGAAAAGGAGGACACCTGCAATTATGTCAACATTAGCATTTTTAAATAAAAAGTAGGGCACTTACCTAAGCTATACATGCTCTTTGGGGAGCAACAAACATGCATGTAGCTCAGTAGCCTGGCGTTTGAGCCAAAGGAGCCTATTTCTTTGGTTCCATTGAAATTATTACCTAGATTCTTATATTCTTTCTTGAGGGGAGAGGTGATCGGCAAGCAGTGCAGTAATAGAATATTAGATTTTCAAAAAACTTTAATGTTCATCTTATCTGAATATCATTTTACAAATGGGAACAAAGGTTTATTGAAAGTCAAATAAATAGGCACTAGAATCAAGGTCTGTTGACTCTTTCTTACATCTTTGTTCTATTTTGGTGAAATGTTATTTTTGTTTATACCTCATTCAAATTAGTCACAGTATTATTAATTGCTCATACTTAGATTTACTCACATATTTACCTTTTTTATTTGTTATTACTGTTTCCTGCATACCACTCCCAACTTAAAAAATTTTTTTTCTTTATTGATTTTAGAGAGAGAAGAAGGGAGGAGGAGAGAGAGATGGAAACATCGATGAGAGAGAACATCAATTGGCCGCCTCCTGCATGCCTCCCACTGGGGATCTGGCCCACAACCTGGGCATGTGCCCTGACCAGGAATCGAACTGGTGACCTCTTGGTGCATGGGTCGACGCTCAACCACTGAGCCACACCGGCCGGGCACACACTCCCAACTTTTAATTCCTTCTGACCCAAATACATCTTTAAGTTAGAGCTCTGTCAGTGCATGAAAATATATTTATTTCATCCTAATTATTAAAAGATTGTTTAGGTGAGTGTGCAACTGACAAACTTCAGAGGCGGGGGCGGAGGGAGGGAAGAGATAAACCAAAGAACTTATGCATATAAGCATAGCCAATGGACATAGACAGCAATGCTGGGGGGTGGGCGGGAACGAGAGGAAGGTGTCAATGGGGGAAAAAAGAGAAACATCTGTAACAAAAATAAATGAATTAAATTTAAAAATAAGAGGAAAAAAAATTTTAAATAAATATAAAAAAATCAATCTCTTATTTTTAGCATTTTGAAAGCATTTCATTGTCTTCTGGTCTTTATTATCACTGATGTTATTCTAATTGTAGCTCTTTTCTGTGGAACTGATTTTTTTATTTTGGTTATTTGTAAGATTTTATCTTCATTGTTTTACTATTATGTGTCTAGATAAAGATTTTTTCTTTTTCTTTATTCTGCTTGGGAGTCGATGTACTTTATCAAACTGAGTATTCATACCTTTTATCAATTATGGAAAATTCTTAAGATATTATATTTCAATGTTACTTTTATCCTTTTATCTACTCTTGCTTTCTGTGACTATTTTTAGATTATGTTGAAATTTTCCATTCTGTCTTCCATGTCTTTCTAAAACTTTCACATGTTCTGTTTCTTTTTTTAAAACTTACCTTTATTGTTGAATTTATTACAGATGCCCCTCCTTTTCCCCCCATTGACCCTCTCCTCCCTGCTCCAGCTCCCCTTCCTGCCTTCCCCACACTATTGTCTGTGTCCACTGGGTTTATGCATATATGCATATAAATTCTTTGATTTATCTCTTCCCATCCCCCTCCCTCCTTCCCTTTGAGGTCCATCAGTCTAACAACCAATTTATACTTCTTAATCCCTTCACCTTTTTCACCAATCTCCCCAATCCCCTCCCATCTGGCAACCCACAAAAAGTTTTCTGTGTCTCTAAGTCTGTTTCTGTTCTGCTTGTTCATTTGGTTTGTAGATTCAATTGTTGATAGTTATGTATTTATTGTTATTTTATTGTTCATATTTTTTATCTTACTCTTCTTCAAGAACACCCTTCAACATTTCATATACTACTGGTTTGGTGGTGATGAAGTCCTTTAGGTTTTTCTTGTCTGGGAAATTCTTTATATGTCCGTCACTTCTAAATGATAGCTTTGCAGGATAGAGTAATCTTGGTTGTAGGTTCTCGCTTTTCATCACTCTGAATATTTCTTGCCACTCCCTTCTGGCCTGCACAGTTTCTTTTGAGAAATTGGCTGACAGTCTTATGGGAACTCCCTTGTAGGTAACTAACTGCTTTTCTCTTGCTGCTTTTAAGATTCTCTCTTTGTCTTTAACCTTTCACATTTTGATTATAATGTATCTTGGTGTGGGCCTCTTTTTGTTCACCTTGTTTGGGACTCTCTGTGCTTCCTGGACTTGTATGTCTGTTTCCTTCACCAAGTTAAGGAAGTTTTCTGTCATTATTTTTTCAAATCGGTTTTTAATTTCTTGCTCTCTCTCTTCTTCTGGCACCCCCATGATGCGAATGTTGGTATGCTTGAAGTTGTCCCAGAGGCTCCTTACACTATCTTCGTTTTCTTGGATTCTTTTTTCTTTTTGCTGTTCTGATTGGCTGTTTTTTGCTTCCTTATATTCCAAATTGATGATTTGCTTCTTGGCTTCACCTACTCTACTATTGATTCTCTGTAAATTATTCTTTATTTCATTTAGCGCATCCTTTACTTCTGACTCGTCCTTTTTTATGCTCTTGAGGTCCTCACTAAGTTCCTTGAGCATCCTTATAACCAGTGTTTTGAACTCTGCATCTGTTGGATTGCTTATCTCTGTTTTGTATAGTTCTTTTCCTGGAGTTTTGTTCTATTCTTTCACTTGGGACCTGTTTCTTTGTCTCCTCATTTTGGCTGTCTCCCTGTGTTTGTTTTTATGTATTAGGTAGAGTTTCTATGTCTCCTAGCCTTCCTAGGGTGGCCTATTGTAGTAGGTGTCCTGTAAGGTCCAGTGGCACAGCCTCCCTGGTCACCCCAGTTGGGCTCTCGAGGTGCACCCCTCGTGTGGACTGTACACCCGTCTGTTGTAATTGAGTCTTGATTGCTGTTGGCACATCAATGGGAGGGATTTACTCAGGCTGATCAGCTGTAAGGAATGGCTTTGACCACTGACCACTGACCTCAGACTATCTTGGAGGATCAGCTTGCAGGGACCCACCACATAGAGCAAGACTTACTTCAGCAGGGCTCTGGCATTCACTGAGTCCACTCCTTGGGTGTGTCACTTGTTGAGGTTATTGGGTGGTAGTGCTTTGATGTAGTCTGAGGCTGTCCACTGGGTGTGCTAACTCTGGAGCAAGGTCAGCCTCTGCCTGTGTTCTACCCAGGGCCATTAGGTATAAGCTACAAAGCAATCTGAAGATGATTGCTTCTTGTGCTAGGCTTGGGGGTGCCCAGGCAAAGCCAAGCTGTGAACCAAGGCCGGCTGCTTCTAGTGCCAGGGTTGGGGCCACTTAGCAAGAGGTATGGGGCTCACTGAGACCAGATGCTACTTGTTTGAGAAAATTTAGGAAAATCTGAAGAGGAGTCAAGACAGGCCAATCCTATGGTAAAGCCACTGGAAACAGCTTGGGTGGGCCCAAATTTTGTGTGGGAAAGGGCCTCAGGGAATCACCAGGGTGAGGCAAACAATGTGACCCAGGTTGCTGGAGCCCCAGCTGTCTGCTGGCCCCATGGGGGAAGGACTCACCAAAGGAACATCGGCCTCTGCCAGAACATCTGTCCAGGAGAAAGCCGCCTCTCCAGCTCTCACTCAGATGCCAGACAACTTAGTTCTTCCCTGTATGTCTCTGGTGCCTTTCAAGCTGCCTCCCCAACACTGAAGCCTGGAGGGAGCAAGTCTGAGTAAGTAGGACTTCCATTCAGCTTGATTTCAGGTGGTTCTGAATGATGGTTGGTCTGTAGTTTAGTTGTAATTTTGATGTGGTTGTGGGAGAAGGCAAGTACTGTGTTTACCTGTGTTGCCATCTTGACCAGAAGGCCCTCATATTCTTTTTCTTTACTTCCCAGTTCTAGCTTCCAGTTTCATTATTCTCTCTTTAGCTATGTCTAATATGCTATTTAATTTTCTATTGAGATTAATCTCAGTAACTATGTTTTCATTCCTAGAAATTCCATTTGGTTCAGTTTCCAATTTGCCTGATCATTTTTGTTCTGTCTTATTCTTTTATTGTGATTTTTACTTCTTTCATCTCTTTAATAATTTCATATATATTTTAGTAATCTCTTATTGTTGTATGAATGAGAATTTTGAAGGTGCCAGAATTTCTGATATTGTTTCTACATGCTTCCTGGTGGTTTTTGTTTTTTTTTTCTCATGTTCTTTCTAATTTTTCATTGTGAGCTCACTTTCGATGGGGATTATTAATTCTGTGAGAATTAAATGCAATCTTATTTGAGGAAATGTTGCTCAACTGTCATTCTACATTTGTTGGTGCTAGATACTTTGGGAGTTTCCCATTACATTACTAGTTTTTACATTGAGTTCTCAGCATTGGTATTCCTACACCACAGAGACTAAAATATTTGGAAATGCAGAAAACTTCCATTTTGACTCTATTCTAAAAAAGGATTAGAGCAAAAGAGGGAGGGTAGATGGGTCACTTGGAAAGGATATGAAGATCCACCAAATGCCATTCATTTCTAGTGCTTTTGCTTTGAGAACTGAACTCATTAGTATTCAGTATGTTAAATTTTGAAGAATCTGGAAGGAAGATGATCTCATTCTTGCCAAAATGAATCTTCATTCCAACACTGACAACTAGTAGCAGCTTGTACTCCAAAGGACACAGAGCTGGAAAACCCATGTTCTGTACTTAACATCCCCCAAATGTTCAAGCTGCTCTTCCCTTCATTGAAAACGAATGCACAAGACAATCTTAAATATGGTAGGCATCTTAGACTTCTAAGTTCTGACTTCATGCTACAACAAATGTAGGCCTTCTGCAGATACACATGGCTTCCTGGCAGTACCAGGAGGGATTAGATGCACATATATTGTGACTCCCATAAGAAGGGGCTGATTTAAAAGTTTTGGACTAAGTTCCACTGGTACTTATTTAATATTAAAGATAATAACAATAATAACTAACATTTATTAAGACTTCATATGGGTTGGGTACTGTATAAATATTCTGTATTAATTATGTTATTTAACCATTCCAAACTTCTAGTTACTCTATTTTACAAATCAGAAAAATGTGACCTGGAGAGTTAGTAACTTGCATATGGTCATGGACTCATGGAATTTAGATCTGAGTTTAAGCAATCTGATTCCTACATCAGACTTTTAAGCTCAATGCATATTGCTTCTACTGCTATTGTTACCTCTTATTCTAGCAAGTAACTGAGATTTAAAAATTTTTTTAAGCCCTGGCTGGTTTGGCTCAGTGGTTAGAGCATCAGCCCGCGGATCAGAGAGACCTGGGTTCAGTTCCCACTAAGGGCATGTACCTCAGTTGTAGTTTGTCCCCGGCCCCGTGTGGGTGGCAGCCAGTTGATGTGTCTCTCTCACATTGATGTTTCTCTTTCTCTCTTCCTCCTTCTCTCCCTCCGCTCTATCTGAAGATAAATGCAAAAATGTCCTCGGGTGAGGATAAAAAAAAAAATGTTTTTTAAGCAGTAACTAGCTACCTTCAGAGTAATATATGCATTTTAAGTATAACAATCAAATGCATTAATGTTCTACAACCATTTCAATAGCAACATTTGTCTTGTTTTTCTAGGAACCATCAAAATGTCCCCCAAATGTCACTCATTTAGTATATATATTTTCCAGGTAGGACTTGCTCCTAGAGATAGCTCAGAAATCCTTTGTTGGTTCTTGTGTCCTGAGTTTCACTTTGAAAAGAATGATTTTCACAATGCTTCTCAGTTATAAAAATTTTAAATAAGCCCAAGCCAGTTTGGCTCAGCGGTTAGAGCATCGGCCTGCGGTCCAGAGAGTCCCGGGTTCGGTTCCCGCTAGGGGTACGTACCTCGGTTGCAGTTTGTCCCCGGCCCTGGTTGGGTCGTGTGGGAGGCAGCCACTTGATGTGTCCCTTTCACATCGATGTTTCTCTCTCTCTCTCTCTTCCTCTCTCTCCCTCCTACTCTATCTGAACAAAAAATGGAAAAATGTCCTCGGGTGAGGATTAAAAAAAATTTTTTTTTTAAATAATACTTAAAGAGATAGGCACTATGTTAGCAGTTTTTAGCTCTCCTAGAGTTTGCAAGGGCAGTGACTAAGCTCAATAAAGAATTAACCACTGTTTCAGTCATTCTGCTTCCCCCAGATCTAAGGGTGCTCATTTTCCTTCCTCTACTCAACCTTGTGTGCTGGCTTGGGTGATGGAAACAGTAAGCTACAAACAGCCGCTGAGACAACTGATAAAAGAAAATATTGTACTTTGCATAGAAATAGAAAGAAAACAAAGTAAATTCCCTCTCCTTAAATTACTTTTTCTCCTGTAAAAGCACATGATTATTCAAGAATATTTGGAAAATGTAGAAAAGGAAGAAAATTCCACATCCATTCTACCAGCCAAGACAATCACTGTTAATAGATTTCTGTATATCTGCCTTGTCTCTTTTATTTATATAGTTTTGTGCTTTTGTTTTGGATAGTTATGATTATACCATAGAATCAAATATATCTAAGGTGTGTGTGTTTTTTGCTTGTATTGTATATAACAAGTGTTTTTCCGAATGCACACATGCTGCCCGTGTTCTACCTGAATTGGGTGTGAACGTTTAATGCTATAAAAGTCGTTAAGCAGTAGGGAGTTGTGTTCCTTGGAAGCTCTGTTTTTCATATCCTCTCCTAAAGTCCTAGACACAAGGACTAGGCTGGATGGCAAATGAGCAAGAGGGTGAGGTGGGGCTGGGTCCGATGCGGGGAGAGCAAGGAAGGTGGCGGCTGACTGGAGTTCTGAGTGGACGTGGGGAGTGAGGCAGGCAAGAGCCTTGCAGGAAGACAGGTGGGCAGGGACAGGGCCCTAGGCAGGCATATGCGTGTCACTTGGGGATGGATGGGAGGCCAGTAGGCCAGTGCAGATGGTGCAGTGGGAGAGGGTAGGAGGGAGGAAGTGCACTTGGGTAGGTGGGCAAGGTAAAAGTACACAGGGTCCGGTAGGGGATCACGAGGAGTTTGTATTTTATTTTGAGTATAAAGGGAAACATACTCCCTTGCAGGATTTTGGGCAACGCAGTGACTTGGTCTGACTTATGTTTTTCAAATATCTGGTTGTAACCCTGGCTGGGTAGCTCAGGTGGCTAGAGCACCATCCCAGTAACACCAAGAATGCAGGTTCGATTCCCGGTCAGGGCACACGCAAGAATCAACCAATGAACGCATCAAGGGGAACAAGAAGCGGATGTTTCTTTCTCTTTCTCTAAAATCAAATTGAAAAGTTTTTAAAAATATCTGGTTGCTATGTGGAGGGTTAATTATGGGTAGGCAGGAGCAGAAGCATTTATACCAACTTCTCTGGACTTCACAGAACATCATGAGCTGAATTTCTACCCCACCTCCCCCTCAAATTCACGTTGAAACCCTAAACCCCCAAAGCGACTGTGTTTGAAGATAGTGTAGGTAGGGAGGAGGCTAAGGTTAAATGAGGTCATAACCATGCCAGTGAGGGGCTAGTTCTAGAAATGGCATTGTGTGTGGAAAAGATCAAGGAGCTAAGGATGTCCCGAACGGCAAAAAGAAAGTTGGGGTTAGATAGCAATGCTCACCTCTAGGATTGAAAGGGTAGGTCCAACATCAAGGAGAGCAATTTTTCATTTATTTTATTATTTTTTATTTATATATTGGATATTTTTCCATTTATTTATTTATTTTGGATAGAGTGGAAGGCAGGGAGGGAGAGAGAGGGAGAGAGAAACATTGATGTGAGAGAGAGACATCAATTAGTTGCCTCCTGCACGTCGGCGATCAAACCTGCAGCCCAGGCATGTGCCCTTGACTAGGAATCGAACCCGAGACCCATTTGTCTGCGGGCAGACACTCCAACTGTTGAGCCAAACCGGCCAGGGAAAGGAGAGGAATTTTTAGGCAATCAGATTTTACCTGAATGTGAAAAGATCTTTCTTGCAGAATCATTTAAAACTGGAAAACATTACCCCAGAAAAGTAATCTCTGTCTCTGTCTCTCTGAAGTGACCATCTCAGGCTAGAAAAAGACGTTTGTAAGTGCCTGGCACAGTGGTTTCCGTCTTCTTTGAGGGGACAGCCATCCTTCAATACATGTACATAGCAAGACGCAAGCCAGAAAAGCAGACTGTGTCGTGAGACTGTGCACTGAAGTTGTATCGCGGAGATAGCTGTGCACGTCTCAACATTATGCATGAAATCGAAGTAGAACACCAGGCTCCGAAGCTGCTGCATTCGCTGTGCATTTGTGCAGTTCCAGGTCTGGAAAATTTGCCCCAAGGCACACAAATATTCACATTATGGATTTTGATGTTCTTCCGATTTGTGAAGTAATGAGTCTATTCCTTTTTCAAATTGAAATCATTTTAGGGATAGAATAAAAACAGATGAATTTCCACAAACAAAATAACATTCCTTTTATGATTTTAAATGTAATGCATGTTCATAGAAGAAAATACAAAAAGTATATGGAATAAAAATAGTCATCCAGATTTCTATCTCTAAGTGACTATAATCATGGTTAACATTGTAATGTATTTAATGACATTCTTTTTACCATGCATAACCATGTACATGTGTCTGTCTATATTTATAACATCTATACATACAACATGGCCCTTTTTAAATTGAAATTGGGTCATACGCTTTTCACAATATATAATACAGTATGAGCAATGCACTGTCATTCAAGAATTTGAAAATGTGATTTTTAAAACAGCTGCATTATATTCCATCCATGAATTTACCTCAATCACAATAAATTTCAACATTTTCCCATTGAATATCTACAGTGTTGCCAACATTTCAATGCTGTCACTGACCCTATGATCTACGCCTTTGTACACCTATCTTTGTATACCTCTTTGCTTATTTTCTTAAGAGAATTACTAAGCGTGGAATTAACGGGTCAGTGCATGTTATTTGTAAACCTCTTGGTAGAAATTGTTTGTCAAACTGCCCTCCAGAAAGATTGTAGCAACTGACACTCCCATTTTGGGTGTATGAAGCTGCCAGTTTCTAGTGCTTTCATCAACTCTAAACACGCTCTTTAAAAATTAATTTTGCCATTTTGATAAGCCAAAGTAGACTTTCCGTTTCATTATCATTTATTTTATTAGCAAGATTTATTTGTTCCTTCTATATGGTTATGTGATTTAATATTTTCTGTTGGGGATTATCTGCTCAAGTTTGTTGATAATTTTTCTATTGGCATTTGTCATTTTCTTGTTAATTTGTTGGTAGGGGCACTTTATAATGTAAAGTAATGAACTCATGAAACATGGTTTTTTTGAGTTTGACATTTTCCCCTCCGATTTATTTGACACCATCATGGACTTCCAGGAGGCTTTCCAGAAACAATTTGGTTAGGACTATGCACCTTTTTTTTTTCTTTTGGTAAATTTTTTTCTGTTAAATTTATGCTTAGAAAGTTCTTTCCAATCTTAAAATTAGATAGTCAACTATATTTTATTCTAATATTTCGTATTTAAAAACTTTTCTTACCCATATGTCTTTTAAATATACTGTGAGGTGTGAATCTAGCTTGGTTTCCCAAATTGTTAACTAGTTGCCTCCTGCTATTTACCAAATATTCTTTTCCCCCTTGGTTATCTGAGATACCACCAAAAGTATATCAATTCTTCCATTATTACTATACTTTAATAACTATTGGAGTTTTATCAATCTTTTGCATGGTATTTATACAAGATTGGCAAAATGTGGATTATTATTGAAGCTGAGTAATGAGTACATGGGGGTTTATCGTGAGGGTTCTCTTCCTTCTCCTTTGTCCTTAGATTTTTCTCGAATGAAAAGAGTTTGTTGCAGTTATAGTTACAGGAAATCTAAGCCTTCATATTCGCACTCTTCTCTATTCCTCAAATTCAGTATCTAGTCAGTGATCCCCAAATGCTAACACTGGTGCCCCTTCAGCTCGGGCAGCGGTCCGTGCTTCCCTGGCCCTCTGGCCCGCGGGCTCCTGCTCCAGCCACCATCACGTCCCCCTGCTTTGGCACCGAGTTCCTTTCCAGCCCAGCCCCACTGTGCACTCTGGGAACTGGCCCACACTGCTTGTTCTCCCCGTCTCTTGCTCTGCTGAGCCTCCCCTGGTTCGTTTGGACCTGGCTCTCTCGACCTGGAAAGTATCCTCCCTCCTTGTCTGCCTGGCAGGCTTCTCCGGCTCCTTCAATGCTCACGGTGGGTACCATCTTCAGGAAGCCTTCCTTGAGCCTGCAGGGCACCCCAGCAGCTGCCCTCTCCTAAGGGGGAAAAAAAGAGAAAGTAAAAATGACTCATGAGAACACTTCATTGTAACTTCTGTTTATTTGCATTTTAAACAAACTTAGATCATTCTCTGGCTTTTTTTTTTCTTTTTTTTTTTCTCTCCACTTCTCATTTCCATGGGAATCTACATTCTTCTGCAAAATCACTGCATGGAAGTATGCCTTCTTTTGGGAGTTCCCTATTTTTTTTTTAAACCAATCACTTATCATTAAACATTCTGGTTGTACAGCTTTTATATTGGCTGCAGCCAGTGGGTAAGTGGCTGAAGAAATCACAACAGAAGCTAAAGGCTCGGAAATTCTCTTTAGTCTCCATTTGCATTCTTGAAACAAAAATATGCTACTTTACAACTCCACCCCCACCCCCAGTTAGCAAAACGTACGCTCTAGAAAGAGGACCGCACTTTCGAGGCAATGACCAGGATGCTTAGACACCGGGAGAAGGAGAGGCTATAAAAATAACATCTCGCATCTGAGCACCGAGGGAGCTCCATCTGGGGTTAGACATCTGAACGAGGAGCCAACAGTGGAGTGTCCCTAAAATAAGTGCATTGCCATTATTTCTGTGTGTCCCTGCGGTTCAGCCCCCGCCACACACGATAAAGATGAGGCCGTGCCTGCGTGATGGCGATAACACACCACGAAGCCCTGCTGGCAGGTGGCAGTGGTTTGCAAAAGAGCCACAAAGCACTCTTTAATGAAGTCTTCCCTTCGCCCTGATTAGGATTCGGGAGAGATTACCATGGAATGTATACTGTATCCCAGACACAAATCAGAGCAATTTCGTAAGGCTGCCCTGGGAGGCGTGGAGTATGGCTTCGTATTGCACGGTGGCTTTGTGAGTGGGAAACGTATCGGAGAACCTTCCGCACCCACTTGGAAAGCCCTCGGCCGGGCCTGCCTATCCTGCTGACACCGTAGAGAAGTGGCAGGTCGCTGGCCACTCATAGTACTAATGAAGGCAAGGTTAAAATACACAGCCAGTGGCCAGTTTGGCTCAGCGGTTAGAGCGTCGGTCTGCAGTCTAGAGAGTCCCTGGTTCGGTTCCTGCTAGGGGCACGTACCTCGGTTGCAGTTTGTCCCCGGCCCTGGTTGGGGTCGTGTGGGTGGCAGCCAGTCTATGTGTCGCTCTCACATCGATGTTCCTTTCTCTCTCTTCTTCCCTCTCTATCTGAAGATGAATGCAAAAATGTCCTTGGGTGAGGATAAAAAAAAATATCTAAGATATTTTAAGGACACATTGTAGAATAATCTATGATATCTACATATAAAATGGGATGAAACATAAAGAATTTTATAATAGCCCCGGCCAGTTTGGCTCAGTGGTTAGAGCATCAACCCGTGGACCAATGAGTCACGGGTTCGATTCCGGTTAAAGGCATGTACCTCGGTTGCCATTTGTCCCCAGCCCTGGTTGGTCGTGTGGGAGGCAGCCACTCGATGTGTCCTGTTCATGTCGATGTTTCTCTCTCTCTCTCTCTCTCTCTTCCTCTCTCTCCTTCCCACTCTATCTGAACAAAAATGGAAAAATGTCCTCGGGTGAGGATTAAAAAAAATTTTATAATAAAAACTGAGGGTTTCACAAAAAAGATGAAACACTCTGAGGTTAATCCATACAAAATCTGGTGTCTTGGAAATAAAGAGGCCAGGAGTTTCGATATTGCCTCCTTGGTTAAAGCTCTCTGTGACCTCCCAAGGCAAGCAAGGTGTCCCTTTTCCTGTGTTCCCACTGCACCTGGATATGTCTACGGCATGACACCAATGCCACGACACAGTGGTGCAGACTAGGTGGCTTTATCAACAAACATTTGTTTCTCATGATTCTGCAGGCTAGAGCCCAAGATCAAGACGCAGGCATGGTTGAATTCTGGTGTGGACCCTCTTCCTGGCTTGCTATGCCCTCACATGGCAGCTTTGGTCTCTCTTCCTTTTCTTCTAGAGACACTGATCCCTTCATGAGGGCTCCCCCTTCATGACCTCATCTAAACCTCATCACCTCCCAAAGCCATCCCTCCAAATACCATCACATTGGACCTTGGGGCGTCAACCTATGAATTTGGGGGGGACTTTGACATTTAATCCATACAGGTAACTGTTTCCACTGTTATCTGGTCAATTCCTTATATGCCATGGATATTTCCCATTCATCTGTGAACCCCAAGTAGCTCACTGAGATACCGCCCAATTAATATTAGAATATTTACACAAATATGACCTCATTGCCCCTTACAGAATTTCAAATAAATATAATCTCCCATTCATAAATATTCAAGAAAATATTCTCTTATCTAAAATACAAATCAAAAATAAAATAAAATACAAATCAAATATGAGAAAAATTGAAAAGGAAGAAATATTAAGAGTTTTATTGGCTTAAGATAAAAAGCATTTAAGTTTATTTTACAAGTGAAATGCTCAAAAAGTAAATTTTTGTGGGCCTAAATTTTGCAACCCTCCCAAGACCCTTGCCATCTGAAAAATACTTTCTAAGTTCCGTCTCACAAAGTTCACAGAACATCCATTGGCGGCGTTATCTCTGACCACAGCTCTGAGAGGCTGCCTCAGTGGCCCGAGAGGCACAGGGGCATGTATGGACAGGTGCAGATTCGAGGCTGTAGTAAGCTGCTCTGTCCTGTCACCTCCCAGTTGACAATTTCCCAACAAATGGTCAACAGAGAGGCCCGGCCAGCAGGTAAGGGACCAGCAGCTGTGCTTCAGCTTCCGGTTAAATGCTGGCTGCTGCAGGGCTGGGGGCTGTTGCCCCAGTGCAGGGGAGGCTGTAACCGTCTAAGGCGGGGAGGGAACTAATCCCTTCGGAGTCCTGGGCTGGGGTAAAGAAAATAAATCTGCTTTTAGCTTAGAGACAGAAATGAGTGAGGGGACTGCACTCGTTCTGGAATGAGCTGCCGTGAGCCAACTCGAGCACAGATCTTTCAAATCAGAGCAGCAGCCTCCCGGGAGGCTAGCATGTAAGAGGGTCCCCAGCGGATGTGACCAGTATGAGTTTGGGGCTCTGAACACCCCGATCGATGGGGATCTGGGCAAGATGGGGCTTAGCCAGCGCGCTCCTAGCTCTCTGAGGAGTTATAGTCAGTTGTCTACTCTATCTCTGAAGCCTCACTGCTCCCCAAAGGCATCCTTATACATGAGTTGTTTAGCCTTGCCATGGCCTACCCTCCTTGAAAGAGGCATCAGAGTGAGAGGTTGAGTGATTCGAGTAAGGGAATCCAAGTGGAAGGGTTCAGTGTTGAACTGAGATTTTCTGGCTCACCGTCCGGTGGACAGCCCTTAGCACAGGGATGTGCTAAGCCTCAGTGCGCTGGTGCCCTTACATTTGGTTCACTCGAAGGAGAGGGCTGGGGCCTGAGGTCACCAAATCCTCCATTCACACGATAATCTGATGTGTGCTGCTCACCATGCCGGGGACACAACAATGAACCAGACAGATGTGATCCCTGCCCCGGGGGGTCAGCGTGAACGTCACGATTGAAAAGGATGTGGTGAGCTGCACAGCTGCTGGCACAGGCCTGCCCGCCCCTTTGAAATTCTGGAAGAATAGAGGCCTTTGGTCTGAAGCTGCTAAGGTTGGAACAGCTGCATTTCCGAGCTAGAAAGAAGGCTGGGTCTCAGGAGCTGGCCAGGGAAGCCTCCTGCAAGCGCAGTTCCCTTGCAGGTCCCATTCATTGCCCACCACCCGCTTCAGCGTGTTCCTTCCACCCAGATCAGGAGATGTAGGGGAAGCTCCCCATAGCTTTCTGCCGCAGGAAGCTGAGGGTGCCTGCTGGGCCTCATCGCTTTGTCTTTGCTGTGAGCAATGATGAGTGAGGAGCAGCGATCCCGCAGTGCACCAGGCGGCCCATCTGGCTTCATGCGATGCACTCTCATTTCCGAATTTCAGGAGGGAATCAGAAAGCTGTGTCTATCTTGTACCTTCTTAAATATTGCCGATAGCAACATTTTAGCGGCAAAGAGCAGTGCCAGTATTCTTATTGGCATTTTTCTAAGTTGTAAGAAAAAATATATATGTTAAAAAAAAATGTGTGTGCAACTTAGAGTTTTCAGCCTAGATGTCGCCTACCTGGGAGTGAAAATCAGAGTGGACCTGGGGACTTTGAGTGGGTTATCGTGTCTGTTCTTGGAGACCTGGATGATGAGATTGAGAGGCGGGAAGATCTAGGCTGTGTTTTAAAATGAAGCCCCCTCTCCCCCTCTAGATCACTTGACCCTGGCTCCATGGACATCCTGTAGGGGAAATTACAGTGTGTGTGTGTGTGTGTGTGTAACAGAAGAGCCATCCAGTGGTAAGTACAGGTCTAGCATGACATGGAGCTCCCATTGTTGTACTTGACTTTGAAAGAAAAGTGGTTTTCTCTTTTACCCCTGTAGCCAGAGGTGGCCCTGGTCACTGAAGGCCTTTCTTTCAGTGGGCAGGGATCACACCACACCTGGCTTCTGGGTCCTAAGCGTTTTGTGTGTGCCTGTTCAGGTCACCAGTGATGAGTGGGTCTTAGACTTTAGCACACAGCGTATCGTCATCACCTGGAGGCCTGGCTGAAATACAGATTGCTGGGCTCCACCAGGGAATTTCTGATTCAGTGGGTCCAGGGGCGGGGTGGGGGGCAGGAATTTACCTTTCAAACAAGATTCTGGGAGGTGGTGATGCTGCTGGTCAGGGTGATGCTCATCGAGGACCTCTGACCTAGGCCGCTGATCAGAGGACAAGAAGGGCATGACAATGGCAGGTCTACCTGTTTCAGGAAAGGCGCCTGTTGACAGCGACAGCAACCAGGGCTGAAAATCAAGCAACTCCTGGTCTGGTGGGACAAGACACTTGGGATAGACTAAGACTACAGGACGAGGGGTCTATCATGTCAGGAGGGACTCCAGAGAGGCAAGAAAGATAACAAGATGAATGGGGCCCAGCAAGTTGCATGGAATGAATCCTGTACTTTGAATATGAAAATAATTCTTTTCTGAATTATGTGAGATAGGAGTCCAGTTTCATTCTTCTGCGTGTGGACATCCAATTTTCCCAACACCGTTTATTGTGGAGGCTATTCCTTCGCCCTGTGTATTCTTAAACACCATAGCTATGTGAGATGATGGATATGCTAATTAGCTTCATGGCGGTAACCATTTAACTAGGTATGTGTATATCAAAACATCACATTGCACACCTTAAATACAATTTTTATTTGTCAAATATACCTCATAAAGCTGGAAAAAGATCCTTGTATTCATATGTTATTTGAGTAAATAAATCATTAATAATTCAAAAGGAAAAAAAATTGACCTCATTTTGTTCCCTAGGCCAGTGGAACAGTGCACACTGGTCACAAAAATACAGTAACTATTTGTCAACATACACAGGTGTACAACACACTGATCACTCAATGATTTTATTAACTTAAATTTCCTAGAGTTGTATACCTTTTGAAGTAAACTGACACAAAAATTAGTGAAGAGTTTTATAATGCAAAGCAGTAGTTTTCTGGGTATAGAATGAATATCGATGTTTCCGTGTTCACTCATTCCATTTTTCAACAGATGGATATTTTATTTTTTATTTCCTCTTATTATTTAAGTCATGGTAAGTTCTTAAAAACTGGCAGTTAGTATTCTACGCATATTAGAATTATTAAATTATAAATTAGTTAAGCTGCCATCCTCTGGATTTCCCATCCTACAACTCAGTCTGTCATGTGAAAAATTTTCTCCTGTTTCGTGTACCATCAGTTACACAGTTAAGACTTTCCTGCTTGAATCCCTTTAGAAGTAATTTAAATTTTTTTTCCTTGTCCTTCTTGGGTAGACGCCAATGCAATGACTACGTTTCCCTGTGTTTTCAAGGGAAAATGGTTCTGTAAGTCTTCTCTGGCTGAAAGCGTTTGCCTGTCTTTCTCTAGCCATTTGAACCGTATCCCTCAAAGTCAGTGGGCAATATATAAAACTTTTCAACAATTCTCCTGCTCCCCCATCCACATAAATAAACAGAATATATGCCATTTCCACCAAAGGCAGCAGGACAAGACAGCCCATTTCATGCTCCAGCAGTCCGACTAAGGAAACAAATATAGATTTTTCTTCTAAATGCCTTCAGGTTATAAGGCAAGTTGATTAAGGCCTTCCTTTAATCCGCCAGAGACATAAACGGATGGTGCAGTTCGCCTACCCTTAAAGAGAAAGAGGTTATGTCTGATATTGACTCTCCTAATCAGTTTGACATAAAGCATATTTCTCCCAGATGTGACTCTCCAACCCGTCTCGTGTGCAGGAGAGATGAAAGCCATGTGGATTTTAGTTTCCTGTTAGCCAAAAATAAATTAAATCATGTTCTTGTCTCCTCTTTACCACTCCTCTGTGGATTCAATTTTCATGCAGACATGTCTGATATATTTTTTTTTAGGGAGGAGTTAATAAATTGCTTTTTTCCTCTTATCATACTGATATGATTCTTGCCTTTCCTTCCCCCGCTACCAATGATTACACAGAGGACAAAAAGAAAAAGAAAAAAATGAGAAAACAGTCATGGTGTGTGATATGACTGTGACCTTTGAGAGGTCACAGATGAGCTATCATAAAGCCTGGTAGCCCATGGATCGGAACTTTTCCCGGAATTCCTGAAGTGTGGTGATGTTCTTGACAAAGAGCCTTTATTGTTCCGGATTTGAGTAAGATATTATATTAGTAGCAGATAAAATGCAATGTGTCAGTGGCTTAGCACAACAAGAGACTTGTGTTTCACTCATGTAAAATTCACCCAGTGGTGGGGAACTGAGGTGATGGGGGTGGGGTGGGGTGGTTTGGGCTTCATGAAGTCCACGTAGGAATTCAGAGTGATGAGGGCCCTGCCATTCACAAACTGTGACTTTCAGAGCTGCTTTGGGTATTCACTTTCAGTTTGGGGATGAGAGAGACAGAGAGAGAGAGAGAAAGAGAAGAGGAGAAGCGAGGAGAGGAGAGAGAGAAAGAGAAAGAAGAAAGAAGGAGGAGGAAGAAAGAAGGAGTGAGGGGAAAGAAAGGAAAAAGAGAGAGGGAGGGGGGAGGGAGGGAGAAAGAGAAAGAAGAAAATTTCAGGGTAGGCTTTATGGACCAGGCTTGGGAAGGTAGGGTACACATCTCTGTACCCATGTTATTGATTAATCACTGTTGAATGGCTTGGAGCGCTGGGAAATATCTTATAGATATCTTGTAGCTCTGGAACCAGGAGGAAAGGCTAGCCTCTGGCGTCTTTGGAAGGATTACAATTTTCATCTGAGGCCATTTTGGAATTTGGGACCCTGATAATCATTATTAAATTATAATGTTCATATTATATGTTTTATTTTTCATGAATATTTTTGTTGGCTTCATCTCATAGTCATATTTTAATTATTTTTTTTCTTTATTGATTTTAGAGAGTGAGGAAGGGAGAGGGAGAGAGAGATAGAAACATCCATGAGAGAGAACTTCGATTGGCTGCCTCCTGCATGCCCCCCACTGGGGATCAGGCATGTGCCCTGACCGGGAATCGAACCGGCGACCTCTTGGTGCATGGGTTGACGCTCAACCACTGAGCCACATAGTCATATTTTTAATCACATGATTCAAAGATATTTTAACTTGTTATTTATCCGCCAATTCTTTTCCACTAGACTGTCCTATTTTTGTGCTCATAATATAGATTAATCTTCAAATCAGATGAACTTTGCCCTGAAGTAAGTGTTTTTTTTTCCAGGCCAAGTATATGGGTGTGTTTTCTAAGCCTTATGTGCCCGAGATGTTTTTTCTGTTGTCTTGACAACTTGACTGTGTGTCAAGTGTCATAAAATAGTGATAACAGCTAGTTCTCATGAACGAGCAATCCAAAGCATACATTAATTTCATTTTTCTTGAACTAACAAGAATAAAGAAATGTCCATGCTTCCGCCCCCGAGTGTTCACTAGCACAGTTTCTCCTTTCGGAAGAATAACTGAGAAAGAAAAAATCACCAGGGAAGGAGTACAGAAGGCAAGCCTGATGTCCTTGCACTGAACATTCTAGAAAATCTTGCATCTTATGGTGATGATAAAAGCATGATGCTGTGTATTAATAAATTGTTATTCACTATTCTAAGAGTCTGTCAGTTACCATTATACCCTCTGGGAAATTCTGATCAAAAGACTTGTTAGTTGCTAAAAATAGCCAAAGAGAGCTTTGCTCCCACTTGAGAGAAAATAAAATTCTTTTAGGATGTTTACATCTTTTCGTGCTGTATTTTCATTACTCCTGCTATTCTACATTATATATATTTTTTTTTAAAAAAAGAAGTTTTATTTTGTTTGTGGGGTTAACCAATGGTAGCTTTTCGAGTCTCAGACTTAGTGAACGGAATGAAGAAAGTTCTTTTTTCTTTTTCACCTGAGCAGATGTCTCACTCATGCCAGAAATGGGAAAGTATCGATGAGGAGCAATTTTTCATTTATTTTGAAGTTAGTTTTTGTTGTTGTATTTGTTGATCTTATTTTTATTTGTCTACAAGTCTGCATCTCTAGTCAATCTTTAATAGAATGTTCGACTTTTTAATTCCACAATATGTGAGGTCAGACTTTTTAACTGTGAGGTTTAAAATCTCTTGTTCTCTTATCTGAAACCATTAATAGGAGGTTTGCGAGGCTCAGATTGCTTTGGGCTACATAACTTGTCCTCATTGGTCTTTTCCTCGTCTCGTGTGGTTCCTCGTCTCGTGTGGCCTGTTCATGGCACACAATGTTCCTGAAACACAGTTGTGACCAAGACACATACTTTCTGCAGAGCTCTGATGTCTAGTCATTGTCCCAGGGGTAAAGTTCACACTCTGTTGCCTGGTCTTGATGGTGGTTGCCACCCTGCCTTAATAGCCCCTGCCTCTGCTTCTTGATTAAAATAGACTCTGGTCCACCATGTGAAAAGGGCTGCCATTCCCTAAATATCCTGCTTTCTCTGCCTGGAATGTCTTTTACTCTTCTTTACTTAATTTCCAGGACCCAAATCTAATGCCTCTGCTTCTTCAAGAAGTTGCCACTGTTAAGCGTCGTAATTTCTCCTCTATGTTCCTATAATACCTGCATACACTTTAATACTTGTACCGTAATTACCTGTTTAGCAGATCCATTTACCTTCTTAGAGAGTGACTGACTTGAGGTCAGGCACCAATCTTATTTTTTACTTTTGTCTTAGAATCTTGTAGACCTGTGCTTCTGGAACTTGAGTGTGCATACAAATTACCTGGAGATCTTGTCAAATGCAGAGTCTGAATCAGCAAGTGTTGAGCAGGGCTGAGTCAGCATTTCTAACAAGCTCCCAAAGGATAGACAATGCTTCTGGCCTGTGATTCACCCTTAGACTTTGAGGAAGGTATATTTGGGGGAATAATAAGTTTTTGAATGAATGAAGTGCTGACCTGACAAGCTCAGGGAAGGCCTGCGTGGTGGTCTTGCAAACTCAGAGACCTAAAGGAACCACAAAGGACGGTCTGAAATTAAACTTTTTAACTAAAAGCAGGTAGTCCTGTCCTAGGCCAGCATCTTCCCTGACAAAGGTGAATTTTCACCTTAAAGGAGCCTGTTGTCTTTTTGCATCTAAGATAACAGACCTTTGGAATGTGGGATAACTTTCTTTTTTTTCCAGATCCCTCAGGGCACAACCTGTGCACCAGGGAGGGAACCACAAATCCCCTCATTGTTATTATCATGTTAATTGGTGACTGTTAACCATCCCGTCCCCACCTATGCAGAAGAAGGATGTGTCCATCATTTTACTTTTCATCCAATTCCAGAGGTTTCCCCGCTTTGCTTCCTCCCACCCTCCTAATCGATCACCCGTGGATCTCATGTAACCCACCTACATCTTCTCTTTTGATTGTCATGTATAAAGTAAGGTGCAAAACTGCCTTTCTCTGGAGCATTGTCTCAATCCATTGAGGTTTTGCTTCCCGGCAAATGTCAACAGTTTGGCTCAAACAAACTCACTAAATTCTTCACGGGTTTTTACGTTTCTTATGTTGACAGAACCAAAGTGAAAAAATAAAACAAAACATATTGTCAAACTGTGTTCCACTTTATTTTTACATCCCCCCTTTTTAAAAAAACAAGTGGTTAACATTTACATTCAGTCGTGTGTTTCCCTAGAGTCACATTTCCGTACATTTTTAACATTGTTAAGATTTGTCACCTTTCATTTTTACCCTTTAAAAAAAATTAAATTTCAGATTATTTCAACCAGGACCAAAACTGCACTACAACACTGTTACTCCAGTAAGGCAAAGTTTACATCTAGAAATATACTTCTTTTTAATATTATTTTTCAATCATAGTTTACATTCAATATCATTTTGTATTAGTTTCAGGTCTACAGCATAGTGGTTAGATAATCATATACTTTACAAAGTGTCCCCCCCAATATTTCCAGGACCCACTTGGCACCATATGTAGTTATTACAATATTATAGACTATATTCCCTATGCTATACTTTATGTAATTATTTTTAAAATATATTTTTGTATATACCGGAGTCTGTGTTTAATCACGGCCAATACTGCATAGAATTGCAGTATAATGGGGCAAAAGGTGTCTTTAGCAGTTAATCAATGTATTTTCACTCAGAATGTTCTTCGTCATGATTTTGAACAAATGTTTGAGAGTTCAGTTGAACTTTAAAGACAGATGCTTGCTTTTTCACAATCACTTCCTGTTCTGGTTAATATTCATGGACAGGTGTGCCACACAAAGCAATTAGCACTCCTTACAATTTGGCTTGTTTGTGCCCAAACTTAGTTTTTCCATGTTCTTTGCTATGATTAAGAAAAGATGGAACTCAGTACTCCACAGCAAGTGTTCATGAACATTTTCTATAAACGCTGAAAATCGTCCTCGCCGTTAACATCTCTACCTTGGAAACCAAATCAGAATGCAAAGGTGAATCAACTACATCATTAAAATAAAATCGGATCAACTGCCAAGCAATTAATGGGAACATCTGGTTATTTTGATGGTCATAATGGCCAAATTAGTTAACTCTGATACACCCTAAGCAGAATCATAAATCTAATTCATTAACAACGACGACGAAAGACTAATTTAAGGCAACTCATAAACATCCCTTGATGGTCTCGGTTTGCTTTCGTTATTTTGCTTAAGAACACGGACAAACAGACTTTCTAAGTTTCACTGGAAAACCTGTAGTAATGATTCTGTCTCTTAACCTCTATGATCCAATGAATAATGTCATTATCTCCCCTACAGGGTTTCAGTTTCCTATTTAGATGTCATACGCTGCTTTTGATGCAATTTACAGGTACTTTTAATTTCAAATATGTGAAATCTTTCATCCGGAGGAGACATGTGTTAAGTGTTTGTTTTAGTGCACCTCAGGGGACAAAGCCCTTGTGCACTGAAGATTCAATTAGCAACAGTGACGATGGTGATTCAAGAGCTAGACTTCTGTGGCCGATTCATTTGGTCCCTTTTCATTTCATTTCTTATGGAATAAATGTAGCTTGAAATAAACTTCTATTTTAAATTAGTGTTCAATGCTATCCAGTCAAGAAAGACTTGAAAAAAAAAATGCGTTCCATTTTGTACAGAGGAGTTCACGATCAGCTTTCCACCATGTGCGAAGTGCTCACGCCGTTCGAACCGTTCGCTAAGCTGGGATAGGGAAAATGAAGACCAGTTCTATTAGTATAAGATTACCTTTCACGGTCTCACTTTAAAGCGGGAATCACAGACCAGTGGTATGTGGACTGGGTCGGTGATCAGAAACCTTCCGAATTAGTTGACCGGAAGAACTTGAGAGGCATCCCATGACCTAGACCTCGGTCTTCAAGTGGCAAAGGCTGAGTTGCATCTGCCCCTTCTTCCCTGGGCCTGTGTCCTCCAGCTTGCACCGTTCCCATCAGATCAGTGTCACCATTTATGAGGCCTGCCTGGCACCTCGGGGCATCTCCTGCTCTGCAGTTTTTAGGTTGTGCCAATCTTCACGGCTCCACACAGCAACAGAGTGAGGGGAGAGCATAGAGTGTGCAATGACTGTGGGCTTACCCAGATTTAGACAGAGGCCAGTGGACTTTATTATAAGAAGAGACAGCAGTATAGGTAAGACCGCGGTTTAAGGCACATCCGATAATCATCCATCAGAAAGGGGGGCAACGAAAGTGATGTGGCAGAGCCCCCACGGGTAAGAAGGATGTGGAGGAGACCTGTGCGGGGGAGTTTTGGACCTTTCTGCAAGGAAGGGACTCGGGGGTTCATCCATAGGGAAGGCAGAGACCCAATGCTGAGAACTGCAGCTCAGGACAGCTAACACGTCAGACCCTGGTGTGTTGGGGAAGCAACACGGCACCTCAGCAGTAAACACTGGGACAACCAGACAGGCCAGTTTTCCAATGCAGAGTTTCAGTGCTCGACAGGCTGAGGCTGGTGGCTCCTTCTCGAGTTCAAGGACAGGGCCTGAACCAGAGCTGGACACAACCAAAGGGCAGGAAATTCCCTTGAATCTGACTTTGTGGACAAGAGATGCTGAGCAATTACAGCAGGTTCGGGGATGCCTGTGGCTGATGGGAGGGACAGGACGTCTTGACCTCATGGTTCAATTAGATCAAAGTAACTCATCCTTGGCTACTGCAATTCTTCTGTTCAGTTGGCATAATGTTTGAAAGTATATTGTTTTTTAAAAAGACTCAAGGTGTGTGTCCATCTAGCTAGCTAGCTTAATCCCTTCACCTTTTTTCCCCTCACTTAGCCTCCCAACTCCCGTCCCCTCTGACAGCTGTCAGTCTGCTCTGTGTATCTATGCTTCTGTTTCTGTGGTGATAACCAGAGGGAAAGAGAGGTGGGGGAGGTGGAAGAGGGCAGAGGCGGTGTGAATGGGAACGGAAAGAGACTTGACTTTGGGCGATGAGCGCACGATGCAGCGTGCAGATGGTGTTTGTGGAGTTGTACACTTGAAACCCGTATGGTTTTGTTAACCAAAGCCACCCCAATGAACTCAATTAAAAAAAAAAAAAGACTCAAGGTGAAAACCTCTGTGAACGTGTTAGTAGCGAGAATATGAGACTATTTTTGTCCACCGACGTCTATTCAGTCTGTATCAGTGACCGCATCAGTCACTGGATCTGCACGTTTGCTTCTAATCGGGTTGTAGATAATTTGGAAACAGTTTACCCATGGAAACAACGTCATATGGTGGTTGGGTTCCTAGGATAATCCACAACAGGCCCTTCTGGCCGTAATGGGGAGGGAGACCGTGTGCTCACAATGAAGCACAGTAGAAAACACACGTAATCCAATCACACCGCGCTTCTGCGCAAGGAGCCACACACTTTGCTTTGCCTCCGATGCTCCAGGGAACGCAGCTGCTGTGGTTAGAGCTCTGGGGTCGGTTTGTCCTCCGCCAAATGGGCCCCTTTACAGCATGAGCACCGAGAAAGAGGTTGTAGGTGTGTGTCCAGGAGGGGTGTTTGCTTTCGAATGGTCCCACGTCTGCTGCTGCCGTTTCCGGTGCAGTCACACCCAACACTCAAAGCGTAGGTTCCTCAGCAGAAGTTGTTCTCCCTCCCCTCAGCCCAGGTGCGACTTTCAGTTAGTAGGTCAAGTAAAAGGGAATACTCCCACAGTTTGAACCTGTCTCTTCCAACATGCTGTAGTATCTGGGCATATAGATGTTCGGTAAAATTATTTTTCACGCAAGCAGTCTCATAAATTGATCTTTGATCTGCCATGCAAACTCCTTCCCAGATCTCTGTCCCAGGGTGAGCTGGCTTTCCTGTGTGTTTCTCTGCTTCCAGGTCTACTGACTTCTCTTTTTCATGGAGGTTTTCTCGTTATATCATTGTCACGAGGGACGGTTTCCTTACCCACGTACACATCTAGTCCACTCCGCTAAAACAGTCGCCCTCGGTCAGCTCCAAATGTCCTTTTAGACAAGTTAATTTTTGCAATTCACGTTTTCAAAATAGTTTGCAAGTTTGCGGTCTCCTCGGTTCTGCGAGTTTTCATTAATTAGAGGCTCTTCCATGAATGCACGTATGACTCATATTATTGCTGTTAGCTAACTTGGATGCCTTTTTCTACTCCAATAAATATTTCTCATCCGAGCAGTATGACATAATCATGTACATTATTTAATTCCATGCTCATAATAACTCTTGGTCCCCATATATAGACAAGGCTTAGAATGATGGGGTGGCTTCACCGAAGTCACAGTGCTGATAGAAAGTGGAGCGAGAATATACACCAAGTGACTCAACCATCCATATTTTTTTCTGTTCTGTCACTAAAAGGTATGGTCCCTGCTTCCTACTTCCAGTCATTTTCCAGATTTTCCTTGGAAAAGCTGTCCCTGTGTTACCAAGAACCAGAATAATTTTCCTTCTGTCAAAAGAAGCAAAAAATGTAATGAGCAATAAAAACAATACCTACCTTGCTTCCTATGTGTTGGGCTCACACATATATTTCTTCACAACAGCCTTGTGAGATACATACTGTTACTGTTCCTAATTTAAACAGAGGGACTGAAGCCAGGGAGTTCAATCACTTGCTCAAGGTCACATGGGTAAGTAAGCGACAGAGTTGGCCTTTGAATATAAGCAGTGTGACTCCAGGGGTCTTCAGCAGTATGTTGTCAGCCTCACAGGGACCGAGGGCTGAGCTCAGTATCAAGGCAGCCACATTGCTGGGCGGGCCCCTCAGCACGTACAGTCCACCTCTACTCCGGGCAGTGCTTTGGTGGCGGACGGTGTTGTCCAACATAGTGGCAATCATAGTTCCCGTCCAATGTGCTCTTCTGAAAATCTGACCTGGGCACTCCTCCTACTGAGTGGCGGGGTCTGTGTCCTCTCTCCTGGTTCTGGGTGATTGCATGAGGGTATCTCAGAAGGCCGTGGGATGCTACAGTGAGCTTACGGGCAGAGCTGTGACTTGAAGTTCCCTCCGGCTGGGCCCCATTGGCCTGACGTTTGGTGGCCAGTGCAGTCCCAGAGAGCACTTCTTAGTCCTCCGGTGCTTGGAAATGCCAGTGCTGAGGGCCTTGCGCTGCTGGAAAAAATGGAAGTTATGAAAGGACTGTGTTTAATTCTAGTTACACAAACATATCTTGCTTCTGCCAATTTTTATTAAAATCTATGGGATCTCTCTGTCAACTGTGGGCACTCTGATCTGTTCCAGAGACTCTGTAAAAGGGGTCAGCCAACCTGGAAGGACTGCTCCATGCCATCCCCCAAAGCGCATGGACCAGTGACTAGAAAGCCTTAAGCCAGGCCCTTCTGATAAAGCATTAACCCAACGTGTCACTTTCCCAGTGACAAATTCTTTAGAAGAAAACTGAAGCCAAGGAGAGGGGAAGTGGCGAATATTTTTTTCTAACTTAATGGTAAGAGACCATTTGTGGAGAAAGTCATGTTTTAAAAATAGAGTCACCTGTTTCCACCATTTATGCCAATTCTGAAGTAAAGGGTGTCTGCTTGGATATTTAAAAGGGAGGGGGCAGGGAACAAAACCCGGGTTGCCATAGGGATAGGCATTCTCTTCCAATCAGCGTAGTATGAATTCAAGTGAAAAACTGGAATCAAGAGAAGGTGAACCCTTTCAAAAGAACAATCATCTATTGTCCTGCAAAATGTACAGCCAGACAGAGAAAAGAAAAGCTAAAGGAAATGGAGACTGTGGAACAGTGATTTTTTTTTTCCATACATTGTCACTTGCTCTATAGGTAACAAGTGGGACTCTTTGGCTGATGTGGTTGAAAGATTAACTTCAATATTAATTTAAAATTCATTTTAAAGTTAATTTTCACCCATTGCACTCCTGTTGCAGAAGGGATGGGGGGACCCAGCAGATACTGAAAAGCTTTGTGGGAGGACTGTGGTTATTGCTACACCATGAGAGAGTAGCTTTGGATTCCTTATGTCTTTGAAATCGCTGAGAATGGGATGTTAGATGATAACATTTGGCAGCAGACAAGCTCACTGTTGAATCCTGGCTGCACCACAAATGGTCTAAAGTAACCATTCTTTTACCTCTCTGACAAAACAAGGGTGGCAATGTTAACTTCAGTGAGTTAAATAACACATAACACAATGTATTTAAAAACTCAGCATGCTAGGCGGGGTCAGTCAGAAAAACGTTAAGAACCGCATGATTTCACTCATATGTGGGATATAAAACTGAAAGCAACACGTGAACAAACAAGAAAAACAAACAAATAAAAACTCATAGACACAGACAATAATAGTATGGCAGTCGCCAGAGAAGGGGGGGTGTAGTAGAGGGTTAAGGGGCTCAAATATATAATGACAGAAGATGATTTGACTTTGGGTGGTGGGCACACAATGCAATATAGAGGTTATATACATACAAAGTACACTTGAACTCTATATAATCTTTGAAACCAATGTCATTCCAATAAATTTAATTTTTTTTAAAAAAGGAAAAACTCAAAACAATGCCAGGTACATAGGAGAAACTCACTGACTGTCCGTGTTTCTGGCTGTTATAATCACACAACATTTAGTCCATATGACTGAATTTCTTACTTTTTTCAATGAGATTCAAATGACATATTTGGGGATCAGGTCCCCTGGATTTAGATTATGTTGGGATATCAGATAGGAGTAGGTTTGATGGTAGATGGGAGCTACCCTGAACACAAGTAGTTTCAGAGAAGATAAAATTAAAATAAAGGCCTTGGCCGGTGTGGCTCAGCGGTTAGAGCGTTGGCCCGCGGACCAGAGAGGCCCGGGTTCGGTTCCACTAAGGGCACGTGCCTTGGTTGCAGTTTGTCCCCGGCTCTGGTTGGGGTCGTGTGGGTGGCAACCACTCGATGTGTCTCTCTCACGTTGATGTTTCTCTCTCTCTCTTTCCCTCCCTCTCTCTCTAAAATCAATAAAGAAAAAAAAAAATATCGACTGTCCTTACCCTGTGAATTGGGTATTGTTTGTTATCTCTACCTTGAAGGTAAGGAAATGAATGAGGTTCAACAGGTTAAGTAGTGTTCTTCTAGTCACACTGCTGGCC
Source organism: Tadarida brasiliensis (assembly GCA_030848825.1). Lineage (NCBI taxonomy): Eukaryota > Metazoa > Chordata > Mammalia > Chiroptera > Molossidae > Tadarida > Tadarida brasiliensis. Next base: position 8,688,395 of record CM061279.1, on the reverse strand, counting down.
AGTCATGACACCGCTTATTTGAGCCTAGCTGTTTGCCTCCAAGACCTATGCAATTCCTTCTATATAACGAAAGCAGGCTACTAGGCATTCTGTGAAAAATAAATAAAACAGGCTCATGGAATGACTTCAAAAATCAAGCACCAGAAAATAAGCAGAACATAATATTTTGTTTACACTATAGACATAATAATGCGAGATTACAGCAGAAGGACTGGAAACAAATCAACCTTAATGGGCTGCCTCTTAGTAAGGACTTCTGCAGTAGTTTGCAGGAGATGGCTAGTAAGAGCCTGTTGGTAAGTATTCGGAGATTTTGAGAGCTAGTTGTTAAAATGCTAGTAGCTTAAAATTGGCCACAATTGGTGCATTTACACCATGGAGATATAAATCGTGGCTTTATTTTTCCCTCCAGAAAACCGGTTTACAGCACTCATTGCTCATGTCTTCCACACTTTTGGGGGTTGCATTTTGTATTAAACCACGTCTACAATTGCACGAATTAGCTTAGAACCAAGAAAAAAATGAATATGGCCGAGTTAATAAAGAGTAACATGAAACTAAACCAAAACCAGTAGTTTCCATGATCTGGACCTGCTTTCACTCATCCCTGCTAATATTTTTTTCTTCTTTTTTTTTCTTTATTGATTTTAGAGAGAGAGGAAGGGAGAGGGAGAGAGAGATAGAAACACCGATGAGAGAGAACATTGATTGGCCGCCTCCTGCATGCCCCCACTGGGGATCGGGCCCACAACCTGGGCATGTGCCCTGACCGGGAATCGAACCAGTGACGTCTTGGTGCATGGGTCGACGCTCAACCACTGAGCTACAACAGCCCGGCCCTGCTGATATCTTTGAACTCAGAGTTGGCCATAGGTTCAAGGGAAAGGTCCAGCCCGACGTGTGTTTTCTGGGTTCAGTGCCCTTCTCAGCTCTGCTGTGCTCGCTGGAGCAGGTGTGGGAGCCGTGCAAATAAAGGGGAACAGCTCTGTGTGCTGGGTCACGTAGCACGTTTTCCCAAACGGTTCTTCTTGGAAATTGCTGCATCCTTTGGTCACAGGTGGTTTTCCAGTGCCTTGTGTGGCTTAGAATTTCTGTTTTTGCTCTGCTTCATTCTGTAAACCTAACTCCAAAGAGGAAAGAATGCTTAATTGAAGTGGGTCTGTAGGAGCCCATTGACCTCCTCAGCCTGCGCATGGACGATGCTCAGTGGAGAAATTGAATCCCTCTGAATGCTGAAGAGGCGCCCAAGGGCCACCCACTCCCAACCCCAGCGTCCATGCTCAGGCCCGGCAGGTGCACACCGCACAAGCTGTTAGGCACATGAAAAGAGAGCCTCACTCAACAAAGTCTCGACATCGATACCCTTATGTGCTCATGGCAGATGTGGGTATAGCGTCGGTGTGGCGTGAGCCGAGGCTGTAAAAGGACACCTACTGCCATTGTAGAGTAATACGATAAGGAGGAGACCAGATAGGACAGGCAGCTTTCAATCCAAAGTCCAGAAGGGCACACAGGGACTTTTTTTAGTCTGCTGCCTGCCTGGTGTGCTGAGTCATGGCCCTGACTTCTGTTGCTGGAGAAGGTTGTTTGTATCGAATTATCCGGTGCCCAGGGAGGTAGAGCAGCCTCGTTCGTCCTGGCAACCTTGCCCCTGTAGAGTTATTGAAACTGAAGATTTAAAAGACCTATTATTTCCTCTGTCCTTCCTCTGGGGACTGATGTAAACTAGATTCGTATATGTGTTGTCTCTATTTCTCCTTCCATCTGGTTCTGATTAAAATAGTTGAGAAAATATCTGTGACTTCATTTGGAATCTGGAGAGCATAAGAACGATGGTGATGTCAAATCAAATGAACCAGTATTTATCGCATAGCTACACTCTGTTAGGCACGTTGATGCAAACCTCTGTTTATCCAAATTCCTCTTAGCAACCCTCTCCTTGACAGTTCCACTTTCTCTGCTAGCTCCCTTTCCCCAGAAAAGTATAACTCACTGACTTGGGTAAATACAAAAATAATATAAGTAATCATAGTTAGATACTGTGTGTTGACCATATACGGCTGATGTTAGGCTCTGTGGTTTATATCCACTGTCACTGAATTCTTACTGCCTGAAGAGCGGCAATAATTCTCCCATTTCCCAAACAAGGAAACAGAGGCTGAGAAGTTAAGCAACTGGGTAAGTTACACCAGGCCCCTTCAGTGGGTATTCATAGTCAGAATTCACCAAAGAACCTTTTTTTAATGTTTTTCCATGATACCTCCCCTCAGTAACATCTTTTTTTTTTTCTTTATTGATTTTAGAGAGAGAGGAAGGGAGAGGGAGAGAGAGATAGAAACACCGATGAGAGAGAACATCGATTGGCTGCTTCCTGCATTCCCCCCACTGGGGATTTGGCCCACAACCTGGGCATGTGCCCTGACTGGGAATCGAACTGGTGACCTCTTGGTGCACGGTTGAAGCTCAACCACTGAGCCACATCGGCCGGACTCAGTAACATCTTTATGAAGGGTTTTTTTTTTACCCACATTCCCAATATTATTTTCAAAAGTAAATTTGCAAATGTTCTCATCATTCTTAGAGGGAGATGTGAAAATACAGAAATTTCTAGAGGGAGGAACAATTTGTAAGCTATCCATTCCAGCTCACACAAAGCATCAGAGAAAAGAACATCACCCCTTACACACGGCAAAGGCCTGGGGGAATTAGATGTCTGTCGTCTTTCCAGATCTCCCCTCCAGCATATTCCAAATTAACCAAATAATGGAATGACAGCTCATAATTCTGGCCATTTTCACTGGAAACAAACACAGTCCTCTGCCCTGCTTATGTAATCCCTTCTGTTCTAACGTAATGCTTAAAGCAGAGCTCCGCCAAGGGACCACAGAAATACAGCACTCTGCTACACCCAGCCAACAAAATGCGTTCCAAACATTAGCCGTGTCCTTCCCGTTAAACATGTATGTTGCGGCAAATTCAACATGCACACGTTTTTCTCCAACATGCAGGGTGGTAAATGCTGTCATTATGGAATTCATCAGAGGATGATTTGTTGACACACTAATCCAATTCAGCAGTCTCCCAGACAACCCCTGATATCGACAGATTCTCATTTTTTTTTTTTTAATTTATCATCAAAAGAGTGTAGCAAATGCTGCACATTTATAATGTTCTTTCTCTGTCGAAGGTTAATCACATGGTAAGTCTGAAGGATTCATTTCCCTTATTCCTTTTAACTTTATGAGTTATTGAATTGGCCTCCAAGGTTTAAATCAACATATATCAATTGGAATTACAACCCAAATTCCATTTGAGCTTTCTGATTTCAAGGGCTTTCTGCTGAGATCAGTGACAAACACAGCCTCCAGAAGAGATGCAAAGAGCTCTCTAAGCCCTGGCTGGTTTGCCTCAGTGGTTAGAGTGTGGGCCCGGGGACCAATGAGTCAAGGGTTCGATTCCGGTCAAGGACACGTACCTCGGTTGTGGTTTGTCCCCGGCCCTGGCTGGGTCGTGCGGGAGGCAACCAGTTGATGTGTCTCTCTCGTGTCGATGTTTCTCTCTTTCTCCTTCCCTCCCTCCCACTCTATCTGAAGATAAATGTAAAAAATATCCTCCAGTGAGGATTTAAAAAAAAAAAAAAAAAAAAAAGAGCTCTCTAGGAAAGATTGGTCAGGAGACTTCTAAAAGTGGAACATCTTCACATTGAAATTCTGCAACTGTAGACTTTATAGTTACACCTATCAGGGAAACACATTACTGAGCATTTTCTAATGTTCCAAATAGTCTGAAGGTCTCTCACATATTACTCTTATTTATATGTGTGATATATTGTTATACCTCATTTTTTCAGAAAAGAAAACTGTGATTGAAAAGTGATGTGAGAGGCAGAGCTATAATCTGAAATAAAGACTATCTTGCCTTAAAATGCATGGTCTTTCCAGCACTCCACTGCTCTAAAGCAGGGTCAGCACCGTGGTCCTGTGGCCCATCATTTGTTTTTATAAATAAAGTTTTATTGGAATACAGCCATACTCATTTGTTTATTTATTGTCTACGGCTATGGCTGTTTATACAATACAGTGAAAACGGAGTAGTGACAGGGACCACCATATACTCCACAAAGACTAAATATTTACTATCTGGCCCTTTACAGGAAAAGTTTGCTGACCTCTGCTATAAAGAGTGGCAGTATAGGGCGAGCAAAAGTAGGTGTCAGTTGTTTGTATGGAAAATGATACAATAACGAATAAATAACAATACAGAATAAACTCCGTTTGGCACGGCACAACTGTAAACCTACTTTTGCCCCATCCTGTATATTCCAGAACACACAGTGATGAGTGAACACGTTCCTACTTCCCAGTGACTCAAACTCCAGTCGAAGAGACCACCAAACACCCAAGTAACTCTGTAACTGGCATATAGTTTGAGCTTCAAAATAAAGCAGCATCTTTTTATTCTTCTCCTTAAATGACTCAAGCCCCGGATCACTCGGGCAAGAATATAATTGTTCAGCCTCTATGATTCCCTCTCCTTCCGTGAAAATCCCGACTCCCAGGGCCTGCACCACCCAGTGCATCCATCCTAGACACAGTTACTTTGTAGGAAGAAAATCGGGGGAGCTGATCAATACCTCCCGGGCTGCAGTCTCCGTTGCCACTGTAACAGTGGCGATCTCATGATGTCACTGAGGAAATGCAATTGTCTGGTCCGATGACCAGTGCAAAAGGGGCACGTTTATCCACGAAGCCTGGTACCTCGTTGTGTAAGAATTGCTACTCTGACGTGGAAATCATTCTGAGTTAAGGGTCTTCCTTTGTATCGGTTGTAATTCCCCTACAACAGAGATTTTTCAACCGGTGTGCTGTACCACGCTGGTGGGCCTCAAGAATTTTTAAAACATGCAATACCTGACTAGTCAGGGGCACTGACCTCTTTTCCCTTAGACTGTCCAATTATTATTATTATTTTTTCCTTTATTGATTTTAGAGAGAGAGAGGAAGTGAGAGGGAGAGAGAGAGAAACATTGATGGGAGAGAACATCGATTGGCCGCCTCCTGCGTGCCCCCCACTGGGGGTCAGGTCCACAACCTGGGCATGTGCCCTGACCGGGAATCAAACCGGCGACCTCTTGGTACATGGGTCAGTGTGGCTCAACCACACCGGCCGGATTAGACTGTCAAATTAAAAAAATGACGACAGCCAACACAACAGTAGCCGTCCAGTGTGAACGAATCAGAATTCTACCTGTCTTATTTTTGTCAAATTGGCAAAAATATATATATATTTCTGGTGTGCCGCAGAATTTCAGTAATTAGTTTCTGTGTGCCATGAAATGAAAAAGGTTGAAAATTGCTGCCCTAGAGCAAGGCGTCTTGTTTCTTTGATTCTTGACACGTCCCAAGGACATCCAGTGCCGGATCAGCTGGCTCCGAGGCCACCTGTCACAGTCTAAGTCCCGTGTCATGGGCTACTTGACTTTTCGGTCTGGGGTGTCACAACTGCAGGCTTTTAACTTGGAGAGGGCGCTCCACTCTACCCTGCTGGCAGTGAGGCTTGACATCACATTTTCCAGATTCCTCCTGGAGGGTTTTAAATGATCTGATTTTCTGGGCTTAGTGGCAGAAAGCGAACATTTTCCTCCTAACAGAAATACATCATTTCTTTGAATTTTTGATCTGGCCCAACTCAAGGGGTTCTCAGCCAGTCTGATATGGCATTTCCGTTGTCAGATGGGGCACTTTTCATCCGGTCTGAGATTTTATGTTCACCAGGGATGTCCAAATTAAACATGTTACTTGATTTTTTTTTTTTAAACACAGACTTGAGAGCAAATTTAGGTTCATAGCAAAATTGAGCCAAAGGTACAGAGATTTCCATGTGCCCCTGCCCCCACACAGGCATAGTCTCGTCCATTATCAATATCCCCCGCCAGAGTAATACATTTATTACAACTGATGAACCCACATTCAAGCGTCATTGTCACCCCAAGTCCATAGTTTGCGTTAGGGTTCATTCTTTATGTTGTACATCTCGTGGCTTTGGACAAATGTGTAACGACATGTACTCATCATTATGGTATCATACAGAGTATTTTCCCTTCCCTAAAAATTCTCTGTGCTCCACCTGTTCATCCCTTCGTCCTCCTTAACCCCTGGTAACCACTGATCCTTTGGCTGTCTCCATCGTTTTGCCGTTTCCGGAATGTTACCTAGTTGGAACTGTGCAGTGTGCAGCCTTTTTTTTTTTCAGATGGGCTTCTTTTACTTAGAAATGTGCGTTTGTGTCCTTCATGCATTTTTATGACTTAAAAGGTTCATTTCCTTTTAGTGGTGAATAATATTCCATTATCTGTGTGTGCTGTCATTCACTTATCCATTCACCTGCTGAAGGACATCTAACTGCCTCCTCACCTCTTTGTAAGGTTTTCCATCTTGATAGACAACGAGGAGAGACCAACACATCCCAATGTATTAAGTTTTTGTACTGGAAATGGCTTTAAGTGATTCTTCCAAGATGTACCTGAGAGAAAGGGATGAGGCCCAGGAAGAGTAGAAAGGGCCCAGTCTTGTTAGATGAACACCTTCTGTGGCTGGACGTGGAGCTACCAGCTGTTTCCCACACTCCTGGGGCCATCGGAACCCCCCCCCCCCCGCTCCTAAGTCAGCGTCTGCGACAGAATCCCAGGCTCTGAAGTCCCGGAGAAGTGTGCGAGCTGGACTGTGCAGGCTGGAGCAGTGGTTCCTTTACGTCCCTAGCCCGGAAATTTGGGGTGCTTCTTCCTAACTCAGATCCATCCGTTCGCATCAACAATAATACCCAAGTACGTGGGGAATGCTTTTCCCAGGGCAGCTGTTGTTTACGTATGTATTTCTAGTGCATCAAGGGAGACTATAAAACCACATTATTCTTTTTTAACAAGCAAGTCAGAACATACACTTCAAAATGAGTGGCGTTGCCTGTGAAGTGGCTCTTTTCAGATACTAGACACTTGTTCCGGTGATGCTTCTTGGCTCAGAGAGGAGCCGTGGGTGTCCTGTTGGGAGTGGCCACCAGAGTTTATGTGGCACCTTGGGGATATTCTCAGGATCGGCGGTGTGTGCTGGGGAGGAGCACACAGCGAGAGTTAGCCAGGCTCTGTTACTGGGAGTTAAAGGGAGGAAGTGAAGCCCCCTTTGAGGGTCAGGACAGAGCCTGGCCGGGATGGACACTGTGCTTGGAGTTCAGGGTCTCCGGATACCCAGTGTGCTGGGAGGGAAAAGGGCTGATGTCACATGAGAGCTGGAGATCAGAAGGTAAAACTGGGAACACAAATAAAAGGCCTGTGTTAGCCCTGGCCGGTTTGGCTCAGCGGTTAGAGCGTTGGTCCGTGGACTGAAGGGTCGAGGGTTTGATTCCCAGTCAAGGGCACCTACCTGGGTTGCAGGTTCGATCCCCGGCCCCGGTGAGTGTCAGGCGGGAGGCAACCAAATGATGTGTCTCTCTCACATCAGTGTTTCTCTCTCTCTCTCTCTTTCTCCCTTCCACCCTATCTAAAAATCAATGGAAAATATCCTTGGGTGAGGATTTAAATAAAGGACAGTGTTAGTCTGAGTCCTCTGAGAAGCAGATGTCAAGATGACATAAAAAAAAAATATATATATATATATATATTTAAATATATATATTTATATATATGTGTGTGTGTGTATATATATATATATATATATATATATATATATATATTTATTATTTTTTTTAAAGGGGAAATTCCTACAGGAAAGAAAATGAGGAGGTTCTGGGGTGCCACGAGGTCATCAGACCACAATGCAAGCCCGATCCCCAGTGATGGAGCTGAGAGGACATTGGAGGAAGTCCCTAGATGGCCCGATGGGAACCTCAGAGGATGAGGTACACGCTCCAGGAGGAGTAAGCACTGACTCCTTGTATCTCACGCTTATTGTGTGGTGTGTTATTAGTGGGTTATTTTTTTCTGTTGTGCTCTGCCTTTCCCACTAGTGAGTTCTCCTTAAGAGAGGGGTTAAGTTTTATTTTTCTACATCCCCTGCACCGCACATAATAACATGCTCCGAGGCCACGTGTGACAAGGCGCTGAAAGACTGCTTGTGTGAACTGTGTTATTTAGTCTTCTGTGTGATACAATTCTTCTGAGTTTCAGAAAAAATGTATCTCTTTTTTTGTAATCCTCACCCGAGGATATTTTTCTATTTATCTTCAGATAGAATGGGAGGGAGGGAGAGAGAGAAACATTGATGTGAGAGAGACACATTGACTGGCTGCCTCCCGCATGACCCCAACCAGGGCTGAGGACGAACCGCAACCGAGGTACGTGCCCTTGACCGGAATCGAACCCCGACTCACTGGTCCATGGGCTGACGCTCTAACCACTGAGAAAACCGGCCAGGGCAGAAAAGTATCTCTTTTAATATGTATTTCCTCACACACAGTATCATTGTATACATTCTGGCTGTGCTCCCTGAACTGTCCATTTCCCAGGTACTTCTAGCTTCCCTCCCTGGGTGATTTCCCCTCCAGCTGTCCTGGGCTGTGGGATTTCGGAAGAGAAAGAGCTGGACTCGATCTCTCACAGTGGACGCGGAGCTCCTGGCTCCTGGCCCCTGTCTCTACATGATTAAAGATGCTCATGTCCAGGTGGGCGATCCTGTCCCCCAGCTCTGCACTCAGCCAGCACCGGTGCCCTCAGCCTGCAGTCCCCATGAGGGATGACCTCCGAGTTCGTCCCTGCCAAGAGGAATCATCACACAGACACCACTCCCGGGAGCAAACGTGTGCTGTTGACATCAGTGTTTGTCAGGTGCCCCAAGAGCCTCCCCAACCAAAAATAGAGCAATTGCAGGAATGATGGCGGGGGCAGTATGAGCACTGAGAATGACAGATAGCAAAGTTACAAAATTGAGGTACTAATGCGCCGAGGTAGGCTCTGACCTCTCGTGTGTGTGCACACACGTGTATCCCAAACTCAGGGGCTCTGATTTCCTGAGAACATTCTATTTTATGGGGCTCTTCGGGCAGCAGACAGGACTCACGTTGTCTTTGGGACCCTGTGGGGGAGAGTGTGACTTCAGAATCGCCACCAGCGCGTGTTTGAGTGCGTCGCGGTATTCCGGCCCAGCACTCCACACACGGAGAGCACTCAACGCAAGTCACTGACAGATGACATGTGACCTCTAAAGATTTCGCAGATGCCAGTTGATGGAATGTTCAAATAGTACCATGATGTCTTGGAAAATAAATTTTTCTTTCCTTAATACGATTTGCCTTTAAATGTATTCAGAGAAGAAAAGAACTCGTATGTGAATAGAGGAAGCAATCAGCCGACTGGGAATCACCGGAGAGGAGCTAGTAGAAGTTGAGTGTCGCCTCTCAGTCCCGCCCTCTACCTCGACTGCACTGTCGGATTCTGAAAACTGCCACGGGCTCCGGTAAAGGCAGAAGGCGAGCTGCGCAACTTCCGTGTGAACCGGCACTAACGCGCCATTGATGTATTAGCGGCACTGTTTGGAAATTCAGTGTGGTCCTTTGGAAGCCCAGAACCGATGTGTGTTCCCATCAGGCATTAGGGGTGCAGAGGATGTTACCTTCAAGTTTCCTATGCATCCACCCTGGCTGGTTTGGCTCAGCGGTTAGAGCGCTGGCCCGCGGACCAGAGAGACCCGGGTTCGGTTCCCGCTAAGGGCACATACCTCGGTTGCAGTTTGTCCCCGGCCCTAGTTGGGGTCGTGAGGGTGGCAGCCAGTCAATGTGTCTCTCTCACATCGACGTTTCTCTCTCTCTTCTTCCCTCTCTCCCTCCTGCTCTATCTGAAGATAAATGCAAAAAGTGTCCTCGAGTGAGGATAAAAAAACAAAACAAAACACGTTTCCTATGCATCCTATAAACTTATGACACCTTGGAGATGTTCATCTTTATTCAATGAGCAGCTCTTTCAAGATGAGTTTTCTTAATTCAGGCAGAGCAGATATCCTTTGAGGCAGACATTCAAATTCTGGGCAGAAAGTTTTTCCTTCTAGAATCGCTCTCGGCTTTCGGAAGAAGGACCGGAGTTGGTCCAGCTTCTGCAATTGAGAAAGCAGCCCTCATCCTCTTCACGGTGTGAAGGCACCACGTGCCTCAGCAAGGGTCTTCTCGGACCTGAATACAGCTGGGGTTTTAGCCGTTATTACTCACGTGCTATGATCGCAGATCCTCCCACCAGGCTGGTCATATTTGTCCGCATCATCCCAGACTTGTAATGTCCTTCTCCAAATAAGACGCTAGAGGCAAACGCAGCTTGAACACAGAACAGAAGGGAAATCCCACCAGTAGTCGCTTTGCTGGGTAGCTGCATCCCCCTCTTCCTGTTTTTCTTTTGTCGTAGTAAGAACACTTAACTTGAGATCTGCTCTCTTAACAGGTGTTTAGGTGTACAGTACAGTACTGTTATCTGTTGTGCAGGAGATCTCTAGAACTTACTCATCTTACATAACTAGGACTTTATGCCTTTGACTAGCGACTCTCCATTCGGTCCCCTCCCCAGCCCCTGGAGGCCCCCGTTCTGTGCTTTGCTCTTATGAGTTTGACTATTTTATTTTTGTGTGCCTGTGTTTTATACAGCGTTTACTTAGATTAAATTACATATGTATACATCTCTTCGCTTGTCATTTCTTCTTGCGGCTCAGAAGTTTGTTCTGATCATTTTTTCTTTCTGAAATGCACGCTTCAGACGTTCTGTTAGTACAGGGATTTGTTGTTGGTAAATGCGTACGGCTCTTCTTTCTCTGAAAATGTCTTTGTTTCATCCCCATTCTGGTATGATTGCTTTAGGTTGGTTGTTTTTCTGGGCCCATTGAAGACATTATTCCACTGAGTCTTGGCCTAGCGTATAACTATTTTAAGTACCGCATATAAGTGGAATCACGCAGTATTTGTCCTGGCTCATTTCATTTAGCATAATGTCCTTAAGGTTCATCCATGTTGTCACATGTTGCAGGACTCCCTTCTTTTTTTGAAGGCTAAGTGGTCTGCAAAAAAAATAAAATAAAATGGCCCTGGCTGGTTTGGCTCAGTGGTAGTGCATCAGCCCGTGGACCAGTAAGTCGCGGGTTCGATTCTGGTCAAGGGAACGTATCTTGGTTGCGGCTGTTCCCAGCCCTGGTCAGGTCGTGGGGGAGGCAACCGGTGGATGTGTCCCTCTCACGTCCATGTTTCTGCCTCTGTCCCTTTCTCTCCCTCTCTCTCCCTCCCACTCTATCTGAAGATAAATAGAAAAATATCCTCAGGTGAGGATTAAAAAAAAAATGACATCCAGGTGAAAAGCAGAATAGAGGAGCATGCTATGTGGATCTTTGATGAGAATACGAGCTAAGACTCGTTATGAAAAAAATCTATTCTCTTTCCAATAATATTATCTACATGATAATTGTGATGACCATTTACTGACATCTCCTTAGGAGTGAGGCACTGTACTAAGTGATTTACATATATAATCTCATTACATGTGCAGTCCTCTGTGTTTGGTACAGTTATACCCATTATAAATGGTAAGACATTGATGCTAAGAATAATTGATTTCTGCACAGACTACTAGAAAAGGTAAAATTTAGACTTCAAACCCAGTGCTGTTTGATTCCAGAAACTTTGAGATCTTACCCATGACACGGTACAACCTAGATGTGAGCTGTAATTAACTAGTTCAAATTAAGTTACTAGTTTGATTTAAGCATAGGGCTAAGGCCTACGTAGAGAACCCGACAGAGCAATAGTCTTTGCTTGCAGGGACTAAGGGGACAGTTGGGTCTAGTAGAGCGGACACAGCAGTGCCAGGTCAAACTGGTCTCACACGTACTAGCTTTGCGTCTCAGCCCAGTGATGGGCTGCGATGTTTGCCTTTCCCCTGTAGGTCCACCCTCTGCCTTTCTCTACCCTGCTCTGTGCCCCAGGAGGCTACGCCGCAATAAACTGTCTTAGTCACCGCTGGCTGCTGTCACAAATCGCCACAGACTGGTTGGCTTAAACAGCAAGCGTGTTTTCCTTTCCATTCTGGAAGTTCAAAGTCCAAGGTCAAGTTGCCAGCATGGCCAGGTTCTGGTGACAACTGTCCGCAGGGTTGCAGATGGTTGATTTTTCCTTGTATCCTCACGTGGTGCAGGCGGGGGAGGGGTAAGCATCCCCTGGGGGTCCCTTTTGTAAGGCTCTACCCTCATGACCTAATTACCTCCCAAAAGCCCCACATCCTAACGCCATCTCACTTTCAGGGGGTCACAAACATTCAAACCATAGCGTGAGTTCCCTACCCCTTGGGCTTCCAGTTGGCTGGGCCGATGGACAGATGGGCAGGACATTAGAGTGAGGCCACATTAGAGTGGGTCCTCTCCCTGCATAGTCACTGTGGGTGCTGCTGAAGGCCGTCGCTGTGACCAGCAGCCCTCCGAGTACAGCAACGCCCCTGGGGCTGTGTGCCCACGCTGTCCTTGCACCCACAGGTGTGGGGTGGACAGAGCTCCCCACTGTTGCTTGCCCCAGGGTGTCTACCACATTTTGTTGGGTTCTCCAAATCTTGCCCACGCCTTTGTAGTTAACCCTTCCTTAAAATTTCCTTAGTTTTCAAGTCCGAGTATCTCTCTCTGTTTCTTGCCTGGAGTCTGATGGATAGAAATCACCTAAGGCTCTGTTTTCCCGTTTGTGAAATTGACCTGGCGGTGCCCTCAGTGTGTGTGGCATGAGTTTAAGTGAGACCATGAGTGAGCCTGGCATGTTGCAAGACTTAATGTACGGCAGTCAGAATGATGATTTCGATGACGTTCTCTTTTTTTTTTAACTTCTCTAAGATGGAAAGTCAGCTTATTCTGGAATATGGCCCATAGACTGGAGTCAAATTATGCAAGTGTTTTATAGGCAAATGGATTTTTTAAAAAAAATTTCGGAAAGTGTCATATAAAATCCAGATTCCAACCTCTCTTGCATAACTAGAAGCTTTGTCAACGTTGGACTCACCCAGCCACATCATGTTTCTGGGCTGGAGCTGACCCGAGGGAGCCTCGAGGGCAAGGGCTCTCTGGTTTGCCACAGGCTCCACCAGCCCCTATTACACATCAGCTGGCTATACACATTTCTGTCACCTGCCTGGTCCTGTAAGTGCTGCAAGTGCTTGGCTTCTGGTCTAAATTGTGAACTCCTAGAGGACAAATACCTTAATTTATTCTTCTCTGTGCATAATCAACTCAGTAATATCTTTTAGTTGAGTAAACAACTTTGCCTTTACTCCTTGGTCCCCAGACATTCCCTCTGCTGCACAGCCCACTCATACTCTAACCATCTGCTCTTCTAGCAGCCCCAGTGTCCGTTCTGTCTGGGTAAGCGTGCAGAAAGAAGACATAGGGATGTGGCAGAGGGAAGGAGACTGGGTCAAGAGTGAGATAGGGCTGCTCGGCTGGTGTGGCTCCGTGGTTGAGCGTTGACCCATGCATCAAGAGGTCGCCAGTTCGATTCCCGGTCAGGGCACATGCCCAGGTTGTGGGCCCGATCCCCAGTGGGGGGCATGCAGGAGGCGGCCGATCGATGTTCTCTCCCATTGATGTTTCCATCTCTCTCTCCTTTTCCCTTCCTCTCTCTCTCTAAAATCAATAAAGAAAAAAAATTTTTTTTAAGGAGTAAGATAAGGCTGAGAATATAGGTGAACCTGGGGGAATATGGGAACCCCACCCTGGCACTGAGGATATCATGTTTTTTATTCGGGTATGATGTTTCTCTAATTGGCTTAATAAGAGAGTACCGATTCCACTCATTCACGTCGCTAAATATTCAGAGCTGAAGGCTCTTCCAGAAGCACAGTCCTTCTGCTCGGCTGCCCAGAGCTCATTACCCTTCCCACAGCCCTGGTCATACCGCGCTGGCTCAGTGAGAGCCCCTGCCAGCCCTGGCAGCCGCGGCGGGCCCAGCTCACCATCCTGTTAGCTAATGGGAAGGTAATGACCCAGCAGCTGCAGATCACTCTCACCCTCTGCCCTGCTTTTTAAAGATAAATACAAACAACCACAAAAATTCCGGCCTGGCATTCTATTATTCCCTTTTTTAATAAGGACCTGGAAATGTCAGCCTCGGTGATTATGCCAGCAGGTGCCTGGACTTCAAAGTGAGCACCTGTCACCAGACAGATAATTGACTTTATTCCACCAATTGTCTCCCTGTTGTAATCAAGCCATTTCATCCAAATGGATCTTTCAAACTGTTCTTTTGAGTGGGTGGGGAGGCTGAGCTGGTGGGTCACAATTACCGTGGGGAGGGGGGGCGCAGAGCGAGCTCAGGGAGCGGGAGCTGTGGAAAGAGCTGGCAGGCTGTCTGCCAGTGGTGGCTGGCCCAGGGGAGGGTGTGTAGGTGGAGAGGTAGGGGAGCCTCCTGCTCTCCCTGGATGCAAGCATTTTGCACACTTATTTAGTTTGCCTTCTGGCTGCAGACAGACAGCCCCCAGTCTGTGCATTGTTGTCAGCAGCAGGTACGCTGAAGAAACAGGGGAGGGTAGACCTCTGTGCCCAAAGTGTCCCTTTTTTACCTCTGGGGACCAAGGTTCAAGGTCAGCCTCAAAGAGGAGAGAGAGTGGTGGACAGAGACAGTTTAAGGGTCTCTGCTCTTCTTCAAGGACTTAGTCATAACTAAGGAGGGTTTACCCCCTTGATGTCTCGTTGGATTTGACAGAGGTGGTCATCAGTGGTGCAGAAGGCTAGGATTTGAACCAAAGTGGCCTCAGGCAGTGATAGAACTTGCTGCCTCTCAGTTTCCCCTCAGGACAAAAAAGAGTGCGGGGGTTCTGCTGGGCTCAGGGAGGGTGGGGCTGCTGTCGTCAGCTGCTGTGCTCTGAGGAGTCAGGAGCTGCCCCAAGGCTGATTTTAAAGTTTAAAGAGGAAATTGGGGGTGAAGATTGTTCAGTCCCTGAGACTAAGCTCTGTCCACAATGAGAAATCTTATTTCAACATAACCTTGTTTGGACCCTGGCTCAGCAGCTACTTGTCTGCTGTCTGACTTTGAGCGAGTCACCGAAGGCTCCGAAAACTCAACCTTCTCAACTGCAAAATGGGGCAATAGTGTTGTGAACTGAACCGAACTGAGATGAGATATTAAACCACATAGCTCAATGACTCAAATGCGATGCCTTTTTACGTGCTCAGTGAAACAGAGGTGTCGTCTCCCAGAAGGAATAAGGTGGAACAAACCCCACCTGTCCTGCAGAGGCCATGAAATCCCCACTTATGGAAATGACGTTGTAATGAGGAAAGTCCCACGCAAATAACCTAGGCAGCTAACGGGAATGGCACTCTATGTGGTCGAATTAATGACGTCCTGTATGGAAGTCTGGGGAGGAGTTCGAGAAAAGTTTATCTATCAAGAAAAGAATAATGTCCAGAAGGGGATGAAAATGGCACATTAAGCTGAATTCTGATTTTCACCGTACATTTGCTCTTTGAGCTGGTAAAAACCAAAGCTATTCAGCTGACAGTTTCACAGGTCTTGACCTGACGTGTCTAAGGATAAAGTGGAACCTCAACTCTAGAGTTCTAGGTGCTGAGTTCTGGACTGTAGGCATCATAGCACGTGAAATCTTGTCATCCTCTCTAACAGCGAATGTTGTGGAAGTTTCAGCTCTTTTTAAGATTGTTATTATGGTAGACTTGCTTTTCTCGCTGACTCTGGTGACGGTATAAGAAGGAATCATAGATTTGCACATCTGCATGGTCTCAGAGGCATCTCTGCTGGAAGGAGACCCCGGACACCAGAGACCCTGGGAAATGGCAGGTACTCATGAGGGTGCGGTCAGTACAGTCATGCAGGGCTGTGCTCCAGAAGAGCCCACACTTGGGGATCAGTGGTCTGTGGGTACCATCTTGGAATTCTTAATAATTGTATGACTGAATTTGGGTTTTGCAAGTGCAGTCCAGTGGGACGATGGAGCATGCACCAGAGGCTTGGAGCCCCAGCTCGGGACAGCCCTGCCCCCGTCTTCTCCCTGACATGGGTCTTGGTTGCCTGCTGCCCAGCCTTGCCCAGGAGCAGCTGCTGCCCCGGACACTGGCTCAGGGAGGGATGAGTGTGCCCTGAGACACAGGGACACGGCACCTGTGAAAGGCCAGTCCTCACTCCTGGAGTAGCCCTGTGCCCAAGGGGGCTCAGAATGAAATAGCAAATAAAAAACACTGTAGAGATTGAGTGAAAGATCATGGGGAAAAACAAACAAAAACAGAACAGCAGCTTTCTTCCTTGCTTTCTGAAAAAGAGCTGCACATTTTCAGTTTGCTCTGGGTCCTGCAGATTACGTTATCCAGCTCTGATGCTCAGCCGCTGGGCGCCGTGTGGAGAGGTTCAGAGCAATTCCTCTTCGTGTACTCAGAGGGGAAAACAGAATGTGGAGGTCAGAGTCAGCACCCAAGGTTTGCCTTTGATATATTTGTTATATGACATATTCATTATGTTTCAGATAATGGACACCCACTCATCCCTTTTAGGGGCTGGATGGCGTTCCATATAAACAGGAGACATCTGAAACCACTGCTTGAGACAGAACTTAACATTGAGACCTGAGGTGGCATCCTGGTAACCCTCGAGTCTTGCCTTGCTTTGTAACCCCATTAACTCGGGTGTCAGGTGAGATTTCCAGGGGTAGATTTTCTGGTGGTTTGTTTTACATTGAACATCAACTATGATAACACAAGATCACACTGTGTATTAGATTACAATCTTCCTTTAACATGCCTGTGGGATAGGGAAGAGTAGCCTCGATATGGTCTGTTTCGTGTGTATACTCACACACTACAGCTTACAGAGTATACTATTGTTTTGTGTATACTTTAGCATTGGGTACGTAACAGCTGAAGTACTCTAATCAGGAATACACACTCCAGGGGTAGTTGGCATTTTAATGAATTTAATCAGAAGCCTGCATTCTAAGGAGAAGCTATTACAAGCCTTCAACTATTTTTAGAATACTTGCTGATTAGCATGAATGATGTGAAAAAGGACTTTGTGTTGGTGAAATGAGGGGTATTCAGTTATGTAGATTGACCAGAAATAATGATATAGAACAGCCTCCCTTCTGTGTGTGGGAGTCCCAGGCAGCCTCTACCTGTTGGTGGACGCCTTAAGCCAAAGGACTCCTTCAAATCCTATGCCCAGGTTCCCTTAGGACTAATTTCTTGTTCTTTTTAGATGACAGCAATCAATGATTTAATAATAAATACATTTTACATCATGACAGTACATACACATACACACCGAAAGGACAAGTTTCCAGAGAAAGCACTTCTTACCCTCACTTCATGAAGTGCGGTCTAGTATTTTCTGTGCGATTCAGTTTTACTGTTTCATTTTGTAAATTGCTGGTTGCAATCCACTCAGTGTCAGAACACCTGGTGGGATGCAAACAACAGTTTGGGAACGCCTAGCCTAGAGACCTAGCAGAATCCTGCCGCTGCAATATTGTTGCTTTTGCCACGAGTGAGCCTTTCCTGGAAGATACTCGTTACAGGGCCTGACCTGGCAAGGGGCGGGGATTCATTGGGTTACAGGACAAATGGGACAGGGTGCCAGTGAATGTGTGTGTGTGCAGGATTTCGTCTGGGACTTGCTTTCTTGTAACATGGAAGCAGGTAGGGAAGAGGTGGGAGAGGAGACACACAGCCCTCACCGGGCCCAACCCTGTACTTTACCAGTTTCTGCCAGAAAGAACCTAACAATGGTCATCACCTCATTGGTAGGTGAATTTGCCAGCAATATTTTGAAAAAAAGAGAGAAAAAGAAACATCGCCAGGCATTGTAGTGAGTTGAACGGTGGCTTCCCACAAGAGACATCCGTGAATGCAACCTTTTTTGGAAAAAGGGCCTTTAGAGTTGTAATAAGTCAAGGATCTCAAGATGAGATCATCCCAGATTACCCAGGTGAGCCCTAAACCCAATGATAAGTGTCCTTACAAGAGAAAGACGGAGATAGGAGACAAAAGAGAAGAAAAGGTGGCCGTGTAAAGAGAGGCAGAGTTTGGAATGGGGCAGCCACCAGCCGAGCAACACCGGGGGCCACCAGACTTGAAGAGGCAAAGAGCAGAGTCCCTCTAGTGCCTTCAGAGGGAATGTGGCCCTACCGACACTTTGATTTTGGACTTCTGACCTTCAGAACTGTGAGAGAATACACGTCTGTTGCGTTAAGCCATTAAGTGTGCGGTGATTTGTCAGAGCAGCGCTGGGAAACCAGTACAGACATGACAAAGACCACAGAACTCTCCTTGACCACCCTGCCGGTCACTCCGTTCCAACAGAAGGCCCTCACCCTGAGCAAAGGACCAAGGGTCTGTTCTGTATTCTGTGCCAGCTTCTTTAGAGTTGGTTTCCAGGAGAGTACTACATCTCGTTTGATTGAAAATGTTTTGAAATATCATTGACTATTTCTGAAGATATTTATGACTCACATTCTTTGTTATAGCAGTATGCATGCTAAATTAGAAACTTATTTTATAAATTGTGATGGGTGTGCTCGTCACACACAAACAGGGTGGACAGAGTTTTTCAGGAAGGAATAAGCCGAGGCATTTCATCAGCAGGTCACTTCTAAGAGATTTATTTCCTTAAACAAAGGTGACCCCGGAAGGGCATTGCTGGAGGATGGAAATGCTATTCCTATGTTATAAAGGAAAAAGAGGCAGCCTATACATCAGGGTGTAAAATTTCATATATGGCCCCCTGATAAGACAGGTAACATCCTATTCAAAAAGCATAAAAGAGCTCTGGCCAGGTAGCTCAGTTGGTTAGAGTGTCATCCCAGTATGCCAAGGTTGTGGGTTCGATCCCTGGTCAGGGCACATACAGGAGTCAGCCAATGAATGAATAAATAAGTGGAACAACTAATCTGTCTGTCTGTCTGTCTCTCTCTGTCTCTCCATTTCTCTCTCTCTGAAAGAATTTTTAATAAGCATGAAAGAGAAAAAGAAACATGGAGGACCTCATATTTACTTGAGAACATCAGAGCAAATCAGAAAATCAGAGACCTTGATATAGTTCTTGTTAACTTTTAAAAAGCAGTTTATCTCCAGTAACACTTCTAAAAAATAAGTATTGGGGGGAAAAAATCTTCTGAGACAATTGTTTCACTTCCACAAAACACCTACCAGAAAAAGCGTCTTTGTTTTAGCTTCATGTAGCATCTTTGTTTTAGCAAAATGTAACACAGGTGTATGTGGTAAGGCAAAATGATGATGGAAAAAAATAGATCATTTGTTTGTTTTTGAGGGTTGCGATGAGAGGATAATTTGATCATTTCTCCGGAATCATTAAATCAGAAAGGTTGCAGAATATCCTGTAAACTGTATATGCAAATTGCCTTTCATAACAGCAGCCTGAATCACATGTGGAATCTAATAAAGCAAATGCTGTGGGTCTTCCTGGCAGCATTTCTTTATCAGGGCCAACGTGGAACATAAAAATGATGTTTAGCAAGAACTCACATGACATAAAAGTTATTGCAATATAATCGTATTATGATGATCTCATTGTTAAGAGCTGTGGACATTTTTTTGAGGACTCTGATTATTAGACAATTGTTTCATTTAACATTCCCCATTCTTTCAAACTTTTTAAACCTATAATAATAATAATAATAATAATAATAATAATAATATTATTATTATTATTATTATTATTATTAATCCTCACCTGAGGATATATTTTTCTATTGATTTTTTTAGATAGAGGGAAAGGGAAGGAGGGAGAGAGAGAAACATCGATGTGAGAGAGACACATTAATTGGTTGTCTCCTGCACAACCCCGACCAGGGCCAGGCATCAAACCGGCAACCCAGGTATGTGCCCTTGACCAGGAATTGAACCTGCAACCCTTTGGTCCGAAGGTCACTGTTCTAACCACTGAGGCAAACCAGTCAGTGCAGTTTTTAAACCTTTTAAAATAATTTATTATTAGGGTTTAAAATGAATATGAGCTAACATCATTCCATCTTCGCATGGAATAATATTAATACATATTATTTACAATAATATTATTTATAATATTTATAACGTGTTTATAATATAATAAACATATTCCTTGTGGAAAGGTAAACTTTCTCCATTGCAGGCATTTATATGATCCCCAGGGATGATCTCTGGATTTATCTGTTGTGGCTGGGGGTCCCCTGACTGGCAGCCCTTCCTAGGTCCGTGTGGGGGGTGTGGGAAGGACTGTTCTACTACGGAAAAGTGACCGCACTGTTCCTGGAGGAAGCAAGGGACAGGACTGTTCAGTAACACACTCAAGTGTGCACATACACACTCAGACATAGTCACCGATGGGCTTAGGCAGACTGAAAACCAGCGGAAGAAAGTGGGGTGACGCACATGTTAGCCACCGTTCTGGAGGGTGGGGTTCTGGGGAGACATGAACACTTTGCTTACTAGAGTCGCCCAGCCTTTGACACCCTGTTCTTATAAACAAGTCTTCTCTGACACTGGTCTGTTACTATACATGAAAGTTATGGTGATTTAAAGCTTTGGTTGAGCCCTTGGAGGTAAGAAGAGGTCCAGTGGGCCAGACATGGATTCCTTTGAATGGTTAGGTGGCCAGTCAGTGATGGGGAGTAACAGCAGGGCCCGGCAGTGCCAGGGAAGTGCTCATGGCTGTGACTCTCTTCTATGGGCTACAGGTGTGCCCTTGCCTTTCTTCCTCTGGTTTATCCCAAACAGGGGTGCATCTCTTTCCCCTTTGGCCTGGTCATTCTCGATCCTGGATTATGCATCTGTTCTAATTCTCCCATCCAGGCTCAGCTGGGAAGGTTTTAACCCTCTCCTCCTGACAAGGAATCCTGCTCTTATTTCAACACTCCTCCTACCCCTGAGAAACAAAACATTTTAAAATTACAAACTATGTTAAAAGCTATCATTTTCTTTTTTTTTAAATATTTTTTTTCTTTATTGATTTTTAGAGAGAGAGGAAGGGAGAGGGAGAGAGAGATAGAAACCCCCCTATGGGTTCCAACTAGCGTACACTGTCTCTACAGGACGGCGTCCGTCCTTCTGGCTGACGTCACGTTTGTCTCTCGACTGTCTCTTGAAATGGTTGTGTCTTTTTCATCATCTCATTTCCAGGGCTTCACTCAGTGTCTGGAATAAAAGGAGAACCACTGCATGTCTGCTAAAGTGATGGCATCTAACACCATGCCTGGCTTGCCTTTGGTGGTCAATGGAGTAGGGTTTTCTTCCTAGGATTACGGAGCCAGTCAGTAGCATAGGGGAGCTGATCTTGACACTTTGTTCCTTAAGCTGATTAGTAAAGCTGCCTTACAAGGAAGACTATTGAGAAAATGACTATAGAATGCTTTTTATTTTTTATTAAAAAAAATTTTTTTTTCTTTATTGCTTTTAGAGAGAGAGGAAGGGAGAGAGGGAGAGAGAGAAACATCGATGAGAGAGAACATCGATTGACTGCCTCCTGCATGCCCCCCACTGGGGATTGGGCCCACAACCTGGGCATGGGCCCTGACCGGGAATCGAACCAGCGACCTCTTGGTGCATGGGTTGATGCTCAACCACTGAGCCACACTGGCTGGGCATGTTTTTTAGTTCATGGGCAAAAATAACACTGAAATAGAGGTTCCATTGTACAAGCAAATTATCTTTCTGTGTTCCAAATTAAGCCTGCCTTAGACCATCTATTGTATTTCCTCTTCAGTTTTCAGTTCTAATACATTTAGACGAGGTGAAAACTTTCAGAACACAGCCATCGATATTTCTCAGTAAGAATCGGGCTGTTTGTAATTAAATTGCCCTCTCCTGCTAATTTGTGCAATCCACGTATTATCTCTTCCCTCCAATTAAAAACATTAGTCACTGACCATGGGTGAAATTTGAAGCCTAGATAGATGAGCGAAAGGGACAGGGCACAGAATCGATCGAATTGGGTATTTCCTTGAGTTAAGGTATTTCTCTTCCTTTATATCTTGGCAAGTGGTCACTTCTGTGGCACTAACAGCTGTAGTCCGGGAACCTATTTGATAGGTAACATGTTTTATATTCGCTCATGTCACCGATGAAGCTTGGAAACATTTTTAAAACTGGAAAAGAAGCATGAGCAGTCCATTTTTCTCATCACAGGTTTGTAGAATAAAGCTATTTATCTCAGATAAAACCGACCATTGCAACTTAGCACAGAGATGAATAATCCTTGGACCGTTACCAGATGTTCCACTGACGTGGAGGTAGAAGAAACGGAGTTACCCAGAATATGGGTCTGTTTCTGCAATAAACATTGTGAGCTCTTCTCATGCAATTTCAGGAATGCAAACACGCAGCTCCAAAAGAATGAACTGATGGATGACATTCAGAACTTCAGATGGAATGTGTAAGAAGTGGAAACATTTTCCAAAAGAATTCGAAATAGCACAATAGGGCATGCCTTTGTACAATTCTAAATGTTTGTAAATCTAGGCAATTGATTCTTATCAGCCTTCTCCCCACTGTAGTTTATTTTTCCATCTTGACCCTCTCGGTTATTCTGTTTCCTATTTAATAAAGACAGATTTTTCCAATCCGTGTTTCATTAATGTTGGCCTCTCCAGTCTCATTTACCCAGATGGTGGTGATAATATGCAGAATGTAATAGGGAAGGGAAATAGCTAATTGCATATGTTATCAAAGGAAGGTGGGAAGGGCCTGGAGAAAAGGCTCATCTGTAAATCTCAGAGTCACACATCATAGCACAGACTATCAAGCCTGCAAGGAGAAGCTGTGTGGCTGAAGGCAAGGTCTCAGCTGGAAAATCTTCCACAGACAGCACCAAAATTTTACCTGTGTCGTTCCCTTCTCTCGTCTCCTGATAAATTTTTATATGATTTTTGGAAAAAATAATGACACAAATGTATTTAAGTAGAACTCTATAATCACTGAACTAGCTGGGACTTTGAATTCCCGTGATATTGGCCAAAGGAAGAGGCGACTCCAGGCAGGCACTCTGTGAGAACAGCGTCCATTCAGTTTCATGATTATTATTATTATTATTATTGTAACTATCCTAGTAGGTGTGAAGTGGTATCTCATTATTTTGGTTCGCATTTTTCTGATGACTAATGATGCTGAACATTTTTAGTACCTATTGGCTATTTGTACATCTTCCCTGGAGAAATGTCTACTCGAGTCCTTTGCTCGTTTTTGAATTGGGTTGTCTTTTTGTTGTGGAGGACAAATTAATTTTAAATAAACTTTTAATGCATGGAAATTCATCTAAATGAAGTGCATCGTTAGACTTATTTAATTTTGTTTTCTTGATCTGTCAAATTTAGAGAGAGAAGTTTTAAACATTTTTCACCGTAATTACAGTTTTGTTGAATTCTTATATTTCTAATAATTTTTGCTTTACATGTTTTGATGCAAGGTAGTTCAATGCTTCATCAGTGGTTCATTGTGGTTTTGATTTCTTAGTGTAAATGTACCTTTTAGCAATTTAAAATGTCCTTTTCCTTTTACATCTGGTTTGCTTGAATTTCACTTTGACTGACGTTGCCTCCCAGGCTTTCTAATGTGTTTATATTTGTCTGGTGTATTTTGCTCAACCTATTTATGGATATCGGTTATTCCACCACCATTTACCGGGAAGAATCCCCTTTCTGTGTCAGATCGCTTTGGTGCACTTGTCAAAAATCAAATGACCATGTGAGTGTGTGTGTCTTCTGGGTTATATATTCTATTTCATTGATCTGTTTGTCAAACCTTATGTCACTGTCTTAATTACTGTAGCTTTACAGTAAGTCCTTTTATGTTAACAAATCATTTTAATAGGTTGTTTTAACAGTAATGTTCATCAGCTTTTCTGCAATAAAGCCTTTCCTCCCTCCCTCCCTGCCTCCCTCCCGTCTTTCCTTCCTCCCTCCTTCCTTCCCTCCCTTCCTTCTTTCCTTCCTTCCTCCCTCTTACCCTCCTTTTTTCTTTCCTTCCTTCCTTCCTTCCTTCCTTCCTTCCTTCCTTCCTTCCTTCCTTCATCATTTTTTAAAATTTAAGTAACATTGGTTTATAACATCATATAAATTTCAGGTGTGCAACTTTATAATTCGACATCTGTATATATTACGTCGTGCTCACTACTAAGAGTCTAGTTTCCATATATCACCATGCAATTGACCCCCTTTATTGTTTTACCCTCCCTCCACCCCATATCCAGTCACCACCCATCTGTTGTCTGCCTCTCTGAGTGTTCTTGTTTTGGGTGTTCATTTGTGTAGGTACTATGATTTTGGTTTTGTTATATTCGACATCTGAGTGAAATTATATGGTGTTCGTCTTTTTCTATCTGACTTATTTCGCTTAACACAATACCTTCAAGGTCCATCCATGTTGTACCAGATGGCAAGATTTCACCTCTTCATGGCCGAGTAGTATTCCATTGCATATCAATACCACATCTTCTTTATCTATTCTTCCATCAATGAACACATAGGTGTTTTTCATATCTTGGCTATTGCAAAGAATACTGCAGTGAACGTAGGTGTGCATATATCTTTCCGGATCAGTGTACAAAATGTTTTCTTTGAACAGACAGTATAATCGTAGTCAGTCCTCCAATCCATAAACATGCTATGTCTCTCCACTTCTTGGTCTTCTTTCATTTCTCTTAGCAATGTTTTCTGGTTTACAGTGTAGATATGTTGCTGACCTTTTGTTAATGTTTCCTGAGAATGTTATGTTTTTTGACAGTATTGTACATGAATTTTCTAAATTTGATCTTCCAGTTGTTTGCTACTAGTATATAGATCACCTCTGGGTTTGGTGTATTGACCTTGGATCTTGCAAACTTGCTAAATTAACTTGTTTAAAATAAAAGTCTGAAGTCTTTTATTCACGAAATTAAGTATGCTAATCTTTTTCTTAGTTGTTTTCCAGGTTTAAGTATTATATATAAAAACCTTTATTTTTCCAACATCAGGAATATAGTTCCTACTTTTAAAATACATTTATAAATTTTATATTTAGAATTTTATATTTAGAATTCTAAATTTTATATTTAGAATTTCATTTTAAATTTTATATTTAGAATTTCATTTCTAGTATTTAGTTAAATGTATGATAAGCTAAGAATGTAGTCTTATGCCAGTCTAATATAGAATAGTCAATTGTTTTATCAGTCATTTATTCAATAAGATTTTTTAGTTGAAATTGAATTACTATTTTCATCTTATGCTAAGTTTCAAAGTAGACATGGGTTTGTTTCTGGAATTTGTAGCTTGGCTTAGAAATGTGTTTGTCTATATATATTTTTTTGGCTAATAATTATGGTAGTTTTATTAATTATGGAAGCTTATAATTTTTTTTAAAAATCTTGGCTAATTCCATGCATTGACTCCTCCAGATAAAATACAGAATTAAGTTTTATGAAACATCCCATAGTAATTCTTACTGGAATTAAGCCGAATTTACAGATCAATTTGAGATAACTATATATCTTTGAATATTAAAATATTCCTGCCCAGGCCCTGGCCGGTTTGGCTCAGCGGTTAGAGCGTTGGCCTGCGGACCAGAGAGTCCCGGGTTCGGTTCCCGCTAAGGGCACATACCTCGGTTGCAGTTTGTCCCCGGCCCCCGTTGGGGTTGTGTGGGTGGCGACCACTCGATGTGTCTCTCTCGCATTGATGTTTCTCTCTCTCTCTTCCTCCTGCTCTAACTGAAGATAAATGCAAAAACGTCCTCAGGTGAGGATAAAAAATATATGTATATATATATTCCCACCCAGAAATACAATTTGCATCTCCTTTTTTGTTAGATGCTGTTTTATGACTACAGTAGGGCTTTTTACTTTTCTTCAGATAGGTCTAGGTTATTTTTCCCAAATTTTTCATAAGTATTTACAGTTTGCTATTGTCACATGATCTTTTTATATTATACTTTCTGTTTTTGGGAAAGTAATTGACTTTCCACAGTGCTTTTGTTGAGCTTACATTATAATAGAATATAAATGAATTCAAATCAATAAAATATAATAAAATTCTTAAATAGGTATTCAGATCATTGCCACTTTCATAGAGAATGAAAAAGAGGTGTCAAGATACCAATGAATTTCCTTTGTAAAAAAACAGTGATCTCATCCAATACTGGAATGCGGGGAGCCTGTAGAGGGCGCTCTCGTGCCTATGTTGATTTCAAGGCCCTACTGGAAGGACTCAGGGTTTTAACAGCCCTCCTGACTTCCTCTTCCTTTCCATACAAGAACTTCCTTTTCTCTGTGCTGGTGGACTTGCACATGGCTTGCCATGGCTGTATGTTACAGATGGTAATTCCCTCGTTTTCCTCAAATAAACCCTTTTTATTTGGAGGAATATCTAGCTGACTTTTGTTTAAGATCCACACCCTATTTAACTGGGACTCACTTGGTTTGCACGTGAAAATCTTCCCCATGATATAGCCTGAGACTCACCTGCGTTTTGTATCTGCAGTTGAGTAACATCATAATGTCTACCAAGAGTTTTGAATTTCAAAGTTCCTTTCACATTAAAAGCACACAGATCCCTAAAATGAACACTTGTGTTTTCTGTTAACTGTAGTTTTCTTTTGTCAAGGAGAAAAGTATGAAGAATGAACCTCACAGTTGTTCCATTTTTGCTGCGTCTGCTCACACTTACTTGCATTTGTGAATCTGACCTGAAGCTTTTCAATTGATCCCCTCACTTCACCAAGCCTGAAGGATAAAAACCCCAGGCCCAAACATCTCCCTGTTTCTAGAAAGTACCAATTTCATATGAAGGAGTGAGCAACCTAAGTTTAAATCAATCCCAAGTGCCCAGCCAGTGTGGCTCAGTGGATTGAATGTCATCCGGTGGACTGAGAAGTCCCCATTTGATTCCTGGTGAGGGCACATGCCTGAGTTGGGAGCTCGATCCCTAGTAGGGGGCATGCAGGAGGCAGCCGATCAATGTTTCTATCTATCTCTCTCCCTTCCTCTCTCTCTAAAAAATCAATAAAGACATATTTTAAAAAATAATACAAATAAAAATAAATAAATCCCAAGTAGGATGCTAATCAGATCCCTTCCTGGGCACAAAGAAACAATGCTGATTTTTAAATGCTGTCTGTTCTCCAAATTATACAGCAGTTGCCTTTTCCCATTTTGTGGTTTTATCATATTTAAGCCAATACATTTCTCCAGTGTTAACAAAGGGATGAATAGGCAAGATAATGTCTCCACCTGTGCCCCTTCATAATCTTGTTTGAATCCAGAAATGCCACCCAGTTTTCTAAAGTGTCTCGCCAGCCTTTTATCCTCATAAAACTCAATATAATGAGGCTCAATGCAATGACAATGTCAGGGGAAGTGCTCTAACCACTTCCTGTCAGTCTAAAGGTATTGAACAAGCCCTCTTCCCAAACCTTCCTACAGTGTCCCAAGCATTCATCTTCTCTGTGGGAAGCATTTGAATCTGACAGCCCAGTGTTTTGTTTTATTTTTAGTATCTTATGTAAGCTTTTCTGAAGTAGGAAAAGCAGATCGTGTGGCTAACAATGATTACCACTCTTTATTTTTCTTATTCTGGGGGTGAACGCTACCCTAATTCCAAATCACATTGATTAAATCAGACAGAGACTGAAATATTCTCTTGATTCAATGTCCTGTAAAAACTCTAAGGTGGTCATTTATTCTCTCTTGATTTTGCCCTTCAGGTTTATCAATCTCAACATGAGTGATTATCCATCACTATCAATATGATCTTAGGCTATGATTCCTCGAAGACTTTTAATTTAAATTTTTAGTACATTTTCTTACATTTCTACTTACTAATGACCCACCAGATTAGCCCAAGTTTGCATTAACGGACCTACAGCCTGGTTATATGTGTCATGGACTTCACTGTATCTTTATTTCAGTGTTTAACCGGGGCTCAAGTGGTTCGCAAGGGAAACCTAAAGTAATTCATTCAATATATAAGTAGCAGCCATGGCTGAATCTAATATCCTCTCTTTGACTTCTGGTGAGAGAGCAGTAGATCAGACAGGGAGTAAGTGCTGGCCCCTCGATTTTGCACAAAGTGAGTCATACAAAGAAATCGCTTTCTGTGTCAGAGTCTGAGTTCGTGTATCACCTCACCATTAAGTGACTAATCTCTAACCTCCTTCTATGATTACAGGTAGAGGGCAAATGCTAGACCAGGAAGGAAGACTGCCACGGTGATGGGAAGAAGGAATGTTGACAGCTAGAAGGCAGTAGAGGGTGAGTGAGGCATCGTCCATCCGTTAACCTAGCAAAGCATTATGGCCAACTTTCCTCTTGGCTGGCATGTACAGCATTCCAGTTGTAGCAGGTGTCCTTTGGGCCACATGTGATGCATTTGCTCCTGTGAGTGGCAGGTGGTTGGGGTTGCTGCTTTTACTTTTGGCAAACCAAGAAAGAGCGTCCCTCTCATGGTGGAGGGAATCTGTCCCATTCTAGGACAGGGACTTCATTCCTTAGCACCTGGAAGCAGTATTAAAAAAACAATCCAGGTGTTTTGGTAAAGAGACTTCGCTGTGCATTCTCCCCCCTGGGCTGAATCTGCACACTTTAGGGTACGTGGGGAAGGGGGAAAGAGGGATGGAGGGCAGTGGGCTCCAGCCCAGCCCTGAACCCGCTGTATGCTGTTCCACTTCATAGGTCATTGGCAAGGCTCTTGACCTAAGTCTGACTGCAGATAAAGGGTGAAGACGGAGACTGAGCAGAACAAACATCTGGATGGCTACTTTGCAGGTGATTTCTCTTAGGGCAGGAGGGATTCTTTTCAAAGGAAAAGGTTGGAAAACTGTTACCATGGTAACTCTCCAAGTTCTGAAATGATATAATCAGATGATGCTCTGGAGAGCAGAGGGGAGGTGGTGGATTGAGCACACATGAACAGCTAAAGTCTACAAGGTGGCTTATTTTTCTTATTTTAATGTTAAGTCTGAATATTAAGAAAGAAAGGAAGCCTTGGCAGGCTCAGTGGTTAGTAGGTTGGCCTGTGGACCGAAGTGTTGTGGGTTCAATTTCTGGTCGAGGACACGTACCTGGGTCACAAGTTCGATCCCCAGCCCCAGCTGGGGTTGGGCAGGAGGCAACCAATCGATGTGTCTCTTTCACATCAATATTTCTCTCTCTCTCCCCCTCTCCCTCTTCTTCTCCCTCTCCCTCTCTCTTCCACTCTATCTAAATATCAGTGGAAAAATATCCTCAGGTGAAGATTAACAACAACAAAACAAAAAAAAAAAAAAAAGGAAGAAAGAAAAGATACAGAAACAGAAAGTTTAAATAAAGTAAAAGGTAGAAGGAAAGAGGGAGAGTGGAGAAAGGAAGGAAGAAGACTCAAACACAATTTATTACCAAGAAATATCATTGTTAGCAAGAAAGTGGGAGTTGAGGCTGAGAGAGAGAGAGTTTGAATTCTCTGATTTTTGACCTTTGTGCTTTATGAAGACTGATAGACTAGTGGAGTCCGTTACTGTGGTTTTCTACTATTTATTAGCACATCTGTAATGTTTATTGCTATAAGACATACTTACCTTGATATAATGGGCTTGTCATTAGTGTATCCTGAGATTTATGCCAGTTAGTGTGTAATGGCGTGCTGGTAATGACGTTGTGAAATAGAATGATGGTACATGTGCTTAATATCAATAATGAAACTAACCATAGGCGAAGGCTAGTTCTACTTGTAAGACAGTGCAGCTTGCTCTTTTCTGAATACTGTAGTAAAGAAATTCTTTTTGGAAGAACAATTTGCAAAATGCATACATAGGTTTGGATTCATTCTCCCACATCATAAACCTATTGAGGGGATTATTAACTCAACTCCTCTGCCCCCTCTCTCTTTGTCATACTTGCCTGGTAAAATCCCACTGAAGTTCAGTCCAACTCCCTGCCTACTGTGCAGAATCTGAATGTGGTTTGAGAAAAGCCCCACACTTGACATTGACAGGTGCCACCCCTTCTGGATGAGACACCCTAGCTGGGCACCAATCTCTACCATCCATGTGCACCCCCTTCCTGTCCTCAGGGGAAGACCACGCTTCCTTAGCAGAGGCCATACCCAGCTCACCATTCAAAGAACTTCCATCCCTGCCTTTTAGGAGCTATTAAGACATTCCCCTCATGGAGGCTGGGGAGGGGAGGTAGTCCTTTCCCCAAAACTTTGGCCAAGCCTCATTGATGTCAGAGTTTGGAGAAAAGGAGACGAGTAAAGGGATTCAGAAAAGTAGAGGGAGATAGCCAGGGCTTGAGCAAAGGGTTCCCTCCTTTTTATAAGCAATTAAGATTTTCAGAGATTAGTAATGGGGACAAACTGCGGTGACTTTGAAGCTCTCAGCAAATACTCACAAATATATATATATATTTTTAAGCCCCAAAGAAGTTAACTCTAAAAAAAATTGTTCTTTATATGAGATAAAATATTTTGTTGGGTTGCTCTCAGCACCCTCAAAGCTGGAAATACTTCATATGTAATCATTTCCGTGGCTCCAGAGACTTCGGGAGATGACACTGAAGATCCAAACATTGTTATCACTCATTTTTGTCATGGCCAGGACATGCATCTCCTGGGTTTGGTGGCACTTTGCTGCAGAAGTTCTCTGAGAAATTACCAGCCTGTCTCCCTAGGAGAACTCTTTATCAATTACTGCTTGGAGTGAACGTCTAAGAGCTGAATCAACCTAGTTCTTGGCAAACGTTGGGAGAGAACCCATGACCTCTCACGTGTGGTGACAGTGGGAATGGGATGGGGTGGAGTGAGCAGCAGTTTCCATGCCCACAATATAACTGTCCTGATAGACACCAGACATAGCTCTCATCCCATCTTCTAGTGAAAAGTTAAAAGAATACATAGTTAAGGCTTAATCAAGATGTTAGACTCAGAAAGACATTGATTCAAATCCTATTCCAGCCACTTGTTATCATATCTCCTTGGGCAGTTCTTCTAACCCTTCTGAAGCTCCAGGTCCTCATCCGTGATAGCAGGTTAAATAATGTCGCCTATTGTTATTGGTGTTAGTATCAGACTGAAGTGAAGTCACTGAAGTGCTGTGAAATCATAGTCTGTCAAATAGTTCATGTTCAAAGGCTAGTTGTATGTATGAGCAAGTATTGCCACAATGATCCTGCATAACAGACCACCCCCAAAACTCAGTGGCTTACAGCGATCCACATTTATTCTTTTGTTCTAGGTTGTAGGTTGGAGCTCATTGCTTGCTCTGCATTGACTAACTCGTTTATGGTTCTGGTGCCTCCTTGGACATCTCTGAGCCTTGGCTTTCCTAATCTAAAATATAAAAAGATGTTCTCTTCAGTTCCTCCTACTTTACTGAGTATTTCCCATAAATAAAAGGGCATTGGCTATACACCAGTCAGTCTCAAGCATTTTAAGCAAGACAGGAAAGCATTTGACACAGTCAACTGATGCTCATTAGAGGGATCAAGTGCCAGATTTAGTTCAGTCACAAGATAACCTATGGACAATGGGAAGGACTCACAACATGCATGGGAGAGGCAACCTGAAGAGGCCAGTCCAACATAAAAGCAGGGTCATGTCTTAGGAGTTCTTTCCCAGAATTGTAGACGTGTAGCACATGGGATGTGAGAAGGGGAGCTGGATATGAGATCGGAAGGAAACACGAAGGCATTTGTCAGACACTAGTTGGCAACACGGTCTTCTTGCTGGCCTGCCAACCGCCCGTGGATGGCAGCTATCAAGTCTACAGAAACATCAGATGCAAGGTTCTCTTGCCAAGTTGGGTCATCTCTGTTCTACAGCTCCATTGGCTAATAAACCAGAGGGTCAGAGCTCAAGCTACCACGTGAAGAGCTTAACTTGGGCAAGGAGGAAGCGTTCCCATCTTAGAAGGCTGAAAGTACTGAAATAGCTTGATAACCTCAAGTAATCAAGTTGACACAATCAAAACAACTTGACAGCTTGTCTCACAATCTTCTGGTTTTCAGGGTTGAAGGACGGAGAGAACTGACATTTATGGTTAACAAGGAACAGGCAGTCTCACGTTCAGTGCCCCATTAAACACCTCAAGAACCTAGCCAGGGAAGTATAATAACCTTCTATTCAGAAACGAATCCAGGATTGGGGTTAAATACATTGTTACCCAAGGAAATGCTAATAGGAAATGGTGGCATTGACCTCAAACTTAGCCTCTGATTTTTTTCACCATATTGCAATTTGATCTTTAAGATATGCATATAGGTTTGGAAAGTTTTATTGGTTGTGGCTAAAAGCAGAGAGGTAGACTAAATGAATGCTCACAAAGGTCCTTTCAGTCCCCGACATCTGTGAGTCTATAATATACAACAAATTATTTCCTCGGCAAGCCCAAACCCCGGACTGCGTTGTACATATTTTTTCCTTGGTTTCAGCTGTCAGCTCCACTTTGCAAGTCTTTGCCAAGCATTTATTTTTTATTTTTTTTCTGGTTTGTCTGGAAGACAGAAAGCCTTAGGAAGGGATTGTTGGACTTTGGATAGAAGGCACATGAAATATCTGTAATTATGGATTACATTTTTGTACTCAATAAATGGCTGAAAGGAGTCCTGTGTTAGAAACTTTTGGAAGATTATTGAATGTGTCAACCAGATTAAAACACTGTGTACTTTCTTCAACTCTGCGAACTGTGATAAATAGTCTATTGTTTGGAGAGTTTGCCTGGCATTTTCTTTTGCATCGTAAAATTATTCTAGTCCTTGTCATGGAATTTTTGGTTAACAACTCAAAGAAAGCCTTCGGACTAGAAGTCATCTTGTAGTTGCCAGATACTGTGCCTACGTACCCGGAAAACAATGGATTTCATCATTGAAAACGTCAACTTATTTCTACCATGAACCCAGGCAAAACAAAGGTGTATTTTTTTTAGCAAATGTATTTGGTTAAAAATGGGTCAGGTCTCACGCTTGGGTAAAAATGAGCATTTCTCTATCTGAATAATGAAATGAGAGAAAAAGCATTTATTCTTCATTATTTATGTTTCCAGTTGTGTCCTTTACATAATTGCCTTGGAACAGAAGCCCCTTATTAAAATGGACAATCTGTAGCTATAATTTCCAAGCAGAAGAGCAAAACAAAATATGAATTAAAACTTCCTATTAAATCCCAGCAGTATATAGCGTGGCCTGACCTCGAAGAATTGAGCCTGTTTAAACACATATAAATCATAAAAATTGTAAGCAGAAATAGAAATAAAGAGTGATCGGATCTATGCATAGGATTGGAGTGAGAATTTCCTGATCTCAAAAGGAGTAGAAAAAATAACAAAGGAAAAAAATCAGTAGGTATTTTATATACAAATTACGATTTCTCTCAAAATTGCTCAACAGGCAAATAAACCAGGGGAAATACTTGCTTCAAACAGGACAAAGGGCAATATCCTTAGCAAGAAAAGAGCTCATGCCGAAGGTAATAATGAAAGCATTAATTTCCCCATAAATAAAGGGGGAAAGAACAAAGACAATTTAAAACGGAAGCGTATCAATGGCTAATAAACATTGGAGCATTTTTTCATCCTCACTCATTATCAACGGAATGGAAATGAGAATAACAATGAGATGCTATTTTTAACCTATCAGAGAAATAGAGATGTAAAAAATTAGACTATTTGATACTGGAGACTGACGCAGTGACGCAGACACTCGAAGAGCTGGGAGGAATACAAAGTGTTTCCAGCCTTTGGGGAAAGAATGTGACGTACAATGCAAGAGCCTTGAAAATATTGGTAATTTTGCCTCCAGGATTCTATTGATGGAAATGATCTGAAATGCAGAGATTTCTGCTGAAGATGTTCATTGCTATGCTGTTTGTAATGCTCAAATTTGGAAATCAACTGTTTCCAAAAATAAGGATGACATTAAACAAATTCAAATTAAAAAAATGTAGCCACTCAAATATCTGTGAAATATTTTGAATAATATCCTAGAATGTGTAGGTTTTAGTGTAAAATATAAAATTTCAGTGTAAACTATAAAATTAGGATATAAAATGTAGAATGAGATCAAAGATGTGAAATTTGCATAAAAATGACTGGAGTGGATTATAATAAAATGAATAACGGTTTTATCTGCTTAGAAAGATTACGGCTGGAGTGACCATATAATTTATTTTCCAAGTCAGGACCCTTGGGAAATTTAAAGGGGGCAGGATCAATGGTTACAAACTGAATTGTTGGAGTTACATGGTCACACTTTTCCCACATTACCTTCAATGAATTTTTGTCTTTCCATTAAAATTTCTCAAAAGCCCAGCTGGTGAGATTCAGTGGTTGAGCGTTGCCGGTTCGATTCCCAGTCAGGGCACATGCCCAGGTTGTGGGCCAAATCCCCTGAGGGGGGCACGCAGGAGGCGGCCAATCGATGTTCTCACTCATCGATGTTTCTATCTCTCGCTCCCTCTCCCTTCCTCTCTCTCTCAAATCAATAAAGAAAAAAAATTTTTTTTAATTTTCTCAAAAATTTTTTTCTCAAAATTCTCAATGAGAATCTTTAAAGTATAGTGTATTGAATACACGACCCGAATGTCTATTACAAGGGACATATCAGGAAACATTCTTCTGACAGTAAAACCTAATGAGAATGTTACTTTTCATTAAGGTTCATAAATATGCTTTAGGCAAATACTGCTTTTTTACAAAAGGATTCTTTCTCATTATCAAGGTGATATATGTTCAATGTAGAAAATTTAGAGAGCACAGAAAAATCTGAAATTTTGAGAAATTACACTGGCATATGGTAGGTAAGTAAAAGAGGTCAGTGAAAATTCATTTGAAGGTGGTCTGGGGGACGTGTGGGTGGGAAACCACTTGGTATGAGAAATAGATGAGGGAAATGGAAAAAATTTCATGGAGAAGCACAGACTAGGCCAGAAGTAGTTTTGCAGAGTAGTGAGTTCCCCATCACTGGAGTCATTTCAGTTGAGACCGGGTGACTCCATCGGTGTTATTCTTTTTTTTTTTTCCAGACAGAGTGGGAGTGGGGAGCAAGAGAGAGAAAAAGAGAGAGAGAGAGAAACATCAATGTGAGACATCGACTGGCTGCCTCCCACAGGACCCCTACCAGGGCCGGGGACTGAACCAGAACCGAGGTACGTGCCCTTGACTGGAATCGAACCGGCGACTCCTTGGTCTGCAGGCTGACACTCTAATCGCTGAGCCAAACCAGCCAGGGCCATCAGTGTTATTCTGAAAGAGAACAAGAAGCTGCCTAGGAGACACCCATCCTGAGATCTGGGGTTCTTTGGGAGACCAGACATGTACCAAACTCAGTCCCTAGCTTTTCTCTAGGATTGGGGTTTAACCCGGGAGGTCAGGATGTCCATGCAGGTCACTGCTGGAAGCAGCCACACCTGAGCAGTATATGGTGATCGGGGAGTCAGGAGCTGACCACCCTCAGAACTCTACCTCATATTTGAGTACACTCATTTCAAAGTACCTATATGATTCACATACCTATATGATTTTCTAAAAACTGCATTGTTTTTATTGCACACGGAATATTCTCAGAATATTAGAATCCCCCTTCTTTCCCCTCCTAATCATAACCTCCTTCCACCCCTAGAAGGAAACCAATATCCTTATGCATTTGGCCTGTTTCTAAATCCTTCTAAATGGACTCAGAGTATGCACTCTCTTATGGCTGGCTTCCTTCACCCAGCGTTATATTTGTGAGATTTCTCCACAGTGTTACTTTATAGTGTTCAGTTCTCACAGAAACACCGAAAGGTAGGTTAAAAGGCAATCAGCAGTTTGCCATGGAGATAAGGATATAAACCCAAGAGATTAAGTGACTTGCCCAAGGTCACATAACCAATCACTAGCCAGCTGGTGGAACCTAGACCTCCAGGCTCCAGACCTAGCTTCCTCCCGTGTTACCACTCCCAGAGAGGTGCAGCTTGGTGGGGACAGTGTGGGAACCGGGTTTATTTGTATCTTGGCTCTCCTGCTCACCACTTTGGTGACTTTGGGCAAGTCACTCACCTTCTGTGAAACTCTTGTGCCTCATTTTTATTTTTAATTATTTATTTAAACTTATCTTTATTGTTGAATGTATTACAGATGTCCCCCCTTTTTCCCCTATTGACCCACTTCTCTCCGCTCCCAGCCCCCTCCTGTCTTCCCCACACTGTTGTCTGTGTACATTGGTTATGCATATAAGTTCTTTGGTTTATCCCTTCCTGCCCCCTTCTCCCCCTTCCCTTTGAGGTTCGGCAGTCTGACAACCAATTTGTACTTCTTGATCCCTTCACCTTCTTTGCCCATTCCCCCAATCCCCCTCCCATCTGGCAAGCATCAAAAACTTCTCTGTATCTATGAATCTGTTTCTGTTCTGCTTGTTCATTTTGTTTGTAGAGTCAATTGTTGACAGATATGTATTTATTGCCGTTTTATTTTTCATAGTTTTGATTTTCTTTTTCTTCAAGAAGACCTGTCAACATTTCTTATAATACTGCTTTGGTGTTGATGAACTCCTTTAGCTTTTTTTTTTGTCTGGGAAACTCTTTATATGTCCATTGATTCTAAATGACAGCTTTGCATGATAGAGTAATCTTGGTTGTAGGTTCTTGCTTTTCATCACTTTGAATATTTCTTGCCACTCCCTTCTGGCCTGCAAAGTTTCTTTTGAGAAATCAGCTGAGTCTT
Organism: Tadarida brasiliensis; assembly: GCA_030848825.1. Lineage (NCBI taxonomy): Eukaryota > Metazoa > Chordata > Mammalia > Chiroptera > Molossidae > Tadarida > Tadarida brasiliensis. The sequence continues at coordinate 8,651,769 of CM061279.1, read as the reverse complement.
GTGGGAGCTCCCCTGTAGAAAAACTAACTGCTTTTCTCTTGCTGCTTTTAAGACTCTCTCTTTGTCCTTAATCTTTTGCATTTTCATTATGATGTGTCTTGGTGTGGGCCTCTTTGGATTCATCTTGTTTGGAACTCTCTGGGCTTCCTGGACTTGTATATCTGAGTCCTTCTCCAAGTTAGGGAAGTTTTCTGTCATTAGTTTTTCAAATAGGTTTTAAATTTCTTGCTCACTCTCTTCTCCTTCTGACACCCCCATGATGGGAATGTTGGTATGCTTGAAGTTGTCCCAGAGGCTCCTTACACTATCCTCATTAAAATTTTTTTTTTATTTTTGCCGTTCTGATTGGATGTTTTTTGCTTCCTTATATTCCAAATTGATGATTTGCTTCTTGGCTTCACCTACTCTACTATTGATTCCCTGTAAATTATTCTTTATTTCAGTTAGTGTATCCTTCATTTCTGACTGGCCCTGCTGCACCTTTGAAGGAGAGAGAAATGTGTCTCTGCCACTCGCACTGGCTCATTCCCCCTACTCTCGGGACCCAATTAGGACTCTAAAGTGATGTGTCTACACCGGGTACTTCGTCCTGAATTTATTTCTGTTCTTTATATCCATGCTCCCCACCACAGCTGAAGCCACAACCATCTCCCCCCAGGATTGCGTGGGCCCCCAGACCAGGCTCCATGTCCACCCCTATAATTCATCTTCCTCAAAGCAGCCAGGGTATCTTTCCAAACACACAGATCACATTTTGTCTGGGGCAGAATTTACTTTCCTAAGACAGCTGCGTCCATCGATCTCACGCTACGTGTTCTCACAAGGTGATGTGGAGACACCTGCATGACTAGGGGGGTCTCTGTTTCCTCCTCTTGACATCAGGCAGGTTTGGGGGATGGCCTCCATGAGCAGAACACAGCAGACTTCCAAGACTAAGTTAGAAAAGGAAATTCAAGCTACCACAGACTGCCTACACATCTCTCTGTCTCTCTCTGTCTCTCTCACCAACTCTCTCCCTCCCTCTCCCTCTCTGCCTCTCTCTCCCTTTCTCGCTCCCTCTCTCCCTCCCTCCCCCTCTCTCTCCCTCTGTCTGTCTTTCTCTCTCTTTAGGAATCCAGCCGCCATCTTGTGAGGAAGCCAAGCAGGCCCACGGAAGGGCCAGGTTTTTCTCTATTAGATGAACTATTCCAATTTCTGGCAGCTGTTCCTTCCACACGTGGTAATCTTGGTCATATTGACTGACAACTCTCCCCGGCCATTGCTGCAGTATTCCAGATGTAATCATACTGCTAAGGGATACACACATGCAAAAAGAAGAAAGCACACACACACACACACTTCCTGTGCCTGGCACACCATGGGAGAGTTACATGGGATTTTTTTTTTTTTATCAGTTTTTAAGCAACTATGCAAGGGTTTTATTTAAGTTAATGCATTGTGCCCCAAACAATAGCCAGTTATATGCAGTATATAATTGACCTTACCTATTATTATTATTGTGGTTATAGTCTTTACACCTATCAGAAAGTATAATTTGCATTTTTTATAACCACAGTATTAAGAACTAGGAAATGTATTCTGCATAGCATTTCTGTGAGTGACATCCATTTTCTGTCTCATTACCAGGAGGGGTCATTAGATAACTGATGGCACTGGGTAAATCTATTTCTTGAAACTGTTCTCCTGGGATAAACAGATAAAGTCATCATTTCGTTCACTGTGGTGTCTCTAAGTCTCAGAATGACTGATGGGCCATAATGGTACTCCATGGGGATGGAGCGCATCATCTGTGGGTTGGCTTCTGGTTTCCTTAGCAACTCTCTCCCAGGGACACCATGGCAGCTACATTTATTCAAAGTTAGAGTTCTAAAAAAGACGGTTTCAATTGAGATTTTATACACCTAAATTAACTTTGCTCGAGAGAGACGATTTTTGCATTGCTATCGTTTTTGAGTTTGTGTGTTATTTCTCATTAGAATAGCAAATTCTGCCCTCAGAGGAGAGTTGGTGGGGAGGGGAGAGTGTTGGGGTTAGAGGAGATTAGAAAGGCTTAATAACCCGAGTCCTAAGGAGGATGTGGTTTCCTCTTAGCTCCATTTTCCAACATAGCCCCGAGGGGAACTAATTTAGAATCTAAGCAAGCCCTGTCAAATATATGGTCTCCTTAGTACCATGTTATTCAATTCAAGTAGAAATAATTTAGTCTTTCCCATTGTTTTTACAGAAAAGCTGGTCTCTGCATGAAATGTATTATTATTTTAGGATAACTAGGGTTTATCAGGTTTGGCACCATTGGTATTTGAGACCAGGTGATATTTGCTCAATGTTTAGCCGTATCCCTGGCCTTTATCCAACAGATGCTAGCAGGTTCCCGCCCTCATTGGGACAACCAGAAATCTCCTCTGGAGAACAAAATGGCTGCAGTTGAGATCTACTGTCCAAAAAAAAGTGTCCTGTAATCCCACGAGTAAGGCATTGCCATTCTTTCTTCCTGAACTAGCTATAATTTTATAAGTATTTTTCATTATAACATCGATGCCTTGGTTATCTGTGAGAAGACGTGATTTGATCCATCTTCTGACCTCGGTCACTTCCCATCTTTGTCATTGCTACTCCCTATCACACTTCACATTTCTTTTAAGAGTGTGTATGTCAGATGGAAGGTACTAACATCTCCAGCCCCAAAATATGAAAACTAAAAGAATGATAAAATAGCCAGGCCACTGTGGCTCAGTGGATTGAATGTCATCCCATGGACTGAGAGGTCCCAGTTCGATTCCCGGTCAGGGCACGTGCCCAGGTTGTGGGCCCGATCCCCAGTAGGAGGCATGCAGGAGGCGGCCAATGGATATTCTCTCTCATCGATGTTTCTATCTCTCTCTCCCTCTCTAAAAATCAATAACGAAAAAAACAATTTTTAAAGAGTAATAAATAGAATGTCTCCGTAGGTAGTCCTCATGCACAGCCAAGTTTGAAGTCACTGGCTTTCATCTGATCCAAGCCTCATTTAAAAGTCAACAAATGATAAGCATGGTTTTTTTTCATCGCCAATGAAAGCGTTATCGAGCAAATATGCTTGGCCAGCGAAAGAGTCACTTGGCGTTGCTGCAGGAGCACAGATCTCAGCCACACATACCGAGCGCCTCCCCCGAGTCTCTCCTGTTACAGCTGGGGGACGGAGAGCCGGAAAAGGGAGCCGACTCCTGTCGGAGGAATTGACAGAGCAGACATGAGTCTAGATGGCCATTCCTGTCCTGCCTCTGTGACATGTACATCCGTTGTAAAAACGTACCCACAGTGTTAGGTGCACAAAAACGATGGTCTTCATCCCCTGTCTTCTCCCCCGTGACGGAGAGCTCTGACCAAAGCTACGTGCCTGCAGGGAAGTAAGGAACCTGGCCTTCCTTTCAGCATCCTGGGCTCTCTGACACAAGAAGAAAGTGCTTCCATGCACCTGCCAAAGCCCTTTCCTTTGTGGGCAGTTTCTGAAGTCAGAATAGCACCCCTCGCTTGCTCGGCCCTTGCTCAAGCACTGAGAACGGGCAAATGGATTGCTAATTGCTCTCGATCCCACTGCTGCCGAAATGGGAATTAAAAGCGTGAATACTATTGAGCAAAGATTGCAGATTGTGTACAAAGTGGCACACTTCTATTTTTCTTCTTGTCAAGAACAGTTAATTTCCTCCCGAGGAGCTCTAACTGTGCACCCGTTTTATCCAGCATTGAATAATGGGAAGAAATTGCATAGTTGAAGCTCGGTAAGTATGGTCTTTATTTGTAATTTCACTTAAAAGAAGAACCAGTAGAGACTTATACAAAACATCAGTATGTCTAAACACGGGGCATCCAGAGGCCTTTGCTGTGACTGTGACTGGTGGTTTAGTTTCCAAGTTGCTACTGTATTTACTGATTTCAGTTGTGGATAAAGTAAGCTAAGTTTACACACTATGAGATTTTCCCTCTATGATGATGAATAAAAAAAAAAACACAAGAGATACACTGTCAATGTGTAAGTAGACGCCAAACAGATGAAACGTTGGTCATAACCAAATGAAACACTGGGATTTTTTTCGACCAGTTAAAATGCTGGGGAAAGCATTTTATTTATCATATCACTCTGGAAGGACATGGTAAGAAAAAGATACACACTGTCAGTAGGCGGATTGAACCTAACAAGACTGAGTCTGAAGTGAGGTAGCGAACGTCAGGTTGACCCTCATCATTATCCTCCATGGTTAGAATAATGTGCCCATTTTTCAGATGAGGAAACAAAGGCACAGAAAGGCTCCAGAGCTGGGAATCGTGCAGGTCTGTTTCAAAAGCCATACCCTCCCCTGCACACCTCCCTGGTAATGTCAGCGAACAGCAACCAGAAATCTTTGTAGAGGGCTGAGGCTGCAGTAATGACCGAAAGAAGTCGCAGCCAGGCCAAGGAGTCAGGCATGAGGAGGCATAGCTACCAAGTGAGATGGATACTGCCAGGGGAAGGAGGGCCACGTGGGGACAGAAACAACTAACCAGCGTAATCCAGGAACAGAGAACCTTGGGAAAGCACGCGTCTGTGGTGGGCACAGCAGAATTCCCGGGAGGCAGACACCTTGACCTGTATTCACCTCCACTGGTGCAACAGCTGACTGTCCTAGGCACATGTCACACGGACACCACTGAAATATCACAGGCCTTATTTTTATATACGCTTTGTAGTGGGTTGAATGGGGGCTTCTAAAAAGATATGTCCACGTCCCAGAATCTGAATGTAACCTTATTTGGAGAAAAAGTTCTTCAAATATATAATCAAATTAAAGATGTTGAGATGAGATCATCCTGGATTACCCCTGTCCACCCTAAATCCAATGACAAGTGTCCTTAGACGAGACGCGAAGACAAACAGAGGAAGGAAAGGCCACGTGAAGACAGAGGTGGACACTGGATTACGCAGCCACAAACCAAGGGACACGTTGAGCCGCCTGGAAGACAGGGAAGGACTCCCCGCAGGTGTCTCAGGGGAAGCTGACTCCGCCCAAACTTTGATCTCATACTTCGGCCTCCCTAAGTATGAGAGAATGCAGCGGTGGTTTTAAGTCACCGAGCTGGTGCTAATTTGTTGTGACAGACCTGGGAAACCAATATATCCCTTTCTCTATTTTATAGACGAAGAAACCGAGGCTTAAGATGTTAAGTAGGTTCAGTTCACACAGCCACGAAGACGTCAAGCCAGGGTTGGAACCTGACCACGGAGACTGAGCTCGAAATGTCACACTGACGCCACCTCCCTGTCCCCAGAAACAAGGCTGAATCCCTTGGGCTGGCCCGGTGCCCCTCTCGGGGAGATTCAGTCCGCCTCCCTGGACCCTGCTGCTCCCCACACCCTGTTATATTGCAAACCTCGTAACGTGCACACTTGTAATAAAAACAGCTACCAGGAATTGAGTGCTTAGTATGTTCTGTATATTCATATTGCATTAACTCCCAGGCACTTACGATTCATGTTTTACAGAAGAGAGGACTAGGGCTTGTAAGATTAGTGAGTAAACATGGGAGGCGTTGGGCCCAGCCCAAAAGCCACTTCCTCTGTGATGCTTCCTGGGTTTTTCTCACCATGGTGGAAAGGTCTGGCCTCCTCTATGCTCCACGTCACCTGGGTCCCACTTCTGCCAACCTGTCACTCCTGCAGCAGTTAGCTATTGAGCGAGTGTTTGTCATCAGGCCCGGAATTTGGAAATGATTACACGGAGAGGGGAGAGACCAAGCCCTGCCTTCGCTGCCAGCCAGGTGTGGACAGCAGAGGGCAGCGCGGCGGTATCCGGTGGCCCCTCGTGTCCACATCCACGGGAGATCGGTTTCAGAACTCTCCTGGGCACCAAGCCCCAGGATACCCAAGTCCCTGATGGAAAACGGCATAGGATTTGCGTAGAGCCTATATTTACATGTAGGCTACAGCAGGGTCTGCCCACACATCACTTCACTCGCAGAGATTCAGCACGCGCTCGGCATGCGGCAAATCCCAGCTTTGCATTTTGGAACTTCCTGAGATGTTTCGGTTTTTTTTTCCAGATATTTTCGAGCCACGGTCGGTTGAATCTGCAGATGCGAAGCCAGCCGATGCAGACAGCCGGCAGTGCTGCGATGAGGGTCAGCAATCGACTGGCTCAGGGAGCCGCTGGGTGAGTGTTTCTGAACTCGGGTCCCACCGCTTTGCGCGCTCTGTCCAAGGATGAGACGTGGCGGTCATCACAAGGCGGTTTTACGTACCCGCAGCTAGTAAAGCTCTGGCTCCCTGGAAGGAAGGCTTACCCATTGCTTGTATCTACTATTTGGTCAATTACACATTGATTTCTTCTTTGCAGTTGGTTACACTTATCTGGTTGAGTTCCTGTCAAGCTCATCCTGTTTACAACTGCATCTGTAAAATACTGTGCTACATTTTAACATTTAGCAAGACAACATTTAGTAAGAACTGCCCAGACCTTGAGACCCTTGTCCTAGCTAACATGAGCACCAGTGGGGAGCATCCCCCTAAATCCACTCTTAGCTGAGAGAATGGTGGGGGGGTACTCAACACCTAAGCCCCAGGACCTTTGCACAGGACCTCCTCCCCCACAAAAGCTATTTCTTTTTAGTTTTCATTACTACTCTTCAACCACTTTGCACAAGCTGAGGATGAGTGGATTTTGGAGGGGAAGGAGAAGCATCTGGGGACAGAACCTCCTGGAAATAGTCCATACAAAGTACTGAGGCTGGTTAGACTTGAGAAGCAATTTGACAATAAACTCTATACAATTAGAAATGTACGATGCTCTGGCCGGTTTGGCTTAGCAGTTAGAGCATCGGCCCATGGACCTAAGGGTTGCAGGTTCAATTCTTAGTCAAGGGCACATACCTGGGTTGCAGGTTTAGTCCCCAGCCCTGGTCAGAGTAGTACAGGAGGCAACCAATCAATGTGTCTCTCTCACATCAATGTTTTTTTCTCTCTCCCTCCCTTCCTTCCACTCTGTCTAAAGAATCAATGGGAAAATATCCTCAGGGGAGGATTAACAAAAAGAAAAGAAAAAAGAAATGTATGAAAGTGTCATGGCTGGCTTCTTGCTTCCCCAGGGTGTCCTGTGCAAAGGTCCAGGGGCTTGAGTGTGGAGCACCCCCCCCCCCACACACACACACACACATCTCTCTCAGCTAAGGAGGATATGAGAGGAGGGAACCAATATGAGAGGAGTCCAGGAAAGCTTCCAAAAACAGTGAGACTTGACACACTGCATCCAGCGTCTGTCTCCTGCAACGGAAGTGTTTGAAGGCAGGTATGGTGCCTCATTCACGTTTGAACACTTGGGACCCAGCTGCGAGTCCGGACCTAGCAGGTGTGGGCCGGCAGTGGAGACAAGACACAGAGCCCCCTGCTGCTAGCTCTCCCGTTTCTTCATGAGCCTGTCTCTTGGAGGGAGAGTCCCTAGTTCTGGGGGTCCCTGTGTGAGTGATGGTCCGGGGAGGTGCTGTTCTTCTCCACCTCGTATCATTCAGTTGCCTTATCTGACTGGGCAGGCTGGCACCCCTGAGCACACCCCTCCAGCTCTGTCTTCTCTTTCAGGGCACACGTGTTCAGACACTCTCGCCTCTGCCATGTGCTACGCCATGGGGTCCACTGCGGGAGGGTCATCAAACCCCAAATTCCTGGTTTGGGCTTAGGGAGAAGGGCCGTTGGACGTTGGCTTGGACCGCACGCTGTGGCCCGGATTCCGGAGATCTCATCAGCAGTGCCTGGGCCACAGTCCCAGCCCAGAATCCTAAGGAAAAGGATGCTCTGGTTCTCCGTTCCCCACACTCCCAGTGCGTGTCACCCTCGGAGGCAGGTTCCATGCCATCTAGTAGCATCACAACCTCACTTCCAACAGTTGCCGCCAGTGTCCCCACAGTGATTTGTTAACGAAAACGGAAGCTGCATCCCCTCCATTTGTGTGCTCAGCTGCCAAAGCCCCAGCGCTACCCTCTTGATGTTAGAAGCTCAATTGTGCCATCTGCCTGATGAGAGAGGACAGGGGGAGGGTCACAGGCCCCGGCCTGGCAGTGGGGCTCTGCACAGAAGGACCAGCGAGGGAGAAGGGCTGGGGAGCTTGGCTATCTTCCCAATCTCTCATTTCCACAGCAGTACAGTGATTTTAATTAAATACTCCCCCTACTGACTCAGCGGCTGACAAAGCCAAGTGCACAGCCATGATAAATAGAGTGTTCCTGGAGGCAGTCAAACCTGACGGCCACAGCTGGAGCCTCCCAGCAGCTCCTCACCTGCCAGCCCAGAGCCATCACCAGCCCCCGCCTTGCTTTTCCTCAGCAGGACTCCCCAGGGGCTGCCCGGGGGCAACAAGCTTTGAGTGTTCTCAAAGCCTCTTGGAAGAGAGACACTTTTCTGGACGCCACTGGTCTGGGTTGTGAGTCCTTCACCAAACTCCTACTGGGAAAGCTGATTAATTCACCCCATAGAGCTTTCCTCTTGGCTCTCAGTCACCCCAGGAAAAAGGCAGAGAGAAAACTCTCAGAGAAGCCCTGGGTTCACAGACCACCGTGCAGACCCACTGACCGCCACAGACCTTGTACCGCCCCCACGCAGCTTCTGACGGCAGCTCTCTGCCTCTTACCAGGGTTCCTGGCCGAGGACTCGACCTTCGCAGCCTCAGCCCTCTTACATACAAACCGGGAAGAAGAATATCTATTGGCTAGGGTGACGACAAGGATTCACTGAGACCCAAACGGCGCATGCCAAGCCTTCGATAACTGGTGACTGTTACGTCCAACGTGTATTTTCCAAGTAGATGCCGGATAAACCACAGCCGATGGCAGCGCTGCTGAGACGGTGCAAAGACAGGTGAGCACGTCAATGCTTCTGCACCTGGCTTTCACATCGTCTAGGCCACAGAGGAAACCCTTCTTCTGCTCCCGCTATTCAGAGAGGATTCACAGTGCAGGGAGCCCGTCCCAGCTGCTTCTGTTTGGACAGCCTGTGCAACTGTGTCCAGGTGTTTCCCGTGCTGGTAGTAGATGTAACTCCTATTGGGTCAGTTACCACCCCCTACAAGGAGGTTACCTTTCAGCCCGTTGGTACTGAGCTTGGTCCCGTCTTGTTTGGGCCAAATGGCATGTTCACAGAAGAAGCGTCTGAGGTCTGTTTCGGCCTAAAGCAGCGGTTCTCAACCTGTGGGTCTCGACCCCTTTGGGGGTCGAACGACCCTTTCACAGGGGTCGCCTAAGACCATCGGAAAACACGTATTTCCGATGGTCTTAGGAACCGAGACACGCTCCTCTATCCGTCTCCAGGCGGGTCCGCCCACATGCAGATACACCCGCATACGACATGAGGAACTGTGTTAAAGGGTCGCATGAGGAAGGTTGAGAACCACTGGCCTAAAGGGACATTGTTTCTGCTCATCATTCTGGGAGTTTCCTACCTTCACCATGCATCACTGCCCCTCTGCCTGGCCCCTAGAGGGACACATAGAGACCCACAGCCTGAAGCAGAGCCGCCATGAGCAACCTGGGAATCTGCGAGCAAAGGTGATGCCCAGTGCTGCATGCCAACGGCTTCTGCGGCCGGCGTTACACGGCAGTGGCTGGTCGACCCGGGGTCCCAGGGAGCAGGACAGAAAGGAAGACAGACGTCTCCTCTGTTTTGGGATCCCCGAATCTATCTGGGAATTCTCCTGTTCCTCTGCACACAGTGTTCAACCAGGTAGGAAAATAAGCCCCATCTTTTCGGGAACAGCGGCCATACTCCCTCCTCTCCCCTTTGCCTAGACAAGGAAGAAAAGGTCGGTTGAGCAGTGATTCCTCCCCAGTTTTCCCATCTTACACTTGAACCTGTACGTTTTCTAGTCTCTGATCCATTGAGATAGCTTCCCACTGGGGCAAAGGTAGTCATCTCTAGAAACCACAAAGAAGCCCGGCCGGTGTGGCTAGTGGTTGAGTGCCGACCCACGCACCAGGAGGTCGCCAGTTCGATTCCCGGTCAGGGCACATGCCCAGGTTGTGGGCCCGATCCCCAGTAGGGGGCATGCAGGAGGCGGCCAATCGATGTTCTCTCTCATCAATGTTTCTATCTCTCTCTCCTTCTCCTTTTCTCTCTCTAAAAATCAATAAAGAAAAAAAAATTGAAAAAAAATTTTAAAGAAAAAGTGTTCGTACTTCAAACTATTATACACCTATGGAAAAGTTCAATGAGATGAAAAGGATATAGTAAGCACTAGGTAAACGTCATTGCTTTTTAAATTTTATTCATAAATGCAACAAATACTTATTGAGAACCTACTATAAAGTTTGCCAGCTATAATATAGGGTGCCCAGATAAATTTGAATTTCAAAAGAACAGCACATTTTTTAGGATAAAGATGTCCCAAATATTGCATGGGATATAGTTACACTAAAAATTATTGTTTGCCTGAAATTCAAATTTAACCGGGTGTCCTGAATTCTTATTTGTCAAATATAACGACCGTGCCACTGGAATCCAAGCATTGTGTTAGATGTTGAGGGTGGAGTGGTTGGAATGATAGAGAAGGTCTTGGCCCTCCAAAGCCTTTTAAGATTTTGGATATTGCAAGAATGTACACAAGAATCACATGCACGAACGCAGACATGTACACCAATTAGGTGTCATACCGGCCCTGTAATATGGGAGCCCGGGTGCTGTGGGCTGCCTTGGAGCAACAATGTATCCACACACGGGCTGCCCCTCCCTAGGCCCACACCTGTTTCCTAGCGGATCGCTCCCTATGCCGCCTGGCTAAGGAGGGGAACATCGAGCCTGTGTTTTGGGTGTCTCTGCATGACATTCTGACAATTGCCTAAATTGATGCAGTGTTACAGCTGACTCAGAAATGGCCCTAAAAGAGAGCAGAGAGGGAAAATTGGGTCAACACATAGAATTTAGCAGCCCCATGTCCTTAGCCATTTTATTTGGCAGAAGAGACAGCCTGACTCGAGGGTTTCTGCTTACCCATGGGTAGTGGCTGGTGGCTGGCCAGCTGATCGGGGACTTGGAAGCTGCAGCACTGGAGCACCGGTGACAGACTTTTGGAGAAGAGATAGGTGGGACTTTTGGAATGGCCCCAAAATATACAAATACTCTGAGGGCCCCACTAAGCACTTGCACCATGCAGTGACTTTTAAAAAAAATTTTTTTATTTTCTTTATTGATTTTAGCGAGAGAGGAAGGGAGAGGGAGAGAGAGAGAAACACTGATGAGAGAGAACATCGACTGGCCGCCCCCTGCATGCCCCCCACAGGGGATCGGGCCCACAACCTGGGTATATGTCCTGACTGGGAATCGAACTGGCGACCTCTTGGTGCATGGGTCGATGCTAAACCACTGAGCCACACCGGCCGGGCATGCAGTGGCTTCTTAATACTCAGGAGGAGAGCCTGCCCTGTCTGGGAATATCCATCAGTCTCCTTCCCCAGGCTTCTCACTGCCTGCAGGGATGAGTAGAGTGTGGCAGGCACGGGGCGAGGTGTGGGTGTCACAGCATGGACCTCTCTCTGTCCAAACGTACCTGGCTGTTCCAGGACACCTAGGCAGGTGTCCAGAAAATTCCATCTTCTGCATTGGTGCCAAATAAGACCAGCTACATGGCTACCTAAGCAGACTGATGAGACGCATGCGGGCTTTGTGCTGTGGAACGCGGGTCCTTGTCCCGAGGTGTCACGGACTAGCTCTGTCATTCTGAACCTTTCATCTTGGTATCTTCGTCCAGACGATGGGAATAATAAGGCTGTATTGCTTCGCTCTTGTGAGGGTCACAGAGCGGATGTATACATGTGCTGTGGAGAATAATCTTAAACTTCTGGAAAGGTTTCAAGAATGAAAATAGTGCCGAGAACACACATATTTCCTGTGCCCTGTTTCACCTGTGCTGACATTTTACCCTGTTACCTTCATCGTTTGTTCCTGTACTCTCTGTCCATATACATGCACATATATGTTAAGGATATATGCACGTATTCCATGGATATGTGTGCATGCATAAAGAATTTTTGACCACTTGAAGAGAAGGCACGTCCATCATCTCTGTAACACCTGAACACCTCAGTCTGTGTTTTCTAAGAAGAATTGTCCCTTATATAACTGCAGTACAGTTATCAGCTTCAGGAATTTAACAGTTGACCCAATTCTGGTCTTCCCAGCACCTCCCTCTCCACTGTGGGATCCAGCCCAGGGTCAGACTCTGTACTCAGTCACATATTTCTAGCCTCCTTTAACCTGGAACATTTTCCAGCTTCTCGTTGTCTCATAAAAATAACACCATGGCAACGTAAGTTTGAGGCATAACAATTAATCTGTGGGCATGAGGATCTCTGAATGTGCTTTCCTGGCCACGGAGCCCCGTGCGAGTCTGAAGCACTCAGCTGAGAATAGAGCAGGAATTGTGTGGGTTACCTTTTCCTGCCCCGCTTTGCTCTTTTTCTCCAACCGCCTGTCCTTCGCTCATTGATCGCTTTTGCTCACTTTTCTTCTTTCTGTCCTATCAGGGACTCTTTCCTCTGTGTCCCCAGAGCCCTGAGGACAATTGAGTCTTACTGAATCACAGTGCCCTTATGAGTATATAGGTCTGCATCTCTCACCAGACCGAGAGGCCATAGCTGCTGGGACTCTGTCTTGGATCTCATTCTGCCCTCAGGACTCAGTAAGACCCTGGCACGTAGTAGGCAGTAAACAGAGACGCAGAAGGAACACACGAGTGAATGAATTCGAGCCTGTTTAAATGTGTTTCTGGGGAATGCAGTGTTGTAATGGAAATTGCCCAGTCTGGCTATTCACGTAAACGGCTGAGTTTTGGCGTGTGTATAACTAGTAAGAACATTGACTTATTGAAAACTTTACACCTGTTCTGTTATCTACAAATTATTAACTCCACCTAGGATCACGGTCAATACAATGGTATCTACATGTAAACAGAGTCATTGACCAAACAAAACCACTTGTAGGGGGAAAATTCAATCTTGTTCAAATTAACCCAGATGAAGAAAACTGGTATAAAATTGGAGCACCAGATGGTATCAATACACTACACTGATTTTCTGGTCACATATCCACGGATCGTTTAAATAAAAGCTACTATGGTCATTTATCTGATGGTGTTTGTAGGCACCATCTGATTATAGATTCCCCCAACGTCCAGTTTCCCACCGATCTCACAGTTGCCGAGCACAGGAGGCATGCCACAGGGTGTGGGCTCCTCGGGACACTAGAAGGGGGTGTCATAGGGCCGGAGGTCAGCACTGACTTCTGTTCCCCAAGAGTGTGGGTGTCAGATAAAATACAGGATGCACAGTGACATTTTTTTTTTAATCATCATCCGAGGATATTTTTACATTTATCTTCAGAGTGGGAGGTAGAGAGAGAGAGAGAGAGAGAGAGAGAGAGAGAGAAACATCGATGTGAGAGGGACACATCAATTGGTTGCCACCTGCACGACCACAACCAGGGCCGGGGACGAACCGCAACCAAGGTACGTGCCCTTGAGCAGAATCAAACCCAGGACTCTTTGGTCCGCAGGCCGATGCTCTAACCACTGAGCAAAACCGGCCAGGGCTGCCCAGTGAAATTTTAATTTTAGGCAAACAAGGGACAATTTTCTAGTACAAGTGTATCTGAAATATTGCATGAGACACATACTGAAATATAACTTACATTGCTTACCCGTGCATTCCTTTCCTCTTTGCAGTGGATTCGGGGACCAGAAGCTCAGACTCAGTGGGAAAAGTGGAGCTTCTAAGAGGTAGGAGCATCCGGGGAAAGCGCTGCCTTTTCTAGCAGCATCCGAGCACGGGGCCACATTCAGCAGCCACCGCCAGGGCCTCCCAGAGAAGCCAAGAGGGGCGGGGGCAAGTGGGACCAGGCCCTCTGACCCTGCTCTGATGACCCTGCCTTGGGCCAGCCCTAGAGACAGGTCAACACCAGGCAGGGGCAGAAGCTCTTCCCCCACCTCCTTGAGATGCCATGCAAAGTCCGTCTCTGCACCTGCTTGGTGATGTCAGAAACCAACACAGAGGAGGGGAGCGCGAATCTTCAAAACCTTAAAAGTTGTCCAGGTTTCACATAATCGTAGGTAAAAATTAGTCAGTAAAATTGCATCTGTTGTCTCAATAACGAGCAAAACATTTTTCTCTACTTGATCTTTTCCATTTCTCCCGGTTCAGTCCTTATTTAAATCCCGCCAAGAGCTCAGCTTTTCTCCCCTTTTGGATCCTTCCTGACCTCTCACAGCCTGAAAGGATTTTCCCGCTTTTCTGCATCCCACAGCATCTCATATTTAACCACCTTGTAATGCATCACTTTTATCTCTTAGGGGGAGTTTTATATTTGCTTTATCTTTCCTTTAGTATAGAAACTCCTTGGGGTAAAGAAACACGTCTTCAGTTTCCAGACTACCACCACAACCAGTGCCTTAAATGTAGTACGTGATCGATTATTGCCAAAAAAGAGAAAGAATAAACTGCGCTTTACAATGACATAAAACCCATTGTTTCCAATCAAAGGAGCCAGGGCTCCTTGGAGAAATGGCTGATTCTAAGGCGGGGGCAAATCCAGGGTGGGGCAAAAGTAGGTTTACAGTTGCTCATATGGAAAATAACATAATAATAAATAAATACTAATACAAGAGTAAACGTTTTCGTGCACTCACAACTGTAAACTGACCTTTGCCCCACCCTGCAGAAGACATCAAGGCTCTGGTTAAAGGACGCAGAAGCTAACTTGAAGGTGCTTCCACTCATAAAATGCAAAATAATTAGAAAAACAAAAAATTAGGTAGAGTAACCACATAGAATACAATAAGAAGCCATGAGCCCTCCCTAAGCTAAACATGTAAATGAATACACAAATTAAAGTCACTGATAAAAAGCTCTGCCTTACAGAAAAATTCCAGTGAAATGTAGAAGAAATGATACTATTAGAATAGTGCCTTTTGGCAACTACTGTGGTAATGGTTTAGGTAAGAATGATCGAGGATGCCAAAATTCAGGGGCAAAGTCTGATGAGAAATAGTGCATGTACATTGTCTTAATGTATGACCTCAAAAGATACCTGTTCATTACAATAAAGAAAAAGTAACTTTCCAATGGAGCAACCTGGCAGGTGTCACCTTAACCTAAGTTGATATCATTAATAATGAGAGAAATTGTCATCGTGTGCCTCCTGATGCGATGCACTGAGAAGATCACGACACTCCTTCGGTGTACCCCTGACAAAAATGCATGCCATGACTCTGGACACAAGGAAACATCAAAGCTAATTGAGGGACATTCTACAAAAGAGTTGCATGTACTCTTTAAAAATGACAGTCCTGCACTGGCCAGTTTGGCTCAGTGGTTGGAGCATCGGCCTGTGGACCGAAGGGTCATGGGTTTGATGTCGGTCAAGGGCATGTACCTCGCTTGCAGTTCATTCCCTGGCCCTGGACCAGGTCCTGCAGGAGGCAACCAATCGATCTCTCTCTGTCTCTCTCTCTCTCTGTCTCTCTCTCTCTCTCTCTGTCTCTTCCCCTTCCCACTCTGTCTGAAGATAAATGGAAAAGTATCGTCTGGTGAGGATTAGAAAAAAACAAGACAGTCGTTCCCTACAGAAAATATATAGATGGCTAGTAATCATGAGAAGATGCTCCCATCCCAAGTCATCAAAGAAATGCAAATTAAAGCAACAGTGAGCTATCACGACGCACCTCTTGGAATGGCCCATGTCCAGAACACAGACATCACCAGATGCTGGTGAGGAAGTGGAGCAACAGGAACTCCCGTTCATCGCAGTGGGAATGCGCATGGTGCAGCCACTTTGGGAGACAGTCTGGTCGATTCTTACTAAATGGTACTTCTTGGTATTTACCCAGACATTGGCCTTGAAGATGCCCTCATCGCCCACTTGCAGTTTATTTGTCTGCTCACACTGGCTGGTCCATTTGGATTATTGACCCAACTTTCTGGCTCTGACCTAACATGCCCACAGGGTTCTGCTTCTAGAAACTTTCTGATTCGGGTGTTATAGCCTCAGGTGAGAGGTCTGCCCTCACCTGTTTCTGCCAGTTCCAGGGTCCCTCTGGCCCCTGTGAGTCAACGCATGAGGACTGGACACAGGGCAGTGGAAATAAAGGGAAAAAAAAGTTCAAACCTTCAAAAAACATCTGAATGCATTATTTAAAAACATTTTTTTGATTGATATTTAGAGAGAGAAGAAGGGAGAGGGAGAGAGAGAGAGAAACATCGATGAGAGAGAACATCGACTGGCTGCCTCCTGCGTGCCCCCCACTGGGGATCGGGCCCACAACCTGGGCATGTGCCCTGACCGGGAATCGAACCAGCGACCTCTTGGTGCATGGGTCGACGCTCAACCACTGAGCCACACCGGCCGGGCTGAATGCATTATTCACATAGATTTAAGATACACTTCTTCTCATTAAAAGCAATGCTCTATCTCTAGATCATATTTGGCAAAATTTTCCATTTTAGTAACAGATATTAAGTATAAAATGGGTAAAACTACAGAAGAGGAGGAACTCCGGGTTTCCATGGGGCAACTGCAGCCAATCTGTAAACTGAAAAAGTAATTATTTCTTCAAAGGATCATTTTCTGAGGTCACGCGAAACCGACACCTTCAGAGCACCCAATCAGTTCTAAATAACAGGGTTTGAGCTCTGACTGGAGTCAGGACATGGTGTTTATCATTATGGTGGCTTTGTTTTGCAGAGGACGGAATCAGCCTGGAATCAAATGTTTACACTTATTCTGCAGATCTGTCCTGGCCTAACGACCCCCAGTGTCTGCACTGTCGCATGGAATTAAAGTCCATTTTTAAATCTTGTCTCTTTATGCATAGAATTTTTCTTTCTTTTCGGGGACTAACATTAACAAGGGTACTGGTTTTGGGGATCAGGATGAGAATCAGCCCAGACCATATCTGGAACATCTGCTTTATAATTCCCTAAAGCCACACAGCATACGTTACAATACATGTCACCTGGACTCTTGAAATAAAACACAACTGAATCGGAAACACCTACAGGAAACCGAGGAACCCGATTGTATTATTTTAATGCTCCAGCCGTGGTCCAAGCAGCCAAATGGCTTTGTCCTAAGTGAGGCGAGCTTCTGAGGGACATTCTTGAAAATGGCATGTGTCGATTGACAGCCGAGCAATTTTCCGGCTGTGCTTTAGAAAGGGGCGCTGGCTCAGTGAGGAGCTGTCGGGAATGACTGAGAGCCACCTGCTGCCAATCTCGGCTCCACGGTGTGAAATCCAGCCGGCTCTGGATTATCGCTGCTGGTCGGAGAGAAAAATTGCCTCTGTACGACATGCTGATTACGGGCAGCCGGTCGGGGAGCCTGCCTCCTGGGTTTTGGAAAGGACACAAAGATGACAAGTGACAGGAAAAGGACAGGGAAACCTGTGACAAGGAACACAGCCATTTATTCACCGTCAGTCAGGGAGGGGACACCAGGCTGAGCACTCGTGATAGCGCTTTTCGTGCTCTTTTTCTAAAAAGTACATTTTTAAGTTCAAAGACTAAGGAGCTGACTCTTTAAAGCACCAAATATTAATTTTCTGAGAACTCAAGCTCTTCTGTTTGCGCTAGAAAAAATTGTACGTGACTATAGATTTGGGAATATTTTTACCAAAAACAATCCATTATTTTTTCTTTCTTAATATGTCCTAATGTTGGACCATGTGAATAAATAGTAATATGAAAAGTAATAATCAAAATGGATATAATAATTTATAATTATTGGTTCAGTAATGTACTCCCGATAATTGCTTGGCTTCTTTGCAGAGTTATAATTTTTAATAAATGTGTAATACCTCGTGTATTTGGGATACATGATACCTACATTTATGAAATTGATGATCGTTTCAAATTGGGAACACTAAAATCTAAAATGTGATAAATGTTCCCAATTTTTCACTGACATGGATGGATAAGAGTTAATACATTATTTTTTTCTTCTGTAGCATTATTTCTTTTTTTTACATTTTTTAAAATTGATTTTAAAGAGAGAGAAAGGGAGAGGGAGAGAGAGATAGAAACATCGATGAGAGAGAACATCAATTAGTTTGGTCACCTCCTGCATGCCCCCCACTGGGGATCGGGCCCACAACCTGGGCATGTGCCCTGACCGGGAATCGAACCAGCGACCTCTTGGTGCATGGGTCGACGCTCAACCACTGAGCCACACCAGCCGGGCTAGAATTATTTCTTAAGATAGAATTCTGGGACCAGGATTATGGAGGCAAAAAGCACAAACCCCTAAATACCCTCTTGCAGATTGTGCACTGCACAAGTCCAGGGGTGTTCGTCGTAGCTGTACACTGTGAATGGCGCCCCCTGCAGGCATTCAGAGCTTCACCTGTGCCCCCCCGAGTGGCAGCCCTGTACTGCCGTCTTGAAATGCCAGCCTATTGTTAGATCACTTCTTAAGGATTAGCCCAAAAGAATCTTAAGAAACTAAAAGACAATCCCTCTCTCCTGCATAGCTTCTTGTTTAAGGAATCAATTAAGGACATAAGGACAGAATATTTAAAAACAATAAAAGTAAAATCATTTCCTTCCTTTATAAAACTCTTGAGTAGGTGATAGTATAGTATTACGCTGATTTTTTAGAGAAAATTAATAATCTGTGAATTTAGTTAGAATTTTCAAAGAATAAACATTTTCAGAGAAGTTAAAGGATGTAAATAAAGATAAAAGAAGAAACAAATTTGGACAAATACACAAAAACATTGAAAATAATAAATATCATGGGTACATCTAGGAAACCATAATATAGTAAGTACATTATTGGTAAATCTAACAAAGGGAAAGTGGAGAAAAATAATAAATGAACCATTTAAAAATGAGAAGAGTAAACAACTAATATAAAAGAGATTAACTTCATATAAATATTACATTATATTACATTTGAAAAAGGCAATGAATTATGTCTTATTTAAAAATCATAAATACCAATATACATGAATAAAATAAAAAGCCTAAGCAGATGTATGACAAAAAGAAAAAAAAATGACAATGATATTACAGTTTACAAAAAATCTGTTAAAAAAATCAGAACCTCATTCTTAAGTTGTTTTAGACATTCCATAAATAAGCAAGCTCTTGTTACAGAAACAAATTGATGGCACAAATAAGAATCAGATGATAAAATTATTTTTATACATCAAATTTCACTGTGCTCCCCAAACTTAGAGAAAATGACAAAAATTCAAATGTGTAATACTTGTAAACTGCTCATTTTATAACATTAATTGGAGAAAGCTGGAATCCGTTGTGTGTATAGTCTTATTTCAATCATGTAACAAAACTACACATTACAAAAAATGAAACCAGGAGCGAAATAATGTCAAAATATTAGGATTGCTTCCCTGTGATTTGAGTGAGTGATTTCTTCTTTTACTCTTCAAAGATTTCCTAACTCTCACTACAAGTTGATGGATGCTAATCATGTCCCCCCTAAAATCCACACGTTGAAGTCCTGACTCTCAGACTGTAACTGTGTTTCGAGATAGGGTCTTTAAAGAGGTAATTAAAGTGAAATGGGATCATTAGGGTGGGCCCTAATCAAGTTGGTGTCCATATTAGAGGAGATTAGGGCACAGGAACATAGAGGAAAGACCGTGTAAAGATACAGGGAGCCAAGGAGAGAGGTCTGTAACAGATCTTCCCTTACAACCCTTAAAAAGAGCCAGCCCTGCCCGGCTGGTGTGGCTCAGTGGATGGAGCGTCGTCCCATGGACTGAGAGGTCCGGGTTCGATTCCCAGTCAGGGCACATGCCTGGGTTGCAGGCTCAATCCCCAGTAGGGGGCGTGCAGGAGGCAGCTGATCCATGTTTCTCTCTCACATCAATGTTTCTGTCACTCGCCCTTTCTTTTCTCCCTCTCTAAAAAATAAAAATAAAAACATATTAAAAAAAAAAAAGAACCAATCCTGCTGACACCTTGATCTTGAATTTCTAGCCCTCAGAACTCTGAGAAGATAAATTTCTGTTGTTTAAGCCACCCAGTCAGTGAAACTCTGTTAATGTAGACCTCACAAACGGATATGGGGGTCTTTCTTTCTTTCTTCAAAATTCTTTCTTCCCCAATCAATAAAAATAATCTCATTGGAAAACAATGAGAAAAAAATTTTAAGCATGTATTACTTTTACATATGGTTTTTCATAACACTGCTTATCAATAACTTCATTTACTGGAGAATGATTGGAATTACTGAGAGTTGTATTGGTGATATTATAGTCAGCATTTGGAACCAGCACCTCAGGCTAGGGGAAAGCCACTGGGCCAGTCATGAGGGAGTTCCGTGTAAGTCACCTTGAGCTCTGTGCATCAGGTAACAAATGTGGGAAGAAAGGGTGAAAGTTTTTGTACCAATAATAGTGTCAGTAAAAACAGAAAGAAAAAAAAGTCATTACTCCACATATCAGCTCCGTTTGATCAAAACCGGATCACTCAGTGATGTCAAGTTTTTATAGCTATAAAAATAAGTTCGCACCCTGGAGGGGTTGGCTCAGCCGTTAGAGTGCCGGCCCAAGGACTGAAGGGTCGCAGGTTCAATTCCTGGTCAAGGGATACCTGGATTGCAGTTTCGATCCCTGGTTTGGTTAGGGTTGTGCAAGAGGCAACCAATCAATGCGTCTCTCTCACATCAATGTTTCTCTCTCTCTCTCTCTCTCCCCCCCCCTCCCTTTCTACCTCCCTCCATTCTATCTGAAAATCAATGGAAAAATATCCTCAGATGAGGATTAACAACAACAACAGAAAAAACCTTTGCTCTTGATACTCCTGAAGGAAATATAATGTTGTCATTGCCAGGCTCAAACTCTAAAGCACAAAGCATCTTTATACCCATTGAATCAGTTACCTTTATGATTCAAGTCTTGGCAGCACACATTTCTTATAAACGACTAGAGTCGAAATAAAATCTGGTTATACATAATCCTACAAGGATCCAGTGGACTATTCAGATCCTGCAGATTCTAATCCTATCAGAGGTCCAGGCAGGTGACTTTCTGGATGCATTGGTGTAAACTTGACTTCCACAAAGAAATATGCTCTCTTCCATCATCCCTCTAAGTATACCTTTTTATTTTCATAAGGGCATATTTGCAGAAGAATACTTTTCCACTATAAAGAAAACACCACTGTGAGCAGGTAGACAGTGACCCCGCCCCCAGTCCTTGTTGAGGAGAAGGGGGCTGGGACTATAGACGCTCGGGAGCAGGCGTTCCATCAAAGGGACATGGCCACCTGGAAAGCATGGACTGTGCAAAAATTTACCAACTGCTAAAGAGAAGAACACATTTTGGATGGTTATGCAAATTCTCCAAGATTTTAGATGTTGGCTCGAAAAATTTTACAGTTCACCAAGTCTATCACTTCTAAGAGTAGGATGCAGCTGGTCGTGAGATAAAAAGAGTTATGCCCTAGCCCAGCTGGTGTGGCTCAGTGGATTGAGCGTCGTCCCATGGACTGAGAGGGCCCGGGCCCGGGTTGCAGGCTCGATCCTCAGTAGGGGGCGTGCAGGAGGCAGAAGATCGATGTTTCTCTCTCACATTGATATTTCTATCTCCCCCTTCCTCTCTCTCTAAAAAATCAATAAGAACATATTTTAAAAAAAAAGTTATGCCCTGCTGCACCCCCGCCCCACCCCCCTGCTATGTGGCCCGTGGCAAGTCTGGGCTTCTTGGCTTTCAATTTCAGCATCTGCAGAACTCATCAGCTGTTTTCAGGGTAAATAAAGCCTCCAGCAGAGGGTGTGGTACAAACCAGGTCTTCAGTAAATGTCAGGTGGTTACAAATACACCGAAGGAAATCTTTCTGCAAACTGTGATTCATCAGAGAATGCAAAACAAACAAACAAACAAACAAAGGACATAATTTAGTATCCTTTCCAGAGAAAGAACTCATATCAGAATAGAGGGCCTCTTTCATAATAGGGTTAAATAGCATAAAATTAGCTATATAAACATTGTAAGTGTAGGGTTCTGTGACTAAATACCTTCCAATGTTGTGCCACCATTACCACCATCCTTCTCCAGAACAGTTTTTTTTTGTTTTGTTTTGTTTAATCCTCGCCTGAGGACACTTTTTGCATTCTTAGAGCGAGAGGGAGAGAGGGAGGAAGAGAAAGAGCGGAGAGACATCGATGTGAGAGAGACACATCGACTGGCTGCCACCCACACAACCCCAACCGGGGCCGGGGACAAACTGCAACCGAGGTACGTGCCCTTAGCGGGAACCGAACCCGGGATTCTCTAGACCACGGGCCAGAACCGGCCGGGGCCAGAACAGTTTTAATCTTGAAAACGGAAACTCTGGTACCCATTAAATAATAACTGTTCCTCCATTGGCAAAGAAGTCCGCAGTATCGTTATTTGTGGATCGCATGATTACATATATAAAAAATCTATAATAATATGCTAAAGTTATAAATAAGCGTTTATTGAAATGTCCAGACACAAAAGAAATGCTCAGAAATCAATAGCATTATAATATATATAGAAAAGTTAACTAGAAAATATGATGACAATATGGGGTACTATTCACAGAATCAAAATATGAAATACTTAGAAGGAAACTTGAAGGATGACAAGCATTTTAAATATAACAAAGACTCCTTGCGAGAAATGAATTATTTCCAAAAGTAACAATTCATATTTTTATTTTTTTGTCTTGAATACTTAATTTATTAATATCTTTTTATTACAGCTGTCCCTCCTTTTCCTCCCTTTGACACCCTCCTTCCCGCTCCCTCCCCACCTTCACACTCGTTTTTAAAAAGGTAGATCATGCTAACTCATACATTTAAAACAATTACAATCAAAATCCCAAGGAGACTTAGTTTAAGCTGGTGGGACAAGGTGTCAAAAGATAGTTCATGGGAGGGGGTTTGGGGGACTGGGTGAAAAAGGAGAAAGGATTCAGAAGTACAGATTGGTAATTACAAAATAGTCATGGGGGTGTAAAGTACACCACAGGGAATACAGTCAATAATACTGTGATAACTATGTATGGTGTCAGGTGGGTCCTAGGCTATTCAGGGGAAACGCTTCGTAAGTTATACAAACATCTAACCACTATACTGTCCACCTGAAACTAATATAATATTGTACGCCAACCGTAATGGAAACATTATTAATAAAACGATAGTTCAATGTCAGATCATTGTGGTTTTGGGAAGCTGGAAAGGACAGGGAGAGAGCCTTAGCCAATTAAATATTTGAATGAATCATACAACTAAAACCAATTAAGCAGAATGACACTGACACCAGAATTAAAATACAAATCCTCAGAAATAGATCAATATATGACACATTGCATAAGTACTTACCGTGGTAATTAGTACTGATGGGATAGCAAGCTGAGAAGGGGAGAGTGAATTTATGTTTGAACATTACGCTGTGCACCAAAATAAATCGGCTACATTACAGAGTTAAACAGATTTTACATTTCAGTTTTAAAAACATACTCAGTAAGTAATTAGGGAAATTTGAGCAGGACGTTTTTAGCATGAATCTGGAAAAAAAACAACTAAATGAAAGAAGGACCATTTCAAATACATAAAAGATTAAAAATTACACTAATAGGATAAGAAAAAAGAAAATGTAAAAGTATACAGTATGAAAGATTTGCCTGAAATTTGATCAAACAACAGATTAATATTTGCAACATAGTATCAGCTCATTTGATTTTATAAAGGACTCAGAAGACTCCTTAGCTAAATGGGGCAGATGAAGAGGGTATTTTGTTGAGTGTTTTCATTCAGTCAAGCATTTATTTCTGTTAGCCATGTTATATTAGCTCATCACAACTCTACAAGACAAAAGGTATTAATATCTCCATCTAACAGACCTTATCCTACTTGGTACCAATAGACAAAAAAGCAGAGTTGGAACTTTTGCTTTAACCAGTGCTTTTTTTTTTTTTTTTTAGATTTTCCAGCAGCATAAGGGTCCGAAATGTTCTGCAGGTCATTGGCTTAATATTCATTGAGCATCTACTATATACCAAGCCCTGGGCTGGATATGTACCTGGAATAGTCGATGGGTCGATATACTCTCCAGATGTTCAGTGGGAAAAACAGGCAAGTAAAATAACCACTAAGACTATGATGTTGTGTACGTTCTACTGTGCAATTTAAAACAACATCAGGGCACCATTCTGATGGCCAAAATTTGAAATAGTAATAATAATAGTGAAAGCTTTAAAGAATTGATATAAATCTTTTCAAAAGCAATGTACAAGTACATATGAATAACTGCAGAATGTTACTCCCTCTGACACAGTAACCTCTCTTATTCTTGTAAGTTCCTCCTAAAGAAATAATTCATCAGAAGGAAACAAAAGTATCCTTTGTTAATTAACTCTTTAAATATTTATTTGTGCCTGCTGCCTACCAGATTCCGTGCAAGGGTCTGGGGAAACGAAGGTGAACAAGAAATCCATTGCACAGAAGTCTTCATTTCAGCCCTCATTGTAGTGATAAAAACTGCAAACACCCTTAATGTTGAATAACGGAGAGTTATTTTAGATATTATGGTACATTGGCTTGCATAAATATAGCAAAATATTAAAATTATATTTCAAAATTACAAAGGAAAAAGGTCATTTTCATGACACAATGCTAACTTGTAAGTATTACATTTTACACACAGTCTGTTGTTATAGTAAATATTTAGTCATAAAGGCAGAAGCTAGAAAAGTATGTGCTAATAAGAAAAGTTGTATTAGGGTCTGGGCACTGTGGATGATTTTTATTTTACAAAATTACTGTTACTGCTGTTCAGCTTTTCCAATGAAAAGCAGAAAGGAGAGCGAGAATCCCTGTAACCGAAGAGTGATCCTGGAAGAGATGAATAATGGATCACAGAGGGGTTTGCTAGCGTAAAGTTCTGTAGAAGAGCTCACAGAATAACAAACCAGAACGAGCAAGACGTGGAGATGGTCCTGCCTTATACACACAGACAGGAAAGAGATGTCAGGAGATGGCATCACGAGTTGCACTGAATAGAATACCGAAATTATTCTGAAATTACTGGCTTTTAGTCCCACTAACGATACAGTACTTGCTAAGGGTTGTCAAATACAGTTTTATTCAGGATTCCCAGGCTCCTGTGTTAAGCATACAAAAAAAAATGTATTTTAACACAATTATAAAAATGATAAAACACTTCAGTGACTCTTGGTCCATTTGAATCTTCCTCCTACAGGACCCCAGTTATGTAGCCCAGTTATTTGCTCTTAACTCAACAACTGACCTGCCACTTAGAAAGCAAGAACCCTGGTTCTTCTGGCTTTTTAAAAAACCCCATATCCCTTTGCTGGCTTTCTGGCTCCTGATACCTTGATATTCTTGAGTCTAACCTTCTGTCAAGAAGAGAGAAGCAATGGAAAAAAATAAGAAAGATGTTCCCCAGTGCAAGGTCTCAATGGACTTCCCTGCACTGCACAAATTCAACTCTCCTTGTGAGCAGGGGAAATAAAAGTCAGTAAGCGCCCAGCCGGTGTGGCTCAGTGGTTGAGCGTCGACCAAGAGGTCACCAGTTCGATTCCCGGTCAGGACACATGCCCAGGTTGTGGGCCCGATCCCCAGTGGGGGGCATGCAGGAGGCGGCCAATCGATGTTCTCTCTCATCGATGTTTCTCTCTCTCTCTCTCCCTCTCCCTTCCTCTCTCTCTAAAAATCAATAAAGAAAAAATATATATTTTTAAAAATGTCACTAAGCAAGGACAAGCTTCCCCCCAAGCTTCAGTGGTAAGGAATGAGTTCAACAAAGAAAACCTGATGCATCAGTGAGATAGACGATACAGTTTCTGGGGTCCTGGGTGCTGCCCAGTGGCTTCACTAGATGTCAGAGTCAGCTGCGGACTAGGGGGTACCTCTCACGATATCCAGCACTTGGCTCCTGTAAACAGGACAATAGACTGGAGGCTGACCAGGAGCTGTGGCCCCTATAAAAATACTGGCAAAATGAACAAGTCACAGCCAGTGTAAGGGGCTAGCCTCCGTCCAGGTTCAGTTTCTGCTCTGCACTGTTTTGGCAGTGGGAGTTAAGCTTAGTTCTATAATTACAGATTATATCTGTATCTTTCCCAAATATACCTGCATTGACCCATTCGTTCCTGCATCAGCTCAGAATTGCCTTGATGGTTTTCCGTTTTGATCAATAGTCTATTGGCCGTAGATACGCACTTCTGCCTGGGATGAGCACTGGGGGACCCTTCAGAGCCATGAGCAACAGCACTTGGTTTCAGTATGGCTCTGCCTCCAGCCTCATTCTTCCCCCACCGGGAAGGACGACTGGCATTGGTCCTTTGGCATCATTCCTCGGTTCTCTTGTGCTAAAGTCAGCTCCTGCTTCCCATCATGCACTTGCCTCTCCCGGTAGAATCTGCACGGCGAACCTCGTAGTGAAGCTGGCCATCGAGGAGGCTTTCCAGAAATGTCCTTTCCTAACACACAACAGAAAGTCAGGTCCTCATACTGCATTCTTCTGCATCTGGGAGGAGGTTTGTGCCTTCTCTGTAAGTCGTCCAGGCTACATTTGAGAGAAGTCTATCATTTCTTCTGTGACTTGTTCCATACACCTTTAGGAGACGAGAAGAAGGCTTTCACTGATTAAATATTTACCACTAAGGACTTGACAACAATCCAGCCACCTCTTAAGCATTCACGTAAGTGATGAAAGTCTCCCAGAGGAGGGGAACACAGGGACATTGTAAGAGACAGCATTTCTAGCAATGTCCTTATGTATTCTCTATGACCCCTGGAAAATGAAAGAATATTTGCTCTGCATTGTATCTCACACCTTTATTTTTGTTTTTAAAATTTTTTGTTAATCCTCACCTGAGGATATTCTTTTTTCCCATTGATTTTTAGAGAGAGTGGGAGGGAAGGAAGGAGGAGGGGGAGAGAGAGAGAGAGAGAGAGAGAGAGAGAGAGAGAGAGAGAAACATCATATGAGAGAGACACATCGATTGGTTGCCTCCCACACGCGTCCCAACAGGGGCCGGGGATCGAACCCGCACCCCTTCAGTGCATGGGCCGATGCTCCAACCACTGAGTCACACCAGCCAGGGCTCATATCTTTATTTTTTAAACCCATACTTTTAGAAAATCCTTGACATTCACCAACATAGAGCAACTAATTTTCCATTTTTGGAAAACTAAGATCAAGGGTTGTCCAAGCGTAAGAAAAAATCAGCAGTTTCAGAAAGATTCCCCAAAGAAGCTCCTGGCACGCACTCGCCCTTTGTCCATCCGGCCACCACACACGAAATGGGCACATACACACTAAAAAACGTGTCACCTCGAAAGTGACTTACATTTTAGGAGGAAAGATAAGATGTGCGCATAAACCGGGACAGCAACACAGGGAGCCTGTGACAAGAGAGATGGAAACATCAGTGTGAGAAACATGGATCGGCTGCCTCCTGCACGCCCCCTGCTGGTGACCGCACCCACAGCCCGGCCATGTGCCCTGACCGGGAATCAAACCGCGACCTCTCAGTCCACGGGATGACGCTCAATCCAGTGAGCCCCCACTGGGCACCAATAGTCCATTTCTTAAGCATTTCATTACGATTTTATTTCTGTGGCCTAAACCATCACCATTTCCTACCTGAGCTATGACAGGGCTCCCACCTGGTCAACCTGCTCTCTCTTCCTGTCTTCCCTCTGTTCTTCACACAGCAGCCAGAGTGCCTGAGTCCCTTCGATGGAAACGCGTAATTAGTATAAGCCTGAGAGCTTGCGAGAGGGCTGGTGGCTCAGGGCCCCAGGCCAAGAGGCAAGACATCACGCCTTGTCTGTCCACCTTCAACTCTTTCGGGGCTTCCCATTGAATCGGAATAAAACTGAACTCTGTGCCAGGACCCAGATGATCTGGCCCCTCCCTGCCCATCTCCCTCTCTGCTCCTGGGTTACCTGGGTCACCGTATCCAGGCACACTGGCCCTCCAACAGTTCTAGAGCACGGGCCTTTGTAGTTGCTGTGTTCTCTGCCTCTTCTCTTTTATCGTTCTTTCTGATGTCAAAGAAAACCAGAGCCAGACAGAAGTTAAAGCAGTGAAGGCAGATTGTAGTCAGGAACTGGGCTTCCTTTCAAATACAAGGAGAAGGGGGAATTTATAGCCGAGCAGGGTGAGGGGTCAGTGGATGGAAAATCACTCAGAGGGAACATCGAGGTTTAGGGGGATTCTGCCTAAACGGACTTGATGGGGTTCTTGCTGAAGGCAGGCGAGGGTGCTAAGGTATCCGGGGTGTGTGTGTGGTGGGGGGCAGGGGGCGAAGAATTTGATCAGGTATCTTGAGTGGCCCCATACCAAGGGTAGAGAATGAATTAATTTGATCAGATAGGAAAGGTGGGTTGTTTTTGCTTAACTGACCTAGCAGGATTCTTGCTGAAACTGGACTAAGGCTCTTCAGTGAAAGGGAACACCCTTGTCACTGGCAATCTGTAGCCCTGATTTTCTGTATCACATATATATATATATTTTTTATCCTCACCCGAGGACATTCTTGCATTTACCCCCAGACAGAGCGGGAGGGAGAGGGGGAGGAAGAGAGAGAGAAAAACATCAATGTGAGAGAGATACATCGAGTGGCCGCCACCCACACGACCCCAACAGAGGCCGGGGACAAACTGCAACCGAGGTACATGCCCTTAGCAGGAACCGAACCCAGGACTCTCTGGTCCATGGGCCGATGCTCTAACCGCTGAGCCAAACCGGCCAGGGCTGTATCACCTATTTTGACACTCCATCTACCTCAAGCTAGTCTTTTCTGTTTTGTTTCCTTTTTTATGTGTATGAATATTTGCCTTTATGAAATCATAGGCACTGTCAGGGATGCAAGAACCTGGGACGCAGGTACCATTTATCATCCTTGCCTTCCCAAGTTCAAGGTTTTCTGGGGAAGACAAGGTGTGCACACAGAACACCAGGTACAATGGGAGGGCGTATTGAAGGGCACAGCACAGTCCCATGGACTCTCAGAGGAGGTCGTAACCCAAGCCAGCTGTGGCTTGGAGGCTGCAAGTAGGCTTCCGAGTGGAGCCTCTGGTGTTGGATGGATGTAAATAGGGGAGAAAAAAAAAAGAAAGAAAGGGGGGGCATACTTGGCAAAAGAGAATGTTATAAACATCAGTCAGAGTTTTGTTTCTTTCTCTCTTCTGTTATTTTTAGTTTTGTTTAAAGTAAATGTCTTACTGAGAACAGTGCCCAAATCTCAAATGTCCTGCTAAAGAACGTCTTTGAAGTTAACACATCCTTTCCACCAAAATCCAGACCAAGAAAGAGCAGGAGTCCAGTGCCCAGAGTCCCCTCCTGCCTTCTCTCAGTCATTATCCCTGAAAGTAACCTCTGTCCTGCCCGGCCAGTGTGGCTCAGTGGATTGAATGCGTCCCATGGACTGAGAGGTCCCGATTGGATTCCTGGTCAGGGCACATGCCTGGGTTGCAGGCTCCATCCCCAGTAGGGGGCGTGCAGGAGGCAGCCGATTGATGTTTCTCTCTCTCTCTCTCTCTCTCTCTCTCTCTCTCTCAAATCAATAAAAACATTTTTTAGAAAAGAAAGTAACCTCTGTCCCCAAAGGCTAGTTTTGCGTGTTTGTGTACGTGATGTAGCTGAGAGCTCGCCGTGTGCAGTCTGTGCCTTCTTTTGCTCAGTGTGGATGTGAGGTTGACCCATGATCTTTGATTTTCATTGCTGTGTAGTATTCTGTCATATGATTATTTCACATTTATTTATCCATTTGACTACTGATGGACCTTTAGGTTGTTTACAGGTTTTACCCATTGCAATAATGTTGTCATGAAAGTATTGTGTCTAATTTGGGGGAAGCAGCCTGTGGTAGACATGCTTAGAGCTCTATGCCCAGACCCCTGCGTGGTCCTCCTCCAGCTTGTGGGTGCCTTTGCTTTTGAGACCACAGGGGAAGAGAGACAGAAATGCCTGGAAGTTTAAATCCTTGTCTTCCTGCCCCACCCCCACCCCCTTAGCCAAAGCCTGACCTCGGCAGGTGCGTGAAAGCCTAGCTCCCTCAGCTCAAGTGAGGACAAACTCTGAGGCATAATGCTCAGCTCCCCTGCAAGGCGGGGCGGAAGCTGCTCTCCTACGACTTTGCCTCAGCTTGCAGCCTTATTTGACTTCTTCTCCATCTCTGTCTAGCTGCCCAACACCCTGCTGAAAGTACATTCTTAGTACATTGCTTGTACACAGATCCTCATCTCAGGGTCTGCTTCTCAGGGATGTGTTTCTCTTGGGCATATCTAGGTGTAGGACAGCTGTCAGAGACTGTACCTGCGCTCGGTCTTCCAACGTGGTTGTGCCCACTAATACTCCCAGCAACCGTTTATGGGTTGTCCAGTTACTCAGTTCTTGTCAACACCTGCCAAAAGGTCTTTTCCTCAAGTCTGCATTTTCCAATGGGACATCTTTTTCTGATTGATTTTGAGATGTTCTTTTTAAATATACATTCTTGATATGGGTCCTTTGCTATAAGAAATATATAAAATAAATATCTAGTCCCGCTCTTAATTTTTATATACACTATTAGGTTGTCTGTGGATAATTATTGTTTTAATTCTACTTTTCTAATCTTGATGGTTTTTATTGCTTTCTGCTGCCTTCTTGACATGTAGGTCCTCCAGTATGATGTTATATAGAAATGGTTACAGAGGGCATCCTTGTCTTAGACTCAAATTTGGCTGTCAACATCACAGGGGATATTTGTGGAGGAGTTTCTATACCTATACTTTATCAAATAAAGGAAGCTTCCTTTTACTCTTATTTGTTCAATTTTCTTTCTCATGGTCAATGACTGAATAATCAAGTGATTGTTATGCATCTATTAAGGTGATCATATATATGACTTTTGACCTTTTTTTCTGTCAGTGTTAAAACTAACCTTGCATTCCTGGATTCCAACTTTGTTGTGGTGTATTATCCTTTTATATATATTGCTGGGTTTGATTTGTTTTTATTTTTCTTAGGATTCTTGCCTCTGTGTTTCTGAGAAATCAAATAATTTTTCTCTTTTATGATGTCCCCATCAGGGTTGGTATTAAAGTTGTGCTGGTTTTATATATTGTGAAGCCCTTCATCTTTTTCTATTGTCTGGAAGATTTTGTGTAACACTGGGGTTCTTTATTGCTTAAATGTTTGGAAGAATTTGTCCATGCATTTCTCTTTTTCTCTTGGACTTTGATCTCTGAAGTCCTGGCTGTTTTGACTACTTTGTGATCCGTTTACACAACGATTTTTTAAAAATTTAACCAGATTTCATAAGTATTCTCAGCAAGATGTTGGTCTAATACAACCAAGTCATTATAAGCTCCCCTTTTTAAGGGCCATGTATAAATGGAGCATAGATTATGAACAATGAGTGGTTGGAATTAGGACCATAAATATAGCAATGGAAGAGGTTATTACAAACGTCCAGTAAAGGCACATAAGGGTCTGCTTAGGAGAGCCCAGTACAAATATAAACGCCCTCCTTTCCATCGGTGGTTCTCAAAGTGGGTCCCTGGAGCAGCAGGAGAAGCTCCCCTGGGAACCTGTTGTCAGTGCAGTTCTCAGCCCCGCCCCAGGCCTGCTGAATCGGAATCCTAGGGGAGATGCCCAACAGCCTGTGCTCCAACAAACCTCTGCAGGGATTCTGATGCGCATTCACTTTAGGAAGTGCTGCCTTAGACCCCATTCACGTGAGATAACAGTGTGCTGCCAGTTCTGGTCGGTGAAATGTAAGAGGAAGTCCACTTGGGGTACCTGTAGGAGAACTTTTGTTTTCCTGATTTTTTAAAAAAAGGACAGATGAAGTTAGACTGTCCATTTTCCTTCTTCCTGCCAAGGATACTGATTGACATTGTGACTGACAGGCAAAAGGGCTGAAGACTGAGAAAGTCAACAGGTTGAGGACGGCAGGGCAACACATACAAGAGTCAGGGTTCTTGATAACCTCGATGTGCCTCACACTGGCCCCGGTCTGTCCACTGTTACGTAATTAAATTCATTTATCATTCAATTCACTGGTAACTGGGTGTTCTGCTGTGGGTAGCTAATGAATTCCTACGTGATATTGGTGTTAAGTTTCAATCTGGTACCTAGTAGAAGAATCTAAGAGATAGTTCCCCTTGATAAGTCAGAAAAAAAAATCTAACCTACTTCTGAAGAACAAATAGATATCAGCTAAGCGTTTATGTCCCCGTGGATATCACAACATTTTATTTCTTCATACCTTGGGCAGAGAGGGTAGTTTTGAATGTTGTAAAGATATTTCTTAACTGGATGAAGCCGCTTCAGAATGTGAGCCAGAAAGCAAGGAATCACAGCGCCATCAACTTGGCACTACCGTTTGACTTCTCTGCATCCACAAGGGGAAATCCATGGGGAATAAAAGTCCCACCAAGAAATTCACGCCAGAGATGAGTCTGTTCCTCTTTAATTACTGCTGTCGGGATACATCACTGAATACGATTTCCCGCTTTCCCAGGAAGAAGAGAAGAGTGATTTCTGGCAAAGGGGTAAATGCCATCACACAGTGGGCTGTGCCTGGCAGCTCCCTTGCTGTCTCTGGCTCAGTCACTTGGCGCTCCATCCTCAGATGGCATCCTCAGATGGCATAGGTCACAAGCATGCTTGGGCGGCGTGTATGACTTGTGTACGACAGTCTTGTTCTAAAGGGACTGACCCACAGTGCACAACAAAACAACTCCAGTGGGAAACATCTGTTGAGTGGCTTCCCAGGAGACTGCCTGGGAGTGTTACCCACGCACCCACCTTCTGGCTCCTAATTTCTGCTTTGAGCTGTAGGTGCCATTTTGGGTCCCAAGCAGGATATTCCGTGAATGTGTACACATCCCAATCACCTCCACAGAGAGCTTTTTGGCACTGACCGCCCTGTTTAAAGTTGCAAACCCTCCTCCAAGCGCTAGCATGCATCCTCGCGCATCTTCGCTTTTTTTTTCCAGCGTAGTACTTATCACCATCTGGCACGCTGTATGCTTTACTCTGTCAAGTTTTATTTTCTTCCTTCTCTGCTACATTGTAAGGTTTACAAGAGCAGCAATTGTTGTCTGTCTGTTCATTGCTACATCCAACATATTTAGGAAGGTACCTGGCACGTAGCAGGTGCTCAGTAAATGTTCACATATGGCTGCCTCTAAACTGATTGGCTGAAAGGACCTGACAAATGGCACACACTCTTCCTGCCCTTCGCCATCATCTCTCTAAATAATAGGCTTTAGAGGACATTAGGCTCCACGTTCTGCTTGATTCACTCCATGTCAACAGACACTGGTTGAATAATAGTAATGATGATTAATAATAACTATTATTTGTTTAGGGCTCACCATGTAACAGACGAATGCTAGGTGCTTTAGATGCAGGATCTTATTTAATTCTCAGAAGAGCTTTAGGCCCATTTTATCAATGAGAACCGAAGGCTCAGAGATCTCAGATTCAGGCTCTCGCAGTTCATCAATGGCAGAGCTGGGACTTGAACTTGGGGCTGTCTGACTCCCAAGCCTGGACTTTTACCCACCTCTTCATTGGAGAACAATTACAGCGTTAGTTGTTGACACATTTACATTACCCTGATTTCTTCTCCATCCTTCTAAAAGAGGTATTTTTGTGTAAACCCAGGACTCCAATGACTGATCAGAGATGCTGTATCCAGACCTCCCCCTACCTAGATAGACAGGTAAATAGGTAGATGGATGGATGGACGGATGGATAGGTAGATAAAATACTTGGCGGAAGTGAAGTTCTGATTAAAAGTTCACTCTTTAGGTGTGTATATACCTTCCAAAAGGAGAAAACGAAAAGCATTTTATTTAGAATGAACTTATTTTGGTATAAGTGTTTTCTTTCTTTCTTTTTTTTTTTTTTAATCCTCACCTGAGGATATTTTTACATTTATCTTCAGACCCAGTATGAGGGAGGGAGGGAGAGCGAGAGCACGCGCGCGCGCGCGCGAGAGAGAGAAACATCGATGTGAGAGACACACATCAATTGGTTGCCACCCACACGAGTACATGCTCTTGGCAAGAATTGAACCCAGGACTCTTTGATCCACAGGCCAACACTCTAACCACTGAGCAAAACCAGCCAAGGCAATGAAGTGTTTTCTAAAAATATAATAAATCCTTGATGTCATGGGTAGATTCTCCAACATTAAGTGCGATGATGGATAATGAAACCCATGTTAACCATAGGCTAATTGATACAAACAAGAGTTGAGTTCCTGGGGCATCTCATCAACATTGTAACGAAGCAATGTAGAGTGAAACACCTCAAGGACCTGCTGTGCTACTAAGGCCGACAGTTTCAGAAGTCCTGTTTCCCAATGAAGTGTGTAATATAATCAGACACTGGCACAAGTCTTAAAATGAGTAATAATAGTGACAACTACCTAAAAAGTGCTTATGATATGTTGGGCTTAAAATCTGCAACAGCCAAATGAGCAGAGAGGTAAACTCATGTTTTGATTTGTTTTTCATATGTTTTTATTGATTTTTTTCAAAAGAAAGGGAGAGAGAGATCGAAACATTGATGTGAGAGGGAAACATGGATTGACTGCCTCCTGCACGCCTACTGGGGATGGAGCCCGAAACCCGGGTGTGTGCCCTGCCTGGGAATGGAACCGGGACCTCTCAGTCCATGGGACGACGCTCAATCCACTGAGCCACACCAGCTGGGCTAAACTCAACCAGTTGACTTTGAGGAAATGACCCTCACTGCCCACCCCACACCACTACACCCCATGGCACCAGGTCCTCAACTGCCCACTGAGTTTTGTGCCTTTACTCACACAGTTCTCTCTTCTGGAAATGCTTTTCCCCTCTTGTTGGCCCTGGGAACTCCTGTTTCTCCTTTGAACTCTTCTTGGGTGTTGTACCACTTCCCCTAATAAACCGCTTAGACCCTCCAAGTCTTGGTTGTCTGTTTCTCCACTGTGCACCCAGATACCCTGTCCTTGTCTGTGTAACACAGCTGTGGGTCATTTTTCTCCTTCGTTAAGGCATGAGCCTCGAGGGAAGGGACTTTGCCACGTCTGGCTTTGCAATGAACAACCCAGTGCAAGGCCTAGAGGAAGAATTTTAACAAAGTGAACTGAAACCAAAGAGACCAAAGTGAAGTCCCTCATAGTACGGCTATTGATGGACTCAAGGACGCCTACTAACGAGCAATGTCCCCAAAGTCTTAGACACTCTGAAGTCCCCATCGGATGTTCTCGAAACATCGTCTCTGCAGCCTTCGATGCTACAACTGTTGAGCATGTACCATGTCTGTGACAGAATGCTGAGCATAATCAGGGCAAAAGGGGGGTATAAGGCATGGCCCTTGAAGTACTCCGCATCCAAGAAAAAATGACCAAGAAGAAGAGCCCAGTGGGTTGCCGTCTGTTTGTCCCCCGGCCTGCATCTCTAGCAGGTAGCGACTGTGGTGCCATGCCTCAGAGAGACATCCCATTGCAGGAAACATTTCAAACTTGATGCTTTAATTATTTCAGACCTGGACTAAAGGATCCCCCCCACCCCCCGCGTCTCAGGCACACCACTTTGGAACACCTCAGCCGAGAGACAACTGACTGGCCTTTAATGGATTTCTCTGCCACAGGATTGACGAAGAGCTCCTCCCCCCAGTGGGTTCAACAGAGGGATGCAGGCTTGGCTTGGGTTCCCAAATCTTTCCAGCGACTGTCTAGGAACTGTGTGACGATGATGATTGAACACTGTCTAAGTGTCTGAAGCTCCATGGCTCCATGCAGAGGAATATTTTGTGTAGGACTATTAGAAGGCAGCCAGCTCCCCACAGGGCCTTTAAAACTTGACTGCTTTGGGGAACTTACTGAAATGAAACAAACCTTTTGCATGATCGGTAGGTTTACCTCCCCTTTCCAAATTTCCATCTCCACGGTCCGCTGTGAATCTCTTGTCTCGGTCACCTCGCTGCTCTCCACACACAGAAGGGACTCTCCATCCCGGACCGGGACTTACATATGATTGGAACTGTTGACTTAACAAAGGAGCACATTCTTTCGCAGTGAGACGTCTCAGAGTCTTTACTCTCCATGGTGTTTGCATTTCCCAAGATTATTTGGCCACGGGTTCATCGTCTCCCTTTTCAGAGGAGCATTTCACGGGCCTAGTGGGCCACACGTGAACACTCTGTGATCGTCAGAAATTAGATCCTGTGTTTGGAAACTTTATGCTAGGTGCAAAAAGCCAGTCACAAAGGACGACATTGATGTAAAATGTCCAGAGTGGGCAAATCTGTGGGGACAGACAGCAAATGAGTGTTTGCCAAGGGATAGGGGTGCAGTGGTGAGGAGTGAGGGGTGACTGCTAATGGGAAAGAGGTTTCTCGTGAGGTGATGAAGTGCTCTCAAATTAGATTATGGTGATGATTGCATAATCCTATAAATATACTTAAAAAACATGGAATTTTACACTTTAAAGGGTATGGAATTTGATGGCATGTAAATTAGATGTCAGACAAGCTGCTAAAATTTTTTTTTTACAAAGATCCTATAGAGATAATTTCATTCCTGCCAATTAAAGTAGTTCTTTGCTTCTCTTTCTTCTTTTCTCTCTTTTCCCTTCCCAGCCTTTTGTTGGTCTGCTATACATACCCATGCAAGTCCTCCTAGTATTTTCTAACAGACTAATTTTTTAAAATATGTTTTCATTGATTATTTTTAGAGAGAGGGGAAGGGAGAGAGAAATGGGAACATTGATGTGAGAGAGAAACATCGATCGGCTGCCTCCTGCACGCCCCCTACTGGGGATTGAGCCTGCGACCCGGGCATGTGCCCTCACCGGGAATCGAGCCAGAACCTCTCAGTCCATGGGACGATGTTCAATCCACTGAGCCACACCACCTGGGCTCTAATACACTAATTTTTATTAAGAAAGAATATGTGTGCAGAGTTTAAGAATTGCAATGAGTACTGAAAAGTAACTGCTGTCAACAATTTCTTGTGGTTCCCTTTAGAAATTGTTTACACATTCCAAGCCTGTGTCCATATGGTGCCTGTATTTTTACACAAATTGGACCACACTCTACTCTGCATCTCGTTTGTCTCCTTTAGTGGTATATCTTGGAGATCTCTTTATGTTTGTGCATATAGACCCATCCCATCTATTTAACAGCAGCATAGTGTTCATTGAATATTTATGCCATATTTATATAATCAGTTCCCTATTAAGAGATATTTAAGTTGTCTCCAGATGTAGGTGGTTTTTATTTGATATGTTTTGCTCTTACAAACTGTGTTGGTGCAGGATAATCACTAGCAGTGTGTATCGGTTAAAAGTCACGTGTCTTTGGATGTTGGCAAGTCGGACCAGGTTGCCTTACAAGATAGTCCCCCCCCCCCCCCATACAGTCTAGTCGTCCAGGGATATAAGAGTCGGTGTGCATTTTAAAAGCTCTCTTAGCCTAGAACATGTTTCATCCTCTCTCTGCCCATAGCCCTGAAAGTTCTTCTCCACAGCAGGGTCTCCCCACGATGTGCCCCAGAGACCCAGTCAATATGCAAATGACCTGTTAACTGTCTTGTCCCAGAAAGGGCCATGTCAGCTCATGTTCTGACTTCAGGATTCTCTGATGGGTGATCCTGATTCTCCCTTTGTATCCTGCTTAACCTTGAGAAAAGTCACAGCTTCTGCCAACCTCTGTCACTGCAGGGACTTAAGTGGCTGGTGGGGACGATAGTGGCAGGAGGTGGTGTCAGCGGAGAGTTTGTGTGTGGGGGGGTGGAGAGGGCCACGGAGTTGTACAGATATTAAATAGCTATTTTGAATGTGCAGGGAGCCAATAAAAATGTGGCTGGAATGATATTGTGGGCAGTTTTCGCTTTCAGCTAAAAGGACTGTGTCTTCAGCTGTGAGGAAGGGCTGCCACTCTTAGGACGGACTGAGTAGGAACAGAACTCCAGGTCTGCCTGAAGCTGGGCCCACTCACACTCTCAGATCACACGCAGTCCTGGGACCCCGTCTGCTGCCGGCAGCGGCCCTTTCACGTCCCCTTCGCGGGGTCGGATCCCCAGCGCGCACTGGAGAAGAGCTGTGATGCAGAAGGCCAGAAGAGACATCAGATGAAGAGGAAATACTCCCTGTTTTTTGTTTTGTTTTGCTTATTGATTTTAGAGAGAGAGAGGAAGGGAGACGGAGAGAGAGATAGAAACATCGATGAGAGAGAACATCGATTGGCCGCCTCCTGCATGCCCCCCACTGGGGATCGGCCCACAACCTGGGCATGTGCCCTGACCGGGAATCGAACCAGTGACCTCTTGGTGCACGGGTCGACGCCACACCGGCCGGGCAATACTCCCTGTTTTTAAGCTTTTGATCAGATTAAGCTCCGGCCTCCATTCTAAAAATGCAGGTTTGAGGCTCAGCCCTGACTGATAAGTGGGGAGGGGCTCTTTGTGGGTAGTGGGTAGGACGTAATTTTCCGGACATGCACTTTCTCAGCTATAGAATGAGGGTGGTTTCGGGTCGTGACAGGTACTTCCATGTGTGCAGTGGGCCAGGGAGACTGAGCCTGCAGGGGACCTCACACCTAGCCCAGGACAGCGGAGGGCTGTCATGCAGGGGTGAGGGTTAAACATCCCGCAGGCCCAGCCAACACCGGGTCTGCAAGCTTGTCGGGATACTTTCTCAGTCAGCCCGCTCCAGTTCTTTTTTATTTTTTCTTTATTGATTTCAGAGAGAGAAGAAGGGAGAGGGAGAGAAATAGAAACATTGATAGGAGAGAACATGGATTGGCCGCCTCCTGCATGGCCCCCACTGGGGATCGGGCCCACAACCTGGGCATGTGTCCCGACCGGGAATCGAACCGGCGACCTCTTGGTGCATGGGTCGATGCTCAACCACTGAGCCACACCGCCTGGGCTAGCCTGCTCCAATTCTGACACTGTGCTATTCTGAATAGTACAAAATAAGAATCATAGTGGTTACACCTGTATTAAATATTTACTAGGCTTCCACACTCTGCCGAGCACTTAATAAGACCTAGCTTTTCAGTTCTCTAAACAACCCAACCATACAGAGACTGAAACTACCCATTTTGCAGAGCAGAATGAAACACAAAAGCATTTTACAGACAATTATTTGAGTCCTGGTCTTAGTCTATCCATATTTGGGCTTTAAAAATTAAAAGAGGAGGTATCTGAGGACTAATTAAATTGTGTCTGGTGGGGTATCTCTCCCTTGATGGGAGAGGAGGTAGAATTGGGGGATTTGAAGCAGCCCTAAGAATATAATACTGTGCTACTGAGCTACAAAAAAATCCTGCCGATTTGTAAATTTGTGTTTCCATGGTAACACAAGTGTGTAGTTGAATAATCCTCACTTGTGGAGGACTGAATTCCAGCAACTCTTCCTAAACCTTCATCCTATTCTAATCCCACAGCTGTTGCCATGGAAATGATCAGATAAGATTCAGTCCTGGAGGCAGATGGGCCTATGGAAGCTAAGACCTGGCCTACATATAGCCCCCGAAATATGAGGTTCTGTTTTGATTATTTTCCCCCAATCACAGAAAGCAGCTGCCTCCCCTAAGAGGTCAAAGTAGCACGTTGTCACGAAAATCAGTCCTGGTGTTTGGGCCTCCAGAGCAAATGAGGGCAAGTCCATTCCCAAATCCCACTGGGGAATGGAGACATTGGGAATGCTCTCCTCTGCCTCATTTGGAAAGTTTCTCTAGGAAGCATCATGTCAGGAGGGTTCTCTCGGGAGTCCACACCCCATAAGTGGTTTCCCCAAGCTGCATCCCCACCCCAGAAGGACAGGTCGCACCAGGCCACACCCCCACACTTTGCCAGCTCAGGAGGGGCTGGTTCTTTCTTCACTGTCCAGGACGAGTGTCATTTTTCATGGTGGATGGGCGTTCACAGCATGCCTCCAGGGCTCTCCCTGCTTGTGTCAGCAATGTCCTTAGAAAAGGGAGTGACAGAATTTTTCAGTGCCTCCGTCAGCATCCTTACATCATGCACATTCTCGCAAATAGATCGTTTGGGAAGACCTCATTTTTAAATCTTTTTTTTTCTAAGCAATAACCTGATGAAGTTGTGCTTTGTTGAAAGCAGGAGCGCCCGGCCGGTGTGGCTGAGCGACGACCCATGCACCAAGAGGTCGCTGGTTTGATTCCCGGTCAGGGCACATGCCCAGGTTGTGGGCCCGATCCCCAGTGGGGGGCATGCAGGGGCGGCCAGTCGATGTTCTCTCTCATCGATGTTTCTATCTCTCTCTCCCTCTCCCTTCCTCTCTCTAAAGTCAATAAGGAAAAAATATTTAAAAGAGGAGCAATACCATGTCTCTTTACATTGAACAGTGTGATTATATTTGTTGTGATTTCTTCACCAGATACTTCGCTTGGGGGTGGGGTAAAGGCAGTCCCAAAGCAGCCGTGCCTCTCAGAGGGAGAGATCCCCCGCACGGTGTGAACCCCGTATGTCACCTGCGAATAAGATGAACCTCCAAGTAAAATGGACTGAACCTCAGCAATGGAAGGGACCCCACAGGATCTCAGGCAGTCCAGCTGCTGTGAGGAGTTTTCAGAGGAAGAACCTCAGGTTGGGCTTTCCAGCACATCACAGTTGAGGGCTTAGGCATTTTCCTCTGGAGTCTTTCCCACGCCGCCCGCAGCGGTTGAACAGAGGATCCAAGAGGCTCCGCTATCTCTGTTCTCCACGTTCTCTTCCTGGGCAGCTCTGGCTGAATTCCTGTAGTGTTGTTCTCATTGATCAGACCCCTTCAGAAGCTCTCCATTGTTTCATTTCCATGTATATGTAATTTGCTCAGTACATACCTGTTGAATCAATACGTGTATTCCATGATTCAAGACACCAGTGCGGAGTGTTTGGAATAAGCAGCTGCTGTCCCACTGTTAATACTTATCTTGTTCTAAATGACTCCTCTCTCCAGAGTGACAGAGCGACAGTGTCAACTTTTAGAGCCCGCTTGGTGCTTTCTGGGCAAGTTGTATGTGTTAGGTGGTCAAGGTGACGCGTCTCGGTGACACACGGTGGACTTTCACTCTTGCTGTTCTGTCAGCGTTCATAATTGCAAGTGATGTTGCAGAGAGACAAGAGCTGAATCATTTTTTAAAGGAAAAAAAATGAAAACTTGCCACTGAAAGCTTGCCATTCTCCAGCCGACTTCTGTGACTCTAACCAGTGCTACAAAATTACCTTCTGTTTCATTGAGCAACGATGTAGCTGTGTAGCCTGCCATTGATGCCTAAAGGGAGCCTAAGCGCACGCAGAGATCCTTCTGAGCGCCACGTGCTATTCTGATCCTTGTGTCCCACCCCCCGTGACCATTTAAGCTCTGTGGACACTCTGTTCTCCTGAAGCTGACTGAGCTCTATCTAAATTCAAAGCCTACTCTTTGTGTGCAAGAATGTGCACCTGTTACTGTGGTGGTGAATCATGTCACTTCCGCAACCACGGGCAGTTCTGCGTTGGAAGTTCCGTTCCTTGCAGGAAAATGGTCCCAGACGGGCCAGGCCAAGTGCCTGTCTTCAAATCCGCGCTCTCCAGATCCAGTCGGGTTCCAAATCGCCACTAACGCACCTCTGAATATCTCTCAAATTCACTCTCTCTCAAGCCACCATCATCTCTGTCCTCAGACAGCTGTGGCCGTCTTGATTCGTCTCCCAGATCCCCTCTTAGCAGGACCACAGCAGCGTTTTAATAAAAACGTAAATCTGATCAAGTCACTGTCTTGTTTAAAAGCTCTCAGTGACTCATCTTTGCCTTGGATTAAAATCCCAAACCCTTAGCAGGGCTCTGCATGAGTGGTCCTCTCTCTACCTTCCCAGTGCAGCCTGGAGCTCCCTCCTCCGAATTTCCCTTGTCCCAGACACGCACTCAGGTCTCCAGCATGCATGCCATGCCTGGAGCACCCCTTCCTCTGCCCTTGCTTCAGGGTGACTTCCACTGAGCCTTCAGCCTTAGCTGA
The DNA here is from genome assembly GCA_030848825.1 of Tadarida brasiliensis. Classification (NCBI taxonomy): domain Eukaryota; kingdom Metazoa; phylum Chordata; class Mammalia; order Chiroptera; family Molossidae; genus Tadarida; species Tadarida brasiliensis. Next base: position 8,609,774 of record CM061279.1, on the reverse strand, counting down.
AATGTCACTTCCCCAAATAAACCTCTGCTGACCTCCCAGCTTAGCTTGGGTCTGACTCTCGTAAATGCTCCTCGCGCTGTGTACGCGTATTGAGAGGAATTGACCACAACTGTCACCACGTAGCAATGGGGATAGTACTGTATCGACAGTCCCTTCTAGAGTGGAGGTTTCCTGAAGACGAAGACTGTGTTTGTCTCGTGCATCTTGGTCTCCCAAGTGTCTGGCACAAACGAGATGTCCAAAGAGTAGCTGTTAAAATGAGAGTAAGCAACGTCTTTGGCATTGATGAGGTACAGGCCACCGAAGGCAGATTACTGGCAGGGTCACCAGTGTTTAAGAACAGACAGGGAATGAGCAACCTCTTTGGGCTCAGTTCACATATCGAGGACCTATATGTCTTAGGCATCCTTTCCCCCAGGGAGCTCACAGTCTAACGCGTGTGACGCACGGTAAGGGTACGTCATAGTGAAGTCACACCATACACGCTTCTAAGGTACGCGGATTCAATTCTACGTGTCCCGTCCCGCACAGAAAGACCCCCCACATGTCATGTTTTGTGCCGCAGCATGACTCGGAAGATCTGAATATTCTATGCCTTCCGTCAGACTGGGTTCCCAGAAGCATCTTTCCCCAGTGGAACTGATTCTAGAATTTGAAGATGAGTATTTTCCTCGTATCCTGGACCTTCACTTGAGCCAAACCCTTCATCTGGTCCCAACTAGAGCCGAGGTGACCTGCGTCGGTGCTGGAGGGAAGAGAGGCTGGAAGAGGATCGGGTGGAGGGAGGCGATGCGTTGGACGCAGTTTCCACAAAGGCCTCAGCCAGTCCCGCAGTGAGCTCTGGGCCAGGGTGTCCCTCCGGAGTTGTCCTGGCTTTCAGCAGGGGGGTCGGGCCGTTGAGTCCCCAGGCTGACCAGTCACTCTGTGTCGCAGGCCCCAGCGGCGGGGATGACCTTAGATAAAGCAGCTCCATCAGGCCGAGGGCAGTTCCTGGGAGGACTTGAGCTGTGAGCGGTCGGTAGGTTGCAAACGCTCAGGGAAGCTGGGGAATGAGTGCCTTTTCCCTGAGGGCGGGGCCGGCGAGCGCAGGTGGCAGATTATAGCCCCTGTGCCCTGCACAAGAACTCAGTCCCCTCTTCCTTCAGCAGACACTGACAGGTCGGTAATGGCAGGCTCAAGTGTCCTGTCCCTCCAGGAAGGAACGAAATGCTTCCTAAGGAACAGGCTGTGCGGGTTATTTTGCTTTTTGGAACAGAGTGGTACATACAGATGAGTCTGGGGGCTTGTGTGGCCCTGGACGGAGCCCTGGGCCAAAGCTCTTCGTTCCCTTTGTACCTCTCTAGTTCTCTTTTTTATTTATTTTTTGTTAATCCTCGCCCGAGGATATCCTTCCACTGATTTTTAGATAGAGTGAAAGGGAGGGAGGGAGAAACATCCATGTGAGAGAGACACATCAATTGGTTGCCTCCCGCACCTGCCCTGGCTGGGGCTGGAGATCGAACCTGCAACCCAGGTATGTGCCCTTGACCCAGAACTGAACCCACGACCCTTCGGTCCGCAGGCTAATGCTCTTACCACTGTGCCAAACTGGCCAGGGCTCCAGCTTTCATGTTATTTGTCCTCAGCTGAAGTGGGGAAATGACTGTCAGGAAGGCACCCGGAGCTTCCAGCGGTCACGGTCACGGAGACTTTGCCTCAGGCCACGCAGAGCCGTGGGCGAGGCTGGCTGTGGCTTCAGGAAGGACAGAGCTAGAGATGAGGCAGGTCCTTCAAGAGCCCAGGTGCTCTCTAGTCAGGGTCCAGCTCATCATGTAAGGGACAGTGCTGTAGCTGGGACAGGCTGTCCACCTCTGTCCACCAGTGAGACGAGCCAGGCAAAGGGTGGCTATTTATAATCGCTTTGTTCCGAGTCCATTGTCAGGCAGCCCTTCCAGCGGCACACACTGTGCCCAGGACCCGGTCCCCGCACCTGTCCCCTTCCCCCGCCCTTGGCCTGGGGTTGCCCTGCCCTGTAGTTACCACAAAGCAGCACCACTTCCCTCCCGGGCAGGGAATGAGAAGGTCCAGCAGGTGAGGCTCTGCCCCGTCTCTGTGCCGTGCTCACGCAACCCTGCCTAGACCAAACGCAGCTAGGTGTCCAAATCCTTCCCTTTTCAAACTTCTTATGGAGTTTCTCAGAGCTCCTTCATCCGCCCAGAGAAGCTGTAAAGCCTTGTCATGTTTCTGGGACTCCTTTGAAGCTATCAGGACCCGCCTACCCCTGAGATCCCCGCTCCTTTTTTAAAAAAAGCCTGGCAGTGTGGTATTGAGGTCTCGATGGGCTCCAGAATCTCAGAGGTCTTAAAAATCAGGCAAACTGTCTGGGCAGCCAGTCAGCTAAAATACTTTTTTGTTTTATTTTAATCTCCCTCTTTGAAACCTGTCCTCCCTGGGGAGAATCTCGAGGCTTCTTTGTACTCACACATCTTCATTGAAAACTGAAGGGAGTCCGGTTTAAATTGATTTATTTATTTTTTTGCCCTCACCACTAACCCATATTTCCAGCTATGCCTTTATTCAAACACAGATGGAACACCTACTGTGTGCTAGGCTCTGTCCTGGGCTCTGGGGGCATGGAGGGGAGAGGGAGGGAGACAGAGAGAGAGAGGGAGTCTGTTTACACCCTAAGGCTGTCCCATTATAGGACAAAATGCAGTAAGAGTGTGCCCCCTGGAGGTGTGCAAATGCAAGGACGGTCTGCCCTCCAGGATCTTACTGCCTAGACCAGTATTGCCCAATAGCCTGCCACTTCCCACCTGTGGATACCGAGAGCTTGAAATGCAGCCAAGAGCCCGAATTTACAGATGCCTTTCGTTTCAATGAACTTTCATTGAAAAACCCATACGCACTTCCATTGCTGGAATGCTTTTAAGTGTGGTTGGAACAGCTTGGGAAAGTGAGTCTCCTTTTCGAAATGTAAGTAGAGATCAAGTGTCTCTGATGAAAACTTAGCACCCACATTGAGACGTGCCGTGAGTGTAAATACACACTGGGTTTCTAAGACGGTATGAAAAGAATGTATATATCTAGTACCTGTTGAAATGATAATACTTTGTAGATATTTTAAAAACATACTCAGGTATTACTAAAACATGTGATTAATTATGTGGGATTTTATTTTTGCTTTTTTATTTATTTTTATTTTTTTTTTAGAGAGAGAGGAAGGGAGAGACAGAAACATTGATGGACACATCAATCGGCCGCCTCCTGCACGCCCCCTACTGGGGAGCGAGCCTGCAACCCAGGCATGTGCCCTGACTGGGAATCGAACCGGGACCTCTCAGTCCATTGGACGACGCTCAATCAACTGAGCTGCACCGGCCGGGCTATTTTTGCTTTTTAAAATGTGGCTATTAGATCATTTTACATTACGTATGTGGACGTGTTATACTGGACAGTAATCCTCCAGCCAAGCAAATAGACAATTCCCATTTCGTGTGATAGGGGTGAACTAGAGAAGTAAGGAACAGGTAGCTGGGATATCTTATACCGGGATGTGTCGGAGTCCAGAGGCCTAAGGAGACGAGGAGAAAGCAGAGTGTTTCCATCCGACGACGTGACGTGTGAATGACGTGGAAGCGCATGGCACTGGCGATGGAGACTGCGTGAGAAGGCGAGGGACCCTGTGTGCCGAACTAGCGACCTTATATTTATCCCGAAGGGGATGAGGAACCATTGAGATATTTCAGGAGAGAAAGGGCATGATCAGAGCTGCATTTAAAATGGTTTTTTATTGATTTTAGAGAGGAAGGAAGAGGGAGAGAGAGATAGAGACATCAATGAGAGAGAACATTAATTAGCTGCCTCCTGCTTGCCCCCCACTGGGGATCGGGCCCACAACCTGGGCATGTGCCCTGACCGGGAATCGAACCGGCGACCTCTTGGTGCATGGGTCGACGCTCAACCACTGAGCCACACCGCCCGGGCCAAGGCTGCATTTAGAACGATCTCCCTAGTGACTGTGTGGAGAAGGAAGGGAAGCAGGGGACACGGAAAACCCTCCTACGCATGCAAAGGGAGAAGACAGAACCCCAGGGGTCCTGAAGGAGAGATGTCGAGTGAAGGGAGGAGGATGGGAAGCAATGATCCAGATTGCTGCTATCCTGCAGAAGTAATTGTCAGTGATCAATAGGAATGTTTAGAAAAAGAAGGAATTTTATATTTCTGTTCCTGTTCCTTCCTTTTCAGAAAATGATGTAGTTCTTCTTAGAAAGTACAGACCAAACCTGTGAAAGCAAACACATCTATTTGGGAAGACAAGTTACCACCAGAAAACCCTGGAAATGTGAGTTTCTGACAAACCAAATCAATTAATTTATACCCCGTGGCCTGAAAAATGCAATTACAAAAAGAAGGGGGGGGGGGGGGACTGGCCATGTGGTGAGGACAGATTTTCCAGGATTTTGTCCAACTTTGACATGATTCTGCTCCTATTTATTTCCCTGCTCAGTGAGATCAGGCCTCCTTTCCATGTTCTCGGCCTTGAGACCCTTCGGACAAATGGCTTTGAATACAAATATTTTAGTTCTTCCTTGGGACTCTCTCATTATGTCCGGGCTCCATTATTAGTTCTAACGTCGTTTCATGACTAATTTACATTTACTTTCCTACCCGGAGGTCAGAGGGTTTTTTTTAAATAGGGAAAAGTGAATTGCTGTATTTCTGTTTTTCCATGAACTCCTACCACTTGGGAATTAGGTGTCATTCTCTGGCTCCCGAGGACTGAACGAATCAGAATTTAAAATGTGGAAAATGCCTCTGGCTTCTTAGAAGAATATTGTTCTAAAAGCAAATAATAGAAACATAGACTTATAAGTATCACAGGAAATACCCTGGGTTTAATCAACACAAATGGGACCCAGTTACAGGGCGGTTTGGCAGCAGGAGCGAGGAGGTGGGTCCCCGCCCTGCTGTGCATCTGGGCCAAACGGGCCATTTACCTCATTGCCCTGGGCTCGCCCTTCCTGATGTGTGACATTAAAATCATAACGTCCGCCCTCTGTCCCCCAAGGGGCTGTTGGGAGGATCAAATAAGCATCTTTTGTAAAACCAATGGAAACGCAGACACTTCCCACCAGGCATCACTAGAAGGAGCAGATACTGGAGGATGGCAGCGGTGATGATGGTGGTGGGTGTCACTGCTGTGCAGTCTCTCCAAGTCCAGCAGAACACCAGCGCTGGCCCCCCACAAGCACTCAGTGCGGGTGGATGGAACCACGGCCTCTCAGGGAGTGTTTTCGTGACATTGTTTTGAGATCCTCCTTGCCACCCTGTTTCCTTTCATCAATTCTTAAAGCCATCGTCTTTCATCTCCAATGACTTTGATTTTTTGAGGCTGGTTTCTATGCTAATTTAATTTTTAATTTTTTTCTTTATTGGTTTTAGAGAGAGAGGAAGGGAGAGGGAGAGAGAGGTAGAAACATCGATGAGAGAGAACGTCGATGGGCCGCCTCCTGCATGCCCCCCACTGGGGATCAGGCCCACAACCTGGGCATATGCCCTGACCGGGAATCGAACCGGCGACCTCTTGGTGCATGGGTCGGCGCTCAACCACTGACCACACCGGCCGGGCAGGTTTCTATGCTAATTTATCTCCCAGCCCCTCACCCTTGAACCTCACTTGTGAGTCCACTGCGGCCTCCAGTTAGGTCTCATCTGTGCTTTTCTCCGTTTGCCTGAACTTTGTTCCACAGTTTGAGGTCTAGGAGATCGGTCGCTTCCTCTTTAACACACCCGCAAATGACTTCGAAAATGTCAGATCTCACTTACCTGTGTTTGCTGCTTTCTCCTGCTTTTATCCCCACTTCAGCAAATCCTTTGCCTCGTCATCAGCAGAACTCTCTCTTTTTCTTTTTCATACCGTTCAACTTCGGCACAACTGTAATCCTTCTCGTCATGTGCTTTCCATCTTGGCTACACCCATTATTTTGACACAGTTTTCAGCCTCCTTCCTCCCTTACCTTCAATATCTAGGCTGTTATTTAACAATAGGTTTCATATTGATTGTTTCCTTCTGGGCTACAGCCACTACTGATGCCGTAATGTTTTATCATCACAGAGAGTTTGGTCTCCAAGAAGTTCTACAAGTACAATGCGTTTTGGAAAGGGCGAGCGAGATAAGACAGGCCGCTGTTTAAAGCCTGACTGGTGTTTCTGTAGGGAACTTGAATGGCGTTGCGGTCTGTTCTCTGAAGTGCTAATTAGCCCTCTGTCTCACCGGACAGGCTGTATTTCAGGAGTTTATGTTCTTTCATATCTTTTTTCTAGTTGCTCATTGCTTTGTTCAGGGTCACTCAATTATTCTCAGCCAGCCGGAGGAGAAAAGGAGATGATGATGATGAGGATAGTTATAATAGCAACAACGGATTTCTAGTGGCTTCACCCGACAAGCCAGTCATTCTTCTAAACACTCTATATGTATCAACTCATGTTAACTTCCCAACAAGCCTATTGTGGGCATAGTGATTGTCCCAATATAAAGAAGGACCTAAAAGGCCAATTAAATTCATAGGTGAGTTTGCAGGAGGTCAGTCGGCTCTTGTCCGTGGGCTCCTGCCCCCTTGCTGCACAGCTTGGTGAGGGTGAGCCTGGCATCATGGTGATGGTGTCCAGTACAGGAGCACCTGTAAGGACCAGAGGAAAACGCATCGGTGGACATGAACCGCTAACCAAAACAGACAAACTTTGGCTCATGACCCATTGTATGGCAATCGAAGTTCAGGGTTTCCTTCCAGAAAGTATGTGCATCACAGTGGGATAGCCATACTTTCTGTTGGAAATCCTACAGTGTTAGCCCTGCGGGCAGGACAGGTCAAACGATACACCCATTTCACACTGGTGGCCCTCGGGACATCCGCTTGGGACTCCTGGTTATGGTTCCACAACCTGCAGTGACCGGATCTGGATACTGACTCTGTTGCGATTTGGCTCCCTGGCATTTCTTTCTATTTCCATTGGGACACTTCAGATGGGTAAAAAGGGAATGGAGGGGAAGAGGGGCTGATTTCCACAGGGGGATGTGTAAACACACTCTCTGGTGTTAAACCAACCTACACGTTCTTCAGAAACACTGAAAGTCATGATCTGAATGAGGCTTTCTGCCAGGAAACTCCCTGCCTCCCCTCAGACATGCGTACGCTTCTCAGTGGTGGGTTCCCATCCATGCACATAAAGACCACCAGTCTTGTCTAGCGGGTGAACCCCTACTCGTCCAGTGCCTCCTAGGAAAATCTTTCTTTGACCCCCCTAAGCAGTCTGGAATGCACCTGTCTCTATTTCCCAGTTCACCCTGTATTTCTTTGTTGTAGTAGTTACCATGTTACGTAATTCTCCTCTATTGCATGGCTGTCAATAGACTGTCTCTGGGTCACCAACCCTGTGGTATAGAGTCTATATTCTAGAGATATTATTCAGAGAAACAGCATTACCCCCTCGCTACGTGTTCTTATTCCTGATTTCACACAGCCTAGTTGACTTTGAAGATTTTTTTTTCTTTATTGATTTTAGAGAGAAAAGAAGGGAGAGAGAGATAGAAACATCGATGATGAGAGAACATCGATTGGCCGCCTCCTGCATGCCCCCCACTGGGGATCGGGCACACAACCTGGGCATGTGCCCTGACCGGGAATCGAACCGGCGGCCTCTTGGTGCATGGGTGGACGCTCAACCACTGAGCCACACCGGCCGGACGACAGGCTACTTCTTAACGCAGCTCTGCATGGAGGCGCGATGATGGAGAGCCCCCAGGCACACATTACTAGAATTACACCTACCTACTGCAGAGCCTTATTGCACATTTTCATCTTCTTAGTGCTTTCTAATTAAAAAGGAGGGGAGCGGTGAACTTTTCGCTCTCTAACTTCGGCTTTCTCTGAGTAGAAAGCAGGGGGCCCCCGACGAGAGGCTTTGCATAACAGAGCTTATTGTATCGCAGTCAGATGTTTCAGTGCGGAGTTCTCCAAGGTCCCTCTTTACCAGGGAGAGTTAATTAACAACACCGCCGCCAATTACTTACCCGTGCTTGGTCCTGATCACAAAGAATATGTGAGCACACTCAGTCACCCGAGCGTCTAAAAGCGTGCCCCCGCTGGAGCAGGCTTCCTGTAGCGGTCACAGTATTTTCATTGAATTTATTGGGGTGACATTGGTTAATAAAATTATATAAGTTTCAGGTGTTCGGTTCTATAATACATCATCTGTACGTTGTAGTGTGTGTTCACCACCCCTAGTCAAGTCTCCTTCCATCACCATTTATCCCCCTTTACCCTCCTCTACCTCCCCTCACCCCCTTTCCCTCTGGTCACCATGCTAACAATAACAGTATTAATACTGTGTGACATCAGTTGAGTGCTTACTAACGACCAGGTACTCTGCTAAGTGATCTTAAAAAAATTTTTTTTCTTTATTGATTTTAGAGAGAAGAAGGGAGAGGGAGAAACAGATAGAAACATCAATGAGAGAGAACATCGATTGGCCACCTCCTGCATGCCCCACCTTTGGGGATCGGGCCCACAACCTGGGCATGTGCCCTGACCGGGAATCAAACTGGCGACCTCTTGGTGCATGGGTCGACGCTCAACCACTGAGCCACACCGGCCGGGCATAAGTGATTTTTATTTAATCCTCACAAGGACTTTAATTTGAAGTAGGTGCTATTCTTTCTCTCTTCCGTGCCCATGGAAAAACTAAGGGGAAGGTTATAAGTATAGGCGACCCCAGGGCCTGAACCCTGAGTCCAGATGGCATCCTGTCTCAGCGACAGGGATAGTACGTCACATCCTTTTATATTGTACCGGGACCCTTCTTCACTCAGATCGCAGAGCTCATAGTCATGAAAGCAACTGAAAAAGACCCTTAGAGCTGGAGTTACTGACCATTTGACTGTCCTAAGGAACCCTTCTCAAGACCCTTGGGTTTGGGTAAATGGTAGCTAATCCCAAAGCAAGTAGCAGTCAGTCTTCTCAGCTGGTGCCCCGTGACAGAGACCTGAACAAGGCAGGTGTTGGTGGCCTCTGAGTGGCCAGGTTCAAACCCAGATGAGTGGTACAACTTATCGGCTCTTCGAGCTACGACTGCTCCATCACAGTGCAGACCCTCCTGAACCAATGGTCAGGTGGGAGGGAGGTGGGCCTCTGACAAATAACTCAGAATTAGAAGGCTGACATTCACTAGCATAACCAGGCCGCTGGCTCTCTCATTAGCCTCTCCCTATGCCCCCTCTTTCTGATGTTGTGTTCGTGACTTCACAGGCTGTTCCTTCTGCCTAGAATATTTATTCATGCTCATCAGATCGCCCTCTGCAACTCCTGAGACCCTTTAGTATCAGCTTTCAAACTCCCTTTTTCATGAAAACCTCTCCTGACCCCCCAGAAGAGGTCATACCCCAGTTTCCCCATGCCGGGGAACCCTCGTGTGTGTCTCACAACCATGAATATCGACTTGTGTAATTGTGCACTAAGTATCTGCTGTCAGTGCCTGATTGTGGGTTGTTGTGTTAGTTGTCTAGGGCTTCCCCGACAAAGTACCAAGAACTGGATGGCTTAAAACAAGAGACATGTGTTATCTCGTAGTTCTGGGGGCTAGAAGTCTGAAATCAAGTTGTCAACAGGGCTGCGTTCCTTCTGATGGCTTTAGGGGAGCATCCTTCTGCGTACTGTGCTGCTGGGGTCATGGGAGGGACCCTCAGAGGTGCAGGGGTGAACAGAAGGGGCTTTAGGGTGAGACAGACCTGAGCTTGGTTCCTGGTTCTGTGCCTCACTTTATTTTTTTTATCAAGTTTCTTCTTTTTTCTTTAAAATATATATTTTTTTCTTTATTGATTTTAGAAAGAGAAGAAGAGAGAGATAGAAACATTGATGAGAGAGAACATCGATTGGCCGCCTCCTGCATGCCCCCCACTGGGGATCGGGCCCACAACCCGGGCATGTGCCCTGACCGGGAATTGAGCAGGCGACCTCTTGGTGCACGGGTCAATGCTCAACCACTGAGCCACACCGGCCGGGCACTGTGGAGCACTTTAAAAATGGATTTAGTGTCTCTGTCTTTGTCTCCCCATCTATCGGGTGAGCTAGCTACATAACCTTCCCCAGTTTGCGCGCTGGGAGATGGGGCTGATGGCCACCGCAGTAATGAAATCTGTTATTGTATGTGAAGTGCTCGGTAAATTGCCTGCTACATAATCAATACTAATAAGTGTCAGCTATGATTATAATTATTACACTTATTTGCATATGAAAGTTTGTTCCATAAAGGACATGATATCACAGCAAAACTCAGAAAACAAGGCAGCTCAGCCCAGCTGGTGTGGCCCAGCGGATTGAGCGTTGTCCCATGGACTGAGAGGTCCGGTTCGATTCCCGGTCAGGGCACATGCTCGGGTTGTGGGCTCGATCCCCAGTAGGGGGCGTGCAGGAGGCAGCCGATAGATGTTTCTCTCACATCGGTGTTTCTATCTCTCTCCCTTGTCTCTCTCTAAAACACCAATAAAGACATACTTAAAAAAAAAAAAAAAGAAAGAAAGAAAGCAAGGCAGGTCGGTTTGTGTTGGTATTCCAAGAATTTTGCAGGGAATAAAAAGGTTACCCAGAGTATTCATCTAAATTGACCTTTTGTGCCTTCTTTAATCAGATTAAAGTACCTTTTATTAAAAGAGTATTATTTTTACATAATTCCCTGGATGAATATTTTCCCCTCAATGTTCTGATAAGACAAAAACAAGAGCAAATGGTGATTTCTTGTGTTTAGCAACACGGTATTCCAGAGGGGTCATTGGAGGCACACGCAGTAAGGACATTGGCCAGGTGTTGGGCTCAGCACGGCTCATGGTCCCTTCTGCCCCTGTGGGTGGCCCTGGAGGCATGCCACTCTGATTTCCAAGGGACCTTGCTGTCGGGAGTGTGGACGGTGGGAAGCTCCAGACTCCCCGCATCTGCGTCTACCACAGGTGTGCCAAGACCACATTCTCCCACGTGGGCGACAGCCGGGCGACCGAGCACAGCAGGGGTCCTAGTGCCTGGCTGTTCTGGCCACCAGTGCAGATTCCTTTAGTGGGCAGCTCTTGCTGAGGATTCCCGTTGTCCCGGCCAAGTGAGACCACATACCCACCCCTACTCAGGAAGAGGGGTGGCAGAGAACTAGAGGACTAGTTTGGGTTGGTTGCTCCTTGCAAGGTTTTCAAGAGAAACTAAGAGAAACTGAGCTCCAGCGAGGGTTAGCCACTGTGCAAGCCGAGATGGAAGGGAAGAGAGAGAAGAGTCCAGAGATGAAGGTGTTCACTGAGCTGGACAGAGCAGCTGCTTCTATACCTGGTCTCCTTGACACGGTCCCTATTTACATACTCAAAGGTGTCTCCGTCGGCAAGATAAATTACAGGGTCATCCTACTTATACCCCAGACAACTAGAGGGAGGACGATTGTTCAAAACCTGTTCAAGGACTTATTAAGATCTCCTAGTCACACATGAAGTCAAACAAAGGTGTCTGTCCCTGGCTAAGGATCAAACTGAAAATGTTCCTTTTTAACCCAACCTATTATTTCAAAAGGCTTCGGTGTATGTAGTTGTGAAGCTGAGGAGGAGGGTTGGGTACGCCAAAAAGGCCGGCTCAAGGTCATGTCTAGGAAAGAACTTGGGTGTGGTTTCTGGCACAGGGAACTCGCTAGAGGAAATTCAACCGTACTGCCAAAGAAATGACAAAATTGGCTGGCGGAGGTCTGTGAGCCCTCCCATATCCCCAGATTCTCAGAGGAGGAGTGAGCTGGAAAAGCTGTGTCCCAGGCGTAGTCGCAGTGACAACGCCCTGGCGGAGGGAGAGCAATATGTGGACGAAACTATTCCCTGAGTGGTCATGCAGAGCAGAACTGCCCACTGACATGGACAGGTCACCTGGAAACAGACACAAAAGAGAAATAGACCGCGTTCTTCAAGCCGCTGTATGGTTAGGTCTCCTGGGCGTTACAGCTCAGGTCAGTATCCTAGCTAGTAGAGATGTTTTCAGTTTTTCATTTATCCGTTCATTCATTCAAGCATCAATACACCTATGTCCGCCTGGCCAGTGTGGCTCCGTGGTTGAGCGCCGACCCATGCACCAAGAGGTCGCCGGTTTGGTTCCCAGTCAGGGCACATGCCCAGGTTGTGGGCCTGATCCCCAGTGGGGGGCATGCAGGAGGCAGCCAATCGATGTTCTCTCTCATCGATGATTCTATCTCTCCCTCTCCCTTCCTTTCTCTCTAAAAATCAGTAAAGGAGAAAAAAAATACACCTATGTCCTGGGCATTTAGATCAGTACAGGAGATAAAAATATGGATAAAAAAGTTCCTACTCTCAGGGAGGTCACTACCTACTAGGGGAGAATAAAAAATATACAGAAAATTATAGCACTGGGTAATAAGTGCTCCGTAAGAGCAAAAAACTGAAGACGAAGAAGTGACATACGTAGGGAATTGTTCTTAAAGGACAGAACTGACAGGCTGGGAGTTGAGTAATAGCCATCACTACCAGTGAATGAAACCCTGCTTTGTGGCAGGTCCTACGTCAAGTGCCTTAAACATATAGTGATCTGACTTAAGGCTTACAGTACCTTTTGAGACAGGTGTGAAAACTTCATTGTAAAGATGGAGGAACAGAAATTCAGAGAGCTTAAATAATTTGTCTAGGATCACACAATTGATGGTTGATTGAAACTCAGGTTGGCCTGACTTTAAAACCGATGTCCTTTCTGCTGTGGTAAGTCATCTGTCTGTCCAGTGACCTCCAGTTTTGTGATACACTTAATAATGTGCCTGCTGGCCCTGGCCGGTTTGGCTCAGGGGTTGGAGCGTCGGCCTGCGGACTAATGAGTCGCGGGTTCGATTCCGATCAAGGGCACGTACCTCGGTTGCGGTTCATCCCCGGCCCTGGTCAGGTTGTGCAGGAGGCAGCCAGTCGATGTTTCTCTCTCTCTCTCCTTCCCTCCCACTCTATCTGATGATAAATGGAAAAATATTCTCGGGTGAGGATTAAATAATAATAATAATAATGATGATAATAATAGTGTGCCTGCTGGATAGATGGCTGCTTGTCCGACCTGGCCCAAACATTTATTGAATCGTCGCTCTGGTCCATGAGGAGAAAGTGCGGTGACGAGAAGCCACTCTCGTTACATGATTTATTGGCTTTATTTCTGATCAGAGTCAGGTACTCCCTACCAGCATGACTGCCCTTCTTATTTCATACCAGACTTGTTCCCAATGACTTCAGGCTGTTTCCCAAAAATGGCAGACTTAAAGGACAGAGATTTACCACCATGAAGGATGCTAAAAAGGAATACTTCAGGCTCTGGCCACATTTAACATCTCTGTCTCTGAAGTTTCCTGGGCAGTTCAAAGGACCAGAGAACCCACTTTCCACTGGTTCTGGAGACACCGTTTTTATTTATTTAATATATTAAAAAATTTCTAATTACAGTTGACATGCAATATATTAATTTCAGGTGTACAGCGTAGTGATTAGACATTTATATAACTTACAAAGTGATCACCCCAGTAACTCCAGTACCCACCTGGCACCATACAGAGTTATTACAATATTATTGACTGTATTCCCTGTGCTGTACTTTACATCCCCAGGACTGCCTTTATAACTGGCAATTTTCACATCTTAATCCCTTCTCCTTTTTCACCCATCCCCCCAATTCCCCTTCCATCTGGCAACCATCAAAATGCTCTCTGTATCTATGAGTTTGTTTCTGTTTTGTTTGCTTTTTTTGTTTTTGAGAGCTCTTTTTAAAAAAAAAAATATGTTTTTATTGATTTTTTTAGAGAGGAAGGGAGAGAGAGATAGGAACATTGATGTGAGAAACATCCATCGGATCGGCTGCCTCCTGCACCCCCCTGCCGGGGATCGAGCCTGCAATCCGGGCATGTGCCCTGACCGGTAACTGAGCCAGGACCTCTCAGTCCACGGGACGACGCTCCACCCATTGAGCCACACCGGCCGGCAGCTTGTTTTGTTTATTAGATTCCACATAAAAGTGAAATCATATTGTATTTGTCTTTCTCTGTGAAGACCCCATTTTTAGCCTCCTGAAAAAGAGACATTTTTCCTTCCACCCACTCTAGGAGATGTCTTCCGATGGCCAAGAATATCAGTGACAAAGCTGACACTGTCATGTCCAAATACTGGATCAGCAGTTGAACGAGACTGCAGCGCTACATACAGCTCCCCTCTGAAAAACTAACACGAGGCTGACTGGTACCAAGAGGGAGTTTATCTGTGTATCTCCTTGACATTGTAAGAGGGGGTGACAAATGCGAACTGCGGTTGACAGGTGGAAAGGAGCAGCATAAGGCTTTTCAAAGTCCCCATCTTGCCCCTCTTCAAATCATGTGCAGTTGCTGGTCTCTGCCACTTTTGCAAATGATCTTTTTTTTTTTTTAAATTTTTTTCTCTGTTGATGTTTTTTAGAGAGAGAGAAAGGGAGAGGGAGGGAGAGATAGAAACATCGATGTGAGAGAACATCGACTGGCCGCCTCCTGCATGCCCCCCACTGGGGATCGGGCCCACAACCTGGGCATGTGCCCTGACCGGGAATCGAAGTGGTGACCTCTTGGTGCATGGGTCGACGCTCAACCACTGAGCCACACCAGCCGGGCTGATCTTTTTTTTTTTTTTTTTTTTAAATAAGAAAGGATATTTTGAAGGTAAATGAGTTTACAAAACAGGATATTATTCTCAGAGCAAGAGGGTCATAAAGTATGTCCTGTGATAGTCTGGCCACAGTATGCCCCTGAGTTCATATGGAGAAGTCCTTGTAATAGTAAATAACAGGTAGACTACACACTGTTTTCTTCCAGGAAGTTTCCCATGTTTGACTCATTCTTTATTCAGAAAGCATTCCCAGAAGTAAGTGTAGGAAGGGTACACTGAGGCTGCTTTTGCAGGGACGGAGACCAAGACAGGAAATAATTCTGCACAGGATGGCAGGAAAGACCACACTTGTGGGTACAGGGTCTAAAGCTCCTGGGTCAGGTGCCCACTCTAAATACCAGCCTTTTCTGTCCTTGTCTGTTAGGCATTTTTGCTGAAATTTGATACTGTCAAAGTGACATGTAAAATCAAGATCTTACAGAGATTTAATAAAATCTACTGTAACCCTCCCCCCCCCAAAAAAAAGATCTTACAGAAATTTGATTGGCTATTGAGCTTGCAATGTACAAATAAAATAAGCCAATTCGCAACAAGCCAAGAAATTAGACCTCCATTCTCTTCTGGGGCAGTTCCTAGAAATCTCATCAAGTCTGTTAGACTGTTTCTGACGTGGATACACCTTGCTGAGCTTCATTGCCCTTTCAAAGCTTAAGAATCAACTGAAAACGGAGGAAATACGTTCTGTGCGGAAGAGTTAATTTTTTTCTTTGTTGTCTCAAAAAGAGTCTCCCAAGCCTAGTTGAGAATTGGGGGGAAAGAGATGAGTTTGTCTAATTTTTTTTAAAGAATGGAAATGCAGTCAGGATGTGAATTGCCGTGGGCCTCGAAGGATTGATTTTGTCCCTTTTGTGTCACTGGCTCATTGCCTTGGGTCCCAGGCAATCCTGAGAGTGCCAAGCACCATTTTCTCAACATCTCATTGTCAGCGTAAGGAACGTCCAAGCCCATGAAGAATTTTGTGAGTTTATTTGAGCCAAACTGTCGACAGTTGCCGGGGAAGTAAAATCTCAACGGATTGAGACAATGCTCCAGAGAAAGGCAGTTTTGCACCTTACTTTATACGTGACAATCAAAAGAGAAGATGGAGGTGGGTTACATGAGATCCACGGGTGATCGATTAGGGAGGTGGGAGGAAGCAAAGCGGGGAAACCGCCGGGATTGGATGAAAAGTAAAATGATCGACACATCCTTCTTCTGCATAGGTGGGGACAGGAGGGTTAACAGTCAACTATTAACATGATAATAATAACAATGAGGGGATTTGTGGTTTCCTCCCTGGTGCACAGGTTGTGCCCTGAAAGGTCTGGAAAAAAAGGAAGTTGCCCCACATTCCAAAGGTCTGTTATCTTAGATGCAAAAAGGCAACAGGCTCCTTTAAGGTGAAAATTGACCTTTGTCAGGGAAGATGCCGGCCTAGGACAGGACTACCTGCTTTTAGTTAAAAAGTTTAAATGTCAGACCATCCTTTGTGGTTCCTTTAGGTCTCTGAGTTTGCAAGGCCACCACGCAGGCCTCCCCTGAGCTTGTCAGGTTAGCACGTGGCCCCTTTTCGTCCACATCATCCCTAAGATTGTCCTGGTTAGCATATCTGGGGGTGGATGTCTGTTATATCTGGGCAGTCCACATTCCCTAAATGTACGCACTCCCGAAATGAGGTGATGGGAAGAGATGTAACAAACAATAGAATAAAATATACTAACTCTCATTTGCCCAGAATCTCAAGATTGTCTAATATATATGAGGCAACTTGTGAGCATGTAACCCCATTTCACACCCAGCGTGAAGGCAGGGACTGGAGAAGGAGGCCAGGAGCAGGTAGTGGGCGTCCTGACCTGGACTGCAGTCTCCTCCCAGCAGGCATCCTTCTTACCATTCATCCCTCCTTACCATTCATCCCTCCTTTCCATTGGCTTGTCTTCCTAGGGCCCCTGACATCAGGGGAAGAACGCCAGTCCATCACAGAGTCCCCATCATGCCCTCCTTTTCCTTCTCTTGTGCCTCATCACCACCTTTTCCTCTTTCTTTCTACCTCCTCAGTTCATGAATCTCCTCCACTCCCTGAATTACCCCAACTTCCTCCTCCAGATGGTTTCCCTTCATCTCTTCCAGTGGACATCTTGTCAACCATGGAAAATTGAGCCAGAGCAACCAAGGGACTCTGGAGGCCTGAGCATAGCTGTGTCTGGGATGAACTGTCCTAGCATAGCCTGTGGAGTCGGGGTGGCGACTAGTGGGCCAGTGTCCATGCCGGCCAGTGTGCTATCGAGTGCAGCCACTGTCTCCTCTCTGGAGGTGGACAGAGTGAGGGGATGGGGACTTGCAGTTTCTTCCATTATTTCTTCGACCTGTTTTCCAGCCTCGAGGAGGCAGGAGAGGGCTGCCATGTGGGCTGGAGGGAGAGAGCCTCCCAGCCCCCAAGCCCTCCCACAGTTCTCAGCACCCATGCCTTTCCCTTGACGCCTCCACCCCAAAACCTTCCCCTTGCTTCTCCAAACCACCTTCTCCATTGGAAGAAAGGAGTCCTTGGTTTATACCCAACGTAGGCAGCCAGGGTTGGGGACCCCACATCAGACTTCGCACTGAGTCTGGTTTCATCAGTTGGCTGTGACCCCCCTTGTGTACACTGAGATGGTGAGAGTGCCAGGTCCTCAATGCGTATTGGCACCTGCCCACTCTAGCATCTTCCTAAATGACTAGGAGACAGCTGACAGAGAACGGTCCATGGTTTCAGTGGCTACACATCCATCAGGGCTCTGAGAAGCCAAATGGAAATGGATGGACCACAGAAAGGGCTGACGAATCTGTACACCAGAACAGAGACATTCTGGCTGGGTTTTAACAAGGTTAAGTGCGAAGAAAATGATTCAGGACAAGAATAAATCCACATTGGAAATATGAGTTAAGTACCAGAGCTGTTGGAGAAAATGGGCTCTAGGAAGACTGCTGAGTTGGACATTGAAGTTTATTTCACACACACACACACACACACACACACACACACACCCCAAGGGCGGTACCATTATTCTTATTCATTGTTAGAACCGAGATACAGAGAACTTAAGTAATTGGTCCAGTGTCACACAGCTGACACGGCACAGAGCTGGAATTGAAACCTGGCATTCTGGTCTCTCAGTCTGCCTTATATTTTTCCAACTTTATATGAAAACATTCAAACTGTTTGAAGGAACAGGTCAATGACAACCTAGCTGTAATAACTTTGTCAGATTTGCTTCATCCACATATGTGTATTAGTGTACATTTTTCTGGAGACATTTAAAAGTAATTTTGTTGTTGTTAATCCTCACCCGAGGATATTTTCCCATTGATTTTTAGATGGAGTGGAAGGGAGGGAGGGGAGAGAGAGAGATCGATGTGAGAAAGTGGTTGCCTCACACACGACCTCGATCAGGCTGGGGATTGAACCTACAACCCACATACATGCCCTTGACCAAGAATAGAACTCGTGACCCTTCAGTCCATGGGCTCAATGCTCTAACTGCTGAGCGAAATTGGCCAGGGCTTAAAAGTAATTTTTTATACTTTTCCTCTAATTTTTTTTCTTTATTCATTTTAGAGAGAGAGGAAAGGAGAGAGAGACAGAGAGAGAGAGAGAGAGAGAGAGAGACATCGATGGGAGAGAACATTGATCGGCCGCCTCCTGCAAGACCCCACTGGGGATCAGGCCCACAACCTGGGCAAGTGCCCTGACCGGGAATCGAACTGGCGACCTCTTGGTGCGTGGGTCGATGCTCAACCACTGAGCCACACCAGCCGGGCTATACTTTCCCTCTAAACACTGCAGCACACATCTCCCACTAAGAGCATTCCTCTACATGACAAAGCAATTTTCACACCTGAGGTGTTGGGAGATCTCTAGTGTCATCCATCACCCAATGCCCAGCTCATATTCAGATGTCCCCAATTGTTTTAAAAAAGTCATAAAGCTTTTTTAAAACAAATCAGAAACAATAAACATTTGCACATTACATTTGGTCTTTTTACAGTTAAAACACAAATTGAACACTATCCCCTCCAAATGGCCCCCAGCCAGTGACCCTCTGACCAGCTCAGTCTGGAATACAATTGCTACCATTGGCAGCCAGCATGGAGGGCTGAGGCCATCCACCATTGCCTGGACCTCAGACTGCCCAGCAGATGGAGATTGGTAGCTGTCCCTGTCTGGGACACTGACTGGGGTCAAGTGGACATGGGAACTGTGGAGTTTGATAACCCGGACACAAGGGTCTGACAGAACAGTATGTCTCTGTTCTTGCTGTTTGGCTGAGCATTTACCATGCTGCACTGGACTGAGACCAGGTCCTTTCCCTGGTTACAAAGGTCCATTCTCACAAGAGCAGAAGGGGCATGCATATATATGCCCTCCTGGAATTGTTTGAAAACAAATGCCATGCTGGGGCATGTATGTGTGTGTGTGTGTGTGTGTGTGACTCTGCCCATATATGGCAAACATTTGAAAAATGTCTTATGGCCTCATTCTGCATCATAGTTATTTAGATGTCCTGTGTGATTCCAAAGTTCATAACTATTCTAGTTCCCAGCTGGCTGTCTCATTAAAGAGATTTCCTAGATTTACAGAAAACAGTAGCCTTTCTAGAACCACTGTGCATGGAAGAATGCATGACAGTCTATGCAAGGTACTCAGTAAATATCAGTTGAATCCATCATTCAGTGTAAAGTTTCTTCTAGCTCTAATATTGTCATTCATTTGTATCAATAAGCGTTCGATGATTATTAGGCATCCTTATGATGGTATGTTTTCTTTCAACTCATCACATGGTCTGCATAGCTCGGTGACATAGAGATAGATCATTTGCCCTCTAGTAGAGAATATGGAAAATTAACAAGTAAATAAACAGATAAGATAAACTCTGACGATTTTAAGTGCTGTGATGGAATTAAATGGTGTATGGAAGAGAGTCACTGTGAGGGGCGGGACAGCTTCTTTAGATGGGTGGTGAGAGGGAGCCTCCATGGTGAATATTCTCCATTTGTCCCTACAGATGCACTGTCCACCCTTCCCCAAGCTCTGTGCCCCTGGAGGCTGATCTCCACTTGGTTCTTATGAGTCTGCAAAGCCAGTGATGTCTGGAGCAGACCAGGATACGTTATGAAAGCCCCGGCCAACTCCGATAGGAGGATCAGCCTGCAGACCTACAGGGTTAGGGAGAGAGGCCACCCACCTGGCACATTCCCTCGGGGGATCAGCTAGTCAGCTGGTGGCAGAACGTGAGAATATTCATATCCTGCAAAATGCCCCCCAGAGGGTATCTGTACTGGAGGAGGCTGTTCGCAATCCTGTAGACAAGATTATCTGTCCTGCGAATGTCAGCCCGTCTCTTTTCCCATCTGTGCTAGTGTTGCTTCGAGGGCCCAGGAGCACAGTGGCCCTGGCAGCAGAGACAGAGAAAACATGTGGTTCCAAAGCATGGGCTTCCCCAGCCTCGGCCTCATTCAGCCAGCGCCCCTGCTGAGAGCCCAGCGTCCCAGGTATCAGAAGCCAACATCGAGTCCCCAGCATGGGACCATGCCCTTGGGGACCTGCCAGTCGCCTGGCAGTAAATGGATTATACGGAGGCCCTTATATCACGGATGGAGCAACAGTATTTTTTCACAGTAATACATATTCCAGATGTGGGTTTGCCTTTTCTGCAGCAACCCTGCACGGTGTCGTTCAGGGAATTGTGGGGTATTTTTCTTTTCTTCTTTAAATATTTTTCTCTATTGATTTTAGAGAGAGAAGAAGGGAGAGGAAGAGAGAGAAACATAATGAGAGAGAACATGGATTGGTCACCTCCTGCATGCCCCCCACTGGGGATTGGGCCCACAACCTGGGCATGTGCCCTGACCGGGAATCGAACCAGCGACCTCTTGGTGCGTGGGTCGACGCTCAACCACTGAGCCACACCAGTCAGGCGTGGGGTATTTTTCTTTTCCCTCTTCTTGGTAGCCCTCACGTGGCCTCCGCCAGCAAAGGAAGTGAGGCAAAGGGAACTAATACTCAAGGGTCTGTGTTTGATCTTTACGTGGATGAATCCACGTCACAACCCCATGGTACAGGCGCTATAATCACCTTTCGTGGCGGTGGAAACTGAGACCTGGGAGTTTAAGAAACTTGCCCGCCTTCTCAGCTAGCTGGTTGCATGACTAGGACCAGAACCCAAGCCTTCTGGTCAAAAAGTTTGTGTTAAAAACAACACTACTTTTGTGGAGAAATGGCTGATTCCAGGGTTGGGGATGGAAAATACAAGATGATCCAGAAACACCTGATGGTGTTGAAAAGTAATGAAGTGTCCCCCCACGCCCCAAAAAGCGGAAGGAAGGAAGGCGTGACTTGTAAAAAGGACATGAGCCAACCTAAGAGAGCTCTCAGGGGCCAAAGCTGGGACCACTGGAGCAACAAAATCAATAACAACAATACTGGACTGTAACCCAAAGAATAAGGAAATAGTCACGAGTCCATACTGATCTAAATAATTAATTCAATCAGTAAATAAATGCATGGACGCAAAGGGCTACATCATTTTTATAGAAGACTTCCGAAAAATATAGGTAGAGTCTCCCTTGAGTTCAGGCTGGACTTAGTTATCGGCATCCAAAAAAGACTTTATGGAAAGGGGAAAGTAGTAACTTGACAATGGAGAAACCTGGCGGACACCACCTTAACCAAATGATCAAGGTCAGCATCACCAGTAACAAGCCCTGTTGAGGTCATGTGTTCCCTGATAAGCTGCAGTGAGATGGGTACTTACTTCACTGTGATGTTTTTCCCCAAAACCCTTAATCCTAGTCTGATCATGAGGAAACATCGAACCAAATGCAGGGATGTTGTACAAAATACCCGACCGGCACGCTTCGAAATCGTCAAGGTCATGGGAAACAAGGAAAGACTAGAAAACAGATTGGAGGAGGCTGAGGAGACGTAGCCATGAAATGCAGCGTCAGATCCTGGATTGGACACTGGAGCAGAAACAAGGCTGTGGTTTAGAGTTAAAAGCATCGTAGCAATGTGGATGTCTGAGTTTTGACAGATGTTAGCATTAGGAAAGGCTGGGTGGAAGGTACATAGAAATTCTCCTCTCTCTGCAGCTCTTCTGTAAATCTGAAATGATTGCCAAGAAAAAAAGTTTAAAATAAAACAGTGTTCAGAAAACACAAAAACAGGCCACTGTACTAGGTTAGCTCTGAGTCATGGGGCCTGACAGAGTTTCCCTGGGTTCTTTCCACTCAGGAACATTCAGTCACAGGCCAAAGAAAAGTCGCCTCTCCTTCCATTAATAGAGAAAATAAAGAAATGACCAAAGGAGAAAGATAAAGAGTTGATTACTTCTCCAGTTTATAAAGATCACTTCGAAGAGGCTGAGCTATTAACATCTGTGTAAATTTAATACAGTTAGTGACTACCGTCAGCTACCAATTCAGTTGCTGAGTCTTTCTCGAAGGATTCATAAAAACTACAGGTTTTACATCTTTTGCTAAAATCTCCAACTTCATCCCCAAAAACTAGAGTACCAGCCTTGATGCCTTGATGAATAGTCACTGGGATAAGTCATTTGAGACCACCAGAAGCTTCTTTATGCATTAGCTGGCAAAAATTGGCCTCTTTGAGGGGTGCGGTGTGTGTGTATAAAATTTTTTTTAATCCTCACCCAAGGATATTTTTGCATTTATCTTCAGACAGAGTGGGAGGGAGAGAGAGAGAGAGAGAGAGAGAGAGAGAGAAACATCAATGTGAGAGAGACACATCGACTGGTTGCCACCTGCACAACCCCAACTGGGGCCGGGGAGGAACCCCAACTGGTATAGGTGCCCTTGGCTGGAATCAAACCCGAGTCTCTTTGGTCCGCAGGCGACATTCTAACTTCTGAGCCAAACTGGCCAGGGCTGGTGAATATATTTAATGCATTTCTCAAGTCTGTCCCCGCTGCAACACATCACACGGGTGAATCCTTGTAGACAGTGAATGCATGCAGCAAAGGACATGAAGCTTGATGACTGAGAAGCAAAATCGAGGGTGCTGTCTCCACAGCACCTGGAATTCCTCTGGTCACAAGGTGCAGCGGGGTCCGTGCCTCTTCAGTGCACTTGGTGTTTAGCACTGTGACTGCCCGTTGATTGAACGCCCATTTCTGAAATTCGTAAGAGTAACCACCGCCTCGTGCCAGGATCCTGCAACCATTAGTTATTTTATTAGCAACTCTACATAAAGGCATGTGATTCTTCCCGCCGTTAGAGGTGAAGAGATTGAGACTCAGAAGCCTTGAGCCACACGGTTAGTTGGGGATGATTCTAGATTTGCGTGGCTTCAGAACTCAAGCATTTCCCCAGACACTGCGAGCAGATCTCAGCTAGCATGGGTGAGCGCCTACCCCACAACCCCTGCAAAGCAGAGAGCTCAAGGTCTTGACTTAAGTAAAGCATTTTTTTTTAAATCATGAAAGATCAGTTAGATAACATTTGGTTATTAGTTAACTCAAACTCTCAATTTTTTTTCTTCCAAAGGTACGCTCTGATTTCCTGTAACATCGGAAGGAAGAGTTCTTGACGGAGGAGACACCTGTGCAAGGTACTCTCCGGAAACACCTTTTTTACCTTTCCTCTCCCCTCAAGTCACAAGAAACTGCTTTTCCTTTTCAAAAGCAGCAACAAAAATGTAGGTGTGTAGCCTGGCCGGTGTGGCTCAGTGGTTGAGCATCGATCCATGCATCAAGAGGTCGCCGGTTCGATTCCTGGTCAGGGCACGTGCCCAGGTTGTGGGCCCGATCCCCAGTGGGGGGCATGCAGGAGGCGGCCAGTCAATGTTCTCTCTCATCGATGTTTCTATCTCTCTCTCCCTCTCCCTTCCTCTCTCTCTAAAATCAATAAAGAAAAAAAAAATGTAGGTATGTACTGTGAGAAGAGACTTTTCTCTTGAGCAGAAGCACAAACATCAGGTTCACTGCAAACCTACAGCCACTCCTCCGCACAGAGGCAGCAAATGCACTGACAGGTGAGGGAGAGGAGGGCACACGGAGGCTGCGTAGCTGACAGGCAGCAGCAGGGGGGCCTGGGCAGCTCCCTCCAGAACCGCAAGCGAGGCTCAGACAGGCCTGGATGTCCACACCTCCGCCGCTGGGTATAAATGTAAAGCAAATATCTAAATACAGATGTGTGAATATTTTAGATTCATATGATATGTGTATTTTTTATTTTGGATTGATATATTTTTATATTTATATATACACAGAAAAATGTATATGATATAGAGAGATATTAAATTATATTTATAAATAAATAAAATTATATAAAATTAAATAAATAAAATTATATAAATAAATAAAATTATATAAAATATAAGTATACAAAATTTTATAAAATTAAATAAATAAATAAAAGTATATAAATATATAAAATTATATATAACAATATATAAAAATTATATATAAAATATACAAATCAAAAATGTAACTTAGACCTGTTTTATTTATTTATTTTTAAATATGTTTTTATTGATCTTTTAGAGAGAGAGGAAGGGAGAGAGAGAGAAACATTGATGTGAGAGAGAAACATCAATCGGCTGCCTCCTGCACGCCCCCTACTGGGGATCGAGCCCACAACCTGGCATGTGCCCTGATGGGGAATCAAACCAGGACCTCTCAGTCCATGGGACAGCACTCAAACCACTGAGCCACACCAGCTGGGCTAGACCTGTTGTTTTAAATAATAACGTTTATTTTTAAATGAATCTACATGTTTTTACTGAGATTTCAGGAGTGGTTGGTCACACGTGAGGGTATTCCCAGAGTGGTTAAGAAAACCTCGTTAGACTAATGGTGCGTAATTGGGGGGTTTCTGACTCCTCCGAGAATCTGATGAAAGCTACGGAATATATTCCATGAAAACGAATATATACCCACTCGTGTAAGTTTTCTTTCTGGGATGTCCAGGGACGTCTGGTGACCTTCTCTGTGGAGAGCCCAGGGAACTCGTAAGCTGTCTGCCATGCTCTCTCTCACACATAGAGAAAGAGATGAACAAACCATCAGGCTTTCTAAAAACAGTTGAGACACTCTTTAGTAAAGGAACTTTGAGTTTTGTCTACTTGAAAGATGGGGTTGATGTCTGTGCCTTTCCACTTCTGGGTAACGTTCCAGACACACATGTTCCCAAATAACTGAAGTTACAGAAAAAGAGCAGACAGGAGGCCAGAGCCTCGTAAGCTCTGGAACATTAGTAGGAGGCTCCCCGAAGCTCGGAGTCTGATCAACTCCAGCCGTACCTGGAGAGGCAAAGAACCTGGTGCACAGAAGCTGGGCCAGGGAGGCCGGCCTGTGGCCCTGGCCTTCTCTAGATCCCCTCTGGGCCAGAACCAGTGGGGTACAGTGCCGCAGCTGAGAGATCGGAATGAAGGTGCTGAGCACGTGGGCTGACCCCCGAATAACAGGGCGGAGTTGCGTCATTTGCACGTTTCAGCGTCATTCATTCAACTGCACAGACGAGGACGTGAGAAGGAAAAGAGTACAAGTGAATAGTTTAAATACTGCAGGCTATGAGGCCGTCACACGCCATGAACATATGCTAAACAGAGAAGCACAAAAACATGTGAAGGATTTCATGGATCTCTTAGCGCCGACAGGGAAGCAAAACCATTGTTTAGCTGAAAAAAATGAGTGTGTGTTCAAGGGAGGTAAAGAGGCTTTGTAAGACCAGGGCTATGTGGAATCATGAACCGGTAAAGAATGAGACAAACCATGTGAAATTGTCTGTGTAAGATAGAAAAGCCTAGTTATATTCTTTGGTCGTGGGGGCAAAGGTAGGGGGTGAGTACCTTCTCTCTTAGAAAGGAACCATACAATATTTATTCGTGGCAGAAACACAGAAGGATTTGTTAACCAAGAAATATGGCCAGACCGCGAGTCACTAGCGTTCATATTCCTGGATCCCTCTGGGACGTTGCTGGGTTTCCCATTTGTCGGCTGCTGCTAGGTTTTGTCACTGAGAGATGCAAAGCTGACGAAAGTGGATTTTATGTCACACCTGGCCTTGAGCGAGAGCAAACACACCATCCACACTGAAAACGAGACTGAACCCCACAGTTACCTGATGTGAAAAGCGTTCGGTCCAGACCACAGACTCTGTCACCATCGCAGACTGAGCCACCGTGATTAGGCTGAAACTTACATTTTCTCTTTCACCCCTCCCTAGGAGTTGCTTCCCGAAGAGTCTTCCAAGGGCTGTGCACCCATCATCCACAATTCAGCTTCACGGGGAGGGCACCCACCCCAGGAGGGTTGCAGTAGACGAGTGGCCATTTCGTGGACGTCAAAGGCAAGTGACAACGAGTGTATCGAATAGCGGATGTCAATCAGAGGCAGAAGATGAGGAGGGATAAAGAAGGATCCTCCTTTCCATTGTGCCCCACCTTCGAGTTGGCAGAAACACATCGTATTTGTCTAAAAATTCTATTACACCTGCACCGTTGCTAGAAGTCACCGCTCTCTCTCACGCAGTGCTTTACAGTTTGATATGCTTTACCCATTTCGTGCCGCCGTCAGAGCAGCTGTCCGGTGCAGAGGGTCACCGTGAGGAAACCGAGGCTCAGGTGTTAAGTCACTGGTGAAGATTCGGTCCTGGGGTGGGGATGGCTGTTTGGTCACAATGGTAAGGAACCCAATTCAGCCACTAATAATTTAACCCGTACCGAGCGACGAAAGGAAAGGAGCAACGGTTTGGTTGTCTCTTTTGTGGGTGTTGGAACTCGCAAGGTTCTGCCCTGACGACGAGGCTATTAGGACATTGGCTCCTCAGACCCCGTCACTGATCCAGGGTGAGCGCATGCCCAGCGTCACAGGCTTCCCTGGAAATAAAACCGCTTGTGACTCTTTCCCGCATCCCCCCCAAGGCAGTGCCGTTGTTTTTAATTCCCTCCCTCCATGTATTTATTATAAACCCCCTCCAATTCTAGCATTCTAAACTGCGCGTGAATTATTCATCTGTACGTGTTTAATTATTGAAGCCAGGGTCGTTCCCTCCGAGGGAATACAGCCTCGATGAGCCGGTCATCGGAGCTGATGAGTTCCTTTCACGAGAAGAACGAGGAGCAGCCCTTCATGTGGGATGTGCCCCCTGCACGTGTCTGTCCTGTGCACGTCCCAGCGCAGGAGCTCAGCTTGACAGAGCGTTAGAAGACCCCTTGAACTCTTTTTCCTTCTGTTTCTTCAAACTCAACTTTTCCCTCCCCACTCCTGGATGAAATCTCAGACAGAGATTCTTTTTTTTTTTATTGTTCTTGTAGATAATAAACAAATAATCCCTTGGTTTTGGCATAAAAATGTCGAGTCCCATCTAATAGTTACTTCATTTTGGTGGAGTCAAGTACAAGAATCAAAACACGGAGAATTCCTTCCTCGCTCAGTGCAAGCTTGTTTCGGGCTGGATGCTGGGTCCCTGCCATTCCTGGGATGCTGTTTCTGCACGGTCCAGGCAGGGCCCAGAGGGTGCGTGGATTGTGTGGTCATGTGGTCTGCTCCTGGACGGAAGGCAGAAGGTTCACGCTTGCTGGGTTGCGCCCTCATGGGTACTTTTGTAGGGTCCTTGCAGACTCCCCACATTCCTGCATGCACACACACACCACCCCCAGTACGCCTCGGAGAGCAGCTTTGTCTGCACGGGCAGGACTTCTCGGGGTCACACTGTCCCTCCAGAACGTCCTCTTGGCTCCTTTCACCACGGGCACACCTGGTCCCGGCAGAACACTCACCTTTGCCCTGTGTGATCAGACGGGAACCAGGTCAGCACCCTGCTCTGTTCCAGATTCTCCCCATAATGATGAGACGCGGCCCTGTGAGCCCCAGGTGCCAGTGGGCATAGACTGGACTCTCCGGGAGGTCCCATTAAAGCCCTCTCAGCTTGACTTAAAGTGAGGCAGAAGCCCCTTCCAGCCACCCAGGGGACAGAGGGTGGAGCAAAGTACCCTGACAGCCTGTCACTGAAACCCTCCTCTACCTGCCCCTCCCCCTCCCCGATGCCAGGCAGTAGGTGAAGGGCAACGGCTTGCAGAACTCGCTCTCCGATCTCTCCACATGCCCTGCTAAGATGTGGGGGTCCTTGGCAACTATCGTGCCGTTTTAACCTTTGGGGCCAGATCAAAGCCCCAGACAGACTGAGTGACACTGTAACCTCCTCTTACAATAGGGTTAAAGTGCTGGCAAACGAGACGGGAACCAAAAATAATTGTGAGAAGTTCCCCTGCATGTGCCGAGCAGCTCCGACAGGCACTGCTACGCAGTGTGCAAGGACTAGGAGGCGGGCCGGGGCTCACGGCACGGACCTAACATTTGGATAAGCAGGCAGCGTGTACAGAGAGCTTTCTTCACGGCGTGTGGTCTCTTGATTCTCCAAAGAAGCCTGCAAGGTTGGTGCTGCTTATCTTAGCTTACAGAAGAAGAGCTGGGGGTCAGGAGGGCGGTGGGGTTAATGTCACAAGCTCACTGAGTCCTGCCGCCGAGAGCAGTGCTGTGCAAGGGGCAGTCCAAGCGCAGAAATCGAGAATCGGTATTTAGGAGCTCTGTCGCAGCCTACAGCCACGTGTTGCCATAACGTCCGAGCGTGGGATAGGTAGACTTGTGTCCCTGAGCCGGGTATGGACCACTTCAGGGGTCACCAAATTCACACCGAGAGTCTCATGCAGCGTGAGCTGTGTGCTAGTCACGAGCAGTAGGAGTGTGGTCCAGACGCAATCGGTTGGAAATTAAGAGAGAGAAAAAAACCTGACCCTTCATGACAGATCCCTTGAAAAACTGCCCTACCCAGAGCAATGCACCCAGATGGATTAGCAGCCCAGGTAATAGTGCTGCGGTTGATTAATGATGCCTGCCATGAGCTTGGGGGCCGGTGACTGTGACACGAACACCATCCTGTGCCCTCTGTGCTAGGTCGTGGCGTCCTGTTATAGTAAACACACTTAGATCTTGGAAAGAGAGATACAGGGGGAAAGGACGCTAGGTGTCACACTGATGAGCGTGATTACAGAAACACCTTTCGTTTTTTAAATGCTTTACAACTTTCAAAGACATTTAACATGTACTGTCTTATTTGGTACTTGAGACAATCCTGTTAAGAAGACAAAGAAATAAATATTAGTTTCCTGTTACAGAGAGGAAAACTTTGGGCCTGAATTTTTTTTTAAATATGTTTTTATTGATTTTTTTTTTTTTTAGAGAGAGAGGAAGGGAGAGAGAGAGAGACATGGATCAGCCGCCTCCTGCACGCCCCCCATTGGAGATCGAGCCTGCAATCTGGACATGTGCCCTGACCCGGAATTGAACCGGGACCTCTCGGTCCATGGGATGACGCTCAATCCACTGAGCCACACCGGCTGGGTTGGGCCTGAATGTTTAAGTTCCTATTCATAGTCACAGAGCTAGACAGTGGCAGTTCTGGGACTAGAGCCCAGCTCTCTGATTTTTCAGTCCAAATATTATTGCCACGACCTCATGCCAGCCTGTCCGTGGTTGAAGGTGACATGAAGTGATGCATAGGAAAGCTGTGAGTAAAATGAAAATGTCCTATTAGTTTTGTTATAGGAAAGTTTAGTTAATTTCATGGATGACATGCCTAGATGGTTTTTCTTTTTTTTTATTCCTCACCTGAGGATATTTTTCTATTTATCATCAGATAGAGTGGGAGGGAGGGAGGGAGAGAGAGAGAGAGAGACAGAGAGGAACATCGATGTGATAGAGCCACATCGACTGGTTGCCTCCCGCATGACCCAACCAGGGCCAGGGACAAACTGCAATCGAGGTACGTGCCCTTGGCCGGAATCGAACCCGTGACTCATTGGTCCGCAGCCCGATGCTCTAACCACTGAGCCAAACCAGCCAGGGCCCTAGATGGTTTTTCGATTAAACCATAGAAGACAGGCCTCCCTGATAATAAAGAACAATTGCGACTTTCAAATACATCTCCGGTCTAGAGAGAACATGAGGCCAAACACAGAGTGACAGTGTCTCCCTTCACTCAATGTCTTAGGCCTCGTTCCAGATGTGATCACTTGAGTGTTATTGTACGTAGATTGGTAAACTGGTCCTTCTGTCCAACACGCACCTATGCAGCACTTGCTGCGTGTCAGACAATACTGGGCCTGAGGACACGGGAGCGAGGGATGCCTGGGCACATGTTGGCAGAAAAACAAGTATGTAAGAGGTTGAGGACTGCTTGGACGAGGGAGTGATCGACTCTGTGTATCTGTGGAGAAGGCGAGGAAAGTCGGGAAGGAAAAGGATGCACAAGGAGATAACCCTGCTTGCGGCATCTTTTCTATAAAACCGTTTCTTCACTTTCATTGTTTTTTACATTGATTTTCAGAGAGACGGAGAGAGAGAAACACTGATGAGAGGGAAACATCGTTTGGCCGTCTCCTGCACGCCCTTTCCTGGGGACTGAGCCTGAAACCCGGGCATGTGCCCTGACCGGACATCGAACCAGTGACCTCTTGGTGCAAGGGTCGACACTCAACCACTGAGCCACACCGGCCAGGTAAGTGGCATCTGTTTAAGGACATTCAAGCAAAAGGAGCAGCATATGCAAAGGCACAGAGGCTCTAAACCACGTGGTGGGTTTGGAAAAGTATAAATAATGCTACACAGTGTGTGTATGTGTGTGTGTGTGTGTGTGTTCATTGTGGTAAAATAGATATAACAGAAAACTTACCATTTTAAGTATACACTGTAGTGGCATTTAGCCCATTCACACTGTTGTGCAACTATCTGGAGATGGCTCTGCCCATCTGCTCACTTAAAAAGGTATATAATGGTCTGGCCGGTGTGGCTCAGTGGTTGAGCATCGACCCATGCACCAAGAGGTCGCCGGTTTGATTCCCGGTCAGGGCACATGCCCAGGTTGTGGGCCCGATCCCCAGTGGGGGGCATGCAGGAGGCGGCCAGTCGATGTTCTCTCTCATCGATGTTTCTATCTCTCTCTCCCTCTCACTTCCTCTGTTTCTAAAACCAATAAAGGAAAAATAAAAAATAAAAAGGTATATAATGGGAAAAAATATCAGATTGCACCCTCCCTATGCCTTTTATAAAAGAAACTCATCTATTGGTCAAACATGTTGCCTTATTGCAACTCACCCAGATGTTAGCCACGTGGAGCGGTGAGGACAGTGTTAGTTAGCCACGTGGAGCGGTGAGGACAGTGTTAGCCACGTGGAGCGGTGAGGACAGTGTTAGCCACGTGGAGCGGTGAGGACAGTGTTAGCACAGAGTAAGTGCTTGATGTTTCGTTGTTGCTGGTGGCGGAGGTGGTGACGGTGGTGGGTTCCACTGTACCTGCTCCTCATGCCCCCTGCACAGCTCTGACCAAATAAGGAGTGCATGTGGGATAATGGATGATGGAGTGGCCCACGAAGGTTTCGCTAAGACTGTTCTGCTTGATATCTCGTGGGTGGACACTCAACCACTGAGCCACACCGGCTGGGCTCCTCTCCATCTCGATCGGCTCCAACATTAATCGCGCCCTTGCTAGTTGGTGAAGGGAATTCAGTGACAGAAGTCTTAGGCTGGAGCCCTCCAGGTGCTCAAGGGTAAATGTGGGTCACGCCCACTGGCTCTCCTTCCCAGGAAGAACAGACAATACAGGCAAAAGGACCTCGCAACTCGTAAACCATTGGATGCACGTTTACTGTTTGAGAAACCTGTCCTCTGTGTGGCCAAAAGTTTTAAATAAACTCACTGGGACAACAAAATGATAAAGGATGGACATTCACACTTGTGAGCACCTGCCTACCCTGTGCCACTTAAGTGTTAGGGACCTCCTGTCATTCCCAAGGTGGACATCGTTATCCCAGCTCTGTGGCTGAGAGAAAGCAAGGCTCAGAGGGACGTGACCCGCCCAAGGTCGGGTCCCAGAGCTGGGGGAATCCAAAGTGAGGATGCATCTCCATCTTTCCAAGGCTCTTTCCCCAGGGGATCCTGTGTGTTAGCCTGGCTGGGTGACCTCTGAAATTCTGCCAGTTCCCAGAGTGCACGATGTCTCGGTGATTACTCTTCTGGGTGAGGATAATTGGATGACCCAGAGAAAAACGCGTCTCTGAAGGAAATGAGTTCCTTGGTTTCTAACAGGAAGGTCATTTCTCAGCTCTCCTGGCAATGTAGATCTCAGGGGACACAGACACCAGCAGGTTGGAGGGGAGGATGGATGGGGGAGTGGCAGAAGCTTTGACTCAAAGGGCTTCTTCCGTGTTGAGGGGTCCTGGAAGCCAAGAGAAAAATAAGAGCATTTGAGGGATTTTGCTGGTACTTCCAAGCATCCTAATAACAAAGTTAGAAGGATGGGCCACAGTTGAAGAATCAGCTTCTGACAGTGAGGTAATTATCAGAAGAGAGCCACCTTGGCTCTTTTTCTTTAAAGAATCGAGCACGACACAGAGTTGAAAGTACAAGGTGCCTTAGGAAAGGCAAAAATATATCTATCATTTCCAGTTCCAAGCTCGTGCACAGAAAGAATTGACAGGCGTGTTAGATATCACTCGCCAAGAAGTTAACTAGGAAAAAATGTTTTGTTCATGCTATTTTTCCAGTGTTTGAGGTTCTGAGATATTAAATAATTTAATGTTATAGATTACGTAGTGTTTTAGGGGCTATCTCATGTCTGATCCCTGCCAGGTTATAAATAAAGATAGTCTGATTTACATATTTATTAGCTACATTTTACAAAGAAAATGGCAGCCTCAAATCTCCCATGGTCCTGAATCTCCACTGAGTGGCAAGGACGTTTAAAATAAACCCCTGTCACAAATTCGCATTTTATACTCGTCACAGTGATGGCTGTGCATGAAATTATAATAGAGGGAAGCTCCCAAGTCTGAGCCGAATATCAAGTTTGAGATGAGGTCACTTGCTGAGTCTGTGACCCTTCTAATTAGGTAAGAGAGTCACTGATACCCCTGAATCCCTAGCTCGGGAACACAGTGGCCTCGATCGACTCTCAGAACAAAAGTTCAGATGGTAACATGCTCTGTCTGGCATCAGCATTGGTGTCCTTTGCAGAAAGGCCTCCCACCTGGAAGGGACATTAAGTGCAGGAACCTGTGTGCAGGGCCCTAAGGTCTATAAGCACCTGGACACTGCAGAGTCCAGCCATCCCCTGGGAACATGGGCTCCTTCAATCGGAAACACTGAGCACAGTCTCCTGGTCCACTTTTCTTCATCGTGTAGAAAAATACCTTGTGGAAGAGATTCCTCCCATAAACTTTCCAGAAGGATTTCTCTTCCCAGACCTACAAGGACTCGCGAAGCGGAAATTATTTCTCAAGCAAGCGCAGGCATCCTGACTGAGGGGGAGGAGACCCCTGGTGTCTTTTCATATCTTCGAGAAGAGAGGCTCACCTGTGTTAGCCGAGCCCGCCTGCAGGTGGGCCCAGAAGAATAACACTCTGAAGGAATCCAAATCGTCATTTCATCTCATTGGCGTTTAAACACAATGTCTAACTGCTGACACGCCTGGGTGCTGATTGCGGTATTATGTGAGTGGCACTGCGTACAATGGGCCCACATGGCCGTGACAAAGGACATCTCTTCAGCAGTCTGTTGCTCAACTGTTCGTCCAACAACTCTGCGGCTTCTTGCCCATTTCCATGGTCATGGGAAGGACTGTGCAACGATAAGGACTTTGGGCACGAAGCTTCTTCAAAGAAGGCATTCATTACCTCCTTTCTTAAGAGCCTAGAAACAACTTTTTACCCACTTGCGGGAGGCACCTCCTGAGATGCCACACCAGTCCTCGTTGACATCCTTATCTAAGGAGAGCACCATGGAGAATGACTGGAGCTTCCTATTAAAACGGCATTAACGACCCTTGACACTGATTCCATTTTGTTACTGTTCCTACACATTTTTAGGTCATTGGAGGATTTGCCCAGCAAGTCCCAAGTTTAGAAATGTTTCAATAGGGCAAGCTGTCCCCTAATCCTTCTGTCTGAATCCCTCAATGCAGCATTGCAGGGGTTAATTTGAGATCCACAGATTTGCTTCAGGAGTCAGTGAGCCTGTTGGAATTGTATGTAAAATTGTGTGTGTGTGTGTGTGTATCTAAGGCTTTCGTTTTTAAAAAGTCTCAATTAGGACTTCATGGTGGAGATTCAAAGAACTGTGACCAGCTTCCAGGCCCCTGGTACTTTATTTATTTTATCCTCACCCGAGGACATTTTTGCATGTATCTTCAGACAGAGCGGGAGGGTGAGAGGGAGGAAGAGAGAGAGAGAAACATTGATGTGAGAGAGACACATCGAGTGGCTGCCACCCACACGACCCCAACCGGGGCTGGGGACAAACTGCAACCGAGGTACGTGCCCTTAGCGGGAACCGAAACTGGGTCTCTCTGGTCCGCGGGCCGACGCTCTAACCGCTGAGCCAAACTGTCCAGGGCTGGGCCTTATTTTTATGTTCACTTTGCAAATAAAGAGAGCAAGGTTTGGAAAAGTTAAGTACATCGTGTTTAGATAAGGAAATTGCATTCTTGCTGCCTTCATCAGGGGAAATGAACAGGCCTTTTTATACGTGTAGGTTTTAAATATACTAATCTCATTTTTCCCGAAGTGACAGGATTATCATGTTTCTCATCGGTACAGTCAGGCACAAGACAAACTTCCGATAAAGGGCTGTCTATTCACCGGTGGAATTTCTGGTTGACAGGCAACTGCCACGTGCTTACACGCCTCTAGGTTCAGCTCCGGGACACGCCTCAGATGCATTCGTAACAATTAGGGAGAAGGAGCTTGAGCTCTGTGTGCAGAATGTTCCGTCATTTATGAGGTGCCTCTCCGCCGTCGCTGAGTCAAGGCTGCTCGTGCACTCGTCTCACTGTCCCTTTAAATACCACTCTCGCTCTTGGGGAAAGGGGAGTGATGCATATTTCTAATTATAACTGACCAGGCTCTGGCCCACTCTGTTTGGTCCCCGCAGGTTCCACTATTTGCCAATATCTATTTAACTGGAGCGGTAACAGGAAAAACTCCCAAGTCTAATCAGCGAGACATTCTCTGGCTCTCTCCCCTTTGGCGGGATCATATTTTTGCTCTGGAGGTCATCCTTAAACACGAGAAGGGAGCCAGGCTGGGGGAAGACTGGTATTAAAAATAGAGCCAAGTTCCAGACTCTCCCTCTCTAGAGCTCGGGGAAGATTCGGGCCTTTTATTATTCATGCTTAACGCTGACACCATCCCCCCGGCCTCGGAGCGTGCCAAGGATCTTCACGGTGCCCTCTCGCCAGCTGCCAAGGTTGGCATCTGTCGGAATGTTTTTTGTTTTCCTTTCTACCCATCGCATCGAGGCAGGGTGGGTCAAGGTAAAAGCTGTCCGTCCGCCCCCACAGCCTGCCTCCCACTCTAAAGTCTGACCCCCTCCCCAGGCCTCAGGCTGCCTCAGCCTTGAACATCAGCTGCCCCGAAGTGCACACGCGTGGACTGGAGGTTACCCACCTGCTAACTCGCTCAGTTAAAGAGAAAATATGCTGCCAACAGGAGAATTCCTTCGTCAGAAAAGTTAGCTGTTATTGAATCTAATCCCAAACTCACTCTAGTGTGAGCAGCTGATAGTTAAGAATATATTTTTAGCCCAGTTGGTGTGGCTCAGTGGTGAGCGTCGACCCATGCACCAAGGGATCGCTGGTTCAGTTCCCGGTCAGGACACATGCCCAGGTTGTGGGCCTGATCCCCAGTGGGGGGCATGCAGGAGGCGGCCAATCGATGTTCTCTCTCATCAATGTTTCCATCTCTCTCTCTCTCCCCCTTCCTCTCTCTAAAAGAAAAAAATAAATAAGAATATATTTTTAGGCACATGAAAGCTTATTAGAAAATCTTGGGTTTGACTCCATTGTAACGGGTGCTGGAGGGATAGTTCGATGAACAAGCCAAGGGGGAGAGACCCTGGCTGAGTCCTTTCCATGCCAACGCTGTGCGAGGTTCTGAATTCAGAATAGCTTGTTTACCTGTTGCCACCCACCTTTGGGTACGTAGAAATATCCATAGCCCCGCACCTGGGGACCTGAGGTTCAAGGTCAAGTAAGCCTTCTGAGCTCACATACCCATATGGAAATCTGAAGCCTGGTCAGGTGATCTCCAAAGTGCTGACTTTCACTCGACCCCACTCTGCGGGGACTGGGGGCAAGTGTCGGCCCAGGTTAGATGAAGGTGTATAATCTACTCATGGAATCAGGTCACAAGTCGCTTCTTGGAGAGAAGGGTGCATGGCCCTGTGGTCCGAACCCACTGCCGAGGTTAGGAGCTGTGTCCCAGGACAGGGAAGATGACGAGCAGGGAAGGGCCAGCGGCCAATAG
The DNA here is from genome assembly GCA_030848825.1 of Tadarida brasiliensis. Lineage (NCBI taxonomy): Eukaryota > Metazoa > Chordata > Mammalia > Chiroptera > Molossidae > Tadarida > Tadarida brasiliensis. Next base: position 8,573,718 of record CM061279.1, on the reverse strand, counting down.
ATGTACCAGACACATCTGGAGAGGCACAGAGAAGCAGGAGAGCGGTTCCAGGGGGTCCGCAGGAGGCCCCAGGAAACTGCTGTCCAGGGTCAGGAACTCCATCTCTTTGAGAGCTGGAGGGCAGATGGTGGAACCCAGTCCCTGGCCCAGACCCTCAGGATTGGGGAGGGACCTGTCCCAAACCTGGCCCGATGCTGAGGTGGCAAGCATGTCCCCCAGGACTCTATGCCCAGATCTGGGATGAGGCTGATCCCTCAGGAGGGTCCCTGGTGTCTAGGTTGCCTGGTTGATAGACCTGTGACGTTGTGGAGAGGGGACTCTCACAGGACTCCTAGCTTCCTCCATATTTAGTGATGTTACTCAGTCACCAAACGTACTTTTGGGCCCTTACAATTCTCCTGTTCCCCAAGAGTTGGTACCGCCTGGCTGTGCAGTGGGCCGTGTTCTGCTCTCGGTATAAAAAGACAAAGGTTATGTTCTGTGCCGGTATCACGGGAGACGGATTGGTGAGACAGGCCCGGACTCTCCCTCATGAAGCTGATGATCTAGTGGAGAAGACAGGATACAAATTGGAAAGTTATGTCAGGTCACACATGATAAGGACCCCCGTGGGGGAGCAAAGAAGCAGCTGTGCATAATGAAAGAGTGGAAGGAACTTCTGGTGGGGGGAGGAAGGAAGAAGGGAACTGAGATGAATGGTGACATTTCCAGAAACACGGGAACTTTGCTTTAAGGACCACAAGGTGACATGACAGGTGTCCCTTCTGTCCCAGTCTGGCTGGTCCATTCCGACCAGGGAGGCAAAGTGCCTCATTATCCTTCACGTCCATATCTGACCTCAAAATGCCATACCCCGCTCTCCATGGTTTTCCAGTGAAACATGGTCCCCAAGGTCACTGACAGATGACCTCTCCAACACGAAGTGGTCCAAGATAAGATCCCTCTGGCTTGACTTCATGGCTGAATCCCCCTCCCTGGAGTACATGGGGAGAGCTAGCCCACCTCTCTCTCTCTCTCTTTTTTATTTTTTTGCATTTATCTTCAGATAGAGCGGGAGGGAGAGAGGGAGGAAGAGAGAGAGAGAAATATCGATGTGAGAGAGACACATCGAGTAGCTGTCACCCACATGGCCCAGGGCCGGGGACAAACTACAACCAAGGTATGTGCCCTTAGCGGGAACCGAACCCGGGCCTTTCTGGTCCGTGGGCCGACGCTCTAACCGCTGAGCCAAACCGGCCAGGGCAGCCCACCTCTCTTTATGAAAAGGCACATCACATCACCAAACAGCAGTACCCCTGAAAGAGGGGGTACTTCTGCCCTACGTGTCTTTTCCTTGAGTGTGAATACTGCAGGGAACATGTTTTCTTCTTCATTATGGATCTGTGTGTTCTTGGGTAGGTATTTTCGTGGGAGCTTGACTTGAAATTGTTCCTCTCTTCAAATTGTACGAGGACCTTGAGAGCAGAGAAGTCATTTTCCCAAAGGGCTGTGGACAGTGACACTCTGAGGTTTGACTGCTGGCCTGGCTGGCCCTGTGATGGTCTCATCTGACTCAGTGACAACCTGGGGCATGGACAGGGAGCTGACTCTTTGTGGGCACTGTTCTCTCTGGCTGCATGGAAGGGTGTTTCATGGAAGTCAGCACTTTATAGGGGCAACTTTGTTCAGGGCTCCAGATTCCCACAGGCCCAGGGAGTCGCATCCTTTGTCTGAAGTTATTTCTCCCCAAAGGCATAATGTGATAGAAAGATAGTAACCCCCAAATCAGGCAGCTAAGCTAAATAGCACCTTTGGTAATTATGAGCTGTGTGGGCAAAGTATTAAATGTAATCTCTCTTTAAGGCTCTGCTTATCTTTATAATGAGATCAACAGTACCTATTTCAGAAAGTGGTGAATATGAAATGAGTCTGGATTCTAGCAAACCCTTCGTGAATGATAGCTTCAGATAATATTTTCTCTTTAAATTCCAAAGTTTTAATGAAAATGGTTTTTAAGAGAAATGGAGCCCATGATTGAAAAATAAACTATTTCAAGTGTACAGAATTATATTTGGTTTGCTAAAGGGCTGACTTGAGTTTGGACACAAATCTGTTTACGCATGTATACTTGTATATCCAGACACTATGTACCTGAGGGTAGTACTCATGTGTACACACACACATGTTAATTGCAGATGTTATGAATATTTGGTTCCAGCATTAATTTACAGTCCCTCCTCACTATGGAATTATCATTGCTAAACTGAATTAACATCACTGTGTCTTGTTACTGTAAACACAGGAACTGCCGGTAAGAGTTTCCCCAGGATCTTTAGTTAGCAGTTTCTAACCTCCACGCTGGCTGGGCTGGACCAGCCCCAGCTCACCTGGTTGCCAGGAGAAAGAAACAGCACAATTACTTAACAGCACTAACAAGCCCCTTTGGATTCCTCCAGCCTTCAAACAAGAGAGGAATGCCACACACTGCTCTGTGCCTCCAGTGGGGGAAGAAACATCTGCCACACCTCGGGGAGAACACCCACACCCAGCTCTTCTGACGTCCTTTGTCGTTAACTAGATCATATCACTAATTGGGTTTCAGTATAGTGATTCATGCACCTGTCTTTCTTCTGTGCAGGACTAGCAAGGTTGTGTGTGTGTGTGTGTGTGTGTGTGTGTGTGTGTGTGTGTGTGTAGTGTTCATTTCTGTGTCCATAGTGTTTAGCCTGCCTTGTGTAGCTCCTGGCACATATTTGATTAGTTGGATGGAGAGGTGGAGGATGGATAGATGGATGGATGATGGGTTAGTGGGTGGGTGGGCGGGTGGATGGATGGATGGATGGATGATGGGTGGGTGGATGAGTGGATGGATAGATGGATGGATGATGGGTGAGTGGATGAGTGGATGGATAGATGGATGGATGATGGGTGGGTGGGTGGGTGGAAGAATGAGTGGATGGATGGATGGATGGCTGGGTGATGGGTGGGTGGGTGGATGAATGAGTGGATGGATGGATGGATGATGGGTGGGTAGGTGGGTGGATGAATGAGTGGATGGATGGATGGATGGATGGATGGATGATGGGTGGGTGGGTGGGTGTACAGATGATGAAAAACAATGGTACACTGGAGTGTGCGGCTCCATTTTCAGAAGGGTCTTTGACCTTGTGTGACTATGAGAGGAAACTCCAGTGATGACTTTGGTGAAGGATCCACTTGTACCTGAATTTTTCTAACCTACAGTCTATGTGATTTTTTAGCTTGAATATTCCAGAAAACCATCTTGTCTGTATTTCAAAATGAGCAGAGCCCAGCCTGGGGACCCTTGATACAGTCAAGCTGTGGTATCCTGCAACTGTAAGTGGAAAACCAATGATCTTCAACCACCCCTTTGCACCTCATTTAGTGCCTTAAAGATAAAGGAGTCCTTCTCCCATCCTCTTGTGCACTTATTACAAATGAAACTACTGTTTCAAGTCTGCCTTTCCCACCCGGACTGGCAGCTCCATGAGGGCAGGGACCAAGTCTGGCTGACTCATCAATTTCCCCACTGTTATGCCTGGTGCATGCACTTGCCTGAGAAATAACTGTAGAATACATAAGTTTCAGAGCTGCATTTTTACAGCCCTTCCATTTGTTCCTGGGCTATCTCTCACATCCCAGGAATCCAGCTTCTTTATGTGCATCTGTGCTGGACTGGTTTAATTACTGTGGCTTTAGAGTTTGTCTTAACATTTGTTGGTATGGTCACAGGAGTCATGATTCACGCAATGGGCTAGATACTAGAGATATCACCATAAGTATAAATGGATTGTATCATTGTCCTCATGAAGGCCAAATCCTAGAAGGGTCATGGAAGAAGAAAAGCTTAATTTCAGGTAAGAAATAGACTGTGTTTTCTAGGTTGGAGGAGTAAATACAGAAAAGTGAGAAATGGGTAGAATTCTTGATTAAGACGGATAAGTAGGTTTGCAGGTCAGTAACTGGCAAATCTTGACATTGGGGCTCAGGGTTTTTATTGGAGGGGAGCTCCCCGGGAGCCATTTGTAGGTTCTAGTATGGGCGTGCTCTTTCCAGTGTTGAAACCAAGTGTTAGTGTCTGTGAAACAGCCCAGGGAAAATTCCTCCTGAGACTGTGACCCGTGTGGTGCACAGGTGACTCGTTCATCCGATCCTCCTGATGTAGCAGTGACATAATCTGCTGACTGTTCCCCTGTGTCCTCACTGTGGGCCAGTGCGGGCCTGGGGCCCCAGGGTTAAGTGTGGATTTAAATTTTAAACAGCCATCTGAGACGGTTCGGAGGTGATACCCAGTTGTGCCCCTTGGCTGGGGCTTGCTTCTCCGCTGCCCCAAACGTGGATAGTGTTGCCGGCTGCCCCAGATTTTGGAAGGTGAGATGGCAAGAGGTGAAAATGTCACTGTTCTTGGCCAGGAAAGGATGCAGAATAGATTTAGAAACCTCGTCAACCGTGTGCACCGGAGAGCAATCGCCATGTCTTTTCATCTTTGCACCTGGTTGCAAATATTCCCAATCATTTTGCAAATATTCCCAGTCATTTTGCAAATATTCCCAATTATTTTGTGTTCATGTTGTGCTCTCTCACCAGGAGCTTCCAGCCCGGTGGGGAAAACTGAGCCTGTCTTTTATTTTCTATTCCATGTTTTGGTGTACAGTTTGATTCGGAATGAATTTCCACAACCCAAATCATGCCCATGTGATCTTAATAGACTAAGGAAGTGGAATTGTTTCACGATGCAAGTAACTCCCCAGTGTTGTATGTTTGAGCTTTAAAAGTGGAGGTTTTGCAAAGCCAGATATAACTGTAATGAAGCCTGACCTCCCTGCTTTTTTGCTGGTGAGCATGGATCCCTGCGGAGGGACGGCACGTGAAACGTCTCAGCTGAGGTCTTAGGAGGTGGGAGAGGAGCATGGCTGGCTTCCGTGTTAATCTGCATGCTGCGAGCCCAGTGTGGACTCGTCATCAGCCTCTTGATCCTCTTCATCCGTGTGAATTCAGATTCTCTTCTTGCAAGAGAAGGGATTTCTCCTGGGGTCTTGGGATGAAAGCATCCTTGGCCCTTCCCAATTCTCTTTCTTACTCCTGGGAACTATAATACCTTCATGGGAAAGTGCTTGGATAGGGCCAGCAGACAGCACCCCCAGAGCGCTCTACAGTCCCTGCTTCCTGACCCTGGCTCTTGTCCCACACCAGGCTGTGACCTTCTAGAGGGCAAGGAATCCGCAATGAAAGAGTAAATGGATCTAAGATGTTGTTTAAGAGTACAGACTGCAACTAGTACATACATACGTCCTGAAGATCTAATACACAGTATAGTGACTCTATACAATGAGATTGTATCATAATCATCAAATTTGCTGAGAGACTAGATCTTAATTCTTCCTGTCGCAAAAAAGAAATGATAACTATGTGATGTGATAGGGGTGCTAACTAAAGATATCATGGCAATTCTATTCATCATATCAATGTATCAAATCAACACGTACAACTTACATTTGTACAATGTTACATGTCAAATATATTTCAATGAAAAAGAAGCAAGGTGAAGGAAGGAACCACAGGAAGTGGCTGGAATCCAGTTGAAGGGTTTGGTGTGATGCTTCTGGCCTTGAAGGTAGACTTCATTCAAGTCCTGCCCTGCCACAGGCCCTTTGACCTTTGTCAGTTACTTTACCCTCTCTCTGCCTCAGTTTCCTTCTCTGTTTGGAGAAGGGTAGCACCTACTTCACTGGAGGGTTGTGGAAATTGTACATGGCATCATATATGAAGTACATGGCACAGTACCTAGGCCCAAGGCGACACACGAGAAAATCCATTTCTGCCTCTTACTGTGAAGATTGTCAGAACCCTTCCCTATATCATTTTATTTAGGCTCAAATTGGTAATTAAGGACAATTCTTCTCTTGTACAGCTTTTTAAAAAAATTTTTTTTCTTTATTGATTTTTAGAGAGAGAGGAAGGGAGAGGGAGAGAGAGAGAAACATTGATGAGAGAGAACATCGATCGGCTGCCTCCTGCATGCCCCCCACTGGGGATCAGGCCCACAACCTGGGCATGTGCCCTGACCGGGAATCGAACCGGCGACCTCTTGGTGCATGGGTCGATGCTCAACCGCTGAGCCACACCGGCCGGGCTCTTGTACATCTTAATAAAAAACATCTTTAGCATTCATGTAGTCACTGAGTTTCCTCCTTTACCTCTGTGTTTCTGAAAGTCCCTCCCTTCCTGGTGAATGATCATTTCCCATACCAGAGCTCAGTCTTGTTTGTAACTGTCTGTTCACTGCCTTAACATCAAGCTAACAAAAAACTCTTTTTCACTGAAGTGCACAAAAATGTAAAGAAAGTAGCCCAAGTTACAGCTCAGTGAATTTTATCCTTCATCCTTTATTAATCCTATTATATGTGGCATTTTCTCCTACTCTTATGGAGAGGAATAATCTGTGGTCTATCTATAGATTTCACAAATGCGTACCTTTGGAGGAATTTATTTTACCAGTGGGTTGACTTTAGTGCATCATCCTTTTGAACTTTAAGAATATTATAATTTGGTGTATTTTTAAAATCCTTCTCCTCATCTCTGCCTCCTCAGGAGAACTTCTCCAGATACCTTACATTACTTGTCAAGGCTCTTTTGAGACCAATTTATGTCTTTCAGATGGTATGCTGTGCAGAAATCAGCCTCAAGGCCACCCAAAATGATTCTGTATATATTTATTTGATTTAGTTTTATGCTTTCGGCAGATATGGGAGAATGGCCCCAAAATGGCCTCGGCAGTGTGCTCATCACTCAGTTTAAGTGTGGGACACGATTGCTCCTCACACTGCTAGGAGGCAAGGTCAGGGCTATAGAAGCAGCTGTGGGTTATGTGTTGGAAATATATACATGTACCAGGTGGGGCAAAAGAAGATTTACAGATGTTCATATGGAAAAGTGTGTGTGTGTGCATACACACACACACACACACACACACACATAAATAAACTGTAACATGTTGGAAAATAACTGGGCATAAAACTAGTGAGTTTGAAGTACACGGGTTTAAAAGAAAACTACCTCCAGCCTCATTATCTTTTCTCAAATTTCTTTGGACTAAGAACTAAGGTCCTTGTTTGTAAGAACCCTACATGCTGTGGTAGGCGTAGATCTCTTGGTAGGGTGGCCATGCCCTCTGTCAACGCCAAGCTTTCTTGGGTCCACGTCAGGTGTTTTAGAGAGACCCAGAGCTTCTCAAAGAAGGTGGTGTCTGAATTTTGTAAGGTCAAATATTTATTGAAGTCGTACTTACTTACCAGGTATGCATGAAGAGACAGCTGAGAAGGGAGGTGAGAATTTCCCCTGTGTGGCTTTTACCCTGCTCTTCAAACTGAGAGTTACCTTTATGACCACCACTGCCCTCTTTGTCTTTCAGTGGGCTTTTGAGGATCGTTATGAGTCTACCCTGAGACATAGTCCACGGGAAACAGGAAGAGAGTTGAGAAAATGTGTCCAGATTCATGGACTTGGGAAAGGGTATGATATGATAGGATAGGATAGGATGATATATGATATGACATGATATATATGATATGGTATGATGATATGATATGATGTGATGTGATGATAAATGATATGATATGATATGATATGCAGTACAGAGTTATCAGTGAATGAAAGGTGAGGGTAAGTGAGGAACGAGGCTGAGACAAGACGGCGTGGTGAGCACACACACGAGTGTGCTGATGTCACATTATAAAGTTCTACACCTGAAATGTATATCATGTCATTAACCGATGTCACCACAATACATTTAATAAAGTAATATATATAGCTTATAAATGATAAAAAAGTCAAGCTATTATTTTAGACATAGCATGGTTATAGAATCTTTTAGTCATTATTAAATAAAAGTCAAAGGTTACATGATGATCTGCCAAAACCTGTCATTCTTGCACTATTTGTTCTTATTATGGAAAGGAAATTGACAAATGGAGGAAAGACCACAGGTGACCAGTTTCTCTGGCTTTTGCTATTGGTACGCGTCTCAGGTCACTGAAGGCCTGTTGGGAAGCAGCAATTATACTGCAAATCTGGCATCATCACCATAATCACTTCCTCCACGTGAGGCTAATTCAGAACAGACCCAACAAGCACTTTCTTATGTCCAGAGGGGAGTGTACATTATCTCAGGCCTTGTCCAAGTCAAGAGAGATTTCTACTTTCTAACACATTCTTTATTTTAATTTTTTTATTTTTATCCTCACCCGAGGACATTTTTACATTTATCTTCAGATAGAGCGGAAGGGAGAGAGGGAAAAAGAAAGAGAGGAACATCGATGTGAGAGAGACACATCGACTGGCCGCCAGCCATACAACTTCAACAGGGGCCGGGGACAAACTGCAACCGAGGTACCTGCCCTTAGTGGGAACTGAACCTGGGTCTCTCTGGTCCGCAGGCCGATGCTCTAACCACCGAGCCAAATCGGCCAGGGCTAACACATTATTTTTTTAAGTAAATTTACTGCAGAGGTCTAAATTGAGTGTTGGGGCTTCAAAGTGGTCAAGTCAAGGGCGTTTAGAATATTAGATCATCAGAGGAGGACCAGTGCTGGCTGGATTGAAAGGGTCAGTTGTCTGCCTTGGCTCGTCAGGACGTCCTAGGCGGGAGTGGGTCACATTCATGGGTCCTTGCTGTATGGTCTATTGAGGTAGCCGGGCTAACACAAAGAGATCATCTTGGTCTCATCTCTGTGTCCAAAGGAGACATTGTCTAAGAAAGCAGTTACTATTTTTTTCTCTTAGCTTTGGAGTAGCTCATGGATTGGAAAAGATGAGTCTCTTGTCCACATGGAGGCATTAAAAGAAAACAGCAATTTGGAGACCATGGTTGGACTGTGCTTGGTGCAAATGGCCCTAAGCTGTAGTGACCCTGAAATCTAAATTTATCTTTGAAACTTACATGTGGTTTATTGCTGTAAGTGCCATCACGGGAGGTCCCCAGTGTCTTGGTCGGTCCATTCAATAGAGGCATTAAAACAACCACAAACTTTTTAGTATTTGTTCCTCTTCAACTGAGCTGGCCTTTTTTGCTAGCACTCAAGCCCGCTGGGACAAGTCAATTATGAAATGAGACCATGAGTTCTCAGTGCTAAGAATACCCAAGGGCCCTGTGAGGCTGGAGGAGGGGAAGGATGATGATGAAAGAAATGCACCTTGGATGAGGTCCCACTATAAATGGGTCTTGCAGTTCAATGGGTTAGTGTGGCATCAAAGAATCTCTGATTGGCTGCTGAAACTGTATTGTCCCTGGGTAGGTGTCTTCTGTCATCCCCTGTCTCTCTATCCTGCCCAGGCCCACAGCCCTGCTACGTCACTTTGCCAACGACCTCCTCCTCCCTGCAGCCCACCTCATTCTCTGATTTGCCCATAATCAGCAGGTATGGAAGAACTTAGACTCAATAGTGAGGTGACATCTATGCACCTACCGAATCCAATCACCCATCGACACGCAGTGAACACTCACCAGATATGTTCATGCCTTTATGGTAACTTCCATTTTCCTTTTAAAACACAAAGTCTGGAGTGCCAGTGTAATTTATTAAGACTCGAGAGTTTCCTTTTGCACTGTTTTGGGACTTTCTTGCTCATTTCATGAAACACTGTGTCTCTGGGATATTTAAACTTGAAAGTAATCTAACTAATCTTTGCCCTTAGAATTCTAACTAGTGCTACCTTTGGAATGGCTATTTTTTTATTTTTTTAAATGATTTTTCTTTATTGATTTTAGAGAGAGAGGAAGGGAGAGGGAGAGAGAGAGAGAAACATCGATGAGAGAGAACATCGATTGGCCACCTCCTGCATGCCTCCCACTGGGGATCGGGTCCACAACCTGGGCATGTGCCCTGACCAGGAATCGAACTGGCGACCTCTTGGTGCATGGGTCAATGCTCAACCACTGAGCCACACCAGCTGGGCTAGAATGGCTATTTTTTGCTGTGAATATTAAGTTCTGAATAGAGTTCTAGAAGCTTGTATGGCCCATGAGAATCTCAAGGTAATGCATTTTGACATTTCCTCTGTGAGCACCTTATTCTTCTGGTGGGGCAGAGTGGGAGCTCCGAGGAAGCTCACAGACCCCTGAAGACCAAAATCCCTGAACTTACAGTCACATTTCTAACCCTGAAGCAGTAATAATAAATCACTGACTTAGAGTTCACGTTCTTTGCAAATCAAGTCATTGGGTAAAACCTGCTATTGTTATTTTACAAAAATTTCTGTAATCTATAACATCACTTAACGCCTGTCTGAAGAAGCCACTTCTTTTTTTTTTTCAGAGCTTTTAGCTTCACCCATGTCTCTGGCCTCTTCTGAAAGACCCTGAGGAGGCCTCCTACCACAGGGCAAATTCAAAGCCAGCTCAGAGGCCTCCACCAGAGACCCTCAGCGGCCCAACTTCCCACATTTCTCCTTTTTTCTTTTCTTCTTTTTCTATTCATTTTTTACTGGAAATTTTACTTCCTATCATAATTAAGAGTTTCTAAATCTGCCTGGCCGGTGTGGCTCAGTGGTTGAGCATCAACCCATGCACCAAGAGGTCACCAGTTCGATTCCCGGTCAGGGCACATGCCCAAGTTGTGGGCCCGATCCCCAGTGGGGGGCATGCAGGAGGCGGCCCATCGATGTTCTCTCTCATCGATGTTTTTCTCTCTCTCTCCCTCTCCCTTCCTCTCTCTCCCTCTCCCTTCCTCTCTCTCCCTCTCCCTTCCTCTCTCTAAAATCAAGAAAGAAAAATAATTAAAAAAAAAAAAAGTCCTTCAGCACTTTCCGGTGGCCTCTGGGAGAAAGGCCACTGTCCCTAACGCTGCAGAGAGGCCCTTTGAATCTTGCTCAGCTTGGTCATGCTCTTCCAACCCTCCATCCCTCTGCTTATTACAGGTTAGCTCAGATGGATGGGGACCTTTTACTCCCAGGAAAGTCCTGGGCTCGACACGAATCTGCCGCCCTTAAATCCGTTGGCTCTATGCCTCCCTCCAGCTCTAGTTTTGAGTTGCTTTCTAGTTTCTCTTGATGCCCCGAGGCTTAGCACAATGCCTGGCACATCACAGAAAAAGAGAAACCAAACTTAGGTAGATAAAGGGGGCGGCCGGTTCACCTGTGCAGTTTCTCAACTCTATGCTCATTTCCACTCTCTCCATAGTCTCCCAAACTAGGGTTCAGTCTCTTCCTTAGAATGTCACAAAGCCTTGTATTTATCTTACCCTTCCCTTACTAATATCCATCTGAAACACTCAAGCCGGAGTAACGTTCCTGAAGCATTGCGTGCAGAAATCAGTCACCCAAAAGGCGTCACTCGCAAAGTTTCCACGTGTATTTCCCTGTATGGAGACATGTTATTGTTTTCCTGTAAGCTGACCCAATCATCCCCTGGAATGATCTGCCCATTCATTAGTAATGCTGTAACTAAAGTACTATAGAAGGACCTTTTTCATTCATGAGAAAATAATCAGAAAAATGTGAACAACCTAGATTCTGGAGAATTGCATGATGATAATTTATGTTCATAGTCATAACCCAGAGGCATACGGAGTCTAAAATAGCTTCTGAATCATCAAAGAAAGGTTAAAATTATATTCAGCATTTTTTAGTGGTAAGTGAATTTGATCCTGTTCTAATTCTTTGAAAACTGACATATGAGGGGTGTGTGTGTGTGTGTGTGTGTGTGTGTGTGTGTGTGTGACATGATCCCATTTCTTGCAAATATATAAGGAATATATAATTGTCTTTTTTAAATTACATGCATACATGCAATATTCAGCACTCATTGCACCAACTGTATGCCTGCCGTTCCTTTAACACACCCACCCACACCCACACACACACACACACATGCACACACGCACACACACATGATTTCTCAGGGAAAAAAAAAAAAAAGAAAAGCTGGAATTCTACTGTACTTCTGAAATTCCCAAAATAAACTCCTCAAAGCTCTCAGTTTTTCCTTCTCTAAAATTAAAGACCTTACAATGATCTGGGCTGAGCTTAGACACTAGTTATCTCTTCATTTTTCTGTAGTTCCATAAAGAATGCACTTCGCTCTATATGGAGAGCTGCAACGGATCACAAGCACATATGCTCTCACTTCCAAATGAATGAACTAGGAGGAGAAAAAACAAGGGTCAAAAGCGAGGGCAGCTGCCTGGACACGTGCTTTGTAAGGTGCCACACAGCCCTGGTCCTGGGTGGGGCAGGGTGGCCAGTGCGCAGGGCTGACTCCCGCTCCCCTTCCTGTTTCCTTTTCCTTCTCGCTGTGCCAGGGCAGACGGACAGATGTTTCCTTTCTTCCTCCTCTCTGGGACTTGCTAGTACACATGCCCTCCCTTGTCCAGGGGTAGCATATGCCTCCCTGTCTTTCCTGGGATTCTATTGCAATTGTTGCTTCATTTACTAGGGAGAATAAATCATGCTGTGCCCAAGTCATAAGGTCAATCAATAAAGATGCTAAGTTGTTTTATTTTTTTAAAAAATTACATTCAATACATTCACCCCTTAATAAACGTATGTACCCTCCCCCACTCTAAGAACATTTCCCTTCTGTCCAGGAAGCTAACACCTTCTGAGAAAGGGGGAACTAGTTCTTGTCCTGCACTGTGTCTTTGTCTATCTTCCGTGTCCCCAGAGCCTGTCCGGAGGAACCTCATTATTGGCTGGAAGTTCCGCTTCCCACCGATGGGAACCCTTTCTCATTCACCAGAGAAGCTTGGCTTTCCCAAGGCTGGCTCTGTCTTGAAGGGAATCTAGCCACACAGTCAGGCAAAGCAAGGCTTTCCTCTGCGTGGACAGCTCTGCAGCCAAGAGCACCTGCCTCGTGCTGTCTGCTGTGTCCAAAGTCTGGCTGCAGCAAGAACCAAGTGCTGCTGAGCATTGCTTCACTCTGGCTTCCCAGGGGCTCTCATGCTGCCCCCACCAGTTACTGTGAGCTGCTCCTTTCCTCCTGCCACCCAATGCCACGCACACGGGAAGACTTAGTTTGCCTTGCAGCTGTGGAGTGCCCACGTTCCTGTCTCCTGTAAGGACACTGATGGATGAGGAAGGAAAGAGCTCAGGCCCCTCGGCATATTAACACGCGGGAACTTCTCCCGTCTTTAAACCAATGAGCAAGCCAGCTCACCTCCGTGGTCGTGGGGTCCCCCCAGCATGACCTGTCTCCTCTGCACCCAGCTTCAGAAAAAGAACCATTGTGCACACCTGCTGTCCACACGTAATTTCCACCCTGTCAGTGTTGAAAACATTGAGATTTTGTTCACCAGAGACTTTCTTGCATTCATTTTGATTTGAAAAAACACTGCCTTAAAATATTACTGATCTTGATTACTTAATTTTTTTGACACCTCCTCCCATTTTGCTCCCAAGGCAAATGCCTCACTTGCCTTCCCCTCGTCCTGGCCTGTTCTGTTTACTCCCGAACTCACCGCCCTCTGGCTTCTCTCCCCAAACTGCAAGGGATGCTAACCTTAAGAGGTTTACAAAAATCCTTGTTCTATTTTTAGAGGACGTTGTTTCACTCTCTGTCTCAGTGGACATTCTTTCGAGCATTTCAAACAATTAAACAAAACATACACAAATATGATGATTACCAAAAATGTTACTACGCTTACACCTTAAACCTATTCCTAAAATGCCAACATCTTGTTTTCTTCCCTATCTCCGTGTTATTTTAATACCACTTCCATACTTCCTAACATTATTGTAGCACTTGACTATAAACGTATTCTCACCCGGACCAAGAAGAAAGCGAGTGTCAATTCAGACAGCCAAGGCTTCAGGATCTGGTTGACCAGTTACTTCTTGGATACGGCATAAACCCAGGTTGTTTCTCCTGAGACGATCCAAACCTAAGCTATAGACATCAGCCTGAAACTTTCATTTTAAGATACTCTTCTCTTTTTACATCAATTTTTAAAAAATGTAGGGCCATGATTTCCCCGTGCATTTTAGTTTTTAGTAGCCTGGAATGTCCCCATCGACTGTGGAAGTCTTTCTTGGCCAGCATGACTTAGCTCATCGTCCTGTTACTGTGATAACCTGGACATTGGGATAACCTGGCCTATTGGCACTATTAAAAATGCATAGATTCCAGCCCTGGCTGGTTTGGCTCAGCGGTTTGAGCATCAGCCTGTGGACCGAAAGGTCTCAAGTTCAATTCTGGTCAAGGACATACACCTCGGTTGCAGGTTTGATCCCCGGCCCTGGTCAGGGTCATGCGGGAGGCAACCAGTGGATGTGTCTCTCTCACATCAGTGTTTCTCCCTCTCTCCCCCTCCCACCCTATCTGAAAATCAATGGAAAAACATCCTTGGGTGAGGATTAAAAAATAAAATGCATGGATTCCACACTAGTGACTCATTATAATTCAGGGAACCATCTAGAAATATCACCTCCCAGGAGAGGTAGGACCAAGGTTGTGCAATGAGCGCTCCCATTTAAGACATTTGACCAATCCCTCATCTTGGAACGCAGCTTTGAGTCTCCTCCCTGCTGAGTTTTGTGTGAGCCCTAGTTCCTATAAGCCCCGCCCACTCTTGGTTCTGTATATTTCCCCCCAGCAGTTGGGCTAACTCACAGTTCCCTGGATTTCTTCTTCTCCGCTTATGCAGACCGACGTTAGTTTCAGGCCCATGTTTTAAAATCAGAGTTAATAGAAGAAATTAAATACCAATTTATGTTAACCTCCTCTCATTAAAATTAATAAAAAAATTAAACAGGTCCCTTAATAGCCAAACGTCTATGCGCATCGTCATTACCTTCAGTGTACTTTATATTAACTTTTTTTCTTAGTATCATTAGGAAGTTATGGTCTTTCACAAACTCATCATGTTTCAATTAACCACAATTATTATGCCCTTTTGGACGCTCAAATTATAATTTGGCCAGGGGGAGGACTCTAAGCTGGATCTTTGGTCCTTTCAGCCCTGGCATCTTTGGAAGTAGCTCTGTTTCTGGCAACAATAGGGTATTCCAGGCTCCTTCTTGTGTGTGTGTGTGTGTGTGTGTGTGTGTGTGCGCAAACACGCGCATGTGTATCCCCGGAGTGCTAGCTGCCTTCCAGTGAAGTATGAGACATCCAAATCTGGGCATTTAAGAGTTCGTGTGAGAAGAGCCAGTGGCTGAAATGGAGACACCTCTAGCTGGAGAAATAACGCCTTTGAACATCATGAGTTCCCATAGATTTTCTCCTAATATCATTAACATAATCACATTGCAGGGCTTGATGCTTCTTACAGCACGTGGTCTCATTGACCTCGAAGACTTTCTACTCTACTGCTACAGCAGATGACCTCAGCTTGACCCGGTTTCTTTCATAATCTTAGCCTTGATATTGGCTGTGCACTTGTCTTTGGGTCACATTGACATTCCAGGACTCTGAGCCCTTGGTCTTTGTTCCTCCGTTTCATTGTGGTCCTTTATCGCACTGAGTTCTAACCTCACCCCAGGTGACTTCTTGACCCCTGGGAAATGTCCCTAAGTGCTGCTGGCCCCTGAGGAGTAATTGCTGTGGATGGTGGCATCATGAGTTTTTGCTATTCCAAACAAATATGGGCTTCACGCATTTCAAACACTCTTTTCTCTGGGATTCAGTTTTGGAGGACCCCATACTTCTCCGTATTTTGTCCACGTTCCCCCAACCACCAGTTTTATCTCTATGGTTTTCGGGCGCTGACTTCCAGCACGTTTGATTACCGGAATACAAAGGAAGAAAGATGCGGTCGCTGGATGTTCTCCTCCGGGAGGCCACGGGAAGGGTAGGGGCACTGTTTGCCCTCTCTCAGCCTGAGTAATCTAGTCCCTTCTGGAAGTCCTGGTTTTCTTACCTTTTCTGTAAGGATGACTGGTAACTCCAGACTTACTAATCCCTTTGTGTAGGGGATCTGGAACTCCGCAAGTGTTTGCTCTGGCTGCAATTAGTTCAGCTTCCATCCCTGGTTGGGGGAGCTGGGGGGCTCCACACGGGGGTCATGCCAGAGACACCTTCCTGCCTCTACACTGAGGAAGAGGGCTCTGGACAAGGAAATGAGCACACTTGCTTCGCAATAAGAGCTACAAAGAAGAGAACACAAAGGGACTCGTATATGATTATTCAGAATAACCTTAGCAGCATGGAGTTTGGTATTGCAGTAGCCAGGGTTTCATCCTATGCCTTTGAACTCGGGCAGAGTGCATGAGGAGTATCAGTTTGCTGGAGGTTTCCCATTAAATGAGGCAGTTTGGGTCCAGAAATAATGTGGTGTGTATACATTTTTTAATATTAATGAAAAAATTGAAGTTGTACTCCTAAGGCATGTTTATTTTTGAATGGTAACTCAGAAATGTATATGAATGTAAGGCTGCCATTGACGAGCCAGGCTCTGTGACAGGCACTTGATATGGCATAAGTCCTCCAAGAGTCATAACATGCTGGGACAGATACTGTTGCTACTCCCATTGCAAATATGGGTAAACTGAGGCTTGGAAATGGGAGGTAAATTATCCATGGTCATAACTTAGTAGGCGGTAAGCTGGGATTCAAATTCAGGTAGTCTGACTGACTGCAGAATCCATTGTGCCAAATATGACGTGTGTGTGTGTGTGTGTGTGTGTGTGTGTGTGTGTGTGTGTAAGTAACATTGTGCTTATATTTTTGTCCATGTCTCTATTTTCTTGGATAGTCATTGGAGGGGAATTTCTGAGCCAGAGCAAGTGAACAATTTGAGTACTAAAATAGATATTACCAAATCACCTTCCAGAGAGTTTGTAAAAATTCATACCTCTGCCAGCAATTTATTAGGGAGCCTTTCCATCAAACTTCCACCAGCACAGAAAACTTTATTTTTTAACCTTTTTACTGAATTCATTGGGATGACATTGGTTTCAAGGGTACAATTCTATAACACATCTCTGTATATTGTATGGCCTGTTCACCACCCCAAGTCAAGTCTCCTTCCATCACCATTTACCACCCCCCTCTTCCTTAAAGAAATGTTTTGCCATTTTAGTGGGTGAATAAAATGTATCTTGTATTCATTTTTTTTTTTATCCTCACCTGAGGACATTTTTGCATTTATGTTCAAATAGAGCAGGAGGGAGAGATGGAGGAAGAGAGAGAGAGAAACATGGATGTGAGGGAGACACATCAACTGGCTGCCACCCACACGACCCCAATGGGGGCTGGGGACAAACTGCAACCGAGGTGCGTGCCCTTAGCGGGAACTGGACCCGGGACTCTATGGTCCGTGGGCCGACGCCCTAACCGCTGAGCCAAACCGGCCAGGGCTATCTTGTATCCATTTTAGTTAGTATTTGATTAGTTATGAGTGTGGGTAGTTTTTTGCATGTTTGTTGGATTTTGCCTTTGACAACATTTTCTGTGTGGACCCTCTGCCCACGTTGCTGGTTTTACTTACTGATTTGGGACAGCACTTCATGTTTGGATGATATTCTACTTCCAGCCTGTTGCTAAACGACTCTTCCCCATTTGCGATTTTTAAAATATCTTCACTGAGGATATGTTTTTATTCATTTTTAGAGAGAGAGAGGAAGAGCGAGAAACATCGATCGGTTGCCTCCTGTATGCACCCCGACTGGGAATGAAACCAGCAACCTGGGTATGTGCTCTGCCCAGGAATCGAACCCACAGCCTTTTGGTGTATGGGATGACGCCGCAACCAATTGAGGCACATGGGCCAGGGCTCCCCATTTATGATTTTTATTGATGTAGAGGAGTTCTAATTGTGGAAAACTAAATCTATCTAGCTTCTGCTTTGGAATTACTTTCATCGCTTTTCTGCTTCGATTGTCTTTCCCTCTCCAGAGATCTGATAAGGGTTCACTTATATTTTTTTGTCTGTGTGTGGTCTTTTTTAAAAAATATATATTTTTATTGATTTTAGAGAGGGGAAGGGAGAGGGAGAGACAGAAACATCGATGAAAGACAACATCGATGGATTGGCTGCCTCCTGCTTGCCCCCACCCTGCGGGGATCGAGCCCGAAAACTGGCAAACTCTTGGTACATAGGTTGACAATCAACCACTGAGCCACACTGGCTGGGCAATGTCTGGTTCTTTAACCCATCTGTTTTTATTGTTTTTTTTTTGTGTGTGTGTGTGTGTGTGTGTGTTTTTTTTGCGGGGCGGAGGGTGGGGGGCTGCTGCATGGTGAGGCTATGATATGAGTTAATCAATTTTCTCAACCTCTGATGAACAACCTCTCTTTCTTTTCTTGTAGTGCTTACTTTATTAAGCTGGGATATATACTGGGGTCTATTTCAGGGCTGATTGTTCTGTTCTGTCAATGTGTCCGCCAATTCTTGAGCTGGTTCAGTGTTGCTTGCACTATATTTTAATACCTTAGTAGGACATGCCTCCTTAATCTAATTGCCCCACTTTTCCTATTCCAATATGTTCTTAATTTTTTTACTTGTAATTCATCTGTATGAACTGTAGAATCACTAAGTAATTCAACAAAGATAATATGGCTTATCTTTTGGCTTCCATCATGTCATTGAAATGTGTAACATGGCAAGGCAAAATGAAAGTAGTATTTATTGTTCTTTTGCTGTGAATCTTTGTCAAGTTTTATATCAAAGTATGCTGACTTCATAAGACGAATCTGTATTTTCAGGCTTTGTTTTTATATCTGGAAAAACATAATATGGAATTATCTGTCTTTGTACAAGTCTGAAGGCTATCACTGGTGAAATTTTCAGACAATGGAACATCTGTAGAGTTAGGTAAAAATCTGCCATGAAAATATCCACTTAAGTCATTTTTTTCCAACTTATTAACATTGTTTTAAAAATACTTTCTTATTTGTTGAAGTTCTATTTTTATTTCATATTTCTTTTCTACTTCTAATTTCCATTAATGTTGTTTCATTTTTCTTTCTTCTGTTTCTCCATGTGGGTTTTGAAGTCACCATTCTTAAAAATTGCATCTACATTGATGTTTATTGTTTTCACTTCTTTGCTGAGCTTTAGGATATATTCAAATTAAGAGACATAATTTAGCCTGGCTGGGCGTGGTTCAGTGGATTGAGCATCGTCCCATGGACTGAGGGGTCCCGGTTCGATTCCCGCTCAGGGCACATGCCCCGGTGGCGGGCTTGTTCCCCAGTAGGGGGCGTGCAGAGTTTTTCTCTCTCACATAGGTGTTTCTCTCTCTCTCTAAAAAAATCAATAAAAACATAATTTTTTTTAAAAAAGAGACATAACAAAATATAGAATGACTATTTTAAGTAGCAACACAGGGTATATGATAGAAAAGCATATGGACCAGGCAAACTGGAAAGTGGAGGGGGGGTTGTGAGAAACTCTGAGGAAGAGGAAATAAATTTCAGCTCAGTCCAAATATTAGTTTCAAGCCAAACAAGTTGGCTTACCCTCAATTCTATCCTCAATTGGACACAATATATGATTGGTGTATTTTCAGAAAAAAATAAAAATAAAAAAATCCACCCATAGGGTAAGAATCTAAGCATCTATTTTCCATCCCAGTCATTCTTCGCATTCAACTTTGTATTTGCCTGTGAACAAAATTGAAGCTGGCAAAAGATGGTTCATGTGAATTACTCGAACAACAGTTTCTCATTGTGTCGAATTACACTGAGGTTGCTTGCTGCGAAATTTCGCCTCAGCCCAGGAACAGTGGATGATATTATCATTTTTTTCCATGCCCACGAAGTTAACCCACTTCTCTCTCACATAAATGAATTGCCGGTCCTTTCCAAAGACGGGGAGAAAGCTCTCCAAATCCTAATCACAGCTTATTCATATTTTAGGAATCAAACGCCAGTTTTCATGTCACCCGATCTTTATGCTTCCCTAGATCAGATTTCCAGATGACATGGCTTCTCAGTGTTTGGAATACTGATTGGTGTAGCCAACAAGGTAAGGAATCATGGAACCACAGCCTTCGCTAGCAGTATTAACATCTCCCTTAGAAAAGTCACCTGGCCCGGAAAAGGAGTCCAGAGGCCAAAATAATCACAAGGACCCTCCAGTCACTCATAATACCAACTGTTCCTAAATTCACCATCTACCACTAGGGGGGACAGATGGATGAAAAAGTCTTCAGCCTGGAAGGGGTGGCTATGGGGTTTCTCCAAGGCAACATTTAAGGTCGCCCAGCTGAGGTGTTGGCTGGGGTCTTATTAAGCTCTGTGTGACGTGACAGTCACCTGTCCATTTCAGAGGCTGGTTAGAGGAGGCGCCACTGATCGTGGGAGGCCTAAATGCCTTCTTTTTTAAAAAAATATTTTTTAAATTGATTTTAGAGAGAGAGGAAGGAAGAGGGAGAGAGATAGAAACATGGATGAGAGAGAACATCGATCGGCCGCCTCCTGCATGCCCCCCACTGGGGATCAGGCCCACAACCCGGGCACGTGCCCTGACCGGGAATTGAACCGGCAACCTCTTGGTGCATGGGCCGATGCTCAACCACTCGCCACACTGGCCGACCCTAATCTCCTTCTTAATCCCCCTCCTCCTCTTTGATGATCCTACCAATTTGGGGTAGAAAAAGCAGGTTTCAATTCCTGCTACTTGCGAGCTGTGAGCCCCAAAAAGCCAGTTGTTTTTTCTTATGAGTACAATGAAGCTAATAAGATCAGCTCTGGCCCTGGCCGGTTTGGCTCAGTGGTCAGAGTGTCGGCCCGCGGACCACAGAGTCCTGGGTTCGGTTCCCGCTAAGGGCACGTACCTCGGTTGCAGTTTGGCCCCGGCCCCGGCCCCGGTTGAGGTCATGTGGGTGGCAACCACTTAATGTGTCTCTCTCATGTCGATGTTTCTCTCTCCCCACCCCCCGCTCTATCTGAAGATAAATGCAAAAAAAAAAAAAAAAAAAAAGTCCTAGGGTGAGGATTAAAAAAAAAAAAAAAAGATCAGCTCTGCCCGTTAGGAGATTTGAATGAGATGCACGACCTCAAGGCACTCTATGAACAACCCCGTGCTGTTCAGATATGACGACAGTTTCGGTTTCTCTGCTGCTGCCTCTGTCTGCACAGGGGAGAAGCCAGCAGAAGCACCTGCTGGTCGTAACCCACCTCACCACCCCTGGACCCCTGATCTAGGTAAAGGATGAGCAAGAGGGAAGGAAATGGAATGTGTTAAGTTCTTCTTTCTGACTGTCGTGAGGCTGACAGCTAATTTCCTTTGGGCCAGCTTTGATCATTCTTACGGCTTCAGGCGTGGGGTTATTTTCACGGCTGCTTACTGCTAATTATGGGAGGGGTCCACAACCCTAATCGGGAATCCTCTCCCTGGCAGCAAAAGTGTTTGATTTCTCTAAAGAAAGTTAAGGTTTTATCTAAAATAAATGGTCAAAACTGAAAAAAGCTTGTGATCCTTTTGGCCTGATTAAGAGGCAATAAGGGCCCTGGCCGGTTTGGCTGAGAGGTTAGAGCGTCGGCCTGTGGACCAAAGAGTCATGGGTTCAATGCCAGCCAAGGGCATGCACCTCGGTTGTGGTTCGTCCCCGGCCCTGGTTGCGGTCGTGTGGGAGGCAGCCAATTGATCTATCTCTCTCATACCGATGTTTCTCTCTTCCCCCTCGCCCCCCGCCCTTCCACTCTATCTAAAGATAAATAGAAAAAATATCCACGGGTAAGGATTTAAAAAAAAAGAGGCAATGAGGTATAGAAAGAGCTGAACTGAGATTCAAGTCCTGTCCCTTTTGAGCGGTGTGACACTGGGCTAGTCACTTCACATCCCCGAGTCTCCGTTTATCACACAGGAACAGTATGAGCCCCACCCTCCCCAGAGATGAGCCCTGGGTGATAAATGAGGTACGATGGAGGGAGTCACTGAGAACCAAGGCTGTGAGAGCAAACACCTGGGTTTCAAACGCTGGCTCTGACCTTTGCCGGGTCTATGACATCGGCAAGGTTAGTTGACCTTTCTGAACCTCTGTTTTCTTATCTGTAAAACAGGACTAATAATAGCAACTAGTTTAGAGGACAACTGTGAGGATCAAATCGTGAGTGCGGGTGAAGCGCCTGGAACAAATGCTGCCTGGCCAGAGTAAGCAGACGATAAACATTAGCTCTGTTATCACAAAGTAAGAATGTAAATAAGACTGAGGACTGTAATGCGGTCTGAGTGCCATTTCAATAGCAGCAGGATCGCTGTTCGGAGACGAGTACACCGTCTCAGCTCCGCTTTGCAGCTCAGTGTGGAGGCAGGGAAGGGGGCTAGCTCGCCGAGGGTCTTCTCGGGACACACAGGAAGCACTCCCAAGATGCCAGAGTGATGGAGAGGGCCGAGGGTGAAGGGAAGGATTCTGTAGAAAAGTTGGCCATGACTGAGGGACCGGTAAGGGAAGCAAGGAGGGGACCCAGGGACATGACAGACTTCCGGGGAATAGTGTGGCCACGGTGGCGGGAACTGGGGAAAATGGCAAAAGACCGCCATGGTGGAACCTGTGCAGACAGGAGCCAGCCCAGACATGTGGAGGGGAGCATCTGAGAAGGCCTACGTGAGATCATGTCTAGAACCACAGAAGGATGAAGCGGTTTATATTTAAATGACCCCGAAAGACAACACCCCCATCAGGACTCCACCCATTCTCCTTCAAGTTCTTCGGGAGGAGGTGAAAATTATGGGAGTGTTAATTGCTACTCAGTTTCAAATTTAAGCCTGCACTGGAACACAGGAGCCCAGGCGAGTGGATCATTTTCCTTGACACCATTATTAAAGAAAGGCTTTCCAAATGATTGGTTACACCCCAACCCCGCCAATGGCCCAGGCGGAAGTTGCTGAGTGCTCACTGGTACTTGTCCAGTCTTTCCCAGTTTCCTCCGAGCTTCCAAAAGCTGTTTGAGGACTAGCCGATTCTAATGATAGTGCCCTGTGGCCCCGACTCCCGGCAATGATTTATAAAGAGCAGCTGCCACAGCCGGGGTATTGAGGCCAAGGCCACGGAAAGTGGCCCCAGCCACAGCACTCCAGGAGGGGTGGGGACCAAGGCAGGCCTGTGTGTCCACTCGCTTCCTGACAGTTGCGGCCAAGGCTGCATCACCCTCAGGAAGGGCTCCAGGCAGATGGAGGGCTGGACAAGGCCCTCTGCTGGGGTCGCTGCGACCTTGCAGCAGCCTAGACACTAGCTGGGGGGCGACTGATGGTCCGTGCAGCTCCGATGGATGAATGGAACTTGCCTCCTGCAGGGCTTCTGTTCCTTTCTCTCCTTTCGGTCAGGGATCCTTTAGGCACACTCGGCGGCCAGGGGGAGCAGAGGCCGGCAGGCTGCCGAAGCCTCAAGCAGCTCCGACCTTTGCTGCCTCGCCAAACCCCAGAGCTCAACATCTGTCCCTAGAAATACCCGGGCGGAGGTGAAGTGAGACTGCAACTCCTTTTCTGGGTACTCGGTCTATCCTCTCTTCCTAGAAACAGCCCCTCCCCTCCTGTCTAGCGCCCCGAAGCCGGATATCTAGGTCCCCGCCCCGCGGGGGCGCCTCCGCACCCCATCTCTGCGCCGCCAGTTCCTCCTGCAGTACCACCCAGTGTCCGCGGGGGCGCCCCGTGTCCCGCAGCGCCATCTAGGGACCGGGCACCGCCTCCCTCCCCCCCTCCCTCCGGGGCACCCCCGCCCCCCGCGCCCCGCTTACTCCGCCAGGACTCCCCCTCTCCCGGGTCCTTCGGGCAGCAGGACCCTCCCAGCCGCGGCCAAGGGGCCACCCTCGGCGCCCCAAGCCGGTTCCCCTCGCGCCTCCCCCGGGGGCGCGTGGGCAGCGAGGAGAGGCGCGGCAGGGCGGACACGGGCGATCCGGCTCGGCCCCGGTGGAGGCGGGCAGGCGAGGGCGGCGGGCCACGGGAGGCCAGCGATGGCAGCGGCCGGTGTCTGCGGGCGGCGAGGCGGCAGCAGCAGCGGCGGCGGGCGGCGCGAGGAGCCCCTGTGATTGGCACAGCCCGAGCCGGAGGAGGAGGCGAGGGGAGGGCGGAGGAGGAGGAGGAGGAGGAGGAGGAAGGGGGCGAGCGCAGCGGAGGCGGCAGTGAGGAGCTGTGCTTTCACCTCTCCAGCCCCGGCAGGACGGGGGCGGCCGCCGCGGGCCCGGGGTGGGGACAGCACGCAGCTTCGCGACGCGCACCCCCGCCCGGCAGCGGCCCCGGCACTCGGGGCGAGCGGGAAAGCGGCTGAGGCGGCGGCGGCGGGAGAAGGATGCAGGGGAAGAAGCCGGGCGGCTCGTCGGGCGGCGGCCGGAGCGCCGAGCTGCAGGGGGACGAGGCTCAGAGGAACAAGAAGAAGAAAAAGAAGGTGTCCTGCTTCTCCAACATCAAAATCTTCCTGGTGTCCGAGTGCGCCCTGATGCTGGCGCAGGGCACGGTGGGCGCCTACCTGGTGAGTCCCCGTGCCAACTCCGCCGCGGGGCCCCTTCCCCAGCCCGGAGCCCGGGCGGCCGACTGGCACGAGGAGGGGACGGGCGGGCGTGACCTCCCCCGGTGTGGAGGTTGGCGAGTGGTGCAGAGGCGGCTGCCCGGGGAGCTCCTCCTGCTGCCGGCGGGGGCTGGGGGGGACCCGAGGAGGAGAGGCTGCGGGCAGGTGGGCGTGAAACCATCCCTCTCCTCTCCCCCTGGAAAGTGCAGCCAGAGGGCGAGTTCCGGAGCCCCCTTGGAGAGGAAGGCATCCCGGATTTCAGGTGACCTGCACATGGGAAGAAAAGCCAGTTAGCATCCTGCATCTTCTACTCTCCATTCCATCCGCCCAGAGAACAAATCCATTATGCATCATTTTCTCCGGGCGCTTTTTCCATTCGCCAGTTATGGAGGGGGGGATTTAACAGCTTAGAGTAAAATGCGCCCGAGTGTGGCCTGATCCGAACCAGGGCTCTGTGGGGACTGTGCCAGCTCCGTATCCCAATGGCCATCTCTTAGCGTCTGGAATAAAGTTACCGTACCTGGAGAGCAGCTGCGAGTTTGTGTAGTTCCTGCCACCCACTCTTAGACCTCAATTCCCCACCGGTGTCTCTGGCCCGCAAGAGGGTTGCATCATTTTTCGCAATATACGTCTATTTGATTTGCCTTCTGAAAGGGGATATTAATGCTCAAACGGCCCAGGGGTGCATAACAGAGCAGAGGAAACAGCTTGTAATGACTCAGCACTGTCAAATACCCACTTTGCCGCTTTCTCCTGCCCCAGCAGGTGGTCCCAACTTGAGTTCCAGAGAATGCATGTCCAGACCTCAGTACAGTCCTGCCTAAACACGAGAAGATTTTTCAGAGTGTTTAGTCTTAAGTCATTACTTGACTATCGACCCGAGACTGGAATCAGATGTCACAGACTTTGAGTGTTAGTGAGCAAGTTTGATCGAGATAGAATTGGACAAGATGTTGGCTGTTGGATAACCACATCCAGAGATAGAACCGCGCTTTTCCTTGTTCCTCGTTCCTGGCCATGGGTGACAGTTAATGAGGGCCAGACTCTAAGTGCCCCGTGCCATTCATAAACCATCTCCTAGGACTCCAGGCTTGCTGTCAGAGGGGAGTACCAGCAGACTTGGTCTGTGCTGTGGAGTAAAGTCAGTGCTGATATAAGATTGTTCCAACTCGGCTCTGTTCCTGGGGTGAGAGTTGCAGGACTTCAGAAAATCAAATGCATTTCCTTTGCTTCTTGTGAGATGAAAGGCGTTTCAATCGCTGTCTCTGTGCATCAGGGACTTGTGTGCTGCAGATGAACTCTGCAGCCAAAAGCACATTTTGTGCTCTGTTTAGATTTTAGTTTTAGAGGATGCATTTTTTAATAGTTACCATACACAATTTTAGACAGGACCTTTGGAATTTTGGAGTCAGAGGAAAACCGTGGCTTGGGGGTCTGTTTATTTGTTAAAATATTAAAATGGGCATATGTTTTACTAAGATGCACATGCACATGAGTAAATCTACATTGGCCTTTCCAGTAGCATATGCAAGGTATATCGTTTCCCATCAGGTGGGTCTGTGTTTGAAAGGGGGTTGGTGTATCAACCAACGGCTGCCTCTGGTTTAGCAGTTTGTGTGCCTCAAACCAGTTTTGTTCAAGAGGACAGCTTCCACGTGTGGCCAGCACCAGCAGAACTTTCACACCACGAATGATAAAGGCTTAGTTTCAGCTTACAATGACCTAAGGGTTTGCGAAAGAAATGAAGCCGGACTTCAATCAGATGAGCGGCCTAAGCTCCTTTAGAAAGTTAAGAAGCTGCGGGCTGGTGGAGTGTATAGATGTATAGAAGCGGCCTGGCACCAGGACATAGGAAGCTGACTTTAATCCCGCAAGAGGCAAGTGGCAGCCAGAGGAATTCAGTCCACCTGGTGGGGGCCTCCTGGCATTCCAGCCTGGGCTGGTGGAAAGCCTGGTTCAAGGGGTAGGGTAACAGGAATCAACAGGTGACCGGCAGAAAGCAGATGGAGGACCACGAGAGGACAGGCCTAGGAAATTGAATTCATTTTGATTACTGTGGGTAGACGCATAAGGTGCTCAGGGCTCTGCCTTGCCTGGCTGCCCTCGACTCTCCACTGCCATCTGAACCTCATGAAAATAAATAGTTTGCTCGCCAGGGTTGACTGAGTCAGCTTGCTATGGGGTTTTGCTCTTCTGGGTCACTTGGGAGTTTTCATCTGTTATTTGGCAGGTGGAATAAAAATTGTGTTACTCCTTCAGCTATATGAGACTGCGTTCCAGATAGTTTGAGAATGAAACATTTTCAGGATGTTTGCAGGAAGGCAAAGTCTCCCTTTTTTTTAGTTCCTCTCAGGCTTGTTTAGGAAACCCGAGAAGCATGATTGTAGATGATCACGCAGGCAGGGTCCATGTGCACGGTGTGTGTTCTATAGCGTTGCGAATTCTATGCCAGTGGCATTCTTTCCAACTGGATTCCAAAAGTCCACGCAGCTACCTTTTATTTCATCTTCCCAGGTGCAATTTTTTTTTTTCCATTTGGAGGCTTCATTTCATTTTCCCTTTTCTCTCTGAAAAGACAGACTGCCCAGTGTCGTCTTGAGTGACACAGGTATAGTCTTCCCAACTGCAGAACTGAAACAGGAAGTGGCCTATGATTTGAGAAGCAACTTTGAAAACCAGGACTCCGTGTGTGTGTGTGTGTGTGTGTGTGTGCATGCGTGTTCCTTTAAAGAATCTGCCCAGGGCGGGAACTCCTGCATATAATAAGAAAGTCACCAATTATTAAGCTAGCCAGGGACCAGCAGCTTTTGCCTGGGTGTTGGGAGTCGGCCAGGGGAGCGCAGAAGAACCCTGACATTGAAGCCGACTTGGTGATCATGTCGATAAGGTGTTCTGGGTGCAACCTGAGCCAGGTGTGGATTCTGAGATCTGTTACTGTTCCAAATATTTTCATTGGAAATCATGCTTCAGATCAGCCAATAGTCCCAGGGATGTTCTCTCTTAGTCACTTAAACTGCCTGACGGTCTACAAAATATTTTCTCAGCCTAAGAAGACAGATCCGTTCAGTTTTTTTTTTTTTTTAAATCCTCACCGGAGGATATTTTTCCATTTATCTTCAGATAGAGTGGGAGGGAGAGAGAGAGAGAGAGAAACATTGATGTGGGAGAGAGACATCGATTGGCTGCCTCCCGCGTGACCCTGACCAGGGCCAGGGACCAAACCACAACCGAGGTACATGCCCTTGACTGGAATCGAACCCGAGACCCTGGTCCAAGGGCCGACACTCTGACCGCTGAGCCACACTGTCCAGGATGAGACCCGTTCAGTTTGATCGTCACTGGGTGCCGAATAGAGAATATAATTTATTTTTCCTCTGCTTGGGTCTTTGCTTCGGATGGCTCCAGTCTGAACTGACTGACTTGCAAGGTTGTAACATCTGCCTAAGTCTTGGGCTGTTTGGAGAAGGCACAGGCCTATGGGAACGGGGCGTGGAGAGAATGTCATTTCACGTGCACTTCACGGTGTTTCGTGGAGACCCAGTGATTGTTTCAAGCCATCCACTGAGTGCATATAGAGTGCGTGTGTGTTACCAAGTTACGGAGGCCTGGAGGAGATGGGATGTGTCCAGGAAAGCAAAGCCTCTGACCTCTGGGCAGTCATGATCGGCGCTCACTTACAGATGCATTTGAATTTCCTCAGGATAAAAACTTCAAAATGCCACTTTGGTCTCTGCTTGGGGCACTGTGACCAGGGGTGGGCATTTCCCAATGTAGAGTTATGCAAAAACGAAGTCTGGGTTTGTGGTGACCAAGTAGAAAAATGAATGACTGAGTTTAACGGGGTTCCAGCTCACTGCTCTGTAGTCCCCCCTTTTTTTTTTTAGGTCTGAGAGCATTCAGTGAGCTGGCAGTGAATGGGTGATGTGAAACTGCTGGAGTTTTTATTATGTTTTCCCTAAAGAAGCATCATTTTGAAGGCGGGTTTTTGCATGTCTAACCCAGAAGCAGACAGCTAAGAGACATTTTTGAAGTCCTTGTCAAATTAGTATGATGACTAAGGCAACTGTATTTTACTTAATCAAATTATTTTACACACTTATGATTTACTCAAAGTGACAAATTCCCTGCCATTTGCATAATTATTCTATAGCCCCAGGTAGTAAGAAATGAAATAATCCTGTTTTCTTTTTTTTTTTTTTCTTTCAGCTTGGTTGAAAATGTTTAGCTACTAATTATTTAGGGGAAAATACTATTTCTGAAAATGCTTTTCAACCAGCTTTGTGCCCACACCTTAGTTTCTGTGGAGGGGTTTTCTCCCGTGTGTTTAACAGTTGAAGAAACTGAATTAATTGTAAAGTGAGCAAGATCCCTTTCCTGGTCCGGCCAGTGTGGCTCAGTGGTTGAGCGTCGACCCATGCACCAAGAGGTCGCAGGTTCGATTCCCGGTCAGGGCACATGCCCAGGTTGTGGGCCAAATCCCCCCAGTGGGGGGCATGCAGGAGGCGGCCAATCGATGTTCTCTCTCATGGATGTTTCTATCTCTCTCTCCCTCTCTCTTCCTCTCTCTCTAAAATTCAATAAAGGAAAAAAAATTTTTTAAAAAAAGATCTCTTTCCTGAATGTTGTAACTCACCCCTTCAGGTTTTAGGTACTCACAGAGGGTGACACGGAGGCCTCTCGCTGTGGCACTGCTCGGCACTGAAGCTCCCTTTGCCTGCCGCCCGAACAGCGTTGTTCCGTATCAGCCCGGATACCTTTCCTCTTCTGCAAAGGCAGCTTGAGCAAGATTTCTCGTGCCCACCCTAAAGTGCTGCCTTGTTCAGGGACCGGGCTCACTGAGCAGGCCGGCCCTGGGATAAGTGTCATGTCGTGAGCAGCGATGAGGGTGCAGCTGCGTGTCACGTAGATGTAGGCGCGGGCCTTAAATAAAGACAAGATCTGTGAATGTTATTGGCTGGGTGTAGAGAGAGAGCGGAGGGTGGCACTGGTTTCAGGGTCTGTGCCAGGCCTTCTGCAGAGGCCATGGAGCTGACCTTGGTCCTTGGATTTCGTCCTTGGATTTCAGAGGGCTCCCTGAGGTGCCAGGCAAGGAAGGTGGGGCCCGCCAGGTGACCGTGGGCAGGCAGGTATGCAGAAGGTGCTCACCCCTTGCTGTGGTGGAGGATAGAACTGTATGCATTTCTATAGCACCTTACTTCCAAACTCACAAACACAGTGGCCTTGCATAGGTATAACTGCATTTATTCTTTTATTTTTTTATAATTTTTTTCTTTATTGATTTTAGAGAGAGAGGTATGGAGAGGGAGAGAGAGATAGAAACATTGATGAGAGAGAACATTGATTGGCTGCCTTCTGCATGCCCCCCACTGGGGATCGGGCCCACAACCTGGGCATGTGCCCTGACCAGGAATTGAACCAGTGACCTCCTGGTGCATGGGTCGACGCTCAACCACTGAGCCACACCGGCTGGGTGGTATAACTGCATTTAATAACCACATTCCTCCAAAGTAGAGAAAAGGACTTATCACTTCTACTCACTTATATTTTGTACTTGTAGTCTGTTGTCTTGGGCACATTACTGCATGCATTATATATTTACATACATGCCCACGTACAGAGTCACCAAATATTGTATGCTGTACTGTTTTAAAGATATTACGGGACATTTCAGTGGTAAATTTGATTGCATGGCTTACGTGTAGATTTAGAACTCCCCTGATGGCAAGTCACCTATGTTTTATTCCTCTCAGAAACGCCTTTGATAATCCATGGGCCAGAAAGAAAGCATCCTTGCTCTTTTACTGTGTTTTTGCTTTCTGTTTCTGTATCTATGTATTTTTTGGAAGAGATAATAAACAGAAAAAGGGTGGAGTCACTGACCTGAGTTCATAGGATAACTGAATTGATGTAGCTGGAGGTACTTGTACTTTCTGCAATCTAAGTGCTTATTGGTTCATGTGAGAGGCGGCATTGGTGTGAAAGGTTAAAACTGCCAGGCAAATGGTGACAGCTCCCAGGTCGAGCACAGCAAGACCCAGCATTCATTCCTGTGTCCTCCCCTTGGAGCTCTGTGACCTCGGGCTGATTACTTAACCTCTCTGTGCCTTGGTTTTTCATTTTAGAGCTGGGATCGTAATAGTACCTACCCTCATGTAAGTTGAGTCAGTACACGTAAAGCACTTTGAACACTGACTGGCACACCGTGCTTGATAAATATTAGCTGTTATTATTAATAATTATGTGGTTATGCGTATTTACCACAAACATAATAGGTTTGTAGCCCCAACAAAGGAGAAGTTAAATTATTTCAGTCAAGCTTTGACTTTGGTGTAGGGGACTGTACACTCACGTAGTTTCTTGTTCTGCATGAACGTTTCGTCTGCGAGCTAAAAGATTTTAAAAGTAAGAAATAAGTACCAGGTGCCAATTCTGCTTATTCCCTTATTATAAATACTGCAATCCATTTTATCTGAAAGATGCTATAGAAATAACTAGTCGTGTGGGAGAGGAACCCCCTCCCCCGAATCATGGTCATCTTGACCATTTATAGTCAGTGGGTACTGGGAAGTGTGTGGAGCAGGGACAGTAGAGGGACGGCTGGGAAGTCCTCGACACCTGTTGCTGTGGTCTGTGGCCACAGGTGGGAGAAGACTGGGCCAGTGTTCTGGGGGGTAGGCAACTGAGGAGCAGTAAAAGTGTTGGACTTGGAGTCAGAGACCTGGGTTCGAACCCGGTCCTGCTTACCAGCTCCTGGTGACTTGACTTACCTGTACCTCAGTAGCCTCATCTGAAAACTGGACATAGTGCCGTGCGACCTTCCAGCTAGTTGAGAGATTTAAATAAATGGACGCGTGACAGAGGGCTTTTCATAGGGTGCAGTATTCAGTAATTATCTTCACAATAGTGCCAGAACCCTCCTCATTGACCTTGGCACAACGGAAGCCCCTTCGGGGGGCGGGGAGCTGAGGATTTGGGGTGTTGTGTGAGACCTGGGCAGTGTTTCCTAAAGGAAAGATCTGGGCCCTGGTAGCCTGCTCTGTTTCTCTGGCTGAAAAGTGGCCACTTCAAGGCAGCCTGGGGTGTCAGGAGGAGGGGACCAAGGGACATATGTTGTGGCCATATGCTGCCCTCCAGGCAGCCTTGTTTAAGACGTGCGACCTTGGAGCTCAGCCCTGGTTGCTAGGAAGGGCTCAGGTCTTTCGCGGCGCCCACTGCCTTCACCCGAGCCCTCTTGCAGTACCTAATAGCTAGGGCTCCGTAGGCACAGCCATGGACATTTTCTCCATCGTAGTCCTTTTCGGTTTCTCATAAGCAGAGCAGACGAGCTCCGGATACAGTCTGCTTGCCCTCCCTGCGGATTCGTCCATCTCGGCTTCTGGTTTGTGGGGAGTGTTTAGGCGGCTACGTCCTGCACCCCTTTCCTTCCATCTGTGGTTTTTGAGGCAGCTTGCCCTCCCCAGCCCGGTCACACCTGTCCTTGGGAAGGGTAGGGAATGCCCTGGGCTCTTCTCAGTGAATCAGGTCGAGTTGCACCAGGATGGAAGCCCATCAGCTTCCCAAGGAGCTGGGCTTCAGCAGCCCAGGGTGTGCAGTGAGTGAGTGACCAGGAAACCTTCGTTCTGGGCGTTCCAGCGACAGCGTAGAGAGAGCAGAATCCCCGCAGTGGGCTGGCCCAGCTTCTTCGTTTTGGTTCTTCTCTGTGGCTTTGAGTCGGGCCCTTCTGAAAAAGGGAAGCCCTTTCGCATGGAGGGTTGAGTAGCCGCCTTTTAAGGGCTGGGACGTTCCTCTTCAAACAGGGAGAAATTATTTCACTTTCTACGAGATGATAATCGTTGGCCGTTAGAATGTTCCTGGGCTTGAAACAAGTCTTGTTAATGATTTCACACTCATTGGGATCGTTTAAAAGCAAAAGCAATGTCGGTTGTTACAAGCCCTACTTTGTGATAGGGATTGGGGGTGGTGGGGAAGAGGAAGTCCTTTTATTCCCTTTGCTGTCATGATTTCCTCCATCAATTCCCTGGCAATACCTTCTTCTTCTGGGATGCCATATCCCAGGTGGCATTTTAAGTTACCTGGTAACAGAATCAAAGAGAGTACTGATGATAACAAGGATGTCTTATTTCCTTAGTGTGGGTTTTCGCTAAAACCTTTGTCGTGAGTGCTGAGGACCCGGAAGCAGGCAGTGCCCGAAAAGTCGTCCGGGCACTGGTACCACCGCCACAGCGCTAGGGTGTGGCAGGAGGTCTAGGGTACTGTGCCCTAGCTTGAGTCACTCAGAAGCCTGGGGCATGCCCTTTGGTCTTCTGTCTGTGCATCGGTCCAGCTGTCTATCCACATGTGAGATTCTGGGTGATGCGGTGGCCGATTCCAATTTGTCAGGCAAGTTGCCCTTCAAAAGGGGCGGGTCTCTGGTAATGAACCTGGCTGTCCAGGTTCCCCTCGCCACCTTTCCGTGGTGGGTCTAAAGCCTGCCGTGGCTGTCACTTCATAGCTCCCTGAGCCCCCAGTTATGCCGAGTTAGCAGAAATAGTGAGCTGAGTGTGTTTTCAACAAACAGTCCTGGGGACTGTAATAGAACAGTGGGCGAACTATGGACTCCCCAGATCACTGCCTGCAACCACGGGAACTCGAGGAAGGAAGAAATGACTACTTTTACTTTCATTTTTGCAGCGTTGATACAGAGAGAACCGTGTCCCCGTGGCATTGTTCAATTAAAGCCTATTGTAATATGTTCTTGGGAATGGCTGTTGTCATTTGGAAGAGGCGTGTGCGAGACGGGTGTGCTAGTTCTCTAATTGTTAGATTTGCTCTCCGTTCTGACACGGCTGCTCTCCGATCTCCCGCTGATTAGAGTGAGAAATTGCCGCCTTGAACGCGAGCAAAGTTGAAATTGGAAAGCTGCCCTCTGACGGATTATATAAGCTCTGAAATACTGTACCTGAAATCTTGCGTGCCCTGCGAAGAATTCCTTTCATGAAGATGAGAACGTCTCAGCAGCGCGGACCCATATGTTTTTATTATGTAAGATGCAGTTATTGTGATGCAGCCTGTAAAAGACAGTGTTGATTAGTTCATCTCTCCGTTGGCTTTTGGGGTCAGAGCGCTGTTTGAGGTAGACCCACAGAGCCACCTAGAGCTACCCCCTGGAACTTGGCACCCGCGGGTCCTTTCTGCAGGGGCGCAGAGGCTGTCCTGGGTCTGGGTCACTGCACCTCTCAAGGGCGGGCATCCGCTCAGGTCAGCTGGAGAGGTTGCTCCTGAGATTCCGTGGGACACCCGGGAATGTAAACACTGTCCGTCATGATGGGCTTCATCCTCTGGCCATTCGTTCTCTGGGGCCCGGCTGTGGTGGCCCTGGGAATGTACTTGGTCTCGCTTTGTATCGCTTGCCTGTGCGTGGTGCATCCGCCATCCTCTTCTCGAAGCCACAGGTGCGTGGGGTGCACCGCACAGCGCCCCGCTCCGTCCCTTTCAGATTTCCGGCCTCCTGAAGGCAAGGAGCTTATCTAGTGACCAGGGTGAGCACAGGCGGAAAAGACTCAAAGGAAACGAGATCGTTGCAATAGATACAGAGTTTCAGACAGGCCTCTCTGGTCTTCATGCAAAAAATTTAGGGCAAGACTCTCCATGTAGTAGGCTGCATGTTGCATTGCCCAGAGCTGGGAAACGCTACATGGCTTGCAAGGCTTCCATGCCAGAGGGAGGGTATCTTTGGGGGAAAACAAAAACAACAACAAAAACCCCATCAATTGGCACCCCCCTCCTGTCCCTTTGCCTGTCTGTGGAGATGCACAAATAGACCAGAAAGTCAGCATGCAGTTCCGTTGCTTTGCAGCCTGTGGAGCGGACGGGGAGGTCCGCCTTGCTGCGCCCGGGCTCAGCGGGGCGCGGAGCCAGCGGCGCTGGGCTGATCGCAGTGCGGCCTCGTGAAACTTCTAAGGCACCTGGGTGCAGGTGCCCGTCCACTAGGCAGCTTTTCCGTGTAGCCCGTTCTTAGGTCTTTCTCAGCATCGAGAAAGCTCTGCACTTCTTGCTTTCATCTTAGGCAAAATCAGGGCACAGAATTAAGTAACTTACCCAAAGGTGTCTCCCCTGCCACCCTACCCCCCAGCCAGCTCACAGGTAAGCAGTCAGGAAGAGTTTTTTTTTTTTTTTTTCTTTATTGATTTTAGAGAGAGAGGAAGGGAGAGGGAGAGGGCGATAGAAACATCGATGAGAGAGAACATCGATTGGCCGCCTCCTGCATGCCCCCTACTGGGGATCAGGCCCACAGCCTGGGCATGTGCCCTGACCTGGAATCGAACTGGGGACCTCTTGGTGCATGGGTCGACGCTAAACCACTGAGCCACACTGGCCGGGCAAGAGTTTTATTTTTGGAAATAATGATTGTAAACATATATACATATATAAAAATAATGTTTGGGGGAATGCTACAAAAGAAGTCACTATTTTCCTTACTCTGTTTTAAAACATCCCTCCTTTTTTTCTTTTACATATACTCAGTGATTCCTAATGGCCACTATACCCATCATTGATCTAGAGAACAGATAAAAAATATATGTATTTATCTGCCTTCTGATACTTTAGATTTCATTGGGGAGTGTTTTTGTCACTTAAAAATAATAACACCGCCCAGCCGGTGTGGCTCAGTGGTTGAGCATCGACCCATGCACCAAGAGGTCGCCGGTTCGATTCCCGGTCAGGGCACATGCCCAGGTTGTGGGCCCGATCCCCGGTGGGGGGCATGCAGGAGGCGGCCAATCGATGTTCTCTCTCATCGATGTTTCTATCTCTCTCTCTCTCCCTTCCTCTCGCTCTAAAATCAATAAACAAAAAATAATAATAATAACACCAAGGCAGCTATTAAAAGTGACTCGGGGCTCTGTCACCCCGGAGATTTTTCAGTATGACAAGTGCAACATGTTATTTTATTCTGTTTTTCACCCTCCCGCGAGGACATGTTTTTACTGAGTTTCAGAGAGGGAAAGGGAGAGGATTGCCCACGAAACCGTTCGGTGCAGAAGATGATGCTCCAGCCACCCAGCCACCCAGCCAGGGCACAAGTGAAACATTCTCGACCCCAGAGGGCAAGCTGGGCGTGGTCGTGTTCAGGTCTGTTGCCTTGGTGGTGTTTCTCTCTCTGTCCCGCGTGAGCTGAGCCACCGTCGTCACAGGTGGTCAGCTCAGCTCTGTCGCCTCCTGGTTGTTGATTAATTTTAGCCTTGCCTTCCTCCGCTGACCCCTGACCCCAGCGATGCCACGCTCCACCAACCCTGCGAGACCTCGCCCGGGTCACTCCCGAGGGGACATTGTTAGTACATTTCTTCCAGCTCCCGCCTTTGCGTTTGATGTAGGAGTGGCAGTTAGGGGAGCGAGGCTCCCTGTTTTACTGGAACCCTTCCTTCTGTGCCGTTAGTTCATAGGGCAGTGGGGTCACCCTCGAACACTTTTCAGTATCTCAGATGTTAGACCAAAATCGGGTCGTAGTTTTCCCCTCAGATAAAGAAATACGCAATGCTTAGTAAAGAGAAGGGGGCTTTGGCAGTTTATTGTGAAGTGGACTTGGACCCGGAGGTGTGAAGGAAGGTGGGTGAAGACGTTTCTCTGGCTTTTCTGGAGGAAGAAACTGGGTGTCTTCTTTCTGGGGCCTGCCATCACAGATCACCGCACACTGGGCGGCTGAGGACATCGGGGGTGTGGCCGCGCAGTCCTGGAGGCCAGGAGTTTGCAGTCCAGGTGTTGCAGGGCCGTGCTTTTTCTGAGACGCCGGGTGGAATCATTTCTTGCTTCTTCCGAGCTTCTGGTGGGGGCCCTTGGCCGTCCTTAGCTTGCATTTGCATTCTCCCAATAGTTGACTCAGGTCACGTGGCACTTTCTCTGTGTGTGTCTCTTTCTCTTCTTATAAGAACACCAGTCAGCCCGGCTGGTGTAGCTCAGTGGTTGAGCATCGACCCATGCACCAAGAGGTCGCCGGTTCGATTCCCGGTCAGGGCACATGCCCAGGTTGTGGGCCCGATCCCGAGTTGGGGGCATGCAGGAGGCAGCCAATCGATGTTCTCTCTCATCGATGTTTCTCTCTCTCTCTCCCTTCCTCTCTCTCTCTCAAATCAATAAAGAAAAATTATTTAAAAAAAAAAAAAAAAGAGCACCAGTCCTCCTGGATTATTTCCCACCTTAATGATCTCATCTTACCTAATTACATCTGCTGAGATCTTGTGTCCAAGTAAGATCACATTCAGATACCAGGGATCAGGGGCTTCATGTCTTTGCGGAGATACAGTTCAAGCTGTCATGCCAGAGAAAAGAGAAGCAAAGGACCCTAAAACAGTCTGAGGTTACAAAGCAAAAAAAAAAAAATGGAAACAAAAAGAGAAACTGTTTGCCCTCCGTAGGTTTTCAGATGGAGGGGGAAGATACGGGACTTTGGTTGGACAGTCATTCTGAGCAGGAAGCCTGTGTTGGAAGAAATGCTGCCCTGTGACCGTCCTTGGTCCCTTTCTGTAAGCAGATAAGCATGCTTCTCTCGCGGGTGGTGGGTGGTGGTGGTTACGCTTGTGGGAGTGAGCCTGGTTGTATTCATTTGTAGCTTGGAACAAATCCCTTCTTCGTTCTGGGCATAGCTGAGGAGGAGATGGGGCTGCATCGTCACATCATCCGATTAAGGGAAATGCATGTAAAAAAAAGCCTAGAAATACGTGTGGGTGAGCATTCTGTGTGTGTATATTTAGTGTATGTGTGTGTAGTACATATCCCTGTCCCTTACACCCAGGACTCCTTCACAACCAGGCCTGGTGAGTGTCCCTGCTGGCCCCGTCTCCTCCCTGAAGCGCTAGCCCACTTTCTGAGACGGGAAGAGATGATGGCTGAGCTAGCCAATCTCAGATTTGGTCCAGGTAGGTGTGGCATGAGGACCAGGCGTCTGCATTCTGATCTCATTCATCATCGTGTTTTTGGGTGGAGGTGGGAGCTGTCGGATGCTTGGAATTTCTCAGCACAGACTCCTTTGCAAAGACTTCGCCCTGGTCTCTGCCAAACTGGTTACCGTCAACAGCTCTCATAAGTGCCCCGAGCAGTAGGGTCAGGGTGTTCTTGGCCCTCGTGGAGTTTGTATGTCCTAGTGGTGGAGATGGTACGTTGGTAACTTTCTAAATTACTCATTCATTTGCCTGTTTCGGGCCCTGGGCCAGGCAGCTCGCCCAGCTGAAATCGCACAGGGCAGCGTGGTCTCCTGCCGTAAAATCAAAGTGTTACGTCAAGGTGGGAGGCGGTGCTGGAGATGGGTCTGGGTGGACGGGGAGAATGTGTGTGGTGACGGATGTAAAATGATTTTCGCAGCCTTGGTCAGGGTAGGTCCAAGGTCAGGGCTCGTGCTGAAGGAGGTTGGCTGGGGAGAGCCCTCAGAGGGGGACCCCTGTGATGGAGAGGGGAGCCCAGGGCCCCAGCCACACAAACACGGCCTGTCAGGGCTGGCACTGGGGAGTCTCCACTCTAGCCAGCGTTGTGGGGGCTGTCGGCACCTCTCTTGGCAAAGCTTCTGTCTTCACACCCCCCAGCTTTGAAGTGGTACTGGAAGCCTTCTGCCGGCTTGTAGAGACAGGCCACATCAGGGCATCGCCAGACTCTGCTAGAAGCAAGCACGGCTGCCTTGCAGGACAGGACGTAGCCAAGGGGCTGAAGGATGCTGGCGGTCCTGGAAGATTCTGCTCCCCGGGGGTGGGGCAGGGCAGGGGGAGGGGAGCCGTAGCATCCATGTACAACGCACCTCTGTGTTCTGCATATGAATTTCTGCAAGATGAGCTAAAATCAGGAAAGGTCCTATCATATTTGACTGGTTTTTTTTTTTTTTTTTAAGCACTTTAGCTCGTCCTCAGATGTATCAGTTCTGGATAACTTGAAAGCTGGTAACAGAACAAACTGTGTTCACACACAGGAAGTGTCTCCAAACAAAAAGTGGGCGTGCGGTTTTCAGTTTCAGACTTGGAGGGAGGCCATTCAAAATTCCCCTCCTGTTCTCCTTGAGAAAAACTTGGCAAGCTGCTGAGAGGGGGCACCCCTCCTGGGGATAATCCTGAGGGGTCCCGAGAGAGGCTCTCCCATGAGCAGAGCTCACTGGCTACTGAGGCCTCAGCGACAGGGCTGGGAGGGTGGGGTGGGGATTTACTGAGCTGGTCGCCTGCAGCTTCAAAGTCTGCGCAGAGGGTGTGCAGAGGCTGGCCAGAATGCCTCTGGCCTGTTGGCCCACACCTGCCGCCCGCAGATGGCTGATCCAAGCGCTGGCTGAGACTTCAGAGCCCCACGTGGTCACATCACTGAGCTCTCCCATTAACTTGAACTTCAAGTTTATGCCTGTGGCTTTTTTTTTTTCCTAAATAGAAAGGCGTGACTGTTTTCCTTTTTACGTGAAGAATGCATGTGTTGCAAATTTGGAAACCACAGATAAACACAGATACATTTTAAAAAATGAGAAAGAAGAAACATCGTCCATAATGCTGGGACCTAGCACTCCACTGTCAACATCGTGGTGTGTGTCCTTGAAGTCCCTGGTACGCCCGCTTTCCCTCATGATCCCAGGGACAGAGGAGTGGAGGGTATTTATTGGCTTTGTGACAGTCAGGGCTGCTGCTTGCTCACCTTTTTCTAAAAATTATTTTTCTTTATTTTAGAGAGAAGAAGAGGGAGGGAGAGAGAGATAGAAACATCTACTGGCCGCCTCCTGCATGCCCCACACTGGGGATCGGGCCCACAGCCTGGGCATGTGCCCTGACCGGGAATCAAACCGGCGACGTCTTGGTGCATGGGTCGATGCTCAACCACTGAGCCACCCTGGCCGGGCCCTGCTTGTTCATCTTATGTGGCTTTGGGCCACTGAGTCTACCTCTCCAAGTCTCCATTTCATATCTAAGATTGGGATGGTATTTATACCAACTTCACATGATCTTGCAAATACTAAATGAGACAGTCCCTTCAATGTGCTTGGCCCGTGCCTCTCTGCAGGATGTTACTGCTGCTGTTGTTACTATTTTTGTCCTCACCCAAGGATATGTTTATTGATTTTTAGAGAGAGGAAGGGAGAGAGAGAGAGAGAAAGAAACATCAACGTGAAAGAGGAACATAAATCGGTTGCCTCCCATATGTGCCACAACCAGGGATTGAACCCACAACCTAGGTATCTGCCCTGACCCAGAAGCAAACCCGTACTCTTTTTGGTGTATGGGGCAACGCTCCAACCAACTGAGCCACCTGGCCAGGGCTAGATATACTTTTTAAAATATATGTTCTTGCCCTGACCAGTTTTGCTCAGTGGTTAGAGCGTCGGCCCAAGGACCAGTGAGTCTCGGGTTTGATTCCGGTCAAGGGCATGTACCTCGCTTGTGGTTTGTCCCCAGCCCTGGTTGAGGTCATGGGGGGGAGGCAACCAGTCGATGTGTCTCTCTCGCATTGATATTTCTCTCTCTCTCTCCCCCCTCCCTCCCACTCTATCTGGAGATAAATGGAAAAATATCCTCAGGTGAGCATTAGAAAAAAAAATAATAATAATAAAATAAAATATATGTTCTTAAAATGCAAAGCAGCAACTTTAATTTCATTCAGATTTAACCAAAGACCTAATTAAGACGTGAAGTCACCGTCTTCCGCCCTGGAAAGTTGCTACAGTCGAAGGCCAGCCTGGTTTTTCCTGCCTTGTAGATTGTGTGTAGATAAGTTGCCTGAAAGAATTCCTTGTTCGTATTTCGCATGTAACAGTCGCAACATCCATTACTGCCGCATGGTGTGTGTCAGATTTTTGTGTAACTTGATGTCAACAGATTCAGTCCTTTATCATTCCCAGGAGAATGTTTGAGATTTTCTCTTTGCACACTTTCTTCGTTCTGTACAGTGAGTGAGTTTGCTGCTGTAAGGACGTGTTATCCGTATATGGGATTGTCTTAGTCCCCGGTTTATTTCTTTAGGTTGGCAATTTCATTCTGTTTCTTTTCTGTTAATGTTGCTTTTGAATTCTCAACTTGCTGATACTAAGATCTGTGGCTCAGAGATCTTTTGTGGGGGAATACTCCTGTTCTCGACTTACGATTTCTTAGGCGGACATCTCTGCCTTTGATACAATGCTTCATTTTTTCCTTTCCCCCAGGAGTCTAGCTTTAGAGATGCCGTGCCTTATTTTTTCAATTTGTTTTTGCCTGGAGAGTCTGCCCAGGTCATTGTTGTTCTGCGTGTAGGTGATTTCTTGCTTTGAAGTTTCCCATTTTCCCCTTAC
Source organism: Tadarida brasiliensis (assembly GCA_030848825.1). NCBI lineage: Eukaryota > Metazoa > Chordata > Mammalia > Chiroptera > Molossidae > Tadarida > Tadarida brasiliensis. The sequence goes on along the minus strand of CM061279.1, from coordinate 8,533,082 downwards.
CACCAAGCTACAGTTTGAAGGCTGGTGTTTGCTTCTGTCCATGCTCTCTGTAGCCTGGAGACACACAGGGTAGCGGGGCTGGCTGAGCTGTAGCAGGTGGTGTACAGGGTGCTGACTGGTCCTGGCTAGAAGATGCGGGCGTGGTGGCTTTTGTTCCTGGGGTCTTTGGAAGGTCCTTTTCAGTGGGTTCAGTCTTCCTGGGCGGGGGCACCCCAGGTATCCTGGGGCATTATGCTCTGGTCCTCGATCAGCCCTGGGTCTCACCGTGGTCTCCTGGAGCCTTCACCTGCTTCCAGCAGAGATGATCAGCACCGTGGCCTATGGCCTCCTTTTCATCCTTGTCTCCCCAGTGGACATTTTCACTGTTCCCATCAGAAAAGAGGAATGTGTGGATAGCTACTCAAGGTTGCTTTCTCTGAGTTAGCGATACTAATGAAAACTCTCAGGAGTTTGATGTATTCACCAGTTCACCTTCCTGAGGGTGAGGGGGCCTTCTGCTGTTCCATTCTGCTTTGATCTCCGGTCTTCCTTTAGCTGTCCCGAGCAGGCAGCGTTTGAACTTCATGACGCCGGGGGGTGCTCATTTCCCTGCTTGTTTTTGACCGGTGATTATTCTGTTTCTGCTTTAAAACTCTTTTTTTTTAAAAATTCCTCACCCAAGGATACTTTTAATTTATCATCAGATAGAGTGGGGTGGAGGGAGGGAGAGAGAAACATCGATGTGATAGAGCCACATCGACTGGTTGCCTCCCGCACGACCCGACCAGGGCCGGGACGAACCGCAACCGAAGTGCGTGCCCTTGATCGGAATCGAACCCGCGACTCATTGGTCTGTGGGCCAACGCTCTAACCACTGAGCCAAACCAGCCAGGTTTGGCTTTAGAATTCTTTTAATTGCCCTGGCCGGTTTGGCTCAGCAGTTAGAGCGTTGGCCCGCGGACCAGGAAGTCCTGGGTTCGGTTCCCGCTAAGGGCACATACCTCGGTTGCAGTTTGTCCCCAGCCCCGGTTGGGGTCGTGTGGGTGGCAACCACTAGATGTGTCTCTCACATCAATGTTTCTCTCTCTTTCTTCTTCCCTCTCTCCCTCCCGCTCTATCTGAAGATAAATACAAAAATGTCCTCGGGTGAGGATTAAAAAATAATTCTATTAAGTTTTGGAAGAGTAAGGCTCTGTGTGGAGGTTGGTACCATTTTAATTGAGACATACCCAGAATAATTTTAAAGAATTGCATAATATTCTACCGTATTCTAGTATATTTAACCACCCTATTTTTGTGTGGTAGGTTGTTGACTTCGCTAATATAAATCTAGATTTCTCATTGCTTTTCACAGTTATAAAATGGGATAATGAGATTAGAAGGGCTGGTCACCACCGTAGAGGGGGAGGGGAACTGACATTTTTTTGAGGGTCTTATGTGTGCCAAGAAGTCCATAAATGGTCTGATTAGACTCTCACAACAGCCCTGGCTGGTAAATGCGATTATTTACACGGGCCCAGAGACATGAGCTTGCCCACAATTAGGTTTTGATCCCAGGTATCTCGGTTTTATCTCGCTCTAAAATCCCCTCTCTGTCCTCAGACTGCGCCTCCTCAGAAAGTCACAGCTGCGTTGAATGCTCACGCATGTCTGGTGTTTTGATATCGATTTGGCATGTTCCTGCTTGTGACAGAACCCTGTTCTTTCTCTTCTTTTGTAACCGAGGGAGAAGGTAAGGGACGTTGAGCATGACTTCACTAGGGCCAGAGAACCATGTTTTCGGTCCCTTCCTTTTCCCCCGAGTGCGAAATGGCATTTGCGGGTTTTGTGAAGTTTGTTTTGTCGGAGGATGAACCTTCGCACAGGGCCCCTGCTCCGGGCGTGTCGTTACCTGTGTGCTCAGCCCTCGACTGCATTCTTGCTCGGAACAGCCAGCCACTCAAAAACAAGGGCCATTATGTAATAATTCAGCCAGAACAGCCCTCACAAAATTACAGACTGCTCCGTGCCAGCGGGAGCAAACACTCTAATTAATGTTTGCTACCTGCACCAGTGGTCATCTCTCCAAACCTTGGTACAGGATTACATGCACCTCATTCGAGAAGCATTCCGCGGGGCTTCCCAAGAATTTTGATATTTATTGAAAGACTCCTGTTTGGGTCTCAGTTTTATCGTCAAAATCATAAATGGGTCCAGTGCTGACTCATGTGTGTGGAATGTTGAATGGCTTTCGGTGTTGCCATGGGTCATGTCATTTCAGCCTTTCAGCGGCCTGAGTGCTGGGAGGGGGAGGGGGCATTTTTACCCCACCTTTATTTTTTCCCCACTTTTATTATTATTATTTTTATTTTTTTCCTTTATTGATTTTTAGAGAGAGAGGACGGGAGAGGGAGAGAGAGATAGAAACATCAATGAGAGATAACATCGATTGGCTGCCCCTGCATGCCCCCACTGGGGATCGGGCCCACAACCTGGGCCTGTGTCCTGACTGGGAATCGAACCGGCGACCTCTTGGTGCATGGGTCGATGCTCAACCACTGAGCCACACCGGCCGGGCTCCACTTTTATTTTGATTTCTATATATAAATTCCCAAACAGAACCCAAAAAGGAAAATCAAAGTGCAGTGAACACCCATGTACTCAGCACCTGGGATGGAATAATAATTAAGATTTGGCATATTTGCTTCGTAGATATACAGATACACACATACACATTCAAATACATACATGTAATCTCTTTTTGAACCACGTAAAAGTAAATTATAGAAATAAGGACACTTCACACCTAAATGTTTATTATCCTTCTCCATAAAACACGATCATTTTCTTACAAAACTGCCCGATTATCACCCCAACAATCAGGGGTTCTTGTGAGTACGAAATGCGTTCTCGCAGGTGAAGGACTTAGTCCAGCGCCCGGCACGTGTGCTCAGCCAACTTCCTCATTCTGGCTGTCACGCCGGCCGTGGGTCCCTGAAGACAGTCTCTAAGGCCCTTTTTTGCTTTGAGGGTTTTGTTTGTGGAGAAACACCGGGGATGATCGAAGCCAGGAGCAGGCGAGCAGTGACTGGCTGTAGAGCCAGGCCAGCAAACTACAGCCTGTGGACCGCGTCCGGCCTGCAGGCTGATCTCAGGAGTCCAGTGTTCATGACCAGCCACTCTGGGTCATTGACATACTACTGTCTGCGGCTACCTTTGCAGACAACAGGAGCGTCTGAGAGGCTGTGACAGAGACCAGATGTTCTGCAAAGCCTGTCATCTTTAGTATCTGGCATCCTGCAGAAAAAGGAAAAAAAATTGCAGACCCTTTTTCCAGAATATTGAAGAGTTCTGGGAGTGTGCTCTCTGACCCGGGGGTCCTGGCTCCCACGTAAGGAGGTGCTGCTTCCTGGTCAGTTCCTGCCTTCAGCTGTCACCCCCAAGGGGGGCGTTTCCCAGTCCTTCCAGCCTAAGGCTGACTCCTTCCTCCGGGTGGTCTCTCTGGCCCTCTTAGGCTAGGGCCTGGAGACGAAGGGCAGGTGTGCTCACAGATGCTTTCTCAGCTGGGTAGCCGGTGGTTCTGAAGGCCCCCACATTGGAGGAGCCCCCATACTTCTGGGTCTCTCCTCCCAGTCGGCTGGTTGAACAGGCCTGCCTGTGTTGTGCACAGCAATTTCCAGATGACCCTACAGGGAGCTCCTTTGAGCTGCCCCATGTGGGTCCGGGCCCTGGTGGAGGGGAGTGTGGCAGAGTCCCAGGCCTTCTCCCTATTCATATTCCTGGCCCACGAACACGGCACCAGCTAATTATAGATATTTGACTTCTGCCAGTATGTGTGGGGTCCTGCTGCTTGCCCCAAATGGAACCGATTCAACTGCACTGAACGCGCAACCTCATTTCCATACGTTCCTTCTGCATTTGGGCAGTAATAGACCGCTTTCCGAAGGTCCTTTTCTATTTCGTGTGGCTGCTGGCCCTTGATTTATTTCCTGGTCTTTAAGATAGTGTTCATCGATCTGAGGCACTAAATTCAATTCCGCTATGGAAGAATCCTTTCCCTTTTATTTTTATGTTGTCTCCTAACCACTTAAATAACTATTTAATGTTTTAATTAATTTGGCGTGAAACCTCTGGAAATGATGATGGCAGTTGTTGTATATATATTTTAATTCTGATATCAAGGCCTGCTTTCTCTCTCTCTCTATCATCCTTAAAATATTTAAGATGTTTGTGTTCTGTGATGCTACCATATTCATTCAGGGCCTATTTACTGAGCTTCTGCAATTTACCAGGCGCTCTTCTAGGTGCGGGGGACACAGTGCTATCTAAACACGCAGAAATCTCTGCTCTAAAGGGGCTTGCATCAGGGTGCTTTTCTCAAAACCCCTTGCAGGTCACATCAGATCAATGGCTGAGATTCTTAAAACAGTTAGTGTAGGTGGCTGAATGTAAAAGTCCTTCTGTGCTTGGCCGGTGTGGCTCAGTGGTTGAGCGCCAACCCATGCACCAAGAGGTCGCCGGTTTGATTCCCGGTCAGGGCACATGCCCAGGTTGTGGGCCCGATCCCCAGTGGGGGGCATGCAGGAGGCGGCCAGTCGATGTTCTCTCTCATTGATGTTTCTATCTCTCTCTCCCTCTCCCTTCCTCTCTCTCTAAAATCAATAAAGAAAAAATAAATAAATAAAAGTACTTTTGTGGCGATGGGAAAGAGGAGAATGTGGAAGTGGATCCCACAGAAAAAGCAGGATGAACCAAAGAGCAGAGCGGGGAGGAAGAAGGCCTCCTTGGGTGGAGACTGCAGCTGGGTAAGGGACGGCCTTGACTTCTCGACTCGGTCTAATAAACAAGAAGTAGTCATGCTAGGTGTTGCAAAAAAGCGGTATGCCCTGTAGAAAGAGGTGTTTTAGGAAGGAAGTAGCTCAATGAGCCTGCAAGCAATTGGAGGCCTATAGTCTGGTCTGAGCATGCTGCCGGAAGTTAGGCGGGGCCACACAGACGCCCTCCAGTGAAAAGAGTTGTCTCAGAGCTTTACTGAAACACGGAAATCCGTGCTGATAAAATGGAGCAAAATGGAGCATCCCAGAAATGAAATCATCATCATGTGAGATCTTAATCAGGGCAACCTACTCCTTGGTGATAGCCACAGGGCACCCGAAGAAAGTAGCTAGCTCATCATGTGTTTACAGGACATGGTGTCATCTTACGGTCTCTAAATACTGGCTTTCAGCATGGAGACGAAATGATGGAACTTCTTAAAGCATCTCTTCAGTATCTTAAATGTTAAGGATATTTTGACAGGGACAGATCAAACACTCTGTGATGTTTTAAAACCACACCCTAGTTTTGTGTCAAATTATCCAGAACTGTAACCTCCTAACCGCCTCCCTTACAACTCAGAGTGTGGATTTCCATGTTCAGAAAAGAATCTTCATTCACCGGCATCCAAATATTGAAATAAATACCCACAGTAACTGAAAAAGTACCCGGGTACGCTTCCTCAAAAAGACCCCAAGCTTAAAGAGAGGAATGTTGCATTTCATGGAGATTTTTACCATTTTTTTCTTACACTCAGGAAATAAGAATTGAGGCTTGTTTTCCTGTCTACCAATTTTCTCCATTTCTCTCTTGTGAGCAGTCACAGTCTTTTCTACCTGGCGTTCGGATATTTCTGAAAAAGCTATTCTCAATAGGCATCATTGCATCACTATGAAATAAAGTATGTGACTCTCTTTGGGAAATCAGCCAGTCATCTGTACCTGGGCTGTTGAGCATGGATGTTTATCTACAGGCACTGAACTGGGCAGCCGTGTGTCCAGAGGCGATGGGGTCCTTTGATAGGCCACTGCTATAGAGAGTATCTGTTAGCATAAGGGCTCTAGTAAAATATTTATTCCTTGTCCCTGAGTTGGCGCCCCATAGGGCAGGTATGTTGTGCATCACCACTTATACAGTGATGTGCATGGCTTCTATCCCTTCTTTTGTCTGCCTTTTTTTTTTTAAAAGCCACCATCTGTATTTTCCACTTTGAAGTACATTAGTTACTATGGAAACAGTGATGTCATTGGTGGGGGTGAGGGTTAGTAACATCTACAAGGACAGTTTAAAATCATTCTATTTAATGGGTTGAAATTTACACTACACTTGGGGAAAATTACGAGTCTGTTTGAGAGAGAACGGGATGCTTATAATGTGCAATGATAGCGAGCATGACGCATGTGCATGTAACAAAAGTCAGCATTTGTGTGTTTTTTTGGTTGCAAACAAAAACAGCCTGAACATTAAGAAAAAAAGACAAAGGAAGGGAAAAGCATGGTAGGGGGATTTACATAATTGTTTCAACTGTCCAGGGCTCGTAGTTACTACAGATGCATAGAACTCCTTCTGTAGGTGTGGTTGATATAGGTGAGGGTCCATTTTTCTCCTATAAAAATAGTTACGGGATAGCTCTCTGGCTTTCTGAGTGACACCCCGTTTCAGGAAGGGGTTGATTAATTCTGATGTACAGCTGAGCTCTTAACAAGATCCCTGAAGAGGTGCCGGTGTTCTCAGAGGCCTCAGATGGAGATTTTTTGTGACTACAGGGTCGTGTGTGTCAGCCGAGTTGGTCTCGTGAGTCCCACGGTGAGCACCTGGACCCCTTTAATAAGTGCTCAGGGCACCGTGCAGTGTCTGGAGGAACCTGGCCTGTTTCCCGAACTTCAACCTGCTCATCTTTTTCTGTTCAGCTTTTCATGTTGAGATCATTGTAGATTCACATGCAAGCGTTAGAAATAATACAGAAAGATGCCCAGTCTCCCCGCTTGGTGACACCTTGCGTAACTATAGTGCAGTACCACAGTCAGGAAACGGACTTGGATACGGCTCACTAGCAGATTTCCTCAGTTTTAAGTGCACTGATTTATATTTTGTGTGTACTTATTTATTTATTGGGTAATCCTCACCCGGGGATATTTTTTCTATTGATTTTTAGAGAGTAGAAGGGAGGGAGTGAGGGGCACAGAGAGAGAGAAACATCGATATGAGAGAGACACATTAATTGGTTGCCTTCTGCATGTGACCCGACAGGTGCTGGGGATCAAACCTGCAACCCAGGTACATGCCCTTGGCCGGGATTCGAACCCACAACCCTTAGGTGTGCAGGCCAACGCTCTAACCACTGAGCAATACAGGCCAGGGCTGTTGTGTGTATTTAATCTGTGCAATTCAATCACAGGTGTAGATTTGTGTTCCCACTGCCACAGTCAAGGTACAAAACAGTTCCAACACCTGGGTCCCTCCTGCTACCCTTGTGTAGCCACACCCTCCCCTCCTCCCTGACCCCAGCAACCACTAGTCCGTTCTCTGTCTCCACAGGGTTGCTGTTTTAAGAATGTTTCATGAATGGAATCATATAGCGTTCACCCTTTTGAGATTGGCCTTTAAAAAAATTGTCTACTCAGCACAAATCCCTGGAGATCTATTGAAGTTGTTGCATGTGTCAATAATTCATTCCTTTTTTATTGCTGAATAATATTCCATGATATGGCTGTGTCATCGCTAGTTTAACATTCACTCCTCGAAGGACGTTGTTTATCTTTTTATTTTAAAAAAGGTTTTTCCCCTTTATGATTTTAGAGAGAGAGGAAGTGAGAGGGAGAGAGAGGGAGAAACATTGATTGGCCGCCTCCTGCATGCCCCCCCACTCGGGATCGGGCCCACAACCTGGGCATGTGCCGTGACCGGAAATCTAACCAGCGACCTCTCGGTGCATGGGTCGACGCTCAACCAGTGAGCCACACCAGCGGGACATTGTTTATCTTTTTAAACAGAAGTATTTGGAGAGGGCTGAGGGGGACCTAGCAGCACAGAATCAGGGAGCTCTTTAAAGGCATCCAGTCTGTTCTCTCCTGCAGTTTTCAGCAGGGCTCTGTCCAGAAGTGGTAAGACCCAAAATATTTTGAAGGAAAGAATGGGGTGGAGAGAGCCTACTGGAGCCCAGGAGAACTTGCTAGCCCGGTGATGTGTCTCCCTCCAGGGTGGGCCTTGGGGTATGATATATTTAGTATCCATCAGGAGGGGAACCTCTGTGCTCCGAAAAACTGTTGGAGCGCCTGTGTCTCTCCTAAGAGCCGATAGGAAAACACACCGTTCCTGCAATGCTGGTGATAAATGGAGCTGTAACCCCAGCTGCTCAGCCTGCTTGGTCCCCCAGACCCTTTTGGGGAAATCAAATCCTAAACCCGTATTCTGGGACCGGTTGCAGGGGGAACTGTTTTCTTGGTCTCACTGATTGACTTTCATTTGGAAAATTGTTCCACAAGGCCTTTTGAAAACTTTGCCCTGGGATTGTTTAACTTGTATCCTCTGCTAAAGGATTTTTATTTATTTATTTATTTGTTTATTATTATTTTTTTATCCTCACCTGAGGGTACTTTCCATTTATCTTCAGATAGAGTGGAAAGGGGAAAAAGAGACAGAGAGAGAGAGAGAAAAACATCGATGCAAGAGAGACACATCGATTGGCTGCCTCCCGCACGATCTCAGGGACTGAACCGCCACCCAGGTACCTACCCTTGACCAGAATCGAACCCGCGACTCTTCTTTCCGCGGGCCGATGCTCTAACCGCTGAGCCAAACTGGCCAGGGCGAAAGGAAAGATTTTTCGTTTGGGGCTGTAGGTTTAAAAGATACTCAGAGGAGCTCGGTGTAATGGATCGGAAGCTTTTAATACCAGCAGCTGCTGGTCAGAGGGCCAGCGCTCGGACTTTCTGTTAGAGCCGAACAGCGGACACAAGGCCCTGCTGGAGACGAGCAGCTGTGCAGCTGGCCCGCAGGGAAACGGAAACTTGTGCCTTTGGCTCAGACTCCAGGAGATGGTTTTCTTAGCCTCAGCCACGTGCTTTCTTTGCCTGCGATCTCCTCCTCATCTTTAGCACTAACCTGGAATGTCATGCTTGAGTGGGTAACCCTGCCCCCGCCCCGCAATCGCCTTCTCCGCCTCCCCCTGGCCAAGTCAGGTGCCCTTCTTTGGGGGCTTCCTTTGCAGTTGACCCTATTATTATTATTATTATTATTATTATTATTATTATTATTATTATTTAATCCTCACCTGAGGACATTTGTGCATTTATCTTCAGATAGAGAGGGAAGAAGAGAGAGAGAAAAACATTGATGTGAGAGAGACACATCGACTGGCTGCCACCCACACGACCCCAACCGGGGCTGGGGACAAACTGCAACCGAGGTACGTGCCCTTAGTGGGAACCGAACCCAGGTCTCTCTGGACTGCGGACCGATGTTCTAACCGCTGAGCCAAACCGGCCAGGGCAGCAGGTGACTATTATAACCCAGAACCGTTAAGATCCGTGCCTTGAGGTATGGTTGCCTCTTACTGGGGAGTTTGGTTCTAAAACAGCCTGAGACGCTAACATTGTGTGTGAGGGGGTGTTATCCAAGGACGTTCCTCTTTTGTCTGGAAGGTAAGTAGTTCATTCAGGGCTCACGCTGTAGGAGATGTGCTTAGGGTCGGTGACATACGTGTGCAGAGTGAGGACCGGTGACGTCGGGAAGGTCACGTCTGTCTGCTCACGCTCACATGCAGGCCCCGCCTTGACGGAGTGGAACTGGGGATACACCATTCACATTCTTTAAAGCGCGTGTTAGTGCAGCCACGCAGCTGTGTGTCGTGTTCACAGAGCCCAGTTCAGGCTGAGCACGGATGGGGGCGTTTGGTGAATGTTCGCTAAACGAGTGAATGAGCAATCAAGCAAGCAGAGAGATGTGAAGTTTGCCACTGTGGGACAGACGGGGCCACCACACATGACTTTTCAGCCTCACTCTGATTTTACGGAATAAGTGCAAAAAGTGTAGGTCCATGAAAGCCAGTCTGTTCTGGACTAGAAAACACTGGACATTTTTTTTTTTTTTTTTTTTTTTTGCGGTTAGGTGTTACCTGGTATCCCAAGGAGATGTAATATCATCTTGTTCTTTAAGAAGTTGGTTGGGCTGCACTCATGTTGCCTGGAGAGTAAGGGAAGAGCAGATGGGCCACCAGCCATGGGGTGGTTCAGGCCGGTGCTGTCCCTGCAAACAGAGAGACTAGTGGCAAGGTCTCGGGACGGAGCCGTGTGCTCCAGCCGGTCGGATTCTAGGCTTCTCTATCAGCTCATCTTAATCTGCAGGTTGCCAGGATGCTTGGAGGCTGGTTGATAATAAAATAAGCCCTCCAGCTTTTTTACAGTTGGCAGGACGTGGTCTCGGTGTCACTTTCACTAGGTCCCTGAATGCACGCTTTGTGAAATCAGCGTATCCTGACGGTGAACAGAGAAACTTGGTACCAAGACCCTAGAATCCTACTTTCTGGTTTGCCTGTTCACGCCATCAGCGGAGGCTCTGCAGGGAATGGGAGCAACCCTAGGCTTCTCAGTGCGAGAAAGGCCTGTTTGGGATCACAGCATCCAGGCTGTGCCTGGCCCTCCCGCTTGGATGTGGGACGTGTTGATGAAGGGACCGCCTCTCTTTGGCTCACTGGGGTTAGACACTGCTGCGCCATCAACAGGCTGTCCCTTTGCATGTTCTCATTTCCGTGGGGATTCCCCTGTCTGAGTTATTTGCAATTATCTTTTCTTATGCCAAATTACATACCCTTCGAGTTGCTGTTGATGATAAACTCCCAAGTTGTGATTTATCTCTCCTAATAATAACTAGGATGGTGCTTTCGCACATTATTCTTACTCTCCTAATGACTTCATTCGTTTTACTGGTTTGAGTTCAGACACTATGTTTCCGGCTGTTTTTTAAGCGGAAGTGTATTGGTAATGCCCTTGAGTGCAGCATCCTGAAATACCATCGTCGCTGCCATCACTTCTCATTATTTTGCAGCCTGAGCCAGGAGCGGTGCTCAGGGCTGTCCATCCATTGTCCGCTTAGTTTTCCCGAGCACACTAGCACGTGCCGGAGACGTTGCACAGAGCAGAAAGCTTTGCCACCACAGCATCCCATCAAGTTGCGTTAATGGTCAAGATAGTGATGAAAGAAAGATTAGAACGGGGGTAATATCTAACAGCATTCTAAGGCTTTTATACGTATTCACCTGTTTAATCCACTTAAAACTTTGTGTGATGACTATTATCTTTATTTTATAGACGAAGGTTCTGAGGTCCTGAGACCTTTCTCAGTGTCACGTAGCTTGAAAGTGGCAGTACTGGGCACCAAAGGCAGGATTCCGGCTCTAGAGCCTTTTAAAAAAAATAGTAAAAGTTGTTTTACGATAAAGAAACCATTATTCACTTCTTCAACTGAGATTAATTATATGAATCACTAAGATCAGGAATTATTATGAAATGTCTCATTTCAGGTATCAAGGAGGGCTTAAATGATTTCCACAATTTGCATCTTTCTAGAAAGCTTTGATAATTAGATTCTAGTACTAATTTTGACATTTCCTCTTTTCAATCATCAGAATCAAGCAATTTTGAATGCTTACTCTGTGCCGGGACCTGTGCTGAGTCTTTTTCATATATTATCTCATTTACCTCTCAAAATAACATTACTCTTTGAAAGCTGAAGAAACGGAGCTCCTTGGAGTTAACTGATCAGGACCTATCCCAGTCACTTGGGTTCGATAGCTGGAGTCCTGGCGAGACTCCTGTATTCTGGAAACAGGCTTACTGACCACCTAGTCACCCTCCTGCAAGGATGCATTCAGCACCCCTCTTGGGGCTGTGTTCTCAGGACCTCACACCCAGCTACATCAATGTGTCGTCTAGCTTAACTCCAGACAGCAATTAGGATGAGCTGTGATGGTGCTTTGTTGATTCTCTATTTTAAAAAACGTTTTTTCTTTATTGATTTTAGAGAGAGAGGAAGGGAGAGGGAGAGAGAGATAGAAACATCGCTGAGAGAGAACATCGATGGGCCGCCTCCTGCATGCCCCCCGCTGGGGATCGGGCCCACAACCTGGGCATGTGCCCTGACCGGGGATCGAACCGGCGACCTCTTGGTGCATGGGTCGACACTCAACCCCTGAGCCACACCGGCCGGGCAGTTGATTCTCTTTAAAAGTCGTGAAGACAAGGGGTGGTGGGTGATTACTGAGCTCTGCAAGGCACAGGCATTGCCTCTCGTCCTTCATTTCCAATCCGGCAATGAATATGTTCTCAGAGCCGGAGCTTGGAGGTCAGAGTCTGCTTACAGCTGACGTTGCGGTTGACTGGGAGAGGGACGGGGTTTCCGCACGTGTCCGTGGGATGGCTGGGACCCGCTTGCCCAGTGGACCCCTTGCCGGCTTCGTGGCCCTCTCTCTGTGAGAAGGCTGAAGGCGCCAGGTGTCTTTACCACTGACAAGCGCCCACTTGCTGAGCGCTGGGTCGCACAGGCTCAGAGATGCCCTCGGATTCAGGATGAATACAGAGCAGGCGCACGGAATGATGCTATTCTGTGTTATTCTTCAGTATTCCCTTTTCTGCCTTAGAATACTGCCATCTCTTTCTCTCCCTTCCCCACCCTGCACCCCTTCCTGAGTGCAAGGTGGCTCGAGCCATTTCCTGAGTGTTTGGCCATCCAAGCACCCCTGCCCACCCCAGTCCCCCCGCAACGGCCCTGAGGCCGTTCAAGACCCTCTTGGCCTGCCCGGCTGAGACTGTGGCCGCAACCCGCACCCTCTCCCGCACGGTGCCCCCTCCACGGCATGGCACGGCCTGTGCACTCGGAGCTGTGGCAGCTGCTGCCACACAATGCCATTCTCATCTTGGCATCTCGCAAGTGCCTGGTGCGTCCGCCTTTTAGAGCCCAGCTGGTGCCGGGCTGCTGGGTCACCCTGCAGAGGTGACCTGCCACTTGGATCTAATAAACAGATTTCACTCCTCGGACCTTCTGAGGGCCTGCTGCTCTCACCTCGTCTCCTGACTGCCTTGTGATGAACGGCGTTAGAAGTAGCCACACAGTTTAATGAAAGCAGGCGGGAGGCCACGGCCGAGGTTTTAAATAGCATTCTGCCCCGATAGCTGTGTGCCCTGGACAAGTGACTTAATTTCTCCGAGTCTCTCCTTCCATGTCTCCGAACCGAAGTCAATAATTCCTGCCCACATAGTTCGCGCCAGGATTTAATGAGATAATGTTTGTGGAAAGTACCTCTTCCAGGTCTTGGCACATCGAATGGGCTCAGTAGATAATTAACTTTCTTCCCTTTCTCAGCATCGAGGATCCCAGGCAGGAGAAGAAAAGGCCAAATAAACGTCAGGACATGCTGCTTTGCTCTGTGCTGTGACACGCACTTGGCAGATTTCAGATACTTTTAAACAAAAGTAAAAACTTGAATTGTGCCCTCGTTTGTGGTGTGGTTTGGGCATGTTATTAACTGATTGGAGAATACTGCCCACCCTCTCACTGTTGCAAAGCGAAGGGCTGGACCAGAGTCAGAAGCAGAGTCAGTATTTCTCCTGGAACTCCAAGTCCCCCTGTCTTGGACACAGAGACAGGGTTGGCCGTGTCATCTGCACGGGGTGTGGTTCAGGGACTGGCCTGTTGAATTAGTTCTGGCTGTTTGCATTCTCAATACATCTTCTGTGTGTGTGTGTGTGTGTGTGTGTGTGTGTGTGTGTGTCGTTGGCCCCTGTAGATAAACTTGCTGCTGCCCTGTTTCTCGTTCACTTAATTTCACTGTGCACTTCCAGCTACACAAATGACAAATGCCTACCTGTGATTTGTAACAAGCAGATAGCTAGAGTGTTTATGCGACTCTGTAATCACACTGCCTGGATTACAGTCTCCGCTGCACCTTGTATTCGTGGCCCCAGGCATAAGAAAACTCAATTTCTTTTTAAAAAAAGATTATTGTTTTTTTTGTTTATTGATTTTAGAGAAAGAGGAAGGGAGAGGGAAAGAGAAATGGAAACATCGATGAGAGAGAACATCTGTTGGCCGCCTCCTGCATGGCCCCCACTGGGGATCGGGCCCACAACCTGGGCATGTGCCCTGACCGGGAATCAAACCGGAGACCTCCTGGTGCATGGGTCGACGCTCAACCACTGAGCCACACCAGCCGGGCAACCTCAATGTCTTTTTTCAGCAAAACAGCGTAGCGACATGGAATTGCGTGAGGATTAGGAGGATTAATCTACAGAAGTGCCTACTTAGCGCAGAACCGGCCCAGAATAAGTACTCAGTGAAATTGCCTGCATTAATATTAGTAATAGGTAATATTTGAGCATCTGTTATCACAGAACAAGTCTATTTTTGCTAAGTGGGCATTGTTGGTTCTCTATAGGGCGAGCCCTGCTGTTCCTTGACTGAGGTTATAACGTTTGAGATGCAGTCTCCTTAGATAAAGGAAGTTCAGTGTCATCACCAGGGAGGGACTGTGGGTGGTCATTGGCAGCACTCTGTGTTTCGCAGCATCATTTGCCTCCCCTCAGGCTGTAACTCGTTCTCAGCTCTTCCTCCAGCCCCTTAAGTTTCCCTGGGTGTCTGGTCCTAAGGTCACACCGCCTCTCCTTACACCCGAGGGTCGTCGTTGCCCCAGCACTGGGTGGCAGGTTATGCCTTGCAAAATACAGTGCTGGCTTGTTCTAGGAATTTACTAGTCCAGACACTATAATGTAGGTGATTTCCAATGGGATTGCTAGTCACGAAGCGTCGAATGTAGCATCATTATTTACATCTAGGCTCTGCTCTTACCTCGCTGTATAGTATGTGAGCCTGGCTTCCTGCCTGTGCATTTAGGCCATTGGCCCAGGCAAATCAACCAGGCAGTTAGAGCGAATGCACGCTATTTGAATTTTGTTCCTTTTCCTTTGTAGGTTGTTGGAATGATTTCATTTTGCATCATTGAGAATTGTTATTCTGTGACATCTAGTTTATAAATACTGTTTGCTCTCAGCAGCTCTGTTACATTTGATAATAACTTACTTTCAGGGAAGGTGGTGTACAGTTTGGAGTCTAGAAAACATTGTAGCATTAGTTTCTTGCTAAAACGAAATACACACTGAGAGTGAATCTCTCTCCCTTTGTTTACATGCCCAGTACTCTGCATATATTTTTGTTTTATTAATTTATGACTATTTATATATGTGTAAATATGTATAGTTTATAACTGTGTCCACATTTAACATGTGGACTATAGAAGGATTGAGATTATGTTTTGCTCCCACTGTACTATCAGTAATCGTCTTCCCTCACTATTTTATTATAATAAAATATTCCCAACATGTGAAAAAGTTGAATTACCCATGCACCCACTGTAATGGTTCTACAGTTAGCATCTTGCTACATTTGCTTTGTCATATAATTATCCACTTCTCCATCACTGTATCCATTCATTTCCTTTCTTTGGTTGTATTTCTAGGTAGGCTCTCTGCTCCCCCTAAGCGTGGCCCTGTGCCCTGCAGGAAGCATGTTACATCCTGGGTCTTGAGCCGTCCCTGAGCCTCCCCCTTGCAGAGACCTTGCCACCTCCTCATGCCCGTCTGAAGCCTCAGCAGGACCCTCCCAGTGGCCTCCCCCAGGACTGTGTCCCTCTGTGTCTGGCCTTGACGATTCTGATTGTCACTTTGCCCTTTACAGGAAGGGTGTTCAAGATGCTGTATCAGTCTTTTTACTTCCTCAACCAAAGTGGCAACGAGATTCCCCAGAAAATGCTGTCTGCTCCCCATCCTTTAGCACAAGCCAAATAACAAACACGAGCTTCACAGGCAGACTGATTGAGCCTCAGCTTCCCCCTTTGCTTATTTCCCAGCATTCCGTGTCTGGGCAGCCTCCCTCCCCCTCCAGCCAGCCGTTCAGGCTCACCTTTAAGTTCTCTGTGGGGCCCAGTTCTGTCCTGCCTGGATGGCAAGACCCAGAAGGAATGTAGGAATAAGGGCCTTGCTGGGTGTGATCTTCTCATTCATTATAAATGACAGATTTCTTCTTCTTCATTATTATTATTATTATTATTATTATGATTATGATTTCATAATAATTGCCATTTCATGTGTGCATTCTGTCAAAAAACAATTGTGAAAAAGCATGCCCATCCTATAATTACAGAGTGGACCTGAGTCCAATATTTTATTTATTAACTCGTTCATGAAGGAAGCAGTTAGTTGGTAAAGCTGGTTCAGAGAACATTGAGGAACTGGGTATGTATAGGCATTTTGAAAACTAAAGAAGACTGATAGAAGAGAATCGCTGGGTAAGTGTGGGGGAAATGGTGAGGTTCCGTCCCATTCAGGTCGGCCTTGAGGTACCCCAGCTTCTGGGAGTGTTCCAGCAGGAAGCCCTCGGCCGTCAGCTCCCTCGGGGACTGGCTCCCTCCCAGGGCAGCCTGCGCCCTGTGACTGATCTGTGGGTGGCTGCAAGGATTAGACCTGTCACCCATCGCTTGCGTCTCTTGAGGGTCATCCCGTCTTCAGATCTGCCCGCAGAATCAGCCAAGGCTTCTGTGACAGCTGCACATGCCCGCTCACTGTGTCTCTTTACCCAGACGGGCTTCCTTCCCTCCCTTCCTCCGCACTCGCCCCCTCGAATACTCCTTCGTAACCTTGTGGCTGATGGTGTCCACGTTGGAGTCTGCCTCCGGAGAAGCGCGATCTGTGACCCTTAGATACTGCAGGGGAGGAACCGTTTTTCCTTCTTCCCTTGAAGATTCTTTGGGTGGTCTAGTAATTAAACTGACAGGAAACAGACAAACAGGGGGAAAAAGTCTCATTTCATTCCTACAGAAAGCTCAGGGGTATGAGGCTCTCTGACAGGCAGGCCGTGGGGACTTGCACGCCATCTGAGCGCAGGAGATGGGGTTTGGGGTCTGGGATGTCAAAGGCAAGGAGCAAATGTTTGGTAAACAGGTGTTTGCCATGCCAGGGACATAAGTTGCTCTGATGGAAAAGGTAATTTTTTTTTTTTCCTCCTAAAATAGGTTTTTATTGATTTCAGAGAGAGAATGGGAGAGGGAAAGAGAGACACATTGATGTGAAAGGGAAACTTTAATCAGTTACCTCCCATACACACCTGACTGGGGACCAAACCCAAAACCTGGGCATGTGCCCTGACTGGGAACCGAGCCAGGGATCTTTCGGTGCCCGGATGACATTCAACCAACTGAGCCACACTGCCGGGAAAGAAAAGTTATCTTTGATAGTGGCTGTCTTTCTGGCTCAGGCCCTGTCTAAATTCTTTCAGGCAAGTAGGGAAGAGGTAACCCTCTTTGAGTCTGATGGGCCTTGACTGCTTTCAGGTCGAAATCACCCACATGCCAAAGTGGTCTGTTTGTGGGGTAGGGGCTGGGGGGCTGCTGCCCTGATCCCCCTCAGTACAAAATTAGCCAGTGTCCTTCAGGGCAGTGTAGCTGTAACTTTTGGGGTTATCTTTCCTACTGTGCAAAAATCTCCTAGTTAGCACGGAGCTCCAGGGTGGGGCGAAAGTAAGTTTACAGTTGTTCCTATGGAAAATAATACAATAATGAAAAAATAATAATACAAGAAGTGCCCAGCTGGTGTAGCTCAGTGGCTAAGCATCGACCCATGCACCAAGAGGTCGCCGGTTCGATTCCCTGTCAGGGCACATGCCCAGGTTGTGGGTTGATCCCCAGTGGGGGGCATGCAGGAGGCGGCCAATCGATGTTCTCTCTCATCGATGTTTCTATCTCTCTCCCTCTCACTTCCTCTCTCTAAAATCAATAAAGAAAAAAAAAAATACAAGAATAAACTCGCAAGTGTAAACCTCCTTTTGCCCCACCCTGTATCGTATGTAGCAAAATCAAACCCAGGTATATTCCCCTAAGTCAGGGTTCAGCTGAACTGTAAAGAGCCCGAGAGTGAATGTTTTAGGCTTTGCAGGCCCGCTGCTGCCTCCCAAGTCTGCAGCTCCACTCTGGAGCAGGAGAGCTGTCGTGATGACTGAACAAGAGGGGGTGGCCACGTTCCAGCGCCACTCTCCTTCCAGAAACAGGTGGAGGGCGAGCTTTGGCTGGAGGGCCGTTGTGTACTGACCCTTGGCCTCGAGAGTGAAGTCATCCTTGGGTAAGTCCCTAAACTATGTCCTAGTGTGGCATTGAGACGGCAAGCTGTCTGCCATCTTTGTCCCTCTGACGCGTGTGGGGTATTATTGCTAAATCCCACAACAGCCTACAAGGTGCTCATATTTCTGTTTCACAAATGAAGTAACAGGAGCCACGAGGGTTATGCATGGTCTTACTGCTTAGGAAGGTGATAGTTCCTGGAGGGGAGCGTGGCGGAGCTAGCCTTGAGTCACGGGAAGCACTGGGGCAGAGGTCTGAGTCACTGTTTGGGGAAGAGCACCCAAAAGGCAGAGCTGAGCCCGGCCGGCGTGGCTCAGTGGTTGAGCATTGACCCATGCACCAAGAGGTCGCAGGTTCGATTCCTGATCAGGGCACATGCCCAGGTTGTAGGCCCGATCCCCAGTGGGGGGCATGCAGGAGGCGGCCCATCCATGTTCTCTCTCATCGATGTTTCTGTCTCTCTCTCCCTCTCCCTTCCTCTCTCTCTAAAAATCAATAAAGAAAAAAAATTTTTTTTAAAGGCACAGCTGACTGCAGATTCAGAGCCCAGAGGTCCCTGCAGAGGCCTTGCCCAGCACCACGGCCTCAGCCATGTGTCCTGGAATTGTCACAGAGTAGGTAGATTGACCTGTGAGCGAGGCAGGTAGCAGACAGCCCTTGTCCGTTACGCTGTTAGAGGAATTCTGCAGCCTGGACCTTGCTGCCCGTGTGCGTTCTTGAGAACAGCGGACACACAGAGGCAGCAGAGCTGTTACCCGGGCTCTGCCTCGGACTGGCCGCGACCCCTGAGGAAGGTGGGGGCATCCCTGCAGCCTTTGCAGCTCTGCCCTTTGCAGAAATGCAGCGGCACGGCCTGGGTCCCAGTTCCGACTCCTCATCTCAGCAGCTGTGTGCTCAGGGGCGTGTTTCTGAAGTCTCGCTGTGCCTGTTTCCGCTTATGTAAAGTGGGAATAAAGAGAGTGTCATTTCCATGTGGCTGATACGCAAATGATACGAATTGATGTGTACGGGGCTTGTAGAACAATGCCTGGTAACGGGTACGCGGGAAGCACTGTGAAAGTACTTTCTGTTGTTTTTGTTATCGTTGCCATGACTTTTAGCACTCAGTGTGGTTTCTGGCTAGTATTAGGTGCTC
Source organism: Tadarida brasiliensis (assembly GCA_030848825.1). Lineage (NCBI taxonomy): Eukaryota > Metazoa > Chordata > Mammalia > Chiroptera > Molossidae > Tadarida > Tadarida brasiliensis. The sequence goes on along the minus strand of CM061279.1, from coordinate 8,514,015 downwards.
AGTAATGCTTAAGTGAGCCACATGAGAAATTAGGCTCAGATTAAGTTCGAGAACGGTGCTTTCTCACAGGGGTCTCGGTGATAGAGGACATGTTTTGTATCGGGCTGCCCGGTGGGGGAGCCACCGGCCGCATGTGGGTAGTGCGACCGAGGAATTTAATTTTAAATTTTATTCCCTCTTAATGTAAGCTTACAGTGTATAGCCACATGTGGCTAGTGGCTAGCATATTGAAGAGCGTAGTTCTCTGAATGTTCTAGTGTTTAGCGGTTGTGATTCAGTTGGCCTAGTATTAGCATTTTTCAAACATCCGCAGGTAATTAACATGTAGTCAGAACAGAGAATCGTTAAGACGAGAACTTTTAGGCCTGTAGTTTCTCATCCACTCATCTATCCATCCCTCCATCCATCATCCATTCATCCATCCATCCATCTACCCACCCACCATCCATCCATCCATCCATCCGTCATCCATCCATTCATCCATCCAATAGGTAAATACAGTATCCTCTGCTTTTTGAAAGTTTGCATTAGGCCAACAAAAGATGGTTGGCTTTTACAAAAGACCTACATTGGTACAGATGGTTCCCAATTTATGATGGTTTGATGTGTGATTTTTCTACTTTATAATGGTGTGAAAACGATACACATTCACTAGAAACCAGCTAGTCGAAGCTACTGGGTCCTGTAGGTTAGGTGTATCGAATGCATTTTCGACTTGGGATATTTTCAGTTTACGGACGTACTCCCATCATAAGTCAAGGAGAATCTGTACCCATTATAGTAAACTGAAGGTAATCCGAAGAGAATTTTCACTCACACGAAAAAGGGCAAAAAGTGAAGAAAGCGTTCAGCATTCGCTGTGCACGGGCCGTTGTAGAGGCATCGCAGACCCTGAGTGGTGACAGTGGTGCCATCGACCTCCTTCCCCGGGGAGCGTGCTCAGCGTCTCAGCATCAGCCCAGAGCTCTGAGCTGTGCCTGTGGACATCCGGGCTTTATCTCCAGTTATTTAGTGTGTCCTTGCAAGATGTGTCGTACGGTATCAGAAGAGCCCAAGAAAGCTTGCAAGGGTGTTGCTCTTAGTGTAATTACGCATATCTGGTATGATTTGGTAGGTTATTTTTTTGGCCTGGGAGTGCTGAAAAATTTTCCATATAAATTAATGGTAATTGCTTCTTTGCTTTGCGCCATTCCGGCTTCTGAAAGGTTTCATAGGAAGGCTGTGCTCTGGGATCCCAGGGAAAACCTGTGTTAAGTTCCTGTGATATGTCAGTTACTGTTCTAGGGACTAGCAGTCAGCAAAGAGACAGAAGGTCTCGAGTGTCGACGTGCATGCTAGTGGGGGAATAGATAATATAAAAACATACCATAGACAGGCCACCTCCAGACCAGGGACCTGAGTGCAGTGAGAACAGTAGAGGGGGCTTGTTTAAGGAAAGCCTCCCTCAGGAGGGGACACCTGCTGGTGAGAAGACAGCCTCGTCATGATCTGGTATAAGATTGTCTAGGCAGCCCTGACCAGTTTGGCTCAGCGGTTAGAGCATCAGCCCGTGGGCCAAAGGGTCGTGGGTTTGATTCCCGGTCAAGGGCATGTGCCTGGGTTTCAGGTTCGATCCCTGTCTCCGGTTGGGGTCGTGCGGGAAGCAACCAATCGATGTGTCTCTTTCACATCAATGTTTTTCTCTCTCCCTCCTTCCCTTCCACTCTCTCTAAAAATCAAAGAGCGGGGGGGAAGATTGTTTAGGCAGAGGGAGCAGCAAATTTTCTTGAAGTTGAGACTGTCAGTGAAATAGGAATGAGGCCAGTGTGGTTGGAAGGGTGCACAGAGGACTGTGTAGGACTGAGCTTGGAGAGGAGGCAGGCCTTTTCAGGACCTTGCAGGCTGGGGTCCGGGGTTAGGGTTTTATTCTAGGTGCCATGGGGAACCGTAGGAAGGTGATAAGCAATGCCTCCTGTCCTTCAAGTATCTGTCTCATCGCCATACATTACATGGGTCGTGGTGAGGAGCTGTGCAGGGTGGTGGGAGCTCAGGGAGGGGACAGTGGTGGCTGGGACACAGAAGACCATACAGATGGGATCCACCAACATCGAGCCGACAGAACTTGCTGATGGATGAACTGGATACATGTTGAAGGGCGCAGAGAGAGTTTTTATTTGCCACCGCCTCCCAATATCGCTAGACAGAGAGACTGGGTGTTTAGAGTTCCCTCTGGCTGAATAAGTTTACCTTCCTTCATTCCTTCCGTGGGACTGCAGGAGGCTGCTAAGAAGCCTCGTGATTCTTGGAGAGGAGGTTAGGGGATTATAAAGCAGGCAGCCCGAGGCAGTGTTTCTCTGACTTTAATGTGCTGGTCACCTAGGGATCTCATTGACATGCAGAATCTGAATCCCTGGGTCCGGGCTGGGACTGAGATTTTACATCTCTAAAATGCTCTCAGGTGATTTCAGTGATACCTGCGCTTGTGCTCACTTCACCCAGCAAGGACTTGGCCCCCATTACACGCTCCTGCTGTGCAGAGACCCAAAGCAGTGACCCCCGAGCCTGTGTGTTTGAGAGCCGGTTGTAGCCAGCAAGCCACAGCCCGAGGGTCAGAGTTCAAGCTTGAGTCTCTTTCACCGGATCCACTTGGGCATCTTGCACCGTGGCTCCGAGTCCCCTCCAGAGACTCGAGGAATTTGCTCCCGCTCCTTGGTGTGTCCTTTGGGAACAGAGCTCCCCGGCAATTATTTCACAGCCCGTAGCAGTGTAGCCAGATCTCTTCAAGTTCAATCTCCAGGAGTACATTGGAAGGGACGTATTTTACATGAAAAAGAAGCCTCTAAAGCAAAATAACCTGTGGGCAGGGAGGCCTGTGACTTTCAGTTTAGAAGCAGTGTTGTATTATTAACACAGTGCATTTACTTGGGGTGGGGGTGAGGGGGCGAGAAATGAGGCTTGATCACCAGAGATATTAGCAATAAGGATGATCAGTGTCAGCAGAGAGGAAGTGGACTTGAAAGCAGGGCCTCAAGCTGTGGGTCCTTTTCTTAATGAAAAGGGAAAGGAAATGACACTAAGTTTAATATGATGCATTTCACTGCGGACCATTAGTATAAGTGAAACCTATTACCAGGCTGTGGGATTGAGGGCTGTTTGGAAATGCATGTTCTCCCTCCTAGAAGGGGCTAGCTCAACCATATTGATCGTCCAGGGCCAGCGTGGAATGTTTTATTGGGGTGCAGGAGTCCATATGGAAGCTTTCTTGTAAATGAAAACTCACGTTTGATTACTGGGAGAAAATGACGGTGACTTTTCATCTGGTTTCTCTGCCAATAACATTGATTCATGGTGCTTCTAGGACTTCTTAATAATCGGGCCCATTTCATTTGATATGAGATATTGAAGCTATTTTCTGGACTCCTCCAGTCCAAACATTTAGGGTTATTGTACCACGCTTGTACTCTCCAGCTTTCTTCCGTCTAATCTTTTGATTTCCCACATGCTGTGGTATTTGTCATTACAGGTTATTAAACTATCATGTGTTATTTTGCATTTTTATTAAGTTCTTCACCTCTAATAAGTGCAGATCTTGCCTTCAGAGCCCACATGGATTTTTTTTTTTTCTTAATCTCGGTAAAGCGGGAGATATTGAATTGTCTCGACCCACCTTAGTGGAAACAAGCAATAAATAGCCTCTTGTTTCTGATCACGGAGCTAGTCAGTAAAGCCGCTCAGTCTGTGGTTTTACTCTCCAAAGGAGCCTCATTCCTATTCCTTCAATTCCCAAAGTTTGTTTTTCCCTCTTTTTTAAAAAATTTTTTTCTTTATTGATTTTAGAGAGAGAGGAAGGGAGAGAGATGTAGAAACATCGATGAGAGAGAACATCGATCGGCCGCCTCCTGCATGCCCCCCACTGGGGATCGGGCCCACAACCTGGGCATGTGCCCTGACCGGGAATCGAACCAGTGACCTCTTGGTGCATGGGTCGATGCTCAACCACTGAGCCACACCGGCCAGGATTCCCTCTTTTTTTTTTTTGTTTGTTCGTTTGCTTCTCCTCTCTTTATGGAATTACAGCTAACTCCAGAGATAGTGCTTAAAAGGAAGAACAGGTGTGGTCTAAGTGATCTCTTAATGAACCATCTTCAGTTTGTAACTTGGTCCTAGAACTAAGGCGGGGCTTTCCTTGTGTTTGCAAACATGCTTCCGGCATACGCATGCACATCTCTCTGCCTCGTATTCTGTGAACCACTGCCCACTTTTCTCGATGAGGACTCAGAGTGACGGTTCCAGTCACAAAGCTGAAAAAGCTTTGATTTGCCGACAGAATAAAAGTCAGGTCCAAATTTGACCACAGTTGCTTCTCGGAGGTGGAAGTCCAGGCAGAAATGTCACGAGGAGGTGCTTCTTTCAGAGGACAGTGTTCCCAGTGTGGAAAAGGGTGAGCCTCACGTTAGATGTGCCGTTAAGAGAGTGGTCAGAATCGTCCTCAGAAAATGTCTCTATGATGCGATTCTGCCAGGATGTCTCACTGGCTTAGGAGCCAGAGAGTCCTGGGTGGAAATCCTGTCTCTGCCACCTTCTAGCTGTGTGATCTTAGGAAAGCTATGTGACTATTCTGATCTGGAACCTTCTCTGGAAAATAGAGAGAAGCATGCCTTCCAGGCAGCTGGAAACTTGTGAGAATTAACAATCAGGGCTGGTGGGTTCCTACTACACTGTTTGACGTTGTAGTAGATTGTTGCTTTCAAAACAAAACAAAAATATGAAGAAGTTGGGTCTGCCCTGGCCGGTTTGGCTCAGCGGTTAGAGCATCGGCCCGCGGACCAGAGAGTCCTGGGTTCGATTCCTGCTAAGGGCACGTACCTTGGTTGCAGTTTGTCCCCGGCCCCGGTTGGGGTCATGTGGGTGGCAACCAGTCGATGTGTCTCTCTCACATCGATGTTTCTCTCCACCCCCCCCCGCTCTTTCTGAAGATAAATGCAAAAAATAAAAAGAAGAAGAAGTTGGATCTTACAATACCTCTCACCCTGGTTTTTACATTCTTTGGAGCAAAACAAAATATCAACAGCCTTCTCCTGACTTCTGACCATCTCCTTCATCTTGCCTCTTTCAACTGCCCAGGACACTGTGTTTCGGGTGTTTTCTCTGCTGATATAAATGCTGGGGCTGTCATCTTGATAAAGTCAGCCTCTCTGGACACTGGCAGTCGAGTGGATCGGTTGGCTGCTAGGTGCCAAGCCCAGGCTCTGGCAGCAGTGTGCCGGGGGCAGTGTGGGAACTGGATGTCCGAGATCTGCAATGGCAAGGCCCCCTCCCGTGTTTTCTGACCTGTCCAGGCGTCCTGCACAGGGCGACGTGTCAGCGTGAGGGCCGCAGGAGCTGTGACAAGCGGAAGCCAAGCCAGGTGCAACTGACCAGGAGAGAAGTCCTTGCTGTAGACAGAGTTCACTGAGCAGACGCTGAGGGAGATGCAGGAAGCATGTGCTCATGGTGTGTTTCTGGTGTCCTCGGCTCGTGTGAAGCACATCTTGTTTTCTCAGCGTGAAGTCAAAGGGAGGTAACGTGACCTGGTTAACATGATAGGACTCCAGCATTCCCAGGGGATGCATCCGCTGGCCATTCATCACACAGAGCCAGGACCCCGGGTCACCAGTGCACAGAGCAACATGCTGTCAGCTCTCTGGTCCCGAGTCAGGCTCTAGCCACTTCCTTACCGAGGTGAAAAGCGCACCACTCTGTGTATTCAGCTTGAGAGGCAAATGCCTGTTCTACACGCCGGAGATTACAGTCTTTCCAGAGGATACATTTTATTTACTAATATTTCTAGTACTATTTTAATTTTTTTTCTTTATTGATTTTAGAGAGAGAAGAAGGGAGAGGGAGGGAGAGAGAGAAACATCGATGAGAGAGAACATCGATTGGCCGCCTCCTGCATGCCCCCCACTGGGGATCGGGCCCACAACCTGGGCATGTGCCCTGACCAGGAATTGAACTGGCGACCTCTTGGTGCATGGGTCGATGCTCAACCACTGAACCACACCAGCCAGGCTCCCCTTGCTTTTATCCTAACCTGTCAACGTCCAATTTGTTCTGCAAGACCTAGCTTCAGTGATTGCCCTTGCAGGAAACCTTTTATGAACCTCCCTAACCCTCCCCCATGTTCTTATTGTACCACATTCTGTCTTACATTTTGGCTCTGTGTACACATTGTCTTTTGGTTTTATTTTATTGAGGTATAATTTATACACCAGAAAATTCATGCATTCTAACTATACAATCACATGATTTTCAGCGAATTTATTAAGTTGTTAATAAACATATTTACGTCACCCCAGAAAGTTTGCTCAAGTCTGCTTGCATTTTCCTAAAGTCAGGCCCCGCCCACTGCCCGCCCCAGGCAACCTGCTTCCTTTCTCTATAGATGTGTTTGTTCCGGACATTTTATATAAATGGAATAATCCAATATATAGTCTTTTACCTTTTGCTTTTTCAGTGAGCACAGTCTTTTTGAGATTCATCTGCATTGTAGCATGTATTGACAGCTTGTTTCATTTTGTAGGCGAATATGATTTTTTGGTATTAGAATTAGTAGGTATTGGATTCACTGGATTGGATCAGTATTAGATTTACCGATATACCACGTTTTGTCTATCCCTTGTGTATGTTTTCGATTCTCTTGGGTAGATTGGGGGTGGAATACCTGGGTTACGTGGTAAATTTATATACTTTTGAAACTGCCCCGTTGTTTTCCAAAGTGGCTGTAACCTTTTCATCTTTTATGTTTCTACTAGCAATATATGAATGTTTCTCCACACCCACGTGAATGCTTGGTATTGCCTGTATTTTTATTATATCCATTCTACTGGGTGGGTGGTGGAACCTTGTGATTTTTTTTTTTTTAATCCTCACCCAAGGATATTTTTCCATTTATCTTCAGATAGAGTGGGAGGGAGAGAGGGAGAGAGGGAGAGAGAGAGAGAGAGAGAGAGAGAGAGAGAGAGAGAGAGAGAGAAACATCGACGTGAGAGAGACACATCCATTGATTGGCTGCCTCCTGCATGACCCCAACTAGGGCCGGGAACTCAATTGCAACCAAGGTACATGCCCTTGACTGGAGTCGAACCTGTGACTCTTTGGTCCAAGGGCGCACACTCTAACTGCTGAGCCAAACCAGCCAGGGCAAACCTTTTATTTGCATTTTCCTAAAGACTAATGATGCCGAGCACCTTTTCAAATTCCTGTGAGACATTTGTATGTCTTCTTTAGTAAAATGTCTATTCAAGATTACTCGCCTATTTTTAAAATTGGGTTGTCATTTTATTCTTGAGTTACAAGATTGGAAGAAAGTGTTGTTCATATTATCTTTACTCTTACCGATTTTCTGTCTAGTTGTTTTAACAATTATTGAATGGTGGGGTAGTAACACCTTCAACTATTATCATTGGATTGTTTATTTCCCCTCTCATTTTGTCAATTTTTGCTTTGTGTAATTTGGGGCTCTGTTAGGAGGTTGATATGGTTGGGTTTACCTCTGTCGTTATGTAATTGTTTTATGTCTCATGTCATTTTTGTTCCTTCTTTACTGCCTTTTCCTGTGGTGAATAGATATTTTCTCATGTTTCACTTTAATTCCTTCTCACCCTATGTTTTGAATTATTTTCATAGTGATTGCTTTTGTAATATGCATTTAAAAAATGTTTTTATTGATTTGTTAGAGAGAGGAAGGGAGAGAGAGATAGAAACATTGATGTGAGAGAGATACATCAATTGGCCGACTCCTGCATGCCCCCTGCTAGGGATGGAGCCTGCAACCCGGGCATGTGCCCTGACCCGGAATCGAATTGGGACCTCAGTTTGTGGGACGACACTCCATCCACTGAACCACACCGGCCGGGCTGTAATATGCATTTTCAGTCATCATAGTCTACTTTAGATCAGCACTACCTTACTTCCTGTAAAAATGCAAACTTTGCCCCAGTATAGCTCCGTTTCTTTCCCATCCTTTGGGCTGTTGTCATAGGTATTACATCTCTGTGTGTTCTGAATTGAACAAGGCATTGTTAGTTTCATGCAATCCTATGCCTTTTAAAGAAGTTAAGAGGAAATACATATTTATGCAGCCTTTTGTATTTACCCATGTCTTCACGTCGTCTGGCACTCTTCATTTCTCAGTGTATATTTGTGTGCACATTTGAATTACTGTGTGATGTCGTTTCCTTTCTTCAGTAAGGAAAGAAAGGGATTTCTTTAGTATTTCTTGCAAGGAAGATCTGCTAGCCATGAATTCTCCCAGTCCTTGCTTCCCTAGGGATGTCTTTATCATGCCTTCAATTTCAAATGATAGTTTTGCTGGATATGGAATTCTTGGTTGACAGCAGCACTGAGCATCGGGTTTCGCACATTCCATTTCAAATCGAGTGGCCTCCCTCCGACCGTGGAGGCTGCTGTCTGCACAGCCAGCCTGTCCGAAAGAACGACTGTGACAACCACCAAGGGAGGGGCCTGGATGCGAGGGAAGGAGCCCAGATTCCCACTACTGTTAGCAGAGGTTCAGAAGGTTTTCATGAGCAAATGCTCCTGAATGTGTTGTATATTTGAGTTGATTTCTAGAGTCTTGAAATGGTTGTTTCTATAGTTTTGTCTGGTTTAATCATGGTTCTTTGAGGAGAGGAATTTTCCAGCTTCTCACATGGCCATTCCGGCCCCATTTTCTTTTCCCATCTTCCAGAGAGGAAAAAACATGTGGCAGTTAAAAATACGGACTGTAGCCCTGGCCGGTGTGCCTCAGCGGTCAGAGCGTCAGCCTGGGGACCAATGAGTCGTGGGTTCGATTCCGGTCAAGGGCACGTACCTCGGTTGCGATTTGTCCCTGGCCCTGGTTGGGGTCATGAGGGAGGCAGCCACTCGATGTGTCCCTTTCTCATCAATGTTCTCTCTCTTCTCCCTCCCACTCTGTCTAAATAAAAAATGGAAAGGTGTCCTCGGATGAGGGGGAAAAAAAATACAGACTTTAGTCCGGGCAGTGTGGTTCAGTGGTTGAACGTCGACCCATGCACCAAGAGGTCACCAGTTTGATTCCTGGTTAGGGCACATGCCCAGGTTGTGGGCCCATTCCCCAGTGGGGGACATGCAGAAGGCAGCCAATCGATGTTTCTATCTCTCTCTCCCTCTCCCTTCCTCTCTCTCTAAAATCAATAAAGAAAAAAAAAATATTTGGAAAAAAGAATATGGACTTTAACATCATATTATCTGGGTTTGAATCCTGGCCCCACCATTTGCTACTTGCAAGACGTTGATCAAGTTACTTAACCTGTGGGCCTCAGTTTCCTCATCTGTAAAATGGGGATGATGCTAATGTACCTGTCTAATGGGGTGGTTGTGAGAATGAAATGGATTACTGTACTTTGAGTGATAGGAGCAGTGCTTGGCAAACTGAAAATGGTATAAAATGTTAGCCCTCCTTATCAGTTCAGTGAAGGCAGGGTCTGCGTGTTATTTGGGACTTAGCCACCACGTTCTTGGCCGGGTGCCTTGTATGTAGTCAGCTCATCTGAGCCTCAGATCATCTTTTTACTGTTTTTTTTTATCCTCACCTGAGGACATTTTTGCATTTATTTTCAGATAGAGCAGGAGGGAGAGAGGGTGGAAGAGAGAGAGAGAAACATCGACTGGTTGCCACCCACACGACCCCAACTGGGGCCGGGGACAAACTGCAACCGAGGTACGTGCCCTTAGCGGGAACCGAACCCGGGACTCTCCGGTCCACAGGCCGACGCTCTAACCGCTGAGCCAAACCGGCCAGGGCCTCAGATCACCTTTACGGAACGATGCTGGACATTCAGATGGAGTGAGGGCAGCGCTCAGAGTAACCGCAGGTGCGGCTGGGAAGGACCTCAGGGGACTGAGAACAGATGGCCCTGTGCCTTGTTGAGGCCAAACGTCTGTTGGTCAGCCTTTGTCCTGGGTTCATGTGCGTTTCCCTCCCGGCCCCAGGGACTGCCAGATTGAGTTCCAAACCAGGCCCACACACTTGTGTTTCCAAACATTTAGTTCAGCACAATCGCTGCCGTTGCAGAAGTTTCCTTGCGTCAGGCACTTCTAGGGATGGACAGAGCAGCTTGGCCAGGCTGCCTGGTTCAGCGTTAATACTTGCACCAAGGGAAGGGCTCCTGGGGAGCTGTTCACCAACCCAGGCTGCTGCCCATCAGCCCAGAGCCATCGTGCCCATGGACACTGGTCCTTTTCCTCCCAGTGGACACACCTGCAGTGAACATAGTCTGGACTGAATTCAGTCACCTGGGGGGGACACATTTTGCGGGAAAGTGTGTCCCGCACGGCTGTGCGCAGTGACCTGGCGAGCAGGACTGCAGACATAATGAGACACCCTTGGCCTTCAAGGAGCTTCCCGCCTTCATGGGGGACGCCAGACATGTCAGATACGATGGCCGCGTGGCGTCTGTATCAAGGCCCATGGCTGCCTGGGAGAAGGTGGCGGCAGGGAGGCTTCACGGAGGAGGTGGCCTTTGCCCTGCCTGCTGCTAGATAAGGAAGGGTTTCGGAGATGAGTGAAGTGGGACAGGTGGTGTGTTGGCCCGTTTGAAGGCCGGGGGATGAGAAAGATCCAGGCCAGGGCAGGAGTGGACACACAGGGATCAGGTTGCCGCGGGAGGCCGGCGAGAGGCAGAATGCGGTCAGATCTCGGCGGGTCTGTCACCCCAAGACGAGGAGCGTGGGCTTTTCCAGGTGGCAGAGGGCGTTACTGGAGAGTTTTAAGCAGAGAATCAAGTGGGGATGGATTTAAGAGGTGAGACAGGAAAGAGGACAGTGGCCAGTGGCCAGCACGCCTTTCACCGTCTGGGTCAGGGCATCTCACTAGGTCAGCAGTGATGGTGCTTCTCTGTATTCTGGGAAAGGGGAACTCTGTTCACCCTTTGTGCCAGTTGGTGATTTCCACAGTCGTCCTCTCTACTCAACTGTGAGCTGGTTGAGGACATCTCCGGCCCCTGGATTAGTTCCTGGCACGAGGCAGGTATTCAGTGTGGGCTTTTGAGTTCACCTGACTGTAAGCCCGGGCCCTGGGGCACATGGAGAAGCCTGATTCCGTGGAAACGGTTCAGCCTGGAGAGTACGTGCCCATAAATCGTTAGTGCATTAGACAGAAATCTCTTTCTCAAGACTGCGTCTGGCCCCCTATGCATTTTTTGTTGAATGCTGCGGAAATCATTTGATTCCCATTGTTCCTGAAGTTTCTGTGATGGACGAGACCTGCCAGCACGTAAATTGTGAATTGAAAAATTGTCTGGAGTCGTTGTGGGAAAGATGGTAAACACAAACTATTAATAACAGTTAGCCTGCTGTCAAACTTCCTGATGCAAAAAGGCACAGTTCCGTAACTGAGTGGAGGAAAATTATATTAGTTGCACCAAGCAGAGATGGAGGATTTCTGTTCTATGATGGACCACTGAGTTCTAGAGAAAAATCAATCATGAGATTTATAAGTAGGCAGCAATTAAATTTAGATTTCATTTTCGAAAGAAGAGAATCCTAAGATGTTACACATTCTGGTGGAATGAACTGAATATAAGAGTTCACCAACTATAAAGAACAATAAAAAATATGCTTCTGATGTACTGTAGGGCCGTTCAGAGAACAGAGTTATTGGGAGAATAGATTGATGAGAGAAACTAAGAAACGGGATGTAGAGGGGGAAAGAGTCTGAGAAAGATGCAGGAAATGACAGAGACTAAATCTCAGAGACAGAGACGATGAGACCTCTCTCAGGAAGGCCAGCGGAGATGTTCCCTCTCAGGATGATCAGAGGAAGTCGTGATGCGTCTGTTAAAGAGCCGGCTTCAGAGAAAGCCGGTGGGTTCTCAGGGTCCTGTTGCAGGACTCAGCAAGGCCATGTCGCACTTTTGCAACCCCTGGCATAACTGCAGACACCGTGGTGAATGTTGCCCAGGGCACTGCCCCCTCATCTGAACCTTGTGGCGGACTGTGAGGTCAGATGTCACCTCCATGTTGCACACAGGAAAAAGGAGTGACAGGCGCCTGAGGTTCCTGGCTAGTGTGTGGCTCTCAGTCTCTCTTGGTTTCCATCTGGCCCTCCTCCTGCCCCCTCATACATACCAATGCCTATAATGTGGGCTACATGAGAAATTCTCCATGTAATTCTTACTTGGCTTTTGAAGAAAAATAGTGTGGCTCCGTGGATTGAGCGTCGTCCCATGGACTGAGAGGTCCCGGTTCGATTCCCGGTCAGGGCTCATGCCTGAGTTTTGGGCTCCATCCCCAGTGGGGGGCGTGCAGGAGGCAGCCGATCGATGTATCTCTCACATTGATGTTTCTATCTCTCTCTCCCTTCCTCTCTCTCTAAAAAATCAATGAAAACATTTAAAAAGAAGAGAAAAACGGCTGTGAAATTACACCCATGTTTCTATCACGTGGTCATAATACAGGCTAAATCATCCCAGCCGAATTAAAGCGACATTTGACTCCCGGTCTCTCCTTCCCAGCTGACCTGTGAGCCAGGCCGGGGATCTGTTTGCCACCAGGGCAGCTGCGGGAGGTGCTTCTGTGTCATCTTCTGCCACCTGGTTCTCGTACCTTCTTATACCAGGTTCTGCGAACCTGGGTTCCGGATGCGCACCTGAATGCCTGGTGTGTGCGCTTTGCCCTGGGCCGAGAATTCCTCAAGGAGCCGCCGTTCAGATGAAAAACAAAACCGTACCCTGTGCCGCCCAGGATGAAATTGCTGTGGCTCCATCCAGGGGGCAGTGAGTGCTCTCTGGGCTTTGGTGGTGAAGAGGGCAGGTCCACGGCCCATCAGAGAAGAAACGGAAGTGGGCTTAAACACATTCTTTTCATGGATTACAAAAAGAAACAAACTTGCAACGGAGTTGTGCCTGGAATGCTTTTTGTATCAGCAGCGGGATGTCTCACAAAGGTGTCACAAGTGCCCAGCGTTGTAATTACAGGCACAGGAAGAACACGATTTCCCCAACCAGCCCCACAGAGTTTGCGTCCAGATCCAGCCCCCGGGGCTCGTTTCTGTTAGCATTTGATTGGAGCACAGATGTGCCCCTCATTTGCATATTGCTGCTTTTGTCCAATAGCTGGCAGTGTCTGTGTGGCCTGGAAGCCTGAACTGTTAACTCTCCGCCCCTTTACAGGAAAAGTGAGCCCGCTCTGCTCCAGCACCCTGGGTCCTTCCGTGATGACAGTTTTATCTGGGGTTGACATCTCCCGGACTGGACTGTTTCCATAGCTGCTCCCTGACGCGGGCCCTGCTGCTGGGCATGTGGTTCAAGGCTGCAGTTTCCTGCAGGTCCCAGGGGCAGCCTTGCTGGGCTCTGTTATATCTCAAGCCGTGCAGAGCAGAAGGGTCTTATTTAAGAGACATCTCTGCCCAGCCAGTGTGGCTCAGTGGTTGAGCGACGACCCATGCACTAAGAGGTCGCCGGTTCAATTTCCCATCAGGGCACACGCCCAGGTTGTGGGCCCGACCCCAGTGGGAGGAGGCAGCCAATCGATGTTCTCTCTCATCGATGTTACTCTCTCTCTCTCTCCCTCTCTCTCTGAAATCAATAAAGAAAAAAAAAAAAAGAGGCATCTCTTACACAGATGCCCTTGTTTGACGGTCTGCCAGCATTACCCTTCTGAAGCCTCATTTCTCAGCACCGCTGTGGAAAGAGCTGCCTGGGCAGTTTCTGCTCACTCCGGACTTTGCAGCAATGCCAGGAAAATGTTACTGCTGCATGGCTCCTGCCCAAGAACCTCCCTTAGCTCCCCATTGACTTCCAGATCAAGGGCAGACCTCAGCCGGCCTTCAAGGCCTTTTTATCTCAGATGACTCCTGCAGTGCTCTGTGGTCCAAAGGCCTTTCCTTTCCCCGGGGGTTGTCTGACCTTTCCTTCCGCCAGGCCCGGCCTCCTCGTGCCACCGATCTGTGCTCTGGGAACGTGGTGGCATTCCCAGATGCGTTACAGTCCTGTTCATTTGTGTTGTTATCTCAGACATGTTTTTCTCCACACACCGTGTGTTCCCATTCCCGTGAGCCCTCTGCCACTCGATCATATGTCCCGTATCAGAGGCTGTGTTGCTATTTTTTAATTTTTTATCCTCACCCGAGGATACTTTTTACATTAATCTTCAGAGAGAGCGGGAGGGAGAGAGGGAGAAACAGAGAGAGAAACATCGATGTGAGAGAGACACATCGACTGGTTGTCGCCCGCACAACCCCAACCGGGGCTGGAGACGAACCGCAGCGGAGGCACGTGCCGTGACTGGGATCAAACCCGGGATTCTCTGGTCCTCGGGCGATGCTCTTACTGCTGAGCCAAACCTGCCAGGGCTGTGTTGCTATTTGATGGTGTCTTTCTGCTTCCCTTAGACGTAAACACCAGGCCGTCTCCCTGTCACAGTCAGGGTTCGTGCATTTGCCACGGAGCAGGCACTGTGCGCGGAGTGGAACTGCGAGTCACAGAGCATGGACAGCAGTGACGAGGGCAGCTCCCTGTGCGCCAGCCGTGTTCACATAACACTCACCCGAGGGCTGTTGGCCCGTGGCGCCCATGTGGAAACAGGCCCAGGGTGATTGACTTGGCCCAGTGCTGTCCAAGCTAGACTTTTTCCTTTAAAAAATATTTTTAGCCCAGCCGGTGTGGCTCAGTGGATTGAGCGTCGTCCATGGACTGAGAGGTCCCGGTTTGATTCCCGGTCAGGGCACATGCCCGGGTTGAGGGCTTGATCCCCAGTAGGGGGTGTGCAGGAGGCAGCCGATCCAGGTTTCTCTGTCACGTGGATGTTTCTCTCTCTCTCTCCCTAAAAAAAAATCAATTAAAAAACCTATTTAAACCATAAAAATATTTTAAAATTAAGGCTTAAAATAGATGCAAAAAAATGTGCAAAGTGGCTACATCATAGGTGTCGCAGTCGTTGCACCGTAACATACGCATGTACGCACGTACCCACCAGCTGTCAAAGGCAGATTTGAACTTGGGGCTGCCCTGCTTCGATGCCGCCCTGATGTGACCAGGTTGCGCTGTTGCAAACGTCCAGGCAGCTGCATCGCTCTGCGGTGTCCACGTGTGTGTCTGTGCACACACACAGCTCTAGCCTCTAGTCGCCTGTGTATTGGAGTCACCTGGGAGCACTCATGCCCAGGGCCCAGCCCTCACAGGCACAGCAGAGTCCTGGCGGCAGTGCGGGGGGAGGAGGTGCTGGTGTGCAGCAAAAGCAACCCAGGTGATTCTAGCTCAGAATAAAGTGAGAGGGCTCGCGAGAGCAGTCCGAGCTTCAGGTGCTGCTCTGAAGCAATTGGCTTCTCTCGGCGGTCCTGATAACGCCGACCGTTTGCTCGGTGAGCAAGGCTCGTTTGTACCTGGCCACAGTCTCTGGTGCCTCCTATCTTGTGACATTTGTGATAGCACGAACTGACAAGTCTCCCATGTGGGCTGGATCCCCGACTCTGCAGCTGGCCCCCAAGAGGTACCCTAAGAGGTGAGCCTTCTCAAAGTGCAGCCCCCTTTTCCCATACGGGAGAGCATTTCTCTAGGCGCTGGAAGTGACAGGTGTGTTCATTTGGTATCTAATGTATAAGAAACAAGCTCCTTCATCCTGAGTGGGACGGGTGTGTTGTAGAGAGGGAGTCCAGGGGCGCAGCCGTTCTCCCAGCCCGCCCCCGATCAGCGGCGGCAGCATCACCTGGGAGCTCGTTAGAACGCTCAGCTCTCAGACCCGTTCCAGACCCGCCCATTCACCGCCTCTGAGGTCTGAGCCCCACAGCCTCCGGTGACTTTGCTGCCACCGAGGGACGGGAACCACGGCCCTGTGTGGACAGTGAGTACATGCGTGGACCCCTGCAGTGCCCGTGGTGGGGTCCTCAGCCCCCGGTGGGCGTCAGAGACCCCCGGAGCTTTGTAAAAACCTCGGACTCCCGGACCTCATCTGAGGGTTGGGGAATCGATTTTTACCAGGTGTTCCAGGAGACTTTGGGATGCAAACCCCTTTTTATGTTTTTGAGCTGTGGTAATAGAAACCTGATTGTAGCCCTCGCTGGTTTGGCGCAGTGGTTAGGGCGTCGGCCCGCAGACCGAAGAGTCCCGGGTTTGATTCCGGCCAAGGGCACGTACCTCGGTTGCGGTTCGGCCCCGGCCCCGGTTGGGGTCGTGTGGGTGGCAACCACTCGATGTGTCTCTCTCACATCGATGCTTCTCTCTCTCCCTCTCACTCTGTCTGAAGATAAATGTAAAAATATCCTCGGGTGAGGATTAAAAAAAAATAATAAAAATAATAGAAACCTGATGGTAAGGTCACACAGGGATATACCCCGATTCCCCCTCTCAGTCAGTTGAACCGGTGTCCCCCTGGCCAGCGGCCACAAGAACCGGGACTTTTCCTATAACCTTGGCTGCCAGCAAGAGTTCCTTTGTCTTGAGCCTGCAAGCAAGCTGGTCCCAGGCAGCACCCTCCCCTCCCCCTGCTAGATAAGCCCTACCGGCCGCCATCGGGTCTTCCCCGTTGTCTAAGTAACAAAGGCCGTGTCCCTCCCCCTGGTCCCCCACGTGGTTTGTTTGGACTATCCGAGAGCAGAGTGGTGCTCTCTGGTTTGGAGCTCCTGCATTAAACTATAAATATCGCATTCTTTTAATAATAACCTCGTATTCACTTGGGACAGGGCAGGGACACTTCCTCTTTTGCTTTCCTCCTGGAGTTCTGTCTCCTTGGTCTCTGGTGATCAAGACGTTTTCCATCAGTTCCGTTACCCGTGCAGTAGAGATGCACGCGTCTTCTCAGCGACGGTTGTTCACGGCCACAGAAAGGCCACAAGCGAGGTTTATGGCCTCGTGCGTACTTCATTAGTCCATCTCCAAATTGTGTTTTAAGTGACCGAAGACATTAGCCTCTGATCTAATTGATCCACAAAGCAGGGTCCAGACGGGTGTCCCTGAGGTTGAGTCAGGGAGGTAAAGACCCCACTTCTTCCTGTCACCCCTGCAGGGCGCCCTGCCGAGGCAGGGTGAGCACCGCGGGGACAGGTGCCAGCTCTCTGTGAAGGAGCTGATTATGTTCCTTTTGCCCACAGCTGTCTCTGTCCCTGTCCCCTTATCTGTCATCGTAAATGTCCATACCTGTGTGATATTTTATGACAGGGCGCACCTGCTCAAACAGAGCGGTTGTCATGTTCCCGATACGCTGCCAAGTGTGTGTGTGTGTCGTTAAGCCTGCTGACAGAAATGGAATAGGGCTTCTGCTCTGACCTGTCCCACCCGCCGACCCTTCCTGTCACTTTCGCTCTCCTTTGCTCTCGTGGGGGAGGTCACCAGGCTGCAGACCCACCAGACTGCTCGAGGTGACTCGTGTGCCCAGGGCACCCTGCCTAGATGTGTCCGTTTGTTTCTGCATCTGGCGTTTTCTGGGCGTCTCTCAAGACTCCCCACAAAGGCCTGGGTGAGACCCCGAAGCCCCCACCTCCCAGGCCGTCAGGCTGCCTTCTTTGGGGTCCCCTCCAACCCTGCAGGACCTATTATGAGCCTCCGTTGGAGCACACAGGCCATCGTGCTTGTTTGTGTTAGGAAGGAACGCGGTAGATACACGAAGCCTTTGATTTCACTCGCCCAGACCTTTCAGAACTTTGGGGGGAGTCTTTGCAAGGCATTTTCATGAGACCAGGGCTCGCTGCATTTCTTGTCTCGACAATTGCAAATACTTGGTGTTGGAAAAATAATCATCTGGCCACATAACGAGGGCTGACAGAGCTGTGAGCTGGCCTTGACCGGGTTAGAAAGCACAATGGGAGCGGGAATTAGACTCGGAATGCAGGTGACAGATGTCCTGTCGTCGGTCACGGATGCGGGAGCCTGTGCCCTGGTAGAACACTGCTCTGTGGAGCTCCCCAGGACCAGCGCTTAAGGGCTGACCAAGTGTGTTGTGTTAGTGCTGAGCGGCTCACAGAATCTTCTGGGGTCTCGAATGAAATCCCAGGGCGCAGGCTTCTCCCAGACCGACTGGTCAGAAATCGGGAGGGCCCAGCCCTCTGAAATGTTTAGCGCGTGGGGAACCTCACGGCCAGAGGGGTCCGTGTGAACGTGTGGAGTTGGAAGTAAGGCTAAGAAGAATCACTGGGCTCCTGTTCGTTTTTATAACAAAGGCAAATAGAACAGGTGCGCTGATCATCACAGGTGTACACAGACTGCAGGTAGGCACATGCGCCTGGGCATTGCGGGGAGGTGGTGGGCACGTGGGTGTGGACAACTGTACACGTCTATACATTCGGAGGAAGGCTGGATCCTTGGGGTCTTTCCCTAACAACACCCCTTCCCGATGAGCTGACAGAGCCCAGTCTCCCCAAATAGATAACCCCTCCTCGTCCATGCTCAGCTTTTCCTGTTCATTTCCATTGCCACTGTATTGACTCAGACCTCTTCTCTTAATAATAGTCCAGCCTTTTTCTCTGCTGGCATTCTCTTCTTCACTCTTCCACTGTCCGTTATCCAGACTGTCCATACCTGGTGTGACTGCTTTGCTTGAAGAACCTTTGATGTTCCCTGATGACCACGGATACACAATAATGGAGATAGCCAGCCCTCACCCAGCCCTTACACACATATGTTCTTTGCTCCTGACACCAGCCCTGAGAGGCAGCACTTGTATCCCCATTTTACAGATGGGAAGGTGGAAGCATGGGGTGTCTTGTCCAAGGTCACAGAGTCAGGGTGGACCCGGGCAAGATCTGTGCAGGGTTGTCTAATTTCTCTAGGACGGCGTCTGTGGCTTCTTATAGTTTGTCCCCAACCCGCCTTCCCTACTGTTTTCCCTTCCTTCATTGAATCATGCCACCCAGTTTTTCCTCCCCCAGGTCCCCTTGCTGGGGAGTTCTTCACTACCCAGCTGGGGCTGCCCGAGCTCCTAAGACAGGAACTCTTGTCTTGCTTATAATACCTTGTGTGGAACTCGCAGACAGGAGGAGAGAAAGGCCATTTACACCTTCTCTCCCCCTCAAGAAGCCCGAAAATAAAGCATCACCTCTTGACCCGTCTGGTGTGACAGTCCCATCATGAATGTAACATCCACTGGCCTTGTGTCGTAGTTGGGTCCCTGCATATCTTTCTGCTAGGTGACATATTGAGGCCAGGGGTCATCTCTTCCTTGTTTTTCTATCTTTTGTATCTAGGGCATTACCGGACTAACAGTAAATATTTGTTAAACAAATGTAAGGCAGATAAGAATACAAAGCTGGGGGAAATCATAAAAATATTCCCTGTGAGAGGCCTGGGTAGGGCTAGAGGGCACAGATCAGTCAGGAATATATTTACTGGTGGCCTCCAGGGACACCTCCATTGTTTGGAAATTTCTAGAAGAAAGTGGACAGCTGCCCGGCTGGTGTGGCCCGGTGGATTGAGCATCCTCCCATGGACTGAGAGGTCCCGGTTTGATTCCCGGTCAGGGCACATGCCTGGGTTTCGGGCTCGATCCCCAGCGCGGGGCATGCAGGAGGCAGCTGATCGATATTTCTCTCTGACATTGATGTTTCTATGTCTCTCGCCCTTCCTCTCTCTCTAGAAAAATCAATAAAAACATTAAAAAAAGAAAGTGAAGAGCTAATGATTATCCTAATGAGCTTATCTAACTCGTCCATTTTGCCGGGGTCTTGTTTCATTTTATTTATTTTCTTTAGCCATGCTGACCTCTTAGTGAGAAGCCCTGGCTCCTATTCCTCCCAGAACGGGCTTTGTAAATAAACAGGCCATAGTTGGGGTCATGTAAAAACCGAGGACTTTTGGACTTTTACAGGATGTTTGGGCCCTAAATTGCTATGGAGTAGGGGAAATTGTGCTTCCTGAGTAGAGGCAGAACCTTTCAGGATGGAAGGGGGCCAAGAAAAACGTCTTTGTCAGTGAGAAAGTTAATTCCTGAAGCATGTAATGACGGTTATCATACTAAGTAACTGTCTGTCCGACTCTTCAGGTTTAAATCACCTTGCACAGCCCGGCCATGGCTCAGTGGTTGAGCATCGACCCATGCACCAAGAGGTCGCCGGTTCGATTCCCAGTCAGGGCACATGCCCAGGTTGTGGGCCTGATCCCCAGTGGGGGGCGTGCAGGAGGCGGCCAGTCGATGTTCTTTCTCATGGAGGTTTCTATCTCTCTTTCCCGCTCCCTCTAAAATCAATAAAGAAAAAAATTTAAAAAACAAACAAAAACAAAACACCTTGCACCTACCAAGTGCCTTTTTGCGTCTGGTACAAACCTCCAGGTGGGAGGGCTGAGAGGGGCAGAAGGGGGCTTCCCCCGTGATGCCCACCGGGCTTGACGCTGAGATCTTGTTTTGCGCCTGCAGGTGAGCGTGCTGACCACCCTGGAGCGGAGGTTCAACCTGCAGAGTGCCGACGTGGGCGTGATCGCCAGCAGCTTCGAGATCGGGAACCTGGCGCTCATCCTCTTCGTGAGCTACTTCGGGGCCCGCGGGCACCGGCCACGCCTCATCGGCTGCGGGGGCATTGTCATGGCCCTGGGCGCGCTGCTGTCCGCGTTGCCCGAGTTCCTGACCCACCAGTACAAGTATGAGGCCGGCGAGATCCGCTGGGGCGCCGAGGGCCGTGACTTCTGTGCTGCCAACGGCACGGTCAGCGACGAGGGGCCCGACCCTGACCTCATCTGCCGCAGCCGAAGCACCACCAACATGATGTACCTGCTGCTGATTGGGGCCCAGGTGCTCCTGGGCATCGGTGCTACCCCCGTGCAGCCTCTGGGCGTCTCCTACATCGATGACCACGTGCGGAGGAAGGACTCCTCGCTCTATATAGGTAGGAGCGGCCCCAGGGGTGCGGTTCCCTTTGGTGCCTGTGCTGTTAGTGCCCAGGGCATGGCAGAAAGGAAGGACAGGTGGGCCCTTGAAGTTTGTGTTTTGCCAGAGCACTTGTTCTCAGACTCGGCTTCAAAACTCGGGGATTTTGAAAGCTGATGTCTGAGTTGCACCCCGAAAACCTGGTGTAGTTGGTCTGGTCTGGGGTGCAGGGCGTGACGTGTGTTTGAGAAGCCCCCCAGGTGGTTGCACCTGGCAGAATCGGAGCTCTGTTGTGT
Source organism: Tadarida brasiliensis (assembly GCA_030848825.1). Lineage (NCBI taxonomy): Eukaryota > Metazoa > Chordata > Mammalia > Chiroptera > Molossidae > Tadarida > Tadarida brasiliensis. The sequence goes on along the minus strand of CM061279.1, from coordinate 8,492,950 downwards.
GACAGCAGGAACAGACCTCGAGAGGGAAGACGAGGCCAGGAGCAGATTTGTGCTTATTGTGTGTGTGGACTTTGGTCTGTCGGGCATTAGCCACCAGGGTAGACGTGGGGTCTGTCCGCTGGCATTTGGTATCATTCAAAGTTGGAGATTTTGAGTAATTTTTCCTGGAACCGGGATACATGTCGGAACTGGGTATTTGGGGAGAAATAAGGTACGTATGAATTTTTAAAAATTACTTTGCACTGGATGAGTTTCTGATCTTTTATGCTGGAAGGGTGGAAGCCATTTGAGACACGGGGTTAAGAAATATCTAAGTGTTGAATTGCCCTTATACCAAGCGGGAGCACCTGCTCTCTGCGTGGTGGCAGGGACACCTTGGTCATCAGTCACTGCTTCTGGGTCCTGTTGCAGGGCCGTGTGTATGGCGAGGGCTGGCCGGCCTGGCATCTCCATCCGTTGTTGGCCAAGTGTAAGCTGCTGGATTGCATGAGACATCCCCAGTCTCTGAGTGCTCAGCTTTGAAAACATTACCTCTACGGGCGGAAGCTTCGTGCCTCCCAGAAAGCAGTGCGCTTTGCAATATCAAGTTCACTATGACACAGAGGTCTGGGTTACCATAGAGTTTGAACTGAATCTGACACAGAGCGTCCCATCTGCCAAGCTGCGGGCATCCGCTGCCCGAGTTTTCGGAGCCTCGAGGGCCTGGAGGTGTTACACACCCGAGTGCGGAGTTCCCTCTGCCTTTCCCACCTGGCTATGCGGGAGGAGCTTTTGGTGATAAATATGTTGCAGACATACGTGTCTGCCCTCTGTGGACAGGCTCAAGGTGAGAACGGTGGCACCTGTGAGCCTGGTCATGACCTAACCGTGGAACACAGAGTAGAAGAGAGGACTGGTCAGGACAGAGACGGCCAGTCCCTCTCCGTGTAGCTAGGGGCTTCCATGATTGCGTCTGAAGCTGGGGAGAGGGGTCTAAGGTAATCACGTGTATTTTGTTACTTAAAAACTTGCTTTTTCTTTATTGATTTTAGAGAGAGAGGAAGGGAGAGGGAGAGAGAGATGGAAACATTGATGAGAGAGACTATCAATTGGCCGCCTCCTGCATGCCCCCCACTGGGGATCGGGCCCACAACCTGGGCATGTTCCCTGGCCGGGAATCGAACCAGCGACCTCTTGGTGCATGGGTCGATGCTCAACCACTGAGCCACACCAGCCGGGCATTTTGTTACTTTTAAAGCTTGAGTGAAAGCCACTCCATGTAACGCTGTTGCAGACTAGGACACGAGCCACAGCATGGACCCAAAATAGTCTCCTGAGGTCCAGCAGGACAGTTGGTCTCTGACTTGACGGATGTCACCCGAGGACTCTGGGAGAGATGTTTTCGGGCAGTGATAACAGCAAGTAGATAAATCAGAGCCCAGAGAAGGAAATGGAGAGTGAAAAGTTGAGTTCTTATCTCTGATGATAGAATTAAATAGAAAAATGTCTCCCCAGCATCCCTGCTCAAGTCCCAGCAGTGCTAAATCATGTCTGCTCAGGGCTTCCTGCCCAGAGCGGCGGACTCAGAAACCTCTTCTGGAAGTCTCCCCTGACAGGCCGGGCTGTGGCCTCTCCCTGCACTGGGCGGGGCCTGGTTTGTGCGTGCAAAGCTTTAGGATGAAGGGGCATTTTGGTTTTGGGGTGTGGGAGGTGGAGGCACGGGCAGAGGGGCCTTCTCTGGTTCTGAGACCTTACCTGTGGGATTTGCAGTGAATCTTTGTTACGAAGGATGTTTCGGCCCCATTTCTTCTCGGAAGTCCTTTTCCTCTGTGGTGGTTGAGCAGTCAGAGTTCATGTGCTGTTTGCCTGGTGCATGGGCACCTGGGTGGCTCTGGTCCAGCTGGCCAGACTCCAAAACAAATGGAGATGGACCCTCCGGGTGTCTCCCTGCTGGTTTCGTGGGTGCCTGTTTCCAGGGAACAGCAGAGAGCAAGCCTTCTAGGCGACTGGCCTCAGTAGGTGGCCGGGTGGCCTTTTATTCTGCATGCATGGTTCGAATTCTCCAGGAGCAATTTAAGAAGGCCATAGTGTTTGCAGAACATAACCGGTTCATTCCTTTATCGTACAGGTCGTAAAAAAGCCTTAGTGATCGTGCGACTGTGTTAGCATTTATCTGCTGTAATAGGGAGTAAGTTCCTGAACCCATTAAATTTGCTTTGGGAGGCATTTGGAGGCGCCCACTGAACAGAATCGATATGAATTAAGGCCTCTTAACTCCCTGCAGAGAGGAGGAAAGTCTGAAGGGACTGGTGCTGGGTTTGTGGGTGTAAATGTGTGCCCAGTGGGTGGAACAGCAGTGCGCCTCTGGGCTCCAGCTCCTGGGAAGCTCGTTAAGATAGAGGGGCCGGCGATCAGTCGTCCGGTCACGTGCCTGAAGTGTGAGTGTGGATTGAAGATCGAAAGGATTAGAAATACTGTGTGTGTCCAACGCAGCTTGTTCACAGCTGACCCTGGATGTCAGCAAGGGAGGGGACAGAAACCATGCTTTGCTCCCACTGCCAGTCCCTTGTGCCAAGACCTGCCCCGGGGCCGCCTGCCTCACCAGGTGGGTGCCCTGTGCCTGTCTCTGGCCATGTCGTCGATCCCACTGCAACCAGGCCAATGCTTTCCACCGAAACGACTGTTTGCTTTGGCCCCTTGTGGCCGAGCCACTGCCAACGTCCTAGATTCCTCGATGGGCCATTCACAAGGGGCTTGTCTGCCTGGCTCCGTTGTGCGGCCGCTTCTTTCCAGCGTGGGGAGGGAGCCAAGGGAGCTCATTACCAGGGGACAAAACCCAGTGAATGGGGTCGCGGCTCTGCTGCCAGGCTTGTCACTCCGGCACAGTGTGGAGCCAAGCCTCATGGCCTGGCTACGCAGTGACCGGTGGGTGACACGTGGCACTCACTCTCTTCCTAGAAGGACGGAGCAGGCAGAGTGGAAGTGGAAGCCATTCAGTGGGGGTCCAAGCGCTGACCCTTTGGGAGTCCGCTCATGCTACTGGTCCAAGGTGTGACCTTCCCTTAGCTCAGTTTTCTCCAAGTTCAAAACATGGCACATTGTATCGTAGGCAATAATAAAAGCCTAAGGTCCTGGACTCACTGTGTCCTTTTATTTATTTTTTAATCTTCACCCCAGGATATGTTTATTGATTTGAGAGAGAGAGAGAGAGAAACATCCATGTGAGAGAGAAACATTGGTTGGTTGCCTCCCACATGCGCCCCGACTGGGGATCGAACCAGCAACCTAGGTGTGTGCTCTGACAGGGAATAGAGCCCACAGCTTTTGATGTTCGGGACGATGCTCCCACCAACTGAGCCACTGGCCAGGCGATCACAGTGTCCTTCTGTTAGATTGCTCTATCAATAGGTTGTTATCTTGTTTTTTTTTTTTCCTGGGAGGAGGAGCAATCCAAGAGAGTGTTAAAGGTTTTTAAAATAACTTTGTTTTTTAGTTAAAAAGTATCAACACTGTTGACAACTCGGGAAGTGTAAAGAAAAAATAATTAGAAAATAATTACTCGTAGCTTTATGGTTGTATAAAGCCTTTTCTGTGCATTAGTATTCTTTTCCACCCAAAAACGTGTTTATAATAAACAGTGGTTTGCAGTTTCATTTCCATGTTAATATTGCATGAGCATTTCTCTCTCACTAAATATTCTTCTGTGACATTTTTACCACGTACTTACTATTCCTTCATGAGTATACAGCTTAATATTTAATGCCCTCTGTTGTTGGACGTGGGTGTTTAGAACGCTTGCTGTTATAAATGGAATGAACAGGTAAGCTGTGGTTCTGGGACGCTGAGTAACGTGCAGAGGATAACCGAGCTGCGTGGGGGGTCGGGGACTGGTGGACGGTCCAGGGGGTGAACTGCAAGTGTGGGCATTCCAGCCTGAGAACTTCAGGACATGACAGTCACAGGAGCCAGGAAGGTGGGAAGAGAGCTGTGTGTCTCCAAGCCAAGGGCAGAGGTGCTGTTGAAATGGAGAGTGGGTGTCCAAGCCAGACAGAGAGCTGGAGGAAGGAGAGGGGAAGGAGAGTTCAGGCTACGGTTCCAGAAGGAGGTTGTGCCCGGATTCCTCATGCTTTGGGGAGACCTGGGCACAGATCGGAGCTGAGACTCCTGAGGCAGGGACAGCCTGCTCCCCTCTCCAGAGTGCGGACGCCGGACCCTCACATGGCTGGACCGTGATGGCCACCAGGAGACTGTCCTTATGTTGTGTTAGGAGTCTGTCTCCTTACAACTCTGCACATGCTGGTTCCGGTTCTGCCCTCTGGGCCCGCCCTGAAAAACTGTGATCCCTCTTCTGTGTTTTGGTAATTCCTGTGTGCCAGCCTCTCGCGTGGGTGGGGAACGGACACCGGAAACTTACCTCTTCTGTGCTAGGACCCGTGTTTCTTGATGCGGTGGTTTCCTGCCTCACTCTGGCCACCATTTCCCTCGAAGGTGATGCCAGGGACTGGGGAGCTTGTGACTAGGGGACGAAAACTAGGTGGATGGGTATCGGGACTGTATTAGTGTGCTGGGGCTGCCACCACGTCACACCGAGACTGGGTGGCTTACGCAATAGAAGTGACATTTCTCACAGTTCTGGAGGCTGAAAGACCAGGGTCGGGGTGTCAGGAGGGATGCTGTCCCCTGAGGCCGCTCTCCTTGGCTGACGGGCGGGGCCCTCCCCTCCCCCTGCCTTCACGCGGTCTTTCCTCCGTGTGCACACGTCCCTGGTGTCTGTGTGTCCTCATTTCCTCTTCTTAGAACGACAGCCATTGGATTGGTTTAGGACCTACCCTGTGACCTCATTTAACCTTAATGACCTCTCTCAGGCCCTGTTTCCAAATTTAGTGCAGTTATATTCTGAGGGTTAAGGCTTTACCATGTTAACTTTAGGGGGACACGATTCAGCCCATAGGAGTTACCAAGGGGACCAACCCAAACTAAACTGAGATTTCTGTCTCCTTTGTCCTAACTTTTCCATAAGGAGCCGCGGTGACACGTGGGTTGGTGGGTTGCTTTTTCAAGGTACCCAAGGAATTATTTATGGATATAGTTGTTTTTTTTTTAACTTTATATTTCGAATTACAAGTTGTTGCAAAATACAGGGAAGTCCCTTGTACCCTTCCTCCTCTTTCCTTCATGGTAATTAACATCTTGCATGACCCCAGCACAGTATCAGAATGAGGATGTTGTACCACTGTTAGTCCATGGAGTTCATTCAGAATCTGCCAGTTTCATGCGCACTCAGTTATATCTCGGTGCGTGTCTGTGTGTAGTTCTGTGCAACTGTATGACCCGTGGACGATGTTTTAAAGCTGCAGAATGGGATCAAGATAAAACTAGACCATTTGAGTCATGCAGGTGTGTCTGACAGGCACACACACGTGCGACACTGACACGCACCCACGGAGAGACAGAACGCTGTAGGTGGGATGGGAGCTGGCTGGAGAAAAGCGGCTCTTTGAGGAGGTTGGCTGCGGGGAACTTCTGCATTCCCAGGACGCGTGGGACCCTCTTGGGATGTCCAGGTACACAGAGCAGTTGCTCCAAGCCGTGAGGCACATGCATTAGACATGGATGTGTCGTGTTTTCTTCACCACTTATATCGAAACCCAATGGAACCCTCCATGTTTCAGTTAATGATGCAAAGAGAATTATTCTCACGTTTCATCTGCCAATTGTTTGTTTGGTGCAAAGGTCACTACAATACCAGCGAGCGACCAAAGAGAACCAGATTTCCCCTCAAGAGCCCCGAGGGCCTGGAGTTATTTAGCTTCTGATGAGTTTTTATTTTAACTTGACATTGGGTAAAATGTGTTTTAACTCTCCGAAGAGCGTGGGTCGGGGATGGATCAAATACACAGTGACTGCAGTTCATCTGGAAAAAAAAAATAATAATTAAAAAGCCGTCCCTCGTGGGAGCAAGCGTAGCTCATTATACTCTCGCAGCTTCATTGATGTTGAAGTTTTCCCTCGTTCATTTCTTTTGCTAAAATGAATGACACTGTGAAACTGGTCAGTTTGTCTTGGCCGTGTTCCTGTGCTCACATGCCGTTTTCAGTGTGTGTTAGCAACGTGCTGGGAACTGTGCGTGGGGCCCTTATCTGGCGAGTCCATATTTCCCGGCCTGGTAGGTATTGCTCATTCATTTTCAGCCACTCATAATTCATGCCTCGTGGTTCGTGGGCTCACCGCTGTGCTCACTGCCTGGGTGACCTTGGACAAGACTCCAAGCCAGGGCTCTGGAGTCCTGACAGCCTTGTGATCCAAGCCCTGGCTCCTCCACGGACCTGCCGCTGGGATCCTGGACCCGTTTCCAGTTGACCTGAGCCTGTGTCCTTATCAGGGGAACAAAGGCTGGGATCCACCTTGCAAGGCTTTGCCTGGTGTCTTTTACATCGGGCATCGTGTCTGTGGTGGTGATCATTAGACACCATCCTGTTCATCTTGTCACATCACCCCCATTTCCAGGTGCAGAAACCGAGGCAGGAAAAAGGGATTAATTTAGTTAAACACACAGGCAGGTCTCTGGACAAGAGGAGTTAGATCCTGCCCTGGCCGGTTTGGCTCAGGGCTTAGAGCGTTGGCCCGTGGTCCAGAGAGTCCCGGGTTCGGTTCCCGCTAAGGGCACGTACCTCGGTTGCAGTTTGTCCCTGGCCCCGGTTGGGGTCGTGTGGGGGGCAACCAGTCGATGTGTGTCTCTCTCATCGATGTTTCGCTCTCTCTCTTCCTCCCTCTCTCCCCCTCACTCTATCTGAAGATGAATGCAAAAATGTCCTCGGGTGAGGATTAAAAAAAAAGGAGTATTCAGATCCTGATTTTCAGCCTGGGAGAAAATCCATCCAGGAGGGCTGAGACTAGCAACCTCTTCAGCCCTGAATTGAATCAGCAGGGGTCTTCTTTGCCTGCAGACCACTGCCTGCGACTCGTCTCAAAACCCACAAAGTGCTAGTGTCGCCCCAGGCGGGCAGGCTATGAGGTTCATACATTGTATCCGGAGGCACCCTGCTTTGTACACCCGTAGCCCCAGTGTGACGTATTGGCTGGCTTTCTGGGTTCCAACACATTGCTTCTGAATATTGGTGCCATTTTTTAATAGAATGCATTCTCATTTTAGTAAAGTTGGGAAAAGCAAACATATAGTAAGGAAACTTAAATAATTTATAATCCAGGTACCTATAGAATATACTGTCTACATGTAGGTCTATTTTATTCCAGCCTTGTTTCTTTGTATGTATTTTTACTTAGTTAAGACCATACCATAAATAAACCTGCTTTTTATCCGTTGATACAGTATCAACTTCTTGTGTGTCATAAACAATAGATGTTTCAGATAACTGCATAAGACTTTGTCAATCTGGAAATGCTGGAATCTGCTTTTTGGACGTTGGGGCGATAAACATCTTCGTGCCTGTAGCCTTGTCCACATTTGCCGAAAACTTGAAAAGCTCAGCTTGGTTCAGATAGATTCAGTGTAAGCTGGAAATGGGCCATTTGGCTTTGCTGAGACTTTTTCCAAAAGATAAATGAGTGAGGTGCAGGTGTCAGGACAAGAGATGGGGCCGGCCATAGGTGTCGTGCCCTTGTGTTGAGCCCCTCCCACACGTGTCGCTCAGGGTGGCGATCCCAGGTGCCACAGGGCTCAGCTAGCAAGTGAGACAAGCAGACTGTCTGAGGCTGGCAAGCAAGGGTCCTTGCCGGGTCCTCGGCCATTTGTTGCCTGGTCGGAATGCAAAGTCAGTCTTGGCAGATTTTTAAGAGACTTGAAATCCATGGTTTTCAAACCTTAATTGCCAACTCATTGACATCTTCTGCAAGCCCTCCGTGGGTCAGCGACATGTCAGCCAGCTCAAAAGCATCGGTGGCTTGCCATTTTGGGGCTCTGTGCTCTAGAGCATCAATTTTAGATCACATCTGTCTTTTTTTTAAAAATATGTTTTTATTGTTTTGTTTTGTTTTTTTTTTTTAGAGAAGAAGGGAAAGAGAGATAGAAACATTAATGTGAGAGAGAAACACTGATCGGCCGCATCCTGCACGCCCCCTACTGGGGATCGAGCCTGAAACCTGGGCATGTGCCCTGACCGGGAATCGAACCGGGACCTCTCAGTCCATGAGACAATGCTCAATCTACTGAGCCACACCGGCTGGGCCTGCATTTGTCTTTTAAATAGCAAATAAATAAGAACGGAGGAAAGGAAAGCAGTTGCACGTCCTGAATGCCACAGCCAGAATAAACAGTGTTGTGTCCCGTGGTTCCGAATGATGTGGACATTGATTGGGCCGGGGACACAGGACACAGTGGCAGAAATGAGTGAATGCCTCCTGCTGAACGAGCCTTTCTGGGTGCTATTCCGGCTGAGGCTTTGCTTCCTGTCTCATAAGAATGGGAATTTCAGGATGGAAAAGAAACTAAGCCAGGTTTCCAAGCTAAGCGTGGCCAGATGAGGAAAAATGCGACTCACGGTTCCCAGGGGTGGCGGTGGAATCCAGAAACCAGTAACATTTGGGGTTTGCTGCGCCTGTGGAGGTTTATTGCCCACTGAGAGCATCTTTGCTAAGAGATGTTAGGACCCAGCACCGGGGTGTTTGATGGACAGGGTGTAAGACCAGAGAGGCCAGGCTGACCTAGAGGAGATTCACAGGGAAGGTGAAATCCTCTATGACGAATGCTCAGTATTTCTTCACCAGCCTCGTACCGGACCTTCTAGTGAAATCAGACCCTTTCCCTTTTTCTTTTCAACTGGAACACATGGATTGTTCTTCAATAACAAAGATTCTGAGATTTTACCCGAATAACATGCATATTTTTTCTTGAGAGTGTTTCTAGACTATTTACTTCTCCTTTCTGGGAGAGAAGAATCTTGGCGTTGTTTCCTTGCCCTCCCGCCCCCCTTCACCTACAAGAAGCATTCTGCGAGAGCAGATGCCAGGGAGGGTGAGGTGCTTGGGCAGAGGATGGTGACTTGCTGTTTTAACACGGATTGGAGCTCCGTGGCCTCCTTCTCCTGTGGGCAGTAAGTCTTTCATTGCTAGAGAATTCTTCGGTGTTAGAATGCTGCATTAAGAGTCTGTGTTGTGGACGTTGGCTGTTGTCTGTCCAGCATCTTGTTGTTTCCCTGGGAAAATACATCTTCTGATCCCACGTGGCTCTTGCAGTCTGCAGAAGTGATCATGTGGTCCAGACGTGGGCAGCACGACACAGAGCAGGGCTCTGGTCAGTAACGACTGGCTAAAGGAGAGAGACAGAGTCCACCATGAGGTGTCAAACATGGGCTCAAACAGAGAGAGAGAGAGAAAGACAAGCAGGTAACTTTCTCTTCCAGGACGTTAGCTGTGAGAACTCTGAATGACCAGAGATTCCAATGTCCCCCTGGGCCAATACACACAGCGAAGTTGACCAAGGAATTAAGACGGTAGAAAGAAAAGTATGCTAGGGCAAAGAGAGGGCAAGAGGGCTCCCTGGATCCAGCTATTCCTGAAGCTGTCCTGGCCCTTAGAATCCCAGGTACTTGAACATATAAATTACCCTTCCCACATTTACAGCCGTCAGGGTCCTGCGTGGTCAGGCTCGATGCCCCGTCGTGTCATGTGAGTGTGGCACTGGATTGCTGTCCTCCTGGGGTTTGACCAGGTATCTGCCGAAAGAGGAGAGTGTTTTTGTCCAAGGCAACACGTGAAGGCAGCTGTCCTCTGATCCAAGTGCTAGCTCTGTCATACTGTCAAGATATTCAGCCCGGCCGGTGTGGCTCAGTGCTTGAGCGTCGACCCATGCACCAAGAGGTCGCCGGTTCGATTCCCGATCAGGACACATGCCCAGGTTGTGGGCCCGATCCCCAGTGGGAGGCATGCAGGAGGCGGCCAGTCGATGTTCTGTCTCATTGATGTTTCTGCCTCTCACTCCCTCTCCCTTCCTCTCTCTCTAAAATCAATAAAGAAAAAGAAATTAAAAAAAAATTCATTCACAATACTCTAAAGAACTGAAGAACTCCTGACTCTACAATAAAAACGATGAGGCTGGAGGGTCTGGTTACTTCTTCATTTCATTATTTCATAGACATTTAAGTTGCAGGACAGGGACCCAGGGGCCAAGAGTAATACCCCTTCCACTTTCTCCCTGGCCACCAAAAACAAACAAAAGTAGTTAAAAATAACCCGCTGGCAGGCTGCGTGCAGGAACAGTGAGTGTTTAAATAGCAAGTGGCTTATGTGGGCAGCAGAATGTCGAGCATGCCCAGCTCAGTCAATGGTGCTCTTTATTGAATGGAAAAGTCCTAACCAACCCTGGCTTCTGTACGTGACGACGATTTCAGAGCTGCCTTAACTCCCTCGAAGGACTTCATGTTGTCAGGAGAGGAACTAAATGAACATGTTTCATTCCCAACTCGGCTCTGCCATTTCGTTCCTGCCAAGTCGTGCGTGTGTGCGTGTGTGTGTGTGTGCATGCATGTGTGTGTGTGTGTCTGAGTCCCCATGCAGACAAAAATCTAAAGATACCAAAGCATTAGGTGGCTAATGGGAGCTCGTAAACAGTTAAGTGTAGTCTTTGGAGCCGGGAGACAGGAGCAGAATGTCAGGAGACATTGAGCGCTATGTCACGGATGTACTTGAAGCTAAAGGTTCTGGCATGTGTGTTAGGGGAGCCCCGCAACCTTCTAAAATTACAGGGGGTTACCTGTGTACTCTTGCGGGGAAGCTTTCGCTGGATTCTCAGAGCGGTTCACGACCCTAAAAAGGTGAAAACCACATAGAGTCCTTATGTTGGGTAGTCCCCGATGACAGGCATCTTGGGGCGCGATAAGCCTAGAGAGTTGAGGTGATAGGCTGTACGGAGTGACAGATGGCATTTGGGGACTAGGATGTTGTGCATGGCTCAGCTCTCAGCATCATTTGCCCCCTGGGGAGCCACTGTACTTAAAACAGGAAGCATCTGAGGTCACTTAGGCAACTGTGGGTGAAAAGTCAGAATGTATTCTCTGGGGCATTAGAGACAGACACCCCCTTCGCCCTTCCCCCACCCCACCCCCCGAAGTCCTTTGGGGCTGAAATTTTCCATCCCGTCTTTTAGCGTGACAGTGGGTGTTTTGGGTCATGTTCAGCAAATTTTCTGTGCTGCTTTGATGATGCCCAGATAGGAAAATCCAAACTTTTATTTTTGGCTCTTAAAGCAAAAACATTTTTTAAAAATGCACTTGGATCATTAATAGAATCTGAACTTTGAAAGTCAAAATTTTCCATGTGTTGGTGCTCAGAAGAGTGCTCTTAGGGCAGTTAAGAAACCAACCAACAGGCAGAAAGTTGTGAGGGACCCCCCCACCACCAAATCATCTGGCCACAAGAATAAACTTGACAAGCTTTTTTCGTGGGCAGAACTTCTTTTGGGGGTAGTTGGTGCATTTGAGAAACCTCCTTCCTGTCTGCTGTTTACCATCGCCTCTTACCTATTTTAGGTCTGGGAGGTGCGGGGGGGTTGGGTTAGTGCATGCTAATCTCTCTCCAAGGAGAGATGCTCTGGTCCTTTCTCTCCTGCAAATGAGTGCTGTTCCCACTGCCTCCACCTTTCTGGGCAAGGCCTGTAGCTGGAAGAACAGTCACACTGCCCACCTGCCTTGTGGGTTGTTAATGGACTTTGCAAAGGGAATTTGGGTTCCCAGCAAGAGGCCTCATTAGCACAGCAGGATTCTAATAGGTTCTAAAATGGTGTATGGACCTGGGAACCTTTCAAAGCCCAGTGGTGTCTATTATTAGACCTAAGTCATGTCACCTACTCCAGCCTCAGGCTGTACCTTTTTATGGTGGGGGAAAGAACCTTGTCTGGATCCAGCTGGAGCAACTGGATTGGTTTAGGTGCACGTCAATCATACCTGTGGCTCTGGAGCTAAAGGCACGATTCAGAGGCCGTCAGGCTGTGTGAAGAACAAAGGTTTCCCACGTTGGTGCTTTTGTTTTATTTTATTTTTAAAATATATTTTATTTTTATAATTTTTCTTTATTGATTTTAGAGAGACAAGAAGGGAGAGGGAGAGAGAGATAGAAACATCGATGAGAGAGAACATTGATTGGCCGCCTCCTGCATGCCCCCCACTGGGGATCGGGCCCACAACCTGGGCATGTGCCCTGACCGGGAATCGAACCGGCGACCTCTTGGTGCGTGGGTCGACGCTCAACCACTGAGCCACACCGGCCGGGCTTATTTTATTTTTCAACGTTGGCCTTGTTGCTGATTGCGAACAAGTGTTTAGTTTCAGGATTCACTGCTGTCACAAAGAAGATTTAACAGTTGTCTGCTCACTTAGGCAGGTATGTTAAGCTCGTGTGGTTTGAATAACGACCACAGTGAATACGCCAGCTCGCAGGGGTGGGGAACCTTTTTTCTGCCAGGGGCCATTTGGATATTTATAACATCATTCAAAGGCCATACAACATGATCAACTTAAACATTAGCCTGGTCCATTTGGTCAGGCTGATTTGGTGAGGCATGTGATGTGAGCTGGTATTGATTTCTAGGGCCTTGTATGGCCCGAGGGCCAGACGTTCCCCACCCCTGGAGGGGTCACTGCTATGTGGCTGTGAGCGAACGGGTGCTTTGCATGTGGTCTCTTACTCTTTCTTCTTCAAGTCCAGGGTGATAGGGGTTGTTGTTCCCATTGTACAGATGAAGAAACAGAGGCTGAGGGAGGTTAAGCAGCTTGTCCAGGGTCACACAGCTCATTCAAGGCAAAGCCTAGATTACTATCCTGGTCTTTATTATCCCACAGAGCATAACTTTGCCACTGATACTTCTTCCTTTCACATCCTTAGACACTATTATGTTCCCACCAAGGTCATGTAGGACCCAAGTATGCTGTGCTAGGTATAAAAGTAGCTTAACCCAACTACCTGGTTATTTATCTGTGTGTGTCTCTGTCTGTCTCTCCCTCCCCTTCTCCAAACTAAATACCTAGAGCTGTTTGGCAAGTAAAGTATGAGACATGTTTCTAGGTAATGAGTTTCTGGGCCGGCCAGATCTGATGGGTATAAGGTGCTCAGGGCCTCTGTGTGGGAATTTCAAGAACTCTCATCAGATAAAGCTTTGCTCCTACAGAAAACCTACGTAAATTGTTTTCACACTCTCCCTGCAGTAAAGCTAGTGAAACGCACTCAGCAGATGGCTTTGTTCGTGTTTCAGGCTCCGTCGCACTTAATTGCTGGACATTCATGGCTGTCGGGCAACTTGGACTCGAGTGTTTTCACTCCCAGGCTCGGCTAAGCCGACCCTATAACCCGTGAGCCCACAGCTTGGACAACAATGGTAAGAAGGTAGGGTAAGCAAGACTTCATGGATCCTGTCTGAACACACAGGAGAGAAACTTTAAAGAGCAAGTAGAGATCGACAAATTAAAATACTATAATTCCCAAGGCCTTTCAATACAGGAAAATAATTGGCCTTCACATTTGTTTAGCCCTGGGGTATTCTGAAGATGTTCACAACAGAGCCTTTGAAATGAACTGTGAACTGTGTTAACAGAAGAAGGTGCTTACATGGGGTTAGAGGGTGGCGAGGCCTCCTTAAAGCATCCCGGGGGGCATGATGTCCAGGTAGCTAAACACCCTTACCTGTGTGTCTTTAGGCCACACTTTGCTGAGACCTTGGCGGTGGCTTCTCAACAGACCATCTCTTACTGGTCTACCTGGGAGAATAGAAAGGGATTCAGAGGGCAGAAACTGGGTATGAGTGCCCAAGGAAGTGTGGTGCAGAGTTGGCAGTTTGGAAGACTGAGCTCCTCTGGCTCATGACTCCAGATCCGTATCTCCAGCTTCTTATTTGACAATTAAACAATTCATTGGGATAAACACGTACCATAAAATTCACCATCGTGACCATCTTTGAAATGTACAGTTGAGCAGTGTTAAGTATATTCACTGTGGTGCAACAGATCTCCAGAACTCTTTCCTCTTGCAAAACTGAAACTGTACCAATTAAACAGCACCCAGCCCTTGGCAGCCGCCGTCCTGCTTGCTGTCTTTATGGAGTTGCCTACTCTAGTTAGTTCCCCAAAGTGGCATCATGCAGTATGAGTCTTTCTGAGTCTGGCTTATTTCACTGCGCATAATATTCTCCAGGTTCATCCATGTTGTAGCCTGTGCCAGAATTTCCTCCCTTCGGAAAGGCTGAATAATAGCCCTTGGAATGTATATTCCACGTGTTAGTCATCCATTCATTCCTTGACGGACGTTTGGATTGCGTCCACCTCTTGGCCGTTGTGAGTAGTGCTGGACATCTCTGTGCAGTGCATTTCAGGCTTATTAAAGGACATCTCTACTTGGGTGTCCTAAGGTGGGTTACGTTCAGTAAGTCCAAAATTCAACTGAATTTCCTCCCGATTTTGCTTTATCATTGATTCACATTGTCCCTTCCCTCCCACGCCCTGCATGGAAAGCCACCACCTCTTACTGATTATGGCTCCTGAAGGTCCCTTGTGTCTGGCTCCCCAGTACCCTCTCCACCTCCCCTCACTGCCCCAGACCAGGCTGTCTGAACCTCTCACCTGGACAATTTCACCCACTTTTTTTTTTGGTAATTTTTTTTATTGATTTTTTTTTTTTTTTGAGAGAGAGGAAGGAAGAATGACAGAGAGATAGAAACATTGATGAGAGAGAAACACTGATCGGCTGCCTCCTGCACACCCCCTACTGGGGATCGAGCCCACAACCCAGGCATGTGCCCTGACCGGGAATCGAACCAGCGACCTCTTGGTGCATAGGATGATGCTCAATCCACTGAGCCACACCGGCCAGGCAATTTCACTACTTTTGTGTCCAATCTGACCTGTCCCAAAGTTGTCCTCCACATTGCTTCTGCTCCAAAGTCAGCTCTGGACATTTATGAACCTGGAGACAGGCACATCGTTGTGGAATCTTTGTTATAAAAGTACAAAGGCATCTGCCTGGAATTCAATTGAAATTTATTAGGTGCCCAGTGAACAGTAACAATGTGGTTATGTATAATAATATAATGCATATCTTTAAGATAAAAGTACTGTATTTTTGAGACTTAAAATAACTCCTTTTTAACAGATTTGTTGAATTTAATTTTCTACGTTTCATTCATTCACTCTTTTTTTTTTTTTAATCCTCACCCGAGGATATTTTTACATTTTATCTTCAGACAGAGTGGGAAGGAGAGAGCGAGAGAGAGAAACATCGATGTGAGAGAGACACATCAATTGGTTGCCACCCACATGACTCCAGGCGGGGCCGGGGACCAACCACAACTGAGGTGCGTGCTCTTGGCCGGAATCAAACCGCAGACTCTGGTCCACAGGCCGACACTCTAACCACTGAGCCAAACCAGCCAGGGCCACTCTTTGATTTAACAAACATTGATTGAGGACTTACCGTATGTCAGTCACCTTGCAAGGTACATGGGTGAATCAGACCTCTCAGCAGCCTGGAAGAGTAATAATAATAATAATATCAGCAAACGTTTATGAAGCACTTTATATGTACCAGGGACTGGGCCAAGGTCTCCATATATATTATCTGGTGTGATTCTCAGAACAGTCCTTTGAGTGAGGTTTTACTGTCTGCTTTTCAAGGATGGAAATCAGGACACAGAAATCGAGTGACCTGCCCAGTCAGGGACAGCACGAGAAGCTGAGCCCAGGGGGCTCCTTCTCCAAGTGTGTTCCTCTGCTTCCCAGCAAACTGTCAGTGACTGTCATCGTAGACAAGCGCTGGACACACAGTGAGGGCAGAATGCAACACCGGGCCACTAGGAACCCACACGGGCGTTTGTAGATGTCGTGCTGGAAAGCAGCGCCCATGTGCTTAGGAATATTTTACAAGTGCGAGTAATGACGCCTTGGAAGGCTGCATGCCGTTTTCCAAACCATAGGCGCTGTTGGAGGAAAACATTAATCCATCGTTCTGCGTGTTCTCAAATCAAGGACTGGTGTCAGCTCCATTTTTGGTAGATGTCACATGCTGTGCGCTGATGTGATGCATTATTCGGACAAGGAAATAACATGACAAAGCCTCTCACCCAGTCTCTGCACTGGCTGGCTGGGTGTCTGGGAGAAGCATTTTCGGAACGTGGAGGCAATCACAGCTGGGGACATGGTGCTGGTTTCCTGTGGGTCACGGGGTGCCAGCCTGTCAGGGGCCACCTAGCACTGTAGCACTGTGTGTGTGTGTGTGTGTGTGTGTGTGTGTGTGTGTGTGGGTGGAGGGGAAAATGGAGATTTATCACACAAAAGACACGTTCTTTTAAGAATGTATTTCATTCCTGCTGGAGACTATTAAGCAAATAATCCATGAGCATTAAGCAGGTTTTTTTTTTAAATTTTTTATCCTCACCCAAGGACATTTTTGCATTTATCTTCAGATAAAGCGGGAGGGAGAAAGGGGGGAAGAGAGAGAGAGAAACATCGATGTGAGAGAGACACATCAAGTGGTTGCCACCCACACGACCCCAACCAGGGCCGGGGACAAACTGCAACCGAGGTGCGTGCCCTTCGCGGGAACCGAACCCGGGACTCTCCGGTCTGCAGGCCGACACTCTAACCGCTGAGCCAAACCAGCCAGGGCCAGCAGGTTTTTCACTTACAGTCCAGGTGGAAGGTTAGGTTCCCCCGCTTGCCATCTGCAGTGGCAATGACGGCTGTGGGTGGGGGAAGCCTCCCTGGGCACGTGCACACCGTGTGCCAGGCCCTGAGCTCTGCGTGGCTGTTAACATCTTCTCATTTCATCCCCTTCGTGACCATTGCACAGAGTGGGAAACTGAGGCTCAGCAGAATTAAGTAGCTTGTCCGAAGTCACATTTCTCCGTAAGTGATGCAAGCGTAACATGTCCGCGGATTGTGTCTGGCCCCCAAATTGAGATTTTTGTGGAATAATTGTGCATGATGGAAATTTGGAACTTGTCCGAAAGTGGAGTTGCGTGGAGCTCAGGGTGCACGTCTCCCAGTGTTTCAACACACGGCTTTTCTTTTTCTTCTTCTTTTTTTTTATCCTCACTCAAAGACATTTTCCCATTTTTGTTCAGGTAGAGTGGGAGGCAGAGAGAGAGAGAGAGAAACATCGACGTGAAAGGGACACATCGAGTGGCTGCCTCCCGCACGACCCCAACCAGGGCCGGGGACGAACTGCAACCGAGGTACGTGCCCTTGACCGGAATCGAACTCGCGACTCATTGGTCTGTGGGCCGACGCTCTAACCGCTGAGCTAAACCGGCCAGGGCTCAACCCATGGCTTTCCTTGTTCATCTTTAGCCCACCTCCCCCCACCCCAGTCTCTCCTCCTTCATTATTCCAGACTGTGGCTTTAGAATGTTCAGACACTTCATTTTCTTTGTAAATATTTACTGTTTCTTTCTAAGAGATAAGGGCTCTTTAAGAACGTAATCACAGTACCATTGTCATGCCTTGAAAATTAATAATAATTTCTTAGCATCAAGAGCTATCTGCTCAGTGTATGTGTTCTTGGCGCTCCCGGCAAGATACGTGCGTAGGAGCGTGGCGACCCAGTGAGGGCCGCTTCTCCCAACATGTCTTTCCACCTATCTTAATCAGTTTATTTATTTTTTTAATCCTCACCCAAGGCTATTTTCCATTGGTTTTCAGATAGAGTGAGAAGGAGGGAGGGAGGGAGGGAGGAAGAGAGAGAAAGAGAGAGAGAAACATTGATGTGAGAGAGACATAGATTCGGGTCCCGCACGACCCCAGCCAGGGCTGGGGAACGAACCACAACCGAGGTACATGCCCTTGACCGGAATCGAACCCACAGCTCTTTGACCTGCGGGCTGATGCTCTAACCGCTGAGCCAAACCGGCCAAGGCTCTTAATCGTTTTAAAATAAAGAGTCCAGTTGGGTACCCTATACCATCTCTATGACAAATTATTGCTTTTAAAGACTTTATTGCCAATATTCCCTGACATGGTTACTCTAGCTTTGGTACTTCTCAGATTCTAACTAGCAAACGACAAAACCACAAACGCAGTGAGATCTCTTTCGAAGGCTACTCTTAATACATTTTAAATCCTGGCTATGGCTTTTTCTTTGTTATTGGTGACAGGCGACATTTTAAAGCCAGCCGGAGGGATGAGGTTGACACGCTTCGATCAGTTCCGTTACTACATAATAGGAGTTTTCTCTTTTATGTCCTTTTCTGTCCCCTCCCTGAACTTGGTTTCAGTGGGAAGTCCAGTTTTTCTTGCCAGTGATTTTTGTAATTTTTTTCAATGACTGCCCTTCCACAGACCCCGATGATAACATCACCTTTTCTCAGCGACACAGTGGACTGTGAATCGTAGCGCTCTGGGGAGGCAGCCCTCTCCCCCAGTTTCATCCTCAGTGAGTTTCCCGAATGGGTTCTTATGTTAAATAAGAAATATTAAGGGTCTAAGCCCTTGTACGTTGGATGGCAAGATGTGACCTTTTAAGTTAGGAGAGGAAAAGGCCACATGCTGAGCTTTGGTAAATGTGGTCCAGCCGATCCTCTGACATCATCTGGTTCAACATCGTGTTGTTATAACGATGCCAGGATACCGTAGGAACTCAACCCTTGCTCATACCAGTGAGCCTATGGGAAAACTGTTTTTGTCATACGTTGTTTTGCTTAAAGTCACAGAACCTTTCGGTGAGGACTTACTATATCTCTCTGATCCACTAAGGGAAACGGGAAGCCAGGGGCTCAACGGCATGGAGAGAGGACATAAAAAACAGGTCCTGGGTTAGGGGGGACGGTCAGGCTAATGATGGCACAGGTCATCCCTGCCACACAGTACCCTGTCCCTTAAATTTTTTTTTTTGATACTTGCCATCAGCCCTGGCCAGTTTGGCTCAGCGGTTAGAACGTCGGCCTGCGGACCAAAGAGGCCCGGGTTTGATTCTGGCCAAGGGCACATGCCTCGGTTGCGATTTGTCCCCAGCCCCAGTTGGGGTCGTGCAGGTGGCAACCAGTCGATGTGTCTCTCTCACATCGATGTTTCTCTCTCTCTCTCTCTTTCGCCCTCCCACTCTGTCTGAAGATAAATGTAAAAATATCCTCGGGTGAGGATTAAAAAAATAAAATAAATACTTGCCATCAGGTTATTGGTCTACTTAAGAATTCTTTTTTTTCTTTATTGATATTAGAGAGAGAGGAAGGGAGAGGGATAGAGACTGACAAACTTCAGGGTAGGGGGTCGGGGGGGATGAGATAAACCAATATATATGCATGTATGTGTAACCAATGGACATAGACAACATTGCTTGTGGAGGGGCGGGATAGGGAGGAGGGTGTGTGGGGGGGAAGGAGAAACATCTGTAACAAAAATAAATTAATACAAAAATAGTGAGGAAAAAAAAAGAGTGGAGAGAATAAATCTTTGTTAAATATGCAAACCACCGCCCAAGGAGTCGCAGGTGGGTTAGTGATCTCGCTGCCTGCACTTGGTCCCGACTCCTGTCACTTACCAGCTCTGTGACTCAGTTTCCTCCAAGGCATGGCAGGAATGAATATAGCATTTTCTCACTAGAGACGCGCTAGTTTCAGGAGGTGACATGGGTATGTCCCATTACTAGCGTGTAGTAGGTGCTCAGCGCATTATTAAGTAGGCGACAGAATGTCCACACAAGTCTTGTCGACCCATTTACATGTTTTCTAGGCTTAAGCTGCAGTAGGATTTTTTTCTCAAGGCAGCCTGGAGCTGCTGGCCCGCAGGACACCCGCTGGCCATGCGTGGCCATTTCAATGAATTCCAGGCAAATAAAACGACAAAATGCAGTCACCCCGTTGCACCAGGTCAGTCCCAGACGGAAGAGCCTCGTGTCAGTCCTGAAAGGGGCTGGACACCTGTGTCTCCCGGTCCTTGGGGTCCTGTCTTCAGGAGCGCGGCGTGAGCTGCGTTTTGTAGCGGACTTGCCAGCGGTCTTCCCAGCGGACGATGTGAAAGGAAATCACCCACCTGCATGCAAATGTGTTTCTGCTCACAGCTCTCGAGGGCTGATTAGAGGTGGCGTTAGTAAGGACCCCTGTGCTCAGCTGTCATCTCCCTGCTGTACCCCTGGAGCGCACGGCGTGGGGAAAGTGCCCGCTAGGTGCCAGGCCCCGGGGAGGCAGCCTGGTGGGTCTCCAGACCGCACTTGACAGAGGCAGCGTGAGACTGGAAACAGGGAAGGGAGGGGAGCATTCCAGGAAGAACAGGTTGTGCAATTTTAAATTGAGACAGTGAGTGCCCTGGCCGGTTTGGCTCAGTGGTTAGAGCATCAGCCCGCAGACCAATGAGTCCCAGGTTCCATTCTGGCCAAGGGCACGTACCTCGGTTGCGGTTCATCCCCAGCCCTGGTCGGGTCGTGCGGGAGGCAACCAGTCGATGTGGCTCTATCACATCGACGTTTCTCTCTGTCTCTCTCTCCCTCCCTCCCACTCTATCTGATGATAAATAGAAAAGTATCCTCGGGTGAGGAATAAAAAATAATAAATTGAGACAGTGCACAACTTATTAGAACTCCACCACTTCCAAGTCACACGATCTTTGGTAAGTTACTCAACCTCGGCTTTCCCATCTGTCAAATGGGACTGTGATAGTGTCTACCCCCCAGGGCCGTTCTGAGGAGGAATGGGTGAGAAGCATTGCAGCATTCAGAGTAGCACCTCGCTCGCAGAAAGCACGCAATGAAGATTAGCGGTCATCGTTATTATCTTTCTTCCTCCTCCTCCTATGTCTATTAGTTATTGGAAGAAAAATAGGCTTGGTCATTGAGTTCAGATGCCAGGTTTGCCACGGACCCGTGCAAGCCACTTTCGCTTTCTGAGCCTTAATTTGCTTATCGTTAACATGGGGACGACACTATCTGCGTTATGGGGCTTCTTGTGAAGTTGAATGAGGTGTGGCTCAGACAGCCCGGCTGGTGTGGCTCAGTGGTTGAGCGTGGACCCATGCACCAAGAGGTCGTTGGTTCGATTCCTGGTCAGGGCACATGCCCAGGTTGTGGGCCCGATCCTCAGTGGGGGCATGCAGGAGGCGGCCAATCGAAGTTCTCTTTCATCGATGTTTCTAGCTCTCTCTCTCCCTCCTTCCTCTCTCTCTAAAAAATTAATAAAGAAAAATATATATATATATATATATTTAAATCTCAGACAGGGCCAGAATATAGAAGGGACTTAATAATGTTAGTTTCCTCCTTTCCAACCAGTTTTCCTGGTACTCCCTTGGTAACCCCTTTACTTGAAAGCTGAGGGGGTGAACGGCAGCTGTGTGTAGGATGGACTAGCTCATGTGCAACACTGCAGTTTAAATAGAAAAGTCTTTTTGGTATCTAGGTATTTGTGTCATGGTTACACGGCAATTTCTTCTACGGTTGCAACAGCCCTTTCTGTGTGCCAAGCGGCTCTGCGTGTTTTTTTTTTTTTGGTTGTTTTTTTTTCTTTATTGATTTTAGAGAGAGGAAGGGAGAGACAGAAACATTAATGAGAGAGAACATCAACTGGCTGCCTCCTGCATGCCCCCCACTGGGGATCGGGCCCACAACCTGGGCATGTGTCCTGACCGGGAATTGAACCAGCGACCTCTTGGTGCGTGGGTCGACGCTCAACCACTGAGCCACACCTGCCGGGCTGCTCTGCATGTTTTACTTACATTTACTGATGTAACCCGCAGGACAACCGGGAGAAGTAGGACCACTGTGCCCGTTTCATGAATAGAAACAGAGGCGCAGAGAGATGCAGTAACTCGTCCACGCAGCTCTCGTGGGCTGGAGCCGGGGTGGGAACCCGCCCACACCCAGGATTCTGTCTTCCCTCCGCGGTGACAGTTGTAGGTTCGGCGGGGACAGCGGTGTACGCTGAGCGCGTGTGGGGCACAGAACGTGTACTCTGAGGAACGGCAGAGGGTGGATGGAGAAAGCCAGCATGCTCAGGCCGCCAGGAGATTTTAGCCTTGTCCCGAGAAGTTGGTGCGGGAGGGCAGGCCCATGGTTTTCCAAACTCGGGCCTCGTGCTGCCCCTTCTCTGTGCTGACCCCGGGCCTGAGGCCTGCCCTCCTCCCTCCTGGAAGCTGCCTGGTACTGCGGGCGAGAATGCAGCGCCCCAGCAGGACTCGCCACCTGCCAGTTTGCGGGGCCGGACAGCTGTCCTCAC
This sequence comes from Tadarida brasiliensis, assembly GCA_030848825.1. Taxonomy (NCBI): domain Eukaryota; kingdom Metazoa; phylum Chordata; class Mammalia; order Chiroptera; family Molossidae; genus Tadarida; species Tadarida brasiliensis. The sequence continues at coordinate 8,470,836 of CM061279.1, read as the reverse complement.
AGCGCTGCAGAAGGGCGGACCTTCCCGTTCCCCTCGCTCGCTGGCTCCTGCCAGGCCTGGTGGAGGCGGTGGACGTTGGCAGCAGCTGTCTGTTGCCCTGTTGGCAGCTCTGGCACCCCTCGGTGGGGCCTTTCGGGGGCCTGACATGCCATGAGCAGGTAGACCCAGAGCGGGTGCCAGGCTGCTGCTCCTCCCCCGCCCCGCACCCTTCTGCCCGGGACCTCTTCTGCTGTACAACCGTGAGCAGCCCCAGGTCTCAGAGCACGGTGCCCAGAGCCATGCCAGCCTGCTGCCCGTGTGTCCCCGCCCGCAGTTACGGAGCCCTCCCCATGGGCCGTGCGCTGGTCTAAGCACTTAGCACAGAGAGGCCCAGTCACTTGCCTAGGGTCACACAGCGGGGGAGCAGCAGAGTCAGGCTTCCCCCTGGCCATCTGGCTCTGGGCCTATGCTTCCAGCCCTGCCTCCCTCCCCCCTTCCTACCGACCACAGGTTCCCCTCACACACTTAGCCTAACACCTTCCTTTCGTGGCCTTCCTTCCCCTTCTTTCCTTGTTCCCTGCCCTGTGCCGTCTAGCTTGTGTCCCACCTCGGGCCACTCCTGTGACAGCCACCTGGCATTGGAGGATTCCGGTCTCCGCACTTCCCTGGGCCACATCTTTTTCCAGTGCCTTCCGTAGGGCCTGGCACCTGCTGGTCTCAGTGAAAGACCATAGCAGTAGATAACAATATCGACTAAGCCCCAGTCCATGCGGGCACCGTGCTGAGGGGCCCCCGAGTCCAGGTGTCACAGAGGAGGGGACGGAGGTAGGGAGGCGCAGGGACATCGGCCCAGTGCTCTGGAAGCCAGGTTCAGACCTGGGCTCACCGACTGCAGACCCATGCCCTTCCTCGGGTGCCAGTCAGCCCTCCCTAGGTATGGAAATAAGTGCACTGAAATGGTGCATTTCAAAGCGATATCTGAACTAAGGCAACTTTATTGTCCGCAGAGTTGCAACCAGGTGATCCAAGAGGGTCACTCCGGCCCACACCCCCCCCGACCCCTGTGCAGAGTCCCTGGGCACTTTCACATGCCCTTGGGGGCCTGCTCTGCCCGCCTGGCTGTGTGTGCGTTGTGTATTTGTGGGCACTGATCATGGCTCAGGGGCTCCCTTGGCAACCCTGGAGAGTCCCCTGTGCCCACAGCCCTATAACATACCCCTCCCCCGCCCCCACACACACTGCCAATCATTGGCGTATGCTGAGTCTCATTTTCTGTGGGGAGGCCTGGATGCATATTCCGTGTCCTGACCACTGCCTCTGAGTTGTTTTTGCCACGTTGACAGCCCCAGGCACCCCCTGGGGGCCCTTGAGAACCTCCTGGGCAGGGGCTGCTTAAACGTTAATGAGGGATCCCGCCAGGGGAGGGCCCTCTCGACCTCTGGCCTTGGACTTTGCCACCTGCCACTTGACGAGAGTGATGTATTGAGAGAGAAGCAGAAGTGGATGGTGGGGAGGAAATCGCCCTTTTAACTTTATGGGCAGTTCTGCCTGCGTTAACGTGCCAGCCTCCAGCCGTGCAATTAGAGGTCGTTAGGCAGCTACAATGCGAAATTAATTCCGCAGCTCCCCCGTCTGTGTGTGTGTGGGTGAAACTGCTCCGGGCGGGGAGAAAGCAGGTGTGTTCCGCTGGCCTGGTGACAAGGTTGTGCTGTTCCCCTGGGAAGTGCCTGAGAGCTTGCTCAGAGAGTGTGTGTGTGTGTGACATTGGATAAGTGCATAAATGACTAGTTAGGACTGAGCCCAAGGCTCTGAGGGTCCCTGGGAAGCAGTGGGGTAGGGGTGCTACTCAGTGGATTTGCATGGTAGGGTGGCGGGATCACCCTGGGAGGGGGCCTCCTTCTGGCCTTGGGGAAGGCTGGATCTTGACTCTGAGAATTGAGGCTGGGTGACCTTGGCCAAGTTACTTAGCTTCTCTGAGCCTTGTTTCCTTCTTGGTAAAAAGATGATGATGGGAAAGGGAGGATTTAACTCAGGAAACGACCTTTTTCTTCCTCCTGTAGGGTTTGAAGTATCTACTCTCTGATAGGTTTGTACTTTCTTTTTATACAACCAAACAGCGTTCTCCCTTTTAATGTTGAAGTTTAAAATACCTTCTTCTAGCCATCACCCTCTGGCGCCCGTCTGCGTGTGTGCGTGGCCCCAGCTCAGCCTCCCCCGGGCCCTGGATACTGGAGGAGCTTCTCAGATGCAGAGATCCAGGGAGAAGGGGCCGGCGGGGGGACAGGGACACCCCTACCTCAGGCAGGTGTGCGCCAAGGTGCTGAAATGCGGGTGATTGGCTGGGGCTGCCTGCGTGTCCCCTAGGTCTCCGTCTGCGACAAAGACTAGAGCCAGCAGATGTGGAGAGCTTGTCCTCAGTTATAGTCATTGTTTAGACACCTGCTCTTTTGCTGAGATAATGGCCCCCTACTGTTTTGCTGTTTAAATGTACCTGATTTGGGTTCACCATCGCTTTTCTTTTTCTTTTCTCTGTTTTTTTAAAATACGTTTTTATTGATTTCTACATTTTATTTTATTGTTATTTTTTTAATCGTCACTCAAGGATATTTTGCCATTGATTTTCAAATAGAGTGGGAGGGAGGGAGGGAGAGAGAAACAATGATGTGACAGAGACACATCGACAGGTTGCCTCCTGCACAGCCCCAACCAGGGCCACGGATCAAACCGCAACCGAGGTACGTGCCCTTGACCAGAATTGAACCTGAGACTCTTTGGTCCATGGGCTGACGCTCTAACCACTGAGCAAGGGCATGTTTTTATTGATCTTTTTTAGAGAGAGGAAGGGAGAGGGAGATAGAAACATCGATGTGAGAGAGAAACATCAATTGGCTGCCTCCTGCACGCCCCCTGCTGGGGACCGAGCCCACAACCCGGGCATGTGCCCTGCCCGGGAATCGAACCAGGACCTCTCAGTCCATGGGACGACGCTCAATCCACTGAACCACACCGACCGGGCACGCTTTTCTTTTTTAAACTTGTACTTGTAGATGTAAAAAGGTGGAAACTTTCGAGTGTACTATTTGCTACCTGCGCGTCCTGACTGCAGATACGTCCTCGCAGGGTGACCTTGGCCCATGGCGCAACCTCACTGTGCCTTAGTTTCCCTCACTGGGGTCACTGGTACATGTGGACACCCGTAAAAGGCTGAGGACAGCCGCAGCCACTTGGAAAGCACTGTTATTTTGTATGATTGCTGTGTGGCTCGTGCAAGGTCCCTCTAAGACTGTAAAGCTGGCTTAGACCTCCAGGGCTCTCCGTGTGGAGCGTGAGCCCCTCAGGGATTGAGCAGCTCCTCATTTCTGGGCTGAGAGGCAAGAATGACAAGGCCGACAAGAGGGGCAGTGTCACCAAGGATGCTCTGAGGCCTGTTGCCCACGGAGAGGAGGCTCTGGGCCCGCTGCGCCCCTCCCCCGGCTTGTGGTGGGCCCTCCTCTCCGCCCCAGGTTAGCAAAGCCGCTGGCATCTGTGAGGCTGGGCTCCGGGTGGCTCTGTGCACATTGGCGGATGGTCTGTCGCAGGTCCTACCAAGTCCCCCTGGAGCCTTGTCACTCTGCTCTGCCCTTGGCAAGCGCCAGTGGGGATAAGACACAGTGAGTCCCGGAGGGTTTGGATGTCTGATGTGGCAGAGGCGGTGGTCTCTGCCCCTTCACCCACCAGGTCCCTTTCGGGAGGAACCCTGCCTTGAGAGCTGGGCACCCGAGCCACCCCTCTGCCCCCGAGGAGCATTCCACATGGGCCTGAGATGAAAAAGCAAAGGGAGGGGTTCACCGGTCACGTCCAGAACTGAGGTTGAGTCAGACCCTCATACAGGGCAGCGGTCCGGTCGGTGATGTGTGAAAATGATGGCGTTCAGGTTGGGGGTACAGGGCAGTCAGGGGAAAGGGCTTGGGAGAATTATACTCTTTCCCCCCCAGATGTCTCTAATGTAGATTTGTCACATTAAAAAGAGGGACTTTTGCCCGGCTGGTGTGGCTCAGTGGTTGAGCGTCGACCCATGCACCAAGAGGTCGCCGGTTCGATTCCTGGTCAGGGCACATGCCCAGGTTGTGGGCCTGATCCCCAGTGGGGGGCATGCAGGAGGCGGCCAATTGATGTTCTCTCTCATTGATGTTTCTCTCTCTCTTCCCCTCTCTCTCTAAAGTCAATAAAGAAAAAGAAATTAAAAAGAAGGACTTTTCCCAACTTAGTTGTAATGCTTAAACCCAAGGAGAGTGCAAACGACCGGAGTCACCAGCATTCCGCTTGGAGGGAGGACAGGTGTGCACCCTCCTGGGAGCCTGGGGTTCGTGGAAGGAAACTTGTCACAGTGCAGTGGCCAAGATGGGGCGACTCGTGACCTGGAGGTACATCCACCAGCAGGTGTCCCTGGGGCGTCCTTCAGTCCCCAGCTGTCAGCTCCTTAAAGCAGCACGCAGGAAACTTGCTGTTGGGCTCCCAAGTGATGAGTGATGGTGGACCACAGGATGTGACTCGACGGTGGGGGTGTGTCCATGGACCTTGGCCCCGTGCATTTCCTTCTCAGACCCTCGATGCGGTCACGGAGGACAGAACCACAGGGCGCAGGAACCTGGCTCTCTGAAATAGCCGCACTCACCCTTTCTGGGACCTCCCTCCCACTGCACCCCCAACGGTACGACCCCCCTCTGCACGCCTGGCCTTTCCAGAATGTTTTCGCAGAAGGTACTGCTCACCCACGCAGGAAGAGCGGCTTGTCTGCGTGGAAGTCCAGTTTGTGCACAGGCCCTTCGGGGAAATTCTGCGAATGCTCAGACCTGGCCGTTCCTGGACGGGTTCGCAGGGCCCCGGTCTGGTCGCTGTTGGCGGAGTGACTGCCTCTCAGCGTCCTGCTCAGGGGTGTCGCGTTGCCTGGACACTTGGCATGTCCTCTCCCCTTTCTTCTGTGCCCTGGGGTTTTGTGGTGGCCCTCTGGGGGTCTCTCCAACACTCGTGGGTCTTGAGACGATAGGAGGTTGGTTATCACGGACGGGACTTTGTATGAAGTGTGCCTTTGCCATCTGCCCTGCAGGCCAGTGGGCTAAGAGAAGTTAGTTCCGGACATGCACTCGGGATCTGGGAGCAATAATAGCTGGACCGGAAGCGGCTGCACTTCAGACAGGACTCGCTTTGTCCATGTGCGCGCGCCCCACCCCATCTGCTTTGGCTGTGCACCCCGGGCCTGGCCCTTGTGGGCAGGTGGCCGTGGGACCTGTGGTTGGTCTGTGCAATGTAGAGGACTATCCTGGAGGCCACTTGGGTTTGCTCCCCAAGCAGGGGACAGGTAGGTCTGCAGCCCCGGCTGCAGGAGGCTTCCTGGGTCCACGTGGGTGGTGTTTACCTTCCCAGGAGGGCTGTGGGAGCAGAAGCAGAATTCCAGTGGCCGATGCACTGCCAAGTGGAGATAAAGTCAGTGACTTCTGTGTTCCTTGCCCAGCCTTCCACACCCTGAGACAAGCTTGAGCTGGCAGATGGGTGTGAGGCTCGAGCCTCCAACAATGACCTACCTGCCCATTGTTTCGGTGCCACCCTGCTATTCGTGCCATCCCCTGGAAAGCTGGTTCTGCTGCCGCTTGGCCCTTGAACGACATGGCCAGCCCTCCTCCGTGGGCCAAAGATGACCCTGAACCGTGCCCCCGAGAGGTGTTGCCAGCCTACAAGGCTTTGAGAGCAAGAGTGAAGCCAAGTCTGGAAGAAGGGGCCCAGAGTGGGATGCCAGCCCACAGATGGGGAAGTGAAGGCCCAGAGAGGTTAAGTACCTCGTACAAGGCCACACAGCCTAGGAAGTGCTAGCACTGGGATTTGAACCCAGGCAGTCTGTCTCCAGCCTACGCTCTAACCACTGCCCGGGGCTGCTTTTCCTCCCAGGCACGTTCCTCCCAGCTCTGGAACCAGAGTTGTGTCCCCGGGCTACCGCCTAGAAGGTGCTCGTTCGAGGTTTGGCCAACGAATGCCGGGTTCGTATTCTGCGTGCCTGGGCATCAGGCCTGTGCGCATGCCCTCAGTAAAGGAAGGAGTAAATGCACTGATGAGCACACCAAAGCAGATGCTGCCCCTCTCAGTGTGTTTGGAGGCTGTAACTGCCGGTGTTTTCAGGGCAGAGGCGTGCATTCATAATGACTAGACAGGTTGTAGAGCCATGCCAGCCACTGGTGAGCGTGCTCCGGAAATGACTGTGCCCTGAAGTCCCTTGCCAATGAGAGGCAGTGTTTCTCCTGTTGGAAAGCACACGGCTCCAAGAGGTTTGTTTTGCTAAGTCCTGAGCTGGGGCTCTTAGTTCAGAGCAAGCACAAGAGGAGGGGAGAGGGGTTCCCCAAGCAGGTGGTTAGAAGGCCCATCTGCGGGAGGGCACGGGGGTCAGAGACAGCTTTTGAAGAATGAAAATGAGTTCAAGTCGGGCTATTGTAATTCCCTTATCTCTGGCTTCCTGCTGGGGCTGGCTGGTGTCTGAGCTCCACAGAATTCCTGTGGCCTCCCAGCAGGAGGCCCGAGATCCAGAAGCTATGCACACGTCTGTGAGCAAGTGATTGAGGGGGTCCTGATGCAACACGAGCCCCTGGTGTCGGGGATGGAAATCGAATGTCAGCCGTTAAATTATTTCCCCCACCCCGTAGCCCCGCTTGCCTTCGCTCTGTGGGTCTTGGCCTCCCGCTCTGCATATTTACTTGTATCTAGAGTAAGTGGAGTTTTTTTTAAAGGGAAGCGGTTTTCAAAACATGAAAAGCCAACAACTTGGGATGAAGGACTCATCTGGCAGTGGGAAATGGCCTCTGGCACTCAGAGATCTTTAACCTCGTCTGGACACGCAGAAGGGATCTGAGGCTAGACCCCGGGGAGAGAGCCCCAATCCAACCCAGCACTGTGTGAGGATTCGATGGGTAGAGATCTGTTTTCTCTGTCCAGTCAACTTCTGCGTCTCCCCTTGTTTCAGAGGCTGTGATTTCTGTCCCCTGGACTATTGGTCTAGTCTTCCACCAGTTTCCTGACTTCTACCCCAGCACCCTGTCAGTCTCAGCTGCAGATCACAGTGTGATCTCCTAAAAAGAGTGTATCTGATCTGTTACCTCGGTGAACAGGGCCGTGTTGCCTCCACACAAGTGTAAAACCTCCAACTCAGAGTAAAAGCTCCTCTTACCATGGCCCAGATGGTACCAGGAGATCGGGCCCTTCTGTTTTTCTGACCTTATTTCCTGCTGCAGTCACACTGGCCTCTGCTATTCCTCACTTACATCAAGCTTATTCCAACCCCAGGGCCTTTGCATGTGCTCTTCCCTCTACCTGGCTCACTCCCCAGATCCTTATGGTTCTCCTTCTCTTGGTTGACGCTCTGCTCAGGCATTATCTTATCAGAAAGGCTCTCCCTGTCAGCCTTGTATGAATCAGTATCCAGACTCTAGGGCCTGCACTCCCTGACCCCTCTTCTCACTTTTATTTTTCTCCATAGAACTTAGCGCTACCGGACATAGTTGCATAGGTATTTATATGGTTGGTCTCTTTCCTGCTACACCAAAATGTAGGTGCCATAAGGACAAGGACTTGGTTGAATTCACGGTTGTATTCCCCGGGCACAGAGCAGTGCCTTATATATGATAGTGCTCACCAGGTGTTTGGTGTATAAATGAAAGTGAATGATGGAGCCCATGTTCACCCGCGAGGAGGCACACCGTGCTGACCCCTGACCTCTCCTGCCCCGTCCTGGAGGGAAGCTGAGCTCTGGGTCTAAGCAGCCCTGGACTTGCATTCTCCCTGTTCGTTTCCTAGTTACCTACCCTAGCCGTGGAAATGGCGGGAACAGGGCTTCCTGTGGGGCTGCCCGTTTGGGTTGCAGCATTCCGCTAGCCGGTGCGCTGTATTCATTTAGCGCTAGACAAACAGAGGAAAAAGCCTTTGAAAAACACAGCGTTTATTGCGATGTGATTGGCGTCCCATAGAATTGACCTGTTAAGTATACAGTTCAGTGGTTTAGTGTACTCGGCGTCGTGCAGCCATCGGCGCGATCCAGATTTAGAACGTTTTTATCATTCTCATCACCCCTTGGCAGTCGTTCCCTTTATTCTCTGCACCCCCCTGCCCCCCGCAGGCCCTGGGCAACAGCTAATTTACATTCTGTCCTCACGGATTTGCGTGTTCCTGACACTTCATGTAAATGGAGTCGTGCAGTATGTGGCCCTTGGGGATGGGCTTCTCTGACTTAATATGTCTCCAAGGCTCGTCGATGTTCACACGCATCAGGACGTCATTCCTTTTTATGACAAATAACGCGCCATTACGTGGCTGGATCACCTATGACTTGGCCACTCACTCATTGATGGACACGTGTGTGGTTTCCGCTTCTGCACGACTACAGATAACACTGTTGTGAACTTCCGTGCACACGTGTCGCGGACGAGGACAGCTTTAATGGGACGTGTCCAGGCCAGTTCGGGTGGGCATCTTTGAGTGATGTTCTCACCTTGAACCGTGTTCCAAGCCCCCAGTAACTCCTGAACCCATTCCTTTTAAGTTTTGATTGTACTTTTACAGAGCTCTTTTACTTATCCCAGCTGACATCCTTAGGATTGATTTGTCATTCATTTTTTTTCACTTTTTTATGTGACGAGCTGGTTAGTCGCTTGATCTCGCCACTCGCAGTTTCCCTTGGCTCCCACCAGTTACCTTGTCCGCGCGTCTCCTCGGCCGCGCTCCGCTCAGCCACCTGGCTTCATTCCACTCTGTCCTCGGACGTGATTGCATTACTTTCTCCCTCGAGTGGCCCTTTTCTGAATGAAATTGGCCAGCCGGCCCCGAGAACCCTCGACTTGAAGCGGACTTGTCTGAAATGCGATCTCTGAGTTTTGAGTTCATCTCCTCCCAGCCAATTTCTTTATCTCCTAATTGCATTAGCCACCGGACCCCAGTGGAATTACAAACTGCATTTCCAGGAGATTCATTAAGTCTTGACTGCTGGTGAGAGTGTGATAACAAAGGCGGCCTCAGCACCGCCTTGCCAAGTGCCAGCGTTTGAAGTTCTCAGGCTCGCTCTTCTCCTTTGCCTGAAGGAAGGCCTGATCTCCCCAGCTCTGCTCTGAAGGGCGTGTGCATTAGTGGCGTGTCCTCTCAGAGGGGTGTGGGGGAGAGCTCTGGTTCTCCTCCGAGGAAGTGAAGAGATACGTGTATGCCGAGCGTGGAGGTTTGTTGAGAACACCTCAGCCCAAGGTGTGTGGGATTCCAGAGATGACTCATGTCTCACATTTGTAGAGTGCTTTTCAGTGTGTTTTCCTGTACATTACATTATGGATTGCACCCCAGGGCCTTTGCACTTGCTTCCATTGCACTCAGGCCTCCGTTCACCTGTCGCCATCGCAAAGGCCTTCCTGAACACCCTGCCCGCTTCTACCTTCTTGGTCTCCTTACTTAGCTTTCTTTTGCTTCATAGCACTTACCTCCACTTAGCATATGTATTTGTTGTTCCTCACGAGGAACACGCCTGTGACAGGGCGTCATTCACGGTTACATCTTTAAAGTTGGAAACGGTTCTGAGACCACGGAAGGGACTCAGGAAATGTGTCGAGTGAATGAATGAGTGGATGCATTCCGTTTTATGAAAAGCCCTGCGGCAAAGGTACTATCACCTTGTGGGGGACACACCCAGAGTCAGATGACTGGACAGAGTCTCTCTAGGTCACGAGGTGGGACGTGGCCAGGACCCGAGCTGAGCTCAGTTTTTCTAGATCCCTGTGCAGCCATCTCCCAGGGTTACAGAACGTCCTCTGGAGGTCACTTGGAAATTCTCTGAAAATGCCACAGACCACAGCAGGGGGTAGCGCAGGAGGTGGCGGCTGGAGTGGCAGCTTTAAAAGGTACAGAGCAAGGATTTCCTGTGACCTGAGCAGGAGGACAGGAAGTAGGTGGAGGCTGGGAAAACGCAGTGGAAGAGACTTGACGCCGAGGGGGGGCGGCGGGGGGAGGGGAGGAATGTCACAGGGGAAGTGGCTATGGAATGTCCTAAACCCAGCGAAAGCCCCAGCCGTGGCGTTCCAGGAGCCTCGTGACGACACAGGTCCGACGGGCCCCTGTTCATCTGGGCTGTTCCGAGCACTTGGCCCCTCAGTGTGCCCAGGTGGTTCTCTGATGAGGGTCTGGCTCCCGGAGGGACAGCAGCCGAGGATGCTGAACCCTTAACTGTTGTGCTGAGGGGAACACGGCGTGGAAATGGGCGCAGCACCCCCAGTGACACCCCCAGTCACACTAGACCTGCTGGTGGGATGTACCCGAGCTGGTGATGGTCTGAGGGGGCATCTGCGGGTTCCCCACCTGGGAAAAGAGCTTTGCAAGAAAATGGAGCCGATGCCCAGGCGGTGTGGCTCAGTGGTTGAGCGTCGACCCATGCACCAGGAGGTCACCGGTTCGATTCCCGATCAGGGCACATGCCCAGGTTGTGGGCCTGATCCCCAGTGGGGGGCATGCAGGAGGCGGCCCATCGATGTTCTCTCTCATCCATGTTTCTCTCTCTCTCTCCCTCTCCCTTCCTCTCTCTCTCAAATCAATAAAGAGAAAATATTTAAAAAAAAAAAAAAAAAAAAATTAAAGAAAAAAGAAAATGGAGCCGGTGGTGGCACCAGAATGCTCACTCAGGGTTATGATCGTACTTGGACCAATCCATAGGTCACATGACCTCTGTGTGAGTAATTCAGGGCGAGCCCTGAAAGATACCTGGCCCTCTCATTTGCGATGGTTTTTGGGGTCATTTTTAGCTGAAACATGTAATAGCACCTTGCACCTCATGCCTTTGGGTATGGAGCGTGTATTTGCGCAACACTGCCAGGTGCCGTATCGCGTGCATCGTCGCTTAGCCGGATGCTTATTCCCTGCTCACGTGATAGCTGACACAGGTGGTACTAACGCGGGCTGCTCTGTGCCACGTGGTGGCTCTTTGCACCTTGGCATTGCCATTTTCAGGATGCCACTTGCAAGGTTGTCTGCACCAAGGGGGAATGAGTATGGCAGAAGGGGTGGGGGGAGTTCTTTGGGCCCAAAGGTGCCACTTGCGTTCACACTCCATTGCCCAGAGCTCAGTGTGTGCCCGGGGTGCTGGGGAAGGGGGCTCAGCCATGTGCCCAGGAGGGAGCACCCAGGCTTAGTCAATAGCGGCCCTTCTCTGCCACCCGGAGTCAGTATTTTTAAGAACATAGCCCTTGATGTCCATTCCCGCACGTTCTGGAGATTGGTTGCCCTGGGTCCTCACAGGAAGGCTGTCATCATCCCCGTTTCGCAGACGAGGGCGTGGAGATGCCGAAAACTTCAGTAACTGGTTGGTGGACACAGAGGGTGGGAAGCTGGCAACAGGACCGGAATACAGGCGCTCTCAGGCCTCGCCCTGTCCTGTCCGTTCTTCCCATGAGTTGTTGCGTGTGGCCAGACGTCCTGCTTTAGACTTTTCTCTATGTGCTGTGCCGGCTTGGGAGGACCACCGTCCTAACCCCTGTCTATCTCCTCAGTGACAGTGCTCATTCCAGGTGAGAGAGGGCACGCCGTGGTGGTGAGGGTTCTCAGAAACTTGGGGACAAGAGACAGGTGTGTGTACATGAAAATCGAGTGTCCCAAAGATCAGGGTAATCCGAGAGGCACATGATTGAAGGGGAAAGCACGCGAGGCCCCAGGCCTGTGCTTGGGGACCCCAAAGCCAAGCCCTCGCCCCTCGACCCCTGAAGGAGGCATTTAGCCCCTGGATGGTCGGATGTCCCGTAGTGAGTTAGAAGCCTGAGACACTGCTCAGATCCCTGAATTTCAGGGAGTGCTGATGAAAGGCCTGTGAACCAGACCTGCAGGTCGAAGGAAATATCCTCCATCGCGAGGAACAATCTCATCTGGGCCTCAGACGCTTTCTCAGCTTCCAGCTCTCCAAAAATATCTTCACTGACTGTTTAGTTCACAACCCCAGATGGATGCTTCCCTTCGCTTTTCCTCTGCTGTCTGGCCAACCTCTTCCTGCCTGACCTGGCTGGGTCTTGCTTGGGGAAGGCAGACCCTGCTGAGAAGCAGCAAAGAGGAAAGACACTTTTGGCCTCGACGGTACACTGAGACGGTGGGAGGTGTGCAGGTGTGTGCGAGTGTGTCTGTGTGTGTCTGGGCGTGTGCATGTGTCTGCGTCTGTGTGTCTGTCCAAGGTGGCTCTTAGGCGTGAGTGTGGGCACGTCTGTCCGCTCTAATTGCATGCCTACTCCCGGAGGTGTCTGGAAGGAGTGAGCCATGGTCATTGGAGTCCATCCATCTGGGAGGACACTGATTCCAGCTCCCAGCTCTTGTGGAAAGGGGAGGAAAGTTTAGCCACAAGAACCAGCGTTGTTCACCTTTGCCTGGCTCTCAGTGCGTCACCCACGAGGCATCAGAGCCTGGGCATTTTGGCAGGCGCGGGGGCATTTGTGCCAGGCTAATTGTGGACAGCTCTGATCTGAAGGAACGAGGTTGAGCCGACATGGGCTGAGAAACAACCCAGACGGATACTGGGTCCCAGCCCCGTGGCCCCAGCCACATGGCGGCTGCCCCCGTGGCTCGGGATGAGGTCAGGGTTTTTCTGCTTTGTGACAGATTTGGGACACAGAGAAAAGAGGAGCTGGGGCTTTGTACTGACCGCGACCAGCGCTGACGCCAGTGCGGATGGAGCAGTTCACAGTGAGGGAGTGGAGAGCCAGACAGTCCGGGGTTTAAGGTGAGCATGGTTCAGGTTGCTGACAGTTTCCGCCAGCATCTCACGAGCACCAGCATCTCGGCGAGACGGTCTTCTCACTGCGCACAGTGCAACGTCACCCTGTCCCCAAGGTGCTTGGGGGAGAGAGTCCCGATTGGAGCTGGGCACAGAGTTTCCATTCTGAGCAATTGAGCCTTTGACCCCCCACCAAGGTATTGAGCCCAGCACCTGAATGAATTTCACGTTGCCTGGTGCACACCAGGCAGAGAGGTGCTTTTCAAATGCAAATTTTAGAAGCGTTTATTTGAATGGGTCCCTTGGGAGCAGTTACCATTCTCAGAGCCTCAGCCTGGAAGGAGTGGATCTGTCCCTGAGCCTTGGTGACATTTCTCAGAGCCAGCTGATAAGGTGGCACTTTGCAGAACGTGAAAAATTCAGTCCCTGGCTCCTGCAGAGAACTTGGCTGCCGCACCCCCAAAACCTATTTGTGGGACACTTTCCTTCCAAGGGCAGCTTCAGTCGTGGAAAGGACAGGAGATTGGTGTCGGTTTTTGGGGAAAAGGACAGCATGAGAAACCAGACGTAATTTCTGATGTTGAACTCTGCTTTCAAGCGACCTGGTGAATGGCTTTAAACCGTCTTAGGTCGTTCAGGCTGCTACAACGAAGGGACCGTAGACCGGGTGGTTTAAACCACGGACATTTATTCTTCTAGTTCTGGAGCCCGAGGTCAAGGTGCCTCCGGACTCGGTGTCTGGTGAGGGCCAGCTTCCTGGTTCCTGGATGGGTGTCTTCTGGATGGCCAAAGGGCCGAGGGAACTCTCTGGGGTCTCTTTTATAAGGGCACTAATCCCACGCTCGAGGGCTCCACTCTTGTGATCTGATCTCCTCCCGAAGGCCCCGTGTCTTCCGTGCACTCCCACTGGGGGTTAGGGTTTCAGCATACGCGTTTTATTATCCGTGTCCTTGCCTCCTGACCTAGTACACAGGAGCCGATGTGGGGCACGACCCGGAAGCACTGCCATGTGATGAGGACAGACAGCACTGGACGTGTCCAGATAGTCAGCCTTGCATGTCACCTAGTAGCTGGATCATCCGGGTGAAATGAGTTAACCCCATGTAGCCAGGTGGGTTAACCGTTCGGTTGTGGTCCTGTTGACTTCCAGGTCCTGTTATCTTTCATACTCGCCTGGATTCCGTTGTCTGTCCATATCAGCAGCACAGTTGGAGCTGTGTTCCTGTCAAGCAGCCAGCCACTTGGGGACCACTAGGGCACAGTGACGGAATAAGGGTCAAGGTCACGTCTCCAGCGGTCTCCCAAGTCCCACTGGCACCGCTCTCTTCCTGTCTACTTCATCTGTACCATTCAGCTCCCGAGTTCTCACGCAGAACGCGCAGGCGGTTAAATCAAGAGGAAGGCTCCCCGTCCTCCCCTTCTCCCTCCTCTGCCTGCAGAGATGCTAGGTGGCTTTGAAATGCTCATACCTTCTTTCCCTTCTGATTGCCTTGGCTCTTCAGATGCTCCCACCCCGAGCATTTGCTCCACCCCCCTGCCTAACTGCCCCAGAAAGTACCCCGGCAAGCAGCCCACAGCCCAGCGTCCAGACGCTGTGCACGGCCGCTGTCTCAGGCAGGGACACAATCGAAGGCTGCGGAGGGCAGCGTGTGTCCCCCGGTCCTAGTAGGATCAGAGGCTGGACGGCGGTCTCCACACCCCTCCTCACCTGCTCTCGGCCCCTTTCACTTCCCCGTCTTGGGAAAGGGAGGAGTCGAGCTGGCATCAGTCACCTGGTGCTTTCTGACCTCCTGTGAGCTCTCAAGTCAACCCTGCAGAGTTCTGCTGGGAACATTAGCGACGGCGTGTCCATCACCGACCGGCCCTCTGGAATGCTCTGGACTGTGTTTATTTTATTATTTATTTATTTACTTATTTATTTATTTTTTAATCCTCACCCGAGGACGTTTTTGCATTTATGTTCAGATAGAGCGGGAGGGAGGGGGGGGGGGAAGAGAGAGAGAGAAACATCGATGTGAGAGAGACACATTGACTGGTTGCCACCCGCACAACCCCAACAGGGGCCGGGGACAAACTGCAACCGAGGTACGTGCCCTTAGTGGGAACCGAACCCAGGACTCTCTGGTCTGCAGGCCGACGCTGTAACCGCTGAGCCACACCGGCCAGGGCTGGACTGTGTTTATTATGCATGTCTGGTCACTAGGGGACAGGGATCGGGCTCCGCAGGGCACCAACTGCACCAAATTCTGGTGTTAACGAAGCAAGTTCAGGGAGTGAGAAGGCGCTGGGGTGGAGACGAGTGACCCCCCCCCACTTACACGTGACGCCTGTACCCACTTCCCACACCCAGCCACACGTGCACACACGGACACGCATCGCATTTGCACACACGCACAGTGGTTCCAGTCGGCACTCACGTTCCCTAACGACAGGCACTGTCCTACTTTTAGTCACCGTTGGGGTGGCCCTGTTTGTGGCACCGTGACGCTGTGTGTGTGTGCTGGCTCCTCTGCGTGGCACCCTCTTTCTCGTCCTCCATGAAGCCTTGTCAGCCCACCACCCTCACCACACGCGGGGCTCGCGTTCAAAGTGGGCGCGTCACCATCTTCATCATTGTTCCGTGGATTAGCATCTGTCTCCGGTCTCCTCGCTGTGTGCTGAGGGGGGGCCATGTGTCCCATTGTGCAGAACAGCTGTGTGTACGAATGTCTCTGGAACATGTAAGCGGTCAGGAGATGGCTGCAGATGAGTGAGTGAGTGAATCATTTGCGGGGGATGATGTGGTTTGGAATGTCTGACCAGTCTGCGTGGACACCAAGAACTGATTGTTCTTCTGGATTAAATGTCTCACGTTGGTCTCTTGTTCTCGGAGTTATTATTGTCTTTCTGTCAAGAACACCGAGCAAAGCTCCTTTGACCTGGTGCCACTCAGTCTGTGTGATTTCTCTCCTGGTGGAGGTGCTTCTCCAGCTCCCAGATGGTCCCCTCGGCTCTCCCAAGGGAAATCTCATTGTCCCGCGGAAGGGCTTCGCTGTGTCTGCAGGTCTCCTGGCGTGGGAGGCTGAGCATGGAGCAGAGTGACGGATGGGGAGTTGGGCTGGGTCGGCGCTGTGGACTGCCGACCAGAAGAAAATCTGGGCTGGTAGTAACGGTCAGCATGGCCTCAGCTTTCCCAGCTGTATGTGCTGAAGTCCTCTAGCATTGCATTTGCCACGGTGGCCAAGGAGATACAGGCAAACAGCCTTTCATTGAGCTTCAGAGATGTTGCACTTTTCACAAATCAAAGGCAACACCCTCCGCGAGCAAAATTACCATGACCCCCTTTATCGCGACACCCGCTTTCTTTTGGTGGTCTGGAACCGAACCCTCGATATCCTCAAGGTATACCGATACAGTATTTGTTTATCCATGAGCTATGCTAGAAGGCGAAAGGACTTTCTTGCTCACCCAGAAAAACATTCAGCTTCAGTAGGAAAAAGACAGCCCCCAGTCATGAGAAGGCATTGGCGCTGAAATGTAGCAGCCGTTGCCCAAGCGGTTCACGACGCTTCCTGCCTCAGAAGCCAGGTCCTCGTCGCACAGGCAGGTGGACTGTGTTCTGAGCTACGTTTTAGTGTATTATCACTTAAAAGATGGCCACAGTGCAGTGTATCTGCGTGCCTGGCTTTGGACTCTGTTTTCATTTATTTAAAAAAAAAATTTTTATTGATTATAGAGAGAGGAAGGGAGAGGGAGAGAGAGATAGAAACATCGATGAGAGAGAACATCGATTGGCTGCCTCCTGCATGCCCCCCACTGGGGATCGGGCCTACAACCTGGGCATGTGCCCTGACCGGGAATCGAACCGACGACCTCTTGGTGCATGGGTCGATGCTCAACCATTGAGCCACACTGGCCGGGCAGGGGCTCTGTTTTTAAAACAAGGGAGGTGTGATGAGATCCACAGCTGGTGAGCTGGCCCCACGCCTGGGCAGTCCGGGCCCCAGCACACCTTGGAGAGCCAGCAAGGCTGCTGGGGTTACTAGGGGACATGCCCTCAGGGCGGGGTCCTCCCCTATCCCTGCGGCTGGCACACCAAACAGAGCTGGCGTGGAGTTCGAGGTTTGTGACCATTCACTGAGACAGTCCCGGAGAATGGGCTGTGTCAGGCTTCCAGGGACCCAGAGGTGCTCTAAAAACACAGAATGGTTGATTTCGTCTTTTTTATATATTTTTAAAGTAAATGAACCCTTTTCTTCCATTAAGCCTTCAAACCTCCAAGTCTCTCCTGACCGAAAACAGGCAGTGAGGGTGGGTCCCAGTACCGTGGTGTCTTGCCTCGGCTGGACATTGGCCACACGGACATGACGTTTCTTTCTGGCAGCCAGCATCATCCCCAGGGCGGAAGAGCAGACAGGACTGACAGCTGTTTGCCTGACCCACGAAGGGGAGCCGAGGTGCTAGGGGTCCGCCATCCTCGTACCTGTGCTGGGATGCAGGTGGGCGCAGAGGGGAGACATATGAAAATCCTCAGATAGCTTTAGGCATAGGTAGGTGGGCCTTATTATTTGTGGATTTTGTATTTGTGAATCTGTCTATCCACCAGACCTTATTTGTAACCTCAATATCAGTCCTTGCCACACTGCCGTGGTCATCTGCAGACCTACACAGAGCGGCGAAAATTGTGCGTTGCTCCCAGGCATTCCCGGCTGCGATCAAATAAGGGCACACTCTGCCTTCTTGTTTTAGCTTTCATACCGTAAATGTGTCCCTTCTGTGGTCTGTTTAACAAGGCATTTCGGTGCTTTTTTGTTGGTGATTTTGTTGTTTGAAACGGCCCCCACGTGTAGTGCTGAAGTGCGGTCGTGTGTCCCCAACAGCAAGAATGCTGGGAGGTGCCTGATGGCGAAAAGACGTGTGTGAGATAAGCTTTGTTCACGCCTGAGCCATAATGCCGTGTGTTCGTAAGTCCCGTGTTCATGAATCAACAACATACGTTAAAGAAGGTGTCTTTAAGCAGAAACATAAACGTTTTCATTGTAAGGAAGTCCCATCGGGTGGTTTCCAGTTGTTGACTGTTATGAGTAATGTTGCTGGAAGCAGCTGCCCACAGGTCTGTGTTTTCGCTTCTCTCAGGTAAACAGCTGGGTGTGGGATTGCGGGGTTGTATGGTGCCAGGTGATGCTTTTCTGATGTGGATTTTACTTTGTCTCATTTTAATATTGTTTTCTTTTATATGTATTTATTTTTAATTTTTTTTCTTTATTCATTTTAGAGAGAGAGGAAGGTAGAGGGAGAGAGAGATAGAAACATCCATGAGAGAGAACATCGATTGGCCGCCTCCTGCATGCCCCCACTGGGGATTGGGCCCACAACCTGGGCATGTGCCCTGACCGGGAATCGAACCGGCGACCTCTTGGTGCATGGGTCGGCGCTCAACCACTGAGCCACATGGGCTGGGCCATATTTTCCTTACGAGCCCGGTTGAAGTTGCATTTGAGAGTTTATGAAATTAGTTCCCCTCTCCCCAATACAGCAGTGATTTTCAAACTTCTAATTTCCTTTTTAGTTAAGGAATCTTTTTTTCAAACAAAATCTTAGACGGAGATTCAAAATGGAAAGCGACAAAATGGGAGTTGTTGCTGTGGGTGAAGGGGGCGGAGGGGCTTGCGCTCTGTGCACACGCCATTGGGCTCCCTGGACGGAGCGGCTGAGAAAAGGCGCTGAGGGCGTGTCCTGGGATCAGCAGTGGTTGGGCTGCTGACCTGAAGCACGGGGGAAGGTGGCCCTACAGGGGGCGATCGGTGAAGGCTGTGGGCAGCGGCTGCCGGGGTTGCCCAAAGACACACAGCTAGATTGGGAAAGCAGACCCACGAGTCTCAAGCCCAGGCTCAGCACAACACCCGACAAGGGGAACAGGCCCCCCCCAGGTGTGGCTTACCTGCATCAGCCCCACCCCAGACTCCCAGGAATTGGAGGGTCTGTCCTTTCACAGAATGGCGCTGCCTGCTTGGGTCCGTGGAAGCAGCAGTCAGAGACAGACTTGATCCGAAGCACAGAGTCCTCTCCTGGTATCCCCTGCCTCACCTCCTCCAGGCTGGGAGGGGGCGAGCAGAAAGAGCAGTCACGTTTCAACAAGTTACCTTTAAAACATGCACTTGAGCCCAGCCTGGCCGGTGTGGCTCAGTGGCTGAGCGTCGACCCATGCACCAAGAGGTCGCCGGTTCGATTCCCGGTCAGGGCACATGCCCAGGTTGTGGGCCCGATCCCCAGTGGGGGGGGGGGGCATGCGGGAGGTGGCCAGTCGATGTTCTCTCTCATTGATGTTACCATCTCCCTCTCCCTTCCTCTCTCTAAAAATCAATAAAGAAAAAAAAAAAAAAAGATGCACTTGACTTTCTGCTGTGATCAGTAACTGAGCACGCGCCCCACGCCAGGCCCGTCCTGTGTGCTGTGCATGTCATTGGCACGGCATCCCCATCTCATAAAGGTCATCCGGTGAGGACTTTCAATAACAAGGCCAGGTGCGTTCCTCCGACATTTATCGTGAGGTGTGACCCCGAGAGTCATGGGGCGGGGGGCAATTTATTTCTGGAGACATCCTCTTGGGCTGCCCCTGTGTAGACAGCCCAGTCTGTGCCCTTCTTCTCGTCCTTCGTCTGGACGAACGGGAGAACTGCCCCAGCTGAGCCGGCCCGGGAGCTCTCTCTCCAATCCCAACTTCATCCTTCATCGACTCCCCTGGATGTCGATGGAGAAGGAAGCATGAGGCTGAATTTCCCCCGAGTGCCCAGCATACTTTTAAGAGTAAATCACTTCTTTCTGGAGGCGGTGAAAGCGCATTTGCTTGGTCGTGGCCCAGGCAGGCCGTGGGGACTGTAACTTCGTGGAAATCGAGGCTTCGTGTCTGAGACAAAAAGCACTAAAACAGCACCACGGAATTTGCCACTGTAGCCAAGACAGGGCAGAGGAAAGCCGGAATTCGCGAGCACGCGTGCAAACCTCCGATTCTGTGTCCTGTTATTAGATACTCATCTCGTGCTCCAATCCTGAATCCTAACCGTGCTCCAGTTTGGGTCTCGGTGCCTCCGTGTGTGGTCTAGTAAATCTGTCTCTGGAAACGAAGTCCATAAAACAGGGAGGAAAAGGACAGCAGTTGCTATGAGATCGGTGAGATGCTTATGAGCGTGGACGGGTTCCTGGTCACATGGTTTTCAGACCAGCTGCTGAACCTCTGACCCTCTCCCAACCAGACAAGGCTTCTGTTTACCCGGACAGGGGGCTGCAGGGTCCAGTTTGCACTTGGTTGTCGCCCGGCCAGAGGGGCTGTGCCTTCGTTTTTCCTACTTGCCTGGCCCAGCCTGGACATTTGCTGTCCTCCACTTTGTTGACTTTTCTCGAGGGCAGAGGTGGGAACCCGGCTCGGACCCATAAATCCTCCCTCCAGGCGGTTTCTGACGCTTCAAAGGGAGATAACGTTCCATTCGATAACCTCCCTCTTCAGCTGTGTTTTCACAAGTTCAGAAAAAAATGACAATTTCGAGAAGCGGATTTCCTGGATGATTCAACTGTTCTTACTGGAGATTTACAAGAAGTTTCAGAAGTCCAGAATTTCCAGTCTGGGTACCTTGGCGCCCTTTTTCCTGAGAGATAAGACAGTATATTCTGTGTGTGCGTGTAGATTAGGGGTTCCTAATGTTTCTGCTTAAACTCCATCAGTGAAAGTTTCTGTAAGTACCAATAATGCTTCACATAGGCATTTCATACTTGTATTTCTTAATGTGGAGTGTAAATCACGGAACAAGCAGAAATGTACATAAAAGGAGATAAATATGAAATAATCGGTATTGTACAGGATGCTGCCTCCAAACATAAAACTATGCACTTAGAGTAATGTTCATGGTTAATGATGTTGAGTATAACTCCACATTTCAAACTATTTTCTCCATAATTTCACTTTTTTTTTTGGCTGAATTATTGTCACTGTTTTTCACCTTGTAATATGGCTGACAAAATATTTTACTAGGAGAACAAGTTGCCCTGCCTTTTTGTATGTGTGTGTAATTACTTGTATTTGTATATTTAAAAAATTTTTTTTTCTTTATTGATATTTAGAGAGAGGAAGGGAGAGGGAGAGATAGAAACATCGATGAGAGAGAATATCAACTGGCCGCCTCCTGTGTACCCCCCACTGGGGATCGGGCCCACAACCTGGGCATGTGCCCTGACCGGGAATCGAACCAGCAACCTCTTGGTGCATGGGTCGACGCTCAGCCACTGAGCCACTCCAGCCGGGCTATATTTGTATTATTAATGTTAGCTTTAATCCATGCTTTCTTGGCTGGACTCATTTTTTTTAAGTGAACTTTTATTTCTAAATTGATCTGTATCATACATGGAGCAGAGCACTCAAGTTATAAGTATACAGCTTGCTGGATGGTCACAAAATACACACACCCACGTGGCCAGCACCCAGGTCAGGAAATGGAGCGTTCCCGAAGCTCCCAGCGTGGCTCCCGAGTCACTTCCCACCCACTCCTTTCCCAGAGCGCCCACCCTCCTGACGCCGGTTACTTTACATGACGTTACCTGTCTTTGAACTTTATGTAAGTGGAATGAGATCATGAGTACGCCATTGCGTCTGGGTTCTTGAATTCCTCCTGTTGTCGTGTGTGGGTGTAGTTAGGTCACTGTGCCACAGTAAAGCACCCCGGGGTGGGACTGTTCCGCCGTGTCAATATCCATGATGGACATTTGCAGAGTGTCCAGTTTGGGGCCACCATGCATAGTGCCTCTGTGAGCGTCGTGGTGCCTGGGTCTTTGTGAAGGTGTGCACAGCGGGTCCTCGAATATCGTCATTTCATTCCACCTTGTTTCGTTATGACATTGACGAGAAAGGAAGATGGGGTCCCGGCTGGGGCCACTGTCTGTGTGGAGTTGACACGTTCTACCCGAGTCTGTGTGGGTTTTCTCCAGGGACTGTTCCTGCCCTCATCCCAAAGTTGTGCACGTGAGGTGAATTGACATGTCTGCGTTGTCCCCGTCTGAGTGGGTGTGGGTGTGCATGGCCCTGCGGGGGAAGGGTGTCCCGTCCAGTGTGGGTGCCTGACTGTGTCCTGGGCCACCAGCTTAGGCTTTGGCTGCCCGTGACCCTGAATGGGAATAAGTGGGTTGGAAAATAATAATCCTGCTTGTTTTTTGTTTTTGCTTTTTTAGCATTTATTTTCAGATAGAGTGGGAGGGAAGAGAGGGAGGAAGAGAAAGAGAGAAACATCGACGTGAGAGAGAGACATCGACTGGTTGCCACCCGCACAGCCCCAACAGGGGCCGGGGATGAACCACAACCGAGGTACGTGCCCTTAGCGGGAACCGAACCTGGGTCTCTCTGGACCGCAGGCCGACGCTCTAACCGCTGAGCCAAACCGTCCAGGGCTGTCCTGCTTGTTATTATTACTCTTTCTTTAAAGTATATATCGCTCCCTTTTATTTCATGGGTTAGCATTAGGCACCTTTGACTTTTAGGAGTTTGGTGATGTTTCTGTGACCAGCAATGTGCCGTGGGAACGTAACTCTTGTTTCTATCCACGAGCCTGGCGTGAAACCGGTTTTGTGTGTCGCCTGTCATTGCGCTTAAAGGCGCAGTTTCCAAGAACCTGTCGACGACGTTGCGTGAGGGCTTCTGGCACATGTTTCTGTTGGCCGTGTACCTCGGGGTGGAGTTGCTGGGTCGTAAGGTCTCCTCCTCAGCAGATGCCCAGGGTTCCCCAGAGCGTTGGACCAATGTGCATTTCCAAATGAGCAGGGCCTGCAGGAGCCTGTCAACATCCTCCTGAAACCTTGGCATCACTGCCTTTTTAACTTGAGCTGTTCCAGTGGGTGATGTCAACACAGCCATTAGGTCAGACGAGGGGTCCCCCAGGCCCTGTGCTTTGGGGCTCCTCAGAAGTCCGTGGGGCCCAGAGGGCTACTCCCTGGAGCTGTAGGTGGGATGGAAGCGGGGGAGATGAGTGCCTGGAGCTTATACCTGTGGCCTCCCGGGTTGACACGAAGCAGGTGCCATTAATTCTAATAATGTATTTGAACCCATTACAGCCAAAATATTAATTTAGCAAGTAATCAGCATAAAATAGCGTTGGCAAGATATTTACATTTTTTTCTGTGCATTGAGTTTCAAAATCCAGTGTGTGTGCTTCTAGCATCTCTGAGGTCAGGCCAGGCTGGTGACTCGACTGGACAGAGCAGCCCTCTGCTGGGAAAGGAAATTCAGTTTGGATTTGTTCTGTTCAGTTATTTGATGTGAGCTGTTGCCTTTATGGAGTTTTAATTATGTTATTATGAAGGTATGTTTGTGAAATGAGAGACCAGAGCATTTTAACGGTTAGCCAGCTTGATCTTAAATGTTTCGCATTTAGGTGTATGCTAAGTGTTCTCCGTATGCTAAATGCGCCTCCGTCTGTACTCTTGCCCACAGATGCCCGGCGTGGTTAATGTGAAGAGGGCGGCTAGCCGGAGGCAGGCTGTGGGCAGCTGGGGTGCTCAGGCACTGTCCACCTCTGTGTATCCATGCCTGGTCACAAGCTGGGACCGTTTCTCATCCATCTTTGGGGCCTCTCAGCATCTAATTCTTTGCTTGTTATACCTAGGTAGGGGCCGCAGGAAGGAAGGGAACAGATCTGTCTGTTCTTCCCGTATTCCTAGAGCCAAGTGTATAGTGGATGCCAATGTACTAACTCATTCATTCAGCGTGTATTTAATGAGGGCCCGTTATGTGGGGGCGTGGGTTTCTTCTGGGCTCTGTGTATACCCTGGTGGATAAGACAGAGTTCCTGTTCTCTGGGAATCTGTGTCATTGATTGGAAGCCTGCTTTGCGGTTGGTAATAATAATAATAATGCCCCCGGTAGTCAACACCGCTCGAATGACCATGGAACATGTGACTGACTTCCTAGCATTCAGAGGAAAAAACAGTGGTCGCCCTGATTCTTAGAAGATGTAATTAGTCACAGGCAGAACAGACATTTAAGTCCCTCTGGAGGCGTTCCCTGGGCCGCACTTGTTGCAAATTGAGCGCGGGTCTGGAACCCCTTTCTGGGTGCAGTCTGGGACCTGACCAGTGACTGTTTCTTATTCACAGATTTGGGGTTTTCTGGGACTGATGGGGAGGCGATGTACACGTAAAAGGTGGCTTAGTTTAGAAGTCCGGGCATCATTAATCAAGTGAAAAAAATACATAAAAATACATAAAGTCGTAAATTAACTTTTTAAACCCGAAGTTAAAATTTGTACAAATTATAAATCAGGTGAGCTACAGGAAGATGTAGGAACCATGGGATGGTTCCTACTCCCAGAGTCTGTCATTTTGTAGGTCTGGGGCGAGGCCTGGAAACGTACACTTTTAGCAGGTTCCCAGGTGCTGCCGCTGCTGGTCCAGGAACCCCACTTTGAGAACCCCTGGTCTATTTCATTATGTTACTGCTGTTACTTTCACAACAGCTTCATGCTATTTAGTTTCCTACGGTTAATGCAAGGTTGGGCCACAGATTTATGTTGCAGAAGGAGATATAGTCTCATCCTACATTAAGGGGTACAACAAGCATTAAGAATTAAGGGGAAGCCCGGTTGGTGTGGCTCAGTGGTTGAGCGTCGACCCATGCACCAAGAGGTCACCAGTTCGATTCCCGGTCAGGGCACATGCCCAGGTTGTGGGCCCGATCCCCAGTGGGGGGCATGCAGGAGGCAGCCAATCGATGTTCTCTCTCATTGATGTTTCTATCTCTCTCTCCCTCTCCCTTCCTCCCGCTCTAAAATCAATAAAGAGAAAAAAAAAGAATTAGGGGAAAACATCCACTAAGTATATGGTTTTCACCGCTGCCTCAGGCTCACCTTGGTGTCTGCCTGGGTCACTCAGTCTTTTGCGTCTCCCGACAGGGGTATTAAAATCAGGTTCTCGGTCATCTGGCCCCTTCCTGTTGGCTCATGTCCTGACACTGTCCTTCTGCAGAAGCTATCAGAACCAGCGCTCATACTCTGCCTTTGCAGACACTTCTTTCTGCTATGACTGCAAGGTTTTATTCTTGCTCAAGAACCCCCTTCAGCTGCAGCCTCCTGCATAGACTGTTCCCGGCTTCTCCGGCTTCCTCCCGTTGTGCTCTGTCTGTGCCCTCAATGGACTTGTGCTGGAGCACGTATCACATCGTACGTCATCTGTAATGTGTGTCTTCCCCTTCCTACCGCGTGAGCTGCACACGGCGTCAGGCGTCGCTTCTGCGGGGCTGGGCCCCTTCCCCAGCCGGCATGATTTAGTGAAAGCATCCCAGATTTCTCAGTCTATAAAAACGAATAGAATGAAGTCACAACCGATAAATGCAGTGCAGAGAGTCGGAAGAACAGATATTTGGAAAAGAGGTGCTGAGTCATGGGCAATAAGACGATAATGAGAAGTCCTGAGATTCCCATCACGTTGCTCCCCGTACCGGCGGAGTCCGAATCTAATTCTGCGTGTATTCGTCATTTCATGGGGGAGCCAAAGTGTTATTTATCCACCAATGAAAAGCATTTGGCTGATACTAGACCAAGGAAAATGAACGAGTATCACAAAATAGCATCTATAATCTCCTTTACATTTTGGTCACAGGGATAGGCCATCAAACGAAGCAGTGGACCAGTGTCTGAATCCTTAGTCTAACATAATCACTTGGGAAAATACTTGCCAAGGTAGTAAAAAGATTATGAGAATGAACGCTTCTTCCATTTACCTGGAAAAGAGCAATTTCAGAATCGCAATCATCTAGAATATTGTGAAATGCCATCAGTAGGTCTAGGATCTCAGTCCTTATGTGTATTTTCAGTCACAGTGCTTGCTACTTCTTTGCTACACATACGATAGATTTTTAAAGTCATAGGGTGGGCCCTGGCCGGTTTGGCTTGGTGGTTAGAGCGTCGGCCCTCAGACCAAAGAGTCGCGGGTTTGATTCCGGTCAAGGGCACGTACCTAGGTTGCGGTTTGGCCCCGGCCCTGATCGGGGTCATGCAAGAGGCAACCAGTCGATGTGTCTCTCTCACGTCGATGTCTCTCTCTCTCTATCTCTCTCTCCCTCCCTCCCACTCTGTCTGAAAATAAATGGAAAAATACCCTCAGATGAGGATTAAAAAAATATATATATATTTAGCAAGTATCTCCACTGCTCAAGATGGCTGTTTCTACCCAATATTTCCCTGTTTCCACAGTGGTTCATGCTGGGGAACAGGGCCCTGGGGCTGTTGTCAGCTTTGGCCCAAAAGATTATGACCACCAGTGACTACTGTCTTGTCCCCCGTTCCATGGTTTTTGTCACCCTTGGTACATTCAAGGATGTGTTGAGGCTGCGATCATCAAACCTAAGATCATGCAAACCCTGTTGGCGTCTTCCAAGCGTGAGATCTCAACACCGTGGCATAGAGTGAAGTATTCTCTGCGTGCACGGTGATCTCACCAGCACTGGGTACTCCTGGAAGCAGCCACGGTGCAGTCATTGATGCTCCTTTGCTACTGGGGCAACCAGAGGAAGTGTGACAGCGTCTCAAGACTGTCAGCCACGCCTGCTTGACTCGGGTGTAACGTCCCCCGTGACAGCTTTGACCCTGGGAAAGATCTCACCGTTAGTGCTGTCCGGGAGGGTACGGTTGCCCCTCTGGGGAGTTAGGGTGGTGGTGCAGCTGAGAATATCATCCTGATCGAACACCTACCAACACTGTTGGAAAGGCTGTCCTAGGGCCATTGCTATGACATGTCCCCGGGTCTGCAGTCTCTGGCATGGGCCTGATGTGAGCCAGCTGCCGACAAGGAGGAGACTGAGAGTCTTGGCCCTCAGAGACACGGTTGCTTCCCCAGGCAGGTCCTCTCCCTGGCCTGCTCCCGGGCCCACTGGCTTCAGTGCACAGCCTTCCCTGGGTTTCAGCCTGGCTTATCTCCTGAGTCCAGCCTTGGGGGGGGGGGGGAGGAGGAAGCAGATATCTGTCTCTGTGCAAAGAGGAACTTTCCCACAATTGTCTTGGGACACATACCAGCGCCTGCGTCATCGCGTTAGTCCGGACATTTCCACCACGGCGTAAAATCTCAGTCTTTGTTAGAGTCGGAGGTATTTCATTTTGATGAAGAAGACACACAGCACTTTGGGTGTGAGGTTATCCCTCCAAACACTTTTCTGTGAAGATGGAATGTGAGAACTGATTTGTGGACATAATGATGTAGATGCGAAATTGAGAACACACAGTTCCTGCCTTGGAAATGGCTCAGAAAGCGGAGAGTGAAGTGACAGAGAGCTAGGATGGGACTTGGCCAGATAACATGTGTGCATCCTCTTTTCTTCCAAACATCCGTTCTTCTGATAAAGGCGTATTGATTATCTTCCTACATGCCAGGCACTTCGAATGCAAGAATAGCTCAGATCCAATTCCTTTCTTTATTGAAGAGACCTGATCCTGGGGTAGCCCCTAGTAGTCCTGGCCCCTGGTATTCATACCCTTGTCCTGTCCCTTCCCACAGTGAACAGGGCTGACCTGTGTAACCAATAGGACAATGCAGGCGTGATGGTGTGTGACGCCCAAGTTTGT
Organism: Tadarida brasiliensis; assembly: GCA_030848825.1. NCBI lineage: Eukaryota > Metazoa > Chordata > Mammalia > Chiroptera > Molossidae > Tadarida > Tadarida brasiliensis. Next base: position 8,443,551 of record CM061279.1, on the reverse strand, counting down.
AAAAGGTGTTCCTGTTTCCTCGGTGTTCCTTTGGATCACTTGCTCCATTGGGAAACTGGCTGTGTGGTGTGAGGACTCTCCCACATGGAGAACTGAGGCCTCCTGCCTCCAGCCAGCAGCAGCATGCCAGCCACGTGAATAAGCTATCTTGGAAAATGGTCCAGCTTTTGTCAAGCCTACAGGTGCCTGATGTCTTGATTATGAGAGACCATAAGGCAGAATCACTGAAATTCCAGACCTATCCTTGTGTGAGATGATACATGTTTAATATTGTTTTAAGCCGCTAGGTTTTGAGGAATTTGTTACGCAGCGGGAGATGACTAATACACATCCCTTACTGTGTGACAGGCATTGTTTTAAGACCGTTGCAGATATGAACCTGTTAATCTTTATAACAACCCTTGGAAGTACATACGGTTGTTGATCTCATTTTATACATGTGGAAACTGAGGCCCAGAGATGTGTCAATGACTTTCCCAAAGTCACAGGACTTGTGAAAGGCCGAACCAGGATTTGCATTAGGCGGTCTGGTCCGAGTCCACATTCCCAACAATTGCACTGTGTTGACCATAAAGAGGAGCATGCGAGGAAGTCAGTAGTAAACCAGGGGACTGATCAAAAGCAGGGTTAAGATCTAGCAGAGGAGTGAACTGGGTTCTGCATCCAGCTCTTTCACCATCCAGGATTTGGGGGTTTGGGAGGTTCTTGGATACATCACTTCTGAGCCTCCGTCCGCTCATCTGTGAAACTGGGACAATACCAGCTCCCATTTGGGGATGTGTGGAGAATTCGATGAGATGTCATGAAAGCCCTTCAGCTGGGGGAATGGGTCATTGTACCTGAGTTCCTTCCCTTGCTAGGTGCTTTCACTGACCTCCCCTGAAGGGGGACCCAGTTATCTGGAAGGTGACTGCTCTCTGCCCAGGGGCCTGCAGCCTTGGGCCACACCTGGATGCTGCCTGTTCTCTGAGCCTGGGAGGGTGCCTGGCATCCCAGCCTAGGTGCTCACAGCTCTCTAAGGAGACTCCCATTTACAACTGAGCCCTGGGTCCCCACATAGGAAAAATCAACTTCCTGAGCATCCCCTGACCTTCATTGTTAGGTAGCCGACTTAACAACAATGAACCATTTCCTGTGCTTAATTATATTATTCACAGTAGACTGCAGAGTGGGCGGTTTGGAACCCCAGCTACTAATTTACAAAGTGGTTGCAAAGACGGAAATAAAATAAAGAAAGGAGAGGGGCTTTGCTACCTCTGTGAGGTCTGCATTGCGGAGCCAGAGGTGATTCCGCTGGGGGTACCTGGGGATATAGGCGGCAGCACCATGAATGGGAAGCACAGGCGTGGAAGTCACTTTCTGGTATGAGATTTGGGACAAGCTATTTAACCTCTCTGGGGTTTGATTTTTGAGTCGAAAACGAGGATAATGCCGCTGCCCTCATTCATTTCCCTCAGGATCCTGTGGGAAAATGTGGTTCCCTTTTCCTTCATAATAATCATGTTGGATAGTTACAGGCAGCAATTGTTAGAGCTCAAGTTCACATAAAAATTTTTCCCCTCGAAAGGGGAAATGTAGGGATAATTTCAGGTCAAAACAGTGTTGCATTCCAACAGACAACCATAGAGAAGTTGCAGACATGTGTGGTCCTTGGAGGTGCCCCTGGGAGGGAAGGCCCTGGCCTGGCTGGGAGACTGGAAAGTTAGTCTTACAAGTCTGTGTTTCTGATCTTGCAGAAGAGTAGTTATGTGCCCTGGAATCTTTTCTTTAAAAATCTTGCGTGTCTCAATATGCATAAGGCAGAGAGGGAAAAAAACTTTTCATATAGTGTAGATGCATTCACGATTAAAAACAAAACAAGAAACAGCAAAGCATCAAACTCTTAGCACGGCAGAATCAGAAGGGAACTTTATTATTCTGATGAAGAACGTCTGGAAAGAACCCAACTGTGCTGAACATCATACTTAACTGGGAAACTTGAGGAATCGAAGGTTGCTCTCTTTCATTTCGTCTATTTTCTGTCACACTGGATGTTCGAGCTACTTAAAAAGACATGAAAAAGGAGCAGACAATTAGAAGAGAATTTAAAAATGCACAGATGATGTTATCAATGTGAAAAAATAGCATCTTTAAACTATTAGTGATCATTTAAGTTTGTTAGATACAAGATCTGTGTACAAAAATGAATAGCATTCCTGCAGAAAAGCAAAGACCACGTACAAAAGAAAAAGTTTTGCAAATGAACATTGTAGTAACAGCACTCTGTGTGTGTGTGTGTGTGTGTGTGTGTGTGTGTGTGTAAAACTATACAAGATAATCCTAACATTCAAGTGTAAAAGTCATTGATCGAGAATAATTAACATCGTTTTGTGTGAGGGGATTATACAGGGAGGGCAATTGCCTTAATCGTGTCCTCCGGGAAGGAAAGGAAGTTGGATTGAGCTGCAGTAAAAAGGAGGCTTCAACTCTGTACTGTTTTATTTATTTATTTATTTTTTAAAAAAGAATCAAAATCAAAATGCAAAAGAGAGACCTAATGTCAGTAGTACAAAATGGAAACATTTATTAAGTGTAAGCTTGGTGATGGCAATGACATTGTTTTCTGTATGTTGTGGCTAAAAGCCTTCAGTGAAGCATGAGCCGTTATCGGTTTCAGATTTGCAGATGGAGCTCAGTGGAAATGAGTCCCTCCTTTAGGTGTGCCCCGTGTGCAAGGCGGTGTTCCCCTGTGCCCGTACCCATGCCCATGAATGCACACACTTGTATTCATCTCTGGCTCAGCTGGTGTTGCCTTGGCAACTTGGAATGCCCTGTGGTCTGCCGAACCCCGGGTAGGATTTTTGCACGTTGACTATTTCCCATCCGGAGCGAGACGGATCTGTCTGTCTGTCTTTGTCTCTCTGTCTTCCAAATATGTGATTCACCTTGTCATGATCACCTTCTAGCCGTTCTCCTCTGCTCACGTATCTCATTTTCAGCCATTCATTCCTGAGACATAGCTACGAATGCCTAATCAGAAATGCCTAAGAAAATGTACCACCTTAACCCATTTTCTGTACGGGAGCAGTGAACCTGCTTTAAGGACCAGGGGAAAAACACGCTGTATTTGCACCCTCTCTGTAGGCCTATTTTTCCTACCAGCGGAAGTGCTGCGGGGCGGAGAGCATCCCATTCTGGGCTTCGACATTACAGGATGCTGCCCAGTTGATGCTGGGGAATCAACACCTGCCCGCTGGTCACTATGGTCCACAGGGTTGACTCGTTCCTTGTTGAGCCTGGATTTCAGGCGGCAGCAGCTGGCACCTCCCTCCCAGCCTCCTGGGCCCACTGGCCTACTGTGTGTGTGCCCATGTGCCAGCCTGTCACTTGGAGCGGTTGAGCCCCAGCCAGGGGCTGAAGGACAGACTGATGTCATAAGGAGACCCTACATGCTGGTTAGGCTTTCGGTCTCAGATACACCCCCAGGGAAGTTTCTTAGTGATTTAAAGGCCACCTGCAAGGACACAAAATAAACATGAACTTTTTATCAACCCAGATGGGTTTAAAGTCTTCGAATGTTGAAGCTGGACGTATGTTAAGGATTTCTCGTCGAACCTAAGCAACCAGCCAGGCGGCCAATATTTACTGAGCTCTTTCTCTTTGCGTTTTAGAAAGGCAAAGTCTGGAGTCCACGGGGGTTGCGTGACTTCGCTTCTGTCAGCTAAGTTGGCTCCTCTCCCTAGATACGTGCCCGGTCAATCCAGGTCCCTCCATCCTGCTTATAAGGGTCATCAGAGCGGCCTCTTTCCCTAACACACTTCTGAGACCATCACATTGGACCCTGGGGAAGGAATCGATGAGCCAGTATTGAGCTCTTAGCTGCTGGAACTCAGGCTCTTAGTCCAGGGAGGACATGAAGATTCTTAACCTATGAAGTAGATGTACGGTTTGCCCCCTTCAATCTCAGTCCAGATGTCCAGTCATAGGGAGAGAAAAACACGTCCCTGCTGCTGCCACGGGTGTTGATTGTCCCTGACACAGGGCTGGGGTCCTGTTCCTCGGCAGACACACCCAGACATCAGCCCTTGGCCCCAGATGCCAAGAGGGAGACACCATCCGATGGGGCTCACTCTGGAAAGGCGCTTGGATGAAATACTTGCTTCAGGACCTGTCTGGACAAAGGGATGGATTTTTAGAAGTATGGCAACAGTTCCGATCATTCTGTAAAGGCCCGGCGCTGACACCAAAATAACAGAAACACGTTTCATGCTTTTCCTCTCCTTACTTGAGAAAAACACATGATGAATGCGGAATGCGGGGACTTGTCATTCTGAGATTGTCCTGTTACTGATTCCAGCCTCTCCAAACAGTCGTCTTTGCTCGATGCAAACGTGGCAGGTGAAGGCTTTCACAGTGAAGCTGTCCCCAGAAATGGGTAATAGCAGTTGCTTTTCTGGAAGGGCCTGGGCTGGACCGGAGACTCCATTTCTATTGAACAGCCTTCGTGGTATTTGAATTAAATTTTCCGAAATGCGTATCCTTTTCAATGAAATATATTAAATTTAAAAATATACTTTGTTGTAAAACATGAGCGGTTTCTATGCCGAAAGTGTTGCATAGCTAAGTGTTGACTCTGCACAGAGTCATCCGAATTACCATGCCCCAGTTCCTGTATTAATATGAGGCAACGCGTCAGTTAACTGTCCCAAGCCTCAGTTCTCAAGTCTGTAAAATGGGGGTGAGGACACTTGTTTATTGCAAAGGTTGTCATAAGGTGAAATGAAGTGGGTACACGTCACTCTTCCTCCATTAAATGATACGCCTGCTTCTCCCAGCTATGTACACTTAGATAGTAGGAGATACATCTTTAAAAAAAATTTTTTTTCTTTATTGATTTTAGAGAGAGAGGGAGAGAGAGATAGAAATATGGATGAGAGAGAACATCGATTGGCCGCCTCCTGCATGCCCCCCACTGGGGATCGGGCTCACAACCTGGGCATGTGTCTTGACCGGGAATTGAACCGGCGACCTCTTGGTGCATGGGTTGACGCTCAACCACTGAGCCACACCAGCGGGGCAGAAATGCATCTTATATACCTTTATGTGCTCAACCCCTGGCTGCATGGTTTGTAACGTCCTGATGGGAAGGGACCTTCTGTTGTGCTGTTTATTCCTGTATCCCCCAGGCCTGGAGCGGTGCCTGGAAAAGCGTGGGCGCCGAGCGAATGTTCATTCAGTGAAGGCGTGTGCACACGAGAGGGGCTCACTTAACGTTACTGGGTGCTTGAATGAAAAGCACCGATTTGCTGAAATGATTCACACGGCCTGTCTCATCTCCAGCGGTGAGTGTGAATAAGTCTCCTTGGCTTCAGAGTGTGTATACCGTGGAGGGCACACGCCTCTTGTGTACACGCCTCTTGTGCACACGCCTCTTGTGTACACGCCTCTTGTGTACACGCGTCTTGTGTACACGCGTCTTGTGTACACGCCTCTTGTGCACACGCCTCTGTTATGTCCCCTGCTGTGTCGATGAGGAATCCCAGACCTCGTGCGGAAGGCCAGGGGTTGGTGAGCGAGAGCACGACCGGAGCTGGTAGTGAGTGCGTTGGTCCTTGTGTGGGGATGAGGAGCCCTCCCACGTGACATAACTGGCTTCCCAAGCACCACCAGTTACACACAACAGCCTCGGATGCAGGACCCGGGATACACCCTCCGGTGGCCAGAGGCGGACACCTGCTCGGATCACAGCCTCTGGCATCGCCCGGCGGGGCTGCACATCGGCACTGCACAGCTGGGGACCAGCTGCGAGGTGCCCCCGAGGTCCTGCTGTCGCTTGCTCCCCAGCTGATGCTGTCAGCCTCGATTTTCGATTCAGGATAGTGTCCAGAGTCACTGAAATGTGCAGGATGGGCGAGTGCCTCGTGGAATGTGGTGCGGGGACCGTCTCAGGCACTTGTTACAGATGCTGACTCCCAGATCCCACCCAGACCTCCCGGGAGAGGCTCTCGGGGTGGGGCTTGGGACAAACCAGCTTTCCCAGGTTCCAGTCCCTCCTAATTCCCGGGAGAGGCCGAGAGCCATGCCGGACTGCACGGGAGTCTGCTGTTAGAGCTGGACAGAGCTCTGCCACCTGCCAGCCGTGCGGCCTGTGACATGCAACACCGCTGGGCCTCTGTCTCCTCCTCTGTGTGCTGGGGATACGATGACGGTGTCTGTTTCGAGAGTTTCTAGGATTGAGTTGGTGCGTCTGAGGCACCAAAGAGTCTGCCCAACAAGCCCTGACGGGCGTTAGTTGGTGATGCAGTGGTGACTGGGGGTCGGGGAGAGTTTCAGTCATTGTGCCACTGTGTCCAGTAGAGTGGGTGGGACGCATGAATGAGTTATTGGGCGTTTTTGACAAGTTGAACACTAAGAACCAGAGACGTGAATTCCCTGGACTAGCTGTCACTGTCGTCTGTGTGTCAGTAAGTTCCCCAAGTGATCTCAGGGAAGTGTTGTCACTGAGCTGAGCAGTGAGGGGGCAGACGCCGTGAGTGAAGTTGGAAAATAAAGCAGATGCCGCCCGATGAAGCAGTAATTAGAGCTCCCTCTCTGTGGTCCCTTAAATGCACTAATCTCGCTCAGCCAGTGTGTGGCTCAGTGGATTGAGCGTTGCCCCATGGACTGAGAGGTCCCGGTTCGATTCCCGGTCAGGGCACAGGCCCGGGTTGTGGGCCCGATCCCCAGTAGGGGGCGTGCAGGGGGCTGTTGATCCATGTTTCTCTCTCACATCGATGTTTCTATCTCTCCCTTCCTCTCTCCCCCCCAAAAAAATCAATAAAAACATATTTTAAAAAATAAATAAAAAATAAATGCACTAATCTCAGCTGAAATTATGATGATTTTTTTCTGATGTTAAAACATTTTTTAAAATTTTTCATCCTGGGAAGCCCAGGTTCTTGATGAATCTAAGGCTTGCATTAGAGCACCAACCTGAAACCGTGGTGTCTGCGAGGGAAATGCAAAGTATGCTATGTGGCTCTACGCCCCGCAACCCTGGTTATGTCTCTATGGGAATAGTAAAAAACAGCAACCAACTATTACAGCGTCTGAAACATCAGTGCCTTGATCTGCGAGCAATGGAAAGTTCCTGATGTTACATGGCGTTGAAGACAGTCTAGGTTAAATAAGTAGCCCCAACTTCTTGTAGATGTTTTTAGGGAGAAGTCTGTAAACCCGGTGGCGAGATTTGCTGGATCCAGGAAGTCACCTGGGGATGTGAGACCCAGAAATGTGATTGGTCTTTGGAAAATAAGTAGAGACCACCAGGTGGCTTTGCAAACTCGGTGATTGCATGTGGAAACGTTTGCAGGCCAGTCATCTAGAGATGATCCAGAATACGATGGTCTGCCTGTCCCTGTCGTGAGCAGGCCCATGGGTTCTGCCATCTTGATATCGTTGTGACTCGGTGTGGATGCACTTGGACTCTGTGTTTCAAAGAAGTGCGAGAGTGATCTGTACAGAGGAATACACGTTAAGCTCAAGCACCCGTCTGAGCGCTCAGAAAGGCCAGCTGCCCGGCATCTGGACAGATGTGGGGCTCCTGGTCCTGTGGGAAGTGGAGTTTGGGGACAGCCCTGCCCACTGGGCAGTGGGGAGCCTGTTCCCCCTAGCTTATTTCCAGGAAACCGGAGAGGGTCCCCAGCCTCATGCACTGCATAATCCTCCGTGTTCTGGTCACCTTCGCCTCTGTTAAGGGTGGCCTGTCCATGTGGCCGAAGAAACATAAGCTGTGAAACCAGGTGCATCTGAATTTCACTGGAGTCTGCTACAAACTGACCTGGGGCTCAGTGAAAACGTCTCTGAGCCTCAGCCCTTCTACCAGAGGAATAAACCAGCTAATGGTCCTCACGGGGACGAAAGAAGACAGATCCCTGATACCCGAAGGTAGAAAGGGCCACACCAGGAGTGCCGGTCCCTGCTGGTTAGCTGCGAGCTGCTCTGTTATCTCCTATTTGAGCATGCCATGGGTGAGTGTGCTGATCTTGTTTTTTTCCCTAAAGCCTAGAAAGTAACAGAAAACATTCAGTTCAGACGTTAGTCAGGTTTCACGTCCTCCTGCTTGCGCTGGATCTTACTGAGACTCTCCCCTAACATCTCCCTTCTGCACAGGGGGAAGGGCTTGTTCCTCATTCCAGTTCTGTGACTAGACGGTCTGGCCGTGCCCAGATCCGCACAGAGGTGACACGGCTGTGACATGAGCTGAACTCCCCCGTGATCCAGACAGCACGGGGCCTCTGTCAGACGTAAATGAGGTTGACCGGGCTGAGCACAGCTACTGAGGTGCTCCGGGAGGAAAGATGCTTTTCCGATAGAGAAGAAATAAAGGTTCTGGGGTTCCTGTTGGCGGCTGCCTTCTGCTTAGATCAGATATATCTCTGCCCGATCCGGCCTTTCCTGTTTCTGGCATTCCTTGTTGTCAAGTATTTGAAGGTATGTTGAGTTTAAAAAACAAAAACAAAAGCAAAAAAACACCTAGCAGAAAAAACAACCAAGAAACAACTTCCTGTTCATTTGTTTTTTTATTTTTTTGTATCCTCACCCGAGGACATTTTTGCATTCATCCCCAGAGCAGGAGGGAGAGACGAAGAGAGAGAGAGAAACATCGATGTGAGAGAGACACATCGTGTGGTCGCCACCCACACGACCCCAACCGGGGCCGGGGATAAACTGCAACCACGGCATGTGCCCTTAGCGGGAACCGAACCCGGGACTCTCTGGTCCGCGGGCCGACGCTCGAACCGCTGAGCCAAACCGGCCAGGGCTCCTGCTCATTTAAATGACTGCAGTGGTTCTTAAAGACTCCACTCTCCAAAACGTGAGTTCCAGTATCCCCAAGACCAGCCACGGCAAGCTTGGTGAACAGGGGAGTGTATTCCGTGCGTAGTCTATTTTCTCATTGCTGTCTAAACCCACTTCATTAGGCTACCACATCTAGTCGTGAAGTTCCCTCCCAGAGAAAATGCCAGCTGAGACGCCTGTCGAAGGCCCCGCGTTATCCCCTTAGCAATATCTCCCTGTGTTCCATCCCTGATCGAGGAGGCTGGACCCCTTTACCTGGAAGAAGTACTTTGCATAGGAAGTAGCAGAAAGGCCCATTAAACGCCAGTTCGGAATTGTGAAGCATTGAGTTATGTAACGGCCCACGTCATTTCCTACTGGGTTAAGCTCTCTTGTGCCTCGTACAAGAGCGTATTCATGAAAGAGGGAGCATTCCAGCCAACACGCGAGAGGCTGCAGCGTGTCTGTGGGCACACTGGGCCGTGTAATTGCTCCTGTGTTCTCGGTAAAGGCGCGATTCACGCCAAACTCTGTGTAGAAGAAGGGAGATACTGTTTTCTCTCCTGGAATCTGTCTGGTTCCTGGTCAAGTTTGCCGGATAAGACATAAACACAAAATCTGCAGCTGTTGTTCTGTAGTGGAAAGGCAGCAGCCTTCAATCACTGAGGATTTGGAGTTTGAGGTGGCATGTGTTGGGTAGGTACATGGCTGGAATATTAAGGCCGGGAATAAGTGAAGACCTCAAGGAGAAAGTATGAGAGAAGAAGGCTTGCGCTGGACGGTTTGGCTCAGCGGTTAGAGCATCGGAGCGTGGACCAGAGAATCCCAGTTCGGTTCCCGCTAAGGGCGTGTACCTCGGTTGCAGTTCGTCCTCGGCCCTGTTGGGGTCATGCTGGTGGCAACCAGTCGATGTGTCTCTCTCACATCAATGTTTCTCTCTCTCTCTTCCTCCCTCTCTCCCTCCCGGTCTACCTGAAGATAAATGCAAAAATGTCCTCGGGTGAGGATAAAAAAAGAAGGTTCCATCAGAGCGACGGGCGTCTTTTTGAGCAGGTCGAATGTGGGGGTGTCTTGCCTCGTGACTGGTCAGAGAACCGCTCTGGGACTCATGCACACAAATGGCCTCAGGTAGTCAGAGACGCAGGAAACCAGATTCTTTTCATTGGTGATAAGAGCCTCTCAGAGGTTTTTAGAGACCTTAGGGTCAGCAGTCTTGACTGCAACTCAGAAGAACGGGATGTGGATGGAGGGAGAGTGTACATTTGTTTTTCCTGTTGTGTCATTTTGAGGCATCACTAGTTCAACGTGTTAAAGTAATCCCCAAAGCACAAACCAAGAGTGTGTTGAGGTTAATACGAGTATTTTCACCAAAAGATGGAGATCTAAGCTCTCCTGATTTGCAGGGTTCTAGCTCAAAAAGAGTGCACGTTTGTTTATTTTCTAAATCTTTGAAAGAATTTCTTTACTATGCAAGTTGGTGCCTTTAGAAAGAGCCACACTGACAGTCTTGGGGGGACTTGGCATTCATGCATCCACCCGACTCATGGGGCCAGAGAGGTTGCCTTTGATGAAGAAGGCAGCTCAGCGAAACAGGGTACCCCTTGCTGACATTATTTCTTGAAGGAACAGGGCAACCTCAGCCGTCAACACTTGGTCCCCAAATCAGAAGACATTTATTTTTCTCCTCGAAAGCGTACATGTGTGCGCACATACGGTTTGGAGCCTTGAAATTACTTCCCCTTGGGCTGAAATGGGTCCGACTATAACCTGAGCCCGGCAGTTGAGGGCGTTATAGAAACACAGACCGGGGTTCACATCCCAGCTCCCCACCTGAGCACGCAGCTTCCGAGAGCAAGTCCTTCTCATCTCTGAACTCCAGTTTGTGCTTTCTTTTAAAATCAGGACTGTTTTGCATGGGTTTTGTGATGACAAAGTAATATTTATAAAATATCTAGCTGACTGGCATGTACAATAGGCTAAAGAAATTGTAGTTAGGTTATTTCATTTTAAATCGTTGACCTCCTTTCTGAGCTATTCATGAAAATACTCCAGATTGATTTTCACAGGTTTTGGAGAATCAACGTTGACACTGAAATACTGAGTTAGGTTTAAAATTCTGGGTTCAAATTGGCCACACATAAGGATTATATATAACGGCTCTAGGTTGTTATCTTAGTGACACTTTCCAGTGATGTTGGCAAATGAGATTACTATGCATAGGAAGCAATAATTAGAACTAAGAGCATTTATGTGTATGTGTGAGTATAAAACGGAAACCAGCGAATCTTTTCAAAAACCAAATCGGCTGCCCCGGCCGGTTTGGCTCAGCGGTTAGAGCGTCAGCCTGTGGACCAGAGAGTCCCGGGTTCGGTTCCCGCTAGGGGCACGTACCAAAAAAAAACCACAAAACAAAAACCAAATCTGCTTCTGGGTAGGCTCAGTCGTGGTCAAGACAGCAGCGTAAACTCCCTGTCCATCCAGAAGAGCAATATTTCAGTCACAGGGATTCTCTCTGAAGAGGTTTTATGGATTTCTGATGTGTAAAATGAGTTTGTACTGTATCGTAGACGGAGTCATTTGTAGGGAGAATGAAAAATATATTACTGCTGACTTTTTTTTTTTTTCCTGTTGAAGTGACACTCATATACGATGACATTTCTCGTCACCAACTTGTTTTTCTTCTCAGTGACCCCGGCCACCGCCCGAGTTCAGGTCAAGGGCTGCCCTTGCCTTTCGTGTCGTCCTTTGCTGAGCCGGTCTCTTGGTTACAGTTGGGAGGTCGGTGACCTTTAAGCATCCCCATCAGAATGTCTTCGAGAGGACAGCTCTGGCTTTGGAGTCAGCCACAGCCCGTTCTGCCAGGCGGTAGACCGCAGCGCACAGCTCACCCACGGCAGGATGAATAGATATGCTGTGTCTGGGCTCTGCCCTGTCTCCATCTTTCTATCACTTAGGGGACTGCGCACACGGTCAGGCTCGGGCAGCGTCCCGGGCTGAATTCGTCCAGCCTGCTCAGTCTCTAGTGAGTGCGAGTCAGTGTGGTGAGGTCTCCAGCAGGGTCCGTGCAGTCAGCAAAGCAGGCACTGATAGATCGGGAGGAGAGCGTCCTCAGCACCAGACCAGCCTTGGAATTTGGTTCTGCCACCGTGATCTGTGTGACCTCGGGCAGGTCACCAGATGTCCGCAGGTCTCACTTTTCTCCTCCGGTTGGAATAACAATATCTGCCTCCTTCAGAGGGATGCTTCTAGGTCTAAGTGGGATAGTGCATGGAAGGGCTTATGTGTCATCTACTCACAGCTTCCTAAACGTTAGCTCCTGCGGTTGTGAAGTGGGAATGAGGCCAAAAGGCAGAGGAGTGATCTGTGCAAAAGGCTCAACACAAAGCTTGTCCCACAAATGTTGCGGTCCTTCATTTCCTTCTTTTTAAAAAAAATTTTTTTTTCTTTATTGATTTTAGAGAGAGAGGAAGGGAGAGAAAGAGATAGAAACATCGATGGGAGAGAACATCAATTGGCTGCCTCCTGCATGCCCCCCACTGGGGATCGGGCCCACAACCTGGACATGTGCCCTGACCGGGAATCGAACCAGCGACCTCTTGGTGCATGGGTCGATGCTCAACCACACTGGCCAAGCCTTCATTTCCTTCTGATTGATTCAGGTGGTCAAGGGATGTGGAAACAGGAACACGCTTTAAAAGGTGTGCATTCCACAGAGGCCTTTCCAAATAGCTCTGTTCACGGAGAGGGCAGTGGGCCGAGACGTCTTCCGGAGAAGCATCCCGTGGGCTGGGCTCCCCCAGCATCACTGCTTTGCTCTAACCCGCAGCCTCACCCTGCTCTTGACAGCCAAGGAGGCAGGATGGGGAATGGGGGGCAGGTGCCCTGAGCCTGCAAACCACTGCGTGATACTTGGTGTCCTTGCTTTTCTTTGTACCCCAGCACTGAACACAGGACCCCAGAAGTTTTTTGTTGAGTTATGGAATGCTAGTGTGGTAACCTATCTGTTGAGTATTTCCTCAAAGCGTTTCAAATATTATTCTTGGAAGGGGCTCCCTCAAAGCAGCAGCAACAACAAAAGACATGACCTTGATAAAGATCCTTTTTGGAGAATGCTGGTTCATATTAAAGGCCCTGAGAAGTCCTGCATAAGAAACCAGTTTAACTTCATCCAACCTAGTATTTCCCAGCTTCATTTAACGCAGGAAGCTTTTTTCCACTTTCTCCCAGGACATGCTTATTGGGAACTACTCATCAATGGCATATTGCTTGGTATTAGTTGGGAATCGTAAATCTCACATATTTTCATGTAAATGACTTGTGTCCTTTAGAAACTGACGGTAAAACCCACTTCCTGTAGCTCTTCCCGTAGCGCTGTTGTGGATGTCAGTGGGGGTGGAGTATTTGGCTAGACTTCTTTGTCCTCTTCAGAAAGCCCTATTGATCTCTGCATGATGACATCTTAGCTGCCTTAAGCCTCAAGTCAGCTCTGAATGATGGAAGGAGATTCACTGGGCAGCCCCAGGGGGAACCCTGGTTATTTTAATAGATATCCCTATAATCTAGTCAACTTCGCTGTGAAAGTATATCCAGGATGCCCCTGCTTCTCATGACCTCCATCGCTGGCCATCCTGGTCCAAGCCATCATTCTGTCTCACTTGGACTGTCACAGGAGCTCCTTAACCAGGCAGTGAGGGTGACCCGCCGCTGAAACACAAGTCCAATGCAGGCGTTCCAATACCTGGGAAACGCCAGGTGCTGACAATGGCCTTTAAAGCCCTGTGTGACCAGGTCCCTACTATCTTCCACTCCCCCGCCCTGCTGCTGCCACCCCCGACTCCTTGCTCTTTCTAGGCTGCTGCAGCGGGGTCCTCTCCTTTCTGCCTGGGACACTCTCGTCTGTGATATCCAAACGTCTCGCCTCCTCACTTACTGGTCTCTGCCAAATGCCATCTTATCACAGCCTGTCTGTCATCATCTAGTCCCCTCCCCTGCTTTATTGGCCCATCAATGCCCAACGTGATGTAGTCACTCAGTTATGTGTTTATCGTCTGTGCTGTCCCCGTGGATGTCAGCTGGCTTCCCGCAGGGTTTGGCTTTGCTCTCGGCCGTCTCCCCAGCTCCCGGCACAGTGCTCCTCACGTGGGCAGAGCTCAGCACCTCGGTGTCGAATGGATGAGTGACAGCAGCCACCATCCTTCGTTTGTGACGTGACCAGGACGAGGTATATGCAAGAGGTTGGACGTCAGGGACCTTCTCAGTTTGCGGTGCTATTTCCAGCAGCTCAGCCTGGCAGCTTTGCCCAGGTTCAGAGGCTGCCGCATCTGAGTGACACAGTCACAGCTGAAGGTGAGAGCCAGGGACTCGTGAGTGGGGCCGGAAGCCTCACGGGCAGAGGGCACTGTGCAGACGACCCAGAGCTGTGGGCAGCAAAGGGAGCATCTCCCACCACTGTAGGCTGTCTCCTGTGATAACAGTGATCGCTGGGTGTGAGTGCTTTGCCAGTGTCTGCCCTTACTGCTTCTTATAAATGCCCCTGTGGCCCTGGCAGGTTTGGCTCAGCGGTTAGAGCGTCGGCCCACGGACCAATGAGTCGCGGGTTCGATTCCGGTCAAGGGCCCGTACCTCGGTTGCAGTTCGTCCCCAGCCCTGGTCGGGTCGTGCGGGAGGCAACCAGTCGATGTGTCTCTCTCACATCGATGTTTCTCTCTCTCTCTCCCTCTCTCCCTCCCACTCTATCGGAAGATAAATAGAAAAATATCCTCGGGTGAGAATTTTTAAAAATCTAAAAAATGCGAATGCCACTGTGGCTTGGCCTTCACAGGTACAAGCCTGGAGACTGCAGTGGCTTGCACCTGAGCGCACCGTTGGGTGAGGTCCAGCGGGATGATAAAGCACAAAGGACAGCCTTCCTGGGGCTGAGCGAGCCAGAGTGGTCTCCACTGAAGGCCCCTTCCTGTCCCAGAAGTCCGCTCTCCTAGGGATAAAGTCACCTTGAGGCCACGGGCCCTTGCGTCATTCATTTCATGACTCAGCACGGTGAAGCACTCAGGAATCCCAGCTGCACCCAAAGGTGCCCTTGGCTTTGTGGGAGGTGTTCCTTTCTTGCCGCTGACCGCTGGGCTCTGGAAACGGCTCAGCTCAGAGACTACATGGGCAGCGATGGGGACCTCATGCAGGGGGCGGTCTCGTCCTGTGATGAGCCCAGGCAGCGGGAGACGGTCCACCCTGGGTCCTACTGGACTGAGGTAGAAGCATCGTCAGAGAATCCCCAGAGTGGGGGTGGGGGTGGGGGTCTGGCCAAAGCACAAATGAGTCACAGGTGACGATGAGGCTGAATAACCTCAGAGAAGGACTTTATGCAAACGGAAATGCCATTTGCTGCATGTCAGGTGCATCTCCGGTGGCAGCATATGGACCAAAGCTATCACAGACTGCAAGCTGGAAGCTTCCGTGTCACGTGATCTGCCAGGAACGTAGCCACCGGCCCAGCAGTTCTGACAACACTGCTTCCTGGGAGCGGGGACAGGTGTCTCTGCCGGGCTGGAAGCAGAGGCGGGGCTGTGTGCAGGTGGGTGGGTGGCTGCCCCGCAGACCCTGGCGTGAGGGGAGAGAGCAGCTTTTCCAGACCCCCCACGGGGGCGAGAAGGGCCTTTCTCAATACAAAGCAAGTGTGAGTTCTGAACTTGGATCCCATGAACTCATCAGTTCTCCCAGCGATGCTCCCATTTCGCAGGTGGGAATAGGGAGGCCCACAGAGGCTGAGGGAGCGTGCCTGCCACACGTCTGGTATCTCAGCTGCCGTGACAGTGAGGACAGGGACGTCTGGTCCCAACGCTACAGGCTGAGGATGGAGACTGCCCTGGTGACGAAAGGCTGGGGGACGTGACTGCGGTTCCTGTGGTCTGACGTCTCCAGGAACACAGCACAGGGGCCCCTCATCAGGAAGGCACACCGGGCCGCCGCCTGAGCTGGGTTCTTATGCGTCAGCTGGGAACGTAGACTGTTAAGAACGCGCCAGAGGTCACTTTCCAGGGGTCTAGAAAACGCCACGCGTAATCAAGCCTCGTTACTTGGTTGGAAACCCACCAGAGACCTGTCATAAAATCGTGGCGTCCAAAGGGACCTTGGAAGACCTTGCTGGCAGGAGGATGTCGAGGAAGGGCTGGACTTGCCACCCATACTGGGTTTCATTCCCGGACCTGCCCCGTGATGCTCTGCAACCTCGAGCAAGATGCCGAACCTCTCTGGGCCTCGGTTTCCCACTTTGTCCAATGATGTAAGAATAGTGCTGGCCTGCTGGGCAGCAGAGACTCAGCAGGAACTGAGCTGGACGCTGTGTGGAAAAGGTTAGGTGTGTAGTAGGTACTCACCAAGAATAGAAGCCGTGGTGACCAGGTCTCGTGGGGTTGCCCCGGGCCACAAGGGCACCAGCCTGCCTCCAGAGTAAGTCTGAGGCCGCCTGTTCTCCTAATTCAGGCAGAAGCTTCATTTCCCTTTGTCTGGGCCTTGGCAGCGGGGAGATGTGTGGGGCAAAGTGAGTGCCTTTGTTTCTGCCCGAGAACAAGAGAAGGAGCCCAGGGCGGCTCACCTAGATCTCCCACAGTGCACCGGGCTGAGTGGGCGACTGGCCACCTGCCGGCTCCTTTAAGCACAACTCAGGCTCGAGCCAACTACCTGGGCACGGATGTGCCGCGTGGGCACAAAGAGGCGAGAAAGAGCTGGAGAGGAAGCTGGCACTCCCTGGAGGGCCGCATGGGCGAAAATGCCCGGCTATTCGGGTTTCCTTCCAGGCCTGTAGTTTAAATTACAGCCGTAATTTATTGCTCTCTATGAGCACTGAACTGCACTTGCCCCGGGCTCTGCAAACGCAGGAAACCAGCCAGGCCTGTTAGCAGTGCTGTCCCAGCAGCAGGAAGAGAACGAGGCCCAGTGGTGGAAGGGCAGGAGGGGAAAGCAGACCTGCCGTCTCCTCCTCCCGGTCACCAGCAGACCCTCCTCTGTCTCCGTTTGCTCACTCAGACACCTGCCTTCGAAAACCAAATTCACAAAAATCAGTCGGTGCCTAGGCTCTGTGCTGGAGGCAGGGAGGGAAACAGAACCGTGGAGGCCATTGTCCTCCATGGGGGGAGAAGGGGGTGGGGCTCGGACCAAGCCATCTGGGAATTCAGCAGCATGACCTGGTGAGCAGGGGGAGGGGGAGGGGGGAGGGGGATCAGGCTGGGGTCTGATATGGAGGAAACCACCCTGAAGGCTGGATCGCTAAGGGGAACGGTGCACCATCCAGTGTGCGGTCGCCAGAGGGGTTGGTGCGTTCTGACTCGGCTCCCTATCTAAGCAGGCAGACAGAAGCCTCGAACAGCAGGAGACACGGTGCGCAGCCGTGTCCAGTTTCAGGCGGGAGATGCATGTGCAGAGGCATATGGCCAGCAAAGTCTGTTCCCAAGGGGGCCGGGCAGGCAAGCGCGAGGCCCGGGGATGAGCGTTTCGGTGCATACACTGCCAAGGGTCTTCCATCCCTCGTAGGCTTGGTGCAGAGAAGCTGCCGTTCCCTGGAGAGAGCTGGAATGCTAAGTGGACAGGACGTAGGGGCAGAAGCAGCGTCTCCGCTTGGCAGGGACGCAGCAGGTGAACAGGCTGCCCGGTGCTGAGGTCGCCGGTTCAGTTCCCGGTCAGGGCACATGCCCAGGTTGTGGGCCCGATCCCCTGTGGGGGGCATGCAGGAGGTGGCCAGTTGATGTGGGGGCCCTGCCCTGCATACCAGCTGTCGGATGGAGTCCAGTCCCCGCTCGCTGGTGTGGCGGGGCATCTGACCGCTTCCGCTCATGAAGCTTCTAGGAGGGTGGCTTCAGAAGCAGTGGCCAGGAAACCTGGTGGAGGCAGGAAGTGATAGTTTACGTGGAGAAATAAATAGCTCCTGGAAGAGCCATCGTAAGTTGGCACGTGAATGATTACCATCCTCGTTGGAAATACATGACCTGTTAGAGGATTGAATCGGGGCAAGGAAGGACCTCAGGCTGGGGCCTCTCCAAGGAGGAGGCAGCATTTCTGCTGGGCCCTGTGGGATTTTGTCAGGCCAAGGAGGGATGTGGACAGAGAGGAATGCAATGCGGGAAAGATGCAGGATGTCAGGTGGGGTCAGTACCCAGGTCCCGGTGTTGCAGGTTTGCTGCGTGTGCCGAGGAATCCGGTCCTGACCCCAGGACATCTCGGCAGTGGGACTCTCTGTGGCCTTTGTAAGTTGCCATGGCAGCAGAGTACAGCATGGGACAAGGAGGTGGGAGGCAGAGACTGCTGTAGAGAACGCTGTCAGGGCTGAAAGAATGAGTTAACGAGAGCCTGAGCCGGGTGGTGACGGGGAACAGAGGAGGAAATGGGTTCCGGCGATTTATCAAAGCAAGAGCGGACATGGCTGGGGAGAAAGCTTACAAAGGCTGAGGGTGTCACGGGTGATCGTAGCCATGAAAGGGGGACCTCTCCTCTGTCCAGCACGCGGGACAGGTGGACTTGGCGTGGCAGTGGGCATCCAAGTTGTATCTCAAGGTGATTTAGGTAAGGTTAACATACAGGACCGGTCCGGCCGGTGTGGCTCAGTGGTTGAGCATCGACCCATGCACCTCAAGAGGTCGCTGGTTCGACTCCCGGTCAGGGCACATGCCCAGGTTGTGGGCCCGATCCCCAGTGAGGGGCATGCAGGAGGTGGCCAATTGATGTTCTCTCTCATCGAGGTTTCTCTCTCTCTCTCCTCACTTCCTCTCTCTCTCAAATCAATAAAGGAAAAAAAAATTAAAAAAAAACAACGACATACAGGACCGGTTAGGGCCGGACTGTTTATGGACATTTCCCCCTGTAGAGTGGATCTCCCACAGTCACAGTGGAGACCACTTCCTTCCAAGAGAACGTAGGGCAGGAACGCAGAGGGTCACCCACTCAGCACCTTGGACCATGGGTGGAAGAAGGAAAAGGAGCAGATCAAGGGAACAATCCAAGATGAAGAGGGAGCCATGCAAAGCAAGCAGGTGTCATTTGCAAAAGAGAGAGAGCGTCTGAAGAAGACAACGTCACACACGGCTAGTTTCAGCTGCTGCAGGGAAATCAGGGACGATGGAGGGTAAGCCCTGGTTATTGGAACTGAGGCCTCCGGGTTCCTGAGGATTGTCAAGAATTCGTTTCCATAGAGCTGGAGGAGCTGGGATTAAGGGGGACGGGAAAGTGGGTGGCGCTGAAAATGTCTAAGGAGCAAAAGGAAGCAGAGGGGTCCACAGACCTCCAAAGCTGTCAGGGAGGCCGATCGAGTTCCCCGGGGGGCAGGGAGGGGCGGGGAGTCGGTGTCCCGCCTGCTGGACAGAGGAGAGGTCCTCGGGAAGCGTGCTCCGGAGGACGTGGGAGACTTTATCCTTAGAAGACATGCCCACTCTCAGATCCGGGGCAGGACAGGAATGGGAGCAGCGGGGAAGACGTGGGGGTGCAGAGGACGGGAGGAGGGGTGCTTGCAGCTGACAGCCACGGTCTTAGACACAGGTAGAGGGGGCGATGACTGTGGGCCATCGGAAAGGGTGAGAAGGCAGGAGGGGACATGGGGACGAGCATGGTGAAGTGTCTGAGGCCGAGGATCGGCTCCAGCTCAGCGAGAGGGCAGCGGCGTGAGGCGGCCCCTCGGGGGTGATGCTCCCCACGGTGGTTGGAGAATGTCCTCAGGGACCCTGTGCTGGGCTTGCTCCAACAGACCAGGCTGGAGGCTTCCAGAGGGGGGCGTCGTCCGGGAACCCGCACGAGCGGCTCAATGCAGAGGGAGGCCCCAAACAATAGCCGTTTGGAGACGTTGGAAGGGAGCTTCTCGAAGGAGGGAGAGCACAGAGCTGATGGGTGGAGAAGGCTGGGTCACACTTGCCGGGGAGGGAGATGACATGGGTCAGGGCTGGACTGTGGCCGGTGCTGAGCCAGGTGCGAAGGATGGAGGCCTTTGGGGGACTGAGAAGAACAGGGGCAGGGCGGTCCTGGGGCAGGGGTGTGGGCACTGCCCTGGGGAGGGCACCGGATGGGAGCCAGGTGTATGCTGTGGACTTAGACGCTCGGCTGCAAAGTGACCCTGTGGCCTTGGGCAAGTCCCTGGGTTTCCTGGGTGAGGGCTCCTGCCGGCACTGCCCCTCCATTACTGTGCAAGGTGGTCTGATGGGCGCCGCAGGGGCCCTGGCGGTCACTCAGAGCAGCGACCTCGAGTCTCCACACCCAGGCCTGGCATCTCCTTCCGGCCTATTTGGTTCTCCTGCCCCCCCAGCCTTGCTTGGCGTCAGGAGCAGCAGCCGGCAGCCATCACCTCGTGACACTGCCCCTCCCCCTCTGTGAGAGCTGGAAGCATTGGGTCCCGCAGCCGAGTGTAAATCGGTGCCCTCACCAGCCTCCTGGCAGCCCCACCTCACCCTGGCAGATGAGCCAGGGCTGCCACGGCAAGTCAGAAAAAGGGAGCCAGGAGGGAGGACCCCCTGCGGGGCGGCCCTGGTCTCCCCTGTGGGCTGGACCGAGCAGGTGCACAGAGGGGGCAGACCGAGTGCGGCAATGCCCCCGGCCCCCAGATGCATGCGGCCCGGCGTGCTGGCCCCGGCGGCTGTCAGGTGCGACCCGGTGTCCCTCCGTCACAGCCCCGTGACCGCAGCATCTGTGCCCAGCCTGGGACAAGGCAGCACGTGGGGACGTTCCTTCCCCAGGAGGCTATTTTTAGAGGCTCCAGCTGAACTGCTTCTGTGAACCGTACATCTTCACGAGGCGTGTGTGTGTCATTAACGAGGCGGGCAGGTGCGTGCGTCCTGGGAGGGCGACCCTGCTCCCCGTGGGGTGGCCTGCTTGTTATCTGTCGCCTGTGCCGGCAGGAGTTGCGTCGGCGTGAGTCAGTCACTCCGAAATTCTTCGAGTGGGGTCCTCCTCCCCTCCACAGTCGGGGCGCTGTCCTACACAACGTGGGGGGCTGGCCCCAAGGCTGTGGCCTGTCGGCATCCAGGACTTAGGGAGTCTCTTTGGGACACATTTGTCTGGTGCAGAGGAAACAGTGGCATGAGGGGCATGTGTGGTGCTCTGGAGTCCGACGGTGTGGAAGAAGAGAAAGGGGTCATAGTGGTCCTCATGGCACGGGTCACAGGGCACCGTGTACAGGAAGACATGTGGATGCAGGGCATCTGAGAGCGTGTGTTCCCAGCGAGCTGCTGTCCACTCAGCGTCATCGTCCCCAAGATGTGTCCCAGCTGTGAGGAGGGGACAGCTTTTCCCAGATGACCTATGTCCAGGACACATACTCCTCTCTATTCTGTCCAGGTTCTCACCAGCCAGGGAGACTTAGACCTTAGTCGTGTCCAGAAGCTCCTGGTCTGAAGCAGTGCTGACATCTGTCAGCTCGGTGAATGACCAGTGTCATCTCAGCAGGTTTATCTGGCAGCCACACGAAATTCCTGCAACCACGTGGGCTGGCCCGCGTGACCCCTGCCCTGGGAAAGTGAAAAAACACATCGCGGTTTGGGGGGCTCACGAGCACTGAAAAGCAGTCAACGTTCATTTTCATTTTCTTATATTTTGACACATTCTGCAAGGCTGGCCTATCCCGGTTCATGTGGGAAGAAAACAAGGCTCAGGCTATGGCCCCTGTCCGTTCCCTCCCTCCCCTGACCACCCCCATAGCAGACTCCTTGCATTGATCGTAAACTGGGGTGACCTGAGACTCTTCTCACTCAGCAAAGGAGAAAGAACCTTCCAGGTTATCCTCTCCGCGAGAGGCTGCTATCTATCTCGCCAGTGCCGTGCGATTCAGCTCAGAGCGGGAGTGATGTCTCCCGGGGGCCCGTTAGCCGCGGAGCACGCTAGGAGAGGTGCAGAGGTTTCTGCGTTACTTAACAGATTTGGTGAACTTTCAATGACTGCATAAAGGCGTTTTACTGGGCTGGGGTGATCTGTTCCAGGCTCTGACTGTTCACACAGCCCAGTGCTCTGAAGCAGTTCTCTGCTCTAAGCCGGTGTCCACCACTGGTCACCAGCTGCGGGGACAGGACTCCGGTTCTGCGGCCAGTGACTCTTCACGTAGTTCCACTGGAACATTTAAGCAGGACAGCTACAGCCGGATGTTTGATTGGTGTAACAGATTTGGCAACAGAGAAGAGCCTTGGTTTTCTTATCTGCAGAATGGGAGAAAGAAGGCAGGTTTCATTTATCTTTGATTTTTGTTGTTGTTTTAATTTTTTTTTCTTTATGGATTTTAGAGAAAGAGGAAGGAAGAGAGAGAGAGATAGAAACATTGATGAGAGAGAACATCGATTGGCCGCCTCCTGCATGCCCCCCACTGGGGATCGGGCTCACAACCTGGGCAGGTGCCCTGACCAGGAATCGAACCGGGGACCTCTTGGTGCATGGGTCGACGCTCAACCACTGAGCCACACCAGCCAGGCTTTGTTTTTTCAATGGGCTCTTCTACTTGTGAATCTCTAAGAAGTTTCTGACCAATGGGACAGAAATGACCAGAGTAGATGGGAAGTTTAACAGGTGACAGAGAGAAAGTAGAACCAGCCAGCTCCTATTACATTTTTATTTTCCCCACTGGTTAAATGCCTTAATATGGAAAGGAAGGGACAAACAGGCTCACAGCATCTGGAGTCTACAGTAATTTTAAAAAATAGCACAGGGGGGCCCAAAGGGCTCTCTGAGTTCTGCTTCCCAGTTTCTGAAGTGGATTTAGAGATGTCACCTTGTAGACCCATTATCTGGCTCTTTTTTTTTTTTCTTTTTCTTTTTTAATTCCTCACCTGAGGATATTTTTCCATTTATCATCAGACAGAGTAGGAGGCAGGGAGAGAGAGAGACAGAGAGGAACATCGATGTGAGAGAGACACATCGACTGGTTGCCTCGCGCACGACCCGACCAGGGTCAGGATGAACTGCAACCGAGGTACGTGCCCTTGACCGGAACTGAACCCGTGACTTGTTGGTCTACCAGCCAACGCTTTAACCACTGAGCCACACCATTATCTGGCTCTTTAAAAGAGAGTCAGGAAAAGGAGGTGGGCAAAGAAGGGGGGCATTTGTCATGCTTCTTATGAAGTAGGAAAAGTTGGATTCTGAAAGCGATAGACAGTGTATGCGACAGAGTTGCCTACGATCCCTGCCAAATGTCTAGAGTGGGTTATGAATCAGATAGGCGCTTTGTTCGGTTACTGGGAGTTGTCATGAGCTCTCTAAAAACAAGCAAAGCCCCAGAACTGCGTTGCATTTTTGATAGGGTTGCTGTCATGTCAAATCGATGTGATCTCCTGGAGATGTGAAACCAGTGTCCTCATGCACTTGTTAGATAACACTGTGCTGTCACTCACTGAGAGGGAAGTTCTGTTGGACACAGGCTGAGGCTGTTGTTCGTGTCGTCCCACATAACCCTCAGATCGGGCGTATGATTTGTGGAGGAGCACACTGAGGCCCAGAGAGATCAAGCAACTTGCCCCAGGTCACACAGCCAACAAGCAGAGCGGGAGCCTCACTCTGCTTTCTCTGCCTCCCTCGCACATTCTCTTGCCCACGACAGCACGCTGCCTCTCGGGGGGCTCCTGGAGCCGCAGGACTTGCCCTCGAAGCATGGAAGGACCTCTGGTTTGGAGTGCCACCGGGGTCTTCCCTCTGCTTGGCGCTGTTCATGTTTATCCATAACCTGAGTGAAAACATCAAGGCATGTTTTCTGCAGAAGCCAAACAGCACAGACCGGAGAAAGCAGTCCTGCACGGGGCAGCATAAAATAACCTATTCTGTCTCAGCAGCTGAGGGGAAACGAGCAGGGACATGGCAAAGTGGACATTTCTGATCTTGGTTTTGAGTTTAACTTTCAAGGAAGCCACACACGCACAGGACGGACGCGTGAAAGGGTGGCGTGAGTGAAAGGGACGCGGACTTTTAAAAGCCTATATTGGCCCTGGCCGGTGTGGCTCAGCGGTTGGAGCGTCAGCCCGCAGACCAATGAGTGGTGGGTTCGATTCCGGTCAAAGGCACGTACCTCGGTTGCGGTTCGTCCCCAGCCCTGGTCGGGTCGTGCGGGAGGCAACCAGTCGATGTGGCTCTGTCCCATCGATGTTTCTCTCTCTCCCTCCCTCCCACTCTATCTGATAATAAGTGGAAACATATCACAGCGTTCTCAGCACACACAAACCACATGCTGGAGAATCTCCCTGAGGCTCTCTGCTGAGGGGTAGCAGTGGGCAGGGGACCGATACACGCTCCTGACTTGCTGCTGTGCCCCAGAGCCCCTTGGAGAAGGGACGACAGCATCCGAGGGAGGGAGAGAGGAAGGCCCGGGGCGTGGGAAGCTGGTCAGTCGGGATTCAGGTGATGATGGAACCAGAATGAATGGAAGTTATGGTGCAGGCTGCAGGCCTCCTGGGCGTTCCAGGGGTGTGGCTCAAATCTCCAGACAGGGTCTAGGGGAACCAGCACCCACGCCTCCAGACCCCATTAGAGCATAGAGAAGTCACGATGCCGAAATCCACCCTCTGCCCTGACCTTGGTCTCCTGGCCCCGGGAGCACAGACGCGCACCTGTCCCTCGACACTCAGGACGTCCCCTGCCACGCTTTGTCCAGCAGATGCATGATTCAATAAATATGTATTGACCGCTGACAGCACCAGACCTTGCTCTCGTCCCCGGAGTTGCATTTTTAATAAAGCCGGAATAAATAAAAAGAGAAGAGGGAAGAGAGAGACAAACTCCAGCCCTCAAAACTGGGAGGTGTTCTAACCCCGAAAGACTGTTGGGGTATTGAAACTACTGCAGTATTCAAACAGCAGAAATGTTCGATACAGTTGTTAGGCTATAGAAGGGTCAGGATTTGGGTTTTCTTTTCTTTCTTTTTTTAGTGGATTTTATTTTACAGTAAAATAACTGCTTTTGATATCCATGGAGCACACTCTGCCAGCGGGGCTTTTTCCGTCTTTCCTGAGGACAAATGCAGAATGCCGGAAGCTGGTTTTCCCAAGGAGTTTTGGAGGGTCTGAAAATGAGGGCATTTGGGGTTTTGTGGTACATCGACTGGGAGATCTTGACTTCTTGCTTCAGAAGCAGGTGTGTGTGTGTGTGTGTGTGTGTGTGTGTGTGTGTGTGTGTGTGTGCATGCGTACATGTATGTGCTCCTGTGTGTGTTTAATCGTCAGAAAAAGCCCAACCCAGAGGCAGACAATCCCAAAACTGCCAGTTACTTAGGAAAATATCCCATTTCCTGGGGCCCCGGAGGGTGTATATTTAAGTAAATACTCTAATTAAATGACATCCTGTTGCAAAGTAATTTCTTAAAGCAGAAGTGGTAAATGGAGTCTCTTCTGGGAAAGTTATGCTAGAATCTCTGGGAGGCTTTCTCCAGAAGGCAAATGTTTATTTGAAAACTCTCCACAGCCTATTGTTTGCCTATCAGATGTCTGACCAGGGAAAGAAAGGAAACTTGTTCGCTTCCAGAGGAGGCCAAATTTAGGGTTTGTCCCTGGCAACGTGGGAACAGCTGTCAGGAACTGTCGTGCCTTCCGGCCAGGCCCTTCGTAGCAGTGAGCATGAGCGACCAGGTCCCTGGGCCCTGGGGATTTGAAGATATTTGCACTGGACCAAAGCAGGATTATCGTGGGGCTTGGTAGCTTTCCGCGTACAAATTATCCACTGTGCGTCTTTTACCTCCTTCAAACGGCGGCATTTTCTGGGCAGAGACTCTTGGGCACGTTTGTTTTCGACAAATGTTTATATTTTCTCATAAAGAAGCACACGCAGACGCCACGGAGAAAAGTTGGAAACATCCTCAAGGCTCTGAAGGAAAGCAAGAATCATCTATTTTCCCACAGCCCAGGGATAAAATACAATCGGGCCTGTTTCTTTTCCCAGTATTTCACCCCAAGCACATATATATGGTCAAGCTGACACTGTATAAATGAATTCTTTGACAGGATTTATTTAAAAGTAAAGGTGGACGGCCTCTGCCCCCAAGGAGCTGGGTCCCTGTCCCAGCCGAGACCTGCTCACTGGCCTTCGTCCATTTTAATAGGACGCTTCTGCCTGGTGTAAGGTAAAAAGATCTGTGATTCAATCAGGCCCTTTCTTGGCTCAGGTGAAGAGCCTGTGAGCCATGAGGCTGCAGGTCAATTACCTGGGAGGGGTTCAGAGTCGCAGCCAGCTTGCCCGGTCACACTTCTTAAGGTGCATTATGGCTCTAATAAAATCGCCGTTGCTATAATTCTGCAACAGTTAGAAAAAGGAGTCCCAAAGGCACTGGGCATTTATCTTGAACACGGGCTCTACCCAGGCCCCCATCAGCAGAGCTCAGTTTGCTTTAATGATGTTCCCTTGAATAATTTAATGCCAGCATCCTGTTGACTCTTGCTGTGTGTTCTATTCTGCAAAATGCCCCAAAGGGTTAGTTGGTTTTCAAAAGCTGCGTGTTAGACACAGTGGAGCTTTTATTTTTTATTTTTTTTCCTGCTCCGGCTTTGAGATGTATGCATTGATGCTTTTCTCAGACAAATCCCAGGGGGAAACACCTTTGCAAAATACAAAATGTCATCCTGGGAATCCACAGTGGACCGTTTCTCTCGTGCAGAAGCCCAGCACAGGCCTGTCAGGTTGCATCTTATGCCAGAGGCACAGTGAATAGCATAATCGCCACCATCCCACGGAAAAGAGACTGAAGCCCTGGCCAGTGTGGCTCAGCGGTTAGAGCATCGGCCTGCGACCAAAGGGTCGCAGGTTTGATTCCCGGTCAAGGGCATGTACCAGGGTTGCAGGTTCAATTCTGGCCCAGTCAGGATCATGCGGGAGGCAACAGGTAGGTGTGTCTCTCTCACATCGATGTTCTCTCTCTCTCTCTCTCTCTCTCTCTCTCTTCTTTCCTCCCTCCCTTCCATTCTCTCTAAAAGTCAATAGAAACATATCCTCAGGTGACGATTAAAAAAACAAACAAACAAGAGACTGAAAAATCCTCTATCATTACTGCTGATTGAACCAAGAAACCCAAGGTGAACTTCGAAGAATCGGACCTAAGGGATAAGAGGGTTGGGAAAGTATACAGGTTAGGAAAGTGACGCTGTGCCAAAGTTAAGCAGCATGCGTTGCCACGCCCATCATGGAAGAGGGGACAGGAGCCCAGGCCATGCCTCCTACCCCTCACGGGACCTTAGTGCTCCCATTCTAAGGACGCTAGCCATGCGTCACAGCGGTGCCGTGAAAATGAGAATCACCCTTTGCTCAGGGGCCTGAGTGCTTGAAAAACAGATGCCAACCTGTGGAGTCTCCACTTTGTTAATGACCGACGGGAGTGTACACGTTGGAGTTGCATGAATGTACCACTAGCTACAATTTAGCATCTCCTCTGAGCTTGGTCACGCCCGCCAAGGGAGGGCATTTCACGAACACTGTGAATGTCTGTTCCGCCTTTAGAGAAACGTTGGCACCGCGATTCCCAGTGTCTGCTGGGCTTTAGTTGTGCCGGGGCCCCGTGTGAAAGCCAGGGCCCCGCGTGAAAGCCAGGGCCCTGCGTGAAAGCCAGGGGCAAGGAAAGGACAAAGGCACTTGGTGGAGGTTTGAATGAGAAAAAAATTAAAGGAGCTAAACAGGGGTTTTTTTCAAAGAGATGAGTCAGTGGAGAAATAATAGCAGTACAAAAGAGAATTTGAATCGCGCGAGAAGAAATAAAGAGTGTTAATTATGTTAACCTTTTAGAACTCGTGCTGCGCGCAGCGGGGCCAGGGAGCCTGTTTTGTCTGGTGGAAACCAGCCATCTGATGATAAACTCTTCAGCCCCAAGGAGGAGGCTGTGTTTGCTGCAGGTCCGTCACTTTGACTCTCTTTGGAATTTCACTGCGCAAAACGTAGACGTGTGGAGTGGCTGAGGTCAGTGCCCACGTCTGCCCTAGCCACCGTCACTCCTGGGAGGGGCCGAGGGCGTGAGGACAGCATAGTCTTTGGAGCACGACTGAGAGGGTTTATGTGGGTTCCGCCTCTTACTTACTGGTTATGTGCTGCTGGGCAAGTGGGTAAGCTTCTCTGTGCCCCAGTAGATCATCTGTAATTGGGATGTCAGCTCTGTCCACCCAAAGGGCTGGCATAGGACTAAATGCCGAGCGAGTCAGTCGACGGTCATCGTAGTTGATGGTGGTGATATTCAGCCTGCCCTCACCCGCCGGCCATTGCCGTATGGTTTTCGTTTCGTGTTGGGTCTCAGCAGCCGTGCTCTTTGGCCAGGATGAGGACAAGAATGCAGAGTCTCCAAACACAAGGCTGGTGTTGAACTTTGCCCAGAATTGTCTCAAGCCCAGAGGGCCACATCGTGCCAGGCACGTGACGAGGGAAGACAGGGGTGCGGGGGGTGGGCAGGTGTGAGGCACTGGACCTCACCGGGATCATCTAGGAGTGTTCCCAGGGACATGTGGCTTCCCAGACGCCTAACAGAAGAGGACGTGGGCCTCATGTTCTCAGCGGAGGGAACAGCTGCAGGAAAGGAAAGGTGGAGTGCTCAGTGTCACTGGGAATCGTGGGTTGGGCTGGGCTTCCCCACCCTGGGTGAGTGGAGGGGTGGTGAGGGTATCAGTGGAGATGAGGGCAGAGGGCGGAAGGTGGAGGCGGCTGTGGAGTTTCGAGTTGCTGTGTCTGTTCAGGGCAGGCCATCGGAAGCTCTGAGTCGTGGAGATGCTCGGGGTTTGGGGCAGAGAGCTCAGGCTGCCGTGGACGGTGATCTACATTTCCTCCTCTCGGTGCCGTAAGGTCATCACATTTCACAGCTGAGGGAATGGTGCGCAGAGGTTCAAAGGCTTGTCCGAGGTCAGAGTCAAAGGGACAGGTTGCTGTTCGTTCAGCAAGTGGGGGCCGTGCGCCGGACTCCAGCTCCTGGGAGGTCTTACAGGGGCCCTACCTTTCCTCTGGGTGGCCTCACAAGTCACCCGGAGGCCCTTAAACAAATTCATGTAAAGAAATAAGATCAGGTTGGTAATGACCCTAATAAAACTCACTCTGTGCCCCCAGAGGGAAATGTCACTCTTTCCCTTTGCTTTTTCTGTTGTCAGAACTACGTCTGGTAAAAATCCCTATGGTGTGGCCCAGAGGGAGATAGAAAGCCGTATCTGTTTAAATATAAAATGTACAAACTCAAGTGAGCACAACATGTGAGCTATGGATTCTAAGAGGACTCTCACCAGGCAGAGTGACCTCGGAGAGAACCAAGCATCAGCCTGCAGACTGCCTGAGTTCAGTCGCCACCACTGGGCAGAGGACAGAGGGCTGGGCTCTGCCAGCCTCGGGGAACTACCCCGCACAGCTCTGAAACCTAACATAATCCCAACCAGGACTGAGTCCTGGCACCCTTGGAGCCCCAGAACCCAGGACCCCCTACTCACGGAGGCCCATCCGTGAAAGTCCCTGAGAGTGTGAGTACCAGCCCTCATGCAGTGTCCTCTTCTGACCCAGAAAAGGCCCAAGCTGCTTCTTTTTCATAGAATCTGTGGGGTACAGGGGGCGGATGGTGGGGAGAGGAGAGAGGGCTTTCAGTGATGGCAGTTTGGGCCCCGGAGACTGGTCCCCATCCTGAGCTCGTTGGCAGGGAGGGGCACTCACGTACGGCTTAGTGCAGACTGTGGCATCTGCCAGGTGTGCCCCTGACCTGTCTGCCAAAGTGCGTTCTCCTCCTGTGTAGCTGGGACGGGGCCACTGCCCAGGGCTGGGACGCGCACCACCAGGCTGCAGTCCAACCTCAGAAACCCCCGGCCAGGTTGCAACAAGAGGAAGACACCACCTGTTCTCTGGATTTCTCCTGCGCGTCCGACAATCCTTCTCGCCGGTTGGGTTTTAGGGAACCCCAGTTGGGTCTTGCCTGGAGCACATTCTCCTCTACTTTCTAAAGCCAGGCTGAGAGTCTGTTTGGGGAAATCCAATCTGGGTCTTCCTTGCCATTGTTGTTGAAGAATGCTCTTTAGTATCTAGAAAACTTCTGGGGCTTTTTTTTATTATATATTTTTTCTTTATTGACTTTAGAGAGAGAGGAAGGGAGAGGGAGGGAGAGATAGAAACATCAATGAGAGAGAACATCGATGGGCCGCCTCCTGCATGCCCCCCACTGGGGATTGGGCCCACAACCTGGGCATGTGCCCTGACCAGGAATCGAACCAGCGACCTCTTGGTGCATGGGTCGACGCTCAACCACGGAGCCACACCGGCTGGGCTATTCTGGGGCTTTTTAATGATTCTGTTCAAGATTTTCTTCTCTCTCTGAAAATTCCACCCAAGAATTAGAGGCTTCATCGTCTAGGAGCTTCCCTTGGCTTTGGACACTGACAGCCTGCCTCTTCCCCGCCCCCTGGGCAGGGCACCAACTAGTCCACCGTTTCACTCACCTTGCTAGGGGCCATGTGCCTTCTTCAAAGCCAAGTCTATTCTTTGTTTGTTTTTTTATCCTCACCAGAGGACATTTTTGCATTCATCTTCAGATAGAGCGGGAGGGAGAGAAGGAGGGAGAGAGAGAGAGAAACATCGATGTGAGAGAGACATGACTGGCTGCCACCCACACGACCCCAAACGGGGCCAGGGACAAACTGCAACTGAGGTACGTGCCCTTAGCAGGAACCGAACCCCGGACTCTCTGGTCCGCGGGCCAACGCTCTAACCACTGAGCCAAACCGGCCAGGGCTAAACTCTATTCTTTTTAATTAAAAAAATTAACAGTGCGTTGGTCACCACTCCCTGGTTCTAAGTTGTGACTTTGCTGCTCACTAGTTATGTAACTAGGAACTTGCCTCCCTGGGACCGAACTTCACCCTCTGGAAGGGTGAAGTCAGGTGGCCTGAGATTTCATCCTGCCCTAGTCTTGCGACCGTGTGGGCTTGTGACGTCCCACCTTGTACTGCGCTGGGAAGCGCCCAGGTTTCGTGGTGAAAGCATAGTTTTCACTGGACAGATCTTTACATCGTGACCTCTAAGAAGGCAGGCGGGCCTGAGGCTGCTTCGGTTAACAGGGACTCGGAATTCCCGGTTCAAGTTCTCGAGCCTCCTGCTGACCATCCCCAGAGGTTCATTATGTCAACACACAGGGACCTGAATGCGCTCTGGAGGCCCCGCACTGTTCTGAGTGCTGAGGATACCTCGGCGAATCAACCAAACACCTGTACCCACAGAGCTTCTGCTATAGCAGCATACCCTGTGATGCTCGGCTGTATTCTGTACGAGTAAGAGCCTGGGTCCTCTACGCTTACAACCATCGTCTTTAACATACACAGTCATCTTGCCCGGCCGGTGTGGCTCTGTGGTTGAGCATCGACCCATGCACCAAGAGGTCGCCGGTTCGATTCCCGGTCAGGACACATGCCCAGGCTGTGGGCCTGATCCCCATTGGGGCACATGCAGGAGGCAGCCAATCGATGTTCTCTTTCATCAATATTTCTGTCTCCCTCTCCCTCTCCCTTCCTCTCTCTCTAAAATCAATAAAGAAAAAAAAAAAAGATCTGCAGTCATCTTCACCCACATGGTGTTTTGGTAATACTGTCTATGCCAAATGCTGTGTTTCTCTGCCAAACACAACTGTCTTTTCTTGGCCTGCCTTGGGAAATTCATGCCTTATTCATTAGACCCTCCAAACAACTCACTTGAGAGCTGATAGGATCTGGAGGCTCCAAGGCTGGTGCACGGTGACATTTTTAAGAAATGGTGAAGCTAGCCAGCCAACCCAGATTTCTGATTCTAAATCCAGGCTGCTTTCAGCAGAAATCTCAATAATAGAGGCATGTGTGCCTAAGTAGGGAGTCAGCTGCTGGAGCACTGAACTAGAACTTGTTTCAGCGGTCCTCGTTACCAACTTTGACCCTCCACCCCAGCATCGGCACGTTCCTAACAGATTTCTCAAGCTGTCTTCTGGTTGCTGTAACACCAGTTCTTGAGCTGCCAGAAAGCATGCCGTTAACTTCACTTCCATCCCTCAGCCTGGTGTGAAAGTGACTGCAATTCCCCTGCAAGAAAGCCTACAACCTGAGGGTCTCTGCAGCTCACACTCTATTGCTCTAGCGATTCGTTCAGTTGCTAGAACATCAGCAGGGGTCCCGGACACGCTGATGCATGAGAACTCCCTTCTCAGCTTCTGTGTTGGAGCATTCCAGCAGGGTGTTGACTTCAAGACCATCGCCTGGGTCTTGGTTGGATGACAGGAGGGTCTGTCCCTAACCAAAGCCACTGGGCTCCTAGTGTCTCATGTAATGAGGAGCAGCCAGACTCATATATGCAGTAACGGACTTGAAAGGCTCCTCTGCTCACAGCCAGAATTATTTGGAGATGAGCGTGAGCCTCCTGTGAGGCCAGACACAGCAAAGTGCACTGGATCTGGAAGACCTGTGTCAGGTGCTGCATTCTCTGTGGGAACAGGTAGACCCAGGTGTGTGGGCACGCCACCTTATCTCTCTGGTCCTGTGTCTTATTTATTTAATCCTCCCCAAGGATATTTTTCCATTGAGTTTTAGATGGAGTGGAAGGGAGGGAGGGGGGGAGAGAGAGAGAAACATCGATGTGAGACAGACACATCGACTGATTGCCTAATGGTCAGCCCTGACTGGAGCCAGGGATTGAACCTGCAACCCAGGTATGTGCCCTTGACCGGGAATTGGACCCTCCGTCTACGGGCCGACGCTCTAATTTCAGACTCCAACCAGCCAGGGCCCTGTGTCATCTTGAAAATGGAGATAATCATCTGGTCTGAACGATCTCCCTTGCTGGGCGGGAGAAAATCTATAAGCTAATGTGAGTAAAAGTACTTGGCGCATTATGACGTCCTGTACAGAAGTGAGAGATGATGACTCATCTTGTATAAGCAGAACAGTGATCTGTGGAAAAGGAAGATTTGTGAGGATGCAGAAGCGACTGGTGTTTCAATTGGCCTCACGCGCAGTTTGAACACCCGACCTCACTGATGCTGGCATTGCGTGTCCGTATGCCTTAGGCTTTTGAAAAATAATTACTCAGACTCAAAAGAAGACATTTGCTCATGAAAGCAAACAGGTCAGTGCTTTGAGTAGTTCAGTCTCCATCCAGATGTTGGTTATCTCCGGCCGGTGTGACTCAGTGTTGAGCGTTGACCCATGTGCCAAGAGGTCACCGGTTCTATTCCCGGTCAGGGCACATGCCCAGGTTGTAGGCCCGATCCCCAGTGGGGTGCACGCAGGATGAGGCCAATTGATGTTCTCTCTCATCAGTGTTTCTATCTCTCTCTAAAATCAATAAAGGAAAAAAAAAAAAAAGATGTTGGTTAATGCCAGGCCAGGAGATGTTAGGGATCCTGATTTCTAGTGGGTGGTTGAATCTATGGTACCAGTCGCAGTTCCAGGGTGAGATGTCAGCATTCACGTGTCTTCCTCAACCTTCAGGCCAAGGAAACGGGGAGGGGCTGCAGGCAGAGGAACCGGAGGAGAAAGCTCCCCCCGCTCCAGTCGCCTAAAAACCCCCCTCCTGCCATCTCACCATAGAGTGGTAAGCAAGGTAGAATGATGACTGCCAATCCATCCATGGCCTAGGGGCAGTGTCCACGATGACGCTGGTGCCACCCTCTCCCAGGGACCTGCTTGGTGTTCTGCCTGTGCAGTGAGGTCCAGGGAGGGAGAGGTCATGCCTGGGCAGTGGGACCCACTTTCGCCATTGCCTGTGCCTCGGCATCCTGGGAGAGTAGGGTCATTACCACTGATACTGGTGTTAGGGTGGCTCTTGAGAGGAGCCCAGGGGACATCAGCCTTCTTTAATGCTGCCCTTCAGCTGTGGGCCTCAAGCATCAGAAGCACCCAGGGGGAGCTGTTCAAATGCCTATTTCCAGATCCCACTTTCAGAAGGACTTGGTCCAGGATTCCATTTTTTGACAGGCACCAGGTTGATCCCAGCTTGGACGGTTTGTGCCATCCTAGACCTTGGGGGGGGGGGTGTGTGTCCTGACTTGTCCCTAAGTGCTGTGGGGCCCCAGCTGGCCTTGGACCCGTGGCTGCCTCCTTGGCAATGGCCATCTGACGGGGCTGCTGTGAGCATTAAATCGAATGTGATGCTTTGTAGAGTGCTGGAGTCCAGCCACGGTGAGTGTCAGTGCTGGCCCTGGACAGGAAATAGCGCTGGAGTTGTCTCTGATTTCCTGCGATCGATGACAGCTCTCGGTTCCCGTTACCCCTGTGCGTGCGTGCGTGCGTAGTACAGGTGTGTGTCCGTCACGAGCAGGTGCTCATTCGGGATGTTCACCTTGCGAAGCGAGCATTGCAGGTGCAGGCAGGGAGACACAGCGTGCGAGAAATTGTAGCCAGAACCATGGACTGGAAGCCCTGATTTTGGAGGTGAGGCTTCAACACATAAATCACATGATGTTTGCTGAATAGACGGCGCCCTTCCGTAATCAGCTAATACATAGCAGAAGACTGGAGTGTACAGAGTTTTATGCACTAGGAATTCAGAGAAAGATGAAAGCCGTTGTAGGCTCTGCCTACCTCTGGCTTCCAGAATGAACTCGTGGTCTTTTGACGTGTACGTCTCAGTGTAGATGGAGACAGTCAGCTGTCACTGAATACATGTGTGTGATTAGAATCCCAGAGTTCCAGAATCTGAAAGGATCTTACACTGATCTGAAGGCCACTCCATCCCCTCCCGTCCTTCCCACGCATGCCCAGTGTTAGAAATCGGAACCGCAGAGGCCCAAGGAGCTCAGATGTCTTAGGTACAAAAAAGGGTTCGGGATTTAAAGCATACAAACACCCAGGGTGAGTGAAATGCCTTTTGAACATTTCATTTTAATCAATTAGCGCATCTATTTGCTGTAGATTCCTAGCTAAGTGATGCTGAACACATTCTAATCATTTAATTGGAGCGTTGGCAGGAAGGAGCAGGGACTTTATTTAATTTAACAGCCACGAGGCGCAGCCTCAGATTAAACAGTGAGCAGAACACACCCTCTTGCGAACAGGTGGGAACAGTGAGAGGCCTGTGCTCTCAGATGAGCCCCAGGTAGCTCGAGGTGTCATTAAGTCCCCGAAGCCGAGCCCGGTCCTCTCGGACAGATGGTCTGCGTAGAAAAGCAGGTTCTAAAATAACTGTTGTGTTCCACTTGTTTTGTTACAATGTTGATGATGATGCCCCCTCGGAACTTAACTCTGTTTCTATCAGTGAGCCTGTGGGAAAATCAAATTCCTTATACATTGTTTCACTTAAAGTCACAGAACCTATTGACCACGTTGAGGACTTCCCGGAGCTCCCATCTCAACCCAGCTCTTGGCATCTCTCCTTAAGGAAACACTTTTTTTTTTTTTAACTCTTCTTTTTACCGTTACCATTATTTCCATGGTGTCAAAATGTGCCAGGCAGAGGCTGTGCCAAACCTCCTCAGATCATTTTGCCAAGCAGACCTGAAGTCCGTTTGCAAAGGGAAGGTGTTCAGACAGCAGTGGAGGGGGACTAGAGAGATGGTGTGTGGCTGTTTTATTGTGGCACCTGGAAAACGGTTTCTGGAGCACGCAGACTGCGAGGCCAGTCGACGTGGGGTGAGGCTTTCTGGCGGCCTTAGCTTGTTCGTGTTTCTCTGAGCACTCACCAGGTTGGTGGCAGGCTCTGTGACCGCACCACGGGGTGCAGGAGACACTGCCCACTTCATAGAGCTCACACAAGCCCTGCCTTACTCAATGAGAGCACAGAGAAGCGTTCGTGGACTGTTCCACGAGGGTACGGGGGTGGGGGTCCGAGGAGGCTTCACGGAGAAGGTGCACCCTGAGCTGAGCCTTGAAGGGTGAAGAAGAGTTCAGCAGTTAGAAAATCGAGGAGGCGGACACTCCATGCATAGCATGTGCCGAGATCCAAAACCAGTCATCAAAGAATGACGTGCATTGCGAATCGTGCAA
The DNA here is from genome assembly GCA_030848825.1 of Tadarida brasiliensis. Lineage (NCBI taxonomy): Eukaryota > Metazoa > Chordata > Mammalia > Chiroptera > Molossidae > Tadarida > Tadarida brasiliensis. The sequence continues at coordinate 8,407,885 of CM061279.1, read as the reverse complement.
GCGTAAGACGGAGGTCAAGGAGAATTAAAAGTTGGTGTCATATCATGGGGAGCCATTCCCCTTCCCCAGGGGCTCAGATGACCTTCAAGCTCATGGGACGTCAGCAGCAGGTTTTAAGATGTGCATGTTAGGAGAATGACTCGGGTGCGCCACAGTGATTAGAAGACAAGGGAGATTCTAGAAACAAGAGGATGGGATGAGCTCTTCTGTTCTGGGTGAATTGTATGGTTTCCTGTGACCCACCTTTGTGCAGCTGGCACAGCGTGGCTGCCTGATCAACTGACTGTCACTTGGCCCAGTTGTGTGGGCTGTGATATTACTAATTGGCAAAAGGCACCTGTTTGACTTGACTTGGGCCAGTCCTAGGCCCGGCTAGGTAGGCCTGAGCCCCAAGGGGAGTGGTGTGAGGTTGTGCTTGCACTTGCTTCGCTACAAAACTGAGGCAGAGCCCTGGCCGGTATGGCTCAGCAGAAAGAGCATCGCCCGCAGACCAAAGAGTCCTGGGTTCGATTCCAGCCAAGGGTACGTACCTCAGTTACGGTTCGTCCCTGGCCCTGGTTGGGGTTGTGCGGGTGGCAACCAATTGATGTGTCTCTCTCACATTGATGTTTCTCTCTCTGTCTCTCTCTTCCTCCCTTTCTCCCTCCAGCTCTATCTGAAGATTAATGTAAAAATATCCTTGGGTGAGGATTAAAAAACAAAAACAAAAAAACTGAGGCAGAGTGCACGTAGGAGAGCGTCGTCCGTGGGATTATAGACACTCTGTCTCCCGAGTATAGGCCAGGAATCTAACAGCAGCCAAGTGGTTGGCCGCTGACAAATTTCGGTATCCCCCATGCAGGCCCCTTTCTTCCTCCTCTAGGCCAGTTTCCTGGACCCCTGTTCCTGTCTCTGGAGACTTATCCCTCCCCCGTCCAGATGAGCCCAGCACCACTCGTGTTCTGTCCACTCCACCACGAGATAAGTCTCCTTCTCCATGTGTCTCTGCCACCCCCCTGCTGCATGCTCAGCCTCTTGGGCCAGCAGATGGGGGCGCCTCCGGCTCCTCCAGCCGTTCCCTTCAGAACCAAGCAGACAGGAAGTCCTGCTGGATCTCTGTCCCCAGAGGCACCCCAACCCCAGACAGAGCTCCTTCCTCTGCGTCCCGTCACTATCAGTGGCTCCCCAGTTCTTCCCCTCGGTCCACATGCTTCAGGCTGCCCTGCACTCGGGCTGATGCACCCCGACAGCACTGTCCCCGCTCAGAACCCGCAGTGGCTCCTCTGTCAGCTGTTGCATCAAGACCAGCCCGCCCGATGCCCCCGCTTCTCCTAAACTGCCACCCAACATGCCAGAGAGACCTTCCCCCCAGCTCCCAGTGTGCTCGTTGGCTTCAGACAAGCTGGTCCCCTGACCCCCACTCCCCCACCCACTCAGGGGCTCCTTCTGCTCCTCCCGACCTGAAACCCCTCTGCTTTCTTTCCATCTCTCCTCCTCTTCGCTTCCCACCAAGCCACCCACCCTGCTCCCTCTTATTTCTAACATTTACACAGTAAATGTATCGTCTCTCAGAATGGGACTCGTTGCTATTTTAAAGCACAGGGAAGTACGGTTGGCCCTTGAACAACCCAGGTTTGAACTGTGCAAGTCCGCTTATACATGGAGTTTTTTCAACAAATGCTGTGCTGTTCATGTGTTCCCTCTTTCGATTTTCTTAACATTTTCTCTAGTTTACTTTATTGGAAGAATAGAGGATATTCTTCTACAAAATATGTGATCATCGACTGTGTTATTTGTAAGTCTTCTGGTCAACAGGCTATTAGTAGTCACGTTTGGGGGAGTCAGAACTTCTACGTGGATTTCTGACTGCATGGGGGGGGTCGGTGCCCCTCACCCCCATGTTGTTCAAGGGTCAACTGTATACAGAAGAGATTTTTAAAAACTTAGGATTCCACCTGAAATTACTATTATAATTTGTATGTATCCACAAAGATCAAATGCATGTGCAAACATCAGGTATATATTATTTTTACATAATTGGGATTCTGCTATTTACACATTTAATTTTATTTTTTGCTGACGTGAGAATTTTCCCAGCCCAGTGATTTGTCTTGAAACAGCGTTTTGAGGCGCCGTACAATGGCCCAGCCTGTGGATGGTCGATTGATTCATTCACCCTGTCTCCCGCCGTAGGGCGTTTCGTGGCTTCCAGCTTTTCGGTGGTATAAATTCCGACTGTCCTTGTTCCTTAACTCCGGCCATTTGTTTTCTGTATCATATGATTTACTATTTTTTATAGTGCAGAAACAAATTGCCTTTATTGAGCTACTTCGGGGTGCCAGCCTCTATGATGAGTGAGTTCCTTTCTCAAGCCTTGAAGCCACCCGGCAAAGTATGTATTATTAATATCGCAAGTCACTTGACTGAAGTCACACGATAAGTAGGTCATGAGTGAGGTCCGGATCCAGGCCCCACCTGTGATCCCAACTCCAACCCCCAGTGCTCTGCCCTCTGTGATGTGTTGAGAATGCCCAGGGATGTGCATCTGTGGGCAAGCCCGGAGGCTTAAAGCAATGGGTGGCTACGTCGTTTATCATCGTTTTCCAGCCGGATTATTAGAACCTCTGAGATGTCTGATTCACACCCCTAGACTTGATGTTAGACCCAGTCGGAGCTGGAAGAAACTTTCTCTCTCTCTCTCTCTCTCTCTCTCTCTCTCTCTCTCTCTCTATATATATATATATATATATATATATATATTGCTTAATCCTCACTCAAGGATATTTTTCCATTGATTTTTAGAGAGAGTGGGAGGGAGGGAAGGAGAAGTAGGGAGAGAGAGAAAAAGAGAGAGAGAGAGAGAGAAATATTGGTGTGAGAGACGCATTGATTGGTTGCCTCCCACATGACCCCAACCGGGGACAAGGATTGAACCTGCAACCCAGGTACATGCCCTTGACCAGGAATCGAACCCACGACCCTTCGGTCCTTCGGCTGATGCTCTAACCACTGAGCAGATGAGACAACCAAAAATATTGCCGTGTGTCCCGGGAGAGCAGGGGGCTTCTCTTTATACCCAAATTGAGAATATTCGACAGATGTTACTGGGAAGCAGGTGTTTTCATGTACATGGACTCACTTAATCCTCCCGGTGACCCCATGGAGTGCGTGGCATTAGCCCCATTTTACAGGCAAGGAAACTGAGGCCTCGAGCCCCCAGGCCTCATGTGGGTGGATAACAGTAAGTGCCAGGACCAAGGTCTGAATCCAGGTCAGTCTGACGCCAAAGTAGTGTGGTTGTGAGGAAAAGAAAACCCACTCACAGGGTTTATTTTAAGGACACAATGGGATATTTCGGGGCAGCTCAAGATCGGAAATGAGGTTTCACTGGGCCTCCCAGAGACAGTCAGCAGGTTGAGAACCAAGTTCGGGCTCTGGGCTCTCAGTGCTCCGTGGCTGGGCTGCCCACGCACGGTGGCTCCCTCCCCTGGTCTCCGCTTCTCCCATAGTCTCAGTGCCAGCCCTGTCCTCACTTTGTTAAACCGCCTGGGTTGAAAATCCAGGTTCCCAGGAAGAACAATGCGATTGGCTCAGCCAGCGTGAATGGTTTGTTCATGGTCCAATGAGCTGTGTGTGCTCAGGGCGGGGTGAGTGAGGGAAGGACGTGATTGGTCTCCTGGATACCCTGAGCTTTTGCCACTGCCCTGGTTGGGCTGTCGCCATGACAACAGAGGCCAATTTGCCCAACACCTCAAAGGCCAGGAATGTACCCACCAGCACCTTGGCCGAAGCAAAACGGGGGGAGGTGTCAGCAGACACATCTGGTTCTTCCAGTCAGCAAACTAGTGGAGTCACGTCAGCCCCCCAGAAATCGATCTTTACCAACACTTAATGAAGAGTTAGCTAGTTAACAGCCAATGACAAATGCAGAGGCTGTCAGGGGTCTGACAAACCCGACATTAACAGCAGCGGTGGCCAATTTCCAGGAGATTACAGACATGGGGAGCCTTTCAGGAAGACATCTGGGGGGAAGTATTCCCAGTTGTTTCAGGCGCAGCGAGAGGGAGGAGGGAGAGGAAGTGGCAAGCTGGGTAATGTGTGGTGACTGACATCTCTGAGCAGGAGCACAAGTAGCTAGTGGAGCCTTTTAATCCCAGAAGAGTCGAGAACAAGGAGCAGCGACTCTCGGCGGAGTGTCCTCGAGCTCAGGAGGAATCCGACAGGCCCCCACGGTTCCAGAACTCCTTGTTGGCAAGCAGGGTGTTTCCCGGGGTCTGGTCCTCTCCTTGCTCCGTGACTGGGTGATTTAGAGTCAGTGTGAATGATTCTAACCGACACTCTCAGGTGACTGTCCCACGCAAATGAGCGTGGCCTCCTGTGTCTGTGACGCTGTCAGTATTTGCTTGGTGGTGTCCACTAGGCATTGAGCACGCGTGAATGTGCACCCGCTGTGGGCCACACAGTCTGCCCTTGGGTGTCATGGGGCCCAGAGGGATGCCTGATTTAGAGCCAAGATGACAATGCAGTGTGCTGTGAGCTCTTCTGGGGGCTTATTGCCGTGGGCGCAGTGATACACAGGGCGTCTGCGCGCACGGAGGCATGGCGCGCCATCCGGAGACTCGTAAAGACGGGCTTCTGCTCCCCAAGAGCTCACCCTGGGTGCAGTAGAGAAGGGTCGAAAGCCCTTGCCTCCACTCCTCCATCTCACCCATTAATAAATGCTCTCAGTTCAGTCTCCACATTACATCCCAGCCCATTACTCTCTGCATCTCCCGTCCACGGGGCAGTCCCGCCCACCACGGCCGCCACCGTCTCCCTTGTCCAGGACTCACTCAGCAATCAGAATCACCTTGTAGGACATGTCCCTGCTCAAAACATCTCGGTGGCTTCCTCCTGTGCTAAGGACAAACCCAAACTGCTGACCGAGAACCCCGAGGCAGCCTCTCTCCTGACCCGTGTCCGTCTGCTCTGCCCCTACTGGTCGTGCCGCAGCCTCGCGGCCCCTGGGCTGTTCTGAAATCCATCAAGTTCACGCCCACCTAAGGCTTTCACAGGGGCTCCTCCCTCCACGTGGAACCCCCAGCCCCAGAAGCTCCCTCCTTGTCTGGCAGCCCCAGCTCATAGCCACCTCCTCGTGGCAAACGTCTCTGACCACTCTTCCGTGTTTCCTTCCCACCCCGGTGCTTCGATCACATTGTCCTGTTTTCTTCATAGCTGCTGGAATTCCTTTGTCTGTGTTGCTCTTGCTAGAGGTGCAGGTCATCAGAACTAGGCAGGAAATGCACCCTGCGAGGGGACCTCAGTGAGGGGACCACCTTGGTGACACTGGAACGTGAAGCAGAGGTGTGACTTGCCAGGTCAAGATGTGGATGGAAAGGGTTTTAGGAGAGGAAACAGCATGAGCGAAGGCAGAGACCAGTGAGTGTGTCACCCTCAGGAAGCAGCTCTGGGTAGCATGCCTGTGGACCAGACTAGCAGGAAGGCAGAAAGGGAGTCCGTGGGGGCTGAAACCCCACGCCAGAGCGTTGGAATGTCCTCCTGTGCACAGTGGACCGGTCAGACCTGCACAGTGAGGAAAACGCTAGACCTCCTGGTTTGCTCAGGGGAACCAAATGGGGTTTGAAAGCGAAGCTGAGTTTTTTTTTTTCTAAAACAGCAAAGTAACAGGGAGCCAAGCAGGGCAAGGGAGGGAGAGTGTGCCGAGATCAGACGCGTCACCGTAGAATGAGAATCAGGGAGAGGCTTTGGGCACTGATGTCTCGTGTTTTGAACCCATCTTGAACCGCACAGCCTTGTGGCATTGCTGCGTGTGCCGGGTTCAGGCTTGTCTTTGCCTGGTGACCGGGGACTGGCCGAGAACCCAGTGGAGTGACTGTTCCCAGAAGACAGACACGTTTTCCACGGATGGTTTTCTCCCTCCCTGCCAGGTCAAGCCACACAGAAACGAAAAGGCAGCGAGCGCGGTGAGGGTTAGGTGCTCTTTGCGATTCCACAGCCGTGAGTCTTTTTGTGACAGTCAGATGTCAGTGCTATTTTGGACAGATGTCCTGGGAAGCAGCTGGCGATGACCTCACAAGGGTGTGACTTTAAAGACCAGATTACACAGTCATGCCCAGTGAATACAGCCAGGCTCTGGTCTCCTTGTCCCTGTATTCCTGGGCCCTCAAATTCAGAGCCAAAGCAGGCCACCGCTGAGTGAGCTCAGAACTTGGGCGAGCGGTCTGGGGACTTGGAGAGAATTTCCCTCGGACAGTTTTCAGAAACCCAGTGTTCCTCTCCTCCACCTTAGGGTGTGGTCCACCCTGTGTGACTGGGGCAGTTAATGTCCTTCTTTTGTGCCCCCGAATCCTGTCCAGGACACCACACCACATTCGGATGTCCTGTCTCCCTAGGCTCCTCTTGGCTGTGACAGTTTCTCATGCTTTCCTTGGTTTTGGTGACCCTGACTCTTTGGTGATTACTAGTCAGGTATTTGTGGGAGGTCTCTGAAGTGTGATTTGCATTTTGTTTTGTTTGTTTTTTCCCCTCATGTTAGACTGTGGTTATGGGTTTGGGGAGGAAGAACACAGAGGGAAGGTGGCATTCTCAACACATCCTGTCTACGTGATTATCACTGTTGATGTCCACCTTGATCACGAGGCTGAGGAAGCGTGTGGCAGGTGTCTCCGCTGTGAATTTACTGCTCTCCTCTCTTCTGTATTTTGTTCTCTGGGAGAAAGTCACTGTGCAGCCCACAGCTCAGGAGTGAGGAGTTCCGTTCCACATCCTTGAGGGAGCGTCTCCATCAATTATTCGGAATTCTTCTGCACGGGAGGCTTGTCTGTTCTCCCGCATTTATTTATTCTGTTACTGATTGATATCTGTATGGACTCATGAATATTTATTCCATACTTTGGGTTATCATCCAGTGCTATTTTGTTTATTCTGTTGCTTAGTGTTCCAGCTTTGGCCACTGGGAACTTTTTCTTTCAGACAGCTCTGTCAGCATGAGGGGGGGGGTTGTTTGTTTTCTTTTTTGGGGGAGCAATTTCTTACTTTCTGTGCTATAAACTGAAAGCTGTTCCAGACTTATCTTGTATTAAATAGAGATATTTTTGTATCTATCTTATGGAGCTGTTGTGAGGATTAAATGAGCTATTGCAAGTAAAGCTTTTTCTTTCTATATTTTCTAATGCACATAGAGCATTTATTAGTCTCAGGTGTACACATGAGCAGACGTCTGTGTGTAACGCAGAGAGATCCCCACCACAAGTCAGCATCCCTCACCACATGAGTTACAATTTTTTTCTCTCATGATGAGAAACTTAAGAGCTCCTCTCATGGAAATTTGCAAACACACGATACAATTGTTAACTCTGGTCACCATGCTGTACGTTACGTTCCCAGGACTTAGGTACTTTATAACTAGAACTTTGTACATTGTGACCCCTTCGCTAAACCATTTTGCCTGCCCCTCCACACTTCTTAAAAAATACTTTTTTTTTTTTTAGCCCTGGCTGGTGTGGCTTAGTTAGTTGGAGCATTGTCTCGTGCACCGAAAGGATGCAGGTTTGATTCCTAGTCAGGGCACATGCCCAGGTTGCTGGTTCAATCCCCCGTTGGGGCACATACAGGAGGCAATCGCTTGATGTTTCTCTCTCTCAAATCAATAAGCATGTCCTTGGGTGAGGATTTAAAAAATGCATTTTTAACAGCTGTATCCCCACAACCGAACTTTTAGTCATGCAAGCGAGATCCAGCGCCTTTTTCTCGTTGGAAGTCCTCGTTGTCAAAGCTCCCAGTTCTGTAGCTGTGTACTTAATTTTCCCCTCTGATTCAGAATTTTACCTCCCTGCTCACACTCGTGCTGTTTATTCGCCGTCAGCATTGCAGCCTGCACGATGGTGTATCCTTCCCTCTGCCCTGAGGCTGGGCTGGATTCCGTGACGCCCCAAAGCTCTGCCCAGATTGGCACACAGGGTACCTACTGAGATGTCACCTTCCCCACCCCACCTCCGTCACCCATACCCAGCGCCTCTCCTTAGGGCTTGGCAGGACACATGCCTGGCCAGTGGGGAAGCTTGTCACCTCCGTCCTTATCCTGCCTGTGAGCAGCGGCTGGCGTTGTGCCCGCCGTGGGTCCCGTGCCCCTGACCAGATGGCACAGGGGGAGCCCAGGCCACATGTTTTACTGTAAGCCTAGTAGGCGGCTTTCCCGATCCAGAAACCGGAGCCTCGATGGGGAGGAAGGGTGCACAGCTGCAGGGCCTCTGCTCCGAGGCCCCGTAGCGCCACAGACCCGGTATCGCGAGGCCAGAGCCAGTGCCCTGCGACTGTCACACGGCCCAGTCTGCAGAGGGAAGTCTCCACCCGGCAAATGCTTCTGAGCGCGTTGGATCTAAGCCCCTGCAGGCCCCGTCTCCACGGCCTCGTGTCCTGGGACCTGAGGGTGCACCGTCCACGTGTTAACTGCAGTCAGTGTTTGTGAACTGGGCAACTTCTCCCTGCTCTTTGCACTGCGTCTGGCACATGTAGGTGTCCAGTCAGTGAGCCTGGTCTTTTGGGGTCCCCTTCCCTTTGTGGGTTGGGAGTGTTCAGAGGTGCACTGGCTGATGCCGACGCCTCAGCCGTAGCAGAATGGTAGGGCCACAGATACCAGGCTGGGAGCCGGAACAGGTGACCGTGGACCTGGGGGGGGGGGAGGGGGCTCGGCTCATCTCCATCCAGGGATCAAAGAGGAGGAGAAGCAGGGCACAAGCACTCCCTCCCGCCATTTGAATCACACTCCTGCTCCATTAACAGCGTCCCCTCTGAGAGTCAGAGACTGAGACTTCCTCACCGTCACGTGAGGCTGCTAGTCCATCCTGGAAGGGCGGCCTCACCCGGGGAGAAACGTTTGCATCCTGGCGTGGGGGCAGGTGGCTCCTTCTCCCTGCACTCAGAGAAGAGAGAAGGCCAAGGTTGGCGAGTCCCCCCAGACCCCTCAGGACCCCCTGAGGTGCACCCTTGGCCCCCGGAAACCATGGTGGTGGTTGGCTTTCCTTGGTGTTTCTGACGACTGTAGCCCGTCCGCAAAAACAAAGGAAGGGATCTCTGTCTGCATGACCTGTTCCTGAGGTTTGCTTCCATCGGGCAGAAAGCTCCCCTTTTCCGGCCTTGCAGCCCACTGCCTCTAAAATGAACAGCAGGCGGGGAAAGCGGAGATGTCCAGGGAGCTGTAAGATGAGGCGGGGGGCTCTCAGGGGATTGATGGTCCCTCCAAGCCCCACCCGGGCCCTGGGAGAGCTCTCTCTCAGAGGAAGGAGGAAGGGGTGACCCTGAGCTACCTGGGCCCTGGGAATTCTAGATAAAAGGCAGTGAGTGTCACTGTTTGATAGTCCCCAGGGGCAATGCAGAGTGTGAGTCCACAGACCTGAGCTCATCCGATCACTCATTTATAAAATGCAGGCCCTCTGCTGGGGGTGACAAAGATGTGAAGCCCAGTCTCTTGCTTTTTGTGTGGCAAAGCAGTCAAGTGAGCGGACTTTAGAGCCAGGCTTTTCTGGGTTCAAATACCATCGTCTCTACCGTGAGTTCCTGTGTGACCCTGGGTAAATGGCCTAACCTCTCTGATGTTCTAATTCTTCACCTGTAAAATGTGGATGAACCTAAGCTATCTTATGGTGACCTCTTTCTTCTCATCTTAAATAAGATAAAAGCACCTAGCCCTGAGTAAGCACTTGATAGAGGTTAGTTCTTAATAGATTTGAAGGGGACTGTTGGACATGACTCCTTCTGATGTCCCCAGGAGCTGTCCTGTTCAGTGCTTCTGAGGACGCTGCGTGGCCAGAGGGCTGCAGGTGTGCTGACTGTGCCTGGAAGGGGCAGCCCCCTTGGACACAACAAAGAGCAGATGACACCGGCTCACATCAGCCCCCAGCTGTGTTCAGCCCCAGGCCCGGAAATGAGAGGGACAGCAAAGTCACTCCACTTCCTCTCCATATGAGAACTTTTTGGTAGAAAATAATCCTGAACCTCACTTGCATCAGCCCTGGGGCTGAGTTTAAATTTCTCTACCAGCCTGGCCTGTGTGGCTCGGTGGATTGAGCGTCACCCCATGGACTAAGAGGTCCCGGTTCGATTCCCGGTCAGGAATGCCTGGGTTGTGGGCTCGATCCCCAGTAGGGGGCATGTAGGAGGCAGCCGATGGATGTTTCTCTCTCACGTCGATGTTTCTATCTCTCTCTCTCCCTTCCTCTCTCTCCAAAACATCAATTAAAAAACAAACATCAAATTTCTCCTATCCCAGTCCTCTCCAGAAGGGGATAGGAGCCCAGTCCCCTGCGCCCAGTGCTCCTGGAGGCTCCTCGGTTCCAGCGTCAACAGAAGCACCGTGGACGAACTGCCGTCTGTTAGCAGGGGCCTTGACGTCCGTTATCGTCAAGTCGTGTGTGGGTTGGTTAATAACATGCCATCGTCCCATTATAAAAACCAAGATTTGGAAACACTCTGAGCTTGGGTGGCCGGTGTGATCAGGGAACCACCGGCTAACAGGTGGCTGCCAGGGCCGGTCTCCGCGGGGCTGGGGCAGGGAGGCAAGGCCTTCCCAGTCACCTCCCTGCTCTTCTCCCGTCCCCCTGCACCCTCCCTCCACCCTCCGATCTGCACCCGGCACGCACGTTGGCACAGGAGTGCCAGTGACTAAGAAAATGCTTCCTTCCCAGAGAAATTTACATATTTTAATTGAAGGCAGATGCCTTGAGCTAATTCAACACAAACGTGGACTGAGCATTTACTATGAGGGAAGGAATAGGGTCTGCGAGCTCAGAGGGGCAGGTCGGGACAGCGTCTGGGGGAGGTGACGTGTGAATTCTGTATGAATTTTATGGGATGGCTCAGAGCGGCCAGGCCCTGGCCAGGTCCGATCGGCCTGTCTGAGCGCAGGGACACGGTGGCCTGAAGTGTGGTGTGCTGGGAGGACTTTCAGAAGGGGCTGGAAGGTCTTGGGAACCCTGCAGGGAAGTGTGAATTTCTTCAGGGAGGCAGTGAAACGTCTGTGGTGGGTTTGGGGATGGGGTTGGTGTGGCCGAATGTACGTCTGGGAGAAAGTAGCTCTGGATTCTGGGACAGTGCTGCAAAAACCTTGGAAAGGGAGGTATGGAGGATTTGGCGACTGGAGACCAGTTGGCCCAAGGAGTGACTTTCTAATCGTGGGTTATCAGACACCAGCAAGCGATGAGGGGAGTCACTTGGGGGTGATGGGATCCAGAGACATAGCTCAGGGGCCGTCTCAGACAAGCCAGGCCACTCTCTTGGGCTCCTACTCAGGTGCCCTGCCCACGAGTGAGGCCTCTGGGATTAGCGGGGTCCTCGTTCAGGTGTTCCCTGGACATCAGTGTGACTGGAAGCCCTTGGCTCCCACCCACCCCTCTCCCACCCAGGGCAGCCCCGGGAGAGCCCCTGGACCGGAGCCACGCTCTGTAACTGGGCCAGCCCTTTGGAGTCTCAGCATTTCTCCAGGTAGGAGTGGGTGAGCAGAAAGCACCAGGACAGGAAACATTAGCTCAGCCTGCGCTATCAGATCCCCCCGAAAGGACGAGGAAAACGGGCGAGCTAAGAATAGCCCCTTAGGGCGAGTTCGGGCTCCGCTTGTGCTGAGCTGGAGGGAAAGCGTCACCGTGTGGGAACCTGATGTGCTGTGAGGTTTCACAGGGGCTCATTCGGAGCACGAAACCATGGCAACGGAGAGTGTGGGCCTCGGCAAAAGACGGTGTTTGTGAATGTGACAGATTTCAGTCCAGAACCTGGGCACGTGGGTAGGGTCCTTGTCATAATGGCATAGTAGCTTCAAAGTCAGACAGGCCTGGGTTCAAATCCCAGCTCTTCCCTACTAGCTGGGGCACCTGGCCAGTGTCTGAACCTCTGGGAGCCTCTGTTTCTCTGTCTGTAAAATGGGAGCAGTCAGAGCCATTACAAAGGATCGTTGTGAACATTGAATGAAATCATAGAAAGTCACCGCCAGGGGCAAAGTAAGGGCTCTGCCTATACTTGTTCCCAAAACTTTTTTTTTTTTTTTTACCCTTTATTGATTTTAGAGAGAGAGAAAGGGAGAGGGAGAGAGAGATAGAAACATCAATGAGAGAGAACATCGATTGGTTGCCTCCTGCATGCCCCCCACTGGGGATCGGGCCCACAACCTGGGCATGTACCTTGACCAGGATTCGAACCAGCGACTTCTTGGTGCATGGGTCGATGCTCAACCAGTGAGCCACACCGGCCAGACAGTTCTTAAAACTTTTTAAAAGACCATTGAGCCAGGCATTGGTCCGAGTTTTGCTTTTCCATGGATTATCTCATTTAACCCTGAGGGCAGTCTTATGTAGTAGGTAATGAAGGGATGGTCCTTTTACTGATGAGGCGAATGACACTTGGAGATGGATGTACTCTCAGCTTGCTAGTGACTGGGGACAAGTGAACCTCTCTGGCCGCTGTCCTTGCAGCCGTTCAAACCACGGTCCTGCATTGGCGACAGGCCCCACGGGGCCCTGTTGGGACTTCGGGAAATGGCCCACCAGGGGTGAGCCCCAGAGGAAGGCACCTTTTGCTAACCTCTGCGTCGGGTCCCTAACATCCTCCCCCTCCGCCGCCACCTGCCCAGCTTCTGCCTGAGGTCCCTGTTAGCTGGATGAATTGGCGTCTAGCTCCATTTTTCTTCAAGGAGAAGAGGGGGACGGGCGGCATCAAGCGCCCATGTGATGTTCACCTGAGTCGCCGTGAACGCGTGGCCAGCCTTGCCCACGTACCCCTGCCTCCTGAAGTAACGAAAGAGGGGCCGTGTGCTCACACCCGTTTATAGCTCTTTTTAAAAACATTCTCCTTTTTCCTTTTTTAAAAACAATGTTATTGAGGTATAATTTATATACCATAAAACCCACTCGTTTTATGTGCACCATTTACAGAGTCGGAGAACTATCACCGCGATCTCATATTAAAACGTTGACAGCTCCCTTGCTGTTTCCATTTAAAAGTGCATAAAAAGTTAGGCGGTAGTCCTGTCGCCGTGACTGGAAAGTTTAAAACGAGGAGGCTAGCAGCCCCCCTAGCCTTTTAGGGAAGGAAATAGAGCAGCCCCAAAGCCAGGAAGCTGGCTGTGGGCGACAGTCACAGTGGGGAAGCCAGACAAAGAACGAGGACCAGTCGGGGTCTGTCCACCGGCCAGTGCCCAGGTGTGTGGGCCACGCGCAGAGCCCCCAGTGGGAGTGTATCCTAAGGGTGGGCAGGATTTCTGGGAGAACAGCCTCCGGAGGGTTGACCTTCTGAATCCCTCTTGACAGAAGTGGGAAGGGAAAGGCCAACCCAAGTCCAAATTCCAGAGGGGTTTGGTAGCAGAGGGAGAGCGCCCATGGGATGTCCTCATGGCAGAGAGAATTGGCAAAGACACGTGCCACGCCTGGCCTCACCAGTGACCAGCTCTGGGCTTTCGTCTCCTCTTCTCCAAAGTGGAGAGAAGAGTGTTCCTATCTGCGGCATTTTGAGGCAATGAAACGACAGGGAGCATTCAGAGAGCCCAGAATGTAATAAGGGCTTGATACATAGCAGTGACTGAAATTACTGTGTGTTTTTTAAGTTTTTTTTTCTTTATTGATTTTAGAGAGAGAGGAAGAGAGGGAGAGAGATAGAAACATCGATGAGAGAGAACATCGATTGGCCGCCTCCTGCATGCCCCCTTCTGGGGATCAGGCCCACAACCTGGGCATGTGCCCTGACCGGGAATCGAACCGGTGACCTCTTGGTGCATGGGACGACGCTCAACCACTGAGCCACACCGGCCAGACTAGATTGTCAAATTTAAAAAATGACAACAGCCAACATAACAATAGCCATCTGGTGTGAATGAATCAAAATTATAACTTTTTCTTTGGTCAGATCAATAAAAAATTTTTTTTGGTGTGCTACATTATTTTAGTAATTAGTTTATGTGTGTGCCACGAGATGAAAAAGGTTGAAAATTGCTGGTCTGCTGTTGTCTGGAGGCCTTACTGATAAACAGTCAACACATGTTTTCTTTGTATGTGTATTATACACTGTATTCTTTTTTATTTTTGATCCTCACCTGAGGACATGCTTAGAGGGAGACAGAGAAACATCAGTGTGAGAGAGAAACATCAATCAGTTGTCTGGGGTACACTCCCCGACTGGGGATCATACCCGCAACCCAGCCATGTGCCCCGACCAGGAATCAAATCAGCAACCTATCTGTGCACAGGGCGCTTGGGCCAGGCTGTATATGGCATTCTTACAATAAAATAAGGTAAGCGGAAAGAAAATGTTATTAAGAAAATCATGAGGAGCCCGGCCCGTGTGGCTCAGTGGTTTAGTGTCGACCCATGCACCCAGAGGTCGCCGGTCCGGTTCCCAGTCGGGGGGCATGCAGGAGGCAGCCGATCGATGTTCTCTCCCATTGATGTTTCTATCTCTCTCTCCTTCTCCCTTCCTCTGTCTCTCAAATCAATAAAAAGAAAAAATATTAAAAAAAAAAAAAGAAAATCACGAGGAAGAGAAAATGCATTTCCAGTGTATCTATCGATGCCCTACATTTATGTTGTCTGTTTTGGGCTCCATGGATCACCTGCGGGTGTTTTCAGAGCACTGGTTGGAGCAAAGCCGTGTGTAAATGGACCGCACAGTCCACACCCGTGGTGTCCAAGGGTCTCCTGGACTGGACTCCTCACGATCGGGAGACCTCCATGCTTGAGGCATGAACCTGGTGTCCCATCAGCACCGTCATTAGCTAGGACTCATTCGGCATCGCGGGGACTGTGCTGTCCCTGCTGGGGCTGGCTTTCTGGCACCGGTAGCATCGGTATCGGCTCCTTTTTTTTTTTGTAGCCACTGGACCACTTGGAAGTAATGACATGTGCCCCAGGCTACCTCTAAGGACACTGTGTGACATGCGGTGGGGTGGTGGGGCCGGCATGATTGCCCTCAAGGGTGTAGGTGCACTTAGCTGCTGTGTTCTTTATAATTGGCATGCCTTTAGAGGAAACTTCGAGGCAGGCTTGCAGCAGTGGGTTGGAAATGAGACTTCTCTGCTCAGCGCGCCGGGTTCTGGGTTGCCCGCCACGGGAGTCCGTCCCCCGCCTCACCTTGCTCCCACTTTCCAGTATGAATCAGACCGTCGACTCTGTTCTACTTCCCTCTCGGAAAAGGAAACCGGACTCCAAGCTAATTAAGATCGCACTTCAGTTCTGTAACTAAATTCATTCACAGCCCGGCTGCGCGGGCTGCCTCGTATTTCAAAGCTAATTCAAGTCATTATCCTTTATTCAGGTTTGAGCTGCTAGAGAGACTTAAAAAAATTAACCCCGCTCTTCTCCTGCTCCGCGGGGCCACGGGGCTCCAGTCACTTCGATCCCGTCGGCACAGAGGTCCCCCACGCTCCTCGTTAATTAACAGCCGCGTGTATCTGGGGTGTTCTAGCCCAGTGGCGCTCACAGCCCCACGCCTTTGGCTCTCACAGCTACAATGTGGAGGGATTCCAAGTGAAACTCCTTTTTTCTGAGCTGCCGGCCAGCTCCCACCCCTTGCACGGGGCTTTGGGTGCGTGGCAGCTGTGGGTATCAGCGGTGTCGCTCACTAGCCGTGTGACCCAGGAGAACAGAACCTGGCCACATCAGCGCATCTGTGTCGTGATGGGTCTCATGCCTGTTTCACAGGGGGACTCTTCGAGATGCACAGGTGTTTGGGGATCCCTCATCTGTGCCAGGCACTGTGCTGGGCTGTAGGGAAGCAGAAAGGAATAGACAGAGGTTCTTCTTTACTGAGTACATGCTCTAAACCCGTGGTTCTCAGTCAGGGGCACTCTTGCCCCCAGGGGGCATGTGGCAATAACTGGAGACGTTTTGGGGTGTCAAGACTAGGGGCCGCTAATAAGTCGAAGCCAGGGCTGATGCTCAACACCCTACAAGGCACAGGGCAGCCCTCCACAACCAAGACTCCTGCACCCCGTCATGTCAGTCGTGGTGAGGCTGAGAAACTCACCTGAGTAGACCAGCCCAGATATATGAGCAAGTCATTCAGTGTAGCGTGTTAGGAGCTGTAAGAAGGAAATAAAAGACTCTGTAGACAGGGGCTTGGATTTGGCGGTTCTCAAGTGACCTAATGCTGTTCAGCCCCGGGTTCCAGCTCCGTCAAAATTCACCTCCGTCTGCCTGGCTGGTGTGGCTCAGTGGATTGAGCGTCGTCCCATAGACTGAGAGGTCCTGGTTCGATTCCCAGTCAGGGCACATGCCCGGGTTGCAGGCTCGATCCCCAGTAGGGGGCGTGCAGGAGGCAGCCGATGGATGTTTCTCTCTCACATCGATGTTTCTGTCTGTCTCCCTTTCTCTCTCTCTCTAAAAGTCAATTTTAAAAAAAATTCACCCCCATCAACAGGGCGCAGGGCCAAGGGGCAGGGGAACGCAGAGTGGGGCGGGCCTGCTGGGGAGGAGGTGGCCTTCAGCAGTGTGTGCCCTTCCATTCCTCTGTCCTTCTCATCTAAAAGCCCCCAGCCCTCCACCGAGCTCTGCAGAATTAGAAATGAGTCACGCGGGAGTCACTGGGGACAGCCTCCCCCAAGAGGTGGCTGAGAACCCACCCAGGGGACATCAACCCACTGTCTTGGCTCCTTTCTGGCCTTCCCCTCCCCAAAGGACTAGAAATAAAACGTAAAGAGTCAAGGCGACTATTTTATGACAATCACTTCTATGCTTTCATAGTAAGAAAGTAAAGCGGAAATTTTTAGGGAAGGCAAACTGGGCGGCTACCCAAATTAGATTTCGGGAAGGTCAGAGCACGATGGAAATTCGCTTCTGCTGCGTGGGCATCGGACTCATTCAGAAACAGCTCCTGTGAGCAGGTCCTCCTCCCAGGAGGCAAAGGGGCATGGGAAGAACACGAGCTCTGATTCAGACACTCTCAGGCCACTGACTAGGTCCGCACACGGGTTCGATGGCGCCTCACACGTTGTTCGGAGGGTAAAGGAGTTTCTGGAGGTCACGGGGCTTTGAAGTTTCGACAGTTTCCTGCAGTTGCTGTTAAATGCTGGGGGTGTGCTCATAGCTTTGTAGTTCTGTCTTTCTCTTTTAAAGATGAATCCTGAAATAGTAAGGGACATTTTGATGTCTGGGATTTGCTTTAAAGTGACACAGAGGCAGGAGAAGTCGATGGGGGTGGACATGGGAAATTGACCATGAGTTTTGTGTGTGTGTGTGTGTTTTTAACTTTATTATTTTTTCCTTTATTGATTTTAGAGAGAGAGGAAGGGAGAGGGAGAGAGACATAGAAACATCGATGAGAGAGAATATCTACTGGCTGCCTCCTGCATGCCCCCCAGTGGGGATCGGGCCCACAACCTGGACATGTGTCCTGACTGGGAATCGAACCGGCGACCTCTTGGTGCATGGGTCGACGCTTAACCACGGAGCCACACCAGCCAGACAGAGCATACATACATTTTTGACAGTGAGGTTTGTGATGAGTCTCAGGGTCTTCATTATTTTAATCTGTTCTCTTTACTTGCATATTTGGAATGTTTCATCCCTGAAGAGTATCTATCTTTCAGAAAAGTGTTCTGGAGATTATGTACACAATGTTATGAATATGTATGACACCACCGAACTGAGCAGTTCAAAGTGGACAAGATGGTTAAATTTTATGTGATGTGAATTTTTACTACAATTTAAAATGTAGTAAACTATATGTATTATATATTTAAAATATGCGTATCTTTTAAAGTCAGTTTGCAAGGCGGCAGCGTGTTGGGGCAGAGGGGAAAAGCAAGCCAGGGCGACAGCTAGAGAAAGGAATACCTGTGTCCTCGTGGGGCACTTGGCGGGGAGGGGGTGACATTTGGCCTGGACGCTGGCAACGCTGTCCTGGGCGGCTGTTCTGAGCTGGACCTCGAGAGGCAGGAGGAGGAAGGCGGAGGGACAGTCGAGCCTGATTCCCTGGCGGAGTGTGAGGGGAGGGTGGCGTGGCCTCCCACGCGGGGAGAACCCCAAATCTGCCTTCGGTTGGGCGCAATGGAGCGCAGACAGAAGGTGTTCAGGGGACAGTCTGGGGCCCTCTGCTGCCCGGCTGAGGACCTCGGACCCAGGAACCGATGAAATGTGAGCCTTCTGAAAAACACACGAGAGACAGAGTCCTTTGGAGCTAAGTGCCGCCTGTCTTAGAATAACTGTCCTGTAGCATCAGAGTGATTGGTGGCATGGAGGTCTCTTCCCCGTGGACGGTGCTAACCGGCCAGGCACTGTGACAGGCCAGCGGGTCCTTGAGCAGCTGTGGCCTCTCCTCTGGTCCTCGTTTTTCAGTTGTGACTCCTGGGGGTACACGTCACTTCATCTCTCAGGCTCTGGGGGTCCCCACCTGTGAAACGCGGAGCCGGGTCACCTCTGAAGACTTTGATGGACCGCTCTGTGACTAAAAGGTTATGGTGACAGGCCATTTGTACGGTCATTCCCAGCAGGCAGATGTCTTTGTCACAATTGAGGGGCCTGGGCGTGACGAGCTCTTATTCCTTCTACTGAGTAACCTGCCCTGGGACCTAGCGAGTCTCCGACCTGGGAGCTGCCTGTGGTCGGCCGTCACCGAGGGTACAGCTAGTGGCGCTCCTGTCCTTCCTACGAGGTGTCCCCTGTGAGGTACCTGGGCAGTAACGCTGGGGCCAGACGCCTTTATATTCCCTCATGGACTCTAGTAGCATCTCAGTTAGGTTTCAGAAGAGTTTGGATGGTGCAAAATGGAGGCTATTTTGAAAGAACCGAGAAACTCTCAGCTGTGACAATTGTCTTGTGAGTCCGTTGTAGATTAACAGCCGACGCTGGGGAGCGGCCCAGTAGAGGGAGTGATTCTCAAACGTGTGGCCCGGGGACCCTTTCTTTTTTTTTGCTTTATTGATTTTAGAGAGAGAGGAAGAGAGATAGAGAAACATCGATGAGAGAGAACATCGATTGGCCGCCTCCTGCGTACCCACCACGGAGGATCGGGCCCACAACCTGGGCATGTGCCCTGACTGGGAATCGAACCCGTGACCTCTTGGTGCATGGGTCGATGCTCAACCACTGAGCCACATCGGCCAGGCTGGGACCCTTTCTTTAAAGAAAAGTGTATCAGTTTCCTGGGGCTGACACAGGAATTGTGACGAACTTGGTGGCTAAAAACAACAGGAACGTATGTACTCGTGGTCTGGAGGACAGGAGTCCGAAGTCAAGGTGTGGGCAGGGCTGTGCTCTCTCTGGACGCTCTGGGTCCTCCCTGGCCTCTTCCGGCTTCTGGTGGCTCCAGGCGTCCCTGGTTTGTGACGGCATCACCTCAGTCTCCGGTTTCTCATGGCCTTCTCTCGTCCCTCTGTCTCTCCTCTCCGTGTATATTATGAGGACGCTGGATATTCAGTCCCATTGGGATAATCCAGGATGATCGCATCTCGACATCCTTAATGACATCTGCAAAGATCCTTTTCCCAAATAAGGTCACATTCACAAGTCCCCAGGCGCGGACGTATCTTTGAGGGACCATTGTTCAGCCACTATAAGCGTGCAGGGCAGAACGGAGAAGGGGGACCCCGGTCACACCTGGCCGTCTATGCCTTCAGCTCCCTCCCACAGCCCCGGGAGCCTGCACGAAAACCAGACCTTTGGGGAGGATTGGGAGACTTCAGAGTCCCATCCTCGGATGGCAAACAGGCCAGGCACAGGCAAGACACCCCGACCCCGATTACGTGGTCTGAAAGTGAGACATTTGGGTGGACCCCGCCTGGTGGTCTCAGTGCATCCACCATCCTCAGGTCACTCCCTTCCTCTCTCCTCCCCCACGGCCCCCACCCCACGAAACGGACGACAGGGCTGTGAGGGGGACGCATCTGGCTTCAGAGCAGGGTGGGTCGGGATCCCAGGAACGCGTATTCTGGCTTTCAGCCATAATCAAGAGCTTCTAGAATTGTAGGGACCAGGGTTTGTTTTTCTTTTTTCTTTTTCTCTGGCAGAGACACAGGTACTCCTCAAGCTTACTCGATTCTAAGGGCCAGGTGACAGTCACTGCGCAGATCCTGGTGCCACACTCTGCACTGGGGTTGCGGCAGGTTGAATGCGGGCCAAGCAAGGCTGAGACCCATTGCAGCCTGGCGCTGGTGGCATTTCAGGCTGGCCGATTCTTTGTGTGTGTGTGTGGTGGTGGGGTGTCCTGGGTGTCGTAGGGTGTTTGCAGCATTCCTGGCCTCGACCTGTAGACGCCGGCTGCATCCTCTCCCCGTGTGACAACCAGAAATGTCTACAGACGTGGTCAGATGTCCCCTGGGGGCAGCACTGCCCCTGGTTAGAAGCCACGGCTCTAGAGAAACTGTTCTCTCCTGAGCTCTTGCCTGCCAGGGGTCAGAACTGAGACCGTCATCCTCCTTATAAAAATTAAAAACAAAACAGTTAGAGCCCTGGCTGCTGTGACCCAGAGGTCAGAGCACTGGCCCGAGGACCGAAGGGCCATGGGTTCAATTCCTGGTCAAGGGCACGTACCTGGGTTGCAGGTTTGATCCCCGGCCCGTCAGGGCGCATGTGGGAGGCAACCGATCAATGTGTCTCTCTCCCATCGAGGTTTCTCTCTCTCTCACCCTCCCTCCCTCCCTTCCAGTCTGTCTAAGAATAAATGGAAAAAATATCCTCAGGTGATGATTAACAGACAAACAAACCAAAAAAAAAGATGAGAGGCTCAAGTTTCTGCCTGCCCAGTATGTCTGCCAGGAGGACTTCCCTCCGGTCTCTGCCGTGAACCCCAGACTGAGTCACACATTTGCAACCAGACTTTGTTTTCTGGTTTTGCATAATGATCTCCTCTGTTGCCTCTTCTCCAAGCAGAGCCAGAGCGATTTTCCGTCGGAAACAGGCTCGCGGCGCTTGGTCCGGTCGCTGGGATGGCTTCTCCAGTTCCGTTCTTGGGTGGGCCAGTGGCTCCCAGGGGGCCGGCCCCGGTGGGCGCGGTGCTATCCGTCTGTCCGTGTGCCCTGCTTCTTATTTGAAAGTGGACATTCCTCCGCAGCCCCTCTTCCCTGGTCTCCGGTCTGTGCGTTGGAATCCCAGCTCTGAGATTTGTCTGGAGAAATCCAGGGTCTGCACGGATAACTTTCCAGAAAAGCCGTCTTCCTGGCCTGGGGGCCCGTCGAGCAGCTGGGAGAGCCGGGGGTGGCATGGCTTTGGGGTGGGCACCGCCACGCCCTGCTTCTGCGCTTAGTCACCTCGGGAAGGAACTTCACGCCTGTGTGGATGGGACGGTCCCCAGTCCTCCGTGTGCCTGGGATGGTGGGGGGCTGGAGAAACCCCTGGAAGGTTGTCCGGATGAGAGTCCTAGAATGTTACATCCGGGACCATCTCTCTGCCTTCTTAGCCCCCAGCAGGAAGCCCTCTCCCGAAGTCCTGACGCGTCACTCAGCCGCTACTCCTGAACAACCCACCTGTTCCCAGCCTTCCTGGTCACCTGCTTTGTCATAACCGTGTCGCGAACCTGGTTCTGGAGAGACCCGCAGTGGCTGAGCTCTTACACGTCCACGGCAGTGTGGAGTCGTGTGAGTTCTGCTGGTGGCTCATTCTGGGCTGTGTGTCATTTCGTGGCACGCCTTCACGATCCCTCCGTGGGAGGCTAGGGAGGCTGCCCCCTTGTACTCCAGACTCTGACCTGGCCCTGAGGTGGCGTTGGCATTAGGGACAACCCTTCACTAGCGGGGACCCGAGCTGAGACGCTGGGCTTGGACGGCTGGTGCGCCCATGTCCCCAGCCACCCTGCAGCTTGCCGGACGTGAATGCTGGCTGTGTGTCACCCTCATCACTGGGGTCCGTGGATTCAGCCTCATTCATTCATCTTGAGTCTCCAATCTGCCTCCCGTGTGTTGACCTTCCCTCTCGAGTGGGCTTGATGAGCCAGTGCGCCGTCACACGTAGAGAGAACGGGACAAGGGAGACCCCCTGGCGCTCGAGAAGCCCCCACACACCTGTTCTGCTGCCAGAGGAATCGAGTCGGCTCTGGGTCCCGGCACCAGGGCTGTTTCCCTCTCTCGTGTAGCGACAGGTGTTTTAGTCCAGTCTGGGCTGGTCTCAGGATCTGCTGTGCGTAGGACTTCCCCTCCTGACCCCGTCACAAGCAGTGGGGAATGAAGCGGCCCTGCAGGATGTGTCAGTGAGCTCTGTTGGCTGCTGGCCGTGGCGGCTTCCTCCTTGCAGAACACGTAGACCCAGTGTTGAATAACCCACCCTCGAAGGTCGTCAGGCTTCAGAGTCGCCAGGCACGCCCTGGCCGGTTTGGCTCAGTGGTTAGAGCGTCGACCTGCAGACCAAAGGGACTCGGGTTCAATTCCCGGTCAAGGGCACGTACCTGGGTTGCAGCTTCGATCCCTGGCCTTGGTCAAGGTCGTGCGGTGTGTCTCTCTCACGTCGATGTTTCTCTCTCTCTCTCCCCCTCCCTCCCCTCTGCTCTGTCTAGAAATCAATGGGAAAATATCCTCAGGTGAGGATTCACCACAACAAACAAAGACCCCAAAGTCACCAGACAGTCATGTCAGCAAGCAGCCTGTCCCCCTTCCTGATAAATCAGGGTGAAATTTGCATTTCACTCACCCCTGCACCGTTTTCCATGGTTCTTCAAACAAAGCCCTTGGTGTAGGAGTCCAAACAGGAGAATGAGGCTGCCGGGTCCCACTGGCTGTCACCTCGGCAGTCTGCTTGTCCCGTCCTCATTGGGACCCCCAGCCAGCCCTGCCTCTGGTGGGGAGAGATTTCTGTAGGTGCAGCCCCTGCTCTGGGGCGTGTTTCAGGACTTCATTGTTGTCCGTTCTCCTGGGTGCAGGACAGTTGTGATGGTGGGATTTCTGCGTTATCCCAGAATCCCAGCTCCCATTCCCGTCTTGTCCCCTGTGTATGACATCTGGGTTCCCGGGACCTGGGCCTGAGTCCACTGATCGGCTGGTAGGCCATGCCCAGGGACGTCCCACCGACCCCCCTCCCTGCCCTACACCTGATTGTGACGCTTGGCTCAGACTAGGTGTGTGCTCACCGTGAACACGGGACTTGCTGCCGATGTACCTCACAGCCCTGCCAGCCCGCAACCTGCAGTGGGAGACCCTGGGCCAGGCCCTGCTCACCTCAGTGCCCAGCCAGCTCTCAGCTCATGTCCGTGATTGTACACTGGCATTGTGCCCCTGCCCCTCCCCATGCCGCCGCCAGGCCAAAGTTTGAGCTTTGCGTTATAAAGTACGGCACCCCTGATGGTTTCAAGTATTGGGAAGGAGGGGTTATGATTGCACAAGATTTTAGGGAGATTAGTCAAGTACGGACCATATCACTTGGGGAGGTCGAGGCACGGTAGGTGCTGGGGGAATCCATTGTGATTTCGAAGACCCAGGCATCTTGGCAGTGGTCGTTTGCATGCCAGACACAGCATGAGGGCCTTCAGTGATGACCACAGGTCTACCAAATCACTTGCCGTCGTGTGCTCCGACAGGCAAGGACGCCACCTCAGCACTCCCCACCCTGAATGGAAACCTCCAGCCACATAGGAAAGAGCAGAACCTGGCACGAGGGGGTGTCTGACGCCCTCTGGTGGCCGATGACGGGAAACGCCTAAGCATTCTCCCATTTCCACTGATGGGGGACCACAGGCGTGTTAAGCTGAGGATGGGTGGACTAAGGCCCAGGGGTCCCCCCACACTGAGCAAGGGGCAGAGTCCCCCACAGTTATGTGTAAATGTACTTGAATCAGTTCTGTCTCCTTCAGGCCACTCGGCTTCCAAGTGACAGGCTAAAGCTTCAGCGGGGCCCTCAGACCCCGCAGACACCTGTGCCTTCAGAATCCATGACAAGGATCTCCACGGGCCACAGCCTTTCTGCGGCCGGCTCCTCCTGCCCAGTGGTGGGTGGGAGGACGTGCAGGGCTGCAGGCCCGCAGGACCTGAGCTCCTGTCCAGGTGTGTGGCCGGAGGCTGGCAACCTGCCGTCTGTGCCTCAGTTTCCTCATTCGTAAACTGGAGGGGAAGACACACGTCTCAGGGTGGTTGTCAGGACTGCATTGCAGACCGTGTCTGAGGGCCTGGCACCTGAGAGCCCTTCTTGGAGAGTTACTTGGTGTCGCTGCTGGTGGTCCTTTGAAGGAGCAGGCTGTGTGCGTGAGAGAACCAGACAGACAGACAGAACTTCTTCAACAAGGAGCAGCGAGCAGAGGGCCAGGGGACGCTGGAAGGCCAAGGCCCTGTATGTCCATGGAGCAGCGACCCATTCAATGCAGACGTCTGAGACGCAGCGCCCCCTGGCGGAGGGTGGGGACATGCAGTCAGAGGGCCACGGTGATCAGGGCAGTCTGGGTAATCTGGCTCACGTCCCCACCCGCTCTGAATCCCCATGGCCTCCCTGCTCCTGCTCCCTTCCCCCGCTGTTGCCCCCACATCCTGCCTCTGAGCTCACCTTCCTGACAGCGTCAGCAGGACATGCCTGTGCCCAGGAGCTCCTGGTGCTCCCCCAGCCCCAGCCACAGCCTGGCTCTGAGCCTCCGGACGGCAGCGCAGACCTTTGCTCTGTGGGGCTGGGGGGACCGCCTCCTGCTGTCTCCCGCCTCTCTGCCTTTGCCCAGGCTGTCCCCTGGACGGCCCTTAGTCCTCTTCCTCGCTTCTCCCAAACCCTTGGTCTTTGTTCTTCCCAGTTACCACGCATGCCATTAGGCAAGTTCCATCGTCTCCTGTGCCTCGGTTTTCTGACCTGTGAAATGGGCGTGTACCTGCTGGGAGGGCTGTGAGGAGGAAATGAGGCATGGAAGATGCCAGCACCCGCCCTCGGTGGCTGGATGTCCATCACCGCCTCATCGTCGTCACTGGTAATGGCCCTGATTCAAAACCGACTGCAGCCCTCAACCGTGAGCGAGATAGTCCCCGTGTCCGATTTCCTGTGGTTCTTCGCCACACTCAAGCTCACACGCCGTGTGAAAGCTGCTTGTCTCATGTACAGCATTCAGCAAATGCTGAACCCGCTCCCTGCTGCTTCGCCCTTCCCAGCCCTGACCTTCCCTAACCCCCGCCCAGGGTGCGCGTGTCGCTTCCTTCCTGGTATCTGGGTGTCCCGGGACAGCCTCGCCTCACGCATCTACTGTCTGGGTGGCGATCCAGTTTCCAAGTCCTACCTTGTTCGTTGTCACCTGTCACACAGTCTCGTGACGTGTACTGTTTGCTAGGGTTTCTATAACGAAGTGGCGTAAACAACAGGCATTTCTTTCTCACTGTTCTGGAGGCTGCAAGTTCGAGGTCAGGTTGTCAGCACATGGGTTTCTCCTGAGGCCTCTCTCCGTGGCTTGCTGACGGCCGCCTTCTCCCTGCGCCCTCACGTGCGTTCTCTCTGTGTGCCGCCCCCCCCCCCCGGTGTCGCTTCTCTTCTTTTAGGGACACCAGTCCTGTCGGTTTAGGGCCCCCTCTCACGGCCTTATTTTAACTTTAATCAGCTGTTTAAAGGTCTGGTCTCCAAATATACATTCTGAGGTCCTGGGGCATCAGGGCTTCAACAGATTGATTTGAGGGGGACTTGATTCAGCCCATAACAGGAGGTCGCTGCCCTGTTTCACCTCTAGAGCTCCCCAGGCTAAGACACATGGACCTTCATTTTTGCATCCTCGCAGACTGTTGGTAGAACTGTAGAACAAGTCTCAGGTTAGGCGCTGCGGCAGAAGACGGAAGGGGAAGGAAGAAGAGAGAAATCTAGGAAGGCCCCCTGGAGGAGGTGGCGTTTCAGGCAGGCTTTGCATGGAGGGCAGGACTTTGATGCACTGCTCAGGGCCTGGGGATGGAAGAGAAACTGGGTCGAAGACCAGTGTGATCAAGGCCTGGAAATCAGACAGCACCAGAGGGCACGCCAGGTATGCCAGGCAGATTCTGTCGTCGAGTGCACAGTTGTGGCGGCGTACGGGGCCGCTTTGGCGGGCTGCAAAAGTCAGGTCCGGCTTCTGCCCCATGTTCAGTGACCTCAGTGTGGCCATGCTTCGTACCCTGCTGCCCCTCCACCTTTCAGGATAGCGTCACGCCCTTCCCCTTTCCCACGTGCCCAGATGCATTGGGGGTCAGCTGGTTCCTTGGTCAAGGTCAGCAAGGGCAAGACCAGTGGTTCTCAGCCTGGCCGCACATGGAATCACCTGGAGAGCTGGGAAGACACCCCAGTGCCCAGGCTGTGCCCCAGACCAGCTCTGTCAGATCTCGGGGTGTGGGGCAGACATTCATCTATTTTTCAAGTTTCCCAGGTGATTCCAGTATGCAGTCAACTTTGAGACCCAGTAATATAGCTGACTTAAGAGGGGACAGTCGGACCTGGCCGGTGTGGCTCAGTGGTTGAGCGTCGACCCATGCACCAAGAGGTCAGCAGTTCGATTCCCGGTCAGGACACATGCCCAGGTTGTGGGCCCGATCCCCAGTGGGGGGCTTGCGGGAGGCGGCCAATCGATGTTCTCTCTCATCGATGTTTCTATCTCCCTCTCCCTCTCCCTTCCTCTCTCTCTAAAATCAATAAAGAAAAAAAATTTTTTTTTAAAGAGGGGACAGTCGGGATTCCGTGGGAAGGGGTCACGAACGCTGGCACAAACCATGTGGCCTCGGCAACATCAGTGTTTTGTTTCTAGCTTGTGGTGGGGATAATTCTGTCACACAAGTCGTGTGCTGTGTCTGGCATATAATCTGTGTTGAGTGACTGGTCGCCTCCTCATCCTCTCTTCCCTCCCCCTCCCCCTCCGAGATCAGCGGATCAGAGATGAGCAAGGTAGCGCTGCCAGGCTCTTGGCATATGTATCCCATGCATATGTTTTCCATGTTTTCCCATGTTTTCCAGGCTTCCTTCTGTGGATGGATCATGTTTTATTCATGCACGTGTGATGAGAACACTCCTTCTTGGGGGAGGAATTTCAGCCTGCGTATTTGAATAAATTGAGGACACGGAAGACAAGTGGGAGTGAGGAAAGCAGTGCCCTGACCAGGGGTGTCGGGCATTTAGCAAGCGGAGGATGCTAGCCGGGACTCTGTCTTTTCTAGGCTGGTGCTGCCCTCTCGTGGCCAAGAACCACAGCCGCCCTGAGCACCCTCTGCTCGCTACCCACTTGAAGGGACTATCCAGGGTTAAAATGACTCTGAGTCCCGCTAAAGAAACAGAATCGTGCCCAGGGGAGACCAGCCGTGCAGGCCTTTCTCCTGGGACTCACCGTCCCTCAGACACAACGGGAATTCTACGATGCCACCTTCTAGACACCAGAAGCTTTGCACACATAGCGTCTGGTTCTCAGTGGTCTGCAAGGCAGATATTCTTATTTCCAGACTCAGAGTTGGAAAATGAGTCATCCAGAAACTGAGAA
The DNA here is from genome assembly GCA_030848825.1 of Tadarida brasiliensis. NCBI lineage: Eukaryota > Metazoa > Chordata > Mammalia > Chiroptera > Molossidae > Tadarida > Tadarida brasiliensis. The sequence goes on along the minus strand of CM061279.1, from coordinate 8,380,567 downwards.
GTGCAGCCAGGAGCCCAGCTTAGGTCTGGCTGATCCCAGAGGCTTCCCTGATGTACCAGGCTACTCTCCTGTTCTTTCTCTAAGAACCTAGGTGGCCCCGGAGGCCTGAGTTCAAGTGTACCTCTGTCACGTACAGGCTGTGTGGCCTTGAGGCAGTTGACTAACCTCTCTGAGCTTCTCTTTCTTCATTTAGAAAAAGAATATCCTAACTTGAACCTTATCAAGTGGTCATGAGAATGTTTGTTGGAGCTCAGGTACACGAAGGGATGCAGACTTGAAGAAAGCCTCAGGGCGGAAGGTTGAGAGTAGGCTGTCCCCCTCTCCGAGGGCATGCTTTACAGTCAGACAAGACAAAGGATGAACAGGCCACTTTCCTTCTAAAGAGGCTGAAGTGCACCAGCCAGTGAGAGTCTCCTTTCCTCAGTCTATCAGGCCGATCTCAGGAACCCTCCTCAGGAAACCGCAGACTTCCCCTGAGGCAAAGCCCTGAGCCCCGCCCTTCCCCTCCTGCTCAGTGTGGTCTCAGGGCTGTCACCTGAGACCACTGTGGCCTCAGGCCCCATGGCCATGGCCAGGGAGGGGCCGGAGCTGGGCCTTGGGGTCCTGGGCCCTGTGACTCTGCCTGTACTAGCTTCCTCCTTCGCCACTGTCCTGAGGGCAGCTGGAATCAGATTGGACCCCGCTGCCCTCATTTCCTCTTCCCCATCGGTTCCCATGCACTATCTGCTTTTTATCACAACAGTTACCCAAAACTCAGTTTCACAAGGATGACGGATGGCCTGGAAAGGAAGGCGGTCATCCCAAGGTGGCAACCGTCAGTTACCTCGAGCGGGTGGTTTTCCCAGCGGCATCCGACAGGGGTCCGTGTCATCATCATCGGTTCCCGCCAAAAACCCAACATACGTTTCTCGTGAGTTCTCTGGGGTACCCCAGGGTGCCTCGGCACACCGTTTGGGAACTGCAGGTTTACGTCACGCCAAGACATCGGAAGCTCGTGTTCAGAGCAGGATCCGAGAGTTAGGTCACCCCAGGGGTTGTCCCGTTCACTCTCGAACGTCCCTGCTCCCTCTGTGCACTGCTGGCATCTCCAGGAAGCCAGGTTTAGCCTCGCAGCGGGCTTGGGGAGCCAGAGTAAGGGGTGGACCCGGGGCGGCCAGTCCGCCTGGGCCCTGTGAGGCTCGGGGTCGCACGGAGGGTGGGGTGCGCTTTGGAGTGAGGAGCACTGATAATCCCAGTGCCCCGGCCTCCATTGTGGAGGAGACACAGGCGTCATCTGCTTATCACACTTCATGGCTCTGTGCGCCAGACACTGTTCCAAACAGGAGGTCGCTGAATCCCCACCATGCCCTGGGCAGTAGGTCCAGTGCCATTCTCATTTTGCAGGTGAGGAAACTGAGGCACGCAGAAGTTACCTTGCCCACGGTGCCCAGAACTAGGAAGTGGAGGAGCTGGGATTTGAACCCAGGCGGTCCACACCGTGCCCTGGGCTGCTCCAATGAGGCTTTCCCTGCAGGGGTGGGAGAAACCGGCTTCAGATCCTGGCTGTGCTTTCTCTCTAGGAGTTAGGGGGAGGCACTGACCGTCTCTGAGATGCTCTGTCTTCTGCTGTGACACGCACACGGTGAACTTCATTCACGTAGCACTGAGAGGGTTACGGAGATGATGCATGTAAAGCCGGGGCTCGGGACAGAACAGAGGACCAAAGTGGTCCTTTCCTCTGATCTCCTCCTCACGGCGCCCCCACCCTCCCAGGTGCAAGAACCCAGCAGACAGCAGGGGGCAGCACTGGGCCACTGAAGAACTTTCTCTGCTGGACCTGGGGGCTCCTGGCCTTTTACCAGTCTGGTCGGCTTCCCCAGAATGTTTTCGCTAAACAGAGCAACATGTCAGCCTGGCGGATGAGTGAACAGGAGAGCGAGGCAGCGAATGCAAATCCCTTTCTGCGGGAACAGCCTGCCTCTCTGGCTCTCAAGGGGGCAACTTGCCCCGTGGACCCAGGGCCTTGCTCCCTGGTGCACCGTGAACTGAGTTGTCACGTTGAGATATTTCTGATGCACGGAGGCCCCTCCCCCACCCCCCACTGGATCGTCCCCTGGAAAATATTAGAGAACACCCCGCGGCTAGACGTTTGTCTGACACGTGTCTGATGAGGAGCGGCCCAGAAAATGCCCCCCCCCAAATGCCCTTTACACAAAATACGTGTGTCCTGCATCGTGCTTTGGTTTTTGGAATTGGGTCCCCTCAAGATGTTTTTTGGCGTCGGGGGAGGACTCCGTCCTGCTGCAATGGAAAGCCGCCATCCAAGGGTTTGGAAATCCATGCCTGTCCTAGGAGGTGCTGCTGGTGGCGGAGAGGCTGCCTGGGTGCGTGGTGTCTACACCGCAGGCCTCGGCCTGTGGCCGGAATGGGTGGCTGGCCAGCCTGGGCCCGTCTGGGCTCTGCAGGGCAACCGAGCCTGAGGGGCATTATTCCTGTCAAGTAGCAGGAGGCCCAGGACTCGGGGTCCCCAGCTGTCCCACGGGGTCTGACCAGTCCACACTCATCCCTTTACTGCCCCAAGTCAGGGAGGGGGTAACAGGACCGTGTTTCCACACCCTTCTCAGTTCATTGGCTGTTTGTGTTTTTTTTCCAGTGATCCTAAACCTTTGGTCCCGTGAGTAGTTCGGTATTCGTTGTCATTTTCATTGTCCAGTCTGTAGGGGATGGATCGGTGATTGCTGCATTGATGAGAGATTGTATTTAATTTGCATGAAAGAAGGCCTGTCGTCATGAGTGTGGGGTGGCTGCTGGTGTCAGGGACCGCTGGGAATATTGAAGGCGAGTCAGAAGCCTAGTTGGGGCACCCTGGGCGAGGGAGTTCTGTTCCTGTCTCCTGTGTCCCTTTCTCTCGGGACAAGCTGAGCAGTGCATTCGCTTGCCGAGCCGTCTTCAGAGTCCCTGTGACTGACAGCTGCCCGCCTCAGCCTGCAGCCTGGACGGGCGCGCGTGGCTGGCGTCATGACTGCGCCCCTAATGCAGAAATCCCTTCAGCTCGCCGAGGGTGGTGCACCTGCCGTGGGCTCCCGCTGTCCCCTGCCCCCGCGTCTTTCTCCGCGTCACTTGCTGCTTTGCTTCCCTCCACCCAGGGAACGGGGCTAAGACTGAACCCCACCGCAGTAGACACAGCCCCCCTAATCCCAGCCCATACCTGCAAGATCCCCATGTTCTAGACTTTTCCACTAATACCCCCAACTTTCTCAACTTGCTCCGTTTGGTCGTCTTGGTCTAAGTTGTGACAAGCCAGAGTCGGTGGGTGCTGCTGTTCTCAGACCCTGTAAACAGGAGAAACAGTGCCCGGCCCGTGTGGCTCAGGGGTTGAGCGCCGACCCATGCACCAAGAGGTCACCGGTTCGATTCCTGGTCAGGGCACATGCCCAGGTTGTGGGCCCGATCCCCAGTGGGGGACATGCAGGAGGCAGCCAATCGATGTTCTCTCTCATTGATGTTTCTATCTCTCTCTCTCTCCCTCTCCCTCCTCTCTCTCTAAAATCAATAAAGAAAAAAAAATATCAAAACAGGAGAAACTGTGAGAGCGGGCGTCTCTGGCCAGCTGCGGAAGTGACTGTTTTGAGACCCTTGAACCTCTAGATTGCTCCAAGCCCAAGTAACAGAGTAGGACTTCGCTGAGCGAGATTCAGCCCATTCCTGGGATACATGCCATTCTCTTTTTATTCTTTTCTCTGTCAAACAACAGTCCTCACAAACCGTCTTCAAGGGATGTATTGGGAGTTCTTGGTTCCTCTCTCTAATGGGAAGGCGTGGCTTCATTAGAAACCGTTGAGTTCCTGTCTGCAGTTTCTTACCTTGTGGTTCTTAACACCCACAGGTGTTAAGAAGGCCGGGTGTTGACTGTTTGGTTCGGTGCTGGATCCTCATTCCTGAGAACGCTGCTTGGCACATGGGAAGAGCTCAGTAAATGTTGGTTGGATGGAGGATTGGATGATATTTGAGTGTTTCCATGATGACGTCACTGGGAAGTTCAGGCTGGTTAGTCTACCCCTGCACACAGACCGGAATGGCCCTCCACGGGACTCGGATTCCCCTCTGGTCGCATTCGTCTCCTACCTGGTCCTCCATGTGCCCGTTTGACCTGTTGGCACCCACCCTTCACGCTGGCTGCTTGGGTTGCATCGACACACATGTCGATTGTCCCCATGGACAGCCAGCTTCCTGATGGGAGGACCACTTCTTTACTCTTTTTATCTCCAGGACCTGGAGAACTGTCCGCACTTGGGAAATGTCTGCCAGAATGAAATTTAGTTCAGTAGGTAGAGCCTGGGGGGGCGGGGGTCATTTGAGCTCTTTTTCCAAAATGATCCAAAAGATTTGTGCAAAGTTCTAGGCACAATATTTGGCATGTGTCGAGTACCATCTTTTTAAGTCGACAGAGCTCGACTCCTGAGCACCCATTCAAAGAATAACAGACAGCGACTCCCACATCTGGGGGAAACGGCAAAATGGAAATGAATACCTACCTAATCAGATGTTCTCAAGCATGATGTCAGCTTTGTTACTTGCTAAATTTAATGCCCGTAAACACTTCATCACATGGGAAAATAATTTGTGGCTTCAATTTTTCTCGCTTTACAAGGATTCCTGAGTGTGCAGAATGAGCGCTTATGAAGTCTCAGCCAACCATAAGTTAAACAAATTATATACCACCCAATAAATGAAAAACGCAAAGTTATAAAAATCCTTTCAAAAATGCTTATGGCAGGAAAATGGTTTGGTGATAGATGTGTCTGTATTTTCAGATGTTTTATGTGATGGGGGCGGGGCGTGGAGTCCTCTAAAAGTAAGCGTACTTTGTGCCCACAAATATTTTTAAAGTGTTTTTTCTGTATTGATTTTTAGAGAGAGAGGAAGGGAGAGGGAGAGAGAGAAACATTGATGAGAGAGAACATCAATCGACTGCCTCCTGCATGCCCCTCACTGGGGATCAGGCCCACAACCTGGGCATGTGTCCTGACCAGGAATCGAACCAGCGACCTCTTGGTGCATGGGTCGACGCTCAACCACTGAGCCACACCAGCTGGGCAAGGGCCCACACGTATTTTTAAGTGACCTACCTAAATATTATAGAATTCCTGCACAATACAGATTGCCTCAGTAGAGTTTCCAAAAATTAGAAATACAAGCTTTCCCCCTATAGGCATTTTAGGCAAATTCCTATCATGCCATTTGTATAATCAGACATCTCCTCTGATTGATGTCAGTTAATTTCCTTGACCCTTGACTGTTTTGCTCATTGAATGACCTCTGTTTTTTAATCTAATCTTTGTTCCATCTTTTTTTTTTTTGTTTTTTCTTCCAGGAATCCTGTTCACCATGCTGGTATTTGGCCCAGCCTGCGGATTTATCCTGGGCTCTTTCTGTACCAAAATCTATGTGGATGCTGTCTTCATTGATACAAGTAAGGAGCATCTCCCAGTTCCTGAGCCTTTCCTCGCTGCCTTGAGAAGGGCTGTGAGCCTGTGGGGCCTGAGGCCTGTCTGCTAAGCAGCAGCCTCAGTTCATGGCCCCCTGTAGAGTGTGCTGGTGGCCTCCTGAGATTAGAAAGACACAGCATGAGGTTCAGAGGGCCTGGGCTCACCAGTATCTACTTGGAGGCTGGTAACTCCCTCCCCTTGATCTCACTCCTCCTCTGTGAATGAATGGGGGTGGTACCATACCTTCCTCGCAGGGCGCTGTCAGAATCGAGTGGGAGGTAGGTGTGCAAATGCCCGGCATGTGCACGTGCTCACTGAGCGCTGGTCCACGCACCCCGTGAGGACCGACCGCACTGTCGAAGCCAAAAGTGGGGGCGGTGTCCTGGAAGTGCAGGTGTGCCTGTGGGCTCAACAGACAGCATCTTTTTCGTTCTTTCCCGTCAGACGCTGTTGCGGGGGCCTTTAGAAGGAAGGGTACCATGTCTCAAAACTGTTTCAAATGCTGCGTGTCGTGTTCTTCGCAGGAAGAGCGAGTTTATTTCTCAGGTTGCTTCAGGCCCCCGATCCTTTGTGCACTTGGTGCCATCCCGCTGTCGCGATGGGCGAGGTTAGGCAGTGCTCACACACCATTCCCGGGTCTGGGTGGTTTTACACACCAGTCTATTTCTCAGTCACACTGCATGTCCAGCACGGGCTGGTGGTGCTGGGGAGGGTGACACTTGGCTCATCGTGGGCACAGACCCCATCCCGCACAGTTGCCAAAGCAGGAAACCAGACTGTGGTGGTTGCACCCTCGCTCTTGAAGCTTCTGCTGGAAAATGATACATTGTTTCTACTCAAAATGATACATTGTTTCTACTCACATTTCAGTGGCTAAAGCAAGTCACAGCATGTATCAGTTGTCTATGGCTGTGTAACAAATTACCCCAAATGTAGCGACTTAGAACAATAGACAGTTGTCTCAGGGCTTGTTTCTGTGGGTCTGGAATCCAGGGGCAGAGCAGCTCAGCTGAGTGGTCCTGGCTCGTCCTGGCTCAGAGTCCCACGAAGCTGCAGTCAAGGTGTCATCGTGGTCTGCGGTCATCTGAAGGTCTGCTTTCAGGTGCATGGCCCTGGGTCCCTCTACAGGGCAACGTGCCCTGGAGCTAACAACCCAAGAGAGGACGAGAGGGAGCAGCAGAGATAAAAGCCACAGTGTTTTTATAACCCAGTCTCAGGAGTGACATCTCGGGGTTTCTGCTGCATTCTGTGTGTGTGTGTGTGTGTGTGTGTGCACATGAGAAGCCAGCCAGGTGTTCAGTCTGTGCTCAGGAGCAGGGATCATCATTCAGGATGTGAATGCCAAGGGCTGGGATCGTTGGAGATGATCTAGAGACTGCCTGCCGTAGGGGACACACCTCCACCTCCAGCCTGAGAGGACGCTTTATCCCTGAGCCGTTCAGTGAGCAGAGAGGCCACGTGACCTTTGTCTCTGGAAACAGCGTGCGGGAAGCAATTCCAGCTTCTCCTTCCTGCCGCTCTCTCCTCGGGATCAATAAGAACTCCCAGTCCCCGAGTTCTCCATCCATCATCTGGCGACAGTGCTGAATTTACTAATTCACCCCAAAGAAATAATGCGGCTTTAAATCCAATCAAGTCACTCTGAGATTCAGTCCATTAATCCCACTGATATATTTACTTGTAGCTAATGATGTTACAAATTTCCAAGTGGGGAAAAAAAAAAAAAAAGGACAGAAGACTCCAACGCAGCCTTATTTATTTGTTCTTTTAAACTGCTGGGTCTGCTTGGGAGGGGATTGATGCTGCCGTTTTGCGGAAATTGTTGGCCCTTTGAACCCTGTGCCCAGCAGGATGGGAGTCAGGGAAACAAGACATGGAGCAAGTCAGCTGCCGTCTTACTTCTGTGAACCAAAAAAGCCACCTTCTCCAAAGGCCACCCAAGACGGGAGTAGCCGGCGGGAGTGGGAAGGGGGCGCACCGTGATGGGGAAAGGTACCTGGAAAAGCCTCGTGGCCAGGCAGCGTGGCGGCCCTTGAATCAAGGCCTGTGGATAAACCATCTCTGAACCAAAAAGAACCTCAGACATCATTCTCTTCCACCTCTTTGATTATACAAGTGAGGAAACTGAGGCTGGGAAACGGACAGGGATGTCCCCGATCCAAGGGAGCATGTATACAAACCCAGGTATCCAGAGTCAGTGTGAAGGTATTTCCACTGCAGGAGTCCCGTCCCCAAGCTCCATCCTGGGGATAAAACAGCATCTTAGTGCCTGGAGTGACCAAGGGGTGGACAAGTGGCTGGGGGCAGCTTAGCTTGTCCACTCAGTCCCCTCAGCGTGCCATGCCTTTGCCCAGGCTGTCCCCTCAGCCACGCATGCTGTCCTCGCTTCATTCTGTCCGTCACCTTTCATTCTCCAAAGCTCAGTGGGAAGCCACCTCACCCGTGGGTCCAGGCTCACTGGCATTTTGAAGCCTCCCCAATGGGCACGTTTCCGTCCGCCTGGCTGACGACAGCCGTTCCCCTAAGGAGCCGATCGTGGGTTCCGCTCCGACCCCATGTGTCTCTGAGGAGGGGGAGGGGAGGATGCCCGTGAGTCCTCCCTGTCTTTGTCTGCACCCCCCAGAAGGCCGCCGTGTGCTGGTGCTGCTGCTCACCAGCAGGGGGCAGCAGAGCACAACGTATTCTGTGAAGGAGCCAGCCACAGACTTGGGGAGTCCCCAGCAATTTTTATTTTTCTAATCCTGTGACTGAAACCCGTTCTGTCTCTGCATGGATTTGGGCTGTGCTTTCAGAAGGGGGTTCTCAGGGGGGTTTTTAGGGATGACCCTCCTCTGTCGTCTCCTCGCTGACTTCAGACAGAGCCCCTCATTAGGACTGTCCAGTCCGTGGGAGCTTGTCCTTCAGCATAACTCTGCAGGAGCCGTGCACACAGCCACACGGTCCTGAGGGTCCAGCTGAGAGCCAGGCGGGTCGGGAAGGGCAGTGGCCTGGAACTGGGGGAGGTGGGCCAGGCGTCCATGGAGGGCCCCAGGGGGCAGGTGAAGGCGAGAACATGCCTTACCTAGTACAGCCTGGCAGAGGACCCCAGGCTGGAATGGGGAGAGCAGCGAGGAAGCCTGGGTGTGAGATCTGTGAGTAGGTGAAGAGGGCGCGGGGCAGGCGGTGGGTTTTGGACCACCCGCTGTGGGGTGGAGAGACCCCAGGACCGCTCCCTGGGAGAGTCCCACTGGAGACCAGTCTAGAACAGATCCTAGAAGAAAGGACTTGCCCTGCCCGGTTTGGCTCAGTGGTTAGAACATCGACCTGCAGACCAGAGTCGTAGGTTCAATTCCTGGTCAAGGGCACGTACCTTGGTTGCAGTTTGTTCCCGGCCCAGTTGGGGTTATGTGGGACGCAACCACTCGATGTGTCTCTCTCACATCGATGTCTCTCTGTCTCTCTCTTCCCCTCCTTCCCCTCTCCCACTCAATCTAAAAATCAATGGAAAAATATCCTCTGGTGAGGATTTAAAAAAAAAAAAAGGAGTTGGTAGCAGAGCGCACCGAAGCGCTGAGCTGACCAGCCTTACGCCGCGGGCCTGTCGGAGGAGGGGCTTGCTGACCGCAGCCCAGTGGACCACTTCCCAAAGCTGTACGTAGGCTGCCTCACGTGAACCTCAGCAACCCCCACGGAACTCTGATCCCACCTAGCCGACGAGGTGTCCCCATGCAGTGGTGACTTCTGCATGCTGCCCGTGGCCAGGCCTCCGTGAGTCCCAGCTACCCCCGACAAGCTGTGCGGTCTTGGGGACACGGCTCCGCGTGTGGGTGATGTGAGTTAATCACGCACAGTGTCTGGCGTGTCCTAAGTGCACAGGAAAGTCGTGTGTGACAAGGAACCGAAGAGGTTGACTCATTCCCACCGCTGGTAGGAGTCAGACCCTTGCTTCCCTGAAGCCTCCCCAGGAATCCAGCCGATGACTGCCCTGTCCTCGAACAAAGGCCCTGCTGAGAAGCCCTAAGCTCACCAGCATGTCTGTGCACACGGGTCCGAAGGCGTGTACCAACCAGACGCATACCAGCTACCTGGTTTTGCAGCCGGAACACAATATGCCCGTCCGTGTGCCTCACGGGAAAGGCCAGCCAGCTGTGAACCCCGGGACGGCCCCTGCAGGGCCGACTGCTGTCCCCAGACTCCTTCACATTGGACTACTTGGTCCCACGGCTGGCATCCGGAGTGTTCCTCACTGCCTTCCATCCTCAGCCCCTTCCTGTCTCCACTTTCTAATTAGGTCTCTAACTTAATGATACTCTTGGAATTCTTGGGTCCCATAGCAAAAGTTTCACAAACTAGGTTAGGCAAATAGGTAAATGGACTGAAAAAAACAATCCAAAAACTGCCCAGAGAGCCATAGTACCGCTTCCCCATCAGTACGGCCCGGGAGTAGGAAGTGAGTGTCCCCGATTTGCTGTGATCTGCCCTTCTCACAGTCTCGGGTATCCTCATGGGTCGGTCGGTTGGTTAGTTTCAAGCTGGTTCAGCCCTATTTCCAGTGATTTTTCTTTCGAACCTATGATGGGAATGGTGGTCGGAAGTGGGAGGGAAATCTTCAGCAGACGGAGCACACTGCAACCAGAAGCTTGCTCGGCTTACGCAACAAGCACAAAACACTCCGAATGACAGGTTCCAAGACGTGGAGGGGGGAGAAGAATGGACCGCGGAAAGCAGGAACCCTGTAAGCCTCCAGGCACTGTATGCACAGGGAGGCCCATCTGTGCCGGCCTCGTGACAGGCGGCCATTTCTGTCGTGGGGCTGTGCTCTCTCCACTCCTGTTCCTGTTCCAGCATCTTCCCTCTGCCCGGAATGACCGAGGGCCGGCCAGGTGGCTGGAGGGAGCCCGCCAGTCGGCTCCCACGGTGCCCTGAGGATGCCACGCCTGGGATTCTGTCCCCACCCATTCTTTTTAGCGTCTTTCTTCATCCGTGATTCTAGTTCTGTTGGCACGTGGACACATCTAAGTAAATGAGACAGATTGGTGCTTTTCCGTTTTGCGCTGGGCATCTGACTGACAGCAGCCGCTGCCAAGAGGCTGAAACTGTACTAACTTTTCAAGATCAAGACATGACCTGGAGCCAGATGGAAAGAGAAGGAAAGAGGTTTTCGTGCCTTGCCCCAAGCTGTACCTCGGACAGTACCTCGGACAGTACTTCTGCTGTCCCCGGCCTGGCCGCTGTTCTAAGGAGCGTGACTTTCTATTTGCTAAGCCTTCTGTGAGTCAGGGTGGGCTGGGTTCTGCCGCGGTAACAGGCACCCCCAGCAGCTCAGCGACTCAGGGTACCGAAGGTGTGTGTCTTGCTGTGCTGTGTACCCAGCGCAAGTCGGCAGGGGTGTTTTGCTCGTTGCAGCCTTTCCCATGATCAGGCCGAGGGACAGAGCATGGCAGGTGACACACCAGCTTACACGTACCTACCTCCACACAGAAGGGACGGGGCGTGTGTCCCCTTGCTCACGTTTTATTGGAAAAACTGTGGCACATGGCCACACCTGAGGGATGTAATCCCCTGTAGCCAGAAGAGGAGACCCAAAGGTAGATCTTGGGAATGCCCGCCACACCGTTGTTTTGTACCCAGCGTGGGAAGCTCTCCCTCAACGTCGAGAATTCGAGAATGGTTATCTGCTGAACAGGCAGAGGGAGAGTTTCGCTGTAACTAGCCAGAATGCCTCGTAAAAAGACCATTCGTGGTGGAGAAAGGAGGTGTCTTAGAAAAGATGTTTCTCAGACCAGGTCCCAGCATCTTGGGACCCACCAGTATTGGAACGAAAGTCCGTGGGCAGCACACAGCACGTGGTTCTTCTCTGTATTTTCTCTCCCTGCCACTGTGCTCTGGATATTTGAAATGGAGAGAAAAAAAATCAGTATCTCCCAAAACACTCAACTGGGATTTTCCTGTATCTACAAAATCCTGCCCTCCACTCACCTTTCTGCAGACCCCCTCTCTCTCCTTGCCGAATCTGTGATCATGGACAAGGTCCCTGACTTTCTAAGCCTCGACAGCTCCAGCTATATAAAATAGAGATAATAGCCCGGCCAGTGTGGCTCAGTGATTGAGCGTTGACCCATGCACCAAGAGGTCGCCGGTTCGATTCCCGGTCAGGGCACATGCCCAGGTTGTGGGCCGGGTCCCCAGTGGGGGGCATGCAGGAGGCAGCCAATCGATGTTCTCTCTCATCGATGTTTCTGTCTCTCTCTCCCTCTCCCTCCCTCTCTCTCTAAATCAATAAAGAAAAAACATTCTTTTTTAATAGGGATAATAGAAGACTGCATTTCGTAGGGTTGTTGGAAGGGCTGACAGGCACAGTTAAGATTGTGCTGTGCCTGAGGCCTGGGGCAGAGGAAGCCCTCGGTACACATGGCTGGCATTCCCGTTGGTGTGAGCTAAAGAGTCTTCAGGGACAGCCTCTTACAAATGTGGTCGTCTGGTGTCTGTGGTCTGTCTGTCCGTCTGGTCCAGGCCACAGCCCTGCTCGTTCCTAGCTCATATACCGTGGCCCAGGTCTCCAGGAGTTTCTTTCTGGGCCCCGGGGACATGGGATTATCATCAAAGAGACGTTTCTAAGCAGCTCATCTGGAAGTGCTGCCATGAAACAGGGAGAGAGGGAAAAACAAAACGAAAAACAAAAGCCTCTACCAAGGGGTGCGCTCTAGCTCATGGCTTCATGCCTTCAGCTGGCAAGTCAAAGACGAAACAGTGTGAGAGGCCAAACCACAGGCCGCCACCGAGCAGGCTGCAAGCAGGAGCCTCGCCGTAAATATTGTTACCGTCAACGACGTGCCGGCGTCTCAGCACGGTAGGCCTGGTGTGGCTCACTGGGTCCGCCCCAGGCTCGATGAGGTACACACTGTCGTTGTCGTCACTGTCGTACAGACAAGTCAGCCGAGGCACGAGAGGTCAAGTCGCTGGCCTGAGGTCACACAGCAAGAAGTGGGCAGGATTTCGGCCCAGGCCACCTGGCATTTGACTTCTGTTCCGTGCCAGGCCTTGTGCCAGGGAGTGGGGTTGTTGAATAGGGTCTCAGGTAGCTGCTTTGGGGGGGGGTGCAAATGAGTATACCTAGTAAAACTGATGTCCTCGGTAGTGAATGTTTCTGTGAGTGTGTGAGTGTGTGTGTGTGTGTGTGTGTGTGTGAGAGAGAGTGTGAGTGTGTATGTGTGTATGAGTGTATATGGGTGAGTGTGTGTATGGTATGTGTGAGAGTGTGTGTGTGTATGTGTGTATATGAGTATGTGTGTGTGCATTGTGAGAGTGTGTATATGAGTGAGTGTGTGTGTATGAGGTATGTGAGTGTGTGTATGAGTATGTAAGTGTGGATGTATGTGTGTGTGAGTGCGTGTGAGTGTGTGTGTGAGTGTGTGTGTGTGTGTGTGTGTGTGAGCTATGAACTTGGCAGCTCTGCGGAGCCAGTGAGTTCCAGCCTGAATTCACAGGGAGCCTGGCTCTGGCTGTTCTTGTAGGCTGATACAGCGCAGGGTAGACGAGACAATCAAAGGGGAAGCAATCAGTCTCCGGCTTTGGGAGGAACAGAAGCTGGATGTGAAAGAATGAGCTTTGCCCGGCGCCCAGTCCCTCGCTCCAGGGCCTTTCCGGAGCTCCAGGCCGTCTGTACACCTGACTCAGAACCTCGGCCGAGCCCGGGCCCCCCGTGTCCCTCCCACTCACCGTGCTCTTTCTGATTGCAGGCAACCTGGACATCACCCCGGATGACCCCCGCTGGATCGGAGCCTGGTGGGGTGGCTTTCTGCTCTGCGGTGCCTTACTCTTCTTCTCTTCCCTCCTGATGTTCGGGTTTCCACAGTCTCTGCCCCCGCACTCGGACCCCGCCATGGAGAGCGAGCAGGCCATGCTCCCCGAAAGGGAATACGAGAGACCCAAGCCCAGCAACGGGGTCCTGCGGCACCCCCTGGAGCCAGACAGCAGCGCCTCCTGCTTCCAGCAGCTGAGAGGTAAGACACATGGCCCTTGGGCGGCCGGCGTCATGGGGACAGGCTGGCAGTCGGGACTGGCCGCTGGGGGACTGGAGGCAGAATCGCCCTTGTTTTGCATGACTGACTTCTTCAGTCCTGTGCTTGACTGACTTCTGAGAAGTCAGTGACCTCACTTGCAAAGTAGCTACCTGTTAGGGAAGGACAGCAGGCTAATGTCCCCAGGACAGAACCCCGTGGCCAGCGTAGCAACCGATGGATGATACATATAAATGTTTGCCGAAGGAAGAGAGTGACGGGGGCAGGAGGAAGCCAGACATTTCCTGGAACGCTCCTGAACTCTTCTCACGCCGTTTGTGAGCTCATCGAAGCATTAAAGGGACTTTGGAAGTTGGCTCCCTTTGCCTGATGCGGGCATTCTTCAAAAGCCACACCCAAAGTGCATTGTTTTAGTGCGTTGTCTGTCCTTCCACCCCTCCATGAAAGATGAGAGATGTGTTCCTCTGGAAAGAAACAGTAACTCAGTCCAAACAACAAAGTCACAGCGTAGAATGTAGCAAAGCTCTCTCTATCATTGATAAAAGAAAAAAATGTATCTTTTCTGACAACACAGGGAGATACAATGAGGCAGAATGAGAATCTCCCTCCCCGCCAGTTGATTCCACATTTGGCACCTCGGGTCTCTTAAAGGCCAGGAAAGGGACCCCGTGGCGTCAAAAGCGGCTTCGTGTCTATCACATGCCCCCACTGGGAGGTGTGTGCACTGCCCCCAAGTTCTCAGGACCCCTGAATTTGGGTCCCCTGAAGAACCTGCTCTATTTCAGAAATGAGCACAAGTGTGGCCGGAGTCCAGCTTCCCAGGGAGGCTGGGCGTGGAGACAGGTGGACAGTCACCTCTTTGCAGGAACGGGGCGCGCAGCCGGGCCAGCTGTCAGCAGCGTCAGACGGGGTGCACGTCTCTTTACTGAACCCCTGTGTGATGAGGTTCGGGCGCCTTCCGTGGGGAGGCCTGAGCACCAAGGAGAGAAGCTCAGGCTGCCTTGTGCTCAGACCCCTGTTTGTGCTTGACTAGCCCTGCGATCATTCTCTTCTCCCCGCTTCGTTTCCGCACGAGAGACGTGGGAACACCACTCCTGAGTGACAGTGTGGTCGTGAGGACCAGAGCGCTGCCCGCGGATGACTGGCCGTTAATCGTACCCGTTGGGCCGCGAGGAATCGCAAGAACTAGGGTTAATTTCCAAAAGAGGCTAATTGAATCGCCGAATGCCGTGTCTGACCCCGTGCTCCGTGATGGTGTCCAACAGACTTCCAGTCTGGAGTTGCGCATAGAGGATCTTGAATTTCATCGCCCTACGTTCCGGGAGGCCTTGGCAGATGAGAAGGCCACTCGCTGTGTGTCCCTGAGGTGGTCTTGGCTTGGACCCCCCGGAGTGTGTGCTGAATCAGCGAGCCTCCCAGGAAAAAACAGGGCCTGGGGACCAGGGGTGAAGCCTGCTGCTCCCCTAATAGCACAGCCCACGGGACAAACGGGGCTGGCATGAGAGTGGACCTTGGTGGGGGACACCCTTGCCCGGGGGAGGGGGAGGGAGGCAGCAGTCTTTCTAGGTTCTTCCTCATCCCAGGATGACGGTCCTGCCTTCCTATGGCTGTGATTATTAGAGCTGTACAAATAATCTCTCATCATGCATCTCTGGGTGTATAAAGAGGAAAGAGATACAATTGTGCCATCAGAGAGCTCGCCAGCCATTGTAGGTACAGCTCAGCCAGCCCAGGGCGCTGAGCACGGCCGTCCCCGGGACAGCAGGGAGCCCCACCCCCTGGGTCAGAGATGGAGCTGAGCCAGGTCTCAAGGGGGATGTCACAGCTCCCGGATTCTTGGATTAGGGTTCAGTTGCTCATTAGCTCATTTGTTCAGTCAGTCAGTGTTGACTGAGACCCTGCGGGGCTTTGGGGACACAGCGCTGACCAAGGCATCTCGTATGCCGGAGCTGGCCTCGGACAGGGGAGGCCTGCGTGGGCGGAGCCGGGCCATGACATGCGGTGGCCGAGCTGACAGGTTCACCGTCGGGTCAGTTCGTATGACACTCACTAGACCACAGGCGATCGCAAGCTGTGACCTATATACACATGGGCTCCGCTTCCGATGATTGATGACTTTTCATTTAGAATCAGCGGTTCGCCGAGGCGATAGATCTCTGAAGGATGTCCCCGCAGGAAAGGAAGGCAGTGTCTCTGGAAGAATCTCCAGGAGCCAGAATACGGTGAAGGGGTCTGTTAGGCTAACAGATTTTACACGCACCAGCTCGCGGAAGGGAGCCATGTGCTTTACATCCTTCATTTCCCCCCCGAGACAGTGTTCTTGCCCTGTGGACATTTCCACCGATAGCGCTGGGCACTGCCCCCTGGTGGTCCCAAACTCAGCCGCGTGCAGCCCCGAAAGCCGGGTGGTCTCCACGCGGCGTGGGGCACATTCCTGGCACAGGTCAGCTGAGCGGCATTGCACGGAGGAATTACACGGCTCCAAACATCTGTGTGTTGCAATGTCTCAGTCAGTTCACTTGAGCTTGCAAACGGTCCCTTCTCTGGCCATTAATCCGTGTCCCCTGCCACGCTCTGCAGAGCGCAAAGGCTCCTGGGGTGAGCTGGCATTGCACCCAGAGCGGCCCCTCCATCCCCTTCCCGCCAGGACCAGGAAGGCCACCCAGCTCCTGGGAAGCCTGGGGGCTGCTTGCCTGGGTTCGAGTCCAGCTCGGCCGCCTCCTAATCGTGCAGCCGTGGCCACGTCCTGTAACTCCCTGTGGCCTTAACGTGATGTCTGCTTTCGCCTTGACGTGTAAGCTCAGCGAGCGTACTTTCTCCTGCTTGGAGGAGCAGAAGCCGCACTCTCGTGATGTAGGCATTGGGGCCCGCGGGGCACTTTCCAGGGCACTCTCCCCCAAAAGCAGACTTTGAGGGTCTACTGCCAACCAAGTCGGTCGTCAGTTGGGTTTGCAGCTCTCAGAAGAAAGACCAGAGTCCTGTTTCTAGAAGTGTGTGGGCGGGTTGTCACTTCTTCTGGAATCGCCCAGAAGCGCCCGCCTTGTTGTGACTGTCAGGTAAGCGTCTCGCGAAGCGGGCAGCAGGCGAGCAGATGCTTGGATTACTGAATTCCAGTCTCCCCTCCAGGTGAAAGACTAAATCCAAGGCACATCTTTGCATCTCAGCTGTGTCCACAACAAACAACTCCCCCTATGCACCCAGCTCCGAAGTCCCTCCCAACCTTGGTCTTCAGACGCTCAGAGCGGCTACAGAGCCATCGTCCAGGGCCCACCCCGCCCCTCGCATCCCTCCTCTGTGTCCCGCAGGTGTCTGCTGCTCCCCTTCCCTACGCGAGAGCCGAGTGGGGGCCAGGGGGTGCGCCTCCTGTATTCAGAGGCTCAGAGCTTGCAGAATGGCTTGTGAAAGGCTGGACCCAGAGGGAAGGAGGAACTCGGGCTGTAACAGATGCACACACAGTGGCATCTCCACGGTTTTGTGTCTCACTGGAAATGGTCTCCCGTGTCACCTGCCCTGAAGGGGTCTTGCTGGTGGGGATCTGGGTCCCTTCCCCGTCGTGTGCTGTAGGATTTCTGGAACATATTAGGCACTCTCCTCTTCGGTGCTGTTTCTCCTGGCACACCCTCCTCCCTTGGACTCGGTCCCCACATCCCCAGGAACCCCCACAGCCCTCTGCGCACACGCCCCCATTGCCCAGCGGGGTGTTAGCTGTGGTGCCCTGCCGGCCACACAGCCCCTGCAAAGCCTCCCTGCTGGTCTGCGTCTGCCCAGAACGTGGGCTTCTCCAAGGACAAAGCTCTTAGCATCTTTCTGTTTCCACCGCACAGCGGAGCGCCTGGCATGTAGCTGACATTGCATGCATGCATGCATGAATGAATGAATGAGTGATGACAGACTTTCTTGCTAGCTGGCGGCGAGGGGTGGGACTTCAGGCTCGGCGTCTTCAGAAACAGCCCTAACCTGTGGAGGGTGGTTAAGGACTTCCAAAGGACTTGCATGGACCTCCTACCTGTCCAGTCGATGAGGGGGTGTAACAATTCTGTGCCCCCCATCGGGACAGCTGGGACGAGACCCAGGTCTCCCCAGACGCTACATTCGGAGCTCTTTGCAGTGTTCCCACAAGGGTTCACTCGGCTGTTAACGAGCCAACGAGGAGGAAGAGGGCAGTCAGCCTGGGGTCGATGAAACAACAGCCCTGTTTTGTTCTCGACACGCAGCTCCCACTCGAGAGCCCTTTGCTTTTAGAGGAGACGGACTCCGCCTGGCTTGATGCCCTCTGCACCCTTCTTGCCCCGCTAATGCCATCATCACTGGGTTCTGCTGAGTGGATCAGCTAAACCTCTCTCCAGCCTGCTCCTGGTATCTCCTGCACCCAGCCTACCCTGACCCCTCTGGTCTGTTATCCATACGACAGTTTCAGGACCCCGCGGACCCTGTGGGCATGTTCTGCATGAAGGGACAGAGGCAGAGCCCGTCGTGTGTGCCCAGCCCGGCGATATTCGGCCCCTCCAGCCTCTTGTCACCCCACTGCCATCCCGTCCCCCACACCGGCCATGTCGCTCTCCGTCCCAGTCACGGCATTACCTTTAGACAAGCCATCATTCATTTACTCCGTCAGTTCCACAAGGGGAGGGTCTGCGTCCACTTTGCTCATGCCCTTGTGCGTGGGTCTCGGTACGTATTTGATCAATGGAGGGATCCATGGGTGGCTGGGCACGCCCTGCCAAGCCCAGCGCAGTGTGACCCATCCAGGGGTCCACAGTGGCCCTCCTGTGTGGGGCGGGTCTGCTCCTGGGGCCCCAGCTACTGAGTCACAGAGGGCATGCTGGCCGGTAGTTCAGGCTGCCGTGTGCTGGGGATGTGGGGCTGGGTAGCTTCCCGTGCCCATCTTCCCGGCAGGTGTTGGGCTTCTTGGCCACGGTGCACGCCCGCCCCCACCGCTGCCCCCCCACAGTGCAGCGGGGGCCCCACGTCCGTTGCGCTGGCTGTGGGACCCAGCTCACCCCCCGGCGTCTCCATTTCTGCCCCCTCCATCCTGTGCCCACTAGCCGTCTGTTTCTGCTCCTTTTTCCTCATTGCGGGCCTGTGCCTTTCAGCGGAGTGTCATCGTGAGGAGCCTGGTGATCTGAGAGCCCTTGTTCCGCCGGCCGAATGGCTGAGTGTTTTCTGTGTTGTGATTTGTCTTCCGAGCGGTGCTCTCCCCTCGTGTGGATTCCCCGGAAAAACCTTCTTTCTTGATGCCGTGGGCAAGGAACCATCTGCCCTCCCAGACGCTGGGGATCCTGGGCCAGGCTGTGGTGCCCACACCGCCGTGTCACAGGAGTCGTGTTTATAGGTCCCCGGGGACCGGCCTGCTCAGTGACTTCATCATGTTTTATCGTGTTGGTGAGGACATGCGAGGGACAGGTGCTGGGGGAGGGGGTGATGTTGATTCCCAAGGTGTTTCCACAAAGCACCTGAGATACACGTGTGAGGGTGCCTGGCACAGGGCTTTTGAATGGATGAAGGAAGAAAATAACCAGAAGGCAGCATTTCCCAGTGGGGGTTCCTTGGAACACCAGTCCTCTCACGTGCTCAGGGGAAAACTGATCAGCCGTAACAATGGACAGGTTACATTGTTAAGTATTGTACAGTAGTGGTTACAGAGCTAAATAAGTCTGTGTACTGTCTGAGCCCCTCGGGATGTATACATCGTATCAGAATATTGAAGGCTGACTGGGTTTCACTCCATGTGACCGTAACACTTCTGTTCGTGTGAACTCCGGGCGCGTGGGCACGTGTGGGACGTGGGTGGGATACGGAATAGACGATGGCGGGGATCGCGGGAGGTTCAAGGGGATGTACCCAGTCCACAGAGTCCACAGAGGGGGATTTGAAGACGAAGAGTCGTATTTTGGCTGATCTAGAAGGAAGAAAGTGTCTGGGCTGGAGGCCGGCGTCAGCAGAGGCAGAGAGAGACATCTGGTTGGAGGGAGCAGGTTTATAGAAGATCACGCTGGAAGGCAGCTTGGTGTCGGCTCCCACACCCAGCAGAGTCCTGGGATCGGAGGCTGCCCGCTAAGGCTTTGGCCAAATGATGAATGAATTACTGAGGGTCTTGCTGTTGCCTTTCTGAGGTGTCTGGGATTTATCTCCTGAGCCAGTTTCCCAACTGGGGGTTTGATCAGCATCACCTGTTGGGTTTCTTGAGACACACCCATGCATGGGCTGGGTGCACCCCCAGAATTTCTGATTTTGAGAGTCTGGGGGAAGGGGAGGGTGTCCCAGCATCTGATGTCTTTTTTTTTTCTTTATTGATTTTTAGAGAAAGAGGAAGGGAGAGGGAGAGAGAGATAAAAACATCAATGAGAGAGAACATCGATTGGCCGCCTCCTGCATGCCCCCCACTGGGGATCAGGCCCACAACCTGGGCATGTGCCCTGACCAGGAATCGAACCAGCGACCTCTTGGTGCAGGGTCGACGCTCAACCACTGAGCCACACCGGCTGGGCTGGCCACGTGTATTGACAGTGATGTTATTTTTGAAAGAAACGGGAGTCAAGACCAATTTCAGTAGAGAGACTGAAGGCAGGTATATCTTGAGTCAAGGAGAGTATAACTGAGACCCACAGTAAGGACCGCCCATGGCACCGTGAGTTCCCAGGAAGGGCAGGGGTAGGGACTGGTGCCCCCTGACCCCTGGCCTGCTATAAGGGGATCCCCTTGGGAAGGCCTTGTTTCCAGCCGCAGCCCCCAGGTGCTCAGCTCACCCACCTCCCCCGTCTCGTCCCTACTCTGGTCACACGTGGGTCTCCTGCCAGCCTGCCTGACACCACACAGCTCCAGGCTCTGCCCTCGTGTAGCCGAGGATGACTCCCAGTGTATCAGTTATGCGTATTCTTATCAAGCTCTTCCCTGTGTGCCAGAGGCGCTTGGCCAGTGGTTCACCCCCAGGTCTGTCTTCTTCTTCGGGGCAATCCACAGGATGGAGCCGCCTGGACCTGCTCGTTCTGGAAGCCAGACTTCCCATCCCCGCGACCTGGCTCCTTCAGGGTTCCGAGCCCCTGGTCCGTACCGCCTCACTCGGTGAAGCCTTTTCTGTGGACGAGCCTCCTCCTCGTTAGACTGTGCAATCTTGTGTGTGTGTTTTCCTTTATGTCTCTCCCTCCCTCCCTTTCCTGCCTCTCCTCCTTCAAAAACGTGGACAGAGCCCCTGAGTCCTGCCAGATCCGCTCATTTTCCCCACCCCCCATGAGGATTTATTATGATTGTTATTCGTAAGAATCGAGCGGCATCCTTGATCACTAAGGGTGGCTTGGTCTTCAAACCAAGAGCAGTGCCTCTCAGAGCGTGGCCAGAATAGGACACGGGTCCCCTGACCCCGGGCCACCCTCTGCCTCTCCTCTGTACATGGAGGGTTTTAAGTCTCCCAAGACCCCGGGTTCATTGTGAGGTGACGTGAGTTGCTGTGTAAGCAGTTGGAGTGGTACTTGGCAATCTCTGTCACCGCTGGTCCTCAGGACCTTCCCAAACCTGCCTCTCTCCCTCCTGGAGGACCCAGAGATTCCACCAAGTCTCAGTCCTACAGGAATGCCTTCCGAAGACTAGCCCTGGAAAACCTGTTTTCCCGGGAGACCTCTCCTCCGCCGCTGTGCCTAACCTTGTCCCCGTCTGCCGGTGACAGACGTGCTCCCACGGAGAAGTGACAGGTTTCCCCAGTGGGTGAGCATGCGTGATGCCTCCCACCCCAGGCCAGCCTCTGAGACCAACTCCACAGCCCGTGGGTGTTCGTGGCCCAGCGTGGCCGTGGCTCGCTGTGTGTGGGCCACCTCCTTAGCTCCTGCGTCCTCAGAAAGCTTTATGGACGTAACAATCCATTGGAATGAAAAAGCATAAAACACCGAGATAGCCCTAGGACCAAGCTAATTAGTACCCCTTTCAAATTGGAGCCCTAGAGGGTAGGGCCGCAGTGTTGAAAGGAATCTTTTTTTGAGAATGCTACAAGTCGCTGCAATAAAACTCGGGATGAGGGGAAGAACCAGGGAGGCTAAGAGCTGGACACCGGAGGAAGCGGGCATTTCTGGTGGCGAGCCAGCCTGGCAGGGGCAACAGAGGGTGTTCGGCATGAAAATCAGGCCCTCGGAGGCCGCCCCGGGCCTTCAGTCGAACGATCCTCCGACTGAATGATTCTCACAGCTAAGTCCAGGCGAAATCAGCCAGCAGGTAGACGAAAGCAGGCAGGCTCCTACCTGGGCAGGAACTCTCTGGGGTAACTAGAATGGCTGCTGAGGGGTAAAAGCGTCCCCTTCCCTGGAGTTGCCTGTGTTTGGAAACGCCCTCTCCATCCCCCACACCGTGGTGGCCGCGATCGAGGAAAAGGACAGCAGAATGTCCCCACCCTGCCTGTTGGCTGTTGGCAGTTTTTCCAGAGTTGGGAGAACTTAATTCCAAAAGCCCAGCGTGCCAGAGCAGCTGTGAATACCGGTTACAGCCTCCACTTCCCAGGTCACTCAGGACAAGGGGGTGCTGTTGTCACCGGTGTGATCCTGACCTCGCTCTCCGCAGCCTGAAGCTCACCACTCCCTGCATGCGTACACTTCGCCACCACAATGCGCCACACACTATAGCAAGTCAGCCGTCACTCATCAGCCGTAGTCATGGCGATGAGTCTTGACATCCGAGGGGCGTTTGTACACGAGGACACTTTCCTCATTGCCCTCTGTGTGTGCCCAGTGTATCCATCTTCTTTGTCTTTGCACAATCCACATTTTTAAACATTACACAACAAGTATCCCTCTACATACCGGTACGGTACTTAAATAATGCGTACTTAACAAAGGAAAATGTCACAACACGGGAACGGATTTTAAGTGTAAGTACTTGCAGACATTTATTTGAAATGACATTTCTTAGAAAGTCAGGTTATCATAAATGTTTGAAACCCTGTAAAAAAATAAACACACACACACATAAAAGCCACTCTATACGCAGGAAAGCTTATCAGTGGATGGATACTGTGGATTTAAGGCTGTTTCTTCGCCCTCTTTATTTTATTTATTTATTTTTTTATCCTCACCTGAGGATATTTTTGCATTCATCTTCAGATACAGCGGGAGGAAGAGAGAGAGAGAAACATCAATGTGAGAGAGACACATCGAGTGGTCGCCACCCACACGACTCCATCCAGGGCCGGGGACAAACTGCAGCCGGGGTACGTGCCCTTAGCGGGAACTGAACCCGGGCCTCTCTGGTCCATGGGCCGACGCTCTGACCGCTGAGCCAAACTGGCCAGGGCTTTATTCTTTTTTATACCTTTTTGAAAGTTTTTTTCTGTGTGTGTGACATGCATTTATTGAATCCAAGAGCTGACTTTTGAAGGTTTTAGTCATTTAATAGGAAACCACACAGCCCAGCCGGTGTGGCTCAGTGGTTGAGCATCGACCCATGCACCAAGAGGTCGCCAGTTCGATTCCCGGTCAGGGCACATGCCCAGGTTGTGGGCCCGATCCCCAGTTTGGGGCATGCAGGAGGCAGCCAATCGATGTTCTCTCTCATCAATGTTTCTGTCTCTCTCTCCCTCTCCCTTCCTCGCTCTCTAAAATCAATAAAGAAAAAAAATTTTTTAGAAAATAGGAACCCACCCAGAACCACAGAGGCCAGCAGCCCAGGGTGGCCTGGTTGCTTCTCTTTTAGGATGCAGGGTTGGGGTGCTCGGCCCACAGTGATTCTGGGCCTCATCGGCTCAGTCCATTCTCGTAACTAAGTTTCCTTCATTATGTCAAAGGACCCTTGAGTCCCTAGCTTCCGCATAGATTTTCCTTTCCGAAACTTGGCGTCTTTCCCAAGCATGACACATCTCGGGTTTTGTGTGTCTGCAGGTGCCGACCCACGGTTCCGTCATTCTGATTCATGGAGCGTGCCTGTTAACATTATTAAAAACTTAACATGTCCTCGATTATTATTTTATTCTAATTAGTTGGGCCATTTAGAGGGTTCGTCTCCTAGGAGATGCGACTGAGCCCGTGTAATTAGGTCTGTGCTGTAGGACAGCTGGCTGACGCATCACCTGGGAGGCGGTGAGAGAGACTCTCTGCTCACCTGTTTATTTTGTGTGACCCTGGCACCAGCCAGTGTCCCCGAGAACTGGTATGGAGCTGCTTCAGCTGGGACTGAGCTCCGTCTTTCCCTTTCCTGCACGTGGAAACTGGCACACACCTGCCCAAGACCCCACGTTGTCACGGTCACAGCAGAGCAGAGGTCCCGAGCGTAGTCACTGGCTTTTATGGGGCTTTTCCTTCTTTGCTTACCACCGGCACCCTTACTTGCATAGACTTTCCTTTAACTTTTAAAATATGTTTTTATTGATATATTAGAGAGAAAGGAAGGAAGAGAGAGAGAGAAACATTAAAGTGAGAGAGAAACATCGATTGGCCGCCTCCTGCACGCCCCCTACTGGGGATCGAGCTCACAACCTGGGCATGTGTCCTGACCGGGAATGGAACCGGGACCTCTCAGTCCATGGGACGACGCTCAGTCCACTGAGCCACACCGGCTGGGCCATAAGACTTTTCTGTAAATAACTTTAAACCTTCTGGTTTAACCTAGTGTTGTCTTGAGCTGTGATGGCCATGAAATGTCACGTTTGGTGTACCAGTCTTGGTTCCGTTAACGCTGTCGTTCGTGCACGTTAACTTATGGAGTATATGGAAGCGACTGGTTGCTGAGGTCCCCCAGAGCCCTCTTTCATGCTGGCAGGTCCCAGCATCACCCCACAGTTCAGGGGATCTGGTCAGAGACCACATACCAAGGATGCTAATTGCTGGAAATACCCAGATAATGTCACCGCTTTTAAAGGATTAAAAAGAAATCACATGTCCCTTTTCAAAAAGCACGAATGTAAAAGGAACTCTTAGTGGTTTGTGAAACCATATACTTTAAGGAAAATCAAGTGCAATAGAATGAGATCAACACGCGTGACCTAAGTGACCTCAACAAGCCGGCTTTCTGGCTCTGGTTCTCGGTGGCACAGGAACAGCGACATCAACTGCCATCTGAGCCCCGCGCCTGGGGCTGGGCGGCCAGCTGCTTCTAGGTTGGATTGGGTGATGAAGAGACCACCTGAGGAAGAGGGAATACACGCAGCAGAGGCCTGGGGCAGAGCAGTCCCTAGAGGGAACAGCCCTGGTGCGAGATCTGGGTGGGGAGCCCCCGGGTGCTCAGGAGAAACAGCGCCAGCCAGCAGGGCTGGACCAGAGTGAGGACAGGTGTGGCAGGAAGTGTGGTCAGGTGGCCAAGGGGCAGACCTCAGGCCGTTGCCCTGGGCGCGGGTTTTTCCGTGGTGGAGTTTGGAGCAGGAATGTGATTTGAGCGGCTGTGTAGGGAATGGTTACATTGGATCAAGAATGAAAACTGAGACTCCAGTGTTCCCCGAGTGACAGCTCCTGCAGCTTCGTCCCGGGAGGGGGAGGTGACAAGCAGGGGCAGTTTATGTATTTATAAATAAATATCTATGGGAGAGCTTAGAATTTCACTTCTTCCTTGAAACTGTTAAGATTAAATACATTTTCTTAACACACATATACAGTTGTAAATATTAATCACAGATATATATATACACACACACACACTTAGAGATGTTGATAGAACATAGACGTTTATAATTTACAATGTATCATTCAAGCATATTTTCCCCTTTGAGAAACAAACCCCAAGCTCCTTTGTGGGGTAAATGGAAATAAGTTGTGATGCTTATAAAGTATTTTAGATACGTTGTGATTGCTTATAAAATATTGTAGTGTCTCCAGGAAACTGGGATGACGGGCGTGTGACGGTCTCTCCTGTGTTAGTAGCTGTCAGTTTCATTGGCGAAGCAGCAGCTATATTGGAAGCCAGAGTGTCCCGTTGTGGGTGACGCACAGGCTACAGGCTGGGCCTGCGGAGCAGGGTGACCCCTGATGCTGTTTACCGAGGCAGGAAAACGGGGGACAGAAAGGGGCCTTGGGGGCCGAAGGCCGGGGAGCGCAGTGTGTGTGACCTTGGCCCTCTGCTCCTTTCTCCCTCAGTGATCCCCAAGGTCACCAAGCACCTGCTGTCCAACCCTGTGTTCACCTGCATCGTCCTGGCCGCCTGCATGGAGATCGCCGTGGTGGCCGGCTTCGCCGCCTTCTTGGGGAAGTACCTGGAGCAGCAGTTCAACCTCACCACCTCTTCCGCCAACCAGCTGCTTGGTGAGTGTGCCTCGGTCCCCGGGAGTGGGAGGGGGCCGTCATGCTCGTAATAATACGACAAGAATACACGGAGGCCACATCTCTAGCAGTGGTATACATGAGGTCCCCGTGCAGCAGACTTTCAGAGGACATTCTCCAGGTAAGATTAGCCCACCTGGGGCCATTACTCAAGATGCACGATGATAAAGAACTAAAATATAAAATGTACACAGGCCCTGGCCGGTTTGGCTCAGCGGTTAGAGCGTCGGCCCGCGGACCAGGGAGTCCCGGGTTCGGTTCCCGCTAAGGGCACGTACCTCGGTTGCGGTTTGTCCCTGGCCCTGGTCGGGGTCGTGTGGGTGGCGACCAGTCGATGTGTCTCTCTCACATCGATGTTTCTCTCTCTCTCTCCCTCCCGCTCTATCTGAAGATAAATGCAAAAATGTCCTCGAGTGAGGATAAAAAAACAAACAAACAAACAAAAACCCAGGAAAACCAGTTCCCCTCGTGAGCAGCAGGGTTACTTACGTGAGTGAGGAGGGTGGTCCCACGGCCCGGGGCGGAGAGGGAAGAGGTAAGAACGACTCCCGGGTTTCTGGCTGGACACGTGGAGACAGCACAGAGGAATCCCATCTGTGAGGAAGGCGCTGAGCTCGGGTTTGAAGTGCTGATGGGAGGCGCCTGTCGCATATCTATGGGATGGGCCTGTATTTGGTGGCGCGCTCACGAAGGCCCGGGGTTGCTAATGTAGGTCCCGTTGCATCCGTGTGGCGATGGGCGCTGAGGATTGGGGGTGGAATTTACTTAGGGAAAATGTATGGAATTTGAAAAGACGGGGTGACATACCAACCGTGAGGAGACAGAGGGAGCGATCGAGACGCTTCACGAACCCCTGCAAGACAGCCCTGGGTCACGGGAGTCAAGGACGAAATGATGCAAAGAAGGAAGCAGGCAGTGTGAGCGCTCGAGCAAGATAAGGCTCAGGTGTGCCTGTCACTTTAACAGCCGGGGCATCTGCAGCCTGTGTCAGGCCTATGTCCGTGAAGTGGCAGCAGGGGACCCGTACAGTGGCTGCAGGACCCTTTCCTGAAGCCTAGCAGTGGAGGAGGGACAGAGGCCAAGGCAGGTGTACGGCTGGGAATGGAGCGTTCAGGCGACACTGCTAGGAAGCACTTGCTGCTGCAACAGGAAAGTCTTGGTCATGCGTGTTTCTCAGCAGAGGGAAAGAGCCAGCAGACGGTGATCTGCAGAAAAGAGGGAGTGTGGGTGGACAGCCCCCGATCTAAGAGCCCATCTGTTCTGAAAACGCAGAGAAGGAGACGAGGGGGGCCACTGGAACGTGCCAGGCGGCCGGGCATTGCAGTGAGCTCCGGCCCGTGGGGTTCTCTGCCAAGCAGGAGTCAGACACCTGCCGAGTGCAAGGGGCCAGGTGATGTTTTCTGAAGTCACCTCCTGTGACTTCACCACAAAGCCAGTAAAGGGATGCAGAGGTGCTGACCCACCCGAGTCATCGGGGACGTGCATGCTCAGACCCCAGTCGGTGCCGCTCCATCCTGCAGGCTGACCTCCCAGTGCTGGTGCGGGCGGAGCGCCCCCAGCTGGTGGGCGTGCGCAGCTGTGCCAGCATTTTGCAGAACTCTCTGGCGGTGCCCATTCAAGCTAAGCGTATGCTTCTGCTCGGATCCAGCCGTTCCCTTCTGGGCATACGCCCAGCAGAAGTGAGAGGTGCACTCACCGACAGACACAGATGTAACACTCTTCACAGCCGCCGTACGCAGAATAGCCCCAAACTGGCAACAAGCCAGATGTCTGTCAACAGTGGCCTGCGTCAGTCACTTATGAAGTGTTCATACAGTGGACTGTCACAGTGCGAGAAAGCCAGAACTCTGACACGTGCCTCAGTGTGGTTGAATTTGACAGAGTTGGAAGGCGTCGGACACAAAAGAGGACGTACTTGTTTGAGCTAAAAAGAGGGAGCGTTGCTTAAAGCGACAGAGGCCAGAATGATGGTTGCCCTTGGGGGAACCCGCCTTGTGGGGTGGGCACCAGGGAGCCTCCTGGGCCTGGGATGTTGTAAGCTTGACCTGAGCTGGAGACAGGGGTGTTTACAAATGCAGAGATTCGCCCTGGCTGGTGCGGCTCAGTGGTGGAGCGTTGGCCTGCGGACCAACGGGTCGCGGGTTCGATTCCCGGTCAAGGGCACGCACCTGGGTCGCAGGTTTGATCCCCGGCCCCAGTGAGGGTTGTGCGGGAGGCTGCCAATCGATGTGTCTCCCTCGCATCGATGTTTCTCTCTCTCCTTCTGTCCCTTCTAAAAAGCAATGGAAAAATATCCTCGGGTGAGGATTAAAATATATAAATATTAAAAAAACGACAACAACAAAAAACGAAACGCAAAGATTCATCAGCTGTTCCCTTAAGCTTTGGCATTCCATAGGATATAAAAAATGAAAAGCCGACCTCAGCGATGAGGCCAGATCATAGCACATCTCCCTGGGGACCGCTCAGGAAGCACACGCCTAGTTTTTTTCTTTTTTACCAACAACTACCATCCTCTGTTTTCCAAGTATTTCCTCTCAGAGTGATTAGCAGCACCCAGCCAGCCCTGTAACATCTGCCTGACAGACAGAGTGGCTGTATCTCTCTGCACTTTAAAGGCACAGCTGCTTCATTGAAGGAGCAGCTTGGGCTGCACCTTCCTCCCCCACGGAGCTGATCTCTCGCCTCCTGGTTACTTGGTTGCTGTTCCTTACATTTTTATTACATTTGTTCAGTTGCCTGGACCTTGGGGTTGTCTTCCCTTTAAGATCAGATTCCTGTTTTCTGGCAACAAATCAATAGTTTTCAGGGCAGAAGGTCTGAAAAACAGCTTTAACTTCTTGTGCCTGTCTCCTTCCAAGTGACTTCTGTCTGTTAGAGCACTTGGCCGGGAGGACCTTTCCTGCTGCTGTATCCTCTCCTGTCCTGCCCCGGGCATCGCGCTAATCAGTGTGGGCTCTTGGGGGCTGGCTGCACGAGGGGCTGGCAGTGGCCTTCAGGGGACAAAGGGGGATTGGGAGCATCAGCCAAGGCTTCAGCCTCAGCGCAGGGCTGTGGGCCACCCAGGAAGTCGGACTCAATCTGCATGGGTAACGTGATGAGTGCGGATTTCAGGGAACTGCTTTGACCAGCTGAATGTTAAGGCCACACCCACATCAAGGAGGGAGCAGGAGGTTGGTGGTGGCTTGGCGAGAAGGTGAGCAAGCCTGTTATTGCCATAGTTACCATCATCACCGGTGACTCCCACCGTCTCTGCCAGGAAGTGAACACAGCACCAGTGTTTATCCCCAAAATCACCCTTGAGGGCCCACTCTGTGCCGGGCGTCCTGCTGGGTACAGGGACCGGAGCCGGACTGCACAGGATGGCAAGGGCTCCTGTCCTTGGAGGCTGCAGCTCAGGAGGCACAGAAGGAACTAGAAAACCAAAAATATAAACAGGCAGCTTCTGATAGGAGGGAGCCGTGAAAATAATCAGGGAATGGGGCTGGGGTGCAGGGACCACTGTAGAGGATGGGGTGTTCTGGGAAGGCCTCTCTGAAGAGGAGAGGGGCCAGCCAAGTAAAGATACGGGGCAAGAATGTTCTAGAAGGGGGACCAGGAAGTGCAAAGCCTGGGTGCCTGTTCCAGGAAGAGAAAGGAGAAATGGGCATAGTTAGGGCCATGGGACAGGCTGAGAGCACAGAGGCTCAGAAGGGTTAGGTCACCGGGACCTTTCGTACCCAGGGCTGGAGGAACTAAGCAGAGATATCCCACGAGCATCAGATAATACAAGAGACATTATGGGTGTGTTTTTTTTTAAATTTAATTTAATTAATTTATTTTTTTATCCTCACCCGAGGACATTTTGTTTGGCATTTATCTTCAGATAAGAGTGGGAAGGGGAGAGGGAGGAGGGAGGAAGAGAGAGAGAGAGAAACATTGATGTGAGAGAGACACATCGACTGGTTGCCACCCACATGACCCCAACTGGGGCGGGGGACACACTGCAACCGAGGTACGTGCCCTTAGCGGGAACCGAACCCGGGACTCTCTGGTCCGCGGGCCGACGCTCTAACGGCTGAGCCAAACCGGCCATGGCTGGGGTTTTTTTTAAATGTAACTTTGTGCTATTTTCTTACAGAGCTCAGCCTCCCTGGTTGTGTGTTTCTTACCCTAATATTAAAATTAATTTGCATTCCCTTAGCACATAGCAGCTGGCTGATGTAGCCGGCTGACCTAGAGGTCTGTTAATTGGCAAGGAGGCGGCGGTCTGGGCTGGGAAATTGGCCATGGGCTCTCTGCCCTGTGGATAAATGACGCTCATGGTGATTGAAAGCCGAGTTTTAGGTGAAGTGAGCTGGAACAGAGCGAAACCAAACAGGAAGCTGGAGGCCCAGGACCCTTTGGTCCTCCGAAAATCCCCTGAGCCTCTGAGAACCAGACATGACAGTCTGTGGTCCCGCCGTCTTGCAGACAGCCCTGTGTATGAGAGAGGGAGAGAATTCCATGCCAGTTACTCTCCAAGGGCCACAGAATGTATTGATCTGATTGCTGCTACTTCCTGCGAGGCCACGGGGCTGCTGTCCCCGCGGCTGGTGATTTGTGGGACCTTTGGTTAAACAGCCTCCAGGCCCTCCCTTGCAGCCCTCCTCGCCTAATTAGAAGAGGAGGCGACAGTCCCCAAATGAGCTTGTGGAGTTCCCACGTCACCTCAGGAGCTCAGAAAGCGCGTCACCGCTCCTTGGTACTCGTTTCCTAAAGCGTGCACGTCCCCACTGTCTGACGTTGCCTTTTGGTCCTCCCTACACCAGCTGTGTTTCTGGGTTCCACTCACACAATAGGGGAACGCACTTAGACTCCCGAGAGCCGAGTGGTTACGTGTGTGTGTGTGTCCCCAGCGTTCTGTGAGCTCCTCGAGGGCGGAAATGAGCCCCTGATGGAGACGGGGGTCCGGGGAGGACGTGGCCCTGCGTTCCTGCTCACGGTCCCCGCCGCTCTGCTTCCTCCAGGGATGACCGCGATCCCCTGTGCCTGCCTGGGGATCTTCCTGGGGGGCCTGCTGGTGAAGAAGCTCAGCCTGTCCGCCCTGGGGGCCATCCGCATGGCCATGCTCGTCAACCTGGTGTCCACAGCTTGCTACGTCTCCTTCCTCTTCCTGGGCTGTGACACGGGCCCCGTGGCTGGGGTCACCGTTCCCTATGGAAACACGTAAGTACCAGGAATGTCTGTCTCTGCCCGCCCACCCCGTAGGCCAGGGCTCTCTCCCACGGGTAGGTTCATGGAGGAGCTTTGTCCCTCGTGACCGTGAGCCGAGAAGTGGATGATGTCTCTGCATCTTACGCCCAAGGTCAGAGAATCGGTGTGACCCAGCTGTGCGGAGAGGGCAGACCATCCACTTGACGGCTCTGTCCCAGGGCGGCCGAGAGACACGGGGGGAGACGGTCAGACACCACTCCCCGGAGCACTCAAATGACTACATTTGGCATTGGACTGCAGGAATGACGTGAGGATTCAAACTACAAATGAGTTTTATTGTAATATTCAGCTTCGAGTAAAAGATGGACTCGACATCAACAGTTCCTTACGCTATTACAGACTGTCATTACGCTCGCATAGTGATTACAGCCTCTGGCCCAGGGTAGGAACTGGTCAGTGTGGGAGGGAAAAATAAAAAGGAGAGGAGGAAGAAGCAAAGGGAAGGAAGTTAGTTTTTATGGGATCACTCTTCTTGTTATCTGGTTCTTCTCCTCCTTATATGGCCAGTGTTGACAGCTGTCCCTTTTTCCACATTGGGACACTGAGGCTGCCTGGGGAATCTAGCCTGGAATATTGAGACTGTAGCACGGCTGGCCTGCAGGGTACCAGTTCCTCTCCATCCTGGCCTCCTCCTACAGGCAGGCCACCAGGCTTGCTACTGCAGTTGAGCCAGAAGATACAGTAGAGCTGGGCTTATCTGCCGCCCCTCAAGGGCAAGCAGGCAAAATGGGAGAACAGGCAGAGGCTGCTGTCAGTGTCCGTGCGTCACTCACACATGGGCACACACGTCACCACACGCTGCTCTGTCCTCTTCCCCACCACTGCAGTGGCCCCTCTCCTCACCCCAGCGCAGTCCCTCCCCTCAAATAGGGTGGCTTCTGGTTGGCACGTGTCGTTAGCAGTGGTTTAGAGCACAGGCCCTACTATAATGAAGTTATTCTTCAATAAAGAGGGAATAAACTCACGGGCACAGTCACGCGGCCAACTCTGCACACCGATCGGGCTCCAGCCCCTCCTCTGCCATGTATTAGTCATGCACATGGGGCAGATGACGCAGCCTGGCTGTGCCTCAGTTTCCTTCTCTATAAACTCCACGGGGTTATACCGAGAATAAGGAGATAATATATGCAACGGCTTGAATAGCGCCTGAGACACAGATCGTCAGGTGTCACCATCGTCTTCCTTATTACGAAGTGCTCTGAGCCCTGCGAGGCTCGGCAGGAAAGAACAGGGCTGAAGAAGAGATACTCTGTTTCTCACAGTGCTGAAAACACGCCCTCCTCCGCTGCAGTTCGCTCTCGCTAGGTCACTGCGCCTTGAATGGTGCAAAAGAAAATGTTAAATATCTTAGTGTGATTTTTCACAGGAAATTGACACTCAGGCAGACAGTCACTACTGAAGCAGCCTCGTTGTGGTAGTTTGTTAAGCATTGCGAGGCTTGCTGTCTGCTGGGGAGGAACTGAACAGACACGGACCGACCCGGGGAGGGGGAAGTAAGAGTCCAGCTGGCTGAGTGCAGGTGTTGGCCCAGCGGAGGCTGCAATCGTCAGGAGAGGCGTGGAGGAGGTGGCCCGGAGCACAGCCCACAGGGTGCATTGGTGCAGATGGTAAAGAGAGGCTTCTTCTCCTCTGGGCAAACAGAGTTCCCACCCAGCCTGGCACCGTGGCTCAGGGACCAGCCTGGAGAGCTCTCAGCCATGGCTCTGGGCTGGATGGATCTTGCAGGAAGAGCAGGTTAAGAGTGGAGGAGAGGAGCCCGGCTGGTGTGGCTCAGTGCATTGAGTACTGTCCCATGGACTGAGAGGTGCGGGTTCAATTCCCGGTCAGGGCACATGCCCAGGTTGCAGGCTCGATCCCCAGTAGGGGGCGTGCAGGAGGCAGCTGATCAGTGTTTCTTACATCAATGTTTCTATCTCTCCCTAAAAAAAAGTCAATAAAACATATTTTTAAAAAATGGAGTGGAGGAGGAAAAGGACGGGGGTGCCAGGTGCCTCATCTCAGCAGAGGGCAGAGAGATGCCACTGGGGTATCCTGTCGGAAGGTGGCCTTTCTCTGACAGGTTCCCTGTTTCCTTTCTCTTCCAGCTCAGCGCCCGGCTCGGCCCTGGACCACTACTCCCCCTGCAATAAAAACTGTGAATGCCAGACGGATTCCTTCACGCCCGTGTGTGGAGCTGATGGCATCACCTACCTGTCTGCCTGCTTTGCCGGCTGCAATAGCACGGTACGGTGATTTTCACGGGGGAAACGATGGAGTGGGAACTCGGGCAGCCACAGTGGCTTAAAACCTACGGTCAGGGGCAGGCGTGGGCAACCACGTGTCCCATGCTTTGTGTTCCTGCGCTGCGACTTTTCTCAGCCTCTGCCCTGCTGTAGTGAAGGATTTCCCGTCAGTAGGATGGGAGGGCTGCTGGACCCTTCTTGCTAAATCAAATCGGTTTCCAAAAAAGCATCACTGAGCAAATGAAAGTAAAAATTCAAAGGAAGCATGTGGAGCCAGAGAAAAAGATGGTGGGTTCGTGGCGCTGACAAAGGGTGTCAGTGGAATAGGGTGACTCTACAGGTAATGAGCTCCCCGTCAACAGAAGTATGTAAAGGCTAGACAACCATTTATCAAGGAAGACCTCTTCCAAAGCTGGAGACTGTCTGATATTCCTTCAGCCTCTGCCCTACTCAGTTCCCTTTGCCTTTTTCTTCTCAATTAGATGTCTCTCATCCTTCCCCTCCTCCCACTGCACTTTTTTGGGGCTCTTTCCTTCTTGACTTGCATTATACAGTCGACTGTCAGCCTGCAGCTTTCCACGTTCTCTGCGTGAAAACCTCATGCTAGGTAACTGGTCGCCAACTCTTGCTCAGCCTCCCTGCCAGGTGTCTCCCCCACCTGCCCTTCTGCACTCACATCCCCACTGCCCTTCTGCAGGCCCTCCTCATCTCTGCCTTGGACCAGGGTAGTCGGAGCCTAACTGTCTCCCAGCGTAGGGTGGCCCCCTTCTGGTGCGTCCTGTACACTGCAGCCATAAGGACTTCTGTAAACGCTACAGATGACCCTTCCTGATGCTAATTTATCAAGTAGGAGATAAGATCTAGGCACTGGGCTGGGTTTGAGTAGGTCCTCGGTAAGTATGTGTCTTCAGCCGTTCTCTTCAGGACCTCCTGAAGAGAGGTGTTCAGCTTTTCCCACACAACGTGTGTTTTTCAGACTTCTCCCTCCAGCTGCACAACTCCTACTGACCCGCCAATACCCTACTCCAATCGCCCTCCTCTGTGAAGCCGTCCCTCTCCTCCTTTACCTTTGGGGTTCTCACCTCTGCAGTCTTGGTGCCTGTCTGTCCTGGAGGCAGCTGTCCCATTTCACGGCAGGGATCGCGAAAACCATTCGCCACCTGCTCAGATCTGTGCTTTCCTGAGCGAGGCCTGGCATCCCGACGGGCTCCGTGGATGTCCGGGGTGCATAGATAGGAAGCCAGATAAGAAAAAGGCTGAGCAGCTGCCATCAAGGCTCCTGGAGTCGAAATCATTTGTTTCTTCTCCTTGCCACATCCCGTGTCTTTGGGGAGCAGCAGTGTTTCTGAAATCGAAAACATTGATCATCTATTTTCATTTCCAGAGATTTATTTTTTTCCTTGCTTTTAACATTGAGATTCCTGGCCAGTTATTAACATTTTTCTATAGAGAAAATAAATCACCATGGGGGTGAGGGGTGGGGAGGAACTGATTTTTTAAATTAGATGATAAAGCAGTTTCTTTATGTGAGTTGAAATGAATTTTTTTTTAAAAAAAGGGAAGAGTAGTTAAAATAAAAATACAAGCTATTCTTTTTCATGGCAACAATGTCATTAGTATTCAGAAAGTTACATTATAAATCAGTACTGGTTATTGTCCTGTTATAAGAATTAAGTGGAGGCCGGCGTCCTGAGACCAATGGAGTCTCTACTCCAGAGCATTCTCTGGCCCAAAAATCGTCTTAAAAATTGTATCTCCCCCGATCTTGTGTGTACAAGAGTCTTATCGAATAGGAGCCTGGCCAGGCCCATGGTTGCTCCCAGCTGCTGAAACAGTCAGCTGCGGGATGCAAGTATTGGGTGGCAGCTTCTCCGCTCCCCCCTGGACACGCCGTTTGTCCCCAGACACCTGCCTGTCCCTCACATCCCCACTGCCTCCGATTGTCTGCCGTGTGGGCGGGGACTACCGTCCTGCCCCAGAGACGGGCTTCTAGCTGCCCTGGCTCCCAGAGGGGGAGGACAGATTTGGGGACACAGCCACGCATATCCTGGAAAAGGGCCTTGGGACAGTTAACCTTAAAAACGACCACAAGTGTAAAACTTGGAACAGCCGCGGGCTTTCCCCAAGACCCCGTGCCGGCCGGCGAGCGGGGCCTTCCACGCGTCCCTCGTGGCCCACAGTCAAGGGAGCCTCAGGCCACCGTCCAGAAGTGAGTGCAAAGCAGTTGCAATCCCTGCTGGTGTTTTGAGAAGATGCCAGATGGTGGATTGTGTTCCCGGTCTGCTTACTCCTGCTTCTCTCCCTCTTTCCTTCTCGTCTCCAGTTCTGAAAACGCCCTCCTCTCTCTTCCGCATGTCCTCTTTGCGTACTTCTTCCGTCACCCTGTGCTGAGTCCCCTGCCCTTCTCAGTGTCCCCGTGCGTCCGCCTACACCCCAGCCCTGTCCGTATTAGCTCAGTGATCCTCTCAGTGACCTTGGGAAGGTGTCCTTGTTATCCTGAGTACAGATCAGTCACTTGCCTAGGGTCACACTGGCCATGGCGGTGGGTGCCGGCATCGGAATGTTGAGTCTGTCGAACCCCAAACCCGGTGTCTTCCTCTGTCTCTCTGACCTCCCGCTAGGACCCCCACCCTTCCTCCCTGGAAGGACCTCTCCAGGCATCCGCTTCGCAGCCTCTGCTGCCGCCTCTCCGCCTGACGCTCCTCACTCCCCCCCTTCTTGAAGAACCACTTGCTATGTTGTGCTTCTTGGGGTTCCCCCAACACACCCAGCTCCCCCTCACCTCCCAGCCTTGTATCAGGGATCGCCTTCCCCCAGGCCCTTCACATGCGTAACGCCTCCTGATCTGAAGTCGGAAGCCTCCTGCCACCTGTCACGCCCTCCAGGGCTGCATCAGCGCCCCTCCTGCGGAGTCCCCACCACCTGCCGTCTCCTGGTGTCCCTAGCCCCCATCGTGCCCGTTACATGGCTCCTTACCCTGCATCTCGCTCCCGCGGCTCCAGTGTCCAGGCTGGGGGTCTGCTGTGGCCCTGGGTAAAGGCTCCCGGCTGCCCGCATGGCTGGATGCCCTGTGCCAGCCTCAGGCAGTACTGAGGGCCACGGGGGGCGGTAATAGCACTCTCTTGGATTGCAAATGGCAAGGGGGTAGGTTGGCTGGTGCTGATTTTATTTTATTTATTGATTGATTGATTTTAGAGAGAGAAGAAGGGAGAGGGAGAGAGAAACATCGATTGGCCGCCTCCTGCATGCCCCCCACTGGGAACGGGCCCACAACCTGGGCACGTGCCCTGACTGGGAATCGAACCGGCGACCTCTTGGTGCATGAGTCAATGCTCAACCCCTGAGCCACACCGGCCAGGGCACTGGTGCTGATTTTAATGCTAAAGACCCTGTCCTTGCTCATCTCTCACCACTTTACAGCTTCCATCAAGACTTGTGACAATGTCCCCTGACTCGATTAGATGCGAATCATTCACCATTCACATAATTCTGATCATAAGGCGATCTGGAGAGGGCCGGCGGTTATCCGATGTGAGGCTTCCCTTCCCGCTGTGGTTTGGCTTCTGTGTTTCGTTTTTGCGTGTTTCCTTGACCCGTAGCGTGGAGGTGTCCAGGACCGCACGAAACACACGGTGTGTGATCTCTCGGGGCTTATGACCAGGAGGGGTCAGAACAGAATGGCTGCCAGTCACTTTGGGAACTTCCTTTGGCTTGAACGTGTTGTCCAGACCGTCCTGTGCCTCCCACTCTCAGGAGCGATTCTTCCAGCAGAGAGCCCGTCGCCGGGCTGCGGACTGTCTGCGGGACAGCTGTCCTGTCGCCGTCCTGAGTAATTGACTAACAGGCACATGGCGGCCACCAGCGGAAGGTTGGACGTCGATACGAGGCCGGCCCGGCGGTGTGTAGGGCAGTAATGATGGACGAGTAATCTGTGCCGCCACCCAGGAAACAAGTATCTGTCCGGCACCTGTTTGAGCAGAGCCCCCCGTAGGCTCCAGGGAGGGGGGTGACCCACTGCCGATGCACACAGGGAGTTCCTCATGGAGTGTCCCTCAGTCCTGGCTGCACGTTAGGGTCACTTGGGAGCCTTTAAAAATGAGGCCTCAGCCCCATCCTTAAATTCTGATTTCTATGTTCCGTATTCAGCATTTTTAAAGCCCCTCTCTCCCCTCTCCCCCGCATCGTGGTTGAAGACCATTATTCTGGTAGAGGGTGTCTCGTGTCTCCGTCTCGGTGTCGCCGACATCCCTGGCTGCGTCATCCTTCGTTGTGGGAAATGTCCTGTGGATTGGGGGATGGTTAGAAGCGCCCCTGGGCTCTACCCACCAGAGGCCAGTGGCAGCCTCCAGCGTCTCCAGATTTTTCAGTAGGTCCAGGATGGGGCATGGGGGACAGCATCACCCCCAGTTGAGAGCCACTGCTCTAAGAGAAGGGATGAGTTCTTAATCATCTTTCTAGAAGCAGGTCAGCCTCTGAGCTGATACTGAGCACTCACCCTCCGCTGTCCTTTCCTCTGTCACCGTGACTGTCACCCACAGGGACACCGAGCTGGAGGCTGGAGGGGCCCTCTCAGTGGGTCACACAGAGGCAGCACACCGACAGCTGTATCTGT
Source organism: Tadarida brasiliensis (assembly GCA_030848825.1). Taxonomy (NCBI): domain Eukaryota; kingdom Metazoa; phylum Chordata; class Mammalia; order Chiroptera; family Molossidae; genus Tadarida; species Tadarida brasiliensis. The sequence continues at coordinate 8,342,809 of CM061279.1, read as the reverse complement.
CCTGCAGATGTATTGGCTGTGGCCTAAACCACGGTCTGTCAGTCTGAGCATTCGTACGCAAACCTGGACTTCCAGCGTCTCTGTGAAAGTCGGGCCTTGGCCCTGGCCGGTGTGGCTCAGCGGTTAGAGCGTCGGCCCGCAGGCCAGAGAGACCCAGGTTCAGTTCCTGCTAAGGGCACGCACCGCAGTTGCAGTTTGTCCCCGGCCCAGCTGGGGTCATGTGGGTGGTGACCACAGGATGTGTCTCTCTCACATCGATGTTTTTCTCTCTCTCTTCCTCCCTCTCTCCCTCCCACTCTATCTGAAGATAAATGCAAAAATGTCCTCGGGTGAGGATTAAAAAAAAGTTGGGCCATGACTATCATGGCACCCACACCCCAATGGGGCAGCAAGCGGCTGTCACTGAGCAGTGGTTGACACCGCCACTGGCCGCCCCTATACCTGGACCATTCTCCTCATCTGTTTCCTGTCTGGCTCCCCAGGGCTTAGAGTGTGAAAACTCTCTCAGATAGTCTGGTCTAGTTGCCAGAACAAATGTAAATGTCTATATTCATTCTGGTGACGGCTCGTATTCGGAAATCATGGCCCCTCAGGTCACCTAACGTATCTCAGGCCCTGGGCGAGCCATAGAAATAGAGAGAGGAGTATGTAAGGACTCCGTGTTTCCTATACAATGAGATATGATCTTTTAATAGAATTATGTACAAGGGACCCCCGAGAGCAGCTAGCCTGGCCTTGTATGTTTATAATATGATATTAAGTAAAAAGAGCACATATAGGTCATGATCTCTTTTAGTCAAGAAAAAGAAAAATCTAAACATATGTATACATTTGCATGGAAAAAAGTCAGTGGGATATGTAGCCGACTATTCATAGGTTACCTCTTGCTGGGACTGAAAAGTTCGTTTTTCCATATTCCTTTCAAACTTGCTGTATATTTCTAAATGGCCTAAAATGAGCATGCATCCTTTTTTCAATTGGGAACAACTATTTTATTTTTTAAAAATCAACATTCAACTTGAGGCGGTTGCTTTCTAAGAGAAGGAAGCAGGTAGTTAGATCCGTGAACCTGCAGTGTGATGTCTGTGTGGGTGGAAATTGGTTCTGGGTGGGCGGGGCTGGAAGGAGGGAGTGTGGACAGTTTCTCTGGAGGAGGAGCCATGTCAGGGTCTGACCTTCATCACGAGGGGTGAGTGGGTACTTGCCTGGTGGAGAGGCATGGGGTGTGTGTGAGCAGGGTGTGGAGGCTTGGACCTCACAGCACGGGCAAGGATTTGGTCTGGAGTCGAAAGAGAGAAAGCTAGAGGGGGAGCAAGGGGTCCGGTGATCACGCTGAGCTGTGTGGTCCCCCTCCGTGCTCTGCCCACCACTTCCGAGGGAGCCTTCCTGCTCCCCGAGGAACAGCCCTCCGCTCGCTTCTGCAGGAGATAATGACGGTTCTGCCAGGATGTGCTCAGACTCTGCGTTACAGATTATAGGGGTGAAAGGTGGTCGGAGGTCTTGCTTTTCATCTCAGAACTTTTCTCCCTGGCCATTATCCTTCAGCCGTGACCCCACCAGGGAACACGACAGAGTATTTCTCCTTGTAGCTTTTCTACATCCCCTTGGCCCTGAGGCATGTAGGTTGCTGGCAGGCCTCTTTGTGAATGATGAGATCCAAGGTCTTTGCCTGGAAAGACCAGCTTGGGTTGGGCTAACAAGGTGCAAAGAGTCTAAGCTACAAAAAGAGAGTACTCCGTGGCAGGAGAATGACTGAGGAACTTCACTGACTCATGAAAGAATCCATAAACGTCTAAAACACATAGGAGTATGCTGTCATTTCCAGGAAAACGCCCCAGTCTGTTGTGGGGGTGTCATCAGTCCTTTGCCGTCTCCGTGATTAGCATGTCACACGCAGAGGATGGAAGATTTCACGAGCAAAAGCAGACAGAATACTGTACGTATCAGCTCTCTCTCTGACACCCCCCTTTCTCAGCTACAGGACTAGGGCCTGACATTTAATAGAAATTGTCATTTCCTCCTGGCAACTGAGTGTTTCAGGAGGGAAAAACAAATCCAGGACTCCAGACTGGGAGGAGTGCCTCTCCACGTTCCAAGTTCTCACGTCAGGCTCCTAATACACAGAACAGCATCCCGCCCATAGCTGTCCCTTAGAAAAGTAATCTTTCAACCCAGAAATTAGTTTATGTGATTAATAGAAGCTGATCCATCAGTACTGAATGCGGGGGGGACCCAAACAAAAACAACTGTATTTGCCAGTATTTTTGAAACACTGCTGACGAGTATTTTGTGCTTGTAATATGAGCTGTCAAAATAGCATGCTCATGCTTTCTTTCAGCGGTAGAAAATGAATCCAAGATCCCAGAGAGTGATTTTTCTATTTTTATGGTCTCGGCTTTATTGTAATTATTTATCCCCATCATTGTATGTGAGTAGAAACATTTCTCAGTGTAAATTAATGACTGAGAGGTGGAACGGGAGAACGGTTTTCACTGACTGTGCTATTCTTCTTTCGTTGGTCTCTTTATTTGTTTTTAACTTATCTTTATGGTTGTATGTATTACAGATGCCCCTCCTTTATCCCCTATTGACCCCCTCCTCCCCACTCCCACCCCCCTCCTCTCCTGCCTTTCCCCATACTATTGTCTGTGTTTATTGTTTATGCATATAAGTTCTTTGGTTTATCTCTTCCCGCCTCCCCTCCCCACTTCCCTTTGAGGTTTGTCAATCTAACAACCAATTTGTACTTCTTATCCCTTCATCTTTTTCATCATTCCCCCCTCTGGCAACCAAAAAAAGTCCTCTATCTAGAGTCTGTTTCTGTTCTGCTTGTTCATTTTGTTTGTAGATTCGATTGTTGATAGATACGTATTTATTGCCATTTTGTTTGTTCATATTTTTTATCTTCTTTTTCTTCAAGAAGACCCTTCAACATTTCATATAATAATGGTTTGGTGGCGATGAACTCCTTTAGCTTTTTCTTGTCTGGGAAACTCTTCATATGGCCATCAATTCTAACTGATAGCTTGGCAGGATAGAGTATTCTTAGTTGTAGGTTCTTGCTTTTCATCACTCTGAATATTTCTTGCCACTCCCTTCTGGCCTGCAAAGTTTCTTTTGAGAAATCAGCTGACAGTGTTATGGGAACTCCCTTGTAGATAACTAACTGCTTTTCTCTTGCTGCTTTTAAGATTCTCTCTTTGTCTCGAACCTTTTGCATTTTGATGATGATGTGTCTTGGTGTGGGCCTCTTGGGGTTCATCTTGTTTGGGACTCTCTGTGCTTCCTGGACTTGCATGTCTGTTTCCTTCACCAAGTTAGGGAAGTTTTCTGTCATTATTTTTTCAAATAGGTTTTCAATTTCTTGCTCTCTCTCTTCTTCTGGCACCCACATGATGTGAATGTTGGTATGCCTGAAGTTGTCTCAGAGGCTCCTTACACTATCCTCATTTTTTTTAGATTCTTTTTTCTTTTTGCTGTTCTGATTGGGTGTGTTTTGCTTCCTTATATTCCAAATCAATGGTTTGCTTCTTGGCTTCACCTACTCTACTATTGATTCTCTGTAAATTATTCTTTTTTGTGTGTGTGTAAATTATTCTTTATTTCAGTTAGTGCATCCTTCATTTCTGACTGGTTCTTTTTTATGCTTTTGAGGCCCTCACTAAGTCCATTGAACATCCTTATAAGCAGTGTTTTGAACTCTGCATCTGTTAGATTGCTTATCTCCATTTCATTTAGTTCTTTTCTTGGAGTTTTTTTTTCTGTTTTCATTTGGGACAAGTTTCTTTGTGTCCTCATTTTGGCTGCCTCTGTATGTTTGTTTCTATGTATTAGGTAGAGTTGCTATGTCTCCTAGGCTTCCTAGGGTGGCCTATTGTAGTAGGTGTCCTGTAGGGTCCAGTGCTGGGCCCTCAAAGTGCACCCCTCATGTGGACTGTACACCCTTCTGTTGTAATTGAGTCTTGATTGTTGTTGGCACATCAGTGGGACTGCTTGGAGCTCTTGCCGGTCTAGGGGTTCCCAGTTAGGTGCCCAGTGAATATCAGCTGAAGGGCTATTCCTCTGTTTCCTTTTTCATTTGGGACAGGACCATGAAACCCTGTTGGAGGAAGTCGTCTTTCCCAGTGTGCACCCTGGGACAGATGAAACCATAAGGCCCTCATTTGTGGTTCTTCCTGCCACACTTGGACATATGGGTAGACGATTCTTCTCTAACACCTGCCTCATGCACCCCGAGTTCCCCAGCTCAACACCCCAGGTCCATGTGTACGCTCTTGTATCATCTTAGCCCAAAGAAAGGTGTTTCCCATCTATTGCCAGAGGACTACAGGCTCAACACTTTGCCAGCAGGGGCTGGGAGTATCCAAGGAGTGTCCCCGCCTGCCCCCCAGGCTGCAGGAGCACCCCATGGGACCTTTTCACCAGGTCAGATGGATTCATCTGATGGAAAAGGAGACCCAGCCCAGTCCCTGCTGAGACCCCCGTGGCTCACCTCCTCCCCAGCTCCTCTCGAATAAATTACATCTCAGTCAGTAAACATGGCTAAGCTTGCAGCGTTCAGGAGGACCCGTCCACTGTCAGCTCTTCCCCTCTGCACAGCGGGCCGACATCTCTGCTGGCCGCACACGGCCTCTGCGTCCTGTCCCCGGGGCTGCCCTTGGCCCGTTCTCGCCCTGCCTGTCCTCCTGCCTTGTGAACCCTCGCCTCCCCCCTTGGTCTTGGCTGCAAATCTCATGGCGGCTTCACCCTGCCGTCCGCTCCCTCCATTCACAGGACGTCAGATGCATGAACACCATCACCCACCCAGACCAGACGGGGCTGGACTGTCACTGTGTCAGCCCTCGTCCACAGTAAGGACATCTCCTCGTTATCCCACTCCACTGGGGGCCTGCTCAGACCTCATCCAGGGTGGTGCGTTTCAGAAGGGACCGGGATGCAGTTTTGGTATCTCCACGTGCTCGGAGTCTTAGGAAGGGACATAGCCAGTGGGTCTAAACATGAGAAGGTGCGCAGACGCTGAAGCGAATGGGTGCATCTGGGGAAGAAAGTGCAGAGCAGAGCCCTTGTGCTCCGTGGGCTCCCTCCGGCCAGCTCCAGTGAGAGAGACATGACGGGAGCCGGGACTGGGAGGCCACAGGTGAGCTTGGCACGGCCCCTGCGGGAGAGCGACAGCCAGCTGGAGCGAGAGAGAAATGCGGGAGATGAAACGGCGAGTGCAAACAGCGCGGAAAGGGTGGCTGTGGAGTCCGAGTGGGCGAGCAGTTTCCTGCCAGGCAGGGAGGGAGTGGGGGTCACCGTGGGGAGAAGTCCTGCTCCTCGCGGAAGCAGGGGGGGCGTGTGCGTCCTGAGACCCTGTGATCTCAGCACTGCTGCCGAAGGTGCCCAGGCAGGGGGTGGAGGGCCCCCCGCAGTGGGGCACGCAGGGTGCCCTGTCGTGGGAAGTGCTGGGCGCAGACGGCAGCTGGCTGAGCAGGGGAGGCCCTGCATTTGAAGAACGGCTGGGAAGTCTGGGCAGCGGGGCGGGGGCCAGCCCCTGGCTGCTGTCATTTACTCCCAGGCACCGGGTCTGGGCAGACTGCTTAGGAAAAAGGACCAGCCCACCCATGTGTCCCCCAACCTTGGCCCCTGGATACAGCCCCTGTGCAGGGCACCGTCCTAAAGGGTGGCCCTGTGGGGGTGGGGGCACATGAAGGCTTTTGGACACCCCTGCAAGCCTCCCATGTAGCTTTGTGGGATTAGAAAAGCCCCTTCTGTATGTTCTGTGCGGAAAGAAAAGGGAGAAGGAGGGTGAGGTGGGAGGGGCTGGGAGGAGGACTTTAAAGTGGGGGTCCCCTCTGGAGGATTCGCCCAGGTGTGTGCTCTGAAAGCCAAGCAGCCCTGGAAAGGAAAGCAATGAATTATTTATGACAGTTTTCACTTTGCACTCATTGAGGGCCCCGCACTGTTATTCTCGAACCTTCATTGGCCTGGCACAGGCTGGGCACTGCCTCCCCCAGCCCCTGCTCCTCCCTTTGCCATCCGCAATTCCAGGAGCCTGGTGGAGGGCCGTGCCCCAGACGCAGGCGGCTGGGCGAGTCTCTCGGGAAGATCAAATGGAATCGAGTGCCTTCCTTCCTGTGCTCTGATCATGTATTAATCAGCGTGTCTCGTGGGGCTGCAGCTTGCTCCCCGGCATTGCCCCGAGCTCCCAGGCATCTCTGAGCCCTCTTTGCTTTCTGGCCACTCGAGAACTTTCCCTTTTGCTCCCCCGTCTCTGGGCCCCCCAATTGCAGCAACTCCATACCTGACAGGGCACATCCTTTGTTCCAAGTGCCACACCGGGCACTGACCCAGCAATGACGTGCAGGTTACCCGATGTACTTCTTTTAATACACTTCAGTGTAATTGTAAGTGCATGAAAGAGAGGACAAATTGGCAAGTAATTACAGTGTTAATTCGGCGACGTTTTATCATACCGTGGGTGCGCAATTTCCTAATTGTCTTGGGGGGAGCGCATTTGTCTACATTGTAGCTTCCCGGGGGCTTCTTGAGCAGAGAAACGGAATACACAGGAGACGGGGAATCGGCTCTCCTCCCCATAAATATCCCTTCATTTGCGTGTGTTCTGCAGCCTCCTTAGAAGGCTAACGCGTTCATTCGGGCCTAATTAATGGGATGCTGCAGAATGCTTGATTGGGCTGTGACAGCTGATGGATGGCTTGGGACTGAGACACTGGAGGTCCCCCAATTAAAAGGGCTGAACGCTTCCTTTCAGAACCTCACCGGCTGCGCGTGCCTCGTGACCAGCCCACCCGAGAACGCGACGGTGGTTCCCGGAAAATGCCCCAGTCCCGGGTGCCAAGAGGCCTTCCTCACCTTCCTGTGCGTGATGTGTGTCTGCAGCATGATCGGGGCGATGGCGCAGACACCCTCGGTCATCATCCTCATCAGGTAAGCTTAGAAGGTCCCCAGGGACCTGAAAGCCAGCCTCACTGTCCCCCCTTCCCACCTGGTGTGTGTCGGCAGGTGTCCTGGAGGTCAGACCTTCGGGTACCAGGTGAGTCTCAGCAGCCAGCTCCCCTAGGCTGCTAGGAGTCAGTTCCCTTAGCGACAGACCTCACACCCACAGTCGAAAAGCAGGGCCCACAAGAGAAGAGTCCACATTCGTGTCCTCCCAAGAATAGACTCTGCAGGTCATTGTGAAAGGGACTGTGGGCCTCTATTGATTTTTGCAGACACAGTTGGAGTTCAGTGAAGATGGCATTGGACTAGCCAAGTCCCCGTGTTCATCCCCCCACCCCCCCACCCCCGCCGTGGTTCTCAGAACTGCTGTTGAGCCTGGAACCGGGGGTGATGTCCCTGCTCCCGCCTGCGTCCTGCAGCATGGGCACCGCTGAGACCACGTGTGTGCGGACGCCGTCGAGGTGTCAGGGTCGTTGTGATGCTGTGCCCCGTGGCTCGTGGCAGGCAAGCAGCGACTGTTCTTACACAAATCGATGGCTGGAGAGAGCCACCCTTAATTCCTGCTTCCCTGTCTCTCAGGACCTGTCCTGGGGACAGCTGTGGGGCCTCATGGGATATTAATAGTCTGAGTCCCACATTTGCACAGGCATCTAGATTTGTGTAGGAACCCAGAAGCGGGGTGTTCCGTACCCCAGCACCCCTCTGATCCAGGAGAGGTGACACCAAACACAGACCCTCCTTCCTGGGACGCAGTCGCCTAACGAACCAGGTCCATCGCAAGGGCTAGAAAGAAGAGTAGGGATGAAATGCTTGGAGGGGACCCGCACAGACACGTGTGTCCCCCAGTGCTGGACCGGCTTCTGCCTCCTCGCTGTGCCAACACGGTTCCTGATCTGTTACCAAGAGGAAGAGGGTTTATACGAAGTACTTAGGTTGTCTCGAAGGGCATGGCCAAAGCGTGGTGAATGTGCAGAAGCCAACTGCCACTGTACCCTTACAAAATGTGAAAAGTGAATTTTACAAATGTACACACAGCTGGGGGCATCGGACAGCGCACCGCTGCTTTCCAAACGGCAGCTGGCGCTGTGACTCAGAGGCCATAAAATGGCCCGAGTTTTTATGCAGTAACCCGCCCTTTTGCCACTTTTCTTAAGAAAATACATCTCTTAAGAGATCAGTGCAGACAGATTTGATGACAACGTTAACTAGAATAGCAGAAAGTCCTGAACTGCAGGAGAGTTACAGTGCCACAGCTGAATGGAATAATGACAATTCTTCGAAATGTGAAGTGTCTATGAAACGAACTTTTGAATGTACGTTACATATGGAGGGTCACTCTCTGTCCCGTCTGTGTGGACAAAACGCATCAGATCTCAGGTGTGGGTCTGGGGTGGCTGTGTTATCAGTCATTTATTTTTCACTGTTAGAAATTCCCTTGAAGTCACACACAAAAGGCACCAGAAAGCAGGAAGAATGACCGTCACTGCCGTTAGCAGTGACAGGTCCCCTTTCTCTGTCCCCATGACTCCTCTGCAGAAACGCAGCTCAGGGGATGTGACTGGACCAAACACAGAAGGTCGGTTGAAATCTTACCCCCTTCAGATCTCAGCCTGATAGCTCTCGGAGGAGACACTTGGTTCCCTTGAAATAGTTCGGCAACAGATGGCCCTCGGGCCCTCGGCTGGGCCTCCTCTACCTCACGCCCAGGTCTGTTGGCGGCCCAGGCTCACACGCGCCTCATTTTTTTTTCTTTATTGATTTTAGAGAGAGGGAAACATCGATGAGAGACAACATCGATTGGCCGCCTCCTGCATGCCCCCCACTGGGGATCCGGCACACAACCTGGGCATGTGCCCTGACCGGGAATCGAACCGGCGACCTCTTGGTGCATGGGTCGATGCTCAACCACTGAGCCACACTGGCCAGGCAAAAAAAAACAACCAGTATCTTTAAATGAACTCTTTAGGGGCCGAATTTGCATTCTGTCCTTCATGAGGAGATTAGCTCCGGTTATTAAAAACATATCTTATCACTGCAGTCACCGTCATTTTTCAGACTTTAGGCAGGGAAAGCGGGAGAAAAGACCGTTGATACTTTTCTGAAGAAGGGCACTGATGGACAGCAGCAATGACCCTGGGGTCTGTTCGTTAGAGCGGAGTGATAAGAATCTCCCTCTTTTTCCTCTCCATCTCTGCGCACTAGGACAGTCAGCCCTGAACTCAAGTCCTACGCCCTGGGAGTTCTTTTTCTCCTCCTCCGTTTGTTGGGTACGTATTCTCTCTTTATTCCCTCCGTAACGAACTGGATGCTAATGCCCAGGTGAGTGAATACCAGTGGAATGGTCCCATTTCTTGAGTTTGTCTGTTGTGTTTTTTTTTTTTCCTATGATGTTTAATTACAGAAACTTTGGAAAATCAGAGGAACTTGAAGTATGTCAACTTTGCCCAGGGTTTAGACTTAAACTCAGGAACTTCCTAGCTATGGCAAAGTTTTCATTTACAGCAACTCTGCCGGGCCACCCTGAATTGTCCTCAGCAGGAGAAGGACAAGTGGCGGTGTGATCTGGCCCCCTCGGGAGCAGTGGGCTCCCGCTGGGACAGAGAGAGGCACACACTCTTACAGTGCCTGCAAAGGGACACTTTGCATCCTTTCCATTTTTCCAACCCAATTTGGTTTACGCCCCTAGGGGTTCCAGGGCTTAGTATGGATAGAATTAAGTCGAACCCCTTATTATGATGGGGAAACAGAGGATGGCAAGAACCCACAGTTCTCACAGGGACTCGGGACACACTGGGGTGAATCAGGGAAGTCCAACCCTGCACCCCGGCTGCCAGCCATGCCCTCTCCCTCCAGACCACACTGATGCTTCATACATCCCTTTGTCAAGGCCAAGATCAAGACAGGATAACATTTTTTTCCTTGAGTAGTGGTTTTCTTTAATGGACGTTAAATGGTAAATCAATGTGGAAAGGGAAATAACCATGGCCTGTATTTTCAGAATTAAAACTATTCATTATTCAAAGTACATAGCCATGGATGAACACAAAGAATGAACTATAGAAATGTTTATAAAAAATGTAAAAAAAAAAACAGCAACAAAAAACGGCTACAATTCAGATGTCCGAAAGCAGGGAATCAGGTAACTCCATGACCGTCTGTAGTCCCAGTAGAAGTGATCTTCCCCCTTGCAAATCTGGAAAGCAAAATATTTACAGAATTGGTAAGGGCACATGATCTGATGTGGAAAGAGGTACATAATATGCTATACACTCAAAGGTCTTGAAAGTATATATAAATGTGGAAAAATACTGGGAAACTCCACACGAATTTGGTATCTGTTATGTTTGAGTAATGAGGTTATAATGATATGTTCTAAACTAAAATTTTTGAATGCATAAGTGTTTATTACTTTTATGATGCATAACTCCTACATAACTGATGCATGAAAGGAGAAAATCTTAAATGGTTGCCTTCATTAGGAAGGGAAGGTCCCCTTTGGGGACTGGAAACATGCATTGACCCTTCTCTGCCTGCAGTCAGTTATGTCCATCAGTTGCCCTGACCATTCCTGCAATGCCAAGGACGAGGCCTTGCGATCTTTTCAACCACTCTTACTACTCCGAGTATGTTGGTACACATGGCGACCCTTAACTGGCGTATTTGTTGTATTTCTAAGTCATGGAAAATGGAAATGTTCTAGGTGGGACAATACCCAGTTATCACTAGTTAGGAATAATTTACACTAAAGCATTTCGGCCTTCCTGGGCATTGCAGTAGCTGTTAGAAATAACAGAGGAACAATTGTGTTGATAGTTCCTTCTCGTGCAGGACGTGGGATAAGCATGAGTAATGATGCTCTACACCCACTTTAACTCCAAATGGGGAGGGGGGAAAGAGAAATGAATGTGGACTGGCTGGTAGCAAGGGGATCTTTATTTCTAAAAATGCTTCAAACATACCACATGCTCATTCACTCCAAAAACTTTAATTGAGCACGTAAGGTGTTCAAAGCTGCATGGACCACATTCAGGTAAGTGAGCACAGCACTGTTCTACTCTAGTATATTGTAGTCTAATCTAGAGTGTCAGGTTGATAGGTAGGCCTCTCCCTGCAGAGCCAACGAGCGAAACAGGGCAGAGTAGACTAGACTAGAGTAGAGTAGACCTCACTAGACGAGACTGTCTAATCTCCGTTGCCTTGGCTCCGTCGTTCTCTCTGCAGGCAGAGGCCTACCTACCAACCTCACACTCCACACTAGTATAGTGTAGTTTACTGTGATCTAGAGTGTCAGGTTGGTAGGTAGGCCTCTCCCTGCAGAGTCAACGACGGAGCCAAGGCAGACTAGACTAGACTAGACTAGACTAGACTGTCTAATATCTGTTGCTTAGCTCCGTCGTTCTCTCTGCAAGGAGAGGCCTACCTACCAACCCGACACTCGACTCTAGTATATTGTAGTTTGCTGTGATCTAGAGTGTCAGGTTGGTAGGTAGGCCTCTCCCTGCAGAGCCAACGACGGATCCAAGGCAGGCTAGACTAGTCTAGAGTAGACTAGACTAGACTAGACTAGACTAGACTAGACTAGACTAGACTAGAGTGTCAGGTTGGTAGGTAGGCCTCTCCCTGCAGAGCCAACGACGGAGCCAAGGCAGACTAGACTAGAGTACACTAGACTGGACTACACTAGATTAGACTAGACTAGACTAGACTAGAGTGTCAGGTTGGTAGGTAGGACTCTCCCTGCAGAGCCAACGACGGAGCCAAGGCAGACTAGACTAGAGTACACTAGACTACACTAGACTAGACTAGACTAGACTAGACTAGACTAGACTAGAGTGTCAGGTTGGTAGGTAGGCCTCTCCCTGCAGAGCCAACGACGGAGCCAAGGCAGACTAGACTAGGGTACACTAGACTAGACTACACTAGACTAGACTAGACTAGACTAGACTAGACTAGACTAGACTAGAGTGTCAGGTTGGTAGGTAGGCCTCTCCCTGCAGAGCCAACGACGGAGCCAAGGCAGACTAGACTAGACTAGATTAGACTAGACTAGACTACAGTGTCAGGTTGGTAGGTAGGCCTCTCCCTGCAGAGCCAACGACGGAGCCAAGGAAGACTAGACTAGATTAGACTAGAGTGTCAGGTTGGTAGGTAGGCCTCTCCCTGCAGAGCCAACGACGGAGCCAAGGCAGACTAGACTAGAGTACACTAGACTGGACTACACTAGATTAGACTAGACTAGACTAGACTAGAGTGTTAGGTTGGTAGGTAGGACTCTCCCTGCAGAGCCAACGACGGAGCCAAGGCAGACTAGACTAGGGTACACTAGACTAGACTACACTAGACTAGACTAGACTAGACTAGACTAGACTAGAGTGTAGGTTGGTAGGTAGGCCTCTCCCTGCAGAGCCAACGACGGAGCCAAGGCAGACTAGACTAGATTAGAGTAGACTAGACTAGACTAGAATAGACTAGAGTAGACTAGACTAGACTAGACTAGACTAGACTAGAGTGTCAGGTTGGTAGGTAGGCCTCTCCCTGCAGAGCCAACGACGGAGCCAAGGCAGACTAGACTAGATTAGAGTAGACTAGACTAGACTAGACTAGACTAGAGTGTCAGGTTGGTAGGTAGGACTCTCCCTGCAGAGCCAACGACGGAGCCAAGGCAGACTAGACTAGATTAGAGTAGACTAGACTAGATTAGACTAGACTAGAGTGTCAGGTTGGTAGGTAGGCCTCTCCCTGCAGAGCCAACGACGGAGCCAAGGCAGACTAGACTAGATTAGAGTAGACTAGACTAGACTAGAATAGACTAGAGTAGACTAGACTACACTAGAATAGACTGGAGTAGACTAGACTAGACTAGACTAGACTAGAGTGTTAGGTTGGTAGGTAGGACTCTCCCTGCAGAGCCAACGACGGAGCCAAGGCAGACTAGACTAGGGTACACTAGACTAGACTACACTAGACTAGACTAGACTAGACTAGACTAGACTAGAGTGTAGGTTGGTAGGTAGGCCTCTCCCTGCAGAGCCAACGACAGAGGCAAGGCAGACTAGACTAGACTAGATTAGACTAGACTAGACTACAGTGTCAGGTTGGTAGGTAGGCCTCTCCCTGCAGAGCCAACGACGGAGCCAAGGCAGACTAGACTAGAGTACACTAGACTACACTAGACTAGACTAGACTAGACTAGACTAGACTAGACTAGACTAGAGTGTCAGGTTGGTAGGTAGGCCTCTCCCTGCAGAGCCAACGACGGAGCCAAGGCAGACTAGACTAGAGTACACTAGACTGGACTACACTAGATTAGACTAGACTAGACTAGACTAGAGTGTCAGGTTGGTAGGTAGGACTCTCCCTGCAGAGCCAACGACGGAGCCAAGGCAGACTAGACTAGACTAGACTAGACTAGAGTGTCAGGTTGGTAGGTAGGCCTCTCCCTGCAGAGCCAACGACGGAGCCAAGGCAGACTAGACTAGACTAGACTAGACTAGACTGTCTAATATCTGCTGCCTTAGCTCCATCGTTCGCTCTGCAGGGAGAGGCCTACCTACCAACCTGACACTCGACTCTAGTATATTGTAGTCTGCTGTGATCTAGAGTGTCAGGTTGGTAGGTAGGCCTCTCCCTGCAGAGCCAACGATGGAGCCAAGGCAGACTAGACTAGAGTACACTAGACTGGACTACACTAGATTAGACTAGACTAGACTAGACTAGAGTGTTAGGTTGGTAGGTAGGACTCTCCCTGCAGAGCCAACGACGGAGCCAAGGCAGACTAGACTAGAGTACACTAGACTAGACTACACTAGATTAGACTAGACTAGACTAGACTAGACTAGAGTGTCAGGTTGGTAGGTAGGCCTCTCCCTGCAGAGCCAACGACGGAGCCAAGGCAGACTAGACTAGGGTACACTAGACTAGACTACACTAGACTAGACTAGACTAGACTAGACTAGAGTGTCAGGTTGGTAGGTAGGCCTCTCTCTGCAGAGCCAACGACGGAGCCATGGCAGACTAGACTAGACTAGATTAGACTAGACTAGACTAGACTAGACTAGAGTGTCAGGTTGGAAGTTAGGCCTCTCCCTGCAGAGCCAATGACGGAGCCAAGGCAGACTAGACTAGAGTACACTAGACTACACTAGACTAGACTAGACTAGACTAGACTAGACTAGAGTGTCAGGTTGGTAGGTAGGCCTCTCCCTGCAGAGCCAACGACGGAGCCAAGGCAGACTAGACTAGATTAGAGTAGACTAGACTGGAATAGACTACAGTAGACTACACTATACTAGACTAGACTAGACTAGAGTGTCCGGTTGGTAGGTAGCCCTTTCCCTGCAGAGCCAACGACGGAGCCAAGGCAGACTAGACTAGATTAGAGTAGACTAGACTAGACTAGAATAGACTAGAGTAGACTAGACTAGACTAGAATAGACTGGAGTAGACTAGACTAGACTAGACTAGACTAGACTAGACTAGACTAGAGTGTCAGGTTGGTAGGTAGGCCTCTCCCTGCAGAGCCAACGACGGAGCCAAGGTTGACTAGACTAGATTATAGTACATTAGACTAGAGTAGACTACACTAGACTAGACTAGACTAGACTGTCTAATATCTGTTGCCTTAGCTCCATCGTTCGCTCTGCAGGGAGAGGCCTACCTACCAACCTGACACTCGACTCTAGTATATTGTAGTCTGCTGTGATCTAGAGTGTCAGGTTGGTAGGTAGGCCTCTCCCTGCAGAGCCAACGACGGAGCCAAGGCAGACTAGACTAGAGTACACTAGACTGGACTACACTAGATTAGACTAGACTAGACTAGACTAGAGTGTTAGGTTGGTAGGTAGGACTCTCCCTGCAGAGCCAACGACGGAGCCAAGGCAGACTAGACTAGAGTACACTAGACTAGACTACACTAGATTAGACTAGACTAGACTAGACTAGAGTGTCAGGTTGGTAGGTAGGCCTCTCCCTGCAGAGCCAACGACGGAGCCAAGGCAGACTAGACTAGATTAGAGTAGACTAGACTAGATTAGACTAGACTAGAGTGTCCGGTTGGTAGGTAGCCCTCTCCCTGCAGAGCCAACGACGGAGCCAAGGCAGACTAGACTAGATTAGAGTAGACTAGACTAGACTAGACTAGACTAGAGTGTCAGGTTGGTAGGTAGGCCTCTCCCTGCAGAGCCAATGCCGGAGCCAAGGCAGACTAGACTAGATTAGAGTAGACTAGACTAGACTAGACTAGACTAGAGTGTCAGGTTGGTAGGTAGGACTCTCCCTGCAGAGCCAACGACGGAGCCAAGGCAGACTAGACTAGACTAGACTAGACTAGAGTGTCAGGTTGGTAGGTAGGCCTCTCCCTGCAGAGCCAACGACGGAGCCAAGGCAGACTAGACTAGAGTACACTAGACTGGACTACACTAGATTAGACTAGACTAGACTAGACTAGAGTGTTAGGTTGGTAGGTAGGACTCTCCCTGCAGAGCCAACGACGGAGCCAAGGCAGACTAGACTAGAGTACACTAGACTAGACTACACTAGATTAGACTAGACTAGACTAGACTAGAGTGTCAGGTTGGTAGGTAGGCCTCTCCCTGCAGAGCCAATGACGGAGCCAAGGCAGACTAGACTAGAGTACACTAGACTAGACTACACTAGACTAGACTAGACTAGACTAGACTAGAGTGTCAGGTTGGTAGGTAGGCCTCTCCCTGCAGAGCCAACGACGGAGCCAAGGCAGACTAGACTAGAGTAGAGTAGACTAGACTGGAATAGACTACAGTAGACTACACTATACTAGACTAGACTAGACTAGAGTGTCCGGTTGGTAGGTAGCCCTCTCCCTGCAGAGCCAACGACGGAGCCAAGGCAGACTAGACTAGATTAGAGTAGACTAGACTAGACTAGACTAGACTAGAGTGTCAGGTTGGTAGGTAGGCCTCTCCCTGCAGAGCCAATGCCGGAGCCAAGGCAGACTAGACTAGATTAGAGTAGACTAGACTAGACTAGACTAGACTAGAGTGTCAGGTTGGTAGGTAGGCCTCTCCCTGCAGAGCCAACGACGGAGCCAAGGCAGACTAGACTAGACTAGACTAGACTAGAGTGTCAGGTTGGTAGGTAGGCCTCTCCCTGCAGAGCCAACGACGGAGCCAAGGCAGACTAGACTAGAGTACACTAGACTGGACTACACTAGATTAGACTAGACTAGACTAGACTAGAGTGTTAGGTTGGTAGGTAGGACTCTCCCTGCAGAGCCAACGACGGAGCCAAGGCAGACTAGACTAGAGTACACTAGACTAGACTACACTAGACTACACTAGACTAGACTAGATTAGAGTGTCAGGTTGGTAGGTAGGCCTCTCCCTGCAGAGCCAACGATGGAGCCAAGGCAGACTAGACTAGATTAGAGTAGACTAGACTAGACTAGACTAGACTAGAGTGTCAGGTTGGTAGGTAGGCCTCTCCCTGCAGAGCCAATGCCGGAGCCAAGGCAGACTAGACTAGATTAGAGTAGACTAGACTAGACTAGACTAGAGTGTCAGGTTGGTAGGTAGGACTCTCCCTGCAGAGCCAACGACGGAGCCAAGGAAGACTAGACTAGATTAGACTAGAGTGTCAGGTTGGTAGGTAGGCCTCTCCCTGCAGAGCCAACGACGGAGCCAAGGAAGACTAGAGTAGATTATAGTACATTAGACTAGAGTAGACTAGACTAGACTAGACTAGACTAGACAAGAGTGTCAGGTTGGTAGGTAGGCCTCTCTCTGCAGAGCCAACGACGGAGCCAAGGCAGACTAGACTAGACTAGATTAGACTAGACTAGACTAGACTAGACTAGACTAGAGTGTCAGGTTGGTAGGTAGGACTCTCCCTGCAGAGCCAACGACGGAGCCAAGGCAGACTAGACTAGACTAGACTAGAGTGTCAGGTTGGTAGGTAGGCCTCTCCCTGCAGAGCCAACGACGGAGCCAAGGCAGACTAGACTAGAGTACACTAGACTGGACTACACTAGATTAGACTAGACTAGACTAGACTAGAGTGTCAGGTTGGTAGGTAGGACTCTCCCTGCAGAGCCAACGACGGAGCCAAGGCAGACTAGACTAGACTAGAGTAGACTAGACTAGACTAGACTAGACTAGAGTGTCAGGTTGGTAGGTAGGACTCTCCCTGCAGAGCCAACGACGGAGCCAAGGCAGACTAGACTAGATTAGAGTAGACTAGACTAGATTAGACTAGACTAGAGTGTCAGGTTGGTAGGTAGGCCTCTCCCTGCAGAGCCAACGACGGAGCCAAGGCAGACTAGACTAGATTAGAGTAGACTAGACTAGACTAGAATAGACTAGAGTAGACTAGACTACACTAGAATAGACTGGAGTAGACTAGACTAGACTAGACTAGACTAGAGTGTTAGGTTGGTAGGTAGGACTCTCCCTGCAGAGCCAACGACGGAGCCAAGGCAGACTAGACTAGAGTACACTAGACTGGACTACACTAGATTAGACTAGACTAGACTAGACTAGAGTGTCAGGTTGGTAGGTAGGACTCTCCCTGCAGAGCCAACGACGGAGCCAAGGCAGACTAGACTAGACTAGAGTAGACTAGACTAGACTAGACTAGAGTGTCAGGTTGGTAGGTAGGCCTCTCCCTGCAGAGCCAACGACGGAGCCAAGGCAGACTAGACTAGAGTACACTAGACTACACTAGACTAGACTAGACTAGACTAGACTAGACTAGACTAGAGTGTCAGGTTGGTAGGTAGGCCTCTCCCTGCAGAGCCAACGACGGAGCCAAGGCAGACTAGACTAGACTAGACTAGACTAGAGTGTCAGGTTGGTAGGTAGGCCTCTCCCTGCAGAGCCAACGACGGAGCCAAGGCAGACTAGACTAGAGTACACTAGACTGGACTACACTAGATTAGACTAGACTAGACTAGACTAGAGTGTTAGGTTGGTAGGTAGGACTCTCCCTGCAGAGCCAACGACGGAGCCAAGGCAGACTAGACTAGAGTACACTAGACTAGACTACACTAGATTAGACTAGACTAGACTAGACTAGAGTGTCAGGTTGGTAGGTAGGCCTCTCCCTGCAGAGCCAACGACGGAGCCAAGGCAGACTAGACTAGGGTACACTAGACTAGACTACACTAGACTAGACTAGACTAGACTAGACTAGAGTGTCAGGTTGGTAGGTAGGCCTCTCCCTGCAGAGCCAACGACGGAGCCAAGGCAGACTAGACTAGACTAGACTAGAGTGTCAGGTTGGAAGTTAGGCCTCTCCCTGCAGAGCCAATGACGGAGCCAAGGCAGACTAGACTAGAGTACACTAGACTACACTAGACTAGACTAGACTAGACTAGACTAGACTAGACTAGAGTGTCAGGTTGGTAGGTAGGCCTCTCCCTGCAGAGCCAACGACGGAGCCAAGGCAGACTAGACTAGATTAGAGTAGACTAGACTGGAATAGACTACAGTAGACTACACTATACTAGACTAGACTAGACTAGAGTGTCCGGTTGGTAGGTAGCCCTCTCCCTGCAGAGCCAACGACGGAGCCAAGGCAGACTAGACTAGATTAGAGTAGACTAGACTAGACTAGAATAGACTAGAGTAGACTAGACTAGACTAGAATAGACTGGAGTAGACTAGACTAGACTAGACTAGACTAGACTAGAGTGTCAGGTTGGTAGGTAGGCCTCTCCCTGCAGAGCCAACGACGGAGCCAAGGTTGACTAGACTAGATTATAGTACATTAGACTAGAGTAGACTACACTAGACTAGACTAGACTAGAGTGTCAGGTTGGTAGGTAGGCCTCTCCCTGCAGAGCCAACGATGGAGCCAAGGCAGTCTAGACTAGATTAGAGTAGACTAGACTAGACTAGACTAGACTAGACTAGAGTGTCAGGTTGGTAGGTAGGCCTCTCCCTGCAGAGCCAATGCCGGAGCCAAGGCAGACTAGACTAGATTAGAGTAGACTAGACTAGACTGTCTAATATCTGTTGCCTTAGCTCCATCGTTCGCTCTGCAGGGAGAGGCCTACCTACCAACCTGACACTCGACTCTAGTATATTGTAGTCTGCTGTGATCTAGAGTGTCAGGTTGGTAGGTAGGCCTCTCCCTGCAGAGCCAACGACGGAGCCAAGGCAGACTAGACTAGAGTACACTAGACTGGACTACACTAGATTAGACTAGACTAGACTAGACTAGAGTGTCAGGTTGGTAGGTAGGCCTCTCCCTGCAGAGCCAACGACGGAGCCAAGGCAGACTAGACTAGAGTACACTAGACTACACTAGACTAGACTAGACTAGACTA
The DNA here is from genome assembly GCA_030848825.1 of Tadarida brasiliensis. NCBI lineage: Eukaryota > Metazoa > Chordata > Mammalia > Chiroptera > Molossidae > Tadarida > Tadarida brasiliensis. Next base: position 8,323,563 of record CM061279.1, on the reverse strand, counting down.
GACTAGACTAGACTAGACTAGAGTGTCAGGTTGGTAGGTAGGCCTCTCCCTGCAGAGCCAACGACGGAGCCAAGGCAGACTAGACTAGACTAGACTAGAGTGTCAGGTTGGAAGTTAGGCCTCTCCCTGCAGAGCCAATGACGGAGCCAAGGCAGACTAGACTAGAGTACACTAGACTAGACTACACTAGACTAGACTAGACTAGACTATACTAGAGTGTCAGGTTGGTAGGTAGGCCTCTCCCTGCAGAGCCAACGACGGAGCCAAGGCAGACTAGACTAGATTAGAGTAGACTAGACTGGAATAGACTACAGTAGACTACACTATACTAGACTAGACTAGACTAGAGTGTCAGGTTGGTAGGTAGGCCTCCCCCTGCAGAGCCAATGACGGAGCCAAGGCAGACTAGACTAGACTAGACTAGACTAGAGTGTCAGGTTGGTAGGTAGGACTCTCCCTGCAGAGCCAACGACGGAGCCAAGGCAGACTAGACTAGACTAGACTAGACTAGAGTGTCAGGTTGGTAGGTAGGCCTCTCCCTGCAGAGCCAACGACGGAGCCAAGGCAGACTAGACTAGATTAGAGTAGACTAGACTAGATTAGACTAGACTAGAGTGTCCGGTTGGTAGGTAGGCCTCTCCCTGCAGAGCCAACGACGGAGCCAAGGCAGACTAGACTAGATTAGAGTAGACTAGACTAGACTAGAATAGACTAGAGTAGACTAGACTAGACTAGAATAGACTAGAGTAGACTAGACTAGACTAGACTAGAGTGTCAGGTTGGTAGGTAGGCCTCTCCCTGCAGAGCCAACGACGGAGCCGAGGCAGACTAGACTAATGCTACAGTACAGTAGACTAGACTAGACTACACTAGACTAGAGTAGACTAGATTGTCAGGGTGGTAGGTAGGCCTTTCCCTGCAGATGCAACGACGGAGCCAAGGATGACTAGACTAGATTATAGTACATTAGACTAGAGTAGACTACACTAGACTAGACTAGACTACAGTGTCAGGTTGGTGGGTAGGCCTCTCCCTGCAGAGCCAACGACGGAGCCAAGGCAGACTAGACTAGATTAGAGTAGACTAGACTAGACTAGACTAGACTAGAGTGTCAGGTTGGTAGGTAGGCCTCTCCCTGCAGAGCCAACGACGGAGCCAAGGCAGACTAGACTAGACTAGATTAGACTAGACTAGACTACAGTGTCAGGTTGGTAGGTAGGCCTCTCCCTGCAGAGCCAACGACGGAGCCAAGGAAGACTAGACTAGATTAGACTAGAGTGTCAGGTTGGTAGGTAGGCCTCTCCCTGCAGAGCCAACGACGGAGCCAAGGCAAACTAGACTAGAGTACACTAGACTGGACTACACTAGATTAGACTAGACTAGACTAGACTAGAGTGTTAGGTTGGTAGGTAGGACTCTCCCTGCAGAGCCAACGACGGAGCCAAGGCAGACTAGACTAGAGTACACTAGACTACACTAGACTAGACTAGACTAGACTAGACTAGACTAGACTAGACTAGACTAGAGTGTCAGGTTGGTAGGTAGGCCTCCCCCTGCAGAGCCAGCGACGGAGCCAAGGCAGACTAGACTAGACTAGACTAGACTAGATTAGAGTGTCAGGTTGGTAGGTAGGACTCTCCCTGCAGAGCCAGCGACGTAGCCAAGGCAGACTAGACTAGACTAGACTAGACTAGATTAGAGTGTCAGGTTGGTAGGTAGGCCTCTCCCTGCAGAGCCAACGACGGAGCCAAGGCAGACTAGACTAGACTAGATTAGACTAGACTAGACTACAGTGTCAGGTTGGTGGGTAGACCTCTCCCTGCAGATCCAACGACGGAGCCAAGGCAGACTAGACTAGATTATAGTACATTAAACTAGAGTAGACTAGACTAGACTAGACTAGAGTGTCAGGTTGGTAGGTAGGACTCTCCCTGCAGAGCCAACGACGGAGCCAAGGCAGACTAGACTACATTAGACTAGACTAGAGTGTCAGGTTGGTAGGTAGGCCTCTCCCTGCAGAGCCTACGACGGAGCCAAGGCAGACTAGACTAGGGTACACTAGACTAGACTACACTAGACTAGACTAGACTAGACTAGACTAGAGTGTCAGGTTGGTAGGTAGGACTCTCCCTGCAGAGCCAACGACGGAGCCAAGGCAGACTAGACTAGACTAGACTAGAGTGTCAGGTTGGTAGGTAGGCCTCTCCCTGCAGAGCCAACGACGGAGCCAAGGCAGACTAGACTAGAGTACACTAGACTGGACTACACTAGATTAGACTAGACTAGACTAGACTAGAGTGTCAGGTTGGTAGGTAGGACTCTCCCTGCAGAGCCAACGACGGAGCCAAGGCAGACTAGACTAGACTAGACTAGAGTGTCAGGTTGGAAGTTAGGCCTCTCCCTGCAGAGCCAATGACGGAGCCAAGGCAGACTAGACTAGAGTACACTAGACTACACTAGACTAGACTAGACTAGACTAGAGTGTCAGGTTGGTAGGTAGGCCTCTCCCTGCAGAGCCAACGACGGAGCCAAGGCAGACTAGACTAGAGTACACTAGACTGGACTACACTAGATTAGACTAGACTAGACTAGACTAGAGTGTCAGGTTGGTAGGTAGGACTCTCCCTGCAGAGCCAACGACGGAGCCAAGGCAGACTAGACTAGACTAGAGTAGACTAGACTAGACTAGACTAGACTAGAGTGTCAGGTTGGTAGGTAGGACTCTCCCTGCAGAGCCAACGACGGAGCCAAGGCAGACTAGACTAGATTAGAGTAGACTAGACTAGATTAGACTAGACTAGAGTGTCAGGTTGGTAGGTAGGCCTCTCCCTGCAGAGCCAACGACGGAGCCAAGGCAGACTAGACTAGACTAGACTAGAGTGTCAGGTTGGTAGGTAGGCCTCTCCCTGCAGAGCCAACGACGGAGCCAAGGCAGACTAGACTAGGGTACACTAGACTAGACTACACTAGACTAGACTAGACTAGACTAGACTAGAGTGTGGTTGGTAGGTAGGACTCTCCCTGCAGAGCCAACGACGGAGCCAAGGCAGACTAGACTAGAGTACACTAGACTGGACTACACTAGATTAGACTAGACTAGACTAGACTAGAGTGTCAGGTTGGTAGGTAGGACTCTCCCTGCAGAGCCAACGACGGAGCCAAGGCAGACTAGACTAGACTAGACTAGAGTGTCAGGTTGGTAGGTAGGCCTCTCCCTGCAGAGCCAACGACGGAGCCAAGGCAGACTAGACTAGGGTACACTAGACTAGACTACACTAGACTAGACTAGACTAGACTAGACTAGAGTGTCAGGTTGGTAGGTAGGCCTCTCTCTGCAGAGCCAACGACGGAGCCAAGGCAGACTAGACTAGACTAGATTAGACTAGACTAGACTAGACTAGACTAGACTAGAGTGTCAGGTTGGTAGGTAGGACTCTCCCTGCAGAGCCAACGACGGAGCCAAGGCAGACTAGACTAGACTAGACTAGAGTGTCAGGTTGGTAGGTAGGCCTCTCCCTGCAGAGCCAACGACGGAGCCAAGGCAGACTAGACTAGACTAGACTAGAGTGTCAGGTTGGTAGGTAGGCCTCTCCCTGCAGAGCCAACGACGGAGCCAAGGCAGACTAGACTAGACTAGACTAGAGTGTCAGGTTGGAAGTTAGGCCTCTCCCTGCAGAGCCAATGACGGAGCCAAGGCAGACTAGACTAGAGTACACTAGACTGGACTACACTAGATTAGACTAGACTAGACTAGACTAGAGTGTTAGGTTGGTAGGTAGGACTCTCCCTGCAGAGCCAACGACGGAGCCAAGGCAGACTAGACTAGAGTACACTAGACTAGACTACACTAGATTAGACTAGACTAGACTAGACTAGAGTGTCAGGTTGGTAGGTAGGCCTCTCCCTGCAGAGCCAACGACGGAGCCAAGGCAGTCTAGACTAGATTAGAGTAGACTAGACTAGACTAGACTAGACTAGAGTGTCAGGTTGGTAGGTAGGCCTCTCCCTGCAGAGCCAATGCCGGAGCCAAGGCAGACTAGACTAGATTAGAGTAGACTAGACTAGACTAGACTAGAGTGTCAGGTTGGTAGGTAGGACTCTCCCTGCAGAGCCAACGACGGAGCCAAGGAAGACTAGACTAGATTAGACTAGAGTGTCAGGTTGGTAGGTAGGCCTCTCCCTGCAGAGCCAACGACGGAGCCAAGGAAGACTAGAGTAGATTATAGTACATTAGACTAGAGTAGACTAGACTAGACTAGACTAGACTAGACTAGAGTGTCAGGTTGGTAGGTAGGCCTCTCTCTGCAGAGCCAACGACGGAGCCAAGGCAGACTAGACTAGACTAGATTAGACTAGACTAGACTAGACTAGACTAGACTAGAGTGTCAGGTTGGTAGGTAGGACTCTCCCTGCAGAGCCAACGACGGAGCCAAGGCAGACTAGACTAGACTAGACTAGACTAGAGTGTCAGGTTGGTAGGTAGGCCTCTCCCTGCAGAGCCAACGACGGAGCCAAGGCAGACTAGACTAGAGTACACTAGACTGGACTACACTAGATTAGACTAGACTAGACTAGACTAGAGTGTCAGGTTGGTAGGTAGGACTCTCCCTGCAGAGCCAACGACGGAGCCAAGGCAGACTAGACAAGACTAGACTAGACTAGACTAGAGTGTCAGGTTGGTAGGTAGGCCTCTCCCTGCAGAGCCAACGACGGAGCCAAGGCAGACTAGACTAGAGTACACTAGACTGGACTACACTAGATTAGACTAGACTAGACTAGACTAGAGTGTTAGGTTGGTAGGTAGGACTCTCCCTGCAGAGCCAACGACGGAGCCAAGGCAGACTAGACTAGAGTACACTAGACTAGACTACACTAGATTAGACTAGACTAGACTAGACTAGAGTGTCAGGTTGGTAGGTAGGCCTCTCCCTGCAGAGCCAACGACGGAGCCAAGGCAGACTAGACTAGAGTACACTAGACTAGACTACACTAGACTAGACTAGACTAGACTAGACTAGAGTGTCAGGTTGGTAGGTAGGCCTCTCCCTGCAGAGCCAACGACGGAGCCAAGGCAGACTAGACTAGACTAGACTAGAGTGTCAGGTTGGAAGTTAGGCCTCTCCCTGCAGAGCCAATGACGGAGCCAAGGCAGACTAGACTAGAGTACACTAGACTACACTAGACTAGACTAGACTAGACTAGACTAGACTAGACTAGACTAGAGTGTCAGGTTGGTAGGTAGGCCTCTCCCTGCAGAGCCAACGACGGAGCCAAGGCAGACTAGACTAGATTAGAGTAGACTAGACTGGAATAGACTACAGTAGACTACACTATACTAGACTAGACTAGACTAGAGTGTCCGGTTGGTAGGTAGCCCTCTCCCTGCAGAGCCAACGACGGAGCCAAGGCAGACTAGACTAGATTAGAGTAGACTAGACTAGACTAGAATAGACTAGAGTAGCCTAGACTAGACTAGAATAGACTGGAGTAGACTAGACTAGACTAGACTAGACTAGACTAGAGTGTCAGGTTGGTAGGTAGGCCTCTCCCTGCAGAGCCAACGACGGAGCCAAGGTTGACTAGACTAGATTATAGTACATTAGACTAGAGTAGACTACACTAGACTAGACTAGACTAGACTGTCTAATATCTGTTGCCTTAGCTCCATCGTTCGCTCTGCAGGGAGAGGCCTACCTACCAACCTGACACTCGACTCTAGTATATTGTAGTCTGCTGTGATCTAGAGTGTCAGGTTGGTAGGTCGGCCTCTGCCTGCAGAGCCAACGACGGAGCCAAGGCAGACTAGACTAGACTAGACTAGAGTGTTAGGTTGGTAGGTAGGACACTCCCTGCAGAGCCAACGACGGAGCCAAGGCAGACTAGACTAGAGTACATTAGACTAGACTACACTAGATTAGACTAGACTAGACTAGACTAGAGTGTCAGGTTGGTAGGTAGGCCTCTCCCTGCAGAGCCAACGACGGAGCCAAGGCAGACTAGACTAGACTAGACTAGAGTGTCAGGTTGGAAGTTAGGCCTCTCCCTGCAGAGCCAATGACGGAGCCAAGGCAGACTAGACTAGAGTACACTAGACTAGACTACACTAGACTAGACTAGACTAGACTAGACTAGAGTGTCAGGTTGGTAGGTAGGCCTCTCCCTGCAGAGCCAACGACGGAGCCAAGGCAGACTAGACTAGAGTAGAGTAGACTAGACTGGAATAGACTACAGTAGACTACACTATACTAGACTAGACTAGACTAGAGTGTCCGGTTGGTAGGTAGCCCTCTCCCTGCAGAGCCAACGACGGAGCCAAGGCAGACTAGACTAGATTAGAGTAGACTAGACTAGACTAGACTAGACTAGAGTGTCAGGTTGGTAGGTAGGCCTCTCCCTGCAGAGCCAATGCCGGAGCCAAGGCAGACTAGACTAGATTAGAGTAGACTAGACTAGACTAGACTAGACTAGAGTGTCAGGTTGGTAGGTAGGACTCTCCCTGCAGAGCCAACGACGGAGCCGAGGCAGACTAGACTAGACTAGACTAGACTAGAGTGTCAGGTTGGTAGGTAGGCCTCTCCCTGCAGAGCCAACGACGGAGCCAAGGCAGACTAGACTAGAGTACACTAGACTGGACTACACTAGATTAGACTAGACTAGACTAGACTAGAGTGTTAGGTTGGTAGGTAGGACTCTCCCTGCAGAGCCAACGACGGAGCCAAGGCAGACTAGACTAGAGTACACTAGACTAGACTACACTAGATTAGACTAGACTAGACTAGACTAGAGTGTCAGGTTGGTAGGTAGGCCTCTCCCTGCAGAGCCAATGACGGAGCCAAGGCAGACTAGACTAGAGTACACTAGACTAGACTACACTAGACTAGACTAGACAAGACTAGACTAGAGTGTCAGGTTGGTAGGTAGGCCTCTCCCTGCAGAGCCAACGACGGAGCCAAGGCAGACTAGACTAGAGTAGAGTAGACTAGACTGGAATAGACTACAGTAGACTACACTATACTAGACTAGACTAGACTAGAGTGTCCGGTTGGTAGGTAGCCCTCTCCCTGCAGAGCCAACGACGGAGCCAAGGCAGACTAGACTAGATTAGAGTAGACTAGACTAGACTAGACTAGACTAGAGTGTCAGGTTGGTAGGTAGGCCTCTCCCTGCAGAGCCAATGCCGGAGCCAAGGCAGACTAGACTAGATTAGAGTAGACTAGACTAGACTAGACTAGACTAGAGTGTCAGGTTGGTAGGTAGGCCTCTCCCTGCAGAGCCAACGACGGAGCCAAGGCAGACTAGACTAGACTAGACTAGACTAGAGTGTCAGGTTGGTAGGTAGGCCTCTCCCTGCAGAGCCAACGACGGAGCCAAGGCAGACTAGACTAGAGTACACTAGACTGGACTACACTAGATTAGACTAGACTAGACTAGACTAGAGTGTTAGGTTGGTAGGTAGGACTCTCCCTGCAGAGCCAACGACGGAGCCAAGGCAGACTAGACTAGAGTACACTAGACTAGACTACACTAGATTAGACTAGACTAGACTAGACTAGAGTGTCAGGTTGGTAGGTAGGCCTCTCCCTGCAGAGCCAACGATGGAGCCAAGGCAGACTAGACTAGATTAGAGTAGACTAGACTAGACTAGACTAGACTAGAGTGTCAGGTTGGTAGGTAGGCCTCTCCCTGCAGAGCCAATGCCGGAGCCAAGGCAGACTAGACTAGATTAGAGTAGACTAGACTAGACTAGACTAGAGTGTCAGGTTGGTAGGTAGGACTCTCCCTGCAGAGCCAACGACGGAGCCAAGGAAGACTAGACTAGATTAGACTAGAGTGTCAGGTTGGTAGGTAGGCCTCTCCCTGCAGAGCCAACGACGGAGCCAAGGAAGACTAGAGTAGATTATAGTACATTAGACTAGAGTAGACTAGACTAGACTAGACTAGACTAGACCAGAGTGTCAGGTTGGTAGGTAGGCCTCTCTCTGCAGAGCCAACGACGGAGCCAAGGCAGACTAGACTAGACTAGATTAGACTAGACTAGACTAGACTAGACTAGACTAGAGTGTCAGGTTGGTAGGTAGGACTCTCCCTGCAGAGCCAACGACGGAGCCAAGGCAGACTAGACTAGACTAGACTAGAGTGTCAGGTTGGTAGGTAGGCCTCTCCCTGCAGAGCCAACGACGGAGCCAAGGCAGACTAGACTAGAGTACACTAGACTGGACTACACTAGATTAGACTAGACTAGACTAGACTAGAGTGTCAGGTTGGTAGGTAGGCCTCTCCCTGCAGAGCCAACGACGGAGCCAAGGCAGACTAGACTAGACTAGAGTAGACTAGACTAGACTAGACTAGACTAGAGTGTCAGGTTGGTAGGTAGGACTCTCCCTGCAGAGCCAACGACGGAGCCAAGGCAGACTAGACTAGATTAGAGTAGACTAGACTAGATTAGACTAGACTAGAGTGTCAGGTTGGTAGGTAGGCCTCTCCCTGCAGAGCCAACGACGGAGCCAAGGCAGACTAGACTAGATTAGAGTAGACTAGACTAGACTAGAATAGACTAGAGTAGACTAGACTACACTAGAATAGACTGGAGTAGACTAGACTAGACTAGACTAGAGTGTTAGGTTGGTAGGTAGGACTCTCCCTGCAGAGCCAACGACGGAGCCAAGGCAGACTAGACTAGAGTACACTAGACTGGACTACACTAGATTAGACTAGACTAGACTAGACTAGAGTGTCAGGTTGGTAGGTAGGACTCTCCCTGCAGAGCCAACGACGGAGCCAAGGCAGACTAGACTAGACTAGAGTAGACTAGACTAGACTAGACTAGAGTGTCAGGTTGGTAGGTAGGCCTCTCCCTGCAGAGCCAACGACGGAGCCAAGGCAGACTAGACTAGAGTACACTAGACTACACTAGACTAGACTAGACTAGACTAGACTAGACTAGACTAGAGTGTCAGGTTGGTAGGTAGGCCTCTCCCTGCAGAGCCAACGACGGAGCCAAGGCAGACTAGACTAGACTAGACTAGACTAGAGGGTCAGGTTGGTAGGTAGGCCTCTCCCTGCAGAGCCAACGACGGAGCCAAGGCAGACTAGACTAGAGTACACTAGACTGGACTACACTAGATTAGACTAGACTAGACTAGACTAGAGTGTTAGGTTGGTAGGTAGGACTCTCCCTGCAGAGCCAACGACGGAGCCAAGGCAGACTAGACTAGAGTACACTAGACTAGACTACACTAGATTAGACTAGACTAGACTAGACTAGAGTGTCAGGTTGGTAGGTAGGCCTCTCCCTGCAGAGCCAACGACGGAGCCAAGGCAGACTAGACTAGGGTACACTAGACTAGACTACACTAGACTAGACTAGACTAGACTAGACTAGAGTGTCAGGTTGGTAGGTAGGCCTCTCCCTGCAGAGCCAACGACGGAGCCAAGGCAGACTAGACTAGACTAGACTAGAGTGTCAGGTTGGAAGTTAGGCCTCTCCCTGCAGAGCCAATGACGGAGCCAAGGCAGACTAGACTAGAGTACACTAGACTACACTAGACTAGACTAGACTAGACTAGACTAGACTAGACTAGAGTGTCAGGTTGGTAGGTAGGCCTCTCCCTGCAGAGCCAACGACGGAGCCAAGGCAGACTAGACTAGATTAGAGTAGACTAGACTGGAATAGACTACAGTAGACTACACTATACTAGACTAGACTAGACTAGAGTGTCCGGTTGGTAGGTAGCCCTCTCCCTGCAGAGCCAACGACGGAGCCAAGGCAGACTAGACTAGATTAGAGTAGACTAGACTAGACTAGAATAGACTAGAGTAGACTAGACTAGACTAGAATAGACTGGAGTAGACTAGACTAGACTAGACTAGACTAGACTAGAGTGTCAGGTTGGTAGGTAGGCCTCTCCCTGCAGAGCCAATGACGGAGCCAAGGTTGACTAGACTAGATTATAGTACATTAGACTAGAGTAGACTACACTAGACTAGACTAGACTAGAGTGTCAGGTTGGTAGGTAGGCCTCTCCCTGCAGAGCCAACGATGGAGCCAAGGCAGTCTAGACTAGATTAGAGTAGACTAGACTAGACTAGACTAGACTAGACTAGAGTGTCAGGTTGGTAGGTAGGCCTCTCCCTGCAGAGCCAATGCCGGAGCCAAGGCAGACTAGACTAGATTAGAGTAGACTAGACTAGACTGTCTAATATCTGTTGCCTTAGCTCCATCGTTCGCTCTGCAGGGAGAGGCCTACCTACCAACCTGACACTCGACTCTAGTATATTGTAGTTTGCTGTGATCTAGAGTGTCAGGTTGGTAGGTAGGCCTCTCCCTGCAGAGCCAACGACGGAGCCAAGGCAGACTAGACTAGAGTACACTAGACTGGACTACACTAGATTAGACTAGACTAGACTAGACTAGAGTGTCAGGTTGGTAGGTAGGCCTCTCCCTGCAGAGCCAACGACGGAGCCAAGGCAGACTAGACTAGAGTACACTAGACTACACTAGACTAGACTAGACTAGACTAGACTAGACTAGACTAGAGTGTCAGGTTGGTAGGTAGGCCTCTCCCTGCAGAGCCAACGACGGAGCCAAGGCAGACTAGACTAGACTAGACTAGAGTGTCAGGTTGGAAGTTAGGCCTCTCCCTGCAGAGCCAATGACGGAGCCAAGGCAGACTAGACTAGAGTACACTAGACTAGACTACACTAGACTAGACTAGACTAGACTATACTAGAGTGTCAGGTTGGTAGGTAGGCCTCTCCCTGCAGAGCCAACGACGGAGCCAAGGCAGACTAGACTAGATTAGAGTAGACTAGACTGTAATAGACTACAGTAGACTACACTATACTAGACTAGACTAGACTAGAGTGTCAGGTTGGTAGGTAGGCCTCCCCCTGCAGAGCCAATGACGGAGCCAAGGCAGACTAGACTAGATTAGAGTAGACTAGACTAGATTAGACTAGACTAGAGTGTCCGGTTGGTAGGTAGGCCTCTCCCTGCAGAGCCAACGACGGAGCCAAGGCAGACTAGACTAGATTAGAGTAGACTAGACTAGATTAGACTAGACTAGAGTGTCCGGTTGGTAGGTAGGCCTCTCCCTGCAGAGCCAACGACGGAGCCAAGGCAGACTAGACTAGATTAGAGTAGACTAGACTAGACTAGAATAGACTAGAGTAGACTAGACTAGACTAGAATAGACTAGAGTAGACTAGACTAGACTAGACTAGAGTGTCAGGTTGGTAGGTAGGCCTCTCCCTGCAGAGCCAACGACGGAGCCGAGGCAGACTAGACTAATGCTACAGTACAGTAGACTAGACTAGACTACACTAGACTAGAGTAGACTAGATTGTCAGGGTGGTAGGTAGGCCTTTCCCTGCAGAGCCAACGACGGAGCCAAGGATGACTAGACTAGATTATAGTACATTAGACTAGAGTAGACTACACTAGACTAGAGTAGACTACAGTGTCAGGTTGGTGGGTAGGCCTCTCCCTGCAGAGCCAACGACGGAGCCAAGGCAGACTAGACTAGATTAGAGTAGACTAGACTAGACTAGACTAGACTAGAGTGTCAGGTTGGTAGGTAGGCCTCTCCCTGCAGAGCCAACGACGGAGCCAAGGCAGACTAGACTAGACTAGATTAGACTAGACTAGACTACAGTGTCAGGTTGGTAGGTAGGCCTCTCCCTGCAGAGCCAACGACGGAGCCAAGGAAGACTAGACTAGATTAGACTAGAGTGTCAGGTTGGTAGGTAGGCCTCTCCCTGCAGAGCCAACGACGGAGCCAAGGCAAACTAGACTAGAGTACACTAGACTGGACTACACTAGATTAGACTAGACTAGACTAGACTAGAGTGTTAGGTTGGTAGGTAGGACTCTCCCTGCAGAGCCAACGACGGAGCCAAGGCAGACTAGACTAGGGTACACTAGACTAGACTACACTAGACTAGACTAGACTAGACTAGACTAGAGTGTCAGGTTGGTAGGTAGGCCTCTCCCTGCAGAGCCAACGACGGAGCCAAGGCAGACTAGACTAGACTAGACTAGAGTGTCAGGTTGGAAGTTAGGCCTCTCCCTGCAGAGCCAATGACGGAGCCAAGGCAGACTAGACTAGAGTACACTAGACTACACTAGACTAGACTAGACTAGACTACACTAGACTAGACTAGACTAGACTAGACTAGAGTGTCAGGTTGGTAGGTAGGCCTCCCCCTGCAGAGCCAGCGACGGAGCCAAGGCAGACTAGACTAGACTAGACTAGACTAGATTAGAGTGTCAGGTTGGTAGGTAGGACTCTCCCTGCAGAGCCAGCGACGTAGCCAAGGCAGACTAGACTAGACTAGACTAGACTAGATTAGAGTGTCAGGTTGGTAGGTAGGCCTCTCCCTGCAGAGCCAACGACGGAGCCAAGGCAGACTAGACTAGACTAGATTAGACTAGACTAGACTACAGTGTCAGGTTGGTGGGTAGACCTCTCCCTGCAGATCCAACGACGGAGCCAAGGCAGACTAGACTAGATTATAGTACATTAAACTAGAGTAGACTAGACTAGACTAGACTAGAGTGTCAGGTTGGTAGGTAGGACTCTCCCTGCAGAGCCAACGATGGAGCCAAGGCAGACTAGACTACATTAGACTAGACTAGAGTGTCAGGTTGGTAGGTAGGCCTCTCCCTGCAGAGCCTACGACGGAGCCAAGGCAGACTAGACTAGGGTACACTAGACTAGACTACACTAGACTAGACTAGACTAGACTAGACTAGAGTGTCAGGTTGGTAGGTAGGACTCTCCCTGCAGAGCCAACGACGGAGCCAAGGCAGACTAGACTAGACTAGACTAGAGTGTCAGGTTGGTAGGTAGGCCTCTCCCTGCAGAGCCAACGACGGAGCCAAGGCAGACTAGACTAGAGTACACTAGACTGGACTACACTAGATTAGACTAGACTAGACTAGACTAGAGTGTCAGGTTGGTAGGTAGGACTCTCCCTGCAGAGCCAACGACGGAGCCAAGGCAGACTAGACTAGACTAGACTAGAGTGTCAGGTTGGAAGTTAGGCCTCTCCCTGCAGAGCCAATGACGGAGCCAAGGCAGACTAGACTAGAGTACACTAGACTACACTAGACTAGACTAGACTAGACTAGACTAGACTAGAGTGTCAGGTTGGTAGGTAGGCCTCTCCCTGCAGAGCCAACGACGGAGCCAAGGCAGACTAGACTAGAGTACACTAGACTGGACTACACTAGATTAGACTAGACTAGACTAGACTAGAGTGTCAGGTTGGTAGGTAGGACTCTCCCTGCAGAGCCAACGACGGAGCCAAGGCAGACTAGACTAGACTAGAGTAGACTAGACTAGACTAGACTAGACTAGAGTGTCAGGTTGGTAGGTAGGACTCTCCCTGCAGAGCCAACGACGGAGCCAAGGCAGACTAGACTAGATTAGAGTAGACTAGACTAGATTAGACTAGACTAGAGTGTCAGGTTGGTAGGTAGGCCTCTCCCTGCAGAGCCAACGACGGAGCCAAGGCAGACTAGACTAGACTAGACTAGAGTGTCAGGTTGGTAGGTAGGCCTCTCCCTGCAGAGCCAACGACGGAGCCAAGGCAGACTAGACTAGGGTACACTAGACTAGACTACACTAGACTAGACTAGACTAGACTAGACTAGAGTGTCAGGTTGGTAGGTAGGACTCTCCCTGCAGAGCCAACGACGGAGCCAAGGCAGACTAGACTAGAGTACACTAGACTGGACTACACTAGATTAGACTAGACTAGACTAGACTAGAGTGTCAGGTTGGTAGGTAGGACTCTCCCTGCAGAGCCAACGACGGAGCCAAGGCAGACTAGACTAGACTAGACTAGAGTGTCAGGTTGGTAGGTAGGCCTCTCCCTGCAGAGCCAACGACGGAGCCAAGGCAGACTAGACTAGGGTACACTAGACTAGACTACACTAGACTAGACTAGACTAGACTAGACTAGAGTGTCAGGTTGGTAGGTAGGCCTCTCTCTGCAGAGCCAACGACGGAGCCAAGGCAGACTAGACTAGACTAGATTAGACTAGACTAGACTAGACTAGACTAGACTAGACTAGAGTGTCAGGTTGGTAGGTAGGACTCTCCCTGCAGAGCCAACGACGGAGCCAAGGCAGACTAGACTAGACTAGACTAGAGTGTCAGGTTGGTAGGTAGGCCTCTCCCTGCAGAGCCAACGACGGAGCCAAGGCAGACTAGACTAGACTAGACTAGAGTGTCAGGTTGGTAGGTAGGCCTCTCCCTGCAGAGCCAACGACGGAGCCAAGGCAGACTAGACTAGACTAGACTAGAGTGTCAGGTTGGAAGTTAGGCCTCTCCCTGCAGAGCCAATGACGGAGCCAAGGCAGACTAGACTAGAGTACACTACACTAGACTACACTAGATTAGACTAGACTAGACTAGACTAGAGTGTTAGGTTGGTAGGTAGGACTCTCCCTGCAGAGCCAACGACGGAGCCAAGGCAGACTAGACTAGAGTACACTAGACTAGACTACACTAGATTAGACTAGACTAGACTAGACTAGAGTGTCAGGTTGGTAGGTAGGCCTCTCCCTGCAGAGCCAACGACGGAGCCAAGGCAGTCTAGACTAGATTAGAGTAGACTAGACTAGACTAGACTAGAATAGACTAGAGTGTCAGGTTGGTAGGTAGGCCTCTCCCTGCAGAGCCAATGCCGGAGCCAAGGCAGACTAGACTAGATTAGAGTAGACTAGACTAGACTAGACTAGAGTGTCAGGTTGGTAGGTAGGACTCTCCCTGCAGAGCCAACGACGGAGCCAAGGAAGACTAGACTAGATTAGACTAGAGTGTCAGGTTGGTAGGTAGGCCTCTCCCTGCAGAGCCAACGACGGAGCCAAGGAAGACTAGAGTAGATTATAGTACATTAGACTAGAGTAGACTAGACTAGACTAGACTAGACTAGACTAGAGTGTCAGGTTGGTAGGTAGGCCTCTCCCTGCAGAGCCAACGACGGAGCCAAGGCAGACTAGACTAGACTAGATTAGACTAGACTAGACTAGACTAGACTAGACTAGAGTGTCAGGTTGGTAGGTAGGACTCTCCCTGCAGAGCCAACGACGGAGCCAAGGCAGACTAGACTAGACTAGACTAGACTAGAGTGTCAGGTTGGTAGGTAGGCCTCTCCCTGCAGAGCCAACGACGGAGCCAAGGCAGACTAGACTAGAGTACACTAGACTGGACTACACTAGATTAGACTAGACTAGACTAGACTAGAGTGTCAGGTTGGTAGGTAGGCCTCTCCCTGCAGAGCCAACGACGGAGCCAAGGCAGACTAGACTAGACTAGACTAGACTAGAGTGTCAGGTTGGTAGGTAGGCCTCTCCCTGCAGAGCCAACGACGGAGCCAAGGCAGACTAGACTAGAGTACACTAGACTGGACTACACTAGATTAGACTAGACTAGACTAGACTAGAGTGTCAGGTTGGTAGGTAGGCCTCTCCCTGCAGAGCCAACGACGGAGCCAAGGCAGACTAGACTAGGGTACACTAGACTAGACTACACTAGACTAGACTAGACTAGACTAGACTAGAGTGTCAGGTTGGTAGGTAGGCCTCTCCCTGCAGAGCCAACGACGGAGCCAAGGCAGACTAGACTAGACTAGACTAGAGTGTCAGGTTGGAAGTTAGGCCTCTCCCTGCAGAGCCAATGACGGAGCCAAGGCAGACTAGACTAGAGTACACTAGACTACACTAGACTAGACTAGACTAGACTAGACTAGACTAGACTAGACTAGAGTGTCAGGTTGGTAGGTAGGCCTCTCCCTGCAGAGCCAACGACGGAGCCAAGGCAGACTAGACTAGATTAGAGTAGACTAGACTGGAATAGACTACAGTAGACTACACTATACTAGACTAGACTAGACTAGAGTGTCCGGTTGGTAGGTAGCCCTCTCCCTGCAGAGCCAACGACGGAGCCAAGGCAGACTAGACTAGACTAGATTAGACTAGACTAGACTAGACTAGAATAGACTAGAGTAGCCTAGACTAGACTAGAATAGACTGGAGTAGACTAGACTAGACTAGACTAGACTAGACTAGAGTGTCAGGTTGGTAGGTAGGCCTCTCCCTGCAGAGCCAACGACGGAGCCAAGGTTGACTAGACTAGATTATAGTACATTAGACTAGAGTAGACTACACTAGACTAGACTAGACTAGACTGTCTAATATCTGTTGCCTTAGCTCCATCGTTCGCTCTGCAGGGAGAGGCCTACCTACCAACCTGACACTCGACTCTAGTATATTGTAGTCTGCTGTGATCTAGAGTGTCAGGTTGGTAGGTCGGCCTCTCCCTGCAGAGCCAACGACGGAGCCAAGGCAGACTAGACTAGAGTACACTAGACTGGACTACACTAGATTAGACTAGACTAGACTAGACTAGAGTGTCAGGTTGGTAGGTAGGCCTCTCCCTGCAGAGCCAACGACGGAGCCAAGGCAGACTAGACTAGAGTACACTAGACTGGACTACACTAGATTAGACTAGACTAGACTAGACTAGAGTGTCAGGTTGGTAGGTAGGACTCTCCCTGCAGAGCCAACGACGGAGCCAAGGCAGACTAGACTAGACTAGACTAGACTAGAGTGTCAGGTTGGTAGGTAGGCCTCTCCCTGCAGAGCCAACGACGGAGCCAAGGCAGACTAGACTAGAGTACACTAGACTGGACTACACTAGATTAGACTAGACTAGACTAGACTAGAGTGTCAGGTTGGTAGGTAGGACTCTCCCTGCAGAGCCAACGACGGAGCCAAGGCAGACTAGACTAGACTAGACTAGACTAGAGGGTCAGGTTGGTAGGTAGGCCTCTCCCTGCAGAGCCAACGACGGAGCCAAGGCAGACTAGACTAGATTAGAGTAGACTAGACTAGATTAGACTAGACTAGAGTGTCCGGTTGGTAGGTAGGCCTCTCCCTGCAGAGCCAACGACGGAGCCAAGGCAGACTAGACTAGATTAGAGTAGACTAGACTAGACTAGAATAGACTAGAGTAGACTAGACTAGACTAGAATAGACTAGAGTAGACTAGACTAGACTAGACTAGAGTGTCAGGTTGGTAGGTAGGCCTCTCCCTGCAGAGCCAACGACGGAGCCGAGGCAGACTAGACTAATGCTACAGTACAGTAGACTAGACTAGACTACACTAGACTAGAGTAGACTAGATTGTCAGGGTGGTAGGTAGGCCTTTCCCTGCAGATGCAACGACGGAGCCAAGGATGACTAGACTAGATTATAGTACATTAGACTAGAGTAGACTACACTAGACTAGAGTAGACTACAGTGTCAGGTTGGTGGGTAGGCCTCTCCCTGCAGAGCCAACGACGGAGCCAAGGCAGACTAGACTATATTAGAGTAGACTAGACTAGACTAGACTAGACTAGAGTGTCAGGTTGGTAGGTAGGCCTCTCCCTGCAGAGCCAACGACGGAGCCAAGGCAGACTAGACTAGACTAGATTAGACTAGACTAGACTACAGTGTCAGGTTGGTAGGTAGGCCTCTCCCTGCAGAGCCAACGACGGAGCCAAGGAAGACTAGACTAGATTAGACTAGAGTGTCAGGTTGGTAGGTAGGCCTCTCCCTGCAGAGCCAACGACGGAGCCAAGGCAGACTAGACTAGAGTACACTAGACTGGACTACACTAGATTAGACTAGACTAGACTAGACTAGAGTGTTAGGTTGGTAGGTAGGACTCTCCCTGCAGAGCCAACGACGGAGCCAAGGCAGACTAGACTAGGGTACACTAGACTAGACTACACTAGACTAGACTAGACTAGACTAGAGTGTCAGGTTGGTAGGTAGGCCTCTCCCTGCAGAGCCAGCGACGGAGCCAAGGCAGACTAGACTAGATTAGAGTAGACTAGACTAGACTAGAATAGACTAGAGTAGACTAGACTAGAGTAGACTAGACTAGACTAGAGTACACCAGACTACACTAGACTAGACTAGACTAGACTAGACTAGACTAGAGTGTCAGGTTGATAGGTAGGCCTCTCGCTGCAGAGCCAACGACGGAGCCAAGGCAGACTAGACTAGACTAGACTAGAGTGTCAGGTTGGTAGGTAGGCCTCTCCCTGCAGAGCCAACGACGGAGCCAAGGCAGACTAGACTAGAGTACACTAGACTGGACTACACTAGATTAGACTAGACTAGACTAGACTAGAGTGTCAGGTTGGTAGGTAGGCCTCTCCCTGCAGAGCCAACGACGGAGCCAAGGCAGACTAGACTAGAGTACACTAGACTGGACTACACTAGATTAGACTAGACTAGACTAGACTAGAGTGTCAGGTTGGTAGGTAGGACTCTCCCTGCAGAGCCAACGACGGAGCCAAGGCAGACTAGACTAGACTAGACTAGACTAGAGTGTCAGGTTGGTAGGTAGGCCTCTCCCTGCAGAGCCAACGACGGAGCCAAGGCAGACTAGACTAGAGTACACTAGACTGGACTACACTAGATTAGACTAGACTAGACTAGACTAGAGTGTCAGGTTGGTAGGTAGGACTCTCCCTGCAGAGCCAACGACGGAGCCAAGGCAGACTAGACTAGACTAGACTAGACTAGAGGGTCAGGTTGGTAGGTAGGCCTCTCCCTGCAGAGCCAACGACGGAGCCAAGGCAGACTAGACTAGATTAGAGTAGACTAGACTAGATTAGACTAGACTAGAGTGTCCGGTTGGTAGGTAGGCCTCTCCCTGCAGAGCCAACGACGGAGCCAAGGCAGACTAGACTAGATTAGAGTAGACTAGACTAGACTAGAATAGACTAGAGTAGACTAGACTAGACTAGAATAGACTAGAGTAGACTAGACTAGACTAGACTAGAGTGTCAGGTTGGTAGGTAGGCCTCTCCCTGCAGAGCCAACGACGGAGCCGAGGCAGACTAGACTAATGCTACAGTACAGTAGACTAGACTAGACTACACTAGACTAGAGTAGACTAGATTGTCAGGGTGGTAGGTAGGCCTTTCCCTGCAGATGCAACGACGGAGCCAAGGATGACTAGACTAGATTATAGTACATTAGACTAGAGTAGACTACACTAGACTAGAGTAGACTACAGTGTCAGGTTGGTGGGTAGGCCTCTCCCTGCAGAGCCAACGACGGAGCCAAGGCAGACTAGACTATATTAGAGTAGACTAGACTAGACTAGACTAGACTAGAGTGTCAGGTTGGTAGGTAGGCCTCTCCCTGCAGAGCCAACGACGGAGCCAAGGCAGACTAGACTAGACTAGATTAGACTAGACTAGACTACAGTGTCAGGTTGGTAGGTAGGCCTCTCCCTGCAGAGCCAACGACGGAGCCAAGGAAGACTAGACTAGATTAGACTAGAGTGTCAGGTTGGTAGGTAGGCCTCTCCCTGCAGAGCCAACGACGGAGCCAAGGCAGACTAGACTAGAGTACACTAGACTGGACTACACTAGATTAGACTAGACTAGACTAGACTAGAGTGTTAGGTTGGTAGGTAGGACTCTCCCTGCAGAGCCAACG
The DNA here is from genome assembly GCA_030848825.1 of Tadarida brasiliensis. Classification (NCBI taxonomy): domain Eukaryota; kingdom Metazoa; phylum Chordata; class Mammalia; order Chiroptera; family Molossidae; genus Tadarida; species Tadarida brasiliensis. Next base: position 8,304,050 of record CM061279.1, on the reverse strand, counting down.
ACGGAGCCAAGGCAGACTAGACTAGGGTACACTAGACTAGACTACACTAGACTAGACTAGACTAGACTAGAGTGTCAGGTTGGTAGGTAGGCCTCTCCCTGCAGAGCCAGCGACGGAGCCAAGGCAGACTAGACTAGATTAGAGTAGACTAGACTAGACTAGAATAGACTAGAGTAGACTAGACTAGAGTAGACTAGACTAGACTAGAGTACACCAGACTACACTAGACTAGACTAGACTAGACTAGACTAGACTAGAGTGTCAGGTTGATAGGTAGGCCTCTCGCTGCAGAGCCAACGACGGAGCCAAGGCAGACTAGACTAGACTAGACTAGAGTGTCAGGTTGGTAGGTAGGCCTCTCCCTGCAGAGCCAACGACGGAGCCAAGGCAGACTAGACTAGACTGGACTAGACTAGAGTGTCAGGTTGAAAGTTAGGCCTCTCCCTGCAGAGCCAACGACGGAGCCAAGGCAGACTAGACTAGAGTACACTAGACTACACTAGACTAGACTAGACTAGACTAGACTAGACTAGACTAGACTAGAGTGTCAGGTTGGTAGGTAGGCCTCTCCCTGCAGAGCCAACGACGGAGCCAAGGCAGACTAGACTAGACTAGACTAGAGTGTCAGGTTGGAAGTTAGGCCTCTCCCTGCAGAGCCAATGACGGAGCCAAGGCAGACTAGACTAGAGTACACTAGACTAGACTACACTAGACTAGACTAGACTAGACTATACTAGAGTGTCAGGTTGGTAGGTAGGCCTCTCCCTGCAGAGCCAACGACGGAGCCAAGGCAGACTAGACTAGATTAGAGTAGACTAGACTGGAATAGACTACAGTAGACTACACTATACTAGACTAGACTAGACTAGAGTGTCCGGTTGGTAGGTAGCCCTCTCCCTGCAGAGCCAACGACGGAGCCAAGGCAGACTAGACTAGATTAGAGTAGACTAGACTAGACTAGAATAGACTAGAGTAGACTAGACTAGACTAGAATAGACTAGAGTAGACTAGACTAGACTAGACTAGAGTGTCAGGTTGGTAGGTAGGCCTCTCCCTGCAGAGCCAATGACGGAGCCAAGGCAGACTAGACTAGAGTACACTAGACTACACTAGACTAGACTAGACTAGACTAGACTAGACTAGACTAGAGTGTCAGGTTGGTAGGTAGGACTCTCCCTGCAGAGCCAACGACGGAGCCAAGGCAGACTAGACTAGACTAGACTAGACTAGAGTGTCAGGTTGGTAGGTAGGCCTCTCCCTGCAGAGCCAACGACGGAGCCAAGGCAGACTAGACTAGAGTACACTAGACTACACTAGACTAGACTAGACTAGACTAGACTAGACTAGACTAGACTAGAGTGTCAGGTTGGTAGGTAGGCCTCTCCCTGCAGAGCCAACGACGGAGCCAAGGCAGACTAGACTAGACTAGACTAGAGTGTCAGGTTGGAAGTTAGGCCTCTCCCTGCAGAGCCAATGACGGAGCCAAGGCAGACTAGACTAGAGTACACTAGACCACACTAGACTAGACTAGACTAGACTAGACTAGACTAGACTAGAGTGTCAGGTTGGTAGGTAGGCCTCCCCCTGCAGAGCCAGCGACGGAGCCAAGGCAGACTAGACTAGACTAGACTAGACTAGATTAGAGTGTCAGGTTGGTAGGTAGGACTCTCCCTGCAGAGCCAGCGACGTAGCCAAGGCAGACTAGACTAGACTAGACTAGACTAGATTAGAGTGTCAAGTTGGTAGGTAGGCCTCTCCCTGCAGAGCCAACGACGGAGCCAAGGCAGACTAGACTAGAGTACACTAGACTACACTAGACTAGACTAGACTAGACTAGACTAGACTAGACTAGACTAGAGTGTCAGGTTGGTAGGTAGGCCTCTCCCTGCAGAGCCAACGACGGAGCCAAGGCAGACTAGACTAGACTAGACTAGAGTGTCAGGTTGGAAGTTAGGCCTCTCCCTGCAGAGCCAATGACGGAGCCAAGGCAGACTAGACTAGAGTACACTAGACTAGACTACACTAGACTAGACTAGACTAGACTATACTAGAGTGTCAGGTTGGTAGGTAGGCCTCTCCCTGCAGAGCCAACGACGGAGCCAAGGCAGACTAGACTAGACTAGATTAGACTAGACGAGACTACAGTGTCAGGTTGGTGGGTAGACCTCTCCCTGCAGATCCAACGACGGAGCCAAGGCAGACTAGACTAGATTATAGTACATTAAACTAGAGTAGACTAGACTAGACTGGACTAGAGTGTCAGGTTGGTAGGTAGGACTCTCCCTGCAGAGCCAACGACGGAGCCAAGGCAGACTAGACTACATTAGAGTAGATAGAGTGTCAGGTTGGTAGGTAGGCCTCTCCCTACAGAGCCTACGATGGAGCCAAGGCAGACTAGACTACTCTAGAGTAGACTAGACTAGACTAGACTAGACTAGACTAGAGTGTAGGTTGGTAGGTAGGCCTCTCCCTGCAGAGCCAACGACAGAGGCAAGGCAGACTAGACTAGACTAGATTAGACTAGACTAGACTACAGTGTCAGGTTGGTAGGTAGGCCTCTCCCTGCAGAGCCAACGACGGAGCCAAGGAAGACTAGACTAGATTACACTAGACTAGACTACACTAGAGTGTCAGGTGGTAGGTAGGCCTCTCCCTGCAGAGCCAACGACGGAGCCAATGCAGACTAGACTAGACTAGACTAGACTAGAGTGTCAGGTTGGAAGGTAGGCCTCTCCCTGCAGAGCCAACGACGGAGCCAAGGAAGACTAGAGTAGATTATAGTACATTAGACTAGAGTAGACTAGACTAGACTAGACTAGAGTGTCAGGTTGGTAGGTAGGCCTCTCCCTGCAGAGCCAACGACGGAGCCAAGGCAGACTAGACTAGAGTAGAGTAGACTAGACTGGAATAGACTACAGTAGACTACACTATACTAGACTAGACTAGACTAGAGTGTCCGGTTGGTAGGTAGCCCTCTCCCTGCAGAGCCAACGACGGAGCCAAGGCAGACTAGACTAGATTAGAGTAGACTAGACTAGACTAGACTAGACTAGAGTGTCAGGTTGGTAGGTAGGACTCTCCCTGCAGAGCCAACGACGGAGCCAAGGCAGACTAGACTAGACTAGACTAGACTAGAGTGTCAGGTTGGTAGGTAGGCCTCTCCCTGCAGAGCCAACGACGGAGCCAAGGCAGACTAGACTAGAGTACACTAGACTGGACTACACTAGATTAGACTAGACTAGACTAGACTAGAGTGTTAGGTTGGTAGGTAGGACTCTCCCTGCAGAGCCAACGACGGAGCCAAGGCAGACTAGACTAGAGTACACTAGACTAGACTACACTAGATTAGACTAGACTAGACTAGACTAGAGTGTCAGGTTGGTAGGTAGGCCTCTCCCTGCAGAGCCAACGACGGAGCCAAGGCAGACTAGACTAGATTAGAGTAGACTAGACTAGACTAGACTAGACTAGAGTGTCCGGTTGGTAGGTAGCCCTCTCCCTGCAGAGCCAACGACGGAGCCAAGGCAGACTAGACTAGATTAGAGTAGACTAGACTAGACTAGAATAGACTAGAGTAGACTAGACTAGACTAGAATAGACTAGAGTAGACTAGACTAGACTAGACTAGAGTGTCAGGTTGGTAGGTAGGCCTCTCCCTGCAGAGCCAACGACGGAGCCGAGGCAGACTAGACTAATGCTACAGTACAGTAGACTAGACTAGACTACACTAGACTAGAGTAGACTAGATTGTCAGGGTGGTAGGTAGGCCTTTCCCTGCAGATGCAACGACGGAGCCAAGGATGACTAGACTAGATTATAGTACATTAGACTAGAGTAGACTACACTAGACTAGACTAGACTAGGCCAGAGTGTCAGGTTGTTAGGTAGGCCTCTCCCTGCAGAGCCAACGACGGAGCCAAGGCAGACTAGACTAGACTAGATTAGACTAGACTAGACTACAGTGTCAGGTTGGTGGGTAGGCCTCTCCCTTCAGAGCCAACGACGGAGCCAAGGCAGACTAGACTAGATTAGAGTAGACTAGACTAGACTAGACTAGACTAGACTAGAGTGTCAGGTTGGTAGGTAGGCCTCTCCCTGCAGAGCCAACGACGGAGCCAAGGCAGACTAGACTAGACTAGATTAGACTAGACTAGACTACAGTGTCAGGTTGGTCGGTAGGCCTCTCCCTGCAGAGCCAACGACGGAGCCAAGGAAGACTAGACTAGATTAGACTAGAGTGTCAGGTTGGTAGGTAGGCCTCTCCCTGCAGAGCCAATGACGGAGCCAAGGAAGACTAGAGTAGATTATAGTACATTAGACTAGAGTAGACTAGACTAGACTAGACTAGACTAGACTAGAGTGTCAGGTTGGTAGGTAGGCCTCTCTCTGCAGAGCCAACGACGGAGCCATGGCAGACTAGACTAGACTAGATTAGACTAGACTAGATTAGACTAGACTAGACTAGACTAGAGTGTCAGGTTGGTAGGAAGGACTCTCCCTGCAGAGCCAACGACGGAGCCAAGGCAGACTAGACTAGACTAGACTAGACTAGAGTGTCAGGTTGGTAGGTAGGCCTCTCCCTGCAGAGCCAACGACGGAGCCAAGGCAGACTAGACTAGAGTACACTAGACTGGACTACACTAGATTAGACTAGACTAGACTAGACTAGAGTGTTAGGTTGGTAGGTAGGACTCTCCCTGCAGAGCCAACGACGGAGCCAAGGCAGACTAGACTAGGGTACACTAGACTAGACTACACTAGACTAGACTAGACTAGACTAGACTAGACTAGAGTGTCAGGTTGGTAGGTAGGCCTCTCCCTGCAGAGCCAACGACGGAGCCAAGGCAGACTAGACTAGACTAGACTAGAGTGTCAGGTTGGAAGTTAGGCCTCTCCCTGCAGAGCCAATGACGGAGCCAAGGCAGACTAGACTAGAGTACACTAGACTAGACTAGACTAGACTAGACTAGACTAGACTAGACTAGACTAGAGTGTCAGGTTGGTAGGTAGGCCTCCCCCTGCAGAGCCAGCGACGGAGCCAAGGCAGACTAGACTAGACTAGACTAGACTAGATTAGAGTGTCAGGTTGGTAGGTAGGACTCTCCCTGCAGAGCCAGCGACGTAGCCAAGGCAGACTAGACTAGACTAGACTAGACTAGATTAGAGTGTCAAGTTGGTAGGTAGGCCTCTCCCTGCAGAGCCAACGACGGAGCCAAGGCAGACTAGACTAGACTAGATTAGACTAGACGAGACTACAGTGTCAGGTTGGTGGGTAGACCTCTCCCTGCAGATCCAACGACGGAGCCAAGGCAGACTAGACTAGATTATAGTACATTAAACTAGAGTAGACTAGACTAGACTGGACTAGAGTGTCAGGTTGGTAGGTAGGACTCTCCCTGCAGAGCCAACGACGGAGCCAAGGCAGACTAGACTACATTAGAGTAGACTAGAGTGTCAGGTTGGTAGGTAGGCCTCTCCCTGCAGAGCCTACGATGGAGCCAAGGCAGACTAGACTACTCTAGAGTAGACTAGACTAGACTAGACTAGACTAGACTAGAGTGTAGGTTGGTAGGTAGGCCTCTCCCTGCAGAGCCAACGACAGAGGCAAGGCAGACTAGACTAGACTAGATTAGACTAGACTAGACTACAGTGTCAGGTTGGTAGGTAGGCCTCTCCCTGCAGAGCCAACGACGGAGCCAAGGAAGACTAGACTAGATTACACTAGACTAGACTACACTAGAGTGTCAGGTGGTAGGTAGGCCTCTCCCTGCAGAGCCAACGACGGAGCCAATGCAGACTAGACTAGACTAGACTAGACTAGAGTGTCAGGTTGGAAGGTAGGCCTCTCCCTGCAGAGCCAACGACGGAGCCAAGGAAGACTAGAGTAGATTATAGTACATTAGACTAGAGTAGACTAGACTAGACTAGACTAGAGTGTCAGGTTGGTAGGTAGGCCTCTCTCTGCAGAGCCAACGACGGAGCCAAGGCAGACTAGACTAGACTAGATTAGACTAGACTAGACTACACTAGACTAGAGTGTCAGGTTGGTAGGTAGGCCTCTCCCTGCAGAGCCAATGCTGGAGCCAAGGCAGACTAGACTAGATTAGAGTAGACTAGACTAGACTAGACTAGACTAGAGTGTCAGGTTGGTAGGTAGGACTCTCCCTGCAGAGCCAACGACGGAGCCAAGGCAGACTAGACTAGACTAGACTAGACTAGAGTGTCAGGTTGGTAGGTAGGCCTCTCCCTGCAGAGCCAACGACGGAGCCAAGGCAGACTAGACTAGACTAGACTAGACTAGACTGTCTAATATCTGCTGCCTTAGCTCCATCGTTCGCTCTGCAGGGAGAGGCCTACCTACCAACCTGACACTCGACTCTAGTATATTGTAGTCTGCTGTGATCTAGAGTGTCAGGTTGGTAGGTAGGCCTCTCCCTGCAGAGCCAACGATGGAGCCAAGGTAGACTAGACCAGAGTACACTAGACTGGACTACACTAGATTAGACTAGACTAGACTAGACTAGAGTGTTAGGTTGGTAGGTAGGACTCTCCCTGCAGAGCCAACGACGGAGCCAAGGCAGACTAGACTAGAGTACACTAGACTAGACTACACTAGATTAGACTAGACTAGACTAGACTAGAGTGTCAGGTTGGTAGGTAGGCCTCTCCCTGCAGAGCCAACGATGGAGCCAAGGCAGTCTAGACTAGATTAGAGTAGACTAGACTAGACTAGACTAGACTAGAGTGTCAGGTTGGTAGGTAGGCCTCTCCCTGCAGAGCCAACGACGGAGCCGAGGCAGACTAGACTAATGCTACAGTACAGTAGACTAGACTAGACTACACTAGACTAGAGTAGACTAGATTGTCACGGTGGTAGGTAGGCCTTTCCCTGCAGATGCAACGACGGAGCCAAGGATGACTAGACTAGATTATAGTACATTAGACTAGAGTAGACTACACTAGACTAGACTAGACTAGACCAGAGTGTCAGGTTGGTAGGTAGGCCTCTCCCTGCAGAGCCAACGACGGAGCCAAGGCAGACTAGACTAGACTAGATTAGACTAGACTAGACTACAGTGTCAGGTTCGTGGGTAGGCCTCTCCCTGCAGAGCCAACGACGGAGCCAAGGCAGACTAGACTAGATTAGAGTAGACTAGACTAGACTAGACTAGACTAGAGTGTCAGGTTGGTAGGTAGGCCTCTCCCTGCAGAGCCAACGACGGAGCCAAGGCAGACTAGACTAGACTAGATTAGACTATACTAGACTACAGTGTCAGGTTGGTAGGTAGGCCTCTCCCTGCAGAGCCAACGACGGAGCCAAGGAAGACTAGACTAGATTAGACTAGAGTGTCAGGTTGGTAGGTAGGCCTCTCCCTGCAGAGCCAACGACGGAGCCAAGGAACACTAGAGTAGATTATAGTACATTAGACTAGAGTAGACTAGACTAGACTAGACTAGACTAGAGTGTCAGGTTGGTAGGTAGGCCTCTCTCTGCAGAGCCAACGACGGAGCCAAGGCAGACTAGACTAGACTAGAGTAGACTAGACTAGACTAGACTAGACTAGACTAGAGTGTCAGGTTGGTAGGTAGGACTCTCCCTGCAGAGCCAACGACGGAGCCAAGGCAGACTAGACTAGACTAGACTAGAGTGTCAGGTTGGTAGGGAGGCCTCTCCCTGCAGAGCCAACGACGGAGCCAAGGCAGACTAGACTAGAGTACACTAGACTGGACTACACTAGATTAGACTAGACTAGACTAGACTAGAGTGTTAGGTTGGTAGGTAGGACTCTCCCTGCAGAGCCAACGACGGAGCCAAGGCAAACTAGACTAGAGTACACTAGACTAGACTACACTAGATTAGACTAGACTAGACTAGACTAGAGTGTCAGGTTGGTAGGTAGGCCTCTCCCTGCAGAGCCAACGACGGAGCCAAGGCAGACTAGACTAGGGTACACTAGACTAGACTACACTAGACTAGACTAGACTAGACTACACTAGAGTGTCAGGTTGGTAGGTAGGCCTCTCCCTGCAGAGCCAACGACGGAGCCAAGGCAGACTAGACTAGACTAGACTAGAGTGTCAGGTTGGAAGTTAGGCCTCTCCCTGCAGAGCCAATGACGGAGCCAAGGCAGACTAGACTAGAGTACACTAGAGTACACTAGACTAGACTAGACTAGACTAGACTAGACTAGACTAGAGTGTCAGGTTGGTAGGTAGGCCTCTCCCTGCAGAGCCAACGACGGAGCCAAGGCAGACTAGACTAGATTAGAGTAGACTAGACTGGAATAGACTACAGTAGACTACACTATACTAGACTAGACTAGACTAGAGTGTCAGGTTGGTAGGTAGGCCTCTCACTGCAGAGCCAACGACGGAGCCAAGGTTGACTAGACTAGATTATAGTACATTAGACTAGAGTAGACTACACTAGACTAGACTAGACTAGACTGTCTAATATCTGTTGCCTTAGCTCCATCGTTCGCTCTGCAGGGAGAGGCCTACCTACCAACCTGACACTCGACTCTAGTATATTGTAGTCTGCTGTGATCTAGAGTGTCAGGTTGGTAGGTAGGCCTCTCCCTGCAGAGCCAACGACGGAGCCAAGGCAGACTAGACTAGAGTACACTAGACTGGACTACACTAGATTAGACTAGACTAGACTAGACTAGAGTGTTAGGTTGGTAGGTAGGACTCTCCCTGCAGAGCCAACGACGGAGCCAAGGCAGACTAGACTAGAGTACACTAGACTAGACTACACTAGATTAGACTAGACTAGACTAGACTAGAGTGTCAGGTTGGTAGGTAGGCCTCTCCCTGCAGAGCCAACGACGGAGCAAAGGCAGACTAGACTAGACTAGACTAGAGTGTCAGGTTGGAAGTTAGGCCTCTCCCTGCAGAGCCAATGACGGAGCCAAGGCAGACTAGACTAGAGTACACTAGACTAGACTACACTAGACTAGACTAGACTAGACTAGACTAGAGTGTCAGGTTGGTAGGTAGGCCTCTCCCTGCAGAGCCAACGACGGAGCCAAGCAGACTAGACTAGATTAGAGTAGACTAGACTGGAATAGACTACAGTAGACTACACTATACTAGACTAGACTAGACTAGAGTGTCCAGTTGGTAGGTAGCCCTCTCCCTGCAGAGCCAACGACAGAGCCAAGGCAGACTAGACTAGATTAGAGTAGACTAGACTAGACTAGAATAGACTAGAGTAGACTAGACTAGACTAGAATAGACTAGAGTAGACTAGACTAGACTAGACTAGACTAGAGTGTCAGGTTGGTAGGTAGGCCTCTCCCTGCAGAGCCAACGACGGAGCCAAGGCAGACTAGACTAGATTAGAGTAGACTAGACTAGACTAGACTAGACTAGAGTGTCAGGTTGGTAGGTAGGCCTCTCCCTGCAGAGCCAATGCCGGAGCCAAGGCAGACTAGACTAGATTAGAGTAGACTAGACTAGACTAGACTAGACTAGAGTGTCAGGTTGGTAGGTAGGACTCTCCCTGCAGAGCCAACGACGGAGCCAAGGCAGACTAGACTAGACTAGACTAGACTAGAGTGTCAGGTTGGTAGGTAGGCCTCTCCCTGCAGAGCCAACGACGGAGCCAAGGCAGACTAGACTAGAGTACACTAGACTGGACTACACTAGATTAGACTAGACTAGACTAGACTAGAGTGTTAGGTTGGTAGGTAGGCCTCTCCCTGCAGAGCCAACGACGGAGCCAAGGAAGACTAGACTAGATTATAGTACATTAGACTAGAGTAGACTACACTAGACTAGACTAGACTAGAGCGTCAGGTTGGTAGGTAGGCCTCTCCCTGCAGAGCCAGCGACGGAGCCAAGGCAGACTAGACTAGATTAGAGTAGACTAGACTAGACTAGAATAGACTAGAGTAGACTAGACTAGACTAGAATAGACTAGAGTAGACTAGACTAGACTAGAGTACACCAGACTACACTAGACTAGACTAGACTAGACTAGACTAGACTAGAGTGTCAGGTTGATAGGTAGGCCTCTCGCTGCAGAGCCAACGACGGAGCCAAGGCAGACTAGACTAGACTAGACTAGAGTGTCAGGTTGGTAGGTAGGCCTCTCCCTGCAGAGCCAACGACGGAGCCAAGGCAGACTAGACTAGACTAGACTAGACTAGAGTGTCAGGTTGAAAGTTAGGCCTCTCCCTGCAGAGCCAGTGACGGAGCCAAGGCAGACTAGACTAGAGTACACTAGACTACACTAGACTAGACTAGACTAGACTAGACTAGACTAGACTAGAGTGTCAGGTTGATAGGTAGGCCTCTCCCTGCAGAGCCAACGACGGAGCCAAGGCAGACTAGACTAGACTAGACTAGAGTGTCAGGTTGGTAGTTAGGCCTCTCCCTGCAGAGCCAACGACGGAGCCAAGGCAGACTAGACTAGATTAGAGTAGACTAGACTGGAATAGACTACAGTAGACTACACTATACTAGACTAGACTAGACTAGAGTGTCCGGTTGGTAGGTAGCCCTCTCTCTGCAGAGCCAACGACGGAGCCAAGGCAGACTAGACTAGATTAGAGTAGACTAGACTAGACTAGAATAGACTAGAGTGTCAGGTTGGTAGGTAGGCCTCTCCCTGCAGAGCCAACGACGGAGCCAAGGAAGACTAGACTAGATTATAGTACATTAGACTAGAGTAGACTACACTAGACTAGACTAGACTAGACTAGAGTGTCAGGTTGGTAGGTAGGCCTCTCCCTGCAGAGCCAACGACGGAGCCAAGGCAGACTAGACTAGACTAGATTAGACTAGACTAGACTACAGTGTCAGGTTGGTGGGTAGGCCTCTCCCTGCAGAGCCAACGATGGAGCCAAGGCAGACTAGACTAGACTAGACTACATTAGATTGTCAGGTTGGTAGGTAGGCCTCTCCCTGTAGAGCCAACGACGGAGTCAAAGCAGACTAGACTGGACTAGACTAGACTAGAGTGTCAGGTTGGTAGGTAGGCCTCTCCCTGCAGAGCCAACGACGGAGCCAAGGCAGACTAGACTAGATTATAGTACATTAGACTAGAGTAGACTAGACTAGACTAGAGTGTCAGTTTGGTAGGTAGGCCTCTCCCTGCAGAGCCAACGACGGAGCCAAGGCAGACTAGACTAGACTAGATTAGACTAGACTAGACTACAGTGTCACGTTGGTGGGTAGGCCTCTCCCTGCAGAGCCAACGACGGAGCCGAGGCAGACTAGACTAATGCTACAGTACAGTAGACTATACTAGAGTATACTAGACTAGACTAGACTAGACTACACTAGACTAGAGTAGACTAGATTGTCAGGGTGGTAGGTAGGCCTCTCCCTGCAGAGCCAACGACGGAGCCAAGGTAGACTAGACTAGAGTACACTAGACTAGACTAGACTAGACTAGACTAGACTAGAGTGTCAGGTTGGTAGGTAGGCCTCTCCCTGCACAGCCAACGACGGAGCCAAGGCAGACTAGACTAGATTAGAGTAGACTAGACTAGACTAGACTAGACTACAGTGTCAGGTTGGTAGGTAGGACTCTCCCTGCAGAGCCAACGACGGAGCCAAGGCAGACTAGACTAGACTAGACTAGACTAGACTAGACTAGAGTGTCAGGTTGTTAGGTAGGACTCTCCCTGCAGAGCCAACGACGGAGCCAAGGCAGACTAGACAAGACTAGAGTAGAGTAGACCTCACTAGAGTAGACTGTCTAATATCTGTTGCCTTAGCTCCGTCGTTCTCTCTGCAGGGAGAGGCCTACCTACCAACCTGACACTCGACTCTAGTATATTGTAGTTTACTGTGATCTAGAGTGTCAGGTTGGTAGGTAGGCCTCTCCCTGCAGAGCCAACGACGGAGCCAAGGCAGACTAGACTAGACTAGACTAGACTAGACTAGACTAGACTAGACTAGAGTGTCAGGTTGGTAGGTAGGCCTCTCCCTGCAGAGCCAATGACGGAGCCAAGGCAGACTAGACTAGACTAGACTACACTAGACTAGACTAGACTAGACTAGACTAGACTAGACTAGACTAGACTACAGTGTCATGTTGGTAGGTAGGCCTCTCCCTGTAGAGCCAACGACGGAGTCAATGCAGACTAGACTAGGCTAGACTAGACTGTCAGGTTGTAGGTAGGACTCTTCCTGCAGAGCCAGCGACGGAGCCAAGGCAGACTAGACTAGATCAGAATACTCTAGACTGTACTAGACTAGACTAGAGTGTCAGGTTGGTGGGTAGGCCTCTCCCTGCAGAGCCAACGACGGAGCCAAGGCGGACTAGACTAGACTAGACTAGACTAGACTAGAGTGTCAGGTTGGTAGGTAGGCCTCTCCCTGCAGAGCCAACGACGGAGCCAAGGAAGACTAGTCTAGATTATAGTACATTAGACTAGAGTAGACTACACTAGACTAGACTAGACTAGACTAGAGTGTCAGGTTGGTAGGTAGGCCTCTCCCTGCAGAGCCAACGACGGAGCCAAGGCAGTCTAGACTAGACTAGATTAGACTAGACTAGACTACAGTGTCAGGTTGGTGGGTAGGCCTCTCCCTGCAGAGCCAACGATGGAGCCAAGGCAGACTAGACTAGACTAGACTAGATTAGATTGTCAGGTTGGTAGGTAGGCCTCTCCCTGTAGAGCCAACGACGGAGTCAAAGCAGACTAGACTAGACTAGACTAGACTAGAGTGTCAGGTTGGTAGGTAGGCCTCTCCCTGCAGAGCCAACGACGGAGCCAAGGCAGACTAGACTAGACTAGATTAGACTAGACTAGACTACAGTGTCAGGTTGGTGCATAAGCCTCTCCCTGCAGAGCCAGCATCGGAGCCAAAGCAAACTAGACTATATTAGAGTACACTAGACTAGACTTGACTAGATTAGAGTGTCAGGTTGGTAGGTAGGCCTCTCCCTGCAGAGCCAACGACGGAGCCAAGGCAGACTAAACTAGATTAGAGTACTCTAGACTGGACTAGACTAGACTAGACTATAGTGTCAGGTTGGTAGGTAGGCCTCTCCCTGCAGAGCCAGCGACGGAGCCAAGGCAGACTAGACTAGACTAGACTAGACTAGATTAGAGTGTCAGGTTGGTAGGTAGGACTCTCCCTGCAGAGCCAACGACGGAGCCAAGGCAGACTAGACTAGACTAGACTAGACTAGAGTGTCAGGTTGGTGGGTAGGCCTCTCCCTGCAGAGCCAACGACGGAGCCGAGACAGACTAGACTAATGTTACAGTACAGTAGACTAGACTAGAGTATACTAGACTAGACTAGACTAGACTACACTAGACTAGAGTAGACTAGATTGTCAGGGTGGTAGGTAGGCCTCTCCCTGCAGAGCCAACGACGGAGCCAAGGCAGACTAGACTAGACTAGAGTGTGAGGTTGGAAGTTAGGCCTCTCCCTGCAGAGCCAACGACGGAGCCAAGGCAGACTAGACTAGACTAGACTAGACTAGTGTGTCAGGTTGGAAGTTAGGCCTCTCCCTGCAGAGCCAACGACGGAGCCAAGGCAGACTAGACTAGAATACACTAGACTAGACTACATTAGACTAGACTAGACTAGACTAGACTAGACTAGACTAGATTAGAGTGTCAGGTTGGTAGGTAGGCCTCTCCCTGCAGAGCCAGCGACGGAGCCAAGGCAGACTAGACTATATTAGAGTAGACTAGACTAGACTAGACTACACTACACTACACTACACTACACTACACTACACTACACTAGAGTTTCAGGTTGGTAGGTAGGCCTCTCCCTGCAGAGCCAGCGACGGAGCCAAGGCAGACTAGACTAGACTAGACTAGACTAGACTAGACTAGACTACACTAGAGTGTCAGGTTGGTAGATAGGCCTCTCCCTGCAGAGCCAACGACGGAGCCAAGGCAGACTAGACTAGACTAGACTAGACTAGACTAGACTAGACTAGACTAGACTAGACTAGACTAGAGTGTCAGGTTGGTAGGTAGGCCTCTCCCTGCAGAGCCAATTATACAGCCAAGGTAGACTAGTCTAAAGTAAACTACAGTAGACTATAGTAGGCTAGACTAGAGTTTGAGATTTTTGGTAGCCGTTTTCACCCAGAAACCCAATGGACTCCGTGGAAACTACCATTCCCTCCTGTCCCCACATCGTCGGTTTTCCTTGATGTTATTGATGACCATCCATTTATTTTCCATAATGTACTTTGATCACATACCCCTGCCTTTCACACCAGAGACACCTGGTATACCTTATTTTCACTATACTAGTTTTAGACCACATGCCAACCGTTCCTTTTATTTATCTGAGATTTGCACCTCAGGTTATTTTCTTATAGAACCAGGGTCTTTGAGCTTGGGTTTCACAGCCTTGACATCCACACAGTGAATCTCTCAGAGCTGCAAATTAAGGGTTGCAAACTGTTTTCCTATCATCCGCCTGTTTGACTAGTTTTAGCTTTGCCAAAATTCTGTGTTGTAAGAAGTTTACAAGTTCAAAGCTCGGGATGTAAACCATTCTGGGCGAATGGTAGCATCCAGGGGAAGGGAAGTTGTCACTGTGTGTGCAAATATTTTTCATATTAAACTCCACACCCATATATTTACATATGTGTGACATAAATATAGATGAGCTATGTATATATATAGGCACACACACCAGGTAGAGTGTACTCATAAATAACTTCTGGTCCTTTATGCTCCTAAGTCCATTCACTGAAAATCACACACTCCCTAGGAGCCCCACGCGGAAGAACAATCCACAGTACAGTCCCTCGTTGCTTCCCTCCCCCCCCCAAGGATGCACTTCTGAGCGAAACCACGAATGTCTCCCTTCAGGAAGGGCCACCGAGATCTGATAAGCACCGGCATTATTATCCTCTCGGTGCAGATGAGAAACTGAGGCACGGAGGGCTTAAGCAGCTTGTTGAGGTTTGGGCCGAGGGCAGAGCCGAGTCCGTCCCCCGACCAGATCGTTTCACCCGTGCGCCACAGAGCCCCCCGTGACATAGTGCGTCTCCTCCTCCACCAGCCCCAGAGCCGGACGTTAAATGTTATTTTCCCTCCGCCAGGCTTCATCCCCCCTCCTCTCATCTTCGGGGCCGGCATCGACTCCACCTGCCTGTTTTGGAGCACGTTCTGCGGGGAGCAGGGCGCCTGCGTGCTCTACGACAACGTGGCCTACAGATACCTGTACGTCAGCATCGCCATTGCCCTCAAGTCCTTCGCCTTCATCCTCTACACCACCACGTGGCAGTGCCTGCGGAAAAACTATAAACGCTACATCAAAAACCACGAGGGCGGGCTGAGCACCAGTGAGTTCTTTGCCTCTACTCTGACCGTAGACAATCTGGGGAGGGACCCTGTGCCCGCACACCAGACGCATAGGACAAAGTTTATCTATAACCTTGAAGATCATGAGTGGTGTGAAAACATGGAGTCCGTTTTATAGTGACTCGAGGAGCGTTGAACTCTGTATAGTAATCAAAGGGTCATTTTTCCTACAAAAAAAGAAAAAAGCTTTCCAAAAACAACTCAGTACACACACACACACACACACACACACACACACACACACACACTTACCCTTTTTCTCAAATCAGAGCCAGACGGGAGTCAGAATGAGGAGAGCGTGGGACCAGTGTCTGGCGTGTGACCGACCTGCGGGGCTCAGAGCCTGGTCTTTGAAGCCACCGCTTGGTGTTTCAGGATGCTGACAGCTGCGAGCAACAGGCACTGCCAGATTCAGGGAACAATGGTGCCAGCTTGGAGGACGGACGTCTCCGAACATACATACAGCATACAGAACCACCTTTTTAAGAGAGTCTACTAAAACACAAGTGAGAGAATTGCCAGGACTAGTGACATACCCCGTGCCCCTCCCCGTGGGGGGGCAGGCACGTCGGAGGAGGGAAGCCCGCTCCTCTCTCTAACTTTCGCAATATGGGTCACTGTGTAGACCCCTCACCCAGTCTGCATGTGGTTCCAGGCCCCCGAGTGCTCTCAGCGATGCTAACGGGTGATCCGTGCTGGAGTCTGATTGGCACCTCTCACCAGCTCCATGTCCGTGTTCAAGACTGAGGGCCCGAGGGGGAGCCGGGCATGGGGGGCCAGCACCTCTCCTCTCCCAGCCCCGCAGAGTGACCTCAGGAAGCAATGGGCCTCACCTGGCTATGACTGACTTCACTCAGAGCCGGTGAACCCCAACACAGCCCCCATTTGCTTACATTTGCCAAACATTTTGCCATTTTTTAAAAGAAAAAGAAAATGCAATGCATATGAATTTCCAACTGTTGTATGTACAATCCTCTAATACTATTTTTAACTACATCAGAAATCTGTGTTAACCCTTCAGTCACTAACACAGTTCTCTAGGCCGGATTTACTATGCTGGTTGCTTTTACTTTCTTCCTTTTTTTAATGCATCAAAAATATAATGTGATTCAAGGGATGAACTTCATCTAGTGTAATTTTTTTAAATCATTTTATCCTCATTCGGACATTCTGCAAAAACGAGAATATACAGCGTGTTATAAGTAGGGGGAAAAATGGTTGAAAAAGAGCGTGTATATGCACCTGCCTTGGAAAGAACCACACTGGAGACAGGGAGGGCAACGGGATGAATCGCAGATGTGCCTTCTCGGTTTACTCCCGGGACGCACTGATCCCTGTGTCAGGAGGCCCTTTTCTATGCATGCCTCATGTTCCAGGAGGCGTTCTTGAGGAGGAGACACGCGTGGATGTGGGCCGTGTGCGTGGCTGCTTGCAGGGAGAGGATACAGAGAGAAAGGCCTGTGATGTCTGATCAGGAATAAACCCACAGGCTCCTGGAGGCTACGGCATGTCCGGCGTGCAGGAGTCTTGGTGAGGTTTGCAGGGTCAGTCTTGAACTAAGAGGCGTGTGTGTGTGTGTGTGTGTGTGTGTGTGTGTGTGTGTGTGTGTGTGACTGAACCTCAAGCAGCTAAAGAGCAGCCCTGTCACTGTTTGGGGTGAGAATCATGGAAACCTGTGCAGCAGGAGACTCGGCCTGAGAAGGCCGTTTCCCGGGTTGTTGGGACGGGACCCATGTCCAAGTGCACGCACACAGCCCAGGCTACTTACCGTCACGCTTCCTCAGTGACCTTTGTCCCGGCTAACCGTGACTCTGGGAGGGACCTCCAGGTGGGTTTGGTTGCTTGGTCTGCTCTCCTGCCTCAGGTACATAGTTGCAGTCACCCAGAAGACAAAAAAAAAAAAAAAAAAAAGAATGAATCAGGAGAGAAGGGCGTTGTACCCAATTTTTCACAAGCATCGTAAAAGGGGTGGCTTGAGGGACAGCCCCAAAATAGAGACGCACCACTGAGGAAGGACAGGCAGAAGAGAAGCTTATGTGGCGGTGTGGGGTGGCCGGGATCAGCTCCCTGGGACAGGGTGCTTCCGAAACAGCACTTTGCCCTGTAGGGTCGTAGTCTGTCCCTTGTCACGGAAGTGGGACTGTCCTCCGGCTGATTCAGAAAACACGGATGCTGCCCCCGCCCAGGCCTCCGTATCACTGTTCAGGGTGAGAGCGTGTTGGGGAAACGCACTGTGCTAATAGGTCCCCGCCCTCCTGGAGATCACGGCAGAGCCCCCAGACGGCACACGCACCCCAGTGTCTCATGGGGCTGTTCGCTTGTCCTTGTCTAAGTTCTGGAAAACTTGCATTTGGGGCTTTTTCCTAAGATTTTGGGATGAGTGAGTACGATGTTGGAATGGCCAAGGGAAACCACTCCAGAGCTCAGTGTTATTATCAACGACGGGACAGAGATGTCAAGTCCCCCGTGACGACAAACTCCTGCAGTGTGTCAGTCACCGTTCAAGTCCTCACACAGAACAAGGAGCCGTGCAGTTTTCATTGTTCCCTTTTGTGCTACGGAGAGCCCATGTCCAGACTCCGCCGGGCCCAGCCCTTGGTGATCTGTTTGGTTTGGGGTGGTATTCTGAATGAAATACTGCAAAGTGGATGAGGTCCTCTCTGCACCACGGACTCCTCCAGCACCTTTGACAGACAAGCCCGGAGATGGAGGAAAGGCTCTTTGCTGCCACTTTGGCCAGATTTTTGTAACTCCTGACTACAGACCGAGACATCGCTTTACCGATACGATTCCTGCATAGGGAGTGAACACAGTTTGTGAGAGTCTCTCCCTCTCTCTCCCCCTCTGTCCCCCTCTCTCCCCCTCGGGGGGACTTGGCTTCTGTCTTCCTTCCGGGAAGACAAGCAGCTTTGCGCCCCGCTTCCCGCCTCACAGAGGAAGGTTGGGGTGCTCCAGGAAACCCCGGGGACGGTCACCCCAGAAGGCCGCAGCATGCCGGCTTCCCTCGCATCTAACGAAGGCAAGAGAGGCCTCTTCACGGCCCCTAGGAAGTCAGCCTACTGCTTAACAAGCAAAATAATAAGGGAGAACCAAGAGCTGCCGAGGGATCCTTTGACAGAGTTCCTACGTCTCTGAGCAGCAAGGAAGGAGTGTGATCTCCGTAAAAATCGCTTCTCTCACCCCCTTGCCGGATGACAGCGAACTCGGGAGAGGGTTTCTGAGGGTTAGTCAGGTGGCATCCACACCTTCAGTCCCTGGTTCCCCCCGCCATCTCCAGTTGGCCTGGAGCTCCCCCTCACTGAGGCACGGCCAGATTCCCATCCCGGGGTGACCCACAGAAACGTTGGGTGACCCCAACCAAGTAACCAGCCGGCGCCTGGGATGATAGCCGTCCCTTTCCTGAGCATTCTCAGGAAGAAGCTTCTGTGGTTGCCAAGAGTCCGCCTTCCCAGTTGGAGCAGGGCCGTAGCCGGGCTCCCAGGAGCCTGCAAGGCTGGCTCTGGGGCTCAGGTGCCGGCCCTGTGTTCTGAGCACTGCCGGGGAGCCCTGAGGTCACGTGTAGAAGTCAAAGCAGCTGGTCGAAGTCAGGAGCAGAGGGGAAGACGGGGTGAACGTCTGTCCCCGTGGGTGGAATTACACTGTTTTATTGTCTGTGTATTGGTTTGGTGTGAAGTAGATGAGGGAGGAAAGCCAGCACGCATATTCTCCGTCCAGCACACAGATTACTTGCTGCCTTGTACTGTTCTTGCCCGACTCTGACTGCCTGGGAAAACCAGGGAACTATCGAGAAGCCAAGAGAACCTCTCAGACCCGTAGTAGTGCCCGAGTCTACACCACCCACCGCCTGCCGTCAGCCAGGGTCTGCCACCTCCCAGGTTAGAATCCAGGGCGATGCCTCAGAGGTGCCATGGTCCCTGAGAAGGTGCTACTGACCTTCGACCCGACCCAGAGAATTCGTTTGGGACATAAGTACTGTCCGTACGCCTCTGGCTCATGGTGCTCGCCTCTCCCTAGCGGTCCAGGTCCTGAGTCCTGCAGGAACCAACTGATCTCTCAGAACAGCGGGCCCTAAATGAAGCCTGTGGTCCCAGTCCCGCCAGGACCACGGTCGCTGGAGATTAAATTGATGGAACGGGACAGTCTGGTGGACACGATGCCCAGCGTAACCCGTGGAAGCTCCTGTGTGCACAGCGACCCCCACACCGCCCCTCTCACACTGGCAGGTGACCGCAGAGCGCTTGGTCATCACAGCAGGGAGGACACGAGTCCAAAAGCCTAAAGTGGGGATTCAGAGCAGCAACGATTCCCCAGCCCCCAGAAATCTGTGCGACCGTGGAGACAGGGACAGACTCCCACGCAGCATCGCTGTGGTGGCACAGCTCCCTCTGCAGGGTTCGTGTCAGTGTGGGGTGCCCTGTGTGAGCCTGATCTTTTCTACCACGTAGGTGTATTCATTCGTTTACGAAAGCGTGGCTCTCTGCCAGGTCCTGGACCACATGCAAAGGTTTAAAAAAAAAATAACGTGGTCCTGTCCTCCAGGAGGTCCCAGTTCAGTGCGAGACAGGCCTGAGCACAAACCAAAGCAACAGAATAGTAATGCAAAGAGCCCGTCTGTCTGTCTGTCAGGTGCGAGAAGGGCCGACTCCTGCCGGTGCTGAGTTCTGGCTCGGGACCAGAACAGCCGGAAGGTCAGGGAGGGCGTCTAGAAACCAGGACCTGAAGGAGCGTGGGTGTCTGCCCTCTCCCTGGGGCCACAGAGCAAGTTCAGAGACTTTCCGTAAAGGGCCAGGGGGTGAACTTCCCAGACTTTGAGAGCCGTGATGTTCTGCCAGGAAAGGGGCCTCAGGCAGGGAGCACAGCAGTGCGTGGGCTGTTCAGCACGGCTCGCCTGGGCCGGGCCCAGGGGCTGAGCACCGTCTGAGCACACCCTCAGCTCAGGCAGCACCCAAGTCTGTGGCTCTGGCAGCTGAGGTCACGTGTTGGAAGTGTCCTCAGCCAGGTGACCAGTAACTCTGCCATTCCTGACCCAGGAAGCTAGTCATGGTAGCCCATTTCCCAAGAGTGAGGTAAGTAGCCCATTCGTGTCAGGGTGTATCATCCTTTGATAAGTGGTGGCCGTGGGCCGGGAGGGAAAATGTACAAACCAGAGGAGGGAGAGTGAAGACAGACACTGAGAAGTATTTCACCTCCCTCCCTCCCTCCCTCCAGCACAGACACGGGCACCAAAAGCCTGGCAGATACAGGCCCGGTGACATCATTGGTAAACACTAATAAAAATTAGCAATAGTCACTGACATTTATCCAGCACTTACTCTGAACCAGCTTCTTACCTATCTTAGCTCATGTCATCTCAACAGTAGCCCCCTAGTCAGGAAATGGTACGAGCTTCAGTTTGTAAGACAGGATATGAGGCTTGAGAAGCTTCCAGAAGCGGCTCATGGTCAAAGCAGAGTAGGGATTCAAACCCAGGTCTCTGTACCCAAAGCCTCATGGCTACTCACTCCCTACTCGGCAAGACGGAGGGATCCCTCCCCACCTGTAGGGACTGACTGATCAGGAAAACTCTGGCTACAATGGGCTGGGGGCCCCGCACTCTCCCAGGCCCCCGGTGTAACAACCAGGACCCAGTGACAGCTGTATTCCAGGGCCTTTCTCCCTGTGTTAGACCTGGTCTTACCCACAGAGCCCAGTGATCAATGTATACGGGCTGTTCTACCAGAAGCAGACAGGCAAGAAGAGGAACCGGGAGATTTCTCCACTCTGGTGCATTCTGAAATGCACTTCCAAAGCATCGAGGTGCAGGGGGTCACCCCTCTGCGCTGGTCATCCGCTCCAGTGCGGAGACCCCAGACACCTGTCCCGCCTGGTATCACTGGCATCCACTGCATCGACCTCAGGAGCTCAGCGCTGGCCCAGGGCCCTCAGACACCGCGCTGGTCCCTGGTCGCATATGTCTTCCTCTGTTATCAGACACTAGGCTTTCAGAAACCGTTTCTAGGCAGTTCTGTTTTTGCATTAATCATTCGGGCAGTCAGTGGATGATTGCCTTATGGAAGAATACTCAGAATGGATGCTAACGTGATCACGTCCTTTTACTACGAGCAAACGGAAGCTTAACGTTCTGTAGGCTGAGATTTCACCATCCCAGGACATCCCCCCAAATTATGTTTCTCTTAAATTCGTGCTGACTTCATAGAAGATAGCTCCCACGGAGACACAGCCGTCAACACTTTCATTTTAGAATCTAAGCTCCTAAAAGGAATCGCAAGTATGCAATGTAGGAGGTTCCATTACAAGGGAAACCCAAGTAACATTGTCAAGTTCAGCGCCTGCAGGGGGGAAGGGGCTGGGAACTCAGGTCGGTACAGGCCAGGGGCCACAAGGTGACGCTTCAGCAGTGTCCTCACACAGCCCCACAAGGTAGGTGTCATTTTTCCTACGTTCCAGCTCCGAAAACAGGCTCAGTAGACCCAAGCTGCCCCCGCGCCTAGTTAGAAAGTCCCCACCAGCCAGCGCCAGGTCTGCCTGACTCTGGGACCCGTGCTCTTCTGCTGTCACACGGCCACCAAAGTGGGACACAGCTGCCTTCTTAGGACCTTTGATGAGGCCAACAGGGCATCCACCGTCAGGAAAACCCCACGGGAGAGAAATAAACCCAGCGGTGGGGGAGAAAACCTCTGTAAAATTTTGCCTCCGGGCACAGCCATCTAAAATAAGGAATCCTTTTCTTTTACTTTAGTAGTTGAACATCGGAAGTGTTTTCAAACACTCCCTTCTTCCACCTTGGCCCCAGCAGCCACCGGATAACCCTCTGCCTTGTGCATTCCGTGCACCAGAAACGACCCGCTCGCTCGCCTCTGCCCCAGCCTCCCCCGCTCCCTGCCCCCCAGACTTCGGGCAGAACCCCCAAGGCTGTAAGAATCGAGCCTGTGGAGCTGAGGGCTGCTGCCGTATGCCCGATCCCAGCTGCCAGGTCCTGAGGAAGGCAGTGGTGTGTCCACGCTGCCCCCCGTGTGCGGCCGGGTCAGAGTCTGAGAGGACAAGTGGCCGAGCAGGGATTCCACGGCCCGCGGTGCCTGTCACAGTCACAGCTTGTCAGTCATCCCAGGGGCGAGCCTGGTTTTGAATGCCTGTCAGGGAAGCCACAGTATCCCTTTGGAAGTGTGGCCTGGGCCTCGAGTCCGTGCCCCTGTGAGGAGGCTGTCTGTCTCCACACGTGCTGAACATCTGTGACAATGACGGACACTGTTCCACGAGGGAGGGGAAAGCCCGAGAGGGTCTGTGCACCTCTCAGAAAGATGTGGCCTCGCCCTGGCCGGTTTGGCTCAGCGGTTAGAGCGTCGGCCTGCGGTCCAGAGAGACCCAGGTTAGGTTCCCGCTAAGGGCATGTACCTCGGTTGCAGTTTGTCCCCGGCCCTGGTTGGTCGTGCGGGAGGCAGCCACTCGATGTGTCCCTTTCACATCGACGTTTCTCTCTCTCTCTCTCTCTTCCTCTCTCCCTCCCACTCTATCTGAACAAAAAATGGAAAAATGTCCTCGGGTGAGGATTAAAAAAAAAAAAAGAAAGATGTGGCCTCAGAAAGGCCTCTGGGCTCGGAACCTGTCTCCTGAGGGTTCTAGAGAGCGAAACCTAGCCTTTATCGCCGTGGCTTCCCGATCTTGTCCACGCCTCAGGAAAGCCAGGGTGCGATTGTGTGAGCCTGAGAAAAGTAGGAAAAGCAGAAAAGACCGACCTCTCTTTTCCTGTTCGCTCTTCTTCCCTCCTCCCCCTTTAGGCACAGAGTACCAAGACATTGAGACCGAGAAAACCTGTCCCGAGTCACACTCTCCTTCAGAAGACTCCTTTGTGAGAAGCTGAGGGCCCGGCCCTGGTCCTGCAGACCGCAGCCCACCGCCACCCGCAGACCGCGCGGGCCTGACTTAGCGTGCTCTGCCCTGCCCGAGCGCCCGGGGGTCCCGAGTGCATTGTCCAGCCCGCCCGTGGTCCTTTGAGGGGGCTGTGATCAGGGGGCCTCCGACCCCTCCTGGTACGCAGACTCCCTTTTGCCCGTCCCTTCTTTGGCTCCTGTGGGGATGACCCCCTGTCACGCTTTAGAAACCCCCTCCCCAGAACGCTTCACTGATCAAGGCCGCCCACAGCTCTTCTGAAATCCGCCCAGGCTGGATTTCAATAGGAGGGGTCCAAAGTCACCCTGGTTCACAGAATGGGGGGCTGGGGGCACATACTCAATAGAATTGAGTGTGTTACTCTGTATTTTTGCAGCTTCTATTTTCTAGATGAGCAGTTTAGAGATTCGTGATGTAAAGTACATACTGTACTAGCTGAAAATTATATTAAAAGCACTATTTTAATTCTTGGTCTGCCTCCTGCTGTAATCTCTGTGATCTTTCTCTCTGTGTCTTGGGCTGGAAGGATCCCGAAAGATTCTTGCGGAGAGCGTTGCTGGCTGTGTGTTCTGTGTTCACGGCCTTTGAATTCTTCGAAAGAGCACGGGCTCTGGAGTCAAAACAGACCTGGGTTCCTCGCCCAGCACTCGCTCCTGGCAAGTGAGCCGAGTGTCTGAGCCCCAGCGCCATCGGCTGTGAGACGGGATGACTGACACCTGCTTTATGCGAGTGTGATAAGTTATCTGGCTTTCCTTTCTGTACTTCCCCCTCTCTGCAAACCCTGGGGAAACAGGACACCTTTATCTCAGGCTGTGCCCACAGTACAGGGCAGGACACCTGCTGGATGCTCGGTCCAGAGCTGAATGAATGAATGAATCAGTGAATGAATGATGAGCAAATAGCCTCAGACCCATCAGCCTGTGGGCTCTGACTTCAGTCTCACTCCTCAGCGGCAACAGCTGTATGTGCCCCCCTCTCAGGTCCACAGACCCTCCCACAGCCTCTCCCTGTGGATGGAGCCCCGGTCACCTTTCCGATCCTTGCCAGGCCTCTGCCCAGCTGCCTAGCTTCTCCACATCTTTGCTCACTGGCCAGACTCCCAGCTCAGGTGGACAAGTTGGTCAGATTGATGCTTGCCCCCGACATGCCTCTTAGAGCCCCCCCGACATCCCTCGCTTTGCTGGGGAGGCTGGAGCTCCACCAGGTAATGGTCGTTCTGTCTGGGCATCAGACCCAGGACGGGACGAGCCCTGGCACGGGACCCACTTTCTCCACGCCTCTCCAGCCTGGACCTGGCCCTCTGCAGCTCATCATCCTTTGCAGCTGAGCTCTTCCGAAATCAGAGCTAGTCCGGCTGCTGCCACCTGAAGACAGCCCCCGCCTCAGCCCTGCGCTGTCCCTCTGCTCTGGGGTGGGTGGCATCAGGAAAAAGTGTGCTTGGGCGAGTTTGCTCTAGTCCTATTACCTGCCGGTTGGTATCCTAAGGACATTTTTTTAGCCTCTTCTTGTTATGTATGTGATTGTTTGCTTATTTATTTATTTTTGCAAAGCGACATGATTTATTCTCTCCAGCATAAAAATCCCTACAAAACGCAATTGCAGCCTTCTCTGTCCCGGTGTGAGACAGTGCAGAATCCAGCAGCAGGAAAGGCTGGTGGGTCCGCGCGGGAGATGGACCTCGTGTGTCCTGGAAGCCCAGCAGAGGCGGGAGCAGGAGGCAGGGATGCGTAAGGCACGCAGGCTTGCAGCCCACGACTTCCCGATCCTCTCCATCGACAGTCTGCTTCCTCTTCTCTTGCAATCTCTTCCCTCATGAAGGCAATTCATCAAAGAGACATTCTCCTTCCACTTGATCCGAGCTTCACGGAGACACACGCTTTCTCATTTGGAGTCAACAGATTCATCCTTCAGTAGGTAAGTGGGTCCATGAGAGCTGCTCACATAGGTCGTTCAGCCGACGCGGGGAGAAGAGACTGCGTGATTAAACTCCAAATGCCACCGTTCCCAACGCCCTATCAGCTGTCACCGCCCACAGGCTTTGGTCCATCTCGATCCTGATCTAAAAACTCTTCTTGACCCTTTTCTCAGTCTCCGTGAAAGGGCCAGTCACGCACGGAGCGTTTACCTCAACCCCAATAAACCAGGCTGTTCCATGGCCTTGAGTGTGGATCAGACACATCCAACTTGACAAAGATCTGCTCATTCTTCTCGTTAGCCTTCGCTCGTTCAGAACTGTGCCCTAGAGAGATGTCCGTATTTAGTTCCCAGCGCAGGGACTACGTTGCACTTTCCAGAGCGCAGTGAAGTCTTCCAGAGTTCTAGGGCGCCAGGTATGAAATGCACAAGCGTGTGTGTTTGGACCCCGAAGGAGGGCTTTTCAGATCCCAGGAGTGTTTCAACGCTTTCCCGCTTCTCCGAATTAAGGGGTGAAATAAATAAGGCTGTTCCCCAGAACACAGAGGCAGGGTGGCTAATGCATGCACCTGTTTGACCAGCAATCAGAAACCAGCCTCAAGGGACTCGACCTTGACATGGCAGAAGCCACCGGCCTCTGGGAAAGCACATTTTCCCAGGAGGCTCCTCTTCGTCACTTGTCACAGAACTTGGTGGCGATCCACAGGTCCAACTGAACCGCCTGCCCGGTGACAGGGAGTGGAAAGCCTCTGTCCTCAGTGTACACCCAGCTTAGCAGCAGGTGCCTTTCTGTCCCCAGATGCTTAACTTGCCTCCAAGACCACCCTTCAGTTTCTTTGGGGGTTTGTTCTGTATTGAGGCTACCATATCTTCATAATAAAATCAGAGCTCATTACAGATTTTTTTTAAAAAAAGAGCCCGAAGAGAATGTGAGTTCTTTCCATTGTTTCTAAAATAATCATTGCCTACATCTGCAGGTTTTATGCAAATGATTAGGCAATATAACAGCACTAGAGAGGGAATCCTGTGCTTTCGGCTGGACACTGGAGATGAGATTTGCTTTAAACCTCTGAACCGCGACCTTTGAAGGCGCTATGGCTGTTAATCATTTCGTCAGAGAGTATCAGCAGATCAGTCCCCCAAAAATCAGGGAGGCAGCTACTTGGGAGGCAAGGTAGGGGGCGCGGAGCCATTCTGAGAACTTCAGCCGCTTAGGCTCGGGGGCTGGAGGGAGGAAGCCTGGTCTGCCCTTTCCCACCCCCACCCTCCTCCTGCTGCAGACGCAGGGGCTACAGGACCCACTCCAGACCCAGGTGCGGACGCCGAAGAAAGAAGCACAGGTTGCTACTCGGCTGCCCGTGGCTGGGCTTGCTGCCATCACCGCTGACCAAGCCCCTTCTGCAATCCAGGTGTCCCCGAAGAAGCCCAGCTGAAGACGGACCCCCTCCAAGGAGCTCCCTGAGCTCTGCAGCCTCTACACGGAAGCTGCTCCAGCTTCGGGAAGACGCCCAGTTGCCAGCCTTGGGCTCAGCCCCTTGCAGTAGGCACCTGTTCCCTGCCCCCCTCGGGCCAGGCTACCCCTCGGGAAACCTGCCGCCTCCAATCACCTTCCCCTTGCCTGGGCTCTGGGCCTGAGGTACGAGCGGGGCCGTTATCCCTATGGCTCTGTGGCAGGCTGCTTCCCAGGACTGCCCTGGCCTCCCTATGCCCCAGTCCCATTTCTCCACCTGCTCCGACAGCAACAGGGCAGGTCAGCAAGCCCAGACCCCCACGGTGCAGCCCCCCGTTCTTAACATAACCCCAAACTTTGTGAGCAATGGCTTTGGGGGCCCCCTTCTCTCAACTTTGGGGCAGAAAACCAGCTTCCTTCATCAACATCACTCAACCCCATTATGCTGCTGTCGCCCAAGGAGGCAGGCCAGCCAACGGGTGGCCCAGATCACAGGTGATGCCCCCTTAAGAGCAGTCTCCCAACTTTCATAACCAACAGCCCCCTGGCGCCTGGACCTTCAGCACCTCCCAGCCTTCAGGTGGTTCATTTCTCAGAGGTTTCACACTGCAAGACTATTGACCCAGGGCTGGGGTGGAGCCCTGTCCCCTAGGGGGCCCTGTGGGGAGACCCGGGGAAGCCCAGGACACGGCCGATTTATAATCTGGATGGAGGAAAGGCCACCTCCGTATGACGAAAAGACCTCTGTGATACACGCGCACTCAGGTGCCTGCATTGAAAACAGAGACAGGAGAGCGGTGGGAATTCACACAGCAGGGAACCCCTAACCCAGGGCAGCCAGATGAAGCCTTCTCGAGGAGGTAGGACGCGCACAGACCACGAGGGAAGCCCCTGGCGTTTCGGCTCCGGGCAGGATGCTCTGCCCTGGGCATCGGAATGGGCTGCTGGATGGAGGCAGGAAGTCTCTATGGGGAGACGGGAAGGTAATGACAGCAATGTGCCCACGCACTGGGCTGAAGTGTTGACAAATGCAGCCTCCTCCTTTCAGCCTCGCAAACCCCCTGTGAAACAGGGGTCCTTGCATCCCAGCCTGCTAGCCCAGGTCTGAATCTGGGTCCATCGACCTGCCCATGTGAGCGACCAAGCTTTCCCCATCAGTAAGGTAAAGATCCCCGCACCCACTTCATGGGAAGAGTGAGGAGTCAGTGGCATCCTGTCTATCACTGTGCCTGAGACCTAGAAAATGTCAGAAGTGTCAGGGCTCTTCACCACGCGAGGACGTGGAAGCATGTTCCCTCATGTTGCAGGTCATCCGAGGGACATGTCTAACAGAGCTAACTCGCGTGGGAGAACGATAACCGCAGCCATCTCCCCAAGGACAGTCCTTTGCCAGCACCACTGGCACCCACTGAAATCACACGCACGAGAAGCGGAGTCGCCATTGGCAGATACACATAATTACATTGGAAGAATGACATCCAATGGCTGATTGGATTAATAGAAGATATGTATTCTCCAGAGCTATTTCAGAAACGCTTCTCCAAGCTGAATCCTATTTTTTAAAGCCTGTACTCTGAATTCAAAGGAATTATGTCTTAATTCCTTTCTGAAAACCATCACACATGCAACCCTTGTAAACACCAGGTACCCCTCTCCGAGCAGCACTGACTGCGATGGGTTTATAAAACCACACACAGACACAATCCTGTCGATCTCCGTGGACGGACAGATCTACCAAAGACAATGCTTTGTGGTCAAGTCAGTCCAGCAAGTATTTCAACCAAGTAATCTGTTTCCTGGTTTGAGAGAATAAAGAGAGAGCAAAGAATGTGATCTGAGGGGGTCACTTCACAGATTTAAATATTTTTTCGGTCCTCAAACTGTCCAAGATATCACGTGATCATTTGCAGATATGGCTCCAAATCACTTTAAAAATTGCGTTTACAAACTCTAATCGTCATGAATTCCACAGCAAACTAGTAATGATTAGTGGGGTCCAAATATATGGATCCTGAGAGATGGATTTTTTTTTCCTTTTTGGAGGGCGTCTAGTACTCTGACTATCCTTCTGCTATGGACAAGGTCTAAGTTTTCATTTCTGAGTTTTGTCTGCTGTGTGTCCCCTTCCAGAGGCTCAGGGGAACCGGTATCTGTTCGTTACACATGTATTCACATGCAGCTCTTCACGTGTGAGTCGGGGCAGCGGTCTGCATTGCGTATTTCTTAGGTGCTTGAAACACTTCTGTGAGGTAGAGATAAGGCAGGCAGAAAACTTAATTTTACCAGCAGAAAAATCCCAAGGACAAAAGGTATCTCTCCCAGTAGTGGCTACTTTTCCCTCGTCACCGAGGAAACTAAAGCCATCTGGTTCTCGAGTTCCAAGACCTGGGACGGCAGACCAGTCATGTCCACATTTTCTCACACAGAGAAAGAAATGTCCACGCAAAGCTATTGCAGAAGTATACATGGGTACTTGGATGTCTACGGCACACTTGAAAAGGCCCTCAGAGTCTAGATCATTTGAAAATGTCAAGCCACATAAATATGTACCCGCCCAGCCCGTGTGGCTCAGTGGTTGAGCGTCGACCCATGCACCAGGAGGTCACCGGTTCGATTCCCGGTCAGGGCACATGCCCAGGTTGTGGGCTGATCCCCAGTGGGGGGCATGCAGGAGGTGGCCAATCGATGTTCTCTCTCATCGATGTTTCTATCTCTTTCCCTCTCCCTTCCTCTCTCTAAAATCAATAAAGGAAAAAAAATTTTTTTTAAATGTACCCTTAGACCAAAACAAGTTCATTAATTACCTAGTCTATTAAGACTAAACCTGAAATACAACCAATTGGTACCATGCTCAACTCTTTGGGAGACCATTTAATGATCTTTCTAAATATTTACCTGAAACAAACTTTTGGTATTAGAACGATTCTTATCTGGTTCACTTTTTTTTTTTCCTTTGTAAAAACAAAACAAAACATATAAGGTCACCTATTCTGCAGACCAGTGTAAATGGCTCATCTTGGTGACTAGGCCATGAGTAGGTGTGTGTGTATATTAACAATGGGGTGAATGGGTGAAACAAAACAAAAATACAACCAACTAAATGGATGAATATATTCACCGATGATACATCTGATAAGGGGTTAATATCCAACATTTATAAAGAACTTATACAATTTAACACCACCAAAAAACCGCACATCTGATTAAAAAGGGGGCAGAGCAGCCCAGCCGGTGTGGCTCAGTGGACTGAGAGAGAGGTCCTGGTTCGATTCCTGGTCAGGGCACATGCCCGGGTTGCGGGCTCCATCACCAGTAGGGGGCGTGCAGGAGTCAGCCGATTTATGTATCTCTCTTACATCAATGTTTCTCTCTCTCTCTCCCTTCCTCTAAAAAAAATCAATAAAAACATATTTTTTTTTAAAAAGTGGGGAGAGCACCTGAGCAGACATTTCTCCAATGAGACCTATAGATGGTCAACAAACATGAAAAAATGCTCAATATAACTTATCAGAGGAATCTGAATTAAAACCTCCATGAGCTATCACCTCACACCTGTCAGAAAGACTATCCGTAAATCAACAGACAGGTACTGGCGAGGATGTAAAGAAAAGGGAACCACTGTCTACTGTTGGTGGGATTGCAAATTGGCACAGCCACTGCGGAGGGTGCTCAAAAAATTAACAGAACTACCACATGACCCAGCAACCCCATTTCTGGATATGCATGTGAAGAAATTAAAAAAAAAAATTAAAAAGATGTATCCATCCCTATGTTCACTGCAGCATTCTTTGCAAGAACCAAAATATGCAAGCAACCCGTGTCCATCGGTAGACAATGGAGTATCACTCAGCCACACAAGAAGAATTAAATCTGACCATTTGCGACACCTGAATGAACCTGGAGGGTATTCTGCTAAGTGAAATAAGGCAGAGAAAGACAAATACCATATGATTTCATTTATATGTGGAATCCAAAAAAACAAAATAAATGAGCAAAACAGAAACAGACTCGTAGATGAGAGAGGAAACTGCCCGAGGAAAGGGGTGTTGGGGGGCTGTGTGAAGATTGCGAAGGGATTGAGGGGAACAGGTTGGTAGTTACAGAACAGTCACGGGGATGGAAGCGCAGCCCAGGGAATATAGTCAATCATGTGTAATAACCACGGATGGAGCCCGGTGGGTACTAGACTTAGCGGGATCACTTCCTGAGCTACACAAACGGCGAACCCCTCGCTGCACACCTGACACTAACACAATATTGACTGTCAACTGTAATTGAAAACATTTTTTAAATTAAAAAAAAAAAAAAACCCATGACACCATCTTCAAAGACAAAGGCAATAACTTGGAAAATAAAGAGCATTGCTCTATTCCAAGACTGGATGATTAAATACTTGAAAATGTGATTTCTCCCCCAAATGATTTCAATGACCCAAGGAAATATCAATAGGGGTTTTGATGGAGCTTCACAAACTGATTATAAAATTCAAATGAAAAGTGTTCAAGAAAAACGATGGTAATTCTGGAAATAAAAATAAGAAGAATAAAGGAGGAATCTGCAAAGTCGCTGTGTTGATAAAACTCTTGGGCTTACAAAGGCGTGTCATTGGCACAGGACCAGATAGATCACAGGCTCGGAAGAGCCTCCATGAACAGACACTTATATGGGAGCTTAGAATACATTAAAGGAGAGCCTTTCAAAGTAGTAGGAAAACAATGGAGTGTCCCACTAATACTTTAGAGCGACAATCTGAAAACGACCAATTCATTGCCTCTCATCAGTGAAAAATACAAAGCCTACATAGTTTACATAGCTAAATGTGTTTAAAAACTGTAAAGAGCCTGGCCGGTGTGGCTCAGTGGTTGAGCATCAACCCACGCACCAAGAGGTCACTGGTTCGATTCCCGGTCAGGGCACATGCCCAGGTTGTGGGCCTGATCTCCAGTGGGGGCATGCAGGAGGCGGCCAATCGATGTTCTCTCTCAGTGAGGTTTCTCTCTCTCTCTCTCCCTCCCCTTTCCTCTCTCTCTAAAATCAATAAAGAAAAAAAATATATAAAGATTTAGGAAAAACAGGAGAACACATTCATGGTTTGGGGATTTTCGAAAAAGATCCAAAGTACAAGAATCCATAAATAAAAGGATTGATAGATTTGACTATTTCAAAATTAAAATATCATACCATCTAAAACAGCATACACAAAATCTTAAAGGGAAGAGACTATTTGAAATACCCATAAATGAGAAAGAATTACTGTCAGAATATGTAAAGAATCAACAAGAAAAAGATAAACAAGCACACAATTCTCTGAGCCCATCATCATCTCTCTAAATCCGATGGAACACACAGCAAATAACCTAATGGGGAAATTCACAAACAAGGAGACACAAATGTCCCATAATTATTCGAACTCACTAGTATTCAAGGAAATACAAATTAAAAAACAAAATTAAAGACCACTTTTACCCATCAGGATGGCAAAAAAAAAAAATTCATGATATCTCCTGTCACGGCACAAGACAACCGGCTGGCATGCTCATGTAAATTGGTAGTTATTCCAGAAGAAAATTTGGCAGTGTCCATGAAAGTGTTCAATGTTCACACAGTATGATCCAGAAATGACATTTCTCAGCACCTACCCTAATGAAGGGGTGGGGACAGAGGAAGGAGGCTCATTGGCATGACAGGATTGGGGTCTGCAGGATCGCCGGTGATCATCTCTTCTCCATCATGACCTACGTACAGCTCATGGTGGGCACTCAATTCCTTCTAACTGGCATCTCTGCAACAACCTCACCACCTCCTGCCTTGGTCTAAGTCCCACCTATCCTTCCACATCAAGGCCAAATACAGAGAACCACGGTGCTCTCCAAGATGGGCTCATTAAGCTTGGCGTTTGGCCAATGGCTCAATATCTAGTTCGCCTGACAGTTTTCATGTGATGTCTTTCCCATCCCAGTTATCCCCAGGATGATCCTACCTCTCGGACCCAGGCTGACCCCTGCACTGGGGTCTCACAGGCAGAAGCTGGGCTCAGGGGTGAGTCAGTGGGGTCTACTGATCCCCATCCCTTCACTTTCCCAGGAGTGATCATTTCCCACTAGATCCCACAATGCATCGCTCTCACAGCACTTATACTCATTGTATCAATCACATTTAGACCCATACCTCACAGTCCTGTATTGAGATATATTCTTTACAGACAATATCTATGTCTCGTTTAATTCTTTAGCCTTGGCAGTGCTTAAGAGAAACCTGATACATATAAAAATGCATTAAGTATTTTTAATGCATTAAGTGCATTTCCTGTCCAGAAGCCAAAAAAGGTAGATAACATTGCCAGAGCCATTCTACCCATACACATCTGCCATCACTGACCAAATCTCTCCCAAGATCCCGTGAGGAAAACGAGAACTGAAAGCGTCTCGTTATGGTCCATCTCCTTTTAGCCTGCTCCAAATCAGCCACTCTGCTAAGCCCTTATGCCTAGAGGAGGCTGCAGAGTTCCCAAGGTTCTCCAGTTGTGATCTTTCTTGATTCTCCAACAACCCGGAGAAATACCTGAGCTCTGGGAGTTGAGGGGCTCACCCAGGGTGACCGACTGGTAGGTGATAGAGCCAAATGGAGTGAAGGGGGCCTCCCTCCGAGATCGGAGTGTTCTCCTCCCACCACACCACGTCTGTCTCTGCAGGGAGTTCAAGGTCAATTCCTGATCTGAGGAGCAGGTGGGTCGATGTGGGATAGAACCACTATCGAAACCCTGCGTGGGGAAAACAAGACTTCATTTTCAAGTAGGTTGCACTGTGGGGGCCTGGGGAACATACAAGACATACAAGACTTCAGAGCTTCTGGGGAGATGGTAGACAGTCTCTCAACTCCTAGTCCATGTGGCTAGAATAGAGCACTGTGGCAGCGAGGACAGTGGGAGGCAGGACCTGGGGGACCTCCAGGGTTGTCAGTCTTCTGAGTTCTGGAGGGAGGAATGTGTGCTCTCAGCGGACTGCAACATTCCACACAGGCCTCTTCCGGCACAGTGACCACCATCATCTCTGGCAACAATGCAAGCCCTCCTAATTCCCTGACTGAAGATGGGGACCCATTTCTGGCCGCAGTGGGTGCTCCTGCCTCTTGGTCCAGTTCCCTCCTGCCCCTTTCCAAGGTCTGCATTCTCCCAGGGGAGCCTGAGCATAGCCTGAATTATTGATGCATTTCCTCCAAACCTATCCAGTGCTCATTCTTCAGAACGGGCCATTCTGCTCCTAGAAGAGCGAGGTCAACAGTGTGCTGAGGCCTGTCGACAGGAATCAAGGCGAACTCACGTGAACACTCAGAGCCTGGGAGACTGTGCCTCCCTCTCCTCCAGAGACCCCGCTGCATACTGGCCAGCATAGGGGCGCTGAGGTCACAACACCCTCCCTCAGGCAGACCTGGGCTATTGAACAAGCCTACGGCCTGTTCAGCTCTTCTGGGAACAGGTTTGGGACACCTTCTCCAAAAGACTCTCAAGGCAGACCCCAAAGATCGCTCTAGAATGCACTCCCCTCCAAGCACGAGAAACCACAACCCCCCCTGAAAAAAGCCCTCCCCCCGCCAGGTGCAGTCCTCACAAAGTAAGCGGGACCCTTTCTCACGATGCCAGATGGGAGGATCCAGCGACCTGTGGTGCAGGGAGCTGTTTTTCCTCCACCGAACCGCCCTACTCTAAAATCACGGATTCCCCCAGGGCGCAGCAGAGACATAAAAACAGCAGCTGTCATTTACTGAGGTCCAGTCACGTGGCAGCCACTGTCCCAGGTGTTCACGCTTATTCCCACAACCAGTGTTATAAAGTAAAGGGAAGGAAGTGCCCTAGGTCCCTGCTAGCACCCAGCCCCCACGGCTGTGACTTCTGTCTCCACTAGAGGGCACTGGCCTCCCCTTTTCCCCTCGGTTGGAAGAATGGCATCAGTTGATGGTTTTAATGAGAACGGTAGATTCTGGGGAGCTATGAAACGGTTTTGGTCCTTCCTGGAAAACTTTCCATTCCGGTATGACCTGGACAGCCAGCTCCTGAGGAGGTTCAATAACACTGTCCCCATAGGCCATCCCCTTCCTCACCCCGATGGGCTCTGGTGGGCACAGGTGCCCAGTTAGTCCTGGGATGTCCTTGTCATGAGTGAGTCCGATTTCACAGACATGACAACATCTGAGACAGCTGACAGAGGAGCAGGGGGACCCCCTGGCTGACTGCCCGCCCTGAGGCTTCACACTCGGTGTCACAGGGTCAGAAATGGTGCCGTGGGAACAGCAGCCCGGAGGTTAGGAAGTGCCAGCTGAGACACCACTGATTGAACATCACATGTCCAGGGAAAGGCCAGCTCAGAGACGGGTGACAAAACTCCGGAGTCAGCCCGCCTGCGTGTGTGTGTGTGTGTGTGTCTGTGTGTGTGTGTCTGTGTGTGTCTGTGTGTGTGAAGAAGGGGTCAGTGGTCACCGTCTCGGCAGGAACCCAGCGCTGACCGGAACCGCCAGCTGGACATGCTCGTTACTGCACCGTTCGCGGGGATGGGCGCCGGCCACACGCGGCTTCTGAGTGCTCAGAATGTGTCTAGTGCAACTGAGGAGGTGGGTGTTTCATTTAATTGCATTTTAATTAACGGAACCATAAATGGTCACTTTCCTGTACGGGCCGCTGTACTGGACCGTGGAGGCCTCCACACCACCCGCACCCTAAATGGTGAGCGGGCTGGGAGGGATGGCCCCCTCCTGTAGACTTTCCTACTCAGAGGCCAGAACGTGTCCTGGGCCAGGAGTAGTCTGGTTTCCTCAAGAGACGCAGCCACCACCCTTTTTCTTCTACCAGACAAACACCTGTCGCAAGTGACGGAGACTGGAGTAAGGTCACTGGTACGCGCCCCTGACGCCATCACGAGCTCCAGCTCAGCCACTTGGACACTCCTGGGTAACCCGGCCACTGTCCGCCACTGCCGGAGGCTCCGGCCGACTTATGAAACTATTCCCGGGTGTTTCCGCCTAAAGGAAGGCCACGCAGCCCTGGCCGGTGTGGCTCAGCGGTTAGAGCGTCGGCCCGCACCCAGAGCCGTGGGTTCGATTCCGGTCAAGGGCGCGTACCTCGGTTGCACTTCAGTCCCCGGCCCTAGTCGGGGTCGTGTGGGAGGCAGCCAGTGGACGTATCCCTCTCACATCGATGTTTCTCTGTCTCCCCCTCCCTCCCACTCTATGTGAAGATAAATAGAAAAAGTCCCTTGGATGAGGATTAAAAAAAAAAAAAAGAAAGAAATGCCAAGCAGCCGCGTCTAATCAAACACGCCTAACGTCATCACGGCGCTGTCATCGACTCCGTCAGTGCTTTAGCTAACATTTACTGTGCACAGGATTTTCGAAGGGTCTGTAAAGCCGGGTGCTTCTTTCCTGACTTCTAAGTGGAAAGGTACAGGAATGTCTCCTCTAAGCCCAGATGGCGCCACACTCTCAAGGTGGGGGAAGGGCGGCTGGCGTCCACGGCCGCCGCGTGCGACCCCACACAACACAGACCAGCGGAAACTGCGGTACCTCCAGCTGGAGGACAGAGGGCACCCCGGTTCTGGAGGGCCTGCTCTGCGTCAGATACTCTGCCTGACTTTCTTCCC
This sequence comes from Tadarida brasiliensis, assembly GCA_030848825.1. Lineage (NCBI taxonomy): Eukaryota > Metazoa > Chordata > Mammalia > Chiroptera > Molossidae > Tadarida > Tadarida brasiliensis. Next base: position 8,267,868 of record CM061279.1, on the reverse strand, counting down.
TGCCTTTTCTCATGGAGTCCTCCCGACATCCTGTGAAGTATTACTATGTCGATGCAATAGAATAGTGCTTTTGCAATAGTGATGATTTTTTTTTCTTTCTTGTATTTACTTTTCTCTCTCGGCCCTTTTCTCCTCTCAGTCAGGCAGGTTAACTGCTTTAGGGGAGGGATATAATAACAGCAAGCAAAGAGTCGTTTCAAAGCCTTCTGTCAATGGAAATCCTTCATGCTTGAGGGCGGCATGGGGTAATAGAAGTCACTGCCTCCAACTAAAGCCCTCCCACCAACTAGAAAAATGTCCCTTAGGTTAGGAGAAGTTAGAAAAGAAGCAATACAAGAGCACCGATTTGGGGGACCCCTGAGAAAGTGGCCCTGTGTCCTTCTCCCTGGGCTGAGCCTGCCTAGATGGGAAATCCCAGGTTCACTTCTGGGGTGTGAGAGCAAGAAGACTTTTGTCTTATCTGCTGGGGATTGTGGGAGGGAGGCGGTTCCTCCCCAGAAAACTGGCTACAAGATGTGACGAGTGGAGCTGGCCAGCTAGAGTTGATCGGTCATTTTTAAAGAAATTTTGTGAGCTGATTGTTAAATCATTGATAGTTTGAATTCAGCCACAGTCAGAGTATTTACACCCCGGGAACTGGCAAAGGTTACAAAAGAGAAGCTCCCTCTCTCTACCTTCCACCCTTCCCCCAGAGCTGGTGGTTAAACATTTACTAGCACACCACTGGAGGCCGAAGAAGCCTTAGATAGTGTCAGAGGATGAAACGTGTCCTCCCAAAAATCGCCGAGAAGGAGAGGAGAGAGGTCCAGCTGGAGGGACCCTCCACAGGAGACTGTCTCTGGCAGTTGCACAGACAGGCAACAGAGACCCACAGACAACAGCTCAGCAGATGACCAAATGACATCAGGAAGCAGTTCGGCCCTTAGAAGGATGCTTTTCGGTAAGTCCTCCAGAACGTGAATGCAAATCTGGGTCAAGGGCAAGCAATCCCAACCCATTTGACAGTACATTTCTTTCACCTTATAGAATCGGGACTCAAAATAGAAATTAAAGCCTTACAGAAAAATGAAATTACAAATGTTATACACTTGAGTTTTTAAAATTTGCATCTACTATATCTGTATGACAGACGAACAGCGTGAGGGTTGGAGAGGTTGTCTCACCCCAGAATTGTACCATGTCTGCCTAGCGCCCTGACCTGTGCTGTTTCCACCATGTGGGGGCAATGAAAGGCACGGATGGCAGAACTGGGGGTGGGGGAAGTACCACCTAGGGCTGAGCTGGGGAGCAGGACCTAAATTAGTTCCAAGCCGCAAAGAAGTAAACACTCTTCCAAAATCCCAACCCAAATCAAGAGTCAGCTCCCACACTCCTTGCCTAGAAGAATAGAAACCATTGAACAGAGGGACGAAGAGGCCTCCTTTGAGCTAGGCAGGTTTTGCTAAATAATTCAGGAGCTGAGTTTAATGGAGGGGGGAGAAGAGATTATTAATCCAACTGATGACAGAGAGAGTGTGAAGGCGGGAGATCAGTGACCAAGAGACAAGAGCATGGCCACGGCCCCAGGGGTCGGGGGAGAAGGAGCACATTCAGTGGGATCCGAGCAGTGGGCATCACGTGATCTGTGTGGATCCTGGGCATGACTGGTCTGCTCTCAATAAGCCTTGGAAGACGACGAATGAATGACATTAAATAAAAGGACAACGGTCTCCCTGCTTACGGTCCCGAAGAAGAGCTCACTGCGGAGCCTGGAAGAGTAAGCCATTACTGTTGGCCTTGAACGACACGGGTTCGAAGTGCATGCGTCCCCTTGTGTGCAGACTTTTTCAATAACTGCTGTACATGTACTTTCTCTTCCTTATGATTTCCTTGACATCTTTTCTCTAGCCTGCTTTATTATAAGAATACAGTATACAATACATAGAACATACAAAATGTGCTCCTCGGCTGTTTATGTTATCAGTAGGTTGCTAGTAGTTAACTTTTGGGGGAGTGAGAGGTTATACATGAATTTTCAACTGTTGCTCAAGGGTCCACTGTATCAGGGCAGGGTATGTTCTCACTTCCCTCCCGACCTAATCTTCTCCAGAAGGCATCCCTCCCACGGCGGTGAACAGTGCCGTAACCAAACGCCAGGGCAAAGGAGTCAGTCCGAGCTCAGGCGCCAACCAGCCCTTGGGATCTTACAAAGCTAAGCGAATGCAACTGTCCTTCCAGAGAAGCCTCTTCTCAGCAAGTGCATCCTTCTGGCACAGGGAGGGCACCTGGGCCTCGGTTCACCCAACGGCAGCCAGACCCTGCTTTTTCCTCCTGTTCCCTGGGTCCAGCTGAGCTGCCCTGATGCCCGGCCTCCTGGTACTCGGGGGAGAAACTTCACATGCAGTCCCCGAGCTCGATTCAAGTCCTGTAGCTGTGCTGGTCCCTAAAGGTTCTTAGAAAGCAAGACAGCATCTCTCCCCTCAGGGTCTGGCCGGCATCCAGGTGACACTGGAGAAGACAGTGTGGGACTCTCGGCTCTGCCTTCACTGGGGTGTGAAATCCACTCCGATCAGGGGAGCCCAGCAGAGACCCAGGTCTCTGCCCCTCAGCCCTTGGACACCAGCCAGGGACTGAAGAGTTCTGGGCACTCTGGACTGCCTGGGAGCCATGGGATGGGAGGCAGAGGCTACTCTCTCAACCCCACTCACATTTTCCTTCTTCAGTCCAGTGGCTGGGCCCTCTTTCTTCGCCTAGATCATAGCACACGAAGGGGAGGGGCTCCGCCTTACGCCCTCCTGTATCAGTAAGTGCTCAATAAACGCATATGCACTAATTCGATCACCGATATTGTGCCCATGTCTAGCAAGAAAGATCAATACATTCCCAAGTGCTCTCACTCCCTCAGTACTGGAAGAGAGGTACGAGAATGGAAGGAAGGATGCAGAGTATAATAGTTTCCCAAAAAGTAGGGCACGGGTCACTAATGGCACACGGAACACAATTAGGTCTAACGTTACCCAGACGGAATAATGAAATGATATGGGTCCTTTACTTTGGCTATTGGTTGATCACACTGGTCACGGATGTGGCGCATAGGTGGGCTCATTAGATAACACTGGGTCATAGAGTGGGGAAAGCTACTCCACTCTGAAATGATTCAGTTCATCTGCTTAGGTTATAGAGAAAGTCTGTTTGATGCTGGTGTGTTTTTAATACTTTCAAATACTTGCTAAATCCCCCCCCCTTTTTTTTAAATATGTTTTTATTGATTTTTTCAGAGAGAGAGAGAGAAAAACATTGATGTGAGAACTATCAGTCGGCTGCCTCCTGCACGCCCCCTACTGGGGATTGAGCCTGCAACCCGGGCATGTGCCCTAACCGGGCATGGAACCGGGACCTCTCAGTCCATGGGACGATGCTCAACCCACTGAGCCACACCGGCTGGACTAAACTCCCATTTTAACCAAGCTGTCTTAGCCTAGCCAGTGTGGCTCCATGGACTGAGCGTCGTCCCATGGACTGAGTGGTCCCAGTTCGACTCCCGGTCAGGGCACATGCCCAGGTTTTGGGCTTGATCCCGAGTAGGGGGCATGCAGGAGGCGGCCAATGGATGTTTCTCTCTCATCGATGTTTCTGTCTCTCTCTCCCTTCCTCTCTCTCTAAAAAAAAAAAAAAAAAAAAAAAAAATCAATGAAAACATATCTGAATAAATTTAAAAATTAGAGAAGCTGTCTTAGAACCAGAACCTTTGCAGGCAGGTGTCCAGCTAGAATTCATGAACATTGTCATATTTGTTTTTATGGCCACCTGACCGCTTTGGCAAGAGATACCGGTTTCCTATTTCCAATGGTGATAAGGTTTTATTTTTAAACAAACTTATGAAAAAGGAGCAAGCTCGTTTAAGAAAAAATAGTAAGGAATACCACAGAAGGTATGCTGATATTGCAAAAAAGAAGGCGAAGGTGTTACCTGAGTGAGAGAAGTGTGAGAGCGACAGAAATGCTAGTAGAAAGACAGGGTTTGGACTCGGAAATGCCCTCGTCCAAGACCAGTGACCCAGCCTCGTTCCCCAGCGAGGCAGGCGCTGTGACAGGCTTATCCTGATGGACATGGAGAGGGTGCCGCAGTGACCCCCCCGACTTCCACCCACACCGTTTGGGCCTAAAAGCAGAGAACCAACTGGCTCGTGACATTTCCCCGGCGACTGATGCCGGCCTGAGAGAGGGACTGTGTGACCTAATTTAGCCCAATCAGGTGAAAAGTTTTCACATCATGACTAGGAATCAAAGAGCCATTTTCTCTCTCTTCTATGAATAAGAACACACGTCCCCGTGGTTGCTCCTGGCTGCCACCTTGAGACCACAAGGAGAGAGGTTTAGGAAGAAGGCGAAGCCGAGAACCCCAGCACGGGAGATGAAGTGTCCAGGGCCCTCGTGGCGTTGACACGCAGTCCTCACCCTGTGCTTGCACCCTGACCTAGCTCTCCAGGGGCCATCATGGAGACATCACCTTTCCTTCACGACTGAGCCAGCTGGAGCTGAGTTCCTGCTACCTGCAGCTAAGCCCCTACTGAGTCTCAGCACGTCAAGGAGTCCCAATGGAGCTGGGGAGCCCCCCCCTCCAATTCCGGTTCATGATATACAGGTGGGAGGAACAGAGCAGGTGACATGTGGCCCTGGCTCAGGGGACCTGTGACCCCCTCACAGCGTTCTGCAGGAACCTCTGTCGTTTCACTTCCAGTCCTGCTCCTCCTTTCAGAACGCAGGTCGCTGCGTTCAAATAACCCCAATAACCCCGAGGGACCGTGACAAACCTTCCTGGCAACATAGGTCCAAATCCGCCCACACCGCCACCCAGGCCGTCACACAACGTCACCTGCAGGGGTCACACTTTCTTGACATTCTGCCAGGACCCTGCTCTGTGCTCTTCCTACACCATCGTGGGGCAACGGAGCCCTCTCTCCCTTTATACATTTCCTTCGCTACATCATTGTCATTCCACACATCCCAAAATGTCACCAACCTGCCCCTTCGTCTTTCTCTCCTTCAGACGACATCCTTTCAGTCCAATCTCAGAGGTAGTATGTTCTAACCTTTTAACTCTCATTTGGATCCAACCCAGTCCCGCTAGCAGCCAAGATCCTCTATGATTAAAACTCCTTCACATCGGCAGTCACAGTCCAGTCACGGGGATGTATAGTCCAGCGCAGGGAATAGAGTCAACACTACTGTAATAATTATGCACGGTGCCAGGTGGGTACCTGCAGTATCGGGGGGACCACTCTGTAAAGTACACGATTGTCTACACGTGATATTGTATACCTAAACCTAATCCAGAATAATACTGAAACTGTAATTGAAAAACAAAACTTAGCCCAGCCGGTGTGGCTCAGTGGTTGAGCGTCGACCCATGCACCAAGAGGTCGCCGGTTCGCCTCCCGGTCAGGGCGCACGCCCAGGTTGTGGGCCCGATCCCCAGTGGGGGGCATGCAGGAGGCGGCCAAGTGATGTTCTTTCTCATCGATGTTTCTATCTCTCTCTCCTCACTTCCTCTATCTCTCAAAATAAAAAAATAAAAAATATAAACACTAAAAAGCCTCCTTCAATGGCTCATGGTTACAGTGAGGCCTGACAGACACGGGGCACGTGAACTTGCTTTATACATGGCCCCAGCACAGGTGTCGGGCACGCCATCGAGCAGACAAGGAGCTGGGTGAAGCTCAGCATTGCTGTCGTGAACAGTCCTCTCAGCCAATGCCAGTCGTGACTCTGGCTGTTCTTGTGGGGCTGGGATCCTGGAAGAAGCCCTCCCAGTAATTACAAAACCCCTTCTCTCAACTCAGCCCTTCCTCGATCTATCGATCTATATATCTGTGATCTTCAGCAAGAAATCTGTGACTTAGGAATGAAACTGAGATGTGTCAACAAGCCCTGCGCTGAATCGGGGGGTATTCTGGAGATACAGAGAAGTGAGAAGGTGGGGTTTTGTGTAAGCTTTTTCCTTCCTGCATCCCAGCGGCAGCACACGCAGGCGGTCCCATCAGATGCCAGCCAGATCTGCCCTCCTTTTCCAAGGAAGGGACCATGGGACCCAAACGAGCGACTGTCCCCCTGACATCTCAGCGGGATGCACTTCCACAGGCAACAGGACTATGACTCCCTCTGGGTGCATGATAAACGAGCTTCTAAGACAGGGGCTCACTCAGCTGCAGGCCATGGTCCTAGACAGCAAGGGGGAGGGGCGGTGACTGAGGCTGACAGCATGCTTGCTACATGTAGCAAGGTGTCACGTTTCTGAGCAAGACCCCGAGGCTCCATGCGCCTGGCCTCCCTTAACCCTGCCGGCAGGGGGGCAAGGAAGACATCAGCTTGTCGGCACACGTGTGGCCACACCAGTTGTTAAAATATTGAAATACCCCCGGGGCAGTTAGAAGCAGCCTCCACGCTGAGCACCTGCCCCCACTTCCTGGGTATCAGCACATAAAGCGGGAACCTGGGCACTAAGTGAGGCTTCCAGAACCGAACTCCAACACTCACATCTGTTATTGTTAGTTAGGGCCTTGCTGTTGGTGAACATTTAGAATATCAGCATGTACACACAGATTATATAGATCAGGGGTCTACGACAAGCTGTGCTTGGTTACCCACAAGAGCGATGATGAGTGGATAAATAAAACCTGGTCTATGCACAGTGGAGTATTATTCAGCCATAAAAAGGAATAAAGCACTGATACAGGCTACAGCATGGGTGAACCTTGAAAACATTATGCTAAGTGGAAGACGCCAGATATAAAAGGGCACATTAATAGGATTCTGTTCATATGAAATATCAATAGAGACAGAAAGTACATGAGCGGTTGCCAGGGACTGGGGGAGAAAGGGGAAGAATTGGGAAGGTGAGAGCTAAGGGATGTGGAGTTTCTTTGGGGGTAATAGGAAATGTTTTTTTGTGGGTTTTTATTCTAGATAGTGTGAGAGGGAGAGAGAGAAAGAGAGACAGAGAGACAGAGAGAGAGAGAGAGAGAGAGACATCAATGTGAGAGAGACACATCGACCGGTTGCCTCCTGCACGACCTGACTGGGACCGGGGATTGAACCTGCAATCACTGGGAATCGAACCTGAGACTCTTTGGGTCCTCGGGCCAACACTCCAACCACTGAGCAAACCGGCCAGGGCGAAGATGTTTTACTATCTGAGTTACAGATGCACCACTGTGAACATGCCAAAAGTCATCGGACTGTATACTTTAAATGGATGAATCGTGACATGTGGATTAAAGTCGTCTTAACGATTACAGGGTACTACCTCCATAAATATTCACTAAATTTATATACATGCACACTAACACACCACTGCATTAACCTATTAAATACATTATAACAAATATCGACCCTGGATTTTTATAGGCCGAGTTGAAAAACAAAGGTTTGCTATTTCTGTCGGCGAGCAGCCGAAGCCCAGGAAAGTTGCAGGCGGGCTCCTAGCTCAGAATGCGGATTCCTGGGCCGCGATGGCGAGAGACCAGGGAGGGCTGCGGTTTTTTGAGGTCGGCCTTATATTGAAGCGCAAATGCCAAACTGGGGTTAAAGTGTCAAGAACTCTTTTCATTGTTTACATTTGAAAAATTAAGGCTTTGGACGTACAACGCAGACTGCGATATAATCGTGCTATTCACAAGATAATTAGAGCTTTTCTAGAAAAAAATAACAATTCGTAGCTCAGGGAGGCAGTGGAACAAGGGGAAGGTTGTGTGTTAATGCCGTGGTCCCCCCCCTTGGAGGGAGCACGCACAGCCTGGCTTGGCGTTGGCGCTTGAGGCCCTGGTGAGTGTGAGTCCCACTAAGGGACCTGGGCTCCTGTAAGGACAGCCAGTGGAGGCCTCTGCTTCGGGGAAGCCACGAGAGAGGAGTGGGAGGCAGGAGGCTTGTGCAACCTCTTTGTGGCCTGGAGGTTCTGCACGATTGCTGATCCTTCCCCAACAATGGTAGCTGGGAAGCCAGGGCGGTGGAGGAAGGCTGTGGGAGCAGAGTTATCAGACCTCCTGGAGGCAAGACAACTCGTTAATCCATAGCTGCCAGGATCTTTCCTGTCCAAGGCTGATATTTTTTTTTTTAAAAAGCATTTTTCTCTTTTGACCGACAATACCACAGAAGTGAGGAAAGAAAACTGAGCTAGTCCCTCCTTTGTTCCTTCCTTTGCCCCTCCAACATTTCCAGAGCCACAGAGCTTGGGGGGGCGGGGGGTGGAGAGACAAGGTCAAAGTCTCCCTCAGGGCTCAGTCCTTGGAAATGGAGTCCCTCCTTCATTTGGAGCCGCCCACTGGTTGCCGTGGTAACAGAACATCCCGCTACCCAACTGCGCTCCAGCGGCCACTGGGCCTGGCATCCTCCAAGCTGTTGGCTGCTCTGTGTTTCGCCTGATGGGCGCCTCTGCTCTCTGAGGAAGGCCATCACACCTTCTCAGCAAAGGAGCACTTATTCAACTGGCAGGGACACGGACACGGGAGGTTAAATCTACGCAAACAGCAACTCTGAGACAGCAAGCTCTCGTGTGTGGGGGGCCGTTAGCTCTGCCACTCTTTGGATTAAGGTTCTGTACCTGGGGATCTCGAACCCTCTGCAAACCCTCCTCCTAGATTTATTTTATTAGCATTTGTTTTTAAGGAAAAGGCGTTACTTATTAGAACTTCGATAAACATTTAACGTAGATCTAAATTCCACGCTCATCTCCCAGAGTTTCTCATTTTAACGCATTTCAACTTAATTGCTTGTCTGCCATTCTCTTTATTCACCAGTTATTTTTGAAACAGAGTAATATGGAATATAAATACAGGTTCCTTGCCTGTGACTTTCTCTGCTCTCGGGTAGCATCTGTATTCCCACTTCCCCTTGAAAACATGATCTGCCTCACTTGCTTAAAGTTACAACTCGTATGGGGTCTCCAAGAAGCTGAGAGGTACAACAATGAGGTATCACCTCACACCTGCTGGAATGGCCGCCATCAACAAATCATCAAACAACAAGTGCTGGCGAGGGTGTGGAGAAAAGGGGATTCTAGCACACTGCTGATGGGAATGCAGACTGGTGCAGCCACTGTGGAAAACAGTATGGTGTTTCCTCAAAAAATTAAAAATGGAACTGCCATTTGACCCAGTGATCTCACTTCTAGGAATATATCCTAAGAAGCCTGAAACACCAATCAGAAAGAATATATATACCCCTATGTTCATAGCAGCACTATTTATAATCACTAAGATCTGGAAACAGCCCAAGTGTCCATCAATAGATGAGTGGATAAAAAGCTGTGGTACATTTACACAATGGAATACTATGCAGCTGTAAAAAAGAAAGATCTCTTATCCTTTGAGACAACATGGAGGGACCTAGAGAGCATTATGCTAAGCGAAATAAGCGAGTCAGAGAAAGATAAATATCACATGATTTCACTTATTTGTGGAATATAATGAACAAGGTGGGCTGATGAACGAAATAGACCCAGAGACATAGAAAGGAGTATGGTTCAGACTGATGAACCTCAGAAGAGGGGGGTTGGGGGGGATGGATGAGATGAACCAAAGAACTTATATGCATGTATACGTAACCAATGGACATAGACAACAATGCTGGGGGCGGGGGATGGGGAGGAGGGTGTCTAGGGGGGAAAGGAGAAACATCTGTAACAAAAACAAATTAATAAAAATTGAAAGAAAAAAAAGAAAAGAAAAGAAGAAGAAGCTGAGAGTGATGTGGTAGAGCGGAGAACAGACTCTGGAGTCACAGGATTTAAGACTGGTCTCCCAGCCGGGCTCGCCAGCTCATCCCATTTTGCCTGGGACATGCCTCGTTCTAGCGCTGGATGCCCCACCCCTGGGGAAGCCCATCAGCCGCGGGCAAGCTGGCATGATGGCTCTCCCTCCTCCCACCTTTCTCACCCTCCTGCTGTGCGTTCTCAGGAAATTCCCTTTGCCTTTCTGACACGTTTTCTCATTTGTAAAATGGGCACAATAACAAAACATTCCTCAAAAGGTTGAGGCAAGGATTAAATAGGTTCACGGATAAGATGCGTAATGCGAAAACAGAAGTCCGTGCCAGTCGCTATTACTATTAATCTCAGAACTCTAAAAATCATCTTGAACCACTCATCCAATTTATAGCTGAGAAATTGGTTCGTTCAGGTCATCTAGCTTTTTCAGACTGGGAGCAGGGCCGAGACTAGGGTGGAGCAAGTCAGACCCAGGACTCAAGACTTAAGAAGGAACCCACTTTCGGGGTCATGCCAAGATGCCAGGCTGCTCAGGGCCATTTAGGTAATGCCGTCAGGCCAGGACTAGAACTCAGGGTTGTCTGACTTAAATGAGGACATCACACTCTCTATTAGACAGTCTCCACATTATCTTTGGTGACAATTCATTTCTAATAGCAACAGTGTTAAAACCATCTAGACCAATGACTGCTGCAAAATACTTTTATTCTGAACATCCTTAGAACAACACAAAACAGAAACCCGAGGTTCTCAAGAGATACTGAGAAGTGAATTATTATGGCCAGCAGTTTCCCAAACAGCATTCAATTTCCTTTTGTTGTTGACAATATTCTATGGAAATCTTTCTAAAGGATATCACACTTTTCCATGCCCTTTTTCTTTCCTTTATACTTCTTATTTTGAAATAATCATAGGTTCATGTGCAGTTGTAGGAAATAACACAGGGAGATAAAATGTACTCTTAGTTTCGCCCTGTGGTAACATCTCACAAAACTCCAGTACAGAGATTTTCAACTTTTTTCTTCTCATGACACGTGCATAAACTAATTAATACAATTCTGCAGCACACTCAAAAATACATTTTTTTGCCAATCTGACACCAAATAGGTATAATTTTGATTGATTTAAAAAATAATAATAATAGTGATTATCTACCCTTTCGGTCCAAAGTGACTTAAAAAAAAAAAAAAGTGTCTATACTTGTATATAAGGATTTCTGGTACCCAGAATTAACCAACCAGATGCAACCTTATTATGCAACATGACCAATGAGATGCAATTCTGTTATATGACCTATATTTATTTATGGTTCAAGACAGGGCATTCACAGCAGACGCTATCGTTGTGTTGGCTGTTGTCATTTTTTTAAGTTTGATAATCTAAGGGGAAAGAGGTCAGTGCCCCTGACTAAATAGTCAGGTATTGCATGTTTTAAAAATCGCTGCTCTAATACGGTGTCACGACCAGGATACGGACCCTGACACTCTCGTGATACAGAACACTTCCATCACACAAGGTCCCGCCTACTCACCTTCAGTAGCCACATTTACTTCCCCCTCCCTCTCATCCCCTCCCTCATTCCTGGCAACCACTGATCTCTTCATTTTAATAATGTTATCAATTCAAGATAGTTATATAAATGGGATCATACTGCCTGTAACCTTTTGGGATTGGCTTTTCTCAGCATACTTCTCTGGAGAGTCACTTAGGCTGTTCAGTAGTTCATTCCTTTTCATTGCTAAGTAATATTCCATGGTGTGGATGTACCACAGTTTGTTTAACCATGAGCCCCTTGAAGAACTTATCAGTGATTTCTAGTTTTTTACTATTAGTATGAATAAAGCTGCTATAAAAACACATGTATATTGCTAAAATAAATTAAACACAAATAAATGGACATCTGTGTTCATGAACTGGAAAACTTAATAATGTTAATGTGACAATACTACCCAAAGTGACCTACAGATTCAATGCAATCCCAATCAAAATCCCAACAATATTTTTTCTAAAACAAGAAAATCCATCTTAAAATTCACATGGAATCTCAAGGGACCCTGAATGGCCAACGCAATGTTGAAAAAGAACAAAGTTAGAGGTCTCACACTTCCTGGTTTCAAAACATACTACAAAGCTACAATAATCAAACCATTGTAAAGTTGAAGAAGAGTAACTTAAAAAATCCTAACTTGGGGATCATTTATATTTAAACTGAATATAACAGTACTATAAAAGTCCAATTAAGCCCTGGCTGGTTTGACTCAGCGGTTAGAGCGGCGGCCCATGGACCTAAGGGTCGCGGGTTCGATTCCAGTCAAGGGCATGTTTGCAGTTCATCCCTGGCCCTGGTTGGGGTTGTGCGGGAGGCAACCAGTCGATGTGTCTCTCTCACATTGATGTTTCTCTCCCTCAATGAAAAAATAGCCTCGGGTGAGGATTGAAAAAATAATAACAATAATTAAAAGTCCAATTAATTTTCATTATTTCAGTTTTATGCCAGGAATGCCAGATTTTAATGAGAGAAAGTCTCAACCTTGAGATTCTAGATCAACAAACAGAAAAAAAACACACACACCAAGAAATCAAGTTCCTTACATGGGCCAGACCACAGCCCTCAGCTCCTTCACCAAACCTGCTTAAAAATGACTAAATCGAAAGTATTATTCTCCATGAATAAGCCTACAACCTTACATGTTAATAAAAGTATTCTCAAAGGACACTGAAAAACACAGACATACAAAGATAATCCTCTTCCACTATTTTGGAACAAACCGAATAATTGAATGAACTGGCCCATATTAATGGGTTAAAAAAACAGAATACCAGTATAGAATATATGGAATAGTTCTGTACCCTAAAAACAGGAAATGCATAGCATTAAAAAGTTAGCTGATAAGATTACTGTAAGAAGATTTGCTTCAGACATTATTGTTGATACCTTCAAGAATATTAAAGAAAAGAACAAATGATAAGACACTTAAGTAATGCACAAAAGGAACTGGAATTATAAAAGAAATTATTTAAGGACACACAAAAGACACACTGTTGAATTTTAAGCATTAGAAGCTATAAAGGATTCAAACAATAGTGTGAAAAATAGACTCGGTAATATGGAGAAAACTAAAAGGAAAAGGTACAAAGAGAAAAAAGGAGCAGGAAAAAGAAGATGCTAAGCATAGAAGGCAGACATTGAAGATTTAATACATGGATAACCAATATTTCAGAAAAAGAAAACAGAACAGAACAAATAGAAGAGAAATAATATTGGAAGGTAAAATAGAAGAAAATATTTGAACTTCAGGGCAAATTGGAAACTGCAGATCAAACTAGCCCAATATGTACCAGAAGAGATTAAAGAGAATTCAACAATTTCATATTCTTGTGAAATTCATGAATTAAAAAAAAAAAATGTGCCCGGCCAGTGTGGCTCAGTGGTTGAGCGTTGACCCATGCACCAAGAGGTCGCCGGTTTGATTGCCGGTCAGGGCACATGCCCAGGTTGTGGGCCCGACCCCCAGTGGAGGACGTGCAGGAGGCGGCCAATCCATATTCTCTCTCATCAATGTTTCTATCTCTCTCTGTTTCCCTTCCTCTCTCTCTAAAAAAATCAATTAAAAAAAATTTATTTTAAAAAAGAATGAACACTCCTTTTAGTGCTAGTCTATCACAACCCATTTCTCCCACTGATTACAACGGAGAACTCTGGACAAAACAGCAAAATCAACTACCAAGGACTCAAAAGTAGGTAAAAGCAAGTGAATTGGGTAGGAGAGTAAAACAGGTTTAAAATAGCGCAGACAGGGATTCGTCTCCCATTTTATTTTCATCTTTTCTCTCAGCACTTTGACCCAGGAGAGGTCCTGGTCACAAAAGCTGCGAGAAAATACTTTTCTGTTGTTTAGTCCACCTGGTCTGTGGGTTTCGTTATGGCAGCCCTGGCAGACTAATACACGAGCAATTTCATCCAGAAGAATGAACTACTCCAAGTGTGTCCGTACCTAACAAAGGAGCATTAAAACTCATAAAGCAAAAATGGATAGAACTGAAGAAATTTTAAAACTCCACACGTGTACTTGGAAACGTCAACACACCAACTCACTCATCAGTGAAACAAGTAAAAATTAGCCATGACACAGAAAACCTAAACACACTATCATCCATCTCAACCTAATAGACATGATAAAACTATAGTAAAATATATATATTCTATGTTCACAGGGAACTTTCATCAAGGTAGATCATATCCTGGACCATTATATAAATCTTCGAGAATTTAAAAGAACTGAAACCATACACAGCATCTTCTCTGACCAAAACAAAATTAAATTAGAATTTAATAGCAGAAACATATCTTTAAAATTTCATGAATACTTGGAAATAAAAGAACGTACTTCCAAGTAGTCCATGAATGAAAGAAGAAGTCAAGAAAAATTAGAAAATATTTTTAATTGAATGTAAATGAAAATGCAACAAAAATGTGTGCAATGCAGTTAAATCAATGTTTAGGGAAAATTTATAGCAAAAATTATATTAAAATAATAAAAATAATATATTAAAATATTATTATTATAATAATATATTAAAATAATAAAAGTCTAAAAATAATAGTGTAAGTTTCCACCTTGAGCATATAGGAAAGATATAAATTAAATACAAAGCAAGGAGAGGGATGAGAATAATAAAGACAAGAGCAGAAATCAATATTAATAGAAAATAATACAGAAACATCAGTAAAACAAAAAGTTGATTTTGGGGGGGAAAAAATCAATAACATTAACTAATCTCTAACCAGACTAAATAATAAAAAGCAAGCACACATTTCCAACATCAAAAAATGAAAGGGTGGACATTATCACAGATACTATAGACATTAAAAAGATCATAAAGGAAAGCTATGAACAACTTCATACCCATAAGTTTGACAACTTGGATGAAAATGACCTATTTCTTGAAAGATACAAATGAACAACATATTCCAGAAAAAAAACAGCGTGAATAGCACTGTACCTACTGCAGAAAATGAATTTGTCATTGAAAACTTTCCAACAAAGCAAACCTCAGGCCCAGATGACTTCACTGGCAAGTTTTACCAAACACTTAATTTAAAAACATCGATACTACACAGTCTCTTACACAAAGTACAAGAGCAGGAACTACACTCCCCAGTGCATGTTATGAAGGCAGTCTGACATTGATATGAAAACCAGACAGCAAAACTACAAGGGAAAAACTTCACACCAGTAACTCCCAAGTACATAAACACTAGAACCCTCAACAAATGTTAGCTAATGGAATCCAGCAATACATTAAAAAAAAAAAAAAAAAAAAAAAAAAGGCTAATACCTCACAATCAAGTATAGCTTATTCTAGGAATGCAAGATTGATTCAACATTTGAAAAAAAATTCATATAAGTCATAACATTAATAGATTAAAAGAGAAAAACCTTAAGTAATATCAACAGAGGAAGTAAAATAATTTGACAAAGTTAAAAAGCTCAGAAAAGTGGGAATAGAAGAAGTGAACTTCTTAAACTGGATAAAGGATATTTTTCACAAAATACGTATAGCAAATATATTTAATAGTAGAAAATTGTATGCTTTTCTTCTAAAGATTGGGAACAAAAAAAATAATGTTCACTCTCAGCACTCCTAACCTTGTACTAGAATTCCTTATCAGCGCAATAAAGCAAGAAAAATAAATTGAATAAATATAGATTGAAAAGGAAGAAATGTAACTGTTTTACTCACAGGTAACATAATTGTCTATATGGAAAATTTTAAAGAATCTACAAACAAGCTTCTAGAACTAACAAGTGAGTTTAGGAAAGTTACAGGATACAAAATCAACAAAAAGTAATCATATTTCTATACACTAGCAATGAACAACTGAAAGTAAAATATTTTTAAAGTACTGCTTGCACAAAAATACATGAAATGCTTAGGTATAAGTCTAACAAACTATGTGCAGGATCTTTATCTGGAAAGCTGAACAACACTGATAAAAGAATTCACAGAAGATCTAAATAAGCAGAGATATACCATGTTCATGGATTAAAGAAGCAATACTGTTTGAAATGTTGATTCTCCCCAATTGATCATAGATTCTATACAATTCCTATCGAAATCCAAGCAGAAATTTTAGAGCTATTTCAAAATAAATCTATTACTTATATGGAAAGGAAAAAAAAAAACTAGAATAATAAAAACAATTTTGAAAAAGAACAAAGTCAGAGGACTCTCACCACCAGGCTACTTTAAAGCTACAATAATCAAGACAGTGTAGTATTGGTTAAAGTTAGATGCATAAATCAAAAAAAACAGCATAAAGAACCCAGAAATAGACCCACACAAACAGGGTCAATTGATTTTTTAACAAAGAAATAGAAGCAACTCAATGGAGAAAGGATGTTTTCAAATGTTTCTGAAACAAGTGGATAGCTTTGTGCAAAAAAAAAAAAAAAATCTCAAACTACATTTCACACCATACAAATAATTGACTAGAAAAGGATTATAGAGCTAAATGTACAACTTAAAACTGTAAAATTTCTAGACAAAAAAAAACAAATGAGATAATCACGGTCATGTGTGTCAGAGTTCTAAGATACAACTCTAAAGGTATGCTCCATTAAATAGAAACAATACATCACATTTCTCCAACATTAAAAACATCTTCTCTGCAAGCAATGCTGTTGAGAGAATGAAAATGCGTACCACAAACTGGGGGAAAATATTTGCAAGTCATATCAAAGAGGACTTGTATTCAGAATAAATAAACCCTCAAAACAACAAGCAAATAACCAACCCAATAAAAATGGACGACAGATTTCAACACACTTCAACAAAGACAATATAGATGGGAAATGAACACCTAAAACAATACTCAACATCACTAGTCAGTAGGGAAATGCAAATTAAAACCATAATGAGATACCATTGTGCACCTTTCAGAATGTTCAAAAAAATTTTTTTTAAAAAATCAAACACCAGCAAGGGTGTAAAACAGTTGGAGCTTTCGTACATTGCTGTTGGGAATGCCCAATTGTACAATCACACTGGGAAACCAAAAATGATGTAGAAGTTGAAAGAGGAAAATATATTGTCAAGCACTTCATTAAAAAATGTAAATGGTACATAGACAAGTAGGGGAAAGTGCAGACCTAGTACTAAGACATGAAAAGTAGCCGACCGGTGTGGCTCAGTGGTTGAGCATCGACCCATGTACCAAGAGGTCGCTGGTTCGATTCCCTGTCAGGACACGTGCCCAGGTTGTGGGCCCGATCCCCAGTGGGGGGCATGCAGGAGGCGGCCAGTCGATGTTCTCTCTCATCGATATTTCTATCTCTCTCTCCCTCTCCCTTCCTCGCTCTCTCTAATATCAATAAAGAAAAAAAAATGTAAAGAAAAGTAAAATACCAGAGAGATACTAGTCTTCATAATTCACCGCTCACAATGATTTTAAAAATAAGAATACTCAATATTTGTGAAGATTCAGTAAGAAATATATTCTCATAAACTATTGATGGCAATGTAATTTGCTAAAGCCCTCTAGATGGTGATTTGTAAATATTTGTCATGAGCTATAAAAAAATGTCATCCTCTTTGTAACAGTAATTTTACTTCTATGAATGGATCCCAAGGAAGCAGTGATCAAAAATGAAGACAAAGATTTATATATAAAGAAGCTCATCATGACATTATTTTCAATACTGTAACAATGGAAGCATTCTTAATACACAATTTAGCTATTAAAAATATTCATGAAGCATTTCTGATGACATTGGGAAGTACTTCTAATGCAATGATAAAAAAAGGATAGAGAACTGTACATAGTATGATACTGATAATGTATACATAAATATGAATATATGATATACGGATATATATGTGTGTGACTCTAAAAACAATACAGTCATTAAGACTACCACACTAGACATTGCTATGCTCTTTTTAAAATATTTTTTCTTACATCTCCTGGCATTTTCACATGTTACAAAATTATACTACTTTCATAATCAGAAAAATTAATCACATTATTTTAAAGTAATTTTTCATAGGGCATCATAAAATCCGGTTTTTATGTCTGCTTCAGCTGGAGGCCCACAGTTTCATGACATAATTATGTCTAAAGAGGAAATGTCAAGGATGTCATTTTCCTCAGGATGATACAACACAAGGACCTCCACTCCCTAGACAGTCATGCAAACATCAGTGTGCAGACTCTCAGATTTTTATTGACCACATGACGGCCATCAATATCACAAGAATATGTTGTGTTCCATCCAGACCTGACTCAGAACATGTCACAAATTATTATAGGTTACAATACACAAACATACAATATCTTCTAAAATTTGCATCACCAAATAACTCATACCCCCTAATGAACACAACAAAATAGAGAGGAACAGAGTATCATTTCATTTTACTGGTACAAGGACATAATTAAGTCTATTTTTCCAATAATCCTAGATTTCTTGGTGCCTCAAAGAATATGCTTTTGTATATGCCAAGTTACCTAAATTTTACTAATCAGATTCCTATGTAGGAATGTTATAAAATGTTGTTAATTAGAAAAATGAAAGATTTAGAGAAGTTTCTTTAAAAAAAAAAAAACTAAGTGGGAAAAAGAAACAATTAACTGGACAAAAAGAATACAAGCTAAAAATAACATTACACTGTAGATATTCGGGCAAATTCAGCTTGAAGAAATAATGGCAGTTAACTGATTCGACTACCTACAAAGGGTCAAGCAATAAACTTGAAATAATTTTGACCCTAAGTAAAATACTATATCTCATACAGCAATTTCTAGAATGTTCTAAGGGAAAGGAAGTAACTCAAGTTATCCTGTAAGAATAAAGGCAAAATATGAATATTCTCAAGCACAGGTGAGAATAACACACTCATGAACCACCTTTAAAAAAACCATAATACACAATATAACTGTAAAAATTCTATTTACAATGTCAATTTATAAAAACCCTTAACAATGTAAAAATATAATGAAAACTAAGTGTCCTAATGTCCTATTATATCTTTCATAATAAAGGAACATTGGATACTGTCTAAAGTTGAACTGTTAAATATAATTTCTCTATGTAATTAATAATATGAGACAGGATATACCCTTAGGGACTTAATTCATAAAGTGACTCGAGGTTTCTTTTGGTTTGTTTTCTGGGTTTTTTTTTTTTTAATTTTTTCTTTATTGATTTTAGAGAGAGAGGAAGGGAGAGGGAGAGAGAGATAGAAACATCGATGAGAGAGAACATCGATTGGCTGCCTCCTGCATGCCCCCCACTGGGGATCGGGCCCACAACCTGGGCATGTGCCCTGACCGAGTATCGAACTGGTGACCTCTTGGTGCATGGGTCGACGCTCAACCACTGAGCCACACCGGCTGGGCTGAGTACTTACTTCTTAAGTGGGGTAGACCTTGCCAGACACCAGTAAGAAGAATCCAGCTAACACTTAACAAATGACGAAAGGCCAAGTGTGGGCTAGAGAAAGCACCCCCGTGGGACAAAGACATGACGGGAATTTGCACCTACCCTCAGGCTCATGCCACACGTCTCACTGGAGACACACCTTTGGTGTCTGAAGGCCATGCGGTGAGATGGCCCTTTCCAAGGGACAGGGAGTGAGTTGGTTCAGCTGTCAAGTCAGGTCATGAAAAGACAGCAAGTTCTCTCAGCAACATGAATATTCTAACTGCCTCAGTGAGCACCTTAGTAACAAGGTCACTTTCTTGTAACAAGGCCAGAAATCCCCTTTGTATCACACACAAAAAAAAACAGGCATTCCCTCTGCCCTCTGAATGTAGCTGTAAATATGTAAAGTGGTTGCCCTGGCCTGTTTGGCTCAGTGGTTGGTTAGAGCATTGGCCTGAGAATGAAAGAGTCGTGGGTTTGATTCCCAGTCAAGGGCACGTACCTTGGTTACAGGTTCCATCTCTGGCCCTGGTGTGTGTGTGGGGGTGTGTGTGGGGGGGTCATGTGGGAGGCAATCAATCAATGTGTCTCTCTCACATCGATATTTCTCTCTCTCTCTCCTTCCCACTTTATCTGAAAAAAAAATCAATGGGAAAAATATCTTCGGGTGAGGATTAAATCAATAATAAATAAATATGTGAAGTCGTGACAGGGAGGCGTGCATTCAATGGAAGCGCACGTTGGCTCTGGGCACGCCTCTCTATGGAATGGTATTGGGACTGAGGGGACCATGAGGGGAGGCTGTGTGCTCTGTACTTTCCTGCTCTTAGGTTCTTCTCACTGACGCTTGTCATACACCTTGGGTCACTCCTGGTGGAGGTCACCAGGCAACCTGACGACAGTTGGCTTGTCATGGAAGCCCTCTGCTGACAATACCTCGGGACCTCGTGATCTGAGGGCCCTCTGAGTCTCTAAAGGGGTAAGAAACAGATTCAAGGGCTCTAATTTGCAAATGGAATAGGGCTGGTTAGTACAATCTGAATATGGA
Source organism: Tadarida brasiliensis (assembly GCA_030848825.1). Lineage (NCBI taxonomy): Eukaryota > Metazoa > Chordata > Mammalia > Chiroptera > Molossidae > Tadarida > Tadarida brasiliensis. Next base: position 8,247,651 of record CM061279.1, on the reverse strand, counting down.
CCGAGGGGAGTGGACACCTCTGATCTGTGTGGGAGTCCACTGAGCAAACTTGAACTTGAGGTGCTCTTATGTCCTGACAGCAAGTACAGGTTGAAGTCGCGCAGATGGGCCGTAACACGGAATGGAGCTGCCTGGTCATATGGCTATTAACCCTTTGCATAATGCACATGGCATTTACTGAAGCAGATCTGGTTCCAGGTGTGTGTGGGGTTGGCGGGGGTGGGGGTGGGGGTGGGGGTGGGGGTGGGGGTTCTACTGTATTCAGTTAGCAGTACCTCCAAGAGGCACCCAGTGAAAATCAGTAGACATGTGGCTTCAAATAGACATTCCCTTGTGTTAGGTTCCTCCAAGGATTCTGCTTAAACTGAACAGACAGGAAAGATAAAGAAGATTGACTTTTTAAATTTCAGAGGGAAGATTAAGATGATCTTTATAGAAACCAGAAGGAAAAAAAAGTCACTCCAAGAAGCATATCCATACTTTCGGTCACCTAACCAAGCCTAATCACATTACCTAACGCCTCCCTATTGTCCTGTGCAATCAAACCCCAGCGGGGCCAAGCATAGATGTTGAGAGGGTTTACTGCAGGGAGCCTTTAAAAAATTCTTTTTAGACATGATTCAGAGCTGTGAGAGATTTTTACCTAAAAAAAAAAAAAAAACAAAAAAAAATTTTTAAGCTAATGACTGTTCCAGCTCTTGTGCATCAAATGTCGTTTACAGGGTCAGTGAGTAGAATAAAAATGGAAATGACAGGTTTTGAGCAGACACATGGCTGGCATTTAACTACCAAAAAGCGCAAAAATTGAGGTATTTTTTTAAGAGGCCCAGAGTACAGACTGTAGAGAAAAGGAAGAGAAAATGTGTCGTGATTTAGGAGGAAAGGATTAGGGCCTCGGGGCGCTGAGGGGGCATGGAAAAGGAGAAGGAACTTACAGGGAGAAAGAAAAAGGATGATTTCTTCATGGTTTTGTAAACGTTGGTCAACGTCAGGTCTCCAAATGGAGATTTGAGACGGTACGTCACATCTTACAGAATGGCTATCATCAGTAAGTCAACACAAAACAAGCGTTGGTGAGGATGTGAAGAAAGGGAATTCCCATGCATTGCTGGTGGGATTGCAAATTGGTGCGGCCACTGTGGAAAACAGCATGAAGATTCCTCAAAAAGTAAAATATAGAACTATCTTATGGCCCAGCAAACCCACTTCTGGCTATTTATCTGAATAAATCCAAAACACGAATTCAAAAAGATACATGCACCCCTGTGTTCATTGTGGCGTTATTTACAATAGCCAAGATATGGAAACAACCTAAGAGTTCATCAACAGACCATTGGATAAAGAAGACATGGTGTGTATATACAGCGGAATAGTACTCAGCCAGAAAAAGAATGGAATCTTACCATTTGCGACAACATGGATAGACCTACAGGGTATTATGCTAAGTGAAATAAGTCAGACAGACAAAGACAAGTACCATATGATTTCACTTATTTGTGGCATCTAAAGATTATAAGTGAATAAACAAAATGGAATCAGACTCATAGGTACAGAGAACAAACTGATTGATGAGTGCCAGATGGGACTGATGTGGGGGCTGGGTGAAAAGGTGAATGGAGTTAAGTACAGTTGGTAGTTACAAAATAGTCACAAGATGTAAAGTACAGCACAGAGAATACAGTCAATATAATTGTAGTAACTATGTATGGTGCCAGGTGGGTACCAGACTTACTGGGGGGATCACTTCTTACATTATGTAAATGTCAAACGGCTATACTGTATACCTAAAACTAATACAATATTAAATGTCCACTGTAATTGAAAAAATAATTTAAAAACTTAATAAAATTGCCTGGCTGGTGTGGCTCACTTGTTGTGCATCGACCCATGTACCAAGAGGTCGCCAGTTCGATTCCCGGTCAGGGCACATGCCCAGGTTGTGGGCCCGATCCCCAGTGGGGGGCATGCAGGAGGCGGCCAATCGGTGTTCTCTCTCATCGATGTTTCTATCTCTCTCTCCCTCTCCTTTCCTCTCTCTCTAAAATCAATAAAGGAAAACAATTTTTTTTTTTAAAATATTGACATGACCCTACCTCTCTAGGAAGATTTAAATAATGACTCTTGAGCAGTTACTGCGGGCAAGGTACTGCATGTGTGTGGATGAGGTGGGGGCGTTGAAATACAAACCAAGAAGACTCATGAGATGATCCCTACCCTGGTGACCCATAACCCAGCTGAAGTTTTACAAAAGTGATGGGGGGGTGGGGGTGGCAGAAGCAACAAGACGATTCTCTAGCCTCCTTTAAACAGGTCTTTAGAGGATGGTCTGCTTATTTGGTTAGAATCCATGTGACTAACTAGAAGCATCCACATTAACACACAAAGGCCAGTAAGTTTCTGCCTTGCTCAGCACACATGTCGGAGCGGTAATTAGGTAGAAAAACGAGGAGAGAGCGCATCACTAGTTCTCAGGAAATGCATGTCCCCTGTTACGGGAATAACCGCCGGATGTGTGTCCCTGAGTCCCACGGACCCTGTTTGTAAGTACAGACCACAGCCGCCTGTGCAGCCACGCGTGTGACCAAGAGCGGGATGCTCACAGAGGATGGACTTGCCTTCGCGGGCGGTGAGCTCCGAGGAAGGGACGCACCAGCCTCCCTCCCAGACAGCGGCGCTCACTGATGCTGAGTGTGCTTACGGAATTCTCTGCGCACCCCCTCAGTTCCATCTTCAAATTGCCTGTGCTGTGAAACCTCTCATCCATCAGTCTGCACAAATGCACCAGCCTGCCTCGGGTAGCGAGGCGATTTATTTATGTTTATCGCTAAATATTGACTGGATTTTGATGACATGAAGCAAGTTGGGTCTCTCCTCCTCTCCACTTATCCATCATCCCCCAAGCACCAATGCTCCCTGGGAAAGGAAGAGGTTGCCGAGACATATGCTAAAATTATATTGTAGTTCATCTTACTCGGGAGTAATGAGATCGTTTAACATGAAATGTAATTTAAAAGTGCAATGGGGCATTTTTCCTTTTTCCCTCCCTTGGTAATAGCTCAGACTCCGTGTGTGGCTGACTGACATGTCGGGAACAGGTACAAGACGAAACCTATTGCTTTCAGAAAACGTGTCCTCTGAGAGCTGGACAGAACATGGCAGTGACGCGGGTCTCTGGAGCCTGGGCCTCGAGCTCACCTCCCAACAGGCTCAGGGCGGCACACGAAGCCAGGCTCACAGTGAAGACAAGTCTTCAAACACACGTATAGGACACACCAGTGAGACACCACGCCGCAGCTCAACCCACATTCTTTCTTGTCACCGTCGCTTTAGAAAATAGCATACTTTCGCTTCAGGACACAGAAACATAATGGCTAACTCTGCTCAAAAGATACTACACACAATAACAGTATCAAGTATATGTGTTACCCCTCGAGGGATGTAACACGAAGAACTGGCAGCACTGGGCAAGGCTGGAAATGGAACCTTCCAGAAAAAAATTTACATTCAAGATCGAATCAAATCTCATAAGGCAGCTAATCATCATAGATTTATGTATTTAAGAAGAAAATGGTAGTTGAATGATAAAATATTGGCAAAGCTCAGAAAACAGAGCTAGAACATCTTAGTCTCTGGCAGGAATGATACATGTCACACGTGATGTGTTACAAATGTATCTGTAGTTAGACATCACTAATGACACCCTCTATTGCTATAATTTAAACATGTGATCAATTCAAACATGGGATCAATATAACGATTAATTGAGTCCAAAATAGAGCTAGAGATACAAATGCGAAGTCTGTTAAGAGGAAACGATTGCCTGGAGGCTGGATTTTGGCTTGCTCCATTACTATTACTTTTGAGGGTGTTTTTAATGTAGTCAACTCTCAAAAGCATGTCCTAGGAAGCAGAATTGCATACCTGTCGCCGTGGCTTCTGCAGGAACTAGCTGTGTAGCCTTGAGCAAGTCACTTCAGCTCTTTCAGCCTCATTTTTTCTCACCTAGAAAAGGGAGCTGCTATTAGTACATAACTTATAAGATGCTTATGTAAAACACCTTGTATATACATATATTTTTTAATTTTTTCTCTTTATTGATCCCAGAGAGAGAGGAAGGGAGAGAGAGTGTGAGATAGAAACATCGATTGGCCGCCTCCTGCATGCCCCCCACTGGAGATCGGCCCACAACCTGGGCATGTGCCCTGACCGGGAATTGAACCAGCGACCACTTGGTGCATGGGTCGACGCTCAACCACTGAGCCATACCGGCTGGGCCTCTATATATTTTTAATGCTCATTATGTATCTTTAAAAATATTCTGACATCGCAATAGAGCCCTTATTATTCGAAGTGTGGAAAAACCAACCAATAGCATTCACATCACCTACGTGCTTACTAGAAACACATCCTCTCAGGCCTCACAGCGATCAGAAGCCGCATTTTAACAAGGTTTAGATGATGCATATTGCTCTCTTGAAAAGTATAAATGGGGCGCCTTCAAAATGAAACAAGAGCTGCCATCCCAGAGGAACTGCCTTGAACATCTTATTCCTAAAACCTACGAAATGTTTAAACCGGGCAAAATAACCTTTGGACTGGGCCAAAGCAACACTGTATCAGAAACAACCATTTGCAGAGTAAACAGGACAGTGGATCTTTTGATGAGCAGACTAAAATCAGACAGTCTTTGGGATTTATACCACCGTGCAGAGCTCAAGGATACCTTGGCCTATTTGCACCTAAAAGGATGTCTTCCTATTCATGTTATTATTCCCCGTCCCTTTCTCATAAAAATCCCTTGCCTTCACCCCCAACCAGAACACTATTTGGGTGTTTGCCTGAATCAGTTTTGCCCAAATAGCTATTCCTTTGGATCTCAAACACTTGCTACCTCTCACTTTGGCCTTTTTGTTTTTCGGTTAGCACTCTTAAAATGAGGATTATGATTTCGGCCCTGGCTGGTTTGGCTTAGCAGTTAGAGCGTCGGCCTGCAGAGAGAGTCCTGGGTTCAGTTCCTGCTAAGGGCACGTACCTCAGTTGCAGTTCGTGCCCGGCCCCAGTTGGGGTCATGCGGGAGGCAGCCACTCGATATGTCTCTCTCACATCGATGTTTCTCTCTCTCGCTCTCTTCCTCCCTCTCTCCCTCCCGCTCTATCTGAAGATAAATGCAAAAATGTCCTCGGATGAGGATAAAAAAAAGAAAAATGAAGATAATGATTTAGTAGGTGTGGCAAGGGCCTGAGTTCCTAACAAGCTACAGATGGGGGGCAGGAGGGCTGATACTACTGGTCCAGGGACACCCTCAGGGTAACAAGGTTTAAAGAATGTCTGGCACATAGGAGGTGCTAAAAACAATAGCCCACTGCAGTGGCTCTCAAACTTGGTGACAGACAGGCACCACCCCCAGGGCTTCTGATTCAATGGATCTGGGTGGGACCCACAGGTGGGGTGTCTAACAAGTTTCCAAGCAACACTGATGCTGTTTGCCCAGGGACCACATTTTCAGCACCACTGGTCTACAGACTTGAGCGGCAAAAGATGAACTATGACAGGATAAGGGAAACGCAAGACAATAAATTAGCACAGGACAATCTTTTAGTTATAAATAATCTACACGTTAAAGTTTAGAAGGAAATGTACAATAAAGCTTGTTTAAGGATTTTGGACAGTGGGAGGATTTGTGAATCTATTTGCCAAGTTTTTTGTTTTTGCTTTTTTGTTGTTGTTAATCCTCACCTGAGGATATTTTTCCATTGATTTTTTAGACAGAGTGTAAGAGAGGGAGGTAGGGAGAGAGAGAAATGTCGATGTGAGAGAGACGCATTGATTGGTTGCCTCCCGCACAACCCTGACTGGGGGCGGGGATAAACCTGCAACCCAGGTACAGCCCCTGACTGGGAATCAAACCCTCGACCCTTCCGTCTGCGGGCTGACGCTCCAACCACTGAGCAAACCGGCCAGGGCTCTATTTGTCAAGTTTAACTGACAGTCGAGATCATCCCCTATCAAATCATTTCTCCTTCCTAGCCTGCAGTTCCAGAAGCAACAGCTCTCCCCAGCTCCTGACCTTTCTCCGTTGCACAAAGAGGCGATTGGCCTTTAGAGATAAACAGGTTGATTTGGAATGAAAAAGAGAGGTTAAGAAGCACGGGAGAGGCCATGATTATACGTGAGCAAAATGGGGGAGCATGTCGAAGGCTGGGCACCCTCAGATTCAGCAAGGTGGGTGTGCCCACAGTAGTCATGGTTCTTGTTTTGTTACTTATGTACCATTGTGCTCCTCGAAGGTTTGAAAATATTTTGAAAATGCATCCCGGAGTTATCAACCTCAAGGTGGGGAGTTTGGGAATATTAGGTTTCCAGGGCACAGGACCCCCAGGACCAAGAGTCCCCAGCACTGTCCTTGTTCAGCAGTGCAGCTGGGACCAGGTGCTGTCCTTTGCAGAGAGGCAGCTGTCTCCACTGGGCACAGGTTGTGCCAGGCCTGGCAGGTGCTGTCCCAAGGATCCAAGCACTTCGATACAATCTTCCCCTCAGATCTAAGAAGACCCTAACACCCCCTGACTTCGACCCAGCAGATGTCCAATAAAGGCTTGTACTTCAAAGCATAGCTACCCCATGTCCTGAGAAAGAGCCGATGTCTCAGAATTGGGGGAATCAAACAAATGCAAATCATCATCATCATCATTATTAAAATACCTTATACAGTATATTGGAATCCATCCTAATAAAATAAGGGAGCTATTCATTGTAGTTAGAAAAGTGGCAGACCTTCAACTTAATGCCCAGCATTTAGTCAATAGAATATTATGTAGCCATTTAAAATGATGTCGGTGAAGACCAAGTGTTAATGAGAGCATTTTGGCAGCAAACACTTTCTAGGTGAACTTAAAAGAGAGAGAGCGAAAAGGATACAACATTGCACGTAAAACTTAATTACTGCTATATTTTTAATATTCTGTGCTGAAGAAGGACCTAATAGAAAACACTGCAGAATGTAGGCGTTAGCTGTGTTCGCAGCTTGGTTCATTTTCAAATTTTATTCTTTTTTTCCTTAATTTTTGTTTAATAAGTACGCACTAAATTTGTAATGGAAAATGAACCACTTTTTAAATTATGACAAAACTATTTTGATACTGACAACATTAAGAGTAAAAAGGATGATACAAAGTATTACTCTACAATTGCAGTTAGGCAGAAATAGCTCCATGTTGACAAATAGGAGTCAGTGCAGTAAGTGACCGTCACTGGGATTAGGGCGGTTGAAGAGGGAGCTTCTCTGATCGCCAAATGTATTCCATGTGGTTTCAGAACGAAAACAAATGAAAAATATAAGGGGGGAATGAATGTCTGTGGAAGTAGTTTTGCAGTTCATAAGTACAGGAGATTTCTCAAAGAAGCACCTGAGATTTGGGGGATTTGTCCTTATTTAAAGTAAATTGTAGCCCGGCCAGTGTGGCTCACTAGTTGAGCATTGACTCATGAACTAAGAGGTCGCCGGTTCAATTCCCGGTCAGGGCACATGCCCAGGTTGTGGGCCTGTGGGGGGCATGCAGGAGGCGTCCAATCGATGTTCTTTCTCATTGATGTTTCTCTCTCTCCCTCTCCCTTCCTCTCTCTCTGGAATCAATAAAGAAAAAAAATTTTTTTTAATAAATAAATAAAGTAAATTGTAAACAACAGTTTTCTCTTTGGCGGGTTTCTCCAAATCAATGAAGAGGTCCCAGCCACCCCCACCCTGAGCCTGAGCTCCCGTGTGTGGGCAGCACGGACAGAGGGTCTCACTTGGCTGTGAGCCCCGCCCAGAAACTTGCCCCCTCCAGAGCTTCGGGGGTGCTCCCCCCGACAGAGGCCAGGCTGGCTCCCTGGCCGCCTCGCTCCCACAGCCACTGGCGACCACAGCTTTGTGCCCGACAGCTGTGTAACATCCCAGCTCCCTGTGCCCACGAGTAAATGCGTATCTGGGGCTCAGGAGGGGTGCGGGGAGAGAGCAGTCAACATCACTGTTTTCAAGCCCTGTCCCTCATCAGGTTCCAAAAAGCCACGGCCACTCTCCCGACGGTGGACGCATCCCAGGCCACGTGTCAAAGCCAATCAATTTCCAGGACACAGACCTGCAGACCCGGCCCGGGACGACTCACAGCCAAAAGGGGGCTGCACCCGTGGCCTCTACTGGTAGATTCAGGTACCGGGCATAGAAAAGGAACACCTGTTCCATTTCTGTGTCTTTGACATGCCTCCCAACCCCCCTTCAAGAAGAGAGCAAAGTATCTCATGTGGGCTTCCCTCGAACAAGCCATGTTCCAAACATTGCTTTTCCCAAAGGACCCTTTAATCCATCCGGCGTGTTTCCACGTCTGTTTACCGCTCTGATATCCCATCTAGCCTGTGGCTAACAACTGTCATATCAATCTATTTACTCCCCCTTCTCCCCCAGCCCAGCAGTCCTGATTGACAGCCATGATATTCGCCCTGTCAATCCTACTCATGTCTGTATTCCACACAGACGTGCCCCCCCATCAGGAGTAGTGATTGGCAATTAGAATTATGAGATGTATTTCCAACTGAGTGCCTTGTTAAACACATATAATCGACCCTAAATAAAATGACATGTTGCTGATAAGGAACCATTGGCCCCAAAGGGATGATCCCAGGGAGAAACACACAGTCTGCGGCCAAACCTCCTACACCAGCCGTCAGGAGACAGCCACCTTTAAAAATTAACCAATGAGCCCTAACAGCACGCGGGGTGTTGAAAATCAGCGCTGTTATTATTGCATATTGGCAGATTTAAACTGTGCTCACAAACGACTCAGATTTTTTTAAAGCCCTGATTTCTGAAGAGATTTTCGCTTGCAAGTGCATTGTATTAAAAAAAAAAGAGAAGAACATTTCCTTTTAGTAGAAACAGTGATGGTTAAGGTCCCAGACTAGTCAGTAAAATCCTGTTAACCCATAATTATACAAAAAAGCAATTCTGCCTAACAGTACCACTCACTGTTCTCAAACACAGGCTGCTTCTCTATCCCTGTCTCCTCTGGGTGCCCTTTTCTTATGCCCACCTGTCAAGTCCTAACATTATCGAGACACAGAACAGGTACCTTCGCCCACAAAGCCTTCCTTACAGCCTCAGACAAAAGAAAGCCCTCTCCCTACGCTCCTGGGGTCCTGTTCAGCATTCCCCGGAGCGGTTACCATGTGGTGTGCTAGAATACGTGTTACCTTCTTCACCCTATTCTGCTAACCACTCCTCGCTGGGAGGGAGTGTCTTAACTGTTTCGTACCCCTACAGTGCCTATCTTGATGTCTTCTAAAACTCGCTCTTTCCTCCCAAAACGCATGCCTGATGTTAAACTGAACAGAATAACGAAGACTAAAGGGAACTTTGAGAAAGTGCCTGAGCTATAGTCAGGTGCACAGGAAAGGCTAATAGAATTTGAACCTGAAAAACAACAAGAAGTCATGTTTTTCTTTGCACAGTGTTCCATTGTATAATTACGCCATACTTTATTTAACCAGCCTCTAACTATTGAACACGTCCATGGGTTTTATTAGTACAGAGTCCTCCAATGAGCATCGACGTATTATACATTTTGTGGATGTGATTAGAATCAACTACTGGAAGACAACTGGACCCATAAATGGGCATATGTTGTCTCTAGGAGTCTATACAAATTGAATGTGTCTTTAAGAGTTGATACAAATTGATACTTCTAAGTGGAAATTCTTCTGTTTCACAAATAGGTGCAATTTTTGCTTTTGTTTTCTGCTAGATATACTTGATTGAAGTTCAGAAGTTTCCCTTTATTCATAGTTAGTTAATAGTTTTGCTTCCCCCCCCGCCTCACTTGAGGACATTTTTCCATTTTTGTTCAGATAGAGTGGGAGGGAGAGAGAGGAAGAGCGAGAGAGAGAGAAACATCGATGTGAAAGAGACACATCGAGTGGCTGCCTCCCGCATGACCCCAACCACGGCAGGGCATGAATTGCAACCAAGGTACGTGCCCTTAGCGGGAACCGAACCCAAGACTCATTGGTCTGCAGGCTGACGCTCTAACCACTGAGCAAAATGGGCCAGGGCAATAGTTTTGCTCTTGAACGTGGGCTGGATTGTATGCACTGTGCTAGCTGCCCTGTGCTGGGTCTTCCCCTCCACTGGACCCCCTGACCCACCTTTCCACCCTGCTCCGCATGGGGACTGTCCCAACACAACAGAAGCCCATCCACCACAGTGCTGGCTGAAGGCACGGGACACCACGCTTGAGGCTACCTGTGCCCCATCTGTATAATTCCCCCCTGTCATTAAAATCTCCCATCTCCTTCACGGCCCCACTGAAGAAGCTTCTATCCTTGGAAACTCTCTAGATGACTCCAGCCTCGAGGACCTCTCATCTCCGCGTTCGAGAGGCTCTCACAGCCTGAGTCACACCATCTCCCACTTGATACTCTCCTATTAGTGCCATTCGCTCCCGTCCTATTATACCGCCTGTGACTCGCCCGCCCTCCCCCCAAACACTACTCTTCTCAGAGGGAGAGATGGAAATTCTTGCTTTGCGGATTGTCGCCACCATACCTCGCACACCGAGTAAACCATCAATGAGAGAGTCGTTGGAGTGTGGACAAGTTAAACATCACATAGATTACAAAGGCCAAGCCAAATACACTCTCCTCATCAAAGACTTCTAAATCACATACTGACGTGAAATTGTGTATGTGTGTGTGTATGTGTGCTTGTATGTGTGTATATGTGTATGTATGTGTGCACGCTTGTATATGTGTGTATGTGTGTGTATTTGTGTGTGTGTATGTGTGCATATGTATGTGTGTGCTTGTATGTGTGTATATGTGTATGTGTGTATATGTGTATGTGTGTATGCGCTTGTATGTGTGTATATGTGTATGTATCTGTGTGTATGTGTGTATGTGTCTGTGTATGTATGTGTATGTGTGTATATGTATGTGTATGTGTGTGTGTTTGTATGTGTGTATATGTGTATGTGTGTATGTGTGTGCGCGTGCTTGTATGTGTGTATATGTATGTGTATCTGTGTGTGTGTGTATGTGTATGTGTGAGTGTGTGTATTAAGTAAGGCCAATGACAGAGCTACCCAGCCATTTGGAAGCCAGTGGAGGATAAAAACTACTCAGCAATGGCCTCAAGTTTCAAGGACAACATAGTAACAAGGAAAAGAGGGAGAGAGGGTGGGCTAGATGTGATTCCAAAATTGACCTTTATACAGCATTCAGAGGATGCTGAGGAGCCCTGGACGGTTTGGCTCAGTGGTTAGAGCATCAGCCCGCGGACCAATGAGTCACAGGTTCAATTCCAGTCAAGGGCACGTACCTCGGTTACGGTTTGTCTCCAGCCCTGGTCGGGTCGTGCAGGAGGCAGCCAATTGATGTGGCTCTATCACGTCGATGTTTCTCTCTCTCTCTCCCCCTCTCTCCCTCCCTCCCACTCCATATGATAATAAGTAGAAAAATATCCCCTGGCGAGGAATAAAAATAAATAAATAAAAGGATGCTGAGGGTGGCAGCGGACAACAGCTGGGTGCTGCCTCGTAGAGTACAATGGCGACAAGGAAAACAAGTGCTGATGATGAGAGCAGGGGGACTTGAAAGGACACGGCCTGACGGACAGGGAGATCACAGGGCCATGAGAACTGCCTCCCATTCCGACAGCCTTCTGAGATACAGGATGCAGATAAATTAGAAGGTGGCAAAGGGGAACAAAGCTATCTGGATGACTGCGAGATTCACAGAGCATATGAGGAGTCACAGCAAAGTCTCCTTAGCAAATCTCTCACGAGCCACTTTGATCACTCTCAGTCCAACCACGGCCCTTCCTATGCTAGAACCACATACAGTAAGTATTTTTAGCATTTACGATGTGATGGGTACTTGGTGCACTATACACGCCATCTCTAAGCTGCGCGACCACCTGACAATTGGCACTGTTACTCTTGTTTTAAAGGCAAGGATATGAAGGCTCAGAAGATTAAAGTTATTTACTTATTATCCATTCCACAAATATTTATTGTGGGCCTACTGTGTGCTAGGAACAGGGTTATTGCGTGGGGATCAAGACAGCAAACGCCTGCTCTCAGTGCACTTGCCTTCCACCGCTCGTGGTTACACAGCCGGAGAGTCCGGCTAAGATTCGGGCTGTGTTTGAACTGATTCTCAGCCCCCACACAAAGCCCCCTTTAGCTTCTACCATGACAAAGAAAGCCCACAGATGGTGTTCTTTTAAGACCTGTCTTAACAATACCATGGTTATCAAAACCTTTTGTCTCAACAACACTTATCGAAAAGACTGCTTAGATTATCACAGGGAATATGAAGTATGTGGCCAGACTGGAAGAAAGACTTCTTACCTTTTATTTAAATCATAAAAGCAATGCACCAAAGGCTTCCAGGAATATGGTCCATGGAGAAGACACAGACAGGGGCTTCCCTTTCCATGATAAACACAAATTGTGGGAAAGGGTTATTAAAAATAAATTCTAAAACTCAGCTTGAAAAGAACAGGAAGACCTGAGATTTCATACATAAAAAGGGACCTCAAGCCCTGGCTGGTTTGGCTCAGCGGTTAGAGCTTCGGCCCGCGGACCGGAGAGACCCGGGTTTGGTTCCCACTAAGGGCACGTACCTCGGTTGCAGTTTGTCCCCGGCCCCGGTTGAGGTCGTGTGGGTGGCAACCACTCGATGTGTCTCTCTCACGTCAATGTTTCTCTCTCTCTCTTCTTCCCTCTTTCCCTCCCGCTCTATCTGAAGATAAATGCAAAAAGGTTCTCGGGTGAGGATAAAAAAAAAAAAAGGGACCTCAAAGCTAAATAACTATAGTAAGGGGAAGTTCGCGGACTGTCTCCCAGGTATACAAGCCCAGATACTAAGAAGACAGTGGAAACTCTGAATTCTCTGCCTAAAATAGCCTCAAAGTTTGCTAGACTATTCCTTCCATCCAACTGCCTCATCTCAGAAGGCCCAGGAAGGCTGAGTGAGTGGCCCAACATCACACAGCAAGACAGCAGTGAAGATAGAACCGAACAGTAGCATGACGAGTAGTTAGCCATAGACCAACCCTGAAAGTGTTCCAGGTAGCGATCTGAGTTTTCAAACATTTGCCAAGCCTGCTTTGAGCTCATTGGCACACAGGTACTGTTGAAGCACCTAGATCTGGGGAAGGGGAGCAAGAATCCTACATTACAAGTTCAGGGACAAAATCTGTGTCCCCATCCTGAGCCGAGCCTCGCGAGTCTGAGATCGCGTCTTCCCCCTCGAAGCTGACAGCCACGGGAGCAGCCTCTGCCTCTGAGAGCTCACGGGAGCCACGGGAAGGGTTCAGTCCTCAGTGTAAATCCCACTGGTTATTCAGCCTCTTTAGAGATTAACACAGTCATCAGAGTTTCCGCGGCCATCGGGCTCTGCACGCAACAAGGCGGGAAATCAGTTCCTCAGCCCTGAAGCCAGATGGCCATGGAGACAGGCTCGTGAGAAACTGTGATCAAGTGACCCGACCTAGAGCTCTCTGTTCCGGACACGCAGCACAACACAGCTCCAGCAGCCTCGAAGCCAAAACAGAGCCCTCCTCCCTTCTGCCCTTCCCCATCCCCACGCAGAAGAGGGAGTGTCGCCAGGAGACCTCCGTCTTTGGCCATCACATGGCACACAGATTTCGCTTGGCCCCCTGAAAGCCCAGGGCAGCCACTGACTGAAAGTAGACTCACCCTTGGTGCCTCCTATCGCCCAGCGGGAATAGATCATTTAATGGAACATGCCCATCAAAGTGGCAAAGCTAGAATGCTTTTTAGCGAGCACCAGCCTCCCAGAGGTGGGTAGATGATGTACCCAAGCCTCAGAGGGTGACGTTACAGGAAAGAGAAGGGACTGGGGAGATAAAAGCCACAACAGGAAGACCCCAGCCCCAGAACACAAAATTGACGTTTCTGCTCAAAAAAATCCATCTTGCCGAGTAACTAGATTAGGCCTGCCACCCCCATGACCACCTCTTCCCCCCACTTCAGCCCTGCACCAGGCCCAGCTGAGCCAGCACAGGCCAATTTGCTAGGTGTTGGAGTAGGGTGACTTGTACAGGACACAGAGTGGACACTCAGCGGCCTTTTGCTGATGGGCTGACTTGAGATAAAAATGTGCCCTGGCCGGTGTGGTCAGTGGTTAGAGCGTCTGTAGGCCTGTGACCCAAAGAGTCACAGATTCTATTCCGCTCAAAGGCATGTACCTCAGTTGCAGTTCGGTCCCCAGCCCTGGTCGGGGTGGTGTGGGAGGCAACCAATTGATGAGTCTCTCTCACATTGATGTTTCTCTCTTTCCCCCTCCCACTCTGTCTGAAAATAAATGGAAAAAATATCCTCAGGTGAGGATTTAAAAAAAAAAAAAAATGCATCAGATGCCTCTGGAATTGATGAAGAACTTCAGTTACTTGTCAAAGCACATTTTTCTCTCCGCACCTGGCCAGTGCACCGGAAGGAAGTCCACACAGGTCTCCTTCTCCAATCCATCCTTCAGGCATGTTCCTGGCTGCTCCTCCCTAGAACAGCTTTCCATCTTTACTTGGTCTCAGCCTCGTGACCATTCCTACCACCACCTGAACCCACGGGCTGGATCAGCTGGGTGTGCAAGAGGGTCAGGAGATTCTCCCTCCCCATCACTGTGTTGGTTTAGTGGGGACTCCAAACATACAATGACCTATATTTTATTTTTGTTTATGTCATTTTATTTCCCCATAGTTAACGAAATATTGCTTCATTGTGAAGTATTTGGAAAATACAGACAAGTAGAAAATCCTTCTGCAAATCAATGACAGCTCCACCAGAATAAAAGAATTATTGCCCAACCTTGCCTTTTAGTCTTTTCACTACATACACATTCACACACGTCAAAAAACTAAGAGCTAAAATTTACCGGATGTTACAATGTATCCAGTACTTTGGTAAGGGCTCAGATACGTTATTTCATTTATTTACATAAAGTAGTACATTATTTCAAATAAATACATGATTTCACCACAATTCTACAAAGTAAATACTACTTATTATCTCCAGGTGTGATTATAGTGTATATGCAATTATTGTTGGCTCATTTTTGTGGGTTTTTAAACTTTTAACATTAAAAGATAAGCATTTTTCACTTTACAAAAATTTTTAATGGTTATCATTTTTAATGATTTTCTATTTTTACTTTAGACATACACTAAAATGCCTCTATTAAGGATTTAAGTTGTTTCTAATTTTATAAATAACATTGTACATATGTACCACAGCTTTTTTAATCCACTCATCTACTGATGGACACTTGGGCTGTTTCCAGATCTTAGCAATTGTAAATAGTGCTGCTATGAACATAGGTGTGCATATATTCTTTCTGATTGGTGTTTCAGGCTTCTTAGGATATATTCCTAGAAGTGGAATCACTGGGTCAACTGGAAGTTCCATTTTTAATTTTTTGAGGAAACACCATATTGTTTTCCATAGTGGGTGGTACATTTACATAATGGAATACTATGCAGCTATAAGAAAGACCTCTTACCCTTGGAGACGACATGGAGGGACCTGGAGAGTATTATGCTAAGCGAAATAAGCCAGTCAGAGAAAGACAGGTACCACATGATCTCACTTATTTGTGGAATATAATAAATAAAATAAGCTATAAACAAAATAGACCCAGAGACATAGAAGTAGGGAACAGACTGACAAACTTCAGAGGCAAGGAGGGGGGGGGCATAAAGAGATAAACCAAAGAATTTATATGCATATATGCACAACCAATGGACACAGACAACAGTGTGGGGGTGTCGATGAGGAAAAAAGGAGGAATATCTGTAATAAAAATTAATTAATTTAAAAAATAACATTGTGATGAATATCTTTATGCCTAAATGTTTTCTATATTTAACATTATTTCTTTAAAATAGTGTCTCACAAAGAAGGTCACTACATAATATTGAAAGGATCTATCCAACAGGAGGATATAACCTTGGTAAACATATATGCACCCAATATAGGAGCACCAAAATACATTAAAAAACTTCTGGAGGACTTCAAAGGAGAAATCGACAGCAATACAATCATAGCAGGGGACTTCAACACCCTACTGACGTCACTGGATAGATCCTCTAGACAAAAATTAACAAGGAAAAAAAGACTCTAAATGAAGCACTGTATCAAATGGATTTAACAGATATCTACAGAGAATTACACCCCAAAACTGCAGAATTCACATTCTTCTCAAGTGCACATGGGACATTCTCAAAGACAGACCACATGTTAGGACACAAAGTCTCTACAAGTTCAAGAAGATGGAAATCATATCAAGCATCTTCTCAGATCACAATGGCATGAAACTGGAAATCAATTACAACAAAAACACGCAAAGACATTGGAACACATGGAGGCTAAATAGCATGTTATTGAACAACAAACAGGTTACCAAGGAGATCAAGGAAGAAATTAAAAACCTCCTGGAAACCCATGAAAATGAACACACAACAACACAAAATCTACGGGATGCAGCGAAAGCAGTCCTGAGAAACACAGAGTCTCCCAAAACTGAACCAGGAAGAGATAGAAAACTTGAACAGACCAATAACAACTAAGGAAATTGAAGATGTAACCAAGAATCTCCCAGCAAACAAAAGCCCAGGCCTGGACAGCTTCACGGGGGAGTTTTACCGAACATTCAGAGTATCTAACACCCATTCTCCTCAAACTATTCCAAAAAATCCAAGAAGAAGGAAGCCTTCCAAACTCATTTTATGAGGCCAGCATAATTCTAATTCCCAAACCAGATAAAGACACTACAAAGAAAGAAAACTACAGGCCAGTATCCCTGATGAACATAGATGCCAAAATTCTTAACAAAATATTAGCAAATTGGATCCAGCAATACATTAAAAAAATTATTCACCATGACCAAATGGGATTTATCCCAGGCATACAAGGCTGGTAAAATATTCGCAAATCAATAAATGTGATACACCACATAAACAAAATGAAAG
Organism: Tadarida brasiliensis; assembly: GCA_030848825.1. Taxonomy (NCBI): domain Eukaryota; kingdom Metazoa; phylum Chordata; class Mammalia; order Chiroptera; family Molossidae; genus Tadarida; species Tadarida brasiliensis. The sequence goes on along the minus strand of CM061279.1, from coordinate 8,230,634 downwards.
ATAAAAACCATATGATCATATCAATAGACGCTGAAAAAGCATTCGAAAAAATCCAGAACCCATTTCTGATAAAAAAATCTTGACATAATAAAGGCCATATATGAAAAACCTACAGCCAACATCATACTCAATGGGCAAAAACTAAAAGCATTTCCCTTAAGAACAGGAACAAGACAAGGATGCCCACTTTCGCCACTCTTATTTAACATAGTACTGGAAGTCTTAGCCACAGCAATTAGACAAGAAGGAAAAACAAAAGGGATCCAAATTGGAAAGGAGGAAGTGAAACTGTCATTTTCACAGATGACATGATATTATAGAGAGCCCTAAAGACTTCATCAAAAATCTACTAGATTTAATAAATGAATTTGGCAAAGTATCAGGATACAAAATTAACATCAAGAAATTGATGGCATTCTTATACACCAATAATGAACTCACAGGAAGAGAAACTAAAAAAAAAATCCCATTTACCATTGCAGCAAAAAAAAACACCAAAAACTAAGATACCTAGGAATAAATTTAACCAAATAAGTAAAGGACCTGTTCTCAGAAAACTACAGGACATTGAAAAGAGAAATAGAGGAAGATATAAAAAAGTGGAAGCGCCCAGCCCATGTAGCTCAGTGGTTGAGCGTCAACCCATGCACCAAGAGGTCGTCAGTTCGATTCCCGGTCAGGGCACATGCCCAGATTATAGGCCCAATTCCCTGTGGGGTGCATGCAGGAGGCGACCAGTCAATGTTCTCTCTCATTGATGTTTCTATCTCTCTCTCCCTCTCCCTTCCTCTCTCTCCAAAATCAATAAAGGAAAAAAATTTGTAAGGGAAAAAAAGTGGAAGCATATACCTTGTTCATGGATTGGAGAATTAACATCATTAAAATGTTCATTCTACCCAAAGCAATCTATAGATTCAATGCAGTCTCTATTAAAATACCAACAGCTTATTTCATGGAACTAGAACAAATACTCTAAAAGTTTATATGGAACCAAAAAAGACCCTGAATAGCCATAGCAATCTTGAAAAAGAAAAACAAAGTAGGAGGGATCATAATACTGGATATCAGGTTATATTACAAAGCCACTGTAATCAAAACAGCCTGGTACTGGCAAAAGAACAGGCATATAGATCAATGGAACAGAACGGAAAACCCAGAAACTGACCCAAGACATTATGCTCAATTAATATTTGACAAAGGTGGCAAGAGCATACAATGGAGTAAAGACAGCCTCTTTAATAAATGGTGTTGGGAAAATTGGACAGCTACATGCAAAAAAATGAAGCTGGACTACCAACTTACACCACACATAAGAATAAACTCAAAATGGATAAAAGACTTAAATGTGACTCATGAATCCATAAAAATCCTAGAAGAAAATGTAGGCAACAAAGTTTCAGACATCACACGCAGCAGAATTTTCACTGATACAACGCCTAAGGCAAGAGAAACAAAGGAAAAAATGAATACATGGGACTACATCAAACTCAAAAGCTTCTGCACAGCGAAAGAAACAACCACCAAAATGGAAAGGGAACCCACTATATGGGAGAGCATAATTGCCAATGATACATCAGATAAGGGGTTAATTTCCAAAATATATAGAGTACTCATACAACTCAACAAAAGGAAGACAAAGAATTCAATTAAAAAATGGGCAGAGGACCTAAATAGACACCTCTCCAAAACAGGACATACAAATGGCTAAGAGGCATATGAAAAAATGCTCAACGTGACTAATCATCAGAGAGATGCAAATTAAAACAACTATGAGGTATCACCTCACACCTGTTAGAATGGCTGCCATCGACAAATCATCAAACAACAAGTGCTGGCGAGGGTGTGCAGAAAACGGGACTCTAGTACACTGCTGGTGGGAATGCAGACTGGTGCAGCCACTGTGGAAAACACTATGATGTTTCCTCAAAAAATTAAAAATTGAACTGCCATCTGACCCAGTGATCCCACTTCTAGGAATATACCTTAAGAAGCCTGAAACACCAATCAGAAAGAATATATGTACCCCTATGTTCATAGCAGCACTATTTACAATTGCTAAGATGTGAAAACAGCCCAAGTGCCCATCAGTAGATGAGTGGATGAAAAAAGCCATGATACATATACACAATGGAACACTATGAGGCTGTAAGAAAGAGAGAGCTCTTACCCTTTGAGACGACATGGAGGGACCTGGAGAGTACTATCCTAAGCGAAATAAGCCCGTCAGAGAAAGACAAGTATCACATGATCTCACTCATTTGTAGAATATAATAACAAAATAAGCTGATGAACAAAATAGACCCAAAGACACAGTAGTAGGGTACAGACTGACAAACCTCAGAGGAGGGGGCTGGGGGGAGGGATGAGATAAACCAAAGAACTTATATGCATGTATGCGTAACCAATGAACATAGACAACAATGCTGGGGGAGGGGGGCGGGATCGGGAGGAGGGTGTCATTGAGGGAAAGAGGAGAAACATTTGTAACAAAAATAAATTAATAAAAAAAAATATTTAAAAAATAAAATGGCATCTCAGAAATGAAACGAGATAAAACGGGTATAAATATTTTAAAAGATTTGTTCAGTTATTTGCCCATCTATTCCCCGTGACCTGGAGAAATGTTATGTAATTTAAAGAACTGGTGTGTGCTATCCAGATGAAGAGAGGAGAAGAAATGGTTAAGATACTGTAAAGGTAAAATTCATTAAGGCAGAGGCTAAAAGGTGCTCTCGGAAACTGTAGTACATGTACCGGAAATAGCGACTGTACCTACCTCCAGAATTACAGTAACAGCACCAGGGAGGAGCTCTGTGTCCCCAAGAGAAGCAGGTGCACCTCCGTCAACCCCCAGCAACCTCTGATGGAGGTCATGTCAATCTCCTGTCTCCTGCTTCGGTTCCAGGGCCTCTGTCAGCTTCTTACGATGACTACTCTTACAATCTTTCTTCGTTTTCTCTTCCTTCTGTGCCAACATTTTGGTGCCCAATTTTCCTTATTAAATTCCCTCTGTTGAAATGAAATAAAATAAAAATAAAGAATGTAATATCCATTACCATCTGAAGTTACTAGTTACAGTACCCTGAGTAAAATAGCACTTAAAACTCTAATAACATTTGAGCCCAAATGTTCACACAAAGCTAAAAATGGTACTTGATATCAACTGTTACAATCTGGTCAAAGGGTGTTAATATCGTATACGTTGTTTGTGGGTTGTTCAGCAAATGAAGAAGCAAAAAGCATCGAAAATTCACCCATTGTCAATTTTACTATTTCATTCCATTCCTCAACAGGGAGATGAGATAGGTAAGTGTGTAATCCATTTTGTATATTTTCCCATTAACTATTATACAATATAGCCCTGCCGGTGTGGCTCAGTGGTCGAGCGTCGACCCATGTACCAAGAGGTCGCTGGTTTGATTCCCAGTCAGGGCACATGCCCAGGTTGTGGGCCTGATCCCCAGTGGGGGGCATGCAGGAGGCGGCCAATCAATGTTCTCTCTCATCGATGTTTCTGTGTCTCTCTCCCTCTCTCTCTAAAATCAGTAAAGAAAAAAAAATTAAATATTATTCAATATAAACTTAAGGATCTTCCTTATCTTTCTACTCAAGTTTTTGCCATAAGTGGTTTACAAATGAACATCCCTCGGCCTTTGGGGATCACACGTCCTAGCTGCCCCAACCGCTAGACAACAGAATGTTCTCGCAGACCTTATTAGGGGCTGCCAGGTAATTGTGGTCTCTCCCCATTAAGGCCCAGATCACAAATAAGAGGATGTTTCTCTGGTAGATATCACTGGTGTTTCAGACTGGCTGGCTGAACTTTCATTCATATTAAAGAAAATGCCCATCAGCTCTCTGCTGATTTGGGGAAGGTGACAGATTTCAAGGAAAAAAAAAAAACACACACACAAAAAAAACAACTCTGACCAGGGACGGACTCCTCCTGGCCGAGCAGCAGGAACCTGGCTTTGATGACGGCGAACTTGTCAAGCCTTCATTCAGGTGGAGTACCTGCCTTGGAGGTATTTTTAGAAGCCTGATCCAGCTGGGAGAGAGCGCAGGGGATTCGAGTTTTGTACTTGGGTTCAGTGACAAGCAATTTAACCTACTGAAATCACCTTCTGACCTCAGCTCTGGGAGAGGACCCCACATCGATTGCTGGGCGCGTCCTCGCCCCCGGGAGGGACTGTCACAGTCATGCAGACTGTCACTGCTCCTGCTTCACCAGAGCCCTTGGTGGCTGTCGTTCCCGTTTCAGAGTGAGGACACCCTGAGCCTCAGCGGATCCCTTAAGCTGCCTACCCAAGGGCAAGCAAGCTGGGACAGACGAGGACCAAGACAAAATGAACTTTTCAACTCAAAAAGAACAGTGACGCCCTGGCCGGTGTGGCTCAGCGGTTAGAGCGTCGGCCCACGGACCAAAGAGTCTCGGGTTCGATTCCGGTCAAGAGCATGTACCTCGGGTGCGGTTCGTCTCCGGCCCTGGTCGGGGTTGTGCGGGAGGCAACCAGTCGATGTGTCTCTCACATCGATATTTCTCTCTCTCCCCCTCCCTCCCTCCCTCCCACTCTATATGAAGATAAAATAGAAAAATATCCTCAGGTGAGGATTTAAAAAAAAAAAGAACAGTGACTACCCTCACAGAGACCCACCCCACTTAAAGAATTCTTAGAAAGTTCGAGCTGGGAGAGATCTTAGAAATAACATGGGTCAGAAATAACCAACTCAGGCGGAGTGCTGCCGATTGATACCCAGAGCCGGAGCTGAAACATTTGAATGTGTTGCCAAAATGTCATTGTTTTTTTATCCTCACCTGAGGATATTTTTCCATTTATCTTCAGGTAGAGAGAAAGGGAGAGAGAGAGAAACATCGACACGAGAGAGACACATCGACTGGTTGCCTCCTGCATGACCCCCTCCAGGGCCGGGGACGAACCGCAACCGAGGTACATGCCCTTGGCTGGAATTGAACCCGGGACTCGTTGGTCCGAGGGCCCATGCTCTACCACGGAGCCAAACCGTCCAGGGCGTGTTGCCAAAATGTAAAAGTCGGATCTCCCACGAAAGCCTGGATTTCTGGCTTACCTTGAAAAATCAGGACATCTTCCAGCCGCAGGCTCTTCTGGCCCCATGAGCCACCCTCCTTGGGGGTCCTGAGTCTTCCGTTTGCCACAGCCTCCCCCCTTCCTGCAATGTCACATGCTTCTTCTCTAGCATGACCCCTATTCCCTAAGACCCCTTTTGCAGCAGCTGGGCCTCTGGGCCTCTGGAGAGGATTATCAGGACTTGCCCGGTGTCTGAGCAGTTTTTCAAGTCGTCCTGCGGTGGCCACGGGCAAGCACCTGCCCCGAACGGCAGGCCACTCCCAAGCCCTCCACACGTCTGCAGAGCCGTCTCTGCGAGCCCCGTGCTTTTTCTGCGTTCCTTTGAGAGCCCAGCTGTTCTCGCTCTTCATTTCGGAGCTGAAGTTCTCCCTGTTAGCCAAGTGAATGAGGTACAGGTGCGGAGAAGAGCCTCCTCAACGCCAGACCCTCCGCCCCTTGAACGCACTGCTGACCTCTGTGCCCTCAGCTGGCGTTGGAATGGGATGACCTGGCCCCACCCAGACCAGCGAAATCAGACTCTCTGGATCCAGGGCTCAATCTTTTCGTAGGCTCCTCGGGTAACCCCAGGCTGCCCCTGTGGTCTCCGATCACTCTCCAGAGCTGTTGGCCAGGCTTCGCTGGTGAGTGATCCTGGGTCCTCTTAGGTACCTCGTGTGAGTTTGAAGGTTCTGGAAAGTTCCTCATCTGGAAAATGAGGCTCGGTTCGATGAGCAGTTTGCATTTGTTTGGAGCATTGTCCCATACACTGAAATGTCGCAGGTTCAATTCCTGGTCAGGGCACATACCTGGGTTGTGGATTTGATCCCCGGTGGGGGCTTATATAGGAGGAAACTGATCTATGTTTCTCGTATTGATGTCTCTCTCTCTCACTTTCCCTTCCCCTCTCTCTAAAATCAATTAAAACAACAACAAGAACAAAAACATATCCTCTGGTGAGGAGAGAGAGAGAGAGAGAGAGAGAGAGAGAGAGAGAGAGAAAGTTGGGCTCTGTCACAATGATTTCAAGTTTCTTCCAGTCTGGCATTCTGTGATTTGATGGTAACACCTGGGAAGAGAAAACTGACTTCTGAGAAAGCATACAGTCTGCGAACACTCCATCCCTGAAAACGATTCTATTTGAACGCAAGCCTTTTTAAAGGGGGCGTCCATCCTTAAGCTCCTTTCTTTGTGGAATGTTCTGATGCCTGGACGTCAACACCCCTGAAAAGAACTGGTCCTTAATTTCAAGGACCGCAGCCCAGGAGGCCTGCTGTACCTTAATGAGCCCAGCAGTTTGACAGGCAGACCCGGGCCAGCCGACAGGGACAAGGACAGTGTTGTCAGGATGTGCGCCAGTGGGCAGTGACAGGAATAAAGCATTTTGCTACATGACAGATAAGTGCCCCCTGACCATCTGTCTGTTTTTATCTCTTAAAAGTCTTCCTCCTGTTCTCATCTCACCCAGCTGTTAAATTATTCCAGCCAACACGACCGGTTCCCCCGGTAAACATTTTCTTTGCCTGATTCTAGGAGGAATTTCATCTGGGAAGCAGACTGTGTTCCCGAGGCCGGTGCGTCTCCAGCTGTGTCTCCTGGGGAAACTCCCCCTAGAGGTCCCCTCTTGCCAATGCAGGCAGATCTGGTGACCATTGCTAGGCAACGCGTCATCATAAATATTTCATCAGTGAAAGGAAGTCTGTCTCGGAGAAGCCTTCCTTTGTCTGTTGTAGTACTTCGGCCCTCTTTTAGAAAAACAATAGACATCTGCTCCCCACATGTTCCCTGACATCCGTGATGAGGAGCTGATAGCAAAGGGAAACGGGGAAACTTAAAATCCGGGCAATGCCAATAAGTAAATTAGAAAATATAATGGGGGAGAAATCTCATTCATGACATTGTCTCAGCTTGAGCTGCTCTGACAAAATACCACAGCCTGGGGGGCTCGAACAACAGGCATTCATTTCTCATTTATGTCAGAGTCTGGAAACCAGGAAAAGGTGCTGGCAGATTCCACGCCTGGTGAGGACCTTCTTCTTGGCTTGGAGATCACTGCTTTCTCGCTGTGTCCTCATGTGGGAGACAGGAACGTCTGGGTTCTCTTCTTCTTATAAGGGCACCAGTCCCGTCATGGGGCTCCACCTCATGACCTCATCTAAACCTGATCACCTTCCGAAGACCCCGTCTTCAAACACGACCACATTGGGGGGCTAGGGTTTCAACATATGAATTTGGGGGGAGCACGAGCATTCAGTGTAACAACTATCAACCAGAATTTTCAAATGATGCCCATCAACATTTTGCAGTGATACATTGGCACGTTATTATGAAGAGAATAAAGGATGCCATGGTGACTACACTATAATTACAACTTTTGAAAAAAGAAATACCTAAACATATGGGTGGAAAAAAATCTAGAACATAATCAAAACACCCAGAGTGGTGTTCTGCCCTGGCTGGCGTGGCTCAGTGGTTAGAGCGTTGGCCTGCGCACTGGAGGGTCACAGGTTCAATTCCTGGTCAAGGGCACGTACCTGGATTGCAGGTTTGATCCCCAGCCTCAGTTGGGGCAGGTGTGGGAGGCAACCAAGTAATGCGTCTTTCTCACATTGATGTTTCTCTCTCTCTCTCTCTCTCTTTCTCCCCCATCCCTTCCACTCTCTCTAAAAAAAAAAAAAAAAAAAAAAATCAATGGAAAAAATATCCTCAGGTGAGGATTAACAAAATAATTTTTTTATAGAGTGGTGTTCTTAAGAGATACAAACTATGAATGTGGTAGACAGAAAATTCTATTTTTTTTTATTTAAAACTTTTTTTCCTTTATTGATTTTTAGAGAGAGAGGAAGTGAGAAGGAGAGAGAGAGAGAAACGTCGATGAGAGAGAATATTGATTGGCCGCCTCCTGCATGCCCCCCACTGGGGATCGGGCCCACAACCTGGGCATGTGCCCTGACCGGGAATCGAACCGGCGACCTCTTGGTACATGGGTTGATGCTCAACCACTGAGCCACACTGGCCGGACTACACAGAAAATTCTAAGATGACACTCAAGATCTCCACCGCCTGGCATGCACACCCTGTGTAATCAATCCCCTGCCCTTACGTGTGGGCAGGACCTGTACCTATAATGGGGTCTAACTCCTAGGGTTATGTTATGGTATATGGCAAGAGGGATTTTTCCAGATGTATTTAAGACCCTAATCAGATTAATTGACTGAAAGGAAGATGATCCCAGGTGGGCCTGACCTAATCAGGCAAGATCTTAAAAGCGGCCTAGAGGTTGGAGATGAAAGAAGTCCGAGGTCTCCTCTAGCCTGGAAGAGAGCAGACATCCATGCTATGAGCTCCCCATGGAGACCACCTGGCAAGGAACTAGGAGCGGTCTGGGAGCTGAGAGTCATCTCCAGCTAACAGTTGGAAAGACAATAGGGGCTTCAGTCCTATAACGACAAGGAACTGGATTCAGCCAATAAGCTGAACGATCTCGGAAGGAGCCCCTAAACTCCAAACGATATCTAGGATACATCTGACTCCTTGATTATGGCCTCATTAGACGCTGACCCCAGACTCTTGACCCACAGAGACTATGAGATAATATGTTAGTGTTGTTTTAAGCTAAGTGTGTGGTGATTCATTTTGTAGCAACAGAGAAGTACTACAGTGGGTGACTGTCATCGTTTTCTTCTGTTTTCTATTTTTAAAAATTCTTGCTGTATTACTTGTATAACAAACAGACTGGAGACAAAGTTGAAGATTCCACTTGGAATACAGGATTTCTAAAGAGGATGCACATCACTGTTGGCATCCTGAGAAAAGGAGGTTTTCCCCAATTTCCTGACCCTTGGGCCACCTTCACAAACTTCCTTTCTGACCCTCACTAAGTGAGTTTCATCATGACATGAACTTAGAATCTATTTTAAAAGAAGCACGCCTTGCCCTGGACAATTTGGTTCAGCGGTTAGAGCATCAGCCCAAGGACCAGAGAGGCCCAGGTTCGGTTCCCGCTAAGGGCACGTACCTCGGTGGCAGTTTGTCCCCGGCCCCAGTTGGGGTCGTGTGGGTGGCAACCAGTCGATGTGTCTCTTTCACATTGATGTTTCTCTCTCTCTCTTCCTCTCTCTCTCTCCCTCCCGCTCTATCTGAAGATAAATGCAAAAATGTCCTCGAGTGAGGGTTAAAAAAAAAGAAGCATACTTTGTAAACGGATCTTACATTGGGAATAAACAGAGAGATCAAGCTTCAGTGTCCTAAGGAAATAATTAGAAAATTACATGGAATCTATTTAAATAGATGTCCATCACTGTCTGGCTTATAAAGATAAAATTCAGAATATGCACATTAACTAAAGTATGTTCTATTCATTCAATGTAATACTATGCACCATTTTAAAGATTATATAGCTCTATGCCTATTAATGAGGAAAGATGTTTGTGATAATATGTCATGTGTAAAAAGATGAGTTATACGACCTTATATAGAACAGGATCTTAATTTGTTTGAAAAAGATAGATGGACATATGGGCACAAATATGAGTCTAGAGATGGAGATAGATAAAAGGGTATTTAAAAGGATGTACACAGTGATAAGAATAGTTATCTGTAATGGTTATTTTATATTTTCCTTTTTGTTCATTTGGGCTTTCTAATTTTCCTTCACTGAAAATAGATTAACTGTGCAATTTTGCAAATGCAAAGAAAAAATTAATATTCGATAGAGTAAAGACAGAAGACATGCAAGGCAGCTCATTAAAAGAAATATTTCCATTTCTATGTCATAATCAATAGCCTCTTGACTTTCCTCAAGCTTTATAACTGGTGGTAATATTCTTGTTTGTCCTCATGTTTATAGCAATTTTTACAACTATTGATCTATTCTAAGAGAGGACTGGGCTCCGGGATATGCATATAAAATGTTTTTTTAGCTTTAATGGTATATCTTCCAGATGCAAATGACAGAGGTCAGTGCTCAATAACTGCTTGTGTTGGTTGTTCTAAAAGATGCAAAAACCCTGAGAATGCCATTTCCATGATACTTATTGATGCTTCTTTTTTTTTAAATTCTCACCCAAGGACATTTTTCTATTTATGTTCAAATACAGCGGGAGGGAGGGAGAGAGAGAGAGAAACATCGACGTGAGAGGGACACATCGACTGGTTGCCTCCTGCACGACCCCAACCAAGGCTGGGGACGGACGAACCGCAACCGAGGTACATGCCCTTGACCGGAATCGAACCCGTGACTCTTTGGTCCATGGGCTGACGCTCTAACTGCTGAGCCAAACGGGCCAGGGCTTGATGCTTCTATTATGAAATTCCCAGTAGAAGACAATCCTACTGAGAAAATGAACCCTTTCAATCACCTTCCCTTCACCTTACTGATGTGCAGGGAATAATCTCACTCTTCAGGTGCAGAGTCTTTCTCCTACGTTCTCTGCCAAAGTCACCACAACAAGGGCATTGAAAGTCATAGTAAAATCACTGGATATGCTGGCCAGGGACGCATCTTCCCAGTGAAAGAGCACATCTCCGTACAGGATCCAGGGAACCGAAAATCCTCCACTCCCTGAAGGGCGTGAATAAGGGATTTGCTACCAACTAGATAGCCAAGATCAGGGGACATCAACTGGAGGTGATTTGGGCCCTCAGGGGACATTTGGCAATGTCTAGAGACATTTTGATTGTCATATCTGGGGTGGGCAATGTGCTGCTGGCAACTAGTGGGTCGAGGTTATCAATGCTGCTAAATATTCTACAATGTACAGGACATCCCTGCACAGCCAAGAATTTTCCAGCTCAAAGTGTCCATAGGTTCCAGCTTGAGAAACTTTGGCTGGAGTGTCAGACCGATGCAAAGCTAGTGATGTCAAGAATCTGAAACAGGTAGAGCACAGCTCTCTTACAAGCTAAAGGCTCCAAAATGTTAGCAGATACAATGTGCTCAGAGACTTGAGAAATGGCATTTGGGTTCATCTTCTAGTGTGTGTATCGCCACCATGAGAAGCACAGGCCTGTGACCAGGAAGAGGTTGTGAGACAAGTGGAACAGAGCAATCTCAGGTAACCCGCAGGCCTGCGGTGAGAAGCGGGGTCACTGAACTGAGCCCCGTCTAGATCAGCTGAACCGCAGCCAACCCACAGACGCGGAACCTCGCAAATGCTCCTGGTTGGGTCCCGCTGATACTCTGTGCTGGTTTGGGGGCAGCAATGCCTGACTGTTATACACCATCGGATGAAAAGCCGGAGGTTAAGCAACACAGTGGGGATGACACTCCTACTGAACAGCGGAACCTGGATCTGAATTCACATGTGCCTGACTCTACCACCAGCACTTACACACTGCTACTTCCCAAGAGCCTCAAGCCTGGGAATTTGCCCTAAGGCTATCGTTCCTAAAAAAAAGGTTATACGCATGTATATATTTAGCAGTTTTGCTTACGACTGAGAAAATTGAAAATGACCTCGTGTCCCCAAAGGGAGAGAAGAGGTTAAGCAAACTGTGATATACAATCTTGTGAGAATAGCTTGTGCTTATTAAAATGACAGTTAGGATGAATATGCACCATAGAGAGAGGTCTGTATTCTAATGCTAATCTTTAAAACCAAAATGTATTTTCTAGGTCAATGAAAAGTGAAAATGCACGTGGTTAGATATGCAGGAGTGTATGTGTGTTTGTCTGCCCTTACGCAAACAGACAAGGGCAGAAAAGCAGCTTGTTAAATGGGATCAATTTCACAGAGTTGTGGAATCAGAAGCGATGTGTTTGAGTCTTTACATTTTCCATTCGAGTCGTTATAATCAACCAGTGATTCAACTGACACACAGCTCTGGTGTCACACCTAATCCAGTCGAGGGGCTCACACAGCCACCCGCCGTCGTGTCCACATTGACCCTCTGGGGCCTGCAGAAGGCCTGAGCATCCCTGAGCCCTTTCTCACCAATGCTGTTAGCAGTGTGCTTCAGAGAGCATCTTGACCACCCCAAGTCCCAGCTAGGAGCTGCCACGGCTTACACTTGGCCTTCGGAAAAGAAGCAAAAGGCCCTCGATCCCCAAAGGCCTTGCCTCTGTCAACCAGGATGGATTTTTCCACCGGTAAGTTCTTTCACATCAAAGCTGGAGACAATTCTTATCCTGGCTGCAAACCTGATTAGAGAACGGGGCTGTGAGATGGGCGTTTCTCTCCTTCCTGCCACCTTTCCAATAGTCACAGCTCAAGGTATAGAGCACTTGCAGGTGCCTCTCCTCTCTGCTGGGCACGGCACATACGTTATCTGATTTATTCTCCGAGTCAGGGTATCACCCCACTGTCCAGGTGGCAGAGCCTTGCAGAAGTTGAGTGATTTGCACCAAGCAGCCATGGGCAGTAGTATTAGATTAATCAGCGAACAAGTTAGTACCAGAGTTTTGTCCCTCCCAGGCAGTTACGTACCTATTCCCCAGTGACTGCCTCTGGACCGTCTTCAGATGCCTTGAAGGTGGGGTGGAGAAAACACCTTGTGTTCAGACACCAAAAGATATAGAATCCAGCCCAGCGGGTGTGGCTCAGTGGTTGAGCGTCGACCCATGCACCAAGAGGTCGCCGGTTCGATTCCCAGTCAGGGCACATGCCCAGGTTGTGGGCCAAATCCCCAGTGAGGGGCATGCAGGAGGCAGACAGTCGATGTTCTCTCTCATCGATGTTTCTATCTCTCTCTCTCTCACTTACTCACTTGAAAATTTTTTTAAAAGATATAGAATCCAAAAGGAAATAGCTTTCTTCCTGCACCTCAAATTAATCTTTGGTCTTGCTATTGATTTGCATTGCCTTCGTGGGATCATTGCAGCCCTCTGTCGATGTATGAAATGAAAGTCCCTTGCCCACTATAAGAGGAAGAAATAGTTTCGACATGGCGACAAATGTCTGTTGGCCCAACGATCGAGCACATTTACAAATGAATATGAAGCTCGTCATTTGGATGAAGATTCTTGTTTCTCTTTACTGTCTCTTAGTCACCGTCCACAGTACATAGAGGTGGAGTCAGAGAGATTCAAGGTCACATCCCGACTTCACACCTTTTGGCTGCTTGTCTTCCAGCAAGTTGCTTGCTATCACCAACCATGTTCTCGCCTTCATAAAACAGAGACCAAAATCACAACCAAACACGCCCTTCCGACCTCCCAGCATTGTTCTGGAGATCAATCGTGTATGTGTGGGCACTATGCAAATATCTGTGGCTATTCTGAGAGATTCTTGCAGAGTCTTGGTTACCAAATTGAGTCTTTCAAGGAATGATAACTGTGCACACAGTGGAAGATCAGATGTGGGAAGAGCTTAAATCCCAGTGGTCGCGTTTCTCTAGAGCCTGGCTAAATAAGCTGTCATGTTAGACAATGATGATGGGCAAAGAATTTGAAAGAATCAGCAGCTGCCTGGCATCTCTCTCCTCCCCTTAGAATTCTAGCAGTGCATACGAATGTGTTCCCAAAATGCTTGGTGACACAGTAAATGTATATGCACCGCCTAGGTTATTCTCTATTTCCCATACAAATTGCGCATTTACTCTCTACAGAGCCTCCCTCCTTCCTTTTCATTATTATAGTTTCAGTAGTCGCTCAACAAACATTTGCTGATTGCCCATACCGGGGCCGAACCTTGGGCTGGTGCGGATGCTATAGGTCATGGAAGGCAGGGACTCTGCCCTTGAGAGTATCATGATCTAGCAAAGGAAAAAGACCAAAGGCATCAAGCATACCGTGGGAGGTGCCATCACAGAAGTAAGTCAAGCTTCTCTGAGTGGGGGAGAGAGAGCAGGCAGAGAGAACAGCAGGGGCATACATTCCCGGGGTTAGGAAGGGGAAGGCTTGATCATGCATTGGGGTTGCCAGGGTACAGATCATGAGGGGAGAAGAAGCTTGAGATGAGGCTTAGAAGCGTAACTGGGGCCTGACCTGGAGAACTTTATACGTGAAAGGGAGGAATTTAGATTTTATCCCTCAGCCAAAGGGCATCCAGAGTCTTGGAAGCAGAACAATGACCACATCAGACATACCCTAGTCCTCTCAGATACAGCTTTAAGAAAAGCTTCCCACAGGACACCTGTTGTGGCGATATTCCCAGCTGGGGAAGTCAGTTCCTCGTGGGTCGAGAGAATGGATCTCAGCAAATGGCTTGGTACCTACATAGTCCCTGCAGCAATGCCCCAACACACGTCAGAATAAAAACATCCACCTGGCTAGGTGTCCTTGACAAACTCCTGCTGGAAAGAGCTCTTTGGAGAGCAAATGCATCCAGGGAGCTGCAGGAGGGCCCCCAACAAAGGCAACGAGAAAGTGCCATGAGAAGTAGGGAGGGAGACAGGAAAGAGAGACGGGAAATAAGCGGAGAGACGATCCAAAAATGGTGCTCCAAGAACAAAAAGGTGGAATGAAAATCACTAAGTCATTTCCTGATGGTTCAGGACGTAAGTCATAAAACTATCAGGAAGGCAAGATAAGAAACCGGCATATTCCAGAGCCACACAGGAGCCTCTGCCAGCAAACATGCCCACGGGTGGCTTAGCAACCAACCACCAGGCACGTTTAAACAAGGTGGTTTACATCCGTCATTTGTCCCTGTGCTCGAGGTGGTCTTGGAACCCTCAGAGCAGTGCTGATGGACACCAAGAATAGAAATGGCAAAAGAATAAATAGGCTGGTGGGTTTGACAGCCTAAAATGCAATACTCCTACATATCAAAAATCTACAGGTACAAAGTTAAAAGACAAATCCAGAGACCTTTTATGCACAAAGCTGTCTTTAATCATTTTGTTTATTCTCATGAAAAATTGGACACAACCTAATCATCCAACAATCAACTTTCGAAGGGAGTTCTGAGGACTTATAAATGTAAAAGTACTCACAAAGGCATCCAGCTAAGTAATAAAAACAGACCATGACATTTTGAAAATATAGGATGATTTCGTCTATGTAGAAAGAAAAATGCTATGCATAAGAAAATCTTTAAAAAAAATTTTTTTTCTAAAGGTTTGTTATTTCTTATTTTTCCGTGGGTAAATGTTACGAACCCAAAGCTGAATCCAGTGTAGAGATAGCCTGGTTCTTCGGTCATTTTATCCCTGACCTCTTCTCCACACATGGCCCCACCAAGTCGGACAGTTTTGACCCAAAGCCATCGCCACCCCATCAACCGCGGGTGGCTTCAGGAGTCCCTGTTCCAGAACCTTTGTGCAATGCTCGGAGTTCACCCTATTCTGATGACAAGGGCCGTTCGGGGCTGAAGTGGCAGCATCTGGGCCATTGAATGTCAACTTGAAGGCTCTTCAGCTTCAGAGGTTCTCACGCTGGGAGGTATCCTGAGTTCTCTCCCAGATGAGAGCCTGCTGCCTGCTTCCATTCCCCACTTGCAGCAACGCAGATGAAGTGGTTCATTCAAAGGGAGAGGAAGGGCTGTTCCCTTGGGATGCTCATTACGAATACGGTTCCAGGGCAAAGAGAGGAGTTAAGCTTGCCGTTAACCTTTAGAAGCAGGAAGGAAAAAAAAAAAAGTAGACGGGAAATAAGGTTGAGGTCTCCAGTTAGTGGCTTTTTAAATATCTGTCAGATTTAATTAAATCATCGCAAATGCCTTCTAAAGGGCTCTGTGTGGCTGTCCTCCGTGGCTGGAGGAATTTGATCCAAGAGCCAGCCAGGGCTTTGGTGGCACGCCAACTTCTGTCCTTTCCCAGGCGAAACACACAAGTCAGCCCAGCAATGCACGTCATTGTGTGGGCCCGAAGGCCATCAAATCCAGAGCTGGCATCGGGTCCTGAGGCTCAGCACGGTGCGGGAACTTTGCCAGAAAGTCCGATACCCACATCCTTCTGCCCTGAACTGGCTGGACTTGGTCTTCAGTGTAGCCTCTGCATTGAATCTGCTGCGCTCCTTTCTCTTCGTTATTCCATGCTCGCGTCCAAGAGACATCCATGAGATGAGAAGCCTCCCGCCCTGGCCGGTTTGGCTCAGCCGTTAGAGCATCGGCCCTCGGTCCAGAGAGTCCCGGGTTCGGTTCCCGCTAAGGGCACGTACCTCAGTTGTAGTTTGTCCCCAGCCCCGGCTGGGGTCGTATATGTTTCTCTCTGTCTCTTCCTCCCTCTCTCTCTCCTGCTCTATCTGAAGATAAATGCAAAAATGTCCTCGGGTGAGGATAAAAAAAAACAAAAAGAGAAGCCTCCCTCTCGGTAAAAATATTATAATATATATCATTATATATAAAATAATATAGGTAAAAATGCCAACGAGAAAACAGTTATTTACGAGACAGACACTTCTAAATACTTGACATAGTTATGAAATACACATCAAAGACTAAGTGCAAAACAGTGAGTGGTACTCAGTTGTGTTATTCACCAGACAATCCTGGTTTCCCCCATCCGAGCACATGGTTGGGTGGATTTCCTGGCCCCATTGTAGTTGGGAGGGACCCTGTGAATCATTCTAGCCAATGAGTTTTGAGCAGAAGTGATGGATGTCATCTGCAGGCAGGAACATTTCATGGCCCACACAGGACTTCCCATTTTCCCTTTCCCCCGGCACTTTTGGCAACTTTTGGTAACAGAGCCCCCTACCAATCTGTAATGGTTAAGAGGCATCAGTGGGAAATGAAACCTTTTTTGTTTTTAATTTTGACCCACTATCATGTGCGTTGTTGGCTACTGTGGCCTCTTCTAGTCTGTGTGATTAAACTTCCACAGACATGGATTCTTTCTGAAAAGATAAGAAGAGACTGGCAACAGAGAGAGAACTAGAATCAGGTGTGGGAGGGATTTTATGCCTTCACTGTCTGTACAATTTGTTCTGTTTAGCATGTCCATGGAGGGATGCCCTTCTCCTTCCTCCACCCCGAAATGTAAACGAATGAATAACATACCGAGCAGGCCCTGTGTGCTAGGTAGGCATCACGCTAGGCAGTTAGGACTCCAAGTTTGAAGCTATTCTATTTCTCCAGTCGAGGTTCTATCAGGCTGATCTTTCCCAGTCCTCTCTGGTCATCTCTTTCTTGCTTAAACGGACGCCCCACTCCCCCCACCATACAGTGTTCCTCTTCTGTTCAGAGCCTGAGAGGTGGAGAGGACGGAGCCAGCTCTTTCTGGCCATGCCCGAGAGGTCTAATTGAGTCTCTCCATCACCACCACTGACGGCGGGTTCAGAGTGAGCTCGGAAAAGGCTGCGATGATGCTCGAGGCCTCTCAGCTCACTGTGCGGATGGGCTGCGCTGCAGCGAGATCACTGAAGGGGCCACTTCATGGCCACTGGGTGTGAGCCTGAAGCCGACTGTCCTAAAAACAGCTTCTGTGATGAGTGAGCCCATAAACAGCTCTCCTGGCCGGAGGCTGGGGCTAGGGCACCAGTTAGGGTTCATCATTCAGCTACAGAACCCCATCCATAATGGCTTACCCAAATCAAGGGTTATTTTTCCCTGACGAGGAGGCCAGGGAGGTGGGCCAGAAGTGGTATAGCAGCCCAAGGTGTCATCACTGCCCCGGGCTCCCTGGTCCTTAAATACTGAGAGCTCCCACTTACTGAACACCCCTACTTGCCAAGAACTTCACGGATTATCTCACTGAATGCTCATCTCAACCCTGGGATGATAGCATACTTTCCTATTTAACAGATGAGGAAACTGAGGTTCTACATTGTTCGGTAAGCTGCCCGAGGTCACCCAGCCTGTCCGTGGTAGCGCCAGTCCTGGAGAAGGTGTCTGCCACCTACCCAAGGGCTTGGCCTTAACCTTCTGCCTCTCGGGTTTTCATCGACTGCTTTGAGGAAAGGGAAGATATTGCTTTGAATTTGATGGGCCACCTTCAAGCCTGAGTGAGGATCTGCGGATACCTGTGATCGTCCTACATGTCACTGCATTTGACCTCACACAGAGGTCCCGGGCTGCTGGGGCATGTTGGGACTTCCGGCAGGACCTGGATGGGACCTTGACCAGGAGAGCAAAGTCCAGGGTTCTGGAGGGCTGGCAAAGGAAGGTGCTCACCAGAGCACCTGGACAGTTGTGACGACACAGAGCAGGTGTGCATGCATCGTAGGCGTAACTGGCAGTGATGTTTGGAGAAGGTGGTCCATTCAATTCAAAGGAAGATCATCAACAGTGGAGGGTGTGGGATGGGGGATGGGACACAGGAGCCGAGCACAGGCCTCAGGAGGAAGAGGCAGCTCCCAAGCTGGGAGCCAGATGACAAAACGAAGCCATCCAGAGAGACACCTGGACTCACACACGCAGAATGATCCTTAGAACACCACACAACAGTAAGGCGAGGCAACTGAGCAGGTAACTCTGAGCCAGGAGCCCAGAGCCCCGTGCTGTGCCAGGAACACTGGCCCTTTAGTTGCTGGACCATGGAGAAGTCTGGGGAGTCTGAGGGGATCCCAGGGAGGGGGATGGGATGGCCAGGCAATAAAAGGGTATTCAGGCAGCAGCAGTAATTTCCCAATTCCTGAGAAGACATTTCAATATTTCCACAACGAGCATATTTGTATTGGTGCCTCCCAGTTAAATGTCAGCCCTGCACTCACCGGCTAAGTTCCAGACGCTGTCCCCACCACTGTGGGTACACATTGCCGAAGGGCCGGTGTCCTGCTCAGGACAGTTATGACATCTGCAGGTCCAGGGTCTCGATGCCCACAGACCAAGAGGTAGGTTCTCCCTTTGTTCTTCCTTCAAAGAATGTTCCACTCTATACAGGGGAGGCTAGAAGTTGTCTGCTTTTGGTTTCTCACTTGGAGATATTTGTGGGGATCAGTGAGCCATTTGGGGGTGTCCCCTCAGTGCCCAGCCCTGATGGGGGCAGAGGGACAGGCACAGGTGGATTCTGGAGCCCCCGCCATCCTGGAACAGGTAACGTGGAGTTAAATGTATATAAATAATTGCTCCATTTCCTGAGGCAGCGGCATTTTTCACAAAAAAACCAATTCTGTTTCTACCCTGTCGCATTCATCTCCATCCCCACAAGCTGCTTTTACCAACAACAGTTTCAAAGTTGATCTTTGAAATGACTCCTCACTTAAATAAGCTTGAGTTTTAAAGGGTAAGAAAATGTCTCTTACTCATTTAGACTAGAATAATGCGCCCATTAACCGTGCGGGAGACAAGCAAAGTCGACTGCCTGGAAATGATCCATTAGCCCCTTTCAGGCTCTTACACCTGCCAGCCTGCCTTCAGTCTTGCCTTGGAGTTCTGTACCTCAGATTTCAGCTTGGTATGTCCCTCCTCCAAAAAACTAACTTTCAATGGCTCTCCATTTTGGGTAAAATCCCAAATCTTGGCCTGTGATCTAACTTCCTGTGGAAAAACACAAACTTTAGGGGTTTAAAAGAGAGAGAAAAAAAGAATGTAGAGCCTGGTTGGTGTGGCTCAGTGGTTGAGCATCGACCCATGCACCAAGAAGTCACTGGTTCAATTCCAGGGCAGGGCACATGCCTAGGTTGTGGGCCAAACCCCCAGTGGGGGGCACGCGGGAGGCGGCCGATCGATGTTCTCTCTCATCGATGTTTCTATCTCTCTCTCCCTCTCTCTTCCACTCTCTCTAAAAATAAATAAAGAAAAGAAAGGTTTAAAAAAAGAAAGAATGTAGAATACAAGGTCACAGAAACCACGAATCAATCAAGTGAGCTGGATAGAACTGTGAGCGTGGAGAATCTTTTGTAAGCCCGGATTTCTCAACTAGCCCAACACCCAGCAGAGATAGGGGTGCTCACTTGAATCTGGGGTGAAGCAGGCTCTCCTAAACCTGCTTTCCATTCTTACTTGGGCCCCAGACTTGCAATTCTGGCCTCAGAAGTCCTAGCATTTCTGTACAGCTGCTCTCCTCTCCAGCGTCTCGGCCCCTTGAACCTACTCATAGTTGCCTCCCAAGAGCCCAGCCTGGGGCATCTGGTCTACCTGGTATCCTTTAGCAATCCTTCCATCACTGCTCCTGAGATCTGTGTGGTATGGTTTCCAGGCCTCAGGACAGTCTCTTCCTCTTCTTGGAATATTCAGCCAGTATGTTTGGTTTGGCTGAACCATTTACTGGTCTGCTGCCAAACTCTAGCCTCTCGCGAAGCTCGGCTTTTTTAATCTGGATTTTATAGGGCCCCTCCCTCCTCACCATCACTTCAGACCCAGAGAGAGTCACTCTGATTTCAAAGCCTAGATTTCACTGAGGTTCACTTAATACATTTCTGGGTTGCATGCAAGAGACATCTTCTAACTTATAAATGAGGGACAAAGCGGGGGAGGGAGGGAGGCCTATCTTTGCTCACACTGTGGTCAAGTCATTCTTGGAAGATTCATCATTCAAACGGAGGAAGGAATGGAATTTTCCAGAAGCCACTTAATTGCACTCTTATAGACTATGGTATTTTAAACATTAATTCTCTGTAATAAAAGAAACTAGAAGAAATTTAGATTAATCAAAGGCAGGAGCTGGAAGAGGGGACACATTATGGAGATTGATGACTTGGGTTAGATAATCACAGAGAGCTATGCACTTGTTCAAGAAAGTAATTTTTAAACTCTGGTCCTTAAACACTAGGGTCCTATGGGGATGTTCGTGTCTGCATGGATTCCATATAAGTTTGATTCAGAAATTCTATATATTTAACTGTTGCTCAAAGGTCTAAATAAAACTTGCACATTAAAAGGTTATATTTCCAAAACTTTACTGTTATTGGAGACCACTGGTGAGTTAATGTGTGTCCTAACTCATTGGCTTTAAACAAGCATCATAAATGTGAGCATAGAAAACAAATTCACCTGCGTTACACACACACACACACACACACACACACACACACACACACACAGTGTAGGATATCAAAATACGTTGGCCCCAGGATTCCTCCTAGATAAGGAACTGTCTTTATTTCCTTTTTTTCTTGCAAACCCCCCTCATGTTTATATTTATTTCGTTTATTGACTAGTTCCGTTTCTCCTCAGAGCCCATTAGGCAAGGAGCTGCCATCTGTCCCTGAAGATTCACTCCCCAACCACACTTCTTCACTCCTCTTTCTGTCCACGAGCAGGCCTGAGTGCATGACACCAGAGGCCTCCCTTGCCTTTGGCTTTCTGTTGGGTAGGCCAGTGGGAACTCTCCCTGGGGAGCAGAGAGGGAGCACAGGGTCACGTGCCTCTGATTCCCTCCCTTTGAGTCACCTAGGCCTAGCTGGGTCCCTCAGCAGCTGAAGGCCACTGCTGCTCTCCTGGAAACCCTTTCCTCCCAGGTCCTAGTAACCTTCTGTCCTCCGATGCCTTCAGGCTGGGTAACAGCTCACCTTCCCCCAACTCTGAACTACCTCTGATGGTTTCCCTACACCTTCCCACACCTCTGTGAACAAACCCATCTCGAATTCTCTTCATTTGGGCGAACCATCTGTTTTCTGCTGGAACCTTGACTGTATACCCCAGACTCCTGGTCCCCCTCCCACAAGGGAACCCATCTGTGTGCACTCATACGTTTGTGTATGTTCCGGCAAAACAGTGTTGTTTTAGGTGCACGTATTTGAACTTTCTCATAAACGCTGTTGAGTTGTATCTTTCACTCTGCTTCTTACCTTTCGTTAATTGCGATTTTTCTTAAAGTTCACCCGTGTTGCTATGGCTACAGCTAACCTGTTGTCTCTTTCTGCTGCTCCCTGCTCTGCTGTGTGCCCTGCGGGTTTACTTTCCAGTTTCCAGATGACAGACACCCAGGTGGTCTCCAGCTTCCTGGCACCACCAGGGCAGCGATGAAGAGCCCCTTGGGGAGCTGGGTAAGGATTTCTCTGGGCTACACAGAGAAGGGTAGAATGGCAGAGTCATTCAGTGTATAGCTACTTAATCTGACTCAATTAAGAGAAGAACAAAACACCCAGCTGTGCTCTATGGAATATCCACACCATCTGCCCTCCTGGCAGCAGGGCCCAGGGGTGTCTGTCCCCAAATCCCCACCGATACTTGGCATTATCCAGCTCTCTAATTCTGCCAATCTGCTGGACAGAAAGTGGGGTCTTGCTTCGTCATTTGTCTTTCTTTGATTGTTCATAATTTTAAGCATCTCCTCAGATACACTTGGTTTCCTTTTCTGTAAATTATATGTTCACGTGCTTTGACTATTTTTGTACTGGGGTTTCTGTTATTTTATTGATGCACGAGGAATTCCTTGTATATGATTTTTAATACACGGTTAGTTTCAGTTAGCTAATATTTTGTGTAAGATTTATTTACATCTGTGTTAATGCATGAATGGGTTTATATGTTGCTTTCCTCCTATCGTCCTTATCTGGAGTGACTTTAATAATATAGGAATTCATTGATCCTTACAAGAATCTGGTGGCTTCTCATCATTTACACATTGTTCAAAGTCACCGCTATCCCTCACCTGGATTTCCCGTGAAGGACAGCTCAATGCAAGGAAGAAGGACATTGGATTTAGAATGGAGCAGACCCCTCTCATGAGTCCCCAAGTGTGGCATTTTATAATCTGCTTTTGTATCTGTCTTCCTCATTTCCAGGACCAGTACTCACATAAATGTTTGATTCTTTGGTGAGCTGGAGACCAGTTCCTCTGCTTACTTTCCATATACTTTGGGAAAAGTCGGGTAACCTCAGTTGTCTCATCTCTGTCATCAGGACAGTGATGATAAAACGAAGTCCCATGTGTGTGCTAACGGTCACAGAGAACAAGGTATGTGGAGAAGCGCCAGCCCCAGGACCATGATGGGATGTAGGTCAGCTCAGGGATCATCTCCGGCCTATTTCAAAACAGGTTGCAGGACACCCACTGGTCAGAAGCAGGGCTGATATTTCAGTCTGGAGGAAATCCAGAACTAGTAGATCTGCCTATCCAAGAATACGAATCTGACAGGGGTGCCCTCCCTAACTTCCCAGGCTGATTAGCATGTGAATAGGGTCCTAATTAGAGAAGAGCCCCAAAAGGAAGGGAGAGGGAGTCTCCCCTGTGGTCCCCGGGCCTGCTCCTGACCCCTCTGACACCCACTTGTCTCCAGTGATTAGCACATGAATGCGGCATTGATTACCCAGCCAAGCTGTTGTGTCGCCCGCCTTTCGGTGGAGTGGCTCCATGTGGGGACTTATTAGTAATTAAGCCTTGAATAAATGTTTTGCAAATGGGGTCTCTCCTGATGAATGGAAAGGGTGTGGGGAGTTGAGAAACCCTCAACGCTGAGCCCCTCAAGGCCTGCACTGTGGGTTTTCACTGCCACATAATTGTATGTTTGTCCACTTCAGGGCTTCCCGGGCCCCAGCTGGCGGATAACAACCCATGACAAAGGCAGCTCTGCCCTCTGGGTTGTGTCCTTTCCTGGAAGAAGCGGGCATATTTTCTGCATCGTTCATCTTGCATGGTGCCAATCCAGTGGTTCCCTCGCTGAACCTGGCTGCAGAGACACAGGGCACCGGCAGGGCCCATGGGGGAGTCCCAGCCTCATGGGAGAGCACCACTCTCCAGGGCACCCCGGAGTCACCTTCAAGCTTTGCACAGGGTTTGGTCTGGGCAGAAATTCTCACGGGGTGATTAATCTCAGCCCCTAGCAGGGTTCTCACTATTGACATTTGTGGCCAGAAAATTCTTCACTTGGGGGGGGGGGCTGTCCTGTGCATTGTAGGCAGTTTAACAGCATCCATGACATCTGCCCACTAGATGCCAACAGTACAGTGGACGACAAAAATGTCACTGGACATCGCCAAACGTCTCTGCAGCTGAGAACTATGCTTCTGCTGGAAAGGGTTTCCAAGTAATTTCAACAAAAAAATACTAAGACTTGCTTGGGGAAAAATATCTGCAGATCAACACATTTTAAAGTGATAAAAGGGAGGTTTGTTTACGAAAATCCACTTATTCGGGTCTTTGTCCATTTTTATCCACCCTTCCTGTTGCTCTGCCTCCACACCGGGCGCTGTTCTAGGTGCTGAAGAGTCAGCTGCAAACAAGACAAGGTCCCTGCTCCCGCAGCTCGCCTTCCAGGTGAGAGGGGCAGACTGACAATGAACAAGTCAACTAGTAAAGGAACAACCTCAGGTTTACGAAAGTACCATGTGGTTGATTCGATCAAGAATAACTCCGTAAGTGGGTTACTATTTTAGACAGGAGATCAGGGAGAGCCTGAATGATGAGATGGAGCCAGCGACAGGACTACTGGGGGCAGACCTTCCCAGGCAGAGAGAACAGAAAAGACAAAAAAGTGGGGGGAGGTGGGTTTCAGCAAGTCCTAGGAAGAGAAGAGGCTGATGTGGCCGAGCTGAGGACTACGGTGCAATGTGGGATGAGATGGAGTTTGGAGAGAAAGTTGGGAGACACGTCTCAGTCTGGATTGTATTTTAAATGCCATTAGCCATCAACACCACCACCATTATACGTTCTAGGACTCCAATTCCGCCCATTCCTTGGTCCCATGAGGCCCTCCAATCCCCAGAGCCTACCACTCTCTTACTATCCACTACACCCTCAAGTTCTTACTCTCCTCTCTCAGCCAAAATCCATGGCCCATCACCCGTAACACTTTCTTTTATACATCCTCAACCCTTTCCCCCTCTTTCAGCCTTTGCACCTGACAAACAAAATTCCAGCCTTTTTTTTATTGTTGTTGTTAATCCTCACCCAAGGATCTTTTTTCCATTGATTTTTTGATAGAGTGGAAGAGAGGAAGGGAGAGAAAGAGAGGAGAGAGAAACATCAATGGGAGGGAGACACATCAATTGGTTGCCTCCTACACGACCCCGACCAGGGCCGGAGATCAAACCTGCAACCCAGGTACGTGCCCTTGACCAGAATCGAACCCACGACCCTTTGGTCTGCAGGCTGGTGCTCTAACTGCTGAGCCAAACCAGCCAGGGCTCCAACCACTCTTAAACATGCCATGTTTGCCTTGGAAGGGCTGTATGAGCCTGGAGAGGAACACACAGGCAGTCTTGTTTGACCTAAGAATTATGCTCATGACCTCAAGGGAGCCTTCAGCACTGCCGGCAACTCTAGTTCCTTGGTCAATTTGTCATCCCTCTCTCCGAGACAACCGTTGTGTACCTTCTCTTATACCTGAACCACCTATACTTTTCTCTCGGCCTCACTTTCAGCTGATGACCTTGCTTTTTATTTCTCTGAAAGAATATAGCTATCCAAGAGAGGGTCCTCTTCTTCCCATTAGTAAATCTACTGCCCACCTGCATCTCTGCCCTTCTGGTCTCCTGTTACATGGGGCATTCTTCCCCTGAACTTATTATTTGTTCCCTTGAGGGAAGGAACTTTGCTTTAATTATTGTTGCATCCCCAGTGTACAGGGGCAGCATCTTGAACTTAATGCTCATTAAAAAATGTGTTAGTGAATTAATGATTTGGGTTTAAGCAGGAGAATGACAAGATATACTCCTGTTTTTATTTTATTTTTCTTTATTGATTTTGGAGAGAGAGGAAGGGAGAGGGAGAGAGAGAGAAACATCGATGAGAGAGAACATCAATTGGCCGCCTCCTGCATGCCCCTCACTGGGGATCGGGCCCATAACCTGGGCATCTTCCCTGACTGGGCATTGAACCAGCGACCTCTTGGTGCATGGGTCAATGCTCAACCACTGAGCCACACCGGCTGGGCTACCTCCTGTTTTTAAGGCACTGAGTGAGTAAAAAGGCAATTGCATTGATCTGGGCCTGGATTAGAGTCATAGTATTAGTCTAGAGAGAACTGAATAACTTCAGGACCTGTGTTGGAAATAGAACTAATTTACGGATGAAAAGACGTGAGGAGTATAGGAAAGAATCAAGGAAGGATCTTAGGTTTTTGCTTTAACAATTGGGAGGTTGACGGTGCCACATACGGAAATAGACAAAACTAGAAAAAAGCCAATTTGAAGAGGAAGGGAAGTGAGAACGTGGTCTTGGACATGCGAACATGTTAAATCTGGGATGCCCTTTGGAGGTGTTCAGCTGGAGGAGTAATTTATGCTGTTAAATGTCAGGCTAGAGCTTTGGAACGCTTTGAGAATTCTCTCTCTCGCTACGTGGCTGCATGTCCCTTGCAGGTCAGCCGGGGATTCTGCTCATCACGGTCACTCAGGGGTCCAGACTAGTACAGACTTCACCCAACATGTGCTCCCACTATTGAGGAGACACTGACAGAAGAGCATTACACACCACACGCTTCTATTGTCTAATACAAATTGTAAAATGGTACCAAGAATTTGCCCATTGATTTTTATCTGCTAGCCGATTATAGTGGTTAATTTTGCGTGTCAACTTGACTGACCACGTTATTTTAGGTGTGTCTGTTAGGGTGTTTCTAGATGAGATTAACATTTGAATCGGTAGACTGAGTAAAGCAGATTGCTCTCCTCAATGTGGGTGGGCCTCGGGCAATCAGTTGAAGACTAACAGAAAAAAAGGGAACTCCTCCTGCGTGACTCATGGAGCTGGGACGTCATTCTTTTCCTGTCCTTGGATCCAAACTGAAAAATTAGCCCTGCATAGTTCTGGAGCCTGCTGGGTTTCATACTGGAATTCACACCTCATCATACTGAGGCCTTCACACGCAGACTGGAACTACACGTTAGCTCTCCTAGGTCTTCAGCTTGCTGACTAGAGACCTTGGGCGTTCTCAGCCTCCATAACTGTGTGAACCAATTCCTGATAATAAATCATAGATCTGGATCTTGGTCTAGACCAGGGGTGGGGAACCTTTTTTCTGCCAAGGGCCATTTGGATATTTAGAACATCATTCGCGGGCCATACAAAATTATCACCTTAAAAATTAGCCTGTTATCTGTGGTCACACATTTAATGAACTCACCCCCAAAGTGATGGCTGGAACTGCTTCTCTGTGGAGGCGTGTGATGTGAGCTGGTAGTGATGACGCTGCTACTCGCAACTGCTTTTCCAGGTTTGCGGCGGTCAGTCTGGGGCGCAGTCGGCTCTTTGCAATGGTCAGTTTTGAAAAGACCTGCTCGCAGCAGTAAGTTGTTCTGAACACAGATGCATATTTGAATGCATGTCTCCTCAAAGAGGGAAATTCATCACTGCTTAGGTAACATTTATAGAACTCGAGCAGGGGGAGGTGGTTGTACCTAGCTTTCAGCTCATCATCGCTTTGCAGCTGGATGATTTCGTGTTGGAGGTTATCAGGCGCATCAGCTGGTTCCACGTTGAATGGTGTAGCAGAGATGTTCAATTCCATTTGTTTACTTTTCATGTCCTTGAATCTTTCATTAAATGCCTCAGTGAGCTTCGCACACTCACCAGCATATTCAAGTGTCGTAGAGGCCTTTGTCCTTCCAGAGTGGGGAAATGCACCGTGTAATTCCTTTCGCGTTGCGCTTTCCATGGTCTTAATTTAGCTTCAAATGATTTCATGTTTGAAAGCAGGGAGCTGAGAAGCAGCTTGAGGTACAGCTCTGAGAGGGACTCAGATGTCCACCATGAACGCTAAATCACACAGCCACTTGCTATCATTGAGTTCCCTGACAGGGTTTCCCTTCATCTCCATGAACTGCTTGACTTCGTCCCGCAGTTCGTAAAACCTCATGAGCATGTTCCCGAGACTCAGCCACCGCACGTCACAGTGATAAACGAGATCACCGTGCTCAGAGTCAAGATCATGCAGTAACTCCTTAAACTGGCAGCTGTTAAACCCTCTGCTTTTGACAAAATGTATGCATGACACTACTGTTGACATCACACTGTTGAGCTACAACGACTGTGCACAGAGACTTACTTGGTGTATGATGCAGTGGCATATAATTCAATCACTTGGATCAAGACTGTGAAAATGTAGTTATTTCTTGACAGATGCAATTAACCCTTTTGGCAAGCCAACCATGGCTGGAGCTCCATCTGTAGTAAGGCCACTTACCTTTTTAAATGTTAGCTCAAGTTTTTTCATTGATAAAACAAGTCTCTCCAACAAGTCCTCACCCCTTGTAGTGCCATGCATGGTCCCAGGGACAGCAGTTCCTCTCGCGTGTCAAACTCTGCAGTTATCCCACGAACGAAAATGGCCAGTTGGACAGTGTTTGTTATGTCTGTTGTCTTGTCACAAGCCAGAGAGAAAAATTGGAAATCTCCTTCAGAATCCTTTAGTGCTTTTTCAATGTCTTGTGCTAAGTCAGTAATCCGAGCTGAGACGGTTCTCTGAGACAGACCAACACTCTGAGACAATTTGACTTTGTCTGGTGCTACAACTCCGCAGCAGCCACCACGCACTCTCTCACAGACTCTCCCTCCGCATGGGCCTCAGCTTCTCTGCCATTGGCTCGCTCACTACTACATAACTTGTCTGAATAACGTTGTCTTTGTCACAAGGAGGCCTAGTGAAAACGGCTAGTTGTGATTCCAAACTGATTTTATCCTGACACATTTGGCCTCCCAATCCATTAAGTTTAGCATGTCATGAGCTGTAATGACGTTCCAGATTGGCTGTTTTCATTACTGCTAATGCATCACCACAAACTAGGCACACAGGTTTGCCTTTGACTGCAACAAAAAAATAATCACTTGTCCATTTCTTTTGGAAAGACCGACACTCTGCATCAACTTTTCTTTGTAGTCACCATTGGTAGGATGTCACACCACTTAAGCTTTAATAACTATCCAGTGTATCTGTCGCCAGTGACACAATTATTTTGTTTTGACCGCTGTTCTAATCCTGCATCTGGGATTTGGAGCATATCCAAGGTTCGTATCATATCGTTGACTCTTGAGGTCTTTTCTGTGTACTGTTAGTTCGTCAACCTTCATCTGAGATTCAGTTTTTTTGAGGATTGTTGATCGTGGACGTGTGGATAAAGGTTGGGTTGGAGTTATTGTCTGTGTCAACAACATTGTCATCAATCATCGGAGGCTGGGTCACCAACATCTTGAGGAATCATCGCATCTCGTCTCATCATCACCGGATCGCCATAGTTTCCCACAGTGTGTTAACACTTTCACAACATATACACTCTCAGCCTGCCTGGCACTGAGTGTCCTCTGAGTCACCCCGACACAGGCAGACGGGCCGCGGGCAGCCAACGAGAAGCATCCGTGTCTGCCCCGTCATGTACTCGTATGTGTCCTGTCTATCCCGTAATGGACATTCCTTGCTTGTCCCTCAACATTTATGTTACTAATGATTCACTTAATATAAATTTATGTTGCTATGAAAAAAGCTCCTGGATTTATTGAATTTTGAGTCCCGCCTGTGGTTGCCTTGGCAGGGCCAGACCAAATGATTTCACGGGCCTTATATGGATTTCGCAGGCTGGACATTCCCCATCCCTGGTCTGGGCCCATATCCATACCCACACCCATATCCATAATCATATCCATAATTATATCCATATCCATATCTCCTGCTGATTCCATCTCTGGCGAATCCTGACTAAAACATGAATCACAAGATGACAGCTGCGTCCCAGATGGAGTTCTACTGGCCCTTGTGGCGTGATTATCATGGCCTTTCTGTGGGTGAGTGAATAATAATACCATTTATTGAGTGATCGGTATACGCCAAGCCACAGGCTAACGTATTTACATACAGTATTTTAATCTGCAAAATAACCCTATAAAGTCGGTTTTATTACCCCTATTTCACAAGTGAGAATATTGCCTGAAGACATTATGTAACTCGCCTCAGAGCACAAAGCTGGACAGCTGTGGCTCTCAGGTGTGAACCCAGGTATCTCCAACCTGAAAGTCCGTGCTCTTAACCACTCTAGGAAAATTGAATTATGGAGACTTAAAATGACTTCCTGAAAAGCCTTATGGGGAATCATTTAGAACGTTTCGACCTGAGAAGATAATTTTCTATAGAACACATTTCGGCTTTCTAACCTTTTCCTTGGAAGTAGACAACACTCTTGGCTACCAGTCCAACAAATCCCAGATTCGCTTGCTCAGGTGACTGGAATGAATAATGACTCTGCAAACTGGTAACATGCAATCTGCCCCCTCGCCAACCCCCTCGTACTCCATGAAAAGTCATTAACAAGTTCCACACCAAGTCACTCTGATGCCAATTAACCTTCCACATTGGTATGGCCCTTGCTGGGTGGTCGGACACACAATAAGTTACTCGTTATAAGATCAAGTCTACCCAGATAACGCAAGATAATCTCCCCACCTCAAGATCTTTAACTTGGTCATCGCTACAAAGTCCCTTTTGCCATGTAAGGTAACAGTCACAGGTTCCAGGAATCAGGACATGGACATGTTACTCAACCTACTAAGCGCGGTTCAGAGGGCATCTGAACTCAAGAATAACATTTCTCTGATCATTTCCTTGCCTCCTTCTTCAGAGCCTGTCACATGTAGAACACCATGTAACCATATCTCAGCCATAGATTAGAAGTCCATCTGGTAGGCGTTTGTAACTTGTGTGGGTTACATCCTTCACTGGTAAGACATGGCATTCAAGATCGGCCTCTCCTCCCTTTATTCTTGAAACTGAAAACTGTAAATGTTGCTTTGTTAATGGGGTCTCGAAAGAAACTAGGCCTTGACTTTCTGGACACTCACTTTTATCACCTCTTTCCTAGTTAGCTTTGGATACTGTAGCAATAACGAGACCCAGAGTGGAGACCAGCCCTGCAGACAACTGAACATGAGGTGTGCCAGCCAGCTCACAGCGCCCATGCCTGTCCCAGGGCCTGCGGCTGCTAAATCCCCTGAACCAGATGATATTGAACGTGTCGGAACTGACTATTATGAGGCTGAGACATCCTCCAACCTGCGGGGACTAGAAGCTATTACTGTACTTCCTGGTAGACTGCAGTGGAGGGAAGAAATGAACTCCAGAGTCAGGTTATACCTACGGAATCCAGAGAGAGTGAATTTATTCATTCAATCAATCAATCAGTCATTTCTTACTAATTACAAGCCTGAGAGCACCCGCCACTGTCCCGGAGCTGGAAAGATGAGAGCTGATACTGTAGACAAGGATGGATGGTGTCATAAGACTTGCTACCCTTTATTTAGACTTGCTGTGGGCCAGTCACACAGAGGAGTTCTTTGGAATATACCTTTTGTACTTATAGTCGTCCAACCAATACTCCAGAGAATTTATGCCAATCTTCTGATTCAGAAGGAACTGGTGGGTAGAATAAGTAGGGAGGCGATTCAAGTCAAGAGCAAGTGAAGTGAAACATGGGTCCCTACACTATGGCTTCTGTCCTGGGTTCCATTTGGGGTCTTCGGGATATGTGGGTTACATCC
Source organism: Tadarida brasiliensis (assembly GCA_030848825.1). Lineage (NCBI taxonomy): Eukaryota > Metazoa > Chordata > Mammalia > Chiroptera > Molossidae > Tadarida > Tadarida brasiliensis. The sequence goes on along the minus strand of CM061279.1, from coordinate 8,199,381 downwards.
CACCCTCCTGGGTTAGGCATGTGCTGATGCAAATCACTGACTGAAAGGGTTAAAACCACCAGACGGAGTCCATCTGCAAAGCGGCCTCACATTCAGTGTGTTTTGTACAATAGTTTCAGTGGGGCCCTGGACCCAGCTGTCCAGAGACGGGCCATCATTGGAGGAGGACCATAATCTCAGGTCAAAACTCATGTCTCAGAAAACGTGGTGTTATCTCTTGAAGGCAGGAGGTAAGATATATTTCGTTCTCATCACAGGGACAGGAAAATTTCCTTTCAGACGAGATGCTGCCAGGAGCAGAGGGCTGACCCTTGTTGATTGTGGAGACAGGAGTGAGACAGGGCCGGCTATTTTCAGCAGCAAAGTGTAGTTGTTTCCGTGGATGGCCATTGATAATGGTAAATTAGACAAAAGCAAAATGCTTTGTGATGCCTGGCCAAATTATACTTCTGATGTGATCAAATTCTAATCTTGGCATCTAAAAGTCTCGTACGGGGGGGCTGGCACACCCCACACTTAGCGATGCTCAGCATTCAAGGACATAGGGTGTATGGGGGACACGGTGTTCTTTAGTCAATGTTACTGAGCTCACACCTTGAACTACGGGGCCAGCTTTCATTGACGCCTCCCTTTCCGAGGGAGGGAACCAGACCAGGCCCATCTGTAGCCCTGCCCTTGGGATGGAGTTACAGGGGCTCAATTTGGGGCAACTAGAGTTTACCTGAAATGGCCAAAAGCGAAAAGATTTAGACAATGTGCAAAAAGCGCATACCTGAATGAATGTGTGAAACAAACCAGGCCTTAAAGAACAGGTTGGATGTGTACAAATAAAGAGAAATTTGGAAAGCATTTTAAGTTAGAAATTTCTTTCAATTGTTATAACAGAAACCTAATTTTTTCTCCATTCTGCAAAGTTCAGAGATCACATTCCAGGGCTCCATGGGACCCTTGCTTTTTCTATGTTTCTGCTTGGCTGTGTGTCGCCTCCCTGTCAAAGTTACCCAAAAGGTCCTAGAAGGCTGCTAGAGCTCCAGCCATTGCATCCATATTCCAGGCAGTAGTCAGATGGAAGAGGAAAACATGGAAAGATAAAAAGGGGCTCACCCCAGCTTTCCATCCTTGTCAGAAGTATCCCTTCTCTCCTCTACTTAAAATCATTAGTTCAAGTTTAATTCCGTGACCACATCTAGTTGCAAGGAAATGTGGTCAGCTAGGCACAATGGCATGTCCACATCTATGGGTAATAAGGAAGGGGAGGATAAGCCCTGGCCGGTTTGGCTTAGCGGTTAGAGCGTTGGCCTGTGGACCAATGAGTCGTGGGTTCGATTCCTGTCAAGGGCATATACCTCGGTTGCAGTTCGTCCCCGGCCCTGGTCGGGTTGTGCGGGAGGCAACCAGTCGATGTGTCTTTCTCACATCGATGTTTCTCTCTCTCCCTTTTCTCCCTCTCTCTCCCTCCCACTCTATCTGAAGATACATAGAAAAATATCCTTGGGTGAGGATTAAAAAAAAAGAAGGGGAGGATAGAAGTTGAGGAGCTAACCAGATGCTCTCTTGCCAGTGGGCACCACAGGAGTAGAGATAAAAAGGTTGAATAAACAGCCCCTGACCAAAACCAGGGAGTGGATGGATACAGTGGAAGATAACAGAGATTTGGGATAGGCCAGAGGATCTCAAAGTTTAGCAAGAATCAGAAGTACCTGGAGCGCTTGTTCCAACACAGATTGCTGGACCCCACCCCCAGGGTTTCTGATTCAGGAGGTCTGGAGTGGAGCCCTAAAATGTTTCATTTCTCACAAGTTCCCAGATGATATAGATGCTGCTGGTCTAGGGACCATACTTTTTTTTTTTTTAATTGTTTTTTCCTTTATTGATTTTAGAGAGAGAGGAAGGGAGAGGGAGTGAGAGATAGAAACATCGATGAGAGAGAACATCGACTGGCCGCCTCCTGCATGCCCCCTACTGGGGATCAGGCCCACAACCTGGGCATGTGCCCTGACCAGGAATCGAGCTGGCAACCTCTTGGTGCATGGGTCGACGCTCAACCACTAAGCCACACCGGCCGGGCTTAACTGTGTTCTTTATATCAATCCCATGAGAGTGCTGACCTCCAAGACCCAACTTTATCAGCTGTGAGCAAACCAATCTAGGTAGCTGCCTTATGCCCGGGAAAACTCTGGTATTGAAGGTGTATTAGCATTGATGATTAATTATAGAAAGATAGATAGATGGATAGGTGTGTGTGTGTGTGTGTCCCTGTCTCCCCACCCAACTGCAGCCCAAAGAAGTTTATATTGAAAAATAAGCAGCTGACCGGGACCCACAAACAAATGATCGGGGGGTCATGGTCGCGATGAGAAGAAATCAGACGGTAGGGAGGAGCTAGGTTGGTGGACCCCCGCCCCTTCCAGCACTAACTCTCCCCCACTTGCTGGTTGTTTTGCCCTAACCTGGCTTTGGACCTCCTTCAGGTTGGGGGATAAGACTGACATATACAGGGAGGCAGGACAGCTCCCTGAGAATTGCAACCAACCCCAGTGTAGCCCTGCACCTAGCTGTGAAGCAGGGTGGTGGCCAGACTCTGGGAGACTTTTGTTGATCAGAAAAGGCACTGTCTGGGCACAGCTGGACGCCCAGTGTGGCTACATTTCAGCCTCGTGTGTCCGCTTGCCCGAGAGCCCCAGCGCAGGACAGAGCGCTCTGGGACTGTACGAGGCGTCCTGCTGTGAGGAGGGGCTTGTCCTCGGGAGCCCTGGGTCTGTCTTCTGTCTGGGGGATGCCAGGCAGAGGCCCCGAGCTGCTGGGCAGATTCACTGAGATAAACCGTATCAAGGACCCAGCCCACGGCTAGTGCTCAAGCAGCATAGATTTCCTTCTGAGTCAGCGAGGCGACTGGATGGGTGAAGCCTCTCAGGCTGCCAGGGAGTCATCTGCTCCTCCTCATCTTGGCACCGCTGTCCCTGCTTGGCGTCCGCAGCGACGTGCCCGCGGCCTCTGTGCCAGCATCTCATTGTCTGGCGCGAGGAGAAGGTGGCCAGCTCCTGCTGCCATGGAGAGCGCAGCAGACAGACCAGCTGAGCTCCCGCGGCCACACATTAGCTCCCCTAACACTGCCAGCTCTGGGGGTCACAAGGCCCCTGCACGCACGTCTGAAATCCCAGCAACTTCCCTCCCCTTTCATTAAGCTCCAGCACGACCGAGATAATGCCCTGCCAGGTGCAGGGGCTTCTTGAAAGCACTCTGTCTGCCCATCCAACCCACATCGGGGCCTGGGCAGCTCACTCAGGTGCTGGAGAGGCCGGGGGCAGGGGCATCCTGGCAGCGAGCCCTGTAGGCGTGAGCCGATGTGGAGAGCTTTCAGCGCTGATGACTCTGTTTCTGATGGGGCCAGCCAACAGCTGAAGCGCTAAATCCCAGTTAAGTCACAAAAAGAAGTGGAAGCAGCCCATGAGTGGGGCGGGGGTGGGGGAGCGGCCGTGGCTGATTCTCCAAGGCCCACTTACCCCCGTCGCTGAGGCTGAGCGAGGCTTGCTGAACGGAGGCTTTTCTGTGCTCAGACTTCGCATGATGGTAACAAATGCTGAGCGCCGATTGTGGGCTGGGTACAGGCACCCCGAAGATGACTGAGAGCTAGTGAGCGAGCCCGCATTGTAGTCGGGGAGCCAGAGCAGGGCCATGCAATGCGGCCCAGGCGCTAGCAGAGATGAGACGGGCGTGTCTGCCTCTGCCTCCTGGCAGTGGGGGCACTTCCGCAAGAAAGGGCATCGGAGCTGGTTCCCGAAGGATGGCAGCAAGTGGCCGGGCAGAGAAGATGGGAATGGCATCCCAGGGACAGGAATAGCACCCAGCAAGCACAGAGTCCTGAACTGTGGTGTGTGTGGAGGAACACGTAGGGCAGTGAGGCCAGAGAAGTTGAGTAATGAGACTCAGAAGGGTCTTTCATGCTCACAGTCTTGTTGGGGGGTGGAGTCGGGTGGGGGGCTAAGGAGGGAGAAGCCTTGCAGACCAACAAGCAAAGAAGAAAACCATTAAATTATTTTGTTACAAACACACACACTTTTCCCACCCCCATTTTGGGGGGCTAGGGAAGGGGGGGCTGGTTAATGATGAGGTTCTAGGCATTGGGTCTTGATAGCTGTTCAGGCTAGCCAGAGGAAAGAAGGGAAGATGAAGGAAGATGAAGGAATATTTTGCCATCTCTCTGGTCTGAACCACTGGGGAAGGGGACTGGGTTAATATCCGTCCAGGTTGCCCTGACCGGTTTGGCTCAGAGGTTAGCGCATTGGCCCGAGGACTGGAGAGACCCGGGTTTGGTTCCCGCTAAGGGCACGTACCTCGGTTGCAGTTTGTCCCCGGTCCCGGTTGGGGTCGTGTGGGTGGCAACCACTCGATGTGTCTCTCTCACATCGATGTTTCTCTCTCTCTCTTCCTCCTGCTCTATCTAAAGATAAATGTAAAAATGTCCTCGGTTGAGGATCAAAAAATATATATATTCATCCAGGTTGCCCCAGATCAGTCATTAATTGTTAAATGACTTAAAACTGAATTGCTCACATTTCTGTTCCAGTCGGTACACAGCTCCTGTCCTCAAGCCTCCAAGTGCCACCCTCCAATGCCTCATTCTGATTGGTTGGTACCCAAGCCAGACTCACTGATAGAGATACTTAATATTAGCCCGAGGCAAGGGAAAATGAAGTTTCAATGCGAGGATTGCACACTGTGTATAAGTGATGCTTCCATAAAAGCGGAGTCATCCTCTGCGACACCAGTGAGATGGCGTGCGTGAAGGCGCAGGGCGTAATGCCTAACACAGAGCAGGCGTTCCGTAAACATTAGCCGAACTAGCGTCGAAGTCCTGATGCCGAACATGTCCCTCGAGGGAGAGTTTGGAGCCCAGCAATTCCCCGCGCGGAGAGAACGGACACGTATTCCTTTAGGAGCCCGCGTGGAGCGGTCTTCGTTTGCTCCCTGGAGTGGAGATACCCATCGGATGGGGCTAGAATCGCAGCATCTGGACGGCTTCGCCAAGGCGGTTGCTGGCCCTGAATGGGCTCTGGCTGGTGGGCAAAAGCACAGGGAAACGGCAAGCAGATGTGTGCCAACAACAGAAGCGAATGGTGCTCACCACCAAGCCCCCCCGGGCAGATGTTGGGCGCTAACATTTACCGAGCACTTTATCCTCTTTGAGTCCTCAAACCCACGACGGGAAGAGTGACAGCGTTTCCATTTGTGATGCTGGGAGTTAGGGGGGCTGGGAACTCTTCTCCGGTCACACAGTGATCAAGACAGGGGTCGAGAATCCCAGCCCCTCAGTCTCGTTCTAAGGCAGTTAAGTCCATCTCCTCCACCAGGAGCCCTTACATGCTGCTGTGGCTTTTGTTTTTTTTAATTTGTTTTCTTTATTGATTTTAGAGAGAGAGAGAGATGAGAACATCAATTGGCCGTCTCCTGCATGCCCCTCACTGGGGATCGGGCCCACAACCTGGGCATGTGCCCTGACCGGGAATCGAACCGGTGACCTCTTGGTTCATGGGTCGATGCTCAACCACTGAGTCACACCGGCCGGGCTGCTATAGGTTGTTTTAACAGAACTTTTCCAAGGAAATCACAGAAGCAATGGTTCAAATATTCACGTATTTCACATGTGATGTTTTTAATGGAACCCACCCACAACCCACGGAGGCCAGCAAGGTCTGTGATGACGGGAAGAAAGAGTGAGTGTGAACGCACTGAGCATAACGCCTAGCACACAGCAGGCGTCTGGTAAACATCAGCTGACCCAGCATCTAAGTTCTGTTACTAAAAGTGTCCCTTGAGGGAGAGTTTGGAGCCCAGCAATTCCCAGAGTTGATGCAAAGAAAAAATATGCTCACGCCCACAACTGCCAAAGGAACAAGAAAAGAAGGCATGCCCGGCTGGTGTGGCTCAGGGGTTGAGCATCGACCCATGCACCAAGAGGTCGCCAGTTCGATTCCCGGTCAGGGCACCTGTCCAGGTTGTGGGCCCGATCCCCAGTGGGGGCATGCAGGAGGTAGCCAGTTGATGTTCTCTCTCATCCATGTTTCTATCTCTCTCTCCCTCTCCCTTCCTCTCTCTCTAAAATCAATAAAGAAAAAAAAATTAAAATAAGAAAAGAAAAGAAGGTATTAGTTGACAAGATAGGTGACAATCAAAGGTCCGGCAAGTGATTGCACTGTGCGTGGAGCACGGGTGGTGCCCCGGATACACTTTTCCGGTCTCTGGATGAGCGGCCCTGGAGCTGGGAGGATCTGAGTGTCCTCCGTGAGCCTGGTGGCTGCACTGGGGCGGCGGGAACTGGACTGTATACGTTCACAGCTGATGTCAACACGAAGGGGGCGGGCTGGGGCAGACACAGCCCGGGGTCTTTCTCTGCTCACCCGGTGCCTCTGACATCTAGCCTTTGCTCCTCTTCGTGCGGATAGCTCTTCGTGGTTCTCAAAACTGCTCCCTCAGATGGGATAGCTTTTTAATTGGATGAGGATTTTGCAGACACTCTCATCATCTGGGTCACTGGAGCCCAGCCTTTTCATTAACAGACGGATGAGTGAGGCTTCTCTTCTGCTTTTTCCTCGGCAGAATTAGCTACTTTCGAACGGGTCTCCCTGTGTCCAGGTCTGACATCACCGTGTCCATCCTTGAATGTCCTGCCTCAGAGGCCTCATGAACACGGAGTGGACTGTGTTTGCAGCACACGGCTCAGAAAGTGCTGAGGGTCTCCACAGCCTGCTGGAGCCTGCTAGAGATGCTTTTCTGAGCCTGGAGACACGGCCGGATAAGTTTGGGAAAGGCTGCAAACCAGAGCCTCGTCTTGTGTTTTGGGGGTCTCCTCAATGAACTGAGCTACCGAAATGGACTTCCTTGACCCATGAAAACATCTGCTCAAATCTAAAGGCGATATCTGGCAGAACAACTTTTGGAAAAGGCTTGCCTACAAGTTAATATACAGACTCTTGAAGTTCAAAACCTTCTAGAATCTTGACCTAATAGTCTTCTCCAATAGTGGTAAGAGTTCAGCCTCAAGAATCAGACAAATCTGTCCTGGCCCGGTGGCTCAGTGGGTTGCAGAATCCTCCCATACACCATAAAGGTTGCAGGTTCAATTCCCGGTCAGGGCACATGTCTGGGTTTCAGGTCCTAGCCCTGGTCAGTGTACATAAGAGAGGCAACCGATCGATTTTCTCTCACATCTCTCTCTCTCTCTTCCTCTCTCACTAGAATCAATAAAACATATCCTCAGGTGAGGATTAAAAAAAAAAAGAATCAGACAAATCCTAGTTCCAATCCCAATGATGGCATTTCATCCCAGGTAACTTTGGCCTTAGTTACTGTCCCATCCTGTGCACAACTTCCTTCCCTGTACATGGCAGAGGCTGCCCCTACCTTGAAGGGTTATTGTAAAGGACTGCATGAGACAATGAACATAAAGCCCATAGAATATCTAGCCTACAGAAAAGGACTCAATAAGTGAAATTTCTATTATTATTATTTCTTTTTTTTTTTTTTATCTTCACCCGAGGACATTTTTGCATTTATCTTCAGATAGAGCAGGAGGAAGAGAGAGAGAAAGAAACATCAATGTGAGAGAGACACATCAGCTCGTTGCCACCCACAGGACCCCAACCAGGGCCGAGGACAAACCGCAACCGAGGTACGTGCCATTGGCCGGAATTGAACTCGGGACTCTTTGGTCTGCAGGTGACGCTCTTACCACTGAGCCATACCGGCCAGGGCTCATTAGTATCTTTTAAATCAACATTGATGAACATATCTATTTATCTAGTCTCTACCTTGCTTTCATCCAAAAAAGAAGGAGACAATTTCTGAGCACATAGAATCTGGATTTCCTCTAAAACTTCTACAGAATCGAAGCATCAAAGACCCCTGATCAAAGCCACAGTAGAATTCCACTGCGTACCTCTCACCAACTGGGCTTGTCCGGCACCTGTGCTTAGAAACCCCAAAATATGAGGACAGGTGAGGACGGGTGATGGTGTGTCCCAGCCCAGCGTAGATGCCTGGCTGACTTGGGCTGTGTTCTTGGTGGCTTTCCGGCTTCTTAGCATATGCTAGCAAAGCTCACCACTCCCAGACTCCGTGCAGCCTTTCCAGACGAGTGTTCAAACCTAATTAAGCTTAGCATTATCATAGTTTTTATCACATTAAGTTCCCACTTGGCCCTCAGCAGCGGAGACCACAAAATCAGCACTGCATCTTTAAACAGAAACAACAGATTTTGGTGCAATTAAAAATTCATTAAAATGCAAATTAGTTTGTAAATTTTCCCCCCCTCCTTCTGATGATGCTGTCAACATGGCTTTTGAATCATAGCTGGCGCCGAAGGAGAGGTGAACTTGTGGCTTGAAAGCAACGGAGAGGAAGGGACAGAAAGCTGGAGTCCCTGTCACAGCTACAGGGTGAGGACTCCCTGGGGGCCCTACCCTCTCTTCATCTCCCCATCGTGTCGTTTCCTCCCAGAAAGGACGGGTTTCATTCTCTTTGTGCCCCGGTGCTGGACTGATAAACTCCATCATCTTTCTGATCTCAGTCTCACTGGACCACGTTATCTTAAGGCAAACACCAGGGTACGATGAATAGTTAACCTCGTCCACCTACACTTTCTGGCCATCCGGTAATGTTTCAATAATGCTTTCACCACTAACAAGACATTGAAATTTGACTTGGGGCTCCCGCAAGGACTTTCAATGACAATGAACCCCCCAAGTGCTTAGCCAGGTAACCTCTTTGCCCAAATCCTTCCGAATCACAGAGCCTGCAACAGCTAACGACAATGTCTACCATCTACAGGACCTGGAAGGCTTAACCACTCTTATTAATCTACCCAGCAACCTTGGTGAGCTCCTACTTGTTATACCTACAATGGGAACGGCGAAGCTGAGGCTCAGGACTTGAGGGAGACCTGCCCAAAGTAACATTGCTAGGAAGCAGTCGTCAAGACTGGAACCCATGTCCCCAGGACTCCAAAGCCAATACTCTTTCCATGACACTAATTCTTTTTTTTGGTCCGTGCTCCTAGCGGGAACCGAACCCGGGACTCTCTAGTCTGCACGCAATGCTCCAACCACTGAGCCAAACCAGCCAGGGCTCCATGACACTAATTCTATGCGTCTTAGTTTCCACTTTCACAGACCTGTTCCAGCTTACTGTTTCACTGATGGACCAGCTCTTCCAGCCAATGGACCCTAAGACAGGTGGGACATACACACCGGGGCCAGCTTTCAAGGAGACAGTGCCTCGCGGCCTCAGACGCAGGGAGGTGCGTTCTCACCTTCTGCTTGCCGTGGGAAGCAAGCAGCTACGGCGGGTTCATTAGATGCCCCTAATTGATGAGACTACAGTCAGGAAGTATGGTAAATGCAACTTAATTGAGAACTAATTAACTTGTTGTAGTTATCTCGTTACATGCCAATTAAATGTCTAAATATTCTTTTCTTCTCAGATCAAAGAATAAAAAAGAAGTGAAATCAATCATAAAGCTGGATCTCCTTGCGAGAGACTTCTGGCTGTAAGTTCCTGGGAAGGTGTGAACCCTGTGGGACAGCAGCGAGGCCCCGCGGTCTGGAAGAAGCAGGCGAGCTCATTAATGCCATCTTCAAGGAAGAAGTACAAGGCAGTGGGCAGACTGTGACGTTCAGAAGGATTCTCCACGAACTCTGCTGTGAAATGGGACTTGGCCTCCAAGGCCCCAAGAGGCAGGACCTGGCCAAGGGCTGTTCCTACTCGGCTTCTCCCTAGCTATTTAAGGTCTGGGATTTTTGTCCCTTTGTTTGTTTTTAGTCTGCCCTTTTCTGTGACAATCCAAAGACTGTCCACCTAACTGCACGCTGTCATTAGGAGCATTTGGCCAGGGCAGGGCTCGGCTTCAGCTCAGCTCCAAGTAATCTTTCCATCGCAATCTGTTTTTCAACAGTAATGCTGTTTAACCCTCTCCTCTGCCGGGGGGAGGTGAAAGATGCCTCCCTAGAGGATGGGGACAGAAGGGAGAGCAAAAAGAATACATCTATTTACAGCCCTTGACTTTTTAATATTTTTTTATCCTCACCTGAGGACATTTTTGCATTCATTTTCAGATAGAGCGGGAGGAAGAGAGAGAGAGAAACATCGATGTGAGAGAGACACATCAAGTGGCTGCCACCCACACAGCCCCAACCGGGGCCAGGGACAAACTGCAACCGAGGTACGTGCCCTTAGCGGGGTTCGGGACTCTCTGGTCCAGGGGCCGACGCTCTAACCACTGAGCCAAACCGGCCAGGGCCACAGTCCTTGACTTTTAGCTCTGATGTTTCTTTCTAACTTATGTGGACTTAAATCATCGAGAAAAACAAATTCTGTTTATAATCGTCTGGAACTCAAGTCAATATCCGGTCCCGGCAGACAAGGGCATGGGCTCCTGTTCTCACTGGATCACGGCCAGGAGAACCAATGGGCCAGCGACTGTGGGCTGCCTTACTGAAACGAGGTGGCCTTGCAGAAGGAAAGCACGCATCTGCTTTTTCCTTCCTCGGAAGCTGCTGAGAAATGCTACACTTGACTCCCTTGACCTCAACAGTTTGACAACTAGTGCCCTTTCCAGATCTTTCTGGCTCGCTGAAAAAAATGTCCCAACACATGGTCCCCAAGGCTTTTTCATGCCCCCCTTCTCCCCGCCGGTGTTGTTCTCGATTCTGGGGGCTGCAGTGCTAACGTACCACGCAGCATGTGTGGAAATGAGCTAGAAAACTGCAGAACTACAGAGAAATAAGAATGCCCATTCTCGAAGGAGAGCTACCTACCTGATCTGCCCCCAGGCTGGACACCCAAACCCCTCAGTCCAAGTAGGTCTCTATGAAAAAACCTGATGGAATTCCTGAGTTCTGGCCTTCATGAAGACAGCTAAAGAATCCATTGAAAACGATGAGCCCATCCCGCAGAATGAAAAATGATAAGCTTTTTTGTATCCTCACCCAAGGACATTTTTGCATTCATCTTCAGATAGAGCAGGAGGAAGAGAGAGAGAGAAACATCAATGTGAAAGAGACACATCGACTGGGGACAAACTGCAACTGAAGTTCGTGCCCTTAGCAGGAACCGCACCCGGGTCTCTCTGGTCCGCGGGCCGACGCTCTAACCGCTGAGCCAAACCAGCCAGGGCTAAGCCTCTCGTTTCATAGTCAGTTTAAGCTGTGGTGCACAGAGCAGACTATAAATAACACACAATGAGGTTCTAGTACGAGCTCCCAGTTTCTTCTGACTACAAAACTGGTGGCCCTCATCCTTGGATCCCTAGGGGCTGGCCTGCGGTCTGATTCTTTGGGGTGTTGGGAAATGTCTAGGACTGTCTACATTCGGCTCCTCTACTCCCACGGAGGCTGCTGCCCTATTTTTATTCCACTTCTGTCTCTGCTGGCGTCCGTGTATGAAGCCCTTGCTCGCTGCTATTTGCACAAAACACTCCATCTCTGCTCATGCATTTGTTCAAAGTTCACTGTAAGTACGGCGTATTTATCAACTGTATCGCTCCGCGAAGTGCCTGCCGCTGGTTACTCATTACGGGGAATGGCTGCGCGGCGGATCAGCTCTGTCTGTGCCTCTCCCTTCTGAGCGCTCTGTTTTCGTTGGCCAGCTGCCTCTCTTCTCATCCCGCAACCTGATGATCAGCGGCGTATTTCAAAGTCCTCTCCTGGCGGGTGGGGAAGGTACTTACCAGTGTGGGACTGACAATGAACGATCTCTTCTGTTGCATGAAAACGTGGTTACAGTGTTACAATCCTCCTGATAGGAGCAGCCTCCTGCTAACAGGTTGAACCAAAGCTTTGGGGCTGGGGGTGGAGGCGGGGGCCCCAGGTTTGTGTGGTTTCTGCCAGAGAATGGTTCTCTGAACCCGGCTGCCCACTGGAATCCCCTGGGGAGCATTTGCAAATCCTGCATCCTCTGTCCCACCCCAGAGAATCTGGTGGAATTATTGAGGAGGAGGGAGCCCGAATCAAGGTTCTTTCAAGTCCCCAGGTGAGACAGAGAACCACTGGGCTGGAGGTTTGAGCCACGCTGGAGTCAGCAAGAGAAAGCTGACTTTCTCAACCTGAAGTCCAAAGGACCAGCAACAGCATTGGAAGCCAGACTGCAAAGCTAAGCGTTCAAAGTGGGGCAGAAATGGAGCCCAGTGTTTAAAAAAAAAAAAAAAGCCAACCAGACAAGAGCCACAAGGTGGGGCTCAGAGCTCAGCCTTGAAGGCCTAGGGGTGTGACGCCCCAATTGCTCAGCTCCGCTTAATGTCTGAGGAAGGACCCACCCCGGTCTGTGACTTCCTGTTCAAGGTGCTTAGGCAGCATTCTGCCTGTAGCAGCTAAGGGTTGAACCACTTGGGACCACGGTTACACACCTTATAATGACAAGTATAATGGTCTAAAATCAGAGACAGAGCGTTCGTGCTGGAAGAAGTAATGTAGTCCGACCTCCTCCGTGACATCAGAACAAAGGCTGCTTCTCCTCCCCAGACCTCCACTACAAAGGCGAGGAAACGGTTTGAAATCCTAGCAACAGTGTTTCGATTTTCATCAGCAGGATGAAGGGACATGGGAGGGAATTCCTAAATCAGTCTTTTCCAAACTTCAGGGTGCCTTAAAAGTGTCCTGGTGGGGGCTGGGGAGGGGGATTTAAAAATGCAAAGTCCTGGACCGACTCCAGGGTGTCTGATTCAGTAGGTCTGGGGTGGGGCCCAGAAATCTGCATTTTTAGCACAAGATGCCCAAGGGATTCCGATATGGGTAGTTTGAGAACCAGGTTTTTTAAAATAAATACCAGTTCAAGCAGTGATATCATCACCTGACTCCAGGGCAGAAAAGCAATATTCCAAATTGGCACTTACCAACTCTGGCGGCATGTTAGATAAATACTAATGCCTGGGCCTCCATTCCAGCCAATGGAATCAGAAGCTCTCAGTTCAACGTTGCTACAAAGATGCTGTGTAGCAAGCATCTCAAAACCCAGCGGCTTCAAACAACAAGCATTCGCTTCTCACTCACAGGTCTGTGGGTGGACGGGAGCTGGCTGATCTGATCCAGGCTGGGCTCAGCTGGGCAAACGTTCCAGATGGTGGGCTGGTGGTCCTCAGGTCAGCTTCATGTATGTTTCCTTCTCCCCAGACCTGGAGGGCAAAAGACAAGCCATACTAAGCACATTTAAAGCTGCATCCGAGCTCGCGGACATTGGCCAAAGCAAGTCCCACACCCACGCCCGCCATCAACAGGATGAAAAAAAAGACTCTGCTCAATGGTCCAAACTACCACAGAGCTCCATCCCAGACCAATTAAATAAGAATGTCTGGGTCCGGCCGGTGTGGCTCAGTGGTTGAGCATCAACCCATGCACCAAGAGGTCGCCAGTTCGATTCCCGGTCAGGACACATGACCAGGTTGGGGGCCCGATCCCCAGTGGGGGGCGTGCAGGAGGCGGCCAATCGATGTTCTCTCTCATCGATGTTTCTATCTCTCCTTCACACTTCCTCTCTCTCTAGTGATCAATGAAGGAAAATAAATTAAAAAAAAAAAAAAAGAATGTCTGGGGTGGGGTTTTGACAATGACAAAGCCTCCTACGATGTGCAGCTAGGGTTGGGACCCCCCTTGTAAAGGATGACTCGCGTCCCAGGCCAACCTTCGATGGGCCAGGCAGTTCGCCCTGTATGAAGGTATTGCAGTGCTACGTGTTTGGAATAAAATATGAGAAGTGGCATCGTGGCAATAAGATGATTAATTAATAATACAGAAAGTAATCAGAATCGAGCAAAGGACATCACTTGTTCACGTCAGCCCTTCATACATTGGAGTCATGTTCTGTCTCACCGACCCCCAGCTCCTCTGAGTCTCGCGCTGTTCTATGGATCATTGTACACAAGCCTGGCTTTCAATTCCCCTCGCCATCTGGTCTCACTCTTCTCTGATGGCACTCTATACATTTTATGTGCCCCCCCGCCATAAATCCGGGGTGCCCAGCATATTCCTCAGTGCTCCTCCTGGGCCTTGCCCTGAGGGGAATACAGACAGCCTCTCTCCCCTGTCCTTGAGACCAAATTCCTGGTAACTCAGCCCAACTGAAACCACCAGGGAGGAGCAGTACCTGCCCACGTTCCTCTGGCTCAATGTCAGGAACCATTTCTCAGCCAGTTGCACCCCGCTGGGGCCCATTCCCAGCTCTGCCTCCAATTTCCTGAATTGCTTTGGACAAGTCACTTCCTCCTCTCTGGGTCCCAGTTTCCTCCCCTGGAAAAGCAAAGGGAGGAGTGTGGGGACAGCCACGGCCTTCTTCCCCGCTCTGACCTGGATGAGCACGGGATGAGGCAGGCATCAGAGTGGCCCTCAGAGAAGCCCTGGTGCGGTCAGGGGACTGAAGGAAGCCAGGGCACTTACTTGGGGTTATTTCTCAACAGCACACTTGTGAAAAGCTCAGGCAAAGGCTTGCGCAGCTCCAGCAAAATTAATTGCTTTGCTGCTGCTAATGGAACAACCCACTAACCGCATTCTCCCACGTGTGCGATGACGGGCCCCCAGCCACGGAGGCTGGGAAGGAAGAGCTTTAACACAGCCGGGCCCGCGGGGCCATGTGGGATGTGGCGGCTGTGGCTCCGTGCCCACCTGCCGCGGCACCAGGGGAGCCCGCGGGCCTCACTCTCTGACAGCAAAGCCCTGCCATCTCCCTGCACCTGAACCCTGGCGACCACTCACCCAGCTGCCCCACCATGATCATCCAGGTCCCGCCTCCCCTCCGTGCTTGCCTCCTTCTCTCTGCCCTGCTTTTCCATATGCCCATTATAACGGCCTCCTGGACGTTCCGAAACACACCAAGTTCTTTCCCTCTTACCAGCCTTTCTTTTTTTTAAAATATTTTTTCTTTATTGATTTTAGAGAGGAAGAGGGGGGAGAGAAAGAAAGAGAGAGAAACATCGATGAGAGAGAACATCGACTGGCCGCCTCCTGCATGCCCCCCACTGGGGATCGGGCCCACAACCTGGGCATGTGCCCTGACCGGGAATCGAACTGGTGACCTCTCAGTGCGTGGGTCGATGCTCAACCACTGAGCCACACCAGTCGGGCCAAGTATGTATTACTTTTATACTTAAAAAAAGCAATGGGTTTATTCAAAGGGAAAGCTGCCAATACCTTGTTTGCCTGAAATGAAGAGGGAGAGAGTTCCAGAGATCTCCAATCTGTAACTTCATTCGGTTCTAAAGGGCTGGAGGGCAAGAGTGAGAGTGAGGAACGGAAGAGGCCTTTCCATCAGGAAGCTGGAGATGGAGCAGAGAAAGGCTGGAGGGGCTGGCCAATGTCTTGGCTGGCACTGAAATTATGGTAGGGTTTCGCTGACCAGGGCTGAACACCCCTGTGGTTAGACAACCCTGAATTATCGCCCAAGGACAAGGCCACCGTCAGGCAAGGGACTCGAACCAAGAGCCTTCCAGAGGGAAGTAGGAGAGTGAGCTTGCTCCTCGGCCCCCTTTCACTTATAGGGGGGAAAATCAGGAGCAGTTTTCTTTTTTTATAGGTGTTTTGGATCTGATGAGTTCCCTGAGACGCTCTCGATATGGTTCCGACTTTAGATGTTTTGACGAAAGGTATGATCAACCCTGAACAAGCCTGGTGTGTGCGTTCAACCAGGTCTATTTCTCAAAGGCCAAAATCGGGGCATAGTGAAAGAATGACTTCGCTGCAAGGGGAAATTATATTGTTGAGGATGTTTTATTAATTTCCATGAAACCGAGTTTTATGGAACCCGGGACCCTGTGTGATGGGTAGACTTCTGTGGGTGATAGAATTATTGACTAGGAACTCCTTCCTTTCAAAGGAAGGGACTTCAGTGTCTCCCTTTGAACAGCATCCTTAGGACGAGTTAACACCCAAACCTGTGCCCAGAGAACATTGCAGGGTTCACAATCTGCGTGTGCTTTGTCATGGGTTATTTTACCATGGTTGTGTGATACCTGAACAGACAGCGTAATGACGGCACAGATCACCCCGGAGAGATACGGGGTCTGCTGAAATGACCACGGTGTGCTGCAGTCACACGGACGTGGGTTGAAACCCAGTGTCCTAGTTGCTCAGGTTGCCATAACAAAACGCCATGGACTGGGACTTCAACAACAGAGAGTCGTTTTCTGGAGGCTGGAAGGCCAAGAACAGGGTGCCGGCATGATTGGGTTCTGGTGAGAGCCTTCTTGCTGGCTTGCAGACGGACACTTTCTTGTGTGTCCTCAGCTGGAGAAGAGATAGAACAAGCCTGGTGTGTCTTCTTAAAGCACACTAAGCCCATTGTGAGGGTCCCCACCCTCATGACTTGGCCTAAACCTAATTACCTCCCAGAGACGTCATCTCTGGATACCATCACATGGAGGATTAGGGCTTCAAATATGAATTGGGGGGGGGGGGGGGACAGTAAGGCCATCTCAGCCTCATCACTCACTGGCTGGGGGACCTTTCTGAGTCTCCATTTTGTCACCTGTCACACTGAGAGACTTGGCTAGTTGTCCAAGTTACACGAGCTCAAGTCCAGGAAGACCTCAACATAGTCCATGGTACTTAGGAGGGTCCTCAGAAGCACCCCAAGGATGTCATTGACAGTAGAACACTTTTCTCCATAGACAGCAGCACGATCTAAACAGAAAATCAGGGCAGAGCTGCTTCTCGGAAGGCAGCCCTTCCGTTTGGCTCTCAGTGATGTCTGAAATCACACAGTAGGACCCAGGACTTCACGGACCACTGTTTAAAAACCATTCGTCTGGCACAACTCCACCCACGCGCTAGGTGGTGGCCCCTCCCTAACTTCCAGGCCATCCTGAACACGAAAGACCCATGGTGTGCAGACACTGGAACCGCGCAGGCAAGCCGGGACTCCCGGGCCACATCCACACCTCAGGACTGGTCTCTGCCTCTGCACCGGCACCCCATGCCTCTGGGACGTTAGCACCATGCCCCTCTCCAAGCATGGGCTTAGAGGGATTCTCAGTCCTCTGTCGCTAACCATCGCCCCCCTGCACACACAGACACACACACACAAAGACAGAAAGAAAAAGATTTCTTTCACACCCCAGGTTCAAAATGTGGAACAGCTCGGTGTGTATATGCACCCGTGGGTCTGCGTTTAGACAAACTTACTCGATTTAGGAGTGGCAGCTTCTGTTAAAGAGTCCACAGGAGGTTGAAAAGAGGACGGTTCATAAGCTGTGCGTTCGTTAGTATCAGCTCCATGCTGCCAAATCGTCATCCTGCCTCCCGTTCCCACGGAACCCATAAGCCAGGGGATTTACTTTCCTGTTTCATTGCGTTCATTGCTTCTCCTTCCCTTTCAGTGTTTCCCTGGGAGTGTCTCACAGGTGAAATTTCACCTGCGATTAGAGCTGGGATTACAGGGGTGAGAGATGGGAATCTGGGTGCCCGCCCCTGGTTGGCTGGTACCTACACCTTAAGGAGATGAGGATGTTTTTGAGGGTTGTGGCCCAACCAAACTGTTTCTAGCCAGGACAGAGAAAAGCCTTACTCTCCAGAAAAACAAAAATCACACCTTTGATGCCAGTGTCTAATCCTTAACCCCAAAGTATGAGAACCTCCCACTTAGTGTTTTATAATTTTGCTCAGCAGCTTCGACGATGTATTTTCTCTTTAACCTGACTATTCTAAAAATTTTTTTTGTATATTTTTCCTTTATTTTAGAGAGAGAGGAAGGGAGAGGGAGAAAGAGATAGAAACATCGATGAGAGAGAACATCGATTGGCCGCCTCCTGCATGCCCCCCACTGAGGATCAGGCCCACAACCTGGGCATGTGCCCTGATCAGGAATCGAACCGACGACCTCTTGGTGCATGGGTCGACGCTCAAGCACTGAGCCACACCGGCTGGATGGAACCCTCACTTCTTAAACCTCCAACTTCTTAGCTGGAGAGCCCTCCTCAGTCTTCGTGGAGAAAGAAATGCAGATACAAACATGTTTTCCCAATTAAAAAACCGTAGCAGGTCTGCAGAGGAAAGATAGCATATGACTTGACAACAGTCAGCTTCAGAGGCAAATGGGTTAAATTCCACATAGTAGCCTGAGACTTGGTTCAAGCCATATAAACTCTCCAACATTCAGGTTCTTCGTCTACGATCCTGTCCATCAAGGAAAGAGAAGAATCAAAAATGACTCCTCGGTGTCGGGCCAAGCAACCGTGTGGATGGTGGCACCATTCACTGAGATGGGTTAGATCAATGGTTCTCAAAGTATGGCCCCTGGGCCAGCAGAATGAGCACCCCTCACCCCACCCCAGACCTACTGGACGGGTCTTGCTACAGAAGACATGAAGAGACTCAAAACTGGGCCCTGGTTGGCCAGAAGAGGAGGAAATAGTAAAAATCAAGAGAAGAGAGAGCCACCCAAGAGAAGCCTAGAGCTGGAAGCCTCGAAAGAGGGGCTGACCAGTTCCGATGCTGCTAGGAGGTCCGAGAAGGTGGAGATAGAACGTCAATCTCTTGACTGGCAAGGTGGAGGCCACTGGCAAGGTGGGTAAGAGCCACTTCACAGGGATGGTGGGAAAAGCATTGTCTGGACTTGGTTGAGGAGGGAATAAGCAAAAAGGAGACAGAGACAGAGAATATGGAAAAAAGCACTCCCTAAGCAAAACCAACTGCCTCACACAGGTGAACTGCAAGGAGCAGTCTTGACTATAAAAAAAAAAAAGTCAGATGACATGGGCCAGCGGGAACTCCAAGACGGGGAAAATGCACACAAATTAATAAGCTTTCTCTCCTTGGGAAGCAAAGCGAGGTGTCTTCTAACGCATAAATGAATGAATGAGCACACGGTGACAGCTCCTGGGTACCGTGTTCACCTTCTCCTTAGCTGCCGAAGGAGCAGAGCTCTCTCGCTCTCGGAACCGGGGAGTAATGAGAGACGCGTTTATAAATACACCCACACTAGCTGTGACGCTCAGGAGCTTCAACTCCGCATCCCTGGAGGACTGACTCTGAATCCATTACGTTAATGAGGGGCTGGGTGCGGCTCTATCCGGGCAACATGTTAGAAGCTTCACCCCATCACGGAATGGGGGATCTTTTGCAAAGCTTTTGCTTCTGTTTCTTAAGTATCTGAGTGCTGGGCACCATGCTGGGCACACAGAGGAAGATGTTCAATATCTTACCTGAGCTGTGAGGACATAAATGCTGTACTAACATCACCCTCATCCTCTTTCCCTGAGGAAATGGATTTGCTCTTTGAAATATCATCTCTGGGGGAGCGAGAGGACAGCCAAGAGAAAGACTGATTCTTCGTCTACTCCATGCCAGGGAAACTGAGGAAAGTGCAGACATTTCATGTTTTTTTACCTTTTGCATTTAAACAGCTGGAAATTCACATCTACTTTGATTGTGCCCAAATCAGGGACAGTGCAAGGTGTCTATTATTGATTTCCATGAATAGTGCAAGGAGTCAATCTATTATTGATTGCCATGATCAATTATCTAGAGAACTGTGCAAATTTAATTTCTTCACCAAGGCTAGAAGGGGCATAAGACAAGAACACTCTGCAGCCTTGGCCGGTTTGCTCAGTGGTTAGAGCATCAGCCCGTGGACCAATGAGTCGCGGGTTCAATTCCGGTCAAGGGCATGTACCTCGGTTGCAATTTGTCCCTGGCCCTGGTTGGGGTCATGCAGGAGGCAGCCACTCGATGTGTCCCTTTCACATCATTGTTTCTCCCTCTCTCTCTCTCTCTCTCTCTCTCTCTCTCTCTCTCTTCCTTGCTCTCCCTCCCACTCTATCTGAACAAAAATGGAAAAATGTCCTCGGGTGAGGACAAAAAAAAAACAAAGAACCCTCTGCAGAGGTAACTAGGATTTTCCAACCAGTTTTCGGTGCTCCGTGTCCATCTCCCCTTGATTTGCTTGCCTTGAATACTGATTGCCAGAGATACGATGTCTCCTTTTCATCTCAATTCCAGTTATGTAGTGATTGAAACTGGCTTCTGTGAGTCCGTGCAGATCAATAAGCAAAACGCAAGATTCTTGCCTTCTGCGTGGTTGTGTCCTCTCAATGTTTCCATTCTCTCGATTGCTCTTGGACTCTCCGGGGTCCAGTATTTACCTGGCACTGGCTTAGCCCAGCAATTCCACTTCGTTTCCAGGCCCTTCTCTGGCACAGTGCCACCTGGTGGCTCCCCTCAGCTATTACAGCAGGACAACAAAAGCCCGGAAAAGCCAAACCATAGAGTGACTATAAAAACGTCTGGGACTGACTGCATCAAAGACACCAAATGACTGATAGAGAGAAAAAAATGCTTCTTGTTGTGGAATGGCCCATAAATTTACAAGCCATACAAAAGCAGACTAAGGTTTGATTCTGCGGAGACTATTTTACAAACATCAAAACTGTATTCCTGTCCACGCCTTCTCCGACGATGCCTCTTACATTGTATGTTGTCGGTAGAGGAGGATGACTTCGGAGTGGTTAACAACTCCCTACGGAAGCCCTCTCTTTCCTGACTTCTGAAAGCAAAACTGTGAAATGGTTGGCTAGTAGCTAGCAAATTGTGATGAACCGTCCATATTACTGATACTTAGGAGTTTATCTGTCCAAATGGCTGGAGTGACCTCAGAATGAAGACGGACGGCTGTTTCGTACAAAGCATCGGGCTCTCACAGCGGCAGCCCTGGCTGGTGTTTTGCCAGGTGAAAGGGAAAAAAAAGAACAAAGCAGTAATTATGTGTTTTGGACATTTATCTTTATTTGAGCTGAAAATGTTGACAATGACAACAAAAATGTTTGCTGGATGTGATTTTTAAATTTCTCTATTGTTTAAAAACGGGTCCTGCTTAATGGTTTCGCCCCATGGCTACTTGTGGTGAATTCCTTCCCACAAACGGAGAAAAAGAAGTTCTTTTCCTGCCGGCTTCATCTTTCCCATTGATTTCCCCGCCCAACGCGTGCCCCTAATGGAGCTTGAAATGAATGCAGTTTTGCTTTTGTTTTCGTCCTGTGCTGGCACACCTCTGCCCGGGGCCAGCTGTGGTCTGAGCCCTGGGCACTCACCCTAGGAGAAGGGATCTGCCCCTTGCAGGGGCAGCCGAACACAAGGCGAGGAAGGGGAGGGGATGATGCAGTCCCCTTTGTCTAGGAACCATCACAGAACGTGATCTTTGGGAACGAACTGCACTCCAGAAAATCAAAGCTTTATGAAATGTGTGAGAACCAGGAAGTTAGCAATCCAGGTGTTCAAGGAGAATGACAATGCTGGGAATGAGGAAGGTCCTTATAAAATGCCAAATGAAGTCCTTTATGCCTTAACAGCTGCAAAATAAGCCCTGGCCGGTTTTGCTCAGCGGTTAGAGCATCAGTCCGAGGACCAAGGAGACTTGGGTTTGGTTCCAGCCAAGGGCACGTACCTCAGTTGCGGTTGGACCCCGGCCCCGGTTGGGATTGTGTGGATAGCAACCACTCGATGTGTCTCTCTCATATCGATGTATCTTTCTCTCTCTTCCTCCCTCTCTCCCTCCCACTCTGTCTGAAGATAAATGTATTACAAACATCCCAAAGGGGCCAAACGGAGATTATTCCTTTTGGAGGACAAGGGGAAAGGAAGGACACTGTAAATAAGGTCCCCCGAGTTCTCCAGCCACCGCTGGTTCTCCCTTCCCTACAACCTTTCCCTCCAACTCCAGAACCACAAGCCACACTAACAGCTGAGACCATGGACTTGAGCCAGTGGGTCCCTCTGGTAAAATTCAGAGTTTGGCTGGGGATCTTATGGGCACTTAAAGGCCTATAATAACCCGCTAGGGGGCCTTTCCAGATCTGAGACCCTGGCTTTTTCCCTTTGAAAGAAAACTGCAAAATCAAACTGACCTTCCTCATCTCTCTGGGACCCTTGCGCAGCTCTATTGAGAAAATCATGTGGCATTTCTGTGACTCAGTGTGTGGGGGACGTAAGTGCTCACAGGTGTCGCCATTATGTGCCCAATCTACCTCCCAGTGATGTCAGATGGCTGGAAGCCAAGCCCGTTCCCAGGGCCACTCGAGAAAATTTAATGAACTGCTTTCAGACCAGAAGAGTGACCCAGCCCTCATTTGTCATCTCGGTGCATTTCCAGAAACCGGCGACACGGACTGTGCTGACTCCCCTGGATGAAGGCAATGAGTGGGGGTTCTGTTACTGACCGAAGACTTGGAGGCTAACAAATCACAGCCATTACCAATACTACGTTGATATAAAGGCAGGTACACAGCTACAAATCTCTGTAATCATTAAGAATTGTCCAAATTATCTCCCTGTTGGTAAACACTTCCTTGAAGCTTCAGTTATGCATGGGATTCTAATGTCCCATAAAGAACATTTGTAATGCAAACCCTCGCAATACGACTAGGTTGGAATACAGTCTTTCCAAAAATGCTAACTCTAATGAATGTTAAGTAGTAAAAATGCCCTCTTGAGCTGGGAAGAGATTGAGACCATGAGGATTTTTTTAAATCATTAAAAAAATAAAATAAAAAATAGCTGCCCAGAGCCCTGGCTGGCTTGGCTCAGCGGTTAGAGCATCGGTCTGCGGATCAGAGTCCCAGGTTTGATTCCGGCCAAGGGCACGTACTTCGGCTGCGGTTTGTCCCTGGCCCCGGTTGGGGTTGTGCGGGAGGCAACCAATCAATGTGTCTCTCTCATCGATGTTTCTATCTCTCTCTCTCCCTCTCCCTTCCTCTCTCTCTAAAAATCAATTTAAAAAAATTTAAAAATTGCTGCCCAGGAAAAATGTTTCCATCTCTATAAATTTCCTCTTACAAAAAGAAGAAGAAGGAGGAGGAGGAGGAGAAAAAGAAAGAGGAGGAGGGGGGGAGGAGAAGGAGAAAGAGGAGGAGAAGGAGGAGGAGAAGGAGGAGGAGAAGGAGAAGGAGAAGGAGGAGGAGGAGGAGGAGGAGGAGGAGGAGGAGGAGGAGAAGGAGGAGGAGAAGGAGGAGGAGGAGGAGGAGGAGGAGGAGGAGGAGGAGGAGGAGGAGGAGAAGGAGAAGGAGGAGGAGGAGGAGGAGGAGGAGGAGGAGGATGAGGAGGAGGAGAAGGAGAAGGAGAAGGAGAAGGAGAAGGTATCCCCAAATATGTAGTCCCACACCTGCATTCAAGGTGAGGGTTATTCTTCTCTAAGAGAGCTGTGTACAGTGGGGTGACTTGAAGGCCTGGCCGAGCACCTTATTTGTGAAGATTCTAAAAGAAAGGCTGTCTTGACTACGATCCTATGTTAATGGTGCTCCTCCACCCCTCATTTTCACATATCCCCGGTATCGCTGCCTGCACAAACCATTGGCAGCAGACCTGGAGCAATGGTGAGGCAGAGAGGGCAAGTGGCTTGTGGGGTTTGGGGTGCCATGTGGGTATGACACCACCACCTCCTCTCCCTGCACAGGGACCTCTGAATCGCCCCTTTGCTCCAGAAGCTGGGGCTTGGCTGTGACCCACAGCAGGGAGAGAGGTCCAGGCCAGGTGATGGCCAGACTCAGGTGAGAAGAATCTGAGACAGGGAAGCATCTCCAGGGCTTCCAACACCAGAAGGACAAAGGGGTGTCGCTTGTTTGCCTTCATCAGAAATGGCAATCTGAATATTAGGTTGATACTTACAAAATATGAAAGAAAGATAGAAAACTGTTTGCAAAACCAATTTTCTTCACTAAATATGTGTGTTTATATTGCGTTATTGAGCAAGAATATTAAACTCTGGCAGAAAAAAAAATTCAGTGCAGAGAAAATAGGCCTCAACAAATTTTAATGACCTTTTCTCCTGATTACAGAGTAATTTATGATCATTGTAGAAAATTTGTAAAATGGAGAAAAATAAAGAACAACCCAATTTTACCATCCAGGGATAACCACTGTTTGCATTTTGTCTATACTCTTTCTACTTCTGCATTATCCTAAATGATAAACCAAAGTCCATATGTAATGATCACTTACTTTATGCTCGCATTCTACTAAGTGCTTGAGATACATTTGTTCTTTGTTACTGAGACTTGTGAATTAAGTATGATTATCTTCTCCATTTACTATCTAAGAAATTGAAACTTAGATCAAGATCACGCAAAAAGCGAAGTTCTGCCCAGCTGCAGTGGCTCAGTTGGTTGAGTGTCATCCTGAGCACAGAAAGGTTGCTGGTTCGATTCCCAGTTGCCTGGGTCGTGGGTTTGATCCCCAGTTGGGAAATATACGGAGGGTAGCCAATTGATGTTTCTCTCTCTCCCTCCCTCCCTCTCTCTCTCTCTAAGCATGTCCTAGGTGAGTATTAAAAGAGAAAACAAGAAAAAAGAAAACTTAAAAAAAATGACAAAAAAAGCTAAGTTCTGAACAGTGATCTCAAAACCAACTCTAACCCAGAACTACTTCAAGTGTGGTCCATAGACCAGTGCTGGTGGGAGAATGGGATGTTACTGGTCCATGCTGAGGTAAGTATGCAAATTGAACACAAGCATTGAGAAACTATTGCTTTGCGACGTCTATGCGTGTGACCAGTGATTCCTCTTGATGAAGAGGTTTGGGGGTGCCTAACACACGAGTGGCACATGGTGTGAACTGCATACTAGTCATGCAGTAAGACACATACTGGCCGGCAATTGACGAGACATTTATTTTTTATTTTTTTCCCCTTCATTGATTTTAGAGAGAGAGGAAGGAAGAGGGAGAGAGAGACGGAAACATCGATGAGAGAGAACATCGATGGGCCGCCTCCTGCATGCCCCCCACCGGGGATCGGGCCCACAACCTGGGCATGTGCCCTGACCGGGAATCGAACCAGCGACCTCCTGGTGCATGGGTCGACGCTCAACCACTGAGCCACACTGGCAGACTCGACAAGACATTTAAAAACAAACACCCTGGACCTGAGCTGCAAATAGTTGGAGAAGCACTGCTCTAGACCATGTTTTTAATTATAGGTATTAACACTCAGCTGTTGTGAGACCAATGGGTCAGGAGACAAGTGCCACTGAAAAGATAGTTTGTTACTCAGTTCCCCAGAGCAGTGGACACACTGTGCAGTGCAGGACCACAAGGGGGGCATCAGGGTCATTAGGAGGCAGAGAGGGTGGGAAGAAAACAGAGGAAAGAACCTTTGTCATGGATGCCAGGGGAGGGCACAGGTGAGGCAGGGTAATCAGCCTTAGGATTGGCTGGTTTGCATCATTTCAGCAGGCTCTGGGGCAAGGCACTGTCCCTAGATTCTGGTGTCTGGCATTGTGTTGATCAGGGCAGGCGGATAGCGCCCAGAATGTGAGAGCTCATAATGGAAGCGTTTGGGGTGTAGGATCTGCGTTGGTTGGTTTGCATATAAAAGGCACACTCACCCGGCCGGTGTGGCTCAGTGGTTGAGTGTCAACCATGCACCAAGAGGTCGCTGGTTCGATTCCCGGTCAGGGCACGTGCCCAGGTTGTGGGCCCGATCCCCAGTGGGGGGCATTCGAGAGGCAGCCAATTGATGTTCTCTCTCATCGATGTTTCTATCTTTCTCTCCCTCTCCCTTCCTCTCTCTCTAAAAATCAATAAAGAAAAAAAAAATTCTTTAAAAAAAAAAAAGACTTCCAAATGGCCATTTGACAGGAAATCTACTTGGGCTGTGGGTCACTCTCCTTTGACATGTTTTGCGCTGAGATCCCAGCAGGCTGACATTCTCGTGAGTGTGGCCGTGACTTTGGAGACTGTCTCATCTGGAGTTTATTTTAGAAAAGGCATTTCACCAAGCATGCTCACCAAGTTGATTGTGACAGTGGCAACTTCCTGTTGCCACTGGTCACCAGAGCTGTGCTGGAGATGACTCATGCTGATTGTTCAACAGAGCCCTTATTAAAAATTAAACTTATGCCCTGGCCGGTTTGGCTCAGCGGCTGGAGCGTTGGCCCGTGGACCAGAGAGTCCTGGGTTTAGTTCCCACTAAGGGCACGTACCGCGGTTGCAGTTTGTCCTCGGCCCCGGTTGGGGTCGTGTGGATGGCGACCACTCGATGTGTCTCTTTCACATCGATGTTTCTCTCTCTCTTCCTCCCTCTCTCCCTCCCACTCTATCTGAAGATGAATGCAAAAATGTCCTCGGGTGAGGATAAAAAGTAAAATAAAAATTAAACTTACAAGTAAATAGATTATACTAAAAGCAAAGGCAATACATACTCAGAACTCATCACTTCCGAATTGTATTTTCTGCCTTTTGCTATTATCTATGCTCTTGAGATTACTTCATTTATTGTATGTATACGGTGGAAATACGCCATCTTGGTGGGTCAATGCACACCTCTTCCCCAGGTGGCCTTCAGTTGTGCATTGGTGGTGGCTTGAACTTGGCCATGGCAGGCACAGGTATTGACTGGGTTTCTACTACGCAAGACAATGTGAAACCAGAAGGGAGCAAAGGTCCCCAATCCCACTAAAATGTCATGTCGAGATGTATATGCAGGAGAACCAGCACTGAACTCAACTAGGAGACAGAATCTGTTCTTAGCTCTGAAACGCCTGTGGGCAAGTCTCTTGGTCTTGGGTCCAAGGGTTTTCCATCTGCAAAGTCCCACAGGAATCTGAGCTCCTCAAGGGAGGACCTGTGCCTGTGACTCACACAGCATCCCAGTCCTCTGGTGTGATTCCAGACACAGGACAGGTGACGTAGCAGTTGTTAAACGAGTAAATGGACAGGAATGTACTCTCTCTACTCTACCCTTCCAACGCTGAGAATGTGCAGGTCCACGATCCAAACACGACCGGGAGTCAGGGATGACTGACACGGCCCAGATTCCTCAGATACTTCCTGGGGGTTGGGGGCGGTCATGCTGGACTCTGGGCCAAGCTGGGCGAGCTGATTCAGAGAAATCTGATTCAGAGATCACAGTGACAGTTCTGCTGAAGCACTGGTGGGAATCGTGAGAGAACGTTCCTTTTTCTTTTTCTCTGACTCTGTGCTTGGGTTCAAAACCACCTTTAATTCTGACTGAAGGGTCTGGAAAAATCCCAGCCAAAAAAAAAAAAAAAATTGAATCATCCCCCCCTCTGCTATCACCTCTAACTCCTGGAGGAGCTCATGCCCACATCTCTCCCAAGATCTGCTGGTGCTAATCCCGGAAACATTAGGGCAATCTGGGCATATTTCCTCTCTTTCTTTAGCTAATATACAATGTTGCTATTTACAAAAGCTACAAATGGAATGCAAATGTGTCCATTTACTTTTCCTGTTGCCACCACTAGGATTCTGATTTTGAAGGGGGGAAGTCTGTGTTTGTGAGAACATTCAAACTTAGTGTAAATTTCAAAACACAATAGCTTCTTAGTCTATTCCAACTATAGTCTACCTCTTAACACGCCCACCCCACCCCACACGGAGCTATTCCAGCTGTCCCTTCATAGGAAAAGCCAGGCCCTCACCACCTTGCAGTTACCGGTCCAAACTGCTTTCTAAGTTCGAGGGTGTTGGGTACTAAGTCAGAATTTCAGATAAGGAAATTATTACTTAAATATTGAGTTCTGTGTTTTTTGTGGGTGGTTTTTTTTTTTTGTTGTTGTTGTTGTTTTTAAGTTGGATTGACTGAAAAGACTGGTCTCTTCCGTGTGGAAAGATGAACATTGAGATTGATGATTACGGTCTCACCCATACTGAAGGGTGGGCAGTGAGTGAAGATACACCTGTTCCCTGAATCCCGACACACTGGAACTAAGGGAACACAGTCAGAATCAAAGGTGATACCTGTTCACAAATCCATTTGAAACTGCCGAAGTGCTGGGGGGACCTGGGCCATCCCGTGTGGTAGAAGTCGCTGAGGTCGGGGAGGACGACTGAATTAAAAGTCCCTCCAATGAGCCTTCTTGAGCAACTGAGCCACTTTGGGGCCCGGTTTCCGCAAAGTTAGGAATGAAGACAATGGTACCTCGGTGAAAGGATTACCAGGAGGATTTTTGATTACTCCCAAGAAGTCGCTCTTGTGAAAACTCTATAATCTGGGGAGTAAGAGGCGGTAGGGCAGGGGCTAGTTAGATGTGTAAATGTAGATGCTGTTTGGCGTCTCCAGGACTTTCAGCTCTGGGTGGCGGTCCCCGCTGGAAGGAGAAGCACGCCCTTAGCCAGTGTCAGAGCCAAGGACACACTGTCCAGCGGCTGGGTGTGACCCCACTAAGGCCCTTCTGGCCTCTGCAAAGCTTCCTGCTCCTCTATCCCTCATCAATATGCACTTCTCAGGGCCTTACTAGTTGCCTGAATTGCTAATATACTCTTCACTGAGTTAACACGTTAACGGATGGTAATGACTTTTCATTTGCTGCCACCCCCACTAACTCCTCCACCTCAACCCCAGTAGTCAACGACTTAGCCTACGGAAGTGATTCCTGTGGGAACTGCCAGTGTTCTGGGGAAACCAAGGCCCAAAAGGGGACTTGCTTAAACAGAGGGGTCAGAAGGAGGGGAGGGGTCAGGGTGGCTGAGCCCAGTGTGTGTTCCTGTGGCAGTTCACCCAGCATCAGTGGACAGGACACTTGCGGCCAATCTGAGCATCCTTCCTCTTTCCAGGAACAGAGTTATCTGTAAAAGTAGCTAGCCCACGTGGGTTCAGCCTGAAGTGCTTATGGAGAGTATTTCATGCTCAACTATCACAAGGGGTCCCAGACACCCCCTGAGTGGAATCCCATCTCAAGGGCTTGTGGTGCAAGGACAGCCCCTACATGACAAAGCCAGCTCTGTTTCCCAGCAGATGTATTGCGGGGTGTTGCTCTGCGGGGCTGGTTACAAGCATTTCCCTATAAGGGGTGGAAACTTATTCAATAAGTTTCCACTTTTCCTGGCTGCTCTTAACGACTAAACTACTGGGTCCAAGGGAGGAAAGCTCTGAGCCTGGGATGAAAACAGGTCACCTCACAGGAAACAAATAGACCCCATTGTAACAGTGCTTGTAGCTATGAGGTTTAGTTGACGTGGGATGAATTTAGGATCACCACAATCACCCCGTGATGTTCAGGATAGTAAGAGTCATTGGTAGAGAAGCAGACAGCAGAGGAGAGCAAGGCCAGCCAGCTTCTTCTTGCTCTTGGGTGATCTTATTAATCAATTATAAGCTACTCAGGAGACCATAGCTGGATGGTAGCTCACATCTCATTCCATAGTTCTGCAATTACACACCTGTCTTCCTCCTGAACCTCGAGTCACTGGAGGGCAGGAAATGCGTCTCTCCTCTTAGAGTCCCTAGCACAGAGCCTGGCACAGGGTAGGTGCACCATTAATATTGTTGAGTGATGGAGTGAATGAATGAATATTGAGCAACGTTAACAGCTGCACCCTGTCTGTACCTCTTCCTGTTCAGAGATCCCAACCATTCATCTCAGAAAAGCAAGACAAAATGATAAATACAGTTCCAGTACTCCTACACCACCCATCAAGCCAGACACAGGGAAAGAGCTAGGCACCAAGAAAACCCAGAGGCACAATGGTTAGACCTCATGGCTTGGGGTGCTGTTGGAAAACCCCCCTTTGATGTCTGTTACAACCTCTAAGGGATAGGAAGAGTGACATCCAACAGTCTCCCTCCAAGAAAAATAAGTGGCAATTTAGAGGGCCTCACTGTAATAGTGCATGAATTTTGCAAGGGGCTGGGAAACAACGGAAATGCTAAGGAGGGAATTGGTACCCCGTCCTCTGGGGGAAAGACATCTGCTCCCACACTCAGAGCTCTCCCCCTTCTCTGTGCCGTGTCCTTCTCCTGCTGTCCAGGCAGGGTTATGGGGACTCCTCCCGCAGGCTGTCCCGCAGCCTGGGAAGCCTCCCTCCTGTCTGTCCTCCCTACACACCAAGAGGCAAAAGGACTCTGGGCACAGGCTTTGGTGGGGGAATGTTTTTATTCCCCTCTTACCTTCCCAAGGTCCCCCTGAAGGGACTTAGCCACTGCCAGCCCCTCTCAGGCTGGCTCTGTGAGGGTGTCCCTGGGGGAACAGGCAATCTGCCCCTCACATTCAATCAGGAGCCCTTTCCAGGCAGCTTCTCAAACAGGACTCTTTTCCCCAAACTCAAACCCCAGGGACCCTTCCATAATAAACCAGGTGATCACTGCTGGGAAGTCACATTTCCTCATTTCTGGAATGTTATAGTGAGTGCAGGGGGTGAGGGGAAAGGGTAACTATTAATTTCAGTAAAACTTAATGGGGCCCCTCCCATCCCAGGCTAAGGGATGGTGCAAACATGTAAGTTGAGTAAAACTGCCTAAGCGTGAATCATTACGCATTGGGCGGGGAGGTGGGGACGTTACTCCGTGCGGGAGCCATATTCTCCAGCAGGCCTTTAGATCAAGATAGGACTGGGGAGGGAGGAGGGGCTACTGATTTTCCCAGCAGGGGGCAAGAGTGAAGAAATGAAGCCCAGTCCGGAGTCAGTCCCGCAAGGGTTAAGGCGGGGCGGGGCGCTGAGCCTGCCATCGTGGGCAGAGTCGCCACTCCACCGGCGTAGGGTTCCAGCCATAACTGTGTGACCTCAGGAACTCCACGAGCCTCTCCGAACCCAGTCTCGGGCTATCAGTGGAAACCAAGATGACTGCCTGGTGGTGGCGGCGTGGTGGCAGGGGTCTCTCTCTCGGGGCTCAGCACGTGGCCCACAAACTGCAGTCAACATCTCCACCGAAGTTGGCCTGTCTTGGATATTTCTTCTCCCCTCCCCTTCCCCCACCTCCCTTCCTAATTTGTCAACTGCTGAAACCGCCTCCTTGCCGCGCGCTGGGGGCTGTCCCCAGGTGTTGGTCTTTGTGTCGGGAAAACTTTTAGAGAGAGCGGAGACGCTGGACAAAGAGCGGGCGAGGCAGGGCGTTTGCCAGCCGGCGGGGTCCGCGGGGCGGTGCTCGCTCTTTCCTGGGCTCAGCTCAGTACCTGGACGCACGCACGCGGGGTGCCCGGAGCTCAGCCTCCCTAGGCGGGGAGTGGCAGGCTCCAGCCACGTCCCAGTGCCCTCGGGAGCGGAAAGAAGGCAGGCGGGATAAGCAAAGGCAGGCGGCTGGACATTGAAGTTGACTGGGGTGGGAGGAGGCGAGCAGAGGCGCGGAGCAAAGCTGTCAAACTGCGCGGAGCCCCACGCAGGGAGGCGAAAGGGAGGGGAGGAAAGGAGAGGGGCGGGGAGGGGAGAGGAGGGGCGGGCGGGAGCCGAGAGGGAGCGAGCGGGCTCGCCGCGCCTGAGCAACCCCTGTCTGCCGCTGTCGCTGCCGCCGCCGCTGGTCCGGACTCGCCGGGAGCGCAGGGTATCTGCCCCGCTGCGCTCGGCGCGCGGAGGCTCCGGCGCTTGCCGCTGCGCCCTCCAGCCCGGCTCCTCGCTCCAACCCACCCGGGTCCCAGTGGGCGCGAAGCCACCATGCAGCTGCAGTTCCGGAGCTGGATGCTGGCTGCGCTCACGCTGCTCGTGGTCTTCCTCATCTTCGCAGACATCTCGGAGATCGAAGAAGAAATCGGGTAAATAGCAGCGCCGGGGCCGTGCTGAGCCCTGGCGGGATCTCTCCCTCCTGGATACTCTCCGCCCCCCTCCCCTGCCAACCTGCTTTGTGTGCGCCTCGCCCCCTTACAGCTCTGCTGGAGAGGTGGGGGACGGTTTTGGTTGGGGGTGGCCGTACCTTGGGCCCGGGACGGTTTGGTGAGCGGCGGGTGGGGCGCGGCTGCAGTGGGGTGTCCCCGGGCGGGGAGCACGGGCAGCCTCCAGCTGGCCCGCATCAGGGAGCAGACTCGCCCCCCTGTGTCCCCTTCTCCAGAGTGTCCACGCGAGACGTCGCCGGGGTCGAGCGAGGGCGCCGGGGAGTGTCTAGGGCGGGCGGAGGGGCCGAGAGTGGAGGAGGCAGGAGTTTCTTTGTCTCCGGCTCGGCCGCTTTCTTGCCTTGGCAAAGTGGGCAGGGGACGCGCGGGGATCTCTGCGCTGGGGGAGGGGATCCCCGGCCCGAGCGGAGGGCGGGGGCTCTGCACGGGCTCCGGGGAAGGGGAGTGTCCCCAGTACACACAGACACGCACACGCGCCTCCGGCAGACCCAGGAGCCGGGCGCTGGGGCGCGCGCTGGCACCGCTTGAGGTGGAGCGCGCGGGGCGGCTGAGACCCCGGCCCTCGCCTGGTATTGGACGCTCAGCTAACCTCACGGCGCCCCCTGCACCCCCCGAGTTCCCGTGCGCTCTCAGCGCGAGATGGAGACCTTTCTGGAAAGTCTATACCGCCGCCCGGTGGTCTTCGGGGCCCCCTGGCGCGCGGTCTCGCCCTAGCTTTTCTCCCGATCTCTCCAGAGGTGGGGCGGGGCCGCGGGCCTGCCCTAGCGCGGGACTTCCAGGAGCACGCACTTGCAGCGCGGGACGCCATGCACCCGCTGTGGGTCCCGGAGGCTGATACTCGCACCCCCGCCTGGCAACCTCCCGCATGCATGCGGCCCGGCCCCTCTCAGCTTCCATGCCATAAAGAGCCTCCAATCCGCTGTGGGCAGGTGGGGAGGCATCGAGGGTTCTGGAGGGCCCAGAGGAGAGCTTCCTGGCCCTGGGCACGGAGAAGGTGAGGTCTCAGAGTGGACAAAAGGTCTCCTCCTTCATGGGGCTAGTGCCAAGCCAGGCACCTGACGTGAGTCCCTCGCTGCACGGACCCCTCCTTTGTCCCATTTGTTATTTCATTCTATCAGCAGGAGTTGAGGGGGTCCCCTACGTTGACAGTTTCCTCAGAAGGGAAATGTCAATCCCTGGCCCAGGATGCCCAGGTCCTGAGGACCCAAACCTGGGGCCACTTCCTGTTCTCTCCTGTTCTCCCAGCCCCTCTCCATCACTGCAGCCCCAGAATGCCTTCTGTAAAGTCCACCGAACTTCAAGAACCCTTTTCTCTGCCTCTTTCTCCGCATCCTCCTCCGTTTCCCCCAAGAGCTCCGGAAACTTTCACACACATTATTTAGTGAATGCACAGCGTGGCACCAGCTCCCACGCGGAGACTGAGAACCGCTTTCTGTGGCCGTTTAAGTAAAAAACGTGGGTAGGAAAGGAACCGGGCTGGCCAAGTTTGGGATGCTGGAGGTCGCAGTGGGGAGAGCCTTCCTCTAGGCTCCCTGCCCTCTTCTCCCAGATTGGGGCTTGGCCTGCCCCAGACCACTTGCTGACCTTGGCATGTGACAGGGAGGGACCAGCAGCTGCCATTGTTCTGCATAAGAATCATAAGAAGTGCTGCGTGCTCATTCAGTCCTCCCTTGCTCATCCATTCTCTGAACTTCTACGGAATCCCTTCCACATGCCAGGGACTTTGAATTTTCACAGGCAGCCAGGACATCGCTTTGCCCATAATGCTGCACTCTCCTGCCAGATGCTTTGTAAAGCCCCCACTCCCCACACTGTGTTCCCACAGGGTACCCAGACATAAGCTCCAAGGCTGAGCTAAGAGAGCGCATCCATATATATTTAAAGCCCAGAGCTCCTGTGCTGGGAGTGTGCCCCCTGGGACCTGGTTCATAGGGGGCGGGGGGGTGGGGCTTCCCTGCCTGCGGGAAAATGGTCAAACAAGTCAAATGTGTTCTCTTCCATGGCACTGTCCTTCACTCTGGGGCCCCCGTCCTGACCTGAGACGCCCACGTCCCCCAGGAACCCCAAGTCTGCGCCACACATGAACTCAGAGGAGTGGAGGCAAATCTGGGAGTTGCCATGGCTGGGGGGAAGGCTATGGGGAGAGGTTGGGAACCCAAACAGCCCCTTGTGTCTACTTCTGAGCCAGTTTTCCAGCTCGGTCACTTCTTTGATCCTTGTAACCATCCAGCTTTGAGCAGCCAGAGGGGGCTCCCCGTGGTGAGTGTCCTAGCACAGTGACAGTGAGGGGGGCCAGCTCTGTCTCCCTCAGCACATGCCTTTCCCGGAGGCCTCGAAGCATGCCGAAGATCATGGTGCCATTGTACCAGCCCTGCCCACCCTTCCCCGGCTTGATCTCACCCTGCGCTGTGGAGGGTTACAAATTCCCTGCCTGTGTCTGTCCCGGGAGACAGCAATGATTCTGTAGAAGGATGGCTGTTTCCGGAAGACAATGAACAGTGGGACCCTGTGATTTGTTAGAAAAGGAACCTCTTTTCGGAGTACATTTCTCAAGGATTAAGGCATGAGAAGTGAAAGAGGAAAGAAGAATTATACCTGTTTTGTCTGGGGGGACAAAACAGACCCACTTTCCTTAAGCTCTTGATTCCCTTTCTTAGACAATGAGGCTTTTGATGTGGTCTCAGAGGTCCTGGGCTGCCCTGGAAAGCACATAAGGTATTGTGAGGGTCAGGGCTTTCTTCCAAGGGATTTTTCTGAGAGACACATCTCTTTTCCTAAGTGATGATTTTCAAAGTTACATTTCTACACAGACAACAGCATGGTGATTATCAGAGGGAAAGAGGGGTGAGGGGAGGTGGAAGAGGGTAAAGGGGAGATACATGGTGATGGAAGGAGACTCGACTTGGGAGGGTGAACACACGATACAATATACAGATGATGTGTTATAGAACTGTACCCCTGAAACCTATATAGTTTTATTAACCAATGTCACTTCGATAAATTCAATAAAAAATAAGAAAAGTTACATTTCTAACTTGCTTGTGGAAGTACCTCCCTGGCGCTGATGAGAAAGAGGAAATCTAGAAAGATGAGTTCTCTACAAAGCACCCAAACACATCAGGGGTTGGGTGGGACTTTGGACAAACACCCCCTGATTAACTAACACATGTAGCACCCCACATTGTACAGTCAATGGGACCAAGTTATAAGCTAAAATCTTTTTCTGATGGTCCCTTGGGCTTAGTTTTGAGAGTAGCCTCCAAGAGGGGCATGTGGGCATGACTGTCTTGCCCAGAACCTGGCATTCAGAAGGCACTCGATAAACATCTATTGGATGAATAGCTTCCCCAGGTCTGGCCCAGTGATGGGCACACACCATCCTTGGGCAAGGCTGAGATTCTCAGAGCCCTAGGACAGGAAGGGAGTGTAGGGCTCCCTCTCAGAAACCTCCTCTTTTTCCAATTAGGTAAATTTGACCCTGAGAAACACCCCCCTCTGGTTAAGGACAGGGCAGGTCTCCTCCTTTGTAACCCAAGGCCCAATCCCCAGATGAGCTCCTCTGATCCTATAAGAGGTACGGAACTCTGGTTAAAGAGGAGGTAACTAGTAATAATAAACTCATTAAGGTAATGATGAAGATGATGGTTGTTCTTATTTGTTGGGTTACTGAGTGCTTGCTATGAGCCAAGAGCTATCCCAAGGGCCTTATATGCATTAGCACATGTCATCCTCCTGGCCACTTAATGGTCACCTACCAGTGGCACTGAGAGTCACTCTTTTTCGAGCTCTGTATGCCAGGCATTGTGCTAACTGCTTTGAAGTACTAGTTCACTCAGTCCTCACCAGCCTCTCCAAGCCAGGTACTGTAGCTGTGTTAGGTGTATCAGTGAGGACAGTGAGGCTCAGAGAGGTCGTGTAAATTGCTAGTGATAAAGCAAGTGACCTTAATTCTGCAAGAAGTCAGAGCCGTGCTTTGGACCACCGTGCTGACTGCCGCCCCCTGAATTCTTTCCCCCATAGCAACATCACAGGATGGGTCTCAGAACTAGCCTCATTCCCCAGGGTTCTTCCGAAGGCCGAGGTGAATGGAGAGGCCTGGAGGACTCAGGCTCATCTCCCTGAAGTGTCCCTCTGGTCCGGTCAAGGTCAGGGTGATGCTACGGGACAGAATGGCGCTATGCCCTGGCTTTCCAGACAAGCTCACCTGCCATGGGTGTGTGCATCTCAGACTCACAGGTGTGTCCTTAGGCTGCGTGGGGAGGGAAGATCCCTATTCCATTGCAACCCTGACTCTGATGTCAACCGAAGACACCTTCCCCACTTCGACATGCCATTTGACTAGGCAGCTGGGGGTCTGGCCCGAGGGGGATAGTAAAGAGAGTCAACTGGCCCCTCTCGCACACTGGCCTGTTGGAACGGACATCCAACTGGTCAGAACTAATGCCGTCCAGTATAGTGTGGCCAGGAATCCTGGTGCCCCACCCCCAGCCAAACATCAGGCCCTGTCGAGGACGGTGACAGACATTGAGGGGCTAGCTACGATCATCAACTGACCAGATCCCCAAGTCGGCAGCAGCCTCTGCCGCCAGCTGAGAGCGAGGCGAGGTGCACCTTTTAGCGGACGAGTCCAGGTAGACGTGAAAGAAAATGACCTTTTCTTTGAGTGGCTGCAGCCAGGCACTCTCTAAGGAGCATACACATTTGTTCAAGACAATGCAACTTTTTTTTCCTCTAAAGTCCATTCTTCTCTTCAGTCCTGGATACTTCACTCAAGTATAAACATGATTGGGGAATAAAATAGGCTCTGGTTTTTAACTCACTTATTCCAAGTCATTGTCGCCAGCAGTCCCTAGCATTGAATTTAAATTGTAAATAGATATCCGTCTTAGAAACCAATTCACCACTTAGGGTCTTTCTCCTGTCATAAAGCCGGGTTGCTAAGGTTTTAAAATGGCTTAGGTCTTACAAATTGGGGATGTTGTAAATTGCAAATCATAAATACTTCTCAGAGGGAGTGGAATTTCGTAAAGGCTCCCATTGCTTTTCGCACGGTGAACAAGGTAACACGAACCTGGCCCCTGCCTCCCTCTGCAGCCTTCCTGGGCTCCAGCCGCTCTCCCCTGCTCGCAGTTCCCAGCACGCACTGGTGCCTTTGCACAGGTCTTCTCCTTTCTGGACAGCCTCCTTGCATACACCCTCCTTCCTGACTCCCATCCCACCCTATCCTTTCCTCCTCTGCTTCCTCCTACAAGGGCTGGTATCACCTCCTTAGCAAAGCAGACAGTCTGAGGTAGCTGTCCTTCCTGTGTGTACCCTTAGCATGCTGTCACACAGTATCCTATGGAGAGGGACTTTTAATTAATTAATTAGTTAATTAATCACTTAAATTATTTATTTATTTATTTACTTTTAATCCTCACCCGAGGATATTTTTCCATTTTTCCTCACATAGACTGGGAGGAAGGAAGAGAGAGAGAGAGGGAAAGAGAGAGAAACATCGATGTGAGAGGGACACATCAAATGGCTGCCTCCCGCATGACCCGACCAGGGCCGGGGACGAACTGCAACCGAGGCACGTGCCCTTGGCCGGAATCGAACCCGTGACTCATTGGTCCGCAGGCCCACGCTCTAACCACTGAGCAAAACCAGCCAGGGATGGAGATGGACTTTTAATGTTTCCTTATCCCCAGCGCCTGGTGATAAGTATATGGTTTATTAAACGAAGCCTATAAAATTATTTTTTGAATGAACCCAGGCCTAGGACATGACAGAAGTAAGCATTCGGCTTCCTGCTGAATCGTTCCAGTAGCAATGAAACACCCTGCGCCAGCTCAGAAAGCCCACTGCTTCCAAGAGGTGGGCACAGCCCACTCAGGGCATCGCTCATTGTCTCAGCATGTCGAGAGCAGGCCAGGGGGAATGAAAGGCCCTATCTAAAACATTTTTTTTAATTCTTCACCCGAGGATACTTTTCCATCTAACATTAGATAGAGTGGGAGGGAGGGAGAGGAACATCGATGTGACAGAGCCACATCGAGTGGCCGCCTCCCGCATGACCCAACCGGGGCCGGGGACGAACCGCAACCGAGGTACGTGCCCTTGGCCGGAATCGAACCCGTGACTCATTGGTCTGCGGGCAGACGCTCTAACCGCTGAGCCAAAGTGGCCAGGGCGAAGGCCCTTTCTAGCTTGTAAAAGAGGAGGGTCTGGTGGTATTCAGTCAATAAGCAGATGTAGAACCCCACCTCCAAGCCTCTGTCCAGCTGTTTCTTCGCCAAGAATCACTGCTCGCCGCCACCCTCCTTCTGCCCGGTAGGAAGTGCCACCTCTGTCCATCTTTATCACCTTACCGGCGTCCATACGGGCATTCAGAGCAGACTTAACTTGGGGTCAGTTGTTTCCTTGAAAGGCTGGTCCCAGAAAGGATGCCGGAAGGCGCGTGTTTGAAATACTGAGGGGATAAGAGATGTGAGGCCAAGCCCTTGTGTGCCATCGCAAAGGTTTTCTTTATTGAGCATTTGGAAGCGGTATTTTGATTTTCGAACGCCGGGCAAACCCGGGGATGGGGATGGTTCGGTCAAGACGTGTGGCCCCTACATGAGCTGAGGGGCCTCATCTCTCAGCTGTCTCAGCACAAGTGGGTCAGACAGATGGAAAGATCAGTGAAAATGACTGAGGGAGGGGACAGGGGCGGTGGTGCATCAGGAGACAGGCCCGTCTCCCCAGGAGAAGCCCCAGGGTGAGACACTCAGGTGCCATCTGTGCCCAGGGAAGCCATCCCCCGCGTCTGAAGGACTGCCGGTCTGGGGCTTGTCCTTAAGTGTTGTCATTAGTCACTCTCCTGGGTGGCAGCTGGGCTGGTTTTAAATTCTCCCCTGTGGCCTGCAATTCGTCACCCGGCTAGGAAGCTGCCTGGTGGCCTGACGGGACCTGTTTGTCCCAGCATTTTCTCGGTGGCTGTCACAGGCTTCGCGGTGCCGAAGGGACTGCTCCAGCTGCGGGGAGAGCAGTGGCCCCGACAAGACGGGAATCTCTTCTAGGTCGGCAGGGAGCGGCTCCGCCCGACCCGTCTGCTCTGGGAATCTCGATTCACTGCGCCTGAAAATCCAGCTCCTGCCTTGCTGGTCAGTGTGTCCGAGTCCCAAAGCCACCCTGTGGGAACGAAGCTCTCGCTGGCGGAGTTTGCCGAGCACTTTTTTGGCTGTTATTGGAAGAATACAGATACCCTCACCTCGGCTTCCTGGTCTCTCTTAGGTTCAGGGCTACACTTTCTCATCGTCTTCTAGCCTCTCAGTCAACGGCTGGAGGTTCAAATAACCCTTAGGTCAGTGTTTCCCAGATGCTGATCTGCAGATGGGGGTGCGGGGATCCCAAAGGTAAAAGGAAGGAGAAATAAAAAAGCACATCGTAGCTAACGGCAATTATGTTACTTTCAAGTTGCCAACTGTCGTCCCCGGAGAACTATTCTATATTCTGAGATGCTGTTCTTTTTTTTTTCTTTTGGAATTGATATTCTTTCTTTCCTGAAAGAGGGTGATGGTAGATAATACTTGTGATTGTCTTCCTTAGCTGAAGAGGTTGGCTAACCTATGACTCCCCAACCCCAATTTTCTGGAAATATGACTGACCCCTGCAACCCAATAGTCTGGGTCTGAGTTTATCTTTTCCCCGTGGAGGCTGATGCCAGCAGAGAATTACAACAGTCATTCCTGGCTTGTCTGCTGTGCGCCAGACGGTATCCTAAGCCCTTTGGCTACATTCACGCTGGTCATCTTCCCAACGCCCCGATGAGGTCTGAGTTACTGTTATCTCCATTTGACACACGAGGAAGCTAAGATCCAGAGCAGTTAAGTATCTCAGCCAAAGCCACACAGCTAACAAGTTGCAGTGCTGGGGTTTGAACCCAGGCTCCAGGGAATGAGGAGAACTATCCAAAAGTGATGCGCTAAGTGACATCCAGTGGGGAAAATGCGCACGTTTGGATTTCCAAAAGATGAAGCTTGGAGACACGGAGGTCTGTGCGAGAGAGAAACCTGGAAGCAGCGACACTGAGAGAGACCTGAGGGGACCGTGTGCTACAGCCGAGGCTGTAATGGAATATGGCAGCCCCCAGAGATCGATACAATGTAGCGTTGTCAGCTCTGGATCACCTTGTTGTGGAATGGTGCCCCCACCGCACACGGACTCTGCCCTCTCTCCTCCCCTCTCCTGCACGCACCTCCTTGCCCCGACCGAGTCTCGTCACAATGGCTCTGGAGCATGGTATTTGTTTGACTATCTCATTACGAGAGAGAGAGAGAGAAGGGAAAGAGAGAGAGAGATGTGGGAAGAGAAAAACAACACAAATTATTGAAGCCTGGAGGGATTTTCTTCTGGGGAAAGAGAAGGGCTAGTGCAATCCGCTTCCTTAGGCCCGGCCGAGCCTGGCAAGGAAGAAAGGACAAGATCGGGGAGGGAAGAGACCTCTGCGGGGAGACTGTACAGGCACAGTGAGCCCCATTTCCCACGGCTGACCCCTTGCCCACAGTTCTGCTGAGAGCTCCACGGGTCACTTGCTTAACTCTCATAGCCACCCTGTTTGCCCATTTGCAGATGAGGAAGGAGAGGCCCAGAGAGGTTCCAGGACTTGCTAAAGTCACACAGCTGGGAAACAAGGAGCGCGGATTTCAGCCGGGTTTGCCTGACTCCACGGCTCACGCTTCTCTTAGCTCCTTTTGTGCCCTGCAGTCCCTGGGCTGCCTGCCCCTCTTTCTCCTGCCACCCTGGGTCCCTGGCACTCTGTCTTATTTTCGGTACCACGCAGAGTTTGCATAGGGAAGCTGGGGACATTTCAGACGATGGAGAAGACTCGTGGCAGACCAGAGGAGTCTCCCAATCACGATGGTGGCCATCGCCCTCGGGAACAACATTTCGGAGGATGTCGAGGAAGGGGTGGCCACCCTTGGATCCCACCCAGTGAGGTGTGGGTGCTTGTTATTGGGTTTCCCCATCTCCGGTTTCAAGAACAAGAATATTGGCTGTGCTCGGAGCAGTGATACCCAGTATTCATGGCACCTTCCTCGGTAAATGCCAGCAGAGCTTAAATAATGAAGGGAGGAGACACCAGATATCCGGAGAAGATGAGTCGGTAAATTGATAGGGCAGGAGACTTTCCTTTGCTCTTCTCCTGTGAGCAGCAAAGCTCCTTCCGCTCACCTCTGGGGTTCCAGAAGTTTGGGGATTGACTTTATGTAGACTCTGGGTAATGCCTGAACTGAACCTTAACCAATATCAGCAGCGCCTGGCAGGTGCTCGAGACACATTGATTTAAGAGTAGAATGCTGGTTTTAACAAAGCAACATCAATGTATTATTATTTCATTGAAAAACTAGTCTAGTACCAAAAAGCAGGGTGGGGAGGGAGCAGAGAGAGAGAAAGAGGAAAGGACACAAACCTAGAGTTACAGAAATAATATTTTTGTTATGAGTGTATTTGGACACTTTCTGGAAGTGGCCCCGGCAGCCACCAGCTGGAAGTTAGAACTGTGGAAGGTGCGCATGTGCACTTTTTGTGGGTGCTCTGTAAATGCTGTCGGCCTGCCTGGCTGTCCACCCACAGGCGTCATGAAAGCCTGAACCACGTGGACGGGAGGCAGGGGTGGTGGGGCAGGGAGGGAGGGGGGAGGGCAGCTGGAGGCCAAGAGTGCAGACAGTCCGGAGCTCTCGGACCCAGGTTCCTAGCTGCCCCTTTCCTTACCACCTGCCTCCCTTAGTGTTTGGTTCAAGGGTGAATCTGAAAAGAGAAGAGGGTCCCAACATGCTGATCCTGAGATTTGACACCTGCCTGGCCGGAAACTGCTGAGATACAGCTGTCTCTTCCCTGTTAGGTTCCTGCCACTCAGTGGGGTCTGCGCCTTTGCATCACCAAGTTCCAGCTAACGCTGATACCGCTGGTCCTTCCGAGGACCACGCTGGGTGAGAGCCTTGTCACTCAAAGTGTGGTCCTGCAACCAGCCATAGGGACATCATCTGGAGTTCTGGTAGCAATGCAAGACCTGAGGCCTCATCCCAGATTCAGACCTAAAGACGGAATCTGCCTCATCGTAAGATCCCAAGCAATGAGTGTGCCGTCCCAATACTGGTGGGCACGACTGGCTTCACAGCCCGAGGCAGTGACCTTAGCCCATCAAACCGGAACAAATGTGTCAGGATCCCTGTTGCCCATCACAGAGGTGGTCTACAGGGACCCTCAAATGGATGTCAGAAAAGTTAATAGTAATTATTATTATAGCCACTTGCTGGATGCCTCTGTGTGTACCAGGAGTTTTTCATACCTCCTTTCACACCTTTATTATAAGACCCCTGCAAACCCCATGTTATGGACAAGTAAATTGAGACAGGTAAAGTAATTGCTTAATAAATATTGGAAAAAGAACCGGGTTTTGCCCAGCTGGTGTGGCTCAGTGGCTGAGCATCGATCCATGCACCAAGAGGTCACGAGTTTGATTCCCAGTCAGGGCACATGCCCAGGGTGTGGGCCCGATCCCCAGTGGGGGGCATGCAGGAGGAGGCCAGTCGTTCTCTCTCATCGATGTTTCTATCTCTCTCTCCCTCTCCCCTCCTCTTTCTCTAAAATCAATAAAGAAAAAAAAAAAGAAAAAAAGAACTGGGTTTTATCAAGGTCTAGCCACCATTTCCCAGGTTCTGGATTTAGCCCTGGGACTAAGCTGATTTTCTCTCTTTGCCCCTCTCCCAAATGAGGCCTGGGGCACGAGGTCAGGCAAGGAGGAATCCTAACCAAGGGTGGATTGATTATTAAAGGAGTCTAAGGAGGGTGCAGAATGTCTGTATGAGATCAACCTTGACTCAGGGCTGGAACAGTGACAGAAATTCCCAGAGAAGCTGGTCAGCAAAGCACTCCTTGGCTGTGTCCTTAGCCCCCTCATGAGCTTGGCTAAGATGTGGTCATTCACACAGCCAATGACCCCACTTCACAGTTCCCTAGAGTTTTGGGGGTTCTGGAGTGGTTTTAGTGGCTGCCCAGCCTGCAGTCTAATTCCAAACTCCACCCTCAATGATGGGAAATGGAGGAATTGAGGGGGGAGTCCCTGGGGGCAATCGAAGGTAAGTGTAGGGGGCCTTTTAGAACCCATCTGCTCCTTCAGATAAAGACAGCCTCCTGGCAGGCTGGAAGCCAAGAATGTAATTGTATTTATTTTAGCCATTACTTTCTCTTTAGGGCAAGGGATCAGTGGTATTCTATTTAAGTCAGTGATATCAAGATTCCTTGTATGATAAATTCGTTTAAGTTTTTAAGTCAGTCCATTTAAAGATAAGCATTAAGTCAATAGAGTAAAATTATGCAAACATGTGAAGGTAGATAAGGAAAAGAACTGAACTCGATGCAGTGACGATGTGCTAGCTTTCCTTCTTCCCCGTGGCAGCAAAGCTGGGACAACTCCTTGCAAAACTTCTGGAGTGAGTTCATCTTTTCCAGAAAACATACCAGATATAATTTCTCACGGTATCTGGGAAATTGCCCAGTGCACAAACACAGCATGTGCCCATCAAACCAGCTTGTGGATGACATAAAAAGCAAGGATGCTTTCGGCACGAAG
This sequence comes from Tadarida brasiliensis, assembly GCA_030848825.1. NCBI lineage: Eukaryota > Metazoa > Chordata > Mammalia > Chiroptera > Molossidae > Tadarida > Tadarida brasiliensis. The sequence continues at coordinate 8,156,266 of CM061279.1, read as the reverse complement.
GCTCCCTGCCCCGGCCACACCACCAGCTTAGCCCCCATCCTGCAGCCCCCCGCACTCCGCCGTTTGCACCACTCACACTTCCTAGTGCTTGCCTGGTACCTCTCTGCCCTGCTAGCCTGTAGCCTTAAGAGGGCCAGGACCACTTCAGGATCTGTGCCTTGTACGGCACCTGGCAGAGAGGAAGTGCTGGCTTGGAGAACAAAGGAAGGAAAAGAAGGAGGGCAGGAAGAAGGGAGTGAATTCCTGGTGTCTCAGAAAGGCCCCTGCCACCTACATTCTGCAATTATTATTATTTTCTTTATTGATTTTAGAGAGAGAGGAAGGGAGAGGGAGAGATGGAAACATCAATGAGAGAGAACATCGATTGGCCGCCTCCTGCGTGCCCCCCACTGGGGATCGGGCCCACAACCTGGACATGTGTCCTGACTGGGAATCGAACCGGTGACCTCTTGGTGCATGGGTCGATGCTCAACCACTGAGCCACACCAGCCGGGTTCTGCAATTATTTTTAATGTTAACTCGCGGACCACTCAGGGGTTAGGGGCACCGACCCCCTGCACAGTCAAAAATCCATGTATAACTTTTGACTCCCCAAAACGTAACTACTAAATCCTACTGTTGACATAAACAGTTGATTGACGCATATTTTATAAGTATTATATACTGTATTCTTACAATAAGTATTGTATACTGTATTCTTACAATAAAATAAGGGAGAGAAAAGAAAATGTCATTAAGATAATCATAAGGAGCCCTGGCCAGTTTGGCTCAGCGGTTAGAGCATCGGCCTGCAGACAGAAGGGTCTCAGGTTCGATTCCCGGTCAAGGGCATGTTCCTGGGTTCAGGTTTGATTCCTGGCCCCGGTCGGGGTCGTGTGGGAGGCAACCAATTGATGTTTCTCTCTCCCTCCCCTCCCTCCCTCTCTTCCACTCAAAAATCAATGGGAAAATATCCTCTGGTGAGGATTCACAAAGATAATCATAAGGAAGAGAAAACACATTTACAGCATTGAAAAAAAATCCACTTATAAGTGGACCCACGCAGTTCAAACCCATGTTGTTTAAGGGTCAAGCGTATTTCGATGGCCAAAAGAGAGAGAGCATGGTGGGTTATCGGGCTCCCACATAACTGTCTGCTTGCTAATCCACGGAGTTCCATCTTCTGTTGAGGTGAAGCCATTTTCCCCATTTCATAAAGAAAGACCAGCCCACAGATCAAGTGAGAACTGTTAGCTGGGTGATTCGTGGTTCTGCACTGGCTCCGTGGCCTGGTACTCGGAAGCCAGAGGACTGGAGGGATGCGGCCAGCATTGGGAATCAGCTGGGCTGCTCCTGGCAGGCTGAGATCTAGCTGATAAGAAGGAGAGTAATAAGGGTCCGCACGCTCCCCGGCCCGGAGCACCAAGGAGGGCTTTTAAATCAGTGCTGGCTTAATGGTAGCTAATCTCACCTTTTGAAGCTGCAGCATTTGGGAGTTGAGATCAACTGAGATAAAATAAAGTAAAATGTATTGACTTTAGGATTTGGGGTCTTCATCAGAGCCCCATTGTGTAGTGGTGTTTTTATTTTCCGTCTTGGAAATAGGTGGAGACTAGCCACAGGAGAGGTCGGGGCAGCCCGGACTCGGTGCTCGTACACTGACATTCGTTCTAGTTTTTTTCATACACGAGATGGTTTTTCATGAGAGAAGGCTCCATTCCTGCCCGGTTCATCGCTGTATGCCCAGAGCATGGCACCTGGCAAGCGCTCAGTAGCTGTTCTTCGAATGCAACTCTTCAGGGTAACAGCGCACACTATCTGCCAGGGGCCAGTCTTCCGGAAAAGTCTGCCTGTTTCCGATTAGGTGCGGCCTTGCAAGGCAGTCACAGGGCCCTGGGGAAAAGCCTCGGGACGGCTCCCTGGTGCCTGGCTTCTGTGACAGTTCCTGGGCGATTCTGGGCTCATCACAAAGCTGCGGGAGTCACTGCATCTGATTCTCTAGGCGCCAGGGTCCACAGGCCTGTGCTGATGAGAGATGTGTGTGGAGTCAGAGTTTAGAGGTCAGGGCTTTTCATGTGAATCTGCCACCAGGAGGTCCGTGACTTGAACGACAAGCCCTCGCTGTCTGGCCTCAGTGGCCTCATCTTCGAAAGGAGGCTTAGATGAATGGACATCTACCCTCAGTGGGCACCCCCCTCGGTGAGGTTCCCTGTTGAATGGGGATCCAGACTCACTGGGAATAGCTCATCCTTTTGCTTTGCTTCTAAATTTCTTGCTCTGAAATCTTAGAGCAGGGCAGTAAATAGGCGCTGGTCTATTTCCATCCACCACCTGCTCTACATTGGAAAGAAAAAAAGGCCACTTAGCCCTGACCAGTGTGGCTCAGCGGTTAGAGAGGAAGTCCAAGCACTGAGGGGTCGAAGGGTCGATTTCCGGTCAAGGGCATGCACCTGGGTTGCAGGTTCGATCCCTGGCCCCGGTAGGGGACACAGGAGGCAACCAATCGATGTGTCTCTTGCATCGATGTTTCTCTCTCTCTCCCTCCCTCCCTTCCACTCTATCTGAAAATCAATGGAAAGATATCCTCAGGTGAGGATTAACCAAAAAAATTTTTAAAAGGCCACTTAAAAGAAGAAGGCAGGCTGACAAACCCCCTGCCAGGCACTGCAATAGATGCCCTCACATCTCTGGAAGCCTCCTGACCCACTTGCAAGATCAACTCAGGAGCATTGCTGTTCCCTGCCTCCTGGCACCACCAGGAGAATCCCCGCCTGACAGCAGGACTGGTGTTCCAGACAAATTCTGCTCAGTACGCCACGTTTCAGAAAAGCACACGAGTGTGTAATAAAATATAGAAGAGCTGTCATCAAACACAGCTGAGTTGGGGGATTTGGGGAGCCTTCTTCCTTCGGTTATCAGAAAGATTCCTTATCTCCAACGAACATCTGGTGTGCCCAGTATATCAGCCTGGTGGCAGTCCCTGTCCTCCACCTGAGCCTGCCATGTAATAAGCAAAAATGACAATATTGTGCTAATGATGCCGATGGTTCATACTCTAGGAGCTGCAAAGACGGAGTCCTAGGATGGGGACCAGAGGGACATTTTCTGGAAGAGGGACATTTTCTGGAAGAGGCACGATCAGTGCGGGAGCCGCAGGAAGGGTCCAAGGACTTAGCTGGAAAAGCAGGGAGAGGTTATTTGATAAAACCACACTCTTGGGTGAAAATGGGACCAGTAAACAGAGGTGGGGAGGGAAAGAGGAGGGATGAAGATTCAGAGACCATCTTCTGGGGGGATGGATGGCATGAATTTTAAGTGAGGGAAGATTGGGGATCCACTAACCCACCCTCTTGCTTTTGGGGCTGAGGCCCATGCAGACCCCTCTGCCTGACGCACTTCCCACAGCACTTTGCGAGGCTGGCTCCCCCTCATATTTTAGGGTTCTGACCAAATGCTGCTCCCCAAAGCAGCTCTTCCCTGTTCACTCCTGAGCACACCCTCAGTCTGTAATTTTCGATGGCCACTTCTGTTTTCCTAGCGCCAAGGCCTGGGTAGGTGACTCTGCTCCTTTGATGGGGTGTTTGTCTTTCTTGAGCGTGAGGATTTCCTGTCCCCAGATTTAGATTTTAAGCCGCTTTCCAGGGGAAACTATCTGTCTTCATCCCCACAGTGACCCCAGAGCTTGGCTCAGGGCCTGGCACATAGTAGGTGCTCAATAAATGCATCAGCGGACCAGTGGGAATCATGGTTCTATCACAGTGAACGTATTCTGTTTTCGTCCCTCCACTGTCCTTATTCCCCCTGATGGACAGCACTGCTGAGCTGCAGCGTCCTGAGGACAGCTGTTGGAGGACGCTGGGCAGGGTCCACAGGCAGCGGTCACTGGTTCGTTCTGCTCCGGAGGGCAGCAGCCAGCGCCTTAACCAACAACACCGCAACGGACATTCACATCTGGCCAGTGCTTCTCTCTAACTCCACACTGGACCCCGCTTTTCAGGGAGGACATCAAGATCTAGAGAGGTCTCGGGTGGCAAAGCTAGGACCCGTCAGGAGCCAGAGCCCCAGGTCCCTCGCTGGTGGTCCTGGCTGTCCTCTTCCCACCACTGGGCGCAGGGAGTGGACGTTTACCCAGGACCGGGCAGAGTGGGGAAGGGGACCCATCACACACCCAAAAGAGAAGCAACTTCAAAGGCCTCCCCTTCTTGGGAGCCCTCCAGGGGTTTTCTCAGGAAAGGGCTGCGGCTGACATTAGTGGGGACACTGCCTCTGAATGCGGTCCCTCAACAAAAGAACAGAAGAGAGGGAAGAAAGGCGCGTAGACGTGGTGGACAGGTATCTGCTTCTCTTTAAAGACTGTGGACTGCCACATGAGTGAAAGGAGAAGTTTTCAGGGCTGCCAAGCTCTGGGCTAACGTTTTGCAGTAGTATATGCCTAATACAATAAAAAAAGGTGAAACGACGTCCAAGGTTAAAAAATGCACACTAAGGAACCGGCCGATGGAGGTGCTGTGGTGCGAATGCTTGTGTCCCCCTAAAATCACGTGTTGGAATCCTAACCCCCAGTGTGATGGCGGTACGCGGTGAGGCCTTTGGGAGGTGACGAGGTCATGAGGGTGGAGCCCTTGTGAGGGGATTAGTGGCCTTATCAGAGGACCCTCATTTAACGTGCTAGTTCTCTGATCTCCGGCTTCCACCCTCCAGAACTGTGAGCGATACATCTTTGGTGTTGAAAAGCCACCCAGTCTAGGGTGTTTCCTTCTAGCAGCCCAAACGTACGGAAACGGGAGAATTGAGGGAATTTTCACATAACACTATTCCTAAGCTTAGCTTTTAATGGCTGGATCGCATCTTACCCTTATCGGTGTGGTGCGCGGGGGGACCCTAACAGGAGTATTTTCCCAATTTGCTCACCAACCGTCTCACAACTACTTGCTGAGTAACCTCTGCTTCCTCTGAATTCTCCAGTGTCTCCTTGACTGCATTTTAAATCCGTACGTGCAGCAGGGGACAGGCAGCTGCGGGGCCCAGCTTTCTGCCCGCGCGGGAGACCCGGCTGCACTCAGACCACGATCTGAATCTTGTTGGGTGTGAACAGAGAGAAAAATGGAGATTTTTTTCATTGGAGGCACCTTCTGCCAGGGGAACAGTAAGACTCAAGGAGGGATTTGATGTCATGACAAATGGAACCCTGCAGTGCTGAGAGGAGATGATTTAAAATCGCGGATTTTCTGAGCCCGGAGAAATATTTAAGATGCCCTGCGGACTCTAAGCCATCTCCTGGAATCGTTCATCGTGCCCCCCTCTAGTAGTATAGGTCCTCGGAGGGAAGACGTCTGTCCAGGGCCACCCTGTTGTCAGACCCAGGAAGCCCCGGTGCCTCTGGTTTGGATGATAAATGATTGGGTCCCTCTGGTTACAGGTGACAGTTTCGTGATGAGAAAGAAGCAGGAATAACCGTGGAAGGAAGTGCTTGACGTTCAAGGGGCTTGTTACGTGCACTTTGATGTGCAGAGGCCCGTAAGTCCGTTTATGGAAAGACTCGCGAGGTTGGCTGGAACCTCATCGAAGTCCTAAGTTCTCACGGATGCTTCTTGAGGTCGAGCAGAGGAAAGAACCCAGAGTGAACGGGCATCTTTGTGTCCTCTGACGGAAGCTGATTCACAAGCATACGTTTGCTGAAATCAAAGCAAATGGCTAAATCAAATCAAGCTAATATTGAACACGAAGGAAGAGAAGATGGCAGAGAAAGGAGCTGAGCCGTCAATAAGGGACGCTCAAGGGCAGAAGAGAGAGGCCCATGGGCTTGTTGACTTAACCCTCCCAGTGGGCGCCTACGGCACCCACAGAAGCCCAGATGCCGTGCAAACACCACTGTCAAGGCTGAAACTGGTCTCTTCAGAGCTCTGTGTCCGGCATGTCTCAGTATCTGTGAGGTTCGAGAGCTTTGGTGCAGTGATCAGACTTGCTCTATAGGAAAAGGTGCCTCAGAGACCATTGAGCGCGTGGATAAAGCTATTAGCCCTGGCCCGACGAGCAACCAGTTGAGTGGGTAGAGCTGGAGAAGATTAACACATTGGTGATAGGCATGGGTGGCACTGCGAAGAAATCTAACGCTGGTGCAAGCGCCATCCTAGAAGTATCACTCACTGCCTCTAACGCTGAAGCTGCTGTGACGTTCCAGTCACACCGAGTCCCTGCTGGCGATCTAGAAGTGACTGCCCAGTCCAGCTTTCCGTGTTAGCCACGGTAATTCTAACACTGGTAATCAGTTGGCAGTGCAGGAGCTCGTGGTTCTCCCTGTTGAAGCTGTGACTTCAGGAAAGCTGTGCAGCAGAAGCCTACCTCAACCAGAAGGATGGCATCAAGGAGAAAATGCAAAGGTGCCCCTTAGATGGAGGATGAGGGGTGTTTTGCCCTTAACATTCTAGGGCAGCCCAGCCGGTGTGGCTCAGTGGTTGAGCGTCGACCCATGGACCAAGAGGTCGCTGGTTCGATTCCCAGTCAGGGCACATGCCCAGGTTGTGGGCCCGATCCCCAGTGGGGGACATGCAGGAGGCAGCCGATCGATGTTGTCTCTCATCGATGTTTCTATCTCTCTCTCCCTCTTCCTTCCTTTCTCTCTCTAAAACCAATAAAGAAAAAAAAAAAAACATTCTAGGGTAGGAGGTCAGCAAAGTATTGCTCACAGGTCAAATCCAGCCAGCTACCTGTTATCATGTGGCCCTCAAGCCAAGATGATTGTACATTTTTAAACAGTTGGGAAAAAATCTAAAGAACTGAAACATTAGTACTGAGTGTCTTACAAAATATCGTGCACTGTTCTACATCTCCGCATTCATTTAGCTCATGCAGTCTTTACAACAACCCCATAAAGTAGATACTGTTACTCATTTTATAGATGAGAAATCAAAACGGAAGCTTCTAGATGGGTTAAGTAGCCGTCAGAGATCACGCAGCTCGTGGTGAGTTCAGCTGGCATTCAGACCCAGGGAGTCTTATCTCCACGCTGTGCTCTTAACTGGCTTCCCCATACACAGTTCTCTGGCACCGTACAGGTAAATAGAGTGTAGATCAAAAGAGATATTTAGGCAACACATTCCAGTGAGTTCACACAAGGGAAGATAATAGTATTCAGAGAAGCAAGGAAAGGCGTGTAGAAGAATGAGGCCACCTTTCCTTCATGGTGCCAGGAACACTAACTTTGAACCTCAACTGAGCAAAATCTTTTCCCCCTATTACTTAAAAAAAAAAAATTATTCAATTCTTATTATATTTTTAATCTCATCAATAAAAATTTATGGGAATTTGTTTTTTCTCTTGTTGCTTAAGTATCTGCACCTGCATAAGATCTTCAAATTTTCCTCCTGGCCCACAAGACCTATAATATTTGCTGTCTGACTGTTTAAAGGAAAAGTTTGCTGATTCATATCCTAGAGGACACAGAACCTTGGAGTTGCTGTGGGACGTTACTGGAAAGGCTGGCTACATTTATAAGGTGGTGAATGGCATGGATGCAGTAGCTTCTAATTTTTAGTCTGACTTTAAATTTGGGGTATCCTGATGACTGCTGGTACATCACTCCTAACCAGCTGATGAATGGGTATAAGTCTTTCATTAGGGGCTACCCAGTGGTGTCTACTGAAGATGCCTTAGACCAGGATGACTAGGAAGCTTGGAAGAAGTTCTCTGCTAGTGCAGGTGGTATCCAGGTGGTAGGGGGTGGTCTCACCCAACCAAAATGAATTACCAAGCCTATGAACAAGAACTCCATGCAACTGCCTCCTGCTCAGAGTGAATCAGAGAGACCCATCAAGAATGCACATTGGCCCAGTCCAAAGATGGGGCGCCATGTTTCCCATTGTGCTAGGACGACGGAAGTCCTTTCATCGCCAGCCACAGGGCGAGGATCTGCACTGGATCGACCAAGGCTGGGCCCCTTGCCCATAAGAACACTTGGGCAAGTACAATCAGCCCCTCAGATGGACAGGAGATGGACAGCAAAGCTCAATTTTTCCAGCAGCAACTTCAGGAAGCTCCTACTCAAGTAAGCTCTGGGCAGGAGAGTGCCTTTCAAGCACTGGTCCACTGATGGGACCTCTGATCCTGTTTTAATCACAGGTGCTCAAGGCTCCAGACACAACACTTCAGGGGGGCCCTTCCTTCTCTTGTCTCTCTGATGTTTTGCCTCTTTGGAACTGCCACATCAAAGGTAGGCTTCTGATACATGCTACTACATGGATGAACCTTAAAAACATTATAAGAAGCAAAAGAAGCCAGACACAAAGGACAAATATGGTATGATTCTACTTATATAAAATATTCATAATAGGCAAATTCATAGATATAGAGAGTAGAATAGAGGCCTGGCAGGGAGGTTATTGTTTAACGGATATAGAGTTTCCATTGGGGTGATAAAAATCTGGAGATAAATAGCGGTGATGGCTACACAACATTGTGAATATACTCATGCCACTGAACTGTACACATAAAAGGGGTTAAAATGGAAATTCTATGGTACATATATTTTATCACAATTAAAAAAAAAAACCCACCCTTGAACTCTGTTGGAAGCTCTAGCTCTGTTCATATGACTTACCCAAATAAATCACCCCCTCCCTTGCTTTCCTCTCCTTCCTGTCTGTGGGGCCTTATCCCTACAGTATATCCCTATGTGGTTTACACACAAATTGAAAAACAGCATTTAGTGTCCTCCCAAAACTATGAAGGAGGGACCGTCTGCAAATTCATGAACTGTGCTGTGGTTTAATCTTCTATTCTCAAGACTAATCAACTGTTTACGTTGGGTCCAGACCCTGGATTAAAGCTGTCCGTGCCTCAGAGTTCACTTACTGAGCCTGACTCCCCAGGGAGAAATGGAGAATGTGGAGGATTCTAACACAGCTGCAAGACCCCAGGCGTGGATGAAGAGACCAAACAAAAATGCAGTTTTCAAGTTTACTAACTGCTTTATACTAAACACAGACCCAGCTGGGCATGGTGTGTGTGTTTCTTTTAACATACCGTCTTTATTTGTTGTCTTAGTTTACTGTGCACAGTCTGTTTGGAGGGAGTACCATGTTGGTGGTGGAAAGGATGTTGACATCATCCTAAATGTAGAGCTTTAAAGTAGTCAGTCTCTGTCATCACTCTGGCTACGAATCCTTAGCAGGGTCAGATGGACAGTGGTTACTACCTTCTTGATAGAGTTCTTTATAGTATGCCAAGTGCTTTCCCATGTATTTTCTCATTTGGATGATCTAAGCATCTATGTTTCTGGGATTTCAGGGTGTTATGAATTATCTTTAGCAATTTTTCCTCAATTAATCATTTTCTTCTGTCACTCAACCAAGCAGGTATCAGCAGTCCCCCACCACAAGGGCGGTAAGCTTATTTTAATAACATTGGAGGCAAAAGCTAATTAGGAAAGTAAAATCCCTTGCCATTTCATGCGATTCATTTTGAGCCAAACATCTGCAGTCTGAGAGTCTCTGAATGATGATCTGCCCCATTCTGTGCATATCTGAGAGGTAGGACGGTGTCTTCTTCAGGTGAAAATAATATGCAGGAACACGGCATGCAAAGTGCTGGGAAGACTTTGGAAGGGAAGTCCTAAGTAATGTTGAAATTAGATTGGATTTGCTGAGCCCCGGTTGGGCAAGGTACTATGCGAGGTTAAGAAGGTGAACAAGACCCGTCTTTGCATGTAGATTTTATTATTATTTAGGAATGGTCGGGGAAATAGGTTAGGAGACGACTGCGGTTGAAAAGATAGTCTGTTGTATTCCTAGATCACAAGAGGAGGGGGCATGCCACACCATGAGGGCCACCTGGAGAAGCACCGTGTGGCTCAGGAGGCAGAGGGTGAGGGAAAGCTGTGGTCAAGAGCCTTTACTGTGGTCTCATGGGAAGGAAGGGTGAGACAGGGTAAGCAGGCTTAGGATTGGCTCGTTGGAATAATGCCCGTGGGGTCTGAGATATAGGGGCTCTGCCCAGTTGCCTAGTACTTGGCTCTAGGGGGAGTAGGGCGAGGGAACAGTGGCCCAGGGTGTGAGACCCCAGTAAAGGAGATGGCAGGGCTGTGGGCTCTAGGTGGGTTGGCTTGCGTTGGGAAGGTGCACTCCAAGGCCTGTGGTTGACCATCTTTGGGAATTGGCCGCCCTGGTTACATGGAGCCAGACAGACGCATCCATGCAGTGCTCTCCTTGCCTGGGGCCCTGGCAGATTGCCGAAAAGACACGGACCAGGGTTTGTTGAGGTTTGCCTTCTGTATGAGCAGAGCTTTAAATGTTTATGAAGTCAAATTCATCTACATTTTCTCTTACAATTTCTTCTTATACTTCCGAATTTAAAACGTCCTTCACATATGTTCCTCATATCTCATCAAAGATTTGATAAATTTTCTCTTCCATTTTCTTACCAATTTCTTATGGATTGCCTTCTTTACATTTTTTTAATTTATAATTTTTTATGATTTAAATAAATTTTTGTTTATAAACTTTTATATTGTCAATATAGATTATTAATATATAACATTATATGCAACAGACTATATATAATACATTATATATTATTAATCATTATATTTATACATTTTATTTCAACTTAAATATTGTTTAATTCAGCCTTTCCCAGAGGATGCTGTAAGTATTCTTGGTAATAATGTAAGACAATTCTAGGTATTCCATTGATAAATATTTTTATGTCAATGATTTTGTGTGTTTTTTCAAGTGAGTATGTAATCATGATACCAAAACTATATTTTCACAGAATGCATTGCTTAAGTTTTTAAAGATGATTCCATTTTAAAATTTAAGTAGATCATAGTGTGGCTGACTAACAAATATAGCAAACTGGTGATAGGCATATGAAAATTATTGACACTTTGGAAACACTAGTTAAATCCACTTGAAATTAATTTTGCTGTCTAGGGTAGGTAATACTCAACTGATCCCCCCAAATTCATGTCCAGATTGTAAACCAACGACTCCAAACCATTTTCTGAATTTCTCATTGATAATGATTTATAAAAATTATATATCATTTCTTATATGTTGCATTTCTGGATGGCATTTTTTGTTCCATTAACCTTTCATTGGTCTTGAGCTATTATCATGTTTTTAATTACTATGCTTGACTTAATGTCTGGCCGAGCAGGTTTTCCCTCCCTGCAAGGAGGGTAATTTTGAGGGCTGGGGTCAGGACAGGGGGCGTCAAAGGTCAGTGACATACGGACAGCAGCATGCCCAGGAAGCTCCTGGGGTCTGACCCCAGTGGGTTATATTAATAGTTACAGAGCCAGAGTTGGCCAGATATTCCCAGACCCCGAGTTAGAAGTCAAGAGCTCCCCTGGCCCCAGGGGAAACAGGAGGGACAGGAAAGAAACATTAGATATCGATTTAAAGTGTGAAGAACCAATGCTACTCTATGTAATTAAGAACCAGACTGGGAGTGATGAAATCTGAGACACTGGGCCAGTCACAGCTTCCTTTCTGTTGTCTGGTCATCTGGCTGGGAAACGGGAGAACATTGCCTGTTGCCAAATAGTTTAAAAAGACATTTAAGTCTAGCAGGAAAAGGCACGTCTGTGTTTACACGCACACACCACACACACACACATACACACACACACATTATATCTACAAGTATGCTAAGCCTAAATAAAGCCGATAGAAAAATCCAGACTTAAGACCAATGCGGAGGTAGGCATTAACCTCCCGGAGAGAGTTCTCATTACATCACATTATTCCTTAAAATACAGCACTTCCCAGTGATTTTAATTGTTTCTTTGGAGCGCACCAACACCCTGACTGAAAGGCTAGGTGAAATTGAAAAAAACGAGAAAAGTATGAAGAAATACCTCTTCAAACCACATCTCCTATAATCGGTAGGGAAAAAATGACCTAACTTAACTAGTTTCACATACAACTTTTTAAAACCAGTACACAGGGCACAGAGGGGGCAAGGTACCAGGGTAAGATGGCTTCATCCCTCCCCTGGCCCTGTGTGATAGCAAAGCAGGGCGAGATGTCATGGCCCGACAGCCCAGGTCCTGAATGGAACTGGACAGAACTGAATGGATGGTGGGGCTGGAAAGGGCCTTAGAATGCTTCTATTTCAAAAACTTATCCTCCAGGGGAATGAGCAAAGGACCCCATTAGTCACCCATCTCCTGCTCCTCACAAAGTGACACCACTTAGTATTATTTCTCTTGCCACCAAAAAACAAATTGTTGTCATGTTCGGTTAGAGGTACGGTTGAGTCATCTAGCTGTCCCCGTTGAACTTCTGGTGTCTCAAGTTTGCAGAATGTGATGGCCATCTTAACACATGTGAGTGAAAGCCAGAGAACCCAGGGAGCAGATGCTGAGACATACTAAGGAATGGTGTCCTGTGGGATTATGTGGGGGAAATGAATCCCAAAGGATTTTGTCTCCAGACTCAAGTGGAAGCCTTGGTGTGAATTAAACAATGTTCAAGTGGGAGTCAGGGGGGGATCTGGGAGGCCCATTTTCCTAAAATGCTTGGGTCTGTGGCTGGGTCAGGATGTTGCCCATCTTGGAGAGGCCAGAGTGAGATCTCACCCACCCTCGGCAGTTCTCCAAGTCTGGCTGCAGGATCTCCTGATGACTGAAGAGGGCTTTTGCAAAGAAGAGCTGGGTCTATAAATAATGCATTTCCTTTGTCTTGCAGGAATTCTGGAGGCAGAGGTACAATCAGATCGGCTGTGAACAGCTTACATAGTAAATCTAATAGGTTTGTAAATTAGATTTTGTGTTCATTTGTTTTTGCTGTGAGGCAGCTATTAATCCGCTTCTCCTCTTTGCTGGATGGTGCCCTTCTTACTTGGCAAATAGATCTGTTTTGTTTCACTTCGGCTTTGCATTTCCCTAATCACTTTGTGGGGGAGGGGGAGCTGTCCATACGAGTCCACGACATGGCCCGAGGTCCAGAGGCCGCAGAGACGGAAAACTCAGATGCTGAGAGTCACTCTCTGGGAGAGTCCACCCACTGTGAAGCACTTGGGCCACCAAACAGCTCACTCATAACTTGCATTTTTGCTGGGCGATGGAGACTCTGAAGGGAACGGGGACGTTTACCCAATTTCATTGTAGATCGCTCGTCCAGGACATCAAGATGAAAAAGAAAGCATTCGGAAACTTTGCTGAGACCTCTTAGAAATATCACGGAGTCAACTCAGTGATGTTAACCTTGACAACTGAATGCACACTCTAAATTCTGAGGATGCTTCCTCCCGTGACAGTCCTTGGCCAGGGGGACAGCTTGATGCAGGGGAGCGAGCAAATGCTTTGCAAGCCAACATGTCCAGGCTTGCCACTGGCTATGGATGCACCATGCCGCCGAGTCCTCACTCTCTACCAGCGACAACGGCCCCCAGAGCTCTAACCTCGAGTCTTAGAAGCCCAAGCTGAAGGAGCAGTAGAAGGAAATGGACAATGCCGAGTCATTTGACATAAGCAAAGGTCACTACTCAAAATGAAGGGCTGGTTTCACTTTCTCAGTATCTTCTATGGGTCCGTCTGGGAATGAGAGGTCCAGTTATTCAGACTAAGGTCTGTTATCTGCCCTTCCGTATTTTTTTAGGTCTCTTGACCATATGACACCTGTCAAGTATGTCCCTTCCTGACCCTAGAGCACTGACTAGGGAAACCGTCCTCTCTGTCCTTGACATTATTGCTTCTAGATCTTGGAATAACCTCTTAACCCCTTGGGAGCTACAGATGAAGCGTATGCTCTGCCTGGTGAAATGTACATCAACCATGTGTCTCTCTTCCACTGTGGAAAGATGCCCTCTTTTTGAGAAAGAAGGTCCTGGCCCTGCAGCAGGATCCCCCACGCTCTGTGGTCACTTGGGGGTGGGGAGTGAGGGACTGCAGTCTTCTTGGGAGCCAGGCAGACCTAGATTCAGTCCCAGGGCTTGTTAGCTGGGGCCTTGGACACGTTATTTCACCCTTCTGAGCCTCAGTTTCCTCATTCAGTTAGAATAATAGTCCATCTTTTTCTAGGGGTGTTTGGAGGATGGGAACCTCGGAATATGAGGATGTAGCCCAGCCTGATGTGTTAAAGGCTTTCAGCTGATGCTTATCCCCGTCACTGTGGGTGTACTCATGGCATCAGAAGATAGGCAGAGCCTGGCCAGTGTGGCTCAGTGGTTGAGCATCGACCCATGCACCAAGAGGTCGCCGGTTCGATTCCCGGTCAGGGACACATGCCCAGGTTGTGGGCCCGATCCCCAGTGTGGGGCATGCAGGAGGTGGCCAATCGATGTTCTCTCTCATCGATGTTTCTATCTCTCTCTCTCCCTCTCCCTTCCTCTCTCTCTAAAATCAATAAAGAAAAAAAAAAAAAAAAGGAGGTTAGGCAGAGAAACATAAGCCTGACATGACACTCTAGTGTCCTTGGGGAGGACGGGGTGCTAGGGACAGAAGAACACATTCACCGAGGAGGACGATCTCAATTCATTAATCCAGCCATGTTTGAACAACATGGAGCATGTACAACCAGTGAACGGAGGTGGTCCCTGGGGTTATCTAATCCATCCCTGGATTTTACAGATAAGAAAACAGAAGCCAGAGACCCAAAGTGACTTTCCCAAGCACCCCAGCGAGATAGCCACAGAGCTAGGGTTCAAGTTCAGTCAGACCATGGCTGGTTAGGCAGGACCCCATCCCAGTTTTCGCTGGGAAGCAGAGGCAAATGAAAGTTTACCGCTGTCCGTGCCAACGTTTATCTTCCTTTTTCCTGCCTTCATACCTGTGTCCCAAAGAAGCCTGGAAACCCTTTCTACAGGTTTCTGAGTAGGTCTCCTCTCAAGCATCCACATTAGACTATCCCTGCAGATCCTTCTTTGCTGAGGGAGCCCAGGGGCCACCAACAGGCTTATTTCCAAGGAGCATCACCCAAAATTGAATCCAAATTAAGCCATAAGAGGCCCCGTCACTGGTTACTGATGAGAATATCAGCTAGCCCCTGAGGAATACATCTCCTCGTCACAAGTCTTACAGTGACTCTATCATGTGTGCCTACCGATGCAAGCTAAGGTGAAGCTTGGGGTCCGGGATATGGAAGCTAAATCAGAGGTCCTGAGGGTCCCTGCTCCTCCCTGAGGCCTACACAGAAGTGGCAGTACCACAGACACTCAGCCACAAGCAGCTTCCAAGGAGCCTATGGGACAGCAGCCAGTGGTAGGTACGGGCCACTGGTGGTCCTTATAGAACTCCAGAACCTTAGTGCTGGGTATCTTCCTCCTCTCCACCCTCTTTCTATAAGTGGGGACACCGAGGCTCAGAGAGGTCAGGTGATTTGTGCAGAGTCACCCCGCTTGTGAAATCTCTCCACCCCACCCTTCGCTTTCTCTCATGAAAGCAGCAGAAGTTCCAAAGGGTCAGGTCTTCTGTTCCCCTCAGGGGCTTCCCTCAAGCCTGCATGCCAGAGAGAAGCCTTGGTCAAAAACTCTACTTTTTAATTCTCTGCTGAAGTGACATATATTTGAATCCGAGACCAGTGGTACCGTCCAGAGGAGTAAGGAATACTGAGGAGTGGGGGTGTCTGGGGAGAAAGTGCACAGACAATGTGCACCCCCAAGTGAATTTCTTCTCTACCTCCAAAAGGCAAAATTCAAGCACTGGGTTTAGACCCCATTGAAAGGCTTTCACCTTTTTTTTCTTTTTTAATTTTTTTTTCCTTTATTGATTTTGAGAGAGAGAGGAAGGGAGAGGGAGAGAGAGATAGAAACATCGATGAGAGAGAACATCGATTGGCCGCCTCCTGCATGCCCCCCACTGGGGATCGGGCTCACAACCTGGGCATGTGCCCTGACCGGGAATCGAGCCGGCGACCTCTTGGTGCATGGGTCGATGCTCAGCCACTGAGCTACACCGGCTGGGTGGCTTTCACCTTTTTAACTTGGCTGTTCTGACATAAATGCAAAGGACACAGGTGTTTGGTTTGGATTCTTTAGAGCTCCAGAACTCGGCCTCACAAATCCAGTTCTCACTGGAACTGGGAGACAGCTACCAGCACAGACAAAGGGGCTTCTGCTCTGACCCACATCATCCGTGTGCAGCTGTCAGAGGAGGGCTGACTCCTGCCTCAGAGACGCAACTGTAACCTAGTTTCCTACAAACCTACTGGCATAGATTTCACGTCTCTGAACCGAGGTGGGGCCTGTAATGCCTGGGGTTCCCGGATTGGGTGAAAAGAAGGTGTGCACCCAGAATTGTGATTCGCCCTGGCACACAGAGCCTGCCAGCTCCTTCATCCATCCAGGCTCCTCCGGGACAAAATTCCCATTTGAATTCAGCCAACGCTTACTTACTGAGCACCTGCTATGTGAGAGCACTGGGGACTAGAGCAATGAGTGAGGGAGCTCCCTGCTTACAGTCTGCTGGGGGGAGAGACACCGCTTTGATTGCTGGAGCAAGGTGGATGTTCAAAGTGGCATCTCAGTTACAAGGGAGACAGTGGTGGGACCAGGGGGGACACCGTTGGTGTTTCCCCTTTATCAAGTCTATAACCGTCATGACACTTGGCTGCTAACGCAACTGCTATTTGGCGTTCTGCAAAAGTACTGGAGAAGTATTATTATTCTGACCACGACTGCTAGGAGTCACTGGGAAGAGACACTGGGGGGTGAGGTGGGGGAAAGACAGATTATCACCCTCCTTCCTGCTTCCAAGAATGTGTGTGGGTTACCCCTGAGGGAGAACGTTTGTGCCTTCTGGAAGATAAACGGACCTCCTTCCCTTCTCAGGTGATAACTGCATTTTGCTCTCCAAAGGAGTTCACATTCAAGCCCCAGCCAGAACAAAACTAGGGGCCTTGTCGTTGGCACGCGAACAGATCATGTTTACCCTCTTCCTCTGTTTTTCCCTCCCAGAGCTGAAGTTGTAATAAATGGCTCCTCGTCGCCAGCTGTTGTTGACAGAAGCAATGAAAGCATCAAACACAACATCCAGCCGGCCTCAGCCAAGTGGAGGCACAACCAGACGCTGTCTCTGAGGATCAGGTAGTGGTGATTACCTCTAGGACGGGAGAGGCTTGGTCTTCAGCACCAGCCGGCACGTGGCTGCTCTCTAGCCTCTAAAGAAGTCAGGGTAGAAATCAAATGTTTGCCTCCCACTGAGGCAGCTTTCATCTGTAAGCGGTCCGCTGGAAATAAAACCCCAAGGCGGGTCCAGTCACGTGCTTGCAGCCACTCGGCCAGGGAGGTGGGCAGGAGCTGAGGTCCCAGGGTTGGAAGGAGTGGGGGTCTCAGGTCAGCAGCAGTGACAGCCTCTGTGGGGCGAGGCGAGGCCACAGGTGGCTCTTCCCAGAGGACCAGGGTAGCAGTCCTTCCCTGGATACACCTCTTGCTTGGGACAGCCTGACATCTGTGCCCCTTTCCGAGGTGACAGTCCTCCCACTGGAGAGTCTTTGGAGAACTCCCCCCCACCACCACCACACACACACACACACACACACACACACACACAGTGCTGGGACTTGAGTAGGCTGCCTCCTCCAACAACATAAAAATGAAAAGCCATAGCTCAACTGGGTGACCCAGGAGCCGGCATGACCCCACTGACAAAGGCAGAGCTCTGCAGTTGTTGCGTGGCGGGAACGGGAAACCAACGTAGGAATTTCAACTTCAGCACTTGGGCTTTCGCCTTTGATATCACTGTCAATGACCCAGCAAAGACTGGTCAGTATAATCCAACCGTTCATTTCCAGGCATCGCACTGGAGACCTGGGGTGCTGACACGAATCAGGCATGTTAGTGGGAAACAATATAAGCAAAGACAGGACAGGACAGTGTGATACACCCAATAGGCAGTATTGCATCTTATAAACGGATGGAGATAAAAAAAAAAAAAGACCATCTGAGGAGATAGTACTTCATTTTGTAAGAGAACCAAGAAAGCAGGCCTGGCCAGGAAAGGAGCAATGAGTTTTGAAGGATGATTAGGAGTCTGCCAGGCATGCCAAGCTTCCTTCCACTTGTACACAGTGTAAAGTCTGGTGTCTGTGCTCAGTGTACTGGAGTGCAAAGCAGGAGGCAGGGAATGAGGGTGATGAGCTCGGTGGGGTAGCCAGGACCAGACAGAGAAAGTCTGGACTAGGGTGGCCAACCTTCCCAGGACATGGCCATGGGGAAGGAGCAAAGAACAGGGAGCTGGGGCACAGTAGCCAACCTTGCCCATCGCTGCCAAAAGCGTCACCACACAGCGCAGGGAGGTGCCCCTTCCAGGTCCACGCACTGTCAAAACAGAGCTCCTCGCACATCCTCCTTCTCAAGGCTCAGTTTGGGGACATGAAGGGGTGTGGGGGTTAGAGAGGGAGACCTGAGACCTGGCAGCTGAGACCACTTAAAGGAGCTGACTCCTGTCACCACCATCCCCCACCCCTCACTGAGCACCTCTTCTGAGGCCCCCTGGAGGGACGCTGCACCCACGCCATGTGCCCTGACCGCTGCAGGCCCTCGTTACTGACCCGTGGGTCGGCAGCACTGTGCAACCAGCGAGAACACTGTTTCCCAGGACCGCTGTAACAGATTCCCGCCAACCTGGTGGCTTAAACAACAGATCTTTGTTGTCTCTCGGCCCTGGGGGGTCAAAATCCCGAGCGCGCCCTCTGAAGGCCCTAGGGAGAATCTTCCCGGCCCCTCCCAGCTTCAGGTGCTCTCTGTCCTTATCTCGTGGCCACGTCATCCAATCTCCCTCCGTGGTCACACGGTTTTCTCCCGTGTCTGTGTATTCCCCTCTCCTGTCTCTTACAAGGACACTTGTCATTGGATTTGGTTGGGGCCCACCCAGGTAGTTCAGGATGGTCTCATGTCAAGACCCTTAATTTTAATCCCATCTGCAAAGGTGTTTTTTTCCCCAATAAAGCCACATCAGGGTTCCAGGCATTAGGCGGTGGGCATGTATTTTGGCGGGGCACTCTTTACCCCACTCCACCTGTGAGTGACTGGCCCTCTCTCCTGCTATCGGGGTAGAGGAATGAACCCCCACCCCTTTGGGGGAAGACCAGACTGTGGCCTTCGTGGGGATCTATCTCAGCAGGAACAAAGTGCTGTCACCCGGGGGGGGGGGGTGGAGGGGGGGAATAATTCCCTTCAACTTCAATTAATTACCAAAATTATTTGTAATAAAAGATGCTGTGAGTTTTTTGGAATGATGTTTAATAACTGATAGTAATTCCTTATAATTAGTAATTCATCTACTCACAGAGTAGATTTATGGGCTTTGGGGGAGTTCCCTTTGCTTTTAAATTCATTGGGGGTAAATCATTGCAAAGGTTTTAGCCTTTTCCAAACTATATTAGTTTGTCAGGTTGTGTAATACTTGGTGAAGCACGGTAAATTAAAACAGCGACTCTGTTTTCTATCAAGAGATACAAATTACTCAGCAGGAGGGCTTCCCCAGCGTGACAGCAGGAGATCTGGGTCATTGATAAGGAAAGGCTGGCAGGAGAGCGTGGTGCCCTGCCACGCAGGCTAGCTGCCCTTTGGCTATAGCAGAGGTGCCCAAACCTGGACACACGTTCAAGTCACCGTGGAGCTTCAGAAGGCGTGCTGAGACCTGGGCCACGCTCAGAATCAGGGTCTCTCGGTATCAGCCTGGAACCTTGGCGTTCTCCCCCAGGTGACTGCGTGTGCATCCTTCTGGGATGCACCACGGGCTGTGACATCTCAAATCCCACAGGCACGCAGGCAGCAGTGTGACCAGCTGTGCAATGGGGCAACCATCTTGCAAATTCTGTCATTTGCAAAGCGCGTGAAGACTCTGTCGCTCTGGGGCTCTGAGGAACAGCAGACTCTGTATCTGGAAAGGCATCATTGTATCCGTTCTAGACAGGGGCTCGCAGCAGGAAATGGAATTCGTTTCAGCTGATCTGAGTACCAAATTTCTTTCTCTCTGTGACTGGGATCATTTCTGAAAATTATTTTGGGTGATTTAGAAAGTTCTTTAAATAAAACCTGAGGTTCCTGGGGGCCGGGCTTGCACGGTTTGAGGAAAACTCTGGTGATTCCCAGAGGACACCCATCCTTTTTGTGACTACACGTACGCTAGATGATTCTAGAACTTTCCCCCTAAATCAAAGTCACCCTAGAACCTGGACAGCTGTCCTTTGATCAATTTGTTTTGAAACAACACAAAGCAACCACACTCTGTGGGACCGGAGAGGCATCACTACTTACAAACCTCCAACTAGACAGCACTTAGGGGCCAGGAAAGCCCACTCCACAGAAGAAACCAGCTCACGGACTCAGTCTCTCAAAGGTGACTGACACACCTCACAGGACCCACATTCGCATTCACCCCCTGGGGGCCCCTGTGCCCAAAGAAGGCATCTGTGGGAGAAAATAGGCCTGAGGAATGACGGACGTGTGTCATTCTGGTTTCCTGTCCCTGGTTCAGGACTCGCTGTCAGATGATGCCCTGAATCCTTAGCAGGGACTAGTGTGACGACTGAGTTTTCTCAAGACTGAGGGGTTTCCTGGGAAGCGCTAAAACCAGGCAGTCCTGGGAAAAGCAGAATGTGGGCGACCCTCCCTTCCAGGGCCTTGTGATGAGCTCACCGGTGTCCTAACGGAGTCCCGGATTGGCCACCATCATGATCGCCTCAGGGCCAGCTCTGACAGTCCCTGCCGGGAACCTCTGAGGGCATCTGAACCCTTAGCTCTCCCTGTGTGCTGGGCTCCAGCAGCCCTGCAGGGTGACGCTGGGCAGGAAAGGCTGGGCTGGCACCAGGGAGACGTAGCCTCATGTGCGTTTGGTTTTTGTAGGAAACAAATCTTAAAGTTCTTGGATGCTGAAAAGGACATTTCTGTCCTCAAGGGGACCCTGAAGCCCGGAGACATCATTCATTACATCTTCGACCGAGACAGCACAATGAACGTGTCCCAGAACCTCTACGAGCTCCTCCCCAGAACCTCCCCGCTCAAGAACAAGCACTTCCGGACGTGTGCCATCGTGGGCAACTCGGGCGTCTTGCTGAACAGTGGCTGTGGACAGGAGATCGATACACACAGCTTTGTCATACGGTAAGCACAGCAGGGACTCTGGGCCCAGAGCAGCAGACACCGTTGAATGTTGCCAGTTGTCCCAAGAGGTTGAAACAGGACACAGTGGTTGGGTTAGTCTCAGTCTTGTAGGTTGAGCAACAGATGCACAGTGTAAATAGAAAGAAGGCAATGTGTGCAAAATAAAACAAAAACCTTGATGTCTCTGGTCTCAACCTTGACCACACATTAAAATCCCTTGGGGAACTTTGAAAAGTCCCAATGTCCACACTGCATCCCACACCAATTAAATTAGGGGTGGAGAACCTTTTTTTTCTGCCAAGGGCCATTTGGATATCGATAACATCATTCGCGGGCCATACAAAATTATCAACTTAAAAATTAGCCTGCTATATTTGGTCAGGCTAATTTGGTGGGACATGTGATGTGAGCTGGTATTGATTTTGCGGGCCCTGAATTAAATCAATCTGGGGGTAGGGGGCACATGGCCCAGGGAGCCAGGTAATTCTGTTTTACAGTTAAGGTTGGGAATTGATGGTCTAGTGGAGAGGTAGGCAGTCTACGGCCCACAGCCCCCTTTTTTTTTCTTTATTGATGTTAGAGAGAGAGGAAGGGAGAGTGAAAGAGAGAGAGAGAAACATCGATAAGAGAGAACATCAACTGGCCGCCTCCTGCATGCCCCCTACTGGGGATCTGGCCCACAACCTGGGCATGTGCCCTGACCAGGAATCAAACTGGAGACCTCTTGGTGCATGGGTCGACCCTCAGCCACTGAGCCACACAGGCCGGGCCTCACAGTCCATTTTTATCAATGAAGTTTTGCTGGCACACAGCCACTCTCATTCATTTTCATGTCCGCAATGGCTACTTTCTCGCTACAATGTAACATTGTGTAGTTGGGAAGAGTTGAACTGTTGCAATAGTGAGTGCATATAGCTTGCAAAGCCTAAAATAGTTATTATCTGATCTTCACAGAAAAAGCTTACCCACCCCTGGACAGAGCCTGCTACAAAAGATTAGTAAGAAAATCTCCTGGTTTGCAAAAGTCTTTTAAGTATTCTGGAAGGTCATACTCCGCTAGTAACTTTATATCCTGGAGTCAAAATCTGGGCAGTGAGAGAGCCATGGAGAAACTTGGGTTTTGTACTTGACCATCACTCTCACTGAAATATCATCTCTCACTTTTCAGTCGCCTGGGATACACCTGCAAACAGTTACCCAGGGCCCTGAACCTGACCCCCGATCCAGACAGACTCTGAAACAAGGCCTTGCTGTCCCCTGGTCAAAGTAGGGCACACAGAGCCTCGAGTTACATCCTAAACAGGGACCCAGCCCTGGCAGAACTGCGTACAGCGTCTCACATTTCTGATGGGACTGTACCTATGCAAAGACAGCCTTGTCCCTGGGCTTTGGGAAGCAGCCCTATCCCGGAGCCCCTGGAACCTCAGAACGTGAGACTGGACAGTTTGTTTACTTCTTCGTCCACGGGGATGGGAAGCCACGACGGCCTGGCAGCCAACACTGTTTTATAGTTTGTCTTAATAATGCTTCACCCCCACTTCTCAAAGCCTTCCAGTCTAAAGACTGAAGGAGGAAGGGGGAAAGGGAAAGAAAGGGTGGCAGGTTTGTCTGTTTGGGAGTCAGAGAAGGGGTGACGGTGGGTGGGCATTGAAGATGAAAGGTTGGGGCAGAGGAACCAGCATGAGGAGAGGCACGGGAACAAGAAGACAGATGCGTGGATCATGGAGGTCACTGCCTGACCACACGCAGGCTGCATGAGGTTCCGCTCGGAACGGAGGCCAGACAGGAGGGCTGGTCTCCACAGGGTCCCCATGTGCCTGCAGTGCCAGGTTGAGGGGACTGCCTAACTTAGGGTTGTATCTGTGTGGAGTCAATTCCCAGATGTTGGGGATTAAAACGTCATTGTGTGTGTGTGTGGAGAATCTGTATTTTTACCAAATGCCTGGCGTGATTCTTGTGATCTGGCATGATGGAGAAACACTGTCCTAATGTGCCTTTTCCACTACTGGACTCCTGCCTGTCCATCCTTATAGGAATCCTTCAGTGGTCACCACCTCCAGGAAGACCATCTGATGCTCCTCCTTCTCACAATAATGATGCCAGTAGTAACACTGAGGTCTTGCCGTGGTCCATCAGTGTTCTAGGGACTGGGTGTGTAGTGACTTCTTTAAGTCCTGGGAGGGGTGCTGCTGGTCTCCATCATAGCTAAAGAAACGGCTGTGGATATTCCTTAGCCACGAGGAAGCTCCCGGGAAGCACAGAGAGGTTGAGCAAGTTGGCCAGAATCACACAGACAGAAAGTGTCAGAGCTGAATATTGAACCTAGGAGTGTCCCTTCAGAGCCTTCCCTCTGTCACCTAATGTGGCCGGGTCACACCTGCCAATACGTGGTCATCTTGTGGGCTAAGGGCTGGCTTACTTGCTTCCTTCCTCCTCTACTGGACACTGAACTCCAGGAGCCAGGCATGTGACACCCCCAGGGTGCAGCCAAGTGCTGTGTATACACTAAGAGCCTAGGAATGCGTGAGGCAGGAGGAGGGACGACAGCAGGAGCCGGTGACTGCAGGAGGATGTGTGCGTCTTTGTTTGGGGATGACAAGGAAGTAAAGGATGGGTGACGTTTAAATATAAGAGGTGTCTGAGCTTTCCCAGAAGGACCACGTTGTCTTCTCCTCTGGCAGGTGCAACCTGGCCCCAGTGCAGGAGTACGCCCGGGATGTGGGGCTCAAGACAGACCTGGTGACTATGAACCCTTCGGTCGTGCAGCGTGCCTTCGAGGACCTGGTCAACGCCACGTGGCGGGAGAAGCTGGTCCAGCGGCTGCACAGCCTCAACGGCAGCATCCTGTGGATCCCCGCGTTCATGGCCAGGGGCGGCAAGGAGCGTGTCGAGTGGGTCAACGCGCTCATCCTGAAGCACCGCGTCAACGTGCGCACTGCATACCCCTCTCTGCGCCTGCTGCACGCCGTCCGCGGGTGAGCGGCCCTGCCCGGGCAAGGGGGCTGCCGCTGAGTGGGGCGGGGGGTGCTCGGTAGGCAGTAGTCCCTTCCCAGGTTAATTTCCATCTCAGCTCCGTCACTCATTAGCTGTGTGACCTCCGCAAGTCACCTGGCCTTTCTGAGCCTCCCTTCCTGAGAAATGGGGGGGTTGGCACGTGGGTTTCATCTGCTATGGCAATGTTGACCAACTGGTAGTGCCCACCTGGAGAGCGATGCTGAGGATAAACCATAAAGGGGCAAGGACGGAAGCAAGAATATTAGTTGGGCCCTGGCCAGTGTGACTCAGCGGTTAGAGCGTCGGCCCGCGGACCAGGGAGTCCCGGGTTCGGTTCCCGCTAAGGGCATGTGCCTCGGTTGCAGTCCGTCCCCAGCCCCAGTTGGGGTTGTGTGGGTGGCAGTCAGTCGATGTGTCTCTCTTGCATCGATGTCAGGTTTCATCTGGATGTTGGGAAGAACCTTCCAACAAATCAAGACCATCTGCAGTGAGCGTGGCTGCCACTCAGGAGGCAGTGAATTCAGCCTCCCTGGGGTGCTCAGGCGGCAGTGAACGCCCCTTCCCGGGCCCTGGAGCAGGAATCCACACCACAGAACTGCTGCACGAGTTTACTGGGCTGCTGTGACAAAGTGCCACAGGCTGGGCGGCCTAAACAACCGAAGTCTGTTGTCTCACGGCTCTGGAGGCTAGAAGGCCGAAATCAAGGTGTCGGCAGGGCTGGTCCCTTCTGGGGGCTCTGAGGGAGAGTCTTTCCAGGCCTCTCTCTTTGGCTCATCAGTGGCCACACTTCATGTTCACATGGCATTGTCCCCGTGGGCATGTCTTCTCCAAACGTCCCCTGATCTTAAGGACATCAGTCCTATTGGAGTAGGGGCCACCTTAGTGACCTCATTTTAACTTGATTACCTCTGTAAAGACCCCTTATCTCCAAATAAGGTCACACGATGAGGTACTGGGGGTTATGACCGTCAACTTAATGACCGTTTGGCCCAGCTAGCCACCTTTCCCACGCAGATTCTTGGACTCGGCGCACCTGTGCTGGGAGAGTCTCTAACCAACATGTGCTCTTGAGTCTTGCCCACCTGAGACAGCGGTTGGGCCCAGGCGCTGCAGGGACCGGGCAGCATGGTGCAGAGCCCCTGAGCAGAAGGCCCGCCCTTGAACTCTTTCCATCCGCTGCTCCAGCCTGAGCAGCTCTTCCAAGGTACCTCCGGCTCTGCCGGCCTAGAGTGGCACAGCGCCTGGCTGGCTGTTGGCAAGGGAGGTGAGCCGCCCAGGGGGAGGACACCAGGCAGTAGTTGCGTATGGCCGCGGGAAGTGGGAAACCAGTCAGCAGCTGGTAGTGAGTGGCTCTAATTCAATGACAACAACGGGGACGGCTGCGACCCACAGAGAGGGGGGCCTTTGGGCAAGAAAGAAGGCCCATTCAGCCGCCCAGCCCACGGCCCTGGTGCAGAGGAGCCCTGTGAAACGGGCTTCATTAGGCACCAGGAGCGCTGACTCGAGAGCCCGGGATGGCACTGATCCAGGGGGCATCCCTTCCAGGGCGGGGGCAGCATGTCAGCAAAGCGGGCCCTGCTGCCCGTGTGTGAGGAGCAGAAACTGAGGACCAGAGGCAGGCCCAGCAGCGAAAGACTGAGCATGGCGCGGAGACTCAGGGGAGACCGGCAAGAGCTGGAGATGTCCCCTCCCAGACATGCCACTGCAGTAAGAAGTCGCAGGAGCTAGGTGCCAGTCTCCTCCAGGGGACAAGGAGCGTGGAAGTGTGTTCCACGGAGGTATTTCATGCAGGAGAAAAGGAGGGAGGTCTGTGGTACTGAGGCACAGAGGGCTACCAGCATTTGGTCATTTTTAAGGGGTTGTCTCTATTTTTTGAAATAGCAATGCTCAGAGTAAAAAGAAAAATCCAAACAGGGTAAGAGGATTTAAAGTGAAAAGCGAGTCCTTCTCCACAGAGGCAGCCTTGTTAAACTGGTTTTCTGGGTCTCCTTCCAGAAAAATCCCCTTTTACACATAAGGGAGCATGTTTTAAGCACCACACCTTGTGAAATTCGGAACATTATTCTACCAGCTTGTGTTCCTTCACAGCCTCCTGGCCTTCCACTGAGTCAGGGCAGAAGCCACTGGGGTTGGGGCACAGCAGCTGTTTCAATCTTTCGCTAATATAACCAGTACTATGGTGACCATCTTTTACTAACATCTGCACACATATCTATGTCTATAGGCTGGCTTTTTGGAAGTGTCAGTGCTAAAGAGAGAGACAGATATATGCATTGTTAATTTGTATAGATATTGCCAAGTTACACTCCCACCTGCGATTATTAAAGATACCTGTTTTCCCATAACCTTCTGGTCATGAGGTATTATCAACATTTGCTGTCTTTGCCCATCCAGTGGCAAACGGCCTCTGATTCTTGTTTGAAATTGGATTCCTTTCATTATGAATAAGGTTGAATATAAATGTTCATTTGGGAGTGGCATTAGTTTAAATTCCAGAATCCAGCCAGAAGGTTGAAACCCCCCCTCCCCCCAAGAAATGGTCTGGCTGGGTCCCTGCTGGGCCTGGGCCTGAGCAGCATTCTCTTGACCCCCTGGGGGCTACCCCAAAGCAGGAGGAGCCCCTCAAGTTATCAGCAGCATGTTTTTCCTTCTGGCTACGTGCTGCCTAGGATGCTCTGAGCCTGCCTTCCACACTGCAGTCCTGGGGGCTGCTGGAAGAGTTGAGTTGAGCCCGCGCTCTGTAGGCTGGTCTCCCACACAAAGCTCCTGTGCTCTCCTTGCCCTCCCCTGCCAGCGCCCTCGAAGGGAGCCACTGGCCTCTGCGTGCTCGTCTTCATTCATTGCTTCACTAAAAGTTGTGAAACTGCACCCACTTTGTGCATGTGCTATGCTAGGGTCTGGGGTTCTGTAGAAGCTGGTCCACTTGCTCCCAGAATTTTAAATTATACGGGAGGAGCCCGGCTGGTGTGGCTCAGTGGTTGAGCGTCGACCCATGCACCAAGAGGTAACTGGTTCGATTCCCGGTCAGGGCACGTGCCCAGGTTGTGGGCCCGATCCCCAGTGGGGGGCATGCAGGAGGCGGCCAATCGATGTTCTCTCTCATCGATGTTTCTATCTCTCTCTCCCTCTCCCCTCCTCTCTCTCTAAAATCAATAAAGAAAACAAATTTTAAATTATACAGGAGGAGAAAGACAAGCAAACAAGTAATTATAGCGTAGCATAGTAAGCGCTTCAATAGGGAAAGACATATGGAACACAAAACCCTTCAGGGAGGTCTGAGAAGGGTTCCTGCAGAAATGACACTGAAGCTGAGACCACGAAAAGGGACTGCCAAGCAGGAGACACGGGAGGTGACGGTGTCCTGGAAGAAACCAGGAAGTTCTTTGTGGCAATGTGACTGGCTTACCAGGTGGTGGCAGGGACTTCTGGGCCAGATCTCGAGGGCTTCACAGTTCTGGCTGAGGCCACTGGAGGTTATCCTGTGGACTCCAGGTGTCACGGCAAGGTTTTGGGTGGCCTGGTCAGACTTGAGGTTAGCTGACTTATTTGGGTCAACATGGAAGCCTAGGGACCATGAATCGGCTCCAGCCCCAAATTCTGAGACAAAATCCTCAACTCACCGTTACCGCAAAGCTGGGCAGCCCTGTCCAGACATGTCCCCCAGGACAGTGCTTCCGTGGAAAGGACAGCAAGGGGCTGTGGGGCCCCAGATCAGGGCCAAGGCTGAAGATATGGATGACGGGAGACCACGAGCCCAAGTTCTGTTCCTGGCTTTGCGGCTGATCTCGCACCAAATATCACCAAGTGTCCTTGACAACGACCTTTGAGGCATTCCTGCTCCTTAAGGATGAAATCAGTATATCCCACAAAGTGCTTTTAGCTTCTTGGAGAAAGTCCTTTCGGTCTCTTCTTCCAACACTGGCAGCAACCACTCTCACCATGTGCCACGCCCAGGCATCCAGGGAGAAGGACGGATGTGCTGTTGAGATGATTTGGGCAATCCTGATTTATTGCCGTCCATGCTCATAAAACACAGTGCTTAATCGCCCTGGCAATTGGGGTAACCAATTTGAAAAATAATCACTGCCTTCTTTGAGATTACTTTGCCTTCTAATTAAAATCTCAAGACTTGGATATTAAAGGTGCATTGTCAATATGACGTCCCAGATGCACCCAGCTAACCTCATTTGGGAAGGCAAAATTAATTAGTTAGTGTTTTAACACCCAGCTGTTATCCGAAGGAAAGAAACAGTCTACGAGTTGGCCAGGCACACAGTCGCTAAATTGGCCAGAGAAACTGAGGAGATACAAAGGAAAGAGAGTATTTTGTTCCTGCAGAACTCAGCCAGCCTCTGTCGCAAGCTGCTCATTAAATGGTGCCCCGCGTCCCTTTCAGACATCTCAGGAGTTCTTGTTTACCTGCGGAGGCAGAACATGAAATAAGTGGGTCCCTCCATGCCACTGAGTTCTCAGTTCATCCCAGAGCCTCATTTGCTATTAACACCTTTCACAGTGAGTGCTTCTGGGTGCAAAGCCTGGCGACAGATCTGAGAGGCTGGGCATTTCTATTCCTGTCTCAGAGAGCCGCAGTGACAAAGCTGGGTGCACTGCTCGCTTCCTCCTTTCTCTTTTCCTCCTTCTTCCCATTTTTCGGTTCTATTGGAGTCAAGCATTTGCTGGGCACAACAGAAGTCAGGGTGATCAATTCGAGGCTGGGCTGTAATAACACACCCTGGGACCCTCGTGGTGTAGCATGGCCGACGTTCATTTCTCCTTCTTGCAAATTACCATGTGTTAGCAGGAGCTCTCTTCCAACCAGTGATTCAGGGATCCAGGATTCAGCCACCTTAAGCTGACACCATCTTTACAGGAGGCCCTGAAGTTCTCTGAGGCAGGAGAAGAGAAAGCAGAGGACCTGCTTTGGAGCAACATAAGCCCAGAAGGGACACATTTGCAGTCAAAACCTATTGGCCAGAACTGGTCACATGACCCCAGCCCAAGGGATTCTGGGAGATGTAGGCGAGCACATGGAGTATTCGCTGAGCACTGCTCTCTCTGCCATCGAGCCTTGGCTACGCCAGGCACTGAGCCAGATGCTTTTGAACCCCTTACACAGGAATGTAAGGTGTGGCCTCTGCTCTGGGGGAGATCACGGTACAGTTTTGTGTGGGAGACCAACCCACACAATAATGGACTGTCAGCCCGGGCTGATTAGCACATTGGAAGAAGTAGAAAGAAATCTCATGATAATAATGTGGAAGTGATTAAGTCAGTTTGAGCGGAGAAAAGAGGGTAGAACAAAGGGAACATTTCCAGGAAGGCGTGATGTATACTTGGTTTGGGGAGGGGAAAAAGAGAGGGAGAGAGAGAGACAGAGAATGCACCCAGGGGGCAGGCGTATCTATGGGAGGACACATCGCATGTCTGTGTAACCTCAGACCCACCTATGAGCTCCTTGGATGTTTCACCACTGATCAAATTCTTCCCTGCCCCTCTCTGAGCAGAACATTGATCGCCTGCAAAGAAATTCATTCTGAAAGCCTTCCTGTGCGAAGGCCTTACTATCAGAAAATAAACAAACCACAAATCCCCAAGCTGGCATGTGGCTTGCATTGGCTCAGGAAGTGACTAGTCAGTGGGATGCCATGACGTGAGGACATTGCCGGTGGCCTACGCATCCCTGGACGGTGTCTACAGAGGCTGTGGCCAGCTCACTCCCGGCCCCGCCTCTCCCAGCTCACTCCCAGCCCCGCCTCTCCCACGGGGTGAAAAAGACCTGAGCGACAGGCACGGAGAAGCTGCATGTCATCTCAGCTCTGTCTCACCAGCTGCACGAGAAGTTTGACATGTTTTCCTCTGTTATCTGAAAGAGGACAGGTTCAATCCAGGAGACCCACAGGTGACCCACAGACATGGTCTGTTTGACACCCCCAACAGGGCCTCACGTGGTGTTTTTAATTTATTTTTTTAATTAGCTGCCAACATTTAAAAATTTGGACAATTTACATTTTAAAATCCAGATTTCTGATACTCTTGATAAAAAAAAAACAAAACAGAAAATCTGGCACCACCATACTGGACAACGATAAAAGGGGCTACTCCTTTAGACGCCACAGTCCCCACCACTCCTTAGTGTCTTAATACCACTGCGGCCAGGCGTCAGTTTTCCTACTACGCATCCCAGCTCCCAGCTCATTCAGTTATATCCCCACCAGGCCACTGGCCTAGGGGACCCCTCCAGGCCCAATTGTCTTTGTTTTTTGTTTTTTTTTTAATCCTTACCTGAGGATATTTTTCTATTTATCTTCAGTTAGAGAGAGAGGGAGAGACAGAGAGAGAGAGAGAAACATCGATGTGAGAGGGACACATTGACTGGTTGCCTCCCACACGACCCTGACCAGGGCCGGGGATGAATTGCAACTGAGGTACATGCCCTTGGCTGGAATTGAACCCAGGACTCATTGGTCCAAGGGCCAATGCTCTACCACTGAGCCAAACCAGCTGGGGCCCCAAGTGTCTTTAAAACTCTATGACTATTCCATATGCTTATTATTTTCCCCCCTTTTTTCTAAATATGTGTCATTCTTGGGTTATTTGGGCAGAATGACCTACCAGTTAGAGCAAGGGTTCATAGCCTCGGCCGAATATTTCAATTACTGGGAGAGGTTTTAAAAACCCACGTTCAGGCTACACCTGGAGGTCGGACCCAGGCACCAGGTCTCTCACAGCCCCAGGTGAGTCCAGCGCGCAGCCTCGGCCGGCAACCGCAGTGGGCTCGCTCGGGAGGGCTGAGCTCCCTGTCACTGAAGGTGGTTAAGCCAAGGGGGATGAGCACTTCGCCAGGATGTCTGGAAGGACTCTGACAGCAGCTGCTGGTCTTCTGGGACCCTCCTGTCACGTACCCTCCCTGCCTTTGCCCCCTCCCAGGGTCTTCCCGAGCTCCGCGTAGCCCCACTGAGTGTAGAGAGCACTGAGGTGGTCTAAGGAAGGGCTCCTTGTCTGAGAAAGCCCCAACCTCAGCATCCAGCATCCTGCCTGCCCCGGCCCCCGGCCAGCACCTCGTGCACATTAGCAGGTGATGGCATGGGGCAGTCCTGTACAGTCCAGACACACGCCATGCCCCACCCACGTGTGGGCTGCATTACGAAGGGGAAGGAACTTGGCCTTGGAATCCGAAAGCCTAGGCCTGCCCTAGTTCCATACATTGCCAGCTTGGGGTCACCTAGGGGACCTTGGGCAAGCCACTTTTCGTCTCTGGGTCTCCTTCCTGCATTTGTTTCTGCTAAGAGGCTTGTCTTGTTTCCATGAAATCATGTACGTGGACGCACCCGGCATGGCAGACAGCTCCGGTGCTTAGTAAGTGGTGGTCGTCAGCCCTCGGGGAAGGGGGCTGGCCAACAGGCACTTGACTGGTCCCTCCAGTCCCTGGAGGGGCCGGATGACACCGTCCTCTTCCTGGAAAGGAGGGCTCACAAACGCACGTCCCCTTCTTGTTTCTTTGGTCACTGTTTTCTTTTTTCAGATACTGGCTGACCAACAAAGTCCACATCAAAAGGCCCACCACCGGCCTCTTGATGTACACCCTGGCCACCCGCTTCTGCAGCCAGATCCACCTCTACGGCTTCTGGCCCTTCGCGCTGGACCAGAACCAGAACCCCGTCAAGTACCACTACTACGACAGCCTCAAGTACGGCTACACCTCCCAGGCCAGCCCCCACACCATGCCCTTGGAGTTCAAGGCCCTCAAGAGTCTGCATGAGCAGGGGGCTTTGAAACTGACTGTCGGCCAGTGTGACGGGGCCACGTAACTGGGCGCCCGCGGGGACTCGGTGGCTCACATTTCCTGCCAGCTACACCACAGGCAGATGGGAGTCGGGTGGCACAAACTATAGAACAAGCAGGCTAGTGGTTTTCTTTGTTCAAGTGTAAAACAGTGACCAGAATATATATATCTATACCTGCATATATATATTGACCTGAGTATTTATAACCGTGTGGTGTTCATCTAGCAATAGGCAGATAAGCCACAGGAAGAAGGTATGGAGAACCCACCAGAACTGAGACTCGGTCCATCTTTGGGGGCGGAAGGACTTGATATGAGAAGAAGCCAGTCCTATGACTTTGGATGACAAACGGCCTCCTGGGTTGGAGGGACCTTTGGGCTCATGGATGAAGGGAGCGCCCCCTGTTGGCAGCTGCCTTGAGCCTCTGAGAAATGTGGATTCTGGGTGAGCCGAGACCCAGAGGGGACAATTTGACCCAAGTCTAAAACGGTGCTGTTCACGGAGGACAGGGAGGTTGGAGCGTTCAGCTGAGCAAAGGAGCACAAGGACACCAAGAAGCGGAGGCCATGTCCGAGCTGAAGGCCTTCCCACGAAAGTAGAGTTTAAATGCTCGAGGGATGAACTGCAGTTGACCCGACTGCCCCAGACAGGCCTCCACAGCTGTGGAGAGAAGACACGATGGACAGTTTAGACTCTGGCTGACAAGAGCCATCAAGAACTTGGGACGGAGCAGGCAGATGACACTGAAGAGCTGGGGGGCTGCAAACCGTGGTTTTGAAAAATGGTGACCTTCCACGAAGGGTCGGCACTCCACCCCCAGAACAGACGGACGAGGGTCCGCGATGTTGTTGCAATGGCTGTTCTCTAAAGCAACTTGAGTCCGCCAAGGAGGAAGGGGCCCTGGGATGTCATCCTCAGAGTTCGCCTCCTTCTTGCCCTGTTAGAACGTCACATGAGAGACTGTACTGTCCCCTTCTGCCACCAGGGAAGCCACAGCGACAGCTTGAAAAGGCACTGCCAAGATCAATGTCATCCTTTTTAAAATCTATGTGATTGCCTTTCTGGGTGCCTCCAGAGCCCCAGAGAACGAGACCTAAAAGAATGTGAAGCGTTTCGCTCCATTCCTCTGCAAGCACTCTGTTTGCCTTCCGCATTGTACACACCACGGGGCCTCTGCAGCCAGACTGCTGTGTCAGCGTCACTTCTTGTCACCCTCCTATCCTGATGGTCACACCAGCCAGCACTGAGCTCCAGCACTGAGGCTTGCAACTCTGCAGGGAAAGGTTCCAGTGTCCACCTCTACCCCCTTTCGCCCCAGAGGCAACGATTTTAGAATTTTGCAAAATCCATTTTTCCTCTAAGATGAATAATTAAGACTTTTTTTGTTAATAAACCCAAAGCTAAATGCAGTATCCAAATATTGGACATAGTCTCCCTGGGGGAAGCTGGGCTTGATGTCAGTGGCGTAGGGTCTGGAGTCACAGGTCACGTATAGACAAGCATTAGCCAGCTTGATCTGTTAGATGTATTTTCTTGCCTGATAAAAAACCATTATCTTGAAGATGAAGGGAGTTAGAAAAGTAATCAAGATCTGCTCCCCAGTATATGAGAGCGGACATAATTAATCATCGGCGGTTCGGAACAGGACATTTGCTCCTAATTGATGGCTGCCAGGAAGCCGGGGAGGGCATTCGGAACCATCAAGCCTGCGTGTGGACCCTCCAGCTCCAAGCCGTGATGAGAAGTCTACATCTCCGTGTTTCTTTCCTTGTTCTCGCGGATGCTCGAAGTCTGAGGTTTGGGATTTGCATTATAAAATGAATATTTAAGAAAGCACCAGCCCTAACAGCCTCTGTGGGAACTGAGTGGTTTGGACTCGTCACGAGAAGTGGAGATAATTAGGATCATATTTTACACTTCTCCAGGGCTTTTCATCTTGAGGATCTCAGAGGTCCTGGGAGACATTTAATTTCTGAAGCTTGCAGAGCTGTGGGGAATGGGCAGGATTTCCAGCAGGGCCTCCGTCGATGAGCCAAGTCTTGGATTCTAGAACATTCCAGTGGTGAGCCTTGATGTCAGGTCCTGGAGTTGGCTCTGAGCTCCGTCTACCCACCAGCACCCTGCCCTGGAGAGTTCAGGGGCCTTTGGAAAGCATGTTTTTCTTTCTGTCCCATCCTGGTCTCTTAAACTGACACTGGTGAGAGTCTAAGTGGAAAAGCCCTTCTTACCACCTGCCTCTGGGTTCCCTCCAGAGAAAAGCTGGGGACTCAAGATGACCCACATGTCCCCATTCTCCAACTCACGGGTCCTGCGCTACCACAGTGCTTTGGCCACGGGATGGCGAGAGGCCAGAGGCCTTGCCTTCCCCTCTCTCTGTCCTGCCTCTGGGCACACACCGTCAGGAGGCGGCCCTTCCTTCTCTGCCTCTTTAGAGCCCCATTGGAGGGCAATTCCCCTGCAGCCTCGGGCGCAAGCCTGCCAGCCTAAGAGAGGAGGGGCCAAGAAATCCTGGCCTGCCCCCTGTACCTGGTACCCTGATCTGTGTCTTGTAATGACAGTGGACACAGCGACCCCAGGCCCTCCAGTCACCGCCTGTGGACTGTCAGTCAATCCCCAGTTGCCCTGATACCTTCAGACCTTCTCCATTCTCCTCAAGCCCACAAATGACCCCCACGGCCTGCCTTCTCCTGTACTGAAGAAATGGAGCTGGCTGAAAGGAGGTCTCTCCTCCGAACCTCTGGATCCTCTCCTCCCCTTTCACCTACTTCCTCCCATTTCTGCAGAAGCACCGTCCACCCTCACGCCAGTGACATTCTCCCCAACGCCCTCAGCCACTCCTCTGGGGCCTCCGTCCTCTGTCCACTCACACACACTCATTCTATCCTCCTTGGCTCCCATGGCCTCTTCCCTCTCCTTCCCTTCAGCCCCTGACCTGGGAAGGGGTCTCCAGGCTTACACTGCCTTTCCTCCTGACCCCCACCGGGCCTTCATGCCCGGCACGCTCCTCGATGGCCCGTTGGGAGGCCCTTTTCCTCATCAAGCTCTCTGCATCGCCGGCTCTAGAGGGACCCCTCCTGGACACTCCCTGTCCCCTTGGTTTCCAGGACACCGCATTCTTGTGGTGTCTCTCCTCCCTTCCTAATGCTGCTTTGTCACTTATTTATGTATGTATTTATTTATTTATGTATTTATGAGTTATTTATTGATGCCCTTAACCGAAAAAGGAGCCAAGGTAGATCTGACTGCGATTCCCCTCTCTCCTCCTTGACCTCAACCTAGACATTCCCCCTTTCATCACCTCCCTCCACTCTCCATCCGCAACCTCGCGCCTTCCTTTGGGTCCACCCTCCACACTTCCCTGCAGCCCAGGCCCTCTCCCCGTTTCCGGCTTGGACTTCACATTCCCTGTTGGATATTCACCCACCTGTTCTAGCCATTGACTCAGCACATCTGAAGCCAAGTTGATCATCTCTGCCTCCCCTTCCTCCACGACCCCTCCTTTTCCTGTTGGAAGCCCCGCAATCCTCTCAACCACCCAGTGCTGAGACCCTGAGGCATCTCGACTCTTCTCCATGTATTTCCCTGCCGCTCCTTCCACCAGCACTGCCCTGGCGTCCTTGTCACGTGGGCCGTTTGGGCAGCAGTCTCCTCTCCTCGGTTTCCTCCGGGCGTGCTCGCCCCTTCTCCGGCGTGTCCTGAACATGCGTAGCAATTTTTTATCTCCAGCCATTCACCGACTTTCGAAAGTCCCCCTGGCCCACAACATAACGTACAACTCTTCATGCTGACATTACAGACCCCCCGTAAGGCCCCGTTCTTCCTTTGCACCCTGCACCCGTTGTCCTTCCTGGAAGGGGTGCCCGGTTTTCCTGTCTCTGTGCCTTTGGTCTTGCTCTTCTCACCTCCTGGGACACTCTCTTCTGTTTCCTTCAAGGCCCATGCAGAAACCACATCCTTCATGAAGCCCTCCCTGCTCTGCCAACCACTGGGACTCTCCCTCCGCTGAACCACCGTAGCACTTTATTTGTACCTTTCTCATGGCACTTACCATATTCTGCCTTGTATTATAGTTCCTGTGCACTTGTTCTTTGACTGTTCCTAGACTGTAAGCTCGCCAAGGGCAGGGACTGTGTTTTACTCATGTGTCCGTCACAGCACCAGGAGTGCTGCATAGCACACACAAGTTGCTCAATAAATGTTTGTTGGATGAAATCCTTAATGCCTGTTGAGTGCTGCATAATTAATGAAGTCATTTTGCATCTATTATGTCATGAGAACCTCCAAAAAAATCCTGTGAGTTGGGCAGATGCAGAAGTCATTATCCCCATTGTAGAGATCATAAAACTGAGGCCAGAAAATGACAGGAAGCCACATAGCTCACCAGCAGAATTTGCATCCAGGTCTTCTTATCCCCTACTCCAGGGCTTTTCCTGTTAATCCTTGTGGTTGGGTCACTGTCGACTGAAAATGAACCCTAAGCACAGTCCCGGCTGTCACAGGTCTGGGCATCACCCTCACAGTCAGGCAGACCTCAGCGTGAACCCCAGTTCTTGTGCGCATCAACATAGGCAAAGTCTCACGCCTCTGCGGGGTGGACAAAGGCCAGATTTGACCAGGCCCAGGGTGTGGAGCTGTGGGACCTCATAAATCATTCCCATTGCTGTTGTCACAGGGTAGGGAACTGTCTGTCCAGATGGCAGAGAGACCAACAGCTCCTAGGATTGCTGTTTGATAAATCTCTTCATGCCTAATTAAGTCTCCCCTTCCAGAACGGATGGAGCAGGAACAGGAATGAATGATGCCGCTCAGACGGGACTCAGACGTGCGTGCTGCCTCCTGCATGCCCTTTGTAGCATCCCCAATGACACCGACCGTCTGCCCCCGCCCTCCTGTCTCTCGCCGGCTCTGCTGGGTGCCATCCTCTTTCCCGTGGTCATCCTATATTTCTGCTTTCCCTCTCCAGGGCTCTTCCCCTTGGCATCCGCCAAGAGCAGGGTGATCCCAGATAAAGGCAGGCTCTGACCTGGGGCCATGTGGTGAGATGGTAAGGAGGAGAATGGGGAGCACTCTCTGCTGACCCTCCAGGAAGCAAAACACTAGGGGCTTTGTTCCAATGGCAGGCCATCCACAGCAATGGGAGGTTTCTATGGCTACCGCCTAGAAGCAATGGGTGTTGTTGGGTTTTTTTGTCTTCGGGCTTCATGATGAGGGTAGGAGTCCAGGTGGTGGGGGCCGTTTGCACACACCGTGAATGGAGCCACCCAGCCCCAGATCATCCAGCGTGTCCAGAATTGCTCCAGTTCGGTTTAACCAAAACCGATAGCACCAGGCAGCAAGGACACCACAGGTCCCTTGTGGTGTCTTCTGTCATCCTCACCACTTCCTCTGTGACTCACTCCCCCTAGAAACCGGGGTGGGAAATGGGGCTCCCAAGAGGTTCTAAGAACTGTGTCAAGAAAGACCCAAATGCTCCAGCCATGACAACACGCTCAAAGATTGAAGAGGCTTCTCCAAAACGGACCCCGCATCAGCTGTGAGCGGCCAATCCTTGGCAACATCGTAGAAAACTGGGAGATGACAGCCAAGCGGTGGGGAGTCTGCCCTGTGGCCCGCACGGACCCAAGCAGGGCTGGCCCAGACTCGGGTGCCAAACACTGCGACGAGCCAAGGCAAGGGGTTGGCTCTGCAAAGCATGCCTTGCACTGAGATCACAGAGCCTTCATTTCTAAGTGAGGTTGTCACAAGGGAGCTGCTGGACAGTGTCTGAAGGGATGACCAGCTCATCAGAATAAGCAGTGCTTCATGGAATTGGATGCTGCAAAGAAGACAACTGGGGTAAGCCGTTGTGCTCCAGGAAAGCCACGGTTGCGCTTTCCCGTGTCGACGAACAGGTTTGGCGAGAATGTTACCCACTGTAATAACAACTGTGGCTGCTTCTCACCCTCTGGAGCATCTCTGGGCGGAGCGCTGGGAGGGGTACCGGAGGATACAGAGTCTGACACTCGAGAGCCCGGGGGACACGCGTGAACCAC
The DNA here is from genome assembly GCA_030848825.1 of Tadarida brasiliensis. Lineage (NCBI taxonomy): Eukaryota > Metazoa > Chordata > Mammalia > Chiroptera > Molossidae > Tadarida > Tadarida brasiliensis. Next base: position 8,118,429 of record CM061279.1, on the reverse strand, counting down.
TTCTCAACTGTAAAATGAGAAAACATCTACCCACTTCCTTCACAGAGCAATTGTGATAATGCAAATAAAGGATGGGGTAGACGCTGGGTAGGGGAAGGGAGGGGGGTCTGTGCCAGAGAGCAAACGAAATGCATGCAGCATTTCCAGATTCTGCTCATATAAGTGCCCTGCTTAGCCTTCCTATGCCCTTGGGAGACAAGTCCAAGCATCTTACTCTGTTTTACAAGGTCTTGAACCCTCCTCCTGTCGAGATCACTCCATTCTAGCCTCACAGACCTTTATGCTTCTAGAACTTTCCAGACTCGTTCCAGCCCCAGGGCCTTGGCACTTGCTGTGCCCTCTGCATGGAAAGCTTCTTCCCTAGCTCCCTGTACGCTGCCTCCTCATCTTTCAGGTCTCCAGTGGAATGTCACCCCGGGGAGTCTGTCCCCGGTCACCCCCAGCTAATCCCTGTCTATTACATATCACATTATCCTGCTAGGTGATCTTTATAAACTACCTGGATTAACTCATTTATTGTCCCTGAGAAACTTCATAAGAAATCCCAGTGCCCAGGCCACTCTGGGGACACGTTTGATCAATATCTCTGGTAACTGACATCAGTATTTAAAAAAAAAAAAGCACAGCCAGGATCTCATGAGAAACACTGACATAAATACTCCCTTGTTTATTGTCTGCCTGCCCTGCTAGAATGTTCTGTGGGGACCTGTTTTCCACAGCAGTGCCCCATGCCCTGGATGGTAGAAGTGACCAGCCTCCAGTATTATGGCTAATGTTGTTGCTTGGGGTGCTGGCGACATACCACCCCTACTCCCAGACCCTCCAGGGACGCGCCCAGGGGCAGGAGGGCTGCTTGGGCACCTGGACCCCTGGCCAGCACAGCAGACTCATGTCACTGGTGCGCCTGTGGCGGCCACGCCTGGACAAGAGGCCGGCTTCCCTCCCCCTTGTTCCGCATCCTGGCCCCAGAGCAGATGCTCTGTGTGGCTCACGGGATACAGGTTGCTGATTCCATTGTGGCAGCGTCGAGAGACACAAGAAGAAGGGGAGGCATCTTAGGACAGTCAGCCAGGGCTGGCGCTGGGAAATGAGTGCCCTGAACAGCACCTGTGAGGTACAGGTGACGACTTAGAGGGAGATCGGGAACAGGGAGCAGGGCAGAGGACCAGGAAAGAGCAGATGACGTTTACTGAGCACTAACGAAAAGCTTTACATGGACTAATTCATTGAACCCTCACAGCTACTCCTTTGAGGTGGATGCTATCACTAGTCCCACTTCACGGATGAGGAAACCGAGGCAGAGAGGTTGATTAACTTGCCCAATATTTAAGAACCAGGAAGTGGTCGAGCTGGGATTTGAACCCTAGTCCTGGGGTTCCAAGGCAGCGCAGGAAGCCCCAAGCTTCGCTTTGATCAACAGACCCCCAAGGCCCTGGGGACTGTGTTAGCCTTGCTGGCAAGCGATCCAGCCGGGTCCCGTGGGAGCTGTTCCCACACCAGTCTCAGCCGACAGCCCCTTCCCACACCGCAGTCCCGCTGAGTGGATATACTCATTAGTGTAGTGACAATGACAGGTTCCGGTTTCACAGCCTCGGGCCCTGTGGAAGGAGCTGCTGCCTTTTGAACGTGGTGGGGAATTAGGACTTGACATTTCCCTCTGCACACGCCAGGCCACTTGGCCCAGTGTCCGGGGATGACAGGGGACAGCCAAACCGCAGGCTGCCGGAAAATGTGGACTCGCCCTCTGGCAGAGGCCACCCTGGAAACGAGAAGGGAAACCAACCAAGCAGAGAACAGAAGCGAGTGAATGAAGAGCGAGGACATGACAGACGCAGGGTGGGGAAGGTCATGGTGCTTTCCTGGGAACTCTGCAAGATGTCACCAGCTGTCCTGGTCAGGACCCTGGCTTCAGCAGCCTGCCTGGAAATTCGGCATTCACATCAGGCTGGGTTATAGCAGGGAGGTGGCCTTCAGCCCACCTTTGCACCAATGGGGAAAGCAGGGACCCCAGATGACCCAGACCCTAACCTTTCCTCCATAGTATCCTGCCTGGGCAGCACCGGCCCGGCCACTTCACCCCCATCTCTGCTTCTCATCAGGTGACTGAGAAAACAAGCCCGCCTGGCTGGAACACTCTGAGAAGGCGCCTTGAGTCCTTTACCCACAGAAGGCATTCGATGCATGGCAACTCACTGCTCTCCTCTCTGAGCCGCACTGCCAAGCCAAGGGACAGACTAGTCAGGGGCGAGTTCTGCTCAGTTCCCACCTGGCTCAGCCTGCCTCCCTGGCTGCCGCTGAAGCAGTAGGTGCCTGGCCTGTGGCAGGTGCCCAAATGATGAATAACGAATGAAGGCCTGGTGAAGAATGAATGAATGAATGAATGAATGAATGAATGAATGAATGAATGAATGAATGAACGAACGAACGAACGAATGTATGCTTCCCAGTTTCCTGAAACCATCTCTCTGGTTACTTAACAGATGGGCTCCCCAGGCCTCAGTTTCCAGACCTGGAAGAAACAGCTGTGTTTCTCTGCCTCCTTCTATCTGAGAGCTGCAGTTATGATCATAGCAAGGTAGTAGATAACTGGGATTTGAAGGTCATTGGACACCCCTAATGTACTGTCGGCATCCTGAAATTCCCTGCACGAAAGTACAAGAGGCACTTTTTTTCCAAATGGTATGGTGTCCCTGCAACACCCTGAGTCAAAGAGCCTTAGTGCCTTTCATTTGTTGAGTGTCTGTTAGGTGCCAGCACTTTGCCTAGACTGTCCCCCTCCTCCATCAGCCCCCTAAGGTCAGTATTATTTATCCCTATTTTACAGATAGGGGTGCGAGGGCCCTGGCTTGTCAGATAGCTAGTAAGTGGCAGAGCTGAGATCTAACCCAGGTTGAGAATTCCTTCTAGGAATCTCTGCCTCCCTAGTCTATGTGGCAATTGAAACCCATTCATTTATTCATTCATTCACCTCTTCATACATTTAAGAAGCGCCACAGAGTTCCCACTGGATGTCATGGCACATGAACACCCTGTCCTTGCTCCTGGAGGAGGGAGGGCTGTAAGGGTTAATGTAAGAAAAATGAGCAGCCCAGTTGGTGTGGCTCAGTGGTTGAGTGTCGACCCGTGCGCCAAGAGGTCACCGGTTTGATTCCCGGTCAGGGCACAGGCCTAGGTTGTGGGCCCGATCCCCGGGGGGGGGGGGGGCACGCAGGAGGTGGCCAATCGGTGTTCTCTCTCATCGATGTTTCTATCTCTCTCCCTCTCCCTTCCTCTCTCTCTAAAATCAATAAAGAAAAAATTTTTTAAAAAAGAAAAAGAAAAGAAAAATGAGCAGATTGCTTGGGTGGGGAGTGGGAAGAAAGAAAGGAGCAAGGAACTCTGCTTGAAGGAGGGGCCACCAGGGAGAAGGACACTTCATGGGGAGCTTCACAGAGGAGGGGGCGTTTGCTTTCCTACAATAAATGAGTGTTCGCCTTGCTACTAGTTCTCCAAGTCACCCATGTCAGCTCCTCTCCTCTTGAACTTATGCATTTTCTCTATGACAACCTGTACTACTGAGGGAAGCAGAGCTGGCACGCAAGTCCTAGGGACTGAGTCCATGGGCCTGTGAAGACAGCTCTCCTGTCCTCTATGGACACATGGACCACAAGCACAAGTGAGGGCTGGGACATGCTGCCGCCCCCCACACACACACACTCTCAATGCTGGGTGACCCTCAGCTCCTGGACCACGGGATGGAGTTCACTCACAAAGTACACACCCCCACCCAGGAGTCCCCCAGCAGATCTCAGGGTGAGAAGAGGACTCACTATGCATGCTTCCAGTCATTCCTCCGACGTCACAGACACACCGAGAGCCGGCAATTCCCCAAGCGCTCCGTCAGTGGCTTCATATCTATGTTACCCACATTTTCCACATGAAGAAATGGAGTTCAGACTTTATTAGGTAACTTGTCCAAGGACATAAAAACCAACAAGTGATAATTATCTCATTCCTGAGCCCATGTTCTTTCCACAACCCTCTCCTGATTCATACAATGTTTAGGACATAAACTTTTACAACCTATATGGTCTCTCCTGTAGTTATCTCCAGAAACTTGCCAGGAACAAATGTTTCCCAGTTTGGGTGTCCTTATTTTACAGCGTTTCCCTGCAGCTTTGCCTCCCTTTCTCCGGGGGTATCCCACCCCAGCTGGTCCAGATGCTGCCTGTCCATATCTCCTCTACCAGCTTCACCTGCTGCCTACTAGTCTGGGGACTGCCCACGTTCAACGTGGCATTGTTAGTGTCCAAGCTGGTGCACAGAGAGGAGCCCCCGCAAGCCTCCATTCCGCCTTCCCAGGGGCCTCTGCAGAAGGTCTGGATGGCCTCTGAAGGTCTCCTGTTCTGCAGTCCAGTCTTTCGGGAAATACTACAGTTGCCCGGGATTACTGTCAAGTGCACAGGACAGTCAGGCACAGCTCAGCTTTCTGCTGGTCTTTCTCAGGGACAATGGACACTTCTTGCATCTTCTAATGGGAGTCCAACTGGACCGAGAAGAGGAGCTCAGTAAGAAAGAAAGCAGTGGCAGCTCCATACATCACTGAGATGGGTTAGTAGGACCCTGTGCTTTTTCTTCCGCCCTGGACAGAAAAGGACCTTTCTTAGATATGAGGAGCAGGGTCTCAGCACCTAATGGTGCATCAGTCAGGATCACACCGAGGTTACCATGATCTCCAGGAGCCTCGGCTTCCCATCCTGAACAAGGTATTATCCTCACCCTGTCTGTGGGCATGAAGAACTTGTGATGAGGTCCTGAATCAGAGTGCTCACTCCACCCCCACTCACAAGAGGAAGAGATGAATGGCAGGAACACATGCCACGTGAGAAATGGTGGGTGCCTCACAATTTCCTTCCTCAGTTCAAAAGAAAGAGGGAAAAAAACTAACAGGAGGATCTACCTGAATCATATACCTGGAGGTGGGGGTAGGGGAGAGAGGAGAAGCCCGTTCTACAAAGTGGTGCCTTTTCAAAAATATTTAAGGTAATGAGTTGACATAACAACCATTGAGACTGATGGAAAGATGTCAGTGGAAGCAGGTGGAATCGAGACAGAGTTAAGTGGTGGTGTCTTCCTGGTGCTTATCACTTCACCCCAACCACGGAGATGCCAACAGAGTTGATGCCTGAGTCCCTCCCACGTGGAGACATGAGCTCCACTCCTGCCTATACCAGATGGCGACTTTGAACTCCGTCTATTTAAAACCAGCAGGCACAATGTGGAGGCCAGGCTTTCTCAAGGGCTGGAGCACACAGAGGGGCCCCGCCTGCGTTTGATCCACGCGTTGTCCTTGCCAATCCTGAGAGAGAATGTGAAGAACCACATGACTTCCGTTAGAGAATTGCCATGAGGTTTTCCAAGGAAACGCTAAATGAGAGACTAGATTCGAACCACAAGTTTCCTCCCGCGTGTGTGCCAGAGGCAGGACGCTGGCCTGGAGGGCGTGGTGGAGACTGTATGGCTCTGCGACTCTGGCCCATGGCTCTGTGCATACCAGGCAGCTGCCCCCGAGCTTGACTCGGAAGGGCCTTAGCTCTACCAGGGGGCTGAATAATGTCAAATGTTCACATGTAGCCCTGGCCAGTGGGGCTCAGTGGTTGGAGCATCGGCCCGCTGATCAAAGGGTCCTGGGTTCGATTGCCAGTCAAGGTCACAGACCTGGATTGCAGGATTGATCTCCGCCCCAGTTGGGGTGCATGCGGGAGGCAACCAATCGATGTGTCTCTCTCACATCAATATTTCTGTCTTTATCTCCATCTCTCTCCCCCTCCCTCCCTTCCACTCTCTCTTAAATATCCTTGGTGAGGATTAACCAAAAAAAAAAAAAAGCTCACACATAAATCTGTATATGATGACTCACGTACCCAGAGTAAATTTATAAGCAGTGTTGATTAACTGAGCCCCAATAATCTTATAAACACGATCCCAGGGATCAGAAGCCAAACCCCAAGCACAAAGCATCTGTTTGTCCTCCCTTTGGAAAGCACAAACAATGGCCCATTGCGACTGGAAACAAAATTAAGCCTGTATAAGCCTATTCCAGGCTGCAGCTTTGACATACTGTCCCTGTGTCCCTCTTACACCCACCCCCCGGTCTCCCTTTATTCTGCCATATTCTCCAAGAGTAAGGAAAAGAACAGCTAAATTACAACGTGTTTCTGGATATCAGGTCTTTTATGATTCCCTATAAGGAAAACAAAGTGTGCTCTCGTCAAGCTTTAAACAAACCATTAACTGAACTCTCAAAACATTAAAAGAAACTATTCCTCTTCTGAGTTGAAAAAGCCCATGGTAAAGACACAGTATACCACTCTGGCACTCTGAATGTTCATGGTGCCAGAGTCACAGCACGGCAACTGTAGGTCCTGAAGACATTTAGTAGATGAATTTGTGTTCTGGATGATGAGAAAGAAAAGTCCCTTTCTACATTCAATGGTCCTACTCTACCAAGCTTCCTCGTACTAACCATGGTCTGTCACCTACAAAAACGCTCTGAGGCTAAGAAACCTACTTGCCCCCTTGCTAAAGGGAAGGAGGAAGACAAGGTGAGTGAACTGCCCTTTTGTGCTTCATGAATGACAATGGGACAGAGCTGCCCCAAGTTCCAAGGAAGACGATTTGAAATGATAAGGTGTATGTTAAGAGTTCAGACAAGTCATCCAACAAGCAAGGGAGTTTTCTAAAAATTGTGAGAACAGATTTCCTGCGTAAAGATGGGGATTACACGTAACCATTTACCTCTGCTTCCTTCAGAAAACCTGTTAGTCCGGCCGGTGTGGCTCAGTAGTTGAGCGTCAACCCAGGCGCCAAGAGGTCACCGGTTCGATTCCCGGTCAGGGCACCTGCCCAGGTTGTGGGCCCGATCCCCAGTGGGGTGCATGCAGGAGGAGGCCAGTCGATGTTCTCTCTCATCGATGTTTCTATCTCTCTCTCCCTCTTACTTCCTCTCTCTAAAATCAATAAATGAAAAAAAATTAAAAAAGAAAACCTATTGAAATGATCAAAAGGGATACAAAAATCCACTGGCACATAAAGAATGGGGCGGAAAGAAGAGAATTTTGAAAGATGGAAAGCACACGGATGCATGGGGAGTGACCTGGCTACGCTGAAAGCTGCCCAAAGGAAAGGTGGCACCTGGTGCCCACGAATGACGGAATAAAGATGAGGCTAAAAACAGGAAAACTGCTTAAAGGACTTTAAAGAAGTGAGTAGATCCTCTGATGTCCTCTCTCCTCTGGGCAACCAGCTGATGGCTCCTCACACACCTAACCATGGAGAGGCTAGAACCAAAGAACTGTGGACACCATGCACAGGTACAAGACAGACGGACAGAGACTCTGCTAGAACCCCTCCCCCGTTCTAGCCTTACCTCTTCCAGAGCATTGGCCACTTTCTAAATAAAAGATTAGAGGAGACATATTTTGGAATCTGACCAGCTCAAGAGAAAAAAATCATAAAGATACTGACACCAAGGCCAGCCAGGTCACTGTACACCAGAGCCCACAGTCAAAACATTTGTCAAAGGCAGCAGCGGTCAACAAGCATTCCATCTGCTGTCCGACACTTCCTGACCCACCTTCAGCGATGCAGGTCCCAAATACAGCTAGATCTAGGCAACTGACTGTAGGCAGAAGCGGCATGATACTTCTGAAATAAAACATGGAAGAACCAGCATGGCTGTCTATTCCCTCACTAAGGTACCCAAAGAAACGGCATGATCCAGATGAAACTAGACTGATGGGCCCTCCATCATCCTGGGTCCCTGAGTGTGGAGAAGAGTTCTATAGCAACCTTCATGGAATATGTTGTGTGCAAAAGTAACCTTTATTGTATGAAGCCACTGAGAACTGGAGATTACTTGTTTCGAATCATTGTCTAGTCTCTCCTGACTAATACAAAGACACACACAGACAGTTTTCACACACCATTTTGGTGTGCAGTGCTAAAATAGGAGCACTCAAGAGTCACCAGACATCTGGTCCATCACCCTTCTAATTGTACATCTCGGGCAAAGTTCCTTTTGAGGAATGCCTAGGTCAAATCTCCTCCTTACGTCCATTTGACTCATGGGAAATTCACAACATTGCCTCCCAGCAGCCCTGGTCTTCCCAGTTCTGGTACCTTAACTTCTAACTCAGACATATTTCAGGCCACAGTCCACTGTGTCCCCCAATTCCAGGGAAGAATCGCTTTCCAGGTGCCCTCCAGATGGCTTCTTTCATTTTTTTTTTTTTTTTTGCCTCCCTCCCCTACAGTGTGTGGACAGGGTATGGAGAAGGTCACATCACATACCAACAATTCTCCACCAAAATATCTATTCTATCCAGTTTCCAGTTTCAGTGATTTTATACCCCTGAGACAGGTGATGGGCTAAGGGTCGGGACCTTAGGTTTTAGGTCCACCCTCTTGGCAAGTCCTACATGGATGTCCAGCTCTTGGCTTTGTCTGTTTTACTTTTATTCTTAGGCTTCGACATTTCAGCTAAAAAAGGAGGCAGAAAGTCCTGTTTTCATATGCTGTTATAGGTAACAGTCCAGGTGGCTTCTTGAAAGGCTACCCTACAGGTCAGGCAATGTCAGAGCCCTGGAGTTCTTAGAGCTCGATCTCTAAGGACCTGGAAAACAGACATCTGGTAACTCAAGGGCCACGATTATGGCTAACTGGAACCTAAAGAACTGCCATCTGAAAGAAGATGAGATTCCATCACCTGCCCCTTGCTTCTGGTTGACAATCTCGTTCAAATCAGAATTCCAGATTAGCTGTGTCTCTGTTCCCATGACATCAAATGGTATGTTGCTAGAACTGTTCCCCAGCCAGGAAGTAAAACTTCACAGCAATGGGCAGTTGGGCACAGGAGTCTGTACAGAGGCTCTCCTGGTGTTAGAGAATGGTCTGGAAGCTGAAGTGCCCTTCTTCAGTCACCAACAGGTTTGCAAATGGTGCCCAGGCTTCTTAACGTCAGTTGTTAAACGGACTGAATCGTCGCTGCAGTGTTATTACTGGAAGGAACCTTGGAGACCTTCAAGTCTGAATCAAATCAATGGTGGGCACACTCTTGCTCAGACCCTGGGCTCACATGTAATTTATTTCACCGCCCTGCCCTCTAAAGCCAGCCTCAGCCAATACCCATCAATGCAAGATGGTGCAAGAAATGAAATCCATTTGCCATCCCCAGTTCAACATGATTCCCTTATTTTATAGGTGAGGAACATCATCTAGTATCTGCTCAAAGTCAAGAGCTGGTCAAGAGCAAAGAAAAGACCAAACTCCCTGCTCTGTGTTCTTTCAACCACCTCAACCTGGATGAATGGGAACATGACCGTTCCCTCTTCCTTCTCTTTGGTTAATCCCTCCCATCAAGTCTCTCCAAACATTCAAAGCTTATTCTAGTTGTAGATGTGATCGAGATGCCATCTTTATCAGTCTCTTCTGAGCCTCAATACTTATGCTTTTCCATTCTGAGGTCCCCCCAAGAAGCATCACCTTCTATTGAAATGGTTTTGAATGGAGTAGAACCATTTAACTCATTATTTGCAGAGCCTTCTGACCGTAACGAAAAGCCAACTGTTACGTTTTCAAGTTAAAGGCCTAGTATACTCCTGGAAAAGTGAAAATGGAGTACTTCCAAGTGCCATGTTATGGGTACACTGAACTCTTGGAACTGATTGCATTTGAGGTCTTAAGTCTGGACGGGGCCAGAGGAAAAAACACACCATTCCTTCAGAATCTCAGCATCCTTCTGAATCTTTTACAGATGAACTTGCCTACATCTGTCCAGAATGGAAAGTGCCTGTGAGTCAGAGGTGACCGGAAATGCAGATGCAGAGAAATGGTGCGTTCTATTCTTGGACTGCACATTACTGTTCCATATGGGGGGCGAGCCAAAACATATGGCGTTCCATCTGCTAGATGGGGTTGGCTGGGTCCCCTGAATGGCTTTTAATGCAAGTAGATTCAGCCTGATTTGGTCTGCCTCCAAAGGACAAGAAAAGCCAGTGATTCAAATATTGTGGAAAACCGCTGAAATTAATGGCACAAAACAAGACTCATTTGTATTCCGCCTAATTTAAAAGATGTCTGCTTGGTGTAAAGTAATGAATTAGTTATGGGGGTGTTTGGACTAAGTGTTCAACATTCTTCTTGAGAGAACAAAATGCCTTTTTTCCTTCTCTCAAGCCACTCTCTGTTAACTTATTTTGTGCCATTTCCCCCAGGGAAATCCATTAAGCGTTTTGGCTTCTAGAATGGGCCAGATTTCACAAAGTTCACAGCACTAGGCACAGCTAATCCTACTTCAACTCCTCAAGACTAGCTTGGGAGGGAGAATTTAAGAAGATGCTCTTTTAAAAACTGTCTAATGGAGCCCTGGCTGGTGTGGTTCAGCAGCTAGAGTGCCGGCCCATGAACCAAAGGATCGTGGGTTCAGTTCCCAGTTAAGGGCAGGGACCTGGGTTGCAGGTTCGATCCCGGTCCCTGCTGGGGCACGTGTGGGAGGCAACCAATCAATGTGTCTCTCTCACATCGATGTTTTTCTCTCTTTCTCTCCCCTTCCCTTCCTCCCTTGCACTCTCTCTAAAAAGCAACAGAAAAAATATCCTCGGGTGACGATTAGCAACAACAACAACAATTAAAAGTTATCTGATGGAGTCATCTTGTTCATGCCCCACCAGTAAAATCTCCAAAGCCCACTTGTCATCAGCAGACCCAGTGGGTGAGAACTTGGAGCTCATTCTTGACTGGTTGCTGGATGCTTCCATGTCACGCACTCCACTGGGATGTCTCAAAGGGCTCACGTGCAGCCCCAGCACTGCTGTCACTGACCTACAGTCCACCTGCTTCCAGGGTAATGATGCTGACGATGACAGGAATGACACAGTAAGATGTGCTCTGTGCCAGGCATCATGCCCCGCATTACATGTGAGTTATCGCATTCCATTGTTACAGTAACGTCATGAGGGAGGCTCTGTCCTCCCCACTTTTCAGAGGAAGGGGTGGAAATTCAAAGAGAAAGTTGTCAAGGTCACAGAGCTAGTGAATGGCAGACCGAGAACATGGGCGTCCCTGCCCCAAAGCCTACGCTGAGCGCAAACAGGAAACGGTAGCGTGGCTACCCCCCTATAAGCACCCATCTCAGCTGCTGCATCTCTCAGTGGGACAGCTCAGCTGTGTAAAGCACTAGTTAACTCAAACAAGGCCGACAAGAAAAACAGCTACTCTCTCATCATCGCCCTTCGTCAAAGCGGTGCAGGGCAGAAGACTGCACGAAACCTTGATGGTGTCACTCCCACCTGGACGGAAGTATGTTCGTCCACACATTGTATGACTCAGATCAAGAGCCCTGATCAAAGAGCAGGTTCACCCACAAGCGGCCCACCTGGCCCATCTTTCCATATGGAGCAAAGGTTTGTGCTTTATGATCCATTCTGAGCTGAGTCACAGGGTTTTCAAACCAATGTCAGCATTATGGATCTTTTCTCGCCCAAGTGAAATGGGCAGAGAGAACCCCTCCATCTGCAGGGAGACCAGGAGGCTCGTGGCTTCCCTGTCTCGGGGCTCATGTCCTCCCAAAGGACAAATCCTGAACACTCAAAGAAATTTAAAGGATCTGTACATCACCATTGGAAAGCCATGGGTTTAGACTCTTTTTTTTTTTTTTTACCTTCTACCCGGAAGGGTCCTGGTTGACCCAGCATCATGGGCACATCCCTCAGCTGCTTGCAGGGAAGCAGGGTATGGGAGAAAGCAGCCAGGCTTATTGTTAACAGGGAGCCATTTCCATAATTGCATGCATTACGTGAACTGTACCATCCCAGCTGATCACAGGCGGCAGAGTTCAAGGGAACCCCCGCCTCAGTCACTTCCAAGGGACAGTGTTCCTGGGGCCCTTTGGTCAGGAGCTGCCCTTCTTTTGTGGCAGGCCATGTGGTGAGTGAGAGGTGATGGTGCCGTCTTTGTGGCTTCGTTTAAAGGAGGTCACGGACGCTGTTGCATCTATCATGTGCATTCTGGGGCTTTCCGGATGGGAGCAAAAGGTATAAAGACATGAAAAGGAGATGGTTTTAGTTCTTCGGTTTCCATTCTAAAAGAATTTCTTCTAAGAGAGTAAAATGTGGATTTCTTGAAAAGGTGGGTCAGAGATTTTCTTTGCTGGAACATCATAAAGCATCTTTTCCTTTCGTTTTTTTGGTTTGTTCCTGCACTGTCTTCATCTCGGCACCCACCAAAAGGCTTTGCACAGTTTGCTTCGGGCTCCCCTCTCTCGGAGCACACCCAACAGAATCTTCGCCAGGAAGCTACCTGTCAGCAGCTGGCCCTGTCAGTGCCAGTGCAGGTGAGTTTCGTGGGCCCTGGAAGGCAGGGTGTGCGCTAGAAGGCGGCAGGGGTTTTCGGAAAGGGTGTCGCCCATGCAGATGTCCATTTGCTCGTTGAGCTCCTAAGAAAGCTGGAACCCTTGCAGCTGGCACCTTCCTTCATCTGACTCAACACACGCCATGTGCTCAGGATGGGCACCGAGACCCCTGGGGTCCTTCCAGTGACGCAGGGAGTGGAGGTCGCCGCTGCTACTGCAGTAAAGCCTTTTTCACTTTTCAGTCTTCACCTTTCGGGTGTGAGCTTTCCAAACCTACGCAAGACAGGGAGTTCCGACTGTTTTCTTCACCTGGTACCCTGGGCACCTTGCGCACAGTCTGGTACACAGCGCATGCTTAAAAAGAAACGGAGAATATTCCAGCCGGTGTGGCTCAGTGGTTGAGCATCAACCCATGCACCAAGAGGTCACCAGTTCGATTCCCGGTCAGGACACATGCCCAGGTTGTGGGCCCGATCCCCAGTGGGGGGCAGGCAGGAGGCGGCCAGTCGATGTTCTCTCTCATCGATGTTTCTCTCTCTCTCTCCCTCTCCCTTCCTATCTCTCTAAAATCAATAAAGGAAAAAAAATTTTAGAAAAACAAAACAGTGAATAGATTAATTTTCGTGCGTTCTTGCCCTGCCCACTGCAGGAGAGAGTGGTGAGCCTGTGGACCGGAGTCACCGAGAAGGCAAGTTTCGGAGTCAGGCCACCCAGGCTCAAATTCTTGTCGGGACTCAAGCTAGCAGCGTGGCCGGGGTCTCTTGGAGGCTCCCGTCTGTCTATTTGTAAGCTCACAGGGGCCTAGAAGAACCGGACAAGGACATTTGTGAAGTTCTTACCACTGTGTCTGGTGCACAGGGAGAGCTAACGATGCAGAGAATTCAGCTAATTCCATCTCCACAAATACTAGCCTCGCCCGCAGCCCACCCCCTCGTCACTCTTTCTGGGCAGGCAGACCTAGGGGAGGGTTCTCCAAGGCTCCCTCCCCCCTCCTCTGAGAGGAACATGGGCCTCTGTTGTCTCTGTCCCAAGGGAGCTTCTGTCTTTGTGACCTGACCCAGTGGGCCCTGATTCTGTCCTGGGGTTGTGGAGTGCAGGGAGGGGGTGGGAAGAATAGTGATCACATGGGACTGAGTCTGGGACCCTCTCTTCCTCCCCACTCACTGCACCTGTTAGTGGGACATGTTCTGGTTTGCCTAGGTAAGTATCAGGGGCCCAAGATCGTGCCATTTCTGCACCAGCCAATCCTCACTGGGCAATCTTACTTCCCTTTGCTATAAGCTGGGCCTTCAGGGCCAAACCACTCTCCCTTAATGTCCTAGAGTGTCACCCGGGCCCTGGTTTATGGGTAAAGAGATCTGAGCCCCAGTGTTTCTGAGACTTGGATGGCTAAGCCAAAGCCTGGAGCATTCATCTCTAACGGCTTCGGGCCAGAGTTGCAGCCTTTCTTCCAGCAGGCCCTCCCTGGTGCTGGGAAAGACCACTCTGATGGCTCTTCTCCAGCGGACAGACACAGTCCCCGTCCAGTGTCCTGAACCGAAACGTGTTGAGCTGACAAACAGTCCAAACACAAATGCTCCCACGGGGATGTGGTCTCCAGGTTTGATCATGTAACTGGAGGTCTTCACAGGGGCTAGGGGATATCTCTCCAAAGACGATTTGGATGCCAGCTAATTTTCGCTAGATCCAACCTGGCCAGTGGGAGGCTGGAGGCTCTGGACCTGAGGTGGGAGCATGAGTGAGGGGCTAGGAACACCAGACGGACTCAGCTGTGGAAGGAGAGGCCGTACAACTTGGGGGAGCCCGGGGCTCCACAAAAAGACTGCTAAGGGGATGCGAGAGGGGGCAGAAGCTGGAGCCCCGTGAGATTTCAGGGGTGGTGTGCTTTGAGGGAAGTAAAATCCCAGGGCCAGTTTTAAGGTTTTGTTTTCTTTAACGTAATTCTTTCAAGCCTTGGGGAATTCTAACAGATCAACGTTTGGGTTAGTCCCTTAGCAAATAAAGGGAAGAACCAGTGTTGAAGGCGGGGGCCAAGGCGGGCTGCTGGAAGGGGTGGGGATGTCAATCTAGCAGAAGCTTCAGATCCTGTGAGCGGATTTTCTAGATTTATATGCACAGGAGCTGGACGTTGACTTTCCAGAAAAGCATCTGATACAGTGGTCATTCATTTCCTAATAGCGGGAGAGGTAACAATTCATGTATTCACTGTTTAGTTTGAAGCATGCTATGTACCAGGCCCTATGCGAGGTGGACAGGAGGCAGGGTGAAGGAAACAGTCGTGGTTCTTGCTTGAATGGAGCTCCCACCCCCAGGAATGGATGAACGGTAAACTAATAATTCTACAGGCGATGTATGAATCCGGGCCCTGCTGAGAAGAGCAGGGAGCTATGAGAGAATATAGTGAGTGATGTAACCGACAACTTTGGTTATTTTATTGGAACAGTCTACTTTTACCAGCAGATTACTGTATTATTTAAACATCAGATTTTATTGGCGTTCCATCAGAGCAACTGACATCTAGTAAAGGTGAGGTTCCAGAGACTGTACTCATGCGTCTGCTTCTGAGACATGCTTCCCCCACCAAAGTCAGCACGGGGCCAGAGCAGCCTGGAAAACGGGGCTGGTCAGGAGCAGATGGCCATTATGGGCTGAACGGGGCCCCACCGATTCGTAGGCTGAAGTCTTAAGCCCCGGGACCTCGATGTGGCTCTGTTTGAAGACAGGGTCTTAAAAGAGCTGATTCAGTTAAAATGGGATCATTGGGGTGGGCCCTAATCCAATACGACTGGGGTCCTTCTAAGAAGAGTAGACTAGGACACAGAGGCGCAAGGGAGACCGTGTGAAGACACAGGGAGAAGGCGGCCATCTACAAGCCAAGGAGAGAGGCCTCGGGAGAAACCAACTCTGCGGACACCTTGATCCCAGGCTTCTAACCTCTGGAATGGCGAGGAAAGAAATGTCAGTTGTTTCAGCCACCTGGTCTGTGGTATTTTGCTACGGCAGCCCTAGCAAACTAATACAGTGGGGAAGACCTTCTGGAAAGAGGCAAGGACCCCGACCGCACCCAGCAGAGCCTTCTCCCTGCCTGCCCGGCGCCTCTTCTCTGAGTGCCAGCCAGAGAGTCTGTCCTCTCGGAGCAGACATGGGGCATCTGTTTCCAAAGGCGGAGGGACTCAGGGACTGGTGGCAGCACCTGCCCTTTCCGGGAGCAGCCTTTATCCTCCCTGATGCCCAATTATGCCTTTTGCCAGACTGACTGGTAGCCAAGGACTGAGAGCCTGAGCTCTCCTCCAGCAGACTCTGAGGGTCACACGTGTTTGGCCTTCTCCCCTCTTCTTCTAACGATAGAGTGAACACAAAACAACCTCTTGAAAGTCCCCGACAACAACTGTGCGTTCCAGCTCCTCTCCTGAATAAGGAGCGCCCAGCTTGGAGTTTAAAGGAGATGATCTACGCAGATTTAATGAGAGTCGCTAGGAAAAGAGGAGAAATGCCACAATAAAGGGGAAAAAGGAAATGTCCATCCAAGTAGCGTCTCTAACAGGGCCTCATTATGCATCGACTTCTGACATTTGCCACTGGTGCTAGATCCGAGTGGCAAGCATGTCTTTTGAAAGGCAAATTGACATTTGCCATGACCATCCCCCACCCCTGTGCCCCCTAAAATCTGAGCATTTACCACGACAGCTGGGATTGCGAAAGGAGGCGGGGTGACGACTGAACTCGTGGCGGCGGAGGAGAGACTGATAATTGGGAAGGGGGAGAGGGCGAGAGAGCAGGAGAGCTACATGTGAATGACCCTCCTCTTCTGTGTCTCTGTGCGATTTCCTTTTTAGGAAACATTTAATAAGATACAGAAGCCAGATTTGGTTGAGCTGAAGGCAGGATCGCCATGGCAACCTTCCTTTGGAGGTTAGCCAAGTCAGGTAGTGACAGCGTCGCTGAGTGAAAGGTCACCCGAGCCGAGAGAGATGGGCATTGATAAAGTGCTTTAACAAGACCCAGAGGAGCTAGTATTTGAAAGCTACCCACGGAGGATCAGCCAGGCCTCGGGATGGGAGGCAGACAACAGCAGCGAGGGGGTGCCCTGCGGGGGTGCACCCAGAGCTCCAGGGCCTGGAACTGTAACTATCATCCTGCAGACAGAGCTCAGTTCTCCTCCAGAAGCCCAGACTTGACGTGCTTCACAGTTGTTCAAGGGGTTCTCGGCCACTGTAACCAGGCACGTGGGTGGAGAAGCAGCACGCTCGTGTTACCCTGCATGGAGCCAGGCACTCCTCACACGTTCCGAACGAGCCACATGTTTGCGGTGGAACCGCACTGACCTTCACCGCTGCAGAGATGCTTTACTTCATCTCTTTTCTATCAGAGCAGCACTTTAAAATCTTGCAGTTGAGAAGACCTTTCTTTGCCTGCTGTGGAAGCCAGAAACCTTTGAGGAAACCCCATAAATATGAATGTCTGGGTGGCTGCGACCTCGAAAAATATGTAAAAAGGAATTTTACACATTAAAAAAAAAAAAAAACATGAAAAAGTGATCCAGCCTGCCGCATAAATAAGTTTATGCCAATTTAAATGATAAATAAAAAGACGTACATTAAAATAATAATATTTTTGCCCTGGCCGGTTTGGCTTAGCGGTTAGAGCGTCGGCCTACGGTCCAGAGAGACCCGGGTTCGGTTCCCGCTAAGGGCACGTACCTTGGTTGCAGTTTGTCCCCGGCCCTGGTTGGTCGTGCGGGTGGCAGCCACTCGATGTGTCCCTTTCACATCGATGTTTCTCTCTCTCTCTCTCTCTCTCTCTTCCTCTTTCTCCCTCCCACTCTATCTGAACAAAAAATGGAAAAATGTCCTCCGGTGAGGATAAAATAATAATAATAATAATAATAATAATAATAATATTTTTACTTATCAGATGAGCAAAAATCTGGCTACGGTTGGTGGGCTATGGGTCCCCTACACTGCTGGCAGGAATATAAATTAGTGCCACTCCAGCATGGGACAATTTACAAGTACTTAACAAAATTTAAAAGGGACTTCCCTTTGAGCTGGAAATTCCACTTGTACGTATATTCTCACGCCAAGATACATGGACCTAGTTTTTCTTTTCAGAAGTTCATATAAGCGAGAGTTGAGAAAGAATTTACAGGTCCATCAGCAGGCGACGGATGGAATAAATCATGAAACATTCATGGGAATGGAATCATATACAGCTTTTAGAAAGGATGAAACAGATTTATGGGTATTGACATACAACAATCTCCCTGATGTGGCGGACGGAAAGAGCAAGCACAGAATTGCGACCATCACACGTCACCTCCACCTTTCCCCAATCAGAAAACTGGACTGTGCGCATGTATTCATTTTTCAACTTAAAAGCTAGGTTAAAAGGGTCACCTGGGCTTTGAATTTGTCCCATGTGGATACTGTTGATAACTCCCAATGTCCACTTCCTCCCTCCCAGAACCTCAGCTTGTTCAGGAGGCCACCCCACCCTTAACCAGTCCTTGTGGTTCAAGGGACATAAACTAGTTCAGTTCCACTGGTGGCTCTGAGCCAGTGGGTCTCAGACTTGAGAGGGCATCAGCACCAGCTGGGGCTGTATTAAATCGGAAAATTTCTGAATCACTGGATCTGAAGTGCCTCCTGAGAATTTTCATTTCCAAGAAGAGCTGATGCTGCTGGTCTAGAGACCACACTTCGAGAACCCCTGATTTAAGCCAAGTGCCTAAGACCCCTCCTTTTTGCCAATGATGGCTTCAGAAATAGGGTGCTGACGCCTTCTGAGATACAGTGAGATGTTTGAGGGGAGTTATTTGGAAGAAAACTTCCTTCTCTTAAGAGAGAACCACAAAGCAAACCACACTTGCTTTTATTCTCTTTCCTCCCTAAACATAGATAAGAGGCAGGGAATGAAGCCCTGATTACCACTGGCAGGTGTGCTATAACAAGAGAAATCAACCTTAAGATACCACTGATACTCTGGAAGGTGGAGCAGAAAGATGGAAAATTCAGAGTCCTGGATCAGAGGCCCATCCACTGGCCAGACTTCCTTCTGTCTGAGCCAGTACATTTGATACGGCCTAAGCCCGTCTGCACTGCGGGTTCTGTTACCTGTAGACAAATACATCACCGCTGACATAAGCCTAGGAGACTTTATTTTATTTTAAATCCTCACCTGAGGATATTTTTCCATTTATCTTCAGATACAGTGGGAGGAAGAGAGAGAGAGAGAGAAACATCTATGTGAGAGGGACACATCAACTGGGTGCCTCCCGCACGACCCTGACCAGGGCGGGGGACCGAACCAAAACTGAGATACATGCCCTTGACCAGAATCGAGCCTGTGACTCTTTGATCTGTGGGTTGATGCTCTAACCGCTGAGCCAAACCAGCCAGGGCATATTTTAAAATATTTAAAGTGAAAACAGTGTTTCCCTTTATGGCAAAATGCCATAAACTTAGTACAAAGACTGATAATAGATCAGGAAAATTATTTGAAAAATGTACCTCACGTGCCCCTTCTCAATTAATCTCTGGCCAAGTGAGTCTTCTTGCTCCCTTCAAATCCAGTGTCACACACAGGTAAATACTAAAGACACAGAGCTGTGAATCAAAGCCCAAAAACGAATTGTATTTCATAAACAGCATGGGGGTGAGGAGGTGCGGGAATGAGCGTCTACACAGGAAAGATTACAACACCCAGAAAGACTTCCTTTAAAGAAAATGTTTAGCCCATCCACCTTCCCACATCCCACAGAGTGGAACTGCTGCCCCCATCTTCTACATCCGCCCTTCAAAATGTGGCCGGTTCTTCTCTGCGTGATCCCTGCCACTCTGGGGACGTCACTATCACGTAAAGACATCCAACTCTCCTGGTTGCTGCCAACACCGCCTCCCAGTCATGCCGGGGGGGGGGGGGTGTAACTGAGGGGGGTGCGCGAGGAAAAGAGTGCTGTTTCACACCTGTGAAATGTGAACTCATTCAGAGATGAAGAAGTGACAAGAGAGTTTAAGGAACTTAGTCTCAAGTCACATCTGGAAGAGTCGGGCTCTCAACCACCACGTACATCTGCCAGCAACAAAGGACTGCGATTCCCTAACACAGAAATAACTGGCCAATCAAAGAAGAGGGAAAAACCACCCTAATGGAAAATTTTGCAAAGAACACGCAGGAGCAAATTAAAGAAGAAAAACAAATTGAAAGAGATGTTCAAGCTCACTAGTAATAAAAGGAATGGAAATTAAAACAATATTTCAACTAGCAGACGAGCAAAGACTTTTTAAGTTAATTATAGCCAGTGTTGGCGGAAAAGGAACTCCCACACTCTGCTGACGAGAGAGTAACTGAAGAAAAATTAGGTAATACCTCTCCAAATCTAAAATCAGCACACAGTTGACCCAGTGATTCCATTCTAATCATGTATTCTAACAAGTTCATCAGGTACGCAGGATAGGAATATGTACAAGAATGTTTACAACGCCGATGTTTTGATAGTAAAACAAGAAAACAACTTAATGATCATCCACATGGAATTAAACAATATACAAACGAGAGAGGGAGAAAGAAAGAAGTACTCACTGTGGGCTTCTCAGTACAGAACCCCACAACTGACGGCACTGCCTACTGGATCACAGGTAACATCGGACAGACGGGTCCCCTCGACAGGATCCTATCCCTCTAAAACTCCCAGCAAGGAGCCCCAAGGCAGAGTGGCGGCTCTCTACAGACCTCAGGAAAGTGGAGGTGCTGAGCTTCCCAGGCCCAGCTGCCTCTCCAAGCCCCAGATTCTTCTTCCATCTTCAGAGGATTAGGTGAGACTTCAGGAAAAGGCTGGAGTGTTACTGTAATGGAGGCCCTGCTGCTTGGAAACATGAAGACGGGAGAAAGAAAGTTCCCTCTACCCTGGAGGTGGATATCTATCAGAAAGGGGCAAGGGGGAGGGGGCGGGTTATCTCCGAGCACAGTCTCCTTTCCGTCTTTAATCCACTATTCCAGCATGTTGGGTTAGTGAGAGGATCCAAGCCAGACATGTGGTTGCCTACGGCAGCAAGAGAAGGAGGAAACAACTGATGTCATTGGTACTCCCACTGTGTGCTGGGCTGAGCGGAGAACCCTCACAGTGGGTTAGCAGTGGAGGAGGCAGGAAGAAAAAGAACGGAGTCAGCAGTGAGACTGCCATGGCGAGGGAGGCGGGGTTTCAGAGGGACTGGCCCAAGCCAGTGGCCAGACAGAATGTGTGGTGAGACTCAAAATCTTCAAGGCCAACGAGAAGCTAGGCGGGGCCCAGCCCACAGGGGTCGGGGGAGAACTGATCCCCACCTTCGGCAGATGTAAGCGGCAGATGCCAGTAAGATACCCCGTGAGCAGGCAAGACAACGGTCCACTCCAGGGAAGTCATCAGGAATCCAGAGGAGGGCAAAAGGACCCCTCCATGAATCAGACACCCTCCTCCTTGGCATGAAATCACATACACCTATACTTATACCTATACCTATACCCAAACACTGTCTTGAAATGATGGCGAGAATAAAGAAAGCATCTGAAAGGAGAAAAGCTGGCCCGGCAGAGGTTTGGACATTGAGTTTGATTGCACATCTATAGATGAGAGTTAGAACTAAATTATGAGAACTGTTACAAGAATACAAAAGACTGTGTAAAATTTTTAAAAATTATATCCATTGTTGACTAGAGTATGGAGGAAAAAGAACTCCCACACTCTGCTAATAAGAGAGTAACTGAATGAAAATTAGCTAATACCTCTCCAATATTATAATCAGCATACATTTGACCCTACAGTTCTGCTTCTAGTAATGTCTCCTGACCAGTTCATTGGACAGCAAGAAACACAAGAGTGCTTATGGAGCCTTGTTACAGCAAAAGAATCTTCATCTCTGCCAGTGCTGGCAATAACTGACACTCCCAGATGTTTCCTCACGTCCAAGTTGGAGTGTGTTAATTTCTACCATATTATTTCCACAATACACTAGTTATATTTTTTTTAAGGAAATGAATTAAATGCTTTGCTAGTTGACCTCTCCCAGCATGCTGCAAAAATCTCAAGGACATTTCTAGAATGAGAAAATGATGTGTGAATCTTAATGCAGGAAGAGATGTGTAAGGCCTTAGAGTCCACTCATGGCGTGTCCTCAGGTAAATCTATAACGATTTTGTTCCTAGCCCTTTGCCCTTGCTTTTCCTCACTTTGATGTGTGTTTACATTCATTACCTTGATGTGACTTTTGTTGAAGATAGTGTTGATAGTTGACAGGTTTGATTGCCTGCCCAATTTCATTTTCTCCTGTCTTTCCCATTGGCAAGCGAAGCCCAACTGGAGACCCCCAACAAAAAGCTGGAACCCTAAAAGCTATGCCTCGGTGCAAGAGTGATCTAGGAATAAACCCACCCCTCCAAGGACTGGAAATAAATGACCTCTCTAAACCTTTTTGATAAGTAAAGGGGGGAAAATCTCCTCTGAGAGTTTGTAATCTCAAATCAGACTCATATAGGTTCACAGGATGAATTCAAACTACTTGGTTAACGCAGAAAACCTCAAGGTGAGATTTTAGTTCAAATAGTTCTGGATTGATAATTCCCCGGACACCTGAGAGCAAGCAATGTCTTCCATATCTGAAGGAAATCATCTTCAAATCAGCCCTCAGAGCATTCCCTCAGATAAAGTTCCAAGTAATACGAGCTCACAATCAACAACGAAAAATCATGAACCAGAGCCAG
Organism: Tadarida brasiliensis; assembly: GCA_030848825.1. Lineage (NCBI taxonomy): Eukaryota > Metazoa > Chordata > Mammalia > Chiroptera > Molossidae > Tadarida > Tadarida brasiliensis. The sequence goes on along the minus strand of CM061279.1, from coordinate 8,096,306 downwards.
CTGGAAAAACATGCAGAATAAGACCTAAAAACACAGAAGATGCTGGGATAATCAGACACAGAATATAAAGTAAGTTTAATATGTTTTTTTTAAAGTAGCCCTGGCCCGTGTGGCTCAGTGGTAGAGCATCAGCCCGCACACCAAAGGGTCATGGGTTTGATTCCCAGTCAAGGGCATGTACCTAGTTCACAGGTTCCATCCCTGGCCCCGGTCGGGGTGCTTGCAGGAGGCAACCAATTGATGTGTCTCTCTCACATCAATGTTTCTCTTTCTCTCTCTCTTTCTCCCTCTCCCTCTCTTTCTCCCCCTCCCTCCCTTCCACTCTCTCTAAAAATCAATGGAAAAAATATCCTCGAGTAAGGATTAACAAAAAAAGAGGAAAAAAAAGTAGAGGACAACATAGAGAATATATATAAAAATTACTAGGCATGACTACTCAGATTTGAAAAAATGAATAGAACCTCTAGAAATGAATAATATAATAAATGAAATTGAAATATATTCTGCAGAAACTCTATATGCCCACTACAACAGCTAAAGTTAAAACAACTGGCAATATCAAGTGCTGGTAAGAAAGCAGAGCAATTGGAGCTCTCATACATTGTTAGCAGGAATGCAAAATGGCATGGAAGCTTTGGAAGAAGTTCTGCCAGTGTTTTATAAAGTTAAACATACATTTACCATATGATCCAGAAATCCTACTCCTAGGTATTTACTTGTAATTGATTAAACATATGCCTACACAAAGACCTGTAAGCAAATGTTCAAAACACTTTTATTCATAATAGCCAAAACTGGAAACAGTCCAGATTCTATCAACTGATGAATGGATAAATATATAGTGGTACATCCATACATGGCACACTGTTCAGGAATGAAACGGAATGAACTGCTAATACATGAAATGCATGGTACATTGATGGATCTGAAACGCATTAGGCTAAGTGAAAAAAGCCAAACACAAAAGGCTACATACTTTATGATTTCATTTATATGGCATTCTGGAAAGAAAATAAAGCAATGGCTGCCAGGAGTTGGGAGAGGATGGAATTAATTATGAAGGATAATGAGGAACATTTTTAAGGGGATTGAAATGAACTATATATTAATTGTGGTGATGGTTAAACTATTGAATAATTTTTTTCAAAATGGATCAATCTATACAATTAAAACTCATGAATTGTATTGTCTGTAAACTGTATCTCAATGAACCTGCTCTTAAAAAGAGTAACATGAGCCCAGCCGGTGTGGCTCAGTGGATTGAGCGTCATCCCATGGTCTCGGTTCCATTCCTGGTCAGGGCACATGCCCAGGTTGTGGGATCAATCCCCAGTAGGGGGCATGCAGGAGGCAGCCAATTAATGTTTCTATCTCTCTCTTCCTTCCTCTCTCTCTAAAAAATCAATGAAAACATTTTTTTTTCTTTTTAAAAGAGTGACATGAGGGAAACTTTTTTTCTAAAAATACACAGGAGAAGTAGAGCACCTTAGACATAGCTGAAGAGAGAATTAATTAACTGGAAGTTACAGCTGAATAAATTATCCAAAAGGCAACACATGAAAAAACAGATAGAAAGTATGAAAGGAAGAGAAAGAAACCTAAGATGAGAGTGGTCTCACTTACATCTAATCAGAGCCCAGAAGAAAAGTTTAACCTATAAGACTCACCAGCTTATCTCTACATGACTCTTCTAACCAATAGAAAAATATAACTTAAAAAATAGGTCCCACCCTGGACGGTTTTTCTCAGTGGTTAGAGTGTCAGCCTTTGGACTGAAGGGTCTCGGGTTTGATTCCAGATCAAGGGCATGTACCAGGGTTGCAGATTTGATCCCCAGTCCCAGTCAGGGTCATGTGGGAAGCAACCAATGGATGTGTCTCTTTCCTATGGATGTTTCTCTCTCTCTCTCTCTCCCTCCCTCCTTCCCTTCCAATCTCTCTAAAAAAAAGAAAATCAATGGAAAAATATCCTCAGGTGAGGATTAACACACACACACACACACACACACACACACACACACACAAAATAGGTCCTAATTCCCCAAGCCAAAATATCTATAAAGTACCTAAGAAAAAGCTTCACCAAGTATCAACATGATATCTACAGAGAAACTTCAAAGCTCAATAAAGAACATTATATAAATAAATGTAGAGATATTGCATTTTATTTTCTTAAATGGCATAACTTAATATCATAGACATATATTCTGCCCAAATTAATGTACACATCTTATGCAATTAAAATCCTGTTCAGATTTTCTGAGAAACTCAATAAATTTACTTTAGACTGTATGTACAAGAATGAAAATTCATGAATAGGTGAGTCAACTTTTAAAAGTAAGAGTCTTTTCTAAAAGTAGAGTAAGACAGTCTACAAAGCCATATTGACATGCTAATAAAAAATAGAGTAAGACAGTCTCAAAGCCATATTGACATGTATTTTTGGTAGCAGAGAACAAAGAGATTAGCAGACCAGTGAAAGAGAATGGAGCGTTCAGGGTCAAACCTATAAGTTTGATCTAAACCTTTGTATACATATGCATACACATACACACATATAAATGTACATACACAGAAACACATGTGTGTATAGCAATTAATTGTGTGACAAAAGTGACACCAGGAATCAATTGGAAAAGAATGTGGCATTAAATGTGAATTTAAACCATACAAAGGTAGACCTCTGATGGATCGAAGAACTCAATATGAAAGGTAATAAATATAAATATAAAATTAATCAAGGAAAACTCAGGAGAACATTTTTTTGTGAGCCGGGGGCAAGGAAGGACTTATTAAACAAATTTCAAAAACATAAATCACAAGGCAAAAAAATTTTTGATAAAATTGATTACATCAAAATAAAAGATTTATTTTCTATGTAGGACATCATGGACAAGCTTATAAAAGAAAGTAGACATACTAGGAAAATAGTCATTTCTCATGACTGAAATCAATGCAGGAATAATATCTAGAATATTCGAAGAACATCTGCAAATCAACCAATAAAAAAACAGAAACTCAATAGAAAAATGAGGAAAAAATGTAAGCAAGTATTTCACAAAAGGGAACCGCCCCCCCAAACTAAGAAGTGCATAAAGAGATGCTCAAACTCATTAGGAACCAGAGAAATACAAATTAAAATAACAATGAAATATCCATTTACTCATACTAGATTGGCAAAAAGTAGCAGGACGGCTAATGCCAAGAGCTGGAGGAGATGCAGAGACACAGAAGCACCGGGTACTGCTGGCAGAGCCGCTCTGGAGTGCCATGGCGACCCGCCCATCAAATTAGGAATCTGCATGCCCTCTGAGTCCACGGTTCCGCCCACAGTGACAGATCCCAAGCATACTCCTGTGCTGACCTATAAGGGGATGTATATGCAGGTGTTTACTGCAGCTCTCTTTGCGAGGCAAAGAGGTTTTCTGGGTATCTGTTACTGAGATCATGAAGAGGCAAACTGTAACGTACTCACTATGAAGCAGTTAGAAACTGTAGATGAAGGAGTCACATATTGTGGAATATAAAAAAGGAACAGAATGATCTATGTGACACAACATATTTGTGTAAATCAAAAACATATTCCTATGAAACAATAATATCTATCTTCCAAGAATATATACAAAGGAAAATATATACATTAAACCTATTGGAGCTGTTGCCTCTGGAATAGGGAGAGGACAGGGAGAGTATTAGAAATGGGAAATAAATAAACCATGGCTTGCATGAAAGGTGTCTTGCATGAATCAATTATGATAATGCTCCATGAACTGAGAAGCATAATTAACTTGACCCTCTGCTCTTGAGGCTTAAAAAAATAGCAAAAAAAAAAAAACACACAATAATAAAAAGAACAAAAATTTTCCTTCAAGAATTTTTTTTTCAAGAAAGGATTAGAAAGGAAGAAACAAAGCTATCATTACTTGCAGATTATACTATTAAGTACACAGAAAACCCCAAAGCATCTACAATTAGAACAAGAGAGTTTAAGAAGGTTACCAGATTTGAAATAAAAATATAAAAATATTTTTCATTTCCCTATACCAGCAAAAACTGTTCAAAATATTATTTCAAAAAGACACAATTTAGTAAAGTACAGCATAGGGAATATAGTCAGGAATATTGTAATAACTATGTATGGTGTCAGATGGGTACTAGACTTATTGGGGTAATCACTCTGTAAGTTATACAAATGTCCAATCACTATATTGTACACCTGAAACTAATATATGTCAACTGTAATTTAAAAAAATGTAAAAGATACAATTTAGAACAATACATAATTTACAACAACATATATCAACATATAGACAGTATAACTAAGAACAAATCTAACTAAAATTGTCGAAGACCCGTACTGCAAGTTAAAAAGAACACCTAAATAGATCCAGAGGCATACCATATCCATGTATTGACAGGCTTCATGGCATATATTGGTCAATTATCCCCAAACTGACCTCTAGATTTAATAAAACTGTAATCAAAATTCCAAGTATTTTCATTTTCACAGAACTTGCTAAGCTGATTCCTATGTTTATACATAAAAGAAAAAAAGGCCAAGACATTAGAGTGAATCGGAGTGATTTGTCCTTGCAGGTCCCAAAAAGAACAATGTTGTATTGGCACAAAATAGACAAACAGACCAGTGAGACAGAATAGAGAGCCAGAAATAAACCTTCCCATACAATGGAAAACTGATTTATGACAGAGCTGGCACGTCAGCAGCAAACGAGGACTAGTCAATCACTGGTGTTGAGAGAATTGGTTATTTATGTAGAAACAAATGAAATGGGGCCCTTCCCGCACATCATCCACAAAAATAAATTTCAAGTAGACTGAGCACTTAAATGCGGACATTAACATTTTAAATTAAGAACACAATACAGAAAAGATCTTTAAGACTCTCAGGGTACAAATTTTATTTCTTATACAAGATCTAGAAAACACCAACCACTACTATATCATATCAAAATTCTTCTAAAGAGCCCTGGCCAGTGTGGCTCATTGGTTAGAGTGTCAGCCCGCACACCAAAGGGTCACAGGTTCGATTCCCGGTCAAGGTCATGGTACCTGGGTTGCAAGTTTGATCCCTGGCTCTGGTCAGGGCCTGTGCGGAAGGCAACCAATCGATGTGTTTCTCTCACATCAGTGTTTCTCTCTCTCTCCCCCTCCCTCCTTCCCTTCCACTCTCTCTAAAACTCAGTGGGAAAAATGTCCTGAGATGAGGATTAACAACAACAAAAATTATTCAAAAGACATCAAAATGAAAGGGGAAAGTCAAGACAAAACTAATACCGTACATACATAATCAATAAGAAAAAGATAACAGATTTCATTCTTTTGATTTCAACAGAAAAAAAAAACGAGCAAAGCAGATAAACAGGCACTTTATCAAAAGGAAAACTGAACGACGAATACTATACGAAAAGATGTTCGCTCTCTTTGGGAAAAGGAGAAATTTAAATGAAAACCACGGATGACACCACCAGATTGGTGTAAGTTAGAAAGCTCACCATTTGTGTAGGTAACAGCCGAACACATACAGTACAGACCGGGGTGTAAGCAACTTGGCAATCATTACACTCCCAGGTATACACCTTTGTGCTGTACCCCACCCACCCACACAAACCTAGGTGCACCACAATACAATTCTGACACTAACCAACCAGAGTCAGCGTTGACCACACAAGTCAAGGACAGCGTCCTTCAGAAGACTGCTCCCAATTCAGACGTCATCCACACTTCAGACTGTCTGCTGTACATCTCAGGGTTCTCAACAGCTCCCCTCAGGTTCAATAATTCGCTGGAAAAACTCACAGAACTGAAATCACTATCCTTGCAATTATAGTGTTGTTATAAAGGATACGCAGAGGACAAGGTCTGGGAGGGTCCCAGACTCAGCTTCTGTGATACTCCCCATGGAGTCAGGCCACATCCTCCTCCCCTAACGTCACTGTGTCCCCAACCAGGAAGCTCCGCCAAGCTTTACTGTCCAGGGTTTTGACTGGGGTTTCACTACACAAGGATGACTGATCGATTCGTTCATTGGACACGTGATTGAATTCAATCTCCGACCTCTCACTTCTCCCCACAGGTCGGGCAGCTAAAAATCCCAACCCTCAGATACGTGGTCTTTCTGGTGATCCCAGCGTGACTTGTCTCATTTACATAACAAAAACAATCCTATCATTCTGGAATTTCCAAGGGCTTTTGAAGCTTTGTGCCAGGAACCCTGGGACAAAGACCAGACAAATTCCTTATTATACAACAACTCTAGAGAATCTCCTACATATGTGCCCCGGGAGACATGTACAAGAAGGAAGTACTTTTTGTATTGAAAAGAAAAACAACCTACATGTCCTTGAATGTACTGTGATATATTCACATTTATCACAGTACTGTATATACAGTGACGATAAAGCAGGAAAAACAAGCAGTCGTTAACTGGAAAAAGAAGGGTGAGAACCCTCATGTGCCCCCTTCCCCTGCTGGAATGATGGATTAGGAGACCTTCCCTTGAGATTAGGGGTGACTCTGAATTTAGGGTATTTGGGCCTTCCCCTTGATTTCAGATTTCTTTTTTTTTTTTCTTTTCTTTTTAATTCTCACCCAAGGATATTTTCACATTGATTTTCTAGATAAAATGGAAGGGAGGGAGGGAGAGAGAGAGAGAGACATATTAATTGGTTGCCTCCTGCATGACCCCGACTGGAGCCTGGGATTGAACCTGCAACCCAGGTACGTGCCCTTGACCAGGAATCGAACCCACGACCCTTCGGTCCGCAGGCTCTAACCGCGGAACCAAATCGGCCAGGGCTTGATTTCAGATTTCTAAAGGCAAAACACTGGCACATGTGGCCCCCTCGATGGTAAGAAGAAGAGGCTGGACTACCCAATCATTATCAACAACCACCAGTCCTCTAAGGGGTGAGAACCATGGAAAGGACCCCAGCATCTGTCACCCCGAGGGGTCAGTGATCAGCTAGGGGATGAAAGCCAACCAACAGTACCACATACAACACTGTCATCGGCCAAAGGAGCCAGGGTACCTGCCACAGGAGACCAGCACGAAGCCAGCGAGGTTCAAGAAAACCCGCATGCTCCGCCCAGGTAACCACCCCACAGGCACCAACCCCACGACCAGGCCCCTCCGGATTGGGGGTCTTCTCACCCCCAGCGCAGCAGCAGAGCCAGGACAGAGCCAGCAGAGAAACATCTCGACCAGATGTGCCGCCCACCCCCTCCCACCAGGGTGTGCCACAGGCCACTGCACAGGCAGAGTGTCGCTCGCGGTGAGAACCTTCAATGAACCGACATTTACCCCCACGGGTCAAAGTTGAGGCCAGCAACAAACAGGTGCCCCGTGGTGGTGGCGAGTTTACAGGTTTTCCACCCTTATGGAAACAGGACTCCTGCTCTAAGCTGAGTCTGGAAGTGGAGATGAAAGAAAATCCATTTCTGTAAACTGAAAACCTGAGTTTTACAAGCTGCCCCACCTCTGAAACATGTATCACATTCATGTACTATACACAGGTCTGAAAATACACGCAGACACACATATGTATGCACCTTTGTTCGCATTTCTGCACAGAACATGAGAACGCACTAAGCATCCTTTCTGCAGCTTGCTTCTTTCACTTCACAGTGCGTCATGGGCTCCGTCCAGTTATCTACACCGCATTCCACTAGATGAATTAAATGTAACATTGATTTGAAGACGGTTACCTTGGACCCTCGGGTCTTCTCTTGAGAGCAAACATCTCCGACTCCTTTGATGGCACACGTCCAGATCCATGTTTGGCTTACTCCCGAAAACCCCGGCTTGTCATTGTCCCTCTTACGGTGTCTTGACCAGGACGTACTCATCAGGCCTGGGAAGTGAGCAAAGGCAGGTGAGGGGGTCATTTTTCACGGCATGGCTCTCAGCAACAGAGCTCGGGCAAGGACGTGGTCCTTGCCACAACCCTGTCCGAACCCCAACTGGAAAGCCTCTTTTCAGGAGGATAACAATCCAAAGGCATTCCCTTTTGACCTTGCATTCTGACCAACCCGCTCAAGCACCCAGCCAGAACTGGCCTTCCAACCAAGACTGAACTCTTTCTGGACCAAAATCAAACTCCCTGGCCTTCGCCGCTCAGGTCTGGTCTGACCTCCAGAATCCCTCCAGCGTAGGACACAGCAAGGAGCTGCCCTTCGAGTGTTAGCATCTCCTTCTTCATGAAGAGAACAGGTTTACGACGGTGAATTCTGTTACAGTAGTCACCCCCTTATCCCTGGTTTTGCCTTCTGAGGTTTCAGCTACCCACGGTCCACAAATAGTAAATGGGAAATTCCAGAGACAAGCAGTTCATAAGTGTTACATTTCGGCCATTCGGAGTGATGTGATGAACTCTCCCTTGGGCTGGCGTCTCCACGCCACAGACGCTCCTCGCCCTTTGGTCACTCAGGAGTCATCTTGGTTATCAAACTGACTGTCCAGGTGTCGCAGTGCTTGCATTCTTTCTCTTCCTCCTTCTCTCCCTCCCTCCCTCCCTCCCTTCTTCTATCTCTTTTCCTTCCTTCCTTTCTTGTATTGACCAAAAACACCCACAAACACGCTGGCTGGCCAGTGTGGTTCAGTGGTTAGAGCATCAGCCCTCTCACCAAAGGGTTGTGGGTTCGATTTCTCGTCAAGGGCACATACCTGGGTTGCAGGTTCCATCCCCAGTCCCTCCCACGGCTCGTGTGGGAGGCAACCAATCGATGTGTCTCTCTCACATCAATGTTTCTCTCTCTCTCTCTCTCTCTCTCTCTCTCTCTCTCTCTCCTCCTCCTCCTCCTCCCTCCTTCCCTCCCTTCCACTCTCTCTAAAAATCGATGGGAAAAAATATCCTTAGGTGAGAATTAACAAAACAAACAAACAAACAAACAAACATACAAATAGTGGTCCCCCCCCTTATCCTCAGGGGATAAATTCCAAGACCCCCAGTGGATGCCTGAAACTGCAGATAGTACCAAATCCTATTTACACTGTGTTTCTCCTCTACACGCGTACAGAACCATGATAAAGTTTAATTTATAAATCTGGCTCAGTAAGAGATTACAGTGATAACTCATACAATAAAACCATTATACCCATACACTGTAATAAAAGCTATGTGAACAAGTTTCTCTCTCCCTCTCGGTATCTTATGGTACTGCACTCCCCTTCCTTCTGCGATGTGTGAGATGATGAAATGCCTACATGATAAGATGGAGAGAGTTACATGATGTAGGCACTGTGACTTAGGCCTGACCGCCCTTCTGATCATATATAACAAGCACTTCGCGGCCTGTCTTTGGCATATCCGGATTGCCAGCATCACCACCCTTGCGTCTGAGGCCCTCATTAAGTACAATAAGGGTCACGTGAACACAAGCACTTCGACACCTCGACAGTGGAGCTGACGATCGAGGTGGCTAGTATGTGGCTAATGGGCCAGAGCACCTCCAGCGGGGAGACCCCAGACGAAGGAGGCATTCATGTCCTGAGCCAAGGAGATCGCATCACACTATTCAGAACAGCCTCAATTTGGAACTGATCAGCTGTTTATGTCTGGAATCTCCCATTTAATGTTGTCAAACCGCAGCTGACTGCGGGCGACTGAAACTTTTGAAAGTGAAACCTTGGGTGAGGGAGGGACCGCCGCCTTGGAGGGAGTGGGGACGAGGAGAGAACGCAAGGAGGACGGGCGGAAGCCAGGGCAGGCTGGAGAGGCTACAGGGGACCGTGAATAATTCTGTGCTAAGGGGAGGTGTGATCAGACCTGTATTTTAAAGAGGCAGCACTCTGCCATCAAGGAACACAATGGGACAGAAAATGAACACGAACCAAAGAAAATGGCAGGGAAAATACAGCCCACTGAAGGCAGATGTTGTAGGGGAAGGTGGGGGTCCTGGGCAGAGCGAGAGGCAGGTTTGAAGTTCATTCTACGGGGGTGGACTTCAGACCTGAGGTGAATCCAAGTTCTCACTGTGGAGGAAACTAGCAACGTGCTTTGACCTCCCTGAGCCTCAGTTTCCCTCATCTTTAGAACTGAAATTCGTGTGAACAGAATATAAACTGCCCAGGTGAGCTGGACTCACTGGAGGTGAGCAGAAGTGGGGAACTCCCCACAGGAGACTTTTAAACAAGTTTCCACAGCCCAGCCAGAGTGGCTCAGTGGCTGAGCGTCGACCCATGCACCAAGAGGTCACCGGTTCGATTCCCGGTCAGGGCACATGCCCAGGTTGTGGGCCTGATCCCCAGTGGGAGGCATGCAGGAGGCGGCCAATCGATGTTCTCTCTCAGCAATGTTTCCATCTCTCTCTCCCTCTCCCTCCCTCTCTCTCTCAAATCAATAAAGAATAAAAAAATTTTTAAATAAAATAAACAAGTTTCCACAGAGAGCAATAGGCTACCAGCAGAAACGCTCGGAAGAAAAATAGTATTAATAGTTGTTTAACAGTGCTGCCCAAAAGGTTGAGCAGAAAGAGAGCTAAAGAAGGAAGCAGACAGATAGGTGGGGACTTTATAAAAATGTAGAGGCTGGAACCAGCCTGGAGGAGGCGTGAGGTGCTTCTTTCACAAGTGCTCTGGAAACTGCTGGGAACAGCATGGAAACGACTGTCATTCATTAAGAGCATAATTTTGTGAGGCTTGGGAGAACGAACGACCAAATCCGGAGAGGCTGACAGGGGCCCCTGCTCACCCGCCCTCATCAGGGGCACTGAAGTAGGTCACATTCTTGGAGTTCCCCAAACTAGCTTCTCAAGGAGCTGGTTCCACAGGGATGACCAGAGCCTCCGTTCACTGGTGAACAACAGAGCCACCGACTCCCAGTGACCAGGAAACGTAAAACAGGACATTTTTTTTTCTTTATTGAATTTTAGAGAGAGAGAGGAAGGGAGAGGGAGAGAGAGATAGAAACATCGATGAGAGAGAACATCGATCGGCCGCCTCCTGCATGCCCCCCACTGGGGATCGGGCCCACAACCTGGGCATGTGCCCTGACCAGGAATCGAACCGGTGACCTCTTGATGCATGGGTCGATACTCAGTTACTGAGCCACACCAGCCTGGCAAATCAGGACATTTTCAAGGAGGGTGCTGATAAGAACCGGGAGTCACAGCAGCTGGGATAAGCTACTTATCACTTTTTCTTTTAAACCTCTGCATACAGAATGCCTTCATCAGGAGGTAACATCTATAGAGACAGACAACAGATAGTAAAATCCCATTAAATAAAAACCAATCTATCATCAATCTGCAGCCATTTAATCTGGGTCGAGATGAAGCTTCCCCTTAACCTGTGATGACAGGGCTTCCCCATCACACTGTAATTAGGATGTCAAGGGAGGTGAAAAACCACCTCATGCAGGTGCTCCCTTCTGGTCATTTCCAAAACATTTCTTTTTACTCCGTGGGGTGACATCGAAGGCAAAATCAACTTCAAATAGTGCCCTGCACTGCCAGCCAGTCTAGCAGTAAAGCCCGTTCCTCTGTCGGATTTAATGTCCTGTCATTCGTTACGGCAGCAATAACAGACACACAGCACACCTGCCCCCTCTCATGCGCCCAAGCCCTCCGCAGACATGACTCCCAGTCAGAGCTCACGGATCCTTGTCAACCCCGTGCTCCAGAACAGACAAGGCCTTCTAAGTGTTCCTTCTGCCCAAATAGCAAACCTGTTGTCCTTCTTTCAGCGATAAGTGTTTGTTCCGTGCCCAAGGTCCAAAGCGCTGAGGGTACTTGCCCAGTGGAATTACCCTTTCCATTTCGGGGAAAACTGGCAAAGCTGGTGGTAGAACAGGGCTTTCGAGGGGGGAAGAGAGGAGCAATGCCCAGATTCCCATTTAACTGAGAGTCAGCCAGCACACGACTCCGAGTTCAAATCCTGCCTCCATTCTGTGTGCTGTGTGCCCTTGGGTATGTTACTTAACCTCTCTGTTCCTTGGTTTCCACATCTGTGAAATGGAAATAATAACAATACCTGCCTCATAGCATTGTTGTGAGAACTGAACGACATAATCTGTGAAAACCGGCCAGCTCGCACTAGCTCGTTGTTGTTACAATTCCTGTTGTCAGACAGTGTGCTGTTGTCGCTCACACAGATTCGGGTACAGGCACTGATCGCCTCGCCGTGAGTCCCGAGGAAGGGAGTTCTCGCACCGCCGCTTACATCACGGCTGCTTCTCATCCTTCTTTTCTGAATCTCTAGGAGGTCAACAATTGTTTCCTCACTGTCTCACGAAGACCCTGCCAGCTCCAGATGTCACATGTCCTCTGGCCAAAAAAGTGGAGGGGCGTTTCCAGCAAAGGAGAAGGAAAGGAGACCGCCGTTGGGGATGGAACCGATAGCGTATGGTTCAGACTGAATTCAACGGAGAAAGGAAGTCTTTCTTCACGCACGCAGATTCCGTGTGTCTGTGTTTGGTTGATGGGTTGCAAGTGCATGCCTCGCAGACATCGTGGAACACAGGAGTCCCACATGTGACCACCCACCTTATCCTGCGGCCACCTCACATCGTCTTGTCTCTAGCTACGCCTCTCCGTGGCGTGTCAAAGCCTTCAGCTGGACTGAACCAGGCTGCTTGGCTAGTGAGGAATTAGCGCTTTGATTCCTCAGACGCAGGGGCCTGGTCACTTGTAGGCGGAACTTCATCTGGGAGCTACGTCACGTGGAGAACGAAGCTGCCCCAAACCGCAGTGCAATTAGGTAGACCTGTGGGGACTGCAAAGTGGTCTAGAAGCAGAGGGGTTCCAGAAATCTTTTAAGCAACAGTAGTGTGTAGAAAATGACACTAGCCCTGGCCAGTTTGGCTCAGTGGTTAGAGCATCAGCCTGCGGTCCAGAGAGGCCCAGGTTCAGTTCCCACTAAGGGCACGTACCTCGGTTGCAGTTTGTCCCTGGCCCTGGTTGGGTCGTGCGAGAGACAGCCACTCGATGTGTCCCTTTCAAGTCGATGTTTCTCTCTCTCTGTCTCTTCCTCTCTCTCCCTCCCACTCTACCTGAACAAAAATGGAAAAATGTCCTCGGGTGAGGATTTAAAAAAAAAAAGACACTAATTTGTACATAGATATATATACAAATTTCATATATATATATGTATAATTATATATACATAATTGCACAGGTTAGGAACAAGACCTGGGTATCTCTTCTGGGTCTCACCACTGTGTGATCTTGAACGAGTTCCTTAACTTCCCTGAAACTCAACTCCATTTCATAGTCTTTAAAAGGAGCACAATAATATCTACTTCAGAGACTCACTGGGAGAAGAGTCAGGTAAACCACAAACCTAACCTGCCCGGCCTGGTGGCGGGCACTGAGGAAATATCCATGGAGTGGGGGGAATGGTAGCCCCCGAAAGGTATGTCCACCCAGAAACTGTAAACGTGACCTTATTTGGAAACAGGGCCTTTGCAGATATTAAGAATCTTCAGATCATTCTGGATTATCCAGGTGGACCCTAAGGACAAGCATCCTTATGAGAGAAAGGCAGAGAGAAATCTGAGAGGCACGGTGACCGGGGAGGCAGAGAGGAGTGAGGCAGACACAGGAGTGCCAACAGACACCACAGCTGGAGGGGGCAAGAGAGCACCCCCCCATCCCCCAAAAGCCTTCAAGGGAGCATGGCCCTGCTGATACTTTGGTTTCTGGCCCCCAAAACTCTTGAGAGAGAAAAAAAAATTCCTGTTTTAAGCCAGGAAGTTTGTGGTAATTGACTACATCTCCAGGAAACAAATGCAGATTTCCTGTGTCCCCACAGAGGCCCGGGAGCGAGCGAGGCGGCTGTGTCTGAGTTATTCCTTCCTGCTCTGTCTCCGGCAACAAACACACTCGTCTGCTTTCCTTCGTTTTGTTTTTGTTTTTGTTAATCCTCACCGGAGGATGTTTTCTCCATTGGCTTTTAGAGTGAGTGGAAGGGAGTGGAGAGAGAGAGAGAAACATCGATGAGAGAGAGAGACATTAATTGGTTGCCTCCTGCACACACCCCAGCTGGGGTTGGGGATCGAACCTGCAACCTAGGTACGTGCCCTTGACCGGGAATCAAATCGGAGAACCTTTGGTCTGCAGGCCGATGCTCTGACCACTGAGCACACTGGCCAGGGCTTTGTTTTGGTTTTTTAAGTCTATGACAAAAACCAAAAGTGGTTTCAGTGAGCTGATGTGACCCTGGATAGGTGCGCCGACCACTCCCAGGCCCAGTCACGGAAAACAACAAAAGACTCTTTCTCCCTCTCACCACCTGTCCATCCTGCGTTGGGTTGGAGAAGTTCTGTGTCAGGGTGTCCTTGCTTGGAGCCCAGGCTGCCACGGGATGTTCCTTCTTGTGGTACGGACCTCTGGACAAGGTGGCTGGGTTTGCTGTGTCAGGGAAGTGAGGCCTGGGGCTCTAACATCCGCGTTGAAAGGCTTATGCCCATCGAGATATTGGGGACTATTAGAAATACCTCCAGCAGATATGGATTCAGAGCATTCTGAAGGACCCCTTTGCCTCTATATGCGTGGGCGACGGGTAAGATGATCACAGGCCTGGGTGTTTTCCATCTAGTGACCACCACCCAAATGTGGGCCCTGACCCCCCAGAATCCCAGACGAGGCAGCTATGGATAATCAGAAGCACTGAGCACAGCTGTCATTTCATTTTCCTTCCTCTGGACAACCAGTCATCCCCACCACCAAGATTCATGGGCACTCAGGCCTCAAAAGCCTGTTAACCTTAGATGCTCCACGGGGTCCAGAGAAAAGAGCCCCGATCGATGAGATCAAGCAAACAGTCTCTCAGAAGTCTGTAACAGAAGGCAGACGGCTGGTGGTCAGCATGAGACACTGAGGCTCGTCTTCGTGGGCGGCTGGCGGGGGCCTGGGAAAGCTGCCATTGCTCCAACGGGCCCCAGAGTGGAAATGGATTTTTTTTTTCCTGCTGAAGGACCACTGGCGAGCAAACATTGCTCTTCCAGGAAAACAAACACACAGCTGGGACACTCATTTTTCTTCCGTTACTGTATATTGTTAGCTAGATTAAGAAAAGATTTCAAACACGGAAACTCTTTTAGATTCCCTCCCTCCCTCTCTCCCTTTCTCCCTTCCTTTCTCCTTCACCCCGCCTTTGGATGGAGTTTCAGGGCCCACATGCAGTCCTAACAACATTTCATCTTAAATTTCTATAGCAGGAAATGTAGGTCACTGATTTTAGAAATGGCCCAGTTTCCCAGCTCCAAATAGAAATCTTTCCCCAGGTTGAGGTTTTTTGTGTCTAATAAAAGAGTAACCTGCTTAGCTACGCCAAACAGACTGAGCTCTGGCCTCCTCCTCTCCACCCAGCTGGGAGACTGGAATTATGGTCAGGAAGGCTTGCAGCCTTCAGAGTGTCCAAGCCCACAGCTTTCCCTGAAAGGGACACAAGGGCCAGACATGCCTCTGAGGCCACAGGTGATAGCGCCTCACGAGGAGATCGTGGCAGCAGCTTCTCGACCAGGTAAAGGCAGGACAGGGCAGCTAAGATTTGTCCAGTGCCCACCTGCACTGGACACCTTGGTTCCTCACATTTCATCCCTCTCCAGTCCCTAGGGGTTCTTCTGTTCCCTTTCCTGTGTTTTCCCTTCCTTTCCTTCCTCTTCCTTCCCTTCCTCCTTCCCTTCCCTTCCCTTCCCTTCCCTTCCCTTCCCTTCCTTTCTTGCCTTCCCTTCCTTTCTTCCCTCCCTCCTCCCCCCTCCTTCTTTCCTCATCTCTCTTTCTTCTTTCCTTCCTTTCTCTCTTTCTTTTTTAATTTTTAATCCAAGTCCATTGTAGAAAATGGGAAAATACAGATGAGTGAAAAGAAAAACAAACGTAATCCAGAATATTACTGGAGAAAACTCTGCTGACATTTCTTTGTGTGTCTTTCCCGTTATTTTCTGTGCATACTAATGCAGACTCTGTGTGTGTGTGTGTGTGTGTGTGTGTTTCCACGCATGCAGTGGGGAAGGACTGAACCCTGCAGGTGCATTTCCCAGTCTCCCATGTCTGCTGGACTCAGCCAATGGAAAGCATTACTGAAGAGTGGAGGGCAGAGGGAAGGGAGAAGCCAGAGTGTTTCTTCTCGTCCCTGTCTGCTGTGGGCTGCTTCTCCGGAAACAGCAGCACCTCCTGCAGGGCTCCACCTCCCCAGACAGGCCCTTCGTTGTCTGAGCCTCTACCTGGTGGCCTCGGGTTCTGGTTCTGAAACCACTACCTTTTGTCCCTCCAACCTAGGGGTGGGGGGTTCCTGCAGGTACCAGTTTCCAGAGGACATTACCATTCCATTTGGGTCTCAGGCACCCCACCCCGGTGTAACCACTGCCCTGTGATAACTTGCCTTTGTTTCAAATATTCAGAGGGTTTTCTATTTTCTTCTTCTTTTTTTATCCTCACCCGAGGACATATTTGCATGTATCTTCAGACAGAGCGGGAGGGAGAGAGAGAGAGAGAAACATCGATGTGAGAGAGACACATCGACTGGCTGCCACCCACATGACCCCAACCAGGGCCGGGGACAAACTGCAACCGAGGTACGTGCCCTTAGCGGGAACCGAACCCGGGACTCTCTGGTCCGCGGGCCGACGCTCTAACCGCTGAGCCAAACTGGCCAGGGTGAGGGTTTTCTATTTTCCTGGTGCTACTATGCCACACTCCTAAATATAATACATACAAACATAAAACCAGGTATGAACTCTATAAGCATAGGGCTATCATATAACTATAGAAACAATACAATTCAAAACAGCATTAACTCGACATGAGAGGCCATGATAGACTACATTATTCGGCTGAACTAAATCCCCTCTTGCAATGTGAGCATAATAAGCCCATCCACTCTGGTGCGGGTTCCTTCTGAGTTCAGTAGGCTTAGGACACCACATGTTACACAGCCTGACCTAGTTTTCCATGCGAATTTCTGTAGAACACTCATTTATAGAATAGCAACATTGCTGGCTGGCTTTCACATCTAAAAACCACAGTAGAGATGAGCTCTGAAACCTCACAGCTAAACTTGGTTATAAGATTACCATCCAGATTTTCCAAAAATTATATATATTTTCAAATAAAAGCAGAACATTTTAAAATGCACAGGGAAAGACAAACTCGCAGAGCTTCCGCGTGGATATCAATAGGTGGAGAAGAGCCCTGGGCCACATTTTGCAGCTCCTGGAACATCATTACTGTGCTCGGATTACGTTCTAGGGACACCTTAATGAATCCTAATGACAACCCTCCACCAAGGTATTTTCATTTTCATTTTACAGATGAGGAAACGCGCTTAACAAAATGAAGTAACTTGCCTAAAATTGCTCACCTAGAACGAGACAGTTTCACGCGTTCTGAGACCCGTGCCTCCCACTCACTTCGTTCATCCAGTGGGCACTTGAATAACAAAATGCATTCATTCATTCAGTAAATATTTAATGAACATCTACTATGTGCCGGGCACTGTTCTAAGCACCGGGGTATTGTCGTGAAGAAAACACACACACACACACACACACACACACACACACACAGACACACACACACACACAGACACACACACACACACACACAGACAAACACCTGCCCAGCAGAGCTTACCTTCTAGTGGAGGGATTGGAAAATAATCAATACTAATCAGTAAAACATGTGGTATGTGGATAGTGACAAGTGTCAGGAAAGGGAAATATGAAATCTTATCTGGGGGGATTGACATTTTAGGGTCACCTGAGAAGGCTTTTGAGCAAAGACCTGAAGGAAGGGAAGAAAAAAGACGTATAGATATCTGGGAGAAGAGCCTTTGAGGAAACAGTCAGGACAGGAAAGTGGGGGTGGGGGTGGAGCCTAGCTGGAGGCCAGTGTGACTGGAGCAGAGAAGACCAGCGGCTGAATGAGGGGTGGTGGGGAGTCAGACACGTAGGGCCCTGGAGGTCACTGTAAGGGTGCTGGCATTTGCTCTGGGTGAGACACAAAGCCACTGGGGCGTGCCGAGCAGGGTCCCTCTGGCTGTTATGTGGAGAGACCGTGGGAGCTCAGGATGGACTCCGGGAGAGGACTCAGAAGGCAGTTACAATAAATCCAGGTGAGCTGACAGCAGTGGGACCAGGCTGTAGGTGGTAAGAGTCATGAAATTCTGGATATACTCAGGATTTGAAATACCACCAGGCATGCCTTCGTCTCCTCAGCCTTTCTGGCCCATCAGTTTATAAATACCAAATCCGATGAATTCAGGGAACCCCCAAAGAACGCCGGCACCCACGAGTCCAGAGCAGGGCTGCCCAGTAGGATTTCCTGCAGGGATGGACACGCCACTGGCCACAGGTGGCTTCTGAGCACTTGGCATGCGGCTGATGTGACTGAGAACCTGGGTTTTTTATTTTATTTAACTTAAATCAAGTCTTGCGGAACTGTCTTGGGCAGCACAGCTCTAGAGAATCGGTCTGACGAGTTGTGTCTCGGCGTCTCTCGCCTGTCCTCGGGACTTACTGAGAAGACAGTCGCCTGTGCTTTCAGCACATGGGCTCAAACCTCAACTCCTGTGGCGTGAGTCGGAGTGCCTTGGAGAAATGGCTGTGATGTAAATAAAGTGCCAATTTTATCCTCGCCATGGCTCCACTATGAAATAACACAGTGTTTATAAATATGCAAAACACACAATTAGTCATTTCCACCAAGGCTCTGTGATGGGAACATTAAAACATGTCCTAGAGTGAAGGGTGGAGGAATCAAAATAAATTTCGTTTCTCTTTAAACCCTACAAGCAATGAATACTGAATAATTTCCTTGTGCGCGTTGTAACACAAAAGCAAGTCATTTATTGGTTCCTCTGAGCGGGAGCCACACATTCTAACCTCATTCATAGACGCGGAAAGCCATTATGAGAAGTAAATGAGTTACCAGCGCGAGCAATGGCGGATGGCAGCTGTTTCTGCACTACTTCATGGACCCCGAATTACTCTAATCATCATTTTATTTAAGCCCAGAAGGCCATAAGAAATTCGTTACTGACTCCACTGAAATATGTCTCCCTTAAACATATAAACTCCAACCTGAACACGTGCATTATTCAAACAATTTCTTTCAGTGACAGGCACTGGCCCACAGGCCAAAGACAGCCAGGAATTCCTGCAGCCCTTCCCCGGATCTGCTGAGGCCCCCTTCTGAGGATCATTTGGGAGGACCCTCTCTAGCAAACAAGACTCTCTAGCCCAGTGGAGTGACTGTCTTTTCTAGAATGCTTGTTAGCATATTCACATAGCCCCTCTCCCTGGTACAGAGCACTGTGTTTGCCTCAACCAAAAGTCTGGATATTATATTTTTTTGTTTTTCCCCGTTTTATGGAGCTATAATTGACATAGAACACTGTATGAGTTTAAGGTGTACGAAGTGTTGGTTTGATACATTTATACATTGCAAAACAGTTGCCACCAGAGCATTAGCTAACACCTCCATCAGGCCACATAATTACTATTTACTTTCTGTGCTAAGAACATTTAAGATCTACTCTCTTAGCCACTTTCAAGTATATAATACAGTGTTATTAGTTGTAATCACCATGCTGTACATTAGATCCCCAGAACCTGTTAATCTTATAAATGGAAGTAGGTAACCTTTGACCAACATCTCCCCATTTTCTCCACTCCCCCACCCCTACCCACCACTCTACTCTCTGGTTCTCTGAGTTCAGCTTTTCTTACATTCCACATGTGATATCGTGCAGTCTTTGTCTTTCTCTGCCTGACTTATCTCACTCAGCATAATGCTGGCCATTAAGTTTTACCCTTCACCCTCCCCAGTTCCAATGCAGTTGTTTCTAGACTAAAAGAGACTTGTAACCGGTCTCCCTATCCCCTGCCCTGGCGTCTTGCTCCGATCCGTTCTTCACGCAGCTGTGTGAAATGCACCTGTGCCAAGGAATATTTCTAGCTCATTACAGATCCTCAAACAATGCTTCTGGAGTGGATGAATGAGGTCTGAGAGGCAGGCAGAATCAAATGATGGCGGTGTGGGGGAAAGTTTAATTTTGACTCTGAGTCATGGGAAGCCATTGAAGAGTTTTTCGTAGGAAGATACTAAGATATTTGTGTATTTATGGACTGCTGATGTCCTCCAGCCCACGACCACCAGGAACACACCGTGGTTAAACAGTTGAGTTTGTTGACTCCTGGCCGTGAGGAAGAACACACAGCACGGGAACCAAGGTGGCATCTCAGCTAACGGGGTTACAAATGATGGTATCTGGGCTTGTGCTAGGTGGTTCTGGAGAAGATTATAGGAGGTGGGGTTTTCTCTGGGTTAGATGCTGTCGGAAAGCAGGGGGAAATCTGTGACTGGCGATCCTGAATGCGGGAGGAACGGAGTGAAGCTAAAAATCTGACTACTTGCTAAAGCAGCAGCAGTAACTCGAACCAGTCAGGATGGAAGCCTCGGTCATTTCTGTGGTTTGGACATTGTGTTGTTGTCTCTGTTCAGACATGATTACAGAGTGGGTTTTGTTTTTGCCTTCCATCTGTCAGGGTCACAGAGCGGCCTTGCCTGATGTGGTTCTACGATGTGTTTACGTTGGACCGAAGAACACGGTGACCCTGCTATAGTCAGACCAGCTCTCGCTGGCCAGGGGCTGCTTTTCTTTTTCTCAGGACGAATGAAATAGAGGGGAAGCAGAGAGTCCAGAGAGAGGGGTGCTGCAGCGGCCCGAGTGGGGGTGACAGCGGCTTGCACTGGGGTGGCAGCGGTGGAGCTGACAGAACGTGACTGAGCTCAGGATACTTGTGTGGTCCGGTCCACACTCAGACCACATGGGGCTTTCCAGCTCCTTGGAAGAACATCGACCCCTCATGCCTCCAGGTCCTCCCTGGGATACTCTTTCTCAGTCCCCTTCTCCACTCCACCACCGCCAATGCCCCGTTCCTGGACATCTCCCTCTTTATCCTGCTCAGACATTACTTCTCCCAAGAAACATTCCCCAAACCTCCAGTCCAGTTACCTGCCCCTGCTGTGTGCCGCCATGCTATCTCATTGCACTATTACTGCTTTACTCTGTCTCCCCTACTCAGGCTGCCAGCAACATCCAGGAAAAAGTGACGTCATGTTCACTGTGTGTACATGGTCTCATCACATAATATTAATAGATGCTTAATGAATACATGTTAAATGAGTCAAATCTTTACTGATACATATAGCTTTCTCCAGGCTGTTTACTTTTTTTATTGATTTTATAGAGAGAGGAAGGGAGAGAGAGAGATAGAGAAACATCGATGAGAGAGAGAACATCGTTCGGCTGCCTCCTGCATGCCCCGCACTGGGGATCAGGCCCACAATCTGGGCATGTGCCCTGACCAGGAATCGAACCGGCGACCTCTTGGTGCATGGGTCGACGCTCAACCACTGAGCCACACCGGCCGGGCTCTCCAGGCTGTTTTCAAGCACCATTATCCAACCCTGACTACCAAGCCATAACACCATTCTAAAACCAAGCTGCCTTCTCTTTTGGGCATACCCACCAAATCATAGGGTATTCCTGGAACTACCGAGTATATTCCGATTTCCTGAAAATCACATCTATAAACCACTGACATAGCAGAAGCTACTATGGGATGCTATCGTTAATGGAATGTAAGTGCTTTGGTTGCGAATGGTTTCGATTTAATTTGTTAGTAGAGTGAAGAAATGCAAGCTTTTTATCCTTTATGATTTCATAGGCCAGAAATAGAGATTTTAGGTTTGTCGACTCATTCAAAAACTGATTTTTAAGAGCCAGTGCCTGGCATTGTCGAGAAGCTGGAGCTAATCAGGTAGGAAAAAAGGGTCAAAAATCTCTGACCCACCCCGGCCAGTGTGGCTCAGTTGGTTGAGCATTGTCCCATGCACCAAAAGGGTCACCAGTTCGCCCTGGCCAGTTCGGCTCAGTGGTTAGAGCGTCAGCCTGCGGACCAGAGAGGCCCGGGTTCGGTTCCCGCTAAGGGCACATACCTCGGTTGCAGTGTGTCCCCAGCCCTGGTTGGGGTCATGCGGGTGGCAACCACTCGATGTGTCTCTCTCACATCAACGTTTCTCTCTCTCTCTTCCCCCCTCTCTCCCTCCTGCTCCATCTGAAGATAAATGCAAAAAAAGTGTCCTCGGGTGAGGCTCATGGCCATCCCCCGGCTAGAAAGGCCCAGCCAGAGACTCTCCTGGCCCACGGGGCAGAAATGGACCTCAGCCTCTATCTGACACCACCCCATAATGAGACTGATCCTTACTCTTGTCATTTCAGGGTGAGCTGGGCACAGCTGCGATGGCTTCAGACAGTGGTTTTTCAACCCTATTCACTCAGAGCTCGTTAGATACGCAGAATCTTGGCGC
This sequence comes from Tadarida brasiliensis, assembly GCA_030848825.1. Lineage (NCBI taxonomy): Eukaryota > Metazoa > Chordata > Mammalia > Chiroptera > Molossidae > Tadarida > Tadarida brasiliensis. The sequence continues at coordinate 8,073,975 of CM061279.1, read as the reverse complement.
CCCCCCACCCCAATGAACAGGCTAATAATCCAGTTAATGAGTCAGACCTGCATTTTAACAAATCCCCAAGTGATTCCGACGTGCAGTAGAATCCGAGAAGCGTTGCTCTAGGTCAGCAGTTCTCAGCCTTGAGTAAGCATCAGAACTGCCTGCAGTGCGTGTTCAAACACAGGCTGCTTATCATGCAGCCATAAAGAGGAATGAAATTCTGCCCTGGCTGGTTTGGCTCAGCGATTAGAGCATCAGCCCTCAGACTGAAGGGTCATGGGTTCGACTCCTGGTCAAGGGCACGTACCTGGGTTGCAGATTCGATCCCTGGCCCCAGTTGGGGTTGTGTGGGAGGCAACCAATTGATGTGTCTCTCTCACATCAATGTTTCTCTCTCTGTGTCTCCCTCCCTCCATCCCTTCCACTCTATCTAAAAAAATCAGTAGAAAAATATCCTCGGGTAAGAATTAACAAAAAAATGAAATTCTGATATGTGCTACAATGCAACATGGATGGGCCTGAGAACATTATGCTTGATAATAAGCCAGCTACAGAAGGACAAATATTGTATGACTCCGTTTATATGAGGTACCTAGAAGAGGAAAAAAAAAGATCAACAGAGATTTCCAAAAAACCAAAAACTTCCAGAAGTGAACAGTCCACAGAAGTTGACTTCTGACTCAAGATATTCAGAACAAACTGATGACCTCATGAAAACGACACTGTCCCAAGACCATCCAGCAGCGTTGTCTACCTGCTCCACTCTTCTGCATGACCCTCTTGATCATACTTTCCCCTCATTACTGGTTTGACATTATAAACTTCTGACTTACCTTATCAGGTCCTGGCTAATAACCATTTTCTACATCTAGACCTTACTAAAGGTAGTCACCTGACCTCCATAATGTAGCTCTCCTGACCTATTACTAGTGTGGCCAACTCCTAGAAACCCACAAAGAATGGCCATACAGGCAGTTAGTCCTATGAAAGAGAATTCTGCTCATAAATATTCTAATCAACAAGTAGCCTTGACACTGGTGTTTCTTAATGAACCCCCAGGACAGGGTTGCCACAACTATACTTACGTAACGACCACGACTCCACCCAACATATAAAGTGGTCCAGCCCCCTTGTCATAGCTGTTCATAGTGTTCCCTTAATATTAAAACTTCAGATCAAATTCCTCAATAGACAAAAATAGTCAAAACTCTCACTCCTATAAATAGGCCAAAAATTACACCAACTTCACCAATAACAGTAACCCTTAGGGGCCATAAAATTACTGGTAGAATAGAGAGCCCAGAAGCTGACCCTTCTTGGACATAACTTTGGTGCATGACAGAGAGGACACAGCTGACCAGTGATAACAGAGACCATTCAGTAAAAAGAACTAGATAGAGAACTAGACTTCACATGGCTATATATGAAAGTGGAATCCTGCCTCACAAACATGTACAACAATCAACTCAAGGAAGATCAAAGACTTTTAACAGTCGGGAAGTAAATTTTAGGAATCCAAGGAGAAAATCAGTTGATACGCAAGAATTTTGTTTCTAAAGAAGGCACGATATTAAGAATTTTTCGGCTCAGATAGGAGAGAGAGCACCCCCCTGAAACAGGCAGGAATAGAAGAAAGGTGGGTTTGTAGGTCTGATACGTGCCGCTGAGGGAGTTACCATCCTGGGGTTTCTTTTCCATCTGAGACATGGTGAGTTCATGCTTGCAGTGGGAGTAGGAGAGGGTATGGACAAGGAGAGGGTGTGAAGGGGAGACTGAGTCAGAAATCTGAGGGGTATGGAGATAGTACTCAGGAGTCACTGAGTAGGGTAGGAGAGGGGGTGGAGCAGTTCACAAGGGACCAGGCCTTGCTGAGGCCCCACCCAGATCAATGCCCCTGCACAGTGGCACCCCCTACCCAGGGTGTGCCTGCAGGAGGTCAGGGCTTTGCGCCCCAGCCAGCTCCACCAGCCTTACCACTAGCAACAAGCTCTCCCTACCTCGGTCATTGGTGGATCCCAGTCCCAGCCTCCTCCACTTCGATGAGTTTCCATCTTTCCACCGCCTCTGGAAAGGCTGCTGTGGGGACAGACAGCCATGTGCTATCAAAACCCCTCTCGGTCTAGTTTTTAACTGCTAACTGGTCGTGTTTTCATTCTAGTCTTCCATCCAAAATGGACTGGAAAGCATCTCTCTAACAGTGCACAGCTCCAGGGTATCAACCTGTGGTCTGCTTGTCTGTCTGACCCGCTCAGGTGCCAGCTTCTCTCTGTGGTCTCAAAAACAGGCATCGCCTGGCTCATCCCGTCAGAGACTCAGACACTCCTTCGTAGCTGCACGTCACAACCCTCTGGTTTCTCTAGTTTCCCCTCTTGAGTTCCCAACTAGAAAGAAAAATTACCACAGCCACATGGATGCTTTAGACCAAGCATGACAGACTCTGAGGGTTTTTCCTAATTTCTGGTTTTCTGGAGAAGCCCTCCCGCCGCCCCTGTCCTGGTTGTGCAACAAGTTTGCAAGCTCGCCCCTGATACAATCTATCTGAGGCCTGATATTGACCACAGGACATTTTAAGACAATTTACACAGGCAACAAAGTTTCCCAATAAGTAGGGTAACAATTCGAGGCCTGATTCTGTCACTCATTAGTTAATTAGGTAAGGGTCTTCCTGCAAGTCATGTCTTTCTCCGTGGTTCTTCCTTTTCCAATATTTAAAAGAAAAATGGTCATGCCGAGCTGCCTCCTTCCTCACAGAAGTGTCGCATGGATTAAATGTGATAATAAATGCCAAAATGCTTTGCAAACTGAAAATCTAAGGTGTTATTATTCCCTTGGTGAGAGTAAATACAGGCTGTATGTCTTCCCTGCAGGAGTATAAAGGTTGCGAGTTTTCATTAAAGGCAAATGCACAATATTTACGGAATCCCCTTTGTTTGCATGCATTTACTGGGCCCTTGTATATAACTCATCTCATTTTATTTTCTTAGCAAGCCTGTGGAGCAACTAGTATTAAAACCCACTTCACAGATAAGGAAACTAAGATTCAAAAAGATTAAGCAATTCACCCAATATCACACAGCCGGGACGTGCCGACATGAGCTCCGGACTGGAACAGCACCCTTCTCCACAAGATCCTCCTCCCACCTCAAGACACTGCCATCCTAGGCGGAGGCCCTTGTCCTCATCATCCCAGATGGGGAGCATCATCACATCGCAGGCGGGAGAATGAAGAAAGGGCCAAGAAGAGAGGCCAGCTCTTAAGGAAAGGTCACGGGAGATTCCACGTGACACTTGGCCAACATCTCTTTGGCCAGAAGGCAGTCACGTGATGATTGCTCAGTTTGCTGATGAGATTCTGAGGGAGCACTTGAACCAGCAACTGAAGACAGTTCAGTAAGGAGATCACAAAGGTGTGGGTACCTTTAAGAGAAACAGGCAAGGGGTACGGGGGGCCGTTAGAACTGCAGGCCTGAAGGGGCATGGGAGGGATGATTATGGAACCCTAGAGAAAGTTGGAATCGCAGCTACACCAACTGAGCCTCGGCCTTTGGTAGAGAACAGCCATCCTGTAGCTGATCTCCCTCTGCCCTATATATGTGCCAACTTCAGACAATGAAAGCCCCAACAAAAGCCTACTCTCTCTAGCCAAAGGGGCATCCTAATAAGACCAAAAACTTTTAGATAATAACTTAGCCAGGCAGCTAACCACCACAGAAAAAAAAAAAAAAGCTGGGGCCACACCCCAGCCATGCCTGCAAAGGCTGTAATGAGATGCTCCAATTCCAATCCCTTCAACCAGGGTGGCAACTGTATACACCTGGCATACAATTGGTGGGCAGGAAATATTTATTGTCTGCATAAACAAAAGCAGAAAGTATTTTCATCGTTTTGGAGTCACTGGGCTAAAGTAAATGTTTCGGGATTCTGTGCCAAATCTAGGCTCAGCAAGATACGGCGTTGCCCTGGCCGGGTAGCTCGGTTGGTTAGAGCGTCGTCCCAATAAGCCCAGGTTGCGGGCTCAATCCTCCATCAGTGCACATACAAGAATCAACCAATGAACGTATGAATGGGTGGAACAACAAATCAAAGTTTCTCTTTCTCTCTCTCTCTCTCTAAATCAACAAATAAAATTTTGTAAAGAGAGAATGTGTTGTATTTATTCAGGGGTTGTACTGGTCTAGTTACTAGGCTAATAACAAGTTGAACCCTCACGTAAATTTCTTCGCCTCTGCCAGCTTCTGGCGCCCGTTGGCATTCCCTGGATTGTGATCACATCACTCAAATCTCTGCCTCTGGGGTCACACTGCCTCCTCTCCTGTCTTTTCCTCTGTGTGTCTCTTATAAGGACACTTGGCATTGGAGTTAGGGCCCATCTGGATAGTACAGGATGATGTCCATATCTCAAGATCTTAATTATACCTGCAAAGACTCCTTTTCCAAATAAAACCACACTCATGGGTTATGGGGATTCGGGCACGGACATATCTTCCGGAGGACCACTGTCCAACTCATTACATCTGGCACTGTGCTAGACGCTGGCAAAATGAGTGATGAACAAAACAGAGCATCTGTGGCGCTCACAGTCTTATTAAAGAGATCGCCATTAATCAAAGAACCACACCTATAAATGTTTAATTCAGGTGCTAGGAAAGAAAAATACAGAGTGGAAGGAGCCCAGTCTGGGAGGATCAAGGAAGCCTGCCTTACACTAGGAAGTAATCCTTGAGCTGAGACCTAAAAGGTGAATAAGCATTAACAAGATGAAGTTATGGGTACGTTTCATACAGAAGGAAGATTCTACCCAAAGCCCATTAGAGAGGGGAGTGAGGTTAAAGCTCAGAGAGCGAGAGAAGAGATGAAAGTTAGGTCTTTGTTCTAAAAACAATAGTCACAATAGGCAAAGGAGTGATCAGAGCAGATTTCTGTTTTAAAACATCACTCTAGCAGGTAGGAAAACAAGGGCAGGAGTCAGGGGACCAGTTGGGAAGCCACTGCATGAGGCGAGACATGACAACCTGGCCCAGAGTGGTGGTGGTAGGGAGGGATAGAAAGAAGCCACATTTGAGAATGAAAATAAACAGATCTGATTATGTCACTGAAATGGGAAAGGAAGAACTCCAAAAAACACACACACACACACACACAATTATAAAGCTGGCAAAATCTATCAGAATCAACTTTTTCAGAATTCTAAAATCTAATAATAAACTAGACCACCAACTTATACCATACACAAGAATGAACTCAAAATGAGTAAGACTTAAATGTAAATCACAAAACCGTAAAAATCCTAGAAGAAAACATAGGCAGTAACATCTCTGGCAGCAATATTTTTGCTGATATATCTCTGAGGGCAAGGGAAACTCAGGAAAAGATAAACAAGTAGGACTACATATCGAGGTAAAAAGCTTCTGCACAGAAAAAGAAATCATCAACAAAGTGAAAAGAGAGCCCACTGTATGGGAGAACATATTTGTCAATGATACATCTGATAAGGGGTTAATATCCAAATTATATAAAGAACCCATACAACTCAACACCAGGAAGACAAACAATTCCATTAAAAATGGGCAAAGTCCAGTGTGGCTCAGTGGTTGAGCATCGACCCATGCACCAAGAGGTCGCCAGTTCGATTCCCGGTCAGGGCACATGCCCAGGTTGTGGGCCCGATCCCCAGTGGGGGGCACGCAGGAGATGGCCAATCAATGTTCTCTCTCATCGATGTTTCTATCTTTCTCTCTCCCTCTCCCTTCTCTAAAAATCAATAAAGAAAAAAATTTTTTTTAATCTTACAACAATCAGGAGAACATTAAAAGAAGACACTACTAAAGTTTTGTAAAAGAGCACAGTGGCATTTTAACGTACCTACTACCTCCCCAGATCAGCAGCAGCCGTGAGGATGGGGGCCCACGTGCTAGGTGTGGCCTGCTGACGTCAGAGGGGGCGATGCTGACCTCATACTCCAGGAACGCTGCTTGTGCGCTCTGAGCTGTCTGACGGATCCCTGAGGAATTCGTTTGGAACTTTCCCCGGGCTAGGGCAGCCTCCTGAGTGGTGTTTGTCAACAACAGTAAAAGGTAAATGTTCTAATCACGGTTGCCGAGGGCGGGGGATGTGTAAAAGGGCAGAATGGGTGGACTGAGAAGCCTGGTATGGGGAGCCCTGGAGGGAGGTGCACGGGGGGTGGGGGCGGGTGAGGGCTTTGTCGGGGCTCCTGCATACGCCAAGGAATCAGAAGGACTGTGTGTGTGCCCCATGCTCAGAAAAGACCCCAAACCCTAAGCATTTACCTTTGGCTTTTAGGCTCCACGCAAGCAGAAAGTGAGGGCTAAGACAGAGTTGTAAAAGGCTCAGCTAAGCCATGGAGAAGTGCCCCCAACACAGGGATAATCAGCAGAGCCTGGGGTAGTTTTCTTTGCTTGTTTGGCCCCAGGCCATTAAGGAACTCTCTGTCAGATTATTAGCTGACCACTAAGCAAACAAGAAGAGACTCCAGTGCTCACATGTGAGAAAGAATATAGTCTTTACAAAAATAGTTTAGAAAAGTCACTAAACAAACAACATCATCCCATACTTAGTGGCAACAACAGAGGAGGGAGAGTCTGATTTCCAGAGTTACATTACAGTTTTCAAAATGTCCAGTTTTCACCAACCAACACACACACACACACACACACACACACACACACACACGTAAAGAAACAAGAAAATGTGGCCCATTCATAAGAAAAAATAAATTGAGAGAAACCATCCCTCAGGAAGTCCAAACATTGGATTTACCAGACAAAGACTATAAATAACTGTTAAATATGTCAAATAGCTAAAGGGAACCATGTACAAAGAAATCAATAAAACCACAAGAACAATGCATAAACAAAGTTTATGTGATACTCTAAGTCCTTTGTTGTCACCTCGACAATCTTCATAGCATCTTGACCAGGAGTAGATTCCATCTCAAGAAACCACTTCCTTTGTTCATCCATAAGAAGTAACTCCTCACAGATTCAAGTTTCTCATAAGATTTGTCACATCTTCAAGCTCCACTTCTAATTCTAGTTCTCTTGCTATTTCCACCACATCTGCAGTCACTTCCTCCACTGAAGTCTTGAATTCCTCAAAGTCATCCATGAAGGTTGGCATCAACTTCTTCCGAACTTTCTCCTAATGTTGATATTTTGACCTCTTCCCATGAATCGTAAGTGTTCTTAATGACATCTAGAATAGTGAATCTTTTCCAGAAGGTTTTCAATTTACTTTGCCCAGATCCATCAGAGGAATCACCATTAATAGAAGCTATAGCCTTATAAAATGTGTTTCTTAAATAATAAGACTTCAAAGTCATAATTGCCCCTTGACCCATGGGCTGCAGAATGGATGTTGTATTAGCAGGCATAAAAACGACAGTAATCTCATCGTACATCTCCATCAGAACTTACGGGTGACCAGGTGCATTAGCAATGAGCAGTAATATTTAGAAAGGCATCTTTTTCTCTGAGCAGTAGGTCTCAATGGCGGGCTTCAAATATTCAGTACCCCATGTTGTAAATAGATGTGCTGTCATTTAGGCTTTGCTTTTCCATTTCTAGAACACAGGCAGAGTAGATTTAGCATAATCTTAAGGACCTGAACATTTTCAGAATGGTAAGTGAGCGCTGGCTTCCACCTAATGTTATTAGCCCCTAACAAGAGAGTCAGCCTGTCCTCTGAAGCTCTGAAGCCAGGCATTCACTGCCTTCTGCTGTCTAGCAATGAAAGTCCTAAGTGACACTTTCTTTCGTCTACATTGAAAATCTGTTTAGTGTGCGGCTGCCTTCGTTGATTATCTTAGCTAGATCTTCTGGATCATCTGTTGCAGCTTGCATTTTCATGTTAGAGAGATAGCTTCTGTCCTTAAACCTCATGAACCAACCTCTGTAGCTTCAAACTTTTCTTCTGAAGCTTCCTCATCTCTCTCTGCCTTCCTAGAACTGAAGAGAGTTAGGGCCTTACTCTGGATTAGGCTTTGGCTAAAGGGAAACTTGTGGCGGGTTTGGTCTTCTATCCAGACCACTACAACTTTCTCCACAGCAGCAAGAAAGCGGATTTGCTTTCTTATCATCCGTGCGTTCACTGGAGTAGCGCTGTTCATTTTTATCAAGAGCTTTCACCTTTGCATTCATAACCTGGCACAAGAGGCTGAGCTGTCCGTCTGTCTTGGCTTTTGACATGCCTTCCTCACTAAGCTTCATCATTGCTGTCTTTTGATTTAAAGTGAGAGATGTGCGACTCTTCCTTGCACTTGAACACTTAGAGGCATGTAGGGTAATTAATTGGCCTAATTTCAATATGGTTGTGTCTCAGGGAATAGGGGGGCCTGAGAATAGAGAGATGGGGGAATGGCCAGTCAGTGGAGCAGTCAAAACACACACCCATTTATCAGTTAAGTTCACCGTCTTATATGGGCATGATTTGTGGCACCCCAAAACAATTATAATAGTAACATCAAAGAACACTGATCACAGATCACCATAACAAATATAATAATGAAAAGGTTTGAGTTCAGCTCTGGCCAGTTTGGCTCAGTGGTTAGAGGGTCGGCCCGAGGACCAGTGAGTCACGGGTTCGATTCCGGTCAAGGGCATGTGCCTCGGTTGTGGTTCATCTCCGGCCCTGGTCGGGTCGTGCAAGAGGGAGCCAGTCGATGTGGCTCTATCACATCGATATTTCTCTCTGTCTCTCTCTCTCTCTCTCCCCCTCCCTCCATCCCACTCTATCTGATGATAAATAAAAAAATATCCTCAGGTGAGGAATAAAAACAAAAAGGTTTGAGGTCCCAGTTCGATTTCCGGGCACGTGCCCAGGTTGTGGGCTTGATCCCCAGTGGGGGACATGCAGGAGGCAGCCAAGCGATATTCTCCTTCATTGATGTTTCTATCTCCCTCTCCCTTCCTCTCTCTAAAATCAAAAAAGAAAAAAATTTTTTTAAATAATGAAGAGGTTTTAAATGTTGCGAGAATTATAAGAATGTGACACAGAGGCACAAAGTGAGCAAATTCTGTTGGGAAAATGGTATCAATGGATTTGCTCAATGCGGGGCTGCCACAAACCTTCAATTTGCAAAGACGGCGCAGGTAACGACGGTATCACACCCTCCCACAACCACATCAAAATGGCAACTAAACTACAGAACAACCATCATTCAGAACCACTTGAAATCAAGCTGAATGGAAGTCCTACAACTACGACATTAAAGCAGCAGCCACACGGAGACTGGTAGGAGGGCAGAGGTGAGGACAGGCTGGTCCCACACCCACGTGTGGCGGATAAAAATCAGGAGGGACACCTCGGCTGGGAAGGTCCTCCATGAGGAGTGAGGGGTCCCTGTCCCACACCAGGCCCCCAGCGCAGGCTTCCAGTGGCAGGAAGAGAAGTCCCCATCACTTTTGGCTGGAAAAACCAGCAGGAAATGAGGTTGAGGGTGGCTGCGGCTGCTGGAACCCCCGGCAGCTCCTCTTAAAGGGCCCGCACACGGACTTACTCAGACTCGCACCCTCCAGGCTCCAGCGTGGGGGAGGCAGCTCGAAAGGCACCAGAGACATACGGGGAAGAACTGAGCTGTTTGGCATTGGGGCGAGGGCTGGAGGGGCAGCTTTCTCCTGGACAGACGTGCTGTCAGCGGCCTTTGTTCCTTTGGTGAGCCTTTCCCTGGGATGGCAGACAGACGCCATATCTGGGACTCCAGACCTGGCTCACACTGTTGGCTCTGCCCTGGTGATTCCCTGAGGCCCTGCCCCACCCAACTTTCAGGCCCACCCAAGCTGTCACCAGTTGCTTTACCAATGGATTAGCCTGTCTCGGATCCTGCTTCAGATTTTCCTAAATTCTCTCAAACAAGCAGCATCTGGTCTCAGCTAGCCCCATACCTCTCACTAAGTGGCCCCGGGCCTGGCACTAGAAGCAGCCAGCCTTGGTTCACAACTTGGCTTTGCCTGGGCACCTCCAAGCCCAGTACAAGAAGCAGCCATCTGCAGATCGCTTTATAGCTTATGCCTGTTGGCCCTGGGTAGAACACAGGCAGTGGCTGACCTGGCCCCAGAGCCAGCACACTTAGCGGACAGCTTCAAAACACTGCAAAGCACCATCACCCAACCTCCTCCACAAGTGACACACTCAAGGAATGGACTCAGTGGGTACCAGAGCCCTGCTGAAATGTCTTCCTCTATGGGGTGGGCCCCTGCACAGCAGATCCTCCAAGGTAGTCAGAGGTCAGTGGCCACAGCCAGTCCTTGCAGCTGATCAACCTGAGTAAATCCCTCCCATTGATGTGCCAACAGCAATCAAGACTCAATTACAACAGAAGGGTGTACAGTACACGTGAGGGGTGCACCTTGAAGGCCCAGCTGGGAGACCAGGGAGGCTGTGCCACTGGACCCTTCAGGACACCTACTATAATAGGCCACCCTAGGAAGCCCAGGAGACACAGCAACTCTAGCTAATACATTGAAACAAACACAGGGAGGCAGCCAAAATGAGGAGACAAAGAAACATGTCCCAAATGAAAGAATAGAACAAAACTCCAGGAAAAGAACTAAACAAAATGGAGATAAACAATCTAACAGATGCAGAGTTCAAAACACTGCTTATAAGGATGCTCAATGAAATTAGTGAGAACTTCAATGAACTTAGTGAGGGCCTCAAGAGCATAAAAAAAGGACCAGTCAGAAATGAAGGAGGCACTAACTAAAATAAAGAATAATTTACAGAGATTCAATAGTAGAGTAGGTAAAGCCAAGAAGCAAACCATCGATTTGGAATATAAGGCAGCAAAAAACACCCAATCAGAATAGCAAAAGGAAAAAAAATCCAAAAAAATGAGGATAGTGTAAGGAGCCTCTGGGACAACTTTAAGCATATTAACATTCGCACCATGGGGGTGCCAGAAGGAGGAGAGAGAGAACAAGAAATTCAAAACCTATTTGAAACCACAATGGCAGAAAACTTCCCTAACTTGGTGAAGGAAACAGACATACGAGTCCAGGAAGCACAGAGAGTCCCAAACTAGATGAACCCCAAGAGGCCCACACCAAGACACATCATAATCAAAATGCAAAAGGTTCAAGACAAAGAGAGAATCTTAAAAGCAGCAAGAGAAAAGCAGTTAGTTACCTACAAGGAAGCTCCCATAAGACATTCAGCTGATTTCTCAAAAGAAACTTTGCAGGCCAGAAGGGAGTGGCAAGAGATATTCAGAGTGATGAAAAGCAAGAATCTACAACCAAGATTACTCTATCCTGCAAAGCTGTCATTTAGAATTGATGGACATATCAAGAGTTTCCCAGACAAGAAAAAGCTAAAGGATTTCATCACCACCAGACCAGTATTACATGAAATGTTGAAGGGTCTTCCTGAAGAAAAAGAAGATCAAAAATATGAAGAAACAAAATAGCAATAAATACATATCTATCGACAACTGAATCTACAAACAAAATGAACAAGCAGAACAGAAGCATTCTCATAGATACAGAGAACATTTTGTTGGTTGTCAGATGGGAGGGGGCTGGGGGAATGGGTGAGAAAGGTGAAGAGATTAAGAAGTACAAATTGGTTGTTAGACTGACAAACCTCAAAGGGAAGGGGGTGGGGGGGTGGGGAATAAACCAAAGAACTTATATGCATATATGCATAACCAATGGACACAGACAACAGTGTGGGGAAAGGCAGGAGTGGGGCGGGAGCAGGGAGGAGGGGGTCAATAGGGGGAAAATGAGGAACATCTGTAATACATTCATTCAACAATAAAGATAAGTTTTTAAAATTTTATTAAAATGGTGAATTTTATGTGTATTTTACCAGAATTTAAAACGAGAGGTCTTGTTGGTGCATTAAACGTGAAGGATGAGGGAAATGGAAGGGGCGAAGATGACTCTCAGGTTTCCAGCCACCTCCGTGTGAAAATATGACTGCAAGATGTGTTGACACTCCTCTCGCTGATAGGTGGGTCTCTGACCCCTGCACCTGCACCTGGGCTGTGTGACTGCTTGACCAATAAACACATCAAAAGTGACGCTGTGTTGGTTTCCAGGTTCAGGTCTGAAGCAACGGTCAGTGTCCACCTTATGACTGTTGGGGCACTTGCTTTGGAATCCAGACACCATGCTACGAGGAAGTCCAATCTGCTCCACAAGGAGAGGAACTAAAAGCCAACACCAGCTTGCCAGCCATGGGAACATGCCATCCCGGAAGTCAATCTTCCAGTGCCAGTCGAGCCCACCGAGCTGGCACCGCATGGAGCAGAGACAAGTTGTTCCCACTTAGCCCTGCACAAATTGAGCCCTTATCAGCAAAAATGACTGTCATCATTCTGAGCTCAGAAGTTTTATTTTTTCCTTTATTGATTTCATAGAGAGAGGGAGAGGGAGACAGACATCAATGAGAGAGAACATCGATTGGCCCCCTCCTGCATGCCCCCCACTGTTGATGAGGCCCACACCGGCCAGACTAAGCTGAGAAGTTTTAGAGTGGTTTGTTAAAACCATAGTAACTAGAACAATGCCGGCCATTTAACTTCCTGATTTGGAGACAGAACAGCTTCCACTGCTCCCCAAAGAAGTATCTCTATTAAGTGTTTTGATATTAGTTTCTCCCCGTCACTTCTTTTGTCAGCTTGTACCCTTGGATTTGGTCCTTCAATGACACTTTATTGTTTACTAACTATGTTCATATTGACTATCATCTGGTTCCTTTGCCTATGATGGAGGCCAGGCCATGGCCATCATGAAAAGGATTCATGCAGAGCTCATCCAGGGACCTGCCTTTGTTCTAGGTTTTGGCCACCCGACACAATGCCCATGAGGAAACCACTAATGCCTCTGAGCAGGAGACTTTTTGCCAAAGACTGTCTGTCACAGTTACAGAACTCCTCTACACGTGGACTAGTAGACAAGCAGGACCTAGGGACCAGCACTCCCTCTGCTGTCGCTCAGATTCAAGAAGAGCCAATGACTTAGGCTGGGTTCCCCAAAAGCAAAGATTTGTGTGTAAATATTGTATTAAGTAAGAGCTCCCAGGAGAGAACCACAAGAGAGTGGGGCAAGCAGGGCACAGACCCGGAAAGAAGCCAGGCAGGGGTGCAAATTCAGGCTAAACCCACAGGCTGCCCAGAGGTGTCCAGTGGCAGGCAAAGGAGCTGAGCTCACATTAGCTGAGGTCCTCCCAGCCCAAGGTCTGCTCTGACACGGAGTCTTCCTCAGCTGTTCCCTGCGTGACACAGACACACCCTCCCCAACTCTTTTCCGATAGCATCACATGGTTCTTTGTTTCTCATTTTCTTGATTCACAATCTTTACTGGTGTTTATTTGGGGGCTGGTTGAGCCTAAGGGTCAAAAACTGTACCCTCTGCCTTGACCACTTGGCCTTCTGGTTTGGGCTTATGTATAGTTTTGAATTTTTCTATCATGGTTATAGTTCTAGTAAATCCCTGGTTGGTGTTTTTAAGGGGGGGGGGTTGTCAGGTAAGCCCCTGGGCTGGAGGGGCAATGTGAGCTCCCAGGTACACTGAAGGCATAGACAGGATGAGGAGGGAATCCCAGGGCATACGGGCATTGCATTGGGAGTGTCTACTACACTCAATCTGCATTCGGGGGAAGGAAGAACTTGTGTGTGTCCTATACCCAGCAGGTATATTCAATACCCCTGGAATTTTGGGGAGGTCTGTGAGATCCCCCACTAGCCTGAGTTTTCTAGGTATGTGACCAAACACTGGCGCCCAGGCGGTGGGGACGCTGGTCTTGCCAGGCAACCCCAACCTGCTTTCCCAGTCACGAAGGAAAACGCAATCTGTCTTTGGAGTCCATCAAGCCTTCTTCAAACCCCGCTTGCCGTTCCCTCAGAAGAAGACCACTAAGAAGACACCAGCCATAATCAACCTCGGGTGCCCTCAGGAACAAGCAGCCTTGGAGCTGGAGCTGCCACTTGCTGAAACGGACGTATTCGACCCGCCACGAAGGGGCCCAGGTTCATGTGAGCCCGTTGGTATTCCTTAAAGACACACATACCAATAACTAATGGATTAGAACCTTATAACCAGGAAATAAACGTTAATGACTTCAACCTAATGCCACCAGCCTCCTTTCCTGCGAGGGGGATGGAAAAAGATGTTCCGTTCTCTCGGTCCATGTGTCTTAACAATCCATCCTGTGACGTGAGTATCATGCCTGCATTCTTCAGTAGTACATACTATCGTAGGAGCTGAACTCTCAGGCCAAAATAATAAAAATACCACATTTTTCTCAAAGTGTGTGCCAGCGAGAAAACTTTCAGAAATTTAATATTGGGACATAAGACGTTTCCCACCAAAAACCAGACTGAGTTCTAAAAAGACGTCTATTCATTAGATGAGGAATTCAAAATACATTTTTCTGAAGAAATGACACTGTTGCGGTAAAATTACAAGTCCGGCCCACAGAGACGTATTAAACTAATAACCAACAATGCATTTGAAGCGTAGGGAATAATACCATGGAAATCAGTAACTAAGTCACAACCTAACAGAACTAGGGAAGACGTCATTACGTTGAACGTCCCTGCTTCAGGAAGGGCAGGTCCGATCAGAGGGTACGGACTGAGGATCTCTGAGACTTCTGGAACCTTTGGGACATTTTAAGAAGATTCCTAAGAAAGTCTGGAGAATTGCCTTTTTTTGTTTGTTTAACAATTGATCATTCTGTTGACTTTTAAAGGAGCTCTGAAGAATACGGAAAAGCTCAAGGCACCACAATATTTTCCCTTAAAAGAGAGCACCCCTATGAATGCTTTCATTTGCGGGACCAGGGCTTAGTGGAGTAGACAGACCAGGAACTGGAATGGACAGGTACTAGCTCTGAGCCCCGCCTCTGGCATTCACCAACTCAGGACCATAGACAAGCTCCCTCCGCATGGCTCAGCTTTGCTGGTCTCGGAACGGGGATTCGGCAACTCTTCCATTTGGGATCAGAAGTGCCTGCCTCCATCCACATAGCTTATCCTTGCTCTAGAGCCTATAAGACTTTCTCTGCTCAAGACCCATAGGCAACAACACATCAGAGGTCACAGAGTGCCTCTGAGAAGCAAACCTGGCCTTATATACATGAGCTCATCAGCCCCAGAGGGGGCCGTCCTGTCCCCAGAAAATGAGCTTTTGTGGACGGGCTCCCCACGACGCTTCCGCTTTCACCTCCTCCTGCCCGCCCCCACCACGCCCAGGGAGAGGATCTCGGAGGGTGTTCCTGCAGCCTTGTTTCAGGCCCGAAGACCTTGCCTCGTTTTCTTCTCCCTCTGTTTCTGCTAGGTACTCTTATTCCAGTCTGTGCATATCAGAAGCTGCCGGGGGCCCCAAAAGAAGATAGGACCTGTCATGGGTCATTCTGCGTTTTTCAGCTGAATGCCGACTTCCTAAAAGAACATCTTCATTCTCAGCCTTCGCATCCAGGAATTCCCGTCAGGAGAGCCCAGGGCCCAGCAATGGGCCTGGTAGCTGATGCCCAGTCTCTGGGGGAGAGATTCAGAGGGCACTGGAGCCCCCAGGGGCTGCAGGTGAAATCCAGTCCAGCTGCTCAGCACCAGCTGGCCCCCTGCCTTCCCTGAGGCCCTCTTTCCCATCACTTGCCCTTTCCTGGAGGCTCCTTGCCCCAGAAGCCTGCGGAAGCCCGGGGAAGGCCCTGGCCGCACGGAGCTGGAGCCTCCCCGGGGGTGACAGCGGCTGCACTTCTGAATTGATTCTTCCTTGGGACAGGCAGGCGGCCGGCTGTCTTCCTTTCCCATCTGCGCCCCAGGGCCTGCAGGCTTTCAGCACCCCCTGCCCCATCCTCACTGCCCAGTGAACGCCATCTTCCCAAATGGAAGATGTTCTTTTAGGAAGTCAGCCATCACTCCCCAACTCAGGCTCATTTCCACAGAAGAAATGTCCCTCAGGCTGAAGAATACCCCCACCCCATTCATTCTTCCTTGCTATTGGGTCTTCTCAGAAATATAGCCTGCGCACTCAGCTCCCGTGCTCCCCACCACACCACCGGAACAACCGACCTCAGCCTGGGCCATTGCAGAACGCTCTCGCCAAAACTGTTCATACCCGTTTCCTGAAAATGTCTCCATGACCCTTTAGGACCTCAGGCTCTGTCTCCTTCAGGGAACGATGGGTTTTGGAATACTGTGCTGAAGACATTCTCTTAATAGAAAAAGAGCCTGTTCATGGTAATCCCCACTCCCCCAGGCCTCAGCCATAGAACTTGACCTCTCATCTGGGTGGGAGACACCTTGCTGCACTTCCCACTGTCCACCCCTGGGGACCAGAGTTTCCCCCCCACGTGTCGGTTGCTGGGGACAGAAGATAAGTCCGTATTGCTATGCTGAGTGACTCCCCAGGTAGGACCTGGCCACATCTGATTCCCCACCTGCTTCACAGAGCAGGTCAGCCCCCCCTCAAGGCCAGGAACGCCTTCTCCTCCGTGACTCCGACTGGCTCCCCTTGGCGCCTCGGCTTCCGCCCCAGACTGGCTGCATCTCAGAGTTTGGGGGCATTCACTTTCCAAGGAGTTCCTGCGCCCTTGCCCAGAGGCCAGGTTCTCGCTGGTCTCCACCTGCAGGTACGAACGGCAGGAGAAGGGCTAGCCGGGCGACACAGAATGAAGTAGCAGGAAAGAAAGAAACTGCGTAAACGAAACACGACTCCCGGCCCTGGGCATCCGCTCCCCCGGATCATGTTTTGCTCTTTCCAAGTAAATGTCTCAAGGAGTTCCGTCCTCCTGTGTCTCTCTGACCCTGACCTCGACGGGAGACCTGCTGTTGTGCCTCCTGAGTGGGACCTCCTGCCTTGGGCTCAGACACCAGAACCACCAGTATCTCCTCAGAGAACACTCAGCAGCAGACAGCTCTGGCGCCAAGAGCCGGCCCTAGTCTAACAGGGTCTCCAGACTGAGAAACCCACAGCAGCGGCCCAGGCAGCAAGTGCCACTGCCGGCTGTGAACCAGCAAGCAGGGGCTCACCTTCTTCCTCCCCTCTGTGGCCCTCCTAGGGGAGAAATTCCTGGCTTTCAGACTCCTGGGGGCCCTGGGCACTGAGTTCAGAGTCCCCAACCGGACATTCGGCCGCTGTACCTCTCAGAGCTAGCGCTTCTGCTAAAACAATAAGGTTCTTGTGGCTAGATCAAATCCATTTTCTGACCTCATGAAATGGCCACTCTCCATTCAGTCCGGACATGTGTCAGGGGTGCCTCCCAGCCCCGGACACACCCCTCAGCACCCTCCCCTAAGAGGGTAGGAAAGCACAGTGTAGAAGGAAAATCTGGAGGAAGAGGAAGCCAGAAGGCTCCCGCTGAGTCTTGCTTAAGGTTCAGGGTACAGATGGTCCAGCCTCGAGTCCCTGTCCCCTCAAGTGTAGAATAAGGATGGACTCTATAATCTCTACATGCCCCTCTGCAATAGAAAAAATAATGTCCCCCAAATGTCCGTGTCCTACTCCCCAGAACCTGTGAACATGTTACGTTACGTGGCAAGGGGGAATTAAAGTTGCAGATGGAATTTAGGTTGCTTAGTCAGGTAGCCTCGAGAAGCGGAGGTTATCCAGGGTCATCTGAGTGAGCTCAATGTAATCTCAAGGGTCCTTAGACGCGAACGAGGGAGGCAGGATGGCCAGTGTCAGAGAGAGACTGCAGATGTTGGCTCCAAAGATGGAGCAAGGGGCCACAAGCCGAAGGATGCAGGTGGCCGCTAGAAATGGGAAAAGGCACGAACACAATTCTCTCCTCGAGCCTCGTGAAGGCCCACGGCCCCGCCAACACCTTGATTTTAGCCCAGTGGGACCCGTTTTGAGCTTCTGATCTCCAGAACAGTTAAGAGAATAGAGCTGTGATCTGTTAACCCACTCGTCTTGTAATTCGTGACAGCAGCAACAGGACACAGATTCATCCTCCATCTCTGACACCCACATGGCAATTTCCCACCAGCCCCACTCTTTCCACCAGCGCTCTGGGCTCCAGTCTCAGTCACAGAGCCCTGGGTACCAGCACTGCTCTGAGTCAGCATCCCAGTTCTGGTGCAACCTCATATAAAATGTTTACATACTCTGGAGGAAAACAAGTGTATAATGTCCTACATTTCCAGGGGGCCTTGCTGTTTTAAACCACCATCCAAAAAATAATAATAATAAAGTATCAGGATGTTCTTCTGTGCCAGTCATTGAGCTGGCTGTTGCAGAGGCAAAGCCAAATGGACATCGTGCCTTTCTCTCAAGGGATTCGCTGTCTTGCTGGGGAAAGAAACACAGAAGCAACTACCTAGAATCCTTGATGTTTCAGAAGTCAGACGAGAGCTGGACTAACCCAGCCTTCCCCAGTGGGAACAGCAAATGGCAAAAAGAGCAATATTCACTGGCCACCTCTGTACCAAACTCCTAATATTGGGCAATGGCACCTGACTCAGAGGTGGAGTCTACCTAGGCACTTTTTTTTTTTTTTTAATCTAATGACTAATTCTGAGTCTCAGCCAGGACACTGAGCCATTGAAAGATCTTTCCGTGTTTTATCTTGTGTCCAATGTTCTTTGTACTTGTGTCAGAGAGGGATGGAAAATTCTAGTCATTGGGAGTGATGAAGAAAAAGGACCGCTTAAGAGCAGAGTCAAAACCACGCATCCTTCTCCTCGGGTCTCCTCTCCTCTTCCTGATTCTCAGAACATTTCAAACTCACGTATATTCTTTAGGTAGATGGATAAGACTAACTCAGACTTGAGTCACTCCTTTTTGTCTTTCTGATGTTGTTGGCACCTGAGCAGAATTGCTGTTAGGATCCAGAAATAAATATGTTGCACAGAAGTCTTACTGACAGAGGAAATTTGACTAAAATCCATCCTCCTGTGTTAAATATTGATACAAGAAATATCCACAATGGCAATTTATCAGGAGGAGGAAAACTGGCAAATCTTTTAGATGGATTGTCTAAGAAACTATCATTCTTATTGGAGTCAATGAGGTTGCCTGTTTTTACAATAACACAGATATTTCCTGACTCCAGCCAGGTGAGACCATATATAGAGAGTTGTGAATCAAGTAGGTCAGGGTTGGAGTTGCCATTACAAGCTGCCCACAAACATTTCCAGAGGCAGGCAGACTCCCTTGGGTGTGTCTTTAGCTCAAGCTTCTAAACCTACAACATGAAGGAGTATTGTCGAGACCCAACAAGAAAGGGTCCTGATGGCTTCAAAGATTTTGACGTTGGAAGCTTGCCCTGGTGTATCCGTGATGCAGAATGTCCCAGGTCCGTGGGCTCAGCCGGGAGCCCAGCCGGGAGCATCTGCCCGGACTATTCCTCCTGATTCTTCATAGGTTCACTCTTTTCTCTTGGGCGGACTACTTCTCGACCCCCAAGGGCACCGCCTGACTGAGGCATCGGATGAAAAGGTTACACTACAAAAGGCAAGATGGATTAGAGGGAACTCGCTTCCAGAAGAACCAAGCTCCTTGTGTGGCCCCAGAGAGACGCAATGCTTTGGAAGAGAGTTTGAAGAACCAGTAGGCAATGGTCAATCACGGCCACTTTGGAGGGGCTAGCCAAAGACAATCATAAAAATCTTTGACGTAAAAACGTCCTTGTACTTTCACGTTTTCAGTGCATCTATTAAAGCTGCTAAGTGAAAGGAGCTGCTATCTTTCCCATGTGCCTCCTCTTTTACCTCCCTCCCAGTCCTTACCCCTGCCAGCAGGCTGCCCACCAATTCTCCATCAGGGCGGGTGGGGCAGGAGGACCCTCCGATTTCGTTACCATGCTCCCCACTGAGCCCTCTGCCCACAGGTACCCAGCCCTGAGCATTTGCTTCTCTTGAAGTGATTCTGTCAATGGACTCTTCCTTTGAAAGACCACTGCCCTTAACTCTCAAAGCAGTAACCATTCACTCCTTCCCCCTCATTTCATCTCAGTGCAGGGGTCTTCATCTGCTCCAGACATCACGGGGCTGTAGGCATGGAGAACCAGCTGATGCACTGAAATGTGGTGGCCCTACACCAGCGGCTGTAGCTGCCAATCGGCCCCCTCGCATGCTCACACCAGCAGGAGCTTCCACAATCATTTACCATGAAGCCACGTGGTTCGATAAACCATCGTTAAGTCTAAGGACCCAAAGAAGCATAAGACACAGGTGCACCCTTGGGTAAAAATTCAGTTCCAGCAGAGGACAGCATCGCTCCAGGCTGAGGAGTGGTGAGGAGCGTGGAGTTAGGTCTGTCTATGAGCAGAGGTGAGCCCTTCCACCTCCGTTGGTTGGAAATGTTCTCATGAGAGAGGAAAGGTATAATATGATATGGGTATTTGAGAAGGATTGCATCTAGGCAAGGGACAGAGGACGAGGCAGGAGATGAGCGCTCTTACACCATGTTCAACAATGTAGAAGACCCTCAGTGGGATTGGAGGGTGTAAGAGACTGAGAAATGGAATGTGAAAAAGGTCATTGGGACCAGAGTGCGGCGAATCTTCTACAGCTCAGCTAAAGAGATAGGACTTGATTCTGTTGGCAGTGGGGAGTTGTGAAAGGGTTTGAGAACGAGGATGAGGTCTTCCACCCTTGCTCGGTTTGAGAAAAATGGCTCTGACAAGGTACATGGGATAAACTGGTGGTTGGAAGTGTCTGAAGGCAGAGAGATTGCAGAAGTTTGAATGGTGTCCACCCCACCTCCAAAATCATGTCTACCCAGAACCTCAGAATGTGACCTTATTTAGGAAGAGGGCCTTTGCAAATGTAATGAGTTCAGATGAGGTCAGACTGAACTAGGGTGGGCCCCAAATCCAATGACTGGTGTCCTCACAAGTGGAGGCGAAAACATACAGAGGCACATAGACAGAGGAGAACACCATGTGAAATAAGACCAGAGATTAGAATGATACATCTACAAGCCAAGGAACGCCGAGGGTTGCCGGCAACCACCACAACCTCGCAGAGAGGCAAGATACATTCTTCCTCAGAGCCTCCAGAAGGCAACAGCCCTAGGCACGCCCCGATTTCAGACTTCTGACCTCCAGAACTGTAAGACAATACATGTGTTGTTTTAAGCCAACGCAGTTTAAGCAAGCCCTGGGAAACTAACTAGTAGAGAGACCAGTGAGGAC
Organism: Tadarida brasiliensis; assembly: GCA_030848825.1. Taxonomy (NCBI): domain Eukaryota; kingdom Metazoa; phylum Chordata; class Mammalia; order Chiroptera; family Molossidae; genus Tadarida; species Tadarida brasiliensis. Next base: position 8,052,882 of record CM061279.1, on the reverse strand, counting down.
AGAGCTGGAGTCCAGGCTCTATCTAGAAATGACACCTGAGACAAACACAGGCCTTGGCGGGAAAAAAAATGTTTTGAAAAGAATAATGAGAATTTAATAATGGGGACAAGCAATCTGTGGCAGTGAGATATGACTCAAAACTCATGGGACATGAGGACTCTCATGTCACTCCCCGGACAGCTCTCTGGGGTGTGAGTTTCAAGGAAGCTTAAGGTCCTTGCAGGTGCTTCGGGGGCACAGGGGTTAACTTTGGCCTCCCAAACTTGGAGTCAGACGGGAAGCAAAGAAAGGCAACCTCCAACAATTCGAACCGAAAGACAACTACATACTATGAAATCATCTTGTTCCTGTTTCTTTTTTTAAGGAGAATAGCTCTAATTAGTCTAGAAAACAGTCTAGTGTCTACAGTGTGCAAATGAGCCCGAGAGAGTAGCTGCCCTCGGAGTCAGCATGGTGGAAGCAAGAACTTCTGAGGAAAAACGTGGAGGACACCCCTGCCTCTCCTGACATCCAAGTTTACCCTCCAGTGCCAATTTTGCAAGACCTGGGGTTTGTGGATGAGGGAAGGACAGATCTGCCTCCTCTCTTAACTGGGTGCCGTGTGGCAAGCAGTCGCTAGCCTCCCTTCCCCAGTTGGAAATCATGCAGCCCGACATCAGAGGGCACCAGGACACATGCTCTCACCCCAAGGCCGGCGCCTGGGGCAAAATCTAGGGACAGGTGGCTTCTGCTCACCGGAGAGCATTTGCACCCCCCTCCACACTGCTCCTGGAACGCTTCTCTCCAGAAGCCTTCCGTAAAGAGCCCACAGGATGGCTTCTTCATAAGGAGAACAGAGAACAAACAAAAATCTGGCCTGTGACCCATTGTCCCTGCACCCCCACACACACACTTCTGTTGGGGGATTTCTGAAAATGAAGAAGGGCCTTGACCCTGGGCTTGGCACTCAGTGACGATGCAGCCACCCTGCCTTCCATGAGGCTTCATCTTCGCTCCTCGGCCCGGCCAGCCCCTCCCAGGTGTCCAGAGCTGTCCTCTCAACACCTGGTCTCCTACTGTATCCCCAGGCGCCCTTTGTTTCTCCTAAAAAGCAACTCACTGTGGGTTAGAGGCATGCACACCTATCTTTCACCCACTAAGTTGGCACAGTTGAAGGAAGCAAGTTTTAATAGCACGGGTGGGGGGCTGGCGGGGGGATAGGAACACTCTCATGCTTTGCTGTGGGCGTATCGGTTGACATCAATTTCCCTGGAGTTAAATGTGGTCTTGAACGATTTTTTAAAAATCGGTTCTACCTTCTGACCCAGGAATTCCACTTTTGGGGTTTTTACTCTAAGAAAATAAGGTATGTGTGCAAAGATTTAGCTAAAAGAATATTCATCATAGCCTTGGGATAATAGCAAAATAAAACTAGCATCTAAATACACAAGATAGGGAGTTACTTAAACATTGCAACATTCACATACTGGAATGTTATCTAACCACCATTTGGACATGGCAAGGTCATCAGCTGCCTCCAGAGAGAACTGAGTAGCTCAGAGGAAGGGGATAAAAGGCAACTTTTTACCGAATGCTCTTTGTGACCTGTTTCATTTTGAGCCACTGGAATCATACCTATTAGACAGGCAGGTAGATGCCATTTCAAAGGGTGTTTTGGAGGAAGAGTCACTCAGATGGAGAAAGATAATCAAGAAACATTAAGTGGAAGGGGGAGAGCTTCCAGGTGGGAAGCCCTGGCCTGGTGTGACCTGGGTGATACCTCAGGGGAGCCCAACCCCCTGCGGATGCCCACCTTCCTGGCCGACTGTGGCTACTGGAGCACCTTAAATCATGCACCCTGATGTGGTCTGGGAGGCGGCAGCTGCTCCATCAGAAAAGGAAGAAGCGGCGGGAGCAGAGGGAGACCCACCTGGCCAAGGGCCCTGAGAGGTGGCCCTGTATGAGCCCACCCGCCACCCTATAACCAGTAAAGAAATGAATCCTCCAGGCCCTCAGCACCCCACCCCACCCCCCAAAAAAAGAAAAGAAAGAAATATTAAGTGAAAATATAAAATATGTGGCAAAATGAGAATGTACTGCATCATGCCTTTTCCAATAAAAAAACAAACAAAGTCTAGAAGGAAATTACCCCCAGGTTTAACAGTATATATTTCTAATGAATAAAATCATAGGCGGTTTTTATTTTCTTTTTCCTTACGTGCATTCCCTACTTTTTATACAAGGAACGTGCAGTGTTTGGGGGGACAGGGGGACAACGAAAGTTGTTTTTAATTTTTAAAAATTGCCCCAATCATGAGGGTTGTTTTCTTTCTTTCCTATCTCGGTCAAATGTCTAGAAAGAATATAGAGATTCACTGTTTTCTATTTCCTGCCACCTGCCACCCTACCCAGCTGCACCCAGAAAGCTGCCTCCACCATTCCCTCCCTGTGAGGCACCCTAGAGAAGGGTCAATCCTGAATGTCCAGGTCATGGCCTTCAAAGAGCTCCTCCTCACGCTGGTGGGAGGAGTGGGCACACAGGTGAGGGCCCACCTCTCAGTGCTCTCTGAATTCCCAAGCTCTCCCACCCCCACCCCGCCCCCTCTGCCTCTGTCTGATCCCACTGCCTGTCCGTACACCTGTTCCCAGGTCTCTCTCCACCCTGCTGCTCCTCTCCCCCTCCCTGGGCTGCATCTCTGATCTGCTCTCATTGCGAAAGCAACGAGACACCTTCCCTTCCATTTCCCCCGAGGCCACAAGAGACCTTGTTTGCTCCTTCCCAGGGTCTCAGACCTGCCCTCCCAACGCTTAGTTCCCTGTTGTACCCCAAAGTGCCATTTGTTTCTCCTAAAGAGCAATTGTCACCCCCACCTCCCAACTTCTGTTCCTTCCCCAGGTGGTGGCATCTACCTGAGGCCATCAGTAACGAGCAAGCACCTATCTCCTCCACTCAAGCCGTCCTCCCGCCCCCCCGCTCTTAGGGTTTCATCTCCTGCCTGGTCCATTGCAGTGGCCTTGCCCGTATTCTTGGCCTTACTTAGACCTGTCCCCTGTAGAGTAGAGTCAAAGAATTCCACCCAATGATCACATCATGGCGTGTATGGAATTGTGTTGCACACCTGATATTTATGTTATTAACCAATGTTACCTCAATACATTTCATTTTTTAAAAAGAAAGCTTCACCCAAAATGCAAGTGTGCCCCTCTCGTTGCCCTGCTGCTCGCTAGTCTCCATGGGATAACACCCCCTGCCTCTTGCATCCCCTTTGCACACCCACCTCCCTCTGGTTTCCTGACACGCAGGTCCCCAGAGTCCCCACCCTTGCTCTGTCGCTCCTCTGTGCCTGTGCTCAAGCTGGGTGCCCCCTGCATGAATCGTCTCACAAGCCAGTCTTGGCCTGACTATCCTTTCTTAATCAGAACTCAGCTCGGGCTCCATCTGGTCCAGGACCTTCTCAGGAACTCGGGCCCTGGGGAAGGGAGGTGGTGCCTCCTCGGTGATTCTGTCCCAACCAGAGCAGAGTGCTCACTTCGCTGGGTGGCAGTGACTCATGCACTCTGCTTTGCCCTCCAGTCAACTGCCAGCCCTTCCAGGACAGCCACTGTGAATACTCTTTGTCTCTGCAGCTCTTGGCAGGACGCCTCGGAACCAGCAGAAGGTCGGTCCTGAGGGGGACTCGGGTCTGAGAGCAGCACAGGCCGGGGGAAGGCATCTGGAGGGGTCCCTTGGCCTGTATTGTAACAAGGCTCTGGATACCCCAGGGAATGGCCCCCCCCGGGAGGGGCAGGGGGTGCTGTGTCCCTTTCCTACTCTTCAGTGCCACCCAGCAAGGAGACCATCCCGCTGCAGGCCAGCCTGGGGGCTCCCTTTCCTGCCCAGGGGCATAGTTTGGTCCCTGAGGAGTGTGGGACTCTGGGCATTCTGGCAAGAAACCCCCCAAAGGTGCCCAGACCTAACAAGGGGGCTGGAGGGGAGCAGGGCATCAGGGCACCATGTGTTCTCACCCTCTTTCACAAAGGCCTCAAACCATATAGGCCGGGAACCTCCTCTCCACACGAGGGGCTGCCGAGCCATTGTACTCTCGTGTGTTCAAGGTCATTCATTTAGTACGCATTTAAATAGAGTATACCACGTACAACTTTTGTGCCGATATTTGGCATTTTTCGTTTTTGATTCTTTTTTTTTTTTTTAACATTTAAGGTACTCAAAAATGGAAAAGACCAGGGCCTCTTTCTACATTTAAAATGCCCTCTTGGAGACATGGGGTGGGGGGAAGAGGTAAACTAAGGAACTTATCTGCATATATGCACAACCAGTGGACACAGACAACGGTGCAGCGAAGGCGGAGAGGAGGGTGTCAATGGGGGGAAAAGGAGGGACATCTGTAATACTTTCAACAATAAAGATAAAATAATGATAATAATAAAATGCCCTCTCGGGGCTGACAGAGGGTGGGTGGTAACGTCGAGGAGACCGGTTGTATCAAAGGCAGGGGTGGCCTCTTCTCTGGCCCCCTCCCAGCCACTGCACATACTTGGGGAGCCATAGGGACAAAAAAAGAGCACAGCAGCCGGAGGCTGGGCCCCCCATGGTCGGAAGTGAGACATCGGGTCTCCCCTGCCTGCTGCCACGAGAAGGGAAAGATAATTAAATCCAGCACAGACGTTCTGTATAGCCCTCCCCCATCTCTGCAGGCTGCATGCACTGGCCATCTGCCTGGAAAGACAGACACAAGAGCCAATGGAGATACGAGGGGCGGTACAAGGAAACCAACATCCCCCAGCCACAAATCTCTCCTGGGATCTGGCTTGATGAAGGCTCTCACATCAAGTTTTTTTAGCTCAGTGAGGGAGAGCCCTTGGAAAACGATCAGGTAGTGTGACAAGAAAGAAGATCTCCTGTGTAGCCATGACTGGCCTAGAATCCGTGCTGGGAATTAAGTCACTAAATTGATTCATCCCATGTTCACTGGGCATTTCCAGTGTGCTAGCTGCTGGGTCCCCAAACAGAGGTCTGGACCAAGTCTCTGAGGCCTGAGAGTCCAACCGGCTGCAGAACCGAGGTCCCAACTGCTAAGAATTTTAGCAAGGGAACATTCTGAAGGCAGTTGAAGGCAACGGTCAAGTGAAAGCCCTGGACTGCAGGACACACTGTCCCGGGAGGGGTAGTAGATCGAATGATGCTAGCAGCCAGTAGGGAAGAACGGACAGCGTCCAGAAGGGAGGGGGTCTGGATACCGCGATCAGATGGCATAAAGGCAGATTCTGCCAACCTCTGTATGTCTGTCTGGGGGCCTGTCCCAAGGATAAAAACTCACAGCCTTTGCCAGAGCCACTGAGCAAACTGGCTCTTTCTTAGCCCAAAGTCAGGAGTCACGGCTGTGCTATGAAACAAGGTTGAAGCTCACTATTTTATAGAAACAAAGAAATGGCAAGGTCGGAGGAGCCGGCCAGTGAGCAGGGAGATGCAGGAAAGGCGCCTGTGAGTGGGCGTCTGGCTGCATGTCCGTCATATGGGATACAGGCTGGTGTCTCGCCAAACCCGTAAAGGGTTGCTGAACCTTCTCAGTCCGGGGCTTCCTTGTTGTCCCAGTAATCATTGGCAGTGACCCCTAGCCTAAAATAAATACCTGAGAGTTCCATGGATAGGCAGTCAGGTACAGACAACTTCAGGGCATGGTACCTGGCAGATGTCACTGTGTTCACTTTGAAATTTTTAAACTATTCTGTGGCATTCTTATGCATTTTGCTGCAGTGTCCTACGCAGCCTGGGGCAGAATTTGGGGACCACAGAAGAAACCATTGGCTACGAACATTGGCTGAGTCCTTCAGTACCTGGTATACGAGAGATGGCAGGCTTGTTTGATATTTTTGTAAATTTTATTTTATAAAGAGCAAGGAGTTCATTACCACAAACCAGCATTGCAAGAAATGCTAAAGGGTCTGTAGCAAGAAGAAAAAACAGAGAGATAGGCAAAACAGAGAGATAGGCACATAGGCATCAAGAATAAAAATGGCAATAAATAAGCGCCTGTCAATAATAACCTTAAATGTAAATGGACTAAATGCTCCAATCAAAAGACACAGGGTAGCTGAATGGATAAGAAAGCAGGACCCATATATATGCTGTCTACAAGAGACCCACCTCTGAACAAAAGATTTGCACAGGATGAAAGTGAAGGGATGGAAAAAAATTTTCCATGCAGACGGAAATGAAAAAAATAAATAAAAGCAGGGGTAGCAATATTTATATCTGACAAAATAGACTTCAAAACAAAGGCCATAACAAGAGACAAAGAGGGTCACTACATAATATTAAAGAGATCCATTCAACAAAAGACTCTAACCGTGGCAAACATATATGCACCTAAATATATTTAAAAACTCCTGGGGGACTTTAAGGGAGAGATGGACAGCAATGCCGTCATAATAGGGGACTTTAACACCCTACTGACATCAATGGATAGGTCTTCCAGAAAAAAACTCAACAAGAAAACAGCGACCTTAAAAGACGCACTAGATCAGATGGATTTAATTGATATCTTCAGAGCATTTCAGCCCAAAGCAGCAGAATATACATGATTTTCAAGTGCACATGGAACATTCTCAAAGATAGACCACATGTTAGGACACAAAGTAAGTCTTTACAAGTTCAAGAAGATTGAAATCATTTCAAGCATCTTCTCGGATCACAACAGTATAAAACTAGAAGTGAACTACAATTTTTTTTTAAAAAAATCAAAAAGAGCCGACTGTGTTGCCAATGGGAGTTCTGGGTTTTAATTCTCCGGCATGTAATAACCAGCCTTCTTGAGAATTCCTGCCTGTGAGGAGTATCTGCTGACTGAAGTCCACATTTTAAAAGCTGAAGCTCCCAAGCGTCTCAGAAAGTCTTTCCCATTTACACAGATGTTTAATTTGCAAAATGCACCCCATTTTAAAGCAACGATCGCAGTGAAATTCCATGTCAAGAGTGGCACTCTTGAACTCATCCTAGCGGTCACTGAACTGTATTCTTTATTGATCTCTGTTTCCATGCTGTCCTCAGCACAGCTGGAGCCTTCTAGGGGACCTGGTTCCGGTTTCCCTTCTGCTCTGGTCCTTCCATGAGCGCTGAATCGGCCAACGTAGGGTGCTCAGCAGTGCGTGTGGAAACCATTGTGAGAAATGGCCACTCCTGAGCAGTCACTGCTGCTCCAGGGTGTCGCTGGAGAGGATAAACACGACAAGAGCACAGTGAATGCCGTGTAGATCTCTCTTGTTCTCTCACAGGAGCTCAGTAACGGATTGGAGGCAGATGGGATGCTTCCTTGTTGTTCCCAAATAGAAGTGAATGGAAGTCACAGTCGGTTGAGGTCCAGGCCTGGGACGTGGCCCAGAGTAGACCCAACACCCAAATCCACACTCTCTCTTAGTCCAGTTAATTTTTCTATCCTCTTCATGGGGTATTGAGAGCCTGGGAGATGGGTAGCCCTGGAAAGGAGGAGGGGTGGGAAAGGGAGGAAGGAGGGAAATGAGGGAAGCTAAGGGTCACTTTTTTTCTGTTGACAGTATTACAGATGTCCCACAATCCCCCGCACCCCCGTTTAGTCCCCCTCCTTCCAGTCCCTGCCCTTCACCACACTATTGCCTGTGTCCATTGGAGATTATATGTATATATATTCATTCTTTCTTTGGTTAAATCTCTTCCCATCCCCTCCCCTCTGTCAGTCTGTTCCATGCGTCCATGCCTCTAGACCTGTTTTCTTTGTCCGTTTACGATGTTTATTAGGTTCCACATATAAGTGAAATCATGGGAAGGGTCTCTTATCAATGGGGAAATAAAAGGGGGTTTTGAAAGAAGTAAAGAACAAGGCTTATCTAAGCTTCGAACGCAGGAGCTTCTACTGAACTCTAGAATCCCAGTCTGAATGCTCCCACACCCCGGGCATGATATACTTCTGAATCACTTTCTTCTTTGTTTACACAGCAATTACCCAAGCACAAGTAATTCTGAAATCTTGGGTGAAATCATTTCGAGTAAATTGAGCATGCAGTATATATTCAAGGCCATGTGCTAGATGACACCATCATTTTTTCCCACAGCAAAATGTGCCAGCCATCCTCTGTGTGGCCTTCCTACAGCCCTGATTCAGAGCTCCTCTCCCAGGGCATCCTCCCGGCCCCATGCAGCCACCTCCAGACACCATGCAGGAACATCGTGTGTGCGCACACACACACACACACACACACACACACTCCTTGTCTCAGAATTCTAGAAGCTGTTCGCTAATCCTCAGTAATCTGTGAAGCGTTCCTATAACGAATGATCAAAATCTTGCACTCTTGTCTTCCTCTGATGCGGCCAGCAGCTGGCAGAAGCGCCCGCTCCAAGGCCTCTGGCGGGCACGGCCCCCTCTCCAGCCCCTCGTTCTTCTCTAACTGCCTCTCGACCTGGTCCCGGGGATCCGACCCACCAGGAAGAAGGTCCCTGTCCCTGGCACCTCCACTCTTCTGGTCGGTCTTGGATTTCACACTTTTACCAAAGACAAGTGCTTGTCCCTGCCCATCCACCAGGGTCACTTGACAACTCACATGTCCCCGAAAGCCACTGACAACTTCCTGGCAAATGCCTCTGTTCGGCCTCACCAGGCCTCCCGAGTTCTACCGGGCTCTCTTTTTACAGTCTGTATGTCTCAGACGCCAACGTGAGTCCCCAGATAACAGCGAGCCGAAGCATTCAGATGGCTAGAGACACACGTAGAGTCCTCCAGGACGTTTACTGTCACAGCCCTTCCCATGCAGGGCCCCCAGCCTGTCCTGTCACCAAGGACAGGCAGGGCCCAAGGGGGAGGTGGTTACCAAATCCCAGGGTTCATGAGGCCAAAAAAGGCCTTGACCCTCTGGCTTGGTATCTCTCTGCGATAACCCAGGGCCAGCGGGGCCCAGCAGTGATATTCTGGTCTAGGACACTGTTTTTCAAATTTTTTTTTTTTGGACCCTATACCACAGTAAGAAATACAATAAATGTTTCATTACCAGCCAGTATAGATATTTGGGTATAGGTACAGGTACAGGTATAGGTATGGATAGATGCAGATGGACATACAATGGGAAGAAACCAAAACGCTGAAGTGTACGCTTTTGGTCTTGTTTTAAAACGCTGGCTATACGCAGCCCACGGATGGGTTGTGCCTGCAGCGTGAGAAGCGTTGCTGCGTGGAATCAGTAATGTGTCTTCCTCAGTCCTGAACCCCAACAGATAGCCTTGCACCCTGGAGAGAGATGGAGGAAAGTTCCACATCTGAACGGACCTGCGAGGCCCTGGCCACCCGCCACGACCCCTGGGGCGGGGTGAGGAGTGCGGCTCCCTGCTGTGTGGGGAGTGTCTGCTCCCAGCGAAGTTCCCCCCCCCCCAGGCCCCCCGGCTGGGCAAGGGCAGGGCTCGCCCACGTCCCTCTCCATGGCTGCCTTCCCTGCGCTTCCCCACCCTCTCCTTCCCTCCTTCCAGCACTTACAAGAGTGGGTTGCCCAGCAGCACTGGTTGGTGGGGAACACGGGTGGGGACGTGGACACGTGGTGGAGGAAGGGAAGGCCAGGTCCTTGCCCGGGACAACAGCACTGCAGCCAGTGCAGGCTCCGCCTTTCCCTCTCCCCCTGCTGGGCAGAGGACCCTGTCTTTCAGCTCCCAACCCCTTTGTCCACCCAGAAAACCCTTTCATAACAGACACCATCCCTGACCCTGAGGACCCAGCGGAGGGCTGGCTGTCGCCCACACCTGGAAGGGCTGGGGCTTGGGAACATCTGAGGTGATGTTTAGCTCCAATGTAATGAGGGAGAGACTCTGGGAATCACTTGACGGAAGGAGCCTTAGTTTTGACGGGAAAAGTCAGCAGCCTTCTGGCCCTGCCCACGTGGACACCGCCAGCGCCCCCTGGGCAGGCAGAGTGGGGTAGGCCAGAGACCCTGTGGCCCAGCCCGAAGTCCCCCACCTGCACTCAGGTGCTTTTCTCCACTCCTCTCTGGGTGGCGAAGGTCGCTCCGCACCCGTTTGAGATGTTCACTTTCCTTACACGGCTGTATGTTGTGTTCATGACACTAGTTCCAGCCCCACCAGCTTCTCCACCGACCACAGCCAGACTGGCCCCTCGGCTCGTCCAGGAAGCCTGGGCAGATGTGACGAACGCTCTGCCCGGTGACAGCAGTTTCCCCTCAGGCCGCTTGGGGCGGGGGCCACGCTGGCTGGTATTCCCTGTTGATGGGTACAGAGAGTTTCCCCCTTTTTCCTCTGCGTCACAAGGAACCACTTCTAGGCTCTTCTTTCCCTCTCTATTTCTTCCTGCTCATTTCATCTCAGCCCAGGTGTCTTCCGGTCCACACTGGACATGAGTGTTGAGTCAGCGGACACAGCTCTTCAGTTGAATGCTGCTGTTCCCCTGGCCCTGGTCCTGGGCTTCACGGGAAAACCTGTAACCCACAAGCCAGCAGAGCGAAAGATGACAGTCCTCAGGCCCCTTTGCTCCAGGCTAAGGCTTCAGAGATCCATAAAACCCAATCCATGCCCTCAAGGAATTTACAGTGTCTTTGGAGAGAAAGACTGACAAATACAGGCAACTGTACACGGCAGCAGGAGGGGACACACCCGTCCACAAGTGTCCTAAGGGTGCTGGGCAACCTCAGAGGGGAGTGTGAGCGGGCGTCTGAGCGACACTGAGGTGCTCCACAAGGAGCGGAGGTGGGGCGTGCAGAAGTGAAAAGGAACCACCGGGGACACGTCTGCACAAGAGTGCAGTGTACCTCCAGATGACGAGTTAGGGACGGGGCAAGAGAGGCGCGGGGAGGGCGCCGGAGGGAGGGTCTGCGCACCCACGGCACGTGAGAGAGTTCGGACTTTAATCTGTAAACAATGGGAAGCTGCTGAAGGTTTGGTGAGTCGGAAGGAAACGGGGTGCTGAGTGGTATCTGGGGAGACTCACCACTGGTGCATGGAAGGGACCGGAAGGGTTGAGTCTGAGACTGCGAGATAAATGGCAACCTGCCCAGAAGTCCTGGTGACTGGCAGGCAGGGTCTGGACTCGTCTGGAGACTGTGGAGCCGCCTCTCAGGGGCTGGGGCGTGGAAACTGACATGAGTTGTTGATTGTGTTGGGGTCAAAGGTGACATCCAGGTTTCCACCGTGGGTACCCACACTATTTGAGAGCATAGTCAAAAGCGTTCATTTGCAGGAGCTCCGGGCAGGTAGGGTTACGTGGAAATGCTACCTCCTTGACGCAGTGTGACAGGAATCCCGCCAGAGGAGGGAGCCAGGTCATAGAAAGTACTTACTTCCTCTCAACCTGCCCTGCACCTCTTCAGGCATTACAGAATGCTTTCCTCGGACCTGGGAGTCATTCTGCCCTGAGCGACACTGGCATTTCTCTACTGATATATATGCAACCGACTGCCCACCTACCAGGCAGCTGAGCAGAGGTGGGTCCGTGCCGTGTGGAGGGCAGAGCCTGGCAGTTCACAGAGGACAGCTGGTGTGCTGCCTGGACCCCCCCGGGGCCTCTGACTTGTCCTTGGGGAACAATAGTGCCACTTCTCTTCCTGTTGGCTCAATGGAGTGGTCAAGAGCCTGACCGGTTTCATTTCTTGTGGTCTGGGCCTTCCTTGTTGACGAGTAGCTACTCACAGTGACGGCGATCTCTGCAGAAAAGCGTGTTAAGACCAGGAACAAGGCTATCAACTCTTGTTCCTCACGCTGCATACCACCAAGTCCACTTTTGCCCAGACATCAGGGCCAGTTCTCTTGGCGCTCATGTGTGGCTGACTCCTGTGAAGTGCCATCTCTATCCACGCTCGACGGGTGCAGGAGGTCCCCGCTCTCTCCTCTTTGATATTGCCAGACCATCCAAGGCCCTGGGCCTCCGCCTCTGGAAGGACATCGGCGGCGAGCGGTTAAGACCCCTTTCCCAGCCTTGTCGTCCCCGCGCCACGAGGTGGGAGCGTGGGCTTTGTGGCGGTCAGTAGGGGTGCAGGCAGGTAGAAGGTGCTCCAGAAGACGATCAGAGGGGAGTCCAGCCCGACCTCTGAGGGCTTCCCCCCCCCAATCCAGGGCTTGTTTTTTGAAGGGTAAAGTGGTCTAGAGCGAGCACTCCTGTGTCTTTCCCTCTGGACTTTGGTCTCCACGCCACCAAAGGTGAGCCGCCCCTGCTGACCCTGGCTCTCTCATGCCTGTGTCCTCACAGATGAACCTTCTTTGGCCCCACTGAGAGCTAGTCATGCAGAGCAGCCCCCCCCCCCACCAAGCCACAGAAGCCAGCGTAGGCTGTAACCAACTAGTCACAGCAGCGGCCCCTCCAGGCTACGTCGTGTGTAAACGCACACGGACCCGGCCTCAAAGCAAAGAAAATGCACAGGCCCCAGGCCGCGGTTACCCCAGATATAAAATGAGGTCTTTGAACTCGGTGGACAGGAAGTGACCCTCTGGCACGAGCAGCCCCTCATTCTGTGAAAAGCCATCAGCTTTATCTTATTCGCCCCAACTCAATGTCTGCTGCCTCCTACACGGCGAGGACGCAGGTAGGCGTCAACGTGACGTGACCCGGCCCCATGTCCCCTGATTCCAGCATGATCACATTAACGTCTGCCTGAAGAGAAACCACATGACAGCACTAACAGGGTTCCCACCCTGAATGCTTTGGTGGGGACAGGTTACCAGCCTCGGGGACGCAAAATGAACAAGACAGATCCCTCTGCTGGATGCTCTGGTTTGGGTGGGACAGACAGACAAATCAGTAACAAAAGTATGCAGTGTTTCCTGAGGGATCCAAGCCAGGCTCACGTCCCCACCTTCTCCCAAATCAGCGTGGGGTGATGAGCTTTGCGATCCAGCAGGGGGAAGGTAAAGGATGAGCCTGGCAGCTCAACTCGATGGCACCTGCACCCTTTGGCCTCGGTGCTTTCTTTCTTTGCTTGTTTTTTATTTACAGGAGATTGAGATCTTCTGGTATTAAGAAACTTTTATAAATCTGGGGGATGTACACTGATTCTTCCTTCATGGAACCCAGTTTAGGGGATCGGCAGCCCGGACCCATTTCCTTATGGGTGCTGGTCCCTGGGAGTCCTGACTCTAGAATAGGGGAGCAGCCCTGTCTCAAGTGGCTCGTCCCCAGGAGTACTGTGATGGGGCTTGCAGCACTGGGCAAGTGAGGGGACACTGGAGAGATCGTGGCAGAAACTATCCACCCATTGGCATAGCCCTCAGCCCAGGGCCTCCCAAGGGGTATCAGTTTCTTCCTTACTTCGGGCAGCGTTCCTCCCAACCAGATGGCAAAGCCCATCTGTTTGGGTGACATTTTTACGTCAGGGCAACTGCCCCCTCCCTTGCTCTAACTCTCCTGGGGCCCAAGAGAGACCCCACCTTTCTTCCTCTCCATCCAATAAAACCTTTCCACCCCAATCAGACATTGTAGCCAAGGCCTATATGTATCACAGTCTAAAAACTAGTGTTGGCTGGGGTGAGGGTCCTTTCCACAAATAGCTTTGAAGCTGCCATTACCCACATGCCCCCCCCCCGACTTTGAGCAGCCCCTGACCCAAAACAGAGTGGCCTCTGACAGCCCCAGACACCACTTCCCCACCCTGCACCCAGAGATGGGTGGCGACATCCCCAAGATTTTATGTGGACACTTCAACCTGCTGTGCCTTCGTGAGGATAAAGTGATGGGCGAACGGACAGGATCTCTGCCCCCCGGGAAATCAGCAGTCTAGAGGGATGAGCTCCCCCCGTCTGCAGTTACAAGTGCTAGGAGGAAGATGCCCAGAGTTGTCTAAGAACAGTGACGGTGAAAGCGGAGAAAGGGTCTTTAGAAAATGGTTCCCTCTTTTCCCAGCTGAACTGGGCTTCTCGACAACTTTACTAACCAGTTGGTGATGGTTTCACATCCCGCAGTAGGAGATACAAGGGCTCTCCTGCTGATAACTTCTACGTTGACTCCAACCAGAGGCAGCCTTTAGGGTTGGAACTGTCACTAGGGCTTGCAGCACCTGGAGCGAGACCTCCGTGATCAGCCACGTCCATGAGCCACAGACTAAACAGACAAACACAGCACCCGCCTCACGAGAACAACCAACCACCTTGCACAGGCAGGACGGCTGGGGTCCCTAAACTGTTACGGAATCTCTGGCCCTTCTCTCTTCTACATTTCTATCATTTGTTTGCAAAATGGCCTCATGATTTTGTGCCTTATTCCAGAAATGGAAATAAACCCACCCTGTACCTGCCCCCGTGCCTTCGCCCCTGGAGAACAGGCCTTCGTCTCCGAGGAGAGGGTGCTCAGAAATCCCTCCAGAGTGATGTCCCATTTCTTGCTCGATGCCCTTTCTCCCTCAAGGGAGAGTCCTTGAGAAGCATATCATTGGACAGGAAAGGAGGAAGCCAGAAAGCTTGGTTTTGGGGGAACTGACTCAAGTACCACTTTGGTTTACCCTTCTCCAGCTGATTTCTCTCTCACTGTTGGGACTCACCGCCACATGGGGTCACTGTTGAGCACTGACCCTGCGGGGTTCCTCACCCCTGGACTAGTCCACAGTGACCATGCCCTCGCTGGTCCCCGAGCAGGCTGCAGGCTTCCTCAAGGAAAGAGGGTCCCCGGTTCTTGGTGTTAGTTCGATCTTGGGTGTTCCACCTTCATGCGCACGCACGCACGCACCCCGTGGCCATTTCTTTCCAAAGCACATCCAATGTGCCTGCGCAGCTGGGTCGGGGGTTGCTTGCAGCCGTCGCACCCTTTTCTCCAACTCACATCCTCCTTGCCCTTGGCTCATATTGAGCCTGGGTGAGCAGTCTTTGGTCGAGGTAGTGTTTTATACCTGAGTTTGGCCCACCCTTCTATCCATCCCAAAAGACTTTCGGACTTTGAAAATCAGGAACTAGAGCTTGGAGACTTTCCCAGAAGACCCTGGCTCTGTGCAAACAGGTCCACCTCCTCACCTAATTAGCTTTGCACTTAGGAGATTCGGAGCAAGTCACAGAAGGTTCGGTAACACTCTAATCTATAAAAAATAAGCACTTGCTCTATTTCTGCATAACCAATATGGATGTTCCAGTAGGTGTTTTAAAGGGGAGAGATTAGCTTAATTAAAAAAAAAAAAATTGAAGCCAGCTATATTTACATTCCTTCTGTGTAGATGCTACAATCTGTCTGCTTGAAGAATATGGTCACCCTCTGGCGATCTTTTATTCTGTATATTTCACTAAAAAGTTAATATCTAAACCTGAATTCTCAGATTTTTTTAGCATCAGCAATGGGCCCTCCCGCCCTATTTAGACTTGGAAAAGAGAATACTTTCCCATGGGCTGTTCTTCTAGAAAGAGATTATTACTCTAAACAGAAAAACCCTGGACCCACTTATTCATAAACAGTACAGATGGCATTCAATGCAGTACGTAGCATAAATCGGGGGAGGGGGGGATGTTGTTTCCACTCTGGGGCCAGCGCCACAGATTACATCACACTGGGCTCCATGTATCCCTTCTCTCTTAACTTTTGAGATACTTCATTGGGGTGACTGGAAATTATTTTCATGTCTGTGCTCGACATCAACTTGTAATCCAACATCAGGATTCCCTTGGCTTCCTAGTTTGAACAAGTCCACTCTGGGGCTCGTCTAAATAGTGGAGGACGAAGGAAATAACAGAGGGCTACGGAAAGGAGTGTGAGCTTTTGGGTGGTCAGAAAGCATCCTGGCAGGGATTAAGGGAGCGCTACGCCGCTCTACGCTGTGAGTCGGAAGATGCTCAGAGGGTCTCCCCAGCTACCCCACAGATGCGATCGATGTGTGCACAGAGCAAGCATCCACACTTTGCTTTACAAGGGGGATTGTCTGAAGACACTTATCGATGTGAAAAATTAGATATTTACCTCCTCTCATTCCTCCGCGTGCCTCTCTGAGTTCATGAAGCAACAGCTGGGAAGCGTCACCTTTCCACCTGACGGAAAGGCACCATGACCGCGACTTTGAAGAGTTCCCACGGGTTGTGTTTGGGGTTGCTTTTCGCAGGCTGGCCTGTGGGGGAGGACGTGTCCCCGCTGGCCTATGCCTGCTATCTCAACCCCACGCATTTTCTTTTCTCTTTTTCTAACCCCGTGCACTTCCAGCCCACGGCCTTGCTGGCATTTTCAGCTTACCCTACCCCAGCTGTGCTGCCCGTTGGAGCACAGACCCAGCGTCTCGGAGCACTCGCACTCCTGGGATTCACCAGGCACTGCGTGCGCAGTGGAGGAACGCCTGGGGACGGCCCTGAAATACAGGCCGCCCTGTTCACTTGGCACTCCAAACAGTGCGGTTCAAGGTTCTCGATCCCAGCCTTCACTTCAATAAGGCCTAAAACCGCATGCTGTCCTTTAAGGGTATTTTAAATTTCAAAATAAATTCACACCATAATGTGGAAACTGAGCCCTCGAGGCAACAGGACAACGTGCCAACTTGTACTCAAATTCTACAATAGCTATATATCTGTTAGAAAGGACGAAACAAAATGTTTATCTGTAGACTACAATATGATTACGTACCAAGGTGATATCAGAACACCCACTGGAACATTCTGACTATGAATAAAACATTAAGGAAGTGGTACGCTGCAAGATAAATATATGAAAATTTCCCAAATCGATACCTTTTCTATATTGCAACAATAAGCAGAAAACATAGGGGGGACATTTCACTCATAAGAGTACTGAAAAAAATTTAGAAACAACACTAATGAGAAATCTCCAAGACCTAAAAGTTAATTAAAAACATAAACTTTTTATAGAGATTGATAAAAGAGAAAAGTTAATGGAAAGACATAACCTTGGAATGAAATATTAGATATATTAATGCTGTTAATCCTTGCCAAAGTAAGTTTTAGGTGAAATGCAGTCTTAATAATTTGAAAGATTCTATAGCTCAGCTCGGCGAGAGAGAGAGAAACAGATGAGAATAACTAAGAGCTGTTTAATGAATATCAAGGAGTTGCTTTCCCTAAGAGATAACCCAACTCTATTACTGTTGATACAGTAATTAAAATAGTGTGGTGCTGACGGAAGACTGCAGACCAATCAATGAAGTTGAATCAGACAGTCCTGAAATCTTTTGTATAGATTTTAAAAGCTTAGATAGTAAAAAGGAATCACTGGAAGCAATGGTTGAATTCTCTAAAGGTGAAACTGGAAATGTGGCTGTTTGGGAGGGAGAAAAAATCAGATTTGATCCCTCCCTCATTCCATACACCAAGATAAAACCCCAGTGTATTAAATGTAAAAAAAAAAAAAAAAAATGAATTCAAAGATATCTAGAAAATATCTAAGAAAATACTGGTGTATATTTAACTAAAGCCTAGATGAGCAAAATCTTTCTGAGTATGAAGCAAATAAAAGTGATCATAACAGAAGGGTGAGTAATTTAAAACCACATCAAAAACATCCTCCATAAAATAGAAAGGGACATAATAAATCGGTTAAAAAATATTTGCAGGAAATGAACAAAAAGTTTATGCTTTTACTATAGCAAATGCTTTTATGCATCAATAAGGAACATGAGCATGGGCAAACAGAAGCCAGACGTACAATTTTTAGAAAAAACACACATCTATAACAAAATTCACGAGAAACGTTTGAGCTCAAGGTTAATCAGAAAAAGGCAAATCAGCCAAATGAGACCCTTTTTGCTGTGTGTTTTAATTATACTCATAGCTCACTAGGTGAAACGGAGGTCCATGGGTTGGGGAGGGGTGCTGTGCTGCCCGGGTCTCCTTCAAAAGAACCTGCCTCTGGGAAGCAGAGCTGACTGAGCGCTCCAGCTGCCCACACCCCTCGCATCATACCAGCCCACGCCTGCCTGTCTGGGAATTCTTCCTTGGGGAAATTCTGGTTGGGGATTTCCCATCCAGATGCTAATGGGAGTATGAATGAACACCTTTTTAGAAACTATGAATAAATGGATTATAATTCTCCCTCATTTAATAGAATGGTCATGATCAGTATTGGGGGAGAGGTCCGACAGGCAAAATACTTGTGTTACAAACCTGCACTGGGCAGACGGAGAAACTACATTGACAGCACCGTATCAATTGTATAAACTATCACGTACAAGAGATACACACAGAACAAAGGTGGCAAATCCACCAAGACGTACAAGCCTGGGTATCTCTGAGGATGGAATTACGAACGATTTTTTTCTCTTTATACTTTTCTGTATTTTTCATGTTTTCTGTAAACATGATGAATTATCACCAGACGCTGTTGCTCTAATAAACAAGATGCAAACATAAGCCAAAACAGGAGGTAGCGAGAGAACCACGCTCAGTGTGATGTGCAGAAACAGCCACAGTGGGCTGGGAAAGGCAAGAGAGCCCCTGGCTGGGCTGGGTGGAGAGGGTGACATTCAGATGACTGGAGTGGCCAGGGCCACAGGGAAGAAATGGATATGAACAGGGCACGCCTCTGAAGCACCAGTGTGAAGGAGGGCTTATGAGAAAGGTAACAGGAAATACTGAGAAGTTCAAGTAGAAGAGCCTGCAAGAGTTTCGAGTGAAGAGAGCCTTCTAGTGCTAAGCTAACTAGCCCACGGAGACCACTGAAGGCTTCCTGGCACTGCGGTGGAGAAATGCTGCTCGCCCCCTAGCTTTCCTCTGAACCCCCAGACTAAACTGTTCACCCAGAGAAAGCACTCACACCCCTAAGCCACTAGAAGTAGGCTGGGCCTTAATGGTCAGCTGTACTTCTACCGGACTCGATGGCACCCATCCGGAAGAAAGCCTAGGCGGCCACGGGCCCTGGAGCGAAAGGAGACAGGCTCACAGCACCGTTCCCACCATCCCATCCAGGGAAGACGGACTTCCTTGAAGAAGGCTGATTGTTGGAAATAGTTTTGCTTCTTTTTTTACTTAATCTGTGTTTCGGTTTCGAAAGGAGGTGTCTGGGAAAGATTTTGTTAGCGTAGATGATGTGGTGGTCACACATTCCAAGAGTGTGACTCTGAACAGTCCATCCATTTAGGGGTGTGGGTGTGTCTTTACTTTCTATCATGTGTAGTAACCCCATGAAATATTTCTAAGGGGGGGTGGGGAGGGTCATGCTGAACAGAGCCCGTACAGACGCACAACTGCGTGCTAATCTCTAGTACACGCACACCTCACTCTCCCTCACATGGACAAGTGGGGCAGGGACCTGTCCCTCCCAGACCGGTTGCCCCATTGCAACTTAGGAGGAAATCTGAGAGGAAGGTGGCTGGGGACATCTCTACTCTTCCCATCTTTCTGTAAATATTGGGCCTGGAGAGACCTCTTATAGTTAAAAAACATGAGTATACAACCAAAAAAAATGGGAACAGAAAATACATTCCCAACCCCAACCTTGAGACTTGGAGGAAGAACATACTTCTGGCAATTACCTCCGGCAATGTTTCTTAGCCATGTTTGGGGCAAATTGCAACTGATCTAAAGATGCTTCAGTTTGGAAAAGTCGTAACAAAGCCCTGTTGCCATCAGAAAGCCTATGCTAAGAAACCCTCCATGGGTTAGGCCTCTCTCATTGCTCTTTGACTCTCAGGGAGCCCATGAAGCCTTCCTTCCTCGAAGACCCACCCCTGTCCACCCTTCTTTGCTTTTTACTTCTGTATACTTCTGTGTACTGTAGCAAAGCCACACCTGTCACTCTTAGACGTACGCTGTGAGCTCCCATCCTACAGGGCTCCTCCTGCCCCAAGCGCTGCTGTTCTCTGTCCCCGTAGGGTCTTCCCAGGCCACTGTGGGTCTGATCCACCAGGAAGATGGGCCCAGATACCCCCAAAGGCTGCCCGTTCCAATCTCCCGCACCCTGCAGGAAGCAGGGGCTCAAGCCCGGAGGCAGGGGCGGGAGCACGCCAGCCTTCTCTCCCTCCTTTCTCCCACGCTCAGCAGGCTCTCTTCTTCCAGTCTGTGCATCTCAGAGATTCACTGGGAATGTAAGGATGAAGAAGAGCCCTGGACATGTCACTTACACTTTCACTGCTGAATCCCTTTAAATTCCCAAAGGACAGCTCCTCCCACCCAGGTTCTCTTGGAAGGTTCTTTTCCTAGAAGTGATGTGGGCACAAGGCACATGGTGGTCCCCCAGGCCCAGAAAGACTGGGTCCAAGGACCTTAGACCCTCAAGGATTGGAGGAGGCGTTTTCAGGAAGCAGATAAAAAGGCTCCTCCCTTTCTCTGCATTCTGGCTTTCACTCTCACTCTGCATAAGTCCAGGATTAGTCGAGATCAGCTGACACTCTAGGAGAGTCATTCAGGTATTTTTCAACCAGGACCACAGTAAGAAATACATCTCCCATGGGCACCCATTACACCCATTGGTGTACTCAAAGATGAAACATACGTTTCACAAAACAGTACTTACCCTACTGTGTGCAGTGCACTCTGATGTTTTCTATTATTATTTCAACCTTGTTCAAGAGCCGTTAAATTACTTCACAACTCACTGTTGCATACCCTGGGAGATGGTGCTTTCCCTTGGGGCCCTGGGCACCCTAGATCCCTCCTTTTAGGTTTTAGAGAGAAACAATCAGAATTAGAATGGCCTGATGATGGGCCTCCCTGCCTTCCATTTCACTGGGGGCAGGAGGAGTCCTCCAGGACAGGAGCTCACAGTTTATGTCTAAGAGTAACAGGTGTGGCTTTGCTACAATATACAGAAGTGAAAAAGTAAGAAGCAAAGGACAGTGGACAGGGTGGGACTTCTGTGGTATGACATAGCAGAACAACAGGCACCATGGACAGAGCTGCCGGGGAAGGGAACTCAGACACTGAAGTTTTTCCTACTGGAATTTGGACCATAGAAAAGGCACAGAATGAATGCTCTCAGCAGAGAGGCCAATCTATGGATGTCATTCCAGAATCATGTTTCTCCAACACTCACCCCTGCATACTTCCTGTCACTTTGTAGGTTGAGGAGGGAAAATGTCCTGATCCCTCGGTGGAGACAGAGAGCCAGTGCCTATAGGAAAGACACTGGGGAAAAGGGGAATTTTCGAGAAAACCTGCTTTGAGGTATGTCCCATATCCAGGTCCCAAGTCAGTCTGCACAGCAAACCACAGGCACCTGCATTGTAAGCCTTTCCCATTTCCAGATGCCATGCACCTCTCCTCTCCTCTGCTGAAGAAACACTATCTACCCTGTGGCACCATTGCTTAGGGAATCCTGGGCTCCTCGACCCTGAGTCTCAGAGACAAGCTGGTCACCCACTTCCTAAATGACTGGAGTTTAGGAACAGCTGGGACTCCTTTAAAGTCAAGCATGAAGTGGATGAGACTAAGCTCATCAGACACCATTTCACTTTGGACACAAGAAATAAATGAGTCCCCATCCCCGTCCTACCCTCGATTCTCTCAGGGCAAGAAGCACTGTCTGAAAGGCCCCTGGGGGAACAAAGCCAGAAAGGTGGGTGAAGCGGCCCAAAGGCTGCAGCCCATTCTCATCACCCTGGCCGCCCCATCTCTTCGGGAGGCTTTTGTCCTCTCCATTGAGATGAGTGTTTCCAGGAACACCCTTCAGACTGGCAGCTCCCTGGCACTGACCTCACAGCCCCAAGGCCCCAGATGCTGCCACTAGGACTTGACCCTGGTAGAGTTGAGTTCACTGTTGCTGAGTGAAGTCGGGAGCCTTTTCTTTTGTGTTTCTCTCCTCTGGCTAAGTCTCCTCTTCTGCTCCTAGTCACCAGGGACTAGCCCAGTAGAGGGATTTTATCAATCTCTGCCATCCAAGAATTACATTCATCTATGTCGCCAGCTCAAGTCACTGAAGTCTCCCAAGTTCTCACAGCTACCATCATGCAGAAACATTTACTGGATGCTCACTACACCACACTCACGCCCGGGGAAGCAACAAAAGACAAGGCATATTCCCCTCAAGGAGATTAACATGTCACTTGGAAGACATGATTAACATTGAAAACATTTACACCCAAGCAACATTTAAGTGGCCAAGATAGGAGTCTGTAGAGGGAGAGTTGGGCGGGATGACTGAGGAGGTCTGCACAGGGAGGTGGGGTGTGAGCTCAAGGGCACTGGTCGAAATATGCAAGTCCAAGAACAACCGAAGACACCACTGGACCAGAACTGCAGGATCTGTGTGGAAAAGTCAATGGGATGGTGCAGGAGGGGTGAAGGAGAGAAGGAACATGAGGAAGGGAGCTCAGTCAAGCCAAAGAAAAAGACCACTCGTGAGGTAGGCTAGTAGGATGCAAGAAAGCCTTCCAAAGTCACCCATGGGTTAATGTTGCCTTTTCTCCAGAAACTCAAAAACTAGCCGTCCTTCTGGTAACACAACCGCAGACAGCTGGAAGCAGCAGTTACAATTCAAGTCACGGCAGCTTCCGGGGATCCTGTGACATCATCAGTGACGTAGTACAGTGAGCCCCGGGTGACTACAGCATGAGGATGACACAACCTCAGTTTCTCGGGGACACGAAGAGTGGGCTCCCCCATGCGAGCAGCTTCTCTGGGTTTATTTTCTCCTCTGTTGTCATTTTTGTCAAGTGACTACGTGTTTGAAGGAAGAGGCCTTTCCTATTTCCTTCCCGAACACTTATGCTTAGTATTCCTCCACGCCCTAGATTAGAAAGTCAGCTTAGATACGGAATGGGGACATGGAGCATTTTCAGCAAGAAGGTTAGTGCTCGGACTGGGTTGGTCATTGGACAAGCAGATACCTGAGATCTCTTCCAAATCCAAAATCTGTAAGTCTCTTCTTCCACCCAAATTCACCCTCTGTTTCCAAAGCTGCTAGGTGTATGGCTGATCACTACTTACTGCATGGTTTCCCAGCCATGACATTAGGTGCGGCCCTGTGGATACGTTCCCCCCGGTGTGCACAGAAGGGATATGTACCACCTCCAGGTGGCCCACAACACTGCCCAGGTGTTCTCCTCCATGTTCCCCATGTCCCGTGACCTGGAATGATGATGATGATAGCAGCCTTAGAAGCCACGTAAATATGGCAGAGACACTATCACGGGGTCCCTGAGGGAATCCATATAGCAGAACTACCTCCCCTAATTCCAACAATCTGGAACATCTGTTTTGGACTTTCGTTTTTTTTTGTTCTTCTTTCGTGGCTCCTGTTTGGGGGGCAGCAGTATTTCCCTTGTGGTTAGTCACCTATTGACTGCCTGGATCACAGTGGACACCATGCTGGAGATTGTCACAGCTGTGCTCCCTTCCTCAATGAGCAAAGGCAAACGATAAGCAGGCTGCCAGTATCAACACACTCTGAGATAACTTTAAATTCCGAATTTGTGAAAACGCAATCCATCTCAACACGACATGGTTTTGTAGTAATATCTTCTAGATTTGTATGAGAAATGAGCCACATACTAGACCTACGGGGCAATGGCTGTTCTCATATTCTCATTGATCCACTGTTTTGCTCATCAGACAGGGGAGAATGTGGATGGCATCCTAGCTTACGTAACATGTGATATAAGGTCCCTCCAATTCTCCTTTTTATCTATCTTTACTGTTGAACGTATTACAGATGTCCCTCTTTTTCCCCCCATTGACCCCCTCCCCCCCACCCCACCTTCACTGCACTACTGTCTGTGTCCATTGGTTATGCAAATATGCATATAAGTTCTTGGTTTATCTCTTCCCACTCCCCCACCCCCATTCCCTCTGAGTTCAGTCAGTTTGTTTATGTGAGAAAGACATAAATGTCTGTTGTGTTTGAGCCATTATATTTCGGGTCTATTTGTTATAGCAGTTTGGCCTACCCGAACATAATCTCAAAGACCTGAGTTTTCCTTTAACAGTCAGCCAAGTGACTAGATATTCGATTACTTAGAATTCTGGGTACTGACCACCTAGGGAAAGAGAAAATCAGGTGGTGATTTCAAGGAAGGGTTACACATTCATAAACTTCCTCTGAAACCTTCTGGTTTCAGGAATCTGTATCTGAACTTAAAGGCAGACTCAGAATTGGATCTAAGAAGGCATCTAATCGAGGACTGTTTTTCAACTGAATAAACATCCCCCAAGAGTCTCACAGGTAGACCAGCTCCTGAAAAGGGAACTGAACACAAAACGGAGGAAGTAGCCCATGTCCTTGCCCCAGTGAATTTGCCATACCATAGATAAGTATCAACAGTTTATTGCAGGACTCTGCCCTTCCCTCCTGCGACCCAGCTGCTGCTCAGCTCTGGGCACAGCTTGCTGGATTCTGCCTGAAGCTGTCAACAGAGAGCTGCTGAGCTTGGGGGTGCAGGGGCCACGGCAGGGCTCCCGGATGCCCAGCCTCACTCTGGTCTTGACATTGTGGTTACCAGTGAGCCATCTGTATGTTTCAAGTGACCCCCTGGAAATAATGGTACCCTTTATTGGGATAAAAAAAAACAATCAAATACAGCACGATCCAGCCGGTTCCTGCCTGCCCAGCTCCTTCTCCAGGCCCTGGAGAATACTGACCGGTGGGAAGGTGTGCGAAAGAGAGAAAAACCAAGGCGTCCTGGAAGGAGGCAAGGTGCTTTGACTTCACCCTAGAACTCTCCTTTGGAAGGGAGCCGAGTCTTAGGAACGAAACCGCTGCTGTCAGCACAGCGCCATCCATGACCAGCAGGAATGCAAGGGGACAAACACTTCCCCCGTTAGCTCAGGCGTCCTTGCCAACCCTCTAGGATGCTTCCAGAGCTCACGTCTTAAAACATGCACAGGGGGACAAGGGCAGCCGAGGCCACGGCCCAGCCTCCTCCTCTCCCCGGCCGTGGCCGAGCTCCAGTTGGCCCTCCAGTGGCCTCCCCATGAGCGGGGACTTCTTGCAGCCTTCCCGCCAGGGGCAAGCTGGCCCTGCTGGCCGGGACCCCCGAGTTTCCCCCAACAGCCCAGGCAGGAGCGCGTGTGGATGTGTTTCAGTTCCCCGGTCAAAGAAACACAAGCTAGAGCAGGAGGAGGAGGACTGCCCAATAGGAAAGAAAAGACTTCCTGAAGCAGGGCTCTGTGCTGGTCCTAATGACTGGATTCTCTGTGCACATCAGGACGCAGGGCTCATGGGCCAAATCCACGCACTGCCGGCCTTGCCGCACCTGGCACGCTAGACATTCTCTGTGAAAAAATGGATCAGACGACTCGCAGAACAACTGCGTGACGTTGCTAGGGGGAGGCTTCAGGAAACTGAGGACAGGATACTTGACGAACAGGAAGAAGTTGAAGCTGACATTAACCATGTCCCCAGTCCTGTTCTGGAACCGTGAAAACAGGTTTGGGGAGGGAATCTGATGACGTCTCTACAAAGAAAATGATTGAGTCCGTGAGACGTCCTTCCGTGGAGCCTGTGCTCTGGAGACCTCTCCCTGCACCTTCTGACAAGCCAAAGCCGTCCTGCGATGCTAAGAGCCACCCAGGAGAGAGTCCAACTAAGCACGCCGCGGCCCGAGCTGCCTTCCCTAGGAGAACTGGTCTGTTCCTGGGACCCGGGCAGACAGGGATGCCTGTTTCCGACAGTCTGGGGACAGCTGCTTGCACGGAAGAAGCGACGGAACTCTAGAAACCTGTTTCTCCACCAAAGTCGTCACGTTTTAGAAGGCTCGTGTGTTCACTCACGAGCCTACTTATAGAGTAACGGGACTTGAAAGTTTTATGAAACGGGTATAAGAGTATCTCCTGTGATTTGGGGTGGGACCCTCACTGTGGGTAGCCATCTCTGAAATTCACCTTTTTGCCAAAGAAGCTTGTCGTAAGGGAAAAGCTGTTTTCTAGAGAGATTATCGTGAGATTACAGTCTGTACAGGCCAGTACAGAAACTGTATGTGGAAGGGTGAGTTCAATCATCGGTCACTTTGTCTCAACCATTCAGACACTTGAGTTGAAAAAGATGCGTTAAGAAAAAAGGGTACTGCCCTGGCCGGTTTGGCTCAGTGGTTGGAGCGTCAGCCTGTGGACTAGAGAGTCCCGGGTTCGGTTCCCGCTGGGGGCATGTGCCTCGGTTGCAGTTTGTCCCTGGCCCCGGTTGGGGTCCTGTGGGTGGCGGCCACTCAGTGTGTGTCTCTCTTGCATCGATGTTTCTCTCTCTCTCTTCCCCCCTCTCTCCCTCCCACTCTATCTGAAGATAAATGCAAAAATGTCCTCGGGTGAGGAAAAGAAAGAAGAAGAAGAAAAGAAAAAGGGTACTGCTACAACAGCTGTGCAAAATGGCCATGGGAGAAGCATCTCTTAGGTAATAATCCCGAATATTGACAACTTCAGTAGTTAAAAAAAAAGTTGTACCTGTACTAGGAAGTTGAGTTTTTAATGTTAATTTAGAAAACAATAGCTGAATAATTAACTGAGAACATACGGGCAGGCGATGTTGAGATTTACTGAAACAGCCAATTTGCCTGGTGCTTCCACTATCGTGCAGAGAAGCCTGAAAGTGAGAGGATGGCTTCCTGCTCACAGGATGTCTTCATCTTTCGGACCTAAATCAGCTCAAAACTTCCTAAGTGTTTTGGAAAAATACACACGACACACACGTAAAGCACGTGTTGGTGTGCTACACACGCAGAACCTGATACACTCTCTCCTGTCTATAAAACAGCCATAAATAGCCGGCTGGTGTGGCTCAGTGGCTGAGCGTCAGCCCACGCACCAAGAGGCCGCGGGTTCGATTCCCGGTCAGGGCACATGCCCAGGTTGTGGGCCCGATCCCCAGTGGGGGGCATGCAGGCGGCGGCCCATTGATGTTCCCTCTCATCGATGTTTCTATCTCTCTCTCCTCCCTTCCTCTCTCTCTAAAATCAATAAAGAAAAAAAATTTTTTTTTTAATTAAAATAAAATATCCCAAAATATGCCTGCACCTGGGGAAACCCTCACTAGCTGCTTTATCCATGGTGGCAGAAGGAGAAGCGGGTCCCTCGAGACGCACCCACCTCTTATCTAGAAGAGGACGTTTTGCCTCAAGGAAGGCACGAAAGCACCCTTGCCCTACCTGTCTACCCCTAACTCTGGGACACAGGAGCTTCACCAGACCTGAGGTGGCCCCTCCCTTCTCCTCGGAAACTGTCTTCTGAAGGGGAGGGGGTGGTCCATGGCCATGCCCTCATCAGAGCCACCTCTCCCTGTCAATTCAGAGAGGACAGCTGCTCATGGGCTCACAGCCAGACTCAGCAGGACTGGTTCAGGTGGGGTGCACCCTGGGGAAGGGAGTCCAGACGGGAACACCCTGGCTGCCTTCTCCCTCCACACCCCCAAAGTTCTAACCCTGGCCTCCATTCCTCCCCAGGGGGCCAGCTGGGTGCATACAAAGCCCTTTACTTCAGTGAGCTCCGTTAGGGGTTCAAGCATGCAAGGTTAGACCCACAGAGAAGCATGCTCAGCTCCGAAGAGGATGGGAGTTGGGGGGAGTGAGTCACGACAGTGCAGAAGGGCGCAGTCAACATTTCTGAAGACTGCATGTGGCTCAGCATGGCCCCTCTCTGTGCAGCGGCCAAGCCTACCGAAGAGACCGAGAGACGCCCGGTGGGACTGGCTTGTCTGGGGGAGATGGTCACAGGGCTGGGTTTCACACTGGTGAACTGGGGCAACATGCTTTCAAAAAGCAGTCGGAGGCCAGGTGTGCTCCGGCCCCCTGTAGAAGCGTGACCTAGAGCACTGGTGATGAGGTGACCCCATGAGCTGCAGGTGACAGGGTGGCTCCCCTCCGGCACCGCAGCCTTGCAGATGACAGACATGTCTTCACGGGGAGCCCAGTCGCTTGACATTTGGAGGCGTGCTAAATTGCAATCATGCAAATACGTTGTACATCCCACTTCTTAATCCACGTAACAGAAAGAAAATGCAAATGGATGTATCCAGAAGATACATGACTAGATCAGTCTTTTTTCGATTGCTGTAGTCCTCTGAAGAAATACATCTAAACCCCAGCAATGTGATTACCACAGGTCCTGACATTCAGGCTAAATGAACTGCTGTAACTCTCTTAGCTGACATCTGGGCTTCCCGGGTAACAGGCGACATGCAGCGCCGGACCCACCTGGCAGCCACCCCCTCCTGCCCCCCCAGCCCTGCACTTGTCCCCTGATGGAAGACTCCTGGTGCACACACTGAGCTCTGGTTTGTCTTGCCACCTGCCCTGCCTCAAAGTCATAAACCTGACTGAGGGACCTGCCCAGCCTCCACTCACCTTGGGCTGTGGGCAAAACAGGTCCTGGAGGGAACGAACCATCCTTGTTCAGAAACGAGTCAACCTTGATTGGGGTGGGGATGGGGGAGGGAACACCTACTCTGGTGATTTAGAAGTGTGAAGGATTCCTAAACGGATCCTCATGCAAGAAAAGTTTCCAGATAATGTGAAATCTACACAGGCAGGGCTCTTTGGTCTGTTTTGTAGGCTGGTGTGTCCCTGGGGCCCAAAATAGGACTTGGCACATAGTAGGTGCTCAGTAAATATTTGTGAAATGAAGGAACCACTCAAGATTGGGTCCTCGCAAACTGAAAACAGACCTGTGAAATTACGACGTTAAAGAGGGTCGAGGCCAGCCCAGCTGCCCAAGGTAGTACCCACAAAGGCCAGCGGGCTCACTACCAAAGGGCATGCTTCTCCCTAGAGGCCGTGGAGGCATGAGGACCTCCGTTTAGCCTTGCAAACTCAGAAGCCTGGTTCTACTTGGTATCCCAAACTAGTCAACACAAGGCCAAGGTAATCCTTAGAAAAAGAGAGAAAGGTTTCTATCTCAGGGGCCATCAGCATGGCCTCCAGGCGGATCTCCCTGGTGTCTGCCCTTTCTCTCTGGTCCTGAGGTCCACAGGCCCCTCCAACAGTCCAGATTCCTCTCTCCTCCTGGGCTGTTAGAAACCACAACAGGCATATATCTGGGTCCGGGACATGTCTGGGTATACTTTAGGGCTGAGACATATGGAAGTGGGACAAGGCGTATTCACAGGGGCCCTTGGCAAGACTCACCTGCTCACATGTAGGTTCCCAGAGTACAGCTGGTGTGAACTCTAGAAAAATCAAAATCAATGATTGTGTATACCAAGAACTTTTGCCCCTGTGATCCCATTTTCAGGAACCTATTCTCAGAAATAAGAGAAGGCACTCGTGAGGTGCCTGTGAAAGGTGTTTGTCAAAGCATCCACAACAGCAGTGAAAACCTGGACGCCACATACACATCCCAAGACAGGAGGACGGTCAGACACACGGGAGCGCGTTCCTCAGGAAAACCAGCCAGGGACTCCGCAACGTGGCAGGAACCTCAAATCCCAACCGAGCCCACAAAGGATTCTGCAAACTTGCAGGAAGTGTAGGGGTTTGTGGAGATGATGTACATTGCAGAATGCACAGCATTTTACTTGAAACCGAATATTTTCTGTACCTGGCCTGTGTCCCAGTGTCTCCCTGGGCTCGTCTCCAGCCTTCTGAGCACCCACCCAGCTATCATCTAGACCCTTTGGCATCCCTCATTTCTCCTCTTTTCCTCCTTATTAGAGATTTATGAGAGAGAGACAGAGATTAGAGAAGAGGACACCTGAATACAATGTGTCCCGAGCCAAGCGAAGGGTCACTGGCATAGAAGTTCGTGAAACTTGGCAAACGCAGGCTACAAATCAGAAGGCACAGCTGACCCCAATAACATTTATGTGTGTGTGTGCGTGTATATATATAAAGGAATTGGAGTGAATTTGAAGAAATGTAAATGCAATTTCATTTATACTTTAGCCTCTTTTTCTATAGCATAACCTAGGTTAGAAAAATAACAGAATACACCACCTACAGGCTTAGGTGACAGTCCCCTAGAAATAGGTCAGCTCTTTCTGTCTGCAGACAAATTGGTCCCTCCTCCCTGATCATCCAAGCTCTGTGGGCCCGGCCAACAGTCCCAATTCCTCCTCTCCTCGTCTGGGCTATGCCTGTCCACAAAGCCCCTTAGAGAAATATGGACTCAGCAGCTGGTGATTGAAGACGCCAGGTCTGGAGGCTCCTTTGAATGGCCCAGATGTTGGACACCCCCCCCCAAGCCTTCCTGGGTAGGTGGGCAGATCTCTGAGCAAGTCCTGCCCCAAATGTCCAGATGTGCCTGCCTCTGCCCCCTATAGCAGGGCCCAGCCAGTCTCCCTCTGCCCTCCCATCCTACACACGCTGCTGGGCCCCATTTTCCCAGCATGGGCATCTCTGAAGCTGGCGAGGAGCCCCATGGCAAGGGGGTGGGGGTGGCAAGAGAAGGAACTACGACTTCCACTTCCAGAAATGGCCCACTCCTAAAGACAGTTTATTTTTTAAATCAGGCTATAAAATGAACCATCTTTTTAAAGGCATCAAAGAGATACTGAGATAGTGAGGAATTAATGGGTAGAGTCGCAGAGAAGAGAACCCAGAACAGTCAACCCGGCTCTCAAAGCTGCCTTTGCCTTGAGGGCACTGGTGGATGCTGATGAATCTGCTCAGAAACAGCTGAGTTTCCAAAGGCCAACAAAGTTGGGGGCCCTAACAAGCCCGCCCCACCTCCTTTACTCTGACCCTAAAGCATTACACACTCAGAGGAAGGGTGAATGAGAACTCAGCAGGTGTGCAGTACAGCTTCATGCCATCTGGTTGATTCAGGGCCTGCAACTGTGAACTGGGACCATGGTGATCCCAGCCTGGTATGGCCAGCAGGCATGCATCAAAAGCAGAGAAAAGTCTTCTCTGGAACAAGATAACATCATCGTAGGCCTCAAATTATTCCTACAGAGAAAGAGCCATCCTTTAAGTCCTTCCTCACCAGGAACTCCTGGCAGATCACCCTCCGTCAAAAGATGCGTGGGAGTCACCTTCCAAGGATGCTAAACATCTGAGTTACGGGGCAGAATCAAACCCAACCCTTCCTCCTGCTGCAATGAACCTTCACTGTGTCCTTTTCTGGGATGAACCTGGACCCAGATGCAGGTTCTCTACGAAATCAGCTGCGTCCATGCTCAAGGCCTCCTCTTGCTAAGTGAAGTTAAAAAAATCGAAATTTTTGAGAACCATTAAAATTCATCATCCTCTTCCCCCATATTTTTCTTTGCAAGGAGCCATGAGAATCTCTTAAGAGTCAGGGGGCCCTGCCCCAGAGAGGGAGTCTGGCCTGGAAATCAGCTCCCGTGCCTGGCACAAAGCTCAGCCAATGTCTGCATGAAGTCACAGCATCTCCCACGAAGCCTGGTGACTTAGGACAGCCAGTTGTGGGGCCGCCCCCTCCTTTGGCTGCAGTGACGGACTTCCTTCCACTTGCTTTAGGAATACCAGGAGCTCCCTCCTTATCTCGCATCATTTTCCTCTCTCGTCTCCGCCTCTTGTACCGCACTTTTCGGGCGTCTGGATCATCGGGCACTTTTAATCTTATAGCAAAGTGCTGGTCGACTCTACTTTCTGTTCCCAAAAGCACTCCCAAAGTCACTTCCCGGCAAGTCCTCACCCTGCTGTCATTGTCTCTATCCAAAGTGATCACTGCCCCGCCGCCCAAGGACAAAACCCCAGACACAGCACCAGGAGGATGAACAGTCCATGCCCGCCCGGAAGCTGGAGCATCACGGGAAGGCCGGACCTGTGAGTGCTCTGATGATGTTGCAGAAACAGGTGCCTGGGGAATGTCTGAACACTGGCATCTTCTGAGAGACAGAATGCAATTTGATCAGTGCTTATGGCAGAAGGAGAGGTCCCGAGAGCCTGGTCTGCACCACTACAATGCTCAGAGAACAGGGTGAACTCTGACAAGCAGGGAAATCTGGATTTTTTTTTTTTTTTTGGTTGGGGGGCAAGGGATGAAAGGAGTAAGCGGAGCGAGGTAAGAGTGTGGGCAAAAGAGGAGTTGGCGAGAATATGATGCCGGACGCCAACCTGCGGCCAGGGGAACATTCCGGCAGCGAGGGGGCAGAAAGAATATTTGAAAGCAGGAATGTCTAAGGCACCCTTGGAAAAGAGTGTGCGCATGTGCTTGCGGTGTACAAGCTTAGGCCTCTCCAGACCACCCCCACATTCTCCAGAAAGTCCAAATACAGGCCCAAGAATTTTGCGTGATTGACCTTTGATGGCATCTTACACCCAGGGTGACTCAGTAAACAGACAGAGCAGATGGACAGAGGTAGGAGCCAGGGCACGAGATGACCCCACGGTCACAGTCCTTCAGGCCTCCAAAGAAACCACACAGAGTGGGATTGTATCTGGACTCCCCAGATCTTAAACCTCCCCGGGGCCTAGCCACCTCCTAGAATCAACACCTCTGGAGATGGTCGCCGAAGTGGCACTTGCGGTGGACCTTGACCGGAAGGGGGGGTGTGCAGCATCTCCAGAAAAAATTGAGGAAATGGGCTGACCACAAACGAAAGGGCTGTGCAGGCTGCTAGTGGAGGAAGAGGCAGGGGAAGCCGGGAGAACCTCCTGAACGAAGTTAAAGAGTGTGGACTTGTAACCTGCTGGCGATGGGAGCCATGGAAGGTTTACTGACCACAGGAGCACCCGAGTCAGAGTACTGGAGACAACCTCCCCTGAGGGTGGTATTTGAGAAGCACCCAGAAAACAAGAGAAACCCTTCAGAAGTTCAGGCTCCCAGAAGGAGGACCTGGACAGGAGCAAGGGCTGTGGGTGGAAAGGAAAGAAGGAGACTTACGGTGGCTGGAGAAGTGACAAGAACCTGTGAGCAGCTGGTTGGAGGCAGGGAGGGGAGAGGAGGAGGACAGACACTGAATCAAAGATGACGTCAGTGCCTGTGAGAAGCGTAGGGGACCCAGGGGGCCCGGAAAGAGGCAGGTGGGGCTTGGGGCACACCAGCTGGGAAATGGACCAGAGAAGCTCATTTAGGGGAGAGAGGTGAGAGAACATTTTGTCTTTCACGCTGCTTTTCTCAAAGGCAACTTTCCTCTGTCTTCTTTATTATTTTTAAATATGTTTTTATTGATTTTAGAGAGGAAGGGAGGGATGGAAACATCTACCTGCTGCCTCCTGCACACCCCTGACTGGGGATCGAGCCTGCAACCTGGGCATGTGCCCTGACCGGGAATCGAACCTCTTGATGCATGGAACCACACTCAATCCACTGAGCCGTGCCGGCCAGGCTTCCTGTCTCCGTAAGCATACAGAGGCTACATGCCATCTTGCCGTGCGCTAAGAGAGGTGTCTATGTCTCACTGGACAGAGACATGTGCCACCCCAAAATGCCCGCTTGGCAGCCATTCATTAACCCCTGGGTACAGAACTTGCAAGTGAGCCTGAGCAAGGCAGCTCTCCCTGGCCACAGGTCCTCCTCTGGGGAGTCAGGCCAAGGGACCCCGTTCAGAATCAACACGGCCGCCTATCTACCCATTTCTCTTTCTCTCACACTGCCTAGACATTTAAAATATCCCACCTATGTGTTCTCCATGCTGTTGCATGTGTTTCATGATTCTTTCTCTCGCTTGCAAAGTTTGAACTTGCAACTTTTTGTATGTTGTAATCAAAGGTTCCAAGGTGCCTTCTCTTTCTCTCCTTTGCATCTATTTCTTCCAACACTCTTATCAGGCGAGTTGGGCCCTTCCTTGACATCAGGACCATTTCCTGGCACCCGCCATCCTAGAAACCCTGATCCTCCAAACAGGGTGGTTCTCCTGGGCATGGGGAGGAAAGTGTCACCCCACCCAAGTCCCCACTCCCCGCTGTCCTCCAGGGCATGAGTGCTATTCTCATCCTGGCCTTCTAGCCTCGGGCATCTGAGGCGGTCTGTGGGGTCAGACATCCAGGAAGCATCCTAGTCTTTGAGGACTGCGGCAGAAGTGGGGGCAGGTCAGCGGCAGTCATGGGGCTGCGACCTAAACCTCCAGGGCTGGGGTTCAGAAAGCCAAAGAGTGGTGACAAAGCAGGATGTAGGAAAGAGCCACCACAAGTCTTGTTCGTTAAGACATGGTTCCCTGGACTAGTAGCACTGTTCTCACCTGGCAGCTTGCTGAAAATGCAGAGTCTCAGGCCACAGGCCTGCTGAGTCTATGTGGGCTTCTGTAGCAAGATGTCGTGCGTCTTCACACACCGTGTGGCCTTGGCCTCAGTGGACCTCACCGTGGGCCTCTTGGGAGGACCACTGAGCTGCTGTTGGCATTCCAAGGCCTGGGTGTCACCTCCTCCCGCTGGGCCCCAGCACCCCCTCGTAGCACACCCAACCCTGGCACCTCCGGCCCCAGCCCAGGCATGCTCTGGCAGGGCCTCCAGACTGAGAAACATTCAGCCAAAGCCCCTGCAGAAGAAGCTGAAGTTGGCCATGGCCGACGAGTTGGGGTCACCACTCATCACAGAGCTTCCTGTTCCCCACTTGGTAAAGTTCAAGCCTCTCAGACTTGACTCAGCGACCTGGGCCCCCCGGGCACGGAGCTGACTGCTCTGGGAAACACAGCGCCCCTCTTCGGCAGAACCTCTTTTCTTCATAGATGGGTCCAGATCCATTCTCTGCCCCACATGCGGCGGCCACAGCCTCTCCAGTCTAGACCTGGTTCAGGTACTCCCCCAACACGCCCTCAGCACTCTGCCCTGATCAGGGCAGGAAGGCCATGGGCACAGTGTAGAAGGAAGAGCTGGAGGAAGAGGAAGCCAGCAGCTTCCAGCCGAGTCTTGCTTAGGTCTCTGGGTACAGACAATCCGGCCTCAGAGGAAATTTACCCCACCCCCACCCCGAGGGAGGAAACAATGGGAATTTCCATAAATTCTGTGAGCATGAGTCCCTGAGCACAGAACGAGGACACTGGGCTCCGTGGTCCCAAGGTGCCCCTCCAGCCTGAACACGCACACAAATCCCCCATGCCATCCTGCTCAGCGGGGCTCAGGCCTCAGACTTTGTGGTGGACTTTTCCAGGCTTTAAACGTAAAACTCTATATGTAGAACTTAGTATATGACAGAGGTGGCATCTCAAGTCAGTGATGCTGGGACCACTGGATGAACATCTGAGAACAAATAGAATTGAATGTATACCTCACACGACGGCTGCTTTGGGGACAGGGCTCAGGGAGACCAGTGGTGCTGAACCCTCGCCATACATCAGGACCACTGAGGGCTCTCGGGGCTGCAATGCCTGCACGGCCTGGATGCAAGCTGGGGGGTTGGATGGGTCTGGAAGGAGTGAGAAGCTTCAAGTCACTCTGCCCACTGAGCCCCCGGACTGGACAGGCTCTGCGTGGAGCAGCTGCCTTTTGTGGGCTCCACTCAATGACATGCAGACGGTCACTGAGCTGCTCTGCGGGGGGACAGCCAGGGGAGGGTCAGAAGTGCACATAGCCGGATGGTGACGGCTGGGCCCAGCAGTGAGCAGAAGTTCCCTGGGCACACGGAGATAATGATGGACCGTGGTGGGCGGAGCTCTGCGCTCAGGCAGGCTCGTCCTCCAGGTTTCAGACTGAGACACTGAAGGGGGTGTCAAAGGGAGGAAGGAGGAGGAAAGGAACTAATGAGACAGGGCCACTCAGCAGTGCAGTACTACAAAATACCATTCTGAGGCTCTCTTTCTAAATTTGTTTTTAAATATTATGGACACTGGGAAATGCTCATATTATGGGAAAGAGAACAGGTTATATAACCTAATTTTGTAAGGAAAAACATGGAAACGCCCTGGCCAGTTTGGCTCAGTGTCAGCCCGCAGGCCAGAGAGGCCCGGGTTCAGTTTCTGCTAAGGGCACATACCTCGGTTGCAGTTTGTCCCTGGCCCCAGTTGGGGTCGTGTGGGTGGCAACCACTCGATGTGTCTCTCTCACATCGATGTTTCTCTCTCTCTCTTCCTCCCTCTCTCCCTCCTGCTCTATCTGAAGATAAATGCAAAAATGTCCTCAGGTGAGGATAAAAAAAGAAAGAAAGAAAGAAAGAAAGAAAGAAAAACATGGAAAAGTCATCCGCATAAAGTCCAGAGCTCACTCATTGTCCAAGCAAAGCTAATCCCTCCCTTGTCGGGGCTTCTGAGGTCCCTGTCACAGCTCTTTTTTATTGTTTTCCTTTATTGATTTTTAGAGAAAGAAGAAGGGAGAAGGAGAGAGAGATAGAAACATCGATGAGAGAGAACATCGATTGGCCACCTCCTGCATGCCCCCCACTGGGGATCGGGCCCACAACCTGGGCATGTGCCCTGACCGGGAATCGAACCGGCGACTTCTTGATACAGGGTTCGACGCTCAACCACTGAGCAACACCGGCCGGGCCCTGTCACAGCTCTTTATTCTTCCCCAAAGGTCACATCTGACCTTTCCACAGACTCAACTTCTTGAGTCTTCCAATTAGCAATGCTCCTGGCACAAGTGGGCATTCAATAAATGTTTGCAAATGATGAATGGATAAATGACAGAAGGAAGGAGAAAAGGAAGGAAGGAAGGAAGGAAGGAAGGAAGGAAGGAAGGAAGGAAGGAAGGAAGGAAGGAAGGAAGGAAGGAAGGAAAAGAAATTAGTTTAGGAGAAAACACCAGAATGTCAGGGTTATTATTATCTAGATAAACTTATTTTATCTTCTTTAGAATTATGTCTTCCAAAATTGCACCAATGAAAAAACCACTTTTATAATAAATTCACATTTCATCAAATATCAGTCTGAAATGTTCTTATAACTTCATCTCGGTGAAGCTAGAAGACAACGGGACTAGATCATGTCTGTATAGTGGCGGCATCTTCCGGAGTCCATATCGAGACACATGAACTGACAGGTTACCAAACGCTCATAAAAGAAATGGAATTGAGTA
Organism: Tadarida brasiliensis; assembly: GCA_030848825.1. Lineage (NCBI taxonomy): Eukaryota > Metazoa > Chordata > Mammalia > Chiroptera > Molossidae > Tadarida > Tadarida brasiliensis. Next base: position 8,016,264 of record CM061279.1, on the reverse strand, counting down.
CTTGGAATCGGGGTGCCCCACAAATCTGAGCAAGACCTCCACATCTAAGGAATAGGCACCCCACTTAGGGAAGAAGGCAGTACCACTGGGGGTGTGGAATCCTTCTGGACAGTGGGCCCGTTTCACCTGAAGCTGGCCCCTCTAAAAGGCCCATAATAAGGTTGGAAAGAGGGAGATACCCTACCCTCGTCCAATATCCCTTCCAGCCTGACTTTGCTCCCCTGGGGCTGAACTCATTCTGCTTTCGGGAAATGGATCTTGTCTTCCAGGAGGAGGAACTGGACTATCCAGGTCAAAGAAGGCCCTTCGGCAGCCTCCTCTCCCTACCCTATCCTCCCTTCTCCCCTCTGCCCAGGAGCTACATCCCTGGACCCCACTCTCCCAAGCACCAGTCACCACAAATGCCTTGCCCAGGGGAAAGAGAATAGCCTCGGGGACCCCTACGCGTACCTAGCACTCTCTCTGCATTCCTGGAGTCACACAGCACTCTGTATCTCTGGCAGGACCTAGAGCCAGAGAGCCTGGTTGGGACTTGGCCCCGAGCTTGGATGGAGCCCCAGCACTGGGTAGCGATGCGGCACAGTGCACGGCACCCAGGGCTTTGGACCTGGGCCAGTCCACTGCCAGAGTCTTGGTTTCCTCCTTGTAAAGCAGAAATGATAACAGAATCTCCTTTCGAGTGCTGACATACGAATACGCCAGCGCTGTGTGCCTGATGGTGATGTGAGTGCTTTAAAGACACTAACACACCCAGTTATCAATGCCCAGAAGAGGTGGGTGCTACTTCTATTCCCTTTCACAGGTGAGAAGGGGGGCTTGCAGAGAGGTAAGAGCCGCGCCCAAGGTCCCACAGGAGGTAAATGCTAGAACCAGGATTCGAGTCTGGACTTTAGGGCCTGAGCTCATAAGACAGTTCCTGGAACCTATTAAAAGCAGAATAAGCCCTGGCCGGTTTGGCTCAGCGGTTAGAGCATCAGCCTGCAGACCAGGGAATCCCGGGTTTGATTCCGGCCAAGAGCACATGCCTCGGTTGCAGTTTGTCCCCAGCCCTGGCTGGGGTCGTGCAGGTGGCAACCAATCAACGTGTATCTTTCACATCAATGTTTCTCTCTCTCTCCCCCTCCCACTCTGTCTGAAGATAAATGTTAAAAAAAAAAAAAAAAAAAAAGCAGAATAAGATCTACTTGTATGCATGTATGCATAACCAAGGGACATAGACAACAATGCGGGGGGGGGGGGGACAGGGAGGAGAGTGTCTAGGGGAGAAAAAGGAGAAACATCTGTAACAAATTTAAATTAATAAAAATTGCCAAAAAAAAAAAAAAAAAAAAACAGAATAAGTGATAGTTGATCTACTGTTGCAGATGCCTTAGTGAAGCAGAGGATGGCCATGAAGGGGTCCTATGTGCAAAAGCCCCCCATCCCTTCTATTGTAGCAGCCTTAACAGACAGGGGTGTGCCTGTCCCATTCACCTCTGCAGCCCAGCAGGCTCACATCATGCCTTGTGGTTCCCTGAGCACCTGCGGGATATGAAATACGACGACATGACATGTCTTGAACACCCACCACGCGCACCTTATCTCATTCAGTTCACATACAAACACTGTCTTGTGGGCAGCTGACCATTTCAGCGTCTGAGCCAAGGGGACCCAGCCAGGAGGTGGCTGAGCTGGGCGTCTCCAGGACAGCCTGAAGTGGACAAAGGGAGGCTGATTTCCAAGGCACTGTAATGTGCCCTGGGGTAGCTTCCAAGTGAAAAGGAGATTATTCCATTTCATTAGTTACTTTATGTGGTGCTTCTACAACTCTGTGGTTCTTCACTTTCCATTGCAGAACATTTCCAGCTAATTATTTTCCACGGATAGCAACTCCCAGTAAAGGCAGAAAAGTACACTGACACTCACCAAGACCTCAAGGGAATTGTGAGGGAGAGCAAGAACGTAAGAAAATGGGGGTCGATGTCAAGGCCAGATGAATCAATATGGGTCTCAAAATCTTATAACGTGAGAGACAGAATCAATACAAAGAAAAACAGTGCGATCTTGGCACACTGACAATCTCCAAGCACATCCTATCTGTGATAACAAACAAACAAACCTGGATCCAGACTCCAATTTGGGAAATAGTCCATCGTAACCTTACAGGGACTCAGGGCAGGCTCCTCGTTAGGTGTGCACATCTCCTTATCCACCTGTTCTTGGTTCGAATGTTACACAACAATGCTGATGCGATCCGAACTAAAACGAAGACCAAAGGCACTCTTTTCCCCCATGCACAGCTGAAGTCAGGTCCCAGCTGAGCCAACCCACTCCCTTCTCTTGTCATCCCAGTCTGGTTTGCATTATGAGGGACAACCCAGCCTGCACACCCCAACCCAGTTGCAACTAAACATCCTTTGGCCGAGCTGTAAGCCCCCTGGTTCCTCCCTTCAGGGGAAAGTGCTGAAGAGGGCAGGAGACTCCAGGTCCAAGCAGGTGACCTGCACAGTGATGAAACCTTCCTGGTCCCAATCTTCCAAGCACAAAATAAAGACAATCTCCACCCTGGCAACATTGTTGGCTGGACTCAGAGGGTGTTAACATGCTAGGTCAATGTGAGATTTGTTATCTTTTTTATAAATACGATTTTTATTGATTTCAGAGAGAGGAAAGGAGGATAGAGAGAGATGGAAGCATTGATGAGCGAGAAACATCGATTGGTCGCCTCCCGCACACCCCCCACTGGGGATTAAGCCCGAGACCCAGGCATGTGCCCTGACCAGGAATCAAACCAGTGACCTCCTGGTACACAGGACGACACAACCAACTGAGCCACACTAGCTGGGGGAGATTTGTTTTCTTATGGGGAGCCCAGAAATGCAATGCGGAAAAAATCCCTGGGCCTGTGGAAATGGCAGAGCTCTGAGCCAGTTCCAGGAAAGACACCTACCTAAAGGACTCTCCAAAGGATTGAATAAGAAAGAGAATGCAAAAGCACCTGGCACATGGGGGGGACTCAAACGTTACCAGTGGTAGAGGTGGCAGATGTGACAATCTCCTGAGTGACACTGCGCCAGGCACGTGCAAGCATGCACTTTGCTAGATTAATCCTTTTAATGATCACAATAACCAAAGAGGTAAGCTTGCTCCCATATCACAGATGAGAAAAGTGAGGCCAAGCTCACACAGCTCGTAAGCAGCGAGGCCAGGAATCACAGGGGGTCTGTCTGCATCTCGATGCCTCTTCCCAGCACGCTCAGCACTGCGTGGTTAGTTTCCTTGCAGACTACAAAGCCGCAGGACACAACTCACAGCACCCCATGCTGGAGCAGCCAGCTAAATAGTTAAACCAGAGACTGTGGGCCCCCTGCTTTATCCACAGACACAAGAGCTCACTGTGTTCCCGTCCCTATCAACTTGGCTCATCAAAAAACCCATCCCCGGGCAAACAGAGCTTGCTGATAAACTAACCAATTCAACCTGGAGAAGACTGAACACAAAATATGAGCACATTCTGGGACACATTACAAGGAGAGTCACGCCCAGGTACTCCGTGGACAAAGGACTCAGGTAGAAATGCCGAGCAGGGCTCATGACAACCACCCAGAATGTTCTTGTCGGCTCAGTTCCCAACAATAATGCAAATAAACCTTGTTTTCACAAGCTGGGTGCTGTGTGCACCTCAAGCATTCTTGCACTGACTTAAATAAAAACCACAAGGGTGTTTCAAGAGGCTGGCACTGCCAGGCCCAAGGTAAGTGCTGGTTCCCACCTGTCTCCCTATCTCTGTGGAGCAGCCTGGGGGTCTCGTTGGGGCAGACCCTTTCTCTGCACTGGTGGGCTGCAGCAGACACCTCCAGGCCACCAGAGCTCGCTCACCCCTCACCCTCAAAGGATCAAAAGATTTCATGACATAAAACAAGACCTAACCCCAATACCTTCAGAAGACCCAGGAAATGTCAGTGGTGAGAAATGCAAGCAATATTGGGACCTGCAAATTCATGCCTCTGCTCCAGGAAGAGGTGTGCAGGGAGGGTGGGTGGCTGAGGGAGGCTCCATCAGCACAGGAGAGAATGGTGGTAATGCCGCCTCTGTGGAGTCCAGTGGGGACCCCCTTTGCTAATGCTTTCCACTCCACTCCTTCCCTCCCCTCCCCTTCTCTTTCCAAAAATGTCCCCATTTCTTGAAATGGCTGTGGTTCCTGAAGTCTCAGTAGCAAGTTTGGGACACTGACACACCTCATCCCCCATGTGCTGCTCTTCTGGGTATTTTTTTTTCTTGATTCTATTAAAATTATATCCAAACAAAGGAATCCCACTGAAGGGGGCAAGGCGGGGGCGCAAATCCCTTTTTGGGATAAGGTGCCAACGTCTTTCTAACACGGCATTTTGCAGCAAGCTCCCCAATCTCCCCCATCCCCACACAGTGTGAGAATAGCCATATAATTAATACTTTCTTGACAGAAAATGTAGACGGGGTAAAGATGGCAGTGGCACACATAGGAGGATGCTGCACACACCCTCCCGTGAGCAAAACCGAGCACACGCGACCGCAGGGGCCATTACCCCTGAGAGCCAACGGGGCCTGAGTGACCAGCCTCTGACCACGGACAGGGGACAGAGACCTGACAGGGAAGCTGGGGACCAGGCCCCGGGAGCTGAGTGACCAGCCCCTGACCACAGACAGGGGACAGAGACCTGACAAGGAAGGAGGGACCAGGGGCCCCGGAGCTGAGTGACCAGCCTCTGACCACGGACAGGGGACAGAGACCTGACAGGGAAGGAGGGACCAGGGGACCCCGGAGCTGAGTGACCAGCCCCTGACCACGGACAGGGGACAGAGACCTGACAGGGAAGCTGGGGACCAGGGGACCCGGAGCTGAGTGACCAGCCCCTGACCACGGACAGGGGACAGAGACCTGACAGGGAAGGAGGGACCAGGCCCAGGCGCTGCGGGAGCTCCCGGCGGAGCAGGCGGCCCACGTCCCCTCCCTCGATGGCGCGGCCACACCTCTACTCACCTCTGCTCGGCCGTGGCCGCCTCCTCCGTCCCCTCGGCTCCGTCCCGGCCACACGCCCGGAGCCCCGGCCTCGCACCCGGAGCCGGAGCAGCAGGGCGGCGCCACGCCGCGGCCTCCCAGGTGAGAGCCCGCACCTGCCGGCTCGTGCGGCGCCCAGGGCGCATGCTCGGCTCGGCTGCCACAGCCACGCGGAACGCAGAGCCGCCGAGGCCGCTGCTACACGGACCACGTTCCGTGCAACAACCGGGGGCAGGGGCTGCGGGAGACCACGGGAGCTCGGGAGCCGCGGGGACGCCCCAAGGTCAGAGGGGCTGGCGATGCCACGGCTGACGTCCCCTCCACCCCACGGCTGACGTCCCCTCCACCCCACGGCTGACGTCCCCTCCACCCCCACGGCTGACGTCCCCTCCACCCCACGGCTGGCGTCCCCTCCACCCCACGGCTGACGTCCCCTCCACCCCCACGGCTGACGTCCCCTCCACCCCCACGGCTGGCGTCCCCTCCACCCCCACGGCTGACGTCCCCTCCACCCCACGGCTGGCGTCCCCTCCACCCCCACGGCTGACGTCCCCTCCACCCCACGGCGGGGAGCTCTGTCCAGGGGCCCTGGCCCGCCTGCAAGGTCGCTGCAGTGTGTTTCCGGTCACATGGCCGGGGCCCATTTGGGCCGGGACACAGGAAGCGAGCGGGTCCACGGGGCAGGACTGCACACACCTGGGCTCCCACCTGGAGCCGCTCCTGCTCCGTGGGCCCTGGATCCTTAGACGCCCGCTGGGCCGCCACCTGCCTGTCAACACCACGCAGTCCACGGAGCCAGCTTCTGTAGAAGGCTGCTCTTCCAAGACTGGAAGAGACAAGTATTTTGTCTAATTCATATAAACAAACATAGAACGTCAAACAAAATGAAAACAGAAGAACATCTCTCGAAGGAATAAGAAAAATCCCCAGGGGAGGCAGAACCCTAACAGAAATAAATAGTCTGATAAAGAGTTCAAAAAAAACGGTCGTAAGGATCCTCATCAAACTTGGGAGTGGAATAGAGGAACTTAGGGAGAACTTCAACAAAGAGTTTGAAAGAATAAGAAAGAACCAAGCAAATCTGAAGAATACACAATAACTGAAATGAAAAACAGAAGATATCAACAGTAGATTTGTAGATATCAACAGTAGAGACAGACTAGTGGAAATCAACCAATCAGAAAAACAGAAAGAAAAAATAATTAAAAACGAAAAAAATACGATAATTTAAGGGACCACTGGGTTAACATCAAGCATTCAAGTGTTTGCATTATAGAGATACCAGAAAGACAAGAAAGAAAAACAAAGACATTTTATTTAAATAATGACTGAAAACTTTCCTAACCTGGGAAAGGAAACAGACATCCAGGTCCAAGAAGCACAGAGTTCCAAACAAGATGAACCCAAAGAGACCCACAGTAAGACAAACGTTATAAAGAGACATTCTTGAAGGAAGCATGAAGAAAACGAGTTACAAACAAAGGAAAACCTATAAGACTGTCATCTGATTTCTCATCAGCAACTTTACAGGCCAGAAGGGAGTGGCAGGACCTCTTTAAAGAATTCTTCACTTTGTTGAATAGACTCTGCTGACTTCTCCCTTGGGACAAACTCCAGAAGAGCCAGGTGTGATAAACTGAAGAACCCCAGCTACTCCAGGGCTTTTACTGGAAACTAACGTCTATTTCCTGATACTTGGGCCACACTCTGGAAAAGCCTGTGGGAAGTCTCCCTGCCTCAGGGTCATCTTGCCAAGAGGGAAGAGAGCCCAGGACCAGGCAGACTGGGTCAATAACTGGAAAAGGAGAACTACAGCATAGAATCTATGAGCAGGCACTGTTTTCATCCAACAATAAAATCCTTGATCTTTTTTTAAAAGGAGCCCAGCCGGTGTGGCTCAGTGGTTGAGCGTCGACCCATGCACCAAGAGGTTGCTGGTTCAATTCCCAGTCAGGGCACATGCCCAGGTTGTGGGCCCGATTCCCAGTGAGGGGCATGCAGGAGGCGGCCAATCGATGTTCTCTCTCATTGATGTTTCTATCTCTCTCTCCCTCTCCCTTCCTCTGTCTCTCAAATCAATAAAGAAAAAAAAATTTTTTTTAAAGAGAGAGTGTACAAAGTATCGAGGAAGTTTGCAACTTAGAATAATTTACCCAACAAGGAATTAAAGGAGAGACAGTTTCCCAGACAAGCAAAAACTGAAGGACTTCATTATCACCATTAAACCAGCTTTACAAGAAATGTTAAGGGTCTTCTTTAAGTAGAAAAGGAAAGGCCATAACCAGAAATTTAAAAATATGAGAAAGGGAAAAAACCCTCACAGATGTAAGCCAAATATTCAATAAATACAGCAAAGGACACATTTTAAAAGCTACTTACAAAGGTTAAAAGAAAAAAGTTTCAAACTCAACTCAAACTACAATAAGTCGTTAGGAGATACACAACACAAAAAGATCTAAAATATATCAATAACATAGAGCAAGTATGGGGAGTATAAAAATGTAGTCCTTAGAAAATATATTCAAACTTAAATGTCAATCGGCTTAAAACAGAGTGCTATAAAGAATGATATACATAAACCTCATGGTAACCACAAGCCAAAAACCTACAAAAGAAACACAAAGAGAAAGGAACCTAAACAAAACACTAAAGAAAAACAGCAAACCACATGGGAAGAGATCAAGAGAAGAAAAGCACAGAGGACAACTGTAAAAACGACCTAAAACTAAGAAAGAGCCCCCTGGACAACTTTAGAAGGCAGAGAACAGGACCAGCTCCTTGGGAGAGTAAGGCAGACCTCACCCACCAGCTTCTCCATAACATCCAAGGAACCATATTAGAATGGAAGCCAACGAGTTTTTCTTTCTGGAGCTTACTCACTGGCACATTAACACAGCCTGAACTTATCCCGTTCCCACTCCTAGAGAGCTTACGCCAAGCCAGGTAGGAGGCAGTCATTAGCCAGCAGTTTTTGACACAACTGGTTCTCTATTCTTTGGAGAATAGAGAAGATTCTTCAAAAACAACGAGGGTTCAATATTTACCAACCAAAAAGGCAGCCTCGGGAAATGATTTAGATGGGCCGAAGAATGTATACTGGAATAACAGCTTGTCCCCCTTCTCCCACGAGGGCCTTTTCGTTTCTAAGCTTTTTTCTAAACCACCTCCCACCAGGCCCTACCTACTCCTCCCCCAGCCTGTGCCCTCATCCCTGATCACCAAAAGGCACCTCGCCGGCCTCCACGTCAAAAACATCCAAACCGATGCACGTGTTTCACGCCAAAGGGGTGTTTTGTTGATTTTGTTTGTTTGTTTGTTTTATGAGCCTACAGTGTTGAAGCTCCAAAACGGGAAGGTCATTCTCTGCTGCTCCTGCCAGGCCTGGCGGTGAACACCTGGCAGCCGGAGCCAGTCTCTCTGCGTAAGGCAGGGGAACCCAGCTCTCCTGCAGCACTCGTGAAAAAGGCACGTGTGAACGGCAGTTCAGTGCAAAGATTCCCAGGGCGCACAGCTGCAGTCCCATTCAGTCACCAGTCTGGCCCATGATGACACTGTGGCGGGGAGACAGAAAACAGGCCTATCCCTCTGGCAAACAGGACAGGGAAAAGGAAAAGGAAAGTCAACAAAGGAAGTGAAATCGGGGAGGAGCAGCCACGCCTTGTGCATTCCTGTGCGTTCCATACAGCGAGCGATGTTCTCATACTGGTCTCCCCAAGGTTTGCCCTCCTTCCTGCAGAGGCCAATGTGCGTTCCTCACAGGCCAGGGCCGCAGAGCGCATGCCCATGGGGTCTCGGGCAGCAGGGGGTCCTGCAGCTCTGGCGGCCCCTTCTCAGGAAACTGAAGAATCTGAAAAAGGGGTGAGCTGGGAAAGGCTAGAGTTTTCATCCAAGGCAATGATGCGGACAGTTAACAGGCAAATACACAAACCCTGCAGAAAGCCAGAAAAGAAAAGAGGAGATTTAAAAAAGAAAAAAAAAAGGACAAAGCCCCTTTCCAGAGAGAACAGGGTCCCAGAGCCCCAAAGGCACCGCCAGCCAGCTTGAGCAGAAACATTCACCCTGGGAAACTGAAATGGGGGCCTCCATCAGCCCGAGAAGTCAACCCAAGTCCCTGCTTCCAAAAGCCACCCCAACCCCTGACCCACACCTGTGGTACCTCCTGAGTTCGGTGGATTTCTAGCCCAGCCTGGCTGACACCACATTCAAATATAGTACCTGACAGTGTGCTTTTTCAGCCAACCTCATCATCATTCATTTAAATTACCACAGTGATATTTTAAAATTAGATTTCTAAGGTCGACAACGTAAGAACTCTAACAGGGCAGAGAAACGTACAAAGATGTTATTCACCAAAGGCTGCTTAGTGCTTTCTCTTCCCTTCAGAGAAGGTGAAATTATTTTATATGTACACGCACACACACGTTTTCCCCTGATATTCAAAACTCTTTGTGAACTAGCCATGCCTGATTCTGTTGAACCCTTAAAAAAAAAGAAACAAAGAAAGGAGCCACAGACGCGTATACTTCTGCTATGGGCTGACCAGCTCCAAGCACTTTCACTTTGAACTTGTACACAGCCATTCCCAGCATAAGGCCAGAGCTTGACCAAGCCCAAAAGACTACCAAAGGGTCAGACGTCCAGAACGTCACAGATGCAGGAGAGCAGAGTGTCAGAAATCCTAAACACACAGATGGACATCCTTCAGGCTTTTTGAGGTTCTTGGTAACTTCTGATTTCTTTTACTTTTGTCAACAGTTGCTTTCAAATTAATATTTTTTAAGTCAACATGTTTGTACCCTTTACCCCTTAGCAAGGCAAAAGCCCTCGTGAGGAGGAAGAGGGGGTAACATTTTAAAGGGGTGTCCAGAGGGTGGTGGAGGTGATTCTCCGGTGGTGACATTCTGAGCAGACGTTCGACACATACAAAGGTGCCAGAGTTTCATAAATAATGTTTGTTTTGGTTTCAACGCCTCGGACCAGATGGCTTCCAGATCCTTCACACCCAGCTGCAGCTGACCAGCTTTCCACAGGATGCCCAAACACTGGGAAACAGGTTTTACCTAAAAGAAAGGGAAGAGTGAGTCAGTGCCTTCCTGCAGAGCCCCAGACCCATTCTGAACCCTCCCTAACCGTCTCTATCCTGTGGGTCACACTCTCCAACCACAGGACCTTTGAACATGATGCTGTCTGGAAGGCGAGCTCCACTCCTCCAGGTAAGTCCTTCCCTTCCCTCAGCACCAAGCTCAGGATCCTTTCTTAGTTCCCCACACAGACCCCCTAGCCCACAACCTCTTTTCTCCTTGTATCCCTCCTTCCTAGTACTTCTACAGGTGTTTACGCCAAGGCTTAGCAAAAGATGTAAAAGTCCACAAAGTATTTTTTTATGGATACTTTTTATTTTTATTTTTTAATTTATCTTGATTGTTGAAAGTATTACAGATGTCCCTCCTTTTCAAACTAAGTATTTTTTTAATTTTTTTTTCTTCATTGATTTTTTTTTTTTAGAGAGAGAGGAAGGGAGAGGGAGAGAGAGATAGAAACATCGATGAGAGAGAACATCGATTGGCCGCCTCCTGCATGCCCCCCACTGGGAATCAGGCCCAAACCTGGGCATGTGCCCTGACCGGGAATCGAACCGGTGACCTCTTGGTGCATGGGTCGATGCTCAACCACTGAGCCACACTGGCCAGGCTACTATTTTTTTTTGGCTACTTTTTTAAGATTGAAAAAATTTTTTTAAACTGTTTTAAAGAAAATATATAGATATGGTCACTAGGGTCAACAGACTAGAGAAAATAAAGATAAATCCCCACGGCCATGACCAAGCTGTGCAGGGGAGTGGGGGCTAACCCCTAATGACTGACGTCCACGGAGCCCAGGCACTCACCCCTCTACAGATGCAGCCTGAGGGCCTCAGCAGGTAAGTCACCCACTCGCCCACTCGGCAGGCAGGCCTCCACTGCATCCCCTGGAAGTTCACTGATGAGGATGAAGGTGGAGGCCTGGGGCACGAGGACTGAACTGCGAAGATTTCAAAGACCAAGCCAAGAATCGAACCAGATAGCTACAGCCAAGCAGATGTGCGCAGGAACCAAAGCCCACCACGGCGGGCCTGCTGCCTCTGGGAAGAGCAGACGCCAGAGTTTTGTAAACTTTACATACCACGACCTGCTAAGGATTCACCTTCCTGGGCATCCCGATATTTCTGGTCTGGTGACAGACCAACTTATAGATGCCCAAGTGCATACCTCAAAGATGCTCTGCCAGGTCCCCCGCCTGCACCCCATCCCCCTGGGCAGCTGTTGATACCCCCTGTGCTGACAGGAATAAACGCCCACATGTAAACACACAGAGGAAGGAGAGACGGGCAGACAGTGGGAGCCCTCCACAACTCATCCAGCACGTCACTAATCCTTGGGTCCCTCCCGCAGCAGAGCTAACCCTCCAGGGCTGCTACTGGAAAAGAGAACACGACAGTCTTTCTCACACCTGCGTGAGGAGCCGTCGCTCTGGGCACCTACGAATGCCCATGGAGGTCCCTGGCTCTTTGGGGCTCTCCACAAGGATGTGACCCCATCCCAAGCCGGAGCGGGGTAGCTGGCTGCCCTTCAGACCCTCTGGTGCAACTGTGACTCGGGACGTTCCTGGGACTGTGGACACAGGCTCTATGTGAGGAGACTGTCTGCAGAGTCCCAGGTCTCTTCATTGCATCTGTCTCCCTGAGGTTCTCCCCTGAGGAAGGTCCTGGGGGGCAGAGGCACACAGCTGCAGCTAGCCTGTTGACCCCTACACTCATTCAAACCCACTTCCCTCCTGCAATGCCCTCACTCCTCCTGGCCCCTTAACGCCTTTTGAGCTTGCTTCCTGGGCTTTTCAAACCTACCATAGGTTTCACCTCCTCTGGGAAAAGCTTCCTGCCTGGGGGAGGTACCCCTCCTGGCTGCCCACAGCGCTCTGTTCTTTCCTCCCGGTGGCGCTCACCAGGTCATCCTGAGGGTCAATATTCCTGGCTGTCTCCCTGTCACAGCACAAGCTCCTGGAGGAAAGGGACAGGCTCACCCATCCTGCACTCACAGTGAATGCAATTAGCAGGCTCTGGAGCTGGACACATGAAGAGAGTGACAAGCAGAGATTTCTAAGAGGACTCTCTCAGCCCCTTTGTCTCCCGCAGAACAGCCAAACTACTAATGACATTTCCGCATCATCATGAAGGTAAACCAGAAAGAATGGCATTGCTGGCCCTGCCCCTGGCCTCCCTGGAAACTCGGTGCAGAACTGAAGGCATGTTTAGATGCTGTGACTCATGCTTCTTCCTTCCAAATTTTCAACTGTCCTGTCCAATGACAAGGGGTATCACCATCCCAGAGAAGGACAGGGACATGGCCCAACCTGTCCTTGTCCTTTGTTCTATTAGAAGCTTCTCTGTCAGTGGAAAGAGCCCTCAACATGAAAGCACCTGTCCAGCACCCTGGCAGCTGAACTCTTGGTGCAGTAAGCAAGGATGTGGCCGGAAGAGGGCACAGGGAGCCTGGGAATAAACGACAGAGAGGCTGAGGGAGGAAGTGAGGCCCTGTCCACGAGTGCACCTGAGATGGAGACGTGAGGACCACCACGCGCCACGGGAGCCCTCCACAGTTCCACCGTTTTCACCCAGGACACCAAACGTGGAAAAAAACAACTGGAAAATGTGGCTAGCTTCTACGAAAGCATTGCTAGTTAGGATTATTTGTGCTGTTTGTTTTCTCTCTCTCTTTTCGACAGGTTCTTAGGCAGCACTATAAACTGCATGTGTATGTAGGCAAGAAACTGAATACGTCAGATGCACTTCGTAGTACATTTTCATTGCCACGCAAATGTCCTGTTGGCGTAGGCTCGCTCCTTACAGACATAAAACTCAGACTTTTAAGAAGCACAATATCGCAGCTGAGAACTGTCCCTGAGTGCCACTACTGCTTTTCAAGGAAACAAAAATGCCTCGTGAGATGCCCACTTTTAACACACGAGCTCGGCATCCTGCGAGGAAGAGGGCTGGCAGAGCTTTACTCAGACTGCTTTGGGGATGACCCCTGAGGCTGTTTCAGGCCCAGGTCAGGTGCTCCAGCATCTACAGAGGGCCTGCAGGTCAGCAGGTACCCTGATTCCTCCCCGGTCCAGATGCTCACGGTATCCACTGCCTCCAAACTGTCCAGATGCTGATGCTCCAGAGCTTCGCTCCCCATCCTCAGACGATGAGGCAGCGTGGGGTGGGCACGGGGTCTTTAAGCCCAACCACTCAAGAAGTCCCTGTCCTGAGTGTGCTTAGCAACTGGGACCCTGAGCCCAAGCCTCAGTCTAGCAATGAGCAAATCAAGTCTGTTTTCTCCTATTCCCAGCCTAGCCTCCATGGTCCCCTTGCTGCAAACAGCCCCCAAATGACCTTTGTTCCAAAGACAAGATGCCAGGCATAGCCTTCAGTGTTACAACACAAATCTTATCAGTTTCTAATTAAATTCCCACAGGCAGCTCTATCCACAAAAGGGTGGAAGGCAGGCAATTCTTGAACACACACCAGCACCCTGACAGGTTTTCAAAACCTAAAAAGCAAAGGAACCCGAAGAAAGCTTAAGACAGAGAGGCAGAAATCAATTGAAATGGTTCCCCTTTGGAGAAGGCATGGCTGGCAGGAGCAGCGGGTTCTCCAAGCACTGTACCTTTGTCACACCTGCCGGTCCCACCTACCAGACAAACGGAGGAAGAAAGCATCTGCCTTGCCTTAGGGGACGCCCAGAGGGTGTCAGAAAAGACTCCTGTAATAAACCGGGGATACCACTAGACCCAAAGCAGCAGCCACAACTCCATGCAAGGCCAACCAAGCTCAAAACACATGCAACCAGGATGCAATCGCCTTTTGAAATATGGAATCATCTCAAAACCCCAGGGTTCTCTGTATTCCGTTTCGCCACCACTTCCTCTCTTTTAATTAGCCTTTTAAAGTACAGAGTTGGCCCTGGCCAGTTTGGCTCAGCGGTTAGCGAGTGCCAGCCTGCGGTCCAGAGAGACCCGGGTTCGGTTCCCGCTAAGGGCATGTACCTCGGTTGCAGTTTGTCCCCGGCCCTGGTTGGGTCATGCGGGAGGCAGCCACTCGATGTGTCCCTTTCTCTCTCTCTCCCTCCCATTCTCTCTGAACAAAAAATGGAATGTCCCCGGGTGAGGATAAAAAATAAATAAAGTACAGAGTTGGGATCTCATTTCTACAGGTTTTTCCCGTCCACTTCTGGCCCTACTTATTCTATCTCCTGGATGATAATAACATCCCAGGTGATGACTGCAGCCTCGTCCTGCCCGCCTTCTCTCCACTTCCTGCCTGGCTGAGGCGTGCCGGATCCAAGTCACGAGATGTTATCAGAACTACACACGTGTAATAGTAAGAGCCAAGTTACTGCCTGACTGCCCTGGCACCAAAAACATGATTTTCCTCTTTGCACTCACTCACAAAGTCACCCAAGGTCACGATCCAGCCACATCCGAGTTAAATGTACTGTTTCCCAGAGAAAAAGACAAAGACCTGTGAACAGATTATCATGTGTAGACAAAGAAATTCTCAAAAACACTAAACCAAACATAAAATTGCCCCTAAAATTCTTGTTCTTTTCCAATGTATTGGCCTGAAAAAGTTGTTCATGATATGCAGTTCAAGTGAAAAATGTTCCAAAACAGCATGTGTTACATGGTCCTATTTCTGCAAAAAAAGACAACTCCACATATGTACTCAGACACACTCTAGTGGTTATCATGCAGCAGTGAAATTATAGGTAATTTTATTTCCTCGTTTTCTTATCTGTGATTTCCGTACCATTCACTATACCTGTGATAAGGAAAGTGGTCTCTCGTTCTAAAAGTTGTCTTTGAGCCTGAGGACTAGAGCAGTCTTAAGCCTAGTGATTCACTCCAAGTTCACTCACATCCTGAAACTATTTCAATCATAAACAGCACAAACTTCTAACATGAGCTACTTGAAGTCCAGTTCTTCTCAACAAACAAGGAGGCAGGCTAGTGCCCAGTGATGATAAGGAAAGCCTGTGGGAGGTAGCTGGATTAGATAAAGTTACAGAACAAACATTCCAGGAAAGAAGGCTGAAAATGAATGAGCTAAATATTCAACAGAAGTTAGAAGAAAAGAACAGAACACACTTAAAGAAAGCTTAAGGAAGAGAAGCAGAAATCAATTGAAAATGGTAATAGAGAGGATCAATGAAGCCAAAGTTTGTTCTTTGTATAGATGAATAAAATCAGACTTCCAGCAAGCTGGATCAAGAAAAAGGAGAAAAGGCAAACATAATCAATATTAAGGATAAAAGGGATCCATGAACACACGTTACCAAGATTAAAAAGAGAATAAGAAAATGTTGTGAACAACTTTAAGACAATACATTTGAAAATGTAGATGAAATGAACACAACCCCAGAAAAATACAACCCATCAAAACTGACCCAAGAAAAAATAAAGACTAAATAGTCCTATAACTGTTCAAAGAATTGAACACCAATAGTTTTTTTTAAATCTTTGTACAAAGAAATTATCAGGCTATTCCCGGCCACTTTTGGCAAAATGTACTGAACATTCAGGAAACAAATAATTCTAATCTGATACAAACTATTTCAGAGAACAGGAAAATAAGTCACACATTCCCAACTTGTTTTATGAGGCTAGTCAAACTTTTACCAACACCTGACAAGGATATTACAAAGTAGGAAAATGACAAATTAATCTTAGTCACTAAGAGAAACAAGAAAGTTCTGAACAAAATATCAGCAAACTGAATACTGCTTTTATTTAGCAGACTGTAGACTCCAATAACAAATATAAATTGTGAAATATAAAAAAACCCAGCAAACTGAACGCAGCAATGTATAAAATAACATGACCATGATCAAACTCATTTTATCTCAGGAATGCAAAGTTGGTTTAATGTTAGAAAAATCAGTAAATATAGTTTCACCACCTTAACAGAATAAGGGGGAAAGTATGGTATTCTCAACAGAGCTAGAAAAGGCATTTAACAAAATTTGACATTAGCAAACCAGGAACAGAGAGAAACTTCCTGGTTAAAAAAAACACAAATTCTACAAGCCCAGCTGGTGTGGCTCAATGGATTGAGTATTGTCCCATGCACTAAGAGGTCACTGGTTTGATTCCTACTCAGGGCACATGCCTGGGTTGCGGGCTCAATCCCTGGTAGGGGGTGTGCAGGAGGCAGATGGATGTTTCTCTCTCACATCGATGTTTCTCTCTCACATCGATGTTTCTATCTATCTCTCCCTTCCTTTCTCTCTAAATAAATAAATAAACAAAATCCATACAAATATGTTTTTTAAAAATCGCTCTGAAGGGTATAGAATTATATGTTATAAAGTCCTGTTTCTAGAAAAAAATAAATTAAAAATCAATAAGACATATTTTTAAAAATTCTATAAAACTCTGTAGTAAACACTACTCTTTGTGGTCAATATTGAAAGCATACTCTATAAGATCAAGAACAAGCCCGGCCGGTGTGGCTCAGTGGTTGAGTGTCAACCCATGTACCAGGAGGTCACCAGTACAATTCCCGGTAAAGGCACATGCCCAGATTGTGGGCCCAATCCACAGTGGGGGGCATGCAGGAGGCAGCCAATCGATGTTCTTTCTCATCAATGTTTCTATCTCTCTCTCCCTCTCCCTTCTTCTCTCTCTAAAATCAATAAAGAAAAAAATTTGTTTAAAAAGAACAAGACAGGATGCCTATTATCATTACTTCCATTTAACAATGACTTAAAGGCCAAAAATTAGTATAGAGAGAGAGAAATAAAATGTTGAAGGACTTGGAGGGGAGTGGTTCTCTTACTAGTCTCAGATGATGTATCTTATAGAAAACAAAAAAAAAATTCCCATTTATCCTACTAGAATTAGTAAGAATTTAGCGAAGTTGCTGGATTTTTATTGTTTTTAAATCAACTGCATTTTCAGACGTCACGAGCAAAAAGTGAGAAAATGGTGTTTTTAAGAAGATATCAAAGACAAGGTCTCGGGTCATGTAATGATGGCTTGCAGAGGAACCTGTCTTTGAATCTGTCCCCAAAGTGACAGCAGGGAGAAGTTGGCAGCCCTGAAAGCAGAAACCCAGGCGTGGAAATTGATCCTGCAGGGCACAGGGGTTCATTATGACAGATGATCTGGAGTAGAAGACTAATACACATGGATTTGCTCGGCCCTGAGTTTCTGCCTGGAATGGTGATGGAGGAGAGGCTTCCCCTATTACCAATCACTGCGTGTGGAAGAGCCCCATGCTATTGTGTCAGATAGAGACGGAGTGCCTGTTACGATGAAAATGCTCCAGAGCACGCTTTGAGACTCGGTTTCTTACCTCCTGTTGCCCCTGCAACGGACCAGGGAGCAAAGCTGTTCTTTCAAAATCAAAATCATCATCTGTTACCTTAACACCTACAAAGTGGTTCAATTTACTGGTTTGCCTTTGGAAACAAAATCACTACGCTGAAGAAATGTTTGCAGCATTATTTCCAATAGCCAAGACATGGAAACAACCTGAGTGCCCATCAACAGATGAATGGGTAAAGAAATGTGGTGTGTGTACATATACACAGTAGAATATTATTCAGCATAAAAAAGAAGGAAATCCTGCCATTTGCAACAACATGGATGAAACCTGAGGACACCGTGCTAAGTGAAATAAGTCAGACTGAGAAAGACAAATACATATGATCTCACTTATCTGTGCAATCTAAAACAACCAAACGCATCGAAAAAGAAATCAGATTTGTGGTTTCCAGAGGTGAGTGTGTTGAGGATGAGGAATTGGGTGAAGGTGGTCAAAAGATACAAACTCTACTTATGAGATAAATAAGTACTGGGGATGTAATGTACAACATGACGACTATAGTTAACACCACTGTATGGTGTATTTTAAAGTTGTTAAGAGAGCCTGGCCAGTGTGGCTCAGTGGTTGAGCGTCAACCCATGCACCAAGAGATCGCCAGTTCAGTTCCCGGTCAGGGCACATGCCCAGGTTGTGGGCCCGATCCCCAGTGGGGGGCATGCAGGAGGCAGCCAATTGATGTTCTCTCTCATTGATGTTTCTATCTCTCTCTCCCTCTCCCTTCCTCTCTCTCTAAAAATCAATAAAGAAAATAAATTTTTAAAAAATAATAAAGTTCTTAAGAGAATAGATCCTAACAGTTCTCATCACAAGGGAAGATAAATTTTGTAAATTATTGTGGTAGTCATTTCACAACCTATGTATGTGAAGTCATTATTCTGTACCCCTTAAACTTATACTGTAATGTATGCCAATTATACCTCAATAAAATTGAAAAAAATTTTAAAAATCATTTGCCTTTGGTGGTGAGTGGCATAGCCAGCAGCAATGCCAATACAGCACTAATTGTCAGCCTGAAAAAGGAACTTAGTTTATTATTTGAAGAATTGAGACAAGTTGTGGGAAGTTTCTTAATCTGACAGTTTCAGTATGTACCTTGTCTTCATTATACCAAACAATGTATCAATCTAGCACTCTTTAGATGACAATGATACTTGTATCCATGTACTCAAGAAAGGCCCTCCTTTTCCACCTTACCCTCAAGAAATAGCCTGTACATAGAATTTTGGACAAACTGATTTTTATATTTCCTTGTTGAGGATTTTCTCTTATTTCGTGAGATCTGAGGCTACCACAAAAATGGCTCAGCGTATTACAGCTCCCAAGGAGTGATTTCGGCCACCAAATATGGATGAAATTCTATTCAGTGGCTCAGAATCAAAACAACATGTTGATCCACTTAAGCCATCGAGTGCTCCTATTGTACAACAACCCCCAGGCCTGCAGGGTGCAGTGGCCCTGTTTTATTGTGACTAATGATGAGGACAGTCTTCCTTTTTTTTTTTTTAATGTTTTTATTTTTATTTATTTATTTTATCCTCGCCCAAGGATATTTTTCCATTGACTTTCAGATTGAGTGGGAGGAAGGGAGGGACAGAGGGAGTGGGGGAGAGAGAGAGAAACATGGATTGGTTGCCTCCTGCATGACGCCAACTGGAGCCAGGGATTGAACCTGCAACTGAGGTGCATGCCCTTGACCGGAAATCGAACCCGAGACTCTTTGGTCCACAGACTGACGCTATAACCGCTGAGCCAAACTGGCCAGGGCTAAGGACACAGTTTTCTTCACATTATGTTTTATTTCTGTGCATTGAATGTGAGGCAGCAGTAAAATCAGTACAATAACTTTCTTATGTGTATATTATTTTGAAGTATGGATAAATATTACTAATTATTTTGATTCTTCTCAAAGGACACTGCTCTTCACCAAAAATGTAAATTTTAGTTAATGATTTGTTCCCCACTCTGCTATGTACAATCAATCTGTGTTCTGTTTCTGTCTTCTAGGTGTGATCCATTGACAAACTATTTCCAATATCAGTAATGTAAGTAAATACAATAATACAGCCATTTTCTTAGACATGAGTACAAAGAAAATATGTATTTTTAAAGCATACATGTCGCAAAATATAAAATACCTGGGAATATCTAACAAAAATTTATAACACACTTATGAAGACATTTTTGAAAGTACTGAAAGACATTTTTGAGAATATCTAAAAAATGGAAAGTCATTTCATGTTCCCGGATTGGAAAAGTCCACATAACGGGCTGATTCTCCCTAAACTGACCAAGAGAGTCCATACAGCTCTAATCAAAATCCAAAACTCTGTTTTGCTGAATTTGACTACTGATTTATACAGAAGGGCCAAGGGCTAAGAATAGCGAAGGCCAGCCCGGCCGGTGTGGCTCAGTGGTTGAGCGTCGACCCATGCACCAAGAGGTCGCTGGTTCGATTCCTGGTCAGGGCACACGCCCAGGTTGTGGGCCAAATCCCCAGTGGGAGGCGTGCTGGAAGCGGCCAATCGATATTCTCTTTCGTCAATGTTTCTCTCTCTCTCTCGCCCTCTTGTTCCCCTTTCTCTCTCTAAAAGTCCATAAAGAAAAAAACTTTTTTTTAAAAGAATAGCCAAGGCCATGCTGGAGAAGAAGTCAGGGAAGTGTGGGAGACTTACCTTTCAAGATGTGGAAAAACTGTGTGTGCTGGTCAAATTCATGTGTCAACTGGACTGGGTCACACATTGCCCAGACATTTGCTTAAACGTTATTCTGGGCATGTCTCTGAGGGTGTTTTTGGATGAGATTAATAATTATATCCGTAGGCTGAGCACAGCAGATTAGGGTGGGCTTCATCTAATCTGTTGGAGGCCTGAATAGAAAAGGCTGAATGAGGAGAATTCGCTCTCTCTAGCTGACTGTTTCTGAGGTGGGACCTTGGTCTGCTCGTGCCCTGGGACTGGAACTTCCACCTTCGCCTCTCCTGGTTCTCGGGTCCTCAGGCCTGGACCTTTATAATGAATCTCTTTCTATAACGATGTAGGATTATTGGTTCTGTTTCTCTGGAGAGCCCTGGGGGCGGGGGGGTGGGGTTCAGGATTGGGTCCAGTGTGGATTTGTGTCTCACCTTTGCCACGAATCACTGAGACCTTGGGCAAGCAACATCCCCTCTCTGGATCCCTGAGCCCTCATCTCTAAACAATGTTCACCCCTAGCTCTCTCAGTGAGAATCCCACAGAGCTGAAAAACCACACTACACTCCTGAAGTCACAACATCGTTCTGACTTTCCTACAGGCTGCCTTGAGGAAATGCGCCTGGCTTTGGAGCTCATCAGTAAATTCCAGCCAAGGAGTAAGGCCCACTCCCACCCCATGCTCTTGGGAACCATTGTGAGAGAGGCTGAGAGACGTTTCCATCTGTGAGCACAGTGTGTGGCAGATGGGCTGCTCGGACCACATCCCCCACAGCAAGTACATGACCAACTTCTTGTCTGAAATTCAGCCCTCCCTTTCCTCCTGTAAAGCTGACTTCTCAGTGTTCGAATTTGGGGAAAGTAGGGAATCCCCATCTCTCTGTAAGCGTTTCTGTTGGCTTTCTGGGCGCTGTGTGCTGTTGGAGGGATCAGAGTAGTTCCCCCAGAAGCAGCACACCCCAAGGTCAAACACTTGGCCAGAGAACAAGAACGCACGCCTGGCCGGCAGGGTTTTCAAAAGTGAACAGAGCTGCTGTTCCCACCTGTACCTGTACTTGATGTCAAATACTGTGGAATCTTCATCCTCGTCGTCCTCTTCATTCAGCGGGGCCATTTCCACTCGCTCAGCTGGAGTGGTGATGATGTCATACTTGCGGGTCTTCTTCAACCTCTTTCCCGACCTGGAAGAGAAGCACGTTCCTGAGAACTCCCCACTCCCCACGGAGGCAGGCCACACGGCTGTCCCCAGCCGGGGTCCCGGGAGACCTGGCGAATACCCCAGCTCCTGCACGTTCAGCCGTGGGACCTCAGACACGTTCCTGACCTCAATACCGCTTGTGGTGCTCACCCACAAAACAGAGATGATTGTACTTGCCCGAGCACTGGAAAACCCAGTAACCAAGATATACAATTTAAAAAAAATCTTTGACGAACAAAAGATCAAAATGTCCAGTGAGGACAGGGTCCAGCCCTGCACTTGCATGGACATGACACACCCTATCCCCTCCCCCTCCCCCCTCCCCTGCCCTGTGTGTTGGAGGGTCACTGTTCCAAGCATGGGTGGCAAAGCTGGCATTAAGAGCACTGCCCTATGGGCCGGTCAGGTAGGATTTGGGTCAGAGCCTGGACACTTCCTACCTGTGTGGTCATGGGCAAGTGAGTTAATCTCCCTAAGCCTCGCTCTCCTCCTAAATAAAATGGGATAAGACTAATACTTGTCCCACACAGGCGAGGGGGGATTGGATGAGACGACGCATGTAACAAGCCTATACACACAAGGCTCTCGGCAAAAATGACTGTGAGTGAATATAATAAACAAATAGGAGTGTTATAGCCTCTCTTCTATGACCAGGACTTGTAAAAATGAGTCAATATTGTATCCATCGTGAGGATTTATGAGGCTACTGAATTATAACACTAAGCTTTTACCTCTGAAGTAATAGAGACCACCGTGGGCCACAGGGAAAGTGCTGAGACAGGGCCTCCAGTCTCCAGCGTCACTGTCTCTGCGTGAAGGATGCAACCTTTATCAGGGCATGGCCGAACGTTCACGATGCCACTGGGAATACTGCCGTTATTATGACTACTGATGCTCTGTGCATTTATTTCTCTGCTATCCCGCACTCTTTCCCAAACGCCTTGTCTTCTCTGGTGTCCCTCTTTTTTAAATCTATTCGAGCCCTGGCTGGTTTGGCTCAGCGGTTAGAGCATTGGCCCGCAGATCAAAGAGTCCTGAGTTTGATTCTGGCCAAGGGCACGTACCTTGGTTGCGGTTTGTCCCCGGCCCTGGTTGGGGTTGTGCGGGAGGCAACCAATTGATGTGTCTTTCTCACGTCGATGTTTCTCTCTCTTTCTTCCTCTCTCCCTCCCTCCTGCGCTATCTGAAGATAAATGAAAAAATATCCTTGGGTGAGGATTAAAAAATTATATATATATATATATATATTCGATACTGTCTATGAGAAACCAGCCAACCCTCCAAAATCATAAATGGGGCATTGAAGAATCATATTCTCTAAACATTCTTCCTGCAGACTGTAAGCCACTCCCGATGGAGACCACGGAGACCACGCCAAAGACACGCAGAAGATCTCTCATCCTCAGCACACAGAAACTCTTTTAAGTTTGCAAAATGATGAAAACACGAGTTCACTTTCAAAGTCTTCTCACAGTTTCTTAGCAATATCAACTTTCTTGTCTTACCTACCTAGTATGATTCACCAAAAATATGACTTAAGGACGTGTCCTTTGCGGACACTTACACTGGGAGATAGAAAGAAAGCAGCGATAAAGCCTGGTGACCCCTAAGTCTCGTAACAGAACAATCTGTCCCCCCTGCTTTCATCCAGGGGGGAGAGAGGGAGAGACGGATGTGAGACAGCTTGGATTTTGAACATGGGATGGAGCGTGATGCCAATGCCAAGCCTGGTGGCAGGAGGTAAGAGGGGGACAGTCGCTCGCCCAGGGGCCCTGGGACAACGGTATTTTGGAAGCAGGCGCTGTACATGCTAACTTCATAGACACCACTGTTCCCACCTTCTCTCCACCAGCAGATCCTTGGTTTCTCTCCACCCCCCCTCAAAGGAGTAAAATAAATGTTTGCAGTCTGCCCTCAATGACTTACCTCGATGGAATCCCCGACCAATTCCATCTCCAATACTGGATGGGGGACACCGAAGCCCCGAAATGACTCCAAATGTCACAGGCAACCCCAGACAGAGCCACAGGAAAACCACCCATCCCTGTGCCCTGGAGACCAGGGTCCAGCGCCCCACCTACACAGACCCACACACCACACCTCTCTCAGGAAAACGGCCCCTATCTCTACCCGGATGATTCACGGCTGCTTAGAGGGAGCACCTGGCTTTGCAAAGAAGCACGGCTTGCCCTCATGCTGGCCGTCCTGGTGCCTGAGCCAGCCACCCCCAACACACATTTGAACTAGCATGTTGGCAAAGACGGCCCCTGATCCCAAGGACCTAGAAAGCCCCTTGTGGACACCCAAAGAGAGAGCGAGAAACCAAGTTTCAAATCTCCCATGAAGCCAGCCCTTCCTGATAACTACAAAGCCACTCTCTTTTTCACCAAAGCCAGTCGGGGCCGGGTCTTCTGTCACACACAGCCTAAAGAAACCAACCTACTGCCACAGGGTCTCCAAGGATGAGATGGAACTACTGCTATAATAATAAACACCATCTTGGGGCTTTCCCACATTTTAATAGTAAACCGTCCACGTATAAGCATGATTTTCCCATTTCCTCCAACCCCTAAAGCCCTTGGACTTTCCCCTGCCCGAACAAAGAGCCATACATATACAAGTGCCTCAGTGACAATATAAACATTTTTGCTTCAGGCTACCTGTGAACAGGTGTCTCCCCCTCACAGGGCTGTGTACAAGCACACCAGCCTGAGGAAAAGGCAACGGTTACATGGTCATTTGAGTCTCTCCAGGGGACAGTGGGTCAGCCTGATGGACAGAGCCCTCACCTCACTCAGAGACACACAGCTCAAGGAAGAAGTACCTGGTTCCAGAAAGAGCTCAGGTGTGGAGTCAAAGTTGGGTTCAAAACCCAGTGTTTCCACACAGTCCTGTTTTCTCAGCTGTACCTGGGTGTGCGCGGGGGGCCTGAGCAGGAGAGCAGCTTTAGAAAATTATTGGGCATAACACTTCCCGCAGAAGAAACAGGAGATTCAGGAAAGAAAGAAGGAAAAGATATTGCTGGCCATCCTCAACAGCGTAATCCCCTTGCTGCATTTTTTTCTTTAATCCTTACCCAAGGATATTTCTCCATTGATTTTTTTTTTTTTTTTTTTTAGATAGAGTGGAAGGAAGGGAGGGAGAGAGAGAAAGAGAGACATTGATGTGAGAGAGACACATCGATTGGTTGCCTCCTGCACGACCCTGACTGGGGTCAGGGATGGAACCTGCAACCCAGGTAGGTGCCCTTGACCAGGAATCGAACCCAAGACCCTGCGATCCTCAAGCCGATGCTCTAACTGATGAACCAAACCAGCCAGGGCCCCTTGCCGCAATTTTTCTTTCCTGGAACAAGATCTCATAAACCAGGTGGCCTCAACAAAGTGATGGCAAGTGGTAGTTTTAAATAAATGTTCACGCTGCCCTTCACAGGCACAGACAAGAAAAGGGACCTTCTAGAAGAGACAGAGGATCCTTCCACTGGAGCCAAAACACACATTTCTAACAAGACAGAGGAGAAGTTCAAAATTCTTTTACTCTGAAATGCAATCCTAAAGCCAGGAGGTTTGTTTACTCAAAGGCCCTTTCAGCAGCTGGTCAGCAGTGGGTTCCCAGTGAAAACTGGCAGGCACGGTTTATGCAAACACAGAGGCAGAGGGAGCAGAGCTCAGCTCACCAACTTGGAGAGAGGCCCTCCTTCCTCGCCCCCCTCACAAACAAAACAAGCCCATGAGGGCTGGTTTGTGACTGGAAGTTCAATTTGGGGGTGTGGTGCTCAGATCCACAGAACGCACGTCTGGAGATTGGAGTTCAGATCTCAGCTCTGCGATTCCTTTGTCTCAGTTCCTCTGAGAAAGTCACCCGACCCCTACCTCTATCTAACATGGCTCCAGCCAAGCCTTCCTGCACACAAGTGTTTGAGAGCCTTCCAGATGCACCCAGCAGTGTCACCACACCTTACTCCTGTCCTGGGGCTGCCCCCCTCCCAACCATGCTGGGGCCCTTCTGTTCCAGCACCCAGTTGACCAGCACCCAGTCAAGCAAAATGACTCAAAGCAACTGTGTCAAAAGTTCAAATGCCCCAGAGCCCCGTAAGCACAGAAAACCAGTGAAGCAGGCCTGGTGTGACATAAACACTGGAACAAACACGGTGACGTGTGGCCATTTGGCGGCCATCTCTCTGTCTACAAACAGTGGTGCTCACGAACCCGGAGGTGGGACAGCAGCTACCCAGCTTCTGCACGATTGTCACATGGAACAGAGGCCCTGTTTCCAGATATTTCCGCTTGTCAAGAACAGCAGGAGATCTAGACTTTGATTTAAAGACTCCCAGTTTTTAAGTGTTCTCAACTACCTCGGCTGTTAAACATACTGTCCCTATGAAAACAAAATAAAATCTTATCTGTGGGCCATCGGTTCGCAAACTCTGACCAGTTTCCCGGCCATGGTGTATGTGTCATGAGGGCCAAGCATGAGTGACATTGAATAATTCAGCTAAAAACCACGAGCCCAGAGAGATGGAATGATACACATTCAGCCACGGTCTTCCTTGATCTCCAAGACATCTGTTCCAAGGCCTCCGGCATTCAATCACGATTACAGGGTGCTCGCTGCTATTTATACAACCTTGGGCACTGTCCCCTCACGATTAACAAAGTGGTACCATGTTGACTGACCCCAACACCTGTGTCTAGTACACGACACGCAGTGTGTCCAGTGGGGCTTATGCTTCATATAGGATCATACAACATGGGCCAGGCAACCGCAAAAATTACAATGACAATTCTTAGGGCTTTTCTCCATGACACGACAGCATTTTGCCTCCATCTGCTCCCCACCTTTGCTTCTCTTTCCCTCTCTCAGTGCCTGACGGACTGACCTGACTCTCATTCTTTAAGATCACACCCTGGGTTTGACCTGTGAGGAGCCCCATGAAATGTGGCAATAGCAATGCCCCAAGACCTGTTCCTCCAGCTCTCAAGTGTGTTTGCAAAGGGCTGGGTCCACTTTGTTTTCATGACAGGTGCCAGCTGAGGAAAGCAAGGCTTAGAGCAAGGAAGGCAGACTCTAGGGGCAGCTCCATTGGTTCACGGGCAGCGGCAAGGTGACCATGGACCCTTTGGTGGACCCAGGGGATCCAGCACGGCCTGGAAACTCTGGTGTCACTAAGCTTTGGGACACACGTCATAAGTGATCCTTTCGGCATTTACTTGTCCCTGCCACATGTCAGTTCTCGCCACCACTGCCCCCACTTCAGGGACAGTTAATTCTCTGCAGAAGCTCCCAAACTGTCCACCTCAAGCCCAGATACCCAGCTGTGTGGCTGGCATTTCCATGAGCAAATTTCACCAGTAAATCATCCTCTCTCATCAAGCCTTCCACCATGACTGACCCTCCCATTCACCGTGGAACCCTCTGCAGGCCCTCCCGGGCATCCTGACACGTTTCCTCCTCCTCTTCCTCCACGCAGGCCTCCTGCCTTCCCTACTGGGGCGTCCAGCACCTTCCACAGGTCTCACCAGCCATCCTGTGTCTAAAGCAGTCCTTTGATTGTTTCATTCCTGTGTGCAAATCTTCCACTTGCTCCTCTGACCCACCACAGATCCCCAAATCCTCCAGCTGGAATTCCTGTCTTCCAAAATCCAGCTGCAACAAGCAAAGGGTGGAGAACGCTGGATCGGAAGTCAAACTCCTGCCTTTCACCAGCTGCACGGCTGAGCAAGACACTTCATCCCTGTGCCTTGATGTACTCATCTGTAAAATGGGGGCCCCAACTGCGTCCCCGTCAAACACCTAAAATACTTAGCATAGAGACTGGTACACAGTAAGAGCTTAATAAATACTTGCTTTTATTACTGACGTCATCATGATTCCAAGCGATCATCTGCTCAAACCCCATCCACAGTAAAATGTGCTTGGCCCACTGGGTCCTGGGAGAACCTCTTCTTCCTCACACCCTGTCAAGTCCTGACCCTCCTCCTCCCCTCCTGCCTTCCTAGGCCACTCTGTACCTGGCCAAAGCCCCTGGGCCCTTCCTTCGACAGCTGAGCTAGTGTTGGTTTTGATACCTGACTCCCCCATTTGAACTGGATTGCTTCTTACCTGCCCAGTAGCATCATCCAAGGGCATCATCTCATCCCTCAGATTGAACTGGAAGCTCTTTTGCCTCTAATGTGTTCCCCAGGGTACCCTCTACATTCATAGTAGGTTTCATTAAACACACTGGGAAGATCTAGCCATATTTTCTCCTAGGTCTTTGGCTAGGTACTGGGGACACCCAACAGGCCCAGTTCAAAACCCAGCCCACCACATCTTGAAAGCCCAGAAAGGGCCAAGCTGAGCATCGAAATCCCTGGGCTTAAGTCTGACTCCTCCTACAACTCATTGGGTGACCTTAACAAACGCTTTCCATTTCTGAGCCTCAGTTTCCTCATCTGTACAATGGGTGAAGGGAAGGAGGTCAAGAGAGTTCTGAATTCAAGAAAACCCGACACCTGACAGGTTACAAGACCCTGTGGCCCTCCCAGTCCTGAGAGCCCCGCCCATGTTCTTTGTCACGGCCCTCCTCTGCTCCACACTTGCCAACGAGTCCGGATGTCCTCCTCACCGAACCCCCAGGAAAACAGATATCAAGTCTGGATTTCTGACAGACTGACCTTGGATTAAGTACAGGTTTTTCATGTGAAACCATGACAACATCATTGTAAATTCATGGTCCCAGGAATTCCCTTTGCAAATGGGTAGAACCAAAACATTAGCCATAAAACTAAAATACCGAACACAACCCAGGAAACCTTCTCTGCTGAAAGCCAGGAGGGTTTCAGCAGAGAAGTAATAACAATTACTTGAGGGGAGAAGTAATTACTCCCCTCAAGTAATAACAATAAAAAATGTCTCCACACACTGCCCAATGATCCCAAGGGGGCAAAAACCTCGCCAGGTAAGAAACAGCTGAGAGACCTTGTACTTCCCATGTGCCATGACTTTTTTTTTTAACTTGATAGAGAAATGAATCAAGGGCACACTCTCTACCCCCTTAAAAAAAATCTGGCCCTGCCCTGACCGATTTGGCTCAGCGGTTAGAGCATCGGCCCACAGACCAAAGAGTTGCGGGTTTGATTACCGTCAAGGGCACGTACCTTGGTTGGGGTTGTGTGGGTGGCAACCAGTTGATGTGTCTCTTTCACATCGATGTTTCTCTCTCTCTCTCCATCTCTCCCTCCCTCCTACTCTATCTGAAGATAAATGGAAAAATATCCTCGGGTGAGGATTTAAAAAAAAAAGACCTCCTGAAGTCAAACACACTCCATAGTCTCTCAAAGTCATAGAAAGGGACTGAGTCTTCTAACCAGGGCTCTGTCCAAAGCTCCAATCTATTAAAATAATACTGATATACTGTACGAACAAGCAATAACGAAAAACATTTGCGAATGGTAACTTTCCCCAAATCCTAACAGTATTACGCTTTTATATTTTCTCTTAATTTTTAGCCTTATTACAGATGTCAATACACAGACAATGGAAAATTGGGGGATTCCAGGCTAAGCAGGAAAGTTTTCATTCCCTTTCAAAGACCTGGCTGAGTGAAATAACTAGGCTTCCCTGCTTCCAACATCTGCAGGACACAGTGGCAAGCATCTTTAACACTGATGCATGTGAGACAGCTGGGCGAGGTCAGAGCACCTAGAATTCGTCTTCCTCTCCATCCCCCAGGAAGCACCAAAACAAACCCTCCTTTCAGATCAGAGGATTTTACAGAGCTTTTGAAATAAGAGGTGGCTGGGCATACAGCCAACAGAGATCTGGGAGAATCGTGGCCTGGGCAAGAGAGCTGGAGACTCGCCAAGACGGGGAAAAGTTACCCAAGAGGAAACCTTTCTGACTTGTCTCCACCTTCTTTGTAAGACACCAGAGAGTCAAGTTCAATCCCCCCAGATCTCAAAGAGTGAAGTTAGACTAAGAGGGCACACGGGGCCAAAGGTACTGGGAACAGCAGCCACTGGTGTATGTGTTATCCCTGAATCCATGCTACCCCAGCAGATGCTCTAACATCAAAAATGGGAGGAATCGAAGTTTTCTACTTACTAGGCACAGACTCCTTGTCAATTCCCTTCCAGTTCTCAGACACACGTGGAGGAACGACATGAGGGCTGGGGGAAGGCTTCATCGTGAACTGGGCAGAGCTGCACGTACGAAACACACACGCACACACACTCTCTCACCAGAGGCACTCGGCCTTCAAACCGACGTTCCTTCCTTCCAATTCTGTCTCATCTTAAAATAGTTTTCCTTCATGATTAAAATACACGAAAAAGATATAAATAATTCTGCACATGGGGAAATCGTATGGATTAATAAGTATGGGAAGAGACGGCTACTCAACCTCAATAGAAAATGGGGAAAGGCGTCGGGCCGGTGTGGCTCAGTGGCTGAGCGTCGACCCATGCACCAAGAGGTCGCCGGTTCGATTCCCGGTCAGGGCACATGCCCAGGTTGTGGGCCCGATCCCCAGTGGGGGCATGCAGGAGGCGGCCAATCGATGTTCTCTCTCATCGATATTTCTATCTCTCTCTCCCTCTCCCTTCCTCTCTCTAAAATCAATAAAGAAAAAAAATTAAAAAGAAAATAGGGAAAGGCAAAACAAAGCAGTGAGACACCAAATCATACCCATGTGGTTGGAAAAGCTTAGCAAGTCTAATAAGATTAATAAGTACTGGATGTGATGGGAGGACCTAAGAACCCACAGGCACTGCAGATGGGAGGGTAAACCAGCATAGACTCAAGGACATCGAGTATGTGCAGCCCGGGACCTAGAAATCCCACTCCTAAGTGTACTCTCTGGATGCTCTTATACAAGTCCTCAGAAGACACACCCAAGGATGCAGCAAGGAGCTGAGTGTACAGACAGGGAGAAAAATAATGAGTAGATGTCCACTTTAAGGAAATTCAGCCAGTGTAGAAATGTATCATGAATAATAAAGACATAATAAATAATCTACACATTCACATGTACACATACATACACACACAGAGATTTCTTTGCACATTCACATACATAATTTATTTAGCCCTGGCCAGTTTGGCTCAGCAGTTAGAGCATCAGCCCACAGACCAAAGAGTCCTGGGTTTGATTCCAGCCAAGGGCACGTACCTCGGTTGCAGTTCATCCCCGGCCCCAGTTGGGGTCATGCGGGTGGCAACCAATCAATGTGTCTCTCTCACATCGATGTTTCTCTTTCTCTCTCTTTCTCTCTCCCCCTCCCACTCTGTCTGAAGATAAATGTAAAAATATCCTGGGGTGAGGATTTAAAAATAAATAAATAAATAAATAAATATAATTTATTTATTTAAATGAGCTCATACTAAACATGTGTTTTATAACCTGTTCCACTCAACAACATACAGTGAGCATTAGAGCAACACCATCATTTTTAACAGCTATACAGTAGTCCAGTATAAGGATTACTATAATTTCTTTAACCAATTGTTGGATACTTAGGTTATTTAAACCTTTTGCCATCGAATACAACTGTTCTGGACTTCACTGCCCATGCATTTTTGCTTCCTCTCCTAATTAATAAAATTAGAAGCAAAGAATATGTATAACAGTGAAAAATGTGTGTGCCTTAGGAATGGAATTGCTTGGTTAAAGATTTTTTTTTTTTCACTATAATACACATTGTTTGCTTCTCATTTTAACGGTTTCCTTGGATCCACATTTTATCTGTTGTCTGGCAAAGTGACTCCTTCAGGGAAAAAGACAAGTGGGCTAGCATTGCCACTTTATAAGTAATAATACTACACTCTTCCTCCTGTATTTACATTGTTAAGAAAATGAAGGACCACCCTTCAAACAAATTCCTACCTCAAAGGTTTCCAGTATCAACCATGCATCTAGTCACAGAGAACATTCTGAGAAGCATCAGCCATATAAACTACTTAGAAGTTCAACATTCATTTGCTAAAAATATCTTTATTGGATGCCAGCTTGTGCCTGTAGCCACAGTAGGTGTTAGATGATTGAGGCCCAGCCCTGCTCTTGGGATCCCTCAGCCTCCTATGGCAAAGGGACATGTTCAGTGACACTCTTGACTCCACGTAGGAAATTAAAAACTCCAGTGTGCTCTAGGAGTGCTGGGTGGGGGGTGGGGGGGGCGTGGCTGGCAGGGGAAGCTTCTCACAGGAAGCAATGCAGGAGGGCAGACAGCAAGGAGCTGGCAGTGTGTTCTTGGTGGCGAAGGGAACTCCAGGCAGAGGGTCAGAGTAGGGCAGAACATGCAGGCCCCAGGCCACCTCTGGAGAACCCCTGGAAGTCCAGAAAGACTAGAGCAGTGGGCAGAGCCAAGAAAGGGACTCAAGAGGGAAGCAAGGCCCTGGTCATGAAGAGCGAGCTTGCCCACATGCTAAGAAGAGGGCAGACGGCGGGAGCAGGGACAGGGTTGATGGCAGAAGCACTAGCCTAGAGGCTATTGCTATGGTTCAGAGATAAAGTAGGGAATCAGGACGGCAGATGTGCTGGCAGGTGGAGAAGCCTCCATGGGCGAAAGGGTTGTGGGCGTGGGTGAGACAGCCTTAGGGTGCCTGGGAGGCGGAATGGCCTGCTAAGAAGCTGGGAGAGGGAGCAGGAGAGAAGGATGCCCAGCCAGAGCAGCAGGCCTCTGGGAACCTGATGGACTGAGCCTGCAGAGGACCGTGGAAAGGGGGAACAGCCACAGTACAGACCACCGGGCAGTGGGGTGGGGCACAGACCACCACCCAGTGGGATGGGCACTGGCGCTGCCTCGGCCACAGACTTGTAGAGTGTTCTAGAATCAAACAGATGGCTCACTCCACACCCTGAGATACAACTCTCTCCTCTGCCAAGAAGCACATGGGGACTGTGTACCATCCAGGCCCTTCCCAGCTGTAAATGCCATAGTTCCTGCTCCATCAGAAGCCAGGGTAGCAGCTGTCCACCTGGAAACTCACCCCAACAAGACCGCCTTCCCAGGAAGAGGAGGCAGATCACGTCGATTACCAGCTTCTCTATGCAGTCAGAACCTTTGCCCGGTACTCCGTACCCAAGCCAGTGAGGATCCATCCCTGCCAGGCCTGGGTGCTGCTCTCCCACTCACACACATGGTACAGGGCTCTCACATCTGGCCGCATGCTGCTTGCTTTTCCCCCACTCCTGGATAATAAGGAGCAGACTGGCAAAATAGTTCAAATACCTTCTTTAAAAGTACACTGCCTTATGGGCTCAGAGGCCTATTTTGAGCTAGATGTTTAAACCTTCAGGCTCAGAGTTGCTCTAGGATCAGCGTTCACTCCAACTGAACAATCAGGGAATCAGTACAGGATAATGGAGCATCGCTGAATGCCAGGCCAGTGAGGAGTATGGAGACACTGGGCTGTCTCTAAGAACAGGAACTGGACAGGAAACCCAGCCACTCTGCACAGCCGTGAGAAGGGTTGCATGGAGGATGAACAAGGCTAGGGCTGGGGGGGGGGGGGGGGGGAGGAAGCCTTGGCCTCACTTGGATGTCCAGGAAAACTACAGAGGAATAGCATGGAAGCTGGGCCTTGGGGGCTGCACGCAGTCTTGGCAGGTGCGAAGGAGGAACGGCCCACCCAGGAGTGGGAAAGCACAAACCAGCACCGTGGACTGTAAGAAAAGGAGCCAGTGACAGAGAGGAGGCTTGGGAGGGCTGACGGCCACAAGGTGTGCTGGCGTCAGTTTGTAAGGGCCCGAATGCCGTGCCCAGGTAATGGCTACAGGGAGCCACTGAGGTTGGTCAGCAGAGACGCATGGGCAGGGGGAAGGCTGCGGTGAAGAGGGGGACAATTCAATTCCCACATGAAGGAGACCAGCACAGTGAGGAACAACGTGGCCTAAAGCAAGGCACAGGATGGGGGGGTGGATGGGGGGGCACAGTTCCCCCTTCTTCATTTTCTTAGGTCCACTGGCATTTAACCCTACAGACCCACAAGGAAATACCTTGACTCAAAGTCACACCACAACAGCAAACCCACAGATAAATCCCCACCCTGCCCTTCCAGGTCTGGTTTCTGCTCCTGCTGATGAAAATGCTCCCACAGGGAAAGCAAGCCCCTGACCCGAAACCTCCAACAGCTGATCAAACACCCTAGCACACTGGGTACACTTGGAAGGGGAGGGAATGGGCAATGAGTAATGACACACACACACACACACATTACACAGTGGCCCGTCGGAGTAACAGGACACATTTGGTTAATTCCCTATAAGACAGGATTTCCCAGATATTAGGGGGAAATATCCGTCTTGCATCCACTGTAGCTCTCTCCATCTCATTACTCCAGGGACCTGGGCATCCTTCCCAATTTCCCAGACACTTTCTTCCCGAACGTGAGCAACCTACAAAAGCTTCTCCAAGATCCCTTAGGCCCATGGAATCTTCACTGGGCCAACTCAGTCAGGCAGGAACATAGTAGAGTTGTCTGTGTCCCCCACTGACTGAAAGGAGGCCACCAGGAGCCACCAAGCGTCCTGAAGCCCAGCTCCAATCCTGGGCACAAAGTGAACCTCCAACAGGCGTCCTGCAGACATCCCCACATCCCAGACCCTGCTTGTTTTGGTAGTACAAGGAAGGAAAAGGAAAAAAAAAAAAAAGCAGATTGGGGGTAAGGGAGCCTCAGAGAAGGAAGGGAAGGGTAGCAAGGTGGGTAAGGTTGAAGTCTGACGGACTTGCGTTCAAATTCTACCCCCTCCACTGAGTTTACTTGGATAAGCCATCGTGCCTCGCAGGAAATTTTCTCCTCATCTGTGAAATGGGTATAAAAATAAATTACGTTTTAAGTTTATCAATAGACAACTGAAGCGCTATTGTTAGTGTTAAGCATTCACAAAGAATTCAAGGGAATTGGAATTCAATATTTATTTTATATGTATATGGTTAAAGGAGGAGAAAATTCCTAAAACGTTCCCAGGCAAACCGGGCGAATGCATCACCGCGGGGCAACGCAGGAAACGGGGGTAGATGGAGCACACCAAGGCACCTAGGTGGCCCTAGGTGGGGCAGAGCCGCGCGTTCGGAGCATCTGGGCGCGCAGGTGGCGCGGGCGCGGGGTAGCAGCCGGTAGGTAGGCGGTGCAGGTGGACCCGCGGGGGAAGAAAAGGGGCGACTGGACCCACCTGAAGACGCGCAGCAGCAGGCAGGCGATGAGGAAGGCTGTGAAGGCGCACGCCACGATCACGGCCGCCTTCAGGGTGGGCAGGTCGCGGAGCAGGCTGGAGATGCGAATCACCAGGGCGTCGCCGCTGCTGTTGGAGCTGCCGCCGCCCCCTACCACTGGCGCCTCCCCAGACTCGGTCCGAGTGGTGTTCGCAGGCCCCGAGCGGGGCGGTGGGTGCTCGGGCTGCGGCGCCGCGGCGGACTGGGCACGGCTGGCACGGGCAGCCGGCGCAGCCAGGAGCACGAGCAGCAGCAGCAGCGGCGCGGCGCGCATGGTGCGGGCAGGCGGGCGGCGCGGTGCCCGGCAGGGCGCGCGGCTAAGCCCGGGTCCCGCACCCGCGCCGAGGCCTGCACCCGGGGCTCCCGCGGCCGAGGCGGCTGCGCGGTGTTTGGCAGGAAACTGCGGCGCCCGGAAGAGCCCGCGCCGCCGCCGCCGCCGCCACCAACACGTTGCACGGAGTCATTCGACGGGCCGCAGCCCCACGTGGGCGGGGCAGGCCACCAGGCCGGGTTGCGGGCTGCGCTCGGCTCGCCCTCGGCCCCAGTCATCCTGAGGACCTAGGACCCCTTGAAGAATAACGGCCAGGCTCACTCTTGGGCAGGTTCTGTGCTGCGGAGTTTCCGTTTTATTTCATTTAATCCTACAACCCATTTAGGAGACAAGTATTTCTATTATTCTCATTTAATAGTTGATTTAGCACCGGAGAGCCGGCTCACAGCAGCCCAGATTTTGCCAGACTAAGAATACAAGACTATGTGACCTGGAGGTCAACTCCCATTTCACAGAGGGGGAAACCGAATCCTCTGGAGTGAAGTGAGCTGCTCCATGCCCTATGCATTGCAAACATTTCCGCATCTCCCCAATTTCCCTCTTTCTGTCAAAAAGAGTTTCTTATCTCATGGCTTCAATTATTCAGGCATTTTGCACCTCAGCTTATGAACTGGATTGGGATGTGCGTTCATAACTTTGCTGTGGACAGCAGATGGGGGTGGGACTAATAGTCTCCCTCCCAGGCTGACGTTTCAGACGCCTGGGAATGACTGCTTGGCTGACTCGGATTTGCAAGCTAAATGATGCTTAAGTTAAGGTTCTAGTGTGAGGCCTAAAGGTGGGATTTGATGGTGAGAGCACAGAGTACCTTCCCGGAGCACTTCAGAAAGTAAGTACACTGAGGACCTCAGGTTCCACCTTTCACTCTGGGGATGGATTCTGAAAGGAGAGACACTCCAGTGGTGGGTAAACGGGTAAATACACATGACAAGGACTCGGTGACCATTAACAGCTCACTCCTGGACCTGATAGAGCAACAGACAGACACATAAAGATAGTGGAGTGTATTGGTTAGCTGTAACTGCCTAACAAATTACCCCAAAACTTCCCGGCTTAAAACAGCACACATATATTATTTCACAGTTGGTGTGGGTCAGGGATCTGAGCATGGCTTAGCTGGGCCCTCTGTTTCAGGGTCTCTCACAAGGGTGCAGAGTGCCAGCTGGGGCTGCAGGTCTCACCTGAAGACTCTACTCCAGTAGGGAAGGACCTGCTTCCAAGCCTAATCAGTGGTTGCTGGCCAGATCCAGCTGTCCATGGGCTGTTGGACTGAGGGCCTCAGTTCCCTGCTGGCTGTTGGCCACAGGCCACCCCCAGTTCTTTGCCATGCGGGCTTCTGACATGGCAGCTTGCCTCTTCAAAAAGTGCAAGTCTACAAGGCAAAGGAGAGTCTGCTAGCAAGACAGAAGTCACTACCTTATGAACCCTAATTACAGTAGTGACAAGCCACCACCTTTGCTATATAGATTCTGTTGGTTAGAGACAAGTCACACATCTTGTCCACACTCAGGGGGAAGGGTTTCACAAGGGTGTGAATATCAGGAAGAGGGGATTCTTCAGGCCATCTAAGTGTGCTACATTGTGGCCACTGTGTGTGCTACATTGTGATTTCATGAAATGAACAATTATCAGGTTATCGGAAGTCATCAGCCAGGAAGTGCTATCTGAAATGCACACTGACAGTAGGGAGGAGGGGGTCAATGGGGAAAAAAAGGGGGACATCTGTAGTACTTTCAACAATATAAAAAAAAAAAAGAAAGAAAGAAATGCACATTGACTATTTGCGCATGCTCCAGTGGTGAGAAATTTGGACAGATCACATGATTCAAGTCTCTTCCAACTTGAAAACACGGCATGTCAAAAATGTTGCTTTGGTACAAAGCCAGCACTATCATGCCAGCATGATAGAATTTATAAAAGAAATTCCTAATGACCCATGTCTGATGTCCATGATTTTTCAGCACTGGCCTGTAAACCATAAACGTCTGACATTACAGGTTCATATTTTTGCCCTTATCAGAACTTCTTATGTGGTAGAGCAAAGAGGTACGGGTTTGAGAGTCTCTCACTCAAGATGAGAGGTTTGACCACTGAATGGCCTTGGCCAAGGACTTAACCACCAAACTCAAGTTGTTGTTTTTTTTAGTATCTAAAATGAGGACAGTCATACTTAGCTCAAAAAGGTCACTGGAAGCAGCCCTAAGAAGGGAGAAAATATTAGTTAGTACCCTAACCCTTCTTTTACCACAATAAATAGATTGGCATAGATTTGTTTGACTATATAACAATGACTTAATACCATGAATATAGAAAGTATAAAGTTTATTTTTAGAAAATTAAAAGTTTAGAATCTTTCATTCTTCTTGATTATTTGCTCTGCAAATCATCACAGCAAAGGACTTACTTATAAAATGCCCTTAGAGTTCCTTAAACATTTTAATTCAACCAACCATAAACATGACATTTTTTACATGAAACACAGATGACAGGCAACAGAAACCAACTCTGGCTGATCTCAGAAAAAGGGAGTTTATTGGAAGCATGTTGGGTTGCTCCTAGAATCAACTGTCAATTCTAAAAGTGTGGTCTGTGGACTCCTGGGGTCCCTGAGACCCTTTCAGGAAATGTGCAAAGTCAAAACCAATCTCATGATAACACTAAGATGTTATTTGACGTTTTCACTGAGTTGACATTTGCAGTGATGGTGCAAAAGCAATGGTGATGAAACCTGATGGTGCCCTAGCATAATTAAGGACAAGCTGTACTCATAGTAACTGTATTCTTCACAACCAAGCACTGTAGGGAGAAAAAAAATCCAGTTTTACTTTAGAATGTCATTGATCTATTCATGAAATTATTTAAATCTTGACCCCTGAGAACAGATCATTTTAATATTTTATGTGATGAAATGTTAAGTATGAATAAATCACTTCTGCTGCACAGTGAAGCATGATGATTGTCTCAAAAAAAAAAAGCACATGTGCAAACTGAACTTGCCACTTTTTTCATGGAGCCCCATTTTTAATCAGAAGAGTGCCTGACAAACTTCAGACCTGGTCTTTGGCGTGCATTTTGTCAGAAATGAACAAGATGAGTCTCTCATTTCAAGGATAACCACCAACAGTACTGTAGCCAACGATAAAAATTCAAACCTTCAAGCAAAAATTCGAATTTTTTTTTTTAAATCCTCACCCGAGGATATTTTTTCCATTGATTTTTAGAGAGTGGAAGAGAAGGGGGAGGGAGAGAGAAAAACATCGATGTCAAAGACACAGATGGACTGGTTGCCTCCCAAACACGCCCTGACCAGGGTCAGGGATTGCACCTGCACGTGCCCTTGATCAGGAATCGAACCCGAA
Organism: Tadarida brasiliensis; assembly: GCA_030848825.1. Lineage (NCBI taxonomy): Eukaryota > Metazoa > Chordata > Mammalia > Chiroptera > Molossidae > Tadarida > Tadarida brasiliensis. The sequence continues at coordinate 7,978,067 of CM061279.1, read as the reverse complement.
ATTCTTTGGCCGACCCTCTAACCACTGAGCACACTGGCCAGGGAGAAAACTTGAATTTTTAAACAACTTGTCAATTCAGACGCTTTCTGCCATGAGCTGGACTGCTTCCTAATACTTCAAGACTTTTCTGATGAGCTCAGTGGTGATACTAAAAAGTGTGGGATTTAGATATTGTATAATGAAATATGTCAAAATTTGGAAGAGCTACATAGATCAGCAAACCAATTTCCCCAAATGGCCAATGCACAATGTTACAAAATCCATCACGTATGGGTAAAAGGATCCGTTCACAGTGTGAGATAAACCAATGGATTTAGATGGAAGAGAGTACAGAAGTTCATTGGTGTGGTTCCAGATTTCACATTGCAACAAATCTCAAAGGAAGGACTACTTTAAAGTTTTGGTGAAGCATCAAAGAAGAATGCCCATACTAACTGAAAAGGCTCTTAAAACCTCCTTCCTTATTATTATTATTTTTTAATCCTTACTCGAGGATATTTTTACATTTATCTTCAGACAGAGTGGGAGGGAGAGAGAGAGAGAAACATCAACGTGAGAGAGACACATTGATTGGTTGCCACCCACACGACCCCAACCAGGGCCAGGGACAAACCGCAACTGAGGTACGTGCCCTTGGCTGGAATCGAACCCAGGACTCTTTGGTCTGCAGGCCGACGCTCTAACGGTTTTGTTTGTTTGTTTGTTTTTTATCCTCACCCGAGGACATTTTTTCATTTTGTTCAGATAGAGTGGGAGGGAGAGAGAGGGAGAGAGAGAGAGAAACATCGACGTGAAAGGGACACATCGAGTGGCTGCCACCCGCACGACCAACCAGGGCCGGGGACAAACTGCAACCGAAGTACATGCCCTTAGCGGGAACCGAACCCGGGTCTCTCTGGACCGCAGGCCGACGCTCTAACCGCTGAGCCAAACCGGCCAGGGCGCTCTAACGGTTTTTATCTGCATATCTGAGTAAGGCTGGACTTTCCTTATATTTTTCAATCAAAACAACAAATCGCCACAGATTGAATGCAAAAGCAGATATGGGAATCCAGCTATCTTCTACCAAGCCAGACATTATATGGATTTGCAAAAATGTTAAACACCACCACTCCTTTTTTTTGAGAAAATATAGCTTTTTAATGTCATTGATTTTAACGTGTTAATATGTCTATTATTTTGTTTTTAAATAAATTAAATATTTTAAAGTTTTCTCCATTTTAAATTTCTAATGCAGCCCAGCTGGTGTGGCTCAGTGCATTGACTGTCATCCCATGGACTGAGAGGTCCCGGTTTGATTCCTGGTCAGGGCACATGCCTGGGTTTTGGGCTCAATCCCCAGTGGGGGGCGTGCAGGAGGCAGCCGATCGATGTTCTCTCTCATCGATGTTTCTATCTCTCTCTCCCTCCTCTCTCTCAAAAATCAATAAAAACATTTAAAAATAATAATAAATTTCCGATGCAGTAAATATCAATTGCGTATAACACACATAAATGAAAGCTCTTTGAGGTCCTTCTTCTTTCTTAAGACTGAAAATCAAAAAGGGACCAGAAAGTTCCTGAGACCAGAAAAGTTGTCTGAGAAATGCTGAGCTTCAAGAATCAGGCTTGCAAAGAAAGAAGAAAAGCAATCAGGATTCTTCCTGCAATGGGAAACAGACAACCCAACTTGTACTGACTTAAACAAAAAGGAAATCTCTTCTCTCCAATAAAGAAGTCCCAGGTGAGGAGGCCCCCAAGGTTGGTTGATTCAGCAGCTACATGATGTCCGGGATCCTGGATCTTTCCATCTCTCTGCTCTGATGTCCACAACATTGGCTTCAGCCTGAGGAGGGTGGCCTCCTGGTCACAAGATCGCTCACTGGCAATCAGTGTGGCATGGCTTCTTGTTCACGTACAGCAGGTGAGAGAGAGAAAAACCTTCTTCCGACCATGGCATACAAACCCACTTCTCACTCTGACTGGTCCACCAGGGAAATGTCATGTACTAATTTGACTGGACCTGCCTTGGAACTAGGGTTTGGACAGCACCCTGAAGAAAAATAAAAGAAGAGGGAAGGTTCTGTTATAGAAAAGAAGAAATGGATGTTGCATGGGCTACAACTCCCGTTCCACCAGGCGTGAACAGGCAGCTGAGTCTGGCTAGACTTCTAGAACCAAAGCCAAAATGAGACGCAGGCAGGATTCGATCAGGAGGCTATTAAGCGGCAGCATTGCCCAGCAGATACACCGCCGTCACCACTGCCTCCTCTCATGAGACCGCAGATGCCACTGACATCACCTGTTGGAACAGTAAACTTCTAAACTGCCCTTGAACTGATTCACTTCTCATTGTCCTGCTGAGAGGAGAGGAAGACTAAAGAGGGCAAAGTCTCCCCAACCTAACTCAGCAGCGTGACCAGCCCTTGAATGTGCCTGAGGAGGAGAGGGTTCCCAGGATGCAGACAAGAAGAGTGAGTCACCTTACCCAACTTCTCCGTGCTCAGGTTATGTAATCGCTGTCCCTTGCCCCTCCTCAGCCCACACGCACACCTCACCCATGTGTTCCTCAGCCGGCAGGCTTTCGTAACAGCTTGTGTTTATTGAGTGTTCACTCAGCATCAGTCACTTTACATATTTGTCTCATTTAATCCTCCACATAGGCCTACGGAGAAAACGCAATTATCACTGTGAAGAAACTGAGGCTTAGAGATGTTAAATAACTTGTATACAAATAGTTCCATAAAACCAGCCCAGCCAGGCAGGTGTGGCTCAGTGCTTGAGCATTGACCCATGCACCAAGAGGTCACCAGTTCGATTCCTGGTCAGGGCACATGCCCAGGTTGTGGGCCTAATTCCCAGTGGGGGGCATGCAGGAGGCGGCCAATCGATGTTCTCTCTCATCGATGTTTCTATCTCTCTCTCCCTTTCCCTTTCCCTCTCTCCAATCAATAAAGAAAAAGAAAGAAAAAAAAAACAGCCCAAACTTGAGTTTAGGAAGGGTCTCCCTACTCTTCTTTCTGAAATCTGCCAGAGAGAGAGAGAGAGGGAGGGAGGGAGTCAAAAAAGAAGGAAGGAAGGGAAAAAGGAAGGAAGGAAGGGGGGTGGGAAGGAGGATGGATAAAAGAGGGAAGGAGGATAAAAGAGAACATGAGTGAGAGAGGGGAGACTTAAGCATCCTTTGAGGAGAACATCCTACGTCTTAGCATCAGCCCCTTCCAAAGGATGCAGCCCCATCCCCAACTTGCTCCCATCAGCTCTCCTCAGGAGCCGACAGAATACCAGCTGCAGCTCATTTTACTCCCTGCTAGAAATGAGGGTATTATCATGATATTCATGCCTATTTTTATAAATAATTCATCTTTCTTTGCACAGAAGTAAAATAGCCTGAAGCTAGAACATTTAAAAGGAACGTTGGTGCCTGATTCATAAAATAATAATGTGCTGGTTTGCCAGGCAGTTTGTGAAAGTCCCAAAGCTAAAATACACGGAGTTCTAGGTCTATTTTTAGTCTGGAAAAGGCCTCACAATGTCTTTCTCAGTTCACACTTGATAAAGGGCAGTGTTATGCTTTCTCTGAAACTGGGCTTTCCCAAATCAGCTACATTCACACAGGGAACTCTAAACGATACTTGGCAAATAAGCGTATTTACAAAATCCAATCCCCCAGTACACAAATGCTTTTTTTAACTCTACAAAAATAAATTATAAACAAAAGGATAATGGAGTCTGATCAACCACGGCTGTGGGAAATAGGACCACAGATTGTTAACGTTTATGTGACTCTTCCCCAAGCCTGACAGTGAGATTTCTTTTATGGAAGGATAGCAGTTCCGGAACTGGAAAGGCTTAAAAACAATTGTTAGACAATAAGATTTGGGCCTCGGTGGTATTATGGGTCCCCCTGTAGCCCCAATATCATGCACTATTTTTTTTAAAAATCTTTATTGCATCACCTGTGATGATTTTTAAGATACTCTGATTGCACGTGTCAGCTTATTTCCAAAAGATGGAAATAAATTCATAATGTTGGTTCCACATAACACAGGGAAACCAACCAGTCTGCTAGGGACTAAGGTTTTTCCCAGGACATGGGACTCTTAGTGCTAAACCAGAAAGTGCTAAACCAGGACCCACTGGTCACCATACCTGTGGGGATGGACTCTGGATAGCTGGGAATGGGCAGAGGCAGAAGACAGTGACTATACCCTTGCACATATTTGGAATATCGAACCATGTGAATTTATTACCTTTTCGAAGAATTAGGTTAAAAATGTTCTGCCAATATAAGATGAGAAGACTATTTACATTAGTAGATCTCTAAGAAGGGCAAACAATAGTTTATTCAACCTGAGTAAAAATAACATCATTACATTTAAGTTCTTTATTATTTCATTCATTTCTGAAATATATTCTCCAAAGGATAACAATTATTCACCAAAAGAACTAAAAATTTTTGCCAAGTTTGCCCAGCCGGTATGGCTCAGTGGTTGAGCGTCGACCCATGCACCAAGAAGTCCCCGGTTCAATACCCGGTCAGGGCACATGCCCAGGTTGTGGGCCTGATCCCCAGTGGGGGGCATGCAGGAGGCGGCCAATTGATGTTCTCTCTCAACGATGTTTCTCTGTCTCTCTCTCCCTCTCTTTCTAAAATCAATAAAGGAAAAAAACGTTTTGCCAAGTTCTTTGACACTCATTCTCACAACGCTGGAAGGTAACTGGGGCTCAGACTGTTGCTCCAGATCAACAATTAGGAAAAAGGAGCCTTCGTGAGGTTATCTGACTTGCCCAGGGTTGGACATGAGTGTGTGGCAGGCCTTCTCTCCCCGGGACAGGGCTCTCCTTTGCTGGCCTACTTCACATCTGGTTAGTATTGTCCAACCATGGAAACAGCGGACTGTTGCCAAAGAGAAATATTTCTATCAAAGTTTCTCAAGTGTCCCCTAGGAGAGCCCGACAACAACGAGGGATGACATAACAGTGGCTGACGGAACCCTCCCAGCCAATCACACAGCAGCAAAAAGTGCCACCCACAGAGCAAGTTTTATGGGCTTTTAATAGGACACAAAGTCCTTAAGTGCATCATGGGAGGAGGGCCCCAACCTCTGAGCTAAGGGTGGCCCATCTGTCGAGCTCCTTTTTGTCTAATTCACATCAAAGTCACATGCATTCTTGTTCTTCTCAAAATGAAGATTTTGAGAGTCTAAGACCAGCTGGGCAGAACTAAACAGGCTACAGACTTCTTTCTCTAGCAAAGCTGAGGGTGAGGATGGGGGCAGTTCACCCTCTGATGACTTTTTCTTTTATTATTATTTTTATTAATTTGTTTTTGTTACAGATGTTTCTCCTTTTTCCCCCATTGACACCCTCCTCCCCATCCCGCCCCTTCCCCAGCTTTGTTGTCTGTGTCCATTGGTTATGCATACATGCATATAAGTTCTGTGGTTTATCCCTCCTCTGAGGTTTGTCAGTCTGTACCCTACCTCTATGTCTCTGGGTCAGTTTTGTTCATCAGCTGGTTTCGTTCATTATATTCCACAAATAAGTGAGATCATGTGTCTGATGACTATTTGTAAAACAAATAGCAATTGTGAGGCAGACTCCAGCCTGCCTGATGAAAACACACCAGCTGTCATCTCTGAGTGCTTCCATGGGGGCATGCAGTTCCAAGAGGAGTCACCCCATTTCCAGAGACACCCCCTCCATGCCTGTCCTGCTGTGATTCCCACTGTTGGTGTCACCAGCCTCTCAGAGAAGGCCTGAGTTAGGTTTTGCATTTGCACAGATTCCTGTTTGAATTCCTGGGAAGAGCTTTTCGAGGACTGAGACAGGAACAAGTTTTGAGGTGGTCCCAGGCGGCACCTTCTCTCCCTCCCCCAGTGTGAACTCCAAACCTTCACCCCCTGTGGATGCCTCCCAGCCGCACTCCAGACCCTCCCATCTCCACATCCCTCCTAGCCCTCTCCCCTTGCTGCTCTTCAGGCTCAGGGATATTCCTCCTGTTCAAGGCCACCCCCTGCACCTTACTCTGGATCCTGTCTCCTCTTAGGATTTGCCCCACAAATTGCTTCCACTTTCTCCTGTCCCTTTAATCCTCTACTAGATACTTCTCATCCTGGTCTCTCGTCACTTAACAAAATCCCCTCAATTTTGTGTGTCTCCCTCCTGGCCCCCAAATATCTCTAAATGTTCCTTCCAGGAACTTCTAGGTGGCATTTGACAATCGTGGGACTTCCTGCCTTGGGATTCTCTGTTCCCTGGAGAGACTGAACCTCTTACTCTCCAGGTTTTCCATCTTCCAGCTGACCTCTGTCTCTCTCTCCCTTGCCTTTAGCTCAGTCTGCAGGGTTGCCACCTGAGACCTCTTCTCATTCTGCCCCCTCTCCCTGGGGCCTCAACCATGGCCCCAGCTTTAAATGACTTCCTCAATTTGCCCCACGACCATCCTTAAGAGCACCTGTCTCCAGAAACTGAAGCTCAACATGTCCAAAACTGGAATCTTGTCTTACCCCCAAACCTGCTCTGCCCCTGAGCTCCCTGTCTCTGCTGACCACCACACACCAGCTGGCAGAGCCAGAAATCTGGGGTTCCCCATACTCTTCCCCCTCCCCACATCACCAAGTCCTTTCTCTTCTTCCTGGGAATGGAGCTGAAAGCCATCCACATCCATTCATTATCTGTCTTCCCAACACGCGTGTGCGCGCGCGCGCACACACACAGACACACACACACACACACACACACAAATGTAATATCCATCAAGTCAGGAGTTTTGTCTATTTTGTTCAGCACTGTATCCTTATCAGCCAGAAATGTGCCTGGCATAGTCCGTGCTTAATAAATGGTCTGGACTGAATGAACAAATACACACTGCCTTAGTTATGTCAGGTACCACAGTGGTTAAGCACACGTATTTAAAGCCAGAAGGCAAGGGTTTGAATCTTGGCCCAGCCACTTACTCTTTGTGTGAATGTTTAAACTACATTAACTTAACCTAAGTCTGAATTTCCTCATCTGTCATATGGCCATGAAAACAGCAGCTGGCTCAAGAGTTCACTGTAGGATTCAATGAGGTAATGCATGTAAAGAGCTCATCTCAGTGCCTAGCACGAGTAATCAATAGGCATCAGATATCACTGGTGTTGTCATTATTCTCTTCTGTCCTCAGGTCTCACCTGGATGTGATAACATCCTCCCCACTGTTCTCTTAGACTCCAGACTCCTCCCCTCAGGAAGATCCCCACCCTACTATCCTAACCAGAGTGGTCTTTTCACCCCAGCCCACACCAGCTGTCCCAGTTCTCAGAACTGAAACGTTGCTCAGAATGAGGGACGAATTTTACTGCTAAAACTAGAAAGTCCTGGGCACCGGGGGCATTTGGTCACCTAATGGCATTGATCACACTGTTTTGGAATTAACTGTCTTTCTGACAAGACTAGACAGCAGAAATTTTGCCTTGCTCATTTCACATTCCCAACATCTAACTTAACATCAGTAACATAGATGGTCCATTTTCAATAAATATTTGTTAAGTGTGTTCATTGAGATAACAATTAATTGGGGCAGTGAAAGAGCTAACAGCAATGGTTCAACTCCTGTTCCCCTCCCTGCATGACTTCGGCAAGTTATTACTGTTATTCGTATATGTATTTGTTTGTCCCTGAATGATTTCAGGCACATGACTTGGTCTCGCTGAGTCTCTGTTTCCTCATTTGTAATATGGAGGTCATCATATCCACTTCATAGAGACATTGTACAAATTAAATGGATGTAAAGTGGTTAATGTAACACCTAGCCTATAACAAGCTTTCAATAAATGTTAGAGGCTAATACTGTTTGTTATCATTATTTATTTTTTTGTTAATCCTCACGAGAGGATATTTTACCATTGATTTTTTTAGATAAGAGTGGAAGGGAGGGAGACAGAAACATCAATGTGAGAGACACACATCAACTCATTGCCTCCCACACCACCCCAACCGGGACTGGGGATCGAACCCGCAATCTAAGTACATGCCCTTGACGGGGAATCGAACCTGTGACCCTTTGGTCTGTGGGCCGACGACACTCTAACCACTGAGCCAAACCAGCCAGGACTTGTTATTACTATTTAAAGAGTAAACACAGTGCATTCAATAAGGATTGGTTCCCTTCCCCCATAAAATAAATTAATACAGGTGGCCGTAAATGTAGTTATACCAATAGAGAAAGCTTCCCTTAAAACAGTGGTCTGCCACCTTGGCTACACATTAGAATACCCAAGGGAGCTTTTAGAAAGACTGATACCCAATCCCTGACCAGTTAATTCAAACCTCCAGAGATGGGTCCTGTATCAGCTCCTTAAATGGCTCCCCTGGTGACTCTAACAGGCAACCAGGCTGAGAACCTCTGCCTTAGGGCACTGGGTTAGTAGCTCTTCCACTCTTAATTGCTGCACTGGGTCTTTCCTAACAGTTCATCCTAACTTAGCTATTGTCAACATCAAGTGCTTAATTCCCGTTGTCCCCCTCTCTTTGTCTTCGGGGCAACAACTGGAGAATTCTCCACCATTCCAGGCTGGTACCCTCCCTCCTAAAGCCCTTACACAGGCCCCTGCTGCTCCCTTACCTTCAGAATCTTCATAGCCTGATATTCTCTCAGGAATTCGAAGAAATGAAGAAGAGGCCGCTTCATCTGTGTCTTCCCTAAAGGGACAGATGGCTTCTTTTTCCAGCCAGTGTTTCTGAAACTGGGCTCCAAGACATCTTCTTGAGGATCCAGCAGTCCTGCAGGAGAATTATTTTGTTTGCGTTTTCAATTTGCTGGTCATATAAAATATGACTATTGTACATTACCTGGTCACACCTTTATAAGAGACCTACTGCAAGATCTGAGTGCCCAGGTTTGTGTTTTGTGACATAAAGGCAGTGCATACGTACAGATTTTTGAAGTAGTCTGAAGAGAGGAACCCTGGCGGAAAACTGAGTCCTCCTGTGGCACAAGACAGTAGAAGCCAAACAGACTCCAAGTGACCAGCAAGTAGCCATTAGAGTTCAATTAATGGCAGAAACAGATGCAGTTCGTGGGTCTTGTCTTAGAACAGTTTGCAACAGTTCCTTAGCAGTAAACTCTCAGACGCACAACATGAAGGTACAAATTATTTTCAGCAGCAGACAACACATAAGGTTTCATCTTTCTCATGTAAAGAAGTATCCAGAGGAGGGTGATAATTCTGCAGCTCAGAGGTGTTAGGGACTGGGATCTCTAGTGGGGGCGGGGGGGTGTCGGTCCTTCTGTGGTCCCAAGATGGCCACTGCTGTTGTCTAGCCATCACGCTCAAATTCTTGGCTGGAAGTAGGAGGATGGGGCAAAAGTACATGCCTCACATCGAGTCATCCATCCCCTTAAAGCACATTCCCAAAAGCCCCTTAATGTCTGCGTCTCCTCACTCCCCACTCTCCTCATCCTCCACATGGCCCTGGCCCATCTAAGTTCTTTCTAAGCTTAGTCATGACTCCACATTGCTAAATTTAACAGACATTTTTCATTCCTTGTCTTCCCTGACCTCTCTCTCTCAGCAGAGTGAGATTCCCTTCTTGAAATACATTCTTCCCAAGGCCTCCATTTACAGGAAATATAAAAGGCAGAGAAACATGTTAACACCACAGGGATCCAATCAGTGAAATCTAAACTGGAAAACTCCACGAAGATATTGATCTGATCTTCAATAAATAAATTTTTTTTTCCTTTATTGATTTGAGAGAGAGAGGAAGGGAGAGGGAGAGAAAGAAACATTAATGAGAGAGAATATCGATTGGCCGCCTCCTACATGCCCCCCACTGGGGATCGGGCCCACAACCTGGGCATGTGCCCTGACTGGGAATTGAACTGGCGACCTCTTGGTGCATGGGTTGATGCCCAACCACTGAGACACACCAGCCAGACTCAATAAATAAATTTTAAGGAATGGGGAACAGACCCATCGGTTATAAGAGATTTAGAAGACATATCAATCGATTCCAATGTATAAATCTTATTTAAATCTTGATTCAAACAAATTTTAAAAATATGAGACAATTTGGAAAATCAGAACACTGACGGAATAGTTGAAGATATTAAGTGATTACTTCTAATTTTTAGGGATGATAATAGAATGCGATTATGTATTTTAAATAAAAAGTACTTATATTTTAGATGTGCATACTAAAATATTTATTGATGAAATAGTATGATGCTAGGACTTAACCCAAAGTAATCTGTGAAGAGTGGGAATGGGTGGGGGTATAGATGAAATAAAATTGGTCTTCCCTTTACATTAGACTGAAAGTGATGGGTACACTGGAGCTCATGATACTACTCTACTTTTAAAATATTTAAAATTTTGGCATAATAAAAAGATTAAAAATAGTGTTGAGTGAAAAAAGAATGAAACAGGGTATTTACCATACTATTTATGTAAATTTAAAATATATAAACACACAAAAATACAAATAAGAGGACACATATCAAATATTAATAGAATGGTTGCCATTAGGAAGGCTGGGGAATGGACAGAGAGAATTAGGTAACAGGGAATAAAAATAAGTGAAACGAGAAAGGGACATTTCACTGACCAAAAATAAGGTGTCAGTAACTCAATCCTCTGCCTCTGAGGTACAAAAAAAAAATTCTTTCACACAGTTGTGAGGATTAAATGAGATAATGTCGGTACTATCCTGTCAGTTCTTTATAAATGTTCATTTCCCTCCATTCCTTTCACATCCCACCATCTCCCTGTCCTGCTAAGAAATAAGGTGATCTGATAAGTTCATTCATTTTAAGATACCAAGAACTTGCCTGGATGATGTGGCTCAGTGGATTGAGTGTCATCCCATGGACTGAGAGGTCCCAGTTCGATTCCTGGTCAGGGCACATGCCCGGGTTGTGGGCTCGATCTCCAGTGGGGGGCATGCAGGAGGCGGCCAGTAGATGTTCTCTCTCATTGATGTTTCTCTCTCTCCCTCCCCTTCCACTCTCTCTAAAATCAATAAAGAAAAAATTATTAAAGATACTAAGAACTGATGACTTTATCTTCCTGCCTCCACAGCAGAGGCTATCCAGAGAGGGCAGTTTTTAAAACATGAATCTCTAATAAGTGAAATTCCTGAATTCTGGAGAAATTTTCATTACCTCAGTGCAGAGTCTTGAAGCGACAGAGCCAACAGGGTGCACTGCAAGGGTGGTTTCTGGAGGGCTCGGCTCGCCGGCCAGCCCACAGCTCTTCAGGGTCTGAGTTTGTTTCCATCTCCCTTCTAAGTCAAGCACGTCAACACCGAAAAGCATACCACCTGCTAGCTCACCCCCACAATTACAGAGCTTCTGACTGCAGCTTGATCTTAGATGAGCATCAAAGTGAAATATTTATGTTGTGAGCTTTGCTGTCCCACCTAGCTGGAAAGATTTCCATTTCATGCCCCCTCCGCCATCCCCGGTGGAAGCCAGCCTCTACCACTGCCCCTCTCTGTTTCTGTGGCCATAACTGCCATGTTCTTTCCGGGCATTACGTGAACTTTTCATTCAAAAGCACATTCTGGGTGACTGGCTCACTGCGAAACACTCAGAGGTTGCCATGACTCACCCAATACATGTGAGGCCCAGCAATTGACTTGAAGGCAGTGGCACCTGACAGCTGCTCAGTGGCTGAAGGTGAAAAGCAGCAGAATTCAGCATTGGTTTATAACAGCTAAATGCTCCTGATCCATCTCATAGGAGCTGCTGGAGTGAAAAATAATCAATTAGCAGTATTCTTGACTGCAGCCTGGCTCCAAGGCCAAAGTTAAGGTCAACTGTAAGCAGAGGGAAGGACATTTCACCATCTGAATACAGAAAAGCCCAGTCAATCAGGTACATGTTTACAGGTACAGGTTATCTAGCATATTCTACATGTCCATCACCACGCTGGAAGACATAAAGAGTCACTCTAAGGCTTCTGCCTTCAAAATTTTAATCATCTTGTGAGGAATATAGAAAATTACACAGAACGATGTGAGACAGTACAACCAAGCAGATGTATAACTAGCTGGCATTCCTCTCTGTCTGGAATAACTTACCCCACCATTTTTGATAGGCCTAAATTCTACATGTGCTCAAATGCCACAACCCACAAAGAATCCTTCTCTGGCGACTTGTCTTGGTACTCACTTTTCTGTCTGACCCCTCCAAGGTAGCAGCCTGGGACCCCCAGGATTCATGGAGGCCTCCTGCCCTCCTGTTCAGGGAGAGGAACCAGCCCTACCCTCAGCTGATCCCTCCTGTGTTAGAGAAGATGAGGGAGGAGTCTTCTGAGGGTGTCTCCATGTTGGGGTGGGAGCTAGGTCAAGCCCTCTCTCCAGCTCCTTGCTTCTTGAATCCAGTGTTATTTTGAGTAGATGCCCCTGTCTGCATCATCGGGAGCAAGTACATAACCAAATCCTCCAGGACCAAAGGCAAGAAGCTGTGCCTTGTGCTGCCAGACCCAGACATTAACCCCACTCCAGAAGGTTAGGCTCAGACGGCTGCGTCTGGATCTCTCAGCCACATTTGTATTACTGGGAACAATGTCGAAATCTTGCAGCTCAGTGGTCTAATATCTGTCACAGACCATTCCTGGACTCATTCCTCTCTCCCTTTGTTCCAAGCCTTCTGAGCGAGCAAATGAGGGCTTTCAGCCATATGTGTTTGAGTTACCTAACCAAACTGACCAGAAAAGGGTGGAATCAAACAAAATCAAAGCTGAAACTTGAATTTAGCTAAAGGAACTGGACAGCAGGGAATGCAGGCCAAAGGTAAATGTTAAGAAAATTAACTTAGGCATTTTTCCATGCATCATGAGTTCTGTGCCAGCTAAAAGAGGCTTAGAATCTGGGGTGTGGCATTGTCTTGAAAGATAGTAAGTGCTGAGAAATCAGGACAGCCCGGCATGGATGCATGACACAGACCAGGAATCTGGCTGCTGCCATGTTCAGCCACCTTGCCTTCCAACACCATGATGAAACACAACTCAAGGACTTTTTTCATTCAAAAAATCCATTCCTAAGCATAACAACTATACCAGTTAGGGTACTTGGTTCAAGCAACCAAAACTACATCTCTTAAGCCCTCTCAAGACTGACATTGTCCTCCTTCTCAGCTGTAAATCACATTTACTCCTTGAATTATATCTGCTTCTGCCTCTTCCTGCCCCAGGTTTCTGCCCAACATAGGCTCTGCCACTTGTTTCCCTGAGGTCCACGCATTTCTTCATCAAATGCTCAGAGCAGTATTCAAATGTTACTCCTTCTTGAAAATCATGACTGCACTGTGCTAGTAGCTGGTAGCTGATGATCTCTTTGGTTCTGGCCTTTCCAGGCAGGGATACCTAGTCTTTCTGTTTTTGTTTGTTTGTTTTTAGTCTAATATTGTGGGCACATTGGAGCTCCCATCATCTGTGAGGTGCATTCCTGCCCCAGATTATCAGAAGTGCAAAACATCCCAACAATCTGTCACTGAAATAACCTCCTTGAAACTCAGGTGGAAGCACCTGCCGAGGCTTCGCAGCATCCAAAATCTACATCTAAAAGGAAGTGAATCTGTTCCCAACCAAGCAAAGCCAGTGCCTTGAAAACCAAATTAGCAGCACACTTACATCTGAAGTTGTACCAAGCAATATTTATCTTTATATGAGATGTGCTTTGATAGTATCTATTCTTATTCTATTTCATTTGTAAAAACTGGTTTCCTCCATTAAATTGATTTCACTACTGGGTTGCACCCCAGTTTTTTAAAATACTGCCATCAGTCCTAGCTGAAGAATTAAAGATGGACAATGTCCCCAGTTAGCAGGTGGGAAGTTGGGTGGTTAAATACTGAAAACCTGTGTCTGAGTCCCTGCGCGTCGACTGCCCTGCTCACCAGCACAGGACATATCACTCAACCTTGCTGGGACTCACTTTCTGTCCTATATCGAGGTGCTGTCTGCTCTATCCTACACACAGGTCTATTAGAAGGATCAAATGAGAGGAAAGATGCGAGAGTACTTTGAAAATATTAAAGTACCATTCAACTGTAAGAAGATGGGGTGTCCGTCACTGAGAAGAAAGAAGTAACAGAATAATCTGGGGTTTCCACATGCTGTTTCCCTACAACTCAGCTTAGTTGCTTGTGGAAGACAGCCAGGAGCTAGCAATTGAAATCAAGAAGAGGAAGGAAATGAGGAAGACTGACAAAGAGACAGGATGTAGCACATCCTGAAATAAGCACCGTTTTATTGACCAGCAATTTAAAACCAGGGTCAGCAACTGTTTTACATTCCAAGAAGCGTCAAAAAATCCATACAATACTACATATATACTATATACACACACACACACATACACACACACACACACACACTATATAATATACCCACCCACATATATAATCCTATATATAATACATAACATATATAATATACGAGAATGTACTATATACTATATAGTATAGTGCTAGTATACAGTATATGCTGGTATATACTACTAATATATAGTATATTATATATGCTAGCATATAGTGTATGCTAGCATATACTATTACTATATAGTATACAGCATAATATCATATATATTATATTATATATGCTAGTACATAGTATATGTACATTACAAACACTATATATATAATACATGTATTCTAATTCTCAGAGGCTTTGTTGCCAAGTTTCCTCATAGTGCTATTGCTGCTAAGCTGATAGATCCCTCTCCTTCGGGAGCTCTCAAGAGGCTGTCATTTTGTTAGGGTGAGTGTGCCCAGCACAATAGCTTTGTGCTGGGACTTGGCACATGCTCCATAATATTTTATCTGACTCCTGCCATCCATCGATCAGAGAACACTTCTAACTGGGCCTATGATTCAACAATCTATAAGCCATTAGCCACAGTTGAAATAAGCCTTCTGAGAAGCAATTCCTATCCCAACAAGACTTCTAGCTGACTGTCCCCTTACTTTGGAGATTTCAACTGAAAAGCCTGCACGGAGCCAGGTATATTCCATAGGTGAGGGGAGAGGCGCATGTTCATCACTGTGGCGTGCTGGGACTGTGTCCAGCTGCCATGTGCATGCCGCTCCACCTCAAGGGGCCAGATCTTCTAGTGTTTCAAAGAGTAAACAACCTGGACTTTTATATGAAATTGCCTGATTCTTCGATGGTTGCTCAATTTTTAAAAAAGAAAACAAAGATCTATAGATCCAAGGAAGCTGAAAAGTCAGCCTGTGAACATCCAATTAATGGTCTTTACTTTTTCCTCAAAAAAATAATAATTTTTTCTATTACAGTATCTCATTAAAAGGTAAAAATGCAAATTAAAAGTCAAATTCATCTGATGTTCTGCTCTAGATTTTCATATTGTTATTGCCCAGGTCCCCTAAAGAACAGAACTTATCATCAACCCCAGCTCTGGTTGGGGTCATGCAGGTGGCAACCAATTGATGTGTCTCTCTCACATTGATGTTTCTCTCTCCCTCTCTCCCTCCTTCCCTCCAACTCTGTCTGAAGATAAATGTAAAAATATCCTCGGGTGAGGATTTAAAAAAAAAAAAAAAAGAACAGAATCTATCAAATTATACTACAAAGCTATTGTAATCAAAACAGCCTGGTACTGGCACAAGAACAGGCATATAGATCAATGGAACAGAACAGAGAACCCAGAAATGGACCCTAGACAGTGTGCTCAATTAATATTTGACAAAGGAGGCAAGAGGATACAATGGAGTAGATAGTCTCTTCAATAAATGGTGTTGGAAAAATTGGACAGATACATGCAAAAAAATGAAACTAGACCACCAATCTACACCATACACAAGAATAAATTCAAAATGGATAAAAGACTTAATTGTAAGTCGTGAAAACATAAAAATCTTAGAAGAAAACACAGGCAGCAAAATCTTACACATAGCAGAATTTTCACAGATACATCTCCTAGGGTAAGAGAAAATAAATAAACAAATAAACAAATGGTATTACATCAAAGTAAAAACTTCTGCACAGCAAAAGAAACCATCAACAGAATGCAAAGGGAACCCACTGTATGGAAGAACATATTTGCCAATGATATGTCTGATAAGAGGTTAATTTCCAAAATATATTAAAGAACTCACACAACTCAACAAAAGGAAAACAAACAATCCAATTAAAAAATGAGCAGAAGCCCTGGCCAGTTTGGCTCAGCGGTTAGAGCGACAGCCCTTGGAGCAAAGAGTCACAGGTTTGATTCCAGTCAAGGGCACCGATTTGGTTTGGTCCCCAGCCCTGGTCGGGGTTGTGTGAGAGGCAACAAGTCGATGTGTCTCTCATATCAATGTCTCTCTCTCTCTCCCTCCCACTCTATCTGAAGATAAATGAAAAAATATCCTCAGGTGAGGATTAAAAACAAAAATGGGCAGAAGACCTGAATAGACACTTCTCCAAAGAGGACATACAGATGGCCAAGAGACATATGAAAAAGTGCTCAAAGTCACTAATCAACAGAGAGATGCAAATGAAAATGATGAGATATCACCTCATACGTGCTAGATTGGCTACCATCAATAAATCAACAAACAAGTGCTGGTTGAGGGTGTGGAGAAAAGGGAACCCTAGTACACAGCTGGTGGGAATGGCAGCCACTATGAAAGACAGTATGGAATTTCCTCAAAAAACTAAAAATCGAACTGTTTGACCCAGTGAGCCCACTTCTAGGAATATATCTTAAGAATCCCAAAACACCAACTAGAAAGAATATATGCACCCCTATGTTCATAGCAGCACTATTTACAATAGCTAAGATCTGGAAATAGCCCAAGTACCCATCAGCAAATGAGCAGATAAAAAAGCTGTGGTACATTTACACAATAGAATACTATGCAGCTATAAAAAAAAAAAAATCTCTTACCCTTTGAGTCAGCATGGAGGGATCTGGAGAGTAATATGCTAAACAAAATAAGCCAGTCAGAGAAAGATAAGTATTACATGATATCACTTATATGTGGAATCTAACGAACAAAATAAACCAATGAACAAAATAGGTCCAGAGGCATGGAAGCGTGGCACAGACTGACAGATCTCAGAAGGAAGGGGCGAGGAGGGAATGGGCAGAGAATAACCAAAGAACTTATATGCAGCCCAGCCGGCGTGGCTCAGTGATTGAGCGTCGACCCATGCACCAAGAGGTCGCCAGTTCAATTCCTGGTCAGGGCACCCGCCCAGGTTGTGGGCCCGATCCCCAGTGGGGGGCATGCAGGAGGCAGCCAATCGATATTCTCTCTCATCGATGTTTCTATCTCTCTCTCCCTTCCTCTCTCTCTAAAGTCAATAAAGAAAAAATATTTTTAAAAAAGAACTTATATGCATATATGCATAATCCATGGACAGAAACAACAGCATAGTGAAGGCCAGGAGTGGGGCAGGAACAGGGTGGACAGGAACATTGTGGGAAAAATGGGAGACATCTGTAACACCCTCAACAATAAAAATAAATAAATTAAAAAAAAAAAAAGAGTTGCCCGGCCGGTGTGGCTCAGTGGTTGAGCGTTGACCATGCACCAAGTGGTTGCCAGTTTGATTCCCGGTCAGGGCACATGCCCAGGTTGTGGGCCCAATCCCCAGTGGGGGGCATGCAGGAGGCAGCCAATCAATGGTCCCTCTCATTGATGTTTCTATTTCTCCCTCTCCCTTCCTTTCTCTCTAAAATCAATAAAGGAAAAAAAAAAAAAAAAAAAGAGTGTACACTGCATTTGGGGGATACTATCCCTGGGCTTTAAGAAGGGACTGGAGAAAGGAGGGAAGCAGTACAAAGTTCACAAGCCACAAAGAGACACAACAGGTCAACAGCCAGGTGGATTTGCTCCACGCACAGGGACACAAAAGGGGTGCAAGGAGAAACTGGCCCTCAGACTGCAGTCCGTGGGAGAAGGGAAGGAGGGGAGTTTAACCTGCCAACTCCAGGCCGGAGAAAAGGGTGGGATAAGTGAAGCAGCTAGAGTACAGGTGTGACCCTGAGCGGGGAACCTTCTTCCTTTGCCTCACTCACCTCACCCTAGTCCCAGTCCTAGTCAGCTCACCCCTGTTCCCATTTCCCAATAGTCAATGTTCACCGCACAGGGTGAACCTCACCTGCACTTGCAGATGCCAGATCCCATAACTACGGAGGTGCTTCTGTTTATTCAGGAAGACCCGGAAACTCCAGGCATATGGCTGGTTGGCCGGGCTGCATGCTGTGGGGAGGAGGAGGGCATAGCACTCTCTGGGCAGGTGACTGGTTGGCTCAGTGGTGTCTGCAATATGGTCCATGATGTGGTTGGTGCCTTTAAAAGAAAAAGAGGCCATTGAGGGAATCTAAGATGGTACCGATAGTCTCTGTGGCTACAGGGACATAGCCAAAGAACAGTTATATTAAGAACCATTAAGTGAGCCCTGGTCAGTTTGCTTCAACGGTTAGAACTTCGGCCCGAGGACCAAAGAGTCATGGGTTCGATTCCGGTCAAGGGCACGTACCTGGGTTGCGGTTTCTCACCAGCCCTGGTCGGGGTTGTGCGGGAGGCAACCAGTTGATGTGTGCCTCTCACATTGATGTTTCTCTCTCTCTCTCTCCCTCCCTCCCACCCTCCCACTCTATCTCAAGATAAATAGAAAAATCCCTGGCCGGTTTGGCTCAGCGGTTAGAGCATCGGCCTGCGGACCAGAGAGTTCCAGGTTTGGTTCCCGCTAAGGGCACATACCTCGGTTGCAGTTTGTCCCTGGCCTCGGTTGGGGTCGTGTGGGTGACAACCAGTCGATGTGTCTCTCTCACATCGATGTTTCTCTCTCTCTCTTCCTCCCTCTCTCCCTCCTGCTCTATCTGAAGATAAATGCAAAAATGTCCTCGGGTGAGGATAAAAAAAAAGAAGAAGAAAAATATCCTTGGGTGAGGATTAAAAAAAAAAAAGAACCATTGAGTTAGATTAAACATTACAAAAGAAAGGAGACACAAATTCCACGATCAAAAATGAGGGACATGACTACAGACCCTGCAGACAGTAAAAGATACTTTATATGAGCAATGTTTTGCCAAAAATGCAACTTAGATGAAACAGGCAAATTCCTTGGAAAAATTACTATCATGACAATCACTTTGTAAGGTATGTAAATATCTAATCACTATGTTGTACACCTAAAACTAGCATAATATTATATGCCAACTTCAATTAAAATATAATTTTTAAACAATTACTAAGCTGCCATATCCCAAGGCTATAGAACAAATCTGAAACTTCAATTACAAACTGAGGGAAATGCCATAGTTTACACATCTGCATACTTACACCACTTTCTCAATACCATTCAAGTCAGAACATTCATAAATTTACAAAGCCTCATAATTTAAAATCAGATAGCAGAGTTCTTTAAGCCAGGGTCTTGGCAGAGAGACTCGAATGGAAGCTTACCTTCCAGGCTTAACATAAATACAGAAAGAGGGTTAATAAAAGCAGTCAGGGGAGTTGATTGGAGGAGGCAAATCTGGAGAAGAATCTAAGAATATTAGAACCATACCCCATTGCTCCAGAAAGCTTAATCCAGAAAAATTCTGCAACAACAGCTGGTTGCCAGATCGTTTACATCAGAGATGGAAACCCAGACGCCTCCAGGGGTCAGAGACCCACTAGGACAACAGACAGTGAGATGGTAAGGAGCCGACCAGCCATGGCTCCATCTGGTTTTGCAACAGCATATGTGCTCAGCATCTTCAGATTTTCTGGATTATTCTTTGAAATCTCCCATTGTTTAACTGTTGGCTTAAGTTTAAGAAGAAAAAAAAAAAACTGTGTGGGCCAAACAAAACACAGCAGCAAGCCAGATACAGCTGCAATCGACCAATTTGTGGCCTTGACTTTGTGTTTTGCTCTTAGGAGGTGGTGTGTGAAGAGAGGAGGCTGGGAGGTGTGTTTGTTTGTTTGTTTGTGCTTTTTCCTATTTGGAAAGATCCAGCTCTGGAAATTTGTTCTTTCTTTTTCATGACCTCTGGGGTATGGGGACTTCAAACAAAGAGAAACAGCCACCATCAGACATTCCGGCTCTTTCTCCATCCTGCCCCCAGAATCTCAGCAGATAAGAAGCTCAATCCTAAGGTTTGAAGAGGTTGGGTTTCTTCTCTCCCCTTCAGGCTGTTGCCAACTCCCTGCCCTGTCTTCAGTTTTTGAAATGCTCTGGTGATTTTGTTTACTGCTGTTTCCATATGGCTGAGCTACGTGGGGTTGGGGGAGGTTTCATTTTACTGTGAAAAGATGTTATCCTGTGTCTGGAAACAAGCTAAAAAGCGAACATGCTTAGAGATTCCTGAAAAGAATGCAGATTCATTTCAGCCCCCCAGCCCAGGCAGTGGTGTGCAGAGCTCCTATTGTCTTCTGAGTTTGTCTGTCATGGCCACCTGTTCAAGCTCCAGTGAGCCAACCCAAGGTAGCTGCTCCTTCTCACGGAGACACTTCAAATGGGCACAGCACTCTGCGGAAAATGACTGCCACTAACGAGCCAGCTCCCACCAGCACCCAGACTCCCAGCGTCACAACTTCCCAGCATCACCCTGCAGCATGAGGACTGCAATGCAACCCTTGAGATGAAAAGAAGGCGAGGGCAGCAGGCAGTCATGCAGCCCCTGACCTGTCGGAGAGGGGTGAACACTCAGAAACTCAAGGGGCTAAGAACACTGGCAGGGAGGCCATGAGAATGCAGAAGGATGCTGACAAAATGTCCTCAAAGCCTCTCTCCCAGTGCACTTTGATCGCTCAGCCAAGATCCCCATGGATCCAGCCCCACTTCCTCAGGAGCTGTGCTGAGCACTTCAGGCCCCAATTGTCTATCTCCTTTGTGGGTCTCCATCAAGGCCACTCAAACCACAATTTTCAGTAAGCTTGCAGCAAGTGTCTCTCTTCACAACGTCTCAAACAGAAAGCAGAGGGTTTCCAAGATGTCTTGCTGCTCTCAGGGACTCCTGTGCAAGCTTCCAGTGGAAGGAGAGGCTGAATGGGCCCTGGGGCTTTAACAAATCCCAACCAAGCTGTACCTGGGGGAAATGAGAAGGGCGTGGCTTCACAGGAAAAGCCAGGAGGGAGTGAAGGGCTCTCTTTCAGGGACTTGGGGACTTTGGAACTTTGTGAAAAGGACAAGTGCTGAGAAAAGAAAGAACAAAAGATCCCCACCTACAACCCCTGCCCAATCACCTGGGGGCTGGCTGTCCTCTAAATTAGAAAGCCTTTGTTCCTGGGATGATCTTGTCTAGAAAAATAAGACAGACCCTTCAGAGAATGAGCCACCTTAATGTTCCAGGAAAGGAAGAATTCAAAGAGGAAACAAGCAAAGAAGTAAGTATTCCTACTCTTCTAAAGGTTTTCCCAAATTCTGAAAGAAGTTTTGCCAGAATTGTAGAGATGAGTGTTTACAATGGGAAAAGTATCAAGTCATAGCAAGTAGTCATACCCCACATTAACAGAGTATCAGGTGCTGTTCTAAATCCTTTAGATGTATGAGTTCTTTGTATCCCTGCAGCAATCCTATGTGGTGGGTACTTCCACAGCTCCCAATTTGCTAATGAGGAAGCTGGAGCACACAAAGGTTAAGTGACTTACCCACGGTCACATAGCTAACAAGTGGCAGAGCTGGGATTTGAACCTAGACCATCTGAGCCTCTATGCACACTGTCTCTTGCAATTTGATGCTATAAATACTAACAACAAAGACATAAAGGGCATGTTCTAATTAACAAAGTACTTTCATTTTTTATTTATTCCAAAAAATATTTTTGTTTAGCACCCACAAAACGCAGGTCCCAGAGATAGAGTGGGGAGCAAGTGAGCCCCAGGACCTGACCTCCCAGTTCTCTCCTCCAGCAGCAGACAAATAAATATTACTCTCCTCATTTTACAAATGAGGAAACTGAGATTTCAGAGCGAAATGCACTATAGCAAAAAGAACACAGACTTTCACATTTTATTTATTTTTGAGTAGCTATTTAAAATATCCATAACATTTGGCATTCAAAAGATAATAAAGAGCATATGGGAAAAGTCACCATTACCCCTCCTCAACCCCAGCCTCCCTACTCCTCTCTCAGAGGCAATCAAATGTTGGGTCTCCTATTTCTTGGGTCTCCTGCCAGAGACACTCATAAGTCATCCAATACACACACATTTTCTTTCTCTACACAAGTTATGGCACAATGAACACTGTTCTGCTCCTTGGGCTTCTTCTCTAACAAATCAATACACACTGAGCTTCCTCGTTTTCTCGTGCCTGTATGGCATTTCATGACATGGATGTCTAACTCCTGTTTTAGCCAGTCTCCTACTGATGGTCATTTAGGTGATTTCCAAACAAGCACAAACAGTGATGCAGGGACCCACTAAATAGAAAGGCCATTTCTCACACATGGGAGTGTGTCTGCCTGATAACCTCCCAGAAGTGGAATTACTGGATACATGGCCTTGTGCATTTGCAATTTTGGTAGATAATAACCATATTGTCCACCCTTGGGATGCCCCCAATTTGCACTCATCCAGCGGTGGGTGAGCATGCCTGTTTCACCAAACCCCAGCACAGTGAAAACACTGCTTGGAGAATCAAATGACCCAGGGCCCCCTCTATCCCTCACCCACTGTGGGCCAACTGCAGGTCTCTCAACCTCTGATCCCCAAAGACCTCATGGGAAAAGTGGGTTTAATAGTGCCCCCACCACATGTGCCCCCACATGTGTTCCCGAGGCATCCAGCACAGCCCTTTGGAGCCAAGGTGGGAGGTACTGGAGCTCCCCAGGAGAGCAGCTCACAAGCGATGTCACCAAGGCCAGCACCAAAGAGGGCCACCTGCACAGAGCCAGGGGCTACACAGGATACCAGTAAAACAGTTCAGGCTCTGCAGCCAGGCAGGCCACTGCACCAGCTGCATGACCTGGGGCAAGCTGCTTACTTTCTTCTAGGGAACACCTAGAAGTCCAGTTTCTAAACATCAATGCACTCTGCTCCCAGACTACATCCTGATGGGAAGACAGAATGTGCAAGATCCACAGCAACCAGTTTTGCATTCTAGCTCATTTCTGCAAGAAATTTTAAAGAAAACCAAATGTCACAGCCAGAGTGTGGTAGCACCCGAGGCAAATTAAGGGACGATACAGAGCTTGGAACAGAATCTCAGTTGACAGCTTGTGGCTGGAACTGGGTCGAAAGTTTGTAAGACAAACTTTTAACACCAAGGCAGAATGCAAGAGCGAAGTGAGAGGGAGAGGATAACGATGATGATGTGGTAGCTACTGTCCATGCCTTGTCCACACCTGTGGACCAGTGCTCTGGCTGACGGTCAACTGCCAGTGTCATCCGTGCCTGAGGGCTCTCTCAAAGCTGCAGAAGACCTGCGGGCACTTGAGGAATCAGCACCCACCAGCTCTCAGACAACCACTGACAACTGTCGTACAAATACACCAGCTCCCTCACCCCTCAGATGGGATGCCCACAGGCTCAAGCTCCAGCCTCCCAGGGTGGGAGATGGCTTTACAACACCCCTTCCTGGCTGCCTGCCCACCCATGTCTCGTCTCCTCCAGCTCCTTACAATGTGTCTCAGGATCTGCTTCTAGGGGAACCCAAACTAAACAGTTGGGCATCTGTGTGTGCTGGGCACCGAGCTAGAACCTTTACATGCATTGTGCAGATCTGGCATAGAATCTATCAAGAAAGAACAGCCCACGCACACCAGGAAAGGCCAGGACTGTTTCAAAACAAAGGTTCATGACGACAAAGGGGAGAGTGATCAACTCCGAGGCCAAGCCAGGTGCACAGAATGTGACTGAGCAGATCTTTTTCAGGTCATTCATTCTCCGACAAGAAAACAAGGCCAGTGGAGGGAGAACCAGGTTTCCAAAGCCTACAGTGCAGGTCCATTGTCTGGGGCCATGTGCCCTTGCAGAGGACACGCTCCCTGGAGAAATCATTTTCCCATAGTGGACGGGGTTTAGTCTGCCCCACTTTTGCAAATCTGTCCCTTGCTCCAGAGTTGGCCTGAATTCACCACCACAGGTTAGGGGAAGAAAGAATGAGAGGCCTGTTCTCTTTCAGGAAAGGCAGAATGAACTCTAGTTAAGTCTAGGAGCTGGATCTTCAGCACTGCACGAAGAGACAAGGCACAGAAATCTCTGCCTGAGCCACGAGCTATAATTGCTGCTGTCCTTCTAAGCAGGAGGAAAACAGGCCATGCTTTGTGGCTTCTTGCAACAAAAGCCCCATTCCTTAATGAGGTTTATTTAATTTAGGGCAGTAGGAAACTTTTGGGTTATTATTAGGCCACAAATGAAGGCTTGTGTTTCATTTAACTGCCCTACTTAACAAGAGAAACTTTGCCTTTGTAAACTAAAGAATTATTTTTAAGCCCGGCCGGTGTGGCTCAGTGGTTGAGCATTGACCCATGCACCAAGAGGTCCACCAGTTCGATTCCTGGTCAGGGCACATGCCCAGGTTGTGGGCCTGATCCCCAGTTGGGGGGCATGCAGGAGGCAGCCAATCGACGTTCTCTCTCATCGGTGTTTCTATCTCTCTCCCTCTCCCTTGGCCTCTCTCTCTAAAACCAATAAAGAAAAAAATTATTAAAAAAAAAAAAAAAAAGAATTATTTTTAAGTGTTAGAGGCCGCTGGAAAACCTTGAGTAAAGCCTCAAATGTGCTCAGGTTTTGGTGCGCCATCTGTAAACTTAACAGACTTGGGCAAACAACCCCAAACGCTTTATCCGGATTAGCAATCTACAGTTTTGTTCACCTCGCTCCCTTCCCTCCACAGAGGTTCCTTCAAAAATCCACATCTCCCAGATATATTAAATGGAAAAAGCAAGATATAAAACAGTATTATAAGATACTTTCTTTAGCTCGACCGGTGTGGCTCAGTGGTTGAGCGTCGACCCATGTACCAAGAGGTCGCTGGTTTGATTCCTGGTCAGGGCACATGCCCAGGTTGTGGGCCCAATCCCCAGTGGGGGGCATGCAGGAGGCGGCCAATCGATGTTCTCACTCATCGATGTTTCTATCTCTCTCCCCCTCTGCCTTCCTTTTTCTGTAAAAATTAATAAAGAAAAAATGTTTTTTAAAATACTATCTTTAGGTTTAAAAACAAGGTGGGCATAAGAATGTGTCTCTGTGTTTTTATATGCACCAGATACTGTGGAAATAGATATTAGAAGGTACTTACCTGTGGGAGAAGGGGACAGGTACTGAGCAGAGGGGGTAATTTTTTGTTGCATACTTGGTCCATACAGTGACTGTGTTATCTGTTCAAATAACTGAACCAAAAGAAAATGAAACAAATAAAAAAATCCACATCTTAATTGTATCTGTTCTTTCTAACCTTCAGGATCTTTGGATCTTGTTGGGGACTACACATTTCCTGCCAACTCGGGATCCCCTGCCAAGTTCCCCACAGAGGATCCCATCTATATGGACTAAGAAGTTCAAAGACAGCAGAATCTTCCCTCTGTCATCCATGGAAAAAAACAAAAACACTTCTATCAATTCCATATGTTAAGGCATCGTGCGTCATCCAAGGTCTTCTCCTGGCTGAGTCAACACCACCAATCATCACCTCAGGAGGAAGTTCGTGGGTACTGGAGAGAGGGGCAGCCCGACATTATGAAGGCTTTAAAACCCATACTCATAAAATGTGATGGGAAAATTCATCTTTGAGGTTTACGGCCAACAAAATCTGTGATGTCTCTTTTATGGATGCTTTCATGTTCTCTGCTGAGTGGTGAGCGGGTGATCTGGGGAAAATGTGAGGTTGAGCATCTTCCTGAATGGTAAGAAGAGGTGCTTATACTGTCTCCCTAGAAGGGGTCTCCCAGGCCCCACTCCTCAGCCCTCTGAATGGTTGAGGAACCTTCTGCTGCAGCTCACATCCCCATGAAGAATTTCTTTGCAGCATCACCACTTCTGACAGGCCCTGGTACCATCCGAAATCTCATCATCAGCCCTGGTCTCTGCCCTTCCTTCTGGGCCAGCCCATCCCTTCCCCTCTGTGCTCCTGCCCCATCAGCCCAGCCCTCCCCAGCTCAAGCCTCCTCAATGAGCCGGCCTGTTTCTGCTACTCACTGATTGCCCAGTGCAGATACTATCTCTTCCTTTAGGACTGTTCCTGCACAGTAAACAAATCTCGTGGCAAAGACCCAAAAGCAATCATCCTGCAAAATTATCACCGGCTCCTAGAGAGGAAAACAGACCCATGTCCTGCCCTGGCCTCTCTCTCCTCCCAAACTTCCTGGCTTCTCGGTGAACTTGTAGCACTATTTCAAAAGACTTCTTGCTCTATTCAAATTACAAAGGATGAACACGTTTATTTTATTTTATTTTATTTTATTTTATTTTATTTAAAATAAATAAGTATTAGAGATGCCCCCCCCCCATTTCCCCGTCTCCACGAAGCCCCAAGGACAAACACATTTAATGAAGTTCAAGATAACCCATTTCTCCAAGCATTGCTCCGTGTTTCCAGTAACACTGACACGTTGCCTCTCTGAAGCCCACTGGCTCCTATCTTTCAAAGAGGAAGCTGAGCTGGGCAGATGGACAGTCCAGGTGTCATCCATGTGTCCTAATCAGGGTTCCCTAACAGGCAGGAACCTGGCATGGCTGTCATCCTCTGGAAGAATAATGTGGGCCAAGAGCCTTGAACGACTCCCAAGAAACCAGGGTGATGCTGGTGACACTGGTCTGTTCCAACTGACACTTGGGGAATCGGATTAGTGAATCCCTATGACAATCTTAGACTCGGACACTGAGAGGGACCACAGAAACCACTTAGTGAAGGGCCTAAAGTGAGCACTTACTGCATGCTGAGAGCTTTGTAGCTCCACCTTGTGGATTCCTCCAACCAACTTAGGTGAAGAGTTATCATCCAGCAGGTAAAGACACTGGGGCTCAGGGTGGCTGTGACTCATCACGGTTAGTGTATGAGGGTGCTGGGAACCTCCCTCAGGTGGCACACACCAGACACCAAGCCCCTAACCACCAGACCATGCTGGACAAGCTGTCAACAGAATACTCTACGGCTTAAAAAATAAGTCAAAACCAACTGCAAACGCAAATCAAAACCACAGTAAGAGACCACTTCACTCCCATTAGGATAGCTACTTTAAAAAAAAAAAAAGAAAATAAGAAGTGTTGTGAGGATGTGGAGAATTTGGGACCCTCGTGTACGGCTTCAGAGAACGTAAAAGGCCACCTCTTCCACTCAGATCTTTCTCCTGCCTAGAAGCAAATCCATCTCCACTTTGGCTCTCTGGCGCCATCTTGTGTTATTTTTGAAGCAGCCATAACATTTTGGGTCTCTTTTTTTAACTCTGATAAAATTATTTTTTAAGCACTTTTTTTATTTTTTTTATTTTAGAGAGAGAGGGGAAAGGAAAGAGAGAGTGAGTGAGAGAGGGAGAGTGAAAGAAAGAAACATCACCTTGCTGTTCCACTCATTCACGCATTCATTAGATGACTCCTGTATGTGCCCTGACCAGGGATTGAACCCACAACCCTGGCATATCAGGCGATGCTCCAACCAACTGAGCTTCTCAGCCAGGGCCTGATAACATTATTATTTTTTAAAGAAGAAAATAGTTTTCAAAGTTTTACTGTAGAAGAATTTTTATAAAACTCTATACTAATATAATAATATCATTATCTTAATAATAATAATAATAATATCCTAGAAGAAAAGCAACTTAACCCGTTGTTGTAGCAGCGAGGGGTCCAGGCTTTTTCCTGAACGCGGTCATAAAAATTTTTTAAATAACCTTAAGTGTAGAAATTGGCTTTATTCATCTTGCCTTTAGCATCGCCTTTGACAGAGAAACGATCTGTGAGATAA
The DNA here is from genome assembly GCA_030848825.1 of Tadarida brasiliensis. Classification (NCBI taxonomy): domain Eukaryota; kingdom Metazoa; phylum Chordata; class Mammalia; order Chiroptera; family Molossidae; genus Tadarida; species Tadarida brasiliensis. The sequence continues at coordinate 7,950,246 of CM061279.1, read as the reverse complement.
AAAGGAAGCTATTTTTGTGTTTAAAGTTTTATCAGGCCCAGAAGAGGAGCAGCGTAAGTAAAATATATTATAAACCAGTCTTTACCTGCTGTCTTAACTCAACACATAGCAAGTGGGCATGACATAAACAGTTGCAAGTAGAATTGTCTTGTAAACATAAAAGTTAATGTAGTCCAGCAACACCCCATGTTGCTAATGACCAAATCTATACCTATAAGTCTACTGGTCTACGGGGTGGGTTATGTTGCTAAAGCCAGAATTGTTATCTCAAAGGGGAAGAAGAGAGAATAAATTGCACATAATCGCGAAGAGCAATCGATCATAAGCACCAGCACCTCAGAAGTCATCACACCTTTCTTGTTCTTGTGGAATCACAAACAAATCTTTCCTCACTCCACACAGAAATAAAGAAATGGGAGTTGCTTCTGGAAAATCACAACCCGGGTTATGTGTGTCATTGAGAGGGCTTTAAAATATCTGCTCTACTCACAGGAGGCCTTGAGCTGCAGGGAGACTCTCAGGACTCAGACTCGGGCATTGTTCTGGAAATCCAGTCCTTTTCTCCCCTGACCGACTCCACACACAGCTTGTGGGAGCACAAACAAAACAGGAGTAACAGGACCCTGGGAAAGGAAAGGAAGCTGGGGCCTTTCACATCTGCAGCCATCTCTACACCAAAGGATTCATTTATAAAGGCCAATCTGTACAGTGTGAAGTACAGAAAGTCTCAGAAGGACAAAATAACACTTCCCTAGTGAGAAGCAAAACAGGTGAAGGCCTCATTTTTTAAAAATGTTTTTCTTTAAATATGTTATCTCATTTCCCCAAAATACACGTGGTGTTATTTCTGAAGTAAAGGACTCAGTCTTCGAGGTCAGAGAGTCCTGAGTTTAAACCCTCCCTGTGTGATTTGTACAACTTGAGCAGCAGCTCTGGGCTCCTGGGTCCTCATTCTGACACCGAGCTTAACAGTACCTGCCTCAGGGGACTGAAATAAGTACAAGTGATGCACCCTAGGACAGAGCCTGGCCCAATCAGGTGTTCAGTAAATGGCGGGTGCCATCTTCATGATGGTGATGACAATGACAAACCTACTATTACACGCCTCCTAGACCACTATCCTCCCAGACACAAACCTGCCCCCTCTTCTAAATGACAGTCAGATTCACTAATAACAATACCTAACATCCAGCGAACACTTACTATACACCAGGTACTATACATTAAATTATCTTAATTCATAGGGTACCCAAAGTTAGCTACAGCTAATACCCGCCCTTTACAGGTAAGGAAACAGGTTCAGAGAGGTTGGGTAATGTACTAGTCTGGTAGGCTAATTGCCATCACAAACACCACCAAAACCTCAGTGACTCAGTGTGGTAAAGGCCTACCTGTCCTCCACGTCCTTGTTAGCAGAGGGCATGAGAGAAAGGACTCACTCCAGCAGTGATTCGGGGACCCAGGCTCCTTCCGTATTGTGACTCCACCACCTCCAGTGCCTGAGCCCCCTGGATCCTCTGCAGCTAGCTAGCAGATTAGGAGGAGAGGGTGAGAATATCCATAACTCTTATCTCCTTCAACCCAAGGTGACATGTGGCACTTCTGCTCATACTTCACTAGCTAAAACTAGTCTCTTGGCTCTGAATGCAAGAGGCTAGGAAATACTGGTGTTCCCAGGAAGAAGAGAACAGAGGTGATATTGGCAAGCAATAATGGTTTCTACCACAAAGAACTTGCCTAAGGTCATCTAGCCAGTAAGTATGGAAGTGAAATGTGAACCCAGGCAGCCTGAGTCAGGCCCTGATTTAACCACTGTCATCTAAGGAGGGAACTATGAAGGTTTTAAGACAGAGCCACACTTTTTACCATTCCTCCAATCAAGAGGTAGGATGAAGGTTGAATCTGGGCTCTGATAGTCCTTGACCAATAGACTACAGAAGAAATGACACATGCCCGGCCGGTGTGCCTCAGTGGTTGAGCGTTGACCCATGTACCAAGAGGTCACTGGTTCGATTTCCGGTCAGGGCACATGCCCAGGTTGTGGGACCCATCCCCAGTGGGGAGCATGCAGGAGGCGCCCAGGTGATGTTCTCTCTCATCAATGTTTCTAGCTCTCTCTCCCTCTCCCTTCTTCTCTCTCTAAAATCAATAAAGGAAAAATATTTTTAAAAAATAAAAGAAGAAATGACACTATGACCATTCCCAGGCTCTTAAAACACTAGCAGCTTTTACTTCCTATTTCTTGAGATATTCACTTTGGAATCCAGCTTCCATGCTATGAGGAAGCCGAAGCTAGTCTATACAGAGAGACCTCATGGAGCAGCCACTGCAGGAGAGGTCCCAGTCAGCATTCAGTACCACCCACCAGACACAGGAGTGAAGATGCTTCCAGATGCTTCCAGCCCCTGCAACCAAGTCATCTCCAGCTTTTATTCTTCCCAGCTGATGCCAGACATCCTGGAGCAGAGACAATGCCATGACTGTGCCCAGTCTGAATTTTCAATACCCAGAATCTGTGAACATAAGGAAATGGTTTATGCCATAAGTTTTGGGGTGATTTGTTATGCAGCAGTTAGCAACTAGAAAAGGAACTTATTTAAGAATTCCAATTCACTTAGATCCTGTTACTTTGGGGCGGGGGTACTTCCAAAGTTTCTTTAGACCATTCTTTTTATTTTCTTTCTTATGCTATTTGATATTTTCCAAATTTCCCACAATAATAAATGTATCGCTTTTACCATGAGGGCAAAAAATAATTTTAAATGATCCACCCTTTGCTGGTCACTAAACCCCACTGACCTTCATGTTGCATTTTTGTTGTTGTTGCATATTTTTTAATGAAAATATATAGATGTTCAATTTAATTTCACCATAGGTTAGCTATTTGGGGCTAGTTCAAGTATGATAATGATTTATAAGTGGAAATACCGCCCAAATCCTAAAATCTGATGGCACAATCACTTTCTTAGGTTTCATATCCTTACACTCTAGTATTACAGTTTTTCAACCTTTATTTTTGAAGTACTAAAATAACTATATTATCAAGGAAGAGGTTAGCAGTGTCTGAAATTGAAGAAAATATGTAACAGTGTAGTTTCTATGGCTGAACGTGATGGGGCCAGAGACCAGGCTGTTCAGCATCCTCCTCCTTCTCTTCAGATTTGCTGGGATCCTCAGGGGACTGGCGGGGCTCCCTCAGACACAATGCCATGTTCAAAATTAATCTGCATTCTCAAGATCCAACACTAGAGGGCCCAAGGTTGAGCCTCCTCGTCTGAATGCTAGATTCATTTTTCTTTTTCTTTTTTTATAATCCTCACCAGAGGATATTTGTACATTTATCTTCAGACAGAGAGAGGAGGGAGAGAGGGAGAGAGGGGGAGAGAGAGAGAGGGAGAGAGAGAGAGAGAGAGAGAGAGAGAAACATCGATGTGAGAGAGACACATCGAGTGGCTGCCACCCGCCCGACCCCTACCGGGGCCAGGGTCAAACCACAACCGGGGTATGTGCCCTTGGCCGGAATCAAACCCGAAATATTGGTCCTCGGGCAGACGCTCTAACCACTGAGCCAAACCAGCCAGGGCCCTTCCACACTCTCTAAAAATCAATGGAAAAATATCCTCAGGTGAAGATTAATAGGAAAAAAAAAAAAAAGAATGCCATATTCTTGGACCTTAATGAGAGACAAAGCATAAATAAGCTTAGAAACAATAAAAAACATAATAAAATAATTATATTACATCTTTAAACATAATGAAACCATCTCATTAAGCCTAAATTAATTTAAAGGTCAACAATGCATAATTTATGTAGGCCCATAAAACGGCATTATGTAAATGATGATTAAATCAACATCTTCCCTTTTTTTAATCTCTACCTATTAACTCTATAAACACTAGAACACTGGGGTATTTTATGTGACAGTAACAAGTTTAAAAGATACCACGTTCTCCTAAGGCTATATCGCTGATAAAAATAACCCAAACCCCACAGACACTTAATCCACCAATATTTTATCAAACTCCACAGTGTTGTGTCCAAGGATATCAGCACTGCAAGGGAAGAACGATGGGAAAGACTCTACAGGAGTGAAGAAAAAGAGCCCAAGATAAAATACACCGGTTTCCGAGTATGGCTGGGAACTGCCCTGGACATACATTTTCAGTACTAGGGAGCTGAGCCATTGGAGTCCCTAGGGAGAAAGGGACCCTGATTCATTAAGCCTCATCTATTCCAGGCCTTTGGAATACAGATGTGAACAAAACACACACAAATTCCTGCCATCATGGAACTTGCTTCCTTGTGAGGGAAGACAGTCAATTAAGAAGTTAGTTGTGGCCCTGGCCAGTAATGCTCAGTGGTTAGAGCTTCAGCCCGTGGACCAATGAGTCTCAAGTTCAACTCTGGCCAAGGGCACGTACCTCGGTTGCAGTTCGTCCCCGGCCCTGGTTGGGGTCATGCGGGAGGCAGCCAGTCGATGTGTCCCTCTCACGTTGATGTTTCTCTCTCTCTCCCTCCCTCCAACTCTATCTGAAGATAAATAGAAAAAAAAAAAATAAAGTTAATTGTGAGCAGTATGGAGATCAAGTACATCAGCAGAGATGGAAAAAGACTGTAAGAGTAGATAGGGGTGTAAGAATTTTCAATTTAAAAGAGGATGAGGAAGCCTATTCCAGGAAGAGAGAATGGAAGGGGAAAAGGCCCTAAGACAAATGCAAAGAATAAGAAGAGGCCCTGGCCAGTTTAGCTCAACAGCAGAGCTTCGGCCCTCGGACCAATGAGTCTCGGGTTCGATTCTGGTCAAGAGCACTTACCTCAATTTCGGTTGGTCCTCGGCCCTGGTTGGGGTTGTGCAGGAGGCAACCAGTCGATGTGTCCCTTTCTCGCTGATGTTTTTCTCTCTCTCCCTCCCACTCTATCTGAAGATAAATAGAAAAATATCCTCGGGTGAGGATTAAAAATATATATATATATGAAGAGGGTCAGTTTGGCAAGAACAGAGTGATTAAAATGGAAAATAATTGGACACCAAGTCAGAGAGAAAAGATAGAGTGGGGGTGGGCACACTGGAGGACAACACAGCTGATTGCAAGGATCTGGGCTTTCATTCTGAGGGAGGTGGGCTGCCAGTGGCTTGTAAGGAAAAGAATAGCATCATCAGACTTAATATTCTAATAGGATTACTCTGGTTACTAGTGTGAAACTAGGCTGTAGGAGACAAGGATACAAGAAAATATATCATAGCCCTGGTTGGTGTGGCTCAGTTGGTTGAGCGTCATCCCATGCACAGAAAGGTCGCCAGTTCGATTCCTGGTCAGATAACACACCCAGGTTGCAGGTTTGATGCCCGGTCACAGTGCATACAGGAGGCAACCAATCGATGTTTTTCTCTCACATCAATGTTTCTCTCTCTCTCTCCCTCTCCTTTCCTCTCTCTGTAAAATCAGTGAAAACATTTTTTTTTTTTTTCAAAGAGAAAGCATATTATATCCCTGGCCAGGTAGCTCAGTTGGTTGGAGCATCATACTGTAGCCAAAAGCTTGCAGGTCCGATTTTGGGACAGGGTACATACCTAGGTTGCGGGTATGTTCCTGGTCGGACACATACAAGAGGCAACTAATCAATGTCTCTCTCTCTCTCCCCCTTCCTCTCTCTCTACAATCACGTTTTTAAAAAGAAAGTATATTATAAAAATACAGGCAAGAAATAATATTAGCTTGGTAATAGCACTGTAACTTTTATCAGTCTACTCCTCTTGATGATCACAATGATAATTTCAGGACTTTTTATAAAATACAGATGTTTGAAGACACTGTAGATTAACCAGAAGCTGACAGAAAAAGAAGAGCATGAAGCAATGTCTATTAAATGTTGTGCAGAATTGTTGTAATCAATATTAAAATCTATTCAAAAGGTTTTTCATGTGTAAAAGCAACAGAAAATTATTTTCAGATGTTCAAGGACTGGAAAACATATTCTGCACATTGCTTTTAGAAAAAATTACTTGAAGATATACCAAAGCCAAGTTAAAGAAAAGTCAAAATTTAAGAACTCAAAAAATGGAATTTGTAGTATAAAAAGATTTGTGTAATGCTTCAACTTGGGCCAGGGAAGACATGTACATTAGAATTTTTTTTTATGTATGCATTCATTGGTTGATTCTTGTATATGTCCTGACAGGGGATCAAGCCCACAACTTTGGCATATCCAGAGAAGCTCCAACCAACTGAGCTACCCGGCCAGGTTGCAATACATAAGTTTCAAATTGAGTGCCATTCTGAGTAGCGTGATGTAATTTCCACAAGACCCATCTGCCCCACCCAAGATGTGAATCATCCCTTCCTCCAGGGTCTCCAACCTGTACACGCGTCCGCCTAGACAGTTCCCGACATCAGTCTCTTAGCTGTTTTGGTTATCAGATTGGCTGTTGGGGTATACCAGTGTTTGTGTTCAAAGGTAATTTATTTTACTTAATAATGGCCCCAAAGCACAAGGGTACTGATGCTGGCAATTCGGATACAGTAAACCCTCCATTTTGTGGACCTCGATGTAATGGACTTTGGATTTAAACTAACTGATTTGTCAATTTTTGAACATAGGCATTTGGAAAACATACTTTATTATATAACGGACTTCCGGCTTTAACAGACACCCCCCTGCCCAAATCAGTCCGTTATATTGAGGTTTTACTATACGCCAAAGAGAGGCGGTAAAGTGCTTACTATGTATTGACAGAAGATCAACAGCAGTCTAATGCTAGGTCAGAGTGCCTAGGTCATTCATTTGACTTCATCTCATCCTGGATGCCTCACATTATCTCACATCATCACAAGAAGGGTGAGTACAGTACAATGAGATATTCTGAGAGAGAAGAGACCATATTCACATAACTTTTATTACATATATTATTATAATCATTCTAATTTATTGTTAGTTGTTGTTAATCTCTTACTGTGCCTAATTTATAAATTAAACTTTATCATAGGTATGTATGTATAAGAAAACACACAATTTATATAGGGTTCAGTACCATCCAAGATTTCAGACATCCACTGAGGGTCTCGGAATGCATCCCCCAAGGATAAGGGGGGACCACTCTAATAGGTATCAAATATAGAATTTACTATACATATTCTATATAAAGCATTGTTATGAACACTTTAAATATAGTAAGCTTCCAATCTGCACAAAAGCCACATGAGGTTAGTACTATTATTCCCATTTTAGAGACAAGGAAAATAAAGCACAGAGAAGCAAATTCCCAAAGTCACACATCCTATTGGCAGAGCTGGAATTTGAATGTAGACAGCTGGCTCCAGAGCCCGTGCTCTTATTCATCATGCTATATTGTCAAATTCCAATAGAAATGGCAAATTGGAAGAAAAAATATCTGAGACCCATATCACAAAGGGCTAATCTGCTAATCTCCCTACTATATTAAGAGCTCGCCCTAAGAAAAAGGCCAACAACCTAATCGAAAAATAGGCAAAGCATATGAATAGCTAGTTCACTACAATTAAACACATACAAGAAAAATGCAGGTTTAACCCCGCTGAGATACCATTTCTCACATACCAGATTGGCAAAAACCCAAAAGTTTGACAAAACACTCTTTGTGAGTTTGTGGGGAAATGGCCTCACATATGTTGCTGGGGTGAATGCAAATCAATATGAGATCTATAGGTGGCAATTTAAAATGACAAATCCATGTACCCAGCAATTCTACATCTAGAAATTATCCTACAGATAACGCACATGTGCAAAATGGCATTAAAGTAAAGCTAGTCAATGCCACCTTGTGACAGCGAAGTCCTGGAAACAACTTTAAAGGCCATCAATGCGGACTGACTGAACACATTTGGCACATCCATATAATGGAATACTTTGCACTTTAAAAAGATTGAGGAAGTGCTTTATGAATTGATATAAGACAATTTCAAGATATATTAAGGAAAAAAGAAAAGTGCATAATAATGTGCATGATATATTATCCCTTTGTGTAAAAAATAGTAAAGGAATATATCTTGTATTGACTCAGACAGCCATAAAAATACCTTTGGGGCAAGACAGGAAGTGGGTAGATGGGGGTGGGGGGCAAGGATAGGAAGGAGAACTTACTATAGAGCTTTTGCATTTTTGAGGCTTGAATCACATATTTCTATTAGTTATTTTTAAATTTTAACAAATAAGATTTAAAAGAAAGGAACAAGAAAGGCATTTTAGAGGAGGGGTTATTTTAGAACTTCTGGCTCCAGGATGACAACTGTAATGAGACAGACTCTTCATGAACCCATCAGGGCTAAAAAAACAAAAGGAAGGTCAGAGATCCCCGTGAGCAGTAGGAGAGTCTTTCATTCAGACCCACTCACACAGTTCCCATTGCCTTTTCCCTTTATGCTCCTGAGGCTCATTCAGAGCTAAGACTCAAGCGCCAGTAACATCTGGTAACATAGGTAACCGTGGGCAACCGGGCTTCTCACACAGTCGTCATAGCAACTGTGATGTTCCTACAGTTGGGTTTTCATCCTGAAGTAATTATCAGGCCTTGTGGTGGGCTCCTCCACATTTGCAGTTATTTACATCAGTGACTATTATGAATGAGCCTAAATTAGATGCAATTTCAACTGAACTGTTAAAGATGAATTGAGTCAGATTTACATATCCTTCCATCAAGACTGGCAAACCTTTTGAGTTGTATGCCTGGTGCAGTTCAGGGATGGGGTGACACCTGCACTGCAGCCATAAAAAGCCACTGGATGGCCAAAGACCTGCCATCTTTTGACCCACGATGGGCAGTCCCTTCTCTACCTGCCTTAAATCCCACTCCCACCACAGTAGTAGGAGCAGACCCGGCAGGTTCTTGGTTTCAACCCAGGAGGTTCTCAAATAAGGTCATTTCATTGAACATCATTTCATTATATCACTGACGGGATATTGTAGGGACTTAACTCTTGTTTCTATCAATTAGTCTATGGGAAAACTGACTTTGCTATCATATATCATTTTGCTTCATGTTGCAGAAGCTACAATGTTAAATGAGGACTTATTGTATATAGAACAAAAGTTTCTGACTTATCAGCACTTTGTAAAACCCACAGTCCTATACAATTAGGCCCACTGGACACTGGAGAGACCTCAAGCTGCCCAGAGTACTTCCACTGGAAAGTGATGGCGCCAAGATCTATAACCAAATCTCAGGGCTTCTTCCACTTCTGCTACTTCACCCAAGGGCCAAGGATGAACTTTTTCTTTGTGTTTGGAAAGTGACACTGAGTTTCATGAAGTCCATGTGCCTTAGTGCCAGGATATTAGAAAGGACTCGTAGGATTTGGGCTCGTGTTGGGTGTTTTTAGGGAGAATTCAAGGAAGCAGGGCTGTGCTCTGGATTAGATGCTGTCAGGAAACCTGCATTTTGAACCACCTCTGAGAAGAACAGTGTATAAAGTCCAGGCTTTGTCCTTAAATTCATTTGAGTGGGGCTTTTCCAGGTCACTCTCTGAGTACTGCACAGATCTGATAATGATACTGTTGATAAGATTCGGTTATTTAAAAATCCCTGGGGTGGTCAAAGAATTATCCAATGGTTAATATTTACTGAGAGTCAAGAAAATTAACCAACTGAGTTTAATTTAATTTAGGTCTTTCTTACTCATGTATTAATTCTCTTCTGTGTAGGACTCCAGTGAGAGATCTCCCCAACTAATGGGCCCACGGGTATAATAACAACAGTCACCACTAGATGGCAATAACGGTGCTAAGTAATTGGTTATTAGGAAGAGTCCTCAGAACTGAGCATTATTTCTGTTACTCCAATGAATATTTACTTATTCATTCAACAAATGTCTATTCGATGTCCACTATGTGCCTGGCACCACAGTTAGGACACAAGGATCAACAAAGGAAGACACAGTCCCTGTCCATGGTCCTATGGTCTAGGTGATGAAATGGACAAAGTAAAATATGGACCAGTAAAATATCAAGCCTTAGTAAGTTCTGTGAGAGGGCACAAGGGAGAATCCATCTGCTGGGCAGAGGGAAGTGTCCCTGAATAAGAGAGATGAGCAGCCCAGCTGGTCTGGCTCAGTGGTTGAGCGTCGACATGTGCACTAAGAAGTTGCTGGTTCCATTTCCAGTCAGGGCACATGCCCAGGTTGTGGGCCAAATCTCCAGTGGGGGGCATGCAGGAGGCAGCCAATCAATGTTCTCTCTCATCAATGTTTCTATCTCTCCCTCTCCCTTTAAAAGCAATAAAGAAAAATAATTTTTTAAAGGAAGGAAAGTAGGAGTAGGCATTAATTTTTTTAAAAAGAGAGAGATGAGTAAAAAATGAAGGAACCAAGGTTCAAGAACAGGAGCTGGGAGGTGATGGGTGGGAAAGGAGAGCCCAGGCAAAGGGAAGAGCCAGTGGAAGGCTCCCAGGGGAGTGGGAGACCTGCACTCTCACGAGTCTGGAGCCCAAAGCGTAGGGACCAGTAAGGCCTCAGGAGCCTTGTTCATTTGGGGATGTGAGTCTAGACCTAAAGCACAATAGGAGGTCACGGAGGGTTTTTAACCCCTCCAGAAGAGAGCGCAGGTGGCCAGATTTGATTTGCATTTGATAAGGTCAGATTTGCATTTTGACAGGGTCGTGCAGGTCCCCTCTGTGGGTTGACTGAAGGGAGCCAAGTGGAGGCAGGGAGACCAGTTAGAGAACTATCACTGGAATCAATGGAGGAAGAACGTGTCTTGGATCAGGGTCGTGGCAATGGAGATAAAGGGAAAAGACTGAGCAACAGGGGAAAGTACCAGAACTCACTGGGTAGGGGTGGTGCAGGAAAGAGGAGTGCCAGAGATGGCTCTCAATTGTCTGCTCAGACAGGATAGCAGATGGAAGGGAAACTGAAGGGACCTTAAATGGTGATTGGGTAGCTGAGAAAGTCATGAGTGAAAGGGTTAATAATGTTTTAACAAAACTAAACTCCATTCTGACCCTCAGTTACTGCACGTACGCACCCTGGCAGTTTCTTTTCTGTAAACATAAGGGCCTTGAGACACCCAAAGAAAACTGTACAGATAAGGGGTTGAGGATGGCCTTGAGAAACTCAGAGGAACCATGAGAAAAAAGAGATTAATAGTTACCCTGCTCCTCTCCCCCCCTTCTCTGTATCAGCCCCCTTAACGGTGCCAAAAGCGGCACCAAGAGAATGTAGTTTTTTTTTCTGTAGTTTGTGCCTATATAAGCAAAGAACAAAGGAAGCTCGGGGCTGAGGATCTGGGGAAGCTGTACCCCCCCCCCCCCCAGCCCACCAGTGTAATAAAATGCTCCTTTCTCTACACTGGCCTTACGTTGAGGATGTGATCTCCCGCCGGCTCAGACCTTTTAATGAGTTCCCTTTTAGACATGCTCACTTTGAAGGATTTTGACATATCCAGGTGGAAATGCCCAGAAGGGAAAGGAACATTTGAGTCTAGAGTTTAAACACAGAAGCATCTTTGTCCCTGGACAGGAATGAGACCATCAGCCGGTGAAGACGGAAGAAAGAAGGAAGGCCACGTGGAGGAGACCAATAGCTTGGGGTCTGGAACCCAGCAACTGATCACCTAGAGATAACTATAGGAGGCATTAGGACTCTAACTAGGGACAGAGGTCAGTTTCAGGAGACTCAAAACAAAAAGAACAAAAAAGGGGGATATAATAGGATTACAAGAAACATGTGATTCAGTTCCCTTCCTGGCAAATTGCTCTCACTTCTCCCTTATCTCTCTTTAATGGTCCCATCGCTTGAGGGGCTCTTTAAACACTGGCGCCCAACACGTGGGTGCTAGCACTCCTGACACTTTATCACACAGCAGCCTTTAGCTTAGATATTTTGGAAGTAGAGGAATTTAGCCTGGAAGGTGGGCTGCTCTGACGGAGGATTCTGAACATTTGAGACACTTCCTTGTCCGTTCCTGTGTCAAGAGATAAGACAACTTCAACTTGACTACGGTTTTTTTTTTTTTTAGTGAAGGTAATAGACACACAGATCTGGGTCCTGGGTTCAAATCCCAGCTCCCTCCTTTATAAACTAAGAGCCTTGGGCAATTATTTACTTCTCTAAACTCTGGCTTCCCTAACTTTAAAATACGGTTGCTCTGCAACTCTCATATAGAGAAAAATAATAAAGTAAATGTGGTCAAATGTAATCATTGGTGAATCTAAGCTAAGGCATGGCGCAGGCCCCACGATTTGCATTTCCAAGGAGCCCCTGATGCTGCAGACGCGCAGGGTCATTTGAGAGCTCTTAGATGCCCGAGATTCAACACGGGTCCTGCCACGGGAGCAAATGACTCTCTGGGCTTAAGTTTTCTTTTAATAAAAGCAACGCTTCCGTCTCAAGGGCTGTTGTGCAGGCTGAGTAAGGTAAACCATGTGCACGGGCCTTTGACATGACAGACACTCCAAAAATGCAGCGTGAAGGAGACGCGGGGAGGGCCGGAAGGCGGGGAGGGCCCTGGACTGCGCCCCCAGCCCCACCCCGGGGACGGCGGGGTCGAAACGTGCTCAGGGCCAGGCTTGAAAATCCGATCACCACGTACCAAAATCCCTCGATGCAACTGTGGGGCGTTTAACGTTTAGATTGCACACAGAGAAGCAGGTGACTCACACTGAACACAACAGAAAACATGGGCGCGCAGAACAGGGCGGGCCCAGCTCGGGCGCCAGGGTCGAACAGCAGGGCGGGGACGTGCGGCCGCACGGGATGGAAATGGCGGCAGGGCGGGCGGGGCCGGGAGCGACCGGCCGCCAGGGGGCAGCCGCGCGTTTGCAGGCCGCGGCCGGCTGGAACCGGTCTGGCCGGAAGTTGGGGCGGGGCCTGGGCTTCCGCAGAGGTTCATCACGTGGCGGGCCAGGAGGAAAACAACAAGATGGCGGCGGCCGCAAAGGGTGTGATTTGCCCCCTTTCCGCGCCCCTGGGGCTGAGGGTCCCTTAAAGGGCCGCTATGGGGGGACAGAGCGGGACGAGCTGAATGGCACGTTGGAGACTTCCTAGGCTGTCTCACACACTAGGCTATTTGTCCAGCCTTGGTGGCCACCGACTGCTCCTGGGCCGAGGGGCAGACGGCCACACGTGCCAAGCGGTCGGGGTCCTGGGCACCCCCGAGGATCCCCGCGGCGCGTTCACCATGACCTGCCTGGTGCCTCCCAGTGTCCATTGTCTTTTGTCCCTGCGTTTGCTGCGCCTTGCTAACCATAACCAGGACGGCAGAAACGCCTTCCTCTGGGCGTGTTCTTGCACAAGGAGAGTTAAGGTGCTGCAGATCGTGCGGGGCGAGAACTAGTTGGATTAAAATACATCCTCTCCTCTTTTTGCAGCAGTTTGGCTTACCATTTCCTGCCTTTGTGCAGTTAGAACAGCCTCCTTCCAAATGGAGGGGAAAAAAACCCTGAATGATCTAGGTCTTAAAATAGCTTCCCGCCCTGCCCAAAGTGTTGTCGGAATTGGTTTGACTTGTACACAGAAGATGCTCTGAGATAAAGAAGGTGTGACACAAAGCCCAAAGTTTTGTTATTTTATATCACCACCTTGGTTGTTTTTTTCAGAAAGGAAAATGTAGATGTTGATGGCAGTGTTTTCATGTAATGCAGGAAGTAAGAATGAACGCAAAGTTGATGAGTGTGCATGGCATTTAGATAAAGGCCCACAGCTTCCCCTTCAAGTCCTAGCCCTTCAATCTCTGCTGGACAATTTCCCTGACTTTAATTTCCTCGTCTCCTTTTATTTTATGTGAGTTTGGGACATAAAAGAGCCAGTGTGGGTAAAAATAGCACAAGCCATTTGGCTTGTGATGGTATATTTAGCGTAAAGGAAACATTTGTCCTTGGTTTTATTTATAAATCTGTCCCCTTAGAGTTGGGATTCAGATTCTCATTCTTGTTTGTGAGACCACTGGAAAGCCTTTGAAATGATGTGACTTGGTTTGTTTTTTGTGGTGTGGTTTTTTGTTTTTGTTTGGTTTTTTTTAGTAATAAAACTTGCTTCCCAAAGGTTTGTGAGGTTTAATAAATAAACATTTCTGAATTTAATCACGGCTCCAAATGACGGTACCCTACAGTGAGTGACAAAGCTCAGGAAAGACATTACTTTCTTTATGAAGGAGGGAGTCTTTATGTTTTCCTCAATCTAGTAGGGATTTTAACACTTGTGCTCTGATCAAAACTGCGTTGCTATTAAGTGACAGATTAGAAAGGGTATAAGGTGATCAGGAGTGGGGGAAAAGGTTCAAGGCTTAACTAGGGATTTTTGACCCAAGCAGAGGTTTAAGAGTATTTCCCTTCTAGTATCCATGCCTTTAGAGGTTTCACTTTAAACTCCATCATTTGGCAAAGAAAGGCTGACTAAGTTTCAAAGGATCCTTTAACCTAGAAGGGAAGAACTCCTTCTTCCCTCAGCTTGGGAAAAGAACGCAGCTTACTCCTTAGCAATTCCTCAAAAGGAGCCTGCCTTGAGGTGTCCTTTTATTTTTCAGTGATTACCCCCTTTTTGTCTCCTTTTGTACGCAGGATTCAGATAGAATCTTGGGCAACTTTTTCTGCAAATGTGGCTGGTAGAGCACAAGAATTAGAGAGCATCCTTGGACCTGAAATTGTTTGCCTCCAGAATTTCATTAGCACTGCCTTCCTGATAAAAGGTTCTCCTTTTATAGATGTTCTCATCTATTTTAAATTTTCAAATATTTTCTTACAGCAAATTTGATTTTTTTTTTAAACTAGAAAAGCAGTAAAGAAAGTTAAAAGAACCAATAATTCGGGTACTTGTCCTTGTAGGCATAGATTTAAGTTTTGGGGAGATTATGTTGTTTGTACAATTTGGTACCTTTTTTACTGACCTTTTAAAAAGATAGTTTTAGCCCAGCTGGTGTGGCTCAGTGGTTGAGTGTCGACCCATGCACTGGGAGGTCGCTGGTTTGATTCCCAGTCAGGGCACATGCCCAGGTTGTGGGCCTGATCCCAGAGGGGGGCATGCAGGAGGCGGCCATTTGATGTTCTTGCTCACTGATGTTTCTGTCTCTCTCTAAAAATCAATAAAGAAAAAACATTTTTTAAATTAAAAATAGTAAAAATATATTGTTTTAGTTCATATTATGTAAAGCAAATTATGCTCAACAGGAAACAAAAAATACAAAGAAAAAAATCACCCAGAATGCCACTACCAAGAAATAACCAATATTTAACAAATTGTATTTGTCTTAAAATAATATTATACCTAGTTTTGCAACACACATTTTATATTTAGCTATGTATAATGTATGTTTTCTTATGTCAAATAAGAATCATGATTTTGTGTCTGCATGATATTCTATCAGATGATTATAGCAAAATTGCCCTGGCCTGTCTGGCTCAGCGGTTAGAGCATCAGCCTGCAGACCAAAGGGTCTCAGGTTCGATTCCCAGTCAAAGGCATGTACCTAGGTTGCAGGTTTGAGCCCAGGCCCCAGATAGAGTCTTGCAAGAGGCAACCAATCTGTGTCTCTATCACATAGAAGTTTCTCTCTCTCTCTCCCTTCGTCCCTCTCTAAAAACCAATGGGGAAATTGGTGAGTAACCAAAAAACAAACAAAATGAATCGTTAGTCATGCTCTTACTATTGGACACCAGAATTGTTTGCCATTTTTTGCTCTTATAATGTTGGCATGAATACTTCTGTATGAAAAGCTTTTTATATATTTATGTAAAATAAAACCTTATTTTACAATGAATCTGAACTTTTTAAGGTTCACTGATACATATTTGACCACCCAAATTGTTGGGTTAATGGTGTTCCATCTGGAGTCTTCTAATTACTGTGCATCAGCATTCCACCTGAGTTCAAATCCCATCTCTTCTACTTTGATTCTCCTCACTCTTCTAAACTTATTCTTTTAAGTTATAAATCATATGTTCTTTGTGTGTTGTTTTTGATAAGCATGTGTATCTAATAAGCACCAGACATGGATGTCTAACTTCAAGTAAAATATTTAAAAGGACTCTTTTCACTGTCAACCTATTACAGTACAGAAACTGCTTTTCCTTTTAACTAGTACATTTCTATGCATACATGTCCTTAGAAAGAAACTAACTGCTACCCAACCAGTGTGGCTTAGTGGATTGAGTGTCGGCCCATGGACTGAGAAGTCCTGGTTTGATTCCCAGCCAGGGCACATGCCTGGGTTGTGGGCTCCATCCCTGGGGGGAGGGGGGGAATGCAGGCGGCAGCTGATCAATGTTTCTCCCTCACATCAATGTTTCTATTTCTCTAAAAAAATCAATAAAAGCATAAAAAAAAACCCTAATTGCTTAAGTTTTTTTCAATGTGAAGCAAATACATAAACTTTGTAGTTCTCCAAAATTATCTAACATAAATGAATATTGTTCTTTATTTAGGCTAAAGACCTCTAGACATTACATATTAACATATTATCGTTTTATTAGCTATTTTCATTTGTTTTATTGTGGATATGCTGCTAGACCCTTTATCCACAGGCACAGGAAAGACAGCTCTATTAACCTCTCTTTGCTACAATCTTTTCTTTGCTCTCTAAAAATGATTTAGAGAATACCAAAAAGTAAAGAGGAATGCAACAAATTCATGATAATGGTAAAAATCAATCATCGGCCGTTACATGATGGTCTTAAAATCACTTCAAGAGAATGTGACCCTCTTTCCTGAGGTAGTATCAGTTCTGATCCCCCTATACTTGAGACAACTCTAGTTTCTCTTTAAATGAAGACCTAATTACTATACTTTCAATAAGATACATTCCACTAGAGAACACAGTTTAAGAATTATTTATTCAAAATTATTTGATGTATTAGAAGCTACATATATGGCAGTCATTATTCTCTAATAATCTTCCTTTTGGTGACAGTACCCCAGAGCAGAGGCTTGTCTCTGGGAGTACAGTATTTGACGCCAGTTACTAAACAGTCTAATTCTCCAGCTGCACAGCAATATACAATACACGAGGATTGTTTTAGCTATGTCAGCACTTCGCATCTGAGATTAAAATCAGTTATCAGAGATTGATTGATTCACTGTGATCTTTTCCAAACAGCTCTAGATTTGTTTTGTCATTTAGATTTCACAGCTGATACTCAAGACAGCAAAAGGATGGTTATTTTAAATTTGGTTCTTTTAAGGGTCAGTGGACTTCGAACAGCTTTTGGAAGCTGCATAGCTCTTAGAAACCTGTCTCCTAGGAGCTGAAGTGTAAAATCTGCTACTGAAATGAATGAAGAAAGGGGTGAGGAGCATGTTCCAGCAGGGTCAAGGTTCTCTAGGCCTATGCATCACTATCTTCTAGTCTCCCCCAAATTTCCCTCTCTCCCCATTTCAAGTAGCCCCAAAGTCCTGCTCATTCTTTCAAGGCTCCATGGAGCAGAGGTTAAGAACTGGGGCATAGGACTCAGAGGAAGCCAGAGTTGGGTTCCAGATCCATCATTTAGAAACTGTATGACCTTGAGCATGTTAACATCTCTGGGCCTCAGTTTCCTTTCCCCAAATTGGGGATATTTCTTTCTTTCTTATGAGGATAAAATGGTGGACAGTAGGTAGTGCTTAGTAAAATGTCTGGCACAAATAAGCTCTCAACTGATAGTAGTGATTATGAACCCTTCTACTTCCTCAATCCACTTTCTACCTGCATTAGGTTCCTCATTCTCTTCTCTGGCCAGTGGCTTCCTAACAGGTCTTCGGCTCTCCAGCCTCACCTGAGCTGTTTGCTGTTCTTTGTACCATCTTCCCTTTATTTATTTATTTAAAAAAATTTTTTTTTCCTTTATTGATTTTAGAGAGAGAGGAAGTGAGTAGGAGAGAGAGATATAAAAATCAATGAGAGAGAACAATTGGCCGCCTCCTGCATGCCTCCCACTGGGGATCGGGCCCACAACCTGGGCATGTATCCTGACCGGGAATCAAACCAGCGACCTCTTGGTGCATGAGTTGATGCTCAACCACTGAGCCACACCGGCCGGACCCATCTTCCTTTTAAAGTGCTCTTTGCTCTCCTACCTACCTGGTAAACTCATACTCTTTCATCAGAATGCAACTCAAGACTCACTGTCTTGATGATGAAAGTGTAAATTAATATAACTTCTTTGAAGGGAATTTTCACAAAAACTATGAAAAATTAAACACAGCAACCTATGGATCCAGGAATTCTACTTCTAAGACTATATCCTATAGATATCCTCACACATGGGCAAAAAGATACTGTCTGTAATAGCAAAAGATTTTAAAATCCTACATGTCCAAAAGAGCGCTAGTATAAGTTTTTTTTATTTATACCTACAATGAAATATTATGGGACTATTAAAAAGAAATATGTAGCCCTGGCCGGTTTGGTTCAGCAGTTGGAGCATTGGCCTGTGGACCAGAGTCCCTGGTTCGGTTCCCGCTAGGGGCACATACCAAAAAAAAAAAAAAAAGAAGAAGAAATATGTAGCTCTCTATGTACTGATTTCCAAAACATACTGTTAAATGAAAACAATCAAGATATGAAAAGCTAAGTAGATGATGCCTTCATTTGTCTGAAAACAGGAATGATACATTTATATTATGTTAATGAAATGGTGGTGGTTGCCTCAAGGGTGTGGGTGAGAAAATACTTTCACTGTATGCTTTTTTGTTCTGTTGGGAAAATGTCTAACCATTTGCATAAAGTATTAAATTTCTTTAAATTAACAGCAGAAAAAAATAAATAAACAAAAAACCACCTTAATTCCAGAATCTCTTCATTTGGGAAGCTTTGGCTGGCCCTCTCCTTCCCTTCCCAGGCAGTTTTACCCTCCTCATAGTCCCTGCTTCACCCCATTGTTTCTCTCTCTTACTTTTTACTTTATAGCACTTATCCCACTGTAATGAATGTAATTGTCCACAGAACTGGTTTCCCTAGAAAAGCAAGAACATCTAGAAGGTAGGATCGGTATTGTGTTCATTTTTATGTTCCAAGGATCCAGCACAAAATAATACACACACACACTTTTTTTTTAAAAGAATGAATTGAAAAGGTCTATCACAGTCTCTCCCACCACTGCCCTGAACCTATTCTGGTTGCCCACAGGAGAGTTTGAGCTCAGCAGACTCGTGTTTATTATCTGGCCCCAGTCTACACTATCAGATAGTCTCATTCAATCCTCTTATAGCTCCTGCTACACCTGACTTTTCACCCTTTTTGTAGTTGGTTTGTCTTATTTTGTTTGCTTTTTAAAATTTTCACAATGCCCTCACAACATATAGTTCCCTCTACTATTGTCCTTTCCTATTTCGTCAGCTTAGTTTGCTTCAAAGTCACTTCCTCTTTGAAGCCTTCCTGTTTTTCATCTGCCTTAGTCAGATAAACTTAACTTGATGTTCCCATGGCTTTCTGATCAAACTTGTGATCTATCATTTATTGCAATTTTACATGTTAGTCCACCTGATGAAAATAAGTACTCTTCATAGAACGGTTTTTTATTTTTTTTACCTTATTTATCTTACTCTTGTCAGAATTTATGCCTGGCACGTAGTAGCCACTCAATAAATAATTTTTGGATGAATGAACATGTTAATAGTAAGTGCTCATGATATTTTGACAGCTGCAGGTCATCTGCTACTTATTTGGGGCAACACAGTTGTATACTGTGTCTGTCACCTTCGTATCTCGGCCTGGCACCACTGTCATTAGGCAAAGAAACCTAGTTATATATGCCCTCCTTAAGGCCCTTAAAGTGTAATTTCATGTTTAACAAATAAAATAAATAAAACAAAATAGTTAAATGTCTGATAACAAATAATATTTTAGTACAACTATGTCCCAAATATTATTTGTACTAAAAATTATTCATTGTTTACCAGAAATTTTAATTTGTCTGGATGTCCGATATTTGATCTGGCACCCCTACCTCAAAGGCTGAATTCCCAAACTTTGTCTTTCTGCATTGAGACCCAGGAATCTTCTTGGAGAATTTTATGAACTATGCAATTTTATCTTTATTAAATAAATAAATAAGCAACCCCAATCTCCCAACTCTGCTTACTATTTTTTTTTTATTAATTTTAGACAGAGAGGAAGGGAGAGGAAGAGAGAAAGAGAGAAACATCGATGTTAGAGAGAAACATGGATCGGTTGCTTCCAGTATGCACCCCAACCAGCAACGGAACCCACAACCTGGGCATGTGCCCTGACCGGGAATCTAAAGGGTGAACCAGCGATCTTTCAGTGCACAGGTCGACAACCACACCAGCCAGGGCTGCTTACTAATATTTTTACACATATTTAAACACTTTGTTTTATTCCTGAACTTTCATTATATTTTAACCATCAGAGTTAGATTCTAATTTTATAGTAATTTAGCCGCTTAGCCATTTAACTGAGAGGAAAAATCCAGGTGACTCCATCTGAATTCTCTACACTGGGTGGGGCAAAAATAGGTTTATATTTGTTCAATGTGTAAAATAATACAATAATTAATAATAATACAAGAATAAACTTGTATGTACAACTGTAAACCTACTTTTGCCCCACTCAGTATACAGTATTTTATTTCCATCTCTACTCTGCAGAGATTATCCCCAGGCACAGGAGGGCTCCTCTCGGCTATTGAAACCCCACAGAGTTATTTGGGCCTTAAAATGCCACTTTTCTGCGGAGGAACAGGGGCAGCCACAGTACCCAGTGTTGGCATCTTCACTGGCCTAGCTCAGCAGCCATTATGTATTATTACAGACTAGGCTTTCCAGGTTAAGGCTTTTAAAAGTTAGAAACATCATCTGATCTTAAAGGGGTCATTTTCAGATTTCAGTTTCCTACCTCTGATAAATGATCTCTTAGGCCAAAATTGCAGGCACTAACTGTTCCTAAGGTACAGTTCCTGTGACATTAAATCTGCAGCTTCAGAGTGGATGACAATTCTACACAACATTCCTTTTTGTTACTCTTAATTAGTTTTCCCTGTGGTTGTAGAAAGTAAGATAATATCACAAGTGCCATCCCTTCTTTGACATCCAAACTTGAAAATTACAGGCTAAATAAACACTGTCCTTCCTGGGTGTCTAAAATCCTGCAAAACATTTGCTTAGTTCTCAGATATCACAGCTCAGCTTTCTGAAAAACATGAAACAGGATGTCAGGAATTACTAAGTGGTGATTCAGTGAGAGAATTTACATTAGGGGGGGAAAGCTATGTTAAAAGAGGGTTAGAGTGGAGATGTAATGTGACTTAAATATAGCCGAGAAGCATGGTGAAAATGGCTCAGTCCGGAAGTGGAAAATAAATTTGCTTGGGTCGTGATAAGACCGGGACATCACCTCTTTATTTCATGACAATCCATTCTCATACCCACAGCAGCAGAGCCTGAGTACAGCAGGAGGGGATGGATGTGCCTGATTGCGGTTTACAGAAAAGAAAAAGAAACTGCCATGGAGCAAACGACCAGAGGAAGAACGGAAGAGCAGAGGCGTACGATCTTTTATCTTTTGAACTGGACTGAAGAGGACACCTTTAATGTATCAAGAGCTTTATTTCGGGAAGACCAGTATTTCTTTTTCATACAGCTGTTTGCAGGCTGGCTTCTAGTAAATATCGCTTGGTAAGGGGAATAATTGTGGAGCCACGGAGTGAAGTACAATATATCCTAGACGTTTATGTTGCAAAAACCAGAATTATGTTATTTCTTCTTTCAGAAAAGACAGCAATAAACTATTGCTTAACTTGTAAATCATAAAGGCTTCTAACATGAAGTTCTTTGAAAACTAAGAAGCAGGAAAAAGCTCATAGATTATTCTGCTATATAAACTGATCTATACAGTGAAGCCAGATCTGATACATGCAAAAACCCATCCTGTGGCCTCTTAAACATGTTTGTCCTGTTTTGTTTTTGTTGTTAATTTTTAGTATGTTAACAGTTTCAGTTCATCTGTCAAAAATGAGTTTTCTTTGCTTCAGAGCCCAGTCATTATAAACCAGTTGCCTAGTCAATGTGACTTCATGAAGTTGTTTCTTTTGTCCCATTTCTGTGTGTTTAGAAGCTCTTTCTGCACCACAGTTGAATTTCAGGGTTTTGGTTTTTTGTTTCTTTTCTTGATAATGTAGAAGCTTATTCACTCCGACATATTTGCCTAATTATAGACTAGGCCTGCCTTGGGAATTGACTTGGAACTGAATTTTATTTCCCTCCGAAGGTAAAATGGACCAACGCTTCCCATTTCACTTTAAAAGGGTGACCAGGGCAGGAGCTTGGGCAGGAAATATGCGGGTGCCTTTAAGAGGCACCTCTGTAATTTTCCACGGCCCCCCTTTCCAGCCCGGCCCACGCTGCTGGCTGGCGGCTGGGCCCAGCGGAGTGCGGCTGCGCTGCGAGCTCACGCATCTCGTTGCCTAGATACCGCCTCCTCCAACCCTGATGCACACGGCCCTTTTGTTTCCAAGATGGCTTCCCAGTCCTGTCTTAATGCACCAGGAACAAAGCCAGTTGCACACACTTAAGCTTAGCAGAAAGCAAGAGTTGTCTGGCTGGCTTGAAGAGTGTTCAATGTCAATATTTACTTACTCTTATAACTTAACAAAAATCCTTTTAGTTGGGCTGTCTGGATGGGAGAAACATCTGGGAATGCTTCAGGGTGTGGAAGCCATAGTCTCGGCCTTTCCACGGCAGAGCTTTTGGCTTCAAAGTTGATGATACATTCACTTCTTTTCCTAAGAATTCTGGGTTTTCCTGTTAAAATAGCTCAGGAAGAAGTATTCTGTGATTTAAACTGGTCTATAAGCCATATGATTATGTGGAGCGCAATTAGGTAATTGCACCTGGCAGTGCTCTCCCATTCAGAAATACCTGTTGTTTTTCCTATTTTTCTTTCTCTGGAAAGGTTGGTTTATACCCAGGTTAATCTCATGGTACCATTATAGTTATTATAAAATTGTAAATTCCTCTGGGCATAGGAACTATGTTTTATTCATCTTTGGATCCCAGAAGTGTTCTGCCTATAACAAATCTTCAAAAAATGTCGCTGTATAATGCAAATTAACTATTAAGATTTTTTTTTTTTTTTTTTTTACTGCCAAGCACTGTGCTGTGAGGTACATACCCCCATTCTATCGGCCATTTTATAGATGGAGAAACTAAGGCACAGGAGGTTAAGTGTCAGAAGCACAGCTAGTATGGTGGAGTTGAGATTGAAACAGAGAAGTCAGCAGGGCCTGTGCTGAGCTGCCTTGTGCTATCCTGGGTCTGTAACTACTGCAGAGAGTACACGATGTCTTCTAATTGCAGCACTCTCTGGGAGGAGTGTGAAAGTCCCTTTCCTAGAAATGTGTTCCGCTTTGTTATGAATAGACTTTCACATTTGCCTCAGTCCAGGCATTTAGATGCTTACCATACTCGGAGCTGAAAAACCTAAACCAAGCCAACCTTCGATGACGGTGTTGGGAAATATAATTAAAAACAAAATCGCCTGCCAACCTAAAAAAAAACAAAAACAAAAACACACACACAAAAAAAAAACTCTCCACAAAAGTGGAAGAGAAAGAAAACAGCTGTATTATTGAATAAGCATTAAACCAAAATGTGATGTTCATCATAGGCAAACAATCCACTAAGAGATTGCAAAGGCATTTGACCCTTATACATAGCTAAGCAGACACACCCTGTTACATACCTGTTCTCAAGACAAATAACTAGTCCTCAGGTAGGAGGACTTGGCAGCACCATTTGTCACACATAGTTCATTCTAAATTCACCTTGGCAATTGGTAGCTGGTAATCTGTTAGGTAATTAATTTATCCGAAGGAAAACTAAACTTATATTTTTATAACAGCAGAAAGATTTATAACTTGGAACCAGGTACCAACTGAAGTTAGACCCCTACTCTCCTACAGAAACTGGGAAATAGGGATGTTATCTTCCTTGGTGATTACATATCAAAGAGATGGCTCCTAGGTCATTGGGAAAGACATCCCTGGGCTGTAAAGCTGGTAAGAGGCTTGTTTAGCTTTTGAAAAGGTTTACATACTTCTCAAAGGGACAGAGAAAAAATTTACATCACAAATTTGCCAAAGTAAATGTTGAAAGAAAGGGAGGGGGCGTGTCTCTTTCCCTTTCTGTAGTGGAGAGATTTGTTTTTTTATTTAGATTTGTATTTACCACACAGGATACACAGACAGCTCACCCCAGCTCTTCCATCAGAGTCCGCTTGCATTCAAACTTTCTCCTCACTGGCCCACCCTCTCCACAGCCAAATAGTAGGAACCCAGAAGTGTATTACCAAATGTAGAGGGTTCCATTTTCTATTCTGATTCAAATTTTTACTTCCTGGTTTCTTTGAAATTACATCTAATTCCTAGGAGATGCTGAGTGAATTTTTGTTCTGCACCAGACCATAAAAAATGTGTCTCAGAACTGCCAAAGGGACGACAGGCTTTGATGGTCTTTTGAGTTCAGTCATCTCATTGCCTAGATCTTCAATCTTCTGTCAGTCTTCAATCTTCTGTCCTCCCTTTTCATTTCACAGCCTTAGAGATGCCTGACAGGGAGGACCTCTTACCTCCACTGTCCTCCTGACTGTCAAACACTGACCTTAGCTTCTTTGACAAAAGGCTTGGCCTGCTGGTGGCCTCCATGATTCAGCCTAGACCACCTTCCTCCAGTTTGTGCTTTCTTGGCTCAACTAGCAAGACAGCTCAGCCATACTTTCCTTCTGGATCCTTCCCTGACCATCCTCTCTGATCCCTCATCTCATTCTAATTTGGTCTCCCCTGGGCTCTCAGGCCACTTGGTCATTTCCCCTATTATGACACACACAACTCATCATGTTTGAAGTACTAGTTGATTAATTTCTTGAGGGCAAAGCTCTTTGTATTCTCAGCACCTTACATTAGGGTGCCTAGATGGGTTGATCTGAAATCTCAAACTGGTGCTCTACGGGCCTCATCCAGCTCACCAAATTATTTAGTTTGACTCTTTTAAAAAATTTGTTTTAAGCCCTGGCCAGTTTGGTTCAGAGGTTAGAGCACTGGCCAATGGACCAAAGGGTCGAGGGTTTGATTCCCTGACAAGGGCACATGCCTGGGCTACAGGTTTGATCCCCAGCCAAGTTGGGTCGTGCAGGAGGCAACCAATCAATGTGTCTCTCTCACATCTATGTTTCTCTCTCTCCCTCCCTTCCTCCCTTCCACTAAACAAACAAAAACCAAAATCCAAAATGAGCTTCTACATAAATATGATCTTTCCTTTGGAAACATCAAGAAGATAAGTATTGATGTAAAAGTAGAAGGATATTGATGTTCCATCTCATATAAAACTGACCAACATAACAAAACCATATTTAAGATGTTACATTGTTTTTAAATCGAGATTTAATGGAACTTTTGTTTTCAATGAAGGATTTCAAATTATTTCCTTCTAAAGTCCGGTAGCTTAGAACTATATTGTTTGAAAATGTGTTCTATCTGGTTTAGTGGAACAGACAATCTAAACACCTTAAGTGTTCACTGTCCTTTAATGGCACTGAGTACGGAATGATAACATGGGTTCAAGGTAAAGTGTTCCTTTTTGCTCCAAATATGTTGTGACATCATGACATATAACTCACGTCATCTGTCCCCTTCTCCTTGCCTGGAATTTTAAAGTCATTAGTTATTGTTTTGCCAGGCCATATTAGTTCTTTCCAAAGTGTAGAACTGTGATGGAAGTGATTGGGGTGGGATGTCAGGAAAAGCCTCACAGTTGATTCTGACATACCCTTCCCTTAACACCTCCCCGTATGCCTTTTAGGCCAACTGACAAACAAGTGAAGGGTATACAATAGGCTTATCAAGGGGAATGTCAGAGAATTTCACATTTATTAAACTCATGGTGGAAGAGTTCTATGCACTGGGAGGAAAAACAATCAGCCATACATATTGCATTTACTTTGGACTTAAGAAAAGCAGAATGAACCCAATACCCACTAGGAAGGACCTACAGCACACTAGGAGTCCTGAGACCTGTGTTTTGATGAAAAGACTCAGTAGGGATGAGGGGAAGGTGGCTGTTCTGATCAGAAAATGGAAACAAGTCACCTCTTTTGGGGGCAGCCTAGAATCTGCCCCAAAATATACATTCCAACCTCTGTTGGAAGACCCAAACCATACTGCACATAATAGGGTTGTACTTATTCTGCTCGTCTCTAGTCACAATCCTCCAGATAATTCAACAGCTCTGCTTGATTATGGTGTTGGTACAAGGACCACAATATCTTCAGTAGCTAAGGAAGTTCACTGGCAAATAGATTGATTGTACACAATGTAAATCAGGCTCATTCGGAGCACTACACATATATTTGTGGTTAGATGTGAGAAAGCAAAGCTTTGATTACTGCCATTTCCCTAAGCATGCTGCAATAATTGTGTCCTGTCTACAAAAACAGAGAAATACTTCATCTTTGCAGGTTTTCAGTAGCTTCAGAGGGCTAATGCAAATATTTTGATATCTGACTTTATTTTAAGGGTACTAACAATCAAAGAAAGATACTCAATCTGCTAAATTACAGCATAGGTTTGAAAGAAACAGACATGCCCTTTGTGATTTTGATTATTTCTCATTCAGAATCTACATGAAATTCCATCTATAGGATAGAGTCACTCCATATATCTCACAAAATCAGCTTAAGCCAAACCAGTCTCCTATTCCTGAAGAAATGTAAAGGCCATGTGAACCGATTGATATCAGTTAAAATAAAGGCATTTGCTGCCATTTTATTAAGTACCATACTTAATCTCCATATCCTGTGCATATTCCCTCTTCTTTCAGTATCAAGAGCCCTTGTCCTTATTCCAAGTCACAGTGACTTGGAATCTATTCAGGGCTGTCACTTAATTTGATGAGAAGAACACTCTGCTGTGTGCTAACTCCCATTCGAGTTAGAACCTAGGTCCTGAATCTACACAGGCCTTTCTTCCTTTCCTTTCCATATTTATTCATTTTCCACATCTTCCTTTTTCAATATTTTCCTTTAAATACCTAAAAATGGAGGTAAATAGAAGGAGGAGGCCAAAGAAACATAAGTAGAAAATGTGTTGCATGTGACACACATGCAGACAGGTAGGTAAATGTGTCATCTGGCTCTCAAGCTTTTGGACTGAGATATATTTATGAAAAGCGAAAGATCCCACAGTCCAGGCAAATCTCCCAGTCCCGTTTCCCAAGGAGTGTAAAACTCGCTGAAATTAAGGAAGGGTGCCATGCAGGAAAATTTAAAAGATGGGGCATGGTTATTAACACATTGCTTTATAAGTAAGAGCGTGGAAGACATATACAGAATGAATAGCATGTCTTACATTTATAGCTATGGTAAATGATCCATCAAAATTTCCATTTCTACAAATCGTGAGTAATGTAAAATCTTGGATTGTATCCAGTCAGACCACAGGTTTAGGCAGACTAGAGGTTTCAGCTAAGTTTGCTTCGTTTTATAGGACAGGCACAGAATGTAAGTAAAAGGACCCCTGGCTTTAGGCCTCTTTCTGTCTGTAGACAGTAAATTTAAATCCTTTGTCCCCACAGACCAACTCAAAGCAGTAACCTTGGCTACAGTTGCCGCAGTAGAAACACACTCCCCAGATTTCCAGTTCTATATTCAGTTTTCAAAAATTGGTTATGTTGAAAGGGAAAAAAAAAAACAATTTTACTTTGCCTCTGTTACTGACACCAAGAAGCACTCCTCAGACTGTTCAGAGGGGAAACAATGAGTCATTCACGCTGTCAGCCCAGGTGGTGCATGAATTCCAGACAGAGGCTGCTGAGTTAACCCCTGAAGGCCCCCTCTCCCAGCTGAGGCTCCCTGCAGCCTCTGGGGGAAGTGGGGCAGCGCAGAGCAGGCCTGTGCTGGAGAGGAAGGTGAAATCATGTAACCAAGCCAGTGCCTCCGCAGGGCCAGTCCCTAGGGGCCTCTGGGCTGTTTGTCACCGTGTGATTGGCTCCAGGAGAGGGGTGGAGAAGTGAAAACACTCTGCCCAGGATATATTTAGTTGAAGTGCAGCTGGGCAAGCGCTTAAACAAGGGAGCTTTTGTCCTCAGACTGAAGTGTTTTTCCTAACTCCACAAGGGTGAAAAACCTAAGCCCACAGACGGAATCCCCCCACCCCCCATTTCTCTTCCTGGGGAAAGTTTAGAATTTTCTGGGATTTGTTCTATAAGAAGAAACTGAGCAACTCTGATGCAGAGTTGGCAACAATTTAAAGCACACATCCTTGCTGGAAGACACAGTTAAGAGATTCGGATAATTTCTTAACACATTGCACTCCTATGATTAATTTTCTGTTGGTTCAAGCTGGAAGTTGGGCATTTTCAAACATCTTTAGTTGGACAAATTTATGGAGTTAAAAACACAATTAAGTTTTATAAGCTGACAGAACCCTGTTTCACTTGAGTTGATTCACATTTTCCAATAATGAAAGATTTACTTCTGCTCTGATGGGCACAGCTTCTTTGTAACAGATTACTGATGAGCCATGTAATGGCTCCTGTTCACATCCTCCTCAGGAAACCACAGAGATCTGCCACCTTGCTCCTGCTATAAGGCCTTACAGCTGCTATGTAAATGCTGTGTATTAGGGGCACACTGTCTACTATTAAGAAGTAGCACAGAAAGTATTTTACATGAAAATCCCATTTGAAGTTATGAACCAAGGGCAAAAAGTTCTGGACAAGAAGTCCATGTCCAGCCGGTGTGGCTCAGTGGTTGAGCATTGACCCATGCACCAAGAGGTCGCCGGTTCCAATCCCAGTCAGGGCACATGCCCAGGTTGTGGGCCCGATCCCCAGTGGGGGGCATGCAGGAGGCGGCCAATCAATGTTCTCTCTCATCAATGTTTCCATCTCTCCCTTTCCCTTCCTCTCTCTCGAAAATCAATAAAGAAAAACAATAAAAAAAAAAGAAGAAGTCCACGGCTTTGGTAATACTAGAAAAGCAGGCTACGTTAGTCAGGTTTCTTTAGAGAAACCGACAGGATTGATAGATGGATAAATGGATGGATGGGTGGGTGGATGGACAGATGTACTTTAAGGAGTTGGCTCATGTGACTATGGAGGCTGTCACGCCCCAAATCTGCCAGGTGAAATGACAGACTGAGCCTGAATTCTGAAGTCATGTGTAGCAGACTTCCCTCTTGCTCAGGGGAGGTCAGTCTTTGTACTATTCAGCCCTTCAGCTGATTGGATGAAGCTCATCCATAGTATGGAGGGCAATCCGCTTTACTCAAAGTTCAGTGATTGAAATGTTGATCTTATCCAAAAATACCCTCATGGAAACATTCAGAATAATGCTGGACCACATATCTGTGCCATGTGGGCTCACCAAGTTGACACATAAAATTAACCACTACACAGGCTAACACACCCATTTTGGAAAATTCACTTGTTAAATGACAAGGTTGCTTACGAGGCTGAAGCTGTTGTGAGGGTATAAAAATGTATGATATGATCCCTGCTTTCAGGGGTCTCTCTCTCTCTCTCTTCCTATCACCTCGTCTCCCTTCCTCCCTCTCCTCTCTTGGGAGGCTTGTCCTGGGAACCCAGGCACAGTATTGTGAGGAAGTCCAGGCCACACGGAGAAGCCATGTGTGGGGATTCCAGACAATAGCCCCCAGCCAACACCAGCATCATCTACTAGACATGTCAGTGAGCCAGCCCTCAGGAGCTGTCATCCCCAGCCTTCAGTCTTTCAGCTGCCCAGATGAGGTCAAGCAAAATGTGCCCAGTCTCAATTTCTGACCCATAGAAACCTTGAGTGGTTAACAAATAAAGATTAAGGTAATTTTAAGCCACTGAAGTTAGGTAGGGGTAATTTGTTCCACAGTAATAGATAATTAGCACGGTAAGATTATAGTTAACTTTGTAAGAAACTACTGAACTATTTTCCAAAGCAATCTAACCATTCTGCACTCTGACCAGCAGGGCAGAAGGGTTCTAGATGCCTCATCCTTACTAACACTTGATATCTATCAAGTCTTTCAGATCTTAGCCCTTCAAGTGAGTGTGGAGTTGTTTCTCATTGTGTTAATTTAGCATTTTCCTGATGATGCCATACCTACTTTTCATCAGAAATATTAGTACCCAACTTAGAAAACAACCTTATTTACTGTGCTATTTCATAGGTACATGTCATAACACCATCTTGTCCCTGCCCCTGACATTTGAGAGCTTATGCTGACATTTCCAATTTGTTTTTTTAAAAATTGCTACCATAATGAGCCCATATAGTTAATAATTATCCACACTGGGAATTATCACGTCAGTTTTCAAGCCCTGGAAGAGTGAGGAATAAAAGCCATCTATCTGCAGAAGTGGGACCCTACCATACCATTACCTTTTATTAATTGGTATTAATATTACCATTTACAGAGAAACACTACATTCCAGGCATCTTCCACATACAAGATCACTGACCACATCACCACTACCAGGTACATATGATTATCTTCAACCTAGTCACAAGGAAGAGGAAGTTTCAAGAGCTGAAGAAACTTGGCTGTGGCCACACAACTGAATTTGAACCCAGTATCATTTTATTTGATTCCAAACACTTCTAATTTTATACCAGAATGGAAGAAAACATTTTGGTCTAAAGTAAACAGTGGAAAACATTCAAGAATGGGAATTGGGAGCCTGGGTTTTAACTCCTGACTCTGTCACTAATCAATAGCCCCCCTTGGGCAAGCCCCTCTCTGGAACACAGTTCCTCGTTATTAAAAATAAAAAAGTGTGGTCCAGCCAGTGTGGCTCAGTGGTTGAGCGTCGACCCATGCACCAAGAGGTCACTAGTTCGATTCCCAGTCAGGACACATGCCCAGGTTTGGGGCCTGATCCCCAGTGGGGGGCATGCAGGAAGTGGCCAATCGATGTTCCCTCTTATCAATGTTTCTATCTCTCTTTCCCTGTCCCTTCCTCTCTCTAAAATCAATA
The DNA here is from genome assembly GCA_030848825.1 of Tadarida brasiliensis. Lineage (NCBI taxonomy): Eukaryota > Metazoa > Chordata > Mammalia > Chiroptera > Molossidae > Tadarida > Tadarida brasiliensis. Next base: position 7,919,329 of record CM061279.1, on the reverse strand, counting down.
AAGGAAAAAAAAATTTTTTTTAATAAAAATAAAAAAGTGTGGTGAAGACCTTATCCAGCTCAAAAATTGCTATACACGAGGCACTGTTCTAAACATTTTACACATGTTAACTTATTTATAGCTCATAAAAGCCCTATGATATAGGTACTATTATTATGCCCATTTAACAGGTGAATAGGCTGAGGGACAGAGACGAAATAACTTTCCCAGAGTCACAAAACTAGTAAATGGTATAGCTATGATTTAAACCCAGGCAGTCTGGCTCCAGATTCCATGATCTTACTAAGCTAGGCAACATTTACTGAAAGTCTAGTTTTAGCAACAACCTTATGACATCATTAGTATTCTCTCCCCAGCCTCATCTTCCCTCCTACTTTTTGAATGAAAAAAAACTGAGGCTTAGAAAATGTATCATGTCCCAAGCCCCACAGCCAGTCAACAGTGGAGCCAGAATGGGAAGCCCAGGCAGCTTGTCATCAAAATCTAGGGCCAAGTGTCCCCAGGTTTCAGAGTCCTAGGGAGTGAGATCATAGCTTGGTAACCCCCAGAGAATCTTGCCAAAGGCCCCCCTGGAAACACCCACACTGACCTGACATGGCCACACCTTCCATTCCAAACTCCAACTTGGCTGAGTTTTCCCCTTTCTTTTCCTCCCCTCTTACTAAACCAGGTGCCTGGAAATCTGAAATTAGGGCTGTAAATGCCCAAGGAAACCTGTTCTGGGGCACTGGTGTGGAGCTTCCAGAACAGATACTGTGGAAGGCTGGTGGGGTCTCCCCAGCAGGTCCTCAATATCTGATATAAGCTGGTCTCCAACCCTCCAGGCCCAATGTTGAATTAATTACCTGGGACTCACATGTTAGTTAAAAAGGGGAGCTTGGGCAGCCTGAATACTATGGTTCTGATGCTGCTGCTTTGAAAGTCTGGTTTTTTCTAGGTAAGTAATTCTTAAATAGAAAATACATACATGGTAAGTCAAATAAACAGAAAGCATATTTTATCTAGTGATTATGATTCTTCATCTTACCCATGCCCCTGTCTCCATCCCCTGAGACAATCTCTTTCTGTACATCTGGCCAAAGATATTCTTGCATATATAACCATAGAGGTATATACTTTTAACCACATAAATGGGCATATGCTACACACACATTTTATATTTCTTTTCATTTCTAATTAACAATGTAGCTTGGAAATTATTTCTTATTAATACCTAAAGCACTTTCTTGCTTTTTAAAGGGGCTGCATGCATTTCTGTTGGAGGGCTGTGTCAGAATTTATCTAACCCGTCCCCTATGATGCCTGATTAGGCTGTTTCAAACCGGAAGCTCTGACAAGCCAGGGCAATGAATCTGCGTGTGTTTTTGTTGCAGCGCTGTATAGGCCCCTCTGAGATCTCTTATGTCATGGGTGTGGGGGAGGGAGGGAGTGGAGTTCATGGTAGACCCCCCTTTCCCAGCCAGCAAGGCATAGATTACTGCTGGAGTTTCCTCCATAGGGCTGCAGTCAGAAGAGAATGCATATGGCTACGTGATGAACAGCTCAAACAAAAAGTATCCACACGGCAGTTGAGGTCTGGTAGCAGCAGCAATAAAAACACACTGAGAGCTTTTCCAAATATGCCTGGGCAAATATGCCCCTGTCATCTTTTCCAGAAGGATCTGCAGTCCCAGGGGCTGGGCTGGTTCTGACTCAGGCTGGAGGCACAGCTTATAATTCAGGGCAACGTGGATCAACAGATAGGGAACAGATGGGATGGGGTTCTCCGAGGTCACCTACCTATAGCTGTTTCTCTTTTGAAAAGACCTGGGCAACTTAATTCAGCTCAGTTCTCATATTCTCTGCCCCAAGATCAAAGCTTTTAGTGAAGCTAGTGGCTCCTCATAGAAAAGCTGACAGCTGAATGTCTGCCTCTGCCTGGCTTTGTCTGAAGGTGCCTCGCTTGACTGCCAGCCCTGGCTGAGCCTCTAATGATTTCCCTCCCCAAAGAGATGCCAACACTGAGCTCTCCCCCCACAAATGAACTCTGCTAGGATGGATGAGAAACCTTTTCTATAGAGAGGCCATTCTCCCAGCCCTCCTCATAACAAAAATTGATTGAAAGTGGCAAACATCAAGTCACTAATTCCCCCCCTTTTTTTTAATCCTCACCGGAGGATATTTTTGCATTCATCTTCAGATAGAGCGAGAGGGAGAGAGGGAGGAAGAGAGAGAGAGAAACATCGATATGAGAGAGACACATAGACTGGTTGCCACCCACACGACCCCAACCGGGGCCGGGGACAAACTGCAACAGAGGTACGTGCCCTTAGTGGGAACCGAACCCAGGTCTCTTTGGACCGCGGACCGACGCTCTAACCGCTGAGCCAAACCGGCCAGGGCTGCCCCCACATTTTATTGTGAAAATTCTCAAACACACAGAAAAGTTGAAAGAATTATGCAGTGAACACTCACCTATGTACCACTTAGACTCTATAACTGACATTTCCTAGATTTCCTTTCCTTTTAACATATTCTTTCATCTCTCCAAGTCACTGATGTTTGAGGCTTTTTAAAAGCCTGGCTTAAATATTCGATTTGTTTGCTTTTAAAACTTCAGAACACGAAAACTTAACACCTTGTTTAATGAACACGGAATAATTTAGTTCCATTCCAAATTAGGCTAGTAGGAAGGGAAGAGAGAAAGTTAGGGAGCAAAGAAGAGGGAGAATGTGGCTGCAGGAAGGCAGACAGAGGGTGAGAGAAATAAGAGGAGGACAAGAAGGGAAGGGAATGAAGACAGGAAAAGACCCTCGTTTGCAAATGAGGAGGGTCACTTTTGGTACGCAGGCGGCAGCTGCTGTGTGGTTAAGGACACTGCTGGGACCCAGTCCAGCTCCCAGCGCTGAGTACCGCCTGTTGACCTCGCCTGTCACTGTCAAGAGAGCCACATACAACCATCCCAGGACAGTGGAGCTTCCTGGCAAGGGGGTCCAGCTCCACAGACAGCTGTAAAGTAGAGATCTGAGATCGGAACCAGATACCAGCTTTGAATCCCACCCGTTAGTACTACCCGTACACAAGACCTTGGATGGTTATTTAACTTCTCTGAGCTGCTGTATCCTTATCTATAAATGGGTGTATAAAGAATATATACCTTGCCCGGCTAGTGTGGCTCAGGGATTGAGTGTTGACCCATACACCAAGAGGTTGCCGGTTTGATTCCCCGCCAGGGCACATGCCCAGGTTGTGGGCCAAACCCCCAGTAGGGGGCATGCAGGAGGTGGCCAATCGATGTTCTCTCATCTGTTTCCATCTCTCCCTCTCCCTTCCTCTCTCAAATATGTGTAGAATATATACCTCATGGGATTGTTTGGCAGGTAAACTGGGAACTGGAATGAATGCATATATACAATAATGAGTGGGATGTATTGAATGCCAACTGTCTGCCAGGCACTGGACTAAAAGACTTACATACTTTGTCTCAGCCCATCTCCATACCATGGCCTGATGGAGGTAGACATGATTACTGGCCTTATTTTAGAAATGTGGAAACTGAAACTCAGAGTGGGGACATTACTTCTCCAGGTGGCCCAGCTGGTAATGGTGAAGCCAAGCCCCCTGACGCAGAGTCCATATGCTAAGATGCCCTCAGCACCGTGCCTGGTACTAACCCTACAAAATGTGACTAAACAGGCCTGCTGCAGAGGGTTCCTGCAAGGTCAAAGTGAGATAACCCATGAGTAAGTGCTAGCACCTACCTTAAGAATGTTTGCTGAATGACTGACCAAATGTTGATGAGCTCATCAAATATCTGTCATATTCTTTGGCTGTTTTCTATAATCATTAACTCTATAGACGCTTCCCCCTGATAGAAACTATGGTGAAAAATCTCCCTAATCCTGAACTATGCAAATGTCAAGTTTAACTAACAAATGATAAGGGAATTGATCTTTGTGTTCTGACCTCACTTATATTATAGCAACATTGAACCTATTATATTTTTTGCCTATGACCAAACAACAGGGTAGCAGATCATAAATGCCAGCATCTAGGGTAAGCCCTTACTTCTCTTACCTGCTCCAACCTTGCATTGAACTTCTCCAGAGGGCCAAAGGCAACCTAATACCCAGTCTACCTTGGAGAACAGAGCTGGGTGCCTCTGGACCCTCCTTGCCTTTGATGAGGCCTCTCCATGGACTAGTTGCAATGGCATGCTTTGCATGGTTGTTTTCCACCTTTTGGGGTACACTTCCCTTTCAAAACTTGTAAAAAAAATAATAACCGCGCCCTGGCCAGTTTGGCTCAGCGGTAGAGCGTCGGCCCACGGACCAATGAGTCGCGGGTTTGATTCCGGCCAAGGGCATGTACCTCAGTTGTGATTCATCCCCGGCCCTAGCTGGGGTCGTGTGGGAGGCAGCCACTTGATGTGTCCCTTTCACATCGATGTTTCTCTCTATCTCTCTTCCTCTCTCTCTCTCCCACGCTATCTGAACAAAAATGGAAAAATGTCCTCAGGTGAGGATAAAAAAAAATTATTTAAAAAAAATAACTGCATAAATTTATCCCTAACTGCAATGAAGAAGCTACACAGAGTGAGGTTATATATGGAAAAAGACTTTGAAACTTTCTTCAAAATTTCAGTACAAATGCAAGATTTTATTTTTTTATTTTTATTTTTTATCCTCACCTGAGGACATCTTTCCATTTTTTGTTCAGATAGAGTGGGAGGGAGAGAGAGGAAGAGAGAGAGAGAGAGGGAGAGAGAAACATCGACGTGAAAGGGACACATCGAGTGGCTGCCTCCCACACGACCAACCAGGGCTGGGGACAAATTGCAACCGAGGTACGTGCCCCTAGTGGGAACCGAACCCAGGTCTCTCTGGACCGCAGGCCGACGCTCTAACCGCTGACCCAAACTGGCCAGGGCTATCTTTCACTTTTAACAAGATCTAGGGATAGGAGCTAGGAAAGAGGCAGACCACAACAAGGACAAAGTGTGGGGCTTGAAGCTGGAAGTTAGGGTGCTTGGACATAGCTGTGGTGCAAAGGTGATTTCCGTGGAATCCCTGACTGGTCTTCCCTGAAGGGAGAGGACACAGTAGTCTTGGGGATCAAGTGAAGACTGCCTAATAGAGGAGTCTGAGCTGTAGAGGTTTGTAATGACAGTAGTCACCTGGGAGAGTTTGGGACTATAGTCCTGTCCTCTGTGAAACACAGGACACGGCACTGGAACCTATGCCCTGGCTTCTTCTAGCTTTAACGTACTGTCAACACCAACAAAGCAATAACTCAACCCATAACCTCTGCTTTTAGACAAGACCACATTAAGCCAATGCATCAATTCTAAGGGACAGGTAATGTTTTGAGTCAGCGGAAATTTCAAGTTGAGTGTTTACAATTCAACTCTGTAGCTGTAAACACTCACACTGTGTTACCAGTCATTTTTTTTGGGGGGGGGGGGTGATGATGATTTAAAATATCAGCAAGTCCCTACAATATAATTTTGTTTTTTAATCACGGAACACTACATCTCTTTTCAGTTTTTCATTTCCAGTATAAACTAATCCAATTTTTGTTTGTTTGTTTTTAAAGGCCTCCTTTTTAGCATGTCATTATGACTGGTTGTAAATTCCATTCCTATGCATTCAGGATTGATGCAAAGGAGTGTAAAGCTTTTCCATGCCTTTCATTACCTGGTTCCCAAAGGTCAAATTTAACTTAATGATACAGCGACAATTCTGCAAGTAAATGTTCCACATTTATATTGACTGACTGAACCATAGCTCACAGATGTCCTCTGAGCTGACTTGAAAACTTTCATGTGCACTGTGGAAAGGAGAGGGAATCATTGTAGTCAGGTTCTAGTCCAGCGCTATCCCTTCATAGCTGTGGGACTTGTCCCTCCTCCATCTGTAAAATGGGGATAAAATACCACTTTGGGATTGTAGGGAGGAGGAGAGAAGATGCCATCTATAAACGTTCACTTCTACCTCTTCTTCTTTCCTAACTCATTCTTTTTATATTCTCTGAGAAATGGGAAGTTCTTCATCTGTGATCTTTCTCCTTGTTTTCTTTTCCCTTCCTGTTCTTCCTTTTTTTCTTTCTTTCTTATTCCTCTTACTGAAGGAAACACTGCTGAGGCCACAATAAATATGACACTCTGTCCCTTCTTCCTCAATGGCAAGACATACCCCCCAGATCTTACTGGGCCACCCTTCCTGATTTCTGGCCTCAGGCTGGCAATTGGTAATTTGTCAGTTGCTGTACTGGGATCTCAATTTATATTTTCTAGTTTAATAAAATCTCCAGTTTCCCACCATGTAGTATAACTGCATTCCAGCAAGTCTGTGGGTTTTCTTTCATTACGGAATTTTGCAGCAAAGTCCCTTTCATCCAGATGGGAGAACTTTGCTCACTGAGCTTGGTCCTTCTCACGCTCTGGTTAATAGACCTTATTTACATCTCTGTTTCCAAGTCTGTGTTTTCACACTGGGCTGGCCTTTTCTGTTTGCCTTTTCACCAACAGTACTTCATTCAACATCAAACTAATTCTACCTGTGAATTTCAGAAACAAAAACAGGTCCTTTGTTCAATAGTTTCTTCCTTCTCTTCCTCAAGCTTGTCCCTGCTTTGCACTTTGTATCGAATAGTGGCTGTACCTTCTGGAACAGTCCTGGCCTGTCTTATGCAATGCAGAGAATGCACTGTCTCATAATCGGAAGTTGCTGGCAGAGCAAAAAGAAACAGAAAACAAGAGCTGCATTTCAGCAACTTCATTTAGTGAAATACACTTCCTTTGGTAGTTTGCCAGCTAATTTCTTCAGCCGGCAATGAAAGTAAATGGCTATGGGCGTGGTGTATGTGTGTGTGTGTAAACTCAGGGAAGAGAATCAATATACTAAATCAGGTGCCAGTTTCAACTGATGTTGTCATTCCTTCATGAGACTGTGGAAAAGGGATAAATTCACTGGTGAACACAACTTATTACCATAACAAATTTGTTCCCTGTTTCTCATAGAGGAAAATAAAAATAAAATTGTGTTTGATGATAAAGGAATTGCTGTAGACACCTACCATACAGGAAAATAAATTTAATCTCTTACAAATGGACAATCTCTATATTAAATTTTTTATTTTTTGTAATAATTAAAACCTTGACATTGTTTATGTGTTTCCTTACTTGCTATTGAGGTCTTTAAGTCAATTTAACTATTAAGATTACAGGTGGGTACACAGGAATTAAAAGGGAATTTTGCATTTCTCTGTATAGAGTTTCACTAAAGAATGTCATCAATTATCTTGTTTTTCCCCCTTGACAGAGTAGCAAACTATGATATAAAATATAAGTGATATGTTTTAAAATACACCAGTCAGCATTAAAGCAGTACCCAGAGTCACTGATTTTAACTTCCACTCACAGGGTATTTGAGTACCAAATTACATTATCTTCTATTCAAGTATTTTTGAATACTCATTATGTGTCAAAACTGTGCTAAGCACTATGGGAGAATACAAAGAAATATAAAACAGTCCCTTCCCTTGAAGAGCTCTCTACATTCAGGAAGATGAGACACCCATGAAATCACTTGAAAGCAACTCAAGACATGTCTATGACAAATAAGATTAGGTACACACTGTGCACTATCAAAATATTAACAAAATCCACGTACATGTTTAAAAATCCAAGACGGTACAAAAGAGTACAGTGAAAAGTAATTCTCCCTTCTACCCCTCACCCAGCTCCTTTCCAAAAGGCAATCTCTGTTATGAATTCCTTGTGTAGCCTTCCCAGTCATGGTATAAACATATATAATCATATATAAGCTAATGAATGATCATATACATCTATTTACTTGTGCAAATTCTACCCACATCCCCACATGTTAAAAGATGATTTATCTAGAGCAATCAGTCATTGTTTTGCATTCTCAGGAAATGATCACATAGTAGGGACTCAATAAATATTTGAATAAATGAATGAACCAGTCCCTTTTAGTCAGAATGTCAATTTCTTGCTATTTAAATTTTTTTTTCTTTATTGATTTTAGAGGGAGAGAGAGATAGAAACATGGATGAGAGGAAACATTGACTGTCCGCCTCCTGGATGCCCACCACTGGGGATTTGGCCCACAACCTGGGCATGTGCCCTGAATGGGAATCGAACAGGCAACCTCTTGGTGCATGGGTCGACGCTCACCCACTGAGACATACTGGCCAGGCCAATTTCTTGCTATTTTAAATAGCGCTGCGTGAAATATTTTTGTCATTCAACCCTTCCTTAGGTAGATTCCCAGAAAGGAATCACTAAAGTCAAGGCTTTTAGGTATTGCCAAATTGCTTTCCAAGAGGCTACTTACTCCTGTCAGCACCATCACGGATAGTTTCATTTTTCTATCTTTGCCAATTTGTTAGGTGGAAAATGCAATCTCCTTGCTGCTTTCGTTTGCATTTCTTTGAATGGCATTATACATTTTTTCAAATGTTTGCCAGCCATTCATACAACCTGTTTTTGAGAACTGTTTGATAGAATCCTTGGCACATTTATCTATTGGGGTTTTCTTACTGAATGTTATGGCCTCTTTAAATAATAAAACTATTAATTCTGTTCCATATTATTAATAAATAGTTACCCTTGCCTGGCTGGTATGGCTCAGTGGTTGAGCGTCGACCCATGCACCAGGAGGTCGCTGGTTCGATTCCCATTCAGGGCACATGCCCAGGTTGTGGGCCAAATCCCCAGTGGGGCGCATGCAGAAGGCAGCCAATCGTTCTCTCTCATTGATGTTTCTCTCTCTCCCTTTCCTCTCTCTCTCCTCCCTTTCCTCTCTTTCTCTCCTACCTTCCTCTCTCTCTAAAGTCAATAAAGAAAAAAAATAACTAAATAGTTACCCTCATCTAGTGTTTGCCTTTTGAGTTTTGATTTAATTAGCTTACTTGCGGCCCAGAAGATGTAAGATGATGTACATTTTTTATCTGCATAGTTCTCTCCATTGAGTCATCTATAATTCATTTCATTGCCTTTGAGGTTGGAATAACCTACTTATTGCATCTTATGTGTAGATATTCAAGTCCACTTTATGCTTATAGCCTGTCAACAGGGAAATTTTCTAAGCATTTCTTTGTAGAGGTAGACTGAGAATTTACCCCATCTTTGGATCTGAGGTATGTGGATTGAGGAAAATTTCTTGAAGGACTTTGTCTTATTGGCGAACTTCCAAGTGGGAAGCAAATGATCTGAAGTTGTCAAATGCCATTTTCTTTCTCCTTCTCAATTTCCCTACTATCTAGAGTAGAAAATAGCTAAAGATACGGTTTCTAGCCTCTCAATTAGCTCATCTCAAATCCTTTATTCACACAACACATTAAGAATGAGTCTGATCATATCAGTCAGGGTTCTTCAGAAAAATAGGACCAATAGGATTCATTCTCTCTCTTTCTCTCAGAATTCAATTCCTTCTTTTCTTGGAAACCTCCATTTTTGCTCTTAAGAGGTTCCACTGATTTGGTGAGGCATTATTAAAAATAATCTTCTTTATTTAAAGTTAACTGATTATAAATGTTTATCATCTCTACAAAATATCTTCACAGCAACATCTAGACTAGTGTTTGACCAAACAACCAGGCACCATAACCTAGCCAAGTTGACACATGAAATTAACCTTCACATTGACCTTCTCATGGGATTGAATTTCTTTCCTATATCACATATCCAGAGAGGCACATAGTCTTCTTTTCATTTAAAGGTCCCTCCCAGTCCCTGCTTCCATGACCCTGAATGCTTATGTGTGAGTATGCAGTCTAAGTTTTATTAAACATAAGATTTTGATAGTATTTGTTTGTGAGCACAATCATTGCCAGCATGTTTTTATGGCTGGTTCACTGGCTATACAAATCACCTGCTCCAAAAGTTGGACTGCAGTGAATTCCAGTCTAGGAATTAGGAATACGTTATGTACAGCTTTGACAATATGGTTATTGGAGAGTTTCAGATCTAATAGGACATGTGATAAGAGGAACTGTTGAATGTACAGTTAAATACCAATTATCTGGTGTGTGGCATGGAAGCCTGGGCTAAAACATCAGCTTTGTCCCTTATTAGTCCTGGGAAAATAAGATAGGACCTGGGAAAGGGAGACTGGACTTATTAGTTGGCCAAGGTACCACTAAATCAGCGGAAGAATATGGAGCCAGATGTGAGTACCTGCAATAGCAACTGATGCTCAGATACTGGGAGGAAGAGAGGAGGGAGGGAGGAATGCCATCCTGGCACAGGGGATGGAACTATGTGGGTAGCTGCTGCTGAGCTGGTAATGAAGCAGAGCTCATGTCCAAGGATTGCAGTGAGAGAGAACAAAGCACTTTCTACCAACAGCACTTATGGTAGAGTAAGGGGATGGTTCTGCTTCCAGCAGCTTGTCTGAACAGAAAAGTAAAATTGGACCTGTTTCCCTCTCAGCCTATTCAATAGGACAGGCCAATCCTTGGTCTCTTGGAGACTCACAGTCTTGGGAGTAAGAGTAGTCACAGTCACCCTTCGTAAGAAATGAAGAATCTGAGGTCCAGAGAGCAGATCTCTCACACAACGCCATGTAGTTACTCGTGAAGATAAATGTATTCATGTGTTAGGGGTAAAACTGTGTCCCCCCTAAATTCATACATTGAAATCCTAACCCCAGTACCTTGGAATGTGACCTTATTTGGAAACAGGGTTGTTGCAGATGTAATTAGTTAAAATGAGATCATATTGGAGTAGGGTGGGCCTCTAACCTAGTATGACTGGTGTCCTTATAAAAAGAAGAAACTTGGACACAGACACTGCACACAGGAAGAAAGCCATGTGGAGGTGATGACAGAGAGCAGGGTGATGCTTCTATAAGCCTAGAAACATCAAACGACCAGAGTTAGGAGAGAAGCATGGGACAGATGCTTCCTTACAGTCCTCACAAAGAACCAACCCTGCCAACATCTTGATCTCAAACTTCTAACCTGTCGAACTGTGCGAGAATAAATTTTTGTTGTTAAGTCACCTGGTATGTGGTTCCTTATTGCAGCAGCCCTGGAAAACTAACACAACATGGAACCACATATTACTTTTTGTTGTTGTTTTTAATGAAGAAAAAGGTCTTGGAAGTTGATTCAACTTTTCATTTTAAGTGAGAAGATTTTTTTTTTTTTGCTTAGCAAGTACATAAACAGAAGTTCTTGTAATTCAACAAAAACGATGGCATGAAAACTCAAGACACTATGGCTATACTTGTGTCCTATAAAGAAACCAGCAGGCTTCTCAGTAAGATCATTTGAAGGTGCCAATTATTTTCCATTTATCTATTCACCAAGTGACGGTGTTTAGAATGCCCACAGAAACTTTGAGAATCGCTGACTTAGAATCACAATGTAGGATTGATCAGGAGTTTTGGAGACCTTCTCTGTAAGGGAAGCAGTAATCCAACATTCAGGTTTCTCAGCATTTCACCCTCTGATTAAACTACATTCATTTGGTCTTTACTTTCATGAGCATTTTCTCAATAAGAGCTATTTTAAAGGTTTTGTGTGTTTTTAAATTTTTTTCCCTTTATTGATTTTACAGAGAGATAGAAACACCGATGAGAGAGAACATCGATTGGCCACCTCCTGCATGCTCCCCATTGGAGATCTGGCCTACAACTCGGGCATGTATCCTGACTGGGAATTGAACTGGTGACCTCTTGGTGCATGGGTCAATGGTCAACCACTGAGCCACACCAGCCGGACAATAAGAGCTATTTTAAAAGTTATACTACAATTTCGCTTGAATAAGCTGGAGAGGCTTATTTTAATTAAGTATTTTTTAAAATAGGAATTTAACAGATTGAAAGAATTTTTGTCTTACCATGTGTTCAGCAGTACAGTTGCCCAAAAAGACCTTTTTTCCTAGACCTCTGGATAGACAGACATTTAGTTATTTTTTTTTTATCCTCACCCAAGGACATTTTTCCATTTTTTGTTCAGATAGAGTGGGAGGGAGAGAAAGGAAAAGAGAGAGAGAGAGAGAGAAACATTGACATGAAAGGGACACATCAAGTGGCTGCCACCTGCACGACCCAACCAGGGCTGGGGACAAACTGCAACCGAGGTACGTGCCCTTAGCAGGAACAGAACTTGGGTCTCTCTGGACTGCAGGCCGACGCTCTAACTGCTGGGCCAAACTGGCCACAGCTAGATAGACATTTAAAAGTGTCTTGTCATTCCGCAGAATAATACCAAAGAGAGCTAAGTGAAAGGAATGATTTCTTGGTGAAATCTAATGGTGGAAAAGTTGAAGTATCAAAGTAAAGATTGAAGTCTTGTTTTGGACCTTGTTTTGTTTGTTTTTGAAATAGCAAATGGTGAATTATAAGTAGTCAATCACAAGTATACAAGCGCTTTAACCAAAGGTAATATGAACCATTTAAGGCTACTTTGGATACAAAACAAAATCAGCAAGAGAAAAGGGTACACAGGGTGAAGTCTGGAGGAAACCAGGCACAGGCTTCCAAGTGTCCTCTCCAAGTACAGTCACACAGAACACATTTAGTTACCCCAACAATAACTCATGACAACATGTGTGAGGTGTTGTCTGCCACGAAAGTGCATTACAGACTCAATACCCAGGATTTTTATTGGGGGCTAGTCACACAGGACCCGTATGCCTAGCACACACCCAAATTCCAGATTCCCAGAAGGAAAGCAAGTCTTCAACATGAACTGTATTTTTGTCCAGATAGTTTAGGCACAGTGAGCCACTATTACCAGTTCCGGGAATGGTAGGAACCCTCCTGAAATCCAAGTTCCCAGATGCTAGCCAAGGTTTAACCTTGCAAGCGGGCCTTTCCAAGGATGACAGTCTCAAGCCTGTTATGTTGACTCTTTTCCGCACATGCCCTAAAGCATTTATATACAGAATTTGAAGAAAATTTATAAGACCTACAAGAATCCATTCTGTTTTCCTTTTCTGTACCATTTGTTTTGCTAAGAATTCTGAGTTAGACAAATGTGAGTCCTTGTGACTGTCGTTAAGATTGCTAGATCTGTTGGGTATGTACTTCAGAGTGCAAAGGGCCAGTACCTGATCATCCCAAATTCCCCTCCAAAGGAATTATGCCATTTTGCATTTCCACTAACAATGCATAATGGTGCCTGTTTATATGTAGCCATACCAATGGTGTATATGTTGTCAACCTTTGGGGGTTTCGACAATCTATTATGACAAAGATCTCATTAGAGTTTTATTTTTCATCTCATTTATTGAGTTACATTGAGCATCTTTTCATACATGTAAGGGCCAGTTATATCCTCCCTCTCCCCATGAAATGTATGTCCTTTAAGGGGATAGCTGGGGGCATAACACTTGGAACAGAAACATGGCCAGGGGCGTTCAAGTGAAGAAACTGAAGCACAGTCTGGTTAGCACAAAGTCACTCCAGTGTTAGTCCTGGCCTTCCCAAAGTTACCAGAGCAACCTTTTCTTGACCCTCCTGAGTTAGCTTACCCAACAGGAGGCCATCTGTGCCTACTCAGGAGCTCCCACACCTACCCCCGCTGGACTTTGTGCATCTCTAGCTGCAGATCCATGGGGAAAATCTCCCTGCATGCCCCATCACAACAGCACCAGCAGGACACCAACACCTGGCTCTCAAGTTGGCTCAGGCCCAGCATCACAAACAGCTCCTCCGTCATAGATAAAAATCACTTCTAACCTGGTTTGGTTTGGTTTTGACTCCACCCTCTTATGTTGACTTGGCTCCATCTCTCTCGAGCCTGAACTGCAGAAACATCACCTTTGTTCCACCTTCCACCTCTCTTCTTCTCTCCCTTCCCTCCATAATAATAATAGCTCTTTCATAGCACTGAAGACATAACAGGTACTGTTCTAAGGGTTTTAATATGTTTACTCATCAATGCTCATAGCAACCTACTAAGGTAGCTATTGTTTTTTTAATTTTAAACAAGAGAAAATGTTGGCACAGGAGGTTAAGCAGCTTCTCAATGCCATGCAGCTAGTAAGTGACACAGCTTCAATTCAGAGCCCTGCAGTCTGGCTCCAGACCCATGCTCTCAATTCCTCTATGATCCTAGCTCTCAGGTAACCTATCCTGAGTTGTACATAGCCATGCTGCCATGGCCCAACACTGAGCTAATAACAGCCCCTTACCAGGCCAGTGAAAAACAGGAACACTAGAGAATCACAGCCAGTCATCTGCTAACTAGAACTTCTCCACTTATAGGCATCTCCCAAGCTCCTGAACAGCCATAATTAATGTTCTCAATAATGACCAAATGAACCACAAAATCCTGAAGGGCTTCGTGAACTCTTATAAAGCACATACATGACAGCACAACAATATGAATGCACTTATTGTCATTGAATTGTACATTTAAAAACGTCTTTGGTGGTAAATTTGGTTACGCACATTTTGTCACAATTTTTAAAAAGCAGATACAATTTCATGTGAAGCATTTCTGACGTATAAGTATTTTAGTGTGTCATAGATGCACCTTCCTCATCACCTAAGTAACCTTTTTGGGGGAAGTGTTCTACTCTGGTTTTCTCTACCCTCCATGCTGATACTGGGAAAATTATCTATCGAGCCCAGTTACCACTTAAAGTGTGATCATGAAGGTCAGGTCACCCTTTGTATAATTCTGGTTTATAGATGGCCTCAATGCTCACAAAATAATAGCACCATGGCTCTGGCCGGTTTTGCTCAGTGGTTAGAGCGTCAGCCTGTGGACCAATGAGACCCGGGTTCGATTCCAGCCAAGGGCACGTACCTTGGTTGCGGTTCGTCCCCGGCCCTGGTCGGGGTCACATGGGAGGCAACCAGTCGATGTATCTCTCTCACATGGATGTTACTCTCTCTCTCTCTCTCCCTCCCTCCTAATCTAAATATAAATGGAAAAATGTCCTTGGGTGAGGATAAAAAAAAAAAAAAAAAAGCACCATGAATGTTCAATTGTCCAATTACATGTGGGAGCAAAGTTCTCTTTAATTTGAGCCTTTGGAGCTACCTTAGGTTCTTCCCAGTCATGGCAGCATTTTCTCCTTGCAAAGCTAGAGCGATCCACTTCCATCCTCAGCCCTGCTGTACATCTCACCAACTTGGTATGTGTACCCTTTTGACACTTCATGACAGCATGCTTCTTCTAAAGCTTTTTTTCTTATACCCAACACTGCTGATTCTCAGTACCACACTTTCAGTCCTATAGGGAAGTTGCTCAAAGCCCTCCTCCCCCCACTTCTTCTATTCTACCTCCTCCTCAGGTATTTAAATCCCTACCCTCTGCTCTCAGCAATTAACACCAAACAGGTCTTTCTTGTCTCCAAAGCTCTCTTCTGCTCCCTCTTTGGAGATAAATTCAGCTGTAGATCATGGTAATGAGTATCACACTCATGGTCTGCATGTGTAACATTTACAATTAAATATTTGAACAAACAGAATATGGGTTCAACAGTTCTATAATGAGATTGAGGAGAAAGAAGGGTTAGTTTGCCTTTAAGTGGCTTTCTTTTCTAAGTTTTATTTTATATAGTAGTGGGGTAAAAAGTTAACTGTGCTAAAGCAAAATCCGTTTCCTATTATCATTAATTTAAATAAAAAGACTGGACTGGAGACCTCTGGTGAAGAAAAGGTTAACATTGCAGCCCTGTGGCATTTCAGGACAGCACTAAAACCTTGCCTGCTGAATTTAATTCTTACCCAACCTTGTAGTTTTTTCTTCTAACCTTCAGGCTTTCTCCTGCCTCTTGTGTCTTCTCCCTGAGCAACAATCTACCCGTATTTCCTGGACTTCACTTATCTTCCCATTTCTGAGCACACTGGAAAATATTAGCTCCTAGAATTCTGCCCTACTCTCTCTCTCTTTTAATAGTTTTAACCATGTCCAAAGGAGGATCTGGCTAATGCCCTTGACTTCACCATTAAATGTGGTCAGTGTCACACATGCTTTCTGACCTTCAAGTCTGAGGCTGCAGGTGATGGAAACCAACTTCTCTACTTGATCAGTTGTGTTAATTTTTAAATGCTATACTATATCCCACACTCAATATGAAATGTAATTTGTCTCCCATAGCTTTTGAGCAAAGTGGATTATCTATCATATAGTTTGCTGGTTTTATCTCCATCTCAGGATAGCTTTATGTTGATGCTTCTTCTTTTTATTCCCGTTTGAATAGCGGCTATGCCAACATGGAACTTTAAAAAGTATGACTTTTCAAAAGCATAATGTAGGGGGACTGATAATAAACAGCCCTGCTGCTCCTTACAGAGCATCTACCTCTGTTTATCCAGGTCCTCATAGCTCAGGGTAAGTTCTCTTCTCCAAGAAACTCCTCCAGGCCATTCCCCCACCAGCTCTGATTTTTTCCATTTCTGGACTTCACAGAATCTCTATTATTTATCCTCAATCAGATACTTGATCATATTCTGCTTTGTATCAGTCACCATCATTTTATAAATGCCAATCTTGCCACCTGACTTTGAGGCAGATTCTCAAGGTCAAGGTTGTTAGCATCTATTTGTGCTGTATTTTCAGTGCTCCCCCACAGTAGGGGGCTGCCTTGGTGGCCAGGAAAGGAAAGCAGCAAGGGCTGAGGGGCCCTGGACATCAAGGTGAAAGACAAGAACACCTGCCCTCGAAGTGTCCAAAGTCTAATTTAGCAGATAAGCATGATTACATAATTTTGAGTTGTAAGCTACATGAACCTGCTCTGGTTAGAACTCCAAAAGAGATTTATTGAAAGAATATGAGGGAGCTCACATGATCAAAGGGAAGTCTCAAGGACCAGATTTCAAAAAGACAAGAACTTGGAGGCTCAGGGATTTTGTCAGACCATCTCTTGAGAATATTATTTATGGAATGAATCAGTCACAACTCTTCCCAGTCTTTTCAATTCTCTGCTCAAGATTCAACAGAGTGGGAGTTCCACTTCTACTACGGCAGAGTAAGTGCCTAACAGACTGGCCCCACCACAGATAATAACTGCAAATGATACACAAAATGCAAAGACAACTATGCAATGTTTCTGGAGAGGGAACAAAAGCAGGCAAATTTGAAAGTGAGTCAAAATTTGAAGAAACTCAGTCAAGGTGAGTTTCCTTTGGGGGTGTGGAGGGGAGAGGCAGTTGGCCTGAGTAAAGGCTGTAGACATCGTGTAGCATAGGGTGGCTTCAAGTCTAGTGGAACACCTGCCATCTTTTTGGTCTGAGCAACCAGGGGACATATGTCCCTGGGCAATTATGGCCATCAGGAATGAAGGAGGAATCCCAGAGCAGAGAGGACCAGAGAAGGTAAGAGGCATGATTTAAAAAAAATTTTTTTTTCTTTATTGATTTTAGAGAGAGAGGAAGGGAGAGGGAGAGATAGAAACATTGATGAGAGAACATCGATTGGCCGCCTCCTGCCTGCTCTCCACTGGGGATTGGGCCCACAACCTAGGCATGTGCTGTGACTAGGAATTAAACCGGCGACCTCTTGGTGCATGGGTCAACAGTCAACCACTGAGCTACAGCGGCTGGGCAAAAGTCATGATTTCTGACTGTAGAGGAAGTTCAGAACCTGGCTGGGATCAGATACCAGGGAATGGCCAAGCACAGGTTGGGTCCCAAAGCTGATGATGCCAAGGCTCGTGGGCATTGCTTAGGACTGTACTGCCTTTACCCACCCTCTTCCTAGTGTCTACACCTAGTAAGGAGAAAAAGCACATAAAGGAATCATTCTACTGCACAATAAAATATTAAAAAGTCAAGTAAAATACCACAGAGTTCTCAGGATGGAGATACTTCTGGTTTGCTCGTTAGGGAATATTGTGTAACATGCCAGCATGCCAGACTCTATCAGAGTGCCAGGGGCAAGATCTATTTTTGACCACCAACATATAGGGTGTGTCCTACTTTTAAGTAACTCTAATAAATAGAAACCTATATTTATATTATAAGTATATTAAGTTGTATTGAGTTACTTTGGCTAAATCATGTTGAAACTCATTCCATATCACGTTTTCCTAATCTATTCAGTGGAATTTGATTTACAGTTGGGAGGGGATTTTGATGGCCTGCTGGGTAGTCTGAATACAGCAAATCTTCAACCAGCTGTTATTTGAGCATCTATAACTGTGCAGTGGTAAACAAAGTCTAAGTCAAAGTCTCTACCTCCAGTAAAGCCACGTGGAGTCTACTTAGGGACATGTGATCCCTATATCAACAGACAAATATTAACTTATGATAAGAGCCAACTGAATACTGAATAGCATAGCCATTAAGTCATAGAAATGCTAAGGAGGGAAAGCAATCGCTTTGAAAGAGAGAAAACAACAGTTTGCATGATGTGCTTCTATAGAATGGGTACTAAGAGCTGGAAGAGGTGAGTGGTCACTGTGAGAGAAACATGAGAATGGTCACATTTTTAGGGGGGCAGGTGTCCTGATGACATGGCTTTAGGACTGGTTCAGTCTGTCAGATAGTGAACCTGCCCTGATCCTGCAATCTTTCAGCCGATGGATAAAATACAAGCATACTCTAAATTTATCTTAGTGATGTGTTTCTTATAAAAAGAATATCTTTGAAAGCACACTTGGGAAACTAGTTATATTAACTGCTTTTAAAGAGGGGTGCTGGATGGCTGTGAGAAGTTTTCACTGTATACCCTTTGAATTTTGAATTGTGTTAACTATTTAAAATATATTTTTTTAATTAAAGGATAAAATACATGTGTGCTGGAAAAAAAATGAAATAGGGGCCCTACCATCATCACAGGATTCTCCATCACAAAAAAAACAAGCAAACTCATGCAGTTTTAAAAGAAACAGGCTTATTAGGCATAATTGACACATGCTAGGCTGCACATATTTAAAGTGCACAACTTGATAAATTTTGACATGTATTTACATCTGTGAAATCACAGCACAATAAAGATAATGGATGTATTCATTACTTCTGAAAGTTTTCTCATGTCCTTTGAAATCAATACCTCTCACCTCTCCCCACCCTCTCTCCCATTCCCAGGCAAGCAAAGTATTAGTCATTTTTCTATTAGTTTGCATTTTGTAGAATTTTATATAAATGGAATCATGAATTATATACTCTTTTGTCTGGCTTCTTTCACTCAAGCAAAATTATTTTTGAGATTCAGCCATGATGCATGTATCAATAGCTCATTCAAAAATTGTTGTGTAGCATTCCATTTTATTCCATTTGATTTTATTATTATTATTATTATTATTATTATTATTATTATTATTTTTAAAATCCTCACCAAGGATATTTTTCAGCTGATTTTCAGATAGAGTGGGAGGGAGGGATGGAGGGAGAGGGAGAGAGACATCTATGGGAGAGAGACACATCGATCGGTTGCCTCATGCATGACCCCAACCAGTGCTGGAGATCGAACTACAACCAAGGTATGTGCCCTTGACCAGAATCAAACCTGAGACTCTTTGGTTCGCAGGCCGGCGATCTAACCACTGAACCAAACTGGCCAGGGCTAGTATTCCACTTTATAGATATACTATTTGGGTAAATACCTAGGAGTAGAGTGATATCCTAAGTATGTTTAACTGTACAAGAAACTACCAAACTTTTCCAAATGGTCCATACTGTTTAGCATTTTCACCAACAAGGTATGAACAAGAATTTTAGTAGCTCAATATCCTCCCCACCTAGCAGGGTCTTTTTTAATTCTCAACTTTCTATATGTGTGTAGTTATACCTCACTATGATTTTAATTTGGATTTCCCCAATGACTAATGATAGTGAGCATCTTTTGATGTACTTATTTTCCATCTGTATATTTTCCTTAGTGAACTGCCTCTAAAATTTTTGCCCATTAAAAAAAATTGGGTTGTTTATTTATTATTATTGAATGTTGAGAGTTCGTTACATATTCTGGATACAAGTCCTATGTCAAATGTGTGATTTGCAAATATTTTGTCCTAATATCTTGTTTCTTCATTTTCTTAACATTTTCAAAGAAAAAAATTTTTAATTTTATAAAGTCAAGATCTTAATTTTTCTTCTTCTATGGTTCATGTTCTCTTCCCTCTGGTCCTCTGCCCTGCTATGTCCAGCCACCTTGCCTTCTCTGGACTCCCAGCTCCATCTCCTCAATTCAGGGAGATTGCTAGGCTTTGCCTGAGTAACCCCCTCACCCCTCCACCCCAGAAATGAAGCCTGGAAACGCAATCCAGGAAGTAAGCTGGGGTAATAACACTGCTTACCTAATTTGTTTCCTGTACTCAAGAATCATGGTCCTTTGTTACCTGACGTCTAATGTCTTAAAAACCCTGGTTTCTTGTATTTGGTCTGTTTTTGCTTTGTTTCATGTGGATGTGTAAATCTGGTTCCTGATACTACATTTTGGCTGGGAAGCACAAGATCCCTTATACTTCCTTTTGAAATTTAATAAAATCAGAGTTTCTGAGTAAAAGGGAAAAAGCATTTCCAATTAAAGGTGTGCTGGTGGAAAACAGTATAGCTTCAAAATGGAAATCTGAGTTCGGATGCCAAGGCCAAACATGAGAAAAGATGCACTCCTATCTTGAAGCACTTGAATGGCTTGCAAGGGGTCTGTAAACCTCCAAAGTTATATGAAGACTGCATGTGTGGAATATGCATTTTTCTGAGGTGCCTAAAGATTACATTAGAACCCAAAGGCTTGGATAATGCAAAAATGATTATTCATCACTACTCTACGAAAATCAAATTTCAAATTATATAGGGATTTAAGTTAACATTTTCTTCTGAGTTTATGACTTAAAAAAAAGGAAGAATATCTATGTTTAGTGCAGTTTGGGAGCAAATTTAGTTGCATGCATGCCATCTGCCATCTTCTCTTGGAACTTGTGTGCAGATATACACATAGCTGCCTCCTTTGTGTCCTTCCTGCTTCAACTTAAATGTCACCTCCTCAGAGAGGCCTTCCCTGACCATTCAACTGAAATTAGGCTCCCATCCTCATAACACTTAACACTACCTGGTATTTTCTTTCTTTCTTTTTTTTTTTTTTATCCTCACCCAAGGACATTTTTCCATTTTTGTTCAGATAGAGTAGGAGGGAGAGAGAGGAAGAGAGAGAGAGAGACACATCGACGTGAAAGGGACACATCGAGTGGCTGCCTCCTGCACGACCCAAGCAGGGCCGGGACAAACTGCAGCCGAGGTACGTGCCCTTAGCGGGAAACCGAACCCGGGTTTTTCTGGACCACAGGCCAACGCTCTAACTGCTGAGCCAAACCAGCCAGGGCTACCTGGTATTTTCTGATTTGTGGAATTCTGTAAGCTCCAAGAGAACAGGCACCCCACCCAGTACATGCAGTATCCCATTTTTAGAAAAGTACCTGCTAAATGGAAGAAGCTCCATAACTGTGCTTGGAGATAATATTTTGAGTATCAAATGAGCTTCGTCCTGTGTGCGATGTACCCTGGGAAAAAGAAAGAAGGATTGCCACTCGTGAAGGAGCAGGGTGTACACAGAAATGAGACAGTCTGTGTGTAAGTCATGCAGAGTATGAGCAGCAAGAGAAGCTGCAAAGAGCAGGAGCAGAGCTGCAGAAATCTACAAAGACCTGTGTATTTGAAAACCGTGTCTCTGACTTGAGTCAAGGTCAACCTGGGTTTTCACTATGCCTCTATGATGAACTGGGTTGACTCTCCAAGGGAGACACCCCAGCAAAGGTGGACACAAAGGACCGGGAAACAGGGAGAAAAGCAGACCCGCTGGCGTGTCTGCCTCTTCTTTAATTACTACCGGAGGAGAGGAGGGCAGAAGTGGGGGAACAGACCTGGGGAGCTGCAGGGAAGCAAGGCGGGAAGCCCTGTTATGCAGTGTGAGGCCATGTCACATCGGGAATGAAAGCTGCTCCCCCATTTTATGCACCAGGAATCCTTATCACCAACCAGGGCCATTTCAGGTGCCGGTAACATCCCTGGAGTGTTTTGTGACCTTTATTTCGTTAAGAAAAAGGAAGTTTAAGTGTTTATTGTGACCAATGCAGCTGACACGGGGGATTAAAAGTAAAAAAAAGTTAGTTACCTCCCTCTCCAACAGTGTCAGCTTTCAGTTCAGCAGATTGAGTTTAGTTTTTTCTTTTCTCTCTTTCATTAAAAAAAGGTAATACATTCACATAGTTCAAAATTCAAAAGTCACAAAGGGGTATACAGTGAAAAGTGCCCTTAGACCCACTGCTATTCTCCACCTCCCTCTGAGGTCTCCTTGGAGATGACCAGTGTAAACAGATCCTTGTATCCTTCCAGAAATATTCTCTTGGACACACTAAAGTGGGACCAGAAGTACTCAGAGCACATGCAGAGGCTTTTCCACTAAGTGAGCCAAGGCTAAGGGCTCTGCTGTTCATTTTCACTGGTAAAGAAACTGCAGTAATAGGAGCCATCAGGACTGGGGGAGGGAGGGATCTCCTCTGCCCGTTCATTGGCAGATCACTTAGCGTGAAAAAGAACTGTGGAAGGGATAGCATGTGGTCCGCCAGGTGTCAGGTGCTTTTAATCTAGGACAAAGCTAGTCTAGCTTTAAAGAGCCATGGCTAAAGGCACGGAATAGATATGGCAAGAGAAGTCATGGCTGTCATGTGTGATAGAGAATAACATTTTAATGTGGCAGATAAGGGCCTTCTCTGAAGAGGTCCTTGTGTGGGGTGTAAGCTTGGGAGAAGAAAGCTGTTTTATGTAAGCCTCCCAAGGTGTGTGTTTGTTAAGGGGGTGTTACTTTACAGCTGAACTGTGGAGGTCCACAATCAAAGAAGGAACAAAACAAGACAGCTAGATGGCTCCTGGTGGCATGCCAGGAGACTGACAATCATAGAATGGAGCCCAGGTCCGGGAATTAAGTTAGAAAGGATCTGACACTGCCCATTGGAGGGAGGCCCAATTATGAAGGTGGAAGACTTCAAAGAAGTAGAGGAGGACGGAGATGGCAAATCAGGCAGCTCCACACAACAGAAGATCCAACTGAACCTATCTGGCAATGGGACCGTCTTCAAAAAGAAATTGGGAAAGGGCAGAAGGAAATGGGTCTGGAGCCTGACCACCTGGGCTCAATCCTGATTCCAATACTTTTTAGCAGTGTGAACCCAGGCAAATTAAACTCCTTGTGTGTCAGTTTCCTAATAGAGATAATACACAGCGATAATAATAGTCTCTAATAGGGGTGCTGTGTGATCAATTGAGTTACTCTACAATGAGGGCTTAGAACAATGCCTGGCACATAGCTAACTCAGCGCTTTTCAGCCCTTACTACTTTTAATAAAGGCCTGTTCAGGCCTGTTTTGCTGGCACAGAAGTACCTGGTGATGAATCTGGAAAAGCAGAATCGTAGATGGATTTCAGAGAGTGGTAGGAGGGAAAAGGGGAGCGAACAATAGCACAGCAAGAACACACCAGGAAGGAGGAGGAAAAAAGGGTTCAGGGTGGGGCTATTTCAGAGAAAACAGCCTCCCTTGCTGGTCTACCTGTTCAAAGCTAGATGGTTTAACAAGGGAATGGCTCTTGGAAAATAAGTGTAGAGAGTTTATTTCCAGTTAAAGAAGCATTCTTTTGTGTGCCCACTTAGCACACACAGTATATTGCTAAGGAGGGTGGCCAGGTTACATGGAAGGAACCTAAGATCTGTAAGTCAGGAGAGTTGGGTTCTAGTCCTTGCTCTGCCCTAAATAGCTGATGCCATATGGAGCCAAGTCAATGAACAACTGTGTCATTTTAAAAAGAAGGGGCCAGAACTAGTTCCTAACCCTTAGGAGTATTCAGTATCCTTTGATTCTAATCCAGGGGCAGAGTCTCAAGAGAATTTAAGAAGCCTCAAGACCCCTCCCCTAAAAAAAAAATCTGTTAAAACTAAGAGTTTCTGGGGGTTCCTTTCCTTTCTCCAGGTCCCTTGCCAAAAGGAGCAAGATTTCTAAAATGCTGGCAGCGGGAGAGAGTCACCTCTTTTTCTTTCCCCATTCAATTCAGGAAAGTTTAGGTTTTCAGTTATTCCTGTGGTCGGCCTGGAGATGCTTTCAGGTCGGAGTAGGAAGAAATAATGAAAAAAAGGGAGGTTTGCTTAAAGGAAACAAACTGTTTTGATAGCCTGTAATTAGTTTCAGGCTCAAACTACCCATTTAACAAACACTGCCCTAGAGGTTGGAATCTGGCCCAACCAGGATTATGAGATCCTGATTCATTAAGGACTCAGGACAATGGACATAATAATAGGCTGTCTCCTAGAAATGGGCAACAGGAAGCTCACACACCCTCAAGTAAAAGCACCCCAAATCAGACACTGGGTCAGGGGCATGCACTGGTTGTAAACCACTGGCTCTAACTCCGTGACCCTGAGGGAAGGCCTGGTTGTTTAGAAGAACAATCTTCAGTCCTGTAGCTGAGGAGATATGGCTGCTTGTCCTAGCACTATAAACCTGCGTCCTGTTTGCTTGTCATCCTGTCAGTCATGTTCCATTAAAAAAAAAAAAAAAAAAAGAATGCAGAAAACCTGAATTCAGAAGCACCGAATCCTGAGCTTTTTCCATTGGCGAAGCCCTTATCTCCAGGAAACTGTAATAGTAATCCTGGCCTGGATAGCGCGCTGGGTACCCTCCAGTCAGCCCTGAGGGGTCCGCACTGCGGGGTGCAAAGCAACAGCTTCAAACCAAACGTTTTCAGCACCAGCCAATCGCTGGCCGCGGCCCCTCCAGAAAAACGATAAACCTCTACGGGAAGTAAATGACACTAAGGCAAGCCTATAGGCGTGGAGAAAGCTGAAGGGGTGGGGTCAGAACTTACCAATAGTATCGAAGCAGTTGTTGTTAGGAGGAAGGGAGACGCCTGCGAGCGTGCGTGAGGCCGCTCCGGGGAAGGCGTGCCAGGAAGCGTGCAGAACCAATGGCCGCGGTGGGCGGGCGGCCGCGCGCGTGCGCACTGGGATCTGGGGCTGCGGGCGGGAGGCGGGAGGGTGGAGGAGGGGATCGGGCAGGAACGCCGCGGAGCTGCTGCCGCCGCCGCAGCAGCCGCCGCAGCGAAGAGGCCATGTTGTGTGGTGTGTGGGGCGGGGGGAGGAGGAGGAGGGAGTAAAGCCGAGAGAGGAGACGGGAGAGAGACACCACACACACGGCACAAGATGGCCGGAGAGGCAGCAGCACCCCGAGCTGTCAGGCGTTCTGCTGCGGCCGCGGGACCCGCCGACCGGCGAGGAGCGGCGCCCGGGCGGCCCTCAGGCACGCAGGGGCGAAGCGGCCGCGGCTGAGACGAGATCGGCCGCGCGCCGGGGTCGGATCCCGCGGCAGAGGCTCCCGGAATGGCCGGGCCCACGACGCCGAAAGCGCCGCTGCGGTAGCGGCCGCGGAGGCTCCCCGGGGCCCCGGCGGCTCGACCCGGCGCGGGCGAGAGGCCCGGCGCGGGAAACCTGTGCGGGCGACCTCGAGGTGCCGGCAGCTGCGCTCGGACCCGGTAAGTGGCTCCCCGGCCCCTTTTATTGTCCTTTGTCCTTGGGAGGAAAAGCAAAATGTCCTTGAACGTGCGAGCAGGAGGGGGTGGCGGGCTGGGCCTCTCCGGCCGGCTCTTTGAAAACCCTGCCGGCGTCGTGGGCTGGCTCCCCGAGCGGGAAGCGCCTCGGCGCCGCGGGGCCCAGGGCCGGGGGGCGCGGGGGACCCCGCTGCAGAGCCTGCGGTGTGCGGGGGGCGGCCTCGCTGCCCCGACCGGCCCCGCCGGGAAAGGGGCGGCGGCGGATAACCGCCGGCGGGAGCCCGAGGGGGACCGCGCGAGGAGAGCCCCTTTCTGTTCTGGTGAGTTATTTTGATATTTCGGGCGAAAAAAAGATAATCATTTTCAGGTTCTCCAACGGGAGAGCTCTTTTAACCTCTTTCCGGAAAGGTGGGAACTCATCTTGACGGTCGAGTTTAAAAGAACAATGGAACCCTGGCTACGTTTAAAGAAAAATAAAACTTGTTTTTTTTTTCTTCTGGGTGTTGGCTCTTAACTCTTTCAAAGCCGATTTTGAAAAGGGCTGCGGTGTTAACAGATGAGAAGGGACTTGCTGTTATTAAAACCTTGATGACGTTAAGGTTGTCTTTTAAAATGCAACTTGGAGGAGGAGTGCGTCTGGTATTTCAAAAATTGGGAAGCCAAGTTTACTGTAATGTCAAGGAAGTAGATTTTAATTATGTGCTAGACGGTGACGTTTGGTTAATATAGTGTAATTGACGAGTTTATTTGGTATTCTGATATTTGAATAATGATTAAATACACTGTTTTGGTACTTTTAAAAAGGTCATCAGGAGCCGTTATCTGTAACTTACCACACCTGAATGATAGAACGTACTTGAATCAGTTCCTAGACTTTTAAAAGTTGGAAGTTCATCATTTTGTCATTTAAAAAAATAATCTATATTATCACAAGCCGTGGTCGACAAAACTTTTACAAAGGAATATTTCGACACCAAATCTCTTTGTGAAGTTACTTTCTCGCAGTGTAAATATTAAAGTAGGATTGCTCTCAGTAATGGACGAAGAAGAGGAGCCATATTTGTTGCATTTGTTGCATGCCTGAAAATCTAGATATTCTTAAAACCGAACAGTATTTTAATATATATTGGTTTCAAAAAATTTTGCAGAGTCCTCTGTCTATGAAATTGAAAAAATGTTTGAGAGGGAATTTAAGTTTAATGGTCTGAACAAACCACAAGTGCAAAAACCTTTGTGTATTTTAGAATATATTTGTCTTGATTCTGCGGTAGTTCTTCTGTGCTGTAAAGGTGCAGATTTCCGTAAAAATACTGTTGGGCAATTTTACCTAGTACTTACAAGATCAAAGATACTGCTGTAATCCCCCGCATTTCTGAGGGTATTTTTATCAGTAAAATTGTTTTATTTCCGAATAGCGTTCATATAGTGCTACATGTTACATCAGTTGCGCATATCTTGATTTTACAGATTATGTTGTTTAAGTACAAGTTTTGTTTTTTTTTCAAATTAAAATTTTTAAAATTTTTGAGTACTGAAAGTGGTTTTAAATGAATATTCTGAATCTGGTGTTTCAGAATCCTTTTGGAATAGTGAAATGCAAAATAATTGCTGGTAGTTTAACCTCATAAGATCTTTTTACAGGAGTAATGTGGGAAGGGAGAGACTGAAAGTGTTCAAGATCCTGGTTTGAAATTGAATAAATGTCATAGATACTACATGTTTGAAATTTGCTTAAAAGACAAAGCTAATATCTTACTTGGTGAGATCAAATAACTTGTAGTTTAAAAATTAAAAGTAACCAGTGGCCATTTTAACTTCACTAATTTCTCCTGGAAGAGTAAATTTTCAATTACTCATAATTTTAAAAGGTATTTTTAGGTGGCAAGGGAAATGTTAAGATTCCAGTCTTTAAAAATGGTAAAGTTTTCCTTTGTTTTATTTTGTATTGCCTGTCATCAGAAGAAGATGAAAACAAGGTCATAATCTTAAACCTGTCCAAAGATGTAAATCTTCTGTATTTTTTTATTTCAATGCCTTAATCACAAGTATTAGTCCATGCAACCAAAAGACGAGGAAAACAAAGACTGATAGATGTTAAGATAAGAAATAACTGCAACCTAAAATGTACAGGTAGTGTGGGATGATCTGTCTCATAAATTTATCCATAGATCGTGTCTGTGGAATATTTTTTTCTCATTGTTTCATTATACTGAAACTTAGGCCAAGAAATGTTTAAAAATCAAAACATTGATATCATCTTCCTTTTTTTTAAAGGTAACTTACAAGATTAAAATTAAATTTGGTTGATGATGGTTCTGAACAAATACAGCTCTTTTATTTGAGGTAAGACTGGGTAAATTTTTATTACTTTGACATAAAAATGAGCTTATTAGGTTTTGTTTTTGTTCTTTGATGATTTATATTTCCAGTAAGTAGTGAATATGAATATGAGTAAATATCTGAAATAATTTCACAAAGCCTTTAAATTTTTTAATTGAATAGAAAGTATACATGCATAGCCATTGTAACTTAATGTGCCTTTTGAATAGTTTAAAATACTGAAGGGCCTTTACGCCTTTATTTAATTCTGGGAACAAGAAAAGACTGATTATATTTTGAGCAAAACCATGAACACTTTTTCCTTTTTAGCTCTCTAGTATACTGTGCAAACAGTTTTAATCTTCTAAATATGTAAATAAATTTATTGGAAAAATTGAGCTAGTTTCTACTACTTCTAATAGATTTTAGGAAAGAACATTTTAAAAATCAGGTTTTGTGAACATAGATTTTAGTTTTTGTTTCTTTTATATAATAAAAAGTTTTAAAATACTTGTCCTTACTTGCTATTGGTTGTTACATCAATAAATTGTTTAGACTATTTTTTCCCCCCCCAAAAGATAAACTATTCTGAAGACTGAGACCGTGGAGTTTTATCTGAGGATAAAGGAAATCTTTGTGGAAATCTGAATTTTCTATAGCAAGTAAGTAAATGTTTTTATCCACCATCTGAAATTTTAATAGCTACCACCATCTGAGTGGGAAAATATCAGTAAAGTTTGTCAATGAAACATAAACTGCTGTAAGACTGTTTCTTTATTTTGAAAAAGGGATGAGAAAACGCCCATCAAATTCCATTTCTTTACATCAAAGTACTTTTGTATTAATATTGAAACAGTTGATACATGTAGTTTCTGTCAGAACAGTAAGACAAAAAGTACTTTCCAATAAAATGATGCTTCAGGATTAGGGTTAAATCAGTAGTTTAGTCGTCAAAATTATCTTTACGATCTGAAGTGTACATTCCTTTTGGTGATACTGATCACATTTTAGAAATGGCCTAGAATTTTGCATTTGCAGATCTTAGCATTCTTAAAAGAACTATATTTCAAAAACTAAATAGAAATTTTCACATTCTAGTTGCTACTTAATGGATTTTAAATAGTCATTTCACCTATTTTTATGAGTTTGCAAACAGATACAAAAATGAATTATTTTTACGGAAACTAGAATAATGCATCTAAAGAGACCTCCATAACTTAGTAATTATTTTTAAGTCATAAAAGGAAGAAATAACATTCGGTATACATACAATGATTTTACATCTTAAAACTAGATATGTGAGTGAAAAAGTATGTCCACTGATACTTTTTAGAAAATATTCTTGATTCATAAGTTAATACTGAATGTGAAAATTAATTTCAAACTGATATTAGTAAGGATTTGCCAGAGAAAATACGTAATACAAAAAATAGATATCTTGGGGAATTTTAAGAATAGCCAAATAATCATTAATTAATACAAGGGCTAGTTTACCTTGGTCCTTGAAATTTATGTGGAATCTCTTTTTATCTGTTGGTGTTTGCTTATTCTATTGATTCTCAAATAGGCGATAAGGGTAATATTTTTCTTGCCTTTGCTTTAGTTTAATTTTTCCTTTCCAATCTTTTGCAGTTTGATCAAATTTGTGTTTATTTATAGTGTGCAAAAGAAAATGGAACATTAGACCTTTAAATGTAGTGTTTTAAAGATATAACGTGCAAAAAATTTAAAACATCTTTTATACCAAGCTTCTTTAACACAAAAGTCAATGTTAGAGTTTCCTCTGTGCAAATGATTGGATATTAGATTGTCATTCAGATGTGGTTGGCCACTTATAAAAATTGAGAATTGGGCCTCTTAATACACAAATGTATGTGAAGTGTAACGTAAACTTAAGTATAACTTGGCAATAAATTTATAATGGCCTACAAAAGGTAAAATTTAACCCATAAAATAAGAACTGTTGAAGGTTAGAAATGTTAAATGAAGATTTTTATCTGTATTTTAGTATCAATAATTATAGAAAAACCTAAATGAAATAGTAACGTCTACATTAATCTCCAATCTAATGGAATATAACTTTCTTTTTATCACCCACAAGATAAAGGATTATGTAATAGATCACATTTTAAAAATGTACTTCGACCTTCGTGATAGTGCTTATGTTCTTTGTTTTGATATTTGCTGCTTGAGCCAAGCTTGTATAATGAGCGGTGATATTTTTGATGGACAAAAATAATAGACACATGAAGACAAATATAAATGTAGATACTATTATTTTAAATTATATTTCATTAGAAAAGTAAATTATTTAGTTTTCTGCTTAGAGGATCAAATATTTACTTTTGTTCTCTTGTTAATCCTCACTGGAGGATCTTTTATGTATATATGTATATATATATAGAGAGAGAGAGAGAGGGAGACACACACACACACACACACACACACACACACACACGTGTCGATTGGTTGCCTCTCCCATGTGCCCTGACTAGGGCCCGGGATTGAACCTGAAACCTCGGTACGTGCCCTTGATTGGAAATCAAACCCATGACCCTTTGGTGCTCAGGTAGACACTCTAGCCATTAAACCACACTGGCCAGGGCTACTTTTAATTTATCATTTTGAACTAAGTCTTAAATCATAAAAAAATCACGCCATCAAGTTAGTGATTAGGTTGGATTGCGTTTGTTACGGTAATAACTATTTTAAAAAATTACCTTCAAGTTCCACAGAAATGCAAGAAGCCATGCTCATAATTAATCACAAGGTTTTTGTGAACCATGACATGACACTTTGAGGCTAGATTATGTGGAATAGGTAATTTTGAATATGAAATTTTTTCAAGTTTAATTCACTATTAATTCAGTTTCTTAACGAAAACACTGGAACTGTGGACAGCCAATTAATTTACTTTTTCTCCTTTCAGTTTTAATTCTTTGTTGAGGGGCAAGCATAAGGGGACAAAGATAATTTGAGGACATCTCTATCTTCTACATTAATGAGAGGTAGAGAGGTGTCTGATAGAGTGGAAAATATAACTAAGATCCAGCAATCAAGAGACCCAGCTTCTAATGTAAATTAAATTAGCCCTGTAGTGTTGACGTTTTATTCAGTGTACACCTTAGTCTCCTAGGTAGTATAAAGTATTTGGAGTTTCCAGTCTCTTAAGATACCTTTTAGCTCTTAAGTGTTGCAATAAAAATAATAGGTAAGGAGTGTCTAATTCTCTTACAAAAACTGGAGAGTAGTTTTTATAATTTTTGCGTTGCAAATCATGTAATTTTGTGTTGAAACTGTTTGAATAACATGAGACCTGGGCAATTGTGTACCTGGTGTTTCCAGATATTAATAAACAGTACATATGAAGACATTGGAAAATTGATCTTAAGAAGGAGCTAAGGTGTTAAATTGTCTTTAAATAATTTATATTTAGAATGCTGTAATAAAAGCATTTGGAGTTTTAAGAATAATTATTTGATTAAATATATTTAAACTTTAGGCCTCGTTGGGGTAGTTCAGTTGGTTAGAGCACCATTCCTATAGCCAAGGTTGCAGGTTCGATCTCCTGTCAGGGCATGTACAAGAAGCACCAATGAATGCATGAATAAGTGGGACAACAAATCTGATGCCCCCCTCCCATCCCTTCTCCCCTCCCCTCCCCCTCTATCTCCCTCCCTCTCTAAAATAAAAAAAAAAGTTTATTGTACCTGATGAAACATTTGCAGTTGACCATTGGGATTATAAATGATATGGTTTACATGTCTGGCATAATTAATTTCCTTTTAGAAACCTCTATACTTCAAAGATAGAAATCCTTGTTTTGCCAGATACCTTCCCTTTCTAGATTAAGTGGCTTAATTCAAACTTTTAATTTTCACATTGGCTGTTACTTCTGAGGGTAACTAACCATTAACAATTTAAATTCAAGTATCTTATAAACCTTATAAATAAAAACTGTGACTTGCTCTGACAGGTTTTACAAAGTGGTTAGAGTGTTGGCCCTCCAACCTAAGGGTTGAGGGTTCAATTCCCGGTCAAGGGCATTTGCCTGGGTTGCAGGTTCAATCCCCCACCCACACCCCATTTGGAGTCATACAGGAGGCAACCAATCGATGTCTCTCACATCCATGTTTCTCTCTCTCTCCCTCCCTTCCACTCTATCTAAAAATCAATGGAAAAAGATCCTCGGGTGAGGATTAACAAAAACAAACAAACAAAAAACTGTGACTTCATTTTTTAATATAACATTTAAGTAGCATTTTTCCTACAACAATTTGATAGTTTTGATTTAAACATTGTGTAAAGCTAGATTTATATTTTGAAAAACAATCCTTGCCCGCTGGTGTGGCTCACTGGTTGAGCATCGACCCATGCACCAAGAGGTCGCCGGTTCGATTCCCAGTCAGGGCACATGCCCAGGTTGTGAGCCAAATCCCCAGTGGGGGGCATGCAGGAGGTGGCCAATTGATGTTCTCTCTCATCGATGTTTCTATCACTCTCTCCTTCTTCCTCTCTCTCTCTAAAATCAATAAAGAAATAAATTAAAAAAAAAAATAAAGAAAAGCAATCTTTTGCTTTTTGAAACTAAACCATTTATCTAAATGGAATATTTCCCAAAGAATTACACTCTTGATAATATAAGAAAAGCACAAATGGACTAATGATGATAATATAAGACTTGACTAAAACTGTCTTTGTCTTTTATTAGAAGGCAAAGACAGTTTGCTTTCTATAATTTCATATGAAATGAGAATCTATAATACTGCAGAATATTAAAGATAGGTAGAACATGATCTCAGCTTCTTCCTCCTTCAAAGGAAGGTAAAGTACTACTTTGTGAATTTTTGAGAAGGAGCCAGTATGGTAGATTGCATCAGTGTTAGCACAAAGTAAGATCCAAGTCCTTTTCTGTATTTGGTGGAGGCTAAACCCAGAGGTACATACTTGTAGTAGTAGGTAGCTTTTTAATAAGCACTTTATCAGACCTTTGTGCCATTTCTTTCACCAATATTCCTTGATCACTTCCACCCTTCTCTTAGGGGTTATATCAGTTTATTTCACTGGGTTGATTTCAGATTTGTCTTTATTCAGAAAATCATCTTTTCCTTATAAGGTCTGATTAAATTGGAAGCTTAAAAATAAGTAATGCTGTGTTTCTTGTAAATTGCTTCGTTGCCTGTTGGGAGGATATTTTGGCACCTTACTCTAAAAGATAATTTTGAAGATTTTGCTGTATTGGTTATGATTAGTTAAGACCACTAAAGGGATTTAGATTTGGTAAGAAAATCAGGAACTGGCTTTATAATTTGAAAATTTAAAACCTTAGCATGGAAAAGCATTTGGGTAGCTTAGTTTAACTTGAATCCTAAACTATTCTTTTGATTTCTAAAAATTCTTAAATTGCCATACTTAAATACTGAACTTTTTTTTTTTTTTTTAATACTCGATATTTTTCCATTTATCTTCAGATACAGAGGGAGGGAGGGAGAGAGGCAGATAGAGAAACACTGATGTGGACACATCGACTGGCTGCCTCCCGAATGGCCCCGACCAGGGCTGGGGACAAACCGCAACCGAGGTCCGTGCCCTTGACCAGAATGGAACCCGAGACTCATTGGTCCGTGGGCCCACGCTTTAACCACTAAGCCAAACCGGCCAGGGCATGAATACTGAACTTTTAAACAGCTTTTTTGGTAGCTCAACATATTGTGATTATTATAATCATACTTTGGAGCAGGAGTGACTAAAAAAAAGTTATTTACCCATATTCAGAAGGTATTGGAGATACAGGAAACAACTCTTCCATATTTTGTTTATGAAATATTTCAGTCTTAACTAGTGAAAAGTACGGATGTATTTTTGTTATCAAGTACGTATTTTAGAAAGGTTAGTGTTTGAGTTGAGTAGATCAGTACAATTAGTAAAAATACTTGGAAATTGTGCCTAAGGATTCCTGTCTAATACTTTATCTTAAAACAGTGTACATGATAATGGGAAATAATATGATAATATGTAAAGTGAGAAAACATGACCTTGCAGGTAGGTAATGGAAGTTTTCCTTTACAAGTTTTACAGGTAGATGAGATGAAAAACCAGAAGATAAAATAATTTTGTACTGTTAAGGAGTGATACTGGCTCTGCTAAACAGCTAGGTCTCAACCCTTGCTACCCATTAGATCCACCTAGGGAGCCCAAGTTGTTAACTTCTATGTTGGAGTTCTTGGAGACTGAAACTTAGACTTATTTATGTGTTTTCTTAGTAACTTACTCTATAGGTGAGCTCCTCAGTACAGCCAAGTTTAAGATCCTCTGGGGCAGAACTTTTTATCTTCTGCTTGGACTGTATTGTTCATAAATACACATATGTCTTGGTCTAATGACGAGTGATCGTTACAGGATGTTTCTGAATAAATCATGGCATATTAATACTGTTTTTATTTTTTTCTGTGTATAAAATTATATTCTTTCTGTTTTCTGCAGAAATGTGAATCCTGAGACTGAATCTCTAAGGGGCCCGTACAACGTAATAGATGTTGGTGGAAGCATTTAGTAAGTTTTATTCAATTTACATGTTTTATCTGCTTTTAATTTTAAATATGACTGGAAATTTTGAGTAACTGAATCAGAATTGTAAAAATACAGAGGAATTTTAGTGAAGCTCAAAGCAGCACAAAATTATAAAAGCAACATGGTTAGATGTGTGTGAAGTTCATTATTTATATTTTGCTTATTTATTTATTCTAACCTATTGTTATTTTCTACTTTCTTCACTTAAACTGAGGCAAGAGGTACAGTGCAGTGAAGCCCACATTTGAACATGTTTCTAACACCACCATAGATCTGGGTGTAGGTAAACTCCCCTGAATTTTTGTTAATAAAGTTTTATTGGGACATAGCTATGCTCTTTCCTTTATGCAGTGTCTGTCTGCTTCCCCAGTGCAAATGCAGAGTTGAGAATAGTTGTAGCTAATGGCCACAAACCCTAAAATATTTACTGTTTTGTCCTGTAGGAAAGCTTGCCTACCCTCGTCCTAGATCCATCTTGATTGTCAACTTTACCCTAGCTATGTAGAAATCAGAAGTCCTTCGGTTCTCTCTTTTGGAAGTAGAACATACTTTTTAATGGATTTCAGTGTAGTAACTCTAATAAACTAATTCTGAACTTCTTTTTAACTTGAAGACCTAACAAAAATTTCTTCTCACATTGAGGCTATGCTTTGATATTAGAAGACAATTACTATGGAATAGTCTTTCTAAGTCCCAACCTGAGAAATAGTGGGAAAAGAGTTAGTGGTAAGGCTGTATAAAGGAATTTGGATGAGTTCTCAAAAGGTTTTATTTATTACTGACACAATTTTAGGTATGATGATTACGTACTGGCTGTTTCTTAAGTATACTTATTTTTGAATCACATTTGGGAATCTAGGTTCTAGATGATAATTTTTGCTTCTAATTACTATTTCAACTTCCATTGTATAAATGGCTATTAAGGCCTTCCAAGTAGTACATTTTTTTTGGATGGGGCATGGTGAGGGGGCAGAGATGAAAACTTTCCTAATGTAGTACAATTACTGACCTTGTCTTATATTTTAGAGATTAATTGCCTGGCATATAGTGGATGCTCAATAAATACTTGTTGATTTATTATATATAGTTTCTATTAATCATTATTTATCAACTAGTGTTTTGGGTCTAGTTAAAAATCAAAGTGAAATTTATTATTGAAACTAGTTTTAATGCTTATGCCTTAAATATTAATTTTTTGGTATGCAAAAGCTTCGACTCAGTAAAAAGTAAAACTCATGAAACTATAACTTTCAGTCTCTTAAACAGGTATAGTCAAGTTTTAAACTAATAGGGGCAATGGGGAAGATTTGATTTGATTGCAGAACCTTGAAATATGATGACTCAGCTATAATTAATCTACAGTTGGCTGGTCTTTCTCAGATCATTTTGTAGTTAGTTTTTATGCCCATTTTATTAAGACTCAGATTTGTTAATATATTGTGATATAGAGGATTTGAGCTCTTCTTGGGTAGTAAGACAGAAGATGTGAATTTTCTATTAAATGTTTTCAAATTAAAGACCAGTACAAAGAATACTGAAATCAAGCCATAAGCATCAAACCTTAATTACAAGATAGGAAGGATAAATTTCTGCTCCGGATTGTAACTATATATCCATCTGTCCCTATGGTTTTGCAATAAGTGTTTTAGTTTTAAGACGATTTAATAAATTGTGGCATTATTAGAGCCCGCTGGTTTTAAAATTAAGAATCAATAATCACTTCTTTGTCCTTGTATTTCTCCCTGTACCCCACATTTTTTTGCTGTTAGAAATTGAGGGTTTGTTGGGAAGTAGAGGTACAGAGATTGCTTCTTTTGGGGGAGCACCTCTTAAACTCAATTCTGTAATGAACCATTTTCTTGCATTTCAAGTAACAGTGTTTTATTTTACTGTGTCTCAGTGTTTTTGGACCAAATTTACTGAATTAGAATCTAAAGAGATCTTCTTGCTCAATTTTGTTAATTTTTGTTAATATTTGGGTATTTTAAGAAGTAGCAGTTACTTCCTACTTTCTTAACATAGGAGCCTTTACCTTTGCTTGTGGGATTTACCTCAGAACAAGCAATTTTTCATAAAAAGGAGGCATAAACTAGTGAACAGCATAGTGGAAAAGTCTAGCTTGAAGCTTAGCTTATATGTGAAATAAGTGAAAGATCTGGGTCTGTTTGATGATGGAATTCTAGATCAAACCATCACCTCTTCTGTATGTCTGCAGCAATTCACAACGTTTTGGAAGAAACATGAAGTAGTAGGGCTTTGATATCTAAATCCTACTCAATTTTTTTTTGTACTGGTTCTTTAGTGCAAGACTAAATTCTTTTTTTTAAAGCGGAAAGTGTGTTTTCTTTAAATAATTGACTCCATGATTTTATTTCTTCTGAGATTTCATTACTATTGGAATATAAATTATTTTAATTTAGCAAGGTTAGTTTGCAGGCCCTCAAGTACTGTGGTTATTGTGGTTTATCGGAGTAATAGCTGAAACTTATTGAGGTCTTTCTATGTGCCAGGTAATATAAATGCTATAAATGTCCTATCTCATTTAAGCCTCACTACTGCCACATGAGGTAGGTACTGCTATTATTATTTCACAGATGAAGAACTGGATTTTGTTACCAAGAATATTTCTAGGCTTACAGAACTTATGCCTGCTTTCTTTTTAGTTTTTTAACATAACTTTGCTTATTAGCAATTTTAGGTTTTGTAAGAATTTGGAATTCCACGAAAATGAATGGCTTACTTCTAAATCCCTCACTCTTCTTTTAGGTGCTTTAATGCTTGACTGAGCATTTTTACTTATTAACAAGATTCTCACTTTTGGCTTTTCATTGACTTTACAGGAGTGCAGATTGATCGTGGTTTTTAATGTTATAGAGATGTCTGCTTTCTCTTCTGACATTCTTTATTTCAACCCTCCCTTTCTTCTACCATCTTAAATAAATAACAATATATGTGATAGCATGACTGATATATTAGTATTTTCTAATCTCTATTTTTATCATACAAACTAGTGATTTTATTGAGTAATTTTGGAATGATTTTAATGTCATTAGTTTTTTTTTTTTAATTTAAAAAAAAGGGTTTTAAAAGGAAATTTTATATGAAGTCCTGATGTAAATTTTACCTCCTGTTCTGTGGCAGAAGAATATAGAGCATTGATTTATCATTTCATGTACTAAATTGAATAAATTGCACCAATAGCCATTGAAATGATTGTAACTTGGTATCAATGCTTTAGTTGCATTGTTCATCATCATAGTATTTACTTCCCCAACTTCATGTAGAGCTTGATTTTGCATAAAAACAATAGAGACTGGGTCCCCGGCCAGTGTGGCCTAGTGGATTGAACATCATCCCATGGACTGAGAGGTCCAGGTTTGATTCCTGGTTAGGGCACATGTGGGGGGGGTGGGGTTTGCTGGCTTGATCCCCAGTAGGGGGCATGCAGGAGGCAGCCCACTCCTGCATCAATGTCTCTCTCTCTCTCCCCCTGTCCCTCTCTCTCTCTCTCTCTCTCTCTCTCTCTCTCTCTCTCTCTCTCTCCCCCTGTCCCTCTCTCTCTCTCTCTCTCTCCCCCTGTCCTTCTCTCTCTCTCTCTCTTCCCCTGTCCCTCCCTCCCTCTCTCTCTCTCTCCCCCTGTCTCTCCCTCTCCCTCCCTCCTCCCTCTCCCTCCCTCCTCCCTCCCCCTCTTCCTCTCTCTCTAAAAAAATTCAATTAAAAACCCTATTAAAAGAATAGAGATTGGTGGAAAATTGGTTTATAATTAACTCTGCAAGAGGAATTATTTATACAGTTCTATATGAAAGTGTATGTTCCTTAATTTAAAGGAATGGACAATTCAAATGGAAGATATTTTACTGATGTAAGAACGTATGAGTTGTTTAGTTCTCTTTTTAGACTAGAGAGAAATGGGCAAAATAATGAAGGAGAAATATCTTTTGTTTATTACCAATTTTGTGACAGTCATTTTCAGTCATTTTTTAATATGGGTCGTAATGTGTCTTGGTTAACCAAATTAAGTAGATTTTTTTATTGTATATAGTAGACAACATATACTAATTATAGTTTATGATACAAAGTATTAACTACCTAATGAGCAAAAATGCTCTTATATTCAATAACCTTAACCTCTTAGTCACCTAGATTTTATCTCTATAAATTTAGTTTGAAAGCTGCAAAATTTATAGAGAAGACCAGGGCTAAAACTTATTTTTGCAATGATGTTGATCCTGATGTATTAGGATTATTTATTTAATGGTAAAATCACCTGGCTTCCCACTTACTCCTTTAATTAAAATTATTTAAGTAATGCATTTATTGTTTTAGGAGGAATGCTTGATATTGTGGCAGTGAGAGTATTTTATTTGTATTTAACTTGCAATCTGATAGTATTTAATGGCAAATATCAAATAAGCCAGGCTGATACTTTGCCTTTTTTATAATTTTTTTTTCTAGTGGCTACATTATTTACTGCATTCTTAGATATGTAGCTAAAGATGGTAGCATCTTTATTGTCTATTTGCGTTCTCTAAGCAAAATAAATTAATATCTATTGGACTGGAAAACTATGCTATGATCCATTGCTTTGGTTTTTTTTATTCCTTAAGATTCTTTTACATAATTAGTTTTATTTGAAGAAGCTTGCAAAGT
The DNA here is from genome assembly GCA_030848825.1 of Tadarida brasiliensis. NCBI lineage: Eukaryota > Metazoa > Chordata > Mammalia > Chiroptera > Molossidae > Tadarida > Tadarida brasiliensis. The sequence continues at coordinate 7,880,345 of CM061279.1, read as the reverse complement.
TCTCTTCATTGAGATTTAATATCCATAGTGTTGCTGTAGTTTAGCTTTCCAAGATTTTTGAATTTGAATTTTTGTCTTCTCACAGACAGTATAACAATATCACATTTAACTAGTAAAAGTTTATCTCTTTGCTGCTGCTTTTTTTTTTTTATGGTTACATATGTATCTGATAGTAAAAGAACTTTGGTTTTCTCATTGACAAGTTGTGTGTATAATACATACAACTTGAAAAAAGACAGTTTCATAGTTTAAAGCTGTTACAAAATTAAAGCTTTGTATTGGTAAGAGTATCTTCAAGGTGGGTGGATGTTCTCTGTTTGAAGGAATAAGATTATTGGTATTCCAACAGCGTTTTTTTCTTTTAATGTTTTCATCAAGCACCCAGTCAGCTTGAAGAGTCTCAAATGGACCCTACTACTGAAAAATCAAGATGGCAGTCCACTATGGGGAATAGAGGAAAATGGATTAATACAAGAGTGCTGTGATAATATACAACCAAGACAGGGTTCTTTTAACATGGATTTCATGAAATGAAGACAATAGGTTTCTTACCCAACACAAATGGACAGTGGATTTGACTTTCTAAAGACTTTTTGTATCATTAAAACAAGTCCATTTTTGGCATTTGGAGATGAAAAATGGCACCTTAACAGAGATAATAGTTTGTATGCCTGGAATTTTTTTCAGTTTGATTTGTATGAATATGACCTTGTGAAATGTTAACTTTTAATAAAATTTCTAACACTTTAAAATTTCTCAGTTTGGGCCTTTTTTTTTGAGCTGAAGATTCGTTACATTAAATGTTCGGTTATCGCCGTAAATAACACTTTGGCCTTTACAGTTCCCAGCAGTGAAGTGTACTGAATAAAGCTGATAAAATGGCAGTGGTGTGTTGGAAAATATTTTACTTCGTTGATTAAGATTTCTCTCAACAAAGTTGTAAAAATTTATTTGTACTTTAAGAGATGGTCATTTGGTTGAAATGCTGTTTTATGTTTTCTTAAAACATCTTGCAAAATAACCAACCAATGGGTAACAATAGAATCTTTAACTTGCCACATGATTTTAATGAACTTTTAAAACAAAATGCATTTTGTCTCAAAATTCAGGATGAGTGATACAGCATTTTTCTGAGTTATTTTGTGTTGATGAAAAGTTTTTCTTTTTTTTTCCACCTGTGCTTCTTAATATTGTAAGTAAAATGTCTTGCAATAGAATATTTATGTGAACAAAACTGATGCTTCCTGCTGTCTTTAGTTAGAGGAAGAAGTGTTGGATTTATTAGAGAAGTATCCTTTAGGATATTCATAAAAGGCCTTAAAATCTTGGTGGCAATATTGTCTACAATATACTTTATGTAAATATAAAATAGGAATATTCTGCATTTCTCTTATTCTGTACATTTAGTAACTTAGAGTAAATGAATCACCATGTCACAAGATGACATTTGATTTCCAGGTGAATATTGGCATTTTATTTATTGATAATCAACTGACACTAGTTTATAAAGGTGTGTGGTAGGCTTTATTTTGTTAAACCAAATGAATTGTTGATAATATTTTCCCATTATACAGGAAAAGTTCAGCTTGATTGTGTTCTTTGTGGTTTTTTTTGGTGAGAAATAGTAAATTGTACTTTGATTTGTGATTAATGTAAAATACTAGAGCAACACACATTCATTATCAGTACATGTGCAGTATGTGTTCTCATTGACTGATTCGAAGTGGTTTGTATATATCAAAAGTGGAGTTTCGGATTTTGATTTTGGTACAAATTTATCTTGTGTAGAAAGTATGGAATTGAAACTGGGTTTTGATTACATGGGGTTTCCATTTACCTAGATGCAACTTGTTGCTTTTGTTGGGTATAAATTGAAAGTAGATATCCTTGGTGAAGAAAGGACATTGTTCTGGAAGATTATAATGTTGAGTAGGGAAAGTTTATTTGACTGTTTTTTGGATGTGTGAATGTTTTCTTGGGTGCTTTCTCAGAGAAAAAGTGTTGAATAATTTGTTTTTGGCATTAGTATTAATTTTGTTTCCATAGATCTTCTGGTTTTGATATTAAGGAGAATTTGCCCTGTGACATTAAGTTAATTGTTACTAACTTAACCTTGTCCAAATGTAAACATACTTAGGAATTCATTTGAAATACAAGGGAAGAGTTCGGGATATGTGTGTTGTGTTGGTTTTGGAGGTCGAGTATCTTGGGTTTGTTATTTCACGGTGACTATGGTAGTTCCATATTCTTTAATTAAGTAACTTTGTTTTGGCCTGAATCCATGTGGGAAGTAAATATATTGTGATTATGAGATTTTTGGGTGGTAAAGTTTGTAAGGTTATATAATGGGTTAAAGAATTTTGTGAAAGTACAAAGAAAAATTGAGAATGTCGAATAAAAACTAGTTGCATTAATTTTTGCTCTAATGCAACTGAACACTAGGGAGGCGCTCTTGAGTTGTACCCCTTTCTTCCAGTTGGGGTGGAAAATTCCCCCTAAAACTGTGTTTAGATCATTTTTAGGCTTCATAGAGAAGGCAAAACTGGAATTTAATTTATGAAATTGATATTTTGCTTTCATTTAGAAATCTACTTTACCTAGGGTGGGGTTAATTTTTAAAAGGATTAGTATTAAAATGAGCTTAAAATTATTTAAGAATTATCCCTTTTTCAAAATGGCTTTATAAAACACCACTTCCTGTCCAGAGAGGAAGTTATTTTAGCTCAAGGACTGAAATATTTAGCAGATCTTTAGACAAAAGGAACAAATTACATTTCTCTCTGGCTTAAAAAGGGTGCTTGAGCCAGAGGGGGTTAAGAAACCCTCCCCCCTTCCCCTGATGGGGTGGTCTGGAGGGGCAGGGAGGTGTGGGGGTGGGGGTCCTCAGGCTCCCTGGGATGGAAGATCTTTTTTTTTTTTTTTTTTTTTTTTTGGTGGAGATGAAGGGGTGGGTCTATGGTACATCACCTGAGTTGTGGGGTAAATGTAGAGAGTGTCAATCAAAGGCAGAGCTCTCAGAGCTGGGAAGGAGGCTCTAGATGGCGGCTGTGCCTTAGAGAGAGCGCGCTCTGCTCCCTGCCTTCGCCTCACTTTACGCAACTTTCCCTAACTTTCGGGCCGCCTCAGGGGGCCCCCGCAGCCCCCTGCCTCTCCTAGTGACTTACTGGGGTCGATTCGAACCCTTTTTAGGGAGAAAAGCAGCTTTTAGGAGCTTTCTTTTCGTGCCTTGTTGGAAAGAAGCAGCCGTACTGAGAGCCCAGGTCGTTGTTTTTTCCAGCTTAGAAGCCATGGCGCACCTCCATTTTTGTGCGCTCTCCTAATGAGGTTTTTTCTTCCGTACCCCTTTTAGTATTAATTGTTGCTTTATTTTTTTTGACCAGTTAACATATTTGAGGGTTGTTTTATTTATTTTTCGTCTTTTAACGAAGAATTTTGTTTTTATTTTTAATTATTTGGGCTCTGATATTTTTCTACTACTAGATAGGACTCTTGCTTTGGACCTACTACATGGATCAGGTAAGTTCATGATCATTAGTGATCATTTTAAAGATTTATATGTTAAAGTTTGCTTTATTTTCTGTAAATATGAGAAATTCCTGGATGACGCAATAAGATACAGAGATTGTTATTTGTATCCAGTGTGTTACTTTGAGAAACTTTCCTTATTCATGGAGATGATTCCTCCTGTTCGGTGTATCCTGCTTTTTTTTTTTTTTTTAAGGTAAAAATAGAAATATTTTGTTTTCTGGTGCTTACCGCTGTTGTATTATAACAATATCGTTACATGGTCAGGACTTTGTTCCTGGTAATAAAACCATCGATAGAAGCTGGGACCTTACCTTTCTTTCAACTTTTGACAGTAAATACCTGGGCACAGGACTTCAAAGCAAACACAGATTCCCCCTCCCCCTTAATATTTAAGAATTAAAAGATGATGAGAAATAAGGACAAAAGCCAAGAGGAGGACAGTTCGCCACACAGCAATGCATCGAGGTATGAGCTATCAACTTTCTTCCTTTTTTTCTTTTTTTGGGGAAACCTCAGCTTACATTGTTTACCTTGACAGGCTAGGGTAGCTGTCTGTGTTATTTTAAGTATTTTACTGATTTGGATTCGTTTTATAAAGCGTGACCTTGAGATTGCTAATATGCCACACCCTAATTTTTTGGTAGCAATTTATGAAAGTTGAGTTGACTTAAGGCCTCTTACAGCAGTCTAAAGGTAAGGTACCTTTATTCAAGGGGGCCTTTTTGGTAAACTACAGTTTTTCTGTCAATAAATTTCAGGTTTTAGGTTTTTGTGCTGTAGAAAAATGACCTTGTCGGTTTAGCCATTGCTGCATTGCACCATTTTACATACAAGGCAAATTTTGTCTTTGAAGAAACTAGGATACCCAAACTTGTAACTGAAGGCCATAGAGAAGCCTTGTGGTAGTAAATTATAGTAAATAGACGTTTGAGAAAGTTATATGAATGAAAAAATGTACATTTTAAAATGAAATTGCAAAAACGAGCCTTTGACTGATGCCTCTCAGTTTATATTTTTATTTGATTCTATATTTCTTGTGATACCTTTGACATTTTAGGACATTTTTATTATGATTTATCAAAACCCTTAGTCGATGATTACATTTAATTTATAAAATTATACCTATGATCCCAGAAATCCAGGGGTACTCTTAATATACTTCTGCTTTGTGTTTGTTACTAAGATTAAAATTGTATGTTTTACATTTAAAATACTTTAAGGTTTACATTTGTATGCTTATATTCAGACAATGCTTTCTGGTTGGTAGATGTAGTAGTATATTATCCTGGCACTTTAGTTGTAGCTGCTTTACATTTATTGATTTATTTTGACAGTGTCTCCTGGAATGCTTTATCTTCTGAAGCTTACAAATGTACTGTTCAAATCATGATTTGTTTCACGTTTGTTGGATTACCTTATTTTAGTGATTAAGTAATAAAGCCTCTGAGATGTTTTGTTGTATGATTTGTATATTAATTTTTAAAAGTATATGAATGCATTTTTTGATGTGTCCCTATAAATTGTCATGTTATGAATTTGAAATGTTAACATGGATGTGATTTTAATTTTTCTTTGCACTTTTGCTTTCACTTTTATAATTTTGTATAATAAGATACTTTACTGTTAGGTTAGTGAATATGGAAGTTTTTAATGTGGTTTATTGCAAATGTTGAATTTTTTTTTTTTTTTTTGTATCACTAGACTTCAAATATTTTGACCCTTGCTTTTCAAAAATACCTTTCCACATTCTTTTGCAAATTGAGTTGTCACACAGTTTGGACTGCTGTCTTTTGAACTGAAATGCCCTTGTAATTACCTAGGTTAGATTTAGGACAGAAAACTTCTCTACTACTCCTAAACTGATTTTTCTGAAAAGTAAAAGTATTTTGAAGAAATAGGAATCCCCACATATATTTAACAAATTACTAAAGATTGGGTACCTACAATTGATGCTCCCTTGAGTATGATTTGCATAGTCCCACCTGGGTTTTGGCTTTCTTATGCAAGGTTTGTGGTTAACGTTGATCAAACTCTGCTTTCTAATTTAAAAAACTAAGCAGTGTTGCTATTCTTTTAATAATTTACTTCATCTGGAAATCTGCTTTGAAGTTGTCATGCATTTGCCTACTGGCAGTGGGATTTCAGCTTAATTATCATGCACTGTACTTTTTTTGTCAAGTACACTTTGATTCGTATACCTGATGAATGTCCAAAAATATTTTCGAGACTCCTTGAAGAGACCATGGAGTTTTAAATACTTGAATCGATTACGGTTACCCTAAATTGAATACCTTAACACATGTACATAATTATGACATCATTTCCTTTTAAAATTGCAAAGCTAAAGGATAGTAATGGTGTTTTATTGTAGTAGATTGTTATTTTTATTTTTAGTGAGCTAAATAAAGGAGACTGTCCCTTAATCCATCAGAATTTCTCCATTAAGGACCTGTTTCTATGTCACAAAGTCGAGTGTTCAGGGAGTACTACTAAAACCACTTTTGCAGGAGAGGGAAGGAGAAGTTTTGCAGGTCAAGTAAACTTTGGTATGAGAATTACTTTAGAATCTGAAGGGATTGAGTGCAAATTTCCTCTTTTTGGAAATAATGCAGTACTTTCCAGTCATGTAACTTACTCTTTTGAAGTTAATATTTAAATATAATGTTATACTTTGTATAGCATGACTTTTGAAGAGTAAAAAGTTCATTTTCAAAAATAAGATTTTAACAATATTTGATACCTGTAAAGTTTCTAAATATTTAAAACAAAGTTGCAGTGATGGGCCTGTATAGAAATGTATACCACACACTTATCTAAATAATTTACGTTTTGGGGTAACTTCAGTAATATCCAAGAATGGAAGCAGAAGCTAAGGGAACCAGAATGGCAGTGTGTGTGCACACAAAGAGTGCTGTGTTCTAGGACTTCTCCGCCTTTGCGATTTATCTTGAGAACTGAAACCTTTTATTAAATTTATCTCCAAATCGTCTGCCTTTGAACCAAATTTATTTTGATAACCCGGGATGGTGAAAATCGTCTGCTTTTGAATCAGCTTTTAGCAGTTATTCTAAAACCCTGGGGGGTGATTAGGAATGGTAAATGCAGTTGCTTGTGGAGTGTTAAAGTCGGTTTTTTTAGTGGCAGCCATTTTATGACACTGATAATTCTTACGGATCGGGAGTTTTGAGATGACTGCAAATAAAGCGCATTGAAACCTGAAATACCAAAACCTCTTTTTCTCCCCCCCCTTCCCCGTTTTGGTTCTCTGGTGCTAAAATAAACGGCATCTCAGTACTTAGCGCTGACAGCATCTCTGTGAGCCCCTGGCATCTTGGTGCAGGTCCAGCTCAGTCACAAAATGGCTGTTCCTTTGTGCCGCAGCGCTGACAGACATACTGCATTGCACTGTGTACTCGCCAAACAGCAGGAAGTTGCCGTGCCGAGTTCAAAGGCCGGCCGGCGCAGGCGCCGAGAGCTGATTGGCTGAGCGCACGCCTGGTAACAGCAGGTCAACAGCGTCAGCCCCGCCTCGTGACGTCAGGCGTTTCGCCGCTGATACGAGCGAACGCCGTGACGTTGGGCTGCGTGCGCAGCCGGGGTGCTTCCTCTTCTCAGCCCAGCGAGCAGCGGCCGGGGAGGGGAGAGAAGGGAGGGGAGCTCTAGCCGGGACTTTCCGGTGGGCGGCCACTTCCCCGAAGGATCTCGCTCCTGGTTCCCCGTCCACACCCTGCAGCACGTATTTCTTTGCCCTTCCCTGCAAATGGTTTTCTTATTTAAGGAGCAGCTTCTACTCCAGGGAAAGTAGGAGACACTAGTAGGAAACCTTCAGGTCGAAAACCTGCCAGTTTTTAACATTTTCCCTTTTCTTTTCTATTATCCTAGCGGGCCTTTTTTTTTTTTTTCTTTTCTGTTCAATGTGATTAGTGAGTGTAATTTTGTTACCATTGACCAAAACCATTTCGCTGTCAGAGGAGACATTTTTACTTGAATTGCAACGTTTTAGCAGGTGTTAGAGCTGTTTTGATACATGGCTCTTAAACAAAGGGACGGTTATTTGAACTTGTCCCCGTGCATTTTTTCTCGGTACCATACATTTTATGAATTGGCGTTTGATGGAAAAAAGCTTGGGTCAGTATGTGCAAAGTGATTTATTTTTAAGATATAATGAAGTGGGAAATGTCTTAGGAATTTTCACTTAACTAAATATTAGGTTAACTTAAAAAGATAGAATACAGCGTTAGGCATCCATTATTATGCAAACAGATGTTAGGAAACACTCTTTTAAAGTGTTAATCTCATGAGCTAAAGAAAAGTGACTCCCCAAATTTAGCTGATAGTAAAATCACTTGGCAAAATCTTGGGAAACATCTCAGAATCCCCATTATGGAAATTTTAATTCAGTCCTGATGAATTTGTGAAAATACTGTGGTGATGTTCGTGGTCTCTCTTGTTTGGAAACCCTCGAAAGGATTTCTGGGTAAAAAAAATCATAGTTTACCAACGATGACATTATACAGGCACAAATAATGAATTTATGCATGAAGGCAAGGCTATTTTAACATTTTTCTATTGTACTGAACAAGAAGTTTTTTTTATCTTACTGGAGCATTTTTTAGCAGAAACAGGAGTGAAGTGTCATGTAGTTGGCCATAGGTCAGAAACTTTTGAGTAAAATTTCAAAAGAGATGTGGCCTTTCTGAGTGTAGGTAGAGATGTTTACCTGGGCATATACTAAATTTCTGAATAAAATTTATAAAAGGTAAAATTCATTATATTGGTTTTGTAGGTTCTCATAGTTTTGGTACTTTGGGAAGAATTCTTTGGATAGTTTGTGGAAACTTTATGTGAAACTGGGTTTTCCGTTTGTTTTATATAGACTTGCTCATCAAAGGTTCTGTAAGTGATTTTTTAAATTTTATGGTCAAATAAATTCTAACACATTTAACAGCCTAAGAGACAAGTACTGTAGAACTTGATCATTAACTGGTGTTTCCAGTCTCTTAAAGTGCATGTAAAGCAACAAGAACAAACGTTTTCTTAATTGTTTACTGAGGTTTAATTGTTAACAATTTTCATATTTGCTCATTTCCTTCAATTTCTAAAAGTGGGATAGAATTAAGTAGCATTGTAGCCATGTTCCAGGATCTAAACTACTCTGCTGATGTTTTACCTAAAATAGATATCATTACTATGATAGTTAAATGAAATACATCTGATAATATATCAATTTATCTATAAACTGTTTGCATTTCATTTGAACCAGTTACCTTTTTAAAGAACCAGAGTATTAGGTCTGTTTATTGAACCTTCTCTGTTTCTTCCTGTGTCCACAAATGAAATATATTAATTAATCTTTCTCTCTCTTTGGATTCTTGTTTTGAAAATCTGCAGTTTCCAAATGATATTTGGCTCTTTGGAGATTAACATCTTTTGTAAAGATTAAGTCATCACAGGAAGGTGGGCAAACTATTTGATAAGGAATTTTAGTTGTAAAAGTTTTAGCAGGTTATTGCTTGAGAACTGAACCTAGAAGTTTAGTTGCATTCTGCCTGATAGTGTCTGAAACTCACAATTTAACAGTGGCTCCCCCCACCCCCAAATACAACAGTCCCCTCACGTTTGTGATAGATCTTGAAGCCACTTGAGATTTCCAAACTCCAGTCATTTCTCCCATAAAATGTAACACAATAAACTTGTTCCTGACATAAAAATTGAGTGACTGCTGTGTGTGACATCTAGTAAATTTTTTCTTTTTTTTTCTTTTTTCTGAAAACCGCAGAATTCAGTTGGCTTTCTTGAAGTAGGGGGTTCACTTTGCTAAAGTGAACCCCCTACAGTTGTGTTTTTTCATCTCTTGGTTTTATTAAGTAGCCACAGGCCACATGGGTGAGTGTTTTTTGTTTTTTAACTCACCTAAGTTATTTTGTATACAAATCACAATAACTGTTGGCTTACTTCTGCTGGTTGCTTGTTATAGCTGAGCCATTTCCTCCAGCATCCCAGCCTGAAGGGCTGTTGGAGGCAAATTCATACCTCAGCTAGACTTACTCATCAAATGCCAGGTTTGGAACACATTATTTGTCTGTTAGGACATTATTTTACCCCATTCAGTGTCAACTTGAAATGATAGGCAAGTAAAAAAGCTCCTGTACTGTCTACCTTTGAGTGTAGTTTATGAGGTGCTGGACAGGGCATTGCTTTATGAAATAAATCATGGAGAACCCAGGTGGGTGGAAGCCATACGTCCATGCTACATTTCTAAAATGGTTCCAATGTAGCATTTCACTGCTAACATGTTTGGTTAAGAGTCAGCTTTTTGGTATTTCAATGACATCTTCTGGACTTTATTTCATACTGAAAAGTATTTAAATTCTCTTCTGGAGAGTCCCCGTAGTTAGGGGGATTATGTGATCACCCTGGTCTGCAGGGGCAAATGTGGTATAAGAGCCCCGGGTAAGGCATCCTTCTAAGGATAGTCCTGGTTTTATACTGTGGATTTAGTTCTAGTGAGTTGTTTTGTGATTTGTGATGTGTTTAACTGTTCCCTTGGTGCCTGGCAAGAGCTGTGTACATAACAGGCGCCCGTGCAATGTGCACTTTAGTACGGAACGCTTTCCCCCCAGTTTAGGCCAGTGAAGTACTCATTGCTGAACTTGTAATGTCCTCTTTTTTAAAATATTTTTAAAAATATGTTTTTATTGATTTTTTTTTTTTTTTAGAGAGAGGAAGGGAGGGAGAAATAGAAACATCGATGGGAGAGAGAAACATCCAATGCTGCCTCCTACACGCCCCTCACTGGGGATGGAGCCTGAAACCTGGGCATGTGCCCTGACCGGGAATCGAACCGGGACCTCTCAGTCCATGGGATGACACTAAATCCACTGAGCCACACCGGCCGTGCAACAGTCTGCTCTTTTTTAAAATGGAAATGATCTTCATTAGATTCTCAAGGTTAAATAATATTCCTGTAAAGTGCTTATCAAAGAGCCTGGTACATTGAAAGTGCTCCATAAGTGTAAGCTATTGGTAATGACATTTTATTCCTAGCGCTTCAGCTTGCATTCTTACCCTTTTGCACTTTCTGAGCTCCTTTATAAGAGCCAGGTTGTCCCCAAGGGCTGTAATTGGTTTCCTGGTCTCCCACAAGGTTATGCCAGTTGGGAGAGAGGTCAAGATGATTTTAGGAGGCAACTCCCTTTTAGTGAATTGAAACTGTGTGTGGGTTTTGCAGTCCATCCTCTCCCAGAGTTTTTTTCTGAGAACATCGGCCGGTTGAAGGGAGTCTTAATGATTCTTTCTGGACTAGAGCAACCTCTTTTTTGAGTCACTCCTACTCTTGGCAGTCATCTGAGCAGATACCCTTTTCCCCCTCTGGAGCTAGTAATTATTGCCCTGGCTTACCTACCTCATTTCCCCTCTGAGGCTGTGCAAGAGAGAAGAGTGAATACCAAGGTGCAGTGCTATTTGGGTATAAATGTAACAGTAATAATATTTACAACCAATGTTTTTATTGGCTGTAGCTTGCTTTTAGTAATCAGTCTTCTCCTTAACACTGTATATTTGATTTAGTATAATGCGTAAAGTCCAGTTTATTATGTTAGAACTGTATAGTCTCACTATTTGTGTTTTTGGTTTCTTCCATTTCCTTCATTTCCTTTATGGTTAATGAGTCAGTTGTGTTACGAAAAGAAAGACAACAGGCCCCAAGCAGTTGCTTGTATAAAAGCCCCATAACAGCAAACCAGGACCTAATACGTAACCTAATTACATTCATCCTTCCCCAGGAATGTGACTTTTAACCAGTCAACCCGGAATTTCCTGGTCAGCATTAGAAGGCAATCTGCTGATAGACCACTTTGGTTTCCCTTTGGAGGGGACCTTGTCTGGAACAATGGATTTCCTACTAATTTTCTTTTCCTGCCTCCTTTCTGCCTTTAAAAACTTTGTTTTGTCTGGCTGGTGTGGCTCAGTGGTTGAGCGTCGACCCATGCACCAAGAGGTCGCTGGTTCGATTCCTGGTCAGGGCACATGCCCAGGTTGTGGGCCCGATCCCCAGTGGGGGGGGGGCGTGCAGGGGGCAGCCAATCAGATGTTCTCTCTCATGGGTGTTTTCCATCTCTCTCTCCCTCTCCCTTCCTCTCTCTTTAAAATCAATAAGGAAAAAAAATATTTTTAAACTTTCCATTTTGTACAGCCCTTTGGAACTCCTCTCTACTTGCTAGGTGGGATGCTGCCTGATTCCTGAATTGTTCTGATTCCTGAATTGTTCAGTAAAGCCAGTTAGATTTTTAAGTTTTACTTGGTTGAATGATTGTTTAACAATTAAATTCTTTCTCTTTTTTGTTTTCTGTTTTAATATCAGACCTTGAAGAGTTTGTAAAAATCCCAATGGCCAGCCGAGCCCCTGGAGTTCAGTTAACCGCAAAGCTCTCCATGTGTTTCAGATTTGCCTGTTTCCCCCCCTTTGCTTGTGTCTCCCTGTGTTTGAATCTTCTGATGGAGCACTAGTTGTTGTTACATCGTTTTCTAACCCTTGGTCTTTCCATTGCTTGTCCTGTTTTCTGTTCCCTTTTTAGGACAGTTTTAACAGCAGCTTGAGTTTGGAGGTCTGGAAGTAAAGGGGGTGGGTTGTGTGCTTGATGGAAGAGGAAGTTTCCGCACTGTGTCCTGCCAGATCCAGCTGGAGCATGCTTTTAAATTGTGTATGCTTTAAGTTCTGGTGCGATCTCTTCCTTTTTTAAATTTTATTAATTAATTTTTGTTACAGATGTTCCCCCCTCCCCCCCCACATTGACTCCCTCGCAATCTCTTCCTTTTTAGATCCCTCCAAAAGCTTGGAATCCAGAATTAACTTTGAATTCAGTACAGTCCTTTCAGAACCCCCTTTCCTAGCTGATAAAGGTAACTATCTGAAACCAGGGGCTGTTGTATCAGTGGATGTTGGCTACACTGTGGCACAGTTAGAGTGGTGTTTGGCACTGTTGGTCCATTGTGCACTGTAACCAGCATTAAAAAAAAACCATGAGAGAACAGAATATGAAAATGAACCTTAGGGTTTTGCATTTTGTTGGGTTATTTCTTAAGCCAGCCGTGCCTGTGATGCCGGTAATCTTGCATTTTGGGCGGACAGTAACACATGGGGAACAGTTTATGGAAAAACACCAGAGTAGATTTACATTTTATTGAGTGCTGATATGGTCAGGCACGTTTTAAGGGACTTTTAATGCAGATTTCATTTAATGTGGGGGTTAATGTAGCAAAATTATTTAGTGACCTCCTTAGGGGTAACCAGCTCTCCAAATTAACTGTCATTGAGCTCTCTTCCTTTGCAGGTCTGTGGGGGGTCCTACACCCCACTGAGTTTCTTTATACCTGAGCCATTCTATGCTCTTCCTTCCTTTGACTTGTATACTTAACAAGACTTTGTAGCTACTTCACAAAGTTGTTTATTCTGATTGTGTTTGTATTTGTGCATTTCAATTAAATACCAAACCAACAGATGAAGTGAGTGTGAGAGATGTTTCCCTGAAAACTAAGTTGATTGCTTTGGAAAGATTCAGTAAATAGCTGTCATTAAAGTGCCTACTGTGCAAGAGTCTGGGACTTGTTGAGTCCTTTATACGTGTCAGTTTGAGTAATCCTCACACGTCTGTGAGGTGTGATTACCATTCCTATTTTGTAGATGAGAAAACGGGAGGCACAAGGTAGAGTAAATGGTAGAATTGGAGTCAAACACTGGAATGGCAGTTTGGCTGCACTTAAACATCTTGTCAGAAGTTGCTGTCTGCCTGGCGGTGTGGCTCAGTGGATTAAGCATCGTCCCACAGACTGAGAGGTCCTGGTTCAATTCCCAGTCAGGGCACATGCCCGGGTTGTGGGCTCGATCCCCGGTGGGGACCATGCAGGAGGCAGCCAATTGCTAGTTCTCCCTCACATCGATGTTTCTATCTCTCTCTTCTTTCCTCTCTCTCTAAAAAAATCAATGAAAACATTTTTTAAAAAGTTGCTGTCAAATTAGAGGGGTAAGAGGAAGCGATTGTGGAACACAGTAAAAATCTAAAACAATTCTGTACTCTGCTTATCGTGACATTCATTTTGAAAGAAACCAGAAACTCAGAATCACTGCATTGTAAATGTGATGGATGCCAGCAAACAATGCTGTTCAAAGGGCCATACTTTTACATCAGAAGTGGTTCCCGTGGGGTAGTTTGAGAAACAGCGTGGGAGTGGTATGAGGAAAGGTTGGGGAGGCTGGAGGAAGGGTGTCCTAGCGACCTCAGAAGAACTCTGTCCTTGTGCAATTTGACTCCCTTTTGTGAAGATTGGACTTTGCTTCTAATTTGTTTCATTTCGTTTTTTTGTTCTAAACTTAGTTTGCAAATAGGCTTTGCATCAGAATGACTTGGAAAAACCAGCCCACACCTGGTTAGATTTTAAGGCTTTAGTAGTGGGTGTGTCCAGGTGGTTCTGCGGCAGAGCCAGGGTTGGGGTTAGGTGTGTCCTCTAGGCAGTAGTTCTTGAATGTGTACTGCGTGCCTTTTCGGGAAGTTGGCATTTAAAAAGTAGTACTTATGAAGCAGTGATTTTCAATTAGGGACATCTCCTGTTCCCCCACACCCCGCCTCTCGTGACTTTTGGCCAGAAATATTTTGGGTTGGGGTTGGGGTGCCACTGACATCACAACCTACAACACACAGGACAACCCCAAAGGATTATCCAGTCCAAAAAGTCCATATTGCTGCCCTGGAGAAACTGGTCTAAAACGTTCAGCCAGTCGCTTGCCCCAGTGACTGTTGGTTGGTTGTTACTAAGAAAGTTGTGAACCCTCCCTTTCCTATCTCTCTTCTGTGGCTTGATCCAGGGACCCTACTTGTTTCCTATGACACTGTGGGCATAAGTGCTATTTACTACTGTTGAAGTTAGCAGCCACGCCTTTTAAATCTCCTTTGAACTCTGGAGTTGCTGTGTTAAAAAGTCTAAAGATTATAGTGCAGAAGTTAGTAAGGAAAGACAAGACTCAGTGGGCTGAAAGGAATTCTTGGTTAAACTAGTCCATCCTCAGGGTCCTAGTAGGACGTCAGTACATCACTTGAGATGGTGGATTAAAGCGGGAGAGGTTTTCCTCCCAGAATGCTTTTAACTGCTTGGCGGGTTGCAGTGTCTCACGCTCTTACCTACTCTTTAGAAAGCTTGCCTTGTCCTTTCTGCAGTCCTTAGTGCATTGCCAGAGCTGGATTGGGTAGGGATTTGTGAAATAGTTGTCCAGCTGTACCTTGTCCAGGCTCTTGCTCTAATTAATTTTTCCCTGAGATATGTGTTCTTGGGTCCCATGTTTGATGCACCCTAAGTAGCATGATAAAGATACAATGACTTCTGTCTAGTACTGGTTGGGAATTTTAGAAATATACTTAAAGGTAGAGCCCCCCACCCCGTCTTTTTTGTTTGTTTGTTTAAAGAATGTTGGTGAGAATTCTTTTAGAAAATACATTTTTATTGCCTTTTTTTTTAGGGGGGGAGAGAGAAATATTGATGTGAGAGAAAGAACATCGATTAGCTGCCTCCTGCACACCCTGCACTGGGGATTGAGCCCACGACCTGGACATGAGCTCTGACCTGGAATCAGACTGGGACCTCTCAGTCCATGGGACGATGCTGAACCCACTGAGCCACACCGGCCGGGCTCCCTGCCTTTTTTACCACTGGATTTCTCCGTCTGATGGGACTTGGCCTTTATCCCCTGAAACTATAAGCAGCATTTTTGTTGTACATGTGCCTTTTTCTGGAAGGAGGATCCATAGTGTTACCAGTGTTAGACTAACTTCCAGAAGAACTGTTGAATCCTAGGAAGGTCTGCTCCTGAATACTGATCAATTCTGCAATGTTAGAAACGGTTCTTTTTAAATTTATTATTTTTTAATCCTCATCTGAGGATATTTTTTCATTGATTATTTATTTTTTTTAGATAGAGTGGGAGGGAGGGAGATAGAAACGTTGATGTGTGAGAGAGAGACATCGATCAGTTGCCTTCCTCACAACCCCAGGGATTGAACCTGAGACTCTTTGGTCCTCAGGCTCACGTTCTAACCTCTGAGCCAAACCGGCCAGGGTGAAACAACTCTTTTTTGAAAAATTCAGGAAAGTACAAAGAATACAATTAAAGTTTTAAGCAAGTTAGGTATAGTTTACCCCTTCTCCCTAGTCACTTTCATGAACTTGGTGTATAAAAACATTAAAACATACATGGTTTACATAATGTTTTGTGTTTAAAAGACATAATAGTTTTGACATTGTCATGTTGATAGTTATACATGTGATTCATCCCTAGTGTGTCGTTCGTTGCACAGTATGAATATTTCACCTTTGATTTTTACATTTTCATATGTGAACATTTTGAACATTTAGATTATTTTCTGTTTTTTGATCTTAGGAACAGAGCTCTGAACAATTTTATTTATCCTGTCCCTGCACAAGTTTGATAATTTGTCTAGGTTATACACCCACAGGTTCAATTGCATGATTCATATGGATATATATATATTTATTAATATGTTTTTATTGATTTTTAGAGAGAGAGGGAGTGAGAGAGAAACATCCATTGGTTGTCTTCGGAACACATCCCTGCTGGGATCAAACCTGAAACCTGGGTATGTGCCCTAACCGGGAATCGCACCAGCAACTGTTCAGTGCATAGGACGACGCTCAACCAACTGAGCCATACTAGCCAGGGCTCATAAGGATATTTAGAGTTTTACTGGATAATGTCAAGGTGCTTTCCAAAGCTGCTTCTGATTACTTTTTTAATATGGCATATGAGTACTACTATTTTCCCTACTCACTATCATTTAGTATTATTTGACTTAAAATTTCTGCAAAGCAAATGTGAGTGTAAAGTAATCTGGTGTAATGCATACATCCCATATTGCTGGTGAGGTTGAATTACTTTTTCATAAATTTACTGACCATTTTAGTTCTATAGTTGTATGTCCATTTCCTTTGCTCACTTTTTTATTGTTTTTTGTTTTTCTTTGATATAAGTCTTCATTGGTTGTATGGATAAATTTTTTGTTGTGTATACATTGAAATTTCTTTTCTCTGTTCTTTGTCTTTTAACCTTGTTTATAATATACGTGATTTAGTCTTCAGAATCATAGGCCTTGAGCCAGAGGTGAAGGAGGTCTTAAAGATCTTTGACAGAGACGTGATTAGAAGGAATTGTTCTGCATCAAATTTGGGCAGCTTAATAATAATCTGTTGAATTGAATGTGTGAATGACACGGTGGGGTAGCAGTACCATTTTAGAGGTTAAGTAGTGTGGATTCCATAATCCAGACTAGGGGTGGGGATGAATGATATACACCCACACTTGGGCTAAGCCTCTGCTGTATATGTAAAATGAGGATAATTTGTCTTTTTTGTTGTAAAGATTAAAGGAGAAGTTTTGCATGTGCCTGGTACATAAGTGCTCCAAAAATACTAGCTGTTCTATCATTGGTAGAGCTTAGTCTGGAAATAAGTTTTATGGAATCCCAGTGTAGATTGCTCTGTGTTTTTACCAGATTTTGCTTTCACCAGCAACAAAAACTTGCTCTGCCAAGCAGTTCAGCCATTTTGTTAAGTTTAGGAAAACAAACACTATCCAAGTGCTGAAATGGCAGCTCTTGGGCAGAGAACCCTCCAGGCTTGTTGTTTTCGGTGAAGTGTTGCTGTGCTGCCCTCTTGTGCCCATTTGGGAAATGGTGATTGAAAAGTTAGAAATGGAACAATAGCTATTAATGCGGCTTGCTTCAAAGTCTATTTGTGAGAAATACTTAATCGCCCCATTTTGCCAGTTTCAAAAAGGATTTCGAAGAGATACCAAATAATTTTTATTCACCAGTGAAAAAAACAGTGTCAAACTTTTTTCATAAGCATTCATTTTTCTATTGGAGTCTAAAACCCCAGTTTTGACTTGTGTCCCTTTCATTTATTTTTGCGTTGTATTTCCCTTGTATTGATTTTTCAATAAGATATTATGAAACTTGTTTCCAATTTAGACTTTAAGTAATTTTCATATACTTATTTTTCTTTTTTTTACATTTTATTTTTCAATTACAGTTTACATTCAATATTATTTTGTATTAGTTTCAGATTCAGACACTTATTTTTCATGAGGATTCTGTATGTATGGTGGATAATTCCTGAAAATTCCATTTTTAATTGCCTTATAACTATTCATGCCATTGGAAATCAGGTAATTTTACTACTTTATTGTTTAGGGGAAAGCTTAGTTAAAGGATTTCTCACCAACTAACTTGATTTGACCCTTTTTGTCAGAGTTTTGTAGACTTTTCACATCTTCTACTCTAAATCAGTTATGCAAATTACAGTTCAGCATTGCTAGTATTTGGTATTATAATTAGGCATTAATAGTGATTCTGCATAATATTTCAAGAAATATCCTGTCCTTTGAGGGACTGATTACCATCAGTGCCTTAAATATGGAGGTATTTATAGATTTAAAAAAAAAATGTTTTCTGTTCTAGGATGTGTTAAAAAGTGAGAGCCTTTGGAGCATGGGGTTGAAGAGATTGAAGTCAGGCTACCTGTTTTCATTTCCCAGGGTTAGTAACTGCTGTGGCAGAGATGCTATGACAAAGAATTATGGAAGTACCTAATAGGCACTGAGCTTAGGGTTGGCAAGCACAAAGGATGTTTTCCTAGAAAAGGTAATACCTGAGGCTTCAAGAATCAGCTTGATGCAACGCAAAGATTGGAGGTGAGCAGCACCAGGGCTTACTCTGTGCTCTGCAAGTTCTCGGGGTGAAGGAACAGAATGGTTAAGTGATGAGCTTGAGCGATCAGATGGATTTTATAGGACTGCTGAGATTGGATGTTGTCAGTGACCGTGCCCAAGGTGGCCGGGAGGAGGTGTGGGCCCTACTAGCTAATCTTTCAGGTCTCTCCAGTTACTCAGCTGTTTTGACAATGTAAATGCAGCTTCTAGGTATTTCCCTAACACCGTTTTCAAGTAGACTGCCCTTTCTAACTGTCTTACAAGGAAATTTCTGGAGCTGCCTCTGTACCTTTCTATGAGCACATGGTAGAGGCCCAACTGTTAATAAATTCCAGTTAGTGCCACGAATTGTGTGGCACTGACTCACCCATGGGTAATAACTGGGAAGAACTTGTTGTTAAGAGGGGAATCTGAGCTTGGATGTGAAATTCTAAAATTTCTAATGTTTGGGTAAGGCTTTGACATTTATAGAATGCTGCTTTCATAGCTGTCATTTGATGCTCTTGTGACCCTATCAATAATGTCCCAGAGGATGGCACAGGCCTGAGATGAGCAAGGACAGACCCAACCCATGGATGCCAGAGTCTGCACTTTCTAACTGTGTTGTCCAGCCTTCCTCTTTCTTCTCTTGCCTGGTGACCACCTTCTCATTGGTCACAGGTGGAGAATGAGTGATTAGTCAGCTTTTACTGTGTGGAGGACCAAGTAAGTATAAGGAGGCCTTGACAGTGCTGAGTCACTGTTACCAGGAAGCCTGACTGGTTTGCGACACCGCATAACAGGGATAAGATTTATTTTCTGAATCTCTAAGGTTTTGTGTCCCTGTTGTAAAATAGAATATGCTCTTTAGAGCCAGACTTGGGGTGGAATCCCTGCCCTCCTGGGGAATAACCAAAGTAATTAATATAAAGCACTTAGAGTTATGCCTGGCACCTATTAGATGATCATGCAGTTAATAAATGGTTTTTCACTTCTCCCTTTCCCAAGGTAAAGACCTCCCACCCCCATTTATTATCATTGCTTCCTCATCTTAACAGATAGGCCCCCGTACTGTATTGTACTTATTACTGTGATTCACACAGGATTTTGGGGTCAATCCTAGTTAGCCTCCCTTCTTGACTATTTGGAGTTTCGTGTTATGTGTCTTTTATCTCCTGGTTGCTATACTCAAGGACTTTTCTGTTAAATTACTGTTACTCTAGGTTCTGCCTCCCCTTCTCTGCTCCTCTCCTGAATGAAAAGATAGGTTTTTTTATTGATTTTTTTTTGTTTTTTTAGAGAGAGGGAGGAAAGGAGAGAGAGATAGAAACATCAATGTGAGAGAGAATGAGCCCACAACCTGGGCATGTGACCGGGAATTGAACCAGGACCTTTCAGTCCACGGGACAAGGCTCAATCCACTGAGCCACGCTGACCAGGCGAAAAGATAGTTTTTAAGCAGCAGAGTTGAGTGAGCTGCCCACCTCTAGGTCCTTTCTCTCTCTTTTTTTTTTATCCTCACCCAAGGACATTTCTCCATTTTTTGTTCAGATAGAGTGGGAGGGAGAGAGTAAGAGAGAGAGAGAGAGAAGCATCATCGTGAAAGGGACACATCTAGTGGCCGCCTCTCACACGACCAGCCAGGTCCGGGGACAAACTGCAACCGAGGTACGTGCCTCTAGCAGGAACCGAACCCGGGTCTCTCAGGACCGTAGGCCGATGCTCTAACCGCTGAGCCAAACTGGCCAGAGCATGTCCTTTCTCTTTAAAGTGTCTTCAGAACTGGGAGGATGTATTTCCTTCTTGACCCCAAGGTTGATGGTAATCTTCCCACAGCCTTCTGTTCCTGTTTTGTGGTTTCTCCTGTCACCTGCCTTAGGGAGGGGTGTTTGGAATGGGGAAGGGGTGGGGATATGTGGTAGCCAGCAGCAGTCTGCGTTGGATTAGGCCTTCACTTCAGAATCAGAATGTTCTTTTTGTATATTTTGTTCTATTAGGTCTTCCAGGTTTGGGACTCCCTGCAAGAGGTTCCTAGGCAAGACCTCTGGTCTGGGGTTAATGTGTATGTGTTTTATGGAGCTGCCCAGAGTCTGATGAGCACCTGTTGTCTGATCAGCACCTATTGAGGGCACTGGCTGGAAAATTGTAGCCAGATTGCAGTCTTACTTTACGGGTAACCCTGCCTTGGTTTGGTTTGGGTCTGTATTGCGGTCTGTTTTGTTTTGTCTTGATGAGAGAGGGATGATACTAAACAAATAAACTTAATGGATTCAGACAGATCAACCTGGTTTCAAATCCTTCCTGTGTCACCTGGGAGAGTTACTTAAGTATTTCTGACCTTCAGGTTTTTTTTTCCACCCGGATGAAGGAGAAATAATATTCCCGTCTGAGTTTCTGTAAGAGAGTTACTCTATATAAATTAGCTGATATTTGGCATCATATAAACACTCAGGAAATGGTGGCTAATAGGGATGTTACGAATGATAGTAGTGATGTTATTTTCAATATAAGACTATAAAGGTAAATTTGGATCTTGTATTACCAGAATTGCTATCCACTGTCATTTTACCACGAGAATTTTTAAAAACAGATTTATGTGGCAGTTCTTAAATCTTTTTAAATCTTTTATTTTTTTTGTAAAGTCACTCAGCATCTGAAGAAGCTTCAGGTTCAGACTCAGGCAGCCAGTCGGAGAGCGAGCCGGGCAGCGATCCAGGGAGCGGCCATGGCAGCGAGTCAAGCAGTTCCGAATCTTCAGAGAGTCCGTCGGAATCCGAGAGTGAATCGGCGGGTTCCAAATCCCAGCCAGTCCTTCCGGAGGCCAAGGAGAAGCCAGCCTCTAAGAAGGAGCGGATAGCTGATGTGAAGAAGGTATCTCCTTTGCTGTGCCCTACAGCTTGGCTGCCAGCTGGGACCAGCTAGCAGACCTTTATTTCCCGTGGAAAACTCATTAGCCATCTTGATAAGGAAACTCCAGCCACCTTTTGCAATAAAGTACCGTCTCTGGATATACGGGGACTGCTTTGTGCTCTACTAGTTGACTGTAGGCTATAAAGGAAAAAAAAGTTGGGACATTTTTCTTATAATCAATACTGAAAACTACCAGAGTCATTGACAGATGATTGTGAAATGCAGTTGTAAAGTATAGTCATGGATTATCACAGTCCAAGAAGAAGGGCAGTTTTGGTCTTCTGAAGAATGGGAGAGAGGTACTTCTCACAGAGAGAAAGTTATCTGTACCGAAGCAATGTGGTTAGAAGTCTTTGCTTAACAGAGAAGGGCCTTCCAGCAAAAAAATGCAAACAGGCAAGAATTGAGTTGCATAGCATTTTCTCCTCGTTGCCTAAACTTTAGGGTACATTCCTATTAGGGAAAATTGAATGGCTCCATCTAATTATAAGAATGCAGCTGATCTTTTAAAATTCCATTTTGAAAGAATTAGGTATTTTCAGTGATTCACACATAAGAATATTGCTTTTAGAAATTTAAAAAGAAAATCTCTTAATGGAATGAAAAGCTTTATGCTAAATCTGTTTTCTTCTAAGATACAAATTTACATCTGTGCATTCAATACACAGGATTTTAAATTACCTGCGAGTTCTACAGAATAGCTTCAACAAACCTAAAAGTAAGAAAACAAGACGGCTTTGATTGAATTCTGGAGGCAGAATTGGCATTAACTATGTTATTTTAGTTTTTCTGTTCCCAGTGTAACCATTGCTTAATGGTAAGTGACTCTTAGGAGATGGTGGGAGGTTGGGAAACACTGGTGGCAGTGATAGGAACAGGAAAGGGAATGTTGTCCTTGCTAATTAACTCATCACGAGAGAAGTGACCTTCAGACCCTTGAGTGCTATGCCTGTTGTCTGCTGATGTGTTGGGTGGACCTTTTACAAGAGACCATTCAAGTGGTGACGTATTTCATTCAGAAAGACCTTGCATGTGAGAGAGAGTACCACTGAGACATCTCGCTCTGAGTGTCATTAAACTCAGAAACTTCCCACCCAGACCTGCAGCAGAAGGTCCCCTTGGCCATCTTCAGAACCTGATGCCTTAGCCTGGTTTCCTATGTACATCTAGACCAGGTGCTCTTTTCCCAGGGACCACAACACATGTTTGAATGAAGTATAAGGGACAAAAGTGAGTCTGGATACAACTTCTTCTGCACAGTGGAGAGTTCTTTATTTGTAGAGATGAAAAGAAACCATGGTTGGCGTAGTGTGTTTAAAATTTTACTGAAATAGTGTTGACTGTCTAAGCATTCAAAACTGTTCACTGTAAGACCATACATATTTAACTTCATTTAAAAAGATGAAGGGGAACTGTGAAGGGAAATAATCATTACTAAGACTGACTGAATGTCAAGGCAGAAGTACAGTTTCAGGCAGAAATACTAAATTGTGCTTTGAAAGTGAAGGTGATCAGTTCTATAAAGTTAACACATGGATGGACACACCAGCCAGTTAGAAAGATTAGATTGTGACGTGGATGATTATTGTTCTAAAAAGAGTTTCTAAGGAAAGTTCTTTCCTGTATACACATCCCCTTTCACATGGTAGTTCTTTCATTGAAGAGTTGAATTAGATATCATTAGCCCCGAAAAGGACCAAGGTAATTCTAGGATGCATGCATTACAATATATACTGTAATAAAGTCCTATCAGTTGAGCTTGAGTGCTGGTCTAATATTTTTAAATGATGAAACTAGTTGATATAGTGACCCTAAATAGTTTAGCTTCTACTCCCGTTAATAAAAGCTACGTAAATACCTGTGTTGCATAATTTCACAGTTCTAGCAGAGATTCAAAAAGGGGTGGGGGTGGAGGTTGGCAGAGAAGACTAGAGAGAGGCTGTTTGTCTCCTTCCTTTCTCTGCTAGGTTTGTTCAGTGTTTTCTGCCTTGTTGGCCCAGATTTCCTACCACCTGGTTATTCCTAACTCCTTCTGGTTGGACCTTTTGTCTTCTGACTCTCAGATGATTCTAAAGCTATTATGGATTTTTCACCTTCATAAACTGAAGACACTGGAATATGTGATTATATTGGATTCTAGTTCTCAAATGCCTATTCCTGGACCATCTCGCTTGTTTTCTTTGGAGGCCTTGTCTTTCTGTAGCTGACTCAGCATTTTTTTAAAGACACTCTTGAGAATGTCCTCCCTCGGCTTGATGACATTGGTTTTTTCCTGAGTCATCTTTCATCAAGTTTGTCTTTTTTGAGGTCCACTTTACACATAATTTCACTAGTCTCGGCCAGTGGCATTCTCCTCTTGCCTCACTTTCCAAATATTTTCATGACATTAGCTGTCACCCATGTTTTGATGACAAGCCCCCATTTCTATTCTTGGCTGTCAAGCATTTCTTTTACATGTTTAACCCCGATTAAACATTTTCACTTCAGTCTTCCACAGTTTGTTTGAATTCATTCTGCCTATGTGTGATTGGTTTTATTAAAGGTGCGCAATGTACTTAGCAACAGTTACCTGTTGAATGGAAGGGAGATTGGGGGCTAGACTAATCATTAGAGGTTGAGGAAGGAGGGGCCTTCTGTTTCCTCTATACATTTGTTGACTTGAGACTTTTTATAAGCTGGTGCTAAAATATACTGTGAAAAAATTTTCTCTTCAGCTAATCCCCACTTTGAAATTTATTTTTTTGATCACTGGTGAGGATTGTTACTAAAAATAGTTCTTAAAAGCAAAGGGCTGCTACTTACTGCTAAGAGAGTAAAATTAGGTGTGCTAGAGATAGGGTGGCAGTGATCCTCATTCTGAGAATTTCTAACTAAGGTTAGAAATACCTAATTTGGCCCTGGCCGGGTTGGCTCAGCTGTTAGAGTGTTGGCCCGCAGACCAAAGGGTCTCGGGTTCGATTCGGTCAAGGGCACGTACCTCGGTTTTGGTTCAATCCCCGGCTCTGGTCAGGGTTGTGTGGGAGGCAACCAATCAGTATCTCTCTCTCTCTCCCTCCCTCCCTCCCCCTCTCCCCCTCCCTCCCTCCCTCCCTCCCTCCCTCCTGCTCTATCTGAAGATAAATGTAAAAGTATCCTTAGGTGAGGATTTAAAAAAAAGAAATAACCTAATTTGTATGTATCTGGCATGTTACATGACCTGTGGAATTTAAAGAAATACATAAATGCTCTGATTCTTATTTAATTAGACGTGGGGCCCTGTTTGTTTTTGAGCTTCTCAGATGGGTCAATACATAGTCAAAGCTGAAATGGAAAACATTAGAGGCTTAAAATTCATCAGTAAATAATTTGTCTTTAGTGGAAGCAAGTGTTCTTCTGCCATATTATTCAGCCGTAAGTTTATGTTTTAATGATGGGTAAGCAGTGTACCATGTAGTTTAATAGCCGTTAGTAATGAAGAGGCATTGTTAAACTTTTATGTGTTCTAGGGTAATATGCCTTATTCTCTTTAAAGATGGCAGTTTATTGTCTCATAAGCAAAACTAACAGAACAACCCTTTTGATATTTAGTTACTTGAATGCTCTTAAAATACATGTTCCAGTAATGAAAATAGTAAATGGGGGGGTCAGGAAAAAAAGATTCATGCATGGTCTGTTAATTTTACAGATGTGGGAAGAATATCCTGATGTTTATGGGGTTAGGCGGTCAAACCGAAGCAGACAAGAACCATCACGTTTTAATATTAAGGAGGAGGTAAGAAAAAGCAATGTTTTAAGGGGATATATTGAAACTCCTTATCTTACCTCATCCTTTCCGACTCTGGTATGTATTACCATTACCAAGACTTAATGTCAGGGTGGGAGTTAAGTGACTCTAATGTGAGCTTTCTCAGCCTAGTACAAGAAGAGCCACCTGTGGCTTTTACAAAGTGACACTTACCAGAAAGAACGTGTCATAGTGAATGTTTCAGTACAGTGTTGAGTATTTTACAGAGCTGGCCTCGAAATTTGGGTGTGTTTACGTTTCTCATAGTGAAATTGATTATAGCAAGATGTTTACTTTTTAAATATCTTGTTTCTGAATCTCCTAGATGTTTGTTCAATGAATAACTTGCCTGGCAAGTATAAAACAATGGCAGTAGTTTTAGGTTTATTCCTGAGAAAGGAGAGAGTGTACCTGACACAAGTAATGCATTTTATCCAATTTCTTTACATTTGGTTTCCTAGCTCATTTTTAGTGTTTAGTGTAAAATGTTTCACACATATTTACTCTGTGGTCTAATTGTGAGAGATTGGTGATTTTTAAAATTAGTATTATGTACTGGGTTCTGGGTTTCTACAGAATCAGACTTTCCTCCATTTGTATATTTTTGTGTATTCTTACCTCTGTATTAGGTTTATAGATTCTATTCTGAAGAGATACTTATTTGTGTCTCGGTGACTGTCCCCCTCTTTGCTATTCTTTTTTTTTTTTCTTTTTTGATATTAGAGAGGAAGGGAGAGAGAGAAACATCGGTAAGAGAGAACATCGACTGGCCGCCTCCTGCCTGCCCCCCAATGGGGGTCAGGCCCACAACCTGACTGGGAATCAAACCGGCAACCTCTTGGTGCATGGGTCAATGCTCAGCCACTGAGCCACACCAGCCGGGCCCTCTTTGCTATTTTTTTTTTTTTTTATCCTCACCTGAGGACATTTTTTCATTTTTTGTTCAGACAGAGTAGGAGGGAGAGAGAGGAAGAGAGAGAGAGAGAGAGAGAGAGAGAAACATCGACGTGAAAGGGCCACATCGAGTGGCTGCCACCCGCACGACCAACCAGGGCTGGGCTCTTTGCTATTCTTAATAACATCTTGTCTGCTGGAAGCTAAATATTGATAGCCAGCGGTTAGTGAGTTGGGATGGGTTTTAATACATTTATTTTAAAAATCGAATTGACTGTAACATTAGCATTGCCTTTCCAGTGGTTTATTCGGAGTGACTTCTGAGCTACTTTGCCTCAGCTTTCTTTTCCCATAGCGTCTAGGACTGGGTCACCGAACCGTGTGTGTTATAACCAACCACCTAGTTGTATAAATCCTTTGATCTTTCGTATATAAATTAACATGTTCTCTGTAGGGCATAAGACTTAAGAGCAACAGGGATAGTTTGCCATTTTGCTTAATTTCGGAGAAAAAGAACTGTTCAGAGATGTCTCTGACTATAAACTTCCTTGGCCAAGCGCCGTTAGCAGGGTGCTGTGGCCTCATGACTGAACGTGCTCTTGAATGAGTCTGAAATGGAATAGGTCTGTAGCCACCACCTCTAATGGCACTCTCAGTGTTGCATTTTCCTGTGACTTTCTAGATCTGCAGAACCCAGCATGGCCGCCGGGAGACATGTGACGTTTAAAATCTGTATTAATTGAAATGGAATACAGTGAAAAATTCCCTCCCTTAGTCACACTGGCCACACCTCAGGGCCTCAGGAGTCGCATGTGGCTGCTGGCTGCGATATTTGATAGGGACAGTGCAGAATCAGAGCATTGCCATCACCGCAGGAGGAGTCAGGCTGAGAGGATGTTTCCTGACACAAGTTAATTTTCAAAGCAAAAGGAGAGTGAGCACCACCGAACAAATGCTTAGGTTTCTTTCTGTCTAGAAGCTCATATTGAATGATGTTATACTGAGTAGATTGTTGAACCAGAGGATAGTGTTGACCCTAAGAACTGTGAATTAAAGTCTGATCATTTTTCCCCCCTCACACACTGAAGGCAAGTAGCGGGTCTGAGAGTGGGAGCCCAAAAAGAAGAGGCCAGAGGCAGCTGAAAAAACAGTAAGTCTTTTCTGGGGGAAATTGCTTAACCTAGTAGTTTGGAACATGTCAGCGTTTCTGGGACTGCCCTCGTTGTGTCTTCAGCCTACCCCAGGTCCCAGGGTCTGCTTCTGTACCTTACTATCTGGGTCACTGTCCCACCTGACCTGTTGCGGCAGCAGCAGCGTTCAGAGCCCAAGTCTCAGTGTTGGACGTGAAAGTAAGTATTCCACATGTGCTTGCGCTCCTTCTTGGGGGCGAACCCCACCTTACTTCATCTGGTTGGCCCGATTAGCTCAATTATTTTTTTCCTAAAAATGTGCACAAATACCAAATATATAGGTATTTGGTATTCTGTTTTACTCAAGCAAGGGGCAAATTCAGATTTGCTGTTTTTTCATTTCCATGTGTTCTTTGTGTTGGCATGGCAAAATTATATTGGTTGGACACCCATTTGAATATGAGATTTCACACTGTCATTTCCATGTCATTTCATAAGCCGGAACACTTTAATTTTCGAGCTTAAAGTAAAATTCCTTTATAACATAGATTATATACTCATTATTTTAATTAATTAATTAATTTATTTATTTATTTATTTATTTTAATGTTTTTATTGATTTTTTTAGAGAGGAAGGGAGAGAGAGAAACATCCATGTGAGAAACATTGATTGGCTGCCTCCTGCCCAGCCCTGCTGGGGCTTGAGCCCCGCAGCCTGGGCCTGTGCCCTGACCGGACATCGAACCAGGACCTCTCAGTCCATGGGACAGCGCTCAATTCACTGAGCCACACTGGCTGGGCTACACTCATTATTTTAAAATTTATTTTAATAAATTTACTTAAGGTAAAAATATATTTGATTCTTTTCTTTTGAGAAATAATTTAAGAAATACATTTTTTGGAGAGTGTGTGGATCTCTTTGAAAGTCTGGACTTGATAGCCTATCTCCTCAGAAAAATGTATAGCAGAATTTAAAAAAAAAAAAGAAAAATGTAGATATCCAAAGCTTTGCACCTAGACTTAGGGGGTTCTCATGGTAAACATTTGTCCATAGCCCCTATTAAGAACTCCAGTTATGTATCTCTGTTCTAAAATATTAGTAATCTTAAGTATTTGGCCTAAGGCAAAGTGATTTGAGTTTTTAAAATCCATTTCCTCATTTGCAAAGCTGACCTAACAGTTATTAGAAAGTATGCTAAATCAGGTGTTTAATATTGACCTGCTCAGAGCACACCCAATTTTCATTTGTGTTCTAAATATCAAGTTCGAGTTGGAGAAATAATAACTGTAGGCAAGCCTGCACTTCTGGGTGTCTTAGAAGGCTTTTGTTCTACCTCAGTCTCATGGCCTGCTTGGAAGATCCTGTTCTCAGCTCTCCGGTCTAAATGGCCTTCTGGGGGCATTTGAGAAATCCTTGGTCATACTCGTTCCTCCACCACCCGCTACATTCTGCTGGTCTCTTGCCTGGGATCCAGATGGTGCTGTGCTTGAAGACGGCTGCCCATTTTGACGGCCTTCCCTGAGTGTGCAGAAGTCCGCATTTTCCCAGCCGTCTTATAACGCATCAATCTTCCTCTTTTGAGTGGCAGCTGTACTTATTTTCCCTCTCCTGTCAGTCCTAAGAGCTCTCAGAGTTGGCAGCTTTCGGAGGCCTTCACAGACCTTTTTTTCCCCAGAGTAGAACCTCTTAGTTCTGCAGAGGCGAGTGTGTCTGCTGTGATGCTGTTCCCTGCCCCAGGGCTCTTGCTCAGGAGGCTGTGTGTGTGACACTGGGCTAGCCTCACTTCTGCCATCCTCTGGGGAACTGGACTTCCGGGGAGCTCTTCTCCAGAGTGGTTTACTTCGTACTTGGAGGAGTAAGCGGCTAAGACTCAAGCTGTAAGGCACAGTGCTAGACGCCTTCCGTGATCTGAGCAAGTGCGAGCAAACCCAGTGTGTGGGCACATGAATTTCAGATTGGAGAGAGACTTACTCGTAGGCAGGGGAAAGTTTGAAATACATCAGCACAGAGAAGTGCTATTCTGAAACCTCAGATTTTAGAGACTTTTAAAAGGAGCTATCTTTTAAAACTTCTTTTTTTAGGAATTAATTTAAAACTTTAGGAAAGTTGCGACACAAAAGCACAAAGAATGCCTATGTACTTTGGTTACCGTTTTTGCCCCATTTCCTTTGTCGTGGGTGTTCTTTTTATATATACACACACGATATTTTTTCTGAATCATTAAGATACACATCATAGCCTTTTACCTTTAAATATCTGAGTGTGTATTTCCTAAGAATTAAGGATATTCTCTGTCATAAGCACAGTACAGTTTTACATAAATTAATTTAGCATTGCTGAAATACTTTAGTTCAATTCATATTCCCATTTTTGTCAATTGACCCAATAATGTCTTTTCTGACGTTTTTCCATCTTCACTACAGGATCCAAGCAGTGATTAGATCTTGTATTGTCAGGTTTCTTTAATCTGGAGCATTTTCACAGGCTTTCATTGCTTTTACGACATTGACATTTGAAGAATACAGCCTTACAAGGGACTCAGTTCCCAGAGTCATGATGTGAATTAGCATTTAAAAAACGTGGACGTTATCGAGCATAATGTCCCTACACAGTGCATCTGCAGGGTCAGGAAGTAGTCTTGTAACTAACCCATCACTCTTTTCACTTCACACACAGAGTGACTTAATATTGCTGATCCTAAATTACTTTTTTCCCCATTCTTGAAAATTAAAATTTAAAATAATCAATTCAGTGTCAGCTACACATACATACAAAATCAAGTAGGCCTCCGATTGTTCAGATCCTCCCAGAATGTACAAGCCTGGCTATAATTTTTCCTGGTTCTTTGGTTTTCGGGGTTGTGGTTGAGAGTCGCAGGGCTGGGGGTTTGACGTGTATCCAGACAACTTGTTTTCATAGGACTTTAGCTACCTTCTCTAGGAGGAGGCCTTTGGACCAGTTGATTTGCTAAGTTTTTGTACATTCTCATATTGGGGGATTCTAAGTCCTCCTGGTTGTCTGTAAGTCTATACATCTGCAATTTAACTGGAAAACGCTAGCCTCAACATCCATTCTCTCAGTGTTGACTGCCGCTTGAGTCTCCCAAAGTGTAGAAGTAGACCCTTGTTTAGATTCTCAGGACCTGGTGGGGTTATGTAAATTACAACTGATACTTGACTGAGGATCTTTCTCCTCTGATCAGCCATCCCTCAGGTCTTAATTGTTCACGTTCTTTAAAGCTTGTTTCCTGTGAAACCACTTCGGAAGGGCCAGCTGTTCTGGACTTGGTCCTAGGGAGACTGCAGCCTCATCTGCCAATCTCTCCGTTGCAGGAGACATTTTCCTGTCTTCCTTGCTTGCCATTACTTCTGTTCCTTGGATGCTTATTGTCTAGGCTCTGGCGAAAGAGAATAAGATAGGTACCCAGACTAGTTAGGCATAAGGAGGTCTTTGTTTTAAAGAGAGACTGAAAGATTAGGCAATGCTAATAGGCCATAGTGTCTTCCAAAAGCACTCGACCTGTGTGACTGATACACTGAGATGGCTCATTCTTTAATTATTGCTTTAGTAACAAAGGAGTGTCTCTGTTTGCTTGCCTTTGAGCTGAGTTCTGGTAAAAGATGAACAAAAATGGCTCTGCCCACAGGGACTCAGCTGCTATTAGGGGAATGGTTATGAAACAAACAGTGTCACTTGAACCTAAGTAATGGACATAAAAGTGCTCCACTGCCTTTCATGAAGGCTTGAAAAAACTTTTTTTCCCTAAAGTCTACACAAATGCAGGTGTAGGGGTGGCTCCTGCACATTTTAGGAAGGAATCCGCAGGTCAGCTACCTTCTTACAGCAAGCTTCTACTATTAATTACTTTGGCCTATTCTCCCATGAAGAATATCGATTTGACTTTGCAATTCTGCCACAGTTGACTTCAGCATAACCTCATCTCCTATACAAAGACCAAGAGGCACAGTGGTCATTGTTTTATTTGCGGAGAGACCCAGGTACTTGGCCTATGTGTTTTTTTTCCCCCTAGACATTTCATGCTCAGTAGCTGTTACATGTTCCTTCTTCCCTGCAGGTGAGAATGAGCTAAGTCCTTGTGGTATCTTGTTTGGTTTTCAAAAACTGGGAAAGTAGGACAGCTATAGGGTGTGGCTCTTTCATGCCTTCTAAAATCTTAAAGAGCAAAGGAATACCTTCCATATCTAATACTTTTTAAAAACTACATCTTTGGCTGAACAGATAATTTAGTAGGTGGTAGGTTTATCGTTGAAAAATAATTTTAAGGACTGTTTCCTCAAATGTGTTCTAATGATATTAAAATATCTAGTGTGAGCGTTCTCAAAGAAGTCTCTAACTGGTATCAGCATTGTCTGTGAATTAGTTAAAACTAAAAATTTAGGCATCACGTTAGACCTACTGAATCAGAAACTGGCTGGGGCCCAGAAATCTGTTTTAACACGCCCTTTCGGTGGCTCTGATTGATGCTAAAATGTGAGAACCATTGACTCAATATGTGTTATGGCTTCAATCTGGTCAATGATTGTAGTCAAATCAAAATAGAATACGAGAGATTTAACAGCATTTCTCCCCAAAACAATTAGTTTTAAAAATATATCCTTAGTGTTCATTTTCATTTATTTTGTTATGAGAAATAAATAGGAATAGATATTACATAGTCCAGGAAAGAACACAACCAAAATTTAAATGGAGTTAGAAGAAATCTCTTTAGCATAATAGCTAAAATATACGTGTTCTGTGTTTTGGATAATTAGCTCAAAATTGGTGTTGTCAGATTGTTCAAGCTAAACAATCTGGAAGAATTCTTTTAGAAAAAAAATCACTCTGCTTTGCTTTTGATCACAGAGAAAAATGGAAACGAGAGCCCTCAGAAGATGAACAGGAACAAGGCACCGGTGCAGAGAGTGAACCAGAGCAAAAAAAAGTGAAAGCCAGGAGGCCTGTCCCCAGAAGGTGCAGTGTTTGCTCTCGAACATCTCTGCTTCTGGTGGAGCTTAATTTGTGTTAGATCGAGAGGATGCAGTGCCAGAAAGAGAGCCTTAATCGATGGGATGCAATGTGTTATGACTCTGGGTCTTCAGTGTCTGTGGTTCACTTCTTGCCAGCCTCCATTGTTAGCAAGTGATTGGATGACTGGGCCGTTTGTATTGCTTGTGGGTGTTGACATGGTTTGCAGCTCAGAGCGACTCCATGGTGGATTAGTTATGAGGGAAGAATGTCTCTTCTCTTTTAAAAAGCTCCTTGTGTCCTGTTTAAGTTCTTTTTCAGGGAACTGATTCTTAAGTTTAAAACACTTGATTGTCTGGTTGAAAGCATACTTCACTGTTTATTACCTTGTTCATATCATCTATATAACAGTAAACAGAGAATCTAATTGTCAGAAACGGAGGTAGTCCCAGGTGGCAGGAAATTGGTAATTTTTGATCAGATGGCAACATATAAGGTACTGGTGTTGGGAGAAGGAGGGCAGGAGGCGGAGAGGCCCCAGGAAAATTGACCTCCTTGCATATGGTTTAGGATGGGGTTGGCAAGTGATTGCCTCTGGCCCAGATCCCACGTGCCACTTTGTTTTGTACGGCCTGCCAGCTAAGTGTAGCTTTACAGATGAACATTTGTGGTTTGATGGTAGGGAATACTACGTTTGAATCCCAATGAAGTGAAATGTTATCTCTTTAAAAAGAATGCTGCTCTTACTAGTAGATATGTATTACAAAAAGTAGACTCGGTTATTTTTATCTTCTTTTGAATTTTGTCACTAAGAAAGTACATGAAAATTTGTTTTCTCTCACTATATAAGTACCTGTGTAGTGGACTCAGTTTTGCCTTTTGTCTGGGAAAGCCAAAAATATTTACCATCGAGCTATTTATAGCAAAATGTTTGCCTACCCCTGGTTTAAGACATTGTACCTGTCTCCCCGCCCCCCCAAAGGGAAAATTCATCAGCCGAGTTTTGTCTCCTTCCATCTGAGTTGAAGCTCTCAGGACTGGGAAGGCACTCCAGTTCTGTCTTCTAGATTTTACCTGTCATTTATTGAACCCTTGATCTTGAATCCTCTGTGTGGCATTGGTCACAGTAGATCCGAGAGAACAGATAGGTGTGATTGCGAGTTGTCGTCTCCTGTTTTCTCCTTTCACCTTTTACCACTGATGGGGTGGTGATTTGGGGATTTCTTTGCTGAGATCCTAGATTATGGCCCTCAGTCCTGGCTGGCATGGGAGTCAGCAGAGGGCCATGTCCTCAGTCTGTTCCATTGATCTGTGGCAGGGCAGTCTCTCCGGTGGTCTTCCAGGTACATTCTGTGCACATATAAGAAAAATATATGTGTAGTTATTTCTTGTCCCTTCTCCCTTTATACAGATTATACATTCTGTGCTTCTTGTATATTTTTCTTTCATGATCTTGGAAATCTTTCTATATCAGTACATGGAAAATTCCCCCTTTTTATAATGGCTCCATAGTATCCTGTTTATTGAACTAGTTCCCAGTTGATGAACACTAAGAATTTTTCTAATCTTTTGTTGTTGCAAATAATACTCCAGTGAATACTTGAATATGCCTGTGCCGGTGTGTATCTGTAAGATCAATTCCCAGAAGTAAAACTGTTGTATTAGTAAGTTTGAGAGGTATTTCCAAATCACCCAGCACAGATGCCATCAGCAGCATGCTGTGTGTGTGTGTTTATGTGAGTGATCCCAAGGAACGGTGGAGAACCATTGCCTCAGAACCCACTATGTCTCCTAGAAATGATTGAGGTCTGTTAGCATTGGAATCACTTGTAATGTTCAAAATGCAGATTTCCAGTAAATTAGAATCTCAGAGAATGGGACCCAGGAATATACATTTCTAACATTCTCCTGGTTAAGCCTACATATGTACCCCTGCTTTGGGAAATACAGTTATACAGATTTGAAGTAAACACCAAATGATAGCGTAAAACTGCCATTTTTTAATCTTCTCATTTTAGAACAGTGCCCAAATCTCGTGTAAAAAAGCAACCTAAAGCTCAGCGTGGAAAGAAGAAAAAGCAGGAGTCTTCTGACGATGATGATGAGGACGACGAAGCTCCCAAAAGGCAGACTCGTCGCAGAGCAGCTAAAAATGTTAGGTAGGTTATGCCCCAGGATTTCTCATCAGTGGGAGGGTGACAGTTTGACTGGTTTGGACTTGGTTCTAAGCCCAGGATTATGCACCTGTTAGGCAAAAATGATGACCTGAGTCCTGTGGAGGCATTTGGAAATCTGGTCTGTGTTCCTGCAGAGATTGGTGTTGGCCAACAGGAATATGGAAAGAGTAGCGGTAGCTCATTTCAAGCCTTCATTTCTATCAAGAGAGCTGATTCAAGTTCGTGTCCTGTTGAGGTAGCTTAGTGATGTTATCTTCATTTTAAAACACCCTTTTTTAAGAATGATGTTTGGATGTTTGGGTCTTGTTTCTGAGTTGCTCTGTGGGTCAAATTCTTCTGAAGTTCAGCTTTTTTAAAAAAAATCCTCACCCGAGGACATTTTTGCATTTATCTTCAGATAGAGCGGGGGTGGGGGGGGACATCCATGTGAGAGAGACACATCAAGTGGTTGCCACCCACATGACCCCAACCGGGGCGGGGACAAACTGCAACCGAGGTACGTTCTCTTAGTGGGAACCAAACCCGGGTCTCTCTGGTGTAGGCTGACGCTCTAACTGCTGAGCCAAACCGGCCAGGGCTGAAGTTCAGCTTATATGTTGGTATTAGGGTATAATAATTTCATCAAGCTTACTAATAGGATATGAAGCATGAACAGAAAACAGAATAAAGGGATAGATAACATGCAGACAGTATTTTACTTTACATGAATCAAAGGGGGATACATGGGAGATTATTAGTAACCTGTCCAATGTATCCAATTGATCATTCCAAAGCTAGGACTAGGCTTTGGGTTTGCTGATGTAGAGCTTTTCCTCCTGCAGCTGAACTTGCATCCAGGGTTGTGGCTTGCTCTTGTGTGACTCCCACACCACTTGCTGTTAATACATGGTGGCATGTTACATTTGAATATTTTATTACTAGGAAGTATCTTGAAGTTCTCAACAGTTCCAGAATACTTAATAAATCATTTAATCTTAGAAATACTGTTTGTCTTTTGCCTAACAGCAGTTTTTTTTTCATTCATTATGCATTTTCTGTGTAGTTGTTTTCGTGTTTATATAGTAATCTCACTAAAAAATGAACACATAGGCGTGTCCTTGTAGTTTTCTATATCCTGCTTACGTTAATCACTAAATATAGTCTGTTTTTATTTTGAAATATGAGTTAGCCTTCCTGTAGTTATCTGTGAACATGCATTAATACATTGAATAGGAAAAAAATGACCTTTGAGCCCACTCTGTCTGCCACTGATCTGTAAAACAGCATATTGGAGCCAACAAGGTGTGGTCCCTTATCCTAATGACGTTAATGTATGGCAGTGTTAAATTCTGAAAAGATAGTTTCTCATTTATTCAGCATTGTTCCTCCTGCAGTTATAAAGAAGATGATGACTTTGAGACTGACTCAGACGACCTCATTGAAATGACTGGCGAAGGAATTGATGACCAGCAGGATAATAGTGAAACCATTGAAAAGGTCTTAGATTCAAGGCTGGGGAAGAAAGGAGGTATGTGCCTTTGGCAAGCAAATTACTTTTTACACCTGCTCTGTAAGGCTCAGATTTTACATAGTTCAACTCTGAAATGATGCATTTTAGTCCATGCCCATATTTGTTGTGAAATGTGAGCGTTTTTCTGACCCCATCTTCGTGTTTCAGAGCTGCGAATAGAGAGATAGTTAATATGTTATAAAATTAAGCTAGTAAAGATGTGTTACTATCTTAAAAAGCAGTGATGTAACAGAGAGATGCTCACTAGCATTAAGCAAATATGCCTTTAGTTGTTTCTGAATCTCCTTGTGAAAAGAATGAAACTGGTTAAGTGCATATTTGGATAGTAATGACGTGTTTATATTACACTTGAGATATAACTTCGTTTCTTTTTTCTTTATTGATTTTAGAGGAAGGGAGAGGGAGAGAGAGATAGAAACATCAATGAGAGAGAACATTGATTGGCTGCCTCCTGCATGCTCCCCTCTGGGGATCGGGCCCACAACCTGGGCATGTGCCCTGACCAGGAATCGAACCGGTGACCTCTTGGTGCATGGGTCAGTGCTCAACCACTGAGCCACACCAGCCCGGCTAACTTAGTATCTTTAAAGTAACGTTTCTGTATAGGAAATATCAAGAGAATACCTAATTCAGTTTTTCTGTCCTTTTTTAAAATCCAGCCTCACTTGAGGTTAAGAGAGTTAACAGAGAACTTTGGGTAGATGGGTAATTGCTGGAGATATTTTTATTTTCTTACCTTATGTTTAATATTCTTCGGGGGACGGATTTGTTTTCTGAGTTAGTAGGGACCGAAACGAAAGGCTGTTGCTGTTCCGTTGGACAGTTGCGTACTTGGGAAGCTTTTCAATGTCTGATTTTATATACTTTCTCAAGTTTGTTAAAAACTGAATCCTTTTGCAGCCACTGGAGCGTCTACTACTGTGTATGCGATTGAAGCTAATGGAGACCCAAGTGGTGACTTTGACCCGGAAAGGGAGGAAGGCGAAGTCCAGTATCTCATCAAGTGGAAGGGTTGGTCTTATATCCATAGCACATGGGAGAGTGAAGAGTCCTTACAGCAACAGAAAGTGAAGGGCCTAAAAAAACTCGAGAACTTCAAGAAGAAAGAGGATGAAATCAAGCAATGGTACATTTTCCATTGTGGGTTAAAGAAATGCATTTGCAGCCCGAGGGACAGGAAGATTCAATATAAACGAACATCATACCTGTCAGGTTATTTTGTAATAGGGATAGGGACAAATGAGTTCTAATTCCTGTTTTATTACTATGCAAAATATGCTACCCCACTAAATCATGTATTTGTCCTCTGAGTCAAAAAGAAAAACGTGTATCCCTAAGACAGAAGTACTTACAAAGCATAGGAATTAAAATTCTCAGAGGTGCAGTAATACCTAATTTCAGGTGGCTGCTGTTGTCTTTTTAAAGAACTTTGGTGCTAAGAATGACTAGTTCTCTGAAAAAAAAACACAAAAAAACCCAAACACATTAATCACTGCTAAAGCCCATTATGTATTTAAAAAGGCATGTTTTAAATCTGGAAGACAGTTTTATTGTCTCGGTCTTTTTAGATATATGATTTTATCCCAATGAAATTGTCACAGAATAGTTATTTTTAGGTTTCTTTGTAAATGAGCCACATCAGAGAGAAGTCTAAGGTATTCAGTGTTTTCTAAAAGTGCATGTTTTTGTAAAAACTCTGACCTAGAGAGTACTAAAGGGGCAGATGGGAGTTAAGACCAGATTCCTTTCCTACCTCTTATTTTGCTTTGATAGATCCCATAAATTTAATGAGTATGTAATTTTTCTGTCTTCTGTCCAGGTTGGGGAAAGTTTCTCCTGAAGATGTGGAATATTTCAACTGCCAACAAGAGCTGGCCTCAGAGCTGAATAAACAGTATCAGATAGTAGAAAGAGTAATAGGTAAGAACATGGAGACTTATTTTAGCAGTGTTTGGGGTCCAGGAATAATGGGAGTGATGTAAATTAAAAAATGTCTTGTTATAGGTTTACTTTTTGAGCGTAGACAGAAGCCTAGATTTATTTGGAAGGAAAAGCTAACAAGATTTGCTGATAAATTTGGAGGTAGGGGAATAAGAGAGAGAGGTGTCAAAGATGATGCCAAGATTTTTGACCCAAGTAAACAGGAGACTAGAGGTACCGCTTACTTTTTATTTATTTATTTTTATTTATTAATTTTTTTATCCTCACCCGAGGACATTTTTTTGCATTTATCTTCATATGGAGCGGGAGGGAGAGAGGGAGGAAGAGAGAGAGAGAGAGAAACATCGGCGTGAGAGAGACACATCGAGTGGTTGCCACCCACATGACCCCAATGGGGCCGGGGACAAACTGCAACTGAGGTACGTGCCCTTAGCGGGAACCAAACCCAGGACTCTCGGGTCTGTGGGCTGACACTCTGACCGCTGAGCCAAACTGGCCAGGGCAAGGTACCACTTACTGAAGTGGAAAGACTAAGGGAAGAGCTTATGTGTGGAGTGGAAAACAAAAGCCTAGTTTGATATACTTCTTAGTCATCTAAATGGAGAGTACTGTGAAGGCTCTTAGTCCGGGCTGGAGATTTAGATTTGGGGATTTATCAGTATATAGGTAGTAATTAAAGCCTAAGATTCAATGAAATTATCAGAAATAGTATATACATGGTGAGAATAGGAAGTCTGAGAGCGTTCCAGCCTTTGGACGTCAGAAAGAAACCAGCAAAGGAGACTGAGAAAGGACAGCTGGTGAGACGGGAGGACAGCCACGAGGGTGGTCTACTGAAAGGCAGGTGATTTGCGTGGCTCAGGAGGAGGAAGTGCTGCTGGTCAATACAGTGTGGACTGCGACTTGATCCTTGAATCTGGCCATAGGGACGGCACTGGCCAAATGGATCCATGGATGCATGCCTGATTGGGGTGGCTTCAAGAGAGAATGGGGGGGCAGGCAGGGAGTAAAAACAGCTCTCCTTAGGAGTTTTGTTGTCAAGAGGAACAAAGAAATGGAGTAATAGCTAGACAGGGTCATGAGAACATGATGGTTTTTTTTTCTTATATTTGTATTCTTTTTTTTTTGTTTGTTTTTAAATAAGTTTTTATTAAATTTTTTTTTTTTTAGAGAGGGGAAGGGAGAGAGAGAGAGAAACATTGGTGTGAGAGAGAAACATTGATTGGCCGCCTCCTGCACGCCCCCTACTGAGGATTGAGCCCACAACCTGGGCATGTGCCCTGACTGGGAATTGAACCAGGACCTCTAAGTCCATGGAATGATGCTCAATCCACTGAGCCACGCCGGCCGGACTACATTTGTATTGTTATTCAAAGAAGTTAAAATGTCAGTTTTTGCTTGATGATAGTGATGACTTTTCTCTCTTTTCGTCCATTTGTTTAGCTATGAAGACAAGCAAATCTACACTGGGTCAGACAGATTTTCCAGGTAAGCAAGATACCTTGTTTGTAAATGTTGAGCATTTATAAGCAGTTCACGTTTTGCAGTGTTCACAGTTTTGTCGCATGATGTTTCATTGGTTATATGCAAAACAGAATGTCTCTCCCTTTCTTGAATGGACAGTGGTGACCTGTGTTTTTTATACATCAAATAGCTCACAGTCGGAAGCCAGCACCTTCAAATGAACCTGAGTATCTTTGCAAGTGGATGGGACTGCCCTACTCAGAGTGCAGTTGGGAAGACGAAGCCTTGATTGGAAAGAAATTCCAGGGCTGCATCGACAGCTTCCACAGTCGGAACAACTCAAAAACCATCCCGACCAGAGAGTGCAAGGTGTGGTGGTGGCTGGCTTTGGTTTTTTTAGGGGAAAGCTGTATTGATACAAAGGGATGGTCACACAGGTACTGGGCAGGTAAAATGTTACGAAAGTAAATGATAATTTCCATTATGGAAATTAAAGAAGATGAATTAACCTTTACACCAAAGAAAAATAATTAAAAGGAGAGGGTGAGTTGTATCATGGCTTTGCTTATTTCTTTAGTCTTATAATTTACAGAATTAGATATATCTAACTAGGGATATTGTGAATACCTGAAAGAATTTAAGCACTTAAAAAAATTTTTTTAAATATGTTTTTATTGATTTTTTTTTTGAGAGAGAGAGAGACAGAAACATAGATGTAAGAGATACATTGATTGGCTGCCTCCTGCACGCCCCCCACTGGGGATCCAGCCCGGAACCCGGGCATGTGCCCTCGCTGGGAATCAAACCAGGACCTCTCAGTCCATGGGATGAGCCACTGAGCCACACCGGCTGGGAGGAATTTAAGCACTTTTTAAGAGAAGTGATGCAGAGGGGAATATCTCTCAGTTTTAAGTTGGAAACTAAATAAATATATCAACTTTTTATTGGCTGGGTTGGCTGTAAACAACCTTTCCTGTGTTGGAATTCATTCTGTGTAAAGTGGTGGCTTTGGGTCTTCAGTAATACAAGTATATATAAGACATGGGCTCTGTCTCTAAGAAGTTGATATTCATGTTCATTGCACCAAACATCTGTCTGTGAGAAGGAGTGTGTAATTGAGGGTCAATGAATGTGATAAAAACAACGTGGTCTGAGAAGTACAGAGGTAGAAGTCCTTGAGCTCCAGGAATCATTGAAGGGTTTTTATAGAGGAAGTTGTGGTACTTGAACTGCCCTGTGCTTGGAGAATGGATTGGTGCTGGATCCATGGACAGAAGGGTCCCAGGGTATTTTGCCCTCTCATGAACGATGCCAAGAGGAAGAGCTAGGAGGAATCCCAGACCCCAAGGTTGGAAGGGAGGAAGGTGATGCTGATGAGTGCTTTTAGGTCCAAGTGGGTATGTCTTGAATACCTTGAAGGGTACTTTGATTTCATCCTATGTGTAGTGATAATGCCTGCCCTACCAAGTGGAGCAGCAGAATGGAAACAGTATTTTATTTAGAGAGCTTCATGTCACGGCAGTGTGTAGGAAACTCCAGAACGACCTCCAGCAGGGAAGATAAGCTTTGGAAGTCCACGAAGGAGGATTAGTGTGAGGGCAAGAATAGCTGTGGCCGAATAACTGTGGGAAGCATTCCTGGATGAATTTCTCCTGTAAATTCACCAGATACACAAGCATGTTAGACTTTGAAAAAGTCACGAGTAATGAAATTTATATAACTTTTAATCCTTTGTTTCCCAAACTGAATTGGCTACCGAATCCCCATTTTGTGCAAACGGTAGAGACATGGCCTTACTCGACCGCTGTTCTTCATACCTTTGGAGGTGAAGACAGCACTTTTCACTTGCTGCCATACAGTAGAGACGACATAAAATAAGTGCCATTTAGAGATGTTCACAAACTTACTTCAGGAAAGGAGCAAGTGCACTAGAAAATATTTCGAGAGGCCATCTGGTTTGGGGAACACAGACCACGGTGAAAGGAGTTGTGGCAGGCTGGTGATTCAGATGTGAAATTTGAATTTTTGTGCTTTGGTGCCAAACACATAAATCATGACTAGCCTTTTCACATGGGAACAGGAAGAAAGCTTTTTTTTGACTCGGGCTTTAATTTTTGTTTTTCAGGCCCTGAAGCAGAGACCACGGTTTGTGGCTTTAAAGAAACAGCCGACATATTTAGGAGGGGAGAATCTGGAGCTCCGTGACTATCAGCTAGAAGGTCTCAACTGGCTTGCTCATTCCTGGTGCAAGTAGGTAGAAAACGATGTTTGAGAATTTCTTTACTGTTTTTGGTCTCTTTCTTGTTAAAGGCAAAGAATTTCTACTCTGTATTGTAGAAATTGAAAAGTTATGTGATTGCGAGAAGTCCCTTCTGGGAGTTCCTTTTATGTATATGTAGTATCATTTTAATCTGAAGTCAAGAGTATAGTCAGCCTTTCGAATCCATGGATTCAACCAATTTTGGAATGAAGATATTCTGGGAATAAAAGTTAGTTAGGGAGAGGAAATGTTGGTGAAAATTAACCCTGTTTCCTCCCAGTGGGGTGGAAAGGTGAGAGAAATATGAGGGAAATTACACAGGAATACACTGTATATTAGCAGTGTATAAAATAGGTGTATCTGAGATTTATAGAGGTATACGATTTATAGAGGCCTCCTTATTCTCCTTTCCTCGAGTATATTCTGCTTTGTTCTTCTGTGAGCATTTCCCCTAAATTAAAATTTCCTGGTGATTTAAGTGTCTTGTTTTCCTAATCAATTAAGTTGTCTTTAACTTGGATATCCCTTCCAGTGCTCTCTGGCTCACCGATTAAGCATGTATTATAACATGTGTAAACCTTCAGTGGCCTGATTTTCAAGGAACTTTTAATGTTTGCAACCTCTTTCATACATGTATTCCTAATTTCCTGCTGAGTGGGCTATTTTCTATTTCTTAAACATACTTTTAACTACAGCCATTTTTGTCAAATTTTTTCCTGATGTCTGCACAATCCTTTTCTTACGGGTATCCTGTTGAAATCCAGCCTATCTGCTAAAGCAGTGTTTCTCAGAGGGTGGTCCCGGGAATACACCTGCATTAGAATGTGCAGAAGTGCCTGTTAAAAAGGTAGATTTCTGCCCTGGCCGGCTCAGCAGTTAGAGCATTGGCCCTCGGACTGAAGGGTTGAGGATTTGATTCCCCGGTCAAGGGGATGTACCTGGGTTGCATGTTCGATCCCCGGCCCTAGTCTTGGTCGTGCAGGAGCCAGGCAGCTAATCAATGTGTCTCTCTCACACCGGTGCCCCTCCCCCACCAAATCAGTGGAAGAATATGCTCAGGTGAGGATTAACAACAAAATGCAGATTCCTGAGCCCTTTCCCATATAACTGATTCAGGCATAGGGGGAATTCAGAAATCTACAGCCTACCCCTGCTGTAGACTGTAGTGTATCTAAAACAGGCTGTGTGCACAGCAGCATGTATGTAGCGCTGAACAACCTGGTGGCATGCAATGGATTGGGTGGGTAATTTGAGCAAAGGGCACATGACTATCAGGCTGTAAGGTTCACCAGTGGGGTAGCCAGTCCGCCCCTGCTTTCTGTATTGGTGGAAGCCAAGGTCATGTGCTTTTGTGCACCTGCCTTCTCTCTCACAAGGGACAGACAAGTGTACAAGACCAAGGTCAAGAACATAGTCTGAATAGGCTCTTGTAGTAATCCCAATCTCGATCATGCTTAGATCACTTGTTACTGTGCTATTTGTAGCTTCTACTTTCTTATGTAGGAGACTTAATTGCAGGTGAGAGGAAATACACTTGAGGCTCACACTGAAATGTCTTGCTTGGTGACATCGTGGGGCACTGGTGTCCTCGCTCTTTGTGCACATTCTGTGGGTTTTTTTTTTTTTAACTAATGATTTCTTTTCCCTTTCCCTGCAGAAGTAACAGTGTGATCCTTGCTGATGAAATGGGCCTAGGAAAGACCATCCAGACCATATCATTCCTCTCCTACCTGTTCCACCAACACCAGCTGTATGGCCCCTTTCTTATAGTCGTCCCTTTATCCACCCTCACCTCATGGCAGAGGGAGTTTGAAATCTGGGCACCAGAGATTAACGTAGTGGTTTACATAGGTGACCTGATGAGCAGAAATACGGTGTGTAAACAAAAAGAACTGGGATAGAATCTGTGTTATAAATGTATTTTGGAAATTGACCTAAAGCCATTATAGCTTTTAGTAAAAGTATGATTCGACACTGTGCTGTGCCCCCGATATCGGGAGATATATGTACCGCAAAAATGCAACTCATATTCTTTAAAATATGCTTATATTTAAGGAAAATACATGAAGGGGAATCTCTTAGTTGGATTGCAATACTTATCAACTTTTTCTTCTCTCTGTCCTCTACTCCCAAGACCACTTTATTTATGAAGGATTATAAGAAGCAGTTAATACCTTGTAGAATGTTAATATTATTTTTGCTATTTGAACAGAGATGTTACTGAACATAATCGAGTTCTTAGAGTGTGTTTCCCAACCTTTTAAAATGATGAGGTTGCAGCTGTACTTGAAAAAAATTTTTTTAATTTTTTTAAAATTTAAATGGTGAGGTTGCATAACTTCATACGAAAGGAATAATAAGGGGAAAGGACAGTGAGCCATTCCAAGGCAGCAGAAGTGAGATTTGCCTGTTATCAAACTTAAGCATCAGAAACTTCAATCTTTTCCTTACGATGACTAATGTTAGTACATGTTATGTGTCAGCCCTGTGCCGGGTGCTTTTTGTATATTGTCTATAATCCTCATGATAGTCTTCAAAGTAGATCATATTTTTTCCAAGCAAGTGATGAAGATACTGACTCAGAGAGGTTAACACTTGTCCCCAGGCCAGCTAGAATGTGGAGCTGGCACAGAGATGTGTCCATTCCTATACCTTTACTCTTTCACCCCTGTATGTTAAACTGTTTCTGGGGGATTGCTTATACTAAGAGCAAGTCTCAGGAATCCACAAACCGTGGAGACAGGTGTTGTAATCTGATATTGTCATGCTAATTCAAATTTATTTTTATGAAATATTTTCATTGTCTAACCTAAACCCTGGCAGATTTCATTGCCCAAATTTTGAGTTTCTAAGCATAGAGTAGTTTTTAGCTTTGTTAATTCATGTTTTTAACCATTACAAAAGAAAAAGAACAACTTCCTGGATTATGCAAAATGGCCTTAAGCAGTGCATTCGGTAGTGAAGACAAGGAGAACTCTGAAAAATTGTGGTGCCAGGGAAGTTTTCTTAGTGGTCTCCAGTACTCTT
This sequence comes from Tadarida brasiliensis, assembly GCA_030848825.1. Lineage (NCBI taxonomy): Eukaryota > Metazoa > Chordata > Mammalia > Chiroptera > Molossidae > Tadarida > Tadarida brasiliensis. Next base: position 7,836,023 of record CM061279.1, on the reverse strand, counting down.
TTATTTTTTTGTTCTTCTTCCCACTTGGTGATGATCACCTGCATGTACTCCCTGTCCTGTTGCCCTTTCTCTAACTTGACAACCAAGCTTTGTCATGGGCCATTGGGCTGACTGGGTGTCCAGTCACACCTCAGCGTGAATGTGTTAGCTTTTGTGTTCCTTCACAGTGACATTATTTTCATTCATGTTAACTTACATTTCCATCCAGTAAGCCTCCCTCTCCTTTTTCTTGGGGCCACATCTGTCTGCTCTGTGATGAATGAAATATCTGACCTACCTAATTTGGAATTTGTTTTCCTTGTTAATAAAAGTATTGCCCTGCCCAGAGAATAACCACATTATATTTACTTACGAAAATTCCCATTTTGGGGGGTGGGGTTTAATTGCTGATGAAATGCATTTTTTTTTTTTTTTTTTTTTGGTCAGTTGTGTTAGGGCTGGAGGGATGAAGGGAAAAGACAAATTATTTGAATTTCGGCAGTCCAGTTTTTGCTGCTCAGTGATCTTTTAATTCCAACTCTTCCTGCTTTATACTTTGATTGATTAGATCATATTAGAATTTGTAAGGTGTTTATTTTAATCAGATTTTTTATTGGGCATGTTTCTGTTGCGTCTGTCATAAGACTTGCTGGTGATACAGAAAGGTAAAAGTAGAAACTGTATCTTAATTACCGTTTTCTTTTATAGATACGGGAATATGAATGGATTCATTCTCAGACCAAAAGGCTCAAGTTTAATGCTCTTATAACTACATACGAGATCCTCTTGAAAGATAAGGTGTGTAACTGGTAACTAAAAGGCTACATTTTGTAGTGTGACTTGTCCAAGTGGTGGGGTGTGTACCTCCCACTTGCCATGTTATGTTTCTTTATTTCTTTTAAAAAAAAAAAATACCAAACAAATCCGCAAAGAATATTAAGGTTATAAATAAAAAATAGAAACTTAGAGTTGGGGACCTTAGGTCGCCTAGTCCAATTGAATTAAACAGGATGAAGGGGTATTGAGGCCCATAACTTCCCTGAGATTCTAGTCAGTCGTCGGAAATGGGGCCCACGTGCCATCCGGTCGTGGTTAAGGCATTTCTCCAGAACAGATGATGTGCATGGTCTCTGAGGAGGACAGAAAAACGAAGTTCTTCAAATTATCTTCTTTATACAGTTAGTAAGAAATGTATGTGGCAGGTGATCCCATTGGTGACAATAAGATTTTTGTAAATCAGTTCAACTTGGTAGCTCTTGATGGTTCTGTGCTTCAGGAGAACAGAGAGAGAAGAACTTTAGTTAAGGAGAGACTGCAAAATCACGTTTTTGGTTTTGTTTTTGTGTTGTTTTTGCCCAGCATACCAATTTTTGTGTTCTTGCTCATGGGCACGCAGCAATACCTGGCCTAAGAGATCCCCTATACCTTTTAGAGGAGAATGTGCTCTTTTGAGTAGACATCAATCTGGCAACCAACAGAGTATACAGAAGAGTCCTCATATACTTTAAGTCAGTGAACAATAAATGTTTCTGTGTATACCTTTGTGACAGAGATAATTAACACTTGAAAGTACTTTTGGGTTCCCTTCTGACCTGGTGGCTCGTTCTGTTTTGTTTTTACTTTAGACTGTGCTGGGCAGTATTAACTGGGCCTTTCTGGGAGTGGATGAAGCCCATCGGTTGAAGAATGATGACTCTTTATTGTATAAAACTCTGATTGATTTCAAGTCCAACCATAGGCTCCTGATTACGGGGACCCCTCTTCAGAATTCCCTCAAAGAGCTCTGGTCCTTGCTGCACTTTATTATGCCGGAGAAGTAAGCTCCTTCCTGTGTATTTCAAAACATGCTGCAATGTCTGAAATGCCAATGCTTTCTAACTTTTTTTTAGTACACCTTAGGGAGAACAGATGGCATGTTTTGGGGAAAGCAAAGCATTAACTGAGTCAGGAACAAACGTATTAAAACATTCCATAATAAATGAGAGAAGGCACAGAGATCAGCCTGTTAAGGAGGAAAGTAGGTTGTCTGCCAAGTATTTGAATCAGTTACTGCTTTGGGGAAGTAATTAGTAGATAAGAAACATCAGATCTTCTCACTTGTTATAAGGTAATCAGTAAACCTGAAATGAAGTCTACAAAGGTACACAACCTGACAAATACTAAAAATATCTTAAATCCAAACCTTTGCTAACAGAAGCCTCACCTTTAGGTTTTATTCTTTAAATTATTAAAAATTTGTGGGATGTCTATTTTGAGATTTTTGTGGGAGAGATGGTATGCACATTTCATAAAAGTTAAAATTATTCAGTGGTGTTTGATGATACTTAAAATCTAAACTGAGTGCCCTAATTTGAGGGACTCTACTCAGTCTGGCCCCTTGACAATACTCTGATCCATCGTGTACTGTTTTCTTCATCACTCATTCTGCCTCAGCCGTGCAGGCCATCTTTTTGTTCCTTTATTATGTCTTGCCATTGCCATTCCTTTGGAATATTTTTTCTCCTCCTTAATCTTCACATGGCCAGTCATTTCTTAATATTTTTGCCTCAGTTTATGTGACCACCTCCTTTTAGAGGTCTTCTCAGACCATCTAACCTAAAGTAGTCTTTAAACATACTTAGCATCTCTACCCTGTTGTATTTTCTATATGGCACCTCCCCCCCCCCATTTATTTCCTCATTCATCTCATGTCATTAAATTATGAGTTCAAGTGCAACAGGGATCTTGTTTACTTTATCAATGGTCTACATTGCCTAGAATAGGACCTGGCACCCAGTAAAAAATGCGGTTAAGAGTTCAAATTGATGGTACATGCTCTTGTCTTTTTTAAAATTCAGGAAAGATGTGAGTGCCTGCTATGTGTCATAAACCGATCAAGGCATTTTGGATAGTCTAATGACCAACATAGATGGTCCCTTCCCCTATGTGTTGTTAACTTTAAAAAATTTATTTGTTGTTCTTGTTAATCTTCACCTGAGAATATTTTTTCATTAATTTTTAGATAGAATGGAAGGGAGGGAAGTGGGGAAAAGAGAGACAAACATCAATGAGAGAGAAACATCCATGTGAGAGAAACAGATTAATTGGTTGCCTCCCACATGACCATGACTAGAGCTGGGGATCGAACCTGCAACCCAGTTAACATGCCCTTGACTGGGAATCGAACCCTCCACCCTTTGGTCCATGGGCAGATGCTCTAACGCTGAGCCAGACTGGCCAGGGCCGACTTTCATTTTATCAGAAGGCACATGCTTTGAGTCTCACATAGCCCTAGGTTGAGTTGTTCAAGTTTGTTGTTCTGGCTTCTGCAGAGCGGAGGAGCCTCCTGGTGTCAGAGAGCAGACCATGGGGCAGTGACTGAGCTTCCAGTTGTAGCGTCGGTTAGTGGCGCACTCTCACCTGCTAACCCTGTCTGCACACAGAACTAGGCCAGTTCTTCCGAGTGGGCGCTCTAGTGGCAAGCCCAAGCATGCTTTTTAATCCTCATAAAGTAAATGTCCTTCGTTATTTTTATTTTTGAAGGAAATTTGATCATAATGCCCCATTCTGGATTTCTGCCACAAATCCTGTAGTGAACCAAAGATGGTTGAATTAAAATTTAAGCATGATAAACTTTTATCTAGAGTTCAGGCAGAACTATTAATAAGTGGCAAGTTTTTAAATTCCTTAATAAAATGTACGTGCCCAAGTTTCACTAGTATTACATTTATATCACTTGTGTTGTTCTTCTTGTCTGAGGGCTGTAGTCTTGTTTTTGTTGTAATCTATGAACTTCTAATGAACAGTCAAGATCAGTGATGGAAATGATATAAATTTTACCTTTGAGCAGTGACAGCTCTAATACTGCTCCTAATTCTCTTACCTCTGAATTTTAATTTCCCTAGAAATTGCAGCTTATTAGAAAATAGTTGTGATTATTTTTTCTGCATCATGTTTTACACAATAACTTACTGTGTTTGTGTATATATTAATTGCATGCTATACTGAAATTTTGTGAACTCTAGATGCAGTTTCACAATTGGAACCTGTTATTCAGTGTAGACTGATGAAATAAGTTCGGTTGGTTTTCCCCACTCTTGTATTCAAGAGCTAGTGCCTGATAAAATTTATCTGTCCATATAGGGAATATTCTTCTATTTCTTTTATTTTTTTCATTTAGTTCTTTCTAAAAAATTTTTTGGGGAAAGTTGCTTTTTTCTCCTATGTAACTAAGTAACACTCTACTGTTTCACCTCCAGGTTTGAGTTCTGGGAAGATTTTGAAGAAGACCATGGGAAAGGGAGAGAGAATGGCTACCAGAGTCTTCATAAGGTGCTAGAGCCTTTCCTGCTACGGAGAGTCAAAAAAGACGTGGAGAAATCCCTTCCTGCCAAAGTGGAACAGATTCTCAGGGTGGAGATGTCGGCCCTTCAGAAACAGTATTACAAGTAAGTTATCACCTGGGTTAGGTCTGAATGGCATTAAGACCAGTGCCATGAAGCCATGAGGTGGATAATTGACACATCAACTGTTTCAGTGAAGCTTCAACACAGATGTAAGTAGCAATTTATTTATGGTCAGAGGAGGTTTTATTGTCCTTGCTTTTTTATTTGGGTGAGAGTGTGTGTGCACAGCACTTTTCATTATGTAAGTGGTCTGAAGTATATGTAAATTAGTGCTAATCCCCCTACCAATAAGCAGGCTCATTCATACACACTTCTCTCCATTCATTCAGTCGTTGAAGGTTCTGAGACTTGCCCTTCTTTAGATACTGGGAATATAAAGCTGAATGGAATGTGTTCTTGCCAGAGCCTTGTTGTTTAGTTCAGTAGGGAAGACAGACAAGAGACCGTTGAAACCGAGTGTGGTTTAAACTGAGGCGTGTGCAGGGGGCTGGAAGTTCAGAAGGAAGAGCTCTCACCTCTGTACCGAAGGTGCAGCCTCTCCCAGCACAGCCGGTGGCACGGGCAGCGTGGACTTGGTCTAGGTTATAACAGGCTGAAGACAGTGATGGGCTTGGGACAGAGGGTAGCATTTAACGTGCTTCTTAAGGCCTTTAGTTTTGATGACTTAAAGTTGGATCCGGAATAACTGGAACTAATTGTGTTGCCACAAAAATGATAGCTTTTTAAAGTTAGAAGTCTGGTCGTCTTATAATATTCCTTACTTGTTCTTAATTGATATACAACGGAATAAAAACAAGATTGTAATTTTCAAAAATTACTGTCCGGCCCTTCTGCCTAATGCTACCTTGATTTTTTAAAATCATTTTATCTCTCAGAAATAGAATAGTAGGGAGTCATGTACCCATAATCCAGCTTCAACAAGTATCGACTTATCGACTCAAGGCCAGTCTTAGTTCATCCAAATCTTTTTATCCTGTTCCCACCTCCATATCATTTGAAACAGGTACATATTATAAATGTTTCTATATGTCTAAAAGATAGAGACTCTTTTAAGAGGTAAGCAAAAAATTAAAACCCCTAAATAAAATGTAAAAAGTCACCTCAAGCTCAGAGGTACAGAGAACAGATTGGTAGTTGCCAGAAGTGGGGATGTGTGAGGTGGGCAAAATGGGTGATGGGCTCAAAAGGTGCAGCCTTCCAGTTTTAAAATAAGTAAGTCATGGGAATATAATGTACCGCGTGGTAACTGTAGTCAATGAGAGAGAAGATTAAAAGTCCTCATCACAAGGAAAAAAATTTTGTAACTATATGGTGCAGACTGTTAACTAGACTTATTGTGGTGATCATTTCACAATATATACAAATCACAATATATTTCGAATCATAGTGTGTACACCTAAAACTAATATAATGTTATACGTCAGTTATACCTCAATTAATAAAAAAGACTCAAGCGTAATATCAACACTGTTATCATGCCTAAAAGAGCAGTAATTCCTTAATATTTTTATAATATTTAGTGAGTGTTTACATTTTCTTGGTTGTAATGCACATGCGCGCACGCACGCACACACGCATACATTGGCATCTAAGTAAGCTCCATACATTGTGATTGGTTGGCATGTCCCTTAAGTTGATTTTAACTCATTTTTCCCCCATCCCTGTAAATTCTTTGAGTGAAGAAACTGCATATAGATTTTCCTCACAGCCTGGATTTCGCTGTTTCCAGCTCTGTGTATCATTTATTATTTTACTCTGGACATTTTGTTTCCTATGTGTTCACAGATGCATGTAGCGGGTTGATTAGACTCGGATTCAATGTCAGTGTTTCACACAGTACCCTGACTCTGTGTTTGAATCTAATAATAGCATGATCATCTATAATTTGCAGATGGATCCTGACCAGGAATTATAAGGCTCTTGCCAAAGGAACCAGAGGCAGCACATCTGGCTTTCTGAATATTGTAATGGAACTGAAAAAATGCTGCAACCACTGCTACCTGATTAAGCCCCCTGAAGAAAACGAAAGGGAGAACGGACAGGAGGTTCTTCTGGTGCGTGCTTACCTTGTTCGTAATGACTTTCTCAAAGACGGTTTAGTTACTATAGATGCTTTTTTTAATCAAAATGACTAAAGCATTAAAAGAAGCTTTAAAAACAGGTGAGAACAGTTCCACAGCCAGGAACCATCTGAAGGTATTGTGTCATTGATAAGAGGTAAAGAGCATTTCAGGAATTGCTTGTCAGCAAGGTTGCAGAAGGCTTCAGAAGGCTTAAATATGATTTAAAAAATTTGAACTCTTAGAGATTAAGGGCAGATTGATGTATTTTGAACATTGGAATGTCTTTTCAATTTTTAGTCCCTGATCAGGAGCAGCGGGAAACTGATCCTATTGGATAAACTGTTGACAAGACTTCGAGAAAGGGGGAACAGAGTCCTCATCTTCTCCCAAATGGTGAGGATGTTGGATATCCTGGCCGAGTACCTGACCATTAAGCACTACCCTTTCCAGGTATGGATGCTCAGTAATTGCACTCTCTCCCTCCCTTCCTCTGGGTTCTATACTTTGCTAAAGTATCCTAAACTAGAAAACAAGATTTTTTTTTTCTTGAAAAAAACTAAGATTAAGGTTCCAGGAGGGTCTTAATTTCTACTTAAATGCCTTTAGGATAACCCTATAATGAAAATAGTCATGTGAAGATCATTTTTGGGGGGGGGGGCAGTGTGGTGGGGGGTAGGGGGGATTAGAGAAAGGAAAGCTGGGCAAGAGAAGTCTCTTTTGTTTCTCTCAAGTGATGATTGTGAGGGGAAGAAATATGAAAATGATTTTAAAGAATGAGAAGTGCTTTATATGTACAACATACAGGCAATTTTCACTTTATTTTACATATATGGTTTCTCTAGGATGACATTTTTTTTTTACTTAGAACTGACATATACTCTAATAAAAGCATTGTATGTACTAGTAAATGCCAGAGGCTCTCTTGAAGATGCATTTTGGCTACTTGAACTTTGCTCTGATTTTAGAGTACAATTTTTGGAAAAGCTAGGATATATGGTCAACTTAATTTTTAACATTTTCAGTGTTATGGCAAAATGTTTTCCAAACAAAATGATGAAAATAATTTTTTGCCTTGTGTAGCACTTATTGGGCAACTTTTAGCTACATTAGTTAAGAAGCATTATTTTTCTGCAAGAGCAAATTATTAGGTGACCAGGGGTAGTATAGTCTCGACTCTTCAGTACCCACAGATGTGGAAACAAACAAAGCCTCGAAGCAAAGCTTGGATTGCCTGCTTTTCCTTGTAGGTCCAGGCAGCCAGTCTGATCCTTGGATAAACCCAGATAGCCCTTTGATTCAGAAGCTTCTGACCTTGAGTTTGTAACCTGAGAGCTTGGGGCAAGTTGAGTGTGGTGCTTAAGCACAGCCGCAGCCGGCACATTGCCAGTGCATTCCAGCTATTTTTACCCAGTGGGTGTCGCACTGATAAAGGTTGCAAGTCTAGTGGTCTATTCTGAGTGCAGCTGATCTTCCTGCCTTATGATTTCCTTGTGGTTTATTTTTACAGCGTCTGGATGGTTCCATCAAGGGAGAAATCCGAAAACAGGCACTGGACCACTTCAATGCAGATGGTTCTGAGGTACACTGTGCATGGCTTTGTTATTGGGGCAGCTTGGGCTCAGTATCAAGGGCAAAGCCTTTCTGGCTTACTATATTCTGTTTCAGGAACAATTCACAGTGCAATTTTCCTGTCGTGAGAAGGGAATGAGAAATCACTAATGTAAAAGATGTTTCTTAATTTCATTATCTCTCCAGGAAAGCATATGCCTACTTGGTTATCTCCCCTGGTGTGGATTAATAACAGAGTAGCTCTAATGTCCGCTCAGTTTTCTCTGGTGACTTCCAGATACCAAGTTTCTGGGCCTAGGAGAGCAGCCAGGCAAAGGTCGGGGAGGGCTGGCCAGTAGGGTGATTTTGACATATATATGTTAAATATCAGAAGGTTCTGATATGTATTTTTTTGGTGACTTTGAGTCTTAAAAAGTATATTTGCCATGTGTCAAATTTGTTGGACCCTGGTACAATGTGGCTTAATGTTTTTGCTTTGGCTAACAGCAACATTTGGTTAAGTGTTCAGCTTGAATGTGGCATTGTAGAGTATTTTGCTTTTAAGACATACAGAAAAGCCACACAGGACAAGGTAGAAACTGTGGTAACGTTGTAGTTTGTGCACATCAAAGTATTAAGTACTTGGGATTGGAGAGAAGTGGGGAGAAGAGGTTTAGTGTAGGCGGAGGGAAAGGAAGCTGTGGAAAGACCCAGAGTCAACCTGACCGAGTTCTGGAGAGAACGGTAGAACTGAAATCTGGGCCACTGTTTGTTTTTTTTATTTTTTAAAGAATTTCCTTACCATTTATTTATTTTTTATATTTTTTTTTAATTGATTTTTTTTTTTTTTTTTTTTTTTTAGCAAGAGAGAGAGAAACATCCATGTGAGAGAAACATCGACCAGCTGCCTCCTGCACGCCCCCTACTGGGGATCAAGCCCACAACCTGGGCATGTGCCCCAACAGAGAATCGAACCAGGACCTCTCAGTCCATGGGGCGACGCTCAATCCACTGAGCCACACTGGCCAGGCTGGGGGCCACTGTTTTGCATAAATGGAACAGATGTAACTTTCTGCTTTCTGAAGAGCTTTGCACATGCTTAATGCCTGTCTCTTACTCCAGAATGGTAGCCTTCTGCCTCCAGAATTGCACGTAGTCCTAGTTAAACTGTAGCATTCTGGCTGCTTCTCCAGCCTAAAATTTTAGTCCTCCCTGAGGAGCTTTGGGCACTAATCTCTTCAGAACCAAGGCTCTGAGTAGTTCCAGAGAAGAGGACTTGAATTACTAAAAACATTGATAATCTAATTCCCATTCCTCCTTTCTCTCCTCTCTGTTTCCTCAACTGTAAAATCATGGTAATTGCAGTAATTCCAATACCTGCCTCATAATGCTGCTGAGAGGATTAAATGAGGGAGTCAACTCACAGCTGTGAGCACATTGCCTGGCACATAGTAAGCACTCAATAAATGTTGGCTATTCTGTTACTTAGTACTTGTTGAAATTGGTTTTATGTTCCCTGCTCCAAGTAGTATGAGTCGAGTGTTTCATAGTGCCCTTTCTAAGAAAAAGCTAAAATTGTTTTTTTAATAGTTCTCAGTTGATCCCCCTGCCCCCATGGCTACATATAAAATACAGGTTCTCTGCCATTTTTTGCAAATTTGAGTCTTTTTAAGTTAATTTGAAAATGAAATACTTCATCATTGGGGGAAAATCTTATGTGCAGATTTAGAAAACTTAAAAGGGGGTGAAAAATACAAAATAATAAAATGTACAAAACTCCCATCACAGAGACAACTTGCTGTTTATTCATATCATTTGGGTATATTTCCATTCGTACTGAATGAAACCGTTTATTTCTTTATGTGTTGACCTGATTGTGACCATGTTGTCACCTTTCATTCAATATTATACTCAGAATTTGTTCCCATGTCATTACAGATTAAAAAGTTTTTAAAATTTCTAATATTTTCTCATGTCTGTACTATTATTTACTTTAACCATTTTGTTATTGGATGTTTAGGTCAGAGGATATGAGCATTTAAAAAGATTTTTGATACATTTTGCTAATTTACTTTTCCTAAACAATTGATATTCATGCTGTTTACGTATGACTATTTCCACTTTTACCTCATCCTTAGCTTCATTGAATTTCATAATGTTTAACTTTTGCCAATTTGATAATAGACACAAATAAAACCTTATAGTAATTCATATTATTTTTGGTAAAGCATGACATTGCAAATAGCTTATATGGTCAATCAGACCCCAGATTTTAAGTTTCAGGTGTATCATTCTAAAGTGTCTTGTCTACCTGTAGGTTTCTTTAGAGTATGGTGTTACTTGGTATTTCTTCCAAGGATCACAGAACATGTGGGTCAACACCCCTGTTACTCAGTTCTTTATTGGAATTGTTTAATGTTCTTGTGAGATAGCTCTCTCCACTGTTATTTCTATGGCATAGTGTTGGCCAATGTGACTGTTAGAATGTGGAGACCTTGTCATTCATCTGTGTATGTATATTGAATGTACCCATTGATCAGAACGTAACTCAGAACTGCCAGTTGTTGAGTGCCACTTCTGTGCCAGGAAGGTGTTTTCAGCCTTTGACATACATGATCAGACCCTCTGAAAACAGAGGTCTGACTTCTTTTTCTCTAGCTCATATAATTTATTCTTTGCCTCCTGCCCGTGTTTTTCTGAGCACTCGGCTGCAGGTGTGCCTTGCCTGCCCCGTCTTTATTGTCATTGCTGTGAAAGCTGGAGCATGTCAGTGCCTGGGTCCTCCCCACACACAGCTCCTCGGCCACACCTGCTCTGGTTTTCTCTGTGCAAGTTCTGTGGAGATCGAGGCTGCTGTGCTTCTCTCCAGTTCCGTCATGGGGTCTCTGTGCAGTGTTTCTTTTCCTCACCAGCCTAAAATTGGGGGGCACTTAGAGAATACAGCTTCCTTGTTTTTCCTGACTGCCTTAGGTGGCATCATCTGCCTTTCCCAGAAAATCAGTATCTACGCCACTTGCTGGAATGCTTCCCTTGCTTGATAATGAAGTTTGTCTGGATTTAGTGATTGCTTGGATGCTAGTTTTAGCCAGGTGGGGACATGAATTCTTTTGCTGCTGTTGCCTTATCAGATCCTACTTTACTCCTTAGTTCATTGCACTGACTCTTTACCTCTTAATCGAATGAAAATTCACTCTGCCATCAAGTCCCTGACATCTTTTAGCCTTCATAAAGTTTGTCCATCATATCTCACTTTTCTTCACACCTGCAGGGGTTTCCAGGTGTAAGGGCTTATTGGACTGTGAAACTGTTTCTGAGAAGGCCACTGCATAAAGTAGTGTATTGCATTGTGTACAGGACTTCTGTTTCCTGCTCTCGACAAGGGCTGGTGGCCTGGGAATCAATTTGGCTTCAGCGGACACAGTCGTCATCTTTGACTCCGACTGGAACCCCCAGAACGACTTGCAGGCACAAGCCCGAGCCCATAGAATTGGTCAGAAGAAGCAGGTCAGTGGGGAGAGGCTTCTGGGTAAAGCTTGGGGGACGGGAGAAGAGTTATTCAGGCCTTTCGGAATGTTTTATAAAGTGCTTTTTTCCTGTTTAGCTTCATTTCCCATGGGGAGGTATCTGTTAATTAGTACAGAGAAGCTGTCTTTGAGGCTAAGATGAGCCTATTATGAAGCTGTTTTCTTTCGCTGTTTAAAAAGTACATCACCAGTGACTTTCTAGTTTATTCTAAGAAAAATATATGATGGCTAGACCTAGAACAGAAAATTTCCGTCTGTTTTAATATGGAAAAGTGTGTGGTATATTTTTATTATACATGACCAATCTTAGCTCTGAGGTATGTTGGGAAAAATACACGTTTACTTCCTTTGTACAGGAATCTCAAAGTCAGCTCTAAAAGAGGGTAACTCATAAGTTTCATACTCGACCAAAGATCCAATTTTGGTGAAATGGATTATTCTTTAGTAAGATTTTTATTATAAGAGCAAGGCTATATAAAAATTCCTTAAAGCCGCTTTACTTAAGAATGTAACCTGCTGCACATAGTAAAAATATTGCGTCTACTTTTTAAGGGTCTGTGTGGTTGGATGGCTTACAGTCATTTACGGTACTAGAGACCAGATCTTTTTTCATTTCCCCTCTTGGTTTTAGACAGAGACAACTTTATTTTCATGTGTGATCAGGCATAAGGATAACATTTCCTTTTCCTACAGGTAAATATTTACCGCTTGGTTACAAAGGGGACCGTGGAGGAAGAGATCATAGAACGGGCCAAAAAGAAGATGGTATTGGACCATCTGGTGATTCAGCGCATGGACACCACTGGCCGGACGGTCCTGGAAAACAACTCGGGAAGGTCCAAGTAAGTGCCAGAGGGGTGGGAGAGGGAGCAGAGTCAAAATGAGTTTACAGGCACATTTGGTATAATTCACTCTTCTAATAGGATTTTGTACAACAGACATTAGGCCTTTAGTTACCTGGACAGGGCCAAGCTAAGGCTGCAAGAAGATAGCGTTTTCATTTTATTTTGTTTTCTTATTCCCTTTATCTGCTTATCAGCCCTCTGCTCGTGTGCTCACTCTCTCCTGCCCCCTCTTGCCTTATGCGGTTGGCTGGATGTGTGACACGATTGCAGCAGCAGCAGCTGTGTGCTCTCCATTAGGCTTTCCTCCTGACACAATGTTGCCTTGAGCTTCTCAGCAGTGAGAACCCACCAGATTGAACTGGCAGCTGTTTCCTCACTATTGGTAAAAATGTTTGTGTAGAGATTATTTTTCCTGTTGAAACAGGGGAAGGTGGTCAAGTTTGGATTGGCTTTTTTTTGGAAGCACAGCTATTTCTCTTAAAGAGTTTACATTTTGACTAAATTGTTGAGTGTGTTCTGTGGCAGTCTTGTAGCCTAGTTACAGGTGGAATCAAGTGAGCTCTTCCTAAATAGGATATTTTCAGATACGCTTCCATTATAGAATAACCTAGGCAGAAGAAGCTTGGTTCTTTTATTTTGGACCGGAGGTGAGGAGGTTGAAAATTCTTGGCGAATGGTGACTTTCTGAGTCCAAGGACAAAGAGAGAACTCTCTTCTTTCTTCCTAAATAGGATATTTTCAGATACGCTTCCATTATAGAATAACCTAGGCAGAAGAAGCTTGGTTCTTTTATTTTGGACCGGAGGTGAGGAGGTTGAAAATTCTTGGCGAATGGTGACTTTCTGAGTCCAAGGACAAAGAGAGAACTCTCTTCTTTCATGTTGCTAATTACCCGTCTTGCTTAACCATGTGATAGATGAGCCAACGGGAAAATAATTGATTTCCTAGTCTTCTGCGGGATTAGGTTTACCACCGCCGTCCTGTCCTGTGGATAAAAACATGAAATATTTGAGAGATCATTTTTCTTAGGGCAGAATTTATATTTTCACCAGTAATTGGAACCCCTAATGAAGGACAGATATGTAGTAGAACTCCATAGAGCTTACTTAACATTCCTAAGAGATTACAACTACATTTTCCTTTTACAGTTCAAATCCTTTTAATAAAGAAGAGCTGACAGCTATTTTGAAATTTGGAGCAGAGGATCTTTTCAAAGAACTTGAAGGGGAGGAGTCAGAGCCTCAGGTAATAACGAGGAAACAAGTATCACTTTCGAGATACATGTCTTTGGGAGCGGATTCTGAGTCTGTGTTGCAGGTTTCCATCAAGCAGCAGGGCGGAGGTTTTTTGTTTTCGTTTTTTTCTAATTACACTCAAAGCTCTTACTAAATTGAATAGGAAGGAATGAGAAAAGCATTTGAGGATTTTGTCTTTGGTCTTTTTTATTCCAATTTCATTTCTTGTAATTTTGAAGTTTCACCTTACTATTTGTATAAATAATAATTCGAAACATTAGATGTAAAGTTGAGACCGTAAAAGAAAATGAGAAACGGAATGTCAGAAAAGAGAGCTGGTCTGTTCACACCCAACAGTTTCAGTACCTGCTCCACACTGTTGCCTTTTTACCATAGTTGTGTTACTGTTCTTCTAGGAAATGGATATAGACGAAATTTTGCGCTTGGCCGAAACCAGAGAGAACGAAGTGTCAACGAGTGCGACAGATGAGCTTCTGTCACAATTTAAGGTATAAAAGTCATTGTGGGAGAAAGTCCTTAGTACTGATTCATTAGCCAGTAATGACTAATACATGCACTATGCTTTTCCGTTTACATAAATTGACCCGCGTCCTCAGTGTCATTCTCTAGAGTTCCAAGTGGGTTCTGAGTATAGAGTCTGTAGTGCACCCCACGCAGGTAACCACTGAAGTGGTCCATCCTGCCCAGAGTCAGTGGATGGAGGAGAGAAGTCTGTGAAGAAGGCTGAAGATACGATGGCAGTGGGAAAGGTGGTGACCCTGATGGTGTGGAGGTCGGGGGGTGGGGAGGCGTGTGGGAGACATAATAGACTCAGATGACAGAGAGGTCAGAGGTATAAAAACAAGGTGGTGAGAAGCTCTTGGTGACTTGGTGGCATTTTTTTTTTTTTTTAGGAGTAATTACAAGGTGGTCAAGGGTATCTGATACAACAGAAAATTAAATGAGATCAGGACTAAATGCAGAAGCTGGGCACCAGCATTGAGTCATTAAAAAGTTAGTGAAGAGCAGAGTGAAGTTAATTTATATGGTAAAAGGGTCAAGCAAGGCAGGGTTTTTGTTGTTGTTGTTTTAAAGATGTTACCATGTTTCTAGGTTGAGGAAGGAATTTGAGAATAGGGAGATATTGAAGGTTCTAAGGGAAGAAGGAAAGTTTGATGGCCCCTTGTCACAGTGGAGACTGGCAGGGATAGAATCAAAAGCACAGACGGAGGAGTTGGCCTTTGAAAGAGAAGGGAAAGTACACTTTTGGGAGAGACGATGTGGGAGTTCCAGTTGGTGACCTTAATTACCAGTAAAATAAATGAAGTGTTTGCTGAGAAGTGGAAAAGGTTTGGTACAGCCATGGGTGGGGCCGTGGGTTTCAGGGAGGAACTTGATAGGGAGTAGAGCTGAATTTAGAAAATAGGGCTTCACTTTGGAGCCAGTCAGCAGGGTCATATGACTTGTTTAGCAGTCCTTGAGGTCAGAAATCGGATCAGTTGGTAATCCCAAGGTGGGAGATTGGCCTGTGAGGCGTAGAAGAGTCAAAGTGGCAAAGGCTTCCCAGTTTCAAATGAGAACACGGTTGAAACGATTGGCCATGGGTTGGTTGCATGCAGGTTACAGGGATGATTAAGTGCGGGAGACCCATTAGGATTGCAGGAGCACTGGGTGAAGTGTTTGGAAAGACGCAGTATGTAATGAGGTCAAGGTTGGCCACAGGTTTGGCCACAGGTAGATGTTGTCTCAGTGGAAGAACAGGTTGAGTGAGTAGGTCAAAGAGCTGTAGTATCAGAGTTCATGTGACTGAGGCTGGAGGTGAATTATCAGTGTTTTAGCTGGATTCCTTGTCTGTGACTACTGCTCCGTTCTCAATCAAGTAATCTTCAGGAAGTGTCTTGGTCAGAATATTAGGAGTATTAAGTCACATTACCGGTGACGCCTGTCTTTCTAAAGCCCTTTTGGCAATTCTCTTTCGGCACCTGGTCAAGTAATTTGTTTGATTCAAGTAGGAGTTTGCTTACTCTGTTTCTTTTTTAATTTTTTTTTTCTTTAGTGATTTTAGAGAGAGAGGAAGTGAGAGGGAGAGAGAGATAGAAACATCAATGAGAGGGAACATCGATTAGCCACCTCCTGCATGCCCCCCACTGGGGATTTGGCCCACAACCTGGGCATGTGCCCTGACGGGGAATTGAACCGGTGACCTCTTGACGCATGGGTCGACGCTCAACCACTGAGCCACACTGGCTGGGCGTTACTCTGTTTTTTTCTGGAATTGCTTCACTGAATCGATTTCATTTTTCCTAATCTTTTTTTTGTGTGTGTGTTACCCTATTTTAACATGTTGGAAACACAGCACACATTTTTTGAGATAATTTAAGATTTTCATTTTCTGAAGTAATAATAACCGACACTTGTATAACTCTATAGTTCAATCACTGTTTTAAATGTTTCACATACATTAATTCTTTAAGTGCTTGCAACAGTAGACATATTATCTTCATTTGTACATGAGGAAACTAAGGCACAGAGGGGCTAAGTAGATTTCCTAAGGTCACACATACATGGAGCTGGGATTACATCCTAGGCAGGTGGTCTGGCCCCTAACCACTGTGCCATCCTTGGAAAAGTGCAGTTCCCAACTGCATGAACCGCTGATACACGTTACGTTTATGCAGTATTGATATTTATAGCAATTAATACCATTTTCATTGGGCTGTTTTAAAGAGTCAGATCCAGAGTAATTGCAAACAGTGCTTAATTTAAGAGATTGGGTACATATTGTGTTAATGCAAATAGCAGATATTAAATATTTGATAAAGAGTAAATGGAATATTCATCCAGGGTTGTTTGAATTTTTTGCATGTTCTCATTTTCATTCCTTGGACTTAAAACATGCACTTTTAAGTATATGAATTACTACATACCTTTAGCTTCTGTACTTTTGATAAAAAGGAGTAAGTGAACTAGTTGGCTAGTGCTTTGAGTTATGCATTGTTTCAAATGAGCTCTATTCAGTAGTAATTTATAATTTATAAGCTGTAAATTCATAATGAATCAGGACTAGGTATTTAGTGTTTGTAATCTGATTAAATCTAAAATTTTAGTTAGCATCATATTAGAAAAAGTATATGATTTAACAACATACTTACTTTTCTTAAAATTGAATTTATTGGGGGTGACATTGGTTAATAAAATTATGTTTTAGATGTACAATTCTATAGTCATCTGTATTAACATATATGTCAATTAAACTTACAAGACATTTTATGTCTTTGTTTGTATCTGTTTCCCTACTTTTCAGTAAAATTTCTGATGAACTAGAGAATTTGGCAAATTAATTTCTGGGGGATAAGGGAGAGATTAGTAGAAAATTGATTCTTTGATCATGTACTATCACAGGACTCCTCTTATTATTCATAGTACCTTACTTAGATTAAAAACACTGAGTTGGGGTTTTTTTAGTGGATGGTATTTGGGAAATAGAAAAATGTTAGTTGTCCATTTGTGTTAAGGTTGCCAATTTCGCCACAATGGAAGACGAGGAAGAGCTGGAAGAACGTCCTCACAGGGACTGGGATGAGATCATTCCTGAGGACCAAAGGAAGAGAGTAGAAGAGGAGGAGCGGCAAAAGGAGCTGGAGGAAATTTACATGTTGCCTCGAATTCGGAGCTCCACTAAAAAGGTGACCGAGTGAGATGAAAGATGTGAACCTCTTCCTTCGGCTCTGAGGGCTGCAGAAGTGCCGCTTGTCCACGGAAGGGACCTGCAGGGCTCCAGGGCAGGCTTGGGAGACCCAGCAGAGGAACGGGAATGCCCAGGGCTCATGCCACAGCTGGGAGGCATTGCACTCCGCTCATTGGCTCTTTGTGAGATGGCTGAACGGGATTGGAGTTCAGAGAGATTATAGAACTGTACTTCACAGCTTAAGATGTTAATTTTTGCAACAACATCGAAGTAGGTAGTTACAGCCCAGTTTGTTGGAGATAACAGACTCGAGTTTGTACAAGATATTGGTAAATCAGTATTAGCTAATAGTAGCTACTGTCATTGAGTACGAACTGTGCGCCAAACATAAGCTAGAGTATTTACACTTGACTCATTTAATCCTATGAAAACCCTGATTATAAGTACTATTATCCCCATTTTACAAATAGCAAACAAAGGCACAAAGAAGTAACTTGTCCAAGGAAGTCAACATAGACCTACAATCCAAATACTTCTGTTCCAGTTTACTTCTTAGGTTATACAGTTCACACTTCTCTGGTCTTCCTTCGTTACATGACATCTGCCTTCTTATTTCCCAAAGAAAAATGGACTTGTCCAGTGTGATGGGAAGTTCTGAGTCCCAGAGAATTAAGAGGGGCTGGTCTTAGTCCCTATGCTGTTTGCACCTGGCACTGGTTACAGTGTGACTTTGCCATTGCAGGCGCAGACAAATGACAGTGACTCGGACACCGAGTCCAAGAGGCAGGCCCAGAGGTCCTCTGCCTCTGAGAGCGAGACGGATGACTCTGATGATGACAAGAAGCCAAAGCGCAGAGGGCGCCCCCGGAGTGTGCGGAAGGACCTTGTAGAGGGATTTACGGACGCAGAGATCCGCAGGTTGGTGGAGGCCGGGCTCTCACTTGGCCTTGTTTGGAAGGGCTTGCTGTCAGTTACGACAGGGAGGGCAACAGAGACTGCGTCATACATCATCCCAGAAATGCTTCTCCATCTCAACGTTATTTTGAAGTAAATCCCAATTGTCATATTATTTCTGATATAAAATATTGCAGTGTATATCAGGGAGAATGTAGAGTTGAGGAGTAATCCCCAAGTTCACTTTCACATGTAACACTTTCCTATCCTGGTATCCACACTGTTCCTTTCGTATTCTGTCACCTTCATTCCATTTTCTTCAATCCAGTGTTTTCTCCCACAGTATCGCTCTTTACACTGTTACCCAACCAGATTATTTCAGTGATTGGCACGTCTTGTTCCAGTGAGGCCCTTGAGGTGTTGTGACGTCTTGCTTCTTATTGACAGTGCTAGTGGTTAGCTGCAGGGAGGGGAGCAGGTGACCGATTGGCAGACAGCTTGGTTTAGGGTGGAGACTCATCGAAGAGTAGGTTGGATTTTTGGTTGGAGATGAGGTTGGGCAGGAGACAGCAGTTTCCAAAATAGCTTTGCCTAAGAAGCTTTAAATCATATATTTATTTTACTTTGCATTCCCAGAAGTATTTGAGGCCGTTCTGAAAATCATATGTTGTATTATGGTCCAGAAAATGATGAAAATATTGTAGTATGGAATTGAAAGTCAACAGTAGAGGACTGAATAGACCAGTTAGCTGTTTGGAGATTTTTATCTCCAGAGTTAATTGTGGTGATTGAACTGTGTATGACATAAACTTGTACCTTCTAAAATGGATAACATTAGAGTTAAGTCACTAGACTCAGTTATATCCCTAAGCAGTTTCATGATTAATCATGAGAATAAAGTTAGTCTTTAGTTTGAATAGATTTCCAGCCAATTTTAAATTGGCCATTTGCAAAGTCATTCAGCATCCAAAGACCTAGTGTAAGGATTGGGTCCATTCTGTTTTTCACAGTTTACATGGCTCATATTTAACACAGGATATGTTTGCATTAACATAGCTGAAGCCTCTTTTTTTTAAAATGTGATTTATTGTTCATCTCCTTAGGTTCATCAAGGCGTATAAGAAGTTTGGTCTCCCTCTTGAACGGTAAGCTTAGTAATAGTTCCTTATCTGCCTCTCTCACTTTTATTAGGTGGGAGTTTCATTTTTGGGTACTATTTCCATTTAAGGTCTGGCACCTTGTAACAGCCTGAGTTTTAGACATTAATGTATTCACATGCTCCATAGGACTTAGGCATCAACAAGACATATTGTAGAAGTAACTGTATTTTGCTTCCGGGAACACTGTGATGAGTGAAAGCAGGCTGGAGAAAGGACAGTGGGCACCAAAGAACCAGGCTGGTGCCATATTGTTTTTGAGTACTAACCTGCTACCGTTATTAGACAGCCCACGTAGCAAACAGAGAGCGGAACCCTCCTCTTTTGAAATTACTTTATGGACTATTCCAAGGCACAATTCTTTATGATGGAAAATGAATAATTTAGCCCTCAGTCAGTGTCTCAGATTCTTGTCGATTAAGGAATGCAGAGAAAAGTGTCCTTGCAGGAGCAAGCTTATATGAGACCCAGTGGAATTTCATGTGACAGAACAGTGGGCACAGGGCCTTGACGTGTCCCCATATCTGTCTGTCCTCAGGCTGGAGTGCATAGCACGCGATGCCGAGCTGGTGGATAAGTCTGTGGCGGACCTGAAACGCCTGGGTGAATTGATTCACAACAGCTGTGTGTCAGCAATGCAGGAATACGAAGAACAGCTCAAAGAAAATGCCAGCGAGGGTGAGTCACCAAGCCGACTTCAGTGCTTCTCCCAAACCGGGCACTTGGGGACCAGGGTTTCTGTTGCTCTAGGGCTTTTCTTAGAAGAGTAGACTTGTGTCCCGTGCATCCCTAGTCCTTTGAGGTGCGTATTCTCTCCTGCCTTGTTGTGAGTTCAGTGTTGTGAGATTTCCAAGATTGACTTGAAAATGAAGTGGATTTGCAGAAGGTGCAGAGTGATGAACGAGGCGAATGGTTTCTTTTTATGTTGTCGTGGAAAGTTTAAATGGGTTTGATGTGAAGACCTAAATGGGCCAAGCCAAGCAGACACATCTGTATTTTGGCTCTGAACGAGGACATTTATAGGTCACAAGTATCAGTAATCATCTTGGATATACATATACATATATTTTTGTTGTGGCAAACTTAGAAGGTTTAGAGAATCAATTGGAGTAAAATACCGGATGCATATTGTAAACATTTTTGTTACACTGGGATTTTCATAGCACTAGAATTTGTTGTAATGGAACTTGACCTATAGTTTGTTTTCTCTTACACACCAGAAAGTGTTTCTGCCTGTCCTCTTAAAGCAGTTGTGGGGTTTGCGAAGAGAGAGCTCTGACGCCCTGGTGGGTAAAGGCCATCCTCATAGTTGAACCTCAGACAAAGAGACAAGGGTGTTATGGTTTATCTGTGCCAGTTCCTCCATTCCTTTGTCGCCCCTCGCTGCTCGGCCCAGGCTCTTTCAGCTGTGGTTAGTGTCCTGGCCCTGGAGGCAGCCAGTTTACCTGGGATCTTGGTTCTGCCATCTCTTAGCTGCAAGACCTGAGACCTGTGGTAGCCTCTCAGTGGTCTCATTTGAAAGTGGCATACTAGTACCTGCCTCAGAGGGTTGGATGATTACTTGAATAATTCCACACGTGAAGTGCTGCTTAGCTTAGTGTCTGGCCTGCACTGTTAGCTATTGTCATTAAGTACAGAAGGGTTTGTGCTTTGGGATTTTCTTTTCAAGGATATTATTGAAGTAATACAATTTAAAAATATCTTAAATACAGTAAAACATTTTAGATGTAATTACTTTTTTTTTTTTTTTTTGATAAAAGAAAACTTCAGTAACTTGAGTGGTTTGGAGAATGACCCAAATATGTGCTTTTTTAGCACCCAGAATGCATCCAGAAGTACACCTTAAGTTCGCAGTTTTTCTCTACTCCCACGATATAAAGGAATTCACTGTAACTTCCCCCCACTGTGTACCTGTGTGATTTCATTTACTTTTATATTTCTGATGTACTTGGAGTTTTTTCCTGGTATAATATATCCAGTTTTTTTTCTATGAGGCTATTATATGTCTCAGCACCATGCATTAAAATGGTTCATCTTTTCTTCACTGCCTGATTTTGGTTTTTTAAGAGCTTTATAGTCTATTACGGATATGCAGTACTAGCGTCCTGTTGGTGGACATTCGGCTTTCCCATCTGTTGCTTTACAGCGTTGTGGTAAAGAGCCCTGCTCTACCCCACTTTGCACCATCCGTCTCGCCAACACGGAATGAGAGTGTCTGTTTTCCCTCAGTCTCATCACCATAATATTTTCAGTTTTTTTCTTTTTCCCAACCCAATAGGATAAAAGTGGTCTGCGTATATATTTAGTTTGCATTTTTACTGTCACGAGTGAGGTTGAGTATATTTTGTATGCTTAGGAACCCCTTGAATTTCCTTTTTTGCAAATTGTTTATCCTTTGTCTATTTTTTTTTTATTGTAGTCCAGGAAACTGAGACCCAGAGAGGTTGTAACATAAAGTGAGAGGGGAGAAGGGGTAGTTTGTGCAGATTTGGGAATAAATCACAGATTTCTGATTTTCAAGAGCAGGGCCTTTCCCATTTTACCACTTTCTGTTCCAGTTCCAGTCAGTGTTGTTGGGAATAGCATTTGCAAGTGAAATTCTAGTGGGTTACAAAGAATCCCTAAGTAATTGTCTGTCATTGAAGTGCCATTTCATTGACTTATATGTCTTTAAAAAAATGAGACCTTTTCTCACACTCTGAGCCATCTTTCCTCTCATGGACAAGAGTTGTTCTCATGGATTTCAACTTGGACTCCGGTTTGAGTTGTCTGGATTGTATTTTTACTTCTAGGATTGTTTTAATTTGAAATGAGGGTTAGGGTAACCGCTCCATAACATCTTTTGTTCATTTCAAATGTCTTAGGTATTAAGTTGATCTCATACTTTTTTAGTAGAGATCATCTTTAAATAAAACTCTGTTAATGGAATAGTTAGAAAAGCCAAAGAAAAATCTTCAGCACTAATTCTTTCAGTCTTTTAGTAATTGTAGAACCGAAGTGTAAGACAAACAGATTAAAATACAATTGTAAACACTAGTGGCTAAAAAAAATTCTAAATCTTCAAAAACTGAATTGTTTAGAGGTTATTTTACAAACATTAATTGAGACAATCTTTTTGCTTTATAGGTTGTATCTTTGGTTAACAATAAGAGAGAGAGAGATTGAGGGAGGAAGCATTCAGGGTTTGATACGTTTTCTGTGGGACTTTAGCAAATTCTTACTTAACTAATGTGAAGTTGCTCTTTAGGGAAAGGACCAGGAAAAAAGAGAGGCCCAACAATCAAGATATCTGGTGTTCAGGTGAATGTGAAATCCATCATCCAACATGAAGAAGAATTTGAGATGCTGCATAAATCCATCCCCGTGGACCCTGAAGAAAAAAAAAAGTGAGTGTGGCATGGGCGTGTGCTTGGGTGGTCACGCTATAGGAAAATAGACTTGAAGTTACAGTTATGTGTAGTTATGTAGTATTTTTATTGTCTTTTAAAAAAAATATTTTTTTAGAGAGAGAGGAAGGGGGAGAGAGAGAGAAACATCGATGTGCGAGAGATACATTGATTGTCTGCCTCCTGCACGCTCCCTGCTGGGGATCCAGCCCAAAACCCGGGCATGCACCCTGTCCAGAATCGAACTGGGACCTCTCAGTCCATGGGATGACACTCTATCCACTGAGCCACACCGACGGGGCCATCGTGGTTTCTTTGCTATATCCGAATACTTTGTTTGTGTTCATTTGTGTTCGTTTCCAAATCAGAAAGGCCCTTCCTCTGATGTCCTCCTGTTTTTGAATTCCCTGTAGATACTGCTTAACCTGTCGTGTCAAAGCTGCACATTTTGATGTTGAGTGGGGAGTGGAGGATGATTCTCGCCTCTTGCTGGGAATTTATGAACACGGCTATGGAAACTGGGAGCTAATTAAAACGGATCCAGAGCTAAAGTTAACTGACAAAGTAAGTAACACTGTGACGCTGGAGATTTCTAGAAGATTGTTGCATAATATTTTATATTAATTATGTATTTTTAACTATTTTTCGGGAGTGGGGATGGGGATCAACTTGGAAATTAGTACAATAGCAAATTCCTGGGATTTCTTTATCCTTGGAAATGTTATTATCTTTAGTGGACTGTGACACTGTGTCATAGATGAAGGTGATAGCCAGGTAAAATTTTGGGGAAATTACAGGAGAAATCTTAAAATTCTGATTTTTATTATAGGTCAGTCTCATTGCAACAAATACCAGGGTAAGATTATTAATGATAAAAGCATCCCTCGGCCTTAGTTGTTGGCCCTTTGTTTGCAATTATATTTGAAAAAACCATATTTCAATTCTGTACACAAAGAACGAATAAACCACCTTGGTGTTTTTTGTAATGGAATTAAACATTGGCCGTACTTCTCCCACAAAATCGAGCCTCCCACCCTATCCGTTGTAAAGCGGGCTACCAGGTAGTAAGGCCGTGCTCAGAGCTGTAAGCAGGGAAAGCTGACTGGCTCAAATTTTGGTAGGATGTGCTCCACGTGGTGCTCCCGGCAGGGCTTTTCCTGGCACGTCAAACAATGCTCATCCCACATGCAATGTCCTAAGAGGGTGACAGCACCCTGCCATAAGCACTGAGACCAAATCCACTCTGGCCTGAGAGGTCCACCTATGGTAGCAGGGACAGATGCTGTCCTGGCTTAGCTCAGTGCTCTCCGGCAATGCTCTAAGAAGCATTTTCAATCTAAAACGAAGCTTTAACCTAGCTCCAGGGATTCCCTGCTCCTGGAAGGAGGAAATCCACGACGGCTGGGATGTTCTAGCAGATGAAGCCAACAAGCCCCTCCTACCTGAGTTGTTCTACCCAGTTAACAGCACAGGTAGGAGCCAGTGGGAGAGCTGGATTTCTCCATCCCATTTTGTAAAACGAGAACGGCTCATAAGGGATTTTCAGTGACTGGGAGCCATGGACATGAGATAGGATCTGAGGCTGTGTCTATATTTTGGGTGGGTGGGGAGGGAAAGGACTGCTCAGTTCTTTGTTGTCTCTGTTGCTCCTGATCCACTAACCGGGACGTGGGTGGTGGCGGGTGCTTCTCTTCCTTTGCTGTTGAAGATTCTGCCTGTGGAGACAGATAAAAAGCCTCAGGGGAAGCAGCTGCAAACGCGAGCGGACTATTTGCTGAAGCTGCTCAGGAAGAGTCTGGAGAAGAAGGGGGCCGTGTCGGGCGGGGAAGAGGTGAGTGCAGCTGCCCGCTGGCATCCTTCAGGGGTCTGAGGCTCCAGCCCTGCAGGTTAGGGAGGGGAGATGCCCGCTGCGGCCGCGGCCCAGGATGGTATCTTCTGGTAGTCAGGTGCTGCTTCTGAGGTTCCAGGAGTGCTGGTTGGTTGGTAATACTAAAAGTGTTCATTTAATTACTGACCTCAGCATCTTGGCAGCTTTCTCACAATATGGCCTCAAAATAATCCTTATTGCTCTCAGTGCGGCTTGGTCCAGACATACTGTTGCTGTTTCTCTGTGCTTCTTCCTGAATTTTGGAACATAGTTCCGGTAACTGTCTGGACACCACTGGGTCTGCCTTGTTACAGCTAACTCTGTAATAACGGGCCCAGGGATAAAATGGATAATTGGAATCCACTTATCTGAGTTAGTTCAGAAGCGGGACTCCTGTTAGGACTGCCTTACTTGCTCAGTGAAAAATACCAAGTGAGTTGCTAATGAACTCATCTGAGCTGTATCTCCTTTTATTTTCCCAACTTTTCATTTCAGTTCAGGCCTAGAAAGATGTCAGTCACAGAAGATATGATAAGCTACACCTGGTATTAGCAGCCTGTGTGTGTGTCCATTCCTTAAGTGCTCTTAGAGTTAGCCGTTTGTAATAATTTCCCTGTATTACAAACAATGAATTTGAGGGAAAAAAGTTACCCCAATCCCATCCCTTGTCCTTTTCCATGTAATAGTGTCACATAAGCAGTGTCATTCTCCAGGTAATATGTTGAGTATATACCATAAGTTATGCTCTAGAGAGACAGATTAGACCATGTTTATACTCGCATTAGATTTGACTGAGGAGATAAAAACCTTTTCCTTAGTTTTAGATACTGGTGCTTCTGTTTTTTTTTTTTTTTAAATGTTACTATTACTGTCTTTTATATGGTATCTTTGTACATCAGGTGTTTTTCCTTCATTTGAATTACATCTTTAGGATGAATTCCCAAAAATGGAATAAGCAGGTTCAAAGCTATGGGTGTTTTTATGTGACATAAGATATATACAAGGCCCACAGTCTTTCCGCCCCGGTAACATTGGTACTCTCCTTTGAGTTTCCTCATTTGAATTATATGGCTGCTACTGTTTCAGAGAGTCATCATGTTACTTGGTCATGCTTTTGAGGGACTTGATTTGTGGTTTTATTACCGTTTTCTCTCCTTTTCCAGGCCAAATTAAAGAAACGGAAGCCTCGAGTAAAGAAGGAGAACAAAGCGCCCAGGCTGAAAGATGAGCACGGGCTTGACTTTTCATCTCCCAGACACTCGGATAATCCGTCGGAGGAGGGGGAAGTGAAGGTACGAGGCTGGGTTTCAGTGGAGGGTTATTTTTTAAGCTGATCTTACTGTACCAGTTGGTATAAAACCATTCAAAACATGTTTGGTTTACATGTAGAGTAGATCAAATAGAATAGATGTGTCTTTGCTTAACCTGAGAGGAATGTGCTTTCATTTAAGTCAGCTATTGTGCATTCACAGATAATGGAAGTACATGAAGAGAACCAGGGGAATTTCAATACTTAATGTCAAGGGACATTCCGCCTCATTGTTGGGGACAGCCAGGGAGTGGTGGGGACAGCCAGGGACGGCTGCTACGCAGTTCAGTGTGTTGTTGGGCCGAACAAAACTCATCTGTGGGTCAAGTTTGGCCCACGGCCTGCCAGTTTGTGACCTCTGGTCTAAGCCAAGTGGAAAGCATACCAGCATCCTTCAGTGTGTTATTTCAGTGAGTGACAACTTGACGGGATTTGATTTTGTTACTCTTCGAGTGTAACTGTACTTCGAGATTAGCTCCGAGAGGATCGGCAGTGGGTGCAGGAATAGCATGGATTTGAGTCATGCAAACCTGAATTCAAATCCTACCAATCTCTCCAGTTATGAGCTGACAGCTGTATTCCTTCTGGTCCTCAGTTTGTCTGTCTGTGAAGTGGGAATGATAATGCCTATGCTGAAGGGTTGCTGTGAGAATTAAAGGGAAAGATATTTAGTGAAGCCTCTACTGGCCTAACTGGTGATTAGCAGAGTTTAGAATTGTGGATGTGCATTAAGGCTGTCTGCTTGAAAACACGCTTCCAAGTGTAGATGCAGCGATGAGCCGTTGGGGGCAGGGCTTCCTTCTCCAGAAAGTCAATGAGTCCATATAAAATGTGTGGCCATAGCTCATAGCCCTGTTTGTCTTCTAGGACGATGGCTTAGAAAAAAGTCCAATGAAAAAGAAACAGAAGAAGAAAGAGAACAAGGAGAACAAGGAGAAACAAATGAGTTCTAGGAAAGACAAAGATGGGGACAAGGAAAGAAAGAAGTCGAAAGATAAGAAAGAGAAGGTATCTGTGTTGTTCTACTTGCTAAGATATCCTTGTAGCCTCTGACAGTCCATTCCAGGAGTTAGAAACAGAACGGGGGTTGAGGGCCCTGAAATAATAGTCTTTTTTTTATGGGTACATCCCACATCCCAGAAGGAAGGAGGGGGCTATCAGTGAGGCCTGCACCTCTCCCTGCAGAGAGAAGGGAGCGTGAACGTTTAGTCTGTTCTTTGATATGGAAGGCCTTCACTTGCGTTTTGTTTTGTTTTTTAACGTATTTCAGAGGGGATGTTTGAGTGAGATAGGACAGGTGAGAGAAATCTGCATTTACAGGTAACTGCTTGAGATATGTTCTCAGATTCATGATAGAAGAGCACAATCCACAGATGAATTTGAATATTTGAAGGGTTTAAGATTCAAACTGAATACCACCCAAAGCTAAGCTTTTGGAATAGAATTGGGTGAAAAGGCCCTGCTATTTATAACTTTCCCTTTGGGAGTTTTATGAAGTTTATTCCAACCACTGAATTCTGGTACAGTGTTCATGTGTGCTTGCCGACGTCTAATGAAATGACTTTGCAATTAGTCCCGAATCATTGTTAAAACATACAAATAAATGCTATAATTCTACCATGTAGACATAACTCCAGTAGATTTCTTGCTGAGTACCTTTGGAACTTTTGTCTTACAAAATAAATATCAGGTCAGACTATTTGAGAAGCCTTTTCTCCCAACTTACAATATATCACAAACAACTTTCCAAGAGAATAAATGCATGTTAAAGTCATTTTTTAATGGATAAGGAAGATTCTGTTTGGTTATAACAGGTTGCAAGCAGTTTATGTCTCCCTGATTGAAATTGCTTCCAAATTTCTAATGTTGCAAACCATCCTGTGACAGATATCTGCATATGTGCTTCCACAGAGGTCCCCTTTTTAAAAAGTGAAATATTTCAAAAATAAAAGAGTAAAGAATGATTTAACAAACATCCATGTATCCACTACCCAGATATTATAGCTTCTTTTGCTACCTGTTATATAATCACAAAGTGTAGTATTATTTTATGTTTTTAAATGTTCATGCATGAAGCAATTTTATATAGATTTATCTACATATATTTCCTCCTTCTGCATCCTTTCATGGAGAAATGAGATTTATCTGTTTGGATTTATGCAGATTTCAATTATTTACAATATTTTAATTAATAAACATTCCTAGATCAAAGTGTATATTTGTAAGCTGTTAATAAAAGTTGCTATATGATACTGTACCAGATCTCCGCCAGTTTATACTCTAACCTCTTGATGACGTTTTTGTGCATTTATGGAAGGAACAAAAGCCCAAAACAGCATTGATTAGTCAAAAATTAAAGTTGGGTGCGTTTAGAGACAGAAATGGGAATGATGTGCGGTGAAGCTGTTAATCACGTAGGTTTGGCTTCACGATGTCCCAGAGGACTTTATTTTGCCCTTTTTATAAACTGAGGCCGTCATATTGACCTGCTGTAGTGATGTGACATAGGTAGGAAGTCCAAATTGCAAGGCAGGATTTCACAAGTGACAATGACTCCTTGTAACTCTTTTTTAAAAGCCTAAAGGTGGTGATGCCAAATCTTCAAGTAAATCAAAGCGATCTCAGGGTCCTGTCCATATTACAGCAGGAAGTGAACCTGTCCCCATTGGCGAGGATGAGGATGATGATCTGGACCAGGAGACATTCAGCATAGTAAGTCCTGACATTGAGGGACGCCAGTGTTAGCAGCCACAGTGCTTGCCGGGGCTCTGCCTTCTGTAGCTCCAGCCGCACAGCCTCATTTGGTCTGAGCCTCAGTAAATTACTTTGGAAACACTTTGCTTCTAAGATCAAAAGACCTGAGCTCTGGGACAGGCTGGTAGGAAGAGATCTTCATACTCCACTTCTAGGGAGAAAGAATTTTAGGGAATCAAGTTCATGTCTTGTGCTTCTAGCCTGGAAGGGCTGCAGGGGCCCTTAGTAGCATCTGGAAAGCAGAAGTGTGCACTGAGCTAACACTTACTGAATACTGTCTGTGTCCGGCACCTGGAGTTACCATGGTGAATAGATAACTGTTTCTATCGTTGTAGACTTTACATTTGAGTTGGGGGATAGTCAGATCACTGCACAAACCGTGTTTGTGGAGGAGAAAGACCAGATTCCACAAAGATCCTGTGAGAAGGGTAATTTAACCCGGTCAGGGGGTATCAGGAAGGCATATTTAAGGAAGTGATGTGTGAGTTGGGTTCTGAAGGAAGAGGAAAAGGTAATAGGAGAAGAGGGGAGGGCAGACCGTGCCCAGGCAGAGCAACAGCACACACAGAGCCTGTGTGGGAGGACCCAGCGTGGTGCGCTGAG
This sequence comes from Tadarida brasiliensis, assembly GCA_030848825.1. Classification (NCBI taxonomy): domain Eukaryota; kingdom Metazoa; phylum Chordata; class Mammalia; order Chiroptera; family Molossidae; genus Tadarida; species Tadarida brasiliensis. The sequence continues at coordinate 7,806,786 of CM061279.1, read as the reverse complement.
GAGTTACAAGAGGCCATGTGGCTAGAGTGGGGACAGAAAGGGGACTGCGTGACATGAGATGGGGTCCTGGCTGAGAGAGCTGGAGCAGTGGTGAAGGTGGTGTACCCTGCGTGTTTCCTTGTTGTGGTGGTTGGAGCTAAGTCACGGCCTAGGATATGGGACCGGGAAGGTGATGAGGAGAGTGTGCCTGGACCAGGCCGTGCCTGGACTGGAAGCAAGCCAGGTGTCCTGAGGGCCCTGTTTCCTCTCTGGTGCTGCATGTGTCTAGTTCATGGTGCTGCGCTCAGCCGTTCTCTCCCCCGCTTCTCTGGTGGTCTCTTCCTTGCCCCCAATTTCCACAAATCACAGTGCACTTGAACAGTTAATTCCATCCCGAAGAGGAAGTGATCTTCCAGATCTCAAAATACTCCTGCTCAGTGGTAGTAGAGGGTAGAATTTTTACCTTGTCCTTGTAAGGTAGTCTTCTTTCTCTGGGTTCCCCTAAACCTATAGCGTGTGTGTGTGTGTGTGTGTGTGTGTGTGTGTGTGTGTACATATATATATATTTTTTTTTTTTCTCCTTTTTCTTTGTGCTTACCTCATTTTTGTTAATTCTTTAGTCTTCAGCCTGTGCGCTCTCTGAGGGCAAGTACTGTGTCTTTCTTTACATGTAGCTGCTAGAAGAATATCAGTAAATGAATGCATTCATTACACAACCAGCTGTCTGATCTACTTCCTGGTTCTTCCTTAGCCCACTATTTATAAGAAAAAATCATAACTAATGCTTCTATGGTACCATACTATTTTTAAAAATGCTTTTGCATATTGGCTCATTTATTCTTGTTTTTATTTCATGAAATCTTTAAAAATATAGATATGTTTCAGGAATATAGACATTGATATGGTGCCATGAAACTGTCAAATCTGCGTTTTTTTCAAGCTGAGAATATAAAGTTGAAGCCCCTGCTGTTCCTCACTCTAACCCATGCCTTTCCTTTGTTATCTCCCAGAGTGACCACGATTCTAAATTCGATGATCATTCTCTTGGGGGATTTTAGAGTTTTCCTACCTACGTCTCTAAGGACAGTAACAGCTCCCACAAACAGCTAGGGTTGTTGGTGTGCTTGACGGTCGTTTCTCCACAATGATTCTATGACGTAGGTGATTACCTGCATTTTACGTATTAAGCAATAAGGTGGAGAGTTAAGGAGCTTGTCCTGTGTCACAGAATTACGATGTGGAGCAGAGAGTTGACCCAGGAAATTTGACAGGAAGTCTGGGTTCTGACCCATCGTACCACACAGCCTTCACGTGTCCATAACAGCATGTAAGATTGCTTTCCGTGTTTGAAAGTTCCATAGAAATGCCACGCTGCATGTATTCTGTAACTTCCCTTTTCTCCATGTGCTCTATTTCATGATTTCCACAATTTTATTGATCTTATTGGCGGACATTGGGGTTTTCTCAGATGTTTACCACTACAGATAGGCTGCAGTGAAGTTGTAAATATTTTCTTGTACACTGTAACAGCTTCTTTAGAGCGTGCAGCTCGAGCAGACGCACGCTGGTGTTTCACTGGGCACGCACATCTAGCACTTGGTTACATAAACTACAATGTGACTCTTCAAAGCCTTTGTAGAGGTTTACACTCCTAGAAGATTGCTTTCCTGGTCTCGGAAATACTTGGTTATTTCTGACTTCTTAATTTTAGCCACTCTTCAAGGGGTATGGAATACTGACCAGTGTTGTAGTTGATCATTTATTTTCGTATTTATTGGACATTCATGTTTCCAATGAGTTACCTGTTCCTATTCTTTGCCCTGTTTGGGTTAATTTTGTCTTTCCTTGCCTTGTCTGTAGGAATTCTTTATACATCATGATACTAATCTTTTATCTGTTAGTCCTTACAAGTATGTTCTAGTTTGTGGTATTTTAAAAATGTTGTTCTTTTTCTAAACTGAAGTACAATCCTGTAAAACAAATAGATGGTAAGTGTATGTACAGCTGCGGGAATTGCCACACAGTGATGGGAGAGTGTAGGACTTCCATTGTTCTTAAGTGTCCTGATCCTGTCGTGGGCCTTATTAGTTCATTGTACCAGATACTCAGTGGCTGACAACCATGTCCTATGGGTTTTGTGATAATTTCCTTCTAAGTTCTTAGTTTTATCTTTATGAAACTCCTTGTTTTTGGATATTGGACTCCGTAAGTGGTCCCTGATGTTACCTTTTGATGGCTTGGTAATCCTCATTATCTCTTCTCTTTAATTTGTTCACGTTAGACACTTCGTCAAATGGCTCAGCAGTCCTAGGTCCTCTGCTCATATTTCAGAGGGAGGAATAAACTTCTGATTGGGAATGCTGAGCATGTGGGTGGGGCTTAATCGACTCCGAGAGTGTTCAATGGGGGGCGATCTGGCTGGGCTGCCTCCCTAGGAAACTTCTAGTGGATAGTCAGCGTCATTTGGTTCTTCCTCTTGGGTGTTCAGAATTTATGGAGAAAAATCTCTCAATCTCCTTACTGGAGGATGAAGGCCTGGCTTTCTTCCTTCTGGAATCTGGGAGGCAGAAGGCTGGGCTGGGGCTCATTTAGTACGCACGTGTCCATACCATTCTGTTCTCAGTGCAGTAACCTCGCCCTTCAGCTGTGCTTGCAGAGCCCAGTTCAGAAACCTTTCTTACCCTCTCCGAATAGACGTCCCTGTCTTTTGCTGGGTGGTGTTGGAGGCCTGGGTATCTATAAGAGTCTGAGTATCTGTTATTCTTTGTCATTCTTTAAGAACCCAGTCCTTAATTTTAGCCCTCACCCCTATTTCTAGAGACATATAGCCGGCTTTTGGGGAGTTGTGCGATGTAAATGAGGTGGCTCAGCTCTCTTAAGTCACTTTCCTTGCTGTCACTATGTTGTTGCTACTGTTTTCTCTCATTTTCCCTGTCTTTGTGGGCCACTTTTTTAAGGCGTTCCCTTTACTATCGTTTTAGCGGGGCTGGGGACAGGGGACAGGGAGAGAAAGAGTTCTGTGCTCAGCTCACTGTTTCCTGAAGGCCTGCAGACCTGGTAAATATCTCACCCTGCACTTGCAGCTAGTTGGCGACGGGAGGTTTTCAGGCTAGGTCTGTAATTTTCTTCTCATTTGATCTTCAGAAAGGCCTAATGGGATTCTCAGGCTCCTCTGGCAGATGAGGAAACAGCAGCATTTTCAGAGGCGAAGTAAGGTGTCCACGGTCATCGCTCTAAGCGGTGGTGTCGGGACGTGCACCTCAGGTGTTTCTGACTCGGACGTTGCTACTTGGTCCACTGGCTTTCCTCTCCTCTCCTCTCTAGTGATCACAGGGCACGAGGGTGGGCTGTGTGTTCTCTGGGAATTCAGGGCACAGTAAGCAAAGGGGGAGACGTCTCTGCTGCAGCTGTTTTATGTCTCTGCCCTCTTGGCCTGTTTCAGTGTAAGGAGAGGATGAGGCCCGTGAAAAAGGCACTGAAACAGCTCGACAAACCCGACAAGGGGCTCAACGTGCAAGAGCAGCTGGAGCACACCCGGAACTGCCTGCTGAAAATCGGAGACCGGATAGCCGAGTGCCTTAAAGCTTACTCCGACCAGGAGCACATCAAGCTGTGGAGGAGGTAACCCGCGTGGCCTCCGGTAGCCCGGTTTGACTTGGCAGAGGGAGAGGGAGGGAGGGAGGGAGAGAGAGAGAGAGAGAGAGAGAGAGAGAGAGAGAGAGAGAGAGAGAGAGAGAGAGTGTGTGTGTGTGTGTGTGTGTGTGTGTGTGTGTGTGTGTTCTGCTTTTGTCTTGTAAAAGGTTACATTTCCACCTAAGGAAACATTTTTTTCCCCACCAAAAGCCATCTTTTGGCAACAGGCTTCAATTTACTTTCCTGAACTAGGCCATTCCACTGAGACCAGTCTTCTGAGTGGTTTGGGTGATGTCATTAATTGATGAGACTAAGACAGTGCGACTGGGTTTGCTGGCCTGTTCTTAGAATAAAGACCTAGCCTTTAAAGGAAGGCATAGAAATCATCTAGTTTTACTACTTGACTCATCTGAAGTTGATATTCAGATATAATAAGTAAATGGTTAGCTTTCTACTAACACCGCAGAGGAAATAGGTTAAAGTCACCGAACTATGATGAAGTAACTCGAGCAGTAATTTAGATGAACTCATTTAATGCAGTACTTTAGTTTGTAAGGCGTTATGACTTACAGATATTCATTTATATATTCCCTTTTGATATTATGAGAGAACACAACAAATTTCTCAAAGACAATTGCGACATTACTCTCTCTCCATGATCCAGTTACTTTGAGCTCATATACTTCGTGGTTAACATAATTATCTTTGTATAGTATGTCCAGTATCAGTGGATTGGTTTCGGAGTGAAACACGGTTTTAATAAAACCGTCTGTCATGATGCAATCTATAGAATGTTTCACACTCATAAAAAATGTTTTTTGGTAATTTTTGAAATGTCGCTCTTTTCCTTTACACTGGTACCAACTTCCCATCCTTAGCCATCCGACTTTCTTTTAATCAGACTTCATCCCTATTGGAAGATAACAAAAAGTCCTAGTGCATAGAGCCATAAGCTGGGCTTCCTGTTGTGCTCCGGGGCCTGTGTTTATTTTATTTTATTTATTTTTTTAAGAGGAAGGGAAAGGAAGAGAGAGAAAGAAAGAAACATTAATGAGAGAGAAACATTGATAGGCTGCCTCCTGCGCATCCCCCATTGGGGATGGAGCCCACAACCCGGGCATGTGCCCTGATCAGGAACCGAACCAGTGATCTCTTGGTACATGGGTCGATGCTCAGCCACTGAGTTACACCAGCCAGGCAAAGCCTGTTTGTGTTTAAAGGCACCGGGCACTGTGGTCCCGGCTGACAGTAGTTCGTAGGAAGGTCCTTGCTCACTCCTCAGAAACTGTCCATGGTGAAGTGGTAACTGCAAGGCCAAGTGTAGCAGGAGTTCTTAGAAGGAGGGAGCGTGTGCAGAAGAGGAGTCAGGAGGGACGTCTTCTGAGAGGCAGGCAGGTGCACCTGACCTGGCCTTAGGAAACCAGAGCGGACTCAGATGGAGGGTGTCTCAGGCTTCAGCAAAGGCTCAAAGTGGGCCGATGAGGGCACTGGGAGGTTTTTAGGTTTTAAAGGCAGTTTGTTAAGATGACTGAAGTCCTGTTATAGAAGGCCTTAGAAAGGTAAATGGCTTTCAGAAGGAGTACGAGAATGTGAGACTCCTTTTCCAGCTCACGGGGCGTGCCTGTGCCTCTGTGTTCCAGACACTTGTTTGATTGGTCTCTCCCCTGTTGATGGTACGGCCGTGCTGAGCAGAATGCAGTGGAGTGGAGGGGAGGGGAGTCTCTTAAGAGTTTTACGGAAGAAACAACAGGCCTTGTTGACATCTGGAAGGAGAAAAGGGCAGCCACACAGCGATACCTGACTGCATGTGGGTCCCGACCTGTGCAATGGAGGTGACGATGGACCCATGGCAGAGCCCAGAAGTGCGGAAGGTGGAGGAGGCCGAGGGCCGGAGTGCTGGGGGCAGTGCAGTAAATAGAGGTTTTAGCTGTGAGACAGACCCGGGCCCAGGCCTCAGGCACATGCTGTGACAGGAGCATGTAGAGATGTTACTGAGGCAGAGACCTTCACGAAGACTGTTTCTTCCTGTAACCTGGTTTCTACCCTTGGAGAGTATTCCACAGCAACACTCAATAGCTTGCCATCAATCAAAAGAGAATAAAGAGTTATTTTTTAAATTCTATAATTACCAGAGCTCTTTTTTTTTGTTTTTGTTTTTTTAGGAACCTATGGATTTTTGTTTCCAAGTTTACAGAGTTTGGTGCTCGAAAATTGCATAAGTTATACAAGATGGCTCATAAGAAAAGATCTCAAGAAGAGGAGGTAAAATACAGATACCCCAATTCATTCAAACAGACAAACACCAGTTCTGCGTGAAAATCCCTTGATTACTGTTCCCCCTGGGGAGATGATTATAGAATCATGGGCTGTGGGTGTCGGCGGGGTTACGGGGGCTCTGCCTTGCTTAGGGGCGGAGGCGTGGGTCAGGAGGGGTGCAGGGCCCAGGCCCGTCCTGCTTTGTGCTGTGCCCTTCCTTCGTGGCTGCTGTGCGGTTGCTCAGCACACCCCACTGGTCGTCAGCCTGAAGCCCGACGGGAAAGCAGCTAGTCTGTTTATTGGCTCTTCCAGACAGAGTTGAGTTCTGATAAGCGGTTGTTACCCTGTGTTCTTCTGTTCTGGGCTCGCTTATTCACCAGGCCTTTTCTTTCCTATGCACGTGTCGTGTCGTGACAGGATTCTGGGCCATGTGGACTTGGTGTCCTTCCCGCTTTTGTACGTAGGGTCCCAACTGCTCGCGTGTAGGAGCAAACACGAGAAGGTGCCCAGAAGCTGCCTCCCCTGTGGTGAGGGGGCGGGCACAGCAGTGACCTGGCGTCCATGTGCAGACCTGCCAGCGTAGCGGGCGGGGTTTATGTCTCTGTCCTCTGCTATGTCCTCACACCTGGTGCAGTGACAGCACAGGGCAGGTGCTCAGAAGTACTTGCTGCATGAGCGGGGCCTGCGCCCAGCGCTGGGTTGAGCTGCAGAGCAGCACCCGGAAGTAGCTAATACTGTAATTTACATGGAAGGACATGCCACATACACAGCAGTACATTCAGCAGTGCTGTACTGACATTGCCGAATGTTAGTTTCAATTTTAAGCATTATTTGAAGTCTTGGAAAGACTAGTTGGGAAAGGCCCCAGGAAGGAGTGGAATAGTTGGGAAAGAGTAAAGTGTGATGAGTTTGGGAAGTTGGACACCATGTGAAGGGCTTCCTTAGTGTGGGTGTTGGAAGTTAGTGTACGTTGAAGAACAAAAGCAGTGACCCTGCTAGTGGGGTCTGCATGGTCACAACCTTTCCGCAGGACAGTTCAGGAAGATCTGCAAAGATGGAAACGTACAGTTTTCCTTCTAAGAATTTAGTTTAAGGAGGTAATTAGGATTTAAACATGTTTGTAGTGGAAATGAATGTTCAATAGTAAGAAATAGATTAAATCACGGTATATCCATTTTGGAGAGTATTATTCAAGTATAAGTATAATCTATTGGAAATAAGTATTCACGTGAGATTTTCACAATATATTAAGTGAACAAATAATACCAAATAATATTTATGTATGTTAAAATATACATAAACATTAACAAACACAAAATGGCCCTGGCTGGTTTGGCTCAGCGGTTAGAGGGTTGGCCCACGGACCAAAGAGTTGTGAGTTCGATTCCGGTCAAGGGCATGTACCTTGCTTGCTGTTCGTCCCCGGCCCTGGTTGGGGTCATGCGGGAGGCAGCCAATCGATGTGTCCCTCTCATGTCGAAGTTTCTCTCTCTCTTTCCCCCTCCCTCCCACTCTTATCTGAAGATAGATGGAAAAATATCTTCAGGTAAGGATTAAAAAAACAAACACACACAATGGCTTAGAAAGACATAGACCACATTTTTTACATAATTTTCTTGTTGGTGAGATTTTAAATCACTATACATTTTTAAATTTCTTTCTGTATTTTCCCATGTTTGTGTATCAAATATTTTGCTTGTGTGGCAAACTGGTACGACGCAAACGTTTGGATGTTCAGCTCGATGACTTCGGAGTAGGAACTGGTTTCCAGGACGAGTCAGGCTCTGTCCTAGTTAGCCCGAGAAAGTTGGTGGTCCTGGTTTTATGTGGAAGCGGAATGTCTGAGAACGCCGAGAGCCTGGGCTCCTGTCCCCGGCCCGTGCGGTGACGTCTAGCAGTCTGTGCACCTGTTCTTACAGGTGCTTGTCAGTGCACTTGGCCTCGTAGGTCAGGGCAGCAGGTGGAGCTCCGAGGCTGTTCATGCTGTGGGAGCTCAGTGCAGTTGGTGAGGTTGTTTTGGAAAGAAGGGAATAAATGGCAGGTCAGAAGCCGAGAGGGGCAAGAGGGGACTGTTGGAAGGTGATGATCTTCATACTAGTCTTGAGAATTCAGCCTGGGATCTTGAAAGTCTCTGTTTCCTTTTATTCTATAGGAGCAAAAGAAGAAAGATGACGTGATGGGCGGTAAGAAGCCCTTTCGACCGGAGGCCTCAGGCTCTAGCCGAGATTCCCTGATGTCTCAGTCCCACACCCCACACAGCCTTCACCCTCAGAAGTCTCACTTGCCTGCCTCCCATGGCCCACAGATGCATGGACACCCAAGAGACAACTACAATCACCCCAACAAGAGACACTTTAGTAATGCAGGTAGGTCATGAAGTGACTTGTTAGAAGAGGTGACAAAGAAGAGTCGTTTATTTTCCAGAGACAGCAGCTGGCCCTTTGTGCTTTATTCTCGGGCATCACTGTATCCGCCTTCTTTTTCCTAAATGAGATAACACATGAAATAAAGATCCAGAAGGGTGTTCTTCCAGCTTGGAAAAGAACACAGCCCCCGTAAACAAGAGACAAATGATAGACTAAGGAAAACAGTTTACGTTATACATGACAGTTAAATGATTAAAACTGTTGATATTGAAAGAGCCTTGTAAATTGATAACAAAAGGATGATAACCAAATAGAAAAATGGAGGCGTTTTAGTTTCTTCTCAGTACTTGGTAGTGAAACATGTTAATGGGTCCGAGGTGACCCATTTCTGGTTAATATAATTGAGGGTGTTCTCTATCTGTGCATGTGTGCTGGCAACTTGGTAAGTTTGACATTGTTTAAATATGGAATGTTAGGTTTAGGTTGAAAAAATAAAGCTGGATGGGTCTTTGTTATTTTCTTAAAGAAAAATGGGCAAAGGTTAGGAAGAGGGAATTCATACAGAAGAGGAAATTCAAATGGTCAGTGTGACAAGATGATAACATTGCTACTAGGGAATGTAAATTAAAGCAATAATCTGATTTTTTGTACCCATTCATATCAGCAAAAATTAACATGTGATATATACACAAACCACTGAGTATAAATTGCTGCAATCTTTCCACGAAATAATCTGACATATCTAAATATGTAGGCTCCATTTCTGGGAGTCTGTCCTGTAGAAATGAAAACATACATGAGGATTAGTCCAGCCTTATAATGGCAAAAATCTGGAAATAACTTGAAGGCCCATTAATAGGAGAAAGGTTAGATGAATAATAGGATGTTTGTACTGTATTATTATCATCAGTTAAAAAGAATGGGTTGGCTTCACAGGTTTAAAAAATGGAGGGCCCAGCAGGTGTGGCTCAGTGGATGGAGCACCGTCCCATGGACTGAGAGGTCCCCGTTGGATTCCTGGTCAGGGCAGGCTCAATCCCCAGTAGGGGGCGTGCCGGAGGCAGCTGTATCTCTCACATCGATGGTTCTTTTTCCCTTCCTCTCTCTCTCAAAATACCAATAAAAAAATGGAGGGAAAAAAGTGGCAACTCATATATAACATGAACTTAACCATTTTCAATGACCAATTTAATGGCATTTAGAACATTCATAATGTACAACCACTACTTTTATCTCATTCCAAAATATTTCTATTACCCCAGATGGAAATCCCATACCTGTTAAGTTTCTCCCCATCCCTCCCTCCTCCCCAGCCCCGGTAGCCACCAATCTGTATTCTGTCTCCCTGGATTCATGTATTCTTATAAATGGAAACATACGATATGTGTCTGAATTCTTCCACTTGGCGTAATATTTTCAAGGTTCGTCCATGTTTGTAACATGTCAATACTTCATTCCTTCTTGCGACTGAATACTGTTCGATGGTGTGGACACCACAGTTTGTTCGTTCATTTATCAGCTGATGGACATTTGGTTTTGTTTCTGCTTTTTGGCTGTTGTGGATGATACTGCTGTGAAAACTGTGTACAAGGACTTGAGTGCCGTCTTCCATTCTTTTGGGTGTATATCCAGGCGTGGAATTGCTGGGTCATAGGGCGATGCTATGTTAACATTTTTAAGGAACCACCAAACTCCGTGTTCCATAGTAAATTTTGGAATACTGTGTGTGCGGAAGCGTAGAGAAAGGTGTGAAGGCGCACACGCAGTAGCAGTGCTCTGCTGGGGTCTGTTTCTCAGCAGCGCCCGCGGCCTGGGAAGAGCCTGCACGCCCAGCCCTCGCCTGAGGTCGGAGGCAGAGCTCCCTGGCTGCAGAGGTCAGCCCTTCCCGCAGGGTGTCCTGCTCTGGGGGATCTCGTTCCTTCCAGTCCTGAGGGCTCTGGCTGCTCTTTGGTGCTTTGGAACAGGTTCTTTTTTGTTTATCTGGCCTTTCTCGCTGTTCTTGGCAGCGTGTAATTTCTGCTGCAAGCTACTCTCCACCGCTTGGAAGCAGAATTTCGATGTGTCCTCATCTGAACAGTTTCCCATGAGCTGATCGCCGTTGGATGGAAGGGGAAAGGTGATGCCTGTGCGGGTGGCTGGGGAATGTGCCACGTGCTTCGGTTGCTCGTTGTGCCGACTTTTTCCCGGGGTTACGCTGCTCGTGTTGTTCCTGTGATGTCACCGATTTTATATTCTGATGCTTTGAAAGAACTCTTCTTATTAAGCTAACTGTACTCTTTTATTTAAATCCTGGACCCCTCACCCATGTCCTTAACAGCTCAGTGCTTCTAACCAATGACTTACCTCCCGGAGGGTTCCAGAAGAAAGAGAAGCACTGTGTGATTTCTCTGGAAATAAGTGGGACTTGGCTTGGGTTTCAAGCATCTGCACCATGCGACAGGCGTTGACATGACACCCCGTTTGAAATCTTACTTTCCATTTGGTCTGAAGTCATCTTCAAGTGACCTTCTCACATTGTGGAGGTATCTCAGTGTGTTTGTTAATTCTCAGGTAGAAGAGTCAGAAGTTTTTTCTCCTCAGTCCTCTGGCCAGATCCCTCCTGGATCAACAGTGGATGTAAGCCTCTGGTTGACTGGGCGTTATTTTAATGGTGTGAATTCCCAAGCCGCATAGTTTCCTTGGTGGTGTTATTCTTTGGCTCTGTAGAAAAATGCCAGAAGACCAGCAGTGAGTGGAGACATTTATTTGGTGACGTGTCTTTGGTCTTAACACAGCTGCAGATAGAAGGTAGAATTTCCCACGAGGCCACAGGTTCCTCCTGGTTAAGTCTCTGTGCTCGTTTCCCCAGGCTGCTGTAACCAGGGTCACACACTGGTGCCTCACAACAGCAGAAATCACTCTCTCGGTCCGGAGGCCGCACTCTGACTTCGAGGTGTCGGCAGGTTGGTTCCTCTGGAGGCTCTGAGGGAGAGTCCGTTCCCTGCCTCTCTCCTGGCGCGTGGTGGCTGCCAGCCACCCTGGGCATTCCTGACTCCTGGCTGCGTCACCCGTCTCTGCCTCCATCTCCACATGGCCTTCCTCGGGGTGTCTTTATCTCAGGTCTCTCGCTGCCTTTCCCTCGAAGAATATCTGTCCTTGGATGTAGGGCTGGACCTAAATTCAAGATGATCTCATCTTGAAATCTTTAGTTACATCTGCAAAGACCCTGTTTCCGAGTAAAGTCACACTCCTGAGTTCTGAGTGGACATCCCTCTGAGGCCTCCCTTCCTGGACTTCTGTGTTCTCGCTGCCTTTTTTGACTCAAATAAGCATGATTCTGCCCTGCAGGGCAAAATGGAGGATACAAAAGCTAAAGCAAGTTTTACTTGGGCTCTGTCCTTGAGAGTCAGAGTGCTGAGCCAGCTCCAAAGGTAGAGGGTCGGTTTTAGAGGAGGCAGTCCTTTCTCATTTTGGTGTGGGCAGGGAGAAGAACAATAGAACCAGTAAGTATAGTTTGGAGTAAAGTTTTCAGAGACCAGGAACAGCTTATGGGACTAGCAGGTAAATAAACTTCAGACATGCAGTTTATTACCTTGCAGCTGTGAGATTCAGTAGTGCTGTTTTCTGAATTAATATCGTCTTTTGAGTGACATTTCGTTTTAATCGTCTTCCTCAGATTGGAAGGTAAGTGGGCGGAAAATAAAAAGCGATAGTTCTTAAGATTTCAGAAGGGGAATGATGGTGGCGAATTTTCTTCTGCCTTACAATTTGGGGGGGAAGAATGTTAGGACTCATCACTAGTATGTTACCAGCACCAAAAAGGAGGAAATTTAATGCCTGTTTACGACACGTGTCAGCCTTTCGGTTTAAACTTCGGTGGAAGTGAAATTCAGTCATTCCTTGCCGTCCTGAGGCCATCCTTTCTTTTCCTGCAGATCGAGGAGACTGGCAGAGGGAGAGGAAGTTCAGCTACGGAGGTGGCAGCAGCAACCCGCCCTGGGGCAGTGACAGGCACCATCAGTATGAGCAGCACTGGTACAAGGACCACCACTACGGGGACCGGCGACACATGGACAGCCACCGTTCTGGGAGCTACCGGCCCAATAATCTGTCCAGAAAGAGGCCCTATGACCCGTACAGCAGCGACCGAGACCACCGGGGACACAGAGATTATTATGACAGGTATGCCAAGGCTCTGGACACCAGGAGCTGGCTTCTGCCGGGAGCTTTGCTGTTTCTAGGGGGCAGACGAGCAACATGTGCATTCATGTGTTTATCAGATGCACTGAGCTGATGACGCACGTATTCATCGCGCACCCAGGTGTGGCCCCAAGTTCGCGCAGACCCGAGTTGGTGCCATCATGGCGTCTTCACAGTGCTGGGCGGGAGGCATGCTGTGGGCAGCTGGCATGTGCTGGTTGGATGGTTGGTGTGTTTTCCTTGAGGGCTGAGGAGGAGGTGAGGTGATTTGGGCCTGGAGAGTCAGCTAAGCGGAGCGATGGGTGAGGCATCACAGGCCCAGGCCACGGATGGGCAGCCAGGAAAGGACACCCAGGAGATGAACAGATGGATAGTGGGAGGCCTTGAATGCCAGGTTGTAGGTTTTATTCTCTGGGTCCTCGGGAGCCCTTGGGTTGTCTAGTTTCCTCGCATGGTACGTTCTGACCGTGCTCACTGAGCGCTCGAGGGGAGGCACTGTGGAGCTCTGGCTCCGTGTGCAGAGCCTCCTGGGCATCTCTGCACGTGCTCAGTGGCCGTTTGTGTCTGCTTTGGAGGGATATTTATTTACTGAAGTGTTCTGCCCATTTCTGAATTGGAGCGTTCACAGCCTTTTTGTTCTTGACTTATTTGTACAAATTCTCTTTCACTAGGCTAATAAGCAGTCTACATAAGTCCTAAGTAAACAATTTAATATTGTTTGCATTGAGCCAATTAAAAAAATATTACTATTGATTTTTAGAGGCAGGAAGAGGGAGAGAGAAAGAGAAACATCAATGTGAGAACGGAACATCAATCGGCTGCCTCCTGCACGACCCCTACCAGGGATCGAACCGGCAGCCTTTTGGTGCATGGGACAGCACTCAGTCACTGAGCCACACTGGCCTGGGTCCAGTTTTTAAAAGAATTAACCCTTCACCTATTGTTGAATATTTAGGTCGATTATGGCTTGTGCTGTTTGAATAAGTTACAGAGTAATTTCTGTAGCTCTTTATCTCCCGGGCTGGGTCAGAGACGATGAACATGTGTGTGGATCTCGCCGGTTGTCCTGCAGGGAGTAGGAGTGTCCAAAGCCATTGGTGGTTCCATTGTCACTGTTGCCCTGCAGCCTTGATGAGGCAGGCTCATGTCATTTCAAAGGATGCGTTTTGCCAACAAGTATAGGATAGTCCTTTGTGATCGCTTCTGTTTGTTTTGGATTCCTGGCAGTGTGAGCACTTGCTGTGAGTCTCTGGAAGTGTCCTGGGTATGAGTGCGTGCACAGGAGCCCTGGGTGGGAACACGGGGAGGGGAAGTGGCTCTGGTCTCCCAGCTAATCCTTGCATCTCTGTTTCAGGCACCACCATGACTCCAAGCGGAGGAGATCTGATGAATTTAGGCCTCAGAATTACCACCAGCAGGATTTCCGACGGATGTCTGATCACCGCCCCCCTATGGGCTACCACGGCCAGGGACCCTCAGACCATTACCGCTCTTTCCACACAGACAAATTGGGGGACTACAAACAGCCTCTGCCCCCGCTGCACCCTGCAGTGTCAGATCCTCGCTCGCCCCCTTCTCAGAAATCTCCTCACGATTCCAAGTCACCCCTGGATCATAGGTCTCCTTTGGAGAGGTCACTAGAACAGAAAAACAACCCAGATTATAACTGGAATGTTCGGAAAACATAAGGACAGCTTGGAGGAAAGGGGAGAGCACGAGTCATTAAGCACCTGGATGTTTTTGGTCTGCTCACGGGAGCCAGTAATCTAGACCAGTAAGTGGAGTTTCTGGACATGCTGCTGCCGTCCGCTCGTCACGGAGGGGCGCTCCTGGGAGTGGGGGCTTCCGCTGGTCCAGCCGCGGCGTGGTCACCACTCCCGCACTCTGGCGCCCACCGTTCCAGCCTGGGTCTGGCCTCCCGCTCTGCTGGGTGCTAGAGGAAGAGGTGACTTTTGTGTACCAGCTTCACGGGCTGCGCTTCCCCAGTGAAGGAGGAAGGGATCTGAGTCATGAATGTTCTGTCGCCAGGGTCACTGTACCCGGGACCTCGGCGCGGGGTCAGGGAAGGAATGTGTGCATGAAGGCTGCCGGGACCCGCTGGACAGTGCGTGATTTGGTTCACGATGGCGTGACGATGCTGCTGATGGGGAGTGGGGCGTGGGGGTGAGCGGGTGGGGACTTTCAGGGGGGAGCAGGTACACCCCTCAACTGTGTTCTTGGGAGAAGTGATACCCTTGGGCGTCATTACGTGACACCTGTGTTGCGGGGGGTGGGGGGACAGAGAGGGGAACAGCTCACAATGGCCCCTTCCCTACAAACACTAATTTTTCCCGCACCGTCCACATTTCGAAGGTGTGGTCCTTCTGAGTGGGCCTCCCGTGCCTGCTGTGCCAGGGAGACCTGGGCCCGAACGGCTGCCGTTGGCGTGCTGTGATTCGGGCAGAGTTGGCACGGGTCTGACTTGGTTGAGAGCGGGCAGCGTGGGGGAGTGTGGCCAGAAACTGCGGTCCCTGGTGGATTTCTGATTCCTCTGACGAGAAGCAGAAAAGTCCAGGGCCTGGAGAGGAGGGAAGCAGAGGCAGGCACCCCGTGGGGACGCCCCCGCAGGTGGAGGCAGGTTCCCAGGTGGGCGGTCGGCCAGCGGGTCGGGGAGCTCAGCGTGGTGCTGGGTCAGCAGGTGCGGCTGGTTTCAGGTCCCTTTGCACAGCTCCAGGAAGTAGACGACACAGTCACGTCCCCTGACTCCTGGGGGACGGATGGAAAGTAAGTTGTTACCCGGGGTGAACAGGCTGCCACTGATACTAGAGTTGAACTCGGTGTCTTTCAGAATGAGACCAGCTAAAGTATGGACCCAAGTACTCGCTCCCACGATAGGAAGCGTCCAAGGACAGGTGACCGAGCTGCAGACAGTGAGCCAGGCCTGGGAGGCCAGGTGGTCGATTCACTCAGCAGGCTCCTTTCATTTGCTGGTCCCGGGGCCTGCTTTCAGTCGTGTTGAACAGAGCTGGCCAGTATTGTTAGCGTACGCATCCAAAGGCCTTTCTAGGATGGAGACAGCGTAACTGACTTGAACATGCAGTGTTCCTGCAGGTGTCCCGGCTCGGAGCTGGTGCAAACCCTTCCATTGGACGCACACAGCATTAGCCTCCCCGAACTGACCTGTGGGGACTCATGAAATCAGTCGCTCGCTTGCCTGGTACCCTGGGCAGCACCATCGATGCCTTTGCTCACCCCCGAGTGGCGTCCCCCAGGGAAGCAGGGCCCTGGTGGCCATTGCTCCCCACTGCAGAGAGCACCCGGGGCTGGCCAGTGCGGGGTTCCAGAGGGGTCTGGGTCCTCAGCTCGTGCTGGGAGTCAGTGGGCCCACCACCTCCTCATGCACCTCCTCCTGCTGCTTGGGGCTCTTCACCCTGGGCGTGTACCGTGCGTGCCCTGAGGTGAAGCCCAAGGACCGCATGGGAGGCCCGTGGGAGACGGGAGATCAGGTCTCTGCTTTGCCCCCACAGGCTCAGCTTCTTGCTGACGGCACTAACGCGCCCCGTGTGGGGTTGCCCAGGAAAGTGGGGATGCCTGGCCAGGTCCTTGAGGGGTGGTGGTGGGCAGGGGATGAGCCCCAGGTCTTCCCCTGGGGAGCGGGGTCGGGCGGCCTCCGGAAGGCACAGCACGGCCTTTGCTGCGAAGGGGCCGGGAGAGCGGTCGGAGGCCCTGCGTTTCCGTGCTCGGCAGAGCTTTCTGTCGTTGGTAGGAGATG
This sequence comes from Tadarida brasiliensis, assembly GCA_030848825.1. Lineage (NCBI taxonomy): Eukaryota > Metazoa > Chordata > Mammalia > Chiroptera > Molossidae > Tadarida > Tadarida brasiliensis. The sequence goes on along the minus strand of CM061279.1, from coordinate 7,790,622 downwards.
TGAGTTATTCCCAAAGATGTCTCGTCCTGAGGAACAGGAACCTCCTTGTGTTCCCAGGCAGGACTTGGAGTGCCATATGATGTAGCAAAAGGCAGCATCAGCCAGATCAGTGTTAAAATGATCACAACATTGCAGTATCCCCGTAAAGGCACCTGCTCTAGGTGTTGAAGAATGTTTGAAGGGTGCGTTGGGAGAAGGGAGGCATTTCCTCATCCACCCAAATCAGTATGAATACCGTATGCTGAGATTAAAAACCACAATTTGCACAGGTAGAAATTCTCTCTCGTGGATGGGAGGAGCTGCCCCAAGAGTCTGTGAGGATGGTCTTCCGTGGAGCCTAGCTGTGAAAGGTTTCCTAACTGGGTGGAAATAGTAGGATCGAGGAAGAGGGGAGTTAGCCTCACCCGAAACCCGAACATAAACAAGGATTAACACAGTCTGCTGCCGCCCTGGAGGAGGACACCCGAACCCCAGACTCACCATAGCTGCTGGAGAGAAACAGCCAGGCTCCCTGTGGAGCCCCACCCGATGGCCCCCGGCTCCCTCTCCTCCTATCATTCCCTAAGCCCTTCATGGGAACCCAGAAGTCTCACGTCGTGCTGCAGACTAGCCTAGTGTCTGACGCTGCGTCAGGACGTACGGTGCAAATGCACAGACACTGATCCCACAGACCAAAACCCCCTCGCAGCAGGAGCGCTGGCCCAGGGCCCAGCCCCCAGCCCCAGGGGTCCTCTGGCTCGTCAGGGGGCCGCCGCGTCCGGCCAGGAGAGCCAGGCCAAAGGTCCAGGCTGCTTTAGTCCATCTGCGCCCCCCTCGTTTGGGGCCAGATGTTTTTTTCTTTATTGTAAAATTGTGGACTTTTAAAACCTGTTGACTAAACAGTAATTAATTTATATTTGTGAAAAATGCCACTGTCCTAGTGATTTCTGATGTAAATAATGTTGTTTATATAGTATGTATTAAATTTTCCTACATTGTAAAACTGCTGTACTTTTGATTCTTGTACATTAAAAAGTGTCACTAAGGATTTCTAGAATCGGGCGAACACGTTGCATTGCATTGCGTGAGCTGTGACGACGCCCCTCGTCTCCCGTGCCGAGGTCGCCGGGTCATTCAGGTGGCTTGACGTCTGCACAGCAGCAGATGTTGTTGGGTCCGGGACCTTACACCACAGGTGTCTAAGGCTTTCCCCGAGTAGCCACGTAACTGAGGTTCGCAGCCCCCTGGAGCAGCTCTGGTCTGTAGCCCAGGTCCCTGCACTTGGTCAGAGGCCCTGGAGGAGCTGCAGGTGACCCGAAGGGGCCTCTGGAGACCTGTGCCCGTCCACACTGGGGTCCCGCAGCCCCCTCTATCCATAGGAAATAAAAACACCGCGTCTGCCAGCCTGCAGCCTTGAGGGTAATTTTAACAGTCGGGTTATATATTCTTGAAGGGAGAAAGCATTTTATAATGGAAATACTGACACAAACGTTCACTCGCGCAGTTTGGCGCAGGGGCAGGCCCAGACAGAGGAAGGGTGGCTCGGGTGGCGGCAGAGAGCTGTCTGCAGAGGAGCTGGAGTCTGCCAGACCCACGGAGTTTTTCTGCGACTTTAGTGACTCCGGAGAGCAAGCTCCCATCTTTGTGAAGCTCCTCGTTCCTGGTCTGTCCAGGAGACCTGTCCTCGAAGGACAGCCTGGGTTCTACGGCAGGTTGTTCCTGAGTTACGAGACCCGAAGAAGAACGGAGGCGCTTCCTGCCGACAGCCTCGCAGGCCGCCGCGGTGCGAGCGCCGCTCAGCTGGACGGACCTGGGGAAACTTTGCGAACAAGTGCTGCAATAATCAGCTTATTATGATTTACAATAGCGAGGAAGCTTCCCGGCCGACTCCTGCCAAAACGCCTGCCTTTTACTGGAAGAAGCGGGCCCAGGCCCCCGCCCTCCTCCCTGGCGGGGCCTCGCACGCCTGGCACCGAGGCAAGTCCTCAATTAGTGCCAACAGAAAGGTCACCTAATGAAACGCGAGGCCCTGCGGTTTGCCAGGCCAGGCTGGGCTCCGGATTCCAACCTGGGACTCTTAAAGGAGCAGGGCCAGGCTGGTGCTAACTAAAGCCCTGGACCAGCCCTCTGTCCTGTAGAAACCTGGGCCCTGGTGGTCCCTGCCCTCGGCTGGACATCGGGATTTCCTGCACAGTTCCCTGGCCGTGTGACCTGGCTTTGTGTGGGAACATGGACGAGTCCGTGACCTACGTACGGGCTTCTCACCTCAAAGACAGAATAATAGCCACTCCTCGGGGCCAGCTGCGTGGGGAGGGTTTACATGCACCCACCGTGGTCGCCGTTAGGGCTGGGATGGTCCCCCTATTCGGTCCCTCCCGGTGTGTGATTGGCAGATGACCTTGTCATGTGCAAACAAAGGAGGCAGCTTCTAGGTTCCTGTGCTTTGTAGGTGAGAGCTGAAACGCAAAACTGAAAGGTTTCTAGACCCTCAGGGCCACCCGGGGGTGACTGTCCCTCAGTCTGGGGCACAGCGGTGGGGGAGAAGGGGAGGCTTTGGAAGGGGGGGACTAACGAGCTGGCCTGGGGGTGGGCATTGTGTCCCCGCAGCCTTCACCTAGCGCCCTGGAGGGACCTGGGAAGAGGCTGGCTCTAGGGGGAATCGAACCCCCGAGGGAGCCCCACCCTGAACCTGCAAGGAGTCACAGGTGGGGGGCGGTACAGCTGTGACCAAACAAAGTTTTTACCTTGACCAAGATTTTGAACCTCCACCGTGGGCCAGGCCCTGTTCTGGGGACACAGGCCGAACCAGGATGGGGCCCTGCCCTCTGGGCTGAGGGTTGCGGACGCAGACCCAAGACAAGCACACCAGGGGACAACATGTCAGGTGAGAGAAGTGCCAGGGAGAAGCGATCCAGGAGGTGGGCGGAGGGAGGGCTGTGGGAGGGGCCGGCCGGGAGTGGGCAGACCAGGGTGGGAACCATCTGGCATTCTGTCCCTCCAGGCAGGGGTGGGGAACCTTTCTTCTGCCAAGGGCCATTTGGATATTTATAACATCATTTGAGGGCCATACAAAATCATCAACTTAAAAATCAGTCTGCTGTATTTGGTCAGGCTAATTTGGTGAGGCGTATGATGTGAGCTGGTACTGCTATCTCAGGCCTTACGTGGCCCGTGGGCTGGACGGTCCCCACTCCTGCCAGTAGAGTTACAGTGAAAGGCAGCTCCTGGCCAGGCTGTGGTGGGGTCAGTGAGGTCCCCGAGGGGACACAGGATGGGCTCAGCACCCATCAGTATCAGAGGACAGTGTTGGGACATCCTGATGCTGGTTGGAGATCACACACGCCACCGCAGGTGGGGTCTGCTCGGTGTCTGGGGATCTGCAGCTCCCATTCCCTGACCGAGGGCCCTGAGGGCATGTGGTTCTAGAAGTGTCCAGCAGAGGGTAGCAGATACCCATACATGGCCTTCCCGGCCCAGGCTCAGCCCTCATTCCCTTGCCCTGCTGACTGCTCCCCTGGGCTGTGGAGCCTACGAATGAAGCTGTCCCTGCGGACAGTGGGACAGGACAGGGGAGAGGGTTAGGGCAGAGGCTGCAAGGGGAGGCCAAGGCGCAGTGCTGACCAGCCACGTCCTGGCCTCAGGGCGTCAGCCAGCCCGGCAGCTGGGCGCTGTGCCCTCCAGGGCTGAAGGGCGGCCCCTGTTTCACCATCACCTCCAGACAGGGATGCACAGGCTTCTGCTCCTTCTGGGTCCAGCCCTCCTCCCTCCCACTTGTGTGGCAGCCAGAGGACCATCCTGCGTCCCAAGGCCCGGACGCCACTGCTGCTCCCCACGTCCCTCACTTGGGGCGCCAGGCCCTCTGTGAGCTGCCCCTGCTGGCCACTGGGAACTTCACTGTCCCTCTGAGCGTCCTGACTGCAGCCAGGCCGACTGCTCGGGAGCTCTGCCCCTGGGCCCCTGCCTCTCCCCCTCCCGTCACCTCCAGCCGCCTGCTGGATCCTGGTCATTGTCACAGTTCAGCTCCAGCTTCGTTTCCTCTGAGCAGCACCTGGGACCCCGCTCTTCTGGTTCCGATTCCTGCCTGTCCCTTCCCTGTGCCAGCAGAGGCCACCTGAGCCCTGAACACGTCGGTGCCCCCACACTGTCACAGCTGCCCCCCAGCAGACGGGGTCCCTCCTGTTGTGGTGTCTGGTGTGCGTCTGCCCGAGCACCTCTGCAGCAGGACGTCCCTCCACCTCGGTCCCTTCTCGATTCCCTCACTCCCCCAACCCCGCTCTGCCTTCATACTAAACCCAAAGCCGGCCGTTTGTGCCACCTCCAGCTCGGCCACTGCCGCCCCACTTGGGTCTGGCTTTGTGTCACCGCCCCTGACTCTCTCTCTCCCCCCTGATGGTCCTGCGCCTAGCTTTCTCCGGCAGCTGGACCAATTCCTTAAAACTCGAGTCAGGCGCGTGGCCTGGTTCCCGTGCTCAAACCTGTGGATGACTTCCATGGCAACTGCAGTAAAACGCTGCGTTGTCGCCCGGCCGGTGTGGCTCCGTGGTTGGGCGTCGACCCATGCACCAGGAGGTCGCCGGTTCGATTCCCGGTCAGGGCACATGCCCAGGTTGTGGGCCCGATCCCCAGTGGGGGGCATGCAGGAGGTGGCCAATCGATGTTCTCTCTCATAGATGCTTCTATCTCTCTCTCCCTCTCCCTTCCTCTCTCTCTAAAATCTAAAAATAAAAATAAGAAAATAAAATGCTAAGTTGTGCCCTGGCTGGTGAGGCCGGCCGGGCCCCGGCCTGTCTGTGGTCCTGCTGTGGACCCCGATGTGTCCACTCCCTGCCGTCCAGGCCCATCTCTTTCTGCCTCCAGGGCACCAGGCCCTTGGAGCCCACCTTCTGTCTGTGTGGAATGCTCCCCCCACCCCGATCTTTGCGTGTCTGGCTCCCCAAATGCATGCAGGTGAGTTAGAGGTTCCCCCAGACCCCACCAGAGATGAAAGCTTGTCCCACCCTCCCCACATCCAGGGTGCATCTCGCTCAGAACCTTTGATTTGCTCCCTTTCCTTGTCACTGTGGGACAGTGTTACAACCCGTTGTTTACTGACTTGTCTCCGCAAAGGGAGTGCGAGGTCGTCCGCTGTACTCCCCCAGCAAAGCGATCGATGGGGAAAGAGTCGTCGAGGAAGGAACCGCGCACAGGATTGCAGAAGGAACCGCGCACAGGATTGCAGAGGGAAGGGAGCACCATCCTCGGAGGCCTCTGCGCTGCACCGGGGCCCAGGTGCCAGGCGGTTTATGAGCATGAGCTCATTGGATTTCTAGAATGACCTTGGGAGGTAGGTACTCATAATTCCATTTTACAAATAAGGAATCTAAGGCTCAAAAAATCCAAGGCAGACCACACAGCGAGCGGCGGGCAGAGCCAGCTGAGACGCCAAGTCGTCCTGCCGCCTGAGACCACCCCCCGCTCCCTGGCATCGCCCCGAGGAGCCCCACTCCTGCCCCCGTGGTCTCGTTCTCTTCACCCCAGAGTTTGCCCCCTTTCTTAGAAATGAGCCTCGTTTGTTTTTGAACAGCCCTTTCTCTCCTGTCTTCTCCTTATAAATTCTGGTTCACCAACCGAGGTCCCTGCCACACACCACCGTGTGGGGATGGAGAGGGGCTGGCACCGCCGTCTGCAAATGCGTTTACCAGGCTGACGGGTCACGAGCAAACTGGCACCAGGTCCTGCCCCCACCCAGCCCACCGTGCAAGGCACGGCGGCTCCTTGGGAAGCATGTAGCTGAGGACTCTGTTCGACACGTGACATGCAAATTTCCATGTTCATGAGGGCAGCTGGTAGCAAGGTCCTTGGAAAAGAGTCTCAGCTGAAATGGAAGGTCCTGAACAAAGTCCAAACCAAGAGTGTTTCTGGCAAGGAATGGAGCCTTTTCGTCGAATGGTGAACGAGCTTCCTTAAAAAAAATCCTGTGCGCCCTGGCTTCTCGATAATCTGTTCTTCTGTGCTGGCCACGTGCCCACGGCTTTGCCACCTGGGTGGTGCCTCCCCTGGGAGTTACTTCTGGGGGCCCGGGAGGAGGTCCATGGGTGCCGACAGTTAGGGCAACTGGGTAAGACGCGTGGGTATGTTCCGGCCTAGTTTTGTCCCTTCCAGGCAGCCTCCTTCCTCTCCAAAGTCAAGACTACCAGGTTCTTTCTGGAAGGGTAAGAGTTGGGTTCTAGAAAGTTCTCCCGACTTTTGGCCTTTCTGTTTAGGTTGAGACCAGTGTGCATGCTCACTCTGGATTCCTCCCCTTGCTGGCTTTACGGTTCACGTCCCTCCGCAGCTTCCAGGTTCTGTGTGGCTCTCTCCCCTCTCCTCCCACCCACCGCCTCACTCCACCACTTCTGGCTGGGAAGGACAACATCACCAGCACAGGGCACTCACTGTGTGCCAGGCCCCGGCCCGAGCACTGTGCAGGAGTTAACTCACGGACTCTCCCACAGCCCTCTGTGATAGGCCCTCCTCCTTTTACAGGGGCAGGAATGCAGGCTCAGAGAGGTTAAGTGACTCGCCCAAGGTCACACAGGAGGGTGGCGGTTCTGTACCGTGGCCTGGCTGACTCGCGGCATTTGGTGGCAAGAGCAGGAACAGACCTAGCTGTACGTCTTGGGCCTGTCCTTGCTGAGGAATCTGGCAAGCCCACTCACGCTGAGTCCCCACTGCTTTATCTGTAAAAGGGGCATATGGCTTTCTCTCTGGCTCACCAGGTCGTTTTATAGGATGAAATGTAGTGACAGCCGCCGTGAACCGGGCCCCAGCCAGCCTTGGTCCTTCTCACACTGATGCGGATGGTGCCCCCTTTGTGGGGCCATTCCTCTCCCACCAGGGGCAGGTGACCGTCCCAGGCCTGAGGCCGGCACACCCAACCTCGCCCCTGGGGACATCTTACATCCTTCCGCAACGTGCCCGTGTGTCCCTGAGACTCTGTTCCAGCTCCACCACAGCCCGAGGACCTGGACCCCTCCAGCCCCAAAGGCAGCTCATCGTAGGGATAAAAAGTAATTTTAGAGAAGCAGGGACTTGGGTGGTTAAGTTGCTACACCTCTGCACACATTTACCACACACACACACACACACACGCACATACACGCACACACACACGCGCGCGCACACACACATACACGCACACGCACACACACACACACACATACACACACACACACGCACACGCACACACTGGCTGCCCCCCCAAACACATACTGACAGGACACTGTAGGGGACAGCCACCACCAAAGTCAACTCTCCACCCCCTGAAGAAACCAGTCTGGTTCAGAAAACAAAACCCCAACACACAGTCCAAAGGAAAAATAAAACAAAAACCCAAACTTTACTTGCATTTAGCCATTAATAAATAATTTACAGTATGTACAGGGGGTGACACTCCGCACCGGTCACAGACACAGGACGCAGTGAGGGGTCCCCACTTCCAAGCAGAACATGAGAGCAAACACAACCAAAATAAAGTGCTTCACTTTTTCCTTCCAACATAGGGACTGTCTAAACCCAGCAGAGGCCTCACCCCCCCCCACCCGCCCACCCAGGTTTGGCAGAGAGAGGGGACCTCGTGGAGGGGGAGGTGGGGACACGCCCCCAGCCTCCTGGGCCAGTGTATGAGAGGTCCCTGGGGAACAGCAGAGGGGCTGTGTGGATGCCAGCGGGCAGGCGGGGACAATGAGGCCGGTGGGGCTCCTGGAGGATGGCCCTCGGGCCTGGCAGCACCTGTGGGAGCGAAGCCCAGCAGTGTTGGTCCCTGGGGCTCTCTGGAGCAGCAGCAGAGGGGGACTGGCCTGGGCTCCTTGGACGGGCAGCCTGGGCTCCTAGCGGCAGGTCTCTCTGGCTGCGAGGCCCTGGGCTTACAGAGGGGACCAGACGGGAAGACCTGCCACGGCTGCTCCTCTCCCAGATGCAGCCCTGGACGGACAGGGCGGGAGCAGGGCTCTGGGGCAGCTGGGAGGGAGCAGAGGGTCAGGGCAGGCCAGCTGGCCCCATCCACCCGTCTCCTGCCCAGCCCTTCGGCCCAAGTCCCCTGCCCGGGGGCTCCTGCCATCTGCTGGAGGGGAAGAAACAGAAATCAAAGGGCAGGTCTCCGTGTCGACATTTAGAAACTCAACTTGACTTCCTAAGTACAGTGGGGAACGGGGGCAGTGGAGGAAGGGGCCAGAGGAGGGCATCCATCCCACGAGTGGCATCACTCAGAGCACGTGCCGACACACACGGTCCGGGGGCTCCCGGGGAAGGAGGCCCTGCCTGGGGGTGGCCCGCGGCCTGTGCGTGAGTGTGCGAGTGTTAGTGTGCGCTACAGCGGCGGGCGCGTGCAGCAGTGGCCGGCCGTTCAGTGCATCGCAGGGGGTGGGAGGAGCGGACTCGGACCCTTCCCGGGGTCTCTGGTGGGACGGGCTCCAGCCCGAGGGGCTCGGGTTTGCACATTCACACTGCGGGGCAGGCGGAGGGGAGCAGCTCTCCCTCGCTCAGCGGCACTGTCCCGGACGTCACAGCACCAGTCAGTCACCACGACCCGGTCCGGGGCCCCAGGGAGGGTGAGGGCCGCCCCACGCCCCCCAGCCCTTGCCAGCAGACAGCCCGAGGCAGCTCTGAGGTAACCGGCCCACAGCTCACCGGCCAGCCGCTGCCTTCGCTTCTGACCCCTGCAGAGGCCGAGGGCCACCGGGAAGCCACCAGCCCTTCTGTGGTTGCCAGCCGGCTTGGTGACAGGCAGTAGGCCCTGCTCCCCCTCCTACGCGGCGAGGGCCTCCTGGAGCACAGGGAGCAGGGCGAGGAGCAGGAGGCTGCCCGAGAGGAGCGGGGGCGCTGGGGACAGCCCTGCAGCACCTGCCCGGCCAGGCGACTCCCGCGTCCGCTCGTACAGGTGCAGCTTGTCCTTGTTGGAGTGCAGCGTCTTGACGTCCTCCAAGGCGTAGTAGGCGGCCAGCGTGAAGTTCACGTCGCCCGTGGTGAGCAGGTCGAAGACGCAGGCCTGGTAGTAGAGGTCCTCCACCGGCAGCCTCTCCTTGCACTTGGCCACGGCCGTCTCGTAGGGGAAGGTGTCGGGGGCCGCGGGCGCAGGGCTGGCGGCCTGGGGCCTGTGGGCGCCTCGGCCCTCGTGGGCGCGGAAGGCCTGGAAGTCGATCTGCTGGTTGAGGGGGCAGCCCCGCAGGCAGAGGTAGAGGCCCTGGCTGTCCCTGTCCTCCACCGCGTTGACCACCTCCTCCGGCATGCGGACCGCGAAAGTCAGGTAGCGGCCCACCTGGCGCACCACGATGGTGGTGCCGATGTACTTGGCCTGGATCTCCACGTGCTGGCCCGACACCTTCTCCGTGATCTTCAGGCTGTTGGCCCCGTGCTTGTCCCCGCCGTTCTTGGAGCCGTCGGCAAAGGCGGCCGGGAGCTCATCCATCTCCGCCTGGTACACCTTCTGGTCCACGCACTCCTGGAAGTTCTTGAAGATGATGGTGAGCTGCAGGGAGGTGAGCAGAGAGGCGTGAGGCGGAGCCAGCGACGGCAAGGGAGAAGGCCCAGCCCCACGCTTACGGTGCTCAAGGAGGGACGGACGAGAGGAGCCCCGGCACGCCCCACAATGTCCCCTCGCCACTTTGGTCCCAGTTCAGCACCACCTGCACTATGAGGCACTTAATATTTTTCTTTAAAACTTACTTTTACCTAAAAAAACGGACTTCGAACAGGAACTTTAGATCATTCCCCTAGGGGGGAAAATAAAACAGTTCATTTACTATATAGAAAGGTGAACCATAAAAAGAAAAGCACAGCTAATTAAAAGTAAAAGGTCATCCACTGTAACAGGCTGAACAACGGCCCCCGAGATATTGGCCCTCATCCCTGCAACCTGTGAATGTGATCTCACATGACAAATGGCTTTGCGGAGGGGGTCAGGTAAAGGACCGCGAGATGGAGAAATCCTGGATTGCCTGGGTGGGCCCTAAATGCAATCACAAGTATCCTCATGAACTAGAAGCAGAGGAGATTTGACCACAGGAGGAAGGCTATGTTTCCATGGAGACAGAGACTCAAATGATGGGGCCACAAGCCAAGGAATGCTGGGAGCCACCAGAGGCTGGGAGAGACCATGAACAAAGTGTCCCCTGGAGCCTCCAGAAGGACCAGCCCCGCAGACACCTTGGTGACACCTGTGACTTGTTCCAGACTTCTCACCTCCAGAATCACGAGAGAACAAAGGTCTGTTTGTTTGAACCACTTATTTTGTGGTATGTGTTACAGCAGCAACAGGAAACTGATACGGTCCACAACCATCTAACACCATCTCTCACGCTGCCAGTGGACCTCCGCAGAATCCCTGAAGGGCTGCAAGCCACAGCTGGACGTAAGAGCAGGTGGGACAGAAGACGGTGCTAGAAGAAATACCTCGGGGGCAAAAGCCACACAGGCAGGCAGGGGCCAGCAGAGACACTCAGGCTGCCCTACGGCTCCTGCAGCCAGGCCTCAGAGGAGAGCTGGGAGCAGAGGGACAGGAGGAAGGTGCAGGTTTGCAAGAAGATGACGAGGTCTCCAGGCTGAATGCGAAACCCTGGCCAGGGCCTGAGCAAGGAGGCCCATTTCCACTACAGCCTACAGTCGAGGGCGGGGCTGGGCTGAGCCCCCGACCAGCTGGTCAGTCCTCCCGAGAACCAAGGACACAGGCACACTCATGGCATCAATGTCCCGGGTACCACAGCTCTTACTTCTAGTCTCGTGTGGCACTGCAGGGGAGGGTGACATTACCTCCACTTTATAGACGAGGAAACTTAGGCTCAGAGAGGTAAAGCAACTTGCCCAAGGTCACACAGCCAGCTAGCAGCAGAGCTGGGATTCGTCTCTTGGTTTCCAGCCCCTGGGCTTTCTTGGCCACAAGCCCACAGGGTGGGAGGCCTGGGAGAAGGATGGGAGACAAGTAGCCCGGGGAGCGAGTGTGAGTCCTCCTCCCCCATCACCCTGGCAGAGATGTCTGCTGCTCTTTGCTCTGTAACCCTAACTAGGAGGGCTGCACGGGCTGGAGACACGAGCGAAATCGGGAGAGGACCCCTGCTTCCCCCAGGGTCAGCTGATGCCTCTCAGGCCACTGCTCCCCTGGACCAAGAGCACCTGGAACTCTGCTGTCTACATGGGACACGAGGACGAGCTGCTACTCAGTGGGGTACTGTGGGGTGCTGTGGGGTGTTAAAGGGGGCCGCAGCCTCTCCACCCCGCTTCGAGCCTTCTGCATCGAACTGCACGAAACGGCCGCCACTCTGCCATCCCTGGCCCATAAAAACGGCGACTTCATATGGTCCCACCTCCTGCTGCTTCCTTCTCTCCATCCAAGGCTCCTGTCCTGATGTGGAGGCCCCCTGCAGGGGGCTGGGAGGTGGGCCAACCAGGGTGGTCCGGGCAGTGGGTGGTCCTGTCATGGGAGGAGGGGGCGCAGGATGAGGGACTCTGGTGGCCCTGCCTGGTGTGCAGGGCCACACAGACACTGTGGGGGGCGGGGGGCTGCCTTCCAAGTGCCACCCGTCTCCCTGGAACAGGAAAGGCTGGTTTGCGCTAACCGCCATCTCTCGTGGAGACAGTCTCCTGGAAGGCTGACAGGCTGCTTGACTCTTCTTGGCACCAGCGCCGGGGACTCAACCACAAGTAACAGCATGAAGGGGACTGTCGAAAGCCAGGCGGCTCGCCGCCAGCAGGGCCACGGGCGGGGCTGCTGCTCCTGTCTCTGCTGCCCCCTCGCCTTCCCAGAAGGGCCTGGGCCCTCCCCACCGCGCTGGGCACAGGGCAGAGCCCGAGCTTCAGCAACAACTGTGTGTGGAGCGCCCACGAAGGCCAGGCCTCGGAGCAGGGCTGTACCCACACAGGGATGAAACAGTCCGAGACCCCTGTCCTCATGGAGCTCACGTCCGGGAGGGGTCAGACGGAGCCGATGAATTATGCAGCGTGGCAGAGTGGTGTGACCCGAGTACCTCTGCTCCCCAAGCCTCAGTTTCCTCACCTGTAAAATGGGCGCTACCAGCACAGCTGGAAAGAGACCGGCATGGAGGTGGGAAGAAGGCTAAAATGTCAACCACAAGGACAGAAGAACGGACCTGGCTGGATACTGCCGTTGTGGGAAGTGAACGAAGGCCCCTGGGGAGGCACCACATGGAGGGCACGCTGGAGGCAGTGGGGTCAAGTGAGCAGGGGTCAGGCAGAGGCTCCTGCTGGGTTGAAGAAGCCCTAGGCCCCCATCAGCTTGATGAAAGCCCCCTGGCTTCTCCCCTCCCTGGAGGCTCCAGGCTGCACCCATGCTCGGCCTGGCTCTGCCGCTGCTCATGCCTGTCTTTGGGGGCAAGCTCAGTGCAAGGACTGCGGGCCTTCCCCAGGGCTCTGGTCAGAGCCCTCAGCATCCTGCTACCCCAGCACCATCTCCTGGATCAGCCCGGGAGCTGTGGGACAGAGGCTGGCACAAAAGAAGTGTTCAGTAGATGTTTGCTGCATCAATGAATGAACCCCCACACACACCTGAGGACAGGCAGGGGCAGGCCACAGGCGCTGGAAACCAGCCACGATGCCTCCGCCGAGGTGCCACGAGGCCCCAGTCTGCCCTCACATGAGACTGGTGTGGTGCAGACGCTGACCTGTCACTGCCGGGCCTCTAGCAGGGCTGTGGGCTGCCTCCTGGCTGACGGGGACACAGCAGAAAGGGGCTGGGTGGATCCGCTCTGCTTCAGGGCCCCCTGTCCTTCTGGAAACCGATACAGGAAGGGAGGTGCTCCCATCCCTGCTGGGGCAGGTCTGCAGCCACAGTGCCGAGCAGTGAGGCCGCCACAGAGCTGGCACTGGACAAACACAGCCGAGTGAATGAATGGAGTGCAGGAATGAATAATTAATCCTCTTGGGGTTTGGACAGCACCGCCGGGCTCAGGGCCCTAGTGTGTGTCAGCAGAGAGCCGAGGGTGCTACCCGGGGGTTCCAAGCCCAGGCACATTTCCCCAGCCTGCAGGCTCCAGTCGTAGGCGGCCTAACGGCTCTTGCTCCACCACGTCACCCCCCAGTCACGGGGGCCGCAGCCCAGCCTGGCTGGTCACTAACCACAATTCCTCCCTTGGCGCTGTTGTCACTTTTGGTGCTTATACCACCCTGGGTTAGGAGGGGCAGGTCGCTCCCTATGTGGCCCTGCCAGGATGGGACACACAGGTGGGGTCCCCTCCCGGAGTGTGTTTGCTGCTGGATTTAGAAGCTGCAGCCCTAGGCTCCCAGCGGTCATTTATCCCGGCTCTAGGGTGGGAGGGGGTAGGTGAAGGGGCTGCAGAGAAGCAGAGGGTCCTGATGTGGGAGTGGAGGGCTGGGACAGGACAGGGGAGAGAGCACTGGCCACAATTCCACCACCACTAGGCTTCAAAGCCTGGTGCCAAGGGCATCCATGGGGCAAAGACCCACTTGTGTCCTACCCAGCAGCTGGTCTCAGAAAGAGACCCCCTTGCAGGCGTGCAAGGGCCACTGGCACAGAGGGAAGTGGCAGAAATTTTCCTGGCTGCCGGGTCACCTCCCTGTCCTCTGGGGCAACGAGGGATGGGGAGGAATAGAAACACCCCTGTGGGTCAGCCTGGAGCCCTGGCAACGTGCTCTTCCTGGGAAGACAGACCCACTGCCAACCCGGGAACCTCAGGGGCTCTGGTGGGCCCAGCCCTGAGGAGGCCGCTGTGTCCCCACTGCCTGGACTCTGAGCGCCCACCAGATGCCCTCTGGCTGAGCATGAATGTGAGGTCATGGGAAACCTTCCAGCAAAGTGCAGGAGGTGAAGGGCGGGGTGGGGGTGGGGGGTGGGGGGTGGGGGGGTGGAGGGGACGTGGCCACAGGTGTGTGCACGTGTGCACACACACACATGTTCTTGCACACACGCACACAACAGAAACCAGCTTTCGTCAAACATTGACCCTTACCACGTACAGGGCACTTGCAAACTGCCTTTCATGTATGCCACGTCATGCTACCCTGCCCAACTAAACTAAAAACAAACAATACGTATAGGTATTTGTGTGTGATGGTTCCTGACCCCAGAAAGCTGACCTCACAAACCCCTGGTGCTGGTGGCCAGCAGTTTGAGAAACACTGCGCTCTAGGCGACATGAAGACTCTCTAGAACATTCCTTTCTAAAGAATCTGCTCATTTACTGAAAATAAGAACATGGTGGGTGCAGGAGGCGTCTGGGTGGGTAGGGGGCTGACTCTGGGCCCCTTACCTTGCTGGTGGCCGTGGCGGCCGAGCCGGGCAGCACGGGCGTGTTGGTGACTTGGACGTTCAGGTAATTATTGTCGATGAGCGGCCAGGCTCCCTGCACCTTGCAGGTCTGGAAGCGGTCTGTGAAAGTCCTGAGGTGCGGGTCCCCGAAGAGGCCGCAGTGCGTGTAATTGGGGGCGGCCGAGTGCTTGTGGAAGCTCTTCTCGTAGTGGCAGATCTCGGGGCTGTCGGAGCGCTCCTGGCTGTCCCCCGGCGGCGGCAGCGTGCGCAGGCGCGGCTGGGACGTGGGGCCATCCTTGGAGCAGTTGTGCTGGCTCATGAGGTCCTCTATGCCATGGACGGCCGAGTGGTAGGCCAGGTCGCCCCGGCAGGTGCGGGCCGTGCGCCGCGTGCACAGGGCGTAGGTGCGCAGGGCGGCGCAGAACTCGGGCGCGTCGTCCGAGGCCGGGGAGTGGCCGCCCGCCGTGGCGCTCCAGAACTCAGAGTTGCACTTGAGGATCTTGCACGGGGAGGTGGCTGCGGAGAAAGGGAGGGACACGCCGTCAGGATGGGCGCAGGCACAAGGACACCCCATCTGAGACGGCAGCACCCACTCTGCATATATATGCGCACAGATGGTGAAAAAATAAAACCCCGCAAGTAGTAGTAAAGGGCAGGATCAGCGCTTCTTGGTTGTCCAGATTCTTCCGCGCAGCTGGAAATAACCCCACGTGGCCAGGCACGCAGACCCACAAGCTGCAAAGGCTGGTGGCAGCCCCGCCCACAGCTCCCAGCCTGTGGAGAGGAATGGTCAGTGTTTCCGGGCAGTGGGCCTTTGACACGCGTTAACATCTTCACAGCCAACCCCCCCCCCCCCCAAGAACTTAGCAAAAGCGACAGAAATTTGGCAGGGAATGAAGCAGTGTCAATGTGTGTCCCGAGCTCTGCCCTGTGTGACCCTGTGCAAATTACTTAACTTCTCTGTGCCTCATTATACTCATCTGGAAATTGGTAACAGTATCTACCTGTGAGGTTGCTAAACGTGTTAAAAGGCTTAGAAAGGCACTAGCATTTAGCGGAAACACAACGAATGGTGGCCAGTACGTTACTGTATCAGCCCTGGTTGCAGAGGGCCTGGTTCTGCTCACCTCGGCTGTGTAGCTCCTTCCCTCTCTATCCTGCTTAGGGGAGAGAGCTAGGAAGCAACTGAGAGTGATGACTTTGGGTTTGCCTCAATAGTGCTTTGTGTTAAGTTTTTTAGTCACTCACACGCCTTGAGACCTTCGTGACAGCCCGAGAATCATGGCTTTAACACATCTGACTTGCCAGGTGTCCCTGGCTGCTTAAAACTGTCGGCGCTTGTGCATCTTCCGAGGGGTGTAAGAGGAAGCCCAAGAGCCATTCTGGATGGAGAAGCTGTAGATCAGGGTGGGGGAATGGCTTGCAAGAGGCCACTGAGAGTGACACTCTGGGACTGAAATGGATGACTCCCGTTCCCCTCTGCCACCTTACCAGACGGTGACACAGCTCTTCAGGGCCTGTCTGCTCAAAATGGACATGCATAGGGCTGTCATTTCCTGGGGGTCTTGGGGAAGGGCGTCAGGGATGCCAGGGCTGGACAGTCCCCATGGTGGTGAGATGAGGGGCCCCCTGACCCCAGGGAGTCATCCTGCTGCTCCATGTCCACTCCACTAAATCACGGGCCAAAGGCCTCCCCAGTTTAGGGACCGGAATGTAACCTGGCCCAGCATCAAAAGGAAAAGCTCTCAGCTGCGGCATCACCTGCCAAAGAGATCCCAGAGGCGCTGATTTTCATGTTCAGTATCTTTAATAAAGAGGCATGAGACCTGAATTCCAGGCAGTAAACCTTGGCCTTTTCTGATGTGAGTGTCCAAGAAGCAAGGAGAGGAAAGTCTGAGAGTTTGAAACAGATCTTACTGCAACTGATGCAAGCAGGAAGAGGAAACCAGCCTCGCAGAGGGAGCTACCCTGGTGCTTTCAGCATGACAGAAGGCAGCCAGCTGTCTCGTTCCTGCCTGGTCCCTGCAGATGGCAAAGGGCCCCTTTCTGGCCTTCCTGCCACCTCTCAATGGATCCAAGACAACCAATAAGGTCAGAGCCAGGGAATCAGAGAACCTGATTGGAAATAAGATGTTCTCCTGAGCTTCCATTTCCATCTTGGCCACTGTGTCCTTGGGCAGAGACGGCTCTCGGAGCCTCTGCTAACTCTTATACCCAGGGCAGCACCCCAGACGCCCAGGAAAATGCAAGGGCACCACACAGAAACTTATGCTCCTTTGAAGTCCATTATGCATGCTTTGTTTTGACCCAGGCCTCTTGAGACAGGACTTTCAGGATTAGCTACAGCAGGACAAAGAGAGGAGAATCCAGAGGCTGCAAAGACAGTGGCTGGCCTGGGTAAAGGGTGGGGCGCAGGCAATGCCTATACTCTGGTCTCGCAGACTTACTGGGTGCAGAGTGAACCCTGGGCAACCATCAGACCCTTTGCTTCTGAATTGTGCAATGAGGGCCAGAGCTCCTTGCTCCCCTGTGCAATTGACTTTATCAAGAGCCCTAAGGATCACTTTGTGACCTAGCTCTGTGTTGGTTTCTCAAGATGCTCAATGGAGTTTTAGAACCTGGGGCCAGAGGTCACTGGTTTCTACCTCCAGCCAGCCTCCAGGGCAGGAATCTCCCTGTAGCACCCCTGCCTGGTGGACATCTGGCCTCCACTGCTGCTGATCTCTGCCAGGGCGGGGCTGGTCCCTCCTGCTCTCGGATGCTCCAGCTGTGGACCCACATCTGCCTCCCAGGGACTTTCACGGGGCTTCGATCCTTCTGTGGAGCCACATAGAAAAGGCTCAAACGCTGCATCCTGTATATACTGAAGACAGCCCCTCAGCTTCCCTGAGCATCTTCTGTGGCCCCGCCCTCTGGTGGCTCTGTGGGCGGGGCTGAACTGTCTCATCCACGACACCCCAACTCAGGTGCCACCTTCTGCCCTGGAGTCTCCTGAGCAGGGGCCCCTCACGTTTGTCCTGGAATCCTTTCCCACACGCCTCACTCAACGGCACCCCACATATGTAACATTTCACATTTGGGGGAGGTGGGCTCCAGACTGCCTCCCTCGTGGCCGGAGACACGGCAGAGAAGGAAATCACAGCCACACGGCTTGCCTGGCTTAGTGATTGTCCTTTAAATAGCAACCCAGTGCCTCTCAGAAACAGAAAGAGGGAGGCAGGGAGCTGGGACTACCAGCTGCACCAACCCCAGCAGGATGAAAATATTTATGCATCAGAGTGGCATTAGCTGCTTTCAGAGACCTCCTTTGAACTGTTAATCAAGCCCAATCTTTCAGAATAATAGCCTGATTATTACCGCCTTGTTTGCATGACAAAGACGCCCAATAAAACTTATTTTGCTGTGCGCAGAGGGGGTGTGAGGGACGGGTCCTGAGAAGGAGGCTTAGGAATGCGGTGAGCCGCTCCGTAGCCTGAACCCAGGAATAAAGACAATGCAATTTGCCACCAAGAAAAGCCCAATAGACCAATAAATTACCCGCGTGCAAAGGGATTAGATCAGGTTTCAGATGCCGGGTAGGAGGGGTGGGGTGAGCCAGGAAACAGAAAAACCTGCCTCTTCTTAAAGGGGTAAAGCTCAGTTTGAATGCCAGCCCCATGGCCCAGCTGGTGGTGTCCAACTCTGTGGCTTGCAGGGTAACTTGCACGACTTGCTGAAAGTTCTGGAAGCAGCCCCAGGGACCTCCTGTGCTCAGGCACAGTGGGCCATGACAACTCCCAGGATGCAGAGCAAACACGTTTTGTTTGAATACTGAAACGCAACAGCGGTGGAAGAATGGCGGCTTGAGGGGTATCAGGAGAAGCAGCATTTCTGCCAGGTCTGGAAGGGCAGTGGGATTTGCCTGGTGATGCCAGGAAAGGGCCCAAAAACACAGAGGGCCTCCCACACAGCTGGGGTTGGCCGGAGGCTAACTGCTGGCCGGTGAGCATGCAGCCAGGAGCGTGGGGCTAGACACAGCCTCGTGTCCGCTGTGCCCTTTACAAAGCAAATGTCGCTCAGTTTCACTCTGCTTTCCTCTGTTGTGTGGGCTGGGACTCTGCAAACCCTTTTCTGTCACCGGGCTCCTGTCAGGTTCCACCACAAGGGGGCACGAGACAGAAGAGGGAAGGCTGGAGTCCCTTCTGTCCCCCGGCTGTTCCTACTACCACCACTGGGCAGTGCCCCCCGCCCCCAGCATCACTGGTGGCACTCCGAAGTACTGAGAGCAGTCAGGCAGGGGCCCTCCTCCCCAACCTGGGCCCCCAGCTTCTCTTCCCTTTGTCCCCCCAGCTCCAGGGGTGGAAACGATTTCCTGCAACTCGGTGTGCCTAAGTGACCCCTCGTGGCTTTTTCACTCCCCCCATACCCACTTACCCTCCCCTATGTTCAGATCCCTCTGTGGACATACCCGTGTGGCTTCTGTCCTCCCGACTGGGCCCTGAGACACCAGCCTCGGGACTTCAGATTAGACCCAGTTGCTCAGGGGCCCTGGATAGTTTTCAGTGAGCACACGGCATGATCGGAACACTCAGGGCGCAGTGTCACTTAAGGGGTGATGGCTCCAATGGGAATAGAAACACGCAGAGGGTAAGAGATTCATGGCACAGCCTCCGTGGAAAGGCCGCTGAGCCCGAGTCGTATGCCATGTCCCCTGTGCTCACTGCCCACCCACCTGGTCACACTGAACTGACCCTGACGCTCCTCTCTTAGCCACAAGCCGGCCTGCGGGTCCTACAGGAGGTGAGAAGGGAGCACCCGCCAGGAGGGCCAACCGGCCTCGCCCAGCATGAGACCCGGCAGCAGCAGGAGCCAGGGGCCATTCTCCACCCTCTGTCATCTTAGTTCTGAGTCTAGGAGGGGGCAGCAAACCAATCTAGGGCCAGGATTTGGTGAACTGCCCTGGGCGATATTCTGGAGTCTCCCTGCTTGACAGATGCCCGAGGCTGCCTGTCTGTCACTCCTGTAGGAATTTCCCTCCATCATCCTGACGTAAACATGCAGGTGTCTGGCATCAGACACCGAAAGGAACACGCCCAGGTGACGGGCTGGACTTTCTGCCAGGTATACAGCAGACACTAGCTTACTTAACGACGGATGGACAGAAGTGGTCACCTTCCTGAAAAGGCATGTCTCCCCAGTCCAGCCTCAGAATGTCCTGGGGACCTGACCGAGCCCGGGACGCCACCCCTTGAAGGCACGGGGAATTTTCCAGGGCTTCCTCCAGGAACTGGCCTATAGGAGAAAGAACGAGGCAGAGGAATTTTCTCAGAGAATCTCAAGTGAACTCAGAAGAGGAGGAGGGCGGGTTGGGGAGCGGGGGGTTAACTTCCTGCCAAGTGTGGGCAGAGTGGCTAAATGCCACTCAGTGAGCTGAGGCCTAGGCACTGCACCCCCCTGGGCCACACCCAGCCAGGCTGCTCTGCCCCAGCCTCCACACATGCCAAGTTGTTGCAAGAAACCATGCCGAGTGCCAAAGAAGAGGGCACACCTCAGCTTACAAACTGGACACCCTCCCCCAGCTCCCACTGGGGCCACAGGGAGCCAGATCAACAGCAAACAAGACTGCCAGTCAGGCAGCTGCGGGCTTCTCTGGGTAGGAGGGACCCATGGTGGGCAAGGGCCAGGCACAGGATTCCATTTCCATGCCATCCTGGCTTAGGGCAGAGAACTAACCTACCAGGGTTCCTTCCACAGAGGGTGGTTACGGGCAAAGACAGACATCACTTTTTAGATAGTATTGAAGCTTGCAGGTGGGCACTTTGGTCTTTCTGCTTTGAGGCGAGGCATAACCCTTTCCTGAGTCTAGGGCTAGCTCTAGAGATGCTAATTTTCCATCCTGGCTCTGCCTCCAGCAACCCTGGGCTCATCTGCTCGGCAGTCCAGGTCAACATTCATTTGAAGTGGCTTTTCTCCCTCACCACCATCCGCAGGCAGGCCTTCCTCCTCCACCTTCCTCCTGCAGGGGGAGGGCAAATGCAGGCCAGCTGGGCACGTGCCCAGGGCACACACACGGCTGTGAGCCTGTGATCCTGGGACATTCTGTAGCATGGGGAGCAATAATGGGCTTCTTTCTGCAGGGACCTGGGCGCAGAGGGATGGATGACTTTAATAGGCATCTCGGTATTCTGACTGCTCGGGTGAAATGGCGCATGAAATGAATAAATAAGCAAAACCCAAAAGACATAATCTGACTCGAGAAGATTTGCACAGTGACAGCCCTGCCAACTGGTTTTCCTGACCTACGGCTGGGTGGCATCTTCTTTGGAATGCTAAGCCAGGGATGGAAAGGGAGCAGAGACGAGTCTCAGGAGGAGGCAAGAATGCTAGATCCATGGAAAACGGGCCCACTCCTCACTCTGCTACCTAATCCTACCTCCCAAGTTTGTTTCTTAAATGTCCCCCACCTTAAACACCTTATATGTTCATAGTACAAAGTCTAATATGCTACGTAGCAAATTTACCGAGTGTGTTTATGCAAAATCAGCTGCATGGGAAAGGGCAGGAGTCTGGGTTCTTTCTACTGCTGGCTCTGCTGCTAATTAGCTGTGTAATATCAGGCAACCACTCTGACCCTCTGTCTCTTCATCCCTGCAGTGGGAATGGTGATGCTCAGAAGGAAAATGTGATGATCTGATGTGGTGACACATTTAAAGCATTTAGCAGAGCAGCCACTCAGTAAATGGAAGAGCTTTAACAATTATTGTTCTCCTTCAGATGACCATACTTTGGAGAGAATGATATAAAGGTATTATGTCTTGGAGAACTTCCATGAATGTTCATTAGTGACAGTTGTCTGTGACAGGGTAGAATTTGGGTTGTTTACATCTTCTTACTTATCATTTTCAGCCTTTAGGTTTAAAAATGAGTATTGTTTTTAGGACCAGAAAAAAAATTTTTTTTTGAATACAGACTGCAATTCATTGGGCAACGTGGTGAGGGCGGGAGAAGAAAGCTGGTCCTGGGGCTGGGCAGTTGCTTGTAGCAAAGTGACAATGAGAACGGGCAGGAAAGGGCGAGGAAGGAGGCCCAGCCCAGGGGACTGCACTGAGTGGGGAGGCCCACTTCACACCTAGGCCTTCACGGTCCTGGGCAGTGGGGTCCCCAACAGGCACAGGCAGGTACTGGTCCAGGGGACAGGAGGGGAGGAATCTTGGGTGACCAACCACCCAGGTGTGCCCAGGACAGAGAGGGCTTCTAAGGACAGGGGACTTGCAGATTTAAAACTAGGAAAGTCCTGGGTAAACTCAGATGAGTTGGTCACCCCAGAAGTAACAGCACCTTCGATCTTCGGCAGGTTGCATTGAGCCAAGCACATGATACTGAATTTAAACCAGCACACGCTACCTCTCCATTCAACCAAAACATAAAGTCAGGGTTCTCTAGTCTAACTCTGTCGGGGGCGGCGGTGGTGGGTGTGCCTTGCACTTTTCACCAAAGAGAGGATTTTTAGCAGGAACCACATGCCCCCAAAATGTAAACTGGTCCTACCCAACGTCTCACCTCCACAGGGCCCTCTTGCCCATTCTCCTGAAATGTGCATGGACCCCCCCTGCCCAGTTCTTCTTGGAGCTTTGGAGTAACTGCTAGCAATTTCTCCAACCTTGCAGAGAGGTTGCCAGAAGAACAGACATCCTTTCCTTCCTCCCCTATTTACCCTCAGGCCTAAGGGGCCACTGTCTGTGTATTTTACACCCCATTCTCCCTGGGAGGCAAGGCCCTGCCCTGCAGACCCTCTGCTGTGTCACCACCAGCCCCTCAGGGGGTCCTGCTGCCATGTGGCTCTTGCAACTGGACATCATTTCATTCTCTCCCTTTGGAACACAAAGTCCTACTGGGAGGGCAGTAATGCGGCAGACAGGTTGACTTGCTTGCTTTCCTGAAGAACAGCTCTGAGAGAAATACCCTCATCTCTGCAGTGGCACAGTGGCACACGTACCCTGCAGAGGGCCTTGGTCTCCCCACCGAGGACTGGCATTTTAAAAACAGCTGCAGTTTAAAAGTAAAGAGGGAAAAATGACGGAAGAGGAAAGGCTGCAGGGCATGATTCTTGGAACAGTGGTCTTCGTATTTGGGCGTGCACCAGAACCCCCTGGAGGCCTGTTAAGGTACTCCGGCCTGCAGGGTCCCACCCCAGAGTATCTGCTTCAGCAGGTCTGGGGTGGGCCCAGAACCTGCATTTCTAACCCGTTCCCAGGGGAGACAGACGGGGCTGGTCCAGGGCCCGCACTGTGAGAGTCACCACGCTGGAGCAGGGCAACCATATGCAGTGACAGGAAGCGCGCCAGCCATGTCGCGAGCACATGCCTTGGATGGGTTCCTCTTAGAAATCTGTACTCAAAGTGCCAATGGTTGCAAAGTTTTCAAAGTATCTATTCATTGTGTTTTGAAGAGGATACTGTTTGTGGAAGACTGTTCTAAGAAGCCTTTTCTGCCCTCGTCTCCGCCGCACCCGCCCCGTCCCCAGCTAGACGTGGCTACTCTGCCATCCATGAAAGGCACAGCATCGGCCAAGCAGACACCCTCACAGCCCGCGGGACACCGCCAAGACCCCTTCCCTTTACCTGACGGCAGATGCCAGCCCTGCTCTGACGAGGGCCCCGAGTGTCACTCGAGGCAGGAACACAGTAGGTGTGCCATCAACGTGGACTGAGTCCATGTAAACACTCTTGAATGACACAGACCCTCTCAGTCTAGCAGAAGCTAAGGAATCTTTCTCCACATAACTACATCCAATTTAATTTGCACTCCCCTGGGTTTACTCCTGGCAGTCATTCAAGCTGACTAGCGGCAAACAAACCTATGCTTTCACGGGGCCGCTGCAGCCACAGTCCACCTGTTTGCAGTGGGAGAGGCCACGGCACAAGGGTCCCTGAATGTCCCTGCGCCTCCCCCTTGCCAGAGCGTCTTTTTTCCTCTAACATCCACCCTGCTCTCCCCAACCTGCGGCCCCTCTGCCAACGCATTCGAGAATATGACAGTCCATCTCTCTGTGGCTGAAATGGCCCGTTTCATCTCTTCCTTAAGAAACTGTCTTTTGACCCAGGTTTCTCGAGCACATAACTTTTCGGAGCCCCCAGTGTATCGAGTTTGGGGATCCTGAAGGCTCAGTTTTCAGTAAGGTGGGCAATTTTGACTAAATGCAGCTGTTAAGGCCTCAAATTAGAAGAAACATTAGCCAGTTGGCATGACAGTGCTGCGGCTATCTGTTCGATCTGCCAGGTTTGAGTTACCAGCCTTGAAGCCAAAAAGAAATGGGCTTCTTGGAAACAAAAGTGATGGAATTCGGGTGGTGAATTACATAACCCACCAGCCTTCCCCAGACTATGGGGGAGACTTTAAAAGTTTTAAAGATGGAGAAATAAAATAAAAAAAACAACAAAAATACCACCAGTAGCCCCCATAGCTCCCTGCTGCCTCTGACTACCTCTGTCAGCCCTTCCCTTCTTCCCTCTCTGGCCCAAGAAGTTAACAAGCGCTGCCACTTTAAGAGCAGGAAGGTGTTGTTTTAAGGGCCTCTAAGCCCCCCTTCTCAATTTCAGCTTGGAGCTGAGATCACATCCCCCACGGCAGCCAAGGGACAAAAGCCATTTATCAACCCATCTGATAAAACTTCCAATGGGCTGGATCTTTATCTAGACCAAACTGAGATGCACACACATGTAAACTCCTGCTCTCCAAAAGGGAGACTTCTTTTTAAAGGAGAGGGTCATTTTTTAATTTTCTTTTTTTAGTTCTTGGGAGGGAACCAAATCAGCCTTTCAGCCAGACCCCTCTGTCGATGGAGAGACTGCCTTTAAAAAAAGGGGGTGCTGGTGGTGGAGAATAGGACTCCCTGCTGCTTGACCCGCTGTGGAGGTTTTAATGTTCCCTGCGAGGGCGCAGAAGGTCCACAGGCTCTTTGGGGAACTGACACTCAGGCCCCTTGTCCTTGGCCTGGGTCTCTCCAGTGGAATCCAGGGCTGGGAGCAGGTTAGGGCTTTGCGGGGCCCTTGGGGATGCAGCTGCTGAGTGTGACCTGGACGCACTGGACCAGGAGGGCGCCAGAGGCATCCGAAGCAGGGCTGGGGCGGGAAGGTAAACTGATCCCTCGCCCTTTACGCTGCCTGCAAGGTCCCCCTGCCAGGAGCCACAATTTGCAGCCTGGATGGCCCAGTTCTGCCAGTTCCTGAAACCCAGTTGGCTGAGGAGCAAAACAAAACAACCCAATCCCAGTCTAACTCAAGTCCTTTCTTGCAAAGCCCCGTGGTGCACGGGGGCTGTGCATCCGCGTTGGGCTGCAGAGCGAAACAAACTTGCATTTTTGCAAGAAGACACCTCTGAGCCTCGCAACACAATAGCAAGGGCCGGGAGATTCCGCCTTGCAACGGGAACCCTTTGGCCTGTGACACTGGATTTATTTGTATTTTTAGCAAGAGAAAAAAATGGGTATAAAGGGTTTAACTGGTGTTTCCCAGCTGTGAGTAGCATATGGCAAAAATGAAATAAAGTTTTATGAAACATTATAAAGAAAACAGAGCAGGGATTTAAGTTTCGTGCCTTCCCCCTCCCCCCGAAAGGAAAAAAAAAAAAAAAAAGTCAAGAAACTGGAGCGTTTGGGAACGAACAAATGCTTCTCTGTGGAGTTGGTCTCCCTTCCCCCAACAAAAACAAGAGGTCCGGGCTCGGAGGAATTTGAAAGCAGCGATCTGCCAAAAACATTGTGAAAAACTATGGGGGATTCATTGGAAACAGATGGGCTTTTTCAGCTTTAATTCTGAAATTCTCTCCCTTTCTGACACAATGAAAACAAACAGGGCGACGCGGGATGTTATCAAACAGGAATATAGGCTGGTTTGAGCCGAGTCCTTGGGCTCCCCGCGCCGGGCTGGGACCGCATCCCGTAGGAGAGGGCGTCGAGGACTTGGCTGGGACCTCAGGGGCGCCCACGGGTCCACCCCTGGGCACCCGGCAGGTCTGCAAACTGGTGGGAGAGGAGCCGGGAAAGTGCCCCCTGCTCCCCCTTCTCCAGGGCCTCTAAGGAGCGCGTCCCTGGTCCCTCCTTTCTCGGAAGGTAGGAGGCGCCTCCGGCCCAAACGACCTTCCCGTCCTGCCCCTTTTCAATGCAGCCCGAGTAGGGTCCCCACCCTGGGTCCCCAAGGGCATCCATCGCGCCTTCGGCAGGGTGTGGAAGAAACAAAGACCCGTGGAAATGGGAGGCCGGATCCCCCAGGGGGGCGCCACCGAACTTCAGCTCGGACTCGCTCGAAGACGTGGCCCAGGGTTGCGAGGAGGCCTGAGCAGCCGGCTGTCCCTGCGCCCGGGCAATGCCTTACCTGCGGGGAAGCTGCAGAGAAGGAAGGCGAGGGTCGGCCAGAATCCCAGGGCTGATCGTCCTGCCCCTCTCCCCATACCCATCCATCCAGCTCGGCCTGTTACCACTAGCCTCTCCCTGGAAGAAGAGTTTAGAAGAAAAGCAGAAAATCAATCACGCTGCGGAGAAAGGGCAGCCTCGCTCCGCCGGCGGGAGCAGCGAGCCGGGCGGCTCGGTTCCCCTCGGCCGCGGGCGCCCGGCGCGCCCCCTCCCCGCGCGCCCCGCCCTCGCCATCCATCACCCGGTCCCCTCCAATGTCGGCTCGGCCCTGCCACCCCCGCCGCCGCCGCGCCGCCCGCCCCATCGCGCTCGGGTTTCAGCGCCGCCCGCGAGGGGTGGGGAAGCTGGGCGGGGACCAAGGCGGTCTGGCTGCGGTGCTGGCCGAGGGGACCTCGGGGACCCCAGGACCCAGGGCTCGCAGCGGCTCCCCACGCAGAAAGGTCTCAGTCCCCGGGCCCGCCAGCCCTACAGTGCGCTAGGGTGGCAGGGCGCTCCCTAATTTTCCCCATAAATATCCAACCCAAGTAGAGACTGTGCTTGGAGACAAACCCCAGGTCCCCTTTCCAACTAGACTGCCGTCCCGAAGCCTCTTATTTCTCTGCCTCAGATGGGTCCCCCGGTGCAAGAGGCTGCAAATCCGCTTCCCAGTTGTCTGGGGTTAGGCAGGATGGCCCGTTGGACCGCAGCCAGGAGCGCACCTCAGGCCGCCCGCCGTGGCCCCCGGCCACCCACCCCGCCAGGGCTCGGCTGCCTCCAGCATCCCCTCCAAGCGCCGCGCTGCTTCCCTGCGACTTGCCCTGGCTGCACTCCGGAGCTGGGGGCCTGCGAGCCCGCGGGAGGCGGGGCCGCTGCCACCCCCCAGGAGGTGTGGATACAGCAGTCCTCGAATAGCTCCGGGCACTGCCACCAAGGCGGCTCCTGGGAGGGCATCAGGGTGATGACTTCTTTCTCTGGGTCGCTTATTTTTCTAGGAGAAAAATGCCTCCTCCCCAAGGTTCCCTCAGCCCTGTAGCTCTTCTGTCGCTGCTCTGGGGATATTTAAGAGGCTGGCAGCTTCCCCTGAGAAACATCTTTTGGATGGAATACAAATAAGCCAGAGCAAGTGTTTTTAGTCAAACCAATTCCTCCCTTGGCCCCTCACCTCACTTCCAAGCCTACTCATCTGGTTCTTTGGAAAAGAATTCTGCGTTTTTATCCAATTTAGATGTTTCTCTTAAGCACTATCACAGTCCTCACTTGCTGGAGGCCACACAGGCTGCGGGGCTCCTGCCTGCCAGGAGGGGAGTCTCGCTGGAGGAACAAGCTTTGGGCAAGGGGAGAAAGCACTAAGTCTGTGAAGACACAACCCAAAGCGGTAATACTTCTGAATCCGGCTTCTACCAAACAGGTAAGAAAGGGCACGGAGGCCCCAGCCAGCTGTGCTGTGAGGGCCACGGCTCGCCTGCCTTCCCAGCTGGGGTGTCTAGCAGGCTGCGTCCAATGATCACTCCCCTAAAGTGAGCTTCATCTGAAGCCCTGGTTGGCAGAATGCTATAGGTTTGTCCACTGCAATCCAGGTCTCGAATGGCATTCCTCTCAAGGTTGGCCCATCCTTGGGCCAGACCCAACAATGTATTCTTCAGAACCCCAGGACCGCCCTGGCACCCTGAGGCAGGCACAGCCGAACTGCACAGAGGCACCTTCCAGGCCCACCCAGTAACACCATTTGCCGATTCTGCCTCTCCCAAGTGAGCCGACAGCGTCCCCTCCAACGAGAGAGAAGGGACCCATTAGCGTTTCCAGCAGTACATTCACCACCTTGGCTGTAGCATCTCCAGGCTGGGACACAGCAGAGAGGCTGTGTGACTTGGAAAGACTTGAGAGCAGCCTCTTCCAGCCCTGCCCTGGCCCAAGAGTGGACCTTTAACAGTAAGACTTCTGGTCTCTACACCTCAATTTCTTCATCTGTAAGGGTCAGGCGGATAATACAATTTGGGAGGGGCATCAGGCCACAGGAGCCCCCCCAGCATTCCTGCTAGGGGACTAAGTGACCTTCATTTGGAGAGGAGAAACAGTTTGTATGGCAGAAGCAAATAATTTGGGAAAGGTAATGCCAAGGGCTTTTATTTTTTTTTCTCACCAGGAGAAATTTGTGAATTTGGACATCACATAAGTGGAGAGTTGGCTTTTGAACGGTTTAGACTATCAAGAGAAATCCAGTCCCATTAGAGCAGTATGGGGATGTGTCGACCTGGATGAACCTATCTTTACTGGCCAAACCGACCAGCTTGTTGACAACTCCCCAACTCTTTGCAAGAATAAGAAATTCTTGAAATGTTGGGTTTTGGAACTTGGCACTTCATTTGCCAAAGAAATGCAAAGTGTAGTTCACTTCAGACAAACAGCTCCTATTATAGTCTGACCACTTACGTCTTCTCTCCTAGGCTGTGGCCTGGGCTTCCTGGTAGATACCTTCTGAACACTTGGTCCTGCATGGCCTTTAGCAAACAAACATTTTGCCAAGATCCCACCAAGGATCCCTTTTAGGGCTGTAAACAGACTGGACAGAGTCCATTTTCTTGTAATTTGGATTATGTTCTTCTAAATGCATTAACTGAGGCTGGCCCCTGCAAAAGCTTAATATGCATATTCTTGCTAATGCCTAAGCTTGTCTTGCGGTTAATCACCATTTGTTTGCCATCTCTCCGCAGAACTTCCATTTCATCTGCAGGCCTGGAACCGGCCAAGCATTCTCTCCTTCGGATGAAATATGAACATTTAAACTAAGTCTGGGAGCACCAGTGGTCCCTGGGGATCCCCACTGTTTATAATTCTTCATCCAGAAAAGTACCTGTTTACCCTATTTTTTTGTTTCCAGCCTCTAAGGACAATTCTGATCCATGGCGATCCTCACCCCCACCCCCCACCGCCCCCACTCTGGAACAACTTACTATCATAAATGACCCTGGGGTAGAACTTTGTCAAAAGGAATTTTGGAAGTCTAAACATAATTCATCCTTGGATTTCTCCCTCGTCTCCAGGCCTGCTTCTACCTCCTCAAAGAATGCTAGCAGATCGGTCTGGTTTCATGGTCTCTTTTTATAAAGTGAGTTATGCTTTGTCCAGTTAATTGGGACTTTAAGGAGTGCTTGGTAATATCACTTTTTAATGTATATTCCACCAAAGTCATTAAAAATGACTCTTCCTAGATGGCTGGGCTCCCTTTGTGGGCAGGGGGCCCAGTGTGTGTACCCTTGGAAACAGGCCTGGTACGGAAGACAGTTGCTCATTTTGGCCACTAGGTATCACTGCCATCTTTAATTATCACTGGTCCCTTACCTCCAGATGGTCCCAGGACAGATAGAAGTACATATGAAATCAATCAGTCAATCAAATCAAGCTATCTAGCTACCTATCATTTTACCAAAAAATAAAAAAATAAGCAATCTTCTGTCTGCTCCCTACCCAGTGGGTATTTCCTACCTTATTTTCTTTCTCAGCTAAACAGTCCTATGAACCCTTCTATCATAGCAGAAGAACTGAGTTCACCAGCCAAAGGGGGTGTACAGATGTGCAGACAGAATTCAATATAAAATAGTTCATATGAAGGATGCCAAATGGCTTTAAACAGCTACCTCCTCTCTGGGACTTCAATTCCCATTTAAAGATATTAATGCTCTCCCTTCTCATTTGGATGTCAGACAACTCACTTATCCCGAATTCCATTGCAGAAGGCGAGTAACCTGCCAGAAGTCACCCAGCTGACTTGGTAGCAGGTCTGGGTGACTCTGGGCTGTCAAGCCACCTCGAATGAGCTCACTAACTCCTTCCCAGGCATGGGAAGATTTGGTCTTCTGTCTCTATTAACCCTACACCATCCTTTGGCTCTGAACAGATGCAGGGACTCCCTTTTCGTTCCCCCAGCCTCAGCCCAGGCTAGGCTGGAGCCCTCCTGGTGACCTGTAACAGGTTCTGGGGTTGCATTTCCCTGGTATTTGGATTTAAGCCTCCCCCCTTCCACATTTTCACACCACTCCTTCTTGACCCCAGAGTTTCTCAGTAAGCTCCTGGAGCAGCCACAGTTTCTCTTTTGATACTTCTCCCATGTCTCCCTGTAGGGACTATAAACTAGCATTTCACTGGAGTTTCATATATGAAAGTCTCCCCATCTAACTTTCCTCTTGAACCTCTTGTCTGAGACTCCGGGTCACACCAACTATCTGGTCTACAAGCTTGCAAATTCTTCTGTCTACAAAGCCATGCATGAAAGTGATGGCATTTTGAATTGCTTAATTGTCATCAGCACTGAGATGGAGACTTCTAGACACTGCAATGGATATGGAGAAAGAGATGCAGGATATGGGGTGACTCTACCTCTAGCTCTGTGGCCCCTGGGTGTCCTGTCCTATCTCTAGACCTTCAGCTTCTCAATCTGCAAAATCATGGGTAGTCTTCTAGCTCTAGGGATTCCACATCTAGGGATCCAGAAAACTGGTGTTGGCTGTGTAATTGACTGGCCTTGCCCACACCTACCTCTGAGGAGCCTTATCTGTAACATTTCTGAATTTGCCAAATGAACATATTGCTGAACAAGTGGAAATGCTATTCGAAGAGTGACGCTTTGTGCTTTAGTGTCAGCATGATTCAGTAATAATCCCCAGCAAGACCTCTACATACCTGAAACCACACCTTAAAAACATTTAGTAACCTCTTGTCCTAAAGCAGCTTTTGGGTGTCCGTGTCAAGAGGCACCAGGTTCCTGTCATGGAGAACAGACAACCCAGTGTTTACCTCTGCCCATTCCAGCAAGTTCCTGGGAGAAGAACCAGGCTTGGAAGCATTTACGCACCAAAAGGCAAGTGTTTGAACTGACTGTGAGTCTGTGTGTCTCTCTCAACCAGCAGAAGGCTGGAGTATTTGGATTAATGAACAATTTGGTGCCAAGCACAAATACCATAGACATTTAGCAATAGGAACAGATAACCAAGTTATTCATCAAATTCAAAATTGTTTAGAATGGCTTATGCAAAGCTGAAGAAAAGAAGATCCCCAGCTGATGGGAAGTGGGGAAGAGTGCCAATCCAGAAAGAATAATGTGTCAAATTTATGTGAATTTCCCCTCTACCTCCCTGGTTTTCTTTTTAACGTTGGAGGCTAAGGGGATTTCTTCACTGTTACATTGAGAGACAATACAACATGTTGGCTGACAACATGCAGCCTGAACAGAGACTCTGGGACGTTAGCTCCCTCAGAGGGTTTTCTTGTGTGGATTAAATGAGTTAATACAATAATAGACCACTTAGTACAGATGCTTGGCATAGAGAAAGTGTTGATAAGTAGTTGCCAATATTAGTTTTATATCATGGATAAGAACCGTTGTTTGGATTATAAGAGAGTGTCTGCCACGCGCCTGATCCTGCTAGAGCTGTTGTATGTGTGGGAACCAGGGGGAAATATGCAAAATTCCCCAAGAACGCCTACATAAACTTGACCTCTGGGGGGCTCTAAGTGCACTACCAGTTATACTCAAGTTCTGGTGAGCTCCCAGTAAGAGACAAAGTCTCCCACATAACTGTAGAGACGACTCAACTATATGATGGGTCCAGCCATCTCCATTTCATACATGAGGAGACTGAGACTCAGGGATGGTGAGTGACTTATCAAAGCCACCAAGAATATAAATGGCAGATGCCCTGGCTGGTTTGGCTCAGCAGTTAGAGCATTGGGCCGAGGACCAATGAGTCGTGGGTTTGATTCTGGTCAAGGGCACGTACCTCGGATGCGGTTCGTCCCTGGCCCTGGTCAGGTCGTGCAGGAGGCAATCAGTCGATGTGGCTCTATCACATCGATGTTTCTCTCTCTCTCTTTCTCCCTCCCTCCCACTCTATCTAATGACAAATGGAAAAATATCCTCAGGTGAGGAATTTAAATAAATAAATAAATAAATAAATAAATAAATAAATAAATAAATGGCAGAGAGAGGCTCAAACCCAGGCCTTGTGATGCCAAGTTCAGTGGTTTTCCCACCAAACCACAGCTGCTTCTCATCTTCACCCAGGGATTTTTATTGTTGTTAGTCAAATAATATGCCTTGTATGTATAATGATGGATCATGAATTAGAAATGGGAATATGTTCAGAGATATCCTGTTTCCCACAAACAAAAACATCCAAACGTGTCGTATTTTAAGAAAAGTTTCCCTGCAATTTTCCCCAGCCCCCCCAAACCATAGTAAGTTGAAATAGTTACAGAATTCTTTTTTTTCCCTCTTTTCGATGCCAAATGGTATTTTTAGGTCAAGTTTCCATATGGTACTCAGCTGGACATAATAGCCTCTGAATGACAGGTAAGTGTTACGCAACAAGATGTTCAGGTAAACTATAGTATCAATTCATTGCAGTCCTTCAGACCACAAGTCATTCAGAGTGTGTCTCAAATTCAAAGCTAGATGGGCTTCTGCCCCTAGAAATTGATTATTGGCCCTGAAGGGAGGGCTTGGGCACCATGTTGGCTTGGGTTTGCTGTGCCCTCACTAACCCTTGGCCCAGGCTCAGAGGGGCAATACATCCCCAATCAGGTCCAAAGTCAGTCGACTACCGATAGCATCTATATACTCACGAAGAAATCAGACATTTGGAATTTAGGGATCTCCTTTCTCAAAATGCGCTCAACAGAGAAACATAAAAGCATCGTAAAACCCTCACAGCATGGAAGAGACTGGCATCTGGCTTTTTCTTACTATATGATCTTGAGATACTCAAGATACAAAACCAGGTGCTCTTCAGGACAGTGAGGGAGGCCTTTTGAAATCAGTATGTTGAAATCTAAGTATCGAACTATTTTAGCTGCACTGACTGATGTAAAACACAAACTCCCACGAATCCCCTGTTTTGGGACAAAATGACCTCCCAAACTTAGCAGTGAGGGATGATGCGTATGTCTGGACCTGGGAGGGGATGCCATCAAGAACCTCACAATGCCTATAGGTGAGCCTGACCTTGTATGCACCCTTGGCTGAGGCAGTCCTTAATTTTTTCCACTGCCCTGTTCATTGCTCCTTCATAGCTCTGGAGCTAAGGGAAGGGAGGCCGACATTGAGCTGTCGTTGGGTCAAAGTAAAAAAGAAGTGCCTGTCATTTGAATAGGGCTGGATGCCAGACAGGTGGGAAAAGCTGGACCTCCCTTCTTCAGGTTAAACTTATGTTCAGTTTGTTGAATGAATAAACAAATGATATTGTTTGAAAAGCAAAGCCACCTCCTTAAAAGCCACAGGAATACCGCCGACACCTGTAAATTATTTGAACGTCCCTTTGGGATTATAAGTTCTAGAACAATGCTCATTAAGGAGTAGTGCCTTTCCATTTCACAGACAGAACAGAGTCCAATGAGCCTGCACTGGTTTCTGATACTAAGTTTGTTTATGCTCAGTTTCACTTGGGAATATCCCTTCCCTTTCCCTGGATGGCAGACTTCTGGAGAGATCGGTGATCCTACCTCCCAAAGCATGACCAAATTTGGGGACCACACGTGGTAAAAGCAAGTGCTTGAGTTTAATTCATTTGGCAGTAAGGCTATAGGGGAAAAAGCACTTCAATTCTGCAGACCCGGGCTGTACCCCTTCACCTCTCTGGGCATCAGTTTCTTCTTCTGAGAAACAGAAATACCAGCACATGCAGGAACACTGAGAGTGTAACTCTGAAAACTCCCTGTCCCACTGTTGGGGATGCCCAGTACTTAGTCATTTTATTTTGCATCTCCTCCTCTAAGAATTTCTGTGTTTCATCCCACACGGGGTGGTTGGAGAGCCATACTCAAGAGTCACACAACAATTACTACACACACCGGGGAGGCAACGAGTTGTGCCTTGGGGAGGCTTAGAAGAAGAGAAAGCAGACCGGTTTCTCAGCAAAGGTCAGAGAAGCCCTCCTTGAAAAAATGCCAGGTTACCGCAAGACCCTTTTTTGGTCACACATCGAGTTATTAAATAAATACCTGCAAATGGAGGGACAGTTGGAGACAGGATGGGGATGGGGAGACAAGCTGTCTACCATTCTACATGTCTATTCAGAGAGTAAGCACCTGTCTGTCACCTGGGAAGGAATGATGGGAGCAGGGACAGTGAGAAAAGGAGACTGGGACCTCCCTTACCACCCCCGCAGCTCAGAGGGTCTTCACCACAAGCAGAACAGGACACTGATCTACAAGGAAACAACGTCCCTGCCAGAACAGGGAGAACCCAGCTCATTGTTTATACCATCTGGCCTGGAAGGTGGCAGCAAAATCCAACCACAGAGAATGTGGAGCTCCTTCTATGTGTGGGTGCCCCACCCAGGGCCTCCTCTTCTCTGATTGCCATCCAGCAGTCTGCCCCCCCACCCCTGTTGTTAATTGGAGATCATGACCCTTATACAGGGGGCTTGCCGGTCACCTGCTGTGGTGGCAGAGTAGTAGAAAACCTCTTCTTTGGAGATGTAAAAATGCCATTTTTGTTACAATACACAGTTCCTGTACAGATTGGTAAGAGACCCTTTCCAAGTTCTCCTTCAGCTGTCCTTCAGAGGACAGCCAATTTCGTTTCCAGGGAACACGGCTCAAGAGTCCCCTGGAAAATCACTTGTCTGTGATGCACAGGAGAAGAGCAAGGTCCATGCACAGGGTTTTCAGATTTCTGCCACAGATGCCTGAAGAACAGGCACGCTCTTACCAGTGGGTAACATTTTATGTTATATTTCTGCTGGAGGATCCTAAAGCCAGATGGAGAAGGTGATGGATCTCCCTGAGGTGACAGCATGCCACTCAGCACGACCTGCAATGCTGTCCCTTGAGCTCAGATGCTCGGATTCAGCGCTATTGTAGACACACAGGGAATTAACTCTTCCTTGGAGGCTACTTCTAGCCTCCCCACCTGCCTCAGGAGATACCTATTGTAGAGAACATGCAACTTTGCATCCTAAAAGGAACTCGAAGCTCACAATTTCCTCTAGATGGCGCGATTTCCCCTAATTCGTCCGCAAGACACCCTATTTATAAAATAAATACAATCCAACGCCTTCCGAAACCACACTACATAATAGCAGCTCGAAGGACCCCATTAAAATTGCAATTTGGGGAACTGATTCTACCTCCGAGCAAATCCAATGTAATTACATTAACAGAATGTGTCCCCATCTCGGCCCTCCTCCTAAATACACCTGTCCCCCCGCCCCAGCTGGATCGCTGGGATGAACCACCAAGGGAGCAAGGCGAGGAGTCATCTCTGCGCTTGACCCGCAGGGCCCAACCGGCCCAACCATCCATTTAGGGACGCCAGGACCACTTGGGAATCCTATCCCTTAGCACTCAAGCCAAGTCCAGCATTTTCCAGCGCACCTGCGCTCCCAGGCAAAGGACCGCTGGGACCCCAGCCCAGACCAAGCGCTATGCTGATGCCCCTGGGTGCCTGTCTCGCGGCTCTGCAGCTGGCTTAGGAAGCCCGGCTCCCGGTAGGAGGAGGGAGCGCGGGGAGTCGGGCCAGTAGGGGATTTTCGGCGGGACAGTCCGGTGGCCGGCTGCGTCCCAGGCCCCTAGGAGGAGGTGGTCAAGCAGGAGAAGGGAGGCTCCCAGCCTGCACACAGTGGAGACGTTTGCCGGGCTGTCCAACCACGCGCGCTGCCGGCTGCCTGGGGAGAGCCTTTTAGGAAAAAAGAGCAAATACCAAACCACAAAAACTTTACTGCTGCCAAGAGCTAAAGCGATCGAGGTGCAGCCAAGCTCCAAATCTGGGCAAGATGGGAGCAAGATGAGACGTGGGGTTGGGGAGGACCCCACCAGTGTGGTGGCCCCAGCAAGTGTCGGCGGCGCCTCAGGGAGGTCGGAGCCGGGTCCACCCAGCTCCCGGGCCCGCGCTTACCTTGGCGGCTGCATGAGCCCCTGCGGCCCGGCCCGCGGGGGGTGGCGTGGCGGGGCTTCGGGCGAAGAGAGGGTGCCAGGGAGCCGCTAGTCTGCCCCGGGGCAAGGGGGGAGGGGCTCAGCAGGCGTTGGTCCCCGCCGCCCCGGCCGGCTCAGCAGCGGCACCGGACGCGGACGCGCCGCCAGCTCCCGGGCTGCATGCTTGCAAGCGCCTGGAGGAGCCGGCCCGGGAGCGAACGGCTAGTGCGTCCCCAGCCCAGCGGCTCGGGCGGCGCAGCCCACGATCCGGAGACAACTGCAGAGTCGGTGGCTCGGGCCACCCCCTCCCTCGCCCGGCCCCAGCCTGCCGCTGCCGAGAGTGCGGCGTCTCGAGGTTCGTTTGCGCGCAGAGGGGAGGGGGCGGGCCTGCGCCTGGGGCGCGGGTGGGGGGGCGAGCGCAGGCGGAGGAGGAGGTGGGGGTGCGGGTTGATTGCCCCGCCCCACCGCAGCCGCACCCTCCCGCATCAGCACACGTTAGGTGGCTGGGTGGGGGGTGCGCACGGTGAAAAGTCAAGACTTCGTTAAACACACGCTTTGCGGGGTGTGGGCCAATGCAGCGATCCACAAGATGCCCCCAACTTTCCAAATCTCCCGCTGGATGCCGTGGAGAGCACGTTTTCCACCCTCAATTCCATGATGGTCAAGGGGGTCTCTTGACCAATGTAATGTAATTACATTGGACTGTGAGGTCTCTGCGGTTGACAGTCACAGCCTGACAAACGCGGCTGCTCTCTGCGGACACCACCTTTGTTCTATTGAGATGTTATTTTTAAGAACCTTATTTTTACAAATTTATACATATGTATGAAATGTGTAACGAATGCGTTCTTGCGCCCGGTTTCACACAACTCAGTCTTTAGAGTAAAAAGGAGACCACACCACCTCCCTCCCCATTGCAGCCGCTCCCCAGAGGTAACCTCGGGTCGGGGTGTGCTCCGCTGCGGTTCTTTCCAGTCCGTCCTCCGCACTTTTGCACGCACACGTACAGATTGCAAGTGGCTTCTCATGGGCTTTCCAGAAGAATGTTTTAACATGCAGCGCATGCACACACTGGCGAGAACACCACCACGCCACTTCAGCAGTGGGCACATCCCGAGGCTTCCGGAGTCCAGGGAAAAACCCTCAGAGAGAAACAGCAAAGAGCCACTCAAACGCCATGTGCAAACGTGAACCGCCAGCTGGGGCATGAAGTCAGCCTGAACACACAGCTCACTCCCAAATTAGCATCGCACGGGTAGATTTGCCAGTACGTTTCAGACAGGATTACGACCTTCCCTTCTTACAGAAAACACACTGTCTTGGATTTTGATATGATGGGGACTGTTTGGATTTGCAAAATGAAAAGACATCATCCGCATTAAAGCACGATCATTATAGATGCTTGTGGTCTTGAGGGATGTGGTTTTAACACAATAGCCTGCATCTTATCAGCCAAGTGTATTGAGAGAATCTATAGCTGGGATATAAATAAAACCATGGGAT
Source organism: Tadarida brasiliensis (assembly GCA_030848825.1). Taxonomy (NCBI): domain Eukaryota; kingdom Metazoa; phylum Chordata; class Mammalia; order Chiroptera; family Molossidae; genus Tadarida; species Tadarida brasiliensis. Next base: position 7,753,633 of record CM061279.1, on the reverse strand, counting down.
TTAGCAGGAAGGGATTGGGTATTGGGATGGCTGGCTTCTATAATTAGTTCTGACCTTGGGCAAGACATTGGGCAAAATGAGGCACTGCTGGGTCTCAGTTTCCTCATCTGTAAATAGAGTTGTACTAGATGTTGGGTGAGTGTGCATGTCCGTGTGGGCTCCAGCCCTAACATGTGGTGAATAACTGATTTCTTCCCTGATTCACCTTTCAACTCAGCTCTATCATCTCCTTGGGAAGTGGCTCTCCTAACACCCCATGCATTGCTTCCTGACACTGATCTCACTTTGCAATTATGCACTCATTATGGTAACCCTTCCATAAGTGCGGGCCTCTCCCACCAGACTTCACACAGCCAGGACCGCAGGACCAGGACTGCCTGGGGTCATCAGTGCATCCCCAGCACTTAGTACAGTGCCTGCTGGCACATAATAGGCACACTACAAGAATTTGGGATGACTATCACCCAGATAATAGATTTCGTACTGCTCTTCCAAGTCACTTGGCATTTTCAAAAGATCTGTGAGTGGAAACATCTCATTTTAAAATGAAGCCTTTGGAAAGTACCCAGGAGGGCTTCCCCATCTTGTGGGACAAACAGTCCACTGTCTAGATGAGAACAGACAATTCTCAGCGCAACCACAGGCTGCACAGGCGGCTGGCCAGCAGCTATTTACCTTGATGAGCGTGAGCTCCTGTGGAGACGACAATGAATATTAATGCTACTCATTAAGTACTTGATTAAGTTGGAACCATGCATAGGCAGTTGCAATACACAGATGAGCACTCAGAGTTAAATGAGGCCATGGGGTGTGTTTAGGGTGCAAATTAACAAATGTACGTGCTTTCAACTGACAATCTAGAAATACTCCTAATAGAAAGAGCCAGGGAACACATGTCTTCTTTACTGCAAAGGTCCTGAATTCCTTAAAAATGTGAACAGGAAGTAGGCTAACCTGAGTTCAAGAGTTAGAAAGGGAAGGCCATTAAGAAACAAGGGGTGGTGAGGGGTGGATGTCTAATGCAGTGCAAGACTAATATCCCCATTAGTTTTTCTCTCGTCCAGTGCACAATGTTGCCAAGGGAGAGGTTAAAAATCTGGCCTCATATTTATAGAGGAAAACAGGAGAGCTGGGGTTTCCACCCTTTCTTGGCCATTCTTTTCTTTTCTCTTTTTGTGAGCGACCCCTCCCCCATGCCCCTATAGAAGCCTTTAGCTTATGGGGAGAGCTTTGGCCTGCAGAGAAGGGTCGTGTTTTGGTGGGGCCCGAGGGGTCTGGAGCTGGAGAGAGGAGGTGCCACACCCAGCACAGGGGAAGTTGGTGCCACGAGGTATAGAGCAATTTGCTGTCTCTGTTTCCAATGAGGGTGGCACCTGCCAGGCCAGAATGCACCCTCATTAAGTGGACTCCTGACAAAACAGTATGAAGGGAATTGGAATGACCCTTCACTCCAGGTCGGCATTGGGGACTGTCTTTGAATTGGCTGCCACCCCACTACATTCTTCTGGGTAAATTCAGGTTCAAAAGTAAAAGGGCGGCTTCAGGGAGAAGCAGGTCAGAAGCCCTCATAGGAGCCGGTTAAAGAAGGAGGGGCTGACTGTCCCACCCTTGGCTTCAGTGAGACGGGGAGGGAAGGATGCTGGGGACTGAATTGTGTTGCACAGACCAGAAGAAGCTGTGTGGGCTGGATGCCTCTCAGAGGCACTGCCTGTCCTAATAAATCCTAGGCATTTTGGCACGCACTTACTCTACATCAGGCACTGTGCTTGACCCTGCAGCAGGCAGAGAAATACAGCCTCTACCCTTAAGACACTGGCCATCCAATGGGAGAAAGAAAAGAAGAGCAGATAGGCCTTAGCAGCTGAGGCAGGGGGAGGGATGGGCCTCGGCAGCTTCACTTTCCATCTCATCAGCCCCCTCCTCGTATAAGTCTAGTGAAACAGGGTGTTTGTGCAAATGCAGCTCTAAGGCCTGTCTCCCAGTCTTCGCTTCCCACCAGACTGCTGCTCAGAAACCCCTACAGATATTTGGAATTGACACTTGAAGACAGAAGGGAACGAGAGGCAGAATAAAGTGCAAATATAGTGTCAAGGGATTTGAAAGATGGGAAGACTTATTGCTAGTTGGAAGGATCGGGGAAGTCTTTATGGAAGAGGCATCACCTATCATGGTCTCCTGATGGATGGATTTGATTTCAGTGTGTGGATGACAGGGATGGAGGGAGAGTATTCCTGGCAGGGGAATCACATGAATAAAGTGTGGAGATGGCAAAAGGTGGGTGAGTTCAAAAAGGAGAAATTGCCCAGCCTGTGTGGCTCAGTGGTTGAGTGTCGACCCATGCACCAAGAGGTCCTGGTTCGATTCCCGGTCAGGGCACATGCCCAGCTTGTGGGCCCGATCTCCAGTGGGGGGCATGCAGGAGGTGGCCAATCGATGTTCTCTCTCATCGATGTTTCTATCTCTCTCTCTCTCCCCCCTTCCTCTCTCTCTAAAAATCAATAAAGAAAAAAAAATTGTTTAAAAAAGGAGAAATTAAGTCTAGTTGGAATGTGTATACCGCAGAAAGATAAGTGATGGAGAAGGGAGGTTAGGCCACACTGTGGAGAACTGTGGTTGCAGAATGAGCAGTACGGAGCCACTGAAAGTTATTGAGCAGAGGAATAATGAGAGTGAAGCTGCACTTTATGTAGGCCTATAGAAGATGGTTTGGAGAGAAAGGAGGTAGAAGACCAGTTAGAAGATTCTACTAATTCTTGGTACCATGTTATTGAGAGCACGACCCAGAGTGCTAAGAGTGTACTGGGAAGTATGGGGCTGATGGGAGACCCAAATGCTTTGCAGAAGGGAGATGGAGGAATATCAAAGGGTCAGAGGTGCTAAGTGCTCATTACAGAGACCAGGGAGTCAGGAGGAGAAGCTCGGAAGGGGAGGTGGATGGCGATTGGACCAACTATCATGGTCTCAGCATGGAAGGGAGCCCCAAAACCATACTGAGGAAATCACCTGATTTTCCATATTTGATAGCATGTACATGTGTTTAAGCTAAAAACCCATGCCTGTGCCCACCAGGGGAAAAAAAAGGGCCTAATTAATTCATTGTTTCTCTTTAACTTTCTTTCTCACAGGCTAGTCATTTGCCATCTAATGATAAGGACCATAATCAGCGCAAAATGAAGCTTTTGTTGTTGTTGTTAAACAAGAAAACTATCAGCCCCAGGAACAGAAAGCAAATAACACATTTCTTCTTCTTTTTTCCCCCACAAATTTGGACAACAGAACAAGGTGACGGAAAGCGGATTGTTCTGTGAGGCTTTGCTGGCGGGTTTGGCCATGAGAACAGCTGGGATGTGGTCAGCGAGCACAGCCACCCACCCCACAACGGCACCCACAGAAGCCTGTCCTTGACAATTTAGAAACCTTGGGACTAGCTGGCATGCTGCGTTCCCTCGTGGTGACTTGGCAAGCTGGACAGGCTTGCTGACTTTTTTGTCTGGAGGCAGGATCGGTTTGGGTTTTGTTTTGTTATCATTTACTGAGCACCAACCCTGCCAGGACATTCTATATTTGTTTACGGATGTCTCCTCAGTCCTCATGACGCTCTATGAACATCTTAGCGGGAACTGAGGTTCAAAAATGTTAAGTGTTAGAAGAATCGGGACTCAAATCCACATCCACCTGAGTCCCAAACCACTGTATTTCCCGCTAAGTATGTGGCCTGTTTTCCTTGCCATCCTTCCCCCACCTCTCCTGCTGGGCTTAACCCAGAAACACCTATACCTTGCCACCCTGGGAAGCCAGCTTGTGTCCCACTTTGTGCAATGCTGGCAAAGCTGGTGGAGTAAGAATGGAGTGCTGTCACCTCCTACCACGCGTACCCAATGTCCACAGAGCAAGCTCTGCTGGTGGGGTGTTTTCCTAGTGGGCTTTGGAGGGCTTTGTCAGTCCGTGAACTGCAGGGAAGCTTAGAGACACATCTGGTTCCTTTAAGTATTCAGGTGAGCTTCCCAGGAAGTGACTGAGTCATACCTGTTTCTGAAGATCTTCCCTTGGTATTTAAATCTGGACCCTTTGGTAAGAAGTTCATTGGCTGATACTAATTCATTCTCATTGATTAACTATGGTCCCTCCTCCACCTCCCTAATAACCTACCAACATCTTTGAAAAACGAAAATGATTCATTAACATATGAAGGTCAGATCTTATGATCCCCAGAAGCTGGCCTCTGGAATAAACCCAATTAAAAAACAAAACAAAAAAAACGATTCCTTTTCTAGGTTGGTTAATTTGAGTGCGTGGCCTGGTTGCAAAGAGTGGCTGGGGCACATGGCTTAATAGACCTTCAGTACATTTTTTTTTTCCTCTCTGGTCCTGATTTATTCTGCATAAAACAGTGGTCTCTAAATTGAGATCCTTCATAGTCCTAAAATCGTATGATTTAGTGGGGATAAAATATATATAATTTTATTATTCGCTAGAGTGAATATTCAGCAAAGCTCAGCAACTAATTCTCTTGATGATTTTTGGATTCTTGCTCTTAACTGTGATTCCTCACATATTTTCTGTAAGCAAGCAGGCTATAAATAGTAACAACATCCCAACTCTAGACTTTGGGATTATACATTCACAGTAATATTATGATTAACAGTTGTCAATCTGTAACATTGTTATTTTTCTCTCCTTTGGTAATATTTATAGTATCTTGTATTTTTATAAATCTCTGGATTTTGGAGGTATGTACCTGGTTATTTTTATGTGTCAACTTGACTAGGTTATGGTGCCCAGTTTGGTAAAATATTAGTCTAGATGTTGCTGGAAGGTATTTTTTTAGATGTGGTTAACATTTACAATCAAGACACTTTAAGTAGAGCAGGTCACAGTCCATAATGTGGTGGGCCACATCTAATCAAGTGAAGGCCTTAAGAGCAAAGACTGATGTTTTTGAAGAAGGAATTCTGCCTTGATACTGAAACACAGAAACCCTGACTTTCCAGTCTGCTGTCCTGTTCAACATTTTTTTTTTTGTCAGCCCCCACATTTATTTTATTTCTTAAAATAAATTTCTCTATATGTATGCTGGTTCTGTTTCTCTGGAGAACCCTGACTAATACAGCATTCAAACAGGTCCATTCAAGACATGTGAGAAGCCTGCATTCATTCATTCACTCCTTCATCTAGTCAGTAATAATTTATTGAGATAAACATGTATATAACTCTGTGGAGGGCATTGGACATGATTTGTAAGATATCACAGGAAGGGTGATGGACTCATATTATGGCTCCCTGAAAATGCCCAGGAGAATCTTATGAAGCATCCAGGTACCAAGCTTTAAAGGAGTTCAGAGACACACAGTAGGTTTGGTTAGACATCATAGGAGCTCCAAGACATACAGTAGGTTTGGTTAGACAATGGCCCCTTTTCTGGGAACTCCAGAGTCTTAAACTCCGATGGCTAGAAGATGAGAAGTTTAACAGAGTGTGCCAAAAAAACAAGAACCTTCTTTTTCTCCTGGATACTTTTTCCTCTGGCCACCAATCTTCAAATGCCATGATTTTAAATCTTTTTAATCTGTGAAATGTTTTACTGGGGCAAAATGACCTTGGGGCTGCTTGGGTGATGGAAGGTGGGGGAGGAGGACTGAGAAAGTAAAGAGTGAGGAGGAGAGGACACACACTGCCAGGTCAGAAGGATCTGGCTTTAAACCCTGGCTCTGGCATTAGCTTAGTGAGCCTGTACAAATCACACAACATTGTTAACTCTCATTTTCATATTTGTAACGTAGAAAGATCTTTCCTTGAAGGATTGGTGAAGACTCAATAAGCTAAGTCATATAAAATACCAAGAACAGGATCTTTAATTGGGCAGAGGGAGTGCAGCAAAAGGCAGCCAGTATTTCTAGGTCTCCTTTCATCTTCTTTGCATTTTTGCATTGAAAATAGTATGATCAACAGTCTTAAAGCCAAACACAAGCCATACTCACTGTTTCCAAGCTGTAGATACTTTTCCAGAAATGAAGAAAGAGCTACCACGGACAGACGTTGGATCTCATGCTCCTGCAGCAGCCCCTGGATGGTGCAGACCTTTTCTCCCCTTTTACTCATATTCCTTGGCATCGATGTCACCCTGTGTCACCCAGGAGAGTTGCCACAGGCTTAGGGGAGCCAGCATAGCACAGTCCAAGTGCCAAATCGCAAGGTCTTTGGAGTCAGAGAATGAGTTTGAATCCCGGTTGCTTGCGTTGTCTCTCAGTCTCTGTTTCCCTATTGTAAACAGGAAAATCAGATGGTGTTCAGACTGCTGGAGATGACATTTACAAAATCGAAGCTGTTTTTACTTTCATCATCAGGGATTACAAAGGCACTCATCTGACGACAAAGGCACTCATCTGACGACAAAGGCACTAAAAAGAGGACTCCCTGGGATTAGCACAATTTGTTAGGCATCTAGTTTCTTGTTCCCCAAACTCAGTCTTGCTTTAGAATGAGCTGGGGTTCTTGTTAAAAGTACAGGTTCCCAGCACTCACTCCACAGCTAGTGAAATAAAATCTCACAAGGTAAGGCTTGGGCATATGTATTTTTAAAAAAGCAACACGGTTTGAACAGATATTTGCACACCCGTGTTCATAGCAGCATTATTCACAATAGCCAAAAGGGGGAAGCAACCTGGCCGTTCATGGATGGATGAATGGAAAAGCAAAATGTGGTACATACATATAACGGAATATTATTCAGCCCTGAAAAGGAAGGAGATTCCTACACATTCTACAACATAGATGGACCTTGAAGACATTATGCTGAGTGGAATAGGCAGTCACAAAAAGACACATACTATATGATTCCACTTATATGAGATACCTAGAGTAGTCAAATTCATAGACAGAAAGTAGAATGGTGGTTGCCAGGGGCTGGGGGAGGGGAGAATGGGGCCTTAATGTTTAATGGGAACAGACTTTCAGTTTAGGATGACGAAATAGTTCTAGAGATGGATGATGGTGACGGTTGCACAAAAGTGTGAATGCATTTAATACCACTGAACTGTACACTTTAAAATGATTAAAATGGTAAAATTTATGTTGGATGTATTTTACCACACACACACACACACAAATCTTCACAGGCTTTTCTAGCATCGTGAATCTGGGAACTTAAAATGGAGACTACTTCGCCATCCCAAAGGCTTCTTTTCTATTCTTTTACCCCAACTTTATTCTGCATCCTTTTTCACCATTTCTAGACATCCATTTAGACAGGGATGTAGCTAGACCTGGGAAGGGTCCAACATGCCCTGAAGGACAAGGTAGCAGGGAGTGGGAAGTGGAAGGGTTCGGCTAGAAGAGCTGGTGGAGGGATTTCCTCCCATGCGATGGCAAGACCTCTCTCTCCTGCCTTCCCAGCCTCTACATCAGTCAGTGTCACCTTGGAGTGTAAGGACAGTAGTGCTCTGGGGAAGGTGACCCCGTCAGTAGTGATGTGGCCCAGCCTTTCTCTATCACAGAGCTGCCATCTCTAACATTAAGCTGCCAGGACAACCAGCCTCCCGGGCATCTCAATCTCACCTCCTTGGAGCATTAGTGGAAAACGGAGCCTGCAGCCTTCCTTCTGGGAGACAAAGTATGGCGGCTGGGGAGTTCAAAGGTCAAGAAGGAAAGAAGGGCAGATTCCCAGGGACCTGGTGCTCTCCCACAGCCATCTGCTGCCGCCTGGGGTCAGAGCCATATTTTCCCTGCAGGCTTCGCACTTCTCCCAACTAGAAATGTAACCCTTGAATTAAGATAGTGGTTAAGTACTTCTAAATACTTCATCATTCTTTTGAGAAGCTTTTGCTTCTCTCTCTTTTTAAAAATATGTTTGTATTGTTTTTTAGAAAAAGAGGTAGGGAGAGAGAGATAGAAACATTGATGTGAGAGAGAAACATCCATCTGCTGCCTCCTGCACGCCCCCTACCGGGGATCGAGCCCACAACCGGGGCATGTACCCTGACCAGGAATCCAACCGAGACCTCTCAGTCCATGGGGTGACACTCAATCCACTGAGCCACATGGGCCGGGCTGTCTTTTTCTCTTCTTAATTCAAAAGTGGTATTAACAATTTATGAGCACCTACAGGCTCACACGCAGAGGGAGAGGCAGCCTCTCCACTCTTCAGGTCAAAATCAATACCAGGGAAGTCAGAGCTTCCAACATCAGGCCGTCTCTTTCCTGCTCTTTTTGGAACAGGAACGAGGGCCAAATCTATGTATAGAGGTTTGGCCCGAATCAAGCTCAAGAGCTTTTTATTCTGTTCAACAACTTTGACAGGCCCTGGGTCCCAGCGGACTTTAAATAGAGCAATAATACATTCTGTGATAAAGAGCACCGAGAGAGAGAAATTAGGAAATGGAAAATGGAATGCTACTTTTTATTGCGCTGTGACTTCAAACGACGGGAAACAGGAGGCAGGGTTGGTGGAGGAGGAGGCCCTGGAACATTTGGAGTCCTTCTGAGTCAAGTAGCAGACCCAGGAAAAACGGGAAGAAAAGCAGGGCTGGACCACGCATAGGGCATCACCCGTAAATGTTTGAGGCGGACAGATAAAGGCTATCCTAAATAAAACAGGAGTGTAACCGGTACAGACTGCCTCTTTTACAGAACGTTGGGGATGGGGGGGACGATAAATGGGATTGTTCTGAGAAGGGGCACAGGGATGAGGGGCAGGGTAGGCGGGAGATTCAGTTTTCTAAGTATGTTCCAGGATCGTAAAAATTTCTGTCATTTGCATGTATTCCTTTGTTTTAGAAAAGAAACAACCAGGAAACAAGTAAATACATAGGTTGTGGATGAAAAGAAATCGGAAATGCACAGATTGATAGAAGACATTTTCCTGCTTGGTAAATATGTCTCTGTCTTACAAACATGGAAAACCTGTCCAATTGGGCCGCACCATACCAAACGACTTTACTTGCTCAAAAAAGGTAGAATGGTGACACTTTCACATGGTTTACCCCAACTTTATTCTGCATCCTTTTTCACCATTTCCAGGCATCCATTTAGACAAGATGGTTTACCCTGGAGTTTGGGGGCACTACAGTGGTCCCTTATTCTGGGGGATCCGTTCCAAGACCCCCCAGTGGATGCCTGACACTATGGACAGTCTTGAATCCTATTACTATATATACCGTGTTTTCTCCACATATACCTGTCCGCTTAAAGGAAGCCTGTTCGGCATCTGTCCGGCTTTTCCCAGTGGCCAGCAGCCCCACCATTGCGCGTGGAGGCCACCGCGAGGTCACCGAAGCGCAAGGTGAGCCCAGGCGCGGGGACACCGCGCAGCCGACTGCTCACCAGCCGCCGCTCAGGCTGGACCCCCGCGCACCGTCCACAGTGCGCAGCCGCCACCCGGGGAGAGCCCAGTCCCGCGGGACACAGCGGGTCACGCGAGATTTCATCTGAGGGCTCGCAGAAGCGCGCTGTCCAGAACGGACCGACGGCTTCTCTGTGGAATTTTCGTTTGGCGTGTTCAGACCGCGGCGGGTGTGGAGTACGTGCGACGGCAGGTGAGGGGGCACCCCTGCCCTGGCATTTGGAGGGGCCCCGATTGTCCCGGGAGGGCGGCCCTGTGGGTTGTGGCTGTGGAACCGCGGCCTGGCCTCTGCCCCCTCGGCCAAAGGCAAGTCCTCAGTCCTGGGTGTTTTCTGCGTGTCCCGCACACCTGCCCACATAATTAGTGGGGTCCAGTGCAAAATGAAAATGTGGGGCCCGTGGTGTGGCTCAGTGGTTGGGCGTCGACCCATGCACCGAGAGGTCGCGGGTTCGAGTCCCGATCGGGGCACATGCGCAGGTTGTGGGCCCGATCCCCAGTGGGGGGCATGCAGGAGGCGGCCAGTGGATGTTCTCTCTCATCGATGCTTCTCTCTCTCTCCCTCTAAAATCAATAAAGGAAAAAAAAAATTTCAAAAAAGAATTTCAATAATTATAAGGAATTTCAAGACAGTGCCCTGGGCGGTTTGGCTCAGTGGTTAGAGCCTCGGCCCGCGGGCTAAAGAGTTGTGGGTTCGATTCCAGTTAAGGGCACGTACCTCGGTTGCGGTTTATCCCGGCCCCAGTTAGGGTCCTGCAGGAAGCAACCAGTCCATGTGTCTGTTTCATGTCAATGTTTCTCTCTCTCTCTCTCACTCCAAAAAAAAAAAAAAATAATTTCAAGACAATGACAGCAGAGTGTTACATCAAGTGTGGGGCTAGGGCCCTTCGAAGCGTGGTACCGCATTCCACCGTGTAACATACACACCTCTGAAACTGACCCTGGTCTCCAGAATTGCCGAGTATGAGAACCACTGGTTTAATCTAATGTATGTACGTCTACATATAAACATGCTCAGAGTCATAGAGCCCATCTTTTTTTTTTTTATTTCTTTTTAAGAATAAAATGGCACGAAGTCTTAAAAAATGCAATAGCAGATCCTCAAGGCATGACACCTGCTTTTGTAAATGAAGTTTTATTGGCACACAGCCGTGCTCACGTTTGTTTACATACGGTCTGTGGCTGCTTTCCGTTATGGCTGCAGAGTGAAGAAGTTGCAACAGAGACTGTATGGCCTGCAAAGCCTAAAATGTTTATTATTTGGTGTCTTACAGGAAAAGTTTGCTGACCTGATTGTAGGTGATTGAGTTTTCAACCTGTGGTGGTTGTGGAACAGATAGAATTAACTAGAAAGCCTCTAGCTTGTATTATCTAGGCAATCTACAACAGTTAGGGTTTTTGTTGGGAGGCAATAGACAACTACTCTGGTTTATTTAAACAGAGAATTTATAGATAGAATATCGGGGTACTCAGAATCAGTGGGTGGCTTAATTAATGCATTAAGTATGTGTGGAGGGCACAAGAAATAATACATTGGTTTCTTTTGAGGTTCAGCTTCCGAGCTCAGTTGGTACTCAGACAAAATTATCTCAGAGAGAGTGTGTACAGGAGAGAAAATTATCGGGATGGAACCTATTTCAGTGTTAACAAAAATTGTAGGCTAACCTAGTAGCATCTAGATTAGTTTTTTTTTTTTTAAAAATCCAAACATGTTCCTTTCATTTCTGATACTCTTTCGCATTTTTTACTTTCTTTCTCTTCATTTAAAAAAATTACAGTTTTTGGGAGAAGTGTTTGGTGAAAGCAGTTGAAAGGAAGGAGGTCTGATGGAAACTCAAGTAGTTTTGCATGAGTAATAATAATTATTATGATGATAGGTTTTCTGCCTAAGCCTTCTGGGTGGGTAGTATTTGCAAATTAAACACACTATAAAATATTCAGCCCTTTGCCACATCTCAGTTGCTTTGCTTAATCCCTCTGCACGGGCTCTCGGGCGAGCTATTCCCTAATTAATTATTAAATTCCCATCTGTAGAGTGTGCACAGGATAATGAAATTCCAGCGGGCCCCAAGAAAAGCTGAGTATCGCCTACTGGAGAAGGCTCCTGGCTTTCCCCGGCTTGGGTCCTTCTTCTAGCCAAGGGTCCCTTCCCATGCATCTCCCCCAAGGACTCATTGAAGATTTGGCCAGTGACGGAAGCTGTTCCGACCTTCCATAACCCAGGATTCCACGGTTCTGGTCTCAGCCCCATACCACCCACAGCTCGGCCACTGAGGAACCACCATATGGCTTTATAAGGAAGTTCTCAAACCCATCCTAGGCTTGCTTTATGGACAGCCCCTAAGGTTCATTTTTATTCCCCTATTACTTCATTTTTGGGTGCGTTTTTTCCATGTAGCAAAAGATCCGTTTTTCTCCAGTCGTTCAGCAAGGCGTTGTTTGAAAGCCATGACACCTTCCCTGCCTCTCTGTGAAAAACAAACCCATGTAGAAGGGTGGGTGAGCATCTTGAGTGAAAAGGCAGGGTCACTGTGGCAGATGACACTGATGACTGGGTACAGGGGGAGCTGAGGACTCAGGTGTAATTTGGGGCCCCCCAAAGTGGACTCTCTAACCTGCAAACTGAGGTTTTTGAGACTTTCATTGTGATTCCATCAGACTGTTCTTGTTGGGAGCTGTGTCTCTGGGTAGAGATTTGTATTTAAAAACCAGCACTCAGCCCTGACCGGTTTGGCTCAGCAGTTAGAGTGTTGGCCTGTGGTCTGAAGGGTCGTGGGTTCGTACATACCTGGGTTTCAGGTTCGATCCTGGCTCTGTTTGTTGTGTGGGAGGCAACCAATCAATGTTTCTCTCTTAGTCTCCTTCTCTCCCCCTCCCTTCCACTCTCTCTAAAAATCAATTGAAAAATATTCTTGGGCGAGGATTAACACAAAACAAGTAAACAACAGCAATAAAAAAAGCCACCACTCATTAGCCAGTGTTGTCTTTAGATACACAGAAGAGAATTATTCATAAAATGGCTGGTATTTGAGATATCCTGGGGTCATGTCAGTGCATCTCAAAGTTTCCTGTCCACAGATCACCTGGTGGTTTTGTTAACATGCAGATTCTGACTGAGGGAGCCTGAGATCCCACATTCCTGGGAAACTCCCAGATGTTGCTGATGCTACTGATCCATGGACCACACATTGAGTAATGAGAGGTTGGGAGACAAGAACAAACTTGTAAATAGAGGAGAAATCAGACTTACAAATGAAGGGGAAGATCCAACATGCTAAGCTCATGTGTACTTTTTTTTTTTTTAGCTTTTTAATTAAAGGCGTGATTAGCAGAGATTAGAGCAAAGCCAGTGTTAAACTTTTTTCTTACGCTTATTATTATCATTTTTTCATTTCAACTAAGCCTGTGTTAAAATTTAGAAGTGGATTTAGAACCGAGTCTACTGTTGACCTGATGTAATCGTGAATCTGCTTTTTTACCAGCTGGGTGTGACTTTTAGGACGTTTTACAATCTCTCTGACGTCTTTCTCCATCTGTACAATGGGGATTATAATAGGACCCATGAAGGTTGTACAGCTGGTATCACTGGGTGTGGACCCTGGAATTACTTTGACTTGGGTTCAAATCCTAGCTTTGTGGCTTGAGGTTTTTTTGTTTTTGTTTTTACCTTCTCTGGGTCTTGTTCTCGTCTGTAGTATAGGATCAAACTAAGACCTGTCTTAGAGGATTGTTGGAGGATTCAGTGGGGCCTGATGCATGGTAGGTGCTCATAGTGGTAGGAACAGCAGAGGTATATCAGCCTGTGGCAACCCAGCCTTTCAGCTGGTCTAAGATGGAAATGCCTGCAGAGGACAGGAAGGAGGAGGGGGTGGAAGGTTTGGAGTCCGTTGTTCTTCTATTTCACTTTTGTGAAATGTTCACTATTGCACAAATGTCATGTGAGGTTCTGTGGGGCACTTGATCAGAAATCTGAAAGGGATCCTATGGAAAAGTAGTTGAAAGTCTGATGGAAACAAAATAAATGCCAAATCAGACAAAAATTAAAAAGAAAATAGTCTCCTTCTGTGAGGCTGACTGATCTGAATGGCCCATTGGTTAATCAAAACCATGAGGTCATTCTTCTGTGAGTTGTGAGGATAAAGTATTATGGAGGAGCACAAAGTTAAGTCGAAGTGGCAGCCTTACTGCTGAAGGCCACCATTTCTGTGTTTGAATCCTCAGAAACTCCGGTTCCCCAACAGAGGTAGCAATCAAAGCAATGCATGCAGTACATTAGGAGATGTGATGTTCCATCCCATTTTCTATTAATACATGGCAAGATGGTGCCATGTAAGTGGGCAGGGGTGTTGGAACTGAGTTAGATTAATTTGCATGAGTTGATCGCATGTCCAGGGAGTGGACCTGCACCGGAATTTGCAAACCAGTGGCCTGTAGGCCATGTTCAGCTTGCAGATGTGTTTGTTTGCCCTTAAGTATTTCCTTAAAAACTTTGGATTGGCTGCCAACATTAAAAATATTGGAACCCTGGGCGGTTTGGGTCAGTGGTTAGAGCGCTGGCCCACAGACCAAAGAGTCTCTGGCTCAGTTCCGGTCAAGGGCATGTACCTTGGTTGTGGTTCAGTCCCCAGCCCTGGTCGGGGTCATGTGGGAGGCAACCAATCAGTGTGTCTCTCTCACATTGATGTTTCTCTCTCTCTCTCTCTGAAGATAAATGGAGAAATATCCTCGGGTGAGGATTTAAAAAATTTGGAGATTTTATATTAAAATCTTATATTAAAGTCCAGATTACCAACTACAAAAATAAAATTGGTGATTCTGGGCTGTGTTCTTGTGTGGTAGCAATCTGTTGGCTTTGAATAGAAGATGGGCCCATTACACACTTCTCAGGTGGGTCAGAGTCTCTGCCCTCACTGCTTTGCCATTCACAGTCCCTGCTTGGCCTCTGTAGGCATTTTAGTTTGTGACCGTGTTGTGTTTTTGGCACCTCTGGCTATAATTTATTATCTAACCTGTTTGAGGACAGGGAGGCTATGTTCTGGATTTTTGCCCTTCCAATATCTTCATTCCCTTAAAGCCTTGTTACCTGTAGCCCTGAACAGGGAAAGTGATACCAGACTCAAAATCAGAAGTTCTGGGTGTCGGTCTGTCTAGATGTTGACAGTCTTTCCAAGCCTCAGCTCCTTTATTTATAAAATGGAAACTTGTAACAATTAAGTGGGCAATAAGTGAGAGGTCTTTTTGAACTCCGAAGGGTGGTAGAGATATAGAGAATCACAGGAGGGGAGGATGGAAATGTTATACTTCTAGACTGGTGAGGAAGATAGAAATGATATAGACAGTTATATAAAATAATATATTCTAGGGAGCTGTTTGGGGGCAGATGCTGGATTCAGTCTCAACGTGGGAGGGCAATCAGACAGGCTTCATGGAGGAGGTGACCAGCTGAGGAATATTTGGCTTTGCCAGCATGGCCAGATAATCTAAAGCTTCTAATAACTAAAATGCACAGGCTTCCTGGGAGGGTATGTTAAGAAGTGATTCTAGAGCTCTCGATTGCCCACTGTCTGTGGGGAAAGAGGGCTTCTGGACACTCCTCAAGTGTCCTGGTGGAAGCTGACGAGCTGAAGCTGGCTTGAGAAGTTCACACTGACAGACTGACATTTTCCCCACCAGACCTCCTTAGTTGTTGGTGAGAGAGGGAAATGAACATTTGGGAAAGAGGACCTTTATGTGAAACTTCGAGTAATTGGTTAGTGTGAGAGTCAAGACAGAGTTAAAAACAGGATTTTGGCCCTTTCCATCTGGAACCATCACTGTGCACTGATGACTGGAGAAAATAATGTAATCTGATTGTTCCATTGGGTCATTTCTGGGAATATGAAGACATTTTTCCAAAACTGGAAGTTCGTGCACTGGGAGAGTATCTCAGTGCTTTGTCCTGCATCCTTCCTTGGCTTCCCTTCCCTGGCCCCCTGCTCTGTTCACAGCAGACACCAGTTCCCCTTGAAGCTCGACTTACTTAGATGTGATCCAGTCCCCTCCCCCACCCCTTAGAACTATATTAGGGTTGAAGATGCATTTGGCTGCTCAAGAAAACCCCAGCCTGCTTCTCCTCTCTGCATTGCATTTGGCAAATGTCTTCTGCTGAAAGAATGCTGAGAATTTCCCTTTTCATCATGTCCGATCATCTGGCTTGGGCTGGCCCTTCCCCAGGAGCCCAATGGACACAGCTGGAGCAGGGTGGGGCCCAGGCGAATTGCTGAGCTGGGAGCTATGGCCTTCCATTGGCTTGAAGGCCACAGTGGAGCAGAGCTGACCAAGGCCATTGTGTCCCATGGGGTGAGGGGAGATGTCCAACCTGATACAAAAGTGGAAAGGATGGATATAGAGAGGTCTATGTCTCTGATCTAAGTTGTAATCCTGAGATTCTGACCTGTGAACTCCCCTGCAGCACCTTACTACTTGACTAGAAGATCTCTAAGGTAAAGGTGTTATTTCTGCAGGATGGATCCAGGTTTTGGGTGGCCAGAAGTTCACGTGATTTTTGGAGTCCTCTTTGAGAAAACAAAATTATAAATATAGAATTAAGTACAGAGCCTGAGGGGGGGCCCTTGTGTGAGAGAGGTCTCAACACCTAAGCTACGTTCATTGTTATGGTGAACCTACCATTTCAGATTCTGTTCTAACAGGGACAAAATGCAGACATGAGGCTGGGAAGACATTTTGGACTGGGCTTTGGTTATTAATTTATGAACCTGCCATCACTGGACCACCTGGTAGTCGGGGGAGACTTGACAGGCGGGAGAGGGTAGATGTGAGGCCTGGAGGGCTTGGTGCCCATAGGGACATCCCTGGGAGGTTGTGCACCTGGGGAAAGTTGGGGTGATCTGTCCAAAGTCAGCAGGCAAGGTCAACCAAAATGCCGAGTGCAGAATGGCAGGATACAATTCAGAGAGAGATGATTTTTGTTTGCTCCATTTTGCATAATCATTTAGAGGTTGAGGGTTACCATTTCAGAGCCTCACAGATATGGACTTAAACATAGGCCAAGTTGCCTCTTTTTGCTCCAGTGGCTGGATCACTTCTTTGGTTGAAGGTACTGCCTTTTAAAAGGAGACAGTTTCCAACCCTGAGTCTGTTCCTTCCCAGCTTTGAGCCTCACATTTCGCTATCTGCAAGACTCATATGATACATGGTTTTGAAAAGTTGTGATGATCAAAGTAACTGATACAGGTAAAGTTTTCTTACTGTAATTTTAGACATAATTCTTCAGAAATGAGATTATGTAGACACTAATTAGTAACTATATACTACTTACATATTTGAAGAACCCCATAAACAGAAACAATGCATGATTTCCAGGCTCACATGGGACATTCCATAAACTGGCCACATTCTAGGTCTCAAAGTCTCAAGTCCTACGGACTCATTACTTGCAGCTGCCCTGCGTTCATGGGATAAGCTCAGCTACATTGCTAAGCTCAGTCATTGTTCTGCACGCTCAATATCCACAGTTCTTGAAAGGTGAATGTCAAATGAAAACATTAAGCTGCACAATCTAAATGTAAGATGATACCAATTATGTAAAATTAAAAATACAATATTATCTTTTTTATGGATAAATATTTAGATTGGTGAAAGCAATAGAGACAGGGAAGGAAGGATTTACCCAGCTAGGGGTGAGTGTTTCAGAAGTTACCTAAATTATATTAGAAATGTGGTGTTTAAAAATAAAAAGTTCTGAAATAATTGTGGCAAATACATATGTTAAATCTAGCCTGTGTGTATTTAGAGGATTGTCCAGGCCCTTCATATTCCTTTATCTTTGAGATTGTTAGAATTAAAAAAGAAAAGGACACAGTGTTCAGACATCATTGGTGTTCAGCAAATGTTAAGTTTTGTCCAGAAAAGGTTTTAATAGAGCATTCAGTGAGCTAACGTGGGTGAAATTTCCTTGGGCAGGTACCCAGGATGGGCTTGCATCCTTCTTCCCTGTCTTCTTGTTCTGGCTGTAAGGTGTATGCGACAGGACCAGGCTGACTTCAGGGGTTGGGATGGCAGCAGCACAGTCTGCTCCCATGGTCTGCTCCCCCACGATCTGGGAGGCTGTATGGGTACTGGAACCATCAGAGAGGCAGCGCAGAGCCTGGGGAAACATGGCCGATCCTCATTTGCCTCCATCCGACAAGACAGAAAGACTCCCTACTGCCTGGCAGGTCAGAGAGAGCCGGATACTCCTAGCTGCCCCATTCTTCCATTTTCTCACTGTATTACTCATTAATACCCACCCTGATCTCCCCTTAGGCTGTGGACTTTCTTACCTTTTTAGTATAATTAGCAAACCTATTATACAATAAAAACATGGCTCGGTTTCCATGGTGATTTGCATGTTCATGTCTAAGGAGCCTATCTTAACTTTCATCAGCCCTACCACAGCTAATCTCTGCTATATCTCATTACAGGGAAAGTTTCCTTAAGAAAAGATTGTATTTCCTAATGCTCCTTTCACCAGGGCAAAAATCTCAATGTATAGTGTGGTGACTATAGTTAACAATATTATACTGTATACTTGAAATCTGCAAAGAGAGTAGATCTTGAATATTCTCAACACACACACACACACACACACACACACACACACACACACACAGTAGTAACTATGCGAGGTGATGAATGTGTTAGCTGACATTATTGTGGTAATTGTTTCACAATAATACATGTATCAAATCATCACTTTGTGCACTTTAAGTTTATACAATTTTATTCATCAGTTATATCTCCAGAAAGCTGCGGAAAAAATTTGCATTTTGGAAACAGGCTTCTTGGGTTCAAATTCATTAATTTGCCTCTAATGCAGCCTGTAATTGAGAGTAACTTGTTTCTAATCACGAGTTTTATTATCATCAGCAGCTATTAAGCACTTAGCATGTGTGCTGTTAAGAAGCTTCAAGACACTTTGGATGTGTGTCTTTGTGGCCATTCCATGGATATGTGCGGTGAAACCTTGAAGATTATGTTCAGAGACCGGAAGAAATGCACGAGGGGTTTCAGTGTCCTCACATGCAGAGTTTGCAGATGAGCAAGCATCGAGAAATATCAGGTTGGTTGGAACAAATCATTCTGAGTCAGACCCAGTGGGAGACGTGCAGTGTGGACGACCTCTTAATGAATATAGACTTGCACCATCCAGCTGCGCCTATTACTATTGCAGTCATTTAAGGGAATTTGTTATGAGGTAACCTGACTTATTGCAGTCAATAAGCAAGAAGCCTAGAATCCAATCTAAACTGCACGAGGGCCCCAGCCAGTCTTTCCAGGGCAGAACAGCGCCTCTTCATTAACCCTTTCTGCCCCTGAACAGTCTTAAGAAATGCCTGTTGAAGTCCTCTGTGTGATCTGTTGTAGCACTGGAATGCATTTGGCAGTGTCCCTTCACTGTTGCCACTCGAAGTGTGGTGCACAGAGTGGCTGCTTCAGGCTCAGCATCAGCATCACGGGGACCTTGTTAGAAATATAAACTCTCAGCCCCATCCCAGACCTACTGAATCAGAAACTCTGGAACAGGGCCCAGTAAGCTGTGTTCTCACCAGCCCTCCAGATAATTCTGGTGCACACACAAGTTTGAGAACCACTGGACTCGGGCAAAACCAAGTGTTAAGATCATAACAGATAGTGTAAGTAGAGTCCAGTTTAAAAAAAAAAGTTTTTATTAATTTTTTAGAGAGGAAGGGAGAGAGAGAGAGAGAGAGAGAGAGAGAAACATAGATGTTAAAGAGAAACATTGATTGGCTGCCTCCTGCATGCCCGCTACTGGAGATTGAGCCAGCTACCTAGGCATGTGCCCTGACTGGGAATTGAACCAGGATCTCTCAGTCCATGGGACGACGCTCAATTCACTGAGCCACACCGGCTGGGCTAGAGTCCAGTTTTAGTATCTATTATGCTTGCTTTATTGTGGGCCACAAGAATTATGAGTCGTAAGTTATGTGTCTTCTCAATCCCCATGCCCAGCCTCCTCCAGACCCCTGCCCCCACCGTGTTCCTTTCAGCATCTTCTCTGCCTTAGCATGCCACATCCTTCTGGCTTTGCTCCACAGCTCCTCCAAGCATAGCTCTCTCTTCACACCCTACAGGGAGAGTTCTGGTTTTGCACATATTGCAACTGCCAGAATTGACAGAAGTAGCATTTATTATAAAACATGTATTTCATTTTATCACATCTGCCAAACAACCAACATGACATTTCTTCCACCCCCAAATGAATCCAGGACTAGAGTGAGTTCAGCAGGTAGTGTTTGAGAGTGACATTTCTTGATTAGTTCGCTCTCTTGTGTCAGAGGAGTGGCTCTTACTTTGATAATTGAATTAATAGTCAGCATTTCATCTATTAGCATTTAGAACTAATCAGTATTTATAACCATCTCTGCCCAAACAACAAGCACAAGAGCCTTGGTGCACTTAGAAAATTATATATATATCAGCTTTTGTGAGATATAATTCACAAGTAATTTACCCATTTAAAGTATACAATTCAATGATTTTTTTTGTATATTCCCAAAGTTGTGTATTATTTTGTATAGTTGCAATGAATTTTAGTATATTTTCATCATGCCCAAAACAAACCCTAGACTCTTTAGTTATTACCCCCCACCAATTCCTCCTTCCCCCTAAGTAACTATGAATCCACTTTCTGCCTCCATGGATTCATCTATTCTAGACACTTCAGTTATTTGCTGTAAATGGGCTTACATGACATGTGCTCTTCTGTAGCTGGCTTAGCAAAGTGTTCATCCTTGTTGTAGCATGAATCAGTACTTCATTCCTTATGGCCAAATGTTCGCAGTATACTTTCCTACGCCTCATCATCACCCTGTCGCTTCCTCAGTTGGAATTTAGTTCTAGACTGTGTGTATGTATATTTTATTTTTTATAACAATCAGTAGTTACTTGTAATTACTTTCAGCAGCATTATTTTCTCCCCTTCACCTCCTTCTCCTTCTCTTTTCTCCCCCCAGCTCACCCCCCACAGTGGGAACCAGATTCTTACACTGAGTGGTTGTTGAGCAGTTTGGATCTTATTGCCAGGCTCTGAGCTTAAGGAACGAGGACTTCTCAGGCAATTTTCTTAAGCCCTCCTCCCTTAGATGCTTGATGGCTTTGCCTGTAACACAGATTGCAGCACACAGGCAGTAATCAGTGGCTCTCAGCTGCCTCCATCACAAAGAGATATTTTCCTTTCTTCCCAAAGAGAGAAGAGTTTGCCCATCACTGGAACAAGGTAGGTCTACAACTCTCCTAGGCAGGGACTGAGAAGGAGATGGCATCCTTCTTAGTAAATCAGTACCTTGGGAGACATCCACCATGCACTCTATGATATTCCTCACTCTGGCTGGCTTCTCTGACTTTGTGGGAGAGTTTCCTGAGACAGAGGCCATTTCAGTACGTGTGACCATTGCCCCAGACCCAGCACTGTGCCCATCCAAGGGATTGGCTCTGAGGTATGGCACTGAAGAGGCACAGCTACATCGTCAAGTTGAACTCTCTCATGTCACAGAGGGGGGCTCTGATGCTTAAACAGGTGCAGTGACTTGTCTGAGGCCAAAGGCAGTGTTAGCAGAACCAGGGTAAGGGCCAGGCTCCATTGGTGGATGCCTTGCCCTCCTTTCAGTGCTAAACTGTCTTCTGAGCTGGGGCCTCTGGGGTTTGAGGGCTGGTTCCCTGGTATATTTCCAGGCCCCAGTGAAAAGACCCTCTGGGAATGAAGACAATCTTCACAGTAGGGAGCCACTCACATGTCTGCGTGTGAGGAGAAGAGCAAGCATTAAACCATAAAATGTTCCTGGCTAAAGGAACAGAGAAAGAAAAAGGCGGCCTGTGAGACCAGCATTCCCTCCACTCGTAAATACCAAGCCGTGTTCCTAGGTGATCGGAGAAAATGCATGGGGAACAGGAGTTTTCTGGAGGAACACTGGGCTTGCTGGGGATGGGGAAGGGGCTTGTACCACTCTCTCTCCCCCCTAAAGGGCAGGCTTCCCTGCCGCAAACTTTTGGGGCACCTTCCTTTAGCTCATCAATCTAAATCACTGCATGGGTTCTTGTCCACAGGGGTCTAGACAACAAAACCGGCTGCTTTCTGAGGTCAGTGTGAGGGCCATCCGAGGAAGAAGGGAAACATTGTTGGTGAGGCAGAAACTCCTTCTAGCCCTCAGTCAGCAGGGCTTTTCTGAATGCTGCTTAGAGGCTGGGGATTCAGCGGGGGGTACATTTTGGAGCCCACATAAAAAACACACACATGTTTTTATTTGTTTTTTAGAGAGAAAGGAAGGGAGAGAGAGATAGAAACATTGACGTGAGAGAGACACACCAATCAGCCACCTCCTGCATGCTCCCCACCGGGGATTGAGCCCACAACCTGGGCACGTGCCCTTACCAGAAATTGAACCGGGACCTCTCAGTCCATGGGGTGATGCTCCATCCACTGAGCCACACCAGTCAGGCGGAGCCCAGAAGTGAAGGACTGCTAGGCATAAGATGAGTACAAAGTTAGAGGGAGATTTGCATTCTGGACACAGAAGACTGGGTGCTCAACACCGAGGGTGGGAAAGGAGTCAGGCAGGGCAACTCCGAGGAGGGCTTTCTGGAGGGCAGATGGCCTGAACGAGGCTGGAGGTCGGAAACCTCTGAGGGAACTGTAGGGAGATCTGTCTGGCTGGAGCATTGGGTTTGGAAGTAGCATTTACCCAGAAGGTCAGTGCTGGGCAGATCGGGGCTGGGTTTGCGTTTTAGAGAAGATCACTCTGGCTACAGGGTAAAAAGCACATCGAAAGAGAAAATGAGGGATCGATTAGAAGGGTGTTCTGTAGCCCAGCCAAGGCTGCTGTGGGGATGGAGAGGAGTGAGTGGCAGAGATATCAAGCACTTAATATCAACAGGCTTTGGCGGTGGCAGTTGGTTATGGAGGAGTTGAGAGTATTTTTCATGAATATGGCTTGAGGATATGGATGGTTCAATAGACTGAGAAGATACAGTTAGGTGATCAGATCTTGGGGGAAGATACCGAGTTTGGTTTTGTACATATTGAGATAGAGGTGCCTGCAGGTCATCTGAGAATGCCCGGAAGGTAGAGAGCTCCAGTTTGAGGCTCAAAGACATTGTCGTCTTAGACATAGGTTCCGACACGGGGAACATCAGCTTCCAAGCAGAAATGGATTCCCTAGTGGATGAGGTTGCCCAGGGAGATGTCAGTTAAATGGACCTGAGCCTGATTAGTCAACAGCGTTTGCATTTAACATTTCTCATATCCACTGTTCCGATGACATTGAGAGAGGGGTCTGAAACCCTTGCAGCCAGGTGGGAAACTTTCACTACAAGGGTCAGGCCCTGGACCTGCGTGAGAACCTTGCTGTGATGCCTCAGGGGGCCTGTGTCAGCAGGGCTCGTTTCTTGGTCAACTGATGGAAGTTCAAATTGAGTGTAGTAAGCATCATAGCGGGTGTTTGGGAGGTGATTAAATACCTAATAAATATGGAGCAGTGGAATCCAGATTATTTGAAACAAACAAAATCTGTGCCATGTGAGGTGTAGGCGAGCTCTTCTTTCTTTCCCAAGGTTGGAATCGCCCTTTTCTGTCTGGAGTGGAGAGAGGGCAAGTTGTTAAACACTCAGAAGGAGGCATTGATGAGCTATTGATATCTGAAACCCAAGGAGCCAGCAGCATGTCAACAATCAATAGCTTTTCTCACCAGTTTAAACGTCCTCATCAGCTCTGCCTCAGAAGCTTTTACTCGGTAATGACAGGGTAGCCCACACACAGGACTGTGTGCCAGGCACTGAAAAGAAACACGTTTAAAGAGTGTTGCTGTTTGCTTTTGAGTGGGGTGTTTCCTTTTCCTCTCAGTCATCAAAGGCAAAGAATACTGAGTTCAGGGCTAGAAGAGGTGGCATTGTTGATTGCAAGGGGATCGTGGGCAGCGGAAGGCTTCAGCTACCTGGAGGATACAAGGGCAGAGGGTGTCCCAACAGGCATTGGCCCGGGAGGCAGGGTGCTGGAGAACCAAGCGCTAAAGGTGCCTGGGTGAGGATCACCAGCTGTCCAACATCTATTCTACATTCTGCTCAATACTTAGGGCGACGCCTTTCCTTTCTGCCTGTACTTCCCCTGGATTACCCCTCCACTTCTTAGTCCTGATGCTTAGTCATCATGCCCTGTGCCTCTAGGATCGGCTCCCAGCCCAGGCCTCTGCCTCCTGGATTTTTTCAGCCCCACCTGTCCTCTACCTGCTTGTCCCAGGCACCCAGGCACATCATTTTTGTCTAATGGAAAAGGATCAGTATGAGTGATTACAGAATGCTGTGGGAAACTCACACACTAAGGAAGAAGAGATTGTTTTCCCCTCTAATGGCCAGGAAGGCTTCCTGGAGGAAGAAACACTGTGGCTTAAGGGGGAACAGGGTTTGGTGAGTGAAGAAGGGGAGTGAGGTGGGACAGAGGTCACAGCAAAAGTCAGAGCCAAGAGCTCTCAAAGCAACGGTGGCTGCCCGCCCCCTGCTGCAGTCCGTGGAGTTATCATCCACATGGCCCCTGGGTTCCCTGGCCCCTCCCTGAGGCTGGTTGAGTCTCCTGACATGCTCCTCCCCTTTCTCCATCTTTTCAGGCACTTCTGTGTGGTAGTGGGAGTCCAGGGGGTAGAGGTAAGGCAGCATTATTCCCATTGGCAGGTGGAGAAACTGGGACCCAAAGGGGATAACTAACGGTGTTGTTCCCTCTGTTTTGAAGGTGCCTTTGAATGATGTTGAGGTAGGGAGAGAAGAGGATGGTGGTCATCTGTGCTCCGCCCAGTCTCTGGGACTTGGTGAAGCAAGTTCCCAGGGCTGAGGGATTGCACGGTGCCTCAAAGCTCAGCTGCTTGGAAACAGAGCTTGTGTGCAAAATTTAACGAGCACGTTCTCCAGAGCCAGCTGGAGACAGAACCTTTCAAGAGATCTGGAAGGTCCATGAAGGGAGGTTTTATTTCCCTGGGCAGCTGTAGGTGCATTTTCACCCAGTGGGCCCCAGAGGGGAGACTAGAGCAAACTACTTTTTTGTCCTGACTGCTTGTGAAATTGAGAATATTTTTAGCAGTTTTGAAAGCTTTGGAGACAAATCCCATTACTCAGTGCCCTGCTTATAGCAGGCACTCAATAAACCTTTGTTGAATGTTGCTGAAATGTTACTCATTGCACAAATGCTCCTTCGGTGAATGTGCACATTAGGGGATTTGATGAAGATGTCAGCCAGCCTGACCGTAAAAAGTAATCTTTATGATGCCATAAAAAGGAACATGGACAATAGCTAGGATGTCATCCGTGAGCATCATAAATATTCCCCTAAGTTCCTTTGCCCATCAGGAAACCACATCACGTGCACTTTCAAAACCAGTGGCCTGTTTCAACTTTATGTAAAATGCCAGCTTTTTATGGGAACTGATTGGGTTTGCAATTAACCAAAGTGCACAACAATCATAAGAACCTTGATTGATTTGTGGGGTATAGAGTGTGCTTCAGAGAGTTACGAAAGACGGAGTGAGCGATCAGGGTCACAGGCACTGCCAAACCTAGTCACTTTGGCTTCAGAACACTGCTGCATGGATTTTTTAAAAAGAGAACACGTCTACCGTGGTGTGGCTGCTTTATTCAGTCAGTCAACCATCGCTTGCTGAGTGCCCACTGTGTGCCAGGCATGGCACTAGGGACCCAGAGTTGAGAAGACAGAGGTCCTCCCCGCAGGGGGCTCACAGCCTAGATTGAGGCAGGCAATGACAGGGGCAGGCTGTGAGAGAGGCATGCCCAGGTTGCTAGGAGAGGACAGGGAGGGAGAAGCAAAATGTGAGACAGTCAGGAAAATTGAGGGGATTCTTGAGGGGTGATGCAGAAAGCAGAGGGAGGGACCTCAGGGACTTGTAGGAGGATGGGGAGTATTGGGGCTAGAGGGATGGTGAGACGAGCTGAGGCTGGACATGTCTCCAGGGGTGAGAGCACAGTTTCTGTGCCTGTCAGGGAGTCGGCACGGAACCTTAACTCCTGCTTTACAGGGAAATCTAGTTGTGACTCTGACTTGGAGACTCTGGTGGTTCGATTCTTTGTGACTCTATAAAATAGTGTCATTACTGCAGGGTAGCCCAAGCTGCTGGGAACAGTGGATGCATCTGGAGCTCTGAAGTGTTCTGGCAAAGCCAGGCTCTGATGTCTCTAACCAAACCCATTATTTCTATGGCGTTGGGAAGTCTAATTTCTCCCAGGTGGCTTCGAGAATGATCTCACCATTCTATCATCAAGAGCAGAGGAGAGAACATTGTGCCGCTCTGCTTTTCAATCAAGTGTCACCTGGGCAACTGTGACCTCTGGTGAGGGACCTACTTGGGGAAGTTGAAAAGCTGAAAGCCAAAGGAGACAGTGCTTGGGGGTGAGGTGGCATTCATGTACTTGAGTTGGCACAGGTCCACAGTATTCATCGATGAGACCAGCGATGGCCTAGCCATCCGGCTGGACTGAGCACGAAGCAGCTAGCTCCAGGCCAGCCTGGTGGGCAGGAGTCCTGGACCACTGGAGTTGGACGGGCTCCTGAGGCTCTTCAGAAGTTGATAATACAGCTTAATGTAAGACACGGACAGACACCTGACCCACGCTGGCTGTCCAGGTGGAAGACGGCTATCCTCACACAGAACTGAAGTCTGTCTCCCGGAGGCTGGAAACCATTCACCCTCGTTCTGGCATCTGCGAGATCACAGACGAAGCCTCTCCTTTCGAGTGTTATTCTTTATAGCTTACATTTTTTATGGAGTTGATAGTTACAAAGGACACTTCTTTCGATATGTGATGGTGAAGGCCCCCGAAATCCTCTCTCGGTGAAATGTCACAGCCTCCTTCAGATGTTCCTTAAATGGCAAACTTCCTTTCCATATAATCTACAGTGTCAGTTTCAATCTTAATTTTTTTATTGTGTAAAGGTAGTGTCAGCTTGTTGTACAGATTAAACAAAATACAAAGAAAAATGTAACCAATCTGTTGGGCACTTCCAGCCACACTTCTTCCGTGTTTCTTCCTCTGCTAGACCTGCGTGGCGTGCTGGGCCTGCAGCACTCAGGGTACTCTTTGTTATTGATGTTCAGCCCAGTTGAATGCTTTACCCTCAAATCCAGTGTTTATCCACCTCCTCGCCTTCCTCCACACAGGCTCTTACCCCTGTTCGCTCTCCTTCCCTTTTAAGTGCACTGGGATGGGAAAGCACCCTTCCTTGACTCACCTGCTGCTGGTGCCTCTCTACCCGGCTGTGGGTGCCCCCTCTGTGGCAGGCATGAGCATGTTGGTCATCTTGTGGGGCACACCAGGGGATATTGGGGACCAGTGGAGCTCCCCACGGTGCTGTTTCCAGATGTGGGAGACCAAGTTCTTTTTACTCCCTCAGTCAACTCTCCTACAAACTAGGTCTGTCCTCTTGCTGGGTGGGTAAGTTGGGCGGTGGTCTGGCTCAGTGGGCTGCCCTCTTTCTTGGGCGAGGCACCAGTCTCCCTTGCAGGTGTCATTCAGCCCACAGGAAATGCATGCATCCTTGCTGTGGCAAATGGCAGCAGTGTGTGCAACCCACCATGTCACCCCAGATGCCGGCATTTTCTTTTGCTGTACTGTTGAATTCAATGTGCTAATGTTTAATTAGGATTTCACTTTATTTATTATGACATTAATTTATTCACTTTCATACTCTCTCCTCTTTTAGGTTTTAGCCTTAATGCTCTGCTAGATTTAGAAAATGAACTGGATCGTAGTCCATCTTTTTCTGCACTTGGGAACAGTTTACATAATGTGAGAATTATCTGTTCCATGAACATCTGAAAGAACATGCTGTGGCAACAGTCTGACCCCAAAGCCTTTTTGAGGGAGGCAGTTCTTTCATACTGGTTTGCTGTCTTCCATGCTTGTTGGTTCTTGCAATTTTTTTTTTTATTTCTCTTTGAGACAAATGTGCTAATTTGTGTTTTCCCAGAAAATTATTTATTTCATTGAGATGTTCAAATATATTAGCATAAGGTTGTACCACCATAATATTTTACAGTGAAAAAAACCCCCACAGAAACCTCTATATCTGTTCTTATGTGTCAACCTGGCTAGGCACAGTCCCCAGCCATTCAAACAGTAAGCTAGGTGTCACTGTGAAGGTATTCTGGAGATGTGATCAAAGTCTGCAACCAGTTTATTCAGATAAGGAAGATTATCCTCGATCATTTGGGTGGGCCAATTTGATCAGCTGAATGTAGAAGAAATCCTGCCTGGGTATTGCAGCTTCAGCCTGAAAGGTCAGCCTGACACTCCTGGCCTGTCCTCTAGATTTCAGCTTGCCTAGCAGCCCCCACCATCACATAAACCAATTCCTCAAAAGAAATCTCTCACCTTTAACTAAAACAAAAGATGCTCAATCCTTACTTCTCCTGTTTACAATGAACTTCTATATAATCAATGCTGGTCTAGCCCTCAGCATCAATTTTATATCCCATTGAAGGGTCATAAGTTGGAGTTTGAAAAACTGTACAATGATAGTGAAATCTCACACACACCCCTCGCTAGGAGTTCTGGGTATTAGAAAAGACACCCCTTTGAAAGGAATTCTTGAGGGAAAATGCACCCAGACTGTGCCTAATGGTCCTACCCACAGAGCAGGAGCAGGGCTCTGCAGGGCAGCCTCAGGAGAAATGTGGATGCCACCCCCAGGGGAGGGTGGTGCCAGAGTCAGTAGCCCCGGGGGTCAGCTGAGAGAGAGAGAAAGGTAGATGTAATGATGGGCTCTTCTGGAGAGCACAGCACAGAGGGGTCAGGCTGTTCCTTCTCAGGAGCAGAGAACCAGCCAAGAAAACCCTTGGCAGGAGCCCAGGTGGAAACAGCATCACAGAGCCGTGGGACAAGGTTTTGGCAGGGGGAACAGTGTGGCTTTTGGTGGCAAGCTTCCCATAGAGACAGTAACAAAAGGACCTCACCTGCTGGTACATTAAATTAACTGCACACACCCAGAATGGAGGGTGATGGTCCTAAGAACATAAATGAGAAAAGGAGTATGAGGGTTTTAGCTTACCATGGTCTCCATCTGAACCAACTGTGTTTTGAAAAACAAAAACAAAAAAACAAACCAAACCTGTAGGAGATGAAGAGTGTTGCTTCTCCTTCTGCCATCTCTCCTACAGGTCAGTTTTCCTGAGTTGTTTTAGAAAGGAACAGATTACTCATAATTCCCAAACTGAAGAGACTTGTAAGGAAGGAATATATAACCTCATGAACAAACCAAGGAGTCTGAAGTTGTTAACGTATATAGTCATAGTGGGAGCTTCTTTAAATTGTGTGTGTCTTCCTTAGAGAGCAACTTATTCCTCCTACAAGCGCTGGCGAGCCAGGCAGCATGCGAGGCGCTGGGGCCGTGAAACTGACCAAGACGAGCCTATCGACTGCCCCGGAGGAGACAGATGGGGAAGCAGAGTCACCGCGCATGGCCTGAGAGGTCCGAGGAGGGAAGCTCACGCTGTGTGCAGAGGCCGGCCAGGCCAGGCAGAGAGGCATGAAATGGTGAGTGCCTTCCACACGCCAAGCACTGCAGGAGGCAGTGGGCTTTCAGGAGCAAGCAGGACAGAGATGGAGTTTAGGATCCAGGTGGGGAGACGATGTTAATCAGTCACTCCAACAAACAAAAACTGCCCTTGTCATGGGCACGCCCAGCCATGAGGTCATGCTTCCTGGTCAGCGTGTGCCCCTGTGCCAAGTTCAGGTATCCCGTGGATTCCCATTCTAGAGGGGCCTACTAGGGCCCTGCAGCCATTCACCTGGATCAGATATTATCTGGGGAAGTGACATTCCCCAATAATGTCACTGGGCTAGAGTAATCTCCCAAGTTCTCTTCATCAGTTGAGTAATGAAATTGGTGTAAACCATTGTTTGGTTTTAGAAGCACAGCACAGATATTTTCCTTCTTTGTCCCTCCAAAGAGCTTTCTTGGCCCATTGCATTTGAATCCCTGTTAGACTTTGCTTCTCGGTTCCCCACCCTCTCTTGCTGTCCTATTTATAACTTTCAGCTGTTGGCTGGTCTGCAGTGTAGGCCTTTGGGGAGACATACGCAGATTAGGAGGCCTGTGAGTTGTCTGAGAACACGGGCTGGGGTGAGCAGACACTCAGGCCAGTCTTTGCCCTCGGAATTTATGGTGAACACTTGGATTTTGAGAGCTGGGGGTTTGTGATGGACAACAGTCCTGTGTTTGTAACACAGGGAGGTGGGGAAAGCACATTCCACTCAGGCCGGAATTGGCTAAAGCCAGCTCTTTGACTCACAAATCAGTCAATAACTTTCTAGCAAAAATTAGAAATCGTGGTTTCAGTTACAAGTTGCCTTAGCTAAAGTAACTTAAAACACACACACACACACACACACACACACACACACACACACACACGGATACTTGAGACAAAATTTAATAAGAGTTTTGAGCAGAGGGTGTTTTCTGGGCAGAAGATGCAACTGAAGTTGGATCATTAAATGTGTCTGGTGAGAAGTGTGCCCAGAGGTTAGTGGAAGTGGAGACTGACGGGTGTGTTGGGCTGGCTTAGGTTTAAATCATCCACGCTAGGCCCACCCTGATAAGTGTAAATAATTCCAACTTGACCTCTGCATTATTCCCAGGCCTTCAAAAAGCTACACTTCCCAAAGGTTTTTCCTGCTCATTGTCAAGGCCTGAAATAAACCTCATTTGAGAAATTGCCTCTAAAAATCTGATTTTCCTTGTTGGAAAAGCTGCTGTTGAAGTCCTTTCTTTTAATGACTTCATTTGCCATTCTGTTTATCAGTTCAGTTGGATCATGATTCTCTTTGGTCTGTGAATGCAAAGATCCTGCTTCATCATCTGATTCAGTTTTTGTTTTACTTCATGGAGGCTCAGATTAAAAATCTGTTTTTGGTGCTTAGTATCTTGGCCTTGTGATGAGCCTGCAGGGAGGCCCTCCTCCCCTAAATTTGTCTCAGGCTTTAGCATGTCAAAGCCAGTTTTAGTGAAAGTCAGCAGAGTCCCAAACCTTCAGTCTGTAGGAGTGGGTGGGGAGTGTTGACTCATTTGTCTGACGAACTCGTGTATAGAGCAGTCCAGTCCATGAATGGACCTAGGCAAAGTGCCTGGAAGTAAAAATATTGCATCCAAAAGCCATGTTGAAATGTATCTGTGTTAACTGGAAGGGGAGAAGTGGTGAACGTATGTCAGCAATCTTGGGGAGTCCCTGGCGTGAACAAGACAAGCATTGATGGCTCCCTCTTCAGTGCTCTTTGTTCATGTGGCCGGTTAGGTTTCAACCCGAACAGTCACCATTAGTCGTGCATGTCGTTCTCTCTTTGCTGGCTTGTATTGGCTTCAGAGGGCAGATTTGTGTTTTAGGTTAGTTTTCAGTCTTCAGGCTGATGAGTGAGGCATAGTTGGCATTGACATATGGTTGTTGAATGAGTGTATAATGGTTAATTTCATTTACTCAACCAGGCTAAAGAGATGCCCAGATAGCTGGTAAATTATTATTTCTGGGTGTATCTGTGAGGGTGTTTCCAGAGAAGATTAGCATTAGAATTGGTAGACTGAGTAAAGGAGATCACCCTCATCAATGCAGGTGGGCATCACCCAATCGTTGAGGGTCTGAATTGACCAAAAAGGTAGAGAAAGGGTGAATTTGTTCTCTCTACTTGGGCTGGGCCATCCATCTTCTCCTGCCCATAGACACTGGCCTTTCTGGTTCTCCAGCCTTTAGACTTGGACCAGAACTTACACCTTTGAACTCATGACTGAATTATCCCACTGACTTTCCTGGTTCTCCAGCTTTCAGACAGCAGTTCATGGGACTTCTCAACCTCTGTAATGATGTGAGCCACCGATTTCCCACTGGTGTGCCGCAAGAATTTTTAAAAACATGCAATACTTGACTATTTAGTTAGGGGCACTGACCTCTTTTCCCTTAGATTTTCAAGTAAGAAAAATGAAAATAGCCAACACAATAATAGCCATCCAGTGTGAATTGAATAAAAATTATGTTTCTTTTTTTTTGTCAGATTGGCAAAAAATATATATTTTTTGGTTCGCCACAGAATTTTAGTAGTTAATGTGCGGCATAAGATGAAAATGGTTGAAAATTGCTAGTGTGAGCCAATTCCTATAATATCAGTGTATCCATCTATGTATCCATCCATGTATCCACCTATGTATCCATCTATGTATCCACCTATGTATCATTGATGTATCCATGTATGTATCCACCTGTGTATCTATCCATCCATCCACCCACCTATCTATCTTTTTAAAAGTAGCAGCTTTATTGAGATACAATTCACATACATTTACTATAAAAGTATCCTTTATCCATAACATTTGTGCCTTTAAAATGTGCAATCCAGTGATTTTTATTATATTAACATTCTTTCTTTTTTTTTTTTTTTTTTAAAGGAACAGATTGGTTCAATTTGATTCTGGAAACAGTAACATTCAGTTTAAGAAAGATTTTTTTTTTTATTGTGGTAAAATATACACAACACTTACCACTTTAGCCATTTAAAAGCATACATAAGGAAGATTTTAAAAGCCTTGTTACATAACCCAAAGTGTGCAGGCAGGCTGGGGAAACAAACGAGGTGAGAGATACACAGCAAGAAAGCAGTGGTTCCCAAAGCGTCTGAGCAGAGAGACTAGTTTTCACATTTTCAGTACTTGGCAGACAGATATGTGGTCCAAGTGCACATGATTTGTCACAACCTGGGCCACATGCACCTCTGCACGTGAACTCAACAATGCCCCAACTGGCCTGCACCCTGGTCAACCAGCCGGGCTCATGCTTGGATATTGTTGCAACTTCAAATTGCAACACTTTCTAAATGCTTATTCTCAATTTGTGGACCAGTTGAGACCGGCACTGGTCCATGAATCACACTGTAAGCAATATTTCACTAGAGGAAACTTCTAGAGAGTTAGGACCCTTAAGTTTTCTTCTTAGTTCTCTTTGTTACACACATTCTTTTCTCCTAGAGGGGTCCCAAGTGCCTCACCTTCTGGGCTCAGCTGTGGTCTCTGAGTTTCCCAGCAAAGTCACGCTGCCATTGGTAGGCAAGTCCCGAATCCTGCTGACAGGTGGTTTAGGGCTGGAGCTGGCATGTAGCCATGAGCCTGCTCCTTGTGCAGAGCTAGGCCCTCCTGCATAGCCACAGGTGGCCTCAGCTCCAGTTTCCTGGTCTCTGCAGAGACTCATGGATTCTCAGACACTCAGCAATCTGGGAACCAGGGGAAGTAGCAGAGCTGGGAACTTCCAGGCTCCCAGGCAGTTGTTAAAGAGAGGGCAGTAGCTAGGTGAGGACAGTTACCAAATACAAAATCGTAATAATAGCCGAGGACTGGAAAACCTTTATTGAGATGTAGCAGTCAAACCACATAGTTGTTAAACAACCATAACTATGTCTTAAATAATCAGTTCAGCTGGTCTCTATTTAACATAATAGCTGCCTATTAAACTTAAATTAAGTACAGAGTTAAATGTCTCTAGGACACAAAAACCCCAAAATGACTGCCAAACCCAGAATGAAACCTCTAGCTGGAATGAGCTAAGAAACGTGTCTGCCTGGTCTGGGTATACTCTGGTCTGGATAAAGCAGGAGTTCTATCCCATTGCCCAGCTGTCTGTGCTTGAAGAATAGTATTCCCCAGGGGTGGGGTGGGGTGAAGGACAGGCTTTGTAATACAGTTCAGTCCTGATTATGTCTCATAAATGTTTTAGTTTCACAGATACTCTCGAATATGCCAGAAATAAGGAAATGCCTCCAAGAAGCACTGTGAGGTCTCTACGGCCTTGAGTATGCCAGAATGATTGTTTGTTCTGTGCATCTCCATTCCTACTCCCTTGCTATAGAGAGGTCTTTATCCCATGCTGGGGGCCACAGTTAGAGCCTTCCAGCCCCCAACCTCCTTCCAAACTGTCCTGTGCCCTTCCACTGTTCACCTATTCATCCATCCATCCATCCATCCATTCATTCATTCATTCATTCATTCATCATTTATTCATCATTCACTCAAAAAATACTTATTCTGCACCTATTATGTGCTAAACACTCGAGTAGCAATACAGCGGAGGCAAGCAGAGACCCCTGGGGCTTATGATTTGGTGGGAGCAGCAGCTATTGATCAAAGTACTCTTTCTAAGAAGGAGTTGAATCCCTGACTCTCTGAATTCTTGCTCCACCGATCTCTTAACTCCAAGAACAAAAGGTCATAGTTCTCTCTCTACTCATTTTCTGCATCTGCCTCCTTCCTGCTAGAGGCCAGCCAACTATGCCCACTTAGTTGTGTTTCTCAGGGTGCCTTCTAAGGACCACCTGCTTAGAAATTACCTGGGATGATAGCTAAAAATGCATATTCCCGAGCCCTCCCAGATCTATGGGAGATTGGCAAAGTCAAGTATTCCTCAAAGTTCAGGACAAACAATGACTTTCATCTAAGGATAGTTTCATTCAGTATGGGAGAATACCATTCTTGGGAGATGGCTTGGACCAGTGAGGCAGGATGGCTCAGACCAATGGGTCCAAGCTTGGTTTTCTTTTGTGGGATGGGGTTGCAGCTTTCCTCTTACTAAGTGCCAGGAAACTCTTCCTAAGAGTGAGGCATTGCTGTTTCATGCGGATGACCAGACTGCTAAGGACAGGAGCAAGGAATTGCCAGTGTCAGTGTTACAATCAGTTTTGCTTTTCACATTTTAATAGCGAATTCACTGGCTCTATATAATAGACTGGACACATGCTTTTTTTGTTCATCCATTTACTCATTTGTCGGGGAAGATCTGTTTTGGGGACTAATTTTAGCTTTATTGAGAAGACAGTGTAATCCATAATGAGACATTTTCCATCTTCACGCTTGTGCCGAGGACTGCACGGGGGTAGGACTTATGCTGGTGGAGAAAGGCAGACCTGGCCCTCGTCCTTGGCTCAGTCCCAGGCCTGAAGAGCTCACTGGGAGCAGGGGTCCTAGCCCCCAACTTAAATGTGTGAGCAGATACCCTGGGTTTTTCTCAGCATTGTGCTATAAATACTAGATTCAAGACACAATTTTTATTTTTTTAAATGTTTTTATTGATTTTTTTAGAGAGAGAGGAAAGGAGAAAGAGATAGAAACATCGATGTGAGAGAGAAACATTCATCGGTTACCTCTCACACACCCCCTACCAGGGATCAAGCCCGCAGCCTGGGCATGTGCCCTGACCAGGAATTGAACCAGGACCCTCCAGTCCATGAGACAATACTCAATCCACTGAGCCACACCGACCTGGCCAAGACACAATTTTTAGTCCTCAGTTTTCTTTAGTTTAGCTGGAGGCCAAAGTCTAGTGTTTGCGTTCAGACTACTTGGTTTCAAGCTCTAGTTAAGCCTCTTCTTAGCTGTGCATTTGTGAGCGAGTTATCCTTCTGTGCTGTGGCTCCTCAAGTGTAAATTGAGGTATATACTGTTCCCTTCTCGTTAGTGTCATCACGAGTGTGGAACCACATGGTGTATGTTGTAACTCTCAGCACAAGGTCCTGTCCTTGGTGACTTCTTTACTTGACAGTGCTTGCTATGTTTTTCTTCTACTTGTTCCTCGTCATCCTTTCTTGGAACTCTGCCTCAATATGCCCCTCAAACATGGGCTTTCCTGAGTGTTCTATCCGAAACCTGTTTTTTCCTTCCACTCTACATATTTTTGGAGGTGATTTAATTTAGTGTTATGGTGTCAACTCTCTTCTCCTTCATTAGGACCCCCACATCCTGCAGCACAGCCCCTTCCCGGCGAAGCTCAGACCACAACGCCAAATGCCTCCTGGGCATTTCCATGCGGAGGTCTCATGGCACCTCTCCATGGAAGCTCACCTTTCTCTCCCACCCTTCTCTTCAACACCATCTATTCTGCCTTCTCCTCCTCTCTTGGGGTCCAGTTTCTAGTTTCTTAACTACCTGACATTGTCTTTGGACATGCATCAGTCAGTTAATGTCTCTTAATAATAAAGATAATGTTAATATATGACATTTAATAATTTAAAAAAGTAAATCAGATGATAAAACTCTTATACTTTACATGTAAGTGGAAATAAAAACTCTTCACTGTAGTCTGCCACGTGGTCTTTATCGATCTCCCTCCATTGGCTGAGTGTTGAGACTCTATTGCTGACCCATCCCAAGTGAAATAATCACAGCAAGAAGGGAGTCTTTTCTCCAAGAACAGTGCCTTTCTTCCAGAAGCAGAGATTTGAAATAGTTCACAACTTAGTACGTGGCAAGACATTACTGGCAATCAAGGTTATTTTTGAAAATGGACAGAGAAGGAGAAAAATAGAACCATGGTTAATGTCAGCACCTCTCGTAGTTTGATATTTACACATCAGGGAGCGAGGGGGAGCCACAGAATTTTAGCTAATGGTCCTAATCCCTGACCCGAGAGTTAGGAGAGTCTGAATTTCATCTTGGCTTTCCCTTGTACAAGTCACTTTTTCTCTACGAACCTCATTTTACCTACCTTTATAATGAGGGGGATTGGACTAGATTACTGGTGCTCCTAGGGAGTATTCTGGAAATTTGTGGGGACATTGTTGATGGTCACAGTGACGGGACAGGGTTATACTGGTGTCATGCCCCCTCCTTTCTGTTCTTTTTTTTTTTTTATCCTCATCCGAGGACATTTTTGCATTTATCTTCAGATAGAGCAGGAGGGAGGGAGGAAGAGAGAGAGAGAGAGAAACATCCATGTGAGAGAGACACATCGACTGGTTGCCTCCCACATGACCCCAACCGGGGCTGGGGACGAACCGCAACGGAGGTACATGCCCTTAGCGGGAACCGAACCTGGGACTCTCTGGTCCGCGGGCTGACGCTCTAACCGCTGAGCCAAACTGGCCAGGGCCCCCTTTTCTGTTCTTTAAAAAACGTTGTTTGTCATCACCTGGGCTTCAAGCCCAACTCTATTTTACATATAAAATTGAACCATTGTTTTAACACACATTGAATTTTCTAGAAAGGCAAGTACCCTGTAAATGCAAGAAAGCATGTACTTCGTCTTGTTTAGAGCTTTACCAAGGATTGTTTACCACTCTGAAAAATCACGTCACTGCTGGCATCATCCCTGGTGTTTGGGTGCCTGTGTGGCCCTCTCCCTCTCTGCACGCAGGCATGGAATTTGTGGTTGTGCTATCCCTATTGATAATGTGCTTATTTGGCTCTTATTTTAAAATGTTACCCAGAGAGAACAAGCCTGGATAACACAGCAAAAGTAGATAGAAGCATCTGCTTTGTTTATTAGGTCTTCTAAGTATTTTTGTGCACAGCATTTGTATATTGAAATTTGTCTTATAAATTATTTCTCATTTATGTTATAGGACGCTATACTTATTTTTAAAATTATGCATTTTGGTAAGCTATACATCTGTACTTTCATTTAAGGATAGCAAAGGGGATATTGCAAAATATTTTCTGTAATGTTGGGTTGTTGGGTCTAACAGGGTTAGAGCCTTTGGAGTGGATACTATTGAATTCTCATATTTTAGGAAAATGAAATGACATCAAATAAAACAAAAAGGCCAGCCAGACTCCTCACTGAAGAGGTTACATATGCCCTTCACAGTGTCAGCCCCCTGCCCGCCTCATTCAAACAAATGCCAGTTATATAGCCCTCCATGTCTTCATCTCCACTGGGAGTTGAGTCCACCCTCGTAATCTTCCTTGGCAACTGTTGCTAGGAAGATGCTGCTTCTCAAGCTGACCTTCCGAAGACTTGAGATCACAGCCGGTTGTGTTCCAGCTGATGAGGATATCAAATATGCCCAGCGGAGTGATGGAAAAACACTCAAACAGAGCACAACTAGCAACAGCTTGCATAGGATGCCAGGGATGATATATATGATGAGGCTATCAGGAGATGTTTAATTACTGGCTTTCATTCCTGGGAGTTGGGAGATAAAAAAAGACCATTACAAATCTATCCACGCACTTTCTTGTTAGAACAGTGATGGAAGCTCTGCGAGGGAACCTGCTACGTTGGCCCCTTTCATTAAGTCTGTGAGCAGCATCCACATTTTACTACTTCAACTCTGGCTGCTTCATTCTTTTGATATAGCTGATTAGTGGTAATGATTGTGACAATGATAGCTACCATTCATTGATTCTTGCTTTGTTCCTGGCTTTGTCCTAAGTGCTTTTCATGAATTACCTCATTTAATCCCCACAGTAACCCTGGAGGGAGATATCACAGGGTCCCCTATTGTACTGAGGAAGACACTGAGCAATGAGAGATTAAATCGCTTGTCCAGTTCCACTTAGCCAGTGGGCAGTGGCCATGTACTTGCATCGACTTGATGTTCTGTGCTTTATTCACTGAGTTTGATCATTTGCTTTGGTCTGACACAAACAGGTGACAGTGCATGCAGTGAGATTCATTCGTTCTCACCTTCATTCATTCCTCACCAGATGTGACCCAGACCAGCTGCCAAGCTCACTGGGAACTTGAGTGAATGCTACCCACACCCTTCCCCAGAGAGCTCAGGGTTCGGTTCTGTGCAGAACTCAGCTTTCACTGCAGACTCTTCTCTTCACTGATTCTTGCTTCCCCAGCCTCTTCGAACCTGTTCGCTCTCTGAGGGGCGGGGCTGGGGGAGTACCTGGTGGCCTCTGCAGACTGTGACAGGATGTTTGGCCACCCAGGTGCTCATGAAACTCTGGTCAAGTGCATCAACTCCCATCCCCGGATGCAAACCTTAGGATCAAGGGACAAAATGAAAGCACAGTGACAGAAGTCTGCCTGGTGCTGCTGGGTCAGAATGATGGAGACTGGGCGGCGTAGGCTTTGAGCGTATGGCTCAGGAAGATGGTCAGTGTATGAAAGGGAAGGCCTGGCAGGAACACCTTTGCAAAACCTGCTGCAACTCGTCTCCCTCTGCCTGGACTCAGCTAGGCTTTCAAACCAGCTGCTGAATCTGCCGTGAGTTTCAGCTTCTTTTCCTGACTTCGGTGTGCTTCTTCTGTTCAAGAGGACTTGGATCTCAAAGGTAGATGACTCCAGTCTCTGCTTTCTTGGCAAGTTCCCCAGGAATAGATTTCCCAGCCCAGGAAGACACACATACATGCAAGTTACCCTGTGAAGTGTTCAGTGCCTCCCTAACCTCAGTGCACCAGAGGCTTCTGTTCATAACATTCATCATAGACCACAGTCCAGTGCAATGTGCAGGCCTGTTCGACCCTCTTTCAAGGGAGCTGATCACTGATCTCATTACAACTTAGGTTTTCAGGAAGGGGCTTGAAAATGATGAGATAGGCTCAGGGACATTATACTGGGACAGGTGGGAGCCTCAGCCCTGCCCTGAAGGTTGAAAGTGTGATTATTCTATAATGATGTTCAAATGATTCAAAAGATTAAAAAGGGCTTATCTTTGTAGAGCCCTTCACTGTTTAAAAACCAATCCCTACATGCACACGGGGGCCAGTTTCATGCTGATCCCCAATTTCCAGATGTGGAAATTGAGGCTCGGGGAGACTGAGCTACTGAAGGGTCAGGACCTGAACCCAGGCCTCTGGTTCCAGATCTCACATGTTTCCTCCCCTTGTATCATACTTTCCGAAATCTCCATAGACAATGTGCTTTCTGTAACACCTGATGGGACAGCATCTCTCTGTTTCTCAAGCACCTTCAGCTCACTTAAGGGTTAACACTGTCTTTTAAAATTTGCCACGCAGTTCTTCGTGCTTCGGCTGTGAATCTGATTTGGCAGTGATGAGGCTCACCTTGGTTTATACAGCTTGTTCTCGAATGCTCAGGAGTTTCCTCATGGTAACTTTGGAGCAAGGCAGGAGGAAGTTCAGGGTTTGTATTAAGGAGAAAAATCTGTATTTTTGTTGTTCACGTTGGATTTCCCTAGAGCGAGATCTCATGTATGACAGGAACCAAGAAACCAGGACTTCAGAGCAGAAAGGGAGATGGGAGAAAAGTGGGGCAGCTGGAAGGGAAGCCACACTGTGCTTGGAAAGCTAGGCGCCCAGGAGGCAGGACGCGGAAGGCGCAGGAGTGAGAGAGAGGCTTGTGTCTGTTCACAGTGGCACTCTCCGGCCCTAGCCCAGAGCTCGGCTCGGATTCACCGAGATGAGGTGACTCACGCTCAGTTCCTGTGGGGCTTAGGCGGAAGGGGCTGCAATGCTGAACGGTAATTCTGGAAGTCCCTTAGGGAGACGTGTTTCTGAAAGGCAGGTCTTTCTGAAGTGCACGTGGGTTGTAGAAAGTAGAGGAATGAACGGCCAGATTCTACTACCAGCACCTTCACCAGCACCATCTGAACTACCTCTTCCTGTCCCCTCACTGCCAGCCTCGTGCTCACCACCACCATCACCATTTACTTGTCATATGCCAGGCACCATGCTAAAGGCTTCACATAGGTCTAATCCACACAATAATCTTCCACAGTAGGAATTATTAGACCTATTTTATAGTGGGGGGAACTGAGACTCAGAGAAGTTAAGTAATTTGCTCAAGATCACAAGTAGAAAGCTGTAGAGCCAGGATTTGAACCCAGGCCTGCATATTCTCCTGATAGACAAGGTCCCATGGTTGGGAAAGCTGCACTGTGGATGCGAGGCACGTGCTCGGGCTGGTTTCATTAAAACTGGTCTGAGAGTCTCCTTGTGGCTGTGACCAGACCTGACAATCTCTTCTTCCTGCCCTTTTCTGACTTCCTTTCACACATTCTGGATCATATGGCTTTTCAGGTCAGACAAATAAAAATGTTTTATGTCCCTTCTTTTCTGAGCCTGAGATGTTACTGTTTGCACACAGTTCTGGAAGCAGATGGAGCCTGATAGAAATCCCAGATGATAACTCAGACTCAAAAGCTCTGTGAAAACACCCACATAGCATAAACACCTCTGAGCATATGAGAGACAGAGAGAAAGAAAAAGACAGAAATAGTGACAGAGATACACAGAGAGAAAGACAGAGAGAGAGAAATAGAACGAGACAGATACAGAGACACACAGAAGGAAACAGAGAGAGACAGAAATATAGAGATAGAGGTAGAGAGAGAGATATAAAGAGAGACACGTAGAGACAGAGAGAGAAAGAGACAGAGAGACAGAGACAGTGAGAGCACCAGTTGATGCCATTCAGTTTATACTTTTGGGTTGAGCTGTGCCAGAAACACCCTCGGGCCTTTTGGTCACCCAAATGAGCAATGTGGTTTAGCTAAAAAACAGAAAACCAGGACACAGAGATCAATGTAGAATGACGTTCCTAGGCGCTGGGAGTGGCAGGTCCCATGTGAGCATGAGTGATGGGGGTCCCTGGTGCCTTTTCATGTGGTGGTTCCGCCCTGACAGGTGGGGTGGGAAGGTGGCTGGCATCAGGGAGTGCCCACCAGACCTTCCTGCTGGCTCTGCCACCTCATCCTACAAGACCCAAAGTGGGAGCTTTCCTGTCCCCAGCTCCTCATTTAGTGTGCCCCTTTCCACAGGGGGAAGAGGAGAGGCAGCTAAGAAAGGACAGATTCGAACCCAGGACTCTCTGGGCTCAAAATCACTTGATGGTTTCATACCATCTCGTTTCCCTCGGCAGAGCAGGAGCCCCAGACAGGAGAGGGAGTTTTTTCGAAGTAAAAATAGCGAGAAACGAGAAGAGAGCTGCCATCCAAACACGCAGCCACCAAGACACAGAGTCTCCTTTGACCACACTCCAGGCCCCGCTTCTCTCTGCCGCTCGGACAGGGCACCACAGGCATCTGCCTTTGACTGGGGCAGGCCTCGGCCCGGCAGAGACAGGACGCATACCTGTGGTCCGGGGCCTCCCTCACACCCCAAGAAATGCCATTTACAGAT
Source organism: Tadarida brasiliensis (assembly GCA_030848825.1). NCBI lineage: Eukaryota > Metazoa > Chordata > Mammalia > Chiroptera > Molossidae > Tadarida > Tadarida brasiliensis. The sequence goes on along the minus strand of CM061279.1, from coordinate 7,712,408 downwards.
GGGGTAGACGGAGCAAATGTGAGAAGACAGGAAGGAGAAAAGTCAACAGACACATGGTAGGCATCCTGGGAGGTAGGGTCACAGCCCGGGGAGAGAAAATAGGCCTCAGCCACGGGTCAGGGCGTAAACACAGAGGCCCCGAGGCCTGACGTGCTGGAAGGAACCACGCTGGGCTGGGTGGGGAGAAGGTTTGCCATGTGTGCTGTGGCTTCAGGAGAAGCCTGGCTGCTAGGGGGCTGGGATTCTGGGCTGAAGGGAAACAGGAGAGAGTGTACCTTCACAGGGCCAGGCCCCCCAGTCTCTCCCTGCTCAGGCCTCCCACTGGTCCAGACACGGGCTTCAGTATGGGGTCAGCAGAGACCTGTAACATTGTCAGGGAAGAACATTCTGGCCGGAATTGACCCAAGGAAGAGATGCACGGGGTCCTGGCAAATGCAGGGGAATGCCTTGGACCGTCTTTCTTTCTGCCCTTTCTAGTTAAAAATAACACGATTGACCTGCGGATGCTCAGAGTTGCTTGTCTGGGCGTGGAGATAGCTTCCAACGGCTTCCCTCAGTGTCGAGACTGGCTAATTGTCCACCAAACAGCTAGCGCCTGCTCTGTTCCCAAAGCAATGACAGAGTGAAGCCAGGCCCCTCCGTTAGCCTGGCTGTACAGGGGCAGGTCTTCAGTGTCTCCACAGAGACTCTGTTGCCCGTGAAAACCCTTATCTGGGGTTCATCTGCCACTTTCTACAAGGGTTAGGGACCAGGCTTGTCACAGCCTCTGCTTTTGATTTGTCACTGGATTGGCCCAGTCAGTACCAGTTCACTCATTCATTCATCCATCCCACAGATACTTATTAGTGCCTTTATGCTCTGGGCCTTTCAGCTGTGTGCTGGATATTGGGCAGACAGCGGCGCACAGGCTGGACTCAGCTTCTTGTTTCATGTGGCATTTGTCCTCAGTCTGCAGAGGACTGTCTGCTTCCTGTCGAGGTGCTCTGGCTGGGCAAAGTCCTGGAGAGGGGAAGAGGAGCAGAAAGTCTGTCCCACAGCCCGTGCATCCCAGGCCCCAGTGCTATGCTGCTGAATGTGAGCTCAGCAGGAGAGTGAGGGAGCTGTGGGGGGAGGGCCTGTAAAACGGAAAGGCAGGTCTGGGAGGGTTGCCATTAATAACACCCAGGCTTTTAATCCTGCTTTAATCTTAATGATGCTGTAACAAAAGTTGCATGATGCCTGCTAGCAGTCAGTGTCCATTGGAAAAGGTGTAGCTTATTATGGTAAGACCTCTTGTCAGAAGCTGCAGAAGATTGATAGCTTGCAGTCTGAAGTGGCTGTGAAGCTCACCTTGGCCCTTGATCAGGGTCAGCAGACGCATAGCAAACAGATCCTTACTTTCTTTTCTGCTTCCATGGCAGGCAGCACCAATCCATCTGCTGATCTCATGATCTTTCTCAGGAAACCACTACCTGCTGAAATTAGCACAGGGTTCAAGCTTATTGATGACCTCTCCTGGGTCCTATGGGCTTGTCTTGGTCTTTTTGGGCTGCTACAATACCATAGCACAGACCAGGCAGCTTATAAACAATAGGCATTTATTTCTCATTGCTCTGGACACTGGGGAGTACAAGCCCAAGCTGCCAGCATGGTTGTGTCTGGTGAAGACCCTCTTCCTGGTTCATAGCGGTGCCTTCTCACTGCATCCCCACGTGGTGGAGGGCTAGGGAAATCCGACGGATCCTTTATAAGAACACCAATCCCATTCATGAGGGCTTCTCCCTCATGATTTAACCACCTCCCGAAGTCCATACCTCCTACTGCCATCAGACCGGGGTTAGGATTTCAATGTATGAGTTTCTGCGGGACACAAACATACAGATCACAGTGGGGCTTGTATGCTGACCTAGATCCAAGGTCCCAGGGCCTCATTTCTCAACAGGTGGTACTTGAGCCAAGTTCATCATAACCATAAGAACCCCAGTAGCTTGTTTAAGGGGTGGATTTCTGGGCTTCACCCACAGTTATGGATGGAATCAGAATCTTTGGGGTTGGGGCCTCAGAATTTATTTTCATTTAAAAAAAGCTGCTTAGGTCATTCCTCTGCAGATATTATCACTCTCCCAGGGACCAGGACTCATACTAGTTTTTTTTTTTTTCTTTTGGCTGTGTGCTGGAGGGAGGGTGTGGTGTCCTGTCGGAAAGCCTCCTTGAGGCTCTCTGTGCAGGGTTAATTCTGGCAGAGACCGTTGCTTTCAGGTAAAAGGTCCCATTCTTGCTGCTTATCCGTGTCTAATAAATTTTTGGCTTTTGGTAGGTGTAAGGAGTTAAGAGCATAGGCGCTGGCTGCCTTCTGTCCAGGTTCAGATTTCAGCCCTGCCACTCACTAGTGGTGAAACCTTGAGCAGTTTCCTTACTTCCTTTGAGTTGCCTCAGTCTCCTCATCTCTAAAATGGGAATGCTCATAGTCCCTATCTCATGTTATGAGAATTAGATGGGTTAATACATGTTAAGCACTTAGAACAGTACCCAGCCTGACCCAGTAACTCAGTAAGAGTTAGCTCCTTTAAAATGATCCTTGAGAATGAAAGGCCTTTACAGCTCCTTGTCAGTACTCCACCTTTCCCAAAGCCCACCTGCTTCTAAAGCAAAATGTACCAAAGTTAATAGCTTACCGAGTCAGTACATTCTTACTTATTTCCGACCGATATGACTGCTTGAAAAAGTCCTTAGGGGAAATGGAGACAGTGAGCGCTAGATATGATATGAACTTCCTTTGCCTCAGTGGTTCCTCTGCCAGAGGTGATTTTGTGCCCACCCCCACCCCAGGACATTGGCAGTGTCTGGAGATATTTTGGGTTGCCACAGCTGGTGAGCAATGGGGATGCCACTGGCATCTAGTGGGTAGCGCCCAAGGATGCTGCTAAGCTGAGAGTGCACAGGACAGTGGCAGCGCCACAGCAAAGAGACGTCTGAGCCCCAGTGTCGGTAGTGTGCACTTGAGGAGCTGCCACCTGAACAGGAGGCTTCTTTAGAGTGGAAAAGACGTGAGCGTTAGAGTCTGAGACAGGGGTTTGCCTTCTGCCTCTACACGTGTTCGCCGTGTGGCCCGGAAGGAGTTCCCAAACCCCTCTGAACACTGTGTTACCCATATGAAAGCTTATAGATTAATAAAGCCCACTTTGAAGGGTAACTGTAAGTTATTTGAGCTAATGCACATAAAATACCAAACACAGTGCCCAGCGCATGGTAAATACTCAAGAAATATTAATTCCTCATTCCTGCCTTCAATGGAAAACGATTTTTCATTCTCCCTTCAGCCTTCTCCATCAGCAGGAAGATTCCTGGTGTGTGTAATCTGCCACTGTTGGGCTCATTTTTCAATTCTTTAATCATTTTCGTGGTGTTCTGCTGAATTCTGTCCAATTTTCTCAAATCCTCATGTTGTGGAACTAGACTCAGACTCCCCAGGGCCAAGGAATGGGAGAATTATTGCAAAGTTCCTACTCTGACACTACCCTTTATCCACACCAGTGTGTGCCTTCTGAATGGCAACCTAATCTTGCTGACACACTGTAACCTGGCCATCCCCCTGGGGCTTTCATCGGCCTCTTTAGATAGATGTACATTCTTTCTAGTTGTACAAGTTCTTTGTCTCCCAGGTTTTTACAATGAAGAATTACCAATGATAATTGATAAGGAGATAGAATTTTTTTTTTTAAAAAGTTCAGGAGATAAATATAAACAGGCACGAGAAAGCCACCGCTTAAAAAATGTACCTAGGTAGGAGAGAGAAGGTAACTCAACGAAGAGAGAACTGTATCGTACCTTGAAGGGTGACTTTGGGTGTTACTAACCAGCCTTGATGGTGAACTGGAGAAGTGATGTAACGGGGAAGCAAGAGGGCCAGTCCACCCGTTTGGACTCATGGCCAGTCTGCCCTTGGGAATCCACAGTGTGGAGCCCTGAGGCCTAGCTCCCTGGCAAGAAGCAGCAGGAGAGGCCAGTCATCAGAGCCTGGGCTCTGGAATCCTATAGACCCTGGTTTGATCCTGACTTCTCCACTTACTGCACTGAATGACCACGGGAAAAGTATCTCCCTCAAGACTCCACTTTTGCAAGAGTAAAACTGTCAAACTGGCAGTAATCATGATACCTCTTCCTGGGAGTTCGTTGTAAAGCAATGCATATAAAACACTGAACGCAGGGCTGGACATATTGTCAATGCTCAAAAAATGTTACTGATAAAGAAGAAGATGACGATTATATGATTGCCTACTTAGTAATATCTGCTCTGGTTGTCTGGTCTGGTTATATATGCATACATACAGGACCACATGTCTATGAGAAGCTAAAATACATACATATATTTCTGTATATACACGTGCATACACTATATGTACATACATCTGTATGAATGCACATATGTATTTTAGCTTTTCACACAAGGCCGTTTTCCTGGAGCTGGCTTGTGTGCATCTCTTCCCACCTCCGGGCTCAGTGATATCATGTGGGTAGCTTGGCCATAATGGGAATATTTTATAGAGTAGAAACTGGCAAAAAAAAAAAAAAAAAAAAAAAAAATCAAAGTTTGTTTCTCCCCTCAGAGAGCCAATTTACCAGCATATCACTGTGTATATGTACCTTGCATCTCCAATTAGACTCCGAGTTCCTTTAGGCTCAGGATGTGCTGTAGTCCCCCTTTGATCCCCGCGAGGCCTGCGTGTGTCTTTTGTACAGCAGGCTTCAAAGGATGGGATGAGTCTGTAGGACGGGGGGTTAGTGCATGAAAGCAGAGGAGAGGAGATAGAAGAAATGGACTTCACAAAGGGAAAGAGAAAGTTGTTTCAGAAAAATTGATAGAGGAGTAGCTAGGCAGAGGCTGACAGATCAAGAGAGAGAACATTTGGATGGATGCATGGCTTGGTTTCAGGAAAGAAGGAATCTAAAAGTAAAAAATCCAGGGAGAAAATGAAATTTAGGACAAAAGTGGATTCCACATGATTTCAGGCCACTGCCAGCAGTGTGTTTTTTGAGTTCCATTCTTTTTATTTTTTATTCCTTACCCGAAGATACTTTTCTATTTATCATCAGATAGAGTGGGAGGGAGGGAGAGAAAGAGAGAGAGAGAGAAAGAAACATCAATATGAGAGAGACACATCGATCGGTTGCCTCCCGCACAACCCGACAAGGGCCGGGGACAAACCACAACCAAGATAGGTGCCCTTGACCGGAATCGAACCCTCAACTCATTGGTCCGTGGGCTGACGCTCTAACCGCTGATCCAAACTGGCCAGGGCTTGAATTCCATTCTTTTAGATGCATGGCATTTGTTCAAAATGTTGGGCAAATTAAACAATTGTTTATAAGAGCAGAACACTGGAATTAGTCTAATGTCCAAGAATAGGGGGTTTGTAAAGTAAATAGGATACATTCATTTTATAGAATACTTTGAAGTCATAGAAAAGATGAAAAGTTCCAACAAAGTACTTTCAGAGTGATGATAAAAAGCATGGAAAACAAGGATTATGTTATTCATAATGTTAAGGGGGAAAAGGGCAGGTTAAAAACAGGACTATAATCACCTTTGTATAGAAGTATGTACGTATAGAGAAATGTCTGGATGCGTCTGCATTAAAACTAAAGGTAGTTACTTCTGGCAGCGTAATTTTTTCTCCCCTTTTTGCTTATTGGCATTTTCTATTTGTAATGCCTCTTTAATTAAAAAATGGAAACATTTAAAATGTGTTTCCTGCCAGGCCGGTGTGGCTCAGTGGATTGAGCATCATCCCATGGACTGAGAGGTCCCGGTTCAATTTCTGGTCAGAGCACATGCCTGGGTTGCAGGCTCGATCCCTAGTAGGGGGCATGCAGGAGGCAGCCCACTGATGTTTCTCTCTCACATTGATGTTTCTATCTTTCTCTCCCTTCCTCTCTCTCTAAAAAAAAAAAAATCAATAAAAACATATTAAAAAAATAAGAGATAAAATGTGTTTCCCTTCTCTCCCTCTAAATATATATATGTTGTATGTATTTATATGTATGATACATCCAGGGTGGGACAAAAGTAGGTTTACAGTTGTGAGTATGCAAAACACAGTTTATTCTTGTATTATTATTTATTAATTATTGTATTATTTTCTATACAAATAACTATAAACTCACTTTTGCCCCACCCTGTATTTTATATTTTATATATATATATATTTGTCTTTATCGAGTTTTAAGGTCATGTTTCCTTAAGATTGTCAGCAAACTAAGCAGAGATCTGTAGACCATCAAAGGATTTTCTCTGATTTGTGAGTTTATCTATATAAAAATCTTACATTGATTTAACAAAGCACAGTTGTAACTGAAATGCTTAACACATTGCTTTGGTTGAGAAAAAGTCAGCTTCATGACATTGAGACTGTCCTGGAGAAGTACAGAGTCTGCACCAGTACTGGGGAGCAGGCATGTTGCATTACTGAGGGATGACTCCCCAGAGCAGCTGGAGAAGCTGGAAGCTTCCATCAGAATAAGAAGACAATTCCAAACATAGCAGCCTCCCAGAAGTGCAGTGCTGGCAACCTCACGCCTCCAGACCCACAGAGAGCTCCTCTGGATTCAGTGTCTGATGAGTGGCAGGTGTTAGGACATGGCAACCCTGACCCACAGATGGAAGATGCCTTTCTGCCCTCAGGGAGCTAGTTTCGTGGGCGGTAGACCTGTGAGCTGAGACTTTCAGTTAAGGGTGGACAGTGCTGTGAATGAGCAGACACAGGGTAGAGAGCCTAGTCCGTCTGCTAGGACAACAATGGAAGCTTTGGGAGTTTCTTCATATCACTTTCCTGAGAGGCGATGGTGTAGTGGCAAAGAGCCTGGACTCTGGAGATCGAGGGAAGGGTTTAAATTCTGGCTCTGTGTACATATTGGGTAGGTTGCTTAACTACTATGCATTTCTGTTCACCAGTCTGTGAAGTGGACATAGCATGAGTCCCTGACTTGTAGCATTAAGTGAGGTAAATATGCTGAGGTGCTTAGAGCAGGGTCTGGCTCCCAGGAGGTGGAAATGTTTGGTGTATTATTATTCCTTGGCTTCTCCCTCTGTTTCTTTCCTCCCCTTCCTCCCACCACTCCTTCCTCTCTTTCTCCCCCTCTTTCTACTCTGCTCTGCCTCTCTCATCCTTCCCACAATGTAGATTCCATAATTACACGATTAGTCCCTACATTCTGGAAGAAAGTTGAATCTTTTTCCTTCTAGAAGTCCTTACCTTTTTTTTTTAGTCCTCACCCTAGGACATCCTTCCACTGATTTTTTAGATAGAGTCAGAGGGAGGGAGGGAGAGGGAGAGAGAAATATTGATGTGAGAGAGACACACTGATTGGCTGCCTCCTGCATGACCCCGACTGGAGCTGGGATCGAACCCATAACTGAGGTACATGACCTTGATCGGGAATTGAACCCATGACTCTGGTCCGAAGGTCGATGCTCCAGCTGCTGAGCCAAACCGGCCAGGGTGAGAAGACCTTAACTTTTGATATTGGTGCTGACAGAAAGAGATTGCTTCTTTTTTTTTTTTTTTTTGGTTAATCCTCATTGGAGGATATTTTTTCCATTGATTTTTAGAGAGAATGGAAGGGAGGGAGGAAGGAGAGAAAGGAAGGGGAGAGAGAGAGAAAAATTGATATGAGAGAGACACATCAATTTGGTGCCTCTATACATGCCCTGTCCAGGGATCAAACCTGCAACTCTTTGGTCCGAAGGCTGACATTCTAACCACTGAGCCAAACCAGCCAGGGCGTAAGGACATTTCTTGTTTATTTGCTAAGTGAATACTTATTTCCCTCAGCACCTTCTGTATGCTAGGCATGAGACTGAGTATTTTTCTACATTATTTTATTGCATTATTTTCTTGATCTGAGGAAGGCCAAGTGACCCAATCAAGGTCACCAGGTATTAGTTCCTGCCATTTGCGGTCAGGGCAAGAGCTGGCCTCACACAGATGACCTCCTCGCATTGTAATGTGGGTCAAGCCCAAGCCCTTTCTGCTGAAATCCCTCCATGATGACACAGCTGGACTGTCCTGTCCTCCAGATCTAGCCAGCGTTGATTTGCTACAGCTCTTAAGAACTAACCAGCCAATAAATTAAGGAAAGAATATTTTGCATCAGAAGAGAAATCTTTCATTATTTTTATACCAATCTATATATCATAGGAACACTCTTGCCAACGGAAACTCCACCTTGGTATTAAGATTCTTAACTAAGTAAGGAAGAATATTGTGTGTGCTGGGTAGGTGGTGGGTGGACTCGGGCAAGTATTTTTAGCATCCCTCAAGTAGTTGCTTCATTTATAATATGGGGAAAATGATGGTTCCAAGCTCAGGTTTGCTGTGAGGATAAACACAAATACCACCTGTGGAGCACTTAGCTCAATGCCTCGCTGTGAAAGAGATACATGTTTTTATTATTATATTATTTACTTTGTTGTACTTAGCAGGCTATTTTAATCTAAACGCTCATGCCTTTATTCCATTGAGCATTTATTCTCTGTTAGTTTTCTGATTTTCCCCTTTCTGGTTTTCTCTCTTTTCTCCTCCCAGTGAACAGAAATTGGACTTCCTGGATAGATTCTTCAAACATCTTAACTTTTCTCTAATATTTAAAATCTTCCTATTTTGCCTAGCTGGTGTGGCTCAGTTGGTTGAGTGTCGTCCCGTGCACCAAAAGGTCGCCAGTTTGATTCCTGGTCAGGCACATAGCCAGGTTGTGGGTTCGATCCCCAGTTGGGTTGCATACAGGAGGCAACCAATTGATGTTTCTCTCTCTCTTTCTTCCTTTCCTTTCCTTTCTCTCTAAAATCAATAAAAAGATATTGCCCAGCTGGTGTGGCCCAGTGGTTGAGCATCGACCCATGCACTAAGAGATCGCCAGTTTGATTCCCGCTCAGGGCACATGCCCAGGTTGTGGGCCCGATCCCCAGTGGGGGGCATGCAGGAGGCGGCCCATCGATGTTCTCTCTCATCGATGTTTCAATCTCTCTCTCCCTCTCTCTTCCTCGCTCTCTAAAATCAATAAAGAAAAAAAACTTACAAAAAAATAAAATCAATAAAAAGATATTTTAAAAAATCTTTTTTTATGTACTAGGAGATTTTATTTTGATCCTTATCGTTCACACAATTGCTTTTCTTTAACTATCTAGGGATCTCATTTGCTTTCTTTATATTCCAGAAATTTCTTACTATTATCTATCTAGTCTATGGATAGTGTGCCTTCTTGTTTTCTAGAGATTTTATGAATTCTAAAAACAATAGTAACAAAAACAACAGAACTGTTCTTTATCATCTTAAGAGATATGGACAAGATTGTAAGTAGTTAATATCTTAAATCATCCTTTTGATCCCATTTATTGATTCCCACCCCAAAGATACTTTAAAGATAATTTCTGCATTTTCTGCATGGTAGATTCTAAAATTTATGTTCTCTGGCAGTTCTGGAATGTTAGAAGAAATGCAAGTAAGAAAATAAACATTGCCATTAATTCCACCACCATCCCAGAGATAATGTTAATATTTTCTTATGCATATGAAAAAGTGGAATCCTACTATACATTTGTTTTAACATGTTGTGCTTGTTTTACATATATTGTAATCATATTTGCATGTTATTAATCTTCTAAACATTTCTTAGTAAATGTACAACATTACGTGTACATACCAACATTTATTGACTCAATCCTCTCATTGTTGAACATTTGTTTTTTTGTTTTTAAAGTGAAGCAATGCACATCCTTTAAGATAAATATTTGCACAAGTCTTGGTTATTTTTTTTAGAATACACGAGTGAAAAGTCTTGCAGAGACTCTTCTCCTATAATCCCAAAAGGATGTCCAGAGAAAGTCATGTGAAATTATGGTCCTACCAGCAATGAGGGCTGTGACTTAATGTAAGAATTCCTTAACTTCGGTGGTAGATTTGAAGAAGAAACACAACTTAGGTTCAATACAATGCTTTCCAAAGCTGGCTGGTCATCAGAATCATCTGGGGTGCATGTTTAGATCACAGATTCTTGCACCCACCTCCTGGAAATTTTGATTCACTGGGTCCAGTGCTGGGCCAGGGAATCTATATTTTTAACAAGTGGAGGCACCTGGTATCGCGAGAGGCAATTGGTATCGCGAGAGGCACCTGTATCGCGAGAGGCGGCCGGTATCGTGATAGGTGGCCGGTATCACGAGAGACAATTGGTACCGCGAGAGGCGGCCGGTATCGTGATAGGCGGCCGGTATCGCTAGAGGCGGCAGGTGTAGTGATAGGCGGCCGGTATCGTGACAGGCGGCCGGGTATCGCGATAGGCGGCCGGTATTGCTAGAGGCGGCCGGTGTCGTGATAGGCGGCCGGTATCGCGATAGGCGGCCGGGTATCGCGATAGGCGGCCGGGTATCGCGAGAGGCACCCGATATCACGACAGGCGGCCGGTATCGCGATAGGCGGCCAGGTATCGCGACAGGCGGCCGGGTATCGCGACAGGCTCCTGGTATCGCGATAGGCGGCCTGGTATCGCGATAGGCGGCCCGTATCGCGATAGGCGGCCGGGTATCGCGATAGGCGGCCGGGTATCGCGATAGGCTCCTGGTATCGCGACAGGCTCCTGGTATCGCGATAGGCACCTGGTATCGCGATAGGCACCTGGTATCGCGATAGGCGGCCCGTATCGCGATAGGCGGCCGGGTATCGCGATAGGCGGCCGGGTATCGCGATAGGCTCCTGGTATCGCGACAGGCTCCTGGTATCGCGATAGGCACCTGGTATCGCGATAGGCGGCCCGTATCGCGATAGGCGGCCCGTATCGCGATAGGCGGCCGGGTATCGCGATAGGCGGCCGGGTATCGCGATAGGCTCCTGGTATCGCGACAGGCAGCCGGGTATCGCGACAGGCCGCCGGTATCGCGACAGGCTCCTGGTATCGCGACAGGCGGCCTGGTATCGCGACAGGCTCCTGGTATCGCGATAGGCACCTGGTATCGCGATAGGCGGCCGGGTATCGCGACAGGCTCCTGGTATCGCGACAGGCTCCTGGTATCGCGATAGGCACCTGGTATCGCGACAGGCTCCTGGTATCGCGATAGGCACCTGGTATCGCGACAGGCGGCCGGGTATCGCGACAGGCTCCTGGTATCGCGATAGGCGGCCCGTACCGCGATAGGCGGCCGGGTATCGCGATAGGCTCCTGGTATCGCGACAGGCTCCTGGTATCGCGACAGGCTCCTGGTATCGCGATAGGCACCTGGTATCGCGATAGGCTCCTGGTATCGCGACAGGCGGCCGGGTATCGCGACAGGCTCCTGGTATCGCGATAGGCGGCCTGGTATCGCGATAGGCGGCCCGTACCGCGATAGGCGGCCGGGTATCGCGATAGGCGGCCGGGTATCGCGATAGGCTCCTGGTATCGCGACAGGCGGCCGGGTATCGCGATAGGCCGCCGGTATCGCGACAGGCTCCTGGTATCGCGACAGGCGGCCTGGTATCGCGACAGGCTCCTGGTATCGCGATAGGCACCTGGTATCGCGATAGGCGGCCGGGTATCGCGACAGGCTCCTGGTATCGCGATAGGCGGCCGGGTATCGCGATAGGCCGCCGGGCATCGCAACAGGCGGCCGGTATCGCGATAGGCGGCCAGGTATCGCGATAGGCTCCTGGTATCGCGATAGGCACCTGGTATCGCGACAGGCTCCTGGTATCGCGATAGGCGGCCCATATCGCGATAGGCGGCTGGGTATCGCGACAGGCTCCTGGTACCGCGACAGGCGGCCTGGTATCGCGACAGGCAATTGGTATCGCGATAGGCGGCCAGGTATCGCGAGAGGCGGCCGCGTATCGTGATAGGCGGCCGGGTATCGCGATAGGCGGCCGGGTATCGCGACAGGCGGCCGCCTATCGTGAGAGGCACCTGGTATCGCGACAGGCGGCCGGTATCGCGAGAGGCGGCCGGTGTCGCGAGAGGCGCCTGGTATCGCGAGAGGCGGCCGGCTTCGCGAGAGGTGGCCGGCATCGCGAGAGGCAGCCGCATATCCTCAGTCATCTTTAAACAGTTCCTCTGTCCTGGCCCAGGCGCTCTACTTTAACCATGAGCTGGTGTCAGATGGATTGCCTCCACATCTGTCTGCAACAACGACCAGTGTCTCATGCATCCAGTGACATTTTTGTTTTCCAAACCAGCCACTGGGTTGGGCAAAGTGCAGAAAAATTGAAATCAAAGGAGAAGAAGGAAAGTTTAAGGCAGTCCAGGAGGCAAGAGTAGCTATGAGGAGTGGTATCAGAGTTCACTAACAGGCATTAGGAAAGGAGGCAGTTAGAAACACTGGTGGAAAGCAAGGGAAGGAACCTTCAAGAAGTAACAGGTGGCAGGAAGCAAAGATTGAGGAGGACAGATGTCTGGGGCCCAGTGAATTGACTAAGTACAGTCCTGCAGGTCTAGATTTTATTAATAATGGAATAAATTAATTGATTTTTTTAAATAATAGAGCTTCTTTTAAGAAGTTTTAAGGATATTATGAATATCTTCTACTCATGATGCAGTTAGTTTTTAAAAGCTGATCCAGCATGGGACTTCTAGATCAACGTAGAAATTTTTCATTTATGTTGCCCTGGCCAGTTTGGCTCAGCGGTTAGAGCGTCGGCCGCAGTCCTGGAGAGACCCGGGTTCGGTTCCCACTAAAGGCACGTACCTCGGTTGCAGTTTGTCCCTGGCCCCAGTTGGGGTCATGTGGCAGCCTGTTGGTGTGTCTCTCTCACATCAATGTTTCTCTCTCTTCTTCCCTCTAGCTCTAACTGAGGATGAATGCAAAAATGTCCTTGGGTGAGGATAAAAAGAAATATATATATTTCATTTATGTTATCTGTCTCTCCCTTTAAACTAAGATATGAACATCAATGGGGGTAACTACTGTATATTCCAGTGGTTTAACATATAAAATATTGTTTTTAAAAATAATACTTTATTTTTTTTAACAAGCTTCCAGGTGATCCTAATGATTAACTGGGTTGAAGAAGCAATGTAGCAACTGGAGAGCCTGGAGGAGTTGTTGGGGCAGATGCCAGGGTGCCAGGTAGTGATGATGAGAACGGAAAAAAGAGCATTTTGAAGGTAGGGCTGACCACTTTGAAGACATTTTTCTTTAAATGTGAAGAGCAAAAGAACGTGCCCTCAGTGAGGACTACAGATTTTGAGCGTGTGAGACTGCACCCTCTCTTTGCATCTGGCCTCCGGTGTTTGTGTGAACTGAAATGGTCGAACCCATCAGGGACTCTTCAGACTGTGGGAACCCAAAGCCACAAGGGTGGAGGGCGTGGCCGGATATGTGGAAGCCCAGGCTTTGCCCCAACCCACCATCTCCCAGCACCCCCTACACTCCTTTATATTGGGGTGCTATTTAAGATTTTGTTTGGAGAAATAATTAATGCTGCCAAACAGTTTGAAAATCTCCCAACTAGATGACCTTTCCATTCTAAATGCCATAAAATGTTGTGAACTAATGCCAGGGGGAGGAGGAACGGTCCAGAACATGGATTGCATGGGTTCAAAGAGTAATCCAGAATGCACATGTTAGACCTCGTTTTAATCTGAGGCTGACCCTCTGGGTTGTGGCAATAGCTCCCAATTTCCATCTCAGAATCAATGTATTGCCTGAGTCAATTCACAGTGACCTCCAAGGAAAATTCTGGCTGCCTTGCCTTCCGACTCTTGCATTAAATTTGCTGGGGGATGTGCTTTACTTCACAGGACTCTGAAGCCCAGAGAAATCATGGAGGCTCCTGTACTAATACTGTGGCCACGTCTTGCTGTTTTAAAGTTTTTCAACAATAGAGTCTGTTTGACCTTCATTCAGCCTCCTTTCAAGCTGGGAATTTAAGGTGTTTTGCTGAATGCTGAGCAAACAAAGCTTTGGCTAACTTGCTGCTTTGATCTCTGAGAATTCATAGGAGCAAGAAGGGAGGAGATGAGCCAGGGGCCCTGGAGGAATTAGCTGTGAAGACCTGGCCCGGCTTCGTTGGATGGGGACGCCGGGGTGGGGTGTCGGGTGTCTGGGGAGCAGATGTGAACCCGACTTGATCTTCTGCAGCTGCAGACAGAGGTTTGCCAGAGGTGAACACTGGTTCCCGCAGAGGCCAAAAGTCCTCTCGGCGTAGCCCACCAGTGGCCTTTCCTCCCCCCGGAGCTGGAGTTACTGCGGGGGTTTTGCAATTTGATTCCAGTGACTTTGTAACAGGCTGGATGAAGAAAGGGTTTCTTTTGAGAAGCCAGGCAGTTGGTGGGTTTTATCTGCGTTATTGTATTCATTTCTAAACATCCCCGAGGTGATGGAGGGGCGAAACCAGCCTTCCTCAGTGACCTTTTACTGCGTTGTGACCTTAGTTACAATGATGGGCAGGGCAGGCAAGGTGGGGCTGGGTCGGAACATGAGCTGTTTCCTCCAGAGCAGGATGTCCTTGAGTTTGTTCCGGGGAATATCAGTCCCAAGAGGTCCTCCGAGAGATTCAGGATGAAATAGGTTTGGGAAATTCTGCATGCTGTGTTTTCCTCTTGAGACTACAGGCACGCATTGGAATCCTAGAGGCTCTGAAATGTCCCGGAGTCAAAAATACTCTTTAACGTGATTGAGCCCCACACTTCTCAAACTTAATTAACCAGGAAATCATGATTTTTTTTGGTGAATCAATCATCTTTTTTGATTCACCCATTAATAAGTGAATCACACTTCAAGAAGGCTGGTGGGTCTGTGGGTTGGGGAGACAGGATTCCTCTTGCCACTCACAGAATGGGGGCTCCTGAGGTTTCTCCTTTTGCCCTTAACGGTATCAACCACATGGGAGTTCTTTCTCAGGAAACCTCTCCTCTACATTATTCTAGATAGATTAGCTCTGCTTTCAATTTCACGTGGAGAAAAAAATTGAAGAGCTGAAACAAGGTTGAGTAAAATTTCTACATAGAGGACAACGTCTTAAGACTCAGAATGAGGCTCCTTCTAATCTCCAGTCCGTATTTCTCCCTACAGAAGGAACCAGAGTGGCCAGAATGCGGCATCTTTTTGGTCGCAATGAATGTTTCAGGAATGGGTAGTTGACCCATACATCAATTAGGTCCCAGTAGAGTTCATCTCAGGACTTTTGGTTAAGCACCACATAAAGGAGTATTGTTTTTTCCACTGCACTTAGAGCTGTGAGGATGTAAGCCTGAGGCTTCCAACTTGAACTCAGAACCCAGAGCTGATGCCCTAGAGCATGCCGAGAGCCTCTAGGACCCGAATTCCTATCACCTGCACCAAAAGCAATGCTTGAAAGCTGCATTTGACCTAGTCCGGCTTGTCTGGAAATCTCTGAGAAGGCCCTTTGAGTTTGAACAACTGGAGGTTTCATTATTGATGGCTCCAGAAGACTTGGGTTCCCCATGGACGCTCGCTGAGAACCTGCTGATGGATACGCTGTGACACCCCATCACATTCAATTCTGTGTTTTGAATCAGCTTTGATAGAGATGTCCAGAACCCCGTTCTCTGACTTTATTTTTATTGGAGTCCAGGAATCAGACAATGACGCTGTTTGGTCCCAGCAGCCTAGAAAGGCAGCTCCCCAAGCAGTTCTTACAGGCTCCACTCTCAGTGAGCCCAGGGCAAGCATAACAGTGAGGAGGCCCACCCCCTTCTGTACACTGTTCCCCGGGGCCTAGTCACCACCGGGCTCTTGGCCAAGACGTGTGCTTTCAGAGGTGTGGAGGAAAGCTGTTTGCTGAGTTTTCTGAGACTCTCACCGCTGGACTGGGCAGAATTATGGTCTGTTCGGAGAAGAGGCTTGTGGTTAAGTAAGAGCCGTGTACAACTGTCTGATAGATCTCTGTAATAATTTCTCCTACGTTTTTGGCAGTGTAGTCTTTGATCATCTGTCCATATGTCAATCATTTTCAGTATTATATTCTATCGAGGAAATAGCAAATACGATCCAGTCTTCCTTCTAGCATGGTTTGTATCACTGATAGTTTAGAAAAATTTCTTTTACTTCACTATTCATTATTGAAAATGTCTCCTGTTCTAACATATGCATTAAATACTGTAAATTTCCTCTAAGCATTGCTTTTGCTGCACTCCACAAGTTTTGATAAGCTGTGTTTTCATTTGATGGCTACTTTTAATAGGCCCTCTTTTTCTTATGGTTTTCTGCCATTCCGTTATGTTTTGTGAAGGTTGTCCTGCTTGAGATTTGTTGCAGTTTCTGGGTCTGAAGCTTAATGGCTTTAAACAAATCTGAAAAAGTCCAACCCATTATTTTCTCATGAAATATTAGCTTTTCCCCATTTTCGCTGACATTTCTTTCTGGTACTGTGATTTATATCTGTTAAACTTCTTACTCTGTCTGCTATGTCTCTTAATGTTAGGTCCACGTTTTTCAAACACGTTTCTCACTGTTGCATTTTGGATAATTTATTTGTATCTTTCCATTCACTAATTTTCCATTTGGCTGTGTCTCATTTTCTGTTGAGGTTTTAATTTCAATTGCCATGGTTTTCATTTCTAGAAGTTCTGTTTGGCTCTTTTTCAATTATGCTTACTCATTTTAAAAGTCTTTTATTTGTTATTTGTATTTCGATTTCTCTTTTATTTCTTTAAATATAAAACTTACATTCTGTGTCTGATAATTCCAATGTCTAAAAATTAGTGAGTCTGATTCAGCTACTATTGTGTCTGCTGATATTCACGTGATGCTTAGTTTCTACGTGTCTTTTGTTA
The DNA here is from genome assembly GCA_030848825.1 of Tadarida brasiliensis. NCBI lineage: Eukaryota > Metazoa > Chordata > Mammalia > Chiroptera > Molossidae > Tadarida > Tadarida brasiliensis. The sequence goes on along the minus strand of CM061279.1, from coordinate 7,695,668 downwards.
TGTTTGGCTGCAAATTGCTCATTTTCCTTGGAACATACACATGTAATTTAAAATTTTCTAGTAGCTGTGTTAAAAAAGAAAAAGGAACAAATGAAATTAATTTTGATAATATATTTTATTTAACTCAATATATCAAAAATATTATTTTAACATGTAGTCAATATGAAAATTATTGAGATAGTTACATTATTTTTTATGAAGTCTGTGAAATCCAGTGTGCATTGTACACATCCACCGTTTCTCAGTTTAGACGTTCACTTGACCAGGAACACTTGGTCTGTATCAAGAATTCACAAAGTTTACAGTTGAGAGAGTAGTAGATTCATGTACCCAAGCTGTGTCAAACCCACTTAAATGTTTTCCAATTTTTAAATGGTATATCAGTCTTTACATTTAAATTTAGTAAAATAAAACAAAAAAAGTAGTTTCTCAATAGCACTGACTGTATTTCAGGTACTTACATGCTGCATGCTACGTGTGACTACCGGCTACTGGACTGGACAGGGTAACCTTAGAATGATTAGAATTTGCTTTTGACATGCCAGTTGGGACATGCTTTCTGGGGCCCTGCCTTTGGCCCGTATCGGGGTACAGTTGTACAGACGAGAGCCGCAGTTCTCAGATCTGGGGATCTGTTAAAAATTCCGAATCTGGGTCCTCTGGGATTAGTGGAAACAAATTTCTGCTGGTGAGATCTGGACATGGCTATTTTTTCAAACCTCCTAGATGATTCCAATAAAAAACCCCAACCGTATGGTCTGGAAGATGAATTTGGGACGAACTCCCTGCAATATGATGCTTCCTATTGGCCGAGCACCTATGGAAACAGGGACAGGAGCAAATTGGGATGGAAGGCTCCGGGCACTTTCTTTTTAAACTCGTCTCTCAGAACTACAAATCTTTAAAACAGACTTTGTTACTATTCTTACCAAGTGTGAGAAATATATCAATAAGTTTTCGGTTGCTTTATTATTTTAGAAATACAAAATATTTAGCCTTTCAGTTAGCATTAAGTTGACGTGTTCTTATGGTTCTTCCTAGGTGCATGGTGTTGCCATTTTATTTAAAAAAAATGTTTAGAGAAACTTTCGGTGCTGTGTCCATGTGTTTACCTGTGCTTATTCGTACGCTGTACGTTCCTCTCGGGATCTGGCTTGCCAACCTATATTGACATAATGGTTACCACGCTTCCGTGACTCACCACAGCTGATCAGCCTAATTGGTTTCAGCAGCACGTCTGCCCTGACTTCAGTGACATCATTGTGCTGGGCGAGTTTGGGTGAATTTCATGAAGATCTTTTGGTTCCATGTCTGAGTTTTCCAATCGGTTGTTTACATACCTGTCCTAGCTTTCAGAGTTGGGCATTTGTCTTGATTATTAATTTAGTCTTCTTATTTCCAGAAACCTGATAATATTTTCTTATTTCACTCAATCAACAAAAGTTTATGGTGCAGCTGTCCCACATCGGGCACTGTGGTAACTTCATTGACTGGCAATTAGGCTTCACCTTGTGCGTCAAACAAACAACTATATAAACAAACAAACACTTTTCTGCGTCTATGGCCCTTTAAGTATTATTTATTTTAATTAAAATTAAAATTTGTAAATATCATGTGATAATAATAATGATAAAAGCTGCTCATGGAATACTTCCAGTATGGCGGATGCTGCCCTAAACTATTCCGTACTTATTTGCTTGAACCCTGCAATGTCTCTGTGGAGTGGGTAATGTTATGACCACTTACAGACGAGGATACTGGGTCTTAGAGATGAGGGGTTTGGATCACTAGTTAGCTTGAAGACCGTCTAATATGTGCAGTGGTCTGGAATCGGCCTTCGATTTCCATCCCTCTTCTGTGGGTTGTTTGGTGGTGTTTTCCAGGTGTTACAAGCTTCTTTCCTCCCTTTCAACATCTGCAGGGCAAATCTTGGGGGCTGAGTCTCTCAGGAAAAACTCTCAGTGACGACTTGACTTGGAGTCTCTCTGTGGAATCTTTGCCTCACGTTCAGTTGAGCACAATGCTTTGGTTTAATGAAGCCTGTTTCGATTTGCATAGAGACAACCCTTCTCTTCCTCTGGCCAGGGAGAAGGAGGCAGATGTCAGCTGCTTTGCCTGTGGATTGGCTCAGTGCCCGAAGGCGCCACTCCCTGTGCTGTGCGTGCTAGCTTTATCTTTGCTTGAGCCAATTAGTTTTCCCTTCCTGTGCACTGGGTCCCTAGCATGGTGGAAGGCTCAAAGGCTTTGGGACCAGACTGACATGAGCTCAGCTGTAGCTCATTAGAGCCTCTGTTCGACACAGTGCATGGCGGTGTGTTCCCGTCCGTCCCGCATACCTGTTTCAGAGGTTCTCAGAGGGACGACAGATGATGGGTTGGGTAGATCTTGGGCTGCCATGTTGAGCTGGATGCCTCTGCTTCCCAACCAATTCATATTCCCTCGGTTCTGATACGTATGGGTTTTAATCTCTGCCTGAGGATATGTTTTATTGATTTTAGAGAGACAGGAAGGGAGATAGGTAGATAGGTAGATAGGTAGATAGATAGATAGATAGATAGATAGATAGATAGATAGATAGATAGATAGACAGACAGGTAGACAGATAGACAGATAGATAGATAAAACAGAAACATCGATGTGAGAGAGAAACATTGATCAGATTCAGGAATCGAACCTGCAGCCTTTTTGGCATACAGGGTGACGCTTCAGCCAACTGAACCACCTGGCTGGGGCTTGGTTCTGATATTTTTTATTTACCGTCTCTGTTTTATGGTTTTCTTGTTGCCACTTCAATTTCTATGTGGAAAGGACTGGGCACAACTTGGTAAATACCCCAAACAAACAAACAAACATGAAGATGTTGCCAATGGTTCCTCAGTCTGAAAAAACTGCTACAGCCATGCTCCTTTTCTAAGGGGGGGGGAGGCGGGAGGAAGAGATGGAGAAATGCTTCGCTAATGCTGATGACAGCAGTTAAGTCACAGCCTTTGAGCCAGGCCCCTCCTTAGTGTCTGAGTGTGAATAAGAGCCCAGTGAGATAAGATCCCAAACAAGATGGAGCGACTGAGTTGGCAGATGGCATCCCGTTTGGATGGCCCCCTGCCTTGCTGTCTTTCCGCTGTGTTCAGGTATGTGGACTGAGCCCTTGGTGACAGTGGCTTCAGCTGGTTCACCTTGTTATCTTTTGGATTCCATTTTTGTCTAGACTCTTGATTCTAGAGGATACGGACTTAACAAGCCCAGAGTAATCAATGGTTGTTCTCTGCAAACCAGCCCACGGGATTTTGTCATCAGCCTCTTTCCTCACTGGGGACCCATCCCAGACCCTGAACGCTTGGTGCAGCGGTATCACTCCCCACAGGGCTGCCCTCTTTGGAGTGCACATTTCTGCCTGAGTTTCGCCATCTGCACGGGCCTCCTTGGACGAGCTTTTGCCTACTCTGACCCCCTGCTTCCTCAAACTGTGTATAAACTAACTGCCTCAAGGTGGGCCCTGGGCAATGGCTTGGCAGAAGAAGACAGAGACGAGCCTGAACTGGTCTAGAAAGAAGAGAGGGCATCGTGCAGAAATCCAAAGCAAACCCTCTGAAGTGTTGGCTGATGGAGGGAAAGAATGCAAACTCCTCTCATATCCCCAGATGTGTCAGCAGTCATAAAAAGTGACCGTTCCTGGGTGACTTTTAGGGTTTCTGTCCCAAGAAGCAGAAGAAAGTCTCCAAAATGAAAAAGTAATTTAATCTCCAATGGTTTACGTGTCTACTGACCTCTTTCTTATGGTAACCTATAGGGCCCAAACATGAGAAGCACTGATTAGTTCAGGACATTGAGGTGACTTGTGGCTGTTAGAGTAGTTGGAAATAGCCACAGAGCGAAAGGCTGTTGCTCAGTGTATCTGACTCTTCAGAGGCCTTCTGTGGAGGGACAGCAGATAAGGCCTCAGGGTGGACATGTGACAGGCAGGGGTGACTGGTGCTTATCACATCATTGGTTCCTGTATTTTATTTAATCATTTCGTTTTGTTTAATTTTTCAGTCCTTTGGTTTTAGCCAAAAGCCCAAACTGTTTTCCTTCTTCATTATGCTTTCTGCTCCTTCTCTGTTCTCTTCCACCTGAGAAGACATTTAAAACCAGACTCCAACATCGTAGACAAAGTGTGTTTATACTTGGTGAGGTGTTGCTTCCTATGTCTAAGACAGAAGAAAAGGAGGCTTTCACACGTTTTACAATGCCCGGGAAGGTTTCCTGGATGTCAGGTAGCTGTTTCCTCTCACCCTGTGAATGAATTAAGTGTAGAAGAATCAGAAATAGACCGATTAAATTTCACTTAAAACCCACATATGTCAGGAAAATACACCTAGGGCCAAAGCTGATTTGAGTTCACAAAAGAATGTATCCTATTGGGTGACGATGGAAAAGTCCAGAGGCAACTGGGTGTATCTGCTCATTCTTCTGGGGTGAGCAAGCCACGCCCTGTTAGAAAAGGAATTGTCTGGAAACCAGACCAGGAAGACTTGGAGACACGAGTGCTGGCCCTGTTCTCCTAAACACTGTGCACAGGAGAAGGAGCCGGTGTCTGGGGACCTGCTGGTCACATTGGCAGGACTGCCTCTTGGGCAGACGTATTCTTTCAAGTGTCCAGACTGGTGCCATGAAATCGTCGAGGATCAGAGCCAGCCCACTGTTGTTTTTTAGGATCTCAGAGAATTCTTCTGGCGGACCCACCATCTGTGTGGAACCCAAGCCAGGAGCCTGGCAGTTGGCCTCCGTGCCTCCCTCTCCGCATCCTGTCCCATCCCAGCAGCTATTGTTTAATGACTTGTACTGACCAAAGGTCCCGGGAATCCTAGTCCCCGTCGTCCTCATTGCCACCGTAGCTCAGGTCACCGTCATCTCTCCCCAGATTGCTCATCTCCCACCACTAGCCTCGCTTATCTCCAGTGCGTTTCCCACAAGGCATGTGGTGTGAGCCTTGTAGAGTTCACATCAGCTCCCAGCATCACCAGCTCGGGCCCCCTCCAGGGGTTGCTTAGATGCTTGCAGATTTCCATCTTGATGTGTGAGCTGTCCCCTGCCTGCTCTTATATCTCTGGACAGCCTGTGCCTCACCCCATCCCCACTAAGCTCCAGTCATTTTGAACTACTTTCAGCCACTCACTAGCTGAGGGTCTTGGGAACGTCAGTTAACCTCCCCGTGCCTCAGTCTCCGCATGTGTAGAGTGGGCTAATGGCAGCACCTGTGTAGGATTGTTGAGGATAAAATAAATTAATTAGGCACTGTGTGCTGACATGAGCCAGCCATCATCTCTTACCTCTTTGTGTGCAGAGAATTTGTACCTTGAACTTACTCTCATTTTCTCTGGCTCACTCCTATGAGTCCTGAGACCCTTGAGGTCTCAGGTGAACTGTCGGTTTCATGATAGCTAATTAGCACCCTGAAACCACCATCCCCAGCTAGACCTGGGTTCCCTCCCATGTGCTTTACTAGTAGTGATCCCCACGTCTGGAGAAAGGGCCATAGTCCGCGTCGTGGCATAATCGTCGACATACCCGTCCATCCCCACACCAGACTGAAAGCTTTTTGAGGGCAAGGACTGTTTCTCAGGGACCTTGACACTCCTTGGTAAGTACATATTTGCTGATAGAAAGAAAAAGCAGAATTGGTTCACAGGGAGAGACTGTGTCAGCACACAGGTGGGTGCGTGTAGACCCTGGGCGGTCATATTTCCTTTTACAAATGTGTTAAGTGGTTATTCTGTCTCCTCACCCAAGGATATATTTTTTTTAATTGATTTTTAGAGAGAGAGGAAGAGGGGAGGGAGAGAGAGAGAGAGAGAAACATTGATGTGAGACAGAAACATCTATCAGTTGCCTCCCGTGTGCACCCTGACCAGAGATTGAACCCACAACATAGGTATGTGCCCTGACCAGGAATTGAACCCGCAACCTTTTGGTGTATGGGATGATGCTCCAACCAGTTGAGCCACCCAACCAGGGCTGGTTATTCTCTCTTAATGAACCAAAGGAAAAACAAATTTTCCAAGGCTACATTTGGCAAAAGCCATTTCAACATCTGGAGATGTTCTTGGTTCTGAACTCAGTAACTTGACACTTTAAGGTGTCTTTGCAGGGTTGCTGGACTGATTAGGTTTGCCTTTCTGCTCTTGCCTGTTACCCCATTTCCTGCCCATTTCTTCTTTTTTTTAAATTGATTTTTAGAGAGAGAGGAAGGGACAGGGAGAGAGAGAGATAGAAACATCGATGAGAGAGAACATCGATTGGCCACCTCCTGCATGTCCCCCACTGGGGATCGGGCCCACAACCTGGGCATGTGTCCTGACCGGAAATCGAACTGGCAACCTCTTGGTGCATGGGTCAATGCTCAACCACTGAGCCACACAGGCCGGGCCTGCCCATTTCTTGCCTCAGCTGGTGTTTTTCCAACACACCCCAACTGGACTGCCATGACTCCCTGCTTTCCACTGAGCCCAGTTTCTCCTGGGCACTGAGAGCTGGGAAGATGTGCTCTGCATGTAAGGCTCAGGTGGTTGTGACTGGACACAGGGTGGTGTCCTGGGAAGGAGGCAGCTTCTGCCACCCTGGGCCAGCTGTGGCAGCACAGTTGACACGCTGAAGGATTCCGTCATTCCTCTTGGCCACGGCTCCTTAAAATGTGTGGGCTTGCTGGGGATTCATGTTTCCAAATGTGTGCTGCTCATGAGACTATGGAAACAGATTATGGTGGGTCCTTTCCAAGAGGTCTGATTTGTCTGTAGTCACATGAGTTGGATAAGAGAGGTGCGTGGGGTGTGTAAGGGCAGAGAGATGCTTCCCAAAAGTTCGTACCTGGATCTTTCTTCTGGGAACGTATAATCTGTTACTTCTTCTCATCCTATAGGAATTAAAAGAAAAACGAAGCAAAACCCCATTTTGTCATTTTTACATGTTGTAAAACTTGAATTTAAGAATTTAAAAACATTTTTTTCTATCTAGTAAGTGATGCATACTGTTTGATTCACTTTAAATTAATTATGTTAGAATAGCATGATTTGTCAACAAGTACATTCACAAATTACATAGTTTATCATGCTTGCTTGAGAGACGCAATTTTAAGGTGTGGATGGAAATTTAATTATGTATTAGCATTGAAAATACGCAAGACTACTTTTGTGACCTCATGTTTGGAATTCCTGCATTTTGACTTAAAAAAATTAATGGGTTAATTGGTGTGAATTTTGAGTTTTATTTCTAAGTGTTGACATAAAAGAGGAAAATAGGCCACTTGCCATTATTTCTCCAAAGGATCCCGTTGCAGAAGTGGACAGCTTTATTCTCAGTAAAGGAAGAAGCAAATCGGATATAATTCTCATTATAGGTTTCTCACTTTAACATTTGCTTCTGAAATGTTGATGATAGCTTGAAGAACTATTAAGACCTTTGACTAGATAAATGAGATTTAGAGGTTAGGCTCAGACAAATCTAGGAGTGAGTTGGCAAAATAGTGATTTTTTTAAAGCTCTTCGTGTGGAAGGCAGTTTCTAAGAGGTTCCTTACCCTTGGGTGTGGGTTGGACATAGTGACTTATTTCTGATGAAGAAAGCAATGACGTGTCGCTTCCAAGATTAGGTTGTGACTTCTCTTTTGCTTGATGGCTCTCTCCCTCTCTTTCCTCACTTGCTCATGCTGCTGAAGCTACCGCCATGTTGTGAGGGAGCCCTCACACCCTCCCTGTGGAGCCCACGAAAAGCTGAATGCTGTCAATAACCACAGAGTGAGAGGAAAAGTACATGCCTCCCAGTGGAGCCTTCAAATGACTGCAGCCCTGGTCAACAGCTTGACTGCAGCCTGTGAAATAGCTTGAGCCAGAGGACTCAGCTACGTTGTGCCCAGATTCCCGACTCACAGAAATAATGTGAGACAGTAAGTGTTTTTGTTTTGCTCCACTAAGATTTGGGGTAATTTGTCATGCTGCAATAGATAGTTAATATACCTTGTTACTTCCTCGTTGAATTTCAACAGCACTGTTCATTATGCTTCCTGTTGGTATACATTAAGAGGTATCTGAGTATAAATGGCATGAGATCAGAAATACAACTTTATTCAGAGCCAGCTTGGATGCTAGCCTGGGCAGCTGAGCAGCAAATCACCTGAGGCTCTGAATCATATGTGCTCATCTACTCTCTCCATCGCACGAAAAACACACACAGAGGCTCTCACACAGCTTTGTTTGTTTTAGAGAAAACACATTTGTTTCTTTGGTTGATTTAAAAAAGATGCCATTGCCACTTTTCATGATGTGAACCCAGGCGATGACTGAGGGGGGAAAAAGCGTCCAACTGGCAGCCAGAAAAAGTGAGGGTTTGGAGGGTCCTATGGGAGGTTTTAATAGCCCAGGGCCCCAGGTGGTGAATAGCCCTTCTGCTCACATTTCATTGGCCAGTATCAGTCACATGGCCACAGCATGCTGCAAGGCAAGCTGGGGAATATAGTCTGGCATTGTTTCCAGAAGGTGGAGGAGACAGATTTTGCCAACACATAGCAGTATCTGCCAAAATGATGAACTCTTAATTCCATATGGAGTTTAATCGAGCAGCTATGATGTACAGACACCATCCTAAGCATCACAGATACAAACAAGGTAGAAAAGTGTGCTTCTTGTCCTCAAAGACATCAGGCTAGCTCTTGGAGTCTGTTGATGAAAGGCTGTTTGGAAGTCAAGTCTTATGCCAGCTTCCACCACCCCCATGTGAAAAACAGGTAGTAGCTACAGAGTGTTCTGTTCGTGGGCTGAACAGTACAAGGTAATCCTGGGGAGGTTTCATCCCTAAAGCCAGGGGGCCGCAAAACCACTCATCTGAAGACCCTCTTTGTTAGAAATTATGTATGCGACAAAACCTCTCTCTCCCCTGGAGGGATGTTTGTGACTGTGAACTTCCAGGTGGCATGTGGGGGAACCAATTCGGCCAGTGTTCTGAAATTCCAGCAACCTCTACTTGCAGGAATAACATTCTCCAAGGTAGTTTGCAGTGTTTTTGCCAGGAACTGGGAAGTCAGAGTGTAAACGGAAACAAGCTCTTTGGAAAAATAATTGGGGACCATAAACTAACGTTGAAAATATGCATAAACCTGTGACCCAGCAGTGTTCTCTTAGCTGCATGCCTTGGGAAATCTTTTGACCATGCACACCAGCACAAGAATGTTTACTGCAATGCTATCGGTTATAGTAAAAGAAAAGCCAACAGCACAGATGTCCATCAGTGGTAGAATAAATGATGGTATAGCCATACAACAGAATACTTTATTATACAGTAGTGAACATAAGTAAATTGTAGCCTCATGCATCAACAGGCGTGAATCTCAAAAATATGATGTTGAGTATAAAATGCAAGTCATATAGGAATATATACGTTTTTATGTAAAGTCTAAAAACATACCACACTAAACAATCTACTGCTTAGGGATATGTGGGTAGAGCGTGTGACTCATGTCAGCACTGCCTTATGCGTCAGGGGACAGGGGAGAGGCGTGGAGAGAAGGGGCTTCTATTACTCTGTCTCCATGCCTGTTTCTGACCTTGTACCTTCAGAAAAATGAGCTGCCTCCTGCCCCTTATGCCAGCCTCTGCATTATAGTACAGTCCCAGACAAAGACAGGAGAGAAAGAGGGAGGGAGGGAGAGAGGGAAGGAGGGAGAGACAGGTGTGTATGTGTGTGCGCGCGCGCGCGTGTGTGTGTGTATGCGCGTGTAGGGATATGGTTTGAGAACGGAAGAGAAATCCAGGTTTTATGGCCCTACCTACATGTTAAAAATGCATATGTGGACTGGACTTTTATTGAGCAATTTCTATGTCCCTCTTACTGTGCAAAGCAGTTCCTCATATTTTATCTCATTTATCCTCACAGTAGCCCTGAAAGTGCCTGTAGTTGTTCCCATTTTACAGATTAGAAATGCGAGGCTCAGGGAGGTGAAGGGATTTACCCAAGGTCATTGAGGTGGGGACTGGAACTTTGGTGTTCAGCCTCAGAAATGTATGGGTGCAGAAGTCCAGGGAATATGCTTGCAAAATTCTATTGCCATCTCAGCCTGGCAAACCTCCTTCCCCTTTTCAATTTATTGTTTTGCTGCAGGGTGCATCAGCTGGAGGGCAAATAAAGCCCATAGCCACGTTCTCCCTGAATCTGCTCTGGAGGCCCACTCCTCTGAGCAGGTGCTTACAGATGGGTGGAGCTTGAACATCTGGCAAGCATTAGTTGGTGGGCAGGGCATGCTATTACACAGCCCTAATGCAGTTTGGGTCTGCTGCATTTTAATAAGCCATCCAGGGAAGCAAGATTCCTGGCATTTTGTTGGCAGTAAGGGCCTGGAAGAAGTAGAAAAATTTCTATCATCATGATGGATTAGGTTATTTTCATCTTGTACAAAGTTACTCACAGCTGAAAGGTTGGACAAGATAGCTCTTGATTAAATGAAAATTGGTCTGACTAGTACATAAATTATGTGTGGAGCAGCAGGAGAATCGGAGCGTGCTCATATTAGCTGATTGAGAGGCTTTTCTACCTTGCAGGTGTGTCAATAGCTACATGGTTGACACATTTCCGTGAATGTTTGGAGACTGAGTTTTGATAATGTGCATTAGCTTCTTTGGTTATTGCCACTGTCATCCCTGCAAGTTGTACATACTGCTTTGCTTTGTGCTGATTAATCCCCTAGTCCTGTCTCTGATTCATCCACACTCAAGGGTCCTATTTGTATATTTTATGGTTTATTTCTTTGGCCTGTGACCCTTGAATTGCCTTCCTCATCCTCACCCATCCTTCCCATGTTCCCAGACATACATGAAGTGTACAGTCCTCCCCCCACCCCCCACCCCAGCCAATACGCTAGCTAATCGAAGTGGGAAGACAACATGGTCAGATGGGGCCAGGTGTGTTCTTTCTCCTGGGAATTTGAATTTAGGATGGAATGGTAGTAATAATGCATTTCAAAAATTATTCCTGGTTCTCCTTCTGACCACATAGTAGGACTGCTCCTCTTGGCTCCATTGTGGTTGAATAGAACATTTGAATAGCTCTGAGCAGAGAATTATGATCAGGGTGACATGGCTTCTTTGAAGGACACACAAGACCCCCAGAAATCTTTTTTTCTTGGCATGGCAGCCTACCAGGGCCCCATAATAGCTATGATGAGCAGAGCCCCTGCCAACACCCCATGGACTGTGAAATAGGTGAGAAATAAAGCTTTGTTGTTTCAAAACCACTGAGATGGGATTGTGTGTTAAACACAAACACTAGTCTAGTTTATACTGACAGATACACTGGGAGAGAGAACAAATGTGAGTAAGCAAGAAAAGAGTGATTGAAGAGAAAGTTCTTTTTATGTGGGTCTCTTGCCACATGATGCATTCAGGCTATGTCCTGAGATGTCATTTCTCAGGGAAAATGTCATTTTGTTTTACAGGTGCTTCTTGCTGAAGACCCGGGAGGAGATGGAAGATGCTGAGGGCGGAGAGGCGCCCTCCCAGGGTGGAAGTAGGAGTGATGGTCTTCTCAGCCATGGCCCTTTGCAACCGGTAAGATGACACTGGGACCTGGTCAAGGAGGAGGGAGAGGAGTGGAGAGAGGAAAGGAGATGGATGAAGAGACCAGCAGAGGCTGACTTTGACACTTTAGGTACCAAGTGAAAAGCAGAACGAAACAGCGAAGCATTTTGCATTGCCCACCAGCTTCTGAGTATGTTTGTGACTGGCCACCAGGGAGAGTGTACTACCAGGTGACCTTTAGAACCAACCCAGGGTAGCTTGAAGCAGGATACATTTTCCAGGTGTATAAACCTTTCTAGCTTTTAATTCTAGTCTTAACGAATGTTTTTGAGGGGATGGGGTGAAGTGAAGACATATTTGGACCTATGCTCAGGCTACTCTCAGCTTCTGAATTTTACAAGAGAATCTTAGTCTCTCTATATATTTTTAATGCCTGTAGTCGAGGCTCAGAAAGACGCTGCCATCTCTGCAGCTGGGCGCTGTTCCTGTAACCATGTCCGGAACGGTGATAACAGCAACATGAACCTCAGTCACCGTGGCCATTTGGGGGATCTGGCTGTTTTCTCTCACTGAGGCTGCAATTTGAAACTGGACAATATTCGGTGTTGGACCTTTCGCTGCCTTTAATAACTTCGGTCATTTATGGAATCTCCTAATGTTAGATGCAGGGATTGTCCCAAGTTTCTGTCTTCTGCTGGCCTCACGGGGATTTCCTGCTGCTGCTGAAAAGCGGTGCTGTTGCTCTTAACTGTAGACTTCAGAGAGTGTTTCTCCCCCAGCCCGCCGCTTGCTCTGCCCTCCTCCCTTCCTCTGCCTTCACGCCATTCGTGGTACTCACACACGTGTCATGGAGAAAGCCACATGCAGGTGAGGACATGGTGCTTGGAGATGAGAGAAAGAAGAGGCTCCCCCTCTTCCATTCATCGCTTCCTGTTGTGGAGACACTTGTACTGAGAGCTGCCAGGAGACAAAGATGGCGAGGGAGAGGGCGGGCCATGGGGAGTAGACAGAGCCCACAAACAGGGTAGAACCAGGTGGGAAGGTGGTCATCGACTGGGTAAGGAAAGGGATACAAAATTCCTAGTGTTGGGTGGGGGGAGACCAACCTAGATGTGGTTGGCTGGGATAAACCTCAGGGAAGCAGGAGTGGGGTGGAGGGAATTTTCCACAGTTCACAATAGTCCCTCTTGTGAGGGGTGAAGTTGGAATGAGTTGATCTGGGGCCAGGACCCTGGACTTGGCAGTGGTCAGCAAGAAAAAGGAAAGACCAATGATAGAATTTAAGTGGGGTGTTCTTAGTCTTGGCGGAACATAAGAATAACTTGGGGAAATTAAAAATATTTCCTGGGCTCTACCCTAGACCAGTGCTTATTGAACTCTGCTGTACATTAGAATTATCTGAAGATCTTGCAGATTCCGATGAATTAGGTCCCAGGTGGGGTCTGCAATCCTGTGCGTGTCACAAGCTCTCCAGTGATGCTGGAGCTGCTGGCCTGAGGGTCTAGAACAATGAGATCACAATCTCCTGGGGCTGAATCCCAGCCACGGATGTTCTTAAAAGCTCCCCATGCCTTTACGGTCAAGACTCATTGCCGTAGAGCCCAATGAAAGATGGATTGCAGGCCCTCGGGGGGCCGCCATGATGAAAGCTCTCCCCACTGCAAGAATGTACCAGATGGCTCGATAGGAATCACCCCCTGTGTGGAAGTAGATGGATCTCTAAGCTTACTTGGGGGAGTCATGGATAATTCCCCACAGCAGGTGGCATCAGCCTCTCTGGTGGAAGAAGTTCACTGTGTGGGTTCAGAGTCCTCTCTGTCAAGTCCCTGTCGAGGACTTCTGAAGTCACCAAGTCTGTTAGTGGTGGGAGACCACACCACAAAGCTCCCCTGACTGTGGGTCCTCCTAGTTGCTCTGGTTCTCTGTTAGAGATGACCCCAAGTGATTTTTTTTTTTTTTTTTTTTGGACTTCAAAGAGTTCTCTTTTATTCTCAAAATGGCTCAGTCATGTCTTGGTTAAATATGTTGAATGGTTTTTCCCTGATGAAAGAAGAAATCAGATGTAGAACTGTCCACCCAGAACTCAGACTCAAAGCAAAACTGAGATGAAAACGCTTTGGGAGGAGAAGGGAGTAGCCACAGTACAGAAAATGAAAGCAGTGTGGCCCGCGGGGGTCAGTGTGTAGCCCATGTAATGTCCACCTACCTTCTCTGGTGCATCATCCATTTCTGGGATAGTGTTTGCTTTCATAAACGTCCCATTCTTCTTCTAACAATGTCGGCAGTTGTCTTGACTATTATTCCTTTAACTCGCTGTGTGAGCCTTACGCTGCCCCCAGGGAGCCAGAGCTCCCCTGCCTCTCCACCCTGTCCCCAGGCCTAGAATTCATTCTGATTTTGATTGCTCTGTCATTCCGTGACTCTGGATAATTTGCCATTATTCTAGGAATTACCATTATATTTTATTAATAAGAGCCAGGAGAATTTATAGCAGTGAAATGCTGAAAGATTTATCAGCGGAGGCCTCATATCTCTTGTAAAATGTGACCTCATTGGCTAGCCCACATGATGGATGAAGACAGCTCATGGTCCCTCCCTGACTCCCCCCTCGCAGCCAGGTGAGCACCGTCCAGACTGTGGCTCTGGGGACTATTGGCTGATCCTGGCTCAGGGTGTCCCTGAAGGGACATGCGCGGGCGTGGAGTGTAACGTGGTCTTAGTAAGAGTGAGGTGGTCCCTCGACCTGCAGGTGGGGTCCTAGTCAGATTTCCAAGCGCGAGCAACGCACGTCTTTCCTTCCTGATGATCAAAGAAACATCTGCTTATCACAGTGGACACATTTGGGAAGTACTGCAAAGTAAAGAGTTAAAGATATGTACATTTAGAAGCAACCGCAAAGCTCACAATTTTTGCCTGTTTCCCTGTCATTTTATATTCTTGGGCAGTTTTTTCTTTATATAGTTAAGTCCTTTCTAGCTACATAATTCTATATACTATTTTGCTTCTGGTGGCACTGCACTTGCCCAAACTGTTAAACTCTTCTTAACTATCATTTAGGCAGCTGCATTAATGTACTATCTTATAGTTCAACCATGCTTTATTGACCCCTCTGCATATTCACCACTTATCAGGAGGGATCCATTCCCCATGGTGGACACCCCTAAAGCACTGCGCTTGCGGAAATTCCATCAGATACTTGGGTCATACTTCAGCTCCACCCTTTGCTAGATCTGTGGCCAAATCCCCCGTGTAGTCATGGGGTAAAAAGGGAGTCATAATAACTAGCAATGCGGAGTTGCTGCATCGTTGAAATGAGATCATTGCTGCAAAGCGTCCAGTGTGTAGCAAGTGCTCTTTAAAGCAGCTTAAATCAGTTGCACCAGAATTTTGTGTGTCTTTGCATTTAGTGTTCCCTTCCCTCTATTTGGAATACATTTTTTCCTAGAAATCTACATAGAAATCTGCTTTGTTTCTTTATTAGAAAAGCTTCTCACAACACCCAGTAAAGGGAGGTAATGGTCCTCGTTCTCCTACCTCTGCTTTATTCCTTGTATAACCCTTATCACTGGAGGGCACATTATCTGTAGACTCATCTGGTTATGGCCTGTCTCCCTACACTGACTGCAAGGGTTTTGAGTGCTTTGCTTACTGCTGTATGCCCACTGTCTAGAACCCATACCTGACGTATAGTGGTTGTTCAGTAAACAGATCAATGAATGGACAAGGTGGTTGGATACTGGGGGTGAAAGCAAAAAGTCTGAGCCCCACACTAGCCTAATCTCTGGGATGTGGCTCTGGAATCTGTTTTTAAGCATTCCTCTGGAGCTTTTATGTTCTCTGAAATTTGAGACCCACTTTCTTGAATTGTAGTTCTTTCCCCCATTTCTTGCGTTAAAACAAGGCTCACACAATCTGATCTCATTTTCTGTCCTCCTTTCAAAATCTACTTGACTCTAAGAATAAGTAACAATTTAAGTAACAAAATAATATCACCCATTACAACAGGCTGGACACCTTGATGTGTTTCCTATTCAGTTAATCTGCTCAAAGATCACAATGACAGGAAAGCCGGGGTTTTTGGTGGTGAGCGAGATGCATGTGGTTTGTGCAGGGCTATTATTCTGTGTGGCCATGTTGCTTTGACTGCAGAAAGGAGAGAAAATAAAGCAATGCTTAGTGTATTTTGTGCAAAGTGCTCCCCTTTCCTCTACTTTGCTCTCCTGTCCAGCCTCCTCCTCTTCCTCACACTTGGGAACCATGCTACTTCTGGAGTCTTTTACTTTCTTCAGTAGTCGGAAGGGCTAAGGCCCAGAGCCCCCGGGTGTGGACCCAGGTTGGACTTGAATGGGAAGCATGGCCCCTGGCAGTTGAAGGGTCTGGCCTGGAGCCAGAGACCTGGGTTCTCTTTTTCCTCCCCATCCTTCACAGCCCCATTGTCTTTGTCTGTGTTTGTAAAATGGGTCCATTGAGAGAATGTTCCTCAGAGCTTGTCCTGAGGCTTGAGTAAGACAAAGCAATTAAATGTGCACTGAAAGAGAGACTGTTCTGTTTTCAAAAACTTGTGACACCAATTCCTCTCCTTTCATCTTCTAGAACAATCCATCATGAAGGTTGTGTTGTTTCTGTGACTCATTTTTTCAGCAAATGTGTTTTGGGGTCTTCTTTGTGATAAGCAAATGTGCCAGGGATGCAAAGATGATATGATACCTCCTCGATCCTTGTCATGGGGCATCTTAGCAATTTTAATATAATACAATGCATAATAAATACAATGCATCATATTTCTGTGGTTATAGGTTTTGGATGTCGAGTTAAATCTTACCATTTTTGGCTACCTGGGGAAGGGCCAATCTGAGTGATAGCATATTTCAGAATAATCAGTCTCATTACTTGACACATTATAGGAAACTGGATAAATGCAGATTTGAATTAAATTGAATTTAATCTTTCTTAAACACACACTGTAGTTGAAACTAGGTTAACAAGTGTTATCTAATAAAGAGATCCTTGGTGAGAACCAGTTAAGAATGACTATAATTAGTGATTGTTTATCATTGTCAATTTAAATCCTTGGGTATTCCTAAAGTACTTAGAGGTGCTTAAAATGTGTTTGCCCTCTTAAGAGGCTTTAAAAACATTTTCTCTACAATCTTGTTGACACAGTTAATTAACAGTTAGAACAATAGATACAAATGCACTCTTCCCCAGTTGTGTTGGGGTAAACTCAGTCACAGTACAATTATTTCCCAAATTCCAGTGTGTGGAATGCAGAATAGTAAGTGTTGTACGTGGTCCCAACGCTGGCTAATAGTAAGCTGAAAAATTTCTACTCCTCTACCCAATGGTCTTTGTTAAAAATGTTTCAGATTTCTCAATTTTTGTCATGGAACTGCTTTTACTTGCAATGTCTCTGACATGGTAATCTCAGTCCTGAAATGAACTAGGATTTTTTTTTTTGTGTGGCCACTGTTCCTGACAAGGAAGTCAGTATGAGCACCACATCTGTGGATTGGAACTTCAAAATATAAATAAATCTCCCAGGCTGAAAATATTAATTATCCGGGTGGAGCCAGCAGCAAATGGTGCAAAATCTGCACCTTTTGCCTCTACGCACCCGAATGTGCATTGCAGATAGGCACTCGTTTGTGCATGACAGTTTGCTGAAATACACTGAAGGGGAGGAGAAAGAGTAAAGAAAGGGGACTGTAAACGGGCTGGGTTATCTGGAGGTGTGGCTCTGGGAATCTTCCGGAAATCTCCAGGGCTTCAGGAGCAGTGGAGAGGAGATGGAGGAGCTGCAGTCGGCCCATTTCTCTCCTGGCAGAATTTCATGCTTGTTTCTTTTCTGGACACAAGTCAGGTGTGCTGGGTTTGGAGTGGGCTTGCCAGACCCCTTTGCCACTTGGCTGCAATCTGTTTGGAACCTTTGCCAGCCCCCTGGGGAGACTGAGCTTTGCCACAGCTGGACTTGCTCTGTCAGTAGGGCGGTAGGAAGGCCGGGAGCCCTTCTTGGAGCCCAGTACGAACACCAGATTCTAACGATATGAATATAACTCTTGTACAAAGCTTCAAAAAAAAAAAAAGGGAAAAGGAAAAAGATAGTTGTTAGATTAAAGGTGGATTTAAATTGACCTTGACTTTCCCCTGTCCCTCAGTGTACCCAACGGCTAGAAGGTATTAGAAGGGGAGCCTGGGCAGTGGTCCTTAAGTGTGGTCCCCAGACTGCAGCAGCCTTCTCTGAATTGACAAAAATGTAAATTCCTGGGCACCTCCCCGGCCCTGCAGTGATCTGTGTTTAATAAACCCTCCTGGTGATGCTGATGAACTGGAAATTTGCAAACCTCTGGATTAGAAGAGTGTTGACATCTGGGCTTGAGTAGTCCTTCGATTGAGAGCCTCCGATCCTCATCTACAAGGTGGAGATTATGCTGACCATTCCTTCGTTCAGCAAACATGTGTTGTACACCTACAAAGCCAGCTAGTGTGCTCGACCTGGAGACACAGTGCAAGTTAAATAGAAGGGACCTGAGCTCAGAGAGGTTAAAGTCTGGTGGGGAAAATAGACACTGAGTTTGGAACAGGGCCAGCCCACATAGTTTGGGGGCTTGGAAAAGCTTCCCCAAGACAATGATGTTTGAACTGGCAGCTGAAGGATGAGAAGGTGCAGGGGAAGAGGAAGCATGGTGGGATGGGCTGAGCGGTCCAGGCAGGAGGAAGACCATCTAAAGGCCCTGAGTGGATGGCAAGAGCACCCCCTGGTTAAGGAAACAATGGTGCCCAAATTTGTCTGCATCCTGGAATCACCTTAAAACGTAATGATGCCTAGGCTACACCCCTAGACGTTACGGTTTAGTTATTTGAAAAAGCCCTAGGTGATTCTAATGTAGGACAAATTTGGAAACGACTAAACTAGAAAAAGGCAAGAATGCATGGAGCGCAGAAGCGGGGAAGGCCTGAATAGGAGGTGTGGGGCCTTCGGGTTGGGGTCAGGTGAGGGTCTTTCTCCTAAGTGTATGAGGGGTGCCCTTGCAGAGCTGTATACAGGGGGATGACCCAAGCAGATATGCACTTGGAAAAGATCACTCCGGTGGCTGGGTAGAAAATGAATTGGGGGGTGTTGTGGTCAGTTGGAGGAGGAGGAGATGAAGACAGATAGGAGATAATTGATCCATCTCAGCACAGAGGACAAGGGGGGTGGGGAATCCATGATGGCCCTTGATTTCTGACTTGCAGATATGCAAAGACTGGCAGAGAGCCAGGTTTGGGAGAACTCCTGAGTTTGGCCCTGGACCTGTGCCGTTCACTGTGCGTGGCGGAAGGGTGCAGTAGACAGCGGCGTCGTGTGTCCTCCGTAGCAGGAAGGCAGCTGGAGCGGTGGTTCCAAAGGTCTTACACATTTAGACTCTTTGCTCCTTTTCCCTCTGCCGCCTTTGTGCTTATGTTTGTGGCTTTTCCGTCATAGTTGGTCACCACCCACCCCATCCCCCCAGCTTCCCATCCCCATTCAGGAAGAAGCAGGAAGGGGTGGTAGTGTAGGAAACCAGAAACTGTATCAGGTTCCCCCAGACCCTCCACTTGTGTCTCGTTGGCCACAACTGTGTTTACAGCCACACACTGGGCGGACCATCTGGGGAGCACACTGCACCCCAGACTAATCAAGGTTCCGCTCATAGGGGATAAAAAGGAATGGATAACCACACAATGAGTATACGTAACATCATTTTCCAGCCAAGGAGAGATATTGGATAGGCAGCTGAGGACGTATGCCTCTGCAGCCCAGGGCAGGTGAGCGATGGAGCATTTCATGGTCACGGCTATAGGTACAGCATTGGGATCTGTGCAGTCACGTTATACCCTCCAACTCGAGGTTCCAACGTCCTGGCCCACCTCCCTTTTACCTGGACTCTGTCTGTCTGCTTGGTAAGGAATACAGCTCTTCGGTCACCCCTGTGCCCCCATTCTTTTTACTAGGGCCCTGGGTAATTTTCTGTTGTCCACACTATCTAGGGGGTAAACCCAATTTTACTACAAATGCCCCCACCCAGGCCTGTGGACTGGCATCGGGTGGCAGAAGCCTGGTGTAGGTGAGCAGTGCAGTTTGGTGGTAGATACAACCATTTTGATGTGGGCTCCCTGGGGTACAAGCTACTGGTAGCCCCTTTTGTGCAGCCACTGGGATCCTCTCGGGTTTGCCACGCCTCCTGATGGGGCCTTGTCTGCAGGTTTTTGATGAGCAGCCCTTTCCCATCATTAGGAAAGACATTAAATTAGGCTGGCTGATTGCCAAGGAGATGTTGGCCCTTCCAAACCAGAGAGGAGAGGGCTGCTCTCTCTTCAAGTTGTCAATCTTGTCTTTTTCTTGGAGCACAGAACCAACTTTAAACATGAGAACAAAACACAAACAGACAAAAACAGCTAACACGCTGAGCTGGCCAACGATGCCCAGAAGAGGAGAGGGAGTGGGGGCTGGGCTCATAAATAGCGCTTTTGTCCACTGGGGGCTTTTAGCGCTTTAGATTTGAACAAAAAAAGAGTTTGCTTTCTAGGCATCAAACTCCAAGTGGGCCTTGAAAATTACAGAGGAATTTCTCTGGCTGTCATTGTGCTGTCCCCAGATTCAGCAGGCTTAAGGCCCTGAAGAATTTCAAGCTGACGTGTCAGGCATCCTGGGCTTGAGACAAAGCAGAGGCCTGCGGTAGTTCATTAGGGCCCTGTCCTCACGAGCAGGTGGGCGCCGAACTCGGGGCTGGTTCTGTGAGCCTGAGGTCAGCCCACGTGAGCATGTCCTGGCTCCCCTGGTAGCCGGCCCTCCTACACAATGGTCCCTCTGTCTGCAGGTTTAGGCCTTTGCCCTGGTTCCTACTTTCTCTTCTGCTTGGTCACGGCGCTGACAATTAGCCTGGATTTTATTTGTCCCTTATTGCAGGGCTCGACCCTCTTCCACTGCCCCTATCTAAGGGCTTGGCTGCTCCTCAGGTCAGATGGGCTTTCCAGACTGAAGGATCTGTTGCATCCCGGTGCCTGGGCCCAAAGATGGACCTGCACTGTGCGCCTTAGGCCAGTGTTTTCACCCTGGCTGCACGGGAGACGCAGGTGGGAGAAATGAACAGACAAGGGTGTCCGTATTTTTCTTAAAGTTTCCCTGTTGATACGATATGCTGCCCTGTTTGAGAACCGCCACCTTAGATCAGTGGTCAACAGCCTATTTACTTGAGAGTCATACAGATAACACAGAACTATTTAATGGGAAGGCTTTTTTTTTTTTTTTTTTTATCTTCACCCGAGGACATTTTTTCATTTTTTGTTCAGATAGAGTGGGAGGGAGAGAGAGGAAGAGAGAGAGAGAGAAACATCGACGTGAAAGGGACACATCGAGTGGCTGCCACCCGCATGACCAACCAGGGCCGGGGACAAACTGCAACCAAAGTACATGCCCTTAGTGGGAACCGAACCCGGGTCTCTCTGGTCCGCAGGGCAACCCTCCAACCGCTGAGCCAAACTGGCCAGGGCAGCTTTTTGAAAACTGTTCAAAATGTAGTTTTTGTTTCCATGGGATCATTTATTCAGCAATCATTGCAAAGCTCGTGCCCAGACAAGCTCTAAAGGTACAGAGGGCTGGGGAAGGGGTTCTGGTGCTGCCTTCCTGGCAGGCCTTGAGGGCTCCAGCCCTGGCCGGGGGGTGCTCAGAGCTGTCCATTCCCATTCTAGAGAGACTCGAATCCTCTCCTCTCCGCAGGGCACTGTTGGAGTCACTCACCCCCGACCCCTCTCTCTACTGTGTGTGAACTGAAGGCAGGGCATAGATGCTTCTGGAATCTGGGCAGCCTTGAGCTGAAGATCCTACCTTCCTCAGTTGATGGGCATTGGCTCCTGGGTCAATGTACTTGACCTTGGACCTGGTCCTTCTCAAGTCTAATTCATTCCTCTTTGCTTGTCAGACCACAACTCCCAGCCAAGGAAGGCTGAGCAGAGTCAAATAGTGAGTAAATGTTACTGTTGTTTAGATTGATTGTCTAAACTCACTGTCATGAAGGGCTGGAAGAGACAACTTCATTGAGTCTTCCGGTGCTGAGGCCAAATGAGTCGGAAGCTTGCTCCCCAGTGGCACTTCAGCCCGTCCCTTTCTAAGGGACAGAAGTCTTGGGACTGTGGGGTCGCCTGTGGCTACGGCAGTGATGGCGTCAGGTCCCTGGGGGTGCCTCTGAACACCCCTTCCATTCTTGATTTCCGAAACGCCTCCTGGCAAGTGCTTTTCTCTTCCATCCTTTGTCAGTGGGTGTGAGGAATTCACTCCCCTCCTCCCCCTCCTCAGCCCCTAATCTCAGTATTTCTCCTGGAGGTCTGTGTAGGGGGTATCTCAGTACCTTTTTTCTAGGTTTCAAATTTTTGTCTTTATTCCAGGTGATTTATTTTCAATATAGATATAAATACCACCAGTTGGGAGGATTATAAAATCTGGCCTTGCAAGAGTGTCTCAGCTAGGCCTAGGCAGAGGTTGGAAGCCTTGGAATGGAAGGTGAGAAATAAGAAGTGATGTATTCTCAGATGGGGAAATAGAGGCACAGGACGGGAAGGTGTCCGACCCAAGACCGCACAGCCAGTCTGTGAGATCCAATTCCAGACCCTGCGGCCTGTTCTGTCCTCCACACACCAGGGGCCTGCCATTTGTCAAACAGCTCACCTCTTCACAACAACCTGTACAGCTGACCGTGAACTCGGGTTTGAGCTGTGGCTCAACTGAAAAAAATCTGCATATAAATGGACCTACGCAGTTCAAAACCCAAGCTGTTCAAGGGTCAAGCGTATATATGCACTGCGCTAATCACTCCCCTCATTTGTAATAACTGCATGACCTTGGCTGCAGCCCAGCTCCGAGAGGCCAGAGGCCTGATCCTGGATGGATAGGTAAGAGCTGTAGCTGTTGAGCATATACTGGGGCCTCTTGTGTGCCCGGAGCATATAATGAATTCAGTTACTCCTCCTGACTACCTGTGAGGAAGGCGACCGTGTTATCCCTGTGTTTCAGACAGTCTGGCTCCCAGAGGATGTTCTTAACCTCTCTTCGATGCTGCCTCGGAGTCAGGCCAGCTGGTGCTCCAGAACCCGATCTGTGGTGGGGAATAATTTCGGGTCTCAGGACAGTGCAAGGACAGGAAAAGCTCCACGAAACGCACTCACTTTTCCAATGACGTTACGCCAAATGTAGGTGCATTGTGTTCTGTGGGAAGTAATCGTTTCTGTCAGACAGGGCCCAGTGAGCTGATAGAGGAAATCACCTTCCCTGCTCAATTCTCCCTGCAGGAGGCTTGGCCTTTCAATCTTGCTCTACCCAGTAATTTAGAAGAATAGCAGTAATGATGACAACCAAAGCCAGTTGGATCTGCAGGGAGAGTCCTAGGAGGCAAACTGTAATTATCTACATTAACTCTGAGAGGGATTTGAGTTTTACAACCTGATGCCGTCTGCCACAGAAAACAGTGTTGCTAATGTCTCTTTTTACTGAGGGTGTGGCCTGCAGCGAAGTGCCCCTGGCTGATAGCCAGGTGATTCCTAAAACTGCACTCTGCCAAAACCTACTGAGGGAGTTCATTGTGTCTCAGACTGGTGACAAGGGAGAGGGCTTCTTCTGGAAACTTCTGGGAGTTCCTTCCCACATCTGTGAAGACGGTGTTAGGCTTTCTCCTAAGTTGCATTCCCATCAAGAAGCAAATAGTTCTTGCGTATTCGTACACCTTAAATGTATCATTCATTCAACTTGCCCGTGAGGTTTTTCATTTTTCTCACATGGTGGCAAATTTCTAAAGTGATTTTTTAAAATGGTTTTTATGTTCCTTCGCTAGAGTTGCTTCTACCTTGGGGCCAGAGGAGGGAGACCCACACACAACCCCGAGGGAGGCTGGGCAGCCTCCCACAGGGCTCATTCCAAGTAAGCACCTCAGTGAAATTACAAATACCACACAAAACCAGGGGCTGGATTTGGACTTTATGGTCAGGCAGGCTGGTATTTAAATCTAGGCTTTGCCCTGCTGCTTGTATAGCCATATGCTAGTTACCGAACCACCGGAAGGCGTGACCTGTGAACTCCCGTGTGGCACAGGCTTGCCTGAACCCTGTGCCGAGAAATGTTAGCCTGGCTCCACCTGCACTAGGCTGTGTCCCTAAAAGTGACCTCAGCCCCCATGCTGAGTTTTTGCTCAAGAAAGCAAAATGATTGCCCTGGCTGGCTTGGCTCAGTAGTTAGAGCGTCAGCCTGCAGACCCAAGAGTCTCGGATTTGATTCCCGGTCAGGGGCATGTACCTCGGTTGCAGGTTCGATCACCAGCCCGGGTGGGGGTCCTGCAGGAAGCAACCAATCCATGTGTCTCTCTCACATCGATGTTTCTCTCTCTCTCTCCCCCTCCTTCCATCCCTCCCACTCTATCTAAAAATCAATGGAAAAATATCCTCGGGTGAGGATTTAAAAAAAAAAAGCACAATGATATCAAATCTAAAAATTTGCTTGTCTCAACTCACTTTGCCAAACCTTGGCATCAATTCTCCCCTCACTCCCTCCCCTCTTTTCACTTCCCCATAGACTTATTTTTGTGTCCTCTCTGTTGTCCCTTTGCAAACCTGTTACCTTTGTCTTAGCAGGAGTTGAGCTGAGTTACACTGGAATCTCCCTCCTCTATGGCAGTAATCTGAATAATCTCTGCCTCGAACACATGTCCAGTGCTGTTTTTCTTTGGCTAAGGCTTAGCTTTCCAACGTGTATAGTGGAGGTGGGACTGTTCCTTCTTCTCTGTGACTGTGACTGTACTGGCAGTAACATGTCATGAGCCATTAGGAGTGTCTCCTGATGAGAAACCACATGTGTTTCATGTGCAAATATCAATGGTGTGCCCAGTAGGAACAAAACCCAGCTACAAACGGGCAAAAGCAACAGTTGAAAGAGTCTTTACATTTACCTCCTAAAAAGAGGGACCTAGGGTCCTTAAAAGTGTGCGCAGTGTATGCTCACAGACTTGTGGAAGGGGGCTGAGAAGGGGCTGGGATGAAAGTGGGGCTTATACAGCACACAAGAGTCAGGAAGGGTGGGATTATGTGTATAAGGATCCTGTCTACCAGAGTAGGGTGCTTTGACTTCCTCCTTGAGCCAACAAGAGTTGACGCCGTGAGGTGAGTTTTGCTTGTGAGGATGGGACACGCCCGTGGGTGTGGGGGCTGGCTGGTGTGTGGAGAGCTCATGGAAGTGCTGGCGGGGAGGGTCTGGCAGGAAGTGCAGACCACGATGCAGAAAAGAGATGAATCTGATGACATCATCAGAATTAAGGCTCTCTGGTCAAGTCACCAGGTGACAGAACGGAAGAAGATATATCTAGGCGAGGCAAGAAAATCCTCAAACGAACAGGAGAAGGAGCAACTTCTAACAAAATGGAAAAGGATATGAGTGGGCAATCTTTAGAAGAAGCATTCTCCCCCACACTTGAAGTAATAAACACAGAAAGAGGTACTTAATATCATTAGTAATCAGTTATGTGAAAATTGAACAACAGTGAGATGTCCCTGTATGTCTAGACGTTGGTATCTGTTCAAAAGCTGTATGAATAATGCCACGTGTGGGGGGGACGCGAGGAGGTTAGGCTGGAGAGCAAGCAAACTGAGCGTGCGCATGCCTTGGGAGCCAGCCTGCGCCAGGGCTGAGCAAAGATACTCACTGCGGTGTTCCTGCAGTGGCAGGGAGCCCTCCTCCACGCTTTGAAGAGCGGGCGGGCTGGGTGCCATGGATGCACATGCAGTGCCCCGCCACAGGGAGAGGAGACAGGCAGATGCACAGCGACACGGCGGGGTCCTAAGAGCACAGGGAGAGCTCTGAGAGCACGATGGAACGCTGAACAATGTGCAAATACACACAGCTCTTAAAGAGTATGTACGAAAGGCTACATATTAACCAGAATAAAGGAGTTGCCTACAGGCAGGGAGGAGGCAAATGGCAGTGAGAGATGGAGCCCACACGGAATAAGTCATAGTGAGTGGAAGCTTGCAGAGGCCACAGCCATCGTATCTCATGGGCTCAGTGGGGTGATTTCAGTACACCCAAGGGTAAAATAAGCATAAAAGGCCATTATTTTGAGGAAAATGATTACCTTTTGCTTATTATGTGCTTTATTGGGGCTTGGAAAGGTGCCACACACATGGTTAAATAATAAAGAATTTTGATAACAATCCCTTATAATGTTTATGGTGTTTTCACAGCTCTTGCCCATAGGTGGACCCATCTGAGTGTTATGACAACTATATAAATATAGCTGGACAGCGGAGGTATTTTTAGAAAGTAAAGAGATCGAGGCTCAAATGGGTAAAGTGACTCGCTTGGAGTCACTCATCTGGGAAGTGACAACGTTGTGAGTCAGACCTGAGAGTCCTGACCTGTGTCCAGAGTCTCCAGTCCCCAGGGAGTATCACTGCAGCAAATGGGAAATCTCTGCTTCTCGGAGGAAATAAGAATGTAAAATGGCACTTGGCCGGGATTTTTTTTCACATGCACTTTTCTATTTCCACGGCTTTCTTTTCATTTAGATTTTTTTTTTCTTTCCTTGTGTTGAGGGAGAAGTTTTCTTATCCATTAGACATCCTAAATCGAAGGTTGTTAGCTCACCAACTTGGTGTGGTAGCTTCACAGAACTGCTAGGAGATATTTTAAATTTAGAAATATACTGATTATTTTTCCTTAACCCTCCTTTATCCTACCATCCAGAGATGATCATTGTTAAGAGTTTGACTTAAATTCTCCTAGATCTTTTTTCCTCAAGAAATGGAAAGTGGTTTTTTGTTTTGTTTTGTTTTCTGCAGGGAGGAAAGGAAGTACGATCTATAACTGGGTTAGTCTTGGCGATGGTGATTCTGAGAAGATGGGCCAGTTTAGCCACGTTGGCGGGTAGCCTCCTGAGGCTGGAGGTTCAGAAATAGTTGACTTTGCCTTCACAAAGCAACTCTACATTTTTAGACACAGTTGGGCCTTATGGACCGGAAGCTGAATTCTCTGGAGGACAGGGCTCTCAATATCTTAGACACATGTGAAATCAGAACAGTTGGGGGTGGGGCGCTGCTGCAAGTTTGCCTGAAAGAGAATTCCAGTCTCCTGACTTGTTATAAATTTAGCTCAGCTTCTAAGAACCATTCCCATCAAAGAGAGATCTCTGGTTGCTGTAGAATTGGGTTCCCTGTGGGATTTCCCGTGTGTAACTAGGCACAGTCATTTCTAAGCACTGGGAGAACAGACTTGTTTAAGATCTCCCCAATTCTGATGATTTGATGATTGGTGACTTATGTGGTATTATGAACATCTGTTGGTTTTAGAGTTTGCCTGCCAAGCATCCACATCGTATTTTTTTTTTTTTTTGTATCCATACCCCATTTTTCTCCTGGTTTACCACCTGAACTAGGTTGAATAGGGTCCCTTTCAAATTCATGTTCACTTGGAAACTCAGAATGGGACTTTATTTGGAAATAGGTCATTGCAGATGTAATTAGTTAAGGTGAGGTCATACTAGGTTAGGGTGGGCCCTAAATCTAATGATAGGTGTCATTATAAGAAGGCCATGTGAAGACACAGAGGAACAAAGAGAGAGAAGAAAGTGAAGGCAGAGAATGGAGCGATACAGTTACATGGAAGGAACACCAGAAGCTAGGAGGGAGGCAGGGAACAGATTCTCCCTCAGAGCCTCCAGAAGGAACCAGGCCCGCCGACACCTTGAGTTTGGACTTCTGGCCTCCAGAACTGTGAGATGATAAATGTCTGTTGTCTGAGCCACCCAGTTTGGGGGACCTTGCTTTGACAGTCCTAGGGGATGGGCACACTACTCTCCTACTCAGTCAGAGCGATCGGGTGGCCAGCTCCGTTCGTGCCTCCAGATGGCATGTCACTCAGGACAGATCAGGTCATAGCAGCTCACGCAGGGACCGGCACATCCCTCAATCTGGGCCAGTGAGCATCAGCCCTGAGGCTTTTTCTGGATTGTTCGAGAAGGAGAATCTTTTTCTTCCTGTCAGGTCTGTCAACCTGGAGCTGCTGGAGGGAATTTTCGCCCCACACGCAGAGCCGGCCAAGAGCGAAGCCAGAGCTGAGGTGAGCAGGACGAAGAGACAGAGCCAGGTTCCTGACGGCATCCCCTGACCACCTCCCTCCAGCTGTCTGGACCCATGGACCTTTCAGTAAAGGGACCATAATACCCTTTTGAGCCAGTCTGAGTTAGGCTTCTTGTCACTGGTAACCAAAGGATCCTGACATATAAGTGTGATTTAGGGACAAGCATTTGTGCTCATGGTCGTTGAATGGTTTCCCCCGGAAGCTCCTAGTGGACATGTTGGTTTGTAGCTGCATTTTCTCTAGGAAGATAGGAAAGTGGAAAACTAACATAGGAAAAAGAAAACGAACATTTCTTGAGTTCTTCCTACATGCCAGCAAGCCCTGTGCTAAGCGCTTTAAAGACTTCTTCTTTTCTTTTCTGTTTTTTAACTTCCTGACAACAAAACCTTTTTTCCCTTGTTGCCCATAAGTTACAAAGGCATCTCTGAGACTCGTTGAGCTATTCAGGTCTGTTTGATTTAAAAACCCATGCTGTGACACGGTCTCTCGGCAGTGATACTGTCACTGGGCCCAAACCCTGCTTGGACACCCTTAGGGGACCTTTCTCCTGATGTGCAGAAAACACAGCTTGCCGGGGGCTCCAGCTCCTCCTGTCAGGAGCTCAGGCCTCGGGGTCCTGCCTCCCTCTGGACCAGATGCTGATAATCCCTGCATCGTGCAGATGAGGAAACAGGCTCAGAGAGTGAGAGACCTTTCTCAATGCCATGCAGTCAGGAGTGTGAGGGGGTGAGGGTGAAGTATTCAAACCTGACGTGCTGAGTCCTCACTATCCCCAAGTGTGGTCTGTGGTCCAGCAGCTTAGGCATCAATTGGGGGTTTGTTAGAAATGCAGAATCTCAGCACCGCCCAGAATCGATGACCCCAACTCTGCATTAGAATGAGACCCCTCATCCCTACCATGTAGCCATGATAATTCAGAGCATTGAACTCTCCAGGGTGGCCCTGCAGACGGGCGCTCACATGCTGTGTGCCCAGCTGGGCCAGGCTCCCCCGTGTAAGCTGGCCTGCATTATGGAAAAGAAAAAGTCAGGTCCTGTGCCTGAGGTTAACCGACTGAGGGACCAGCACAGCCTGGGTAGAGGAGGCAAGCCCTTGACCCCTCTCCTGGGGGCTGGGAGAGTAGAAGCTTCTGCTGCTGGGCTGAGCACCTCTTTATCTGCTGCCGCAGAGCTCACGAAGCCCACCTCGGGCCTGTGTCCTCACCACCTGGGCCCAGCTGGAGGGCCAGCTGCTTTCTCACTGGCGATTATGCCGGATAGCATCCCACAGCAGCTCTGCGGATTCCTTGCTAAGCTGCTCTGGGAACAAAGGGCTTGCGGAAGGTCCACAGTGTGTTTTGGAGGGAGGGATAAAAGTGAGAGCCACATCTGCCACCAGAAACGTGGGAACAGCTCTTTGCCAGGAGAGCTGGGGGAAATACTCCGTCACTGGCTGGCTTTGAGACTCCGTGGCTGAAGTGCGTGTCATGACTGTTGGGTCAGTAGCTGCTGTTTGTGGAAGTCTGCTGGGCATGGGTTTCTGCTCTTCATACCGTCACGTGCCCATGGCCACCTGAAGAGGCACCGGTGCTGATATTGTGGACTCGAAACAAACTGGGCACCGGCTAAGAAGGCAGAAGTGACACGGAGGTCACACAGCCCTGGCTTCCCACCCAGGGCATCGAGCCCTGACTCTTGCTTCTGTTCAGAGTCATTCTTGGATGTCACAGAACAGGTTGGGCAGCTGAGCAAAAGGGGCCAGTGCCCTGCATAGTGACATTTTGGTGGGTGATGGGGAGGGCCAAATACTTTTATTAGAGAAATCTGTGATCCATTTCTAACAAGCTGCTGTTGTTCGGAGCAACACACATAGAGAAGTGAGGGGTTAGGGTAGAGCACACACCTGTGCAGCCCTGAAATTTCTTCCCTTTCTGGAGCATTGTTTCTTTGCTTGTGAGCTCTCTTCCTGGTGGAGAGAACAGCTAAGAACAGCTGTGCAAAGGCCCGGAGGCATGAAACCACGTGGCTGTTGTGTGAGATTTAGGGTTAGCTGTCTAAAAGAGAAAACCAAGTAAGTGGTTTGAGTTAAATGAAGGCTTACTTCTCTCTCTCCTACAGATGTCCAAAAGCAGGCAATTCAGAGCTGGCACAGAGGCAACTTCTTGCTCTCTGCTTTGGCCATCCTTGGCATGTGACATCTGTCCTCATGGTCACAGATGGCTGTTGGAGCTCCAGCCAGAATGTCTGTGTTCCAAGCAGAGAGAAGGGAGAGGGGAAAGGAGCAAAAAGTTATGCCCTTCAACTGAATCAGCTCCCTAGAAAGAGACTTCTCAGTCTCTGCCTGGATTCAAGGGAGACAGTAAAATACAGGCTTGTAGCTAAGCACATTGTAGCCCTGAATAAATCTCAAGGTCTGTTATTAAGGAAGAAGCGGAGAGTGGATACTGGGTAGGCTGCCATGGTGTGCTTGGAGGAACGTCAAGTTCTTGGTTCTTGGTATTGCCAGAGCCTAAGGTGCCAGAGGGCATGTGGTAGGAGAAACATGGTGCTGACTTGCCAGGCAGCTGCAGTTCAGGGCACGGGAGGGCATTGGCGATCCTTATGCCTGAAGTGGGGAGAGACAGTTCCGCAAAGTGGTGTCGCTTGGACTGAGCCTTCAGTGTGAACCTGCCTGGCAGAGTCCGTGGTGCTGGAGTGTCCTAGTGTCCTTCTGCCCTTCCTCTCTTCTCTCCCCTGTTCTCCTCTTTACTCTCCCTTCTTCCTTCTCATTCTGCTTCTCTTGCAGAGTCTGCAGCATTTGGGTAGGTCAGAAGGAGGAGAGGTCTTAGAAACACGAATGTCTGGAGGCCTCTCTGTCTTCGTGGCAAGGGAGAACAGTAAAAGGAGAAGCTACAACTAAAAAGGTTTTTCCAAAGTGTGGTTTTTAGTGCACTAACCGCATGGATTCTGCTTCTAAAAGGGGTTCCCCAGTGAACCAACTTTGGGAAGTGCAGCCTACTGTGTTGCCTTCGTGGGCATTCACAATGAGCCCTAGTAGGTGGAGGACCCCGAGGAGGCTTGCAGTGAGGAAACCCATTCATCAGTCCTTTTTCCCCAGTGTATCTGACCACTGGACCCTTCGTTTGCCACATAGCACCTACTAGCTTCCCAGGCAGCGTCGCTGTGGGGGCAACACGGGACTAAGATGGTCCTGAAATCTTTCCGAATAAGCAGAGCCACCTTGAGAGGCTCCATTTGGGATGGTGAGTCCTGTGTGTGGCTTCTCTCGTTTCTGGCGATACCCTGGGCCTCTCAGCGTTCTCAGCAGCAGGGGGCAAGATCCAGGATCCACACGTGTGGAGGCCGCACGGAACTGGTGCTGATATCAGGGGTGAGTCATGAGGGCCCACATTTGGGACTTGCCTGTAGACATGAGTCATGGCCATATGGAAACCTTATTCACTTCTACCTTCCTTTGGTCCCTAATCCTTTGTAATGCCCCGGTTTCGTGATGTAACTTCAGGGGAATTAAGCTCGGACAGCAAAATGATGTAATCAATCTAACTCAGCTTCAATTAAAGTCTTCTGCTAGCATGACATCTGACCATGTATGTCAGTTTCACAGGGTGATGGCGGCAGGTGGCTGGGCATGGCCAGGCATGTGCACACTGTTTGGGGAGGAAATTTGCTAGATGGGTTTCATTCTGGGTTTTATTCCAGTCCTCGGTGTTGAACATCTAGGGCTTCCTTGAAGACATACTTTCCTAACTTTTTCTGGCCCAGCTGTTAACTCAGGACCAGGATGGTGACTCTAGGTACCCTGGCCAGGCTGTGTTCTGGTCTTTTGAATCCCACAACCGGTCCTTTCTGCCTGCAGCTGCTCTTTTTAAGAAGAAATCTCTTTTTATAAATTCAAAACTAATAAACTATTCCGATGGGCAGGTTTTGGTCACTGTGTCACAGAGGGTTTTGGGGGCAATACTTTGGCCCAAAGAAGTGACATAAATAGTGGGAATTTTGTCTCTGTCACGGGGAGATGACAACAGAGTAGCCTCAAATTTGTTGGTAAAAATAAGCTATTTCTGCCCTGGCCGGTTTGGCTCAGTGGTTAGAGCATCAGCCCGCGGACCAGTGAGTCGCAGGTTCAGTTCCGGTCAAGGGCACGTACCTTGGTTGCAGCCGGGTTGTGTGGGAGACAACCAGTCGATGTGGTTCTCTCACATCAATGTTTCTCTCTGTCTCTCTTTCTCCCTTCCTCCCACTCTATCTGATAATAAGTGGAAAAACATCCTCGGGTGAGGAATAAAAAAAAAGTAAGTTATTTCTACGACCTCTGGGGCCACCAGGTCCAGACATTTTCTTGTCTCTTTTCTTCTCAAACATATAATTAAAGAAGCTTCTGGAATAGGTGAGCGTGTTCTTAGCCCAGGGCATCACTAAGCCCGCATCACTCTGGGCCTAGCTGCTTCCCCTCCTCAGCCCCTGGACCTCCTTCTGAGGTTTCAGCCATCCTGCCTCGTGTGGCTCCTGTCTTCAGGCCGAGAGCTTGGCAGCTGGGCCGGGCTGCACAGAGCCTGAGCCAGCAGGCCTGGGGCTGAGCCGGGTATGCGCAGGCCCTGCTGGTCCTCTGCTGCCGTTGGGGCGTGGAGTGGCTAAAGCCGCATCACCCTGACCCATGAGGCAGAGTGAGGGCCCCCTGGGAACAACAGCCTTGCCTTTTCTTCCAGGTGGTTTCAGAGCGCCCAGCTGGCCATCCTGACCTGTTCCTTCCTAGACTTGCTGCTTCGCGGCCCCCCCTTCGCATGAGTCACTGGAGCCTTTTTGTTCATTCTTTCAGAATTCACAGGGCCCGTTTCTGGGTCCCCTAGAGAGATGTGGGGAAGCTACTTAGGATCACTAACCTATATTGGGCCAGGTTGGGCCAGGCCCGGAAGTGTCTGACGCACATTGCCTGGTTCTGTCCTCACTTCAGCAATCTGAGGACGAGTCATCATCATCTCCAGATGAAAAGTGAGGCATTTGGGACTGCAAGGGGGATACAGTCCTGGCCCAAGACCTGTTAGCTAGTAAGCACTGAAATGGGGAACCGCTCACTCAGTGAAGCGTTTATGGACCCTTCGCTCTGGCCCAGGCACGGAGTGAGCCTCAGGGGTAGAGACCTGAATAAGACTAGACACGGGACTTTGGTGGGAAGAAGGAAGCCAGTCAAGGGTTACGTAAAGCATGTGACACTGGCAGGGGACCATGGGCATGGCTCAGGGCCACAGTGGTGGGCATGGGTGGGGGGTGATCTGGCCAGCCTGCAGCTCTGCTCACTGCCTTCCTTCTCCAGAAGCCCTTGCAGTTCCCTCTGGATTTCCACAGCTTTGCGGACCCCAATGTGAGAATCTCTGATACACTCCGTGGCCCGGTTCTTACCGATACAGGTGCTAAACTAGTCATCTCAGCCTACATTGAACAGATAGTGTGTCACAAGTCTTCCATACAGGATAATTCCAAATGATTTTTGTCACCACTTTGCTCTTTGTGAGGTGGAGCATGTCATCCGCTCCGTAAGTGTACGCTGCACACGGTGACTTCTTCCCAAAGAGGGTGTGTGGAAGGCAGGAGAACGGCGATTTCACGGTGGGGGAGTGACCAGCCCTCCCTCTGCCAGGTGGTCACGGTCGGCTTCAGCAGTGATAAGTCAGGCTGATAGGATGTACCCTTGATGTGCTGGGATGAGAATGGCTCTTTACCTCTGTGGTCTTCCTCTCAGGAGCACGTAACCGTAGTCAAATCCTGAGGAAAATGCAGACCAACCCCAACTGAGGGTCATTTCACAGAATACCTGGCCAGACCTCTCTAATCTGTCCAAGTCATCAAAAACAAAGGACATCTGGGAACTGGCCAGAGCCAAGAGGAGCTGAAGAGGCATGACAACTAAATGTCATGTGCTATCCTGGATGGGATCCTGGGGCAGAAGAAGGACATTGGTTATAAACTAATGACATCTGAGTAAAGTTATAGACTGTAGTTAATGATGCATTGATTTTAGTTCATTAATAATAACAGCATACCATATTAATGTAAGATGACATGGGATATATGGGAACTCTGAGTACTATCGTTGATTTTTTAAAAAATCCATTCTAAAATTAAAAGTTGATTTAAAAAAAAGTTCTATTCCATTACATAATATTTTCTACTGTAGGAAAAGGTTATTTTTAATTCCGTTTAGTCCTTTCTGGTCGTACATGGAGGCAAAGGGATTTAAAATACTATGACGTAGGTCTAGACATTAACTTATCTAATCCATATGTCTCACATTACCAGCTTGGGGTACAGAAGAAGGTCACATCTTTGTAAATATACATGTTAATGGCCTTCCATTCCCCTTTGGTGCGCTGGAGAACATTGTACTCCTAGGCTCTTGGCCAGGGCAGCCTGGCGCGCCCTCGGGAGGTGACTTGCGGCCTTGGTGGGCACTGGCCCCACGGCACCTGTGCATCTTTGCTTCAGGCCTGGGCTCCTTCAGTTACCCAGTGCTCCAGGCCGTGAACACATGGCCATTTCCTCCCAGGTGCCCTCAGGGTTCCTGGTGGCTAGGTCAGGAAACCTCTCCAGGCTCAGTCACCTGAAGTCTACTTCAGAATGAAAACCTTGTCCTTTCCTCTCAGTGTCAAGCCTGCCCATTTCCTGCTCCAGCGTGAGTGGTGTTCTGCCCCTCCTTCCCTCAGGGGGACACTTCTCTTGATTTTCCTGCTGTTTTTGTTCTGTTGTGGGTGGAGTCAACCACTGTGAGTTACACGGAGAGTTGTGACTCAGTCTCTTTTAACAGACCCAGGAGGCCTCAGTGAGGGGGCGTGTTCCTAGAAGAGGAAGGACTTGGATTCTGGGGCTGGTTCACCTAGCTCTGCGAGTTTAATTATCATGTTTAATCTTCCTGGACCTCAGTGTTCTCATCTGCAAACTGGGGAGAGAGGGAGAATTGGAAAACACAGGCCTGATTGTTAAATGTTCGTCTGGTCCATCCAGTGGTATTCCCAGAGGCCCAAGGCTGCAGGACAGTACAGTTGACCCTTGAACAAGACAGGAGTTAGGGCCGCTGACCCCTGTACAGTAGAAAATCCATGTATAATTTTTGACTCCCCCAAAACTTAGCTACTAATAGCCCACAAGCCTTACTGATAAACAGTCAATTAACACATATCTTGTATGTTATATGTATTATATACTGTATTCTTACAATAAAGTAAGCTGGAGCAAAGAAAATGTTAAAATGAGGACAGAATATATCTACAGTATTTACTGATAAAAAACCCCCACATATGTATAAGTGGACCTGTGCAGTTCAAATCCGTGTTGTTCAAGGGTCAACTGTATTGCCTGGTGGACGGTTGCCAACTCTGCCTTAGGAATGGGTGGGAGAGGACCGCCTGGCTCTGACCCCACCTTAACCCCCAGCCCATTTGGAGGGACTGTTGCTATTGTTGTCTGAGGTTAGCTTCAGGAGAAGACTGTTCCTTAAAGCTCTGAGAGCCTTTCCAAGGAATAAGCAATTCCCTCCCCCACCAGAAAGCACATTCACTAGATAGGGTTAGATTTTACTTTTTTGTTTGCAAAAATCCAAGTCCTTTCACTTTTCCCTCCAAAGTGATGAAAAGGGATCCGGCTGCCGGGACAAGTCCCAGGAAGATGAAAGCAGCTTTCCTGAGGTTCAATTCTTCCAGAAACAATCTTCCTCTCCCTCCTCCCCCTCCCCCTCCCCCTCCCCAGCTTTCAATGCACCCAAGTGTATATTGTTTTTAAATGTCAAAGGAAAAAGGAAAAAGAAAAAGAGAGAGTGAGAGAAAACCCTTTTGCTCCTGAATGTCACATTCTGGCGAGGGAAAAGGGGGAGAAAGAACAAGTGGCAGAATTAAAGAGATGCAGATTTTTTTGTCTCCTTGTCCCTATTCAGGCCTCCCTTGCAGCCCCTTTGCTCCCCCCCCTTCCCTCCTCACCCCTCCCTGTCGCATTGAAATGT
This sequence comes from Tadarida brasiliensis, assembly GCA_030848825.1. Lineage (NCBI taxonomy): Eukaryota > Metazoa > Chordata > Mammalia > Chiroptera > Molossidae > Tadarida > Tadarida brasiliensis. The sequence continues at coordinate 7,660,038 of CM061279.1, read as the reverse complement.
CAACTGCAGCAGTTTGCAGCTGAACAGGGGTCCCTGGTGGGAAGGGACTGCCCTTCTAACCTGCAGGTCCAAGCTGTTCCCTTCTGGCCCCTCTATTTGCTTTTTCCCTTCTTCACTTCACCAGCAGATGTTGTTTGGGATGAAGGAGGCTGAGGTTGGGGGAGTGAAATGCTTTCCACCTGGGAATGTGAAGGAGGTGAGCTGTGACACCCATGGCCCCTTCTTCTTCAAATTCCTTTAACCTCCAGTTGGCACATAAAATGATAGTCCCCACCCCCCCACCAGGCCCTTTTCATTTTCTGCCCTGGAAGAGAGAGTGGAGCCATGCTTTCTGTGCCCAGAGCTCCTGCTCTGTTTGGTTCTTCCCTCCTCTTCCCTCCCCCAGGGCGTCTGTCCAAGCACTTTGGAGGTCAGGACACCACAAGACAGTGATGTGCTTTATTGAAAATGCGTAAACTAAGGTTGAATCATTTTACAATACCCAGAGTTGGTGAGGGTGTGGGAAATGGGTGTTTTTCTAGCTTGCTGGGGGAGGGCGAGTTGGTCCAGCTGTTCCAGATGGTGTTTTGGCAATATGGATCAACAACCTGAGGGAAAGTGCAAATGATTGATCCAGCAATTTCACTTTCAGCGATTCCCAAGAAAATAATTAGGTAAGCAAGCAAAGAGTTTGCACGAGGATGTTTGCCCCAGAAACGGTTTTATTAAGTATGATTGGACCATTCTAATTTTTTCTCACTACAGGATTAAAAAAAACTCCAAAACATTGGCACACCATCATTAGAAGTGATCACATAAATTTATATTTGCTGATGTGGAAAGATATTCACAAAAAACTAACAGAAATAGTAGGTTATAAGATAATATGACTAACTCTTTCTCATTTTTTTTTACCCTGTTATATATGTAGAAAAAAGTCTAGAAGGATAGACATCCAGATTTTTTCTTCAATCTTCACCCAAGGATATGCTTTTATTGATTTCTGAGAGAGAGGAAAGAAGAGGGGGGTGGGCATCAACGTGAGAGAGAAATATCCATCCCTTGCCTCCCATATTCGCCCCAACCGGAATCAAACCCACAACCTTTTGGTGTACAGGATGTTGCTCCAACCACCTGAGCCACCTGGCCACGGCCGGATGTTTGTGTCTGTGTGGTAGAATATTTATCATCTTTATAATTTATGGTAGTTTCTGAGTTTTTGACATTCACATGTATTCTTGTTATAATCAGAAAAAAAAATCAAATCAACAAAGTTATCTTTTAAAAAGTGGGTAAACTACATCTGCCCCTTAGATACTGTATTCCCATTTTTTCTTTATGTTGTACAAATTAAATTCTCCTAGTAATTAAACTGTTCATATTATAATACAAAAGCAGAAATTCATTGTTTTTGGCATATCAGAAGCAAATCGACTAATAACTAAAAGGCTCCAAAACAGGCAGTGGGGTTTTATAATTTTTTCTCTGATCACATATTGTTTACACTTGATGGTTCTCTTAGTAAAGAATGATTGTTAGCTCTCCTGTGCCCCAAGCTATTACTCCCACTTAACCCAACTTCTCCCAGCCTACGGTCGGCCTTTCCACTGATTTGCTTTGCGCAGCCACCTCCACGCCCCACATCAAGATACACCAGTCAACCGATTTTAAAGGAGACTGTCCTGGACTACCCAGGACCAGTGGGCATCACGGTGAAGCACACCCTCCTTTAATACCGAGAGATTTCTGCAAGCCTCTCATCTTCCCTCCCCAGTATCACCTCCCAAATGCATTAAAGTTATTATTTGAATTTTATGTGAGTCTGCCTCAGAGTCAAAACTGAGCCCCTTTCTTGACGTACGTCCCATGGTAAGTAAGGTCTTGGCTTGGATATACTGTATCGTGAAGGTCAAAGTCCTGACTCTTGTTTTCCAGGTATAAACTAATATTCTTAGGAAGCATGCTGCAGGACTGACCTGCATTTCCAGTTTGTGCTCAGGGGAGTGGTTGGGGGAAGGAAAGGGAAGAGACTCGACCTTTGCGCTTGGGACAGCAGCCGTCGGTCGTATTGGGAAGTTGGAGGCATGGCTTGAATAAGTGGGGTCGACTCTTGTAGCTCATGTTTCTGCCAGCTTTATCAAAGAAAAATCACAGCTGGACAGAGGTTAAAGTGGTACAAGCAGATTCCATTCAGAAACTATTGCAATAGGGGAAAAGAGACTTCAGTATAGACCTGGCTGGTTTGGCTCAGCGGTTAGAGCATCTGCCCGCAGACCAAAGAGTCTCAGGTTTGATTCCAGTCAAGGGAATGTACCTCGCTTGCAGTTCAGCCTCCCTGGCCTGTTCGGGAGGCAACCAATCAATGAATGTGATGTCTCTCTCTCTCTCCTTCTCACTCTATCTGAAGATAAATGGAAAAATATCCTTGGTTGAGGATTAAAAAAAAAAAAAGACACTTCAGTGTAGAACTGGGCTGAATTTGTTTTTGTCAAGTCTCACCTGAGGATGTTTTTCCATTGAGTTTTAGATGGGGGTGGGGGGCAGGGGAAGGGGAAGAGGAAGGAAGAGAGAGAGAGAAACATTGATGTGAGAGTCAAATTGATTGGTTGCCTCCCACAGGACCCCGACCAGGGCCGGGGATCAAACCTGCAACCCAGGTACGTGCCTTTGAGTGGGAATCAAACCCTCTACCCTTCGGTCCACTGGCCAGTGCTCTAACCACTGAGCAAACCAGCCAGTGCTGGGCTCTACTCTTAACTACAATGTGGGCAAGTGGAGATTTATGGTCAATGAGCAGGGTGGGGGTCAGTGGATGGAAAGTCACTAAGAGGAAACATCAGGGGTAAGGGAGAATTCTTGCTAAACTGACCTAACAAGGTTCTTGCTGAAGGCAGGCCAGGGTGATCAGACATCAGTGGGAATGGTGGGGAATATGGAATTTGATCAGATTACATAAAGTGATCAGAAACTGAGGGTTGGGGATTCTGGCTAGACCGATTTAGCAGGATCCTTGCTAAAACTCGGCAATGCAAAGGCAGATACAAAACCTAAAGTTGAAGTCTAGTTGGGAAGAAGTTTTAGAGGAGCCTGACCAGAATTTGGTCCAAGAGAGACTCTGTCAGCCTTTCAAGTCTGGCTGTCTAAAGACTGTGACCCCTCACAGATGATAATGGGGGAGAGGGAGAACGTGGGGGAAAGGCAGACTTTATTTGTGCTTATTCTTCAACTGGGGTGAGTGTATTTGAGGGCTGTGATGCAGTTCAGACGCTTCAGCTGCTTTTGGTGCTCGGCTCTGCCTCGGTGCTGGGCGGCACTTGCACAGAGCAATGTGTGCACATGTGGTTATCTCTTGGCCATCTTCTCCTTGCTGGGGGGGTGTTCGCCAAGGCCCATGGAATGGAGAGATTAACCAAGGAAACTCTCTTAATCTCTTGCAAGGACGCCTGTGGCTGTGACCACCCAGGGCTCAGGATGACCCAAGACCAGCCGTCCTCCAGGGTGTCTTTCTCGTATCAGCTCCAGTGTCCATGTGGTGATACAGGTAGAGTTCATGGTGGGGAGGACAGAGCTGGAGGGAAAGCATGAGTGGCCGCTGCCTCGCTGGGAAACAACCACTGTGGGGAAGTAAAAGACAGCTGGGTAGGCAGCAGCAGGCACTTCCATGGATGGTTTCATGTATTAGCACCCGCCATGTCAACATGAAGAGGGGACACTTTCTCCAGGATTGAGGTATATTGTTGAAATTTGTCTTTAGTTAGGGCTTTTAGTTGTCTTCTCTGATTCTTTATGGTTCTTAGATTTTTATAATACTGTATATGGTTTTAGAAAACCCAGCTCTAGTGATTATAAAATACATAGTCTTAGATCCTCAAACTTCACTGGTTTTAAATTTTCTTCTTCTTCTTCTTTTTTGTTTTACAAAACATGTTTTTATTGATTTTTTAGAGAGAGAGGAAGGGAGAGAGAGAGAAAAACACCGATGTGAGAGAGAAACATCGATCGGCCGTCCTCTGCACGCCCCCTACTGAGTATTGAGGCCACAACCTGGGCATGTGCCCTGACCGGGAATTGAACCAGACCTCTCAGCCTGTGGGATGACGCTCAATCCACTGAGCCACACAGGCTGGCCAGTTTTTTCATTTTTGATATGGGGGCTGTAATACCTTCCTCAAGAGGTCATGGTGCTCCAATGGCTGGTTTAATTGATGTGGTACTGGGCAACCTTTCTTTTCTTTCTTTCTTTTTTTTTAAATAATTTATTTTATTATTAATTTGTTTTTGTTACAGATGTTTTTCCTTTTTTTCCCCCATTGACACCCTCCTCCCCCTCCCCTTCTCCTCCTCCCCATCCCTGTTGTCCATGTCCATTGGTTATGCACCCATGCACATAGGCTCTGTGATTTATCTCTTTCCCCCGCCTTCCCCCCTCCTCTGAGGCCCGTCATCCTGTACTCCACCCTCCATGTCTCTGGGTCAATTTCGTTGTTCAGTTTGCTCAGTTCTCCTGTGTGTTGCCGGCTTCCTCCATTGGTGGGGGGGTCGTCCGGCTCCCCCGCTCCGCCTGGGGTCCCCCGTGGTGGGGGGGTCGCCCGGCTCCCCCGCTCCGCCTGGGGTCCCCCGTGGTGGGGGGGGGTCTCCCGGCTCCCCTGCTCCGCCTGGGGTCCCCCGTGGTGGGGGGGGTCTCCCGGCTCCCCTGCTCCGCCTGGGGTCCCCCCGTGGTGGGGGGGTCGCTCGGCTCCCTCGCTCCTGGGTTCCTCCATGGTGGGGGGTCGCTCAGCTTCCGCAGGCGCCCCTGGCTGCAGGATCTCGTTTCCTTTCAGGCGACAAGGAGGGTCCTGGAGGGCAGTATGCCGTCTCCATTCTGCTGCTTCTTTAATTTCGTAGTTGCAGGGCTTCCATTCAGCTTGATTTCATGCGGTCTTTAAGTGATAGTTATTCTGTGAGTTAGTTGTAACTTTGATGTGGTTGTTGGAGGACGCGGTTCCGTGTCCACCTAGGTCGCCGTCTTGACCGGAAGTCCTAAACTATTCTTTATTTCATTTAGTGCCTCCTTCATTTCTAACTGTGTATCCATCATTTCTGGCTGGTCCCTTTTTATGCTCTTGAGGCCCTCACTAAGTTCACTGAGGTTCTCACTAAGTCCATTGAGCATCCTTATAAGCAGTATTTTGAACTCTGCATCTGTTAGGTTGCTTAACTCCATTTCACTTAGTTCTTTTCCTGGAGTTTTGTCTGTTCTTTCATTTGGGACCTGTTTGTTTGTCTCCTCATTTTGGCTGCCTCCCTGTGTTTGTTTGTATGTATTACTTAGCGAGAGGTGTGGGGCTAGCTGAGACCAGATGCTGCTTGTTTGAAAGAATTTAGGAAAAGCTGAAGCAGGCTCCAAGACAGGCCAATCCTATGGTAAAGCAACTGGCAACAGCTTGGGTGGGCCTGAAAGCTGGGTGGGGCGGGGCCTCAGGGAATCACCAGGGCGGGGCCAACAGTGTGAGCCAGGTTGCTGGAGTCCCAGGTATGGTGGCGTCTGCCAGCCCAGGGAAGGGCTCACCAAAGGAACAAAAGCCTCTGATAGCCCGTCTGTCCAGGTCTGTCCAGGAAAAAGCTGCCTCTCCAGCCCTCATGCCAATGCCAAACAGCTCAGTTCTTCCCCGTATGACTCTGGTGCCTTTCAGGCTGCCTCCCCCACGCTGGAGCCCGGAGGGTGGGAGTCCGAGTAAGTCCGTGCGCGGGCCCTTTAAGAGGAGCTGCTGGGGCTCCAGCCGCCTCAGCCTCAGTTCCCGCTGGTTTTTCCAGCCAGAAGTGACGGGGATTCTCTTCCTGGCACTGGAACCCTGAGCTGGGCGCCTGGTGGGGGACGGGGACCCCTCAGTCCTCAGGGAGGACCTTCTCAGCCGAGGTGTCCTCCTGATTTTTATCCGCCACACGTGGGTGTGGGACCAGCCCGTCGCGCCTCCGCCCTCCTCCCAGTCTCGATGCGGCTTCTTCTTTAATGTCGTAGTTGTCAGACTTCCATTCAGCTTGATTTCAGGTGGTTTCGAATGATGGTTGTTCTGTAGTTTAGTTGTAACTTTGATGTGGTTGTGGGAGGACGCGATACCGCGTTTACCTACCTGCCATCTTGACCGTAAGTCCCCTCATCCCCCCCCCCCCCGCAACCTTTCTATCCCTGTGTCCCAACGTCTCAAGCCACATGATGTCCTCGCTCTTCCTTATGTCAGTCAGCAGGCTCCTTCATGCCTCTGTGCCTTTGTGCCTTCCTCTGCCTGCAGTACCACTCCCCTAGCTTTTTACCTCTCTAACTGAGCTCATCCTTCAAGAGTATCACAGAGTGCGATTGATGTCCTTTCTGTGACATCCCTTCCACCTCTGCTCACCCCTGCTGGAGCTCATCATAGTCTGTATTTGGGAAGGCTTTCTTGGAGATTGTCCCTCTCTCGCACTAGACCCTGAGCTTCTTGGGCACGTGGGATATTCGTTGCCGAATGAACAAACACATGATTTAGGTGCTGGGTGAATGGTAGCTGCTGTTCTATTTTTTCTGCGTTTCTGTAAGTAGTCCCCGTTCTAAAGAGTCCTCAATCCCAGATGAACTTAAAAGACTTGATCACATTCTATTCTTGTGAAGTAATTGTGTCAGGAATAGGTGTTCTGACTCCTGTCAGACAACCCCCTGGATGTGTGGTCCATTGATGAGTGGTTGTTCAAAACAGTTGGAATGTGCTGTACTCTTTAAGGGGCACTATGAAATAGTAATACAATCGTCATCATATGAACTCAGAAATGACTTACTATTGGCAGATATGATGAATGTAAGCAATATAAGATTGCAGCCAAGGGCATGTGTCCATAAAAAACAAAATCCAAAATCCAAGTCCTCAAACAAATCATACTTTTATCCCTCCAAATGTGTTTATTAATATTCATTTGCTCTTATTTATTTATTCATTTGATCTGTGAGTGTTCACTAAAGAAGCAATAGTAGGTGATAAATATTTAAGAAAAAATTGTCGGAGAACAACTTAAAATTCAGAACATTCTATCCATTAATCATTACTCCATTTTGACAGCTGAACAGTCTTGCTTACTGATGCTAATTGTGCACGGATGATGTGCCAGACACAGCGCTGAGGGCCGTGTATGGATTACTTCATTTTTTCTCACTCCCACCCCCATGAAGTGGACGTTTTCATTATTTTCACCATACTAAGGCAGAAACAGAGGCTTAGTGTTAAAGATTCAATGTTTTCAAAATGTAAAATAATGACTCTCGTGTAAATATAAAATGAACACATGTCCAAGATTTTTGTTGTTGTTAATCCTCACCGGAGGGTATTTTTTCCATTGATTTTTAGAGAGTGGAAGGGACGGATGGAGGGGGAGAGAGAGAGAAACGTGTGTAAGAGGGACACATGCATTGGTTGCTTCCTGCACACGCCTCGTGTAGGGCCAGGGATTGAACCCGCAACTCCAGTACATGCTTTTGACCAGGAATCGAACCCGTGACCCTTTGATGCCTGGGCTGACGGTCTAGCCACTGAGCCACACTGGCCAGGGCATGTCCAAGATTTTATTTAACTAATTAATTAATAAGAGAACCGTAAGATGTTATAAGCAATTCGAAGGAGAAGTCAAAGTAGTGCAGTCTGGAGCGCTGAAACAGATGGAACTGGTCAGCATGCACGGGGCAGCAATCAGCTGCCTTCAGTAGGACCTGTCTGCATCTCTGTGGACAGGAATGACTCGCATAACTCTAGATTTTCTACAACATACAGAACTGTAAAGGAGCTTTAAGTCAATGAAGGTGGTGGTAACCAGAGGGTGTCACTAGCCAAAACACCCACTTGTGCTTGTGGCCCATTTCCAAGTCTTCCCCGGGTTTCCACGCCTTTAGAAAAGGTGAGGGATTAGTTCAGGTCACCTAGCCAGGATGCAAACCTCAGCAATCCAGAGCCAGCGTCTCTAACAAGGGCTCGGTCTCTAGAAAAGTTTAAGGACCTGCACACGAACCAGAGATCAGCCCCTTTTTTGGAGTTGCTGTTGTGCTATTTGATTTCTCTATGTATGCATTTTTTGGTCCATGTGAAATTCTGTGCTACGTATGTTTAAGTTTTAGCAAATGAAAGGCATTCACATTTATTGAGTCATTAATAGGTGCCAGGTATTATGTCTAATGCTTGAAGCACACGTTTTTGTTCTGTCTCAACAACAGCCACATAAGGGAGGTGAGAGTGATCCCCATTTTACAGGAAAACACGGGGGTTTAGGGAGGCTCTCGCCGTTGCAAGGCGGCTGCCGTGGAGCTGCGGGTCAAACCTGGACACGTCCAGCGAGGCTCGTGCTCCTCTGGCCAGTGAGTCTGCCGCCATTCTAACAGGAAGAATTGTCATCACCCGCACTTTTTACAGGCTTGTCCTTAGCTGTGGGGATGCTGACTTGTGTTGAGGACTGGGGATGGTTCCAAAGGAGACGACATTGAAAATAAACATTTCCCCTCTGTGTGCTCAGTGGACTCAAATTTCTCTGCTTGAAGCAGCCCCTAAGTAACACATGTTCAGGGCTCAGCCCTTGACTTATGTCAGTTCTCAGATATCGAGTAGGACCTTGGTTTTGGAATGAGTGTGCTTTTTCCGCTGTGCCCGGGCTGGTGTACCAGGACAGAGCGATTCTCTCAGTTGAGAGAATTCTTAAAATGCCACAGGCCACCGAATTACTGCACCTCATCGGCTACCAGCTGTTACTCCAAACAACGGAAGTGGTGTTTTTCGGCCCTCACTATGCCATGGTGACTCCCCAGGACTGACGCCTGGGCACCTGCACATGGTGACTCCCTTCATGTTCTCCAAGCTCGGCGCCTGGACCCCTTTTATCAGAATGGCCTGGATGCATCTATAACATACAGTTCTGCCAACAGCACTCGAGACTTAATGAATCAGAAACCCAACAGGGTGAGGGCTGAACATGTGTGTTTCCAAGATCCGTCCTAGGGCAGTTTAGGGACCCCACAAGCGTAATGCTTGGGCTCTGAATGTGCACACTGGCCACACTGTGTGATACTGGGCAAGCTAATTCAGCTCTTGAAGACCTGCTTTCCTCATTTGAAAAATGGAGATAATTATAGTTGTGAGGAGTGAATGAGATAATCCATGGGAAGTATTTGGCACCAGGCCTGACACCGGCTATGTTCCCAGTACGTGTCAGCTATTAATGTGTTTCATTGATTCTAGATGCTCATGTTTTTTTGCATATTAACATCTCTTAAATCAGCCTGCTTCTTAAAATTGATGGCATGTCATGGTCTCAGTGGTGGCATTTCACCCCCTTTTTGGTGGTCTCTAAAACAATGGTGCATCTTATAATAGATGGTGCCTTAGATTTGGTGAAGTGTGGTACACGTGAGGGTTCCTGGAGTGCATGTTGATGATGATACAGTCTCCTGGAGGGGTGCTGGAAGTTTGGGATCCTCAGGTGTGTCTAAGCTGTGCCCATCTCCCAGTGGTTCATGTACACACAGGCGGAAGTCAAGGGAAAGCTGAATGAACAAGCTGGGAGGCTTTGCCACTCTGTAGAGGGGCCTCCGTGATCTTGGGTACGGTTGCTCAGTCTCCCTTTTTTCAGCCCTGCTCATGGCTCCTGTTGGGAGACTTCAAGTCAGGGCAACTTGAACTGGGTGGGGCAGGTGGGGTGAGGGCATTGCTTTCCGTGCCTGTCCTCGAATCTCCAAACTTGCCTTGTAGGATTTCTTCTGGTCCACTTGGCATCGATAGCATTTATTTTTTTCCGCATTGGGTCCCTTTTCATTCAAGGATGTTGAGACCTGAACCCAGGGTGCAGAAGGAGCCGACAATATCTCTAGTACTGCTTAACCCCAAATAGCAAATCGGGAGGAAATTCACCGCCTCCTCCCAGTGACTACCACTTTGCTCATGGCTCCTTCTGCCCAGCTGTGCTATAAAAGTGGGATTTGGAAGCAAGAGAGTGGTGGAAAGATGATGGTGGCGGAAGGTTGGCTTCTTGTTGTTGTTTTGAAGGTGATCTTATGTGAAGGAATCAGCTTAATGAGTGGTTTGCTTCCTTTGAAAAAGCACCATCTGGGTTTAGATTTTATATTTACTATTTTAAACCCTTTCAATTAGACCCCTGGGGTTTCCCAGGCCTGCCTGGGGGAGCCTCTCTCCAAGCTTCCCTTCCTTTCTTTCCCAACCCTGGGACAAATGTTTGTTTTTCTCACATATTCATCACAGCCCACGGCCTTCAGAAAAGACTGAGGCGCTCAGCACTGACATGGGAACCCGGTGTCCGCTTGGGGAGTGTTTTGCTGAGAACAGAGCTTGGCAGGCTTACTTCCTGCCCCACACAGGCATTCACCGTGGAAAGCTGGGGTGGGGCGGGGGAGCTTGGCACACTTGCCAAGCCTACTGGAAGCCCTCAATTTTGAGAGGGAAAGGGACTTTCTCATGGGTTTCCCGCTCCACAGTATCAATCAGCCTCAGAGAAACACCAGTGAGGCAGAAAGTGGTTTCCTAGCAGGAGTCGTGATGACAAAGGCCCTGGCTTGCTTTGTGTCTCTTGTTCCTGTTGGCGCCTTGGTCAGAATTTTGGGGCTGTCCAAGTGCAGCCTTTGCTTGCCTGGGTCTGTCTGTTGCTCCTGGAAGTCAGGGAGGAGAGAGGAATAAATGAGATGCCCAGAGGAGCAGAGACACCCCTGACATCCTTGCTGTGGCCCCTCGCCCTCTTCCTGTCGCATAATGAATGGCTTTTCGCAAATCTCCGAGATTCCAGTTCTTCATGTGTCAGCAGGGACTGATCAGACCAATCTCATGGGGTTGTGACATTTAAGTGGGTGTGGCAATCTGCTGGGCGCTTAGCTGGAGCTCTTAACATATTGTCTCCTGCCTGCACTTTCCCTTATCTCTTTCCCTGGAGGGTAGAATCCATATTTAATGTCATTTAAATATGATGTTTGAAATGATAGTTGAAGCAGGGAAATGAGGGAAGAGAACAAGGAGGGACGGAGTCATCTCACCCCGCCATTCACTTGTTCCCCCCAAACCCGTTCACACTTTGCACACATTATTAGGGTACTGCGTTTTCTTACCTGAAGCCAGCCTCCGATGGAACCCCCACCCTGCTGGTCTGTTGTTGTGCTCAACTGAGCTGTGGGGTGTGGGGTTCAAGGAGCCTCCCCAAAGTGAAGAGTTTTATCTGGCTGTCTGACAGCTGTGAGAAGTCCTGATCGATGGCGGGACAGTCTGAGCAGGGAGCTGGGAGGTCAGCACAGTGAAGGAACCCCAGCAGGAGCCAGGTTCCCGCGTGTCAGTTCTGAGAAGCCCGATTGGTTTTCGGATAGATTTCATTCCTGTTTCGCAAAGGAGAGCTTCTTTAATGTGGAATCAAAAAATATCTGAGGCTGTACAGAAGGGCGGTCGCTCCAGGGCAGAGAGCAATCTGTATAAAGATGACAACCCATCTGCCGGGCGGAATACACGGGATTTACGCTAATGAGAGTAATTGAATTTATAGCAATAGCTGTGCGCTGTGAATGGCTCTTGGAAATCAGCAGCTTCTAGGGAAGAGAAGCAAAGGCTTTCTAATATGCAAATAATCTGGGTATTAGGATAAAAAAAAACCCCACATGAATCTCATTCATCATTTTATTAACAGGTGTGTTCCTAGAGATTTCATCAGTGTGCAAATCAATTGAGCTGTTAAAAGGTGGTGCAGAAGTATGCACAGGCATCGCTGGCCTTCTTTGACGAGAGCACGCTGCTCTGGGCCTAATTGTCAGGATAATTATTTTCTTTCTTAAAAATTACTGGCTGCAGATTCAGGGCAGTGCACTGATGTGCTTTTTAAACACGTTTATTACATTTATTGGGGTGACATTGGTCACTTTTATTTTTCCATAGGATCTGAGGGTCAGGGCCATAGGCGATATGCTTGTGTGAAATATCTAGGTGTGTATATGTGTAAAAATATCTATTAATCTTTCCCGAAAGGATTCATTGATTTGAAAAAAAACGTGGTGGCTGGATATAGGTTTGGGACTTGGGGGACTCCAAGGAGGGATATTTGCCTTTGTGATGTGTAGGTTTCATCTTTATTTATTGAGTGATCTGAAAAACAGTTTCAGCTTTCTCAGACTGCACTTGACGCCTGCAAGCCAGGTTTCTGTGGGCATTGTTGTAATTATAAGAAACTTCAAAATACAGGTTATGGTCCAAAACAGCAATAGAAGAAAATTAATCTATTCTCTGGCAATCAAAACCATTTGGGCTAAATAGTCAAGTGGTATGTTATACTGAAAGCAGTACAGGTAGCAAGTAAAACACTAAAAAAAGAGTTCAAGGTAAAATAAATAAAGCAAAAAAAAAGTGGAAGAAAGAGAAAGAAATATTTAACTCTTCAGGCACGTGGAAAGACTTTGAAGGCATGAAAGAAGTGGAAAAGTCATGAATGCAATTGTTCATAGATGGGATGCTCATACATTAAAAGCTAATTATCTAAATATCAAAACCAATGAAAAAAGCCATCATCAAGCTGAAAAAGTACTTGCAGGAAAATTGACAAGACCACAATAAATACGGAAAGGAAATCCAACTCTCCTTAAAATATAAAATGGTCAAACTATATTAACAAATAATTTAATAGTAGAAAAAAATCAAAATGTTTAATAAATCTAAGACAAAAATCTCCCTAGAAATCAAAGTATTAAAACCACACAGTCAGAAAACATTTACAGACATGAAAAATGTTCACAGCATCTCAAGTGAGAATGAAAAGATGAACATACTTGATGCTCGATTTTATGAAAATAAATTAATTTTTAAATGATTGGAAAGAAATATACCAGCTGTGCTATCAGTGGCTATTTCCTAGGTAGGTAGGTTAGAGGTTATTCTGAATTTCTTCTTCACGGTGTTCTGTGCAAATGTTACTTTATGGAAGCAATTATGGACGAAGACTTTGAGCATGCACAAATGCTCCCACTGGCACTGCCCTCCCCAGGAAGGGCACCCCCTGAGTTATGGACAGCCTTCTTAAGAACGGACTGTCAGCAGCCTTACAGAAATCTGTACCAGCGGAGAACAGAGAAGGGTTGCCAAGCATTTACCACTGGTCTAAAGTGTGGTCCTTTCCCTAGTGGCTCTGTGGGGTTTACCTGGGGGAGTCTGGATGCAGAGGAAGCCCCAGACGGATCCCCACCTCCACCCCACTCCCTCCATCCTGCTTCTTTCCACTTCCTCATCTCGCCCCCACACCCTCTCCCCCACATTACCATCACTAGGCTTCAATTACTCATCTTTGAAAGATAAATGTCTTTTAAAATATTTATAAAAATTGGGTTTCTGAGTTTTTAAAGAGAGGATCTAGAGAGCTAAAGCCTAACTGAGGTTCTCCTTGGCAAGAACCTGAAATGCCCCCACTGTGTGGATGTCCACCCTGTGTTTGGGCACATCTTCTGCAAGCAGATCCTTTCCTCTCATTCCACTATCCTGCAGCTCTGTTGGTAGAAAGTTCATTTAAAAAACAATTTTTTTTTTCTTTATTGATTTTAGAGAGAGAGGAAGGGAGAGGGAGAGAGAGATAGAAACATCGATGAGAGAGAACATCGATTGGCTGCCTCCTGCATGCCCCCCCCCCCCCACTGGGGATCGGGCCCACAACCTGGGCATGTGCCCTGATCAGGAATGAACCGGCGACCTCTTGGTACATGGGTCAATGCTCAACCACTGAGCCACACCAGCCGGGCAGAAAGTTCTTTCTTGTAGTATAAGAAACATATAATAATGTACTTATTATTTGAAATAGGAAAAGTTAAAATGGGTTACTGATCAGCTTCAAATGTCCAGCTTGGCTCCTGGGCTGTTGTGAGGATTCATGGTGCCTGCAGGTGGTGAGCATGGGGAGTGGTACTGGAGAAAGCTCAGCAACAGTTGGCTGGTGCGATTTCTCCTTGTTGCTTAGACTTCCAAAGGATGACAAGGCAGAATGCTTGCTCCAGTCACCTGTGGGGAGAGGCATGGGTTCTCCGAGACTGAGCCAGTTCTCTCCGTCATGAAGGGTCTGTGTATGTGGGAGGCCTTAGGTGGTTCTTTCTCTTGTGACATACTTTCCTGTGGCCTCAGTCCTGGGTCTTGGGCTACCTCTCAGACATTCACAGGAAAAGTTTCTTTTCTTCTTGAGCAAAGGATCACAGCTCCAGGGGCCAGGGCAGGTAAGTCTAGCAGAAATGATAATAAATTTTTACCAGGCGTCTTGGTATTCTCCTGTATTACTGATCCTCCCGGACAAGGAGAGCTGCTGACGGGGATGAGTAAGAGGAGGTGAGCGTTGCCACACTCGTCCATTTCTCAGTCTTGTGGGTTTAGAAATTCTGCTTGTAAAGTCCTGCTGTGACATTCATTTGGAAAGTCAAGAAGAGCAGGAACCAGGCCTGGCTGGCTGGCTGGCAGGGGAGCCAGGTTCCCATGGGCTTTTAACACAGGCCAGTAAACAATGCTGGCAGGCACCTGGGCCTCCTGGTGGAACATGCTTATTGTGTAAGCCCGTGTGGGTGGTGGTGTGCTGTGAGAAGCAGCAGCTGCGGTGTGCACGCATGGTATGCTCTTCCTTGCCAGCTCTGAGTCATCGCTTGAAACCATCCAAGGCTACTCAGGGGTTCAAAAGGCACAGACCATGGCAGTGCCCATCCAAGTCATTGCCACCAGCTGAGATACTCTGAATTATAAAGAAGGGAGAGTCTGTGGGAGGGCCTGGTTGGTGCCAGCCAGGAGGTCATCTGTCAGTTTGAGCATTAGAAGACCTGTCACTTCTAGGAACACATGTGGTCAACCCTTTGGGTGGAATCTAACTTGATGTTAAAGATGGGGATTACAAGCCCAAGCTCAGACTTCAAAGCAAAAGAAAGAATCATCTTTGTAGCTTTGGTTGGCCCTCCACATTCTATGTCTTGTGTCTACCCTGGTTTCCAGGCTTGGCTGAAAGAGCGGCGACTCCACATCTGATGTCTGGGTAAAGCCCTAGCGACCATCAAGTGCATCGTTGGTCTCTGACAGCCCTGCTCGAGCTCAGTGTCCCAGCCAAATTTGTGGAGAGGCTTTGCTTGGCAGTGATTGCTAACCGTTCAGGGCCTATCAGAACAGTGCTGAAGCTGAAGGCTTCTGAGGGCCTGTTAGGTGCCAGGCACCAGGGTGAACCTTCACCTGAATGACAGATGGTGTGGTGATGAGACACAGATTGCATGGGTTCAAATCCTGGCTCTTCTGTCTACCTGTGGGTGATGGTGGGCATGCCATCTCACCTTGAGGCACCGTGGTTTCCTTTTTTGTGCAGTGTGTATGTGTATGTGTGTGTGTGTGTGTGTGTGTGTGTGTGTGTGTAAGAGGAATAACCTTACAGAATTGTCATGAGGCTTAAATAAACATGTGGAATGCTCAGAAAAGTGATCCTGGTGTCATAAACACTAAGTGTCCTAGTACCTCACTCCAGCGAGACCAGAGCTGTGACTCATGTACTGCGTGAAGCTGAGATGTGGGTGCTTATTCCACGACCCGCAGTCAGGTATCTTGTAAGTGCCCGGGTCACAGTCTAAATCCCGGCAGTCTGACACGGTGTGAATGTGCTCTGCGGTTGAACTGAATCGAATTGATTTAAATGCTGTCACTGTTTCCATTACGATTGATGTTTAACGCAGTGTTTCTTACTTCAATTTAAGATCCTTGCCACTTATCTTGCACTTAGTGGATTAAAAGAAGAAGCCTGTTTAGAATTACTTATCTCATATTTTGTTCTCTTGGAGAATTTAATAACATTCGACCTCAACATTTCCTACCTCTGGTACAGAGGGTTTTAATTCTCTGACACTTGTCTTGAACACGGCCACCCTTGTCCACTCACCACCACCTGGCCTACCTCCCCACTGTTCATCACTTTCAGAGGAGAAATACCTGCCAGTGGCAAATCTGCTTGCTTGGTACCTGGGGTATCCATTCCCATGAAAACACAACAGGGAGCGGTTACACAGGCCAGGTAGAGTTGATTTGGCTTGCTGCCTGTTTTCATCTGGTTCAACCTGATTTCTTCAGGTTTGGGGAAGAGGGCTGGTCCTTGTTTATTTTACTGTGGGTTTGGTCTTCCCTCCAGGGCTCTCCCCTCTAATAGCAAGGCTTTTGGTTGTGTTTCTATGTGCCTCAGCTCTCTGCATCAGACCCCAACTCACTGCACTGAGTACCTAGGTACCCACCTAGGTAGGCACCTCACTATGCAGCCACAAGTTCTCAGACAGACAAGCCTTCTTACCTCCATTGCTGAGTGTCTTTTATTTTAACATGTGGGAGTATGTTGGGATCTCCAGGGATTATTCCAAAGTTACTCTTTCTGGAAGCACAGATAATGGCTATTTTTCTGACACACACATGATCTTGCAAATGTCCCCAGTTGACACTTATTTATAGATTCTTCCTTCTGTAGCTGGAAAATCAGTATTTGTTTTTGGCTGCATTCACAGAGATGTTCAGCACCCCAGAATTAATGAAATCTGCCTATTGCACATAGACCAGTCTGATCAGCAGTCAGGGATGGGAGGCCCTTGAGAAGTCCAGGACAGCGATGGGTGAGCAAGCAGATGGGAAGGCAAGGAACACTGGCCTCCAAGTCCTGGTTCTGGGTCTGTGACAGTCAACCTGTCAGACGTGTGTTCTTGATCAAGTCCCTTCACTGTTGCAGTCTTGGATGAACATGATCCTTTCCAGATGTAAAAGGAAGAGTCCTTTCCAGTTGCAAAAAGTCGTGATTCTAGGGTTTGGGAAGAACCACACTTCCTAGTTTATTCTGGAAGCATGGTCCTTGGCTTTGAGCCAGAACCGGGTTATAGTCCAGCAGAGTGTATCTCTGAGTCTGTGGCTCTGGACCCTTGATCCTTCATCTGTCGAATGGGGGTGCTGCTGCTCACTTCTCAGAGCTGTGGAGGGGCAGTGCTCGTGTACAAGAGGACCTCGGGCGGCTTCAGCACATGGCAGGTGCCCAGTGCACTGGGGACTCCCACTCCAGCACGAGGTCTACCCAACAGCTCCTTTGTGCCTACAGATGCCCAGCAGCACGGAGGCAGAGTGGCCACTGGCGACAGAGACACAGGCAACTGCAGAAAGAAAAAGGAAAGCTTGTTCTCAGCACCTCCCCATGGGGCTCCTTAATCAGAGTCGGCCCCTTTCTCCCGCGTGTGCAGTTGTTGAGTAATTAGTGTCCCAGGTGAAGCCAAGAGCAGGGCACAGTGAGGGCCTTTGTTTTAGTCTTGTAAATTTCAACACAGGTTGGAAAGAACAAAACCCCAATTCATTTGAGAGATACTCCAAATCTGATTCCATGCACCGAGCCAAGGGAGAGACTGGCTGGCAGTCCCGGGAGTGGCTGGTGAGCTGGGCAGCTCAGGCGGTAAAAGGATGAGAGAATGCTAAGAGATGTGGAAGCGTGGCCTTTGACTATACCTGGCAGAAGCTGATTAGTGTCAGTGCCCCGGTCGTGTGGTCTGTCCAGGGAAATGCCCAGAAAGTGTATTCTAGAATAGGCCTAAAGGAAGCTTCCATTTCCTTGGATAAATCATACCCCTTACTTGCTGTGTGTGTGTGTGTGTGTGTGTGTGTGTGTGTGTGTGTGTGTGTGTGTGTGTGTGTTTAATGGGAAGGTCTCACTAGTTATCTTCAAGGTCCCTCTGGCTCTGGGACTGTTGGATTTTGTAGAAACGTGTCCGGGTTTCAGGGCAAGTCTTTTCCTTGCCACCCTCTTTCTCTTTGCCTTCTTCTCTGTACTCAGATCCTGTGTACAGCTTCCCCCTCTGACCCTGCTTCCTCTCTGATACTTATTTCAAGGCCGGAGGGATTAGCATATCCAAAAGCATCCCAGGAAAAAACAGTTGGAATATCCAGGATAATAAAACAAGCCGGCAAGAGGTGAAGGGGTGTGTAATTGCTATTCTTTGTGTCGACTCTTAAAGCTGCACGTTTTAACCATCCCATGATGGCAGGGATTTTTTTTTTTTTTTTTTTGAGAGGTCGATGTAATACCCTCATGTTTTCTTTTTTTCCATAGGAAAATATAAGAGGAATTCATTTTCTTAGGGATTAACAAAATCCTTCTTCTTCTTTTATGTTGGCAACATGAGGTCTTAGCAGATCTCTGATCTTGTGCTGAATAAAAAATATAGCATTACAATGGAGTGCGGAGACTGGGGGCTTGAACCCAATTTGGATTACAGTGCACAGCAGTGACTCTGAACTAACGGTGGTGGTGGTGGGGGGGGGGCTCTGGAGTGCTGAGATACAGCCCCTGGGCCTGAGCCCCACATGCCCTGCGGATTGTTCCACCTAATCGGAGGCCAGTCTCCTGGAGGCTGAGCCCACAATCAGATGCTCTGAGCAGCAGGCTTGCATCAGACTGTCAGCCAGGTGGATAAGAGGCACCACTGTGCAAAAGCAGGGCTGTTGTTGAGCTGGGAAACTATTAGAGTTGGGATGTTGGTGAACGCATTTAACATCTCCAAGTGTCAGTGTCTCCATCTATAAATTTGGCTCAATCATTTGTATCCCAAGGCCTCGCCAGCCTAGAGTTATAGAAAGGCTCATGTGACTGCCAGGGTCAGAACCTCTGCCAGTGGGCTGGGGTTTTCACCGAGACTCTGAGAGCAGGAGAATTGATGAGGTAGAGAGAAAGGGAAGGGAGGTCCGGGTAGGGGATATGATGGCCTCGCTCTCTTTGAGGGCCAGTATTTCTCAGACACTAGGGGCTCCCTGAGTCAGAACCATTTGAGGTGATAGTTTAAGACTATTTGGGGTGCTGGTTAAAAACATGCCCATGACAGATACTAAGACATCACATGGAGATGCTCATTTCTACCTCGTGGGGACACTGTGAGGGTCAGAGGGCAGGGGTTACAGCGACGATGGTGATGGAGGTAGGTGCCAGATTCTTCCTCAGTGTCCCCTCCATAGCTCTACGTTCTTCACTGCCAGTTCTCCTTTATGTCCTAAAATCAGAGAGAAACGGTAGCCTGTCACTTTGCTCACCTGCTCTGACACCTTGATTCCTCCCAACAGAATAGGCAACTCCTGTGACCTCCAGCCGGGGTTCTCCTGACTTTGGCCAAGCGGAGTTCTCTTCTATATAATCACCCTATTGCGTGAAACTAATTCTGACTGTTGCCCTGGTGATAATAGCTAACATTTTCTTCTTCACATCTCTTCTATGTAGCATAGTTAAAATGATTAAAGGCGGTGACCTGTGGAAAGTGCTCAGGACAGTGTCTGGCTCATGGTAAATGCTCCACATGTGTTAAAAACGATTTCCAATATCTTCACAACTTTTTTTTTTTTTTTTTTAAAGGAAGATCTACCCCTGACTTTTGCCTTCACTGGCCAATATATGCAAAAATATTTTATCTAAATGGATGCAGATAGACAATGGCTGAGCAGATCTGTTTCATTCTAAAATCCTGGGGAAATAATTTGTCAATTCAGTTCATTCCACCGATGTTTATCTTGTGTCTTCTTCAATGCTCGGTGCACTGTATGAATGCCTGTATTGGCTGGAAGTTAAATGTGAACGCTCAAATGGTCTCCACATTCACCCTTCAAGACTGAGTACAAGTTTTACTTCTTCCCCAGTAGTTCTGTCTCCAACTGTGGCTGTGTGTGTGAGAGAGAGTGTGAGGTCTGGGTGTGGGAAAGCCTGTGAGGGAGTAGGTGATGAAGCGGCGGGAAGAACTCTCACTGTTAGTGTCTGCGATTAGCCCCAATATGGCCTACATTTTCTCACTTATTACCCTCAACAATGCCACGTGAAGGATGTTATAATCTGTATTATACCAGATGTAGAAATAAGATTCAGAGAGACTGAGTGCCCTGCCCAAGTCATTCTGGTGAGTGGCAGAGCTGAGCCTTGACCCCTAGGTCAGTAAAGCTGGTGACCTCACCATACCACGCTGCACAGCTCAGCACGACATTGTTTCAGGGTAACGAAGCTGGGAGACAGTGTCAGAGGAGGGAGCCGACTGTATTCCTTCTGCAAAGTCCTGGAGAAGGAACCAGGCAAGGAAGCTGCTAGGGGTCTCCGGGGGTAGGAGGCATGCAAGGCTGGAATGCTGGGCGACTGCCCACGTGTGAGCACCCCTGGGAGAGTCACAGCGTTGGGAGGACAGTGTTCTGAGATGGCCTTCCTGCAATGTAGATGGGATCTTTTTAGTGGGTGAAAATTTCCATTGAAGTTTAGGCCTTTGTGCCTGGCATTAGATGGGAACAAACTTCTGAGCTGCTGGCGAGAAGGACACCTTTACTGAAAACATCCCAAGGTTTCTCCCCTTCCCTAACCTCCTGCAGTCAGGATGAAAGGTCCCCAACCCAGAGCAAGGACACAGGCCAAGTAAGTGAAAAAAGGCATTGATTGTAAAGTGTAAAGAAAACCCTTTACCCCTTTCCTTCTAAAAACCCCAGTATCCATGACAACTGGACCAAGTGAAGAAAATGGCTGTCCCCTCTCCTCCTCATTGTTTAACTTTCAGTTGCTACAGCAACTGAATATACTGGGCCGGCCAGATCCGCCAGGCGCTTTCTTCTTTCTCAGTCCCCCTTCTTTGCGGGCCCTCCTCAGTGCCAACATCACTTTGTCTTTCCTTGGAGAAGTCTGTGAGAACCAGGATGGGCACAGCGTCAGGCTCTTGGTGCCGTTGAAATCCTTTGAGATGGGAGAAGTCGCTGGAACAAAGGGGCAGCAGAACAAAAAGCCCTGAACTGCTTCACCCCTGCCTCCAGTGGTCTTTCTCATCTTCAACCTAGGGATTTGAGAGTGTCTGACGTGGCCTTTCCCAGGGATGCTTGGCACAGATGCACTGTGGGTCTCGGAAACTGGTCAGACAGCAAACTCCGCGGATGTAACTTTTCAGGGAGACAAAGCTTTCTTAGCTTAGGTTATGGGTTCCTTCTCTCTCTCTCTCTCTCTCTCTCTCTCTCGCTCTCGCTCTCGCTCTCGCTCTCTCTTTTCCTTTCTTCTCCTCTCCTCCCTCCTTCTCCCCCCTTCCCTTCCCTTCCTTTCCCTTTCCTCCCCTCTCTCTCTCTCTCTCTCTCTCTCTCTCTCTCACTCGCTCTCGCTCTCGCTCTCTCTTTTCCTTTCTTCTCCTCTCCTCCCTCCTTCTCCCCCCTTCCCTTCCCTTCCTTTCCCTTTCCTCCCCTCTCTCTCTCTCTCTCTCTCTCTCTCCTTCTTTCTCTCCTTTACTTGCATGTGTTTCTGGTTAATACTTTCACATGTAAAGAAATTCTATACAAATAGGTGGAGTTTTAAAATCAGTTTCTTTTAATAAATTGCCCTAAGGAAATAATTGGATATTTGCACAAGAATCCTCTGCGATTCACCAGAGTGTTGCTCTCACCCATTTTACAGACCAGGGAACGGACCAACCCGGAGCCAGACTGAACCCAGGCAGCCTGGCTCCCTGCACTAAAGCACTGTACTCGTTCCCTCTCCGTGGCTGAAAGGCACACGGGTCCTGAATGGCCCCTGAGAACAGAGGCCCCGCACTGCTAGGCCGTAGGATGTGTTGCCTCGTACCTGCCCATAGTAGATTTCCCATAAGCTTTGAACCGAAATAAAGCATAATTACACGAGCTGTTAGCTCTCTCTCCCCAGCTTACCAAAATGTTTCTTAATGCTTTTTCTTCAATGGGGTAAACCACGGAAAATCTGTTTTCCTAAAAAAAAGGATTATCCAGTTCATGGAAAAGTACGAGACCTGTGAGAAGCAGTCTTGCTAGTGTTTAACTCAAAATCCCATGGGGCTTGCTCAGAGGCTGCAGCTGGGCAACTACTGCTAGTCTGTAGAGCCCACTGAAGGAGCACCTTCCTCCCCTGACCCCTCCGATCCTGACTACCTTCTGGCTGTCCCCTGGTGAAGCATGAATAGTTTCATAGTGAAGCGTAGGTCTAACTGTGATACTCTCACTGCCCACAAAATACACCAGATTCCAGTGAGCAAATTACCTGTTCAGAGTCTACCCAACTTTGGCCACAGGTATGTGGCAGGAAGCTGGGCATTCAGGACGAGGGCTGCTGCTGGGAGGTTAAACTCATCTGTTCGTTCAGCGTCACCCTCCCCACCCTGCAGGCAGTGGTGCAGGCACAGGCGGGGTAGCCAGAGCTTGCGATGGAGCCTTCTCCCTGCTTGCTTTGTGTCATGTTTACCTTCACCTTCCTGACACAGTCCCTGGGTGCTAAGCTCATGTGTGCGGGGACTAGACCAGCTCTGTCTTCCTGGGCCTCAGGGAGGGTGGTGGGCTGCCCCTGAGTGCTCCCAGCCCAACCAGTTCTCACTCCTGCATTGTCATTGTGTGCTTAGGATGGTCCTCCTGTGGCACTGATATCGGAAATGCCTTCTCCACAAAGCTGGCTTTAGAAAGAACCCAAATCTGTGCTGTGAAATCTACACACTGGTTTCCCAGATTTGGACAAAACCATAACTTAGGCAAAGGGACTGTTGACAAAGCTGGAAAAACCAGATGTCTCTGGTAGACTGCCGATGCATATGAGCCGAGGGGACGTTTGGGGACTCAGGTGAACAATAACGATCGGTCTCGGGTCCTCTTCCACTGGCTGTCCGCTGTCCTCGCTTGCTTCTCTGCTGCACTTCTGGCGGACTCAGTGCCCCGAGATTTCACAGCGAGCATTCCTGGGATGACTGAGAAGCATAGAGATGATTTAAAATTAGTCTCTACCTCAGTGAGCCTCTTGGTGCATAGGAGCGTCGACCCGTGCACCAAGAGGTCGCCAGTTCGATTCCTGGACAGGGCACATGCCCAGGTTGTGGGCCCGATCCCCAGTGGGGGCATGCAGGAGGCAGCCGATCGATGTTCTCTCTCATCGACGTTTCCATCTCTCCCTCTTCCTTCTTCCCTCTCTAAAATCAATAAAGGAAAATAAATAAAATAAAATAAAATAAAATAAGGCTCTACATGTTTGTGACAAATTGTAGGGGACTTAGCCCCTCCCCTCCTTCCCTTCTTTCCATCCTTCTTTTTTTTTCTTCATTTTCTTTCTTTCTAGACTCAACTGTTAGTGCCTGCCTTTGCTTGTTAATTGTTCTTTTGTGTTTTGTTTGTGGCAATAAATACAGTGGAGGTTTGGTAATTAGCTCCTGTAATTGGGAACACCTTCAGGTTAGGAGGGTGTCCTCTTTCATCACTTTGGGAACTGTTGCCTGCATCCCCTTAACAGCGCCGGGGCTGGCTGGCGGGGCTGGAGGGGGCCGCAGGATGCACGCAACTCCCAGCAGAGGAGGCCTCCGCTCACAAGGGCACCTTGCATCCTGCCTCCAAGGTTCTCCCTCCAGCTGCACGCGGCTCTGAAAGGCGTGGAGGCTGCTGGTCTCCGGTTAATAGCTCCCAGACCCTGCAGCCGGTGCACGTTTCCCGGGACGGCTCAGTCCCTGCCAGAAAGCTGTCGTCTCCCCACAGCTTGTCTGTCTGCTTTTCTCCTTTCTTGGGCCAAAGGGACTTTTAGGATTTAAAAAAAATAAATATAGTTTATGTTCCAAATAGGAACACCCGTATCTCGTATCAAAACAAAACAAAACAAAAACAAAAAACAACCAAAACCAAGATTCGCCATCTGCCACCCCCGCCCCAAAAAAAGACACCCTTACAGATGTGGAATAAAACCCAAGTGAGGACCTCCAAGTGGAGGCAGTACTGCCGGATCTTACCCACGGGGTCAGCGTGGAGGAAATGGAAGCTGTGTGTGTCATCCATTGTCACCAGCAGCTGAACTTCTGGGAAAAAATGACAGGGTCTCAAGTGAGGATTTGCTATTCGGCTTTTTCTGTCTTGACTCCCCCTTTCCCCCTGCATCTTTAATGGGAGGGCTTTAGATTTTGGATTCTGGAGGCCTGCCTTCAGGGGACCGGAAGGAGTTTGGGAACACTTTTCCTGGGTTGGATCTGCAACTGTAGCTGGACTCCAACACCCCTGAAAACAGTGAGACTGTTTCTAGTGCCTCCGCCTTCCAGGCCTGTGGTCAGCCCAGCGGGGACTCGGAAGTCCAGATCCACGTGTGGGTTTCTTCAAGTTTCCCCAGAACTACTCTGAACACCCCAAAACAAGTTAACATCTAACCCCCATCCCACGCCACCCCCACCCTTTGATCTGAGGAGGGAGACCGGCAGTCTTTGAAGTGGTTAATTAAGGTGTGACATTTATTCTAGATTCTTCTCTTTTCCCTGTAGCCCATTCAGCACATTTTCAGTGATATGAGTGTCTGAGACAGGGAGGAGATCACTTCAGATCAAGAGAAAACGGAACTAACGTGGATTGTCTTTAAAATAAGGAAGCAGAGGTATCCTGAATGAATGACTTCTTGAGGCATTACCCTGATGTCTGCTCACTCTGACTACACCAGGGGCCTTTCTGTTTTCAAAAATCTTGGATCCTCCTCTGCGAAGAAAAGGATTTAAAACACATTTCCCCCTCTATAACATAAACCTCAAGTCACTTCCCTTATTTGTGAGGATATGGGCACCAAGGCGATTGAATATTGATTGATTAGGTTAAAAATGGAGGACATCTCTTTGTGCTTAAATATTGCAGTTCATCTTCCTTTTGGTTGTCCACATAATTTTTTTACATTTTCTGGAAGTCAATTGAATTGACAGTATCATGCATGGTTTATTGAATTTCATCTAAAAATAAATAACAAGAAAAATGGTTTGGTCCTATAACCAAGCAAATCAATTTTTGGATATTCATTTGGGGAGAAATGAAATTAATTGTGTAAACCTCACTTGCTGAGAACACTGTGTTTTGCCAGAGCAGTGATAGGAAAGAACAAGTCTTCATTTGACAATGGAAAATACTGAGAATTACATAGTAACACTTTCACAGTGACTGCATGAGACCTATATGTGCTTGTGGGTAGCCATAACAATTAAGGTAGCCATAACAATTGTTACTCTTGTAACAGTTAAGTTCGGATACCAGGTCTGTTTCAGAGAATAATAATGGACAATGTTCATAACAGAAGTATATTTTTTATTACGTAGGTAATTCATTAATTAAAATAGTGATTTATCTTTTGATCACAGAAATAAATCCTTGAAATTTTGACTCATTTGGGAGAGAGAATGTTCTTTCTCGATCTTAAGAGAGAGCAAAGGGAAGCTGGACTTTCTCTCCCTAGATTTGAACAACAAAGATGGTGAGAGGCAGCTCTCTGCACTGTGAGAACTGGGCTCACGCTGGAGCCAGTGGTGTGGAGAGCGGAGGAGAGGCCTCTGCAGCAGAGTTTCTCAGCTTTGGGACTGTTGATATTTAAGGCTAGATAGTTCTTTGTTGTGTTGTCTGTGCTGAGCATTCCAGGACTCTGAGCAGCAGCTCTGGCCTCTGGGACTGACTGCTGGGGCCAGGCATCTCCCTGGTGAAGAAATGTAGCCTTACCGTCAGTGTTTCTTACAGAGTCCCTGGGCCAGCAGTATTAGTATCACCCGGGAACTGGTTAGGAATGTAAATTTTCAGGTCCAGGTCAGACCGACTGAATCAGAAACTCTGGGGTTTGACCCAGCAATATGTGCTTTAGCTTTCTGAGAAAAGCTAGTTAAGGTAATAGCTGAGCTACTTCATGTTTTCATGAAAAGGGAGACGGGGTAGGTGTGTCTGGGCATGGGAAGCTGTGTTCCCTTTGGAATGAGTGGGCAGTGGTCTGAATACCATGTTTTTTTTTTTTTCCTTTTGCTTTTTGTGTCTTTTCTTTTCTTTTCTTTTTTTGGCAGAGGGTGCCTGGTAGGTCCAGATATTCTAGTACATTTTGGAGCAACCTGCATTTTAAATGTTTCCATTTCTCTTTGCCTGGCCCGTGTGGCTCAGGGCATTGAGCATTGTCCCATGGACTGAGAGGTCCTGGTTCGATTCCCAGTCAGGGCACATGCCCGGGTTGTGGGCTCGATCCCCAGTAGGGGGCGTGCAAGAGGCAGCCGATCGATGTCTCTCTCTCATTGGTGTTTCTATCTCACTCTCTAAAAATTCAATAAAAACACATAAAACAAAAACATTTTCACTGTTTCCGTTTCCCACTTAGATGATGCAGGAAGATTGACGTAACTTCAGAGGCACCATGGGGATATTGTGTCTGTTAAAGGAAGAAGCTCTAAATGGAGAGGCCTGTTTAGATCCCTGGATGTTTTTCATTTGAATGGATACGCTCGTAAAACATAAGGGCTCTTCTGTAGATGGATTTTAGTGCAGTAGATGCGCCAGGCTTAGGAGGCTGAATAAAATAAGACCCATTCTGGCCTTGGGCACAACTGAAAAGCTTGTTTCTGACTTTTGGTCCTCTCCTGTGCCCTGAGCCCTGTAGGATTCCTGTGAGCTTTGTACTCCCCCCGCCCCCACACCCACCTTGCATCACCTCTTCCAGACCTTCATCAAAACTTGTTATCTTCTGTGCGAGTCATTTAGGCCCTGTCCTCCACCAGGTGACACTGGATTGGACAAGCAAATCTCTCAGTGTTGTTGTAAGTCAGGCAGGTTACTCCAGACACGTGCTCTTACTCTCTTACCTGTGCCCTACTTTTCCTTAGGAATGAGGTCATTACAGCATGGCCATCACTGGCAGGTGTATCAGGCATTCTAGGAGGTCTATGGATGATATTCTTCCCATCCAAGTTATTTAAAATGGAGGGTGCCAACTAGTCAGGTTTCTCTTATAAATTGTTCTGTTGGATGTCTAAGATTTGAAAGACAGAGAGAGAAAGAGAATGTGTGTGTCGTGGGGGTTCCTGGATGGCAGGGGGGCATCTAGATGTCCTATGCACTGTCTCAGGAGGGTGTCTGTCACCAGGTGTGATGCTTGGGAGGAAGTTGTCTGTTTCAAGTTAAAGGACAGAAGTTCAGATCAAGCTATTCTCCATCATTTCATTTCATTTCCCCCCCCCCCCCCAGTGCATTCTGTTTGATTTTTAATCATCATTCCTTTTGAATTGATTCTGCTCCATTGAAAAGAAAATGCCCAGAACTTGGCAGGACCCACAGCTCTTTAGTCCTGTCCTGCAGGCCGAGCACAGGCCTGAGGGTGAGGTTGTGGAAGTGTCAAGTCGAGCAAGTGTGGATCAGGGACCGGAAGCAAGCCCTGCCTTTATCCTAACTCCTGAATCAACTTTAGAAAAGACTCTTTGCCCCTCTCCTCCCAGCACAGAGAGAATAGAAAGGCAACAAATGATGGAGCTGCTTTGAAGGGTAGCTTCTAATTTCTCTCTGTGAAGGCTGCCCTGAATTCAAAGCAGCATTATTATTTCATCCAATTTAAAACTCTGTCCGGTGATGAATGGGCAAGCACCTAATTTCACCTTTGGAGGCAAATGGGAGAGCTTTTTGTGCTGAAAGAAAGCAGAGGAGAAAAGAGGATTCTGGAAGATAATTGGATGGAAATCCCTTTAAGGTTCCAGAAAACAGCTCCCGTCCAAAAGGGATGAAATGAGGTCAAAATATATTTGTTAAAAGTGTGGGGGCATGAAAGCCTTAATTATTTCTTTGGAAAGCCATGTCTTTTAAGGACTTAAAGAAAAGCTTCAAGAAGGTAGAAGCTGGGAGAAATTGCTCGTGGCTTTAGAAAAGGTGGAGGCCACAAGGAAGGCAATTACTGGTAAACAATACTCCATTAATGGGGGTTATTCTTCCAGATTGGGGGCCCTTATGTTGGGTGGGATTTAGTAAAAGGTGGGCTGCTGGTGGTCTTCCTAGAAGTAGGAGGGACAGAGGATGGCATCAACCTGACTGCAGGGAGCTGGGCTTGCTGAATAAGGAGGCAAAGAAATAGTCCTTCTATTCTAAGGAAAACATAATTTCTTTGGAGCAGAATGGTGAGCTGTTACAGAGAATGCTGCCCTGATTTAGACAGATATGCATCCTTATCTCCATCCCTTGTTACTAACCTCATAACCCTCAGACTTTATCTCCATCATCTTCATTTGTAAAACGGGGGAAATGTGACCTGCCACAGTGGTGGAAATGGGATGAGGTCATGCTGGGCTCTGTACACGGTCGATGCGCTAGGAGTGTTAGTCCGCTGCTCCGCGTGTCTCCCCTCTGCTTGGTTTGACGGCTGGGCAGGCTCCCTGCAGCCCTGTAGGTCCTTGCAGGAGTCGTGGTGGTGGGTAGAGTGAACTTACTAATGAAGTCACAAATGCATCTCCCCTTGCAGTCTGGCCAGTTCCAGGGGTGGCCACCCTCTTTCCGTCCCTCCCTCCATACCCTGACTACCTGTGCTCTGGCTTCCATGTGGGAGTCTGCCCCCTGCCCCCCAGCTTAGCAGAATCCTGGGAAGAGTTTGCATTCCTGCCACCTTCAGTTCACTGAGTTGCAAGCAGTCTTTTTCTCCAGGCAAGGAGGTACTCTGCTGAAACTATTGCTATGGTGCCTTTGGATTGTCATCTCTTAGGCAGGATTCCCCAGGGGTATTTCGGTTTGTATATCTGTTTTGTTCAGTGATTCGGCCAGGAACTCTTCCTGGTTTTTCATCAATCTGTTTTCATGGCAGAAACTGACAGTCCAGCATGAACCTTTTCCTAGTGCCTCCCTCTCTTGCTGATTGACAGGATGTCCTCACATCCAGGACCCAGACAGTGTGATGGGGTCCTCAGCTAACTCAGCTGTGGATTAACGGGGGCGGTGGTGGTGGGTAGAGTGGGGTTGGGGAGCTTCTTCTGAAGGAGCTGGAGACCTCTTTGGAAAGATGGCTCTGACTTGTTAAAATGGCAGGTGTGGGCTATCAGATTAGTGTATGGATAGATTTTCCGAGGGCTCCGGAGAGGATGATCAGCACAGCTTTTTAGGAGATCGGTACTTCAGAGACAAGAGCCTCTATTTGATTTGTTGGCTGAGGAAGAGTTTCTATAGCACGTGGCCTGGTGGTCCCTAGAAGAGACAGCATCCCAGGTGGTGAAGCAGGAAGTAACAGTTCTGGGCACAGGGCGAGATGCACGGCACAGCAGTCGTCTCTCCTTGGGCATCCCTGAAGCGCTAAGGTCATGGTCAGTCATGGGCTTTATTTGGGGCACACATATGATACACTTCTGGGCCTCCCTCAAATAATCGGGAGGGGCTGCAGGCCGTGCCACATCAATTGTGAGTAGGAAATAGCAGCTAACTGTGGCCTATTATTATTGACACGACACCTTCTATACGCAGGGCTCCACGTGATCTGTGAGACGTGATAGGTACAGAGGAATTGCTTGCCACATTCACCACTAACCTGGGCTTTTGGAGGAGGCCAGATTTCAGGAGATTTGTAAGATGGCAAAGTTAAGCGGGTTAGCAGAAGAAATGCATTTCCAGACCCCACGCACTGTTCTAGAGAATGCTGGCTTTCTCAGCCACTCCTCTGCAGCCCGAAGCTGTGCTCGTCCAGACTCTTTCTCTGCACTGGTCATTCTGGAGTCTGTTAGAAATGACTCACCTGATGCTAGGAAACCATCAGCAGCCCTCCTTGGCCTATGGGGTCTGGATCAACAAGCAGAAGTGGTCACTCTTTCATTTCCCAGGGCCCGGGGAGTGAGTCATGAAGATGTTCACAATGCACCTGCCCTGGGGAGCCGCGAGGACACCCAGGCTAAGAGCAGGTGTATTGTCTGTCACTCTAGGGTCACTTTTATAGTGGCCTTTGACCAAGGGGGGGGGTGTCTTTCTTTTTCAATGAGGTTGAATTCAGAGAGTCCTGACTATTTCTCTCTTAAGGATCCTTTCGTTTAAGCTCCGTTGCCTACTTGTCCTGTGTTTAGAAAGACTCTTCCCCCCCCCCCCCCCCCCCCGACTAAACGTGCTCTTTTTCTGAGTAGTCATTATTTCCCTCACTTTGTATTTTAATGAAGGATACATTTGTCCTCTCCAGGGCTCTGATCTCTGTGAGCTTGCAGTTCGGCCGTGTTGAGCCAGATCAGAGGAATAGGACAGGTTAGCCAGCCTTGTGGCCCTCCAGTGGACCAATGCCTGCATTTTATCAGCATTTGAAATACCAAAGTAGTTGTGAACCTTTGTCTTATCTTTCTTTGAGGAGCTCTGAGTCCTTAGAACCTCGGGCTAGGAATAAGTTCTTTCTTTATTTTTTTGAAATTGCTCTGCCAGGTGATTTCAGTGAAGGAAAGCACAGAGAACCGAGAGGGGATCTGTGCGTCCCGTCTGGGGCCTGCCCTGGTGGCTACGCCCCTGGCATCACAATATTCAGAGGGATGGTTGGCATGCTTGCCGGTCTTGGCCTTGAACCCATTTGTTGTGTGTAAGGGCACAGTGGTTGATCCTCATGCATAAACACTGGTGACCCTGTCCCTTCTCTTCCAGGGGCATTCCCAACCAGGCAAGGGGTGAGGCCGACAGAGGAGGGAGAGAAGCAAAGGGGCAGGAGAGGCGGCCAGACGGGGCATGTGAGGTGGTTGCCAGGGAGGCAGAAGAAAGATCTTCATGCTGACATTGTTCTCAAATAGCTGCAGTTACCAAGAAAGAAACCACAACCGAGGACAGCAAATTGTTGAGTGCCTGAGAGGCAGAAATGCATGTAATCAGTAAAGGAAAGCAGTGTGAGTTGGGGGTGGGGGAGACGACAGAATGAATGAATGAATGAATGAGTGTGGGTGGGGTGAGAGATGGAATGCTGCTGAACTCTCCACCCTCCCTCATGTCCAGCCAAACCACTTTTTCTCTTTCTTTGCTGTTCTTTTCCACTTTAGGGGGAAAATATATATATTACATAATTACAGCACAAAGAAACCATGGTTATGGTTCATAATTTACACAGATGAGACATTGCCCTTTTGATTCTTTCTTTACCTGTCTGACAGCTGTGACATTCACGACGGTTGCCTCAGTGGAAGCTGGGGATAGGAATGCTCACTCTCCCAAACCTCCTCCATGCTAAGCTCGCAGTCCCTGGGCGTAGAGGGACAGGATTGCTGGTCAGGGGCAAGCGGACCCGCTTCCTAGTTTATGGATTGTTCACCTGCTGACCTGTGCATGGTGGGGTGCTCAGGACCCCTGCACCATTCTGATTCCCTGGCAGTCCCACCCCACCCCCAACTCTGCAGTGGCTGTGGTTGCGGACTCCGACTAGGACAGGAAATGCTCGGTTGGCGCATGCGTGGAGAGAGCAGTGAGGCACAGAGCCCTCCGCTGCTTTCCTTTGGGCCCTGGAGAGCGTGGGGTCTGAAGAGGGTAGAGACCCATGTGTTGTCCCATAAAATTCTAGGAACGCTCCATCTGCACCGCACGCCCGAGAATGCCCAGTGTGACAGTGTCTATAAAATTGCTGGCTATGCTCCTTAATGCCAGTCTATAAACATAACAGTCCAGCTGGGTGAGCTCATGGGGACATTGTGCGGAGCCATATGCCGCGGGCCGCGTGGTGCTGACTGACATTTGGAGGCTGACATTCTGGGACTTGATGGTTTGGGAAGGAGAAGAAATCAGAGGGTGGGAGTGGAGTTCGGGGAGAGGAGAAAGAGAATGAGGAAGGGGGTGAATGAGCGTATCTCAGCAGAAGAGAAGCCCATCAATTAAAGCCTAATGGGGAAAGGGGCACGATACTCCCATTTATTGGGTCTCTACCATGTGCCAGAGAACGTTGGTTTGGTCTCATTTAACCTTCACAATATGAGCTGGCATGTGTTAACTCCCATTTGCCAAAGGAGAGAACTGTGTTTTACATGCGGTATCTGAGACTTGACTGAGGGTGTGAGGGGTAGAGACAGTATTCAGCCCCAGGACTTCATGACCCCAAGGCCCTGATCATTGTTTCTAGGCTGCAGGATATTCACTGCGGGAGGAAGTCAGTTTCCTGGGAGTGGAAATCTCCAGCTTGAGTTTGGATGGTTAATGGAAATGCTTTAGCTGACTTCATTTTACCGAACTGAGCCGTTGTTTTTGGAGCCTGTGGATAAAAGATTTCTCTCTCCTTTCCAGGGTCCAGTGATGTGGGATGGGCTGTATAAACAAACATAGTTGCTGTTGGGTCAGGATGTTGAGTCAACCTCTTAGAAAACACCTGAGGTTCTTTAGGGGTAGTTCAGACAGATGAGGCTCTGACAGACAGATGTGTGCAGACCACTCCCCAGACTCATCATGGGAAGAAGAAACACTAGACATTGTGGGCCCCCTGAACAAAACCCAAAGTAACTATAAAACTTGGGTTAGCTGCATCTCTGTATTATATTCTGATACAAATACAGCAACTCCTGACACTTTACGTGTATGATGCATTTGAATTTTCACAACCTATCAGGAAGCTGGAATTGGCCCCATTTTATGGAAGGGAAAAACAGAGGCTCAGAGAGGATACGTAAGCTGCCCAAAGCAATACTATGATTAAGTCATTTTTTTTTTTTTTTTTTTTTTTTTAAAGATTTGGATGCCATCTGTCTGATTTCAGAACCTTTTCCTCACTGGTACCTGTTCTTTTTCAAGAGGCACTAGCCAAGATCCAGTCTCATTAAGCACATTGGCTGTGCTTTGGTTAAAATAGGGTCCAAGATCATATTTGTCACCAACTTTATAAAGTGTGTTGAGAATTTATCAAAAGCCCTTGTATAATCCAGCTGTTGAATGGCACTTTCAAGTTGGAAACAAAGATCTTTCCTTCTCTTCACGGAAAGTGGCTCACATTTTTAAAAACAAAATGAAATGTTTCGTAACAGCTTTACTGAAATATAATTCACGTACCATACAGTTCTCCCACTGAAGGTGTATGATTCAGTGGCTTTCAGTTTATTTGCAGAGGTGACAGTCTACCATTGCTACAATTTATGAACATTCTATTTCCCCCACAAATTACATTTTTAAAGGATTTTTTTCAGTAAAAAAAATGTTTTTCAATTACAGTGTACATTCAATATTATTTTGTATTAGTTTCAGGTGTACAGCATAGTGGTTGGACAATTGTATACTTTACAAAGCATTCCCCCCAATATTTCCAGTACCCACCTGGCACAATGCAAAGTACAGCATAGAAAATAGTCAATATTGTAAAAATTAAAATTTTTTTCTTTATTGATTTTTTTTTTAGAGAGAGAGGAAAGGAGAGGGAAGGAGATAGAAACATCGATGAGAGAGAACATGGATTAGCTGCCTCCTGCATGCCCCCCACTGAGGATCAGGCCCACAACCTGGGCATGTGCCCTGACCGGGAATCGAACTGGTGACCTCTTGGTGCATGGGTCGATGTTCAACCACTGAGCCACACCAGCCAGGCTAAAAATTAAATTTTTAATAAAAGAAAGTAAATTAACATTAAACAAAATTGCAAAAAAGGAGACTATCTCTCATGGTTCTATTGCCTCAATTTAACTGTATACATTGTTGCCCCATTATATACTACAGATACAGAGCAACATAGTTACAATCATCCTGTGCATATTGTTTTATGTTTGCTTTCTTAAGGTGACATTTCCAGTGTTGATACTTTGTATTTTTAATGGCCCACGATATTCTCTCATGTTGATGTGCAATAATTTTCTAACTCACCCTCTTTAGCTGAACCATTAGGGTTTTTTTCTATCGTAAATAATGTTGCAGTGAACATCTTTGCACATAAAGCTTTATTTCTCTTGTTGAGTATATTTCTTGGGGTTGTATTCCCAAGAGTGGGATTGCTGGGTCAAAAGGTATGAACATTTTATGTCCCTCTCTCCCTTCTCTCATGTTTATTCCCAAAGAGGTAACACTATTTTACAAAATTTTTTAAAAAATGGGGGGTGTGTGTGTATGTGTATAACATTTAAAAAATGTATATATGAAACATTAAAAAAATTATATATATATATATAATTATATATATTTATATAGCTGGGGAAGATAAAACATTATATATAAAATTTATTTTATGTTACCAAGGCTTTGGGTTCATTATGTAAATCAGAGACAGGAAAATCTGAGAGGTCAAACAGCATGCATTTCTTGAGAGCCAAGAAAGATTGTCCCTTTATGTGTCCCACCTGGTGACTCAAATAACTTGACCATTTCCCTTAGAAAATTATTCCCATGGAAAACGATTCCCTCAACCTCCTGACCTTTTATTGGCTGCTGTCAGCCTGGGGCAGCACTTTGTTTCCAGCTGTTCTTAAAAGCCACTTCTGTAGCATTTAACCCTTTGAAGGCTCACTGGGATGAATCGGGGCGGGGGAGGGCAAAGGGGGTTTGGGAGGAGGGAGGGTGGGGGAAGACAGAATCTGGGTTTTTGTACTACCATGCCTTCAGGTCAGAGTGAGCCAACTGGTGGCTGAAATAAATCAGAATATCCCCAACTAGTTCTGTTGTAAAACATCAAGTTTCTTCTTGCACAGTTCTGTAGCCTAGAAATCCCAAATCACGGAGTTGCCAAGGCCATGCCCCCTTGGAAGAGTCTCGTTTCAGGTGGTGGCCTGTACTCCTCGGTGTTTCTTGGCTTATGACAGCATAACCCTAATGTCTTCCTCTGTCTTTCTATGGCCATCCTGCTTCTGTTCACAATGTCTGCCTCATGTGCAGGTCTCTGTCCAGATTTTCCTCTTCATATATGGACACTAATCATTAAATTAGGGTCCACCCTAAACCCAGTGTGACCCCATTTTAACTCGATGACATCTACAAAGACCCTATTAGCTGTAAACTTTTTTCTAAAGTTAATTGTTAACTCTGGTGTAAACTGTTGATGGCATTAGTTGTGACCTCCTCCTGGGCTATTTGCATTTTATAATGCACTCCTAGGAGACCAAAATTCCTTGAAGACCCTAAAATAATGAAGCCTTAATGGAGGCATGAAAAAGGTGTGTGTGTGTGTGTGTGTGTGTGTGTGTGTGTGTGTGTGTGTGAGAGAGAGAGAGAGAGAGGAGAGAGAGAGAGAGAGAGAGAGAGAGAGAGAGAGAGAGGGTTTTGTTTAAAACTCCGCAAATCTTAAATGTCTGCTCTATTGAAGGATGAGGATTTTATGAATCAGCTGTGATGCTCAGCCTCTGGGGTGCTCATGCTGGAGTGCACAGGAACTCGTTAATAGCTTATGTGGCTGCAATAATGCTGTGTGAGCTAACGGAAACTTCAAGGGTCAGATCAGTGTGATTGTCCCTTGATGGCTATTTGGGATTCTGGAGCTGGAAAATTATCAGCGAGATGGGAGCCAGCAGGTTGGATGATGCCCCAAGTCTCTTCAGTAGTAGGAGGTTGCCCCTGTGAGCCAGGTGTAGAATTTGTTCTCTCACTTCCCACCCATTCTCCCTACGAGGGGTCCCCATGTGTGCTCCCCACCAGACCAGAAGCTCCTCCAGGCTGAGCCCTTCTGGCCAGTTCAGTGCTGGGAGCTTGAGTCTGGAAGACAAGTGCTCAATAAATTGCGGCTGAGGGTGGCAGTTATTTCTGTGTCACACATAAGTCAACTGAGACCCCGAGGAATTCACGCAGCTAGAGAGTGGACTGGGCAGGCAGCTCCCGAGTCTGTGGAGAGCCCAGCGTTTCCTCCCTGGCCTCCAGGGCTGGCGGTCACAGGACAGGCCGAGCTTGCCCTCTGCTGCTGAGTGCGGGGTCTGATCAGGGCTTCACTCACCCTCCAGCTCCGAGCTGCGGCCTGGCCCTCTCAGCTGCTGGACTTGGTAGCTTTTCAGGAGAGAGTCTGAGACTGAAAGTAAACAACCTACCACTTGTCCCATCTTGCTTTTTCAGAAATAAAGTGAGTTTGTCACTTCAAAAAAAAAAAATGGACTGACAATATGTGTTGGCAGTGATAAGATTCAAGTGTTCAAGCAAAATTTCAAATTTTGGCAAACTTCTGTCCACCTTTTTGAACTTGATAACCCCCTAATACTTAAAGATTTTTCCGATGAGATTGGTAGAGATGTTAACAAATGGGACTTATTTGATCCTGTATAATGAAATATGTCAACATTTAAAGATCTGCACAACTCTGTGAGCTGATATTTCCCAAATGACCAATAGATGATACGACCAAATCATTCACAGACAAAAGATCTATTGAAAGTGCAAGATAACTTTTAAGAAACTGCCATGTGTTGAGTTTTAGTGTACTATCAAAGAAAAATATCTGAAATTATCTGCAAAGGTTCTTAAAATATTCTTCCCTTTCCCAACTACATATCTTCATATACTTCAACCACAATTATACAGCAGTAGACATGAAAAAGATTTGGAAGAATGAAAAACACTGCTCCTTTCCTCACTGAGTTACTTGTTTTGGAAAATAGTTATTTCTCATAAAGTGTTATTTATGTTTACACATGCATTTATTATTTTTAATGAGTTAAGGATTCTTTAAAAACTTTTTCAGTTCTGTTTTCAAAAATGTTAAATATCGATAGATGTAACAAATGTAAAACAAAAGTTCTTGGGGTTCTAAATTATTTTTAAGAGTGTAAAGATTCCTCATTGTCCCCTCTTCATGCTCAAAATTTGTGAACTGCTGATCTAGAACATATACAAACTCCTACAAATCGAGAATGATAGGATCCCCAAAGAAAAAAATGGGCAAAGGATGCAAACAGCTAGTTTATGGAAAAAGCCAACATGCATATCAAGAGTTGCTTGAACTCGTTATTAATCAGAGAAATGCAAGTAAAAACATGACAGTGCTTTATAGTATTGATAAAATGCAGAAAGCCAAATTATGACAAGTGTCGGTGGGGTTGTGAGGATAGAGAAACCCTCCTTTACTGTTGCTAGGAGTTCTGGGAAGTAGTCATTATTTCAATTACATGTGGATAGTCCTTATCACCTAGCCATCCTACTTTTGGGCATATGAATGAAAGATATTGTCACACACATCATTTGACATGTGTGCAGATGTTTATGATGACAGGTAGCTCGAAGCCTGCTGGGCACCCATCACTGTGAGTGGATTGGGAACGTGTGAACGCCATGGGTATATCACAAAGAAAGTGCTCCGGGAAATGAGGAAGACGCAGAAGTGATCCACAGCATAATATCATTTATGTAAATTAAAAATAGTCGTACGAAGCAGTTGGTGTTTTGCAAGAATGAATGGAATTATCTCCATTGTATTAGTTTCCCGGGATTGCGAGGAAACATCACAAAGTGAGTAGCTTAAAACAACAGAAATTATTCTCTTACAGTTCTGGAGGCCAGAAGTGTGAAATCAAAGTGTCAGCGGGGTTGGTTCCTTCTGGAGGCTCTGAGGGAGAATCTGTTCCCTGCCTCCTTCCTAGCTTCTGGTGGTTGCTGGCGACCCTTGGCGTGACTTGGCTTGTAGATACCAAGCCAAGTATCTGCCTCCAACTTCCTTCTCTGCATGTCTGTGTTTCTGTGTCCAGATTTCTCTCTTCTTATAAGGACACCAGTCATATCAGATTTAGGGCCCACCAAATCCAGTATGACTTGGTCATAACAGTGATATCTACAAAGACCCTATTTCCAAACAAGGTCACATTCTGGATAGACGTGAATTTGAGGGAAAAACTATTCAATCACGTACATACATCAAATAGATGAGAATGGTTGGCTACATAGGGAAAGGGAGGGGCATGCGAAGTGAAGATTCACAGGCAGAAACAAGCAAGACGGCAATAAATAGAAGGGCCTTGATGGAACCGATGGCTGTGCATCACTCAACCCCACAAAAATAAACTTCCCTGAACCAGTCTGGGTTCAGATTCAGGAAGACAATAGCAACAGCACAAAACCCAAATGAAAAATAAACACGATGTCGCTTGAGAGTTCTTAACCACGCCCTGGCCTTCACATGGTTTGGAAGCGGACTTCACACCAATTCTGAAATTCCCAAAGACCTCAAGCTGAGAATTAATTGAGTTTTGAGTATGGCGGTGCCTCCTGCCCCTTGGCTTAAGGAAAATACAAATCCTCTTTGGGGGAAAACTCTTTCCTGAGGCCTCCAAGGACTTCTACACATTTCTCAGGAATCAAGAGAGAGAAAATAGCACATATAAGTTCCACACAAGTAAAGAAAAAAATGGAATAACACAAATTATCATCAGTGTTAAAGAAGGCAACAAGGAGGAGGAAATAACACAGAAAAAAACAACTTGAAGAAAGAATAAAATGAATTGAAATATGTCAGTGTTAACTGTATATATGATAACCATATATACATGATCATCTAAACTTGCCAGTTGGGAGAGAGATTATAAGAATAGATTACAAATAAAACCCAGTTGTATGCTTTTTACCTGAAGCATTAGGGCACTAAAAGTTTGAAAACATATGGATAGAAAAAAATTTATTAGCAAATAGTTCACAAGTGCTCATTTAAGGAGCTGTATTAATATTAGGCAAAATATGCTTTAGGGAAAAAAAAAAGGTTTTTACCAGGGTAAACCCAGAATGTAAGATATATTCAAATTGGAAATTGATTAATGTTATTCATTATGTTACCCAGATTAAAGAAGAAAAAGCAGATGATCATTGCAGGAGGTGTAGAAAAGTTATTCAACAAAATTTAGCATTTATTCATGATAATCATTCTTAGTAAACTAGGAGAAGTCCTTAAGTCCAATGAAGGCAGTTCTCATACTTAATGATAAATCATTAGCAACACTTTAAAGTGAGAAACAAGACAGGGATGCCTGCTCTGGCTGAATCTTTTGAACTTTGTATTGCAATCCTAGAAAAAGCAACAAATTAAGTGAAGGCGAAGCATAAAGAATGCCATTGTTTGGATATGACTGTCTCTACAGAAACCCCCCAAAATCTATAGATAAACTATTAAAGGCATTAGTTTATGTTGATATAAAATGAATACAGAAAATAAAATTGCATTTCTATGCAGCCTTTAGAATATATGATTTAAAAAAGTATTATTTAAAATAACAAATATAAATAAGCTACCTGGGAGATAAATCTAAAAATAGATATCCAAGACCTTTGCAGGCAAAAAGTATATATTTATATATGTAAAACTTCATTTCGGTCTCTAAGGAAGCCCTAAATAAATGAAAAGGCATACCACATTTATGGATAGTATGAATGAATATCATAAAGGACTTAATGTTCCCCCAGTTGATCTATGATAATCCCAACTGGATTGGGTGGGAAATCTGTGATTTCTGCCAGGGTGTAGGAACTTTTCTTTGAACTATCACAAACTGGTTCTAAAATGTCCATGGATGGGAAGGGTCCTTGTGCAATCCAGGCATCCCTGAAGAAGAGCCGCCCGAGGAGATACTTTTACCTAATACAAAGTTTGAAGGGGAAACTACCGTAATTAATACATTGGGAGTCCTCCTGGATGGAACCTTTGGCTGGCTCTTCCCTGAAACAAACAAACAAACAAACAAACAAGCAAACAAACAAACAAACCCAATTACCTTTTCTGGCCACTTGTGGAAATAAAGCCTGCTCCAATGCTGTGCCAGTGGGCAGGGGCAGGAGAAGATGCCAATCCCCATGACCCCTGCAGTCTCAAGGATTTGAATTTTGGCTTTCAGTAACCCAGCTGTGGAACCTGTGTTACTTAACATTTCTGAGCCTCAGTTTCCCAGTCTGTGAAATAAGAACAATGCCTCCATGCGGGGATGTGTGGAACACCTGCAAAGCCCCTAGCAGAGGGCTGAGGTTGTTGCTCATGGCATCATCTTTCCTTCCCTTTGCCAAACCTTGAAGAGAGCAAAGGTGTGTGTGAGTGTATGTGTGTGTGTGTACACACACATCCTTGTGCCTGAGTCTGTGTGACCGTTTGTTTCTCTGCTATACTTTACATATTACACGTGAATAGCATCAGATAATAATCATGGTAACAGAAGGAATATTGCCCAATTCAAGTTGTAAGTAAGCTGTTCTCACCATTGTTGTAGGCCGTACCTGCCCAAGCTCACTTGGCGATGTGGAACCCATGACTCCTCCACCTCCCCCTGCCCTGTTCATTGGCAGCGCTTCCTCTTGGCAACAGCCTAGAAGCTGAATCCTAGATGGACCCTGAACCTCAGCCTGACCCTGAGACCAGTGCTTTGACCACCCACTGGACAGAGGATCCTCAGGCCACAAGGTGTTCAAACTGAAAAAAGACACTTGACAGTCTCTCTTCCAACCTGCTCTTTTCGCAGACAAGGAAACCTTTGCCTGCAGAAAGAAGTACATGGATTGACATTTGGAACAGATGTCGGAGCTGAGATTTGATGGCTGCGAATCCGGATCCGGGTCCCCTGGTCTTTCTCTCTTGTTTGGGTGCTGAGGAGCCTGGCTTCCTGCCCTGGTTCCATCATCAAGAGCTGAGAGAACCTCAGGCTCGCATTTCCTCGGCTTAAATCGGAGTCCTTGAGCGTGGCCCACCCCTGGGCTCAGGTGTTGTTATCATCAGGATTGATTACATGGCCAGGGACAGTGCCGAGCCTTTTCTTACCGTATAAGGCCGCTTAGAAGACACTGTTAACATTATTATTTTTTAAACTACCCTGATCTATCTGTAATCAGGGCCTTTTAGAATGATACTAAAAAAAAAACCTGGGGGTGGGGGCTAGAGAAATGATCCAAATTTAAACTGCAATTCTTCTAGTCATTTCCTGGTCAGCATAAGGAATATTGAGTTTTCTATCAAAGTGCTCATATAAGGATATGAAATACCTGGGCAACGGGAGCAATTTGCTGCTTAAATTGGAACCTTGCAAATCAATTATCAGGAACTAGAGCATGCATTTTCTCCTGAGCAAAAAAAAAAAAAAAAAAAGATCCTTCAAAATGACATTTGGCTGCTCCCTGCATGTCAAACCCGTAGTGCTCGCCTGAGCAGTGCTCGTATTCTGGTGAAAAGGGGAAAAAAACGCATATGAAAAGCTGTAAATCTTTGAAGATGTGTGAGCCCATACTTTCAGGACTTAGGAACTTGAGGAGTTTAAGAAAGCAAAATTTCACTCCAGTGACTCCAATTCAGTCCTTTTCTGAGTCATGCCAAGTGACAAGTCCACATTCCTCTGGGTGACACTTGATTGCAATCTCAGCAGGTCCAGAGCCTGGGGAAGAGGAGGAGGTGAGGCTGGCTGTGGGTGTGCCTCCGGGTACCCTCTGCTGGCTGCCCTTCCCTACCTCCGTGGGGATGTTTCGTAATACAAGCATCAAAAAGGAGTTTAGCGGTCTCTTGCATGGTGATTCTCAATCCTGGCTGCACAGTGGAATTTTCTGGGACACTTTAAAAACCGTGGATGCATGGGCCCTACAGAGATTCTGATTCAACTGATCCAGGTTGGAGCTTGGCACTTGTAGCCTTTAAAAGATCCCCAGGAACCCCGGATTCTCACAAAGGAGTCATAAGATGATGACATGAGAAAAATAAGAAAAAACACATCCAGAGTAGTACCTGGAACCTAGGTGCTCGTGCATGGTGGTTTCCCTCCCCTTGCCTTCTCTGATGTCCTCTTTCTCTTCCCCTACCCACGTATCTTCAGTTTCCTCCATTCCATCCCCCCCCCTTCTTTGTCCTACCTGGGTTCCCAAAGAGGTAATACATGCGCAAAAACCTTTGCAAATGCCATCTAAGTGCCTGTTGTTCTCGTATGCGCATCCATGCAGGATGGGTTTTGTACCTTCTTTGGAAGCAGGTGGTTTGGGTGGGAAATCTGTGATTTCTGCCAGGGTGTAGGAACTTGTCCTTTGCCCCCGAGGGTGCCATCTGGGAGCAGTCAGTGTCATTGTAGCTTGGGTGCTCACTCTGCTAGTGCAGACTGTGCTAGGCTGGAGATGGGTGGCCTGAGTAGGTGAAGGTTGCATGCTCTGGTGGCCTGGGGACTTATCCTGAGAGCGAGGAAGGGAGGGTGTTTCCAGGCCTGAGCTCAGCATTTGAGCTGTTGGCCAAACACTGCACAGGAGTGGTGGGCAGCCCCAAGACTTGTTTAGGAGAGGAAGAACAGTGGCGAGGAGGCCCGGGTGTGTCCGGTCAGCGCCCCATGCCCATGCCTAGCCACCTTCTCTTGCTACCTTCAGGCCCTTGGGCTTTGTTGCTACTGTGTGTTTGGGTGTGTGGGCGAGGAGGCCTGCCCTGGAGTGCTCGCTCTCCAGCCTGTGGCTGGGGCTCTGTCTCTGTCTGAGAGGGCCACAGGGAGGCCCACTTGAGCCAGAGCGTGGGACAGTCTTATTTCTTTTTTATTTTATTTCCCGTCACCATTTATTCCCCCCTACACCCTGTCCCACCCGAGATGGTCTTATTTCATCATGACTGACCTTAGGAAGCAGAAGTTGTAATGAGAAGTCAGTGTCTAAGCTGTGTAACTACAGGGACCCAGAGAGACATTAACCAGCTGCTTCAAACAGCTGAGGAACTTCTTTAGGTAGTTGGCTGACTATGGCCAGGCCCTCAGATGCCTTTCTCTTCAGGTACTAGGCGAGGGACCCATCTTAGAGTGGCCGATTTCTCTCCTTGGTGTTATATAACTCTCATGTTAAACATATTTTTTTGGTGAATTGCTTGTCTTTGTAGTGAAGTGGCTGTGTCTCTGCCCTTTATTTCCCTTTGAAATTGTGAAGGATTAAAAAAGAGAGAGAGACCAAAAACCCCACCAAATAACCTATCTGAAATGAATTTAATTTTTATTTAAGGTGAGCTTTAAATGACCATAGAAATTAAGTTCTTAACCAAAGGTGTATATTGGAAAGACATACACCAATGATTTTATTTCCTTATTATTATTTGTATTGGAATTAAACTCTTCCAAATGAAGACACTTGGTATAGGAGAAAAGTTATGGGCCACTTCTGAGATTAACGCCCCTGGTATGATTAACACCCCTAGTACGGTACAGCCAGACATGGCGGGAGCTTTTCATCAATACTCTGCCAATAGAAGTCTGCTGGCCTCCAGAGTGAAATTACCTGGGCTGGGAGCGTAATTTGATCTTGGAGTGACTTTAATCAATGTGCTTCTGTTAAGCAAATATTTCCAATTTTTCAGCAAGTTTGTTTGCTGTGTAAATTTCTTTTCTCTGCCAATATGCTGAGCTGGCACCATTAATTTCCACAGGTGGGACAGGGCTGTTGGCTTCCCTGGGTTACTTCTCAATGTGTTGGGAGCTGGAAGGATAGAATTTCATGAGCCATTCCAGCCAGCTGCCAAGCACCTGGGGCAACGTTTGCAGTGACTCAGGGTGACCACCCTCTAATACTAAGTGCCCCCCACGTTGCGGAGGAAGGTTCAGTTGTTTGAGGTTTACTTTGGATGCATTTTTAATCTTAGTGGTTGACATAGACAGGAAGGGTGGGCCAGGAATAAAATGTCTGAGAGCCACAGATGTTCCAGCTCAGGGGAGCTTTTTGGAATGATCTCTCCTATAGACGCTGCTGGTGGCAGTGGCGGAGATTATTGGAGGTCTGTTTCTAAGTCAGTAGCTTGGGAAGCAGAACGTTAGGGTTCTGTGCCCTACATTTCAAGTTATAGAAATTATAAAAATTGCTAAAGGTAAAAGCATTACTTTAATGTATTTTTTATCCACTATTAGCCCTCACTGGGCAGAGAAAATTTCCTTCTGACGCTGTATCTAATGTTGTAAGGATGTTACCATCACTAGGTAAGTATTAATGAGAAGGAAGCAAAGGGAATTGGACATTGTTGAGCCTAACGGACTGGGGAGCACGGGGAGCAAAGCATATGTGCACTGAAAGTCAAAATGCATAGGGGGAGGTGCTTGACCATAGGGGCCTGTCCGTCTAGCCTGGGGAAACAATGGATTGGTCAGGGGGTGGACCCATCGGAAACCCACGAAAGCTTGGGAAGTTGATTGGTTGTTTTGAAAAAGCTCCTGGTTTCTCCCAAGCCTGAGAACACATAGTCCCAGGGGAACACAGAAGAGCTTTCTCTCTCTCTTTCTCCCCCTCTCTCAGGCACACCCAGTAACACATTGGCCTGTTTATTTGCGTGCTGTTTTGCTGGGGAACATACCACCAAGCGGGTCTAGTGGCTACCGGGCCCATGGCAGACCTAAGCTTTAATATGAAACAAACTCTGGACACTGGCCTTAGCTTTGGCCTTGCTCAAGACACGGCTGGACTTTTTCCTTGGCAAGACAGATGGAGATGGGCCATTGGAAACCCAGAGAGGGAACTCCTTTGATTTTGCATCACAAATAAACCTTGCCACACCAGTCTCCCTTGAGTCGGTCCTTGGAATGCTTTCCTTGTGAGCCCGTGGAAGAGCCTGGTTTTCACTGACAGCAAGGAGACAAATGAAAGGCAAAGTGAAAGTTCCATGGAGTAACAGGACACAAAAACGCTTGTGTACATGCACCCCCATCCCACCCCCCACAGCACACCTACACAGAGTCATGCCTGGCCCGAGAGGCCGGCCTGGCCCCACTGGGCTCTGTTTGGTCAGCTCTGTCTTTTTAGAATAATGTTTCTGGTGACAGGGAAGTAAACCCCTCTGTTCAGTCTGCAGCATTCTCCTCTTCAGTTACCCTTCTTCAAATTTTGTTTGTGGGAATGAGTCCCATACATTGGTTTTCCATTCACTGTAAGGCTTCTAATCACCAGGATGTTGATGGGCTCTCCCTGCTTAAGATCTTGTCTCAACCCCGGAAGGAACTGTGGTGAATTCAGGCTTGTGTACAGTCATCCAAAAGGGTTCGTGGAGAAGGAGTCAACTCTCACTCTTGAATTATACACATGTACTAATGCTTAACTACAGCAAAATACATAAAATGTGGGCGTAAGTAA
Organism: Tadarida brasiliensis; assembly: GCA_030848825.1. Taxonomy (NCBI): domain Eukaryota; kingdom Metazoa; phylum Chordata; class Mammalia; order Chiroptera; family Molossidae; genus Tadarida; species Tadarida brasiliensis. The sequence continues at coordinate 7,615,411 of CM061279.1, read as the reverse complement.
AGCATGGGTTAGTAAAATTGAACCTTCTCAGCAGGTTAATAACCAAGCCAACTGCACCCAAGGAGACATCTCCCTCCTAATCTGGCTCCTTTGCCATTTTGTTCAGTCTTTTAAAATTGGGGTACAACTACGTACAGCAAAATACACAGTTTGATGGGCTTTATCGACTGTGTTCAACCCCCATGTAACCAGTCAAGGTCTAGAACGTTTCTAGGACCTGAGACCAGGGTTTCTCAACCTGTACACTGTTGACATGTGGTGCCCGATCTTTTTTTTTTTTAATCCTCACCCAAGGATATATTTTGTATTGACTTTTTGAGAGACAGGAAGGGAGAGAGAGAGAGAAACATCGATCAGTTGCTTCTTGCATGTGCCCAACCAGAGATTGAACCCGCAACCCAGGTAGGTGCCCTGACTGGAATTCGAACCCGCAACCTTTTTGGTGTACGGGACGATGCTCCAACCAACTGAGCCACCTGTCCAGGGCTGGATCATTCTTTATTGGGGGCTGTACTGTGCATTGTAGGGTAGTTAACAGCACCCATGCACCGGAGGCCAGAGGCACGGCAATCAAAATGTCTCTAGGTGTTGCTAAATGTTCCCTGGGGGACAAAATCACCCCAGTTAGAACCACTGCCACAGAATGCTCCTTGCTGGCTCTTTTCAATCCCCACCCCCCACCGAGGTAATTGCTCGCCATTTCTATCTCTGTAGGTTAGTTTTGCCTGTGCTTGAAGTAGGCACACAGTATGTATTGTACCCTTTTGTGTCTGGCATCTTTTGTTCAACATACTATTCGTGAGATACATCTTTGTCATTGTGCCTCATCAGTGTACCGTGAGTTCTCCATTCTCCTGCTGATGCACATTTGGGTTGTTTCCAGTTCTTGGCTGTACGAACAAACCAGCTTGAAACTTTTTTTTTTGGCTGCAAAAAGTTTTATTGTTTTCATTTGGTCCAATGCATGGGAGAGGGCTCCAGGATGGTTAAAAGAATGGCTAGAGGTTTCAGGGAGAGAGATGCCCAGGGAGATGCAGGCCCCCCCCCTCCCCCAAGGCCTCTGGTCCCAAAAGCTCCTAGTCCTGTTTGGTGTTAGCCTTTGGAAGAGATACTCAGCCAGCCCAGCCTGGGGGCCGCCAGCCTGCGGAGGTGAGCCAGATGCTCCCTATTTTCTTGATGAGTTTCACCTCCTCCCCCAGGAAGTGGTTCTCCAGGAAGTCCCAGAGCGGAGGGTGTGTGGGTAGAACCCAGGGCCTGCGGACCCACAGGGGCCTGGGTCAGGTTCCTCTCCAAGGCCACGCGGCTCCCAGGGCATGCTGAGTTCTGCTGCACGCATCTCGGGATGGCTTCAGCTCGTCCTGGAAGAGAACGTGGCCACTGCACTGGTGTGGCATCTTTAAGAGATGCTCGGCGCACTCTCGGTTCTCCTCCAACTCGGGAAGAGCGGCCCACGCCCCCCAGAGCGGCATCGTGGCCGTGGAAACAGAAGCCCAGAGAGAGGTGGGTGTGGGGGGCCTGCAGGTGCAGGCGGGCCCGGCAGTTGATGGCAGCCGGCACCTCGGTGGAGTAATTCTGACGAATGTGGGAGCTCGGGGCTGTTCGGCTATAGGAGTTAAGGTTAAAAAACTGTTGGCTGGTCTCAGAGGCTGAAGATGGCGGAGGTGGTTCCCCAGGTGGTGACTAGAAAAGAGGTTGGATGGTGGTCGGAGGCTGAAAGAAGGGGCATCCCTGGGGCTGTTCCTTCCAAACAATGTTGAAGCAAGAGCCAGATCGGGGGGCCGCTGAGAGCACTCAGCTTGAAACATTATTGTACAAGTCTTTGTGTAAACATGTGTTTTCATTTCTCCTGGGTGAATACTCAAGTCATATGCTAGGTGAATGTTTAACTTTATGAGAAACCGCCGAAGAGTTTTCCAAAATGGTTCTATCCTCTTGCCCCCCAACAGCAGGGCGCTGGGGTTGCAGGCACTCCCCGCTTCCCAGCACTTGGTGCCGTCTGTCATTGCAACGTTAGCTACTCTAGTGGGTAAGTGTCATCACTGTGGCCCTAATTTGCCTTCCCCCAATAACTAATGATAACGGGCGTCCCCTAATGTGATGATTTCAAATGTACATATCTGACAAAAGGATTTATATTAGAATCAAGAACTCTCAGAAATCAATAATCAAGAGACAAATAACCCAGTGAAAATGAGCAAAAGACTCGAACAGACAATTTACGAAAGGTGGTGTGAACATCCATCTTTGCTGTGTATCTTTTCTGACTCATGCGGCCGCTTCTGTGCTGGCCATTGCTCATGGTTTAACACCTGTGCTTGATATGTTTCTAAGAACTTGGCAGTGTTAACTCACTCACTCCTCGATAGTTAACCTTAATTATCAAAGCAACCCTCTAAGGCATCATTATCCCCATTTTACAGAGAAGGAAACAGGCATAGTGAGGCGAGGTTACTTGCTAAAAGTCACAGCTGGCCAATAGAGGACCCAGATTCCAGCCCAGGCAGCCTGACTCCAAATTTCTAACCAATATATGTGCTTCTTGCTGTAAGGTAAAGGCTACAAGGAACGTCAGTCTCTGTACTGCAATCTTTCAGAATAAATTTTCAAAATGTTATAAGCGCGGGAACATCTGGCTTCCGAGACCTGGAATGTAGAGTCTCTCTATTTTTTCTATTGCTGATGATGCAAATTTTCATAGTGGTACCTTGGGAGTTGGGACTCTGATACCCTCAGTGAGTAAGAAGGTGTTTTTCAAGTCCCTCTAACTGTGGTGCTTGTGGTACAGAGAAAGGTTTTGTAGTCGTCTTTTAGGAAAAAAAAGAAATAAAGACGGTGGAGACCCTGTGGTCTGAGGGTTGTCTGGAGAAGATTTGTCCACTCTCACGCAAAACACTTTCCTCCGTGGCGTTTCCCAGTGTCCCCATAAATACCTTTCCCACCTCCCACTGTGTCAGCATAGTGACTGAGGTTAAAGGCTTCCTTTGTGCAGCAAAATTCTGGCTCACCTGGGCTTTCTGCCTTACTCTTCCATACCCATTACGTGGGTGACATGAGCACCATTTTATTGGAAGCTGCTGGCACTTTCCTAATATTAACAAACAAGGATTTTATGAGTAAGGCTTTTCTCAATATTCTTACTCATTTGAATTGGCCTCATTTTAATATAGCAGCATTTAAATTTGCACTTAGGAAAGACATATATACACACATATATGTATATATATATATACATGCACATACACACACACGCATTTGTGTATAATCACAAACTAGCATTTACATAGGTGTAGGGAATGGCATTCATTCAGTTACTCCAACAAACATTTATTGAGTACTTGCTAGGTGCCAGGCAATGAGGGTAGAAACAAATGCAGTATAACTTAGCTCCTGCCATCGAGATGGTGGAAACGCGATCAGATGCGTCAAAGATCAATTACTGTTGAGTTTCAAAACTTCTTTGCTGGTGGGGAGGTGGCAGGGAGATCTTCGCAGTGGGTGTGGTGGGAGAAACCCTCCTGACAGATCTCCAGGCCTGTTCCATGTCAGTGGAGGAACCAGACTTGGAGGGACTGGCTGGGTTTAGAACCACGACCAAAGGGCAGGTGTGAAGCAGCATGATAGGTACACGGAAGAGCACATTTAAAGTCCGTAAGTTGTCCAGTTTGTTTTCACAAGGCTGAGAGCCAGTGAGATAAACCCCTGGGGCTGACAGTGGGGGTGTGTGGGGTGTGGTCCTGCGTGTCCTTGGGAAAAGGAACGGTCCAGGGCAGACATGCACAGACCATTCCTACTGTCTCTAGACAGTAGGGGGTGAGAAGGAGAAAGAGGTCCTGGATAGGATCGTCTTTTTCAAAGCCTTGTGAATATTACAAAGCCGTGAAAATTCCAGGGATAATAAAAATGCCCATTACGATACTTACAGTGGGGATCCTCGCCAAATAGGCATATTCTCTAGTGAGAGGCTTCTCAGGCACTCTGTTCTGACACTGTGTTTTAGCTTTTCTTTGACTATTTTGGAACAGAGTTGACATCTGAGATTTTTTTTTTTTTATGAATTCATTGGGGTGTCATTGGTTAATAAAATTATACAGTTTCAGGCATACAATTCTCCAGTACACTTCTGTATATTGTATTGTTTATTTATGACCCGAAGCATCTGAGATTTTTCAAAACCCTAATGCTGCCATGTAGGTGCATATGGTCCAGGAGTTGGTTGTGTGTCCAAGACAGCTTCCGAAAGTGCCTGGACTCCCCCAAAAGCTATTTTAAAGGGCGGGTTGGTTTGGCATAAGATACTGAACTTTAGTAAAAGGAAATGCATCTTGGAATAACTGGTGACCCAAAGTTATGAACAACTGAAATAATCCCCTCTCCATCCCAGAGGGATGGCTCGTGCCACGGGAGTAAGGAATTACTTTGGGAAGATATGTAAGTGGCGATTGAATGTCACTGGTGTGTGGTGTGAGAGCAGGGGCTTGGACCCCTGACTTCCTGGCCTTGAAGCCTAGCTCTGCCCCTTACTATCTACATATTCTCGGGCAAGGTCCCTGGCCTCTCTGTGCATTGGTTTTATTACCTATAAAATGGGGATAATAGCAGTAACCACAGAGCAGCATTTCTCCAACTGGAATGTGAACAGACAGCAGCTTGTTAAGTGCAGATTCTTCTTTAGTTGCCCTGTGGTGCAGCCCAAGTTTCTGCATCTGTGATTAAAGCTCCCGCACGGTGATGCTGCTGGTTCACAGACCACACTTTGAGTAGCAAGGCTTTTAATGGTTGTTTTGAACATTACGTGAGTCAGTGAATGTAGGAAACACCCAGAGCAGCACCTGGCGTACTAATAGGTAGCCATTGTTATCCACAAGACTGAAAGTGTCTCCATCAGTGCTTTACAAGTGCTTTACCCACTAGAAATTCTCTGAAGACAACTGCTTGGTACAGAGGCTCCCTTTCTGGCCAGCTAACTGCAGACAGTGAGCATGGCTCTGTTCTGGAGAGGGAAGCCAGGCCACCCACCACGATGGGTGAGAGGCACAGGGAATCCAGCCACAGGAAAAGTAGCCCCAAAAGAATCCCTGCAGATCTGCCAGGTCCCACATGAAATGGGGAGACAGGACCTAGTTTTTCCTCTCTGACTAGGACATAGGACTTCTAAGAGTAAAGAACTCTGGGAAGAGCTGGGTCCAAGGCTGAGGATCCTTCAAACTTTCAGGATCAGGCTCAACAGATGGAGGACCTTGAGGGGCTGCAGTCTTTGCAGGGTTTCTAGCTGGAGCTGCAGTTGGGGTGGGTTGGGCTTCCTGCTGGCTTGCTCTTAGAAAGGCAGGTGGAAAAGCATTGTACTTTCACCTAGTTAATAGCATCTTCATGCTTAAATAAGAAGTCAGTTGGAACTGACTCAGAACTAATGATCTAGAGTCTAAACTAAATGTCTCAAGATTCTAAAGAAATAGACTTGTAAATAGAGAAACTCTATCTAAAAGAAATAAAAGGCAGAATTTCATTAGCAAATAAACTAAAGAAGGCTAATGAGAGGCTAGCAGAGGTCAGCACCAAAACTTCTGCAGAAACAGCAGAACGGATCTTTACTTCGCATTCTTAGTGCGAGGCCAGTCTTGGAGACACCTTGTGTCGGAAGCTTTAACAAAGCTTTGTACTTTATTGGAGTTGTACTACAAGAGAAAACTTGGTGATTCATACCTCAAGGCCATGGACTTCACATAATAGCATGGAGGCCGACTTGATTAAGATGCGGCAGGAATTTGGAAAAAACCGGAGAACAAGAAGAAGATGCTGTGTTGCCTGGACCAAGTACCCCAGCCTTAACACCTGCATAAGGCATGAGATTAAATGAAAGATCTGCTGTGACTGTTGCCAACATCTTACAGTGCCTGTCATTTTCTTAGCCACTCCAAAAATGTTTGTTGAATGAATGAATGAATGAATGGATGAATGTTCAGGTAAAACCCTGTTTATCTTTTAAGGCTAATTTGAATTCCCGCTTTCTCCAAGAAGCCATTTGCGCTTTTCCTGCCAACCTGGCTGGCTGGGATGTGAACTCCACCCCACACTGCACCCATAGGGACAACGGCGACTCCTCAGTGCACCTGGTGGCCACCATGCCGAGTGCTTTACATAGAGTGTTCCAGCCCTTACAAACGAGCAGGAGAAGTTCTTCCTGTTTTATAGGCAAAGACACAGGCTCAGGGAGTTTGTGCTCTTTACTTAAGGCTAGTAATTGATGAGTTCAGTGTCCCGACCTCAAGTCTGGATGATCCAGAAATCAAGAGAGCCTTGGAACTTTCGTGTGGAGTTAGAGGGACGACCCGTGACTCGGCTGCAAACTTCTGGAGCACAGGCGCCTGTCTCCACTCCCTCCGCTGCTCTTGCCAGTCCTCTGAGCAGACTGGGTGTGGAGGAAGAAGGGCTGGGAGAGGTCACTTTTTGGTCTGCATATGTAGTTTATGCTCGTGATTTGGGAAAGCCAACTTTCTCATTTGAGCTTCGTGTAGAATCCACACTTTCTGTGCCCTGTGCAACCGGACATAGAGCTGAGGGGGCATTGCGTTCCAATTTGTCCTTTTGAGGAGACTCCAAAATGGAATTGGTCTCTCTTGCCATTCTCCCAAAAGATAAGTAGCACACTTGAAGGAGAAAAGATTGACCAAAATGAAGAGTTTGAAGAAGTCTTTGGAAATCTCGACTCCTTGTCTTCTGGTTAAAGCTTGACCAGAGTGTGGGAAATTTTACTTCTAGATTAAAGAGGAAGACTGTGAAGCAGAGGGCTTGCCCACCACACCTCTCCCACTACCACTCTGTTAAAGACCCTGACCCATTTTCCAATCCTTTCTTCTTTAAACGGCCTCCTCCCTTTTCTTTCCTGTTCCTTCTGGTTCTCCCTCTGCTTCTCTGTTCTTCCAAGCCAACCTCTTTGCCCTCTAAAAAATGGACTTCTCTAGAATTACAGTGCCTGGCCACCCTCGTCTCCTAGGCTTGTCTCATACAGACATCTTCCCAGCTGCTCACCCGAGGGCCAACTCTGTATCTCCAGTACTTTTCACCTAGCTGGATGGGTCCTTGCAGCGGGCACGCCAAACTCAGTGCCCCCAAGTCAACTCATGACCTTCACCCCTCAAATCTTTTGTCTGTGTACTTTAGTTCTGTGAGTGGTACCACTGTCTACTGTTTTCCCAAGCCAATGACTGGATTAAAACGTGTCTGAAGTGTTTGTTAGTCATCTATAGGTCAGCTGTCTGAAAGTGTACATGCTCCTTGGAGGGAGAGAGGAGGACACTGTCCCTGCCTTCAAGGAGCTCACAGTCTAGTGGTGGGGGCGGACACACCAGCCCACATGGACAGAAGGTCCTGCGTGGTGGACCGGAGCACGGCTGCAGAAGCCGGGGCAAGGAGGGCCAACATTCGCTCTGTCCGGCAAGGCCTCGTCGGGGAGGGGGCAGCACTGCACAGCGCCTGAGGGTTTCAGAGCAGCTGGGAGTTGAAGTGAGCCCGGTTTTCAGCATTGGTCTAGCTCTATGGAATTTGAGACGTACCCTCCCCCAGAAAGAGGTTTGCATGAAGTGGGAGGCCTGGGCTCACCCAGAGAGGAATGAGTGGAGACCCTCCAGAAAGAAAGAGCCAGTTTCACTTCTAAATCCCCCTCTTAATCTATCTCTGTGGTTTCAGGAAAATAGCTTTTCTTTTTTTTAAACTATAGAACTGCTCTGCCTGGTCAAATGTATCACCTCTGGCAACCGAATGACACCTTTGAAACAGACATTTCTGTGGCCATATCCTTCCCATGTCTCAGTTCACTAAATCTAGAAGAAGATGAGGGTGTTTGTCCTTTAAAAAAAAATCCAGCTTTTTTTTCTTCTCCAAGAGAGGCCTCTGGAGGATTCGAAGACCAAGTCTCCCACTTCACAGGTAGATACACTGAGGCCCACTGACATGGCATCTTGACTTGCACGTGGCCAGTGATTGGACAAAGCTGGGACGCGGGAGGAGGCTCCCCCAGTTCTCCGGCTAGATTACTTTCCCTGCTTGGGCAGGTGCCTGAGCCCACTGAGCATCTGCTATGAGTGGAACGGGCCAGTTACACGTGAGCTGGGAGAACACCCAAGACACTGAAACCCGGGGCGGAGGGTGGTAAGGTCTGAGAGAAGCCAGCATGGGTGGTGTGCACCCTGAGGAGGGGATCGCTGCTCCTCACATAGGAAGCCTCTGGTTTGCTGAGACCTTACCACCAACTCAGTGTATGTCAAAGAAGGAAGCTTTATGAAATGAGCCTGTGAAATGTGGACTGCTTTTACTTTACAGAAGAGGAGACTGAGGCACCAAGGGGAGCCGAATAGCTGATTAGCTCAGACTTCAAACCCATCGTGCTCGACCCCGCACCTTGGACACGTGTCCCCTGGGACACGGCAACTCCAAGGAGGCCTGACCTCTGACAACTTCATCTTCATTCCAACTCCCTCCTTCATCCTCTCCTGTCACCCCTGTCTTCCTGTCTGCACATGGTTTCTGCCCAGGTGGCTGGCCTCTCTGTTTCTCTTTCCCTTTGTTGCCTCTGGCTGCAACAGTCAAAGGCCACCGAGACGTTCTTTGGCCCAAGACTTGGAGGACTTGTCCTTGACTCCTCGGTGGCTGTTCATCCCGTTGGCCCTCCTTTCTCGAGGCCATCCTTGTAGGCTTCTGCTGTGCTGCCGCACTGCCACCCCATGTGGGCAGGGCTCCCGAGCACTGCCGCCCCACGTGGGCAGGGCTCCCGTAGTCCACATGGCACCTGAACCTCCACCACACCAGAGGTGAGCTTCCATCTCTGAGCTCCCGTTCTGGTTACCATTTGGGCCATGACCCTCCCAGGAAGGTGACCCTGCTCTCCTGTCCCCACAGGAGTAGACTGGGGTGGGTATTGAGCCCAGGGGCAAGGAGGCTGTCAGGTGGGCATCAATTCTTAGAGCGTCTGTCTGGAGAATTGGACTAGAGAAGGGACTGTAGTTAGTCATTGCTGTGCACCGTCATATACCTGCGAGGACAGAGATTGCACCAGGACCCCCACAAGGTTGCCATCGTGGTATTTAGCAGCCAGGAGTGAACACAGACCCTCGCACAGAAGGGAGCTGAAGTTCTGGGCAAAGGGCTGCAGAGAGAGACCCGCAGGCCCAGCCTGAGGGAGGCGGATGGAGACGCGGAGACTGCTCTTCCAGTTTCTATTCTATGGTTGTCTCCTGGTGCAGCAGAGGGAGCTGTCTCTGCGAGTGCTGGTCTGGCTTCTGGTTTCTTTTTCTATTACTTTGCTAAACCCTCCCCCAGCACACTGAATCCTCTGGATGCCCACTTTGGGGGGCGGGGCCCATCCTGGACCCTAAGGCTTTTGGAGGTCCTCAGTGGGGCTTTTGACTGGGGGCTGCTGCGACCTCCCTGAGGGCGAGCTCCTTTGCCTATAGAGACCAAGTTGCACCAAGGAAGCTTCATTAGCCAGTGAGGACTCAGCCTGACCGTTACATGTTGCCAAGAGAAGGCAGTGGTGTCCCAGACAGGGTCTTCTTATTTCTCTTTCATCCCAGAAAGATGAGGCCCATGTGCCCGACTCCTGTAGGTGGGGGCTGTTAGAAGGCCTTCCACTTGGATGGCCACAGAGATGCTTTCCCAGAGTTTGTGTTGCTGAGCATGGGGAGGAGGTCTGGCATGGGGATCTGAGCCCGGCAGAGAGGACAGCCAGGAGAGGGCCTGCTAGCACAGCCAGGAGCTTGGCCAAGAGGGGCCCGTGGGGGCTGTTTTGCGTCATTTGGGAATAAAGATCGGGAGGGTGGTGGCTTCCAATAGCAGGTGGCTTACACCTGTCACAAGACCAACACTGGAAGCTCTGTCCCACTGTCAGGGCAACACTAAAGGTGTCAGCCTACATGATAGCCTTGTTGTAACTGACTGCTGCTTGTTGAGGGAAGGGAAGGCCCCCAAACTCAGTGTATGGGAGGGCAGAGATGAGAGGCCAGGATGGTACCCGACGCAGGAGTATATCAGGCCTCTGGTTGATGGGAAGTTGCAATGAGGAGGAGGGCAGAGAGGCAGAAGACCCTGGGAAAGATTGACAAGGCAGCCAGGAATTAGAAAAAGTCCTGAGTGGAAATATCCCAGGGAAGGATTAGAAATCAACATCTCTGTTCCAATTGAGAGGACAGAACACTAAAGCCTCTGGCAGCTCTGATGGAGCAGATTAGTGAGAAACAGAAAGGTTGCTGGGGGGAGGGGGCGTCAGGTCTCTGAACGTCCTCGTTCTATCTTCAGGACTCTGAAATATACTCAAGTCTGACTAACACCTTCTGTGCATGGATTGGAGTTGAAAAAGCAAACAGCAAAAACATGTAGGACTCTTAAGGTCTGTGATTCCTGCCCTGATAGGCACCTGAATGTTGGGCGGAAGCCATCATTCATGTATCAGAATCATGTGTGACTGGCATCTTAAGATTTTCATCCAAATGGAGAAATGAAAGCTTTTGCCCCTTTAAGGTCCTGGATTTTCCCGAGTTTCCTATGATATTTACTTCCTGCACCCTGTTTCCAGAGCGAAGGGGAGAAACCCCTTGCATGTGTCTGCACAGTTCTGTCCCCATTCCACAGGGCTGGGTAGTGACAGTGCTTCCGTGAGCTGGTCCACGAGGACTTGCAGCACTGAAGCTTCCTTTTGTCCTGTGCCCGGTGCAAAAGATACTCACTCACAATGCAGTTCTGTGCTTGAGGAAAAGCAAAAGGAATTGAGTCTCCAGCTACTCAAACAACTTTAACTCTTAAATCGTATTTCTCTGCCACTTTACTGAAAATATCCTCATCGGCCAAAACCTCAAGACTTGAGCGTACATCTTTCTCTTTACCAGTAAATTAAAAAAAGAAAGAGAAATTGAGCATACATCTTTATGTCACTCATAGCAAATAGCAAAGAGATTTGGGAAAGGAATGGTCTGTTCCTGAAATCTGCTTTGGGGATTGCAACTTCTTTCGGTCACCTGGTAATTCGAAGAGGGGGCTGTTGCTCCCTGGCTCGGGCCAGCATCTTGGAGATGGATCATCTCCCTCTGCTCCTCCCATTCCTGCCTCTTCACAATTAGACTGTGAACTCCTTGGGGGCAGGGGCTGTTGTCGACCTACTGCCCATCCGAGCAGCTGGCACATAACAAGTACTCAGTAAGTGCTGGTGGAATGAAATGCTTTGCAAATTCCACAGGTTTGGGGTCTGAAGCTCTGGTTTCCTGCTCCAGAGCTTACACATTTGTTCAATGCCAAGTGTTGATGTGAAGGGCAGCATGGGGCCCAGACCATGGCACACGGCACTGGCATGCACTGATGCCACAGGGGTCTCTGAGCATCCTCCTTTGGTGGAAGGACCGCCCGGTTGAGTCCTCACAGGGACGCACTCTCACATTCTGGGTGTCGGGTTGCAGGGGACCCCGCCCCCCCGAAGACCATGAAGAACCCAAATCAGAGGAAAAGGGACCAAGAGTTTCTGTGATTTTCATTTTTTCTCATACTCGAGCACACTACAACTTCTAATACAGCCTGGAGTATTCTGCCCCCCGAGCCCATGTTGTGCAAAGGCAGATCCAGGCTGGAGAGTTCCTTTTGACTGAGTCCTGTCTCAGCACTGTCCTTCATTGGGAGGACGGTGACAGACTTGGGGCCTTTGGGGCTGGGATGATTCCTTCCTTTGGCCTAATCCTTTGAGACCTACACGACAGAGGGCTTGGGGATAGCAGCCTGAGTTCTCTTCTAGAAATGCCACCGTGGGTGCCCGGGCTCTGGAGAATCCAGAATGCAAAGGCTGGACCTCTTCCCCCGCGGCGCAGTGCAGGAGACCTGGAGCTGAGCTCTGACTGTCTACTCACAGCTTCTAGCTCCCAGGAGATGCCGGAAGGGCTCTAGCTCTGTGACCAGGTGGAGGTGAGACATCCAGCATCAGACCACAGAAGCCCTGACTTGATAAGAGGACCGATACTCATCATCAAAGTCAAGTTCATAGAGGAAGACACAGGGCCCCACCACCATACTGTTTTGCCCTGGAAAGAGGAGGTCACGAATAGAGGACTTGGGGCTGCATCAGCTTGAGAGGGTTGAGACTTATCCAAAAAGGGTGCCTTCTTCTAGGCCACTTCTCTCTGCCTCCGCCTCCCGGGGTCCTGCTCCTGCCCCAGCTTTAGTTGCCAAACAGCACCTCTGTCAGTGACCTAGGTCCCAGGGTGCCCCGGACCTGGAGGCCATCCCACACTTGGTGGCCAGAGAGCCAGGACCAGCAGGGGCCCCCGCCTTCCGGGGAGGAGCCATGATGTTGCCATCAACACCCATCATGATAACCACCACCCCGAGAGACCTGGCTGAGTGAAGGATTGAACAGTTCCTCTTTATTCCCTCATCCTTAAGTCACTGACAGACAACGAGACCCAGTGAAGGAGAGCCCATTCTACCCCTCCCTCCATCTTCACACTTCTGGATGGCAGGTGAAAATATCCGTGTGTTCAGTTGTACAGTGACGACCGTCCACACGCACAGACGCTCGTGCACACACACACATGCACACACACGCACACATACACGTTAAAGGCCTCATGCTTCTCAAAATAGAAAGTGGCCTTTAGTCCACAGCACGTGCTTGGGAAACAAGGGCTAGATTTGCTAAACTAGGCCCTTAAAGTGAAACGTTTTAACCACCAGTGGTGGGCTTAAAATGTGGACGCAGCCCTGACCCTCACGCCTTAGTAATTTCAGAGTTTCTCAGGGGGTGTGATGAGCGAGTTGAGTTCTCCTACAGGCCCTTCCATGAATTCTCACAGCGGGGCATGGTGGTTAGTTAATGTCTGTGGATGGCAGCAGAGGAATTAAAATATTTTCTGGAGTGTCTAGTGGATTTATTTCAACTCGAGGTATAGAGAAGAATATAACATCGAGAGATATAAAAGTAATTCTACAAGGGGCTCCAATTACGAAAATTCTCCTTGTGCTCTGGGTTACAAACACAAAAATGGCTTTTGAAAGAAGAGTGAGGAGGAAGGAATATCAGGAGGAAGGGCCTTTAGCCTCTTGGAAGGAAAGGTTGGTCCAGCGCCTTGGCCCTGGCCAGAAATGTCGTGATGTCCTGGGGAATGGTCCCCTGCCCAGGGCCGAGTATTTCCTGGGGCAGCGTGGCCTGGGCAGGGTGTGGGTGTGTGTCCAGGAGAATAAGAGCGTACCAGCAGTAAGCACGATCAGTAGCATTCTTTTTAGTTCACGGCATCTCGTGAAAGAAGAAATCAGAAGAAAGGGAGGGAGAAGACAGGAGAGAGGGAAGGGGAGAGTCAACCAGAAACGGGGACTGGAACATGCAACTGCACTGAAAGGTGTCTGGGCAGTCCTTGGTTGGGGGAAGGCGGAGCCTGCACTGGCTGCAGTGCTGTTGTCCCGGGCAAGGACCTGGCCTTCCCTTCCTCCACCACGTGTCCACATCCCCACCCGTGTTCCCCACCAACCAGTGCTGCTGGGCAACCCACTCTTGTAAGTGCTGGAAGGAGGGAAGGAGAGGGTGGGGAAGTGCAGGGAAGGCAGCCCTGCAGAGGGACGTGGGCGAGCCCTGCCCTTGCCCAGCGGGAGGCCTCTGGGAGACTTCGTTGGGAGCAGACACTCCCCACACAGCAAGGAGCCGCACTCACTCCTCACCCCGCCCCGCCCCAGGGGTCTGGCCAGTAGCCAGGGCCTCTCAGATCAGTTCAGATTCTGCACTCCCTAAGACAATACTGGAGGACATGTTTCACTTTCTGAAGCATCACAGCTGAGTCCAGCTCATTTTGGAGTAGCACAGAGTGGGGCCAACCCCCGTTTGGGAAGAAGTCCATGAACAAAGGAGTAGGCTCTGCCTTTGTCCCCATGTGGAACAGCTAAGCCCTTTCGGGCTCTGAAGCTTTCTTGCTCGTGCTTTCTAGGACCGAGAGCCCACCTGTGAGCCCCTGCAGAGAGTCTGGGCTGGAAGGGCCATGCCCTGGTTGCTTTAGAGGACCTCAAAGTTCAGCTGTGAACGGACTCATGTATGCGAAGTCTCTGCTTCTTGGGGACCTTTTTCCTTGGCATAGTTTAGCTTCTGGTATAGGTGAAATGGAGGAAGCAAGCTGGGTGCTTGGAGGAAGAGGAGGGAGAAGCAACTGATTGGATTCAGGGGTTAATGAGGTGAGCCTGGCAGAATCTCGGGGTGATGTTCACAGCCTGGGCCACGTGGGCCCACTGCAGAGCTTATCCTGAGAGGGCCTGGCAGGTGACGGGGGCGGGTACTTTGGGGGTGCTAGAGCCGACGGGTGAGTAGATGTGTGCAGGAGGGCCCAGGGGCCGCAGGGGAGGACTCTAGCATTGTGTTCTTATCCACAAGCGGTCACACTTGCGTTTCTCAGATTCTCTTTTCCAAACCATATGCAGTCCCCTCCCTCCCTCTTTAACCCCTTAGATGTGGCTTCAGCGGCGGTCGCCATGGTGCCCGCTCTCCGCGTGGGCGTGGGCAGGGCATCTGTTCTCTGGCAGATGTGTCCACGTTGTCGCCCAGATGAACTGCACGCGGCAGTTTTCAAGTTCCGTCCTGAGTGTGAACTAGCATCACACGTACAAATCGTATTCGGACGGGTTTGCATCATCATCATCATCATTTACTTAGCGAAGAGTCCTGCTCCTACTTTTTCCTTTTAGGATTTTGAGAATTTCTTTGCTTTCAGCAAACCACTTCAGTTCAGAAGTGAGTAAATTATCCAGCATTTACTATCTTTAGTGGCAAACGTAGAGTGGAACTCAGTCAATACATTAGCCAACGGTTTCGTAAGCATGTAGGGATGCAGTTCTGGGGGCAAATTACTCTTACTTTCTCTTCAAATACCAGTTCCAAGCATTGTTGGGCCTGTGTCATTTAGAGAAAGCATGTTGTGAGATGAGTTAGGAGATAGTTTCCAGTCTTCATTCTGTCTTTTTTTCCTTTGTGACTTTTGGCAAGCTCTCCTTGTTCTAAGTCTTAGTTCTCCATTTTTGAAATGAGACAGCAATCTGTCTCTTCTACCTCAATTTGTAGATGTAATTTGGAGAATTATGCACACATAGACACACACACACAACCCAACTGTGCCAAGGTCCCTCTGTTACTCTTGGAACCATGTTTAAATCTTTGGTAGTTTTCTGTGCTGGTGATGCCCGATTTCTTTTTTCTTCCTCCCTAACTGAAAAAGAATGGGGGTTTCTTAATAGTGATGGAGGCAGGGCGCCCTGGGACCTGAGTACACAGTGCTCATTCCTATGATGTGCACATGGACACGTCCTAACCTGCATTTGGCCTCTGCTACAGTCTTGCCATTGGCTGTTGTGATTTTGGCTTCAGCATCCTGACCAGAACAGTTCGACGTGAGCTCCAAAAATAAACGTTTGCCGTGACCATGCTGCCTCTGCGGCCTCATTTCTGCCAGACCCTCCTGAGCTCTCATGTCTCGCCGTCTTAAATATGCCCCGTTCCTTCCCTCCACTCATTGCCCTGCAGTTTCTTCTACCCACAACACTGCTTCCCTCTCCTCTTGCCCATTTCAACTAAGTAATCCTTACTCATCTTTCAGATCTCAGCTCCTTGGTTTTTGTAGCGCCCCACAGCTAGATCAGAGCTCGAGGCTCCCACAGTGCCATGAACTGCACTTTTAAAACGCCCATCAGGGGCGTGTCATGGAGTATTACTTTCAACCTCCGCCAGGCAGGGGCTGTCCTTCCGCTCACTCTTACAGTCCTAATATCCAGCACATACTAGGTGCTCAATAAGTATTTGTTGAATGAATGAGTGCATGTTTTTGTTTGTTGCCTGTAGAGAGGGCACATCTAGGCTTGTCAAATTCCCAGTGAGCACTCTTTGCAAAGCACCAGAGACAGAGGCTGCCATGACTCCTGCCCATTGAGGAGCAAGCACTAGCTCAGTGTTTGGGGAAGAGGCTTGGCTTCTTTTCCCCAGGGCAGGCCCCCAGCAGAATCACAAAGTGGTCAGTTTGCCTCCTGGTCCACTGGCCTATTCCGATGCTCAATGCCTCGGGTGCCTGGACCCTCGGTCCCCTTTCAGATCTTTGCAGACCCCTGTGCCTGCCTCCCTGCTCTGTTTTGTCTTCTGCAGCCTTTCCAGCCCCGTCTGCAGGGCCTAAAGGGGCCTCCCCTCCCTGAGCTCCTCTTGGGGGGCATCTGTGTCCTACCCTGGACTGTGAAATCTGCCCTCTCTCAGCCTTGGCGTCAACTGTTGCCTTCAACTGCCAGTAGAATGTTCTGTCCTTAAAATTCTAAGGGGTTGGTGCCCGGGTTCTGCAGCCAGGTGGACCCAAGACCTCGAGTACAGGGCCCCAGCTTTCAGCCTTCTGAGTGGGCTCTGCAGGAACCACATCGCAGCACGTGGGCACGTGGTGCTTCCATTTGTAACCGCATCTACTCACCTTTTCAAGGCAGTCCTGGCCGCCCGCCCGCACCCCTCTACTCAGTTTCACACCTGACTGAATGCTGCTGCCTTAGCTGAGAAGAACCCTGCTGTGGGCACACTGGCAGTCCAAGCTGAAGGGAGCTGGGGGCCAAAGGACTTCTGCCACCTAACCTGGCCCAGACCTCAAGGCCACTCTGGCCCTTGCCTGCAGCCACTCTGCGTCTCCGCCCTCAGGGCTGGGGCCAGGTCTTGGAGGAGGAGGGCAGGCGGTGCTGGCTCCACGGGGCAGTGCAAAGGTGTCGCTTGCAGTGGCTCCCCCTGGCATCACAAATGCCTTTAGCTCCAAGAAATACGAACTTGTGTCCCCCACCAAGTGCCTCAGGCGTAGCCAGTCTTCTGGGCTTCTGTCTTCACTGGGAAAGTTAGGGCTCCTTCTGTATTTGACTTTGTCTTTAATGAAGCCTTGAGGTTTTGTACAGGGAGCTGGAGGCCTCTCCAGGCAGAGCTGGCTGTGGGCCCCAGGGCTTACTCTGGCCACTCTTGGTACTTCTGGAACAGGGCCTAGTTTGTTCTTCCTTCCTTTCTTCCTTTAATCATTCATTCACCCATTCATTTATGTAATATCTATTGAACACCTATGTGCCAGGCATTAACTCGGTACGGGGATACAGACAGTGTCAGGCTAACAGACCTCATCCTCAGAGAGCTCCCAGTCTAACAGGTCACCTGTGTGAATGAAGCAGGTTGTGAGGGGCGCCTGGCTGGAGAGAGGGGTGTGAGCTAATGGTACCCACTGAGGCGGAGAAAGGAAGCCAAGATGTTACGAGAACTTGCAGACCAGGTTTAGATGTTTAGTTTTTATCCAGGAAGCCTTGGGGAGCCATTGAAGGAGTTTAAGCAGACGGGAGGAAGGATTATGCCTGGCCGGTGTGGCTCAGTGGTTGAGCGTCGACCCATGCACCAAGAGGTCGCCGGTTCGATTCCCGGTCAGGGCACATGCCCAGGTTGTGGGCCCGATCCCCAGTGGGGAGCATGCAGAAGGTGACCCATTGTTGTTCTTTCTCATCGATGTTTCTATCTCTCTTTCCCTCTCCCTAAAATCAATAATAAAAAAATAAAAATATTTAAGAGAGGAAGGATTACATTTGAGTTTATTTCATTTTGTTCTCTCTTTTTAAACAAAGAAGACACAGCTGCTGTGTGGAACACAGGTTTGGAGAAGGCAGGAGTGCAGATTGAGCAGGAGGTCCCCTGGGAAATTCTGGTTTCCAGGATTGGGGCGGCTTGGATAAATACGGCTGGAATAGTAAGCCAGGTGGAGGGCAATGACAGGCTGGGGTGGGGTCGAGGGACAGGGATCACTTCCCGTGAAAGCCAGCCCTGCAGGGATGGCTCATCTGAGGGAGACGAGTTCGGTCTGGGGCATGAGTTATTGATGGATGCTTGAGGGATGCATCCAGGTCTGGAGTTCCTGGGAGAGATCGGACCTGTCAGTAGAAGTAGGTGAATTATCTGCTTATATGTAATTATTCCATGACCATGAGGGAGCTTACCAAAAAGAAAGACTAGAAGATTGAGGGTGCCTAAGGGAAATGGGGGAAGGTCTCAGAGGAGGCTGAGGACGAATGGCCAGAGAAGTAGGAAGGACCCCAGGAAGCGGTGGTGGCACCACAGCCGCGCGAGAGTGTCCGCCTCTGTTCACACACCTCACCTTGGGAGACGCTTTCCTCACCAACACGTCCTTCATTCTGGAGACGAGATGCCGGGAGAAGCGGAGGGAAGGGCTTGGGGCGCTCTCAAAGTCAGGGGCAGGAGGGCCTAGGAAGTCTCTGGCAAACTTGATTCAATTTGGTGGCAGCAAGAGGTGCTTCTGAGAGTTGGGGGCATGCACGGGGAAGCTTGTCGAAGTTCAAGCTGGTAGCAGCATTTTCTCTCTACCGGTCCCTGGGCTGTGAGTCAGGGACGTTCTAAAGAGAGGGAACAAGGAGGCCAGGGGACAGGAGATGAGAAGCCTCTTTGGAGAGGCCGTGGGGATTAAGAAGCCTTGATTTGGACTTCAGAGGGGAGAGCAAGGCCTGCCCTGACCACGGGCCTCCAAGAAGGGCCAGGTTCCGTGGTCTGCTGGGTCTCGAGATGGGCAGCAGCTCGTTCCTTCCTGGCATAGGCAAGTTTCTTAGGGAAGAAGCAGAAGTTTGTCCATGTGAAAGGTAAGCGAATAGTCAGAGGGAAGGAGAGGCTAGAATAAGAAACTAGTGAAGATCTGGAGATCCCTGGAGGAAACAGGTCAAGGGTGCAGGACTCTTGTTCCATATTTACAGGGTTCTGAGAGAGTGTCTGAAGCTCACTGAGCCTCCTTGCCCACGCCAGGCTTTTCAGAGCTGATCAGAGCTTCTATGGGGTCCAGAGAAAAGGGGCAATGGAGAGGCAGTCTGAGAAAAGCTGGGAAGGGCAACGCGGGCCCTAAGTAAAGACGACCTTGGCAGATAGAGGCAGCCCGTCAGATCCCCTCAACCACGCTCTGGGCCAACATGCCAGAGCTCGGGGCAGGCAGCACCCCCTCAAGTCCCTGGGGCCGCCTGCCATTGTGTGTATACCTGGCCGATGCAGACAGCCCCCAGCTGGAGTCCACCGCAGGAAGCCTCACCACACGGAGGTGGAGCGGTGTTGTCCAGGTGCAGGCTTGAGGGTGGGGCTGCAGAAGGAGGGGAGCAGGGGGGGGGTGGGGATGGGGCAGAAGGAACACTTTCAGACCCCCTTTGGGGTGCGGTTTTCTCGTGCCCTCTAAGACAAGACATGCGTTGAGACAAAGCATCACTTTTTAGGGGAGCAGGAGGCTCAGCGTGGGCACCGGAGGGGCTGCCAGGAGTCTTAGAGGACAGTTTCCGTGGTTCTCCCAAGGTTGGGGTGGCAGTGTTGCACCTCCAGCCCTCAATTCCCTGCTTGTTAAATGAGGACAGTAGAGTAAGTTCCTGCTTCCAGGGGTGGTGGTGAAAGTTCATGAGTTAACTTTGATATGGAATACTTAGAACATCACAAATACTGGTTAACACTTTCATCATTTCCCAGGCACTGTCGATTTACATGACATTCTCGGATCGCGTTACCTGTTGATGTGACCCCATGCTGCTCAAAAAGCCGCCGTTCCAAGTTAAGGAATGAATAGTAATGAGAATAAGATGTGGTTTTAGAATTATAGATTAGGATCAGTTTGGAGAATTTTTTTTTTCTTAAGGATGCTTATTAGAGTGGAAGGGATACAGAAGGAGAAGTCAAAAGCCCACAAGTAATTGTTCGAGTATGTTCCATGTGCGGGGACCAGTGCTAGGGACGGGAACTGCAGTAATCAGCAAGATAGCGGCGCTGCCTGCATCAGCAGAGCTGACTGTTGGGAGGAGAGTTAAAAATAATTACAAATTCTGATTAATGCTCTACAAGAGAAAGGACCCATTGGGAATGATAGGATGAAGGTTACTTACCTCTAGGTCGTGAAAACCTCCCCTGATAAAGTGTCATGAAGCCAACTCTTGGCCACCCAAAAGCAGGGGGAGGGGTGATTGGGAAGCAGGGAGAGCATTCTGGGGAGGAAGTGATTTTCTTTCCAAATTAGCTGACTTTGGGGACCGCTGTGAGGACCAATTTCTGGAGTTGGAAAATGACTGTAGTCCTACCTATCCAGCTGACCACACAGAGCGGGTGTGAGGATGAAATGAAATGATGGGAAAAAACTTATTATTTTTTTTTTTTGGTACGTGCCCCTAGCGGGAACCGAACCCAGGACTTCTGGTCTGCAGGCCAACGCTCCAACTGCTGAGCCAAACTGGCCAGGGCTTAATTTTCTTTTTTATTCTCACCCGAGGACATCTTTTTTTTTTTTTGCATTTATCTTCAGACAGAGCGGGAAGGAGAGAGGGGGGAAGGGAGAGAGAGTAACATCGATATGAGAGAGACATATTGACTGGTTGCCACCCACATGACCCCAACCGGGGCCGGAGACAAACTGCAACCAACGTACGTGCCCTTAGTGGGAACCGAACCCAGGACTCTCTGGTCCGTGGGCTGACGCTTTAACCGCTGAGCCAAACTGGCCAGGGCAAAACTTAATTTTTACCAGACAGATGCACAGACAAGTCTGTGAGGAAAGAACTCACTGATAATTTTCTCTCAATTTTTCTATTTATTAAATTTGGTTCTCATGTATCACATGACTGTAGCATGGGGGAGAATCTTCATGGGAGGGGACAGTGGCTAAAGGTCATCTTGAGAAGAAATGACCTTGGAATTGTGAACAGCAGTGCAAGTGAGGGTGTTCAAGAAAGATGAAAGTGGTTTTGGGGACCAGAGATGGCTGAGCTCAGTCTTAGACAGTGAGGGGACACTCCAGGTTTCTGCAAAGCTGAGAAGCTGAGAAAATGTCAGTGTGGAGCAGTTGGTACATACCTGTGTTCAGTAGATAACAAACCCTTCTAGGACCCATCCTGGGGGAAGGGCCTGGTTAATACTACTTATTCTTCCTCACCAAGCCCCCATTAACTTGCAGCAACAGAGAGGCAGATGTCCTTTTCCCTAGGTGCTCAGAAAGGTGACTTCCATCCAGCAGATTATCAGCCAGTGTCTGATGAATTGGAAGGTACTCCGAAGACGAGAGGCATCTATGCAAAGCACTGTTGGCTGCCGTGCAGTCCTTCAGTTATAAAGGGTATGTGCGGTCAGGATCCAGACTTCCTGGGGGTTTGCAGAAACATCTTATTTCACATGCACAGCGGAGCACGATGAGCGCTAAAAAGGAATGATTCCGTGAACGGCTGTCCTCTGGAATAAAGCCCGTCTCTAGGCTGGGACTCGTGCCATGCTGCTGACCACCCAGGCTGTGCCCACAGCTTCTGTGTGATGGTCATGGCACTGGTAGTTTTGAGAACATTTAGGGAGAAAGAAACATCAGCCGGTTGGTGAGGTTGCCTGGAGTAGGTCCCAGCAAGGCCAAGGTCAGGTCGAGACGGAAGCACTGAAGCAAGTGTTCTGTGGAGCGAAGGGGCTCAGGGGGTGCCGTCAGGAGAGAGAGACCCACTTACAGGGCAGAGGGGTGGGAGAGAGAGTTTACACAGACCTAATATTTGTGTTTGTGTGTGCTCATGGGTGTGTGCACATGTGCGTGTGTGTGTGTGTTCGCCCTCCTCTCTGCTCCCCGACCCCCCAAATGTGCTCAATCCCAGCACTTGTCAATTTTTTTCTTGGCTCTTGTTCCTCCATCCTCAGTGCAGAGTGTGTAGATTGTCCTCTATCACTTCTGTACTGAAGTGAGGTCACCCCGGTGGCCCCCAGCTCACTTCCCAGTTGGTGGCGGGTTCTGAGAGGACACTGTGTGAGAGGCTCTCAGACCTGTATTTCTTCTACTCTGATTAGGTGGATGGAAAGTTAATCTTCGTCATAAGTAGCTACCTGAGTTTTTTGTGTTTCTGACTTTCCTATGGCATGACACAGGGATCTGTTTGCACGGCACATCCTCCAGCTACTCACCCTCCTTGGGCTCTTGTTTACTGCCTTATGGAGGCAGGGAAATGAACAAGGGGATGGGGTTAGCGTCCCTTTGTGGGTGCTGTAGGGACATCAGCTCTGCAGTAGGGAGACGGCCATCCATAGTTCAGTGTTGATGGATCCCAGCTCTCTGGGTAGCCCTGCAGGGTTGGGGAACAAACTTGGTTCCTACCTTCTTTAAAGAACGTAAAGCAGCATTATCACCTGTGGTTGAAAAAAAATGCAGCAGCTTGGATGTTTTCACTAAATTCACCTTATAACTTGGCAGACCATTCTAAATGCCACTCAGTTTACCAAGAGATGGCTTCTCAGTCATGGTGTGTGTACAGGGACGTGTTCAACTTGACCTGTTTGGGGATTGGGTAGGAGGATGGGAGAGCGTGCTTTGCCATTTTAAAGAGAAGTTCTGGGGTACCTAATTGAATCATTTTCTTGAACCGTCATTTGTCAGTGCTTCTTCTGGGGAGAAGCTCAAAGGGGGTGAGGATAGGAGGGACTTGGTCTGGTTATAACTCTGCAGGTGACAGAGAAGATGGCACCCAGGAATGTTATTCCTCGGCTTGCTCACAGGGGGCAGTGTGATTCCAATCCCTTTAATGGAACGGCTTTTCCCAGGAATATTTCTCATATTGGTGACCCACCCTAGAAATGGCAATCTCACTGTGGTTGCTCTATTTCCACAGCGTCTAACTGTCATTGGCTTTTAAATGAAGGGTTATGTATAAGGCGTTTGTTTGCTTCAAGGTTAAATGTTGCATGATTTGGGATAAGCCAACTGGGCTGATGGGACTTACCTCGACCTCTCGGTGGGTCCTTGAATTACCAGGTGTGTGTACCCGGGGGAAACAGCCCTGGGTCCCCAGGGTCTCTGACCACAGGGTATGAAGAAATCCCAGGCTAGTTAAAAAGATGTTTTTGCTCTAGAAAAATGTGTTTACACATGTGTGTCCTGAAAAGGGCCTTAGACAGAGCTGCAGTGTGAGCCTTAACTGGAGAAGAGCTTCAGGTCCACCCACCAGGACGCCTCTGCTTCGCCGTCGGTCTGAGGGGAAGTCTTGTGTGTATCCTTCGCTTTTCCTCACAGCCCCTCGTCCACGGGTGACAGGAAAAACACCAGTTGGGGTCTCGCGTTCTTTCCTTCTTAAGATCCCAACTAAGCTCCATCTGGTGCTGTTTATGGAGGGGAAGAGGCTCGTGATAAGCACAGCTGGGGAGGAGAGTCTGCTGCGGCTGCTCTGTGCTTGTGCTCACTCGTCCCAGCACCGAGGACTCGGGACAAACAGAAGCGAAGTCTGAGGCCCCGGCATCCGTTGAGGCCTTCCAGCCGAGCCTTCAGATCGGAATGGGGAGAGGTGGGTGACATGATGCAGAACTTCCAGCCCTAAAAGGAGGCTCTGGGATCCACGGGCTCTCCTTTAAATGCCCGCCTGTCCCTCTCTTACAGCCACTGCTCACTGTGTCTCATCACCCAACCGAAGAAGCAAAAGGGAAATTCAAGTGTTTGTGATCAGAATGTGGGATCTTATTGAGCAGAAACCAGAGAAGTCATTCCACCCAATCTCCCATTTTTTACAGACAGATAGGTCTAGTGGCCCCCTTGCCACACCTGTGACTTATAAGCGACCCACATCGGTCTGTAGGTGATGTGACGGAGACATGCCTCATTGCAAAGGACAGCAGTTTCCTTCTTTCATGGCCAGGTATATGGGGGCTAGGATCAGAACTCTCTGCGCCTTTAAAAACCGGTCTATTGAAAAAAAGATGGACCGAATAAAAGGTAAAAACAAAAGTGGAATCCTTATTCTCTGTGTGTGTGTGTTCTTACCTGGCCTGGAGGCAGAGTCTGTGCCATAGCCATGTTTCTGTTCGTCTCGGGGTCCACGGAACGGGGTTCTGTGACAGGTGAGGTGGGAGCCTGGAGGCCCAGGCAGACATTCAGACACCTGGCATTGGATGGGATGTGCTCCTGAGTGTTCTCCGTGGGAGAGGCTGCTTATCTGATGTTGTGGGAGGAACACACCATTGAAAAGAAGGTTATTTGATGATGAAAACTGGACATCCATTTCCCCTAGGAGAGGCTCGTAAAATGCTCACAGTTCTCTTTCATGAGGAATGCAGGAATTCGAGAGGGAATTCCTGACAGTCATACAAATGTGAGGGGAAGGGGGAATGGTGTGTGAAAATGAGAGCCGGGGCTGGGGGCAGAGGAGATATAATAGAGTGGACTCGGGGCAGCACGGAAGGACAGACAGCAGGTGCTGTGCTAAGGCGTCTCCTGAGGGGGTGTTTGATGCCATGGTCTCCAGAGCCGGAGTGTCCTCGGAGAAGGTCTAGTTACACTTTGAAGCCTCAATCTGAGCATCACACACATCGCTCTCAAAGGGTCTCTGCAGCAGCCCCCGTCCCCTCGCCTCGCAGGGTTGCTATGCAGGTTAGACAAGCCAGTGTCTACCAAGCACTTTGATCGAGAATTGGCATCTAAAATTCCATGAAGCTCAGAATCAAGGAGGATCCAGGATAATCTAGACTTTCCTAATCGATAATGTCACTGGGCTGCAGCACCACTGTAGAATACAATGTAGCCATCCATCCATTATGTCGACGTGATTGAGGATGCCCTTTGCTGCCTTGGGGACATTTGTGAATCCCCCCGACAACAGAATCTCCAACTCCCTCCAGTCGGCTGAACGATGCTGGGCCGACATTGGACAGGAACACAGGGGCTTTGCAGCCGCCAGCCTGGGTGAGAGTCCGGGTCCTCGGGTTGTGTACCTGACAGTTCACTTCTTTGAATTCGAGTTTCCTCATTCCGTTCACCTGTGCTGGACAGAAACAGCTGGACTCAGGGGCATAACACACAGGCTGGGCCTGCCAGCTGTTGATAGTCTATCAGAGGAGATTGCTACTTATAAGAAATTACAGTAAATGACTGAAAGGATAAAAAGCAACCCGATCGAGGAGCTGGAAAACAGAGTTGGACTCCGCCCGGGCCACTTGGGGGGAGGCGGTAATTACGCTGTGTTTTGAAGCTGGACAGTTGAGCAAGGGTGGGATCAAATCGAGATCTACCTGGAGGTCGCACTGACCGTGCCTGTGACTGCTGACTGCGATTGTGAGAAAAGGGGACGGCCGGGCAACTCCGGGGTTTCTGGTGTGAGCTTTGGTGCAAATGCAAGAGAGAAGCTCCCCCCGGGCGACGTGCGCCCCCTGTGAGGCGTCACGTGGAAGGGCCAGGCACCCAGTAGGGTCCCAGTAAGTGTCAGTCCTCCCTCTCTCCTTGCAGGTGTGCATTCCAAATATATTATTATTTGGAAATAAAATGAAGACGTGGGTTTATGAAACGGCCAAGATTCCTGTTGAGATTTGGTTGGAGCGCAGCTGGGCTGCCTTTGGCTCATCCAGCAGGGTCGTGGTAGCAGTGGTTCAGCTCTGCGGAGCCACGTTTCCAGTGGCCACGCTGGCTGGCTGACAAGTCTGTTCGCATAAGGAGACCAGAGGGAAATGGGAAGACGCAGACCACGCCGGAAGTCACAGCTTCTCTCCACTTGTGTGTACAGGTTGTGAGCAGAGGCTTTGCTCTGTCCAGCACCCCCCCTCTCTCGGTTTCCTTTGCCGGTCAGTTATCGGCATTATGGGGCTCCTTAGGTCTGCCTGAGGCCACACACAGGGTCCTGGCTCCTCTGACAGGACTGGTCTCCCTCCCCAGGCTCATCACCATTCAGCCTCTTGCTTCATTCAGAGCCCAGTGCTGAGACCTCCTTGAGCGTTGCCCAGATGTCTCTCATGGAGACCCAGATGGCAGCGTTCTCTCTTGTCCCTTCCTCCCTGGGCATTCAACCCCAGAGTCCCAGGAACCAAGGAAATGGAGTTGCCCACAGGTTCCTCTGGCTCCGCTCCCAGCCTGCCCAGAGCTCCCCTGAAAGAGGTTTTTGAGTTCAGACAGGCTGGCTCACGCTGGCAGGTGCTGCAGGCTGAGGGGTGCGCGCCCAGCCCTTTGGCATGGACCTGCCTCTAAGAGGGAGGGAGCTCGGGCGGGAGAGGGAAACTCAATCACAGTGCGGGAGCGGGAGGAGGCTTTTAGTCCAAGTGCCGGTCACCGGGGGCAGCTGATACCATCGCCCCCCGGTCTGGTTACAGCTCCCTGCCTCCCTGGAGTGCTAATGAGAAGCCAGCAGTGGATACCAGAGAAGGTGGTCCCCAGTGAGCTGGACGGGGGTGGCCGGAGGAGAGGAGGAGGGAGAGAGGGAGGAGAAATGCACGGGCTGTGTGACTCCAGCAAGAGCATTTTGTAGTTTTGCCTCACATCACTCCCGAAAGAGAGATGGTGATCGCTTTCTTCTCGGGAAATTGGTGGTGCCTCTGCAAAGAGCAACCTCTTCTGAGAACAAAGTTCTGTGTCGTCCAGGATGGCTCCTGCCCGTGTTTGTGGCTCGCCGCTCTGCCCACCTGCACCAATTGGTGCTATTCTTCGGCCTGCTGTTGGCAGAAAGTGTGGGGCCTTCTCTTTCCTTCAATCAGCGTTTGGTTCCTGAGGGCATTTTACAGCCAAACCTCATTTCTAACTCTTCCCCCGTTGGTGGCGAAGAAGAGGGGCTGTAGAAGTCTGGATGAATCAGTTTCGATCTCTGTTGGTTTTTGTGGAACTAAAGCAAAATAACCTCTTCATGGCCACAGTGGTCTCTTGCCCCCCAAAAGGATGCCTTTCTTGTTTTAACGGAGTGTTTTTCTCCAGGCCCGGTGCTCATGGAATGCTTTGCGAGCATTGATCCCCACAGTAATCCTACCAGAGAGGCATTGTTTCTTGTAACCCCCTATTTTGCAGATACGGAAACTGAGGTCCAGACAGGTTAAGTCACACACATAAGGTAATGACAACCGAGTATGAGAAAACGTGAGCTTTCTGACTCCAAAGCCTCCTGACGTAACAAAAAGCTGCCATCTAGTTAGCATGTAGTGTCTGTCACCACTCAGGTCAGCTCCCGCTGCCTTTTCGTCACTCACGTGCTGTCCACTAGTGCTCGGGACACAGATGTGTAAGGACAGGGCTCTGTGCTTGAGGAGTGGAAGCTGCAGGCTGGGAGCTGACCCAGCACCGCCGCAGAGGAGACCCTGGTGCTGCAGAGATAGGATGGAGCAATGCTGAGTGTCCAGGAGGGTGGGTCAGGATGGCCTCCAGGAACCTTCCAGAGAGAAGGCACAGCCTGGCCAAAGGCCCGGCAGGGAGATTGGAGTCTGCGTGAGGATGAGGGTCTGGGGTGGGCTGCATGGAGCCAAACCAGGAAGGGCTACACTTGCCAGGGGTGGGCTTTGGACCTGAACAGGTGCTCATTGGGGCTGTAGACAGGGAAATGACCAAGATCACACCCGTGTTTAAGAAATAGGTTTTGCATCTTAGCTCACTAGATAGGCCCTTCCATTTCCAGATGTCTGTGGGAGAAGTTCTTATCTCTGACCCTAGTCTGTTTCCAGGTGCCTTTTCTCTTTGGTCCCTCAGTTGGCTGTTTCCTCCAAGGAGAGGAGGCTCTAGCTAACGAGAGCCTGGGTCACTGTCAGGCTGACTCCAGCCCTAGGGTCTGATGAAGCAGATGTTTGTGCCATGTTTTGGATGAGGGCTCCCTTGCCCCTTGCCACACTTGAACTATGTTTTATTATTTTTTTGCAGGGAGATTTAAAAATTTTTTTTGGTTACCATTTAAGACGTGCTTCCTGTATGTGCAGCAGATTCAGTTCAGGCACAGGAAGAACGGGATGGAACCTCGGGGTTTGGCCACGTGGTTTCTGCTAGAACTGTTATAATTGTGCACGGAAATCACTCTTCCCACGTGTCCCATTAAGTTTGGGAGGCACCATGGCCCCGGTTGGAACTGAAAATTGTAGAAGTCATATGTAATTTTACCAGTTATGCTGAGTAATTTTTATTGTTCCCGTGCTTGCCTCCCTAACCCCCTTAGCCTCGTGGGGTCTGAGTCTGTCTAACCCAAGGTTTCTCAACCAAGACCCTGTTAACATGTGGGGCTGGATGGTTCTTCGGTCTGGGTTGCTGGCCTGTGTATTATAGACGGTTTAACATCTCCCCTGGTCTCTACCCAGCAGACACTAATGGTAGCACCTGAGCTATGACAATCAAAAATTTCTCCAGGAATGGTCAAAGTCCCCTGGGGGACATGTCACCCCAGTTGAGAACCACTATTCTCAATGACATTCTGATGCTAGCTTCTTTACATCTGAGTAGCATGGTCTTTGGCAAGTTACTGGAACCCCAAGAACCCCAGTTTACTCACTTGAAAACTGGTGATCACTGTATCTACCTCTCCGGCTTATCATGAGATAATGCTACTCAAATGCTGACCCCTTCACTGACTTCTCAGAAAACCCAGTCCACTTTCCCTGTGACCAAGCCAGCATTCCATGGTGCAGGAATCCTCTCCACTGTTCACACGGCTCTGGATTCCCCCTGAGGCCTATCCCCAGTGAACTCCTCACCTGAGCTCCATAAAGGTACAAAGGACGGACTCCCTCCTCGGCTGCAGATAGTTCGCTGGGCGTGTCTGGGCTCGGTGCTTCCACAGCCGAGTGTCACAGTTGAGGCATCAACTAGTGTGCTGTCCCCCGGGCCGAGCAAAGGTGCAGGCTCTGGTCCAAGTTGATCTGAACCCTCCAAGTTGCCACCGTCCTCACTCTGGTCTACTTTGCACGGGTTTGGTACTAGAGTGTTGTGTTTTTGGAACCCTGTTCTCTCTGTCCGTCCTTCTCACCGTCTCTGGCCTGCATGTGCACAAACAGTTAAGGGCATTTGGCTTGGCTGCCTCCCCAGTCACTGTAGACTACACTGGAAGGATTGAATGAAATTGATAGGACTAGCATTACATCGCTCAAATCCCCAAAGAAAGAGTAGCTGGGCGGATAGGAGGAATGACCCCAGAGAAAACAGCTGTCAAGGGCAGCCATTGGTTTATCTTTCATGGAAAGAGAGACGCAATGAATTCTAAATTAAGAGGAATGAGAGGCAGAGCAGTTTATCGGTTTGGCAAGGCTGCAGCAGCCCAAGCTGGCACTGCAGACGGACTGACTGCTGTCTCGCTGCTCGCACCGAGTCCTGGGGCAGTCTGTCTGGCCTGGCCACGTTTGCGGAAGGGTGTTTGTGTACGTTGCAGAAGAACACTGTTTAAAGGCCCCGGAGCGTCCACGATGGGTGTGCCGACAGTGCCAGTTTAGGCTGTCTGTCGGGTGGTGGGCCACACACTGGGGTGGGTGGGCGGCATGCCGGCCAGGCCCTCATCTGGGAATCCGTTTCACAGGGCCTGGCTCCAGAGGGCCATGCAGACGTTCCCTGGCTCCGACCATTCTCCCCCGCCCCCGCCCTGTGTATATTTCTCCATAAACAGGCATCTGTAGGGGCTCCATCAGGGAGGCTGTGAGTTTGAGTAGAAAGAGGGTTTTGTAGGGAAGCTGACCCTAATTGAAACTTGGCTCATTTACCTTTTAAATGTATACCCTTGACAAGTTATTTCATCTCTTGGAGATTCAGTTTCTTCATCTTTAAAATGGGGGCACCGGAACACCCCAGAGTTCTTGTGAAGATCAGGCATTTTAGCCGTGTATTGAATCTAGCCCAGTACATGGCTCGGAGCATTGTCCCAGTGACGGAAGGTGGTATTATCTGCAAGTAGGAACTAACGCTCAGTGCACTGAAGAGGCGTGGATGTCGTCAGTGAGCCCGGGGGTGGCAGAGCAGGGACACAAGCTTCTCTGTGCTGATCCCAAGAGTCGTGTTTTCTCTCTCAGATTGCAGCTGGCAACCTTTAGGACACAAATCGACCTATTGTGATGGGAACAAGGAGTCATACCTCAGAACTGGGTCCCTGCATCCCCACCCATTGCATGTACGTACACAGTGGCTTACTTTATTCCACATCCTAACACCTGGTCAGGTAGCCCCTCACATGGAGGATGGTGTGTTTCTTCCATCAGCCTCCAGGAAGCATACTCGGGTTGGGGCCATAGCGGTGAAACAGACCCATCAAGGCAAATTGACAGAGAAATGGTGCATACAGTAGATGGTGAATGCTAAGAAATAATTATGTCTTCCGAAAACCACATCATTAATTGTATTCATATCGATTCACCTTGGTTAATGAAAGAGTTAGGGAAAGTGAGTTTCGAAGTGGTTTGAAAACCACTGTTTTGTCTCTAACAGCTCTTCAGTTGCTTTAAGGTGCTTGGATCTGAAAAGGCATTCGGGGTGGTGGTGGGGGGGGGGGCACCCGGTGATTGCCAGTGTATTGCCAGAGGCCCAGCGTGGGGAGGCGTATGACTTGATGGCTGTGAGGAAGGACAGTGGGATCTGTAGGGTGTGGGTTCAGAGCTTGCAGCTGGGCAGAAAGATCGTGGCATACCCTGCCAGAAAGAAGAACTTTGTAGCCACACGCTTGCTTGGGTCACAGAACTTGCGCTCTGTAACTTAACCAAAAAGAGCATCACTGCTTCACGTGTGGCATGGGGAAGTGCCTACCTGTTAGGATGGCTGGCGGAATTAAGTGAGGGTGCCCCTGGCACGTGATTGGGCAGGCACCTGGCTGGAAGCAGGTGTCTTGTGAGTCAGACACCCTGATACTCTCGGCTCTTCACTTCCTGGTGGGGTGACGTGCACAGCTCTTTATGGTTGTTACTCACTTGGTCCTGCAAAAGGGGTTCTCCGGGAGATGGTCCTTCAGGTATAGGAAGATGGGTGTTTCAGCTGTCCCGGGGACCCAAGACTCCACTGTGTGTGGCCTCTGCCTCCATCCGCAGGTGGCTGCTTTCTCTCCCTCCTTCAGCCGTGCTGGTCCTCATTCTTCCTGGGCCATGTTAAGCAGGGTCTTGTCCCAGGGTCTTTGTACTTATGGTCCTCCCAGCCTGCAACACTTGGCCTCGGACCTGCTCGTATGTTTTTGACTCATAAGTAGGCTTCAGCCTGCCACCACCTGCAGGTGTCCTCCGTGACAACAGGGTTGAAAGTAGCCCCCCTCACCCATCCCTGCACCCCATTACTTTACGGCATCACACCTTTATTTTCCATATCACTCACCCCTTTAGGACATGTCTGTTTGTTCCTTTGCCTGCTGCCCCAAGTAGATTTGAGGCCCCATGAGAGCTGGGATCTTGTCATGCCTTGGCCATGGGACCGGTTTCAGTTTCCAGAGGGGAGAAGTCATCGTGACTATGACGGGTCCACTCTGTGGCCAAGATTCACGTGATTTCCTGAGGAAAAGGGAACATTTGCTGATTCCTTGAAAACACACACTCTCTGTTTTAGCCCAGTTGACACCCTTTCACCTTCTTTATGTCTTTAATTAAAAGCTGAAAGGATGTATTGGGCTAAATACCCTATTATTAGCACACACCACCTTGGAGTGAAATGCGTCAAGCTGTGATTAAATGCAAATTGGTGCTTAGAAATAATTAGCCTGGGTGGCCTGTAAACCCAGCCAACGCCCTCCTGCAATCATTTCCTTACTGCATGTGGGCTCCCTGATCGATCACACTTCTCTGTCTTTGGAAGAGTTGGAATCCTACCTTCCTAAGTTAAGATTGATTTTAGATCGGATCAAAAATGAACAGCCATGATTTGAGGGTTTTGTTTTTGTTGTTGTTAATCTTCACCCAAGGATATTTTTTCCATTGATTTAAAAAAAATTTTTTTTTTCTGTATTGATTTTAGAGAGGGAGGAAGGGAGAGGGAGAGAGAGATAGAAACATCGATGAGAGAGAACATCGATGGGCCGCCTCCTGCATGCCCCTCACTGGGGATCGGGCCCACAACCTGGACATGTGTCCTGACCGGGAATCGAACTGGCGACCTCTTGGTGCATGGGTCAACGCTCAACCACTGAGCCACACCGGCCGGGCTCCACGGATTTTTTTAGAGAGAGTGGAAGGGAGGGAGAGAGGAAGAGAGAAACATTGATGTGAGAGAGACACATTGATTGGTTGCCTCCCGCATGCCAGGGGGATCGAACCCACAACTCAGGTACATGTCCTTGACCAGGAATTGAACCTGCGACCCTTCCGTGCACAGGCCGACGCTCTAACCACTGAGCCACACCGGCCAGGGCTAATTTGAGGATTAAAAAATAAATGAAATCATATCAAATGGACACAAGCTTTGGGTCCATGTAGTCATTTTCCAGCAGTGACAAATCAGCTCTAGGTGCAAGTCAGCAGGATAATTTTCCCTGAAAAAAGCATTGCGATGAGGGTCGAGGTATCCACAAAATCAGTGGCCCTGCCTTGGTTGGGCCTGTCGTGGCAGAACCCCTCTGATTCCCTAGCACGCGGCTTACCCATCAAACTGACTGCTCAGATCAGCTGTTGTTAATGGTCCTCTTAATATTCTTAACAATGGAACTGTTTCTGCAAAGCCCCGATGGGTCAGGCCCCATCTGAGACGCTCTGCATGTTTTATTTAGCTCACAGCCACTCTCTGAGAAAGACATGGTGATCACCATTTTACATCTAAGGAAACCGAGGTACAGAGAGGCTAAGTACCCAGGATTACAAAGCTAACAAACGGTCTTCTTACAAAGCCTTTGTCAGAACAGTGTTGGAGAACAGAATATGGTTGCATCAGTATGAACTCCCAAATGACCAAGTAAACAGATCAATGATGGCCTTGCTGTTGATGAGTCAGTGGCATCTTTAAAAAGGGATAGTATTTGTAACAGCATATGCGTCAAAGCTGGTGTTTTGAGCAGCTGTTCTTAAAGGGACAGCCATTCTACTCCCCTATTCACTGATGCTTGACCGGAAAATTCCAGCCTGCTTGATTAAGATTATGTTTCTAGGAGAGGTTGAAACAGCAGTTAGGTTTGGCAGCCTGGGCTTTATCACCAGTGATGCCTGTGGTTTTCTCCCTAACACTGTGAAGGCGGTTATTTATATTGCTTAACTCTAAAAAATAATTGCGTGATAAACTATCATCATGACTTAACTCGTTTTGTAACTGTAACAGCTTTATTGAGGTGTGATTCATACATTATACAATTCATTTATTTAAAGTGTACAATTCACATAGTATGCTTTTAGCACATTCACAGATTGTGAACACACCATTATAGAACATTTTCTTCATTCTGAAAAGAAACCTAGTACCTAGTATTTGCAGTGTGAGTTAATTCTTTTATTCTCAAAAGTAATCACCACAAATACCTCCTTTTGCTGGATGCTTGAGACAGTTTTTTCTACGTGTGTGTGTGTGTGTGAGAGTGTGTGTGAGTGTGAGCTGATTACACACATGGGGAGAGCATAACTTGCCCAACACTGAAAAAGTTGTCAGATGCAGGAATAAAAGTCAACCCTCTGAAGCAATGCCTGTGTTCATGGCTTAAAGGGACAGTCCCTTTAATTCCAGTTTCCCTGGACTGAGGAGCTGAGGGATTTTTAGAAAAAGCTAAGGATATATGTTTAAATATGTGGAGCATATTCTGGTAAACATCTTGATGAAATCTTTAAGGAAGTTAGGCCATATGTTGCCAAAGTTAGGCCAAAGAGTTGTAGGCAATCAGCAATAAACCAGGCATCTCTTTACTGACCATGGTTTAAACATATTTTAAACAACCTTTTTCCTCCTAAAGAGACAATTCTGGTGACTTCACTTTGAGGTCAATGAAATCACTGCCTACGGGTGTTAATAGCAAAATCATGAAACAAGGAACCACTTTGCCCATAAGCAGAATGGAATGTCAGCTTGAGACCTGGGCTCTCTGGGGAGAATTTACTTCCTCTGTAAGCAGAGGACACCAATTTCCTTCCCAGGAGGTCAGTGGCAGGAGGTGTAGGGTTACCATGGAGTCTAGATTCCAGGAGAAGTTTGAAATGTAATTGCCCTGCTGGTTTTGTTTAGCTGCAAGGTTGTTCTTCGACGTAGGCAATAACGAGGAAATAATAGCTGCAATGGTCATGGATTGACCCACGCAGAGAAAGATGAGCTTTTTCCCCTCCCTTTAGTACGGGAGGGTGGTCATTATGACTGTCATTTCTTCCAGATACGTTTGCCATTGGTGGTCAACTGACGGAGACAAGGATCCTTAGGCCAGTCCATTTTCCTGAATCACGAGACATAAATCAAAGCTGAGCATCAGCACTCCAGCCTGTCTGTGACTCTGCAGCTCTGTAAATGGTGGAGAGCTCCCCTCTGGCCCTTGGGTAGCAGGCTGCTGATTTGCATTCAGTGACTGAATTGGGCTCCTGGTTCACAAAAGCTTTGTTGACTTTGCCGCAGTAAATAATTCTAGTGAAAGGCCTGCCATCAAGCCCCCCGAAGCTATAGATGTTTCCATAATGTAATCTAAGCTGGGGAGACCTTTCAGAACACCCACATGCATCTTGTAGAACGCTCAGAGATATTCTGCCTGTACTTCTTTCTGGTGCAGAGAAAGCAGAGACCTCCCTGATCCCTCACACCGATGCTTCACCTGAACGTGAACCCACTGTAAGAGTTGAACATTTTGATAAAAAGCACCGTTCCCAGTCTCAGAATAGAAATGCAGATTTTTGAAAGCCAGACATTCTTTTTTTAAAGCATTCTTTTGGAAAAACAGGTCTTGTCAAAGTAAATGTCTCTGTTCAAGGCGTGTAGAAGTTTATACAGCACTGCGGAATGTTACCATCTCTAAAAGATCAAAGGACTGTCTTTTAAATTAGACCTCTATTCATGCTTATTTGGTTCAGTCGAAGGTGAACACCTTGAATTTCTGGAAAGACTCTGAAATTTCAAAGTATTCTTCTTATTGCATATATGCAGAAACACCTGCTTTTACCCAAATGTTCATATTCCGTTGTTCAATCTCTCATTCTGATTTAAAAATAAATCTCAAAAATTAGCATCCAGTGTTACCTTAATAATGGAGACATTTCAACTTTATGAAAAAAGTGTTAGACTATAGTTAGTGTTTTCTTTGGTCTGCTACGAACCTTTATCCCATTAAAACACTGTTAAATGTGTTCTACTAAGAAACCCTGTTTCTTAGGAAACTTTAGGATTTTGGAAGAAGACCATTTGTGATGTCGTCTGAGCAGCTTTTGAGGGCTCAGCAAGAATATTTAGCCTAGCGGTTCAGTCTTGTCTTTTCAAATCTTTTATTTGACATTGTGGCAGATGTGAAAGGCACACTCTCCCTCAGCATGCGCTGATGGGTGGGTTGCCAGAGGGATTCAAGTGCACTTTCCCCGTGGAACTGTGGCCGCCGCCAAATGACTGAGTACCGACAGAGGCAGGGCTTTCCCAGGAGCAGGCACCCCAAGGCCCCAGTGTTTGTGTACAGCACCCCGCTGATCCCAGGTCAGCCCTTCTGGGCCTTCGGGCCTTTAGCAGAGGGACCATCAGAACACATACGTGCTGCTGGCCTGGGCCCAACAGGCTGGCCGGCTGGCAGAGTCCAGCTTTATATCCATGTGCGGTTTTCTTAGCTGTCTTAGCTTTCCTCCGTATTAGCGTATTCAACTAACTGTCCTGTACCCAGTCATTGGGTTGCACCAGGAAAGGAAGGAATAGGACAGTTTCTCAAGGAACCAGGAAAGCATTTGCCTACTTGGGGTTTGTATCTGACGGAATAATTTAGATGAAGGTCCTGAATGGCTTTTGCCATTGTCCTGTGTGTTCCGGGGGATGACCCGGCCTCATCCCCTAGGCACTCAGTGCTCCGCCCCAGTCTTCCTGGTCAGTCCAGGACCGACCCACGTGGGCAGTCAGAGCACGGCAGTGCTCCTTGTCCCGTCCTGCTGGTCTTCTCCACTCGCTGTGCGTCGGGCTCCCGAGGCTGGCAGCTCCCGAGGCCGGTGTTATCTCCTTGCTTTTGTGTCTGCAGGGCCTGGCACCCAGTACTGGCTCCATGGAAAATGCCTGGGTCTGTGAAACTGTTACGGTTCTGAGTCTCCTCTTT
Source organism: Tadarida brasiliensis (assembly GCA_030848825.1). Classification (NCBI taxonomy): domain Eukaryota; kingdom Metazoa; phylum Chordata; class Mammalia; order Chiroptera; family Molossidae; genus Tadarida; species Tadarida brasiliensis. The sequence goes on along the minus strand of CM061279.1, from coordinate 7,579,531 downwards.
TGTCACAGGTTTCTGTGGTTAGCAACTGTAAAATACAAACGGGAAAATACTCCAGTCGGTCAGCAGGCGCATGCCTCCCCACGAACGTGGTTCATGGGCTCCTAACTACTTTCCATGTCCCCCATTTCCCCCCATTTTGACCAGTCTGTAAAAATCGCTTGAAAATATCTTATGGAAGAGGAAAAATAGAAAGCAAGGAGCTTGCAATGTCTTTGCTGCCTAGGAAAATGTCTTCAGTTTTTCAAGTCTGCGAGGAAGGCATCGGTTCCATTTTTCTAGGAACTCAAAGAATCTTTTGTCCTCCTTATGACAGAACTAGGTGGTACTTGTGAGAGGACCTCTGGTACCCACTGAAAGATACATTCTGTTGCCCTTGTAAAGGAGCTTGAGCTGGCGGAACTCTGTCCAGCACGATGGTTCTCTGTCCCAGCGGAGGGTGAACCCCGACTCGGATTTCGAAGGCTGCCTATGGTTTGCTGGTGTCTTCCTCTGACCATCGAACTTGGCTCACCTCTCAGCCCAGATGTGATGTGCTGGCTACTCTCCATGGGAGCTTCCGGGGGTGGGCCTGCTTTCTCTCTGGCTTCCTGGGCTGCATACTGCCACCCACCCCTAACCGACGGCCTCTGGTTGGGAAAGCACGCCTCTTTGGTTGGACTTACTGAATAATGGTCAAGCCCTGGGTTTACTTCAAGCTCACAGGTCTGACTTGGAGAAATTCGGTCCAATCGTGTGGAAGCAGAGACAGAGGGTTGTTGATCTGTCAGGAGAGGCTCAGCAGACAGGCTCGGGTTGCCTCAGAGGGCAGTTAGGCAGCTGGGAGTGTGGTTTGTTTGCTTATCTGTTTTAGTTGGCCTTTGGAGCTGATCTCTACAGTGAGTTAATTTTCAGCATCATGGGGATTAAAAAAACCCAGCTTCTTTATGTTGCTCATGTAACTCTTAGTATGGGTGCTTCCAACAGTACAGAAAGACATCGAGTCGTGTCCCCCTCCAAAATATGTAGGCATACTCACCCTTGGTACCTCTGAAGGTAACCTTATGTGGAGATAAGTTCTTTGTTTATTTTTTCCAATTTTTATTAATTTATTTTTGTTACAGATGTTTCTCCTCCCCTCCCCCCCAGTCACCCTCCTCCCTATCCCACTCCCCCACCCCCCCAGCATTGTTGTCTATGTCCATTGGTTACGCATACATGCATATAACTTCTTTGGTTCATCTCATCCATCTCCCCTGCCCCCCTACTCTGAGGTTTGTCAGTCTGAACCATACTCCTTTCTATGTCTCTGGGTCTATTTCGTTCATCAGCCCACCTTGTTTGTTATATTCCACAAATAAGTGAGATCATGTGGTATTTGTCTTTCTCTGATTGGCTTGTTTCGGAGATAAATTCTTTGTAAAGAAGTAATTAAGATCTTTAGGGTGGGCCATAACGCAATATTCCTGGTGTCCTCATGAAAAGGGGAAATTTGAATATGGAGACAGACACGTAAAGAGAAGGTGATAGGGAGAAACACAGAGAGCAGGTGGCCGTGTACAAGCCAAGGAGAGAGGCCCCAGGAGGAACCACCCTGCCAGCACCTTGGCTATGAACTTCTAGCCTCCAGAACTGTGGGGAAACACATTTCTGTGGTGTAAGCCCCCAGCCCGCGGCGTCCATCACGCAGCCCGAGAAAGTTCTTATTCTAGGACCTAAAGAAGGCTTGTGAGCATTTTTCAGGAGCAACTCTGGTATAAACTAAAGTCTTTAAAAAGAAACAGGCGAAGAGATAAGAGAAGCTTGAAAACACTGATTGTTTTTTTAAGTCGGAGATACGATCTCTAAGGAAGATCAATGAGTCAAAACCAGCCCAAGCACAACTACCACCTTGAGCAAAGAGATGACTAAGGTCGTAGTAATGTCTCCCCACCGTCCGCCTGGGATGGGCACCTGTGAGTTGCTCCATCTCCGGCAGTGGGTTTGCTGGGCCTGGGGCCATGCAAGCAGGCTCTCTCTTCCTTTCTCAGTGGTCATGGGAATGGGTTCTTTTTTCACAGTCAATTGGAAAATAATAGTTGCAGAGGCATTTTGCAGCAGCCACACTGGGGTACTGGGCTACCTTTGCTCGGCCAGCAAACACATCAAAGGGATCAGGAATCACAAAGAAAACCAGGCAGCTTTCATTCTTCAGCAAACGTTCCCCGGGTGCCTGCTCTGTTCCAGGTGCTGGCTGGGTGCTGAGGCCAGTGCATGGTTGACTACAAAACACACAGTCCCCGCCCACGCGGCACTGGGGCCCATTGTTTAAGGAGCTGCTCAGACCTGAGCCGCACAGGGGAAAGCTCAGGTTCCCAGAGGCGGGAAAAGGCAAGGCTTTAGTTATCCGAGTGGCAGCAGGCTGGGGGGAGGAGACCATGAGGGCAGGAATGGGGAAGGTTTGGGGAGCTGGCAGGACAAAGGCCCCCAACCCAAGTATTTGAGTCAGCTAGGGCTCTTCCGAATCCACGGGGAGCCTGTTGTCAGCTCCCTCCAGTCAGAAACTTGCCTGGTCCCTTGTTCAGTGTGAGCTCAGAAAGAAAGGGACGGGCTTTGAATAACAATGTATTTCTATTGCCCGATTCTTCCCTGAGCCAGAGGAGAAAATGAGTGAGCCCCAAGACTGGAGCAAAAATGAGTGTTTCTTTGAATAGTAAAGTTCACTCATTTGTTTCGAGATTGTCCTGGCCTCCCACCTGGAAGAAAATTAATTTCTGAAAGTGTTTCTCCCCTCAGCGGCGATTTGTCTTGACACAAAGACCAGCCCTGAAAAATGCGTTGCCGTGTGTACACTTTCAGGCATGAAAACGGAGTCTTGAAGAATCTTGTAGGTACTTGTGAGGTCCATGAAATCTTGGCTCAGCATTACGTCGTGTTCCCAGGGAGCCCAAGGGGGCCCATTCTCAAGAGAGCCCCTCATGCAGGGGGAGTGTAAATAGGCAACTACCCTTAGATTTCTCCTGCTCCCAGACAGGGGGCGTTGACTCTTCTGGGGGGTTCTAGGAGGATAGTCAGAAGCCAATAGGAGGCCCTAGAGCCCTTGGGAGGTTTGGGAAGGCATGAAACTGAGAGGGGCGGGATCCACGCCCACTACACGCCTAGATTTCCGCTGGGCTGGTATACCCAGTCTCTTCCTTCTCTGTCCTTTACTGCCCTCCTTTCCCCTCCTTTCCCCTCCTACTTACCTATACATTTGTGCTTCCCAGCAACACGCTTGCTAGTTAGGCACCTGCTTGATTTAGCCCCTTCAGCTACAAAAATTCAGACCCCTGTTAATTAAACGAGGCCATTAGACTGTGGTGGCTTACCTAAGCAAACCCAAGTCTATGCTTCAAGGTTACAAAATCAACACGCTGAGAATAATCGGTCACAAGCAGCCAGTCGGGTCTAGGCCATAGCCAACCACATCATTTCCTACCTTTCTTCAGCACCTTCTCTGGGCAGAGCTCTCCTCTGGCTCCTGTCCAAGGCATTGCCCAGTTGGAATTTATTTTTGCTCAAAAAAACAAAAACAAAACTATTAACAATTTTGATATGCCTCAGTTTATCTTTTAACCGCCCCACTCTTAACTTTGTATCCGGGAATTGGAGAATTGCAGAATGTCACACCGGATGGAGCCTCTGACAGAAGAGGGGCTGTTTTTTAGTTTGAGAGCAGCTTTTCATTACCCATTTGATAAATTAGAAGGATCTATAAAGGTGAAGGAAACCAGGGGACTGTTAAACCTGAGAAAGGAAACTGACTTGATGTCTCGTTCGTTTGAGAGTCACAGAGGGCCTGTCCTGAGACCTCAACCATTTAGTGCGGAAGAGAAACGTCCAAGTGGTCGTGACACAGTGTGCCCTGTGTCATCACAGGGTGCTGTCCCAAGGTGCAGGAGGGCCCTCTGGGGATGGGGAGTGACAGACCACGATGCCGACAGGAGCTGCTGTCGGAGCTCAGTGGGAATAGGCCAGTCGTTGGCCAGCAGAGAAAGGAGTTTCAGGCAGGGAGGAGCAAAGACAACATTTGAAGACAGAGAGAGCATGGTCCAGCAAAGTGCAAGGTGGGGCGGTGGGGAAGGAGAGTGGCCGGCAGGTTGGGGATGATGGAGTTGGGACAGGAGGGAGGGCAGAAAGGTGGGTTGGGCCCAGATCCAAAAGAGCCTTAGGTGGGGTCCGGAGTTCACCATGCAGGCAGGGGTGGGCAGTGTGGGGAGCCCGAGGGCCGGGTTTGTATTTTAGACAGATCCTGAGGGGGATGGAAGCGTGGTGAGCCTGGAGGCGGGAGGCAGGAACAGGCTGTGAAAGTCCAGTCTCAGCCACCCAGGTGTGAGCGATGTGACCTCCACGCCCTCAGAGTCTGTTGCCATGGTGTCGGGAGCATCTATCCTGTACTCGCATCCTGTCACGCTAAGAACATCTGGTAGATTGTACTCTCCTTACTTAAAGACTGATCAGAGCAACTGGTTCATAAGCACACTGCTAGCAGCTTCCCTGTGTGTCGTCACTGATGACACTTAATCTTCCCAGCTTTCCAGCCCCGGAAAACAGACTCATTATTGGACCATCTCCATCGCTGGGGACACAGCAGTGGGTGAAATCAACTCAAGTCGCTTTTCTGGAGGAGCTTACATTGTAGCAAACAAGTGACCCACATTAGATGCTGGGTAGCGCTGAAGGTGCTGGCCACTAATAATCACGAGAGGAGCATATGGGGTGTCAGGGTGGAGAGCGCCTGCAGGTTTCCATAGGCACCAGTACAGCTCGAAGGAGGTGACATTTTAACAGATTTGATCCCTGAGGACCTTCATTCAAGGGTCAGCTTGTCTAAAGGGAGGCTGCCTGGGGTCCAGTAGGATCTGCAGAGGTTCTCTGGACCCTGATGGTGCCGAGGGGCTCTGTTCCATGCCTCTGGCGCGGGCGGCCGTACTGGCCATCGAAGACCAGCTTCTGGTGACCGTGCTAGAAAGAGGCTCTGATAACCTTCTCTGCTCTTGAATATTTGCAACAACTCCCCACTCCCTCCTTCCCTTGTGCCTCCAATTCATTTGCTAAAATAAAAACGTTCAACTCAGCTGTAGCATCTGTTTTGCAGCGAGGCCTGTTTCTCACTCCGCTTTCCAGCTGGTTTGACTTATCAGGACACAAGCAGGTCACCTGGCTGGCCCAAGGCCACTCAGTGAAAAGGGTTCCGCCAAACATAAACGCAAACTTAGGATTTTTTAAAGTTGTGAAGCTGCTGGGAGCCCCAGAGTTGTGCAGATGGGATGCTCATCACCTTCACTGACACCGTGACACGGGCGCCCAGTGCAGAGCTGTGCATCCGCTCAAAGGCTGCGTGATAATCAGTCCCCCGTGGGAGAAGACAAAGCAGGGGGATGCCCCCAATGAAAAGGTCATTCTGCACCTGACTTGAAGCCCCCCGTCTCCCCCAGTCAGAGGCCATGGTTGCAGTGCAGTAGCATTTTGAGTTGGCATCTTCCTCAAAGACCATAATCCATGGCCTCAGCCTTGCCCAAGTTAATGATCTTCTCCCTTCCTGCCCCCTTCTTCTCATCCTTTTCCCGCCCCTCAGCCATTTCAAGTTTGTAACCAAATTACTACAGCATGAGGACATTTCTGGGTACAAATTGCATGCAGTTGTCGGTGAAATCCTAAGGATCAGTGCAGCAAGGCTGAGGTGGACATGAGTTTAGAAAATTGAAAAAGCACTCTCATCTGTGACTCTCCGTTATGCTTGCATTGGCCTTTGGGTTCAGTTTTCCAAGCTAATACATTCAGCTTTAATTTTCTAAACCTTTGATTTTTATATCTTTTGAAGCTACAGAATCCTATTTTCAAATCCAGATTAATGCAAAAACTTGGTGTTGCTTTCCTGGAAGTTTCATTGGATCCCTACTCAATAGGTTTCTCCATTCTCTTCCCCACCCATGAGCGCCCTGTAGTGACTCGGGGTCCTGCGGGACCTTAGGCAGAGATGTTCAGCTCTCTGAGCCTCAGTGCCCTTATCTTCATTTGGGCACAAGTGTATGTACCTCACAGGATCCATGATGATAAGATTTAATGAGATAATGTGTTATGGTGTGCATTATTTTTCTTCTAATCACCCATTTCCCCACACCAGCTGCGTGTCCTACTCAGTGCTGATAGTCTTCCTGGAGATAGCACCCTACAGGTTAAGGGCTCAGTCCTACAAGACAGCCCGCCACCCTTCAGATGCCGATTGCAAGACCAAGTTGTCACCCAAGCTTCTGACCAATCGCTTACAGTTTGGAGGTTGCCATGACCTCCTCCTTGGGTTTCGTTAATTTGCTGGAGCTGTTCACAGAACCCAGAGAAACATTTTACTTACAATTTATTGTAAAAGGCTCTAACTCAGGAAGAGATGTACAGGGCAAGGTATGGGGAAAGGGTGTGGAGTGTCCCCGCTCCTTCCCATCACAGCGCTCTCCGAGGACCCCACTGTGTTCACCGGCTCAGAAGCTCTCGGAAGCCTGTCCTTCTGGGTTCTGATGGAGACTTCATTCTAAAGTCACGACTGATTAAATCGTTAGTCATTGGTGACTGAACTCAATCTCCAGCCATCCCTCCTGAGGTCGGGGTGGCGGGGGCACTGAATAGAGACCAGGCTCAGCCATTAGAAACAGACAAGCTACCCAGCACTACACTAGGTCTTTTTGCATAAAATCTGGAGGCAAAGGAATATAAATGCATGTCAACCTTTTGCAGGCCACATGATGTAGTGGAAAAAAGCCAGATAGGACTGGTTTGAAACCCTAGCCTTTCCTGAGTAACAGCCCTGGGAGAATTGCTTAACCTCCCTAAGCCTTCTTTCCCCAGCTTATGAAATGAGGAGAACAGAGCTGTTAGGAGAATTATAGGAGAAAAGGCATACAGAGTGCTAATCGTCTAGACTGGCCTTAAGCAGGACTCCAATAAATGTGAATTCTGTTGTTTTTCCACCCATTTCTTCCCACATCTTCATTTTAGGCTTCAAATTGTCCCCAAGCCAATGCGTCCACTGTGCTCATCAGACTTCTGCTGCAGTTTTGACTCAGGGTGGTGACAGGGGATGGCGCTGGGTTTGGGGGCCCGCCCGTCAGTGAAGGGTTTGCCTTAGGGTGGAAACTTCTGCCGTGAGCACCGTCAGCTGCTTTCAGCAAGGTCTCTATGGGAGATGCTTCATTCTAGAACAGGAGTTCTTCAAAGGACACAGTAAATTGCGCTCAGGGCTGGCGACCCCGGCTGCCAAGGGCAGAACTGCCCACAGCCGGCTGTTCCGTTAGAAGCACTCTGAGCCCCTGGGGTAAAGTTTCCTGTAAGTGTGGGTGTTAAAAAGGTCTGTTTTGGTGTTATTTTCAATATGTGCAACTCCGAACAGAGGCTCCGAAATGAAGAGCTGCCAGGAAGTCGTCACAGAGGGATAGAGGATATCGGAACTGCGTCCTGACGCCCAGCCGTCGTCCCCCACACTCTCTCCCCCAGCGCCCCTGCTCTGGTCTCCAGCCCCACAGCTCTGGATGTTTCGGCCGAGGCGTGAGGCAGGAAAATGTTCCAAAGCCGCCTTGGCGCAGCTGGGCCCGCCCATGCTAGGATGGGGAGGATTCCAAGGTAAACAGCCTGCGTTATCACACCAGACTTTCTTGGCACGAACCACCCGTTTCCAGCCCCAAAACATATTTTTGTGCGTGTGGATAATAGACAACCAGTCACAGAGTAAACACATGAGGAGTTTGCAGGTGTTGTGTTCCTTTGGGTTCGCCAACCAGATGTTCTTTTCTGGGACTCGCTTTTTGGCCCTGTGGGCGCTCCAAGCCTAACAGAAATGTCACTCTTTCTTGCCCTTTTCAAGGAAATAAAGCGAGGTTCTCACTGGAGATGTCCCAAAATGAGCTGCCGATCTCACTTGCAAACTATTAATCTATTTGCGTTCATTTCTTTCTTTCTTTTTTTCCAATCTGGATCAGGCCAAGAAACACCGGTCAAAATAAACATGTGAATCTTGACCTTAGAAAAAGTCACTATTAGCAGAGCTATGAAAGTCACCCCGGGGAACTTCGGCTGCAATACTGGTGCCCGTGTCCCCGTGTCCCCGTGTCCCCCCACAGGGCTGCACACCAAGGCCAGAGGGGGCGGTGCCAGTGGTATTGGTACTACTCCTGGTCGAGATGTCCAGCACGCTGGGGACACCTGGGGATATTTGGCCAGCATGTTCTGTCTCCTTTGGCAGCTGTGCAGTGGCTCAGTGGGTCAGTCTAGAGAAGGCTGAGTGCTTCTCCAATGTCTGGCGGACGGAGGGAGGCAGTGAAGCGAAGGGACTTGGGTTTAGAAACTGAGACTCCTTCAAAAGCCACTCTGAAGTTCTGTCTCAGGTGTCATTGTCCTAGAAGGATTCCTCCTGGTTCTTGTTGAACGGGTCTTGGTCCAAGTGCTGGACTGGTGTGACCGTAGCAGGGGGCAGATGGCACAAAACCCCTCTGCTATTAAACCTTAGGATTCCTGGGTCAGAAAGGAGCATCTTATTCCTCCATCCCACCTTCCCCAGGCCCGAGTAGCATCAGGCCACCGTTCTTCAGTTGCTGTGTCTGAGCAATATCCAGTCTTCCTAGGATGTGCCCAGTGCAAGGCAGCTTGGGCTGTCCGGGCATCCTGGCCCTTAGGTTCCCTGGCCTATTCCTCAGCGGATGATGGAAGGACCTGGTCCTACACGTCTAGAGGTTAAAGCTGAGAGAGGAAAAGGTGCACAGCATGGCTGGCTGCACTGGAAAGTCAATGTCACATATACCGAGTGCTCCTCCAAGCACTGTGGTTACACGATTTTATTTGTGATCTTCTTTGATCCTAATTAATAACACCTTATGCCACCGTAAGTAGTTGTGGTTTCTAAAACACGTTGGCTTACTTTATTCAGGACAAATTTACGAGGCAGGTGGAATTAGGCCCCTTGACAGGTGAATTACCTAGGTCTCAGTGAGGTTATTCACCAGTCAGCAGCAAAACCAGATTCGAGCTTGGACCTCTTAACTCTAAATCCAGTGCTTTCCCCGCAGGCTGGAGTCGGGGGGGTGCTGCTGCCATGTACGTATCACGGATGAGCACATGGAGTGGGAATTAAACAACGTTGCCCACAAAAAGTGGTTTGTGACTGAGTCTAAGAAAGAACCCACTTTTCCTGACTTTTAGTCCCACACTCTGCCAGGTCCCCAGGAAGCGTGAGGGGGAATCCGTGTAGGTGGGGGGAGAGTTTGTGATTATCAGAAGAGAACTCCAATATGTATCTCCTGTCTCAGGGGCGATGACAAATTTGTAGCGTATATATCATCACGAGGCATAAAACAGCGGCCAAAGAAAATCTCCACTACTTACCTGTTCCACTTGTGGCATCTGTAGTCCGACTGTCCTTTAATAGTCTCACTGTATGTGTGTGGAGTGTGTCTCCCTTGCGAAGCAGTGCTTTTGTGCTGAAGACGTGCTGGGTAATTATACAGAGTTGCCCTGGAATCTCCCATCTACTGGCGGGAGGGATGGAGTCTGTCACAGCTTCTGGAGGCCACACAGTTGTCATGGACGGGATTGCAGGGTTGCTGTAGACGGACGGAGAAATGGTGACTCTGGAGTGAGTCCTTGCTGTCACTGCATGCGGACGGAAAAGCACACCCGTGGGAGAGGCGGCAGCTCTGTGTGATGAGACCCGCTCGGGGCATGTTGGCTGCCAGGTTTGCTTGGACCGCCTCCAGGCGAGCGTGCCGATGAAATGCCACAGGGCAGCTCATTGCTAGAGCATCAGTGGTCCCTGCTGTGGAGCCTTCCTGACACCCTGCACTTATGCTGTCCGGCCTCCCAACTCTTCTGTCAAACTCTCATATGTCTGTTTTCATCATGACTTACACTCTGAGGGCCCAACGTGGTGCTTGGCATCCCGCATGGACTCTTGGGAAGCCGCTGAATAAATGCCTGGGGATGACAAGCCTTACATATGCCCTGTGTGCCTCTGCTGAGTCAGCATTTCAGTGTCCACTCGAATTCAGCTCAACGCGGGGGACTGCAGTGTTTACTGCTCCCAGTAAAATGAAATGGCTCTTGACTTGTTGATAGACGTGCTTTGGGGCCACATTGAAATGTTCTGAGCGCTGCTGGATAAAGGGTGGGTGTAGGTGTCTGAAAGCATGCCTGCTGTGGGCCGAATTAAGTCTGAACCCTCAGAGAGCGGCCAGCGCCTGCCTATCGGTGCCTCACCCTGGGGTGTGCCCTCAGGTCATCCGTCAAAGCACATTGTTCTCGGGCACCCCCGCCTCGTGTCCCTCTGCCCCTTCACATGTCTTGCTGTTAGTCAAGAATGCTCTTTTCTCTACCTTTTTTTTGGAACCTGGAAAAGTCCTACACATTTTGGTGACTCAGATCCAAAGTTTTAAACCACCCCCCACCACCCTTCCCACCTCTCACTGGTATGTTTTATAGCATTTTGTTTATGTAATCATTGTATTGATCACAGTGAACTGGAATGGCCAGAAATTCTTGCCTGGGTCTCGTTCAAGGCATGGGTCGTGTTTTACTCACTTTGGTGCTCTCCAAAGGCGTAGGAAAATGCCTGGTGCAGACGAAAGGCTTCAGTCTCGGTTGGATAAGCAATTGACTGAGTGACTGAATGAGAGAGAAATAGAAGCAGAACGACTGTTACTTATTTTTAATTTGCGAAAAAAAATGAGAAGATTTATTCACAATTTTAGATCCATAGATATTCCTAGCGAGATCTCTCGGGTGATGACGAGCTTCTGGAATACCAGCCTCTTAGCCCAGTTCTTGGCAGATATGAGGGGTTCAGTCAAGTTTCGTGGACTGAATGAACGAACTGCATGAACAAACGGTCTGAGATTCTCCCACAGATATCTAAGTTCTAAATCTCTTCACCTTAATCCCCTCATAAGTACAGCATAAGGGAATAAAAAAAGAAAAAATATATGTAGGTTGACCTTTGGTTTAATTTATTTAATTATTTAGCTTAAGTTTAGAGGTCTTTTAAAAAAAATTTCTTTAATTGATTTTTTTACAGAGAGAAGGGAGAGCTAGATAGAAACATCAATGTGAGAGAGAAACATGGATTGGCTGCCTCCTGCACGCCCCCTACTGGGGATGGAGCCCACAACCCAGGCATGTGCTCTGACTGGGAATCGAACCGGGACCTCTCAGTCCATGGGGCAACAATCCAGTCCTCTGAGCCACAGTGGCCGGATAGTTCAGAGGTCTTTTATCATATGTCTTCCCTTATGCATTTCTTTTCCCTGTCCCTGTCTAATCCCTAACTGTTGAGGGCACTAATACCCTTAAGATATTGTGAAAGATGCCCTGGCCAGTTTGGCTTGGCAGTTAGAGCTTCAGCCTGTGGACCGAAGGGTCTCGGGTTCGATTCCCAATGAAGGGCACATACGTGGGTTGCAGGTTCGATCCCTGGCCCTGGTTGGGGTCTTGCGGGAGGCAACCAATTAATGTGTCTCTCTCACATTGATGTTTCTCTCTCTCTCTTCCCCCACCCCCCACTCTTTCTAAAAAAAAAATCAATGGAAAAATATCCTTGGGTGAGGATTAACAACAACAACAACGATACTGTGAAAGATGATACAGGGAAGTTTAGCAACTTTGTGAAAAATGGTATCAAGAACAGGCGCACTGGTTATTTTTAAATCTGACTTTCCTTCCTTGGGTTTCCAGCATCCGAGATCATTAAAAATAGATAGCATTTAGACCATTTTAAACACCTATGTTACTTTATTTCCACCACTAATTTTGCTTTTTCTTCCTGTGGTTCTCTGAGGTTGAAGGGAGAAACCTCAAGGTCACTTTCAATGTTAGACAATTTCACTGGTCTGGGCCCACATTCCTATTTAAAGGCTTCTTTATTTTTACATTCTGCACCTTTTCATGAAAAGATGTTTTGCAGAACTGTATCCTATGTGCAAAATTTAGGGTTGTAAAATTTGAAGCTCTGAGATAACCTCATCAATCAAGTGTTTGGATTTCAGATGTGGTGGGAATATTTAGCCTGATGACCTATCCGATGATAAGCTCAAATTCAAGCTTTTTGAATGGATATTAGGATTTCATCATCAACTAGATGGCAGAACAACAGTGTCTCTTTTGATCTTAATGTTCTCTCCCTTTAATAACCCATCTGGGACTGGCCTGAAAATCCTTACTCACCCAGCATCAGTGTACCTCTGACCGCATCCCCTGCTTCTCCGTCTTACCGGCTTGATTTGCTTCCTCATAACGTTTGTATCTGTATCTGTTTTCCCTTCTGGACTGCAAATTCCTTTGAGGCAAAGACTTCCTAATTTACCTTCTTCTCCCCACCCCAAAGCCTGCCATAATGTGAAATAAATGTCTGTTGAATAAACGCCGACTTTTCCAAAAGGGTAACAGACCCCCGAAAAGTACCCCAGACAGAGACATCAGAGCTTGTTGACATTTTTCTTCTGCTTGAACCTTGTCCACACCAATGGCCGGGGGCCTTTTATTTCTCCCTCCCTTCAACTTTTCTCTGCCCCTGCTCTGAGCACTCTATGCCCACTTGTTAAAAGAATGGAAATGTTGCCTAGCCGGTCACTGACCCAATCTCAGAGTGAGGAAACCAGCCTCGGGGCGGGCTGGGCTTTCAGAGGCACCAGGCAGGAGGCTGTTGCGCCCCCGGAAGAGACGGCCTGAGCGCCTGACAAGCTGCAAAGACACACGTTTCGGTTTTGCTCTGAAATGGTGTCTGAAATCGATAACCATTGCCTGGAATGTGGCGGGGGATCGGGGGGTCGGGGGCTTGCAGCAGTGCCTCTGACATTTCAAGAGCACCGTGGCAGCCCCCAAGGGTGTTCTGGTCTCATCTGAGCCCCCGTAGTGCTGGGAGGGAGGGGCCCGAGCTGTTCTCTTCAGAAACCCCCGGGCAGTGTTCAATCTGTGCAAATCAGAGGAAAGAAGACCTGACACCCTTGGCTTGTGTTTTGATCTAGCAGGGCCTGTTTTAATTCACTGAATTGATTTGTAGGGCTGACGTCACCGAAAGAGTGATTCAGTTTGCTGCTGGGCCAGAGAAATGGAGCAAAGTGGGCCGTTTTGGGGAGATCCCTAGAGCCAACCCATGCAAGAGGTGGATGTCTGGCCTCACCAGTGGGCAAGGCCACCAGTGGGCAGGGGCATACGGTCCTTAAGGGAACATATGCACCGTGTCCAGTGCAGTGCCTAGCCGAGTGTTGATGCTTTTCGATGCTTTTTGATGATTCCTTTCTTCCTGCAACTCCCAGCACCCCCACTGTTAATCTCTTGTGTCCTCAGGCTCATTTCTCTCCTGAGCTATGGTATCAGGGCATCCTAATTTGGGGTCTTTCTATCCCCAAATTCTTCAGCCTCCAATTAAGTCCCTCCTCTGCTTTTAGAGTGCTCTTTCTAACACAGATCCATCCTCACTCCTGGCTGTGCTCTCCAGCACTTCTCATTGTCACCTGTAGGGCATTTATACAAACATGTGAATTGGATCATTGTGCCTTTGCCTCAGTCCACATACCAGGCCCTGTTTCTGGTCCCTCCTTTTCCGTAGATTTCCTCTATAGGAAAGCAAGGCTGTTCCATCTCGGACCTCACCATGCTGTTAACTCAGGTGTGGGGCGAACTCCTCTCCATCCATCCAGACTCTGCTCAATGCTTCTGGTTCTGCAGAGCGAGCCACACCCTGCCCTCCGGAAAGTCAGGGAAGAAGTCTGCCACAGGGCAGATCGCCTCCACCCCTCGTCCGGCACAGGCCTTCCACCTAGCTGTGTCAGAGTCTGCTCCGTGTTCTCTCAGTGGGCTTTAGAGATGATCTCTACAGGGTAATATGAACAGTGTCATTTGCCTAAATATTAATTTGACGCTCTTCTACATTTTGTCATTTTTAAAGCATTTGAAAAGATAGCTTTCTATGATGAAGTGGTGCTCACCCAGTGTCAGTTTAGCCTCCTCCCCTGACCCCAAAGGGGACATTTGACTATGTCTGGAGACATATTTTGGTTGTCACAGCTGGGGCTTGCTACTGGTGTCTAATACGTGGAGGCCAGGGACGCCGCTGAACATCCCGCAGTGCACAGGACAGGCCCCACCCACCCACTCCACAGAAAAGCGTCTGGTCCAAGATCTCAGCAAAGCCGAGAAACCCTGCATTAAATTAAATTGTCTTAAAATCTCTTCCCCATTTCTAATCTAAAATCATCTAAGAATGCTTCTCCCTTCCAGCACAAGCAGAGTTAACGAGGCGCTGACTTCTGTGTCTGACTCCCAGGTCGGAGGAGAGGATCGGTGCCTTGGGGTCTTTCCTTGCTCTTGTTGCCCGGGGTGCTCTCAGGATGGCTTGGGAGGTGCAGGAGAGCTTGATCCACCTCCCACCTCCCTGAAATGCGCCTTTAATTAGAGAAAAACGATCTAATAAAATCAGTTTAACACCAGGCCAAAGGAGAGATTAAGGGGACAGGAATAGACGATCTTGCTGATAAGAATGAGAGATACGACTTAAATGTTTTTGAGGAAATAATTGATGTGATGGATAGAATCTTCTCAAGTCATTTAAAAATATGATTGTTGCCTTCCTAAAGTGCAGAGACTCCCACTTACCTGTCAGAAATGCTGGGTGTTTCCCCTGGCGTTCCCTCTTCAGTCGTTGGCACACTGAGTGCATGTCGATGCTTGTGTGATGGCTTCATGTCAGACTTCAGCATGGCTTCCCCAACCTTGTCTGCATTCATACATGAATTAACAAATTATTTTGTAAAACCCTGTGTGTGTGTGTGTGTGTGTGTGTGTGTGTGTGTGTGTTTGTGTGTGTGAGCCCCTGTGAAGCTCTTGATAAGTCCACATCACAGAGGTCGTCTCCTGCGTACAGAGAGAGGATCATACAGTTTGGGGATTATCATGCAATGGTCCCAAGGACGCTCAGGCAGAGCCCCTCACCTGGTGACCAAGGACAGCAGTGAGGGAAATTCCAGGGTCTGAGCCTGACTCCCTGGATCTAGGTTTCTTACTAGGACCTCTTTGATCACCTTGGGACTGCAGCCTGGAAACGAGGCTGGTGTTCACTGTAAAGTCATGCTCTTTATGCTTCATCCATTTCAGTGCTCTGTTAGCACCTGAGCAATGCAAACGTGAACAGAATATGGTTTTTGCACTGGAAAAAGGGATGACATCTAGGGGAAGAGATTTTAAAGCAAATATTTACAATCAGTGGGATCACTATACAAAGAGAACTGCAAAGCACGCCAGGAGCACACACAAGACAAATTCTGTTTGGAGAACTGAGAAAAAGTTTATGTGTAAGATAATAAATGAATTGGGTACTGAGGAATGAATAGGAGTTTTCCAGGCAGTGGAATAACAGACAGAGGGGAGAACCTATTAAAGAGCATGAATTAGTATAGTGTGGCAGGAACATGATGTGAATAGAGATGGATGGCAGGAGATGAAGTTGATTATATTCTCCAAAGTATGGTGAGCTCTTTGGGAGGAAGGGACTCTGCCCTATTCTTCCTTGTATCCCCGGGGCTTGCGACAAAGCCAGGCACATGGTATCTCATTCGTTTCAGCATCATCAACATCAGCATCAGCATCAGCAAGGGATTCTAGATTGTGTGCTCTAAGCAGAGAAAGAAAATGATCAGGGTTGGAAGTATTGAGGAGGTTAGCTAGCAACAGAGGCGGAAAGTCTGGTCATAAGGAAACTGTGATCTGGGTAAGTTGTGATAACAGCCGTGGCAGAAAGAAAGAGGGAAGGAGGAGGGATTCTAGAGATATTTGTAGGTAAATCTAATTTTTTTTTAAACCCTCACTCGAGGATATTTTTCCATTGAATTTTTTTTTTCAGATAGAGTGGGAGGGAGGGAGGGAGGAAGGAAGGGGGAGAGAGAGAGAGAGAGAGAGAGAGAGAGAGAGAGAGAGAGAGAGATCAATGTGAGAGAGACACATCAATTGGTTGCCTCTCACACAACCCCAGCCGGGGCCAGGGATCAAACCTGCAACTGAGGTACGTGCCCTTGACTGGGAATCGAACTCAGGACTCTTCGGTTCACGGGCCGATGCTCTAACTGAACTGGCCAGGGCTGTAGGTAAATCTGATAGAACTTGGTCAACAAAAGAGAGCAAAGAGTGATGCAAGGCGTAGTTGGAGGTGCCGTCATCACAGTGTATGCTGAGTATACCTCGAACAACCTCGCTTTCAGAAATTCATATTATATATAGGTAGTGCCTGCAGATACCATGGGTAATCAGAGGCCTGGTCTGAAGATCTGGTGACTTGCCTGGTGATTGTCTCCTGTGCTTTGTCTTCAGGGACTTTGGCTACTGGCTTCTGATCTGTCCTGCTGGGCTCCGGCATCCCTTGTGACCTCCCAGCATGGTGTTGGCCTCGCCATCCTTGTCTTGCTGGCCCACCGCTCTCAACTTTAACCACAGACTCAGACATTTGCCTCATCTCTGGATTCTGGTGACAACCTACCCGTTTGCTCTTCTTGCCCTCACCAAACTCATTGCCTGAGTTCATCACACACAAGAAGAGGTGAGTGAACCTTGTCATCATCTTGATGATCTAATTGGCATTCCTTTTACATTCCAACCGTCGAAGGGAAGTGTATTGTAATACAATAGCCCTAATGTATTCCCCTCCTCAACAAGATTTACATAAGTTTATTAACATGTCTATTTCTACCAAATTAAATTTTGAAAAACATTCTTGTTCTTAACACCAATCTGGGACATTTTGGGGATATGAAATTAACATGAGCATACACAGCAAAAAGAAAACCAAACACCAGAGTCTATGAAGACCAAAGTTGCTATGAGATTTACATTTCTGAGTCTCTCAAGAAATGGAGCACAGCAGCTTAGACTGTCTTCACGTTTTTATATTTGAAGGTGCGAGTAGATTTTCTCAACATTTATTTTGAAAGGAACATACTGAGTGGATTCCTGAAATGTAGGGTGATTCTGATTTTATTTGCCAAACAACTCCTCCTTAGTTTGACTTGGTGTGACAGAATGCGTCGGGGGCCTGCTGTGCCGTTTCAAATCAGGAGCTTGCCAAATGAACAGCGTTATCGGGAAAAGCGCATCGGCCAAAGAGACCGAGTTTGACTCCCCAGTCTGCTCTTTTCTTTTCTTTTTTTCTTTATTGTTTGGAGAGAGAGAGAGATGGAAACACCAATGAGAGAGAACATTGATTGACTGCCTCCTGCATGCCCCCCACTGGGGATCGGGCCCACAACCTGGGCATGTGCCCTGACTTGGAATCGAACCAGCGACCTCTTGGTGCGTGGGTTGACGCTCAACCACTGAGCCACACCGGCCGGGCTGCCCTTTTCTTGATGCAACTGTTCTCTACGCCCCGCTGATAAACGCAGTGTTGCAGAGTTGCTGCGAGTACAAAAGGAAAGCGTGTGTTGAAAGCCTCAGCCTGTAGTAGGTCCTTCAGCAGAAGTTGGAGGTTCTGGCCCAAGCTCTGGCTCGTGTTCAAGGAATACCAAACCACAAAATTGCCCTCAGCCCCTGTGAAAGCAAGAATTCAAACCAGTCAGTCAGTCCAGCACAATGTGGTCATAAAGATATATATTTTCCAATTTGAGTCTTTTTACACATGGAAATTGGGTAGACGTGGAACCCAGGGACTCAGAGTTAATAATAAGTAGTTTCATCCATGCCTACAAGGCAGAGCTGCGGCCAGGTTGTGAGAAAAGTCGCAAGGGAAGAGTGGGCAGACATAGTCTAACCTAGTCTGTCTATGAACCAGTCTCTACACAGAGCCATGTTCTTCCACATTTGCTCTTTGTGACCAGCCTTATGCAATGAGATATTCCTGATTTAATTTACGGATGAAGTAATACACACTCCGAGAAGTTAAGTAACTTTCCAAGGTCACATGGCCAGTATTGTTTCAAACCACTTAGGTCTTTCCAAAGTTCCATGCTACTTTCTGGGCACTGGAAACGAGTCCCTCTATATATAGTAAAAAAACATGTGAGGGTTTTGAGGTCCCTGCTCCCAGAAGGAAGGCTGTTTGCATTGACTGTGATAGTAGAAAGGAGGATAAACTCAGCCATGGGGGTCAATCTGAGTCTTGTGGAAGGCTCTACCTGTCAGCCCCGGAGTTCTGCTCAGGCTCTGACCTTGTCCCCATGGGCGCTACCCTGCTCCAATCTCATGACCGCTGCCACCCTGCCTTTATTGGGGCCTACGCATGGATGTGGGGAGCGTCAGGATTGGACATGCATTACCATGGCATCTTGAAGCAGGGCATGGCGGGAGCAGTCCCCACCCTGGGCTGGCAGTGCCAAGGTGCCTGGGTAGCTAGCATGTCCTAGCCCAGAGACTGCAGCATCCCTTCGCCAGGAGTTGAGGCAGCAGGCTCATGGTACGAGACGATGCCTGCCTCGGCTTCCTCACGGCGGCTGGGACCTGAGGGGCCGGTCTGGCGGCGGGGGTCCTGGAGGTTGCTGGGTCGTGGGCAGGCATGGGCACAGGCTGTAGGTGGAGTCACAGGGAGGGCTGTGTGTGCGTCTCCCTGCCTTTCCGGTTTGCACTAGACTCCACAGATCACGGAGCCAGGCCTGTGGGGAATTTACAGGACAAGTTGTGTGAGCTGGGCACCTGGGGCCCATGTCACTTATTTTTGTTACCTAACGGAACCTGCAGGTGTTGAGTTTGGGGTTGTGACACGCAGGACGCACCTTGAGGGGAGCTGTGAAATGTGCACTCGTGGTCCCTGATTATCCATGTGCTATCCACGAGCCCCGGAACTCAGGGCATTCCCTCTTTCTCCCCAGTTCCGCGTCTCTCTCCCAACGAGTACTCCATCTCCACCCGATCTTGCGCGTTAAGTGTGAGTCACGAAGCCCTGGAAGGAGTCCCTGATCATTGAATTGTCAGCTGTTATTGAAGGATGTGGACCATCTGATCCTAAACTTGCTCTCCTTTCTTGCAGTGATGAGTAACCTGACCCACCAGATCGTCACCTGGTCGTGCCTGGGTGAGTTTAAAGTCATTGTTTGACTTCCTGATTATTGACTTTTATTATTCAAGAGCTAAAAGACAACAGCTACTAATGGAACGTGCTGTGAAATAGTTTTCCTCTTGCTAAGAAAATATGTTGGTTGCTGGCGAGGGACTTGTATTCGAGGGGACCCTGGAGGAGCCGAGCGGACTTCGTTTGGTTCTGCGCCTCACGAGCTCCCTGTGTGTCGTGAGATTTCTTGGTTTTAGTAGCTCAGCGAGCTATGTTGCTGCTTTCCATTTGTGAATTGAGGGAGTCTTGATATTAATTAACCAGGGGAAAAAGTTCGAGAAGCCGAAATCAATTCTTAATGACTCATTGTGACGGGGGAGAATTTTAATCTGTTTTATAGAATTTCTCTCTCCCTTTCTTTAATGAAAATAGCGTTATTGCTTTCAGTCACAAAGAACATTTCTAACCAACTGCTAAAAAAAGAAATAACGTTGGTACTGCCAAAGAGAAGTCCTACTGGGCCTACTTAAGGAATAAAAGAGGTTCATTTATAATTAAAATTGTTCCTCAGAGGCGAATTAACACGTATGTTCTTAACCTAATTTCTCTGCACACATGCGTGTGCGTGTGTGTGTGCGTGAGTGCGTGCGAGTTAGACAACTGCTGTGTCTGCTTACTGTGTTGATTTGCACAAGGAACTCTCTTGCTCAATAAGAAAATGCAAAATCTGACAGAGCGATGTCAGCTCAGAGCACGTGCCCCTTCCAGGGTTTTGAAAAGTAAGGTAAAGGCATAAGGTAAGTGGAAAACAAAATGTTACTCTTATTGGTGGCAAAAGTGGCTATGAGATGTGGCTTAAGAGTGAGAGCCAGTGGACTTCTGCATAGCACACCTGTCGTTCGCTGACCTCTCCACTCCAGGCGTGGGCGGTGCTGGAGGGGACCGGCTACATGAAGGGAAAGTCCTGAGAAGTGGCTCCTGTCTGTGGAGATCTGTGGAGAGCGCAAAGCATCCGATGAGGGTGTAGCTGGTAGAGCACAGGATTTGAAGCCAGAGGGAGTTTCAGCTCTGTCACTTACCGCTGAGTGAGCTGGGGTTTAGACTCTGGGCATCTGTTTCCTCGTCGTAAACAGTAATGATCTGCTTTGCGTGATTATTGTGAGGGTTGGCCTCGTATATTCGTGCGTCTGGCAAGTGCCAGGACCAAAGAAAGGCATTCTGGAAGTGGCGGTGATGGTTACGGGGTTGGAGGGTGTGATAAAAATAGATACATTGTTAAAATGGAAATGGGATGGGCAGTGTCTTGGATGTTTCCCATCATCCGCCTTGATTTCCCTGTGGATCGGGGAAGTGAGCTAGAGAGGGAGACAGACATTGCCTCAGCAAAATGGATTTGGCTTGCCCTGCGATTCGCTTTGTCATCCCTGGCACTCAGATGACTCTGTGTAACTATGTGGTGTCTCTTTCGTTATACCAAAATAGACACTGTATCACCGTGTCACAGGAGAGAACTCCGCTCTCCCCCAAGCCTTACTGCAGGTTTACATCAAACTCCACAGATGCTCTGCTCCCTACTGTGGGTCTGATCGCCGTCCCGAACGTCTGCATTTTGGAAATAGGGGAAGGGTCACCAGTTTGCTCCCTCTTGGCCCTTGGAAGGTTGCCTTGTCCTGGAAGTTCCAGTGAGAGGCATGTGGTGACTCATCCCTGCTCTTTGATCCCACAGAGAAGGGCTGCTTTGCTCTAGACTGGTGTTCCATTTGTTCATTCCCGAGTCCTGCCAAAGTCACTATTTCCCCCAAAGAAAATAAAAGATGTTCTGAGTCGTTCATTAATTTCTGCATGTGGTGGAATGAATGAGGAATTGATGTGAGGAACCCAGCAGTAATGAGGTGATGAGCAGAATGGAGTGGGATGACCCAAAAGCAATCCCTCACGATGAACAATTAACTATTAAACATTGGAGCCCAGGTATATTATATGACTAAATCGGTCAGCCTGAGATTACAGTCTCATTACAAATTAGTGAGTCTGCCCTGGCCGGGTGGCTCAGTTGGTTGGGGCATTGTCTTGCACACCAAAAGGTTTCCGGTTTGACCCCCGGTCGGGGTGCGTACCGGAGGCAACTGATTGATGTTTTTCTCTCACCTCTCTCACCTCTCTCTCTCTCTCTCTCTCTCTCTCCCCCCCCCCTTACTCTCTAAAAATTAATAAAAACATATCCTTGGGTGAAGATAAAAAAAATTAGTGAGTCTAAAGCCAGTTTATTAGAAATGTACACCTATTTTCCACTGAGAGCGTATGGCGGTTTCTTGAATGAGAGAGGATTAAGATTTGGATACTCATATCTTCTCCTGATAATAACTGTATGACTTACTAGATTATTTATGAAAGATTGACACATGTGCATGGCTGTATCTTATGTTTTTCATTTTCAGATGCACAGAATAGATTGCCTGTGTTCAGCGCTGAGCTCATTAGTAGCAGCGACATGCTAGCGTCAAGGTGATCTGTCCTTGGTCTTCTCTCTCCCTGCTGCCCTGTCTCTTTCGTGGCAGGGCTGGTTGAGTTTTTGACAGAGAAGCTCAGCCTCCTATTTCTAGTTTGGGGCAAGTTTGCATCTTGGACTTGAAACATTTAAGTGTCTTGGTTTGATCCCTCCCAGCTAGTTCTCCTCCTGAGTGACACAGAATTAATAGTACCGCTGACGTGTTCCGGCTCCTGGGACTCGGAGCTGCCACAGCTTGGCTGTGGGTGGGAGTCCAGGCAGCCTCTCCGGCTCCCCTGCCGTGCACATGGGACCACCACGGCCAGGTGGCTCTGGCTACTCGTTTTAAAAATACACACAGAGCCCTGGCCGGTTTGGCTCAGTGGTTAGAGCGTCGGCCTGCGGTCCAGAGAGACCCGGGTTCGGTTCCTGCTCAGGGCATGTACCTCGGTTGCAGTTTGTCCCCGGCCCTGGTTGGGTCGTGCGGGAGGCAGCCACTCGATGTGTCCCTTTCACGTCGATGTTTCTCTCTCTCTCTCTTCCTCTCGCTCCCTCCCACTCTATCTGAACAAAAAATAGAAAAATGTCCTCGGGTGAGGATAAAAAAAAAAAAATACACACAGACACATACAGAGACAGACACATACACATTATTATTTTATTTGAACTAAAATAATACATTTCCTTAGGTTTTTGGAATAATATATATATATATATTGTTGTGTGTATGTATGCATATGTTTATAAATACATATAATAAGTAAGTGTTTTACTTCTGTGGTCCAATCTCAAGAAAAGGCCCTTTCTTGGGTAATTAGGTGACTACATGTTTCAAATAGAAATGAGAATCGGTAATCAGTTAATTCGCTGCAAACTACCATCCAAAGTCAGAGAAAGAAAGAGGCAAGGAGATCAGTAATGACAAAGGCATGTTTCCACGGTCAGTCCTGCTGGAAGGGCATCAGATTAACACGACAAGAGGCAAACCGTGCAGAGAGGCCCCTCCTCGCCTCCTCGCCCGGCACACTGTAGAGATTTGTAAGAGCCTCTAGAAATAGTCTTGGATGACACGTCAGACATGCGAGACTCGTAACAGCTCTCTTCCAGAAGTGGGGACAGCCCTCCTCGTGAACTGTGGACTAGATGTTTATGGCTGGGAAATACTGTAACCCTATAATTTGGCTCCTGACAGCCACATGCTTCTTTGGAACAGAAGCCACAGGTCAATTATCGCGGTTGGTGAGCTTTCCTTTTGGGCGTGAGTCGGGGCCAATTTTGCAGGAAAGAAGGGTTTCCCTTCTGGCGCTGGCTCACTGCAATTGTGGAATCGTATCATGGGGTTGCCGAAAACTCCTCTCTGGGAGCTCCCAGGAGAGCCTTCGAGGTTATCCCTGGGACGCTGCATTGGAAACCATTTCCCACAGCAGGGCCCAGCTTCTCTCCACGCCTGTCTCTGTGAACATCTAGAACTTCCTCTTTCAAGACCTTGGCTTCCAGAATCACAAGTCAGCCCTCACTAAACCCGCGGCGGTGGTTGTTCACTCGTCCTCGGAATCAAGGACTACTCTGGTCCGAGGTACCTTTGCTTATATGTATCTCCTTCCACCTAGGAAGACACCCTCCCTCCCCGCCTCTCTTCTTCCCCTACAGTTAGCGATAACCTATTGTGTGAAAAGCACCCCGCAGTGAATGTTCCGTCCACCTTGTGCGGTCAGAGAATGTTTCACACTTTCTCTGATGTGATTCTCATGACAACCTGAGGGAGGGAGGAAGAATAATATTTCCAGAAGAGCAATGGTGCTTTTGGAGAGAATATGGGTTTGGGAGACATCTGGGGATTCAAATCCTTCTTCCACACGTACTACATATACGACATGGACAAATTGTTCCATCCTTTTGAGCCTTGGTATCTACATCTGTAAATGACCAATAATAACAGTGCCTTCTCGGTGTTTGGAAAATTGGAGATGCTTCAAAAAAGTGGCTTGTACTTCGCCTCACCCATAACAGTGGATGAATGTTATTATTATTGTCCTTTGATTATTAGTCTGATTTTGGACACAATGAAATTGAGTCTCAGAGAGTGGGAGGAACGTTCCCGAGACCAGAACACACAGATAGTTCTGGAGGCAGCAGCACTGGGTCTCTGGCCTGTGGACCCCCAGTCATCACTCATCGCCCCTCCTGGGGATGGCAGAGCTGTCCTGTTAGTGCTGCGGTCCCCAGGTGTCTTTCTGCAAAACACTGCCATGAGCACAGGCTTTCTCACGTGCTGTGAGTCGCAAGTTGAATCCATTCCTTGGATTTGTGTTTTCTTCTCTGGGCTTTTGTGGTTTAAAGTGCATAAAACCCTTCTCAGTCTTCAGAGAAAACACTGAGGAGTATGTGGTCCCGTGGGTGCTAGGAGAACCCCCAGAAGGTGCTGGGGAAGACAGGAGACCCCTGCAAGTGCAGGTGTCACCCTCAGGGAGGTGGCTCATGGCCCAGAGCTGTCTGAACAAGCAGGTCACGGAGGACGCTGGCTCGTTTATATTCCTCCACTGCGTCCTCTTCCTCTCCTGCTGGAGGTGTATAAAGACTTCACCTTGGATACCAACAAGGTGGAATTAAAGTCCCTGACTACACCTTTCTCCTGAACAGAAGCCAGAGAAATAACAAACGTGCTCTTTGCTTCAGCGATGACAACAAGTGAGGTAAGCAAAGCTGGAGACCTCACAGTGCGTGGCCTGGAGTTGTGTTCTGAAGTTCTGTGTTCAGAGGGGTGGCCAGTAGTTTCTAACACTAATGATGCCCATGGTGTGCTAGGGCCATTTCTACCCGTGGTGCTTCTGCTTCAGAGACTGTGTGGGAGGCGAAACTGTCCTGCATATTTGAAAATGCCAGAACTACCCACTGCTTGAACTAAGTTTGATCTCTTTGCCATCAGAAAGAAAAACCCCCAGGTGCAAAACCACTGGCGAACAAAAAGAGATTTATTTTCCTGTGTCTCTCTTTTTCCACCCCTCCCCCCATACTCAGCACACTCTCTGGCAACTTTCTTTGACTTCAAGAGGCAACAGTCCTGAAACCTTTCTTATGAAAACAATATTAAGAACCGCATTGAGAACGCCATGCTGTTTCCAAAGGGATTTTTTTCAGAATGGTTTAGAAATGTCTAGAAAAAATTATGTGGAGGTACATTTGGGACTTTGAATGAATCGCTTCCATTTTGTACACTGGGAGGAAAGGCTTGGGGTTTGTAACAGTTTAGTGAAAAGACGAAGAACTTCAGGACGTGCACAGCACAGGCACCCGTGCACGCACATCATCACATTGCTGCGAGCACTGACTTGTACAAAAGGGACATTCTGAGCAATGTTAACATTCATTCTTGTGCTGAATAATAGGAACAGACTGCATGAATACAAGAAATCACAATTTACCTGTTCAGTCACTTCTTATGTATTTCCTTGGGTGATCTGAAGAATAAGGTCAAGTGAATAGTACTATGAAAATCAGAGTCAGTAAAAAAAGGCCAATGTCCCAACTCAGCAGTCAGACAGGAGTTTTCTTACTCAGCCCTTTTGTTCTATCCAGGTCTTCAACTGATTGGATAAGGCCCACCCACACTGGGGAGAGCAATCTGCTTTACTCAGTCTCCTGACATAGTTATTCTCATCCAGAAACAGCCTCACAGACACACCCAGAATAATGTTTTACAGATGTCCGCACACCCTGTGGCCCAGTCGAGTCGATACCTAAAATTACCTTCAGAAGTGAATGTTACGGCCTGAATGTTTGTATCCCCTAAAATTCATGTGTGATAGCATTGGAGCTCGTGCCAGTGGGAGGTAACAAGGTTTAGATGAGGATATGAGAATCAGCCGTTTCTCCAAGGATTCCCAGTTCTTTCACAGATCTCGGAACTGGGTCTGTTTGCTGTCACTACTGGGATGTTTTTCTTCAAGTCCTCTTAGCTGACAGAGCAAGGAAATATATGTGTGTATATGCACATAGCTATATGTAACCATCAGTATGTCTGTTCGGCTACATATGACTTCTCACTGATATCTCCAACTATAATCTGTTATCTCATTAATCATTCTAGCCTCCCACCCTTGCATGTCTATAACCTGTCACTCAACAGAGAGAAACCTGGCTCCCACCATCCACCCTCCGTGTGTTTGTTATATTCCAGGACACACATACAGCAGTATCAGAATTATTAACACCCACCCCCGTGGAAAACAGCTTTAACAATCAGACTACCATCGTTATGTATAGTTTCTTTTGCCTTTAGTCTCACAGATTTCATTCATTTCCAGAGTTACTTAGATCAGCACCTTTTCCTTCCCACCCCCTTCAGTGAGGTTGTTTCATTTACATTACATTTGTAATGCAGTTAGATTCATTTCTCACAGTCTGCATTCCATCCTGGGATCCCCTGACTTCCTAACTGATTTTTCAAATTCATATTCATTAAGGTTCAGTGTTTATGCTGTGAAGTTCTGTGGGGTTTGACAAATATATAGTGTCTCATATAGGGACAACAACCCTTGGGGTATTCTTTTACAATGAAAATTTAATATATGTTCATCTTCACCTAAAAGTTTCTTATTCTGGGCTCATCCATGATTTTACCCACAAACTAGTTCTTTATTTAATAAGCACTCCATCTTTTACTATGTGCCAGCTACTCTTTCCTGTGCTTTACAAGTATTTACTCATTTTTAATCTTCTTAACATTTCTATGAGACAGGTGCTATTATTATCCTTATACTACAGATAAGGAAACTGAGGCCAAGAAAGGTTAAATAACTTGACAAGGTCCCACAGCTAGTACATGCTTATCGTCCAAGGCAAACACAGCAAACGTGGCCTTTTGAGTAGATGTTCATATCACATGGTACTTGGGTGAAGCTGAACAGATCTCCGCGACTTCCTGCACGTATGACCCAGAGCAAAGCTATGTTTTGTGGTCGAAGGCTCCAGGTACCTGGCAAGCAGGAGCCATGAGAAATGCTTTCAACACTTTCCTTCAGCGGTTATAAAATTGATGAAATGGAATAATTTACACTTGCTTTGCTGAATAACTCACCAATCAAATCACTCAGAAAAGCAGCAAGATATGAAATGGGAAAATAAAAGAGAAATACATTTGGACCAGAGAAGGATCAGTAAGAGCCAGCAGGCTGAATGCTGCCCACCAGGGCCAGGCACACTGAAGAAAGGCCGGTCTCTGAACCTCACTTCGACTTCAGGGTGCCGCTTCCCGCACTGAGTGCTGCTGGAGGGCCTGCGTCCGCTTTCAGTGGGCTGTGAATTTGTCTTTTTCCTATTTGTCTGCTTTTTCTGCATGAATGTGTAACTGACTGTCTAGAGTGCAGAGCAGACCTGGGCGTCGGGATTTCTATCATAGATTCCCCTACATCCTTCTGAAAACGATCACTTGGGGAACACTGCAGTTGGTAAAGGACTTTGCATGTTGCCTTGTTTAATCTGTTCAACTTACTCTTAAGGTCAGTGTTACTACCTGTACCTCACAGGTGAAGACCGGTGCACAGGCGGGTAAACTGTCCTGCTCAGAGTGTCCACGACTCACACTTCTGGCGCCAAATCCCCCTTTCTTTACAGTCTTCTCCAGTTGTCTTAGTCTCAGATGCCACAGGGAAAGGAAAACCAGATTTAACCCAATGAGCTGGCTCTCTGTGACGACCACTCCATTAATTTTAGTCATTTCTGCATTCTTTTCTCCATCTGTTATTCCATGTAGACATCTGTGTGCTATCACTTGGGAATCAAAGACGTTTCCCATGCAGTATAGCTTCAAGATTAAATGACCATTTCGAACACTCATTTTTCTAACCTTGTTTTGTGCCTGTACCACGAGCACCTTTGCCGCACTCTGGGCTTTTGGGGTAACTTATCTTAATTAACCGAGAAGAAACTGGAGTGACTGGGCAAAGAGAAACGATGCCAGCGTCAGAATCGGCTCAGACAAATAAATAGATGGAACAGAGTGTTCTGCAGTGGTCTTGCAGATCATCTCATAGCGTTGTTTAGAAAATCTCTAGAGAATTGTACGAAGGAAATGGTTAAGTCTAGTTAACCACTTCTCACAGTTGAGATTCCAGATGGTTTTTGTATATTAACAGTAATAACTACTAATTTTGTAGCACAATTTACAACCCCAAAAGTGCTTGAGTCAGAATTTGAATGTTGATTAGACGTCACCAACTTCCTTCCAATCCTTGTGGCATATGCTAAGAGCTACACTTTTTAGCATCTTTGTCATTTTACCTAAATAAATGGGCCATGAGTTAATGCATCAGATTTCTTTCTCTCTCTCTCTCTTTTTTTTTTTTTTGTTGTTGTTAATTCTCACCTGAGGATATTTCTCATTGATTTTTAGAGAGAGTAAAAGGGAGAGAGAGAGAGAGAGAGAGAGAAACATTGATGAGAGAGAGACATCAATTGCTTGTCTCCTGCACAACCCTGACCAGGGACAGGGATTGAACCTGCAACCCAGGTACATGCTTTTGACCAGAATCGAACCCGTGACCCTTTGGTCCATGGCCTAATGCTCTAATCACTCAGGGGACATCAGATTTCTTTGCCCATTTTAGCAATTGAATGAAGTTTCCTTCCAGTTGACTTATGTGTTGTAGCGATATTTGCGTGTCATAAAATTCCCTACCAATGTGTTATGGCTAGTTTACTTGTATGGCAATGGCCATCTAGTTTCTTGGTTCTACCTTTCTCTTGTGGCTTGGAATTATGGTCCAATATCTACTTTTGGTACCTGGCATTTAAAAATGTTTAATGCATATTTTGAAACTCATATTTTTCTATAGTCATTTAAAATTAGTCATCAGATTCTTCTCTGACCACTGAAAGAACTTTAGGATACCGTGTCATAATCTACTCTAATAGTCTTTTATTTTCTTTAATCAATGAAGATTATGCATCAACTATTATTTAAGAATACCATAATTTATTTTGAGGGAGATCCCATCATCTTCCTTATCACGTAATTAATTTTTCATTTTTCCTAGTGCACCCTTGAGTGATTCAGAGCAGGTTTGGTGTGATAAGCCATGTGCACTCTTGCATGGCCAAAATATATATTTTCTTTTTTGATATATACATTTTTCACCCTTGACTACGTATGGAATCCCAGGGTCCAGAGATTTACTCCTGAAACTTCAAACATATTGCTTCTGATTTGTAGTAATTATCTAGTGATATTGATGAAATTTTTAAAAAGGGATGTCTGTTCATTTTTTTGAAAATCTTGTACTTTTGTTGCTATCCCTGGAATTCTACAGTTTTGCTATGCTGTGTTTTATATGAGTCATTTATAAATTTGTTAGCTTGCTATTCAGTGTGTTTTTCAGTGTAAAGAGCTATGACTTTCTTCACATGAAGGACATTTGTTTCAGGTATCAATTGATTAATTAATCTCTACCTTTCACGTCTCTATGCTTTAGAACTCTTACTAAATGGAAGTTGGGTTTTCTAAGTTAATCCTTCAACATTTCGCATAGTGCCTTTAATGTATTAGGTACATCATAAAATCACTTAAATTAAAAATGCCCTCAGCAAGGAACACATGCCTAATTCTTAATGGGTTCACATATGAAGAGTTCAGTGCAAGTATACCTTGAAGACAGAGCCAGATTATGATACTTGGAAAAGGAATTTAATGTGAAAGCAATGACTTGAGCTAGGGCGTGGAGCGAGAGAGGCACCAGGGAGGTTCAGACGGCAAAAATAGCCTTGTTAGAATAAAGGGTATGGGCTGAGAAGTAAGAAATAACACCGCTGGAAAAATGGAACCCAGAGGTTTCTGAACACCAGATAAAGAAATATATCGTACTTTATAGAATGGACAGTGAGAAGCCACAGGATGGGCACCATTCATAAGATGCTACGGGAAGTTTAACCTGATTAGTCGTGGGGGTAACTGGATTTGGAAGAGAAAGGTTAGAGGGAGATCAGTTAGGAGACTCTGCAGTTGTCCGGATGGGAAATGAGGAGGGTCAGAATCAGGGCAATGCCATTAATAATGGAAAGGAGAGATGGAATGTGAGAGACGGGAAGGGAGAGAGAGAGGAGTAGAAAAGGATATGGCTGCCAGGAAAAGTTAACACAGGAAAAGTCGAAGCTTACGAGAAACAGAGGAAGTCAAAAAGAGGACTTTGTCGTGGTAGAAAGATGATTTCAACTTTAGATGTATTGAGGTTCCGGTTTTTGTAGACTGTCCATCTGGGGAAATCCAACAGGCAGATAGAAATAGGGTTTTAGAATCAGAGGACAGGAACACTTCTTGATGACAATATGAAGGATACAGATGCCTTATAAGGTATGCTTTTGTTTTTGTTTTCTCTTAGGGGGCTTAAAATCTATTGGTGAGGTCAAGGTAACACTTTATGGCTAACAACAGCAAAGAGAAAGTAATTTAGGGCTAAATTGGGCATGGCACACTTCCTCTGTTGTAAGACTTTAGAATATAATGGGAATTAAGATTTCTTGGGCACATTGAGGACTTGAGTTGGCCTTTGATGGGTATGGAGGTCTAGTTGGGTGCAAGGGCAGAGAAGGCTGACATTGATGCTGTCTTAGAATGAATAGGTACTCGTATGATATGGTCACCATGAGTAAAAGTCTTGACAGTGAATTAGTCCTGCTGAAAGGCAAGTGTGGGATCCCCAGGTATTTCTGGGGTTCTGTGCTCTGTGCCCCAGTTTGGTGTTGAGGGCACTGCCATCCACACTACCTCTGAAGTTGGTCTGTGTCTCCTTAGGACGGCAGCTGGCACAGGGCATTAGTTGAACAACAGATGCAAACTGTGAGTGGGGACTCTGTGCCCTTGCAAACAGGATGCTGCTGTCACTTGGGAAGTGATCCGAGGCAAGATTTCACAGTCTTTGGGTGGTTTTGTTTCCCAGGAAACCTCATATGCGTTATACAGCTAAACACCCTCAGGACTGGTACCAGCAGACCAAAGAACAGCCTTAAATCTCGCCTCACTTTTCTCATATTATCCTCTCTCTGCTTTCCTGGAAGAGGGAGTAAAACACATGGGGTGTGTGTGTGTGTGTGTGTGTGTGTGTGTGTGTGTGTGTATGTGTGTGTGTGTGTGTGTGTGTGTGTGTGTGAGAGAGAGAGAGAGAGAGAGAGAGAGAGAGAGAGAGAGAGGAGTGGCATTTACTAAGAGTTCTACAGAGCAATATTGGGAAGCCAGTTTTCCTTGGAGTTCTCACTGATTTCTGTGTGAAACATTTGGCCTAACATCCCCAGTCGCTGGTCCCTCTGGCGAGCCTGTAAAGGGATATTCTGGAACAGCTGATTCTGCAGATAGAGAATTGCCCCCGTCTTTTATGACTCAGCTCAAATGTCATGATTTCAAGGGAGCTTTGTCTCTCTGGCTCTTCTAGTCCCAACTCAGGCTCTGCCCAGTGCCTTTCCACTCTGTTCCTGTAGTTGCGTTTAAAGCACTGACTTCTATGTCTGATCATTGTTGGTTGAATTATCTGTGGACCTTGAACTTCTTGAGTGGGTGGGACTGGTTTAGTCATCTGTGGACACCTAACTCTAGGGTCTGTGCTTGGCCATTGCAGGCTCTCAGCAAAGGCTTGTTGAATGGATGGATGAATGAGTGGATGGCATTAATGCATTGGCCCTGATACATTGTGTGTTGGCCCTGATACATTGTGTCCACATTTTGTTTGTATCCACATTCATGAATGAGCTGATTATTGCTACTCTGTATAGTCTAAAGCAGTTTTTGAAACAGTGTCATTAAGGGGAAAATCTGAAATCTGGCGTTTAGACAGTCTGAGGCCAGCAGCTGCATGGGTGATGCACAGTTTTGCCTCAAGGCATCAGAGCTGCTCTCCTTCCTGTCCAGTGACGACTTGGGTGGATTGAGATACAAGTTCTGAGTATATTTGTTACTTTGATTCCTCGTTGACTGGGAATTGTCATGTGGGCTGTGTCTCTTCGTAGCTTTTGCCCAGGGCTGTGGCTTCCTTCGGTACTGATGCCTGAAAGAAAAGGTAGCCCTTCCTCCAGGGCATATACCTGGCATGGCTGGATCAGAATTCTAGCCCCAATGCCTCACCCTCCCTCGTTGGCCACATTTGTGCAGGACCCATATGTTTAAGGTTCCCCAGTGGGCCTGCTGCCTCCCACAAATCCTTGGGGTACCCCTCAATGACCCTCCATCCCTCTCTTCTTTCTGGGTTTCCGGAACCTTCTCCCTGATGTAGGCTTACCTGTAGAACCTCAGAGTTCCTCACATGTTGTTGGGCATAGACATCTTTATCAACTGTCTCCTAATGTTGCAGTCCACTCAGGCTCTGTCCATGTGGTGTCCTCTTTGTCAACTCCAGTGACTTATCCAGACCAAATGGAGGCATTTTTCTAAACACCGCAGACAGTTATGTTGCCATCCACACAAAGTAGACATGTCTGCAGTCAGGTGTTTATATTCAAAGCAATGTCTTTTTTGGGGTTAGTTTCCCTATATATGAATAGCCCATTTAAGGAAAGTAGGGTTAATGAATTGAAATAACCTTCCCAGATACTTGTGATCCCAATTACTACTAAAAGAACTGGAATTGAAATTCAGGGCTGTGGGCTCCAGGTCTCCTTGTTTCCTCATTAGCTGCATGGTCTGTAGAAAGACAGCAGCCTTGGCCCAGCGGGTAGCCTAGGATGGTGCTCATTACCCTTCACGAGCTGAGTGCTGCCCTTGGCAGATGGACGGTTCAGGGACATGGGGGTGGGCTTCAAGGGCAGCCTGCTTTCTGCAGTGGGAAACGGTGAGAACAAGTCTTAACTGAGTGCAAAACATCAGCTAACATTGCTCTTTCCTGGCCTCAACTGACACCATGGGGTTTGTGGTAAGAATTAAAAATTTATCCTTGAGTTTGCAGTACTTAGGAAAGGGCAGTGGTACTCAGGGGAACATCAAGTCAGCAATATGCCTTAAATCTTAATGGCCTAGTGGCATTTATGGCTAAACATTGTCACAAAGAAACACTCATTTCAATAACTGACTGCAAAGAAGCATGTCTAAGGAATGCTGAGCCCAAAACACACTTGCAAAAGGAACCTGAGAAAGGAACAAAATGAAAAGCAAACAGTCTCTCCAGTATTTTCAAGGCTCTGATATTTGGCAAATAAGATGGAAATGCTTGGGACACATAATGAAAGCTTGTGAGCCAGAATGAGATTCCAGCTGCTTTTATTAAAACATTTTATAGGAATCCATAGGGACACTGTTGAGACCATTTTAATTTGGTTCTCCTCAAATGGCCTCCTATCTCATCATTCACTGATTAGTAGATTTCTTGAACTCTATGGAAATTATTTTTTCTCATTGACTTGATACTTGGGGGACAACACTCTCAAAAGGACAGGTCAAGGAATGTACTGTTCCTTTTGTGAGTGGCACAGGAAGTCACCCAGAACTCACACTTAATGGATGCTCTTTGATGGGGATGACTAGTTGTGATATTGGGACACATACATTTTTAAGACCCTATCATAATGAGAAAGTTGTTTTTTTTTGTTTTGTGTATTTACATATATAATTTTTAATTTATTTCTTTTCTCTTTCTAAAATTTTCATTCCCTTACCTATTTTGTAATATCTTAACATTTCTATTAATGCTAAGAGTTTTCCTTTGGATGATCCATGCAAAGTGGATATATAATGGAAAGGAAGGGGGAAAGGGTTAGGCTGTGGAGTCCAGACGGCCATGGGTTTGGGTCATCATATAATTGACCTGTTTAATTAGTTCAGTCACTTGAACTTTTGTTTTCTCAGTTGTAAGATGAGGATAACAAGACCTATCTCACAGAATTGACTTGAGGATTAAAATAGAGAATTTGCATAAAGGGCCTTAAATACTGCCTGGCACGTGATAAGCATCCAAATGGTCATTCCCGTCCCTCTGCTCATGATAACTGTCACTGCAATTTATTCTTCAACACGATGTTTTGAGAACATCAGAGGCGATGAGATGAGCTTTTGATGAAATGAATGTTGCACCTCATTTATTTATTCAATAAATACTTATTAATTCCAGACATGGTGAATGGAGTGAGCCAAAATAAAATGTATTTACTTCCTATAGTAATTTCCTTAGTCCTGAGACTTAAGTTCTTTTGACTTTAAGTTAAAAAAAAAAATCCAGTTTTCTGAACAACCGGGACTATGTGAAAGTCATTTGATTCAAAACGTATGTAGGGGGGAAAGCTAAAATACGATTCTGTTGTCAGTTGACTGATATGATTTATTTCTACCTTTGGTGGACATATAGTTATGTACGATGCAAGATTCTTATCCCCGTAAGAAAGGTTTGCGGGCTTACCTTTGAAATTACGTTGATAAGAGGTAGAGTGAAGATATGTCCTGGTTTTTCTCATTTAGGCTTGATTTATACTTATTGATTTGATGTACTTATTAATAAAACCTTCCTTTACTTTCAAAAGTGTTCAGGAGATGCGGAAAGTGTTTGGATGATATATTACAGGGTCTTCCATCAGAAACGGTGGTTTTGTGGTTCCTTTTGAAAGATTCTGGGAAGTACTTCTCTTGACCATTTCCTTCTCATGCCCTGGGACTCCCCCGTGAAGGCCTTGGGAACAGCAGAGCCAGGCTGTCCAAGGGTTGTGATGATGAATGGGAACTTAAGGAGCAGTAAGGCCAGAGGATCAGATAGTAAACATCCCCTTCTGTAGGACGCACCGGTGTTAACAGTTCCATTGCTAAGTAGTTAACATTGGCCTTATGAAAAATGACTCCCCATTTCCAACCTACCAGGAGAATAAAACTGTGCAAAGATCGGTGAGACAGTGCTTTGAGTAATCCTCGATGAGGCTGGTTTGAGAAATAAAACCATTTGTCTTTCCCATTTGACCGGCTCTCCTTATATAAAACAGCTATGTAATCATCTTAACCCAGAAGAGACTGAAAGGGCTAAGGGACAGAAACTCCTGAGTCTTATGTTTCCGTCACCCACAGCTGCTCATCAATGAGAAAGAAGCAACTGTTCCAACAAGAACTTTCTCATGACAACACTGGGCATTCAGGCATAACCTGAAAAAAAAAAAAAGAAAGAAAGAAATCTGTCCATGGATTTGTGAGCGTTTGTGCAATGAATTTGGCTCAGCGATTCGCTGGATCAAAACCAGGAGTTCCAGAAGCTTATTGTTTTAGATTAAGCTAACCCTGGAGCCCAGCTCATTTCCAGCCATCCGACTGTTTACCATTAAGACCCTTGGTGGTCTTAACGCCTGGTGTCTATTCTGTCTTGTGTTGAATTTGCCATGTTGATAATTTAATTGGTTATTAACACAGAAGACTTTCTAGGGAGAAAGTGTAGTCAGTTGGAGAAAACCGTGGATAAGGAGTCTGGCCACACTACTTTCTAGTCTTTTTTGTAATCTTGGGAAAGTTACCTGGCTTTCTTATGTCTCCCTTTTCTCACCTGTAAACAGGCCTTACCTGGCTCACAGAAGTCTGTGATCCAAAACACCAGCGGCTCTTTCTACACACCCTTTTCCTCCCTGTGTACCCAATTCCTCCTGGACTCTCCACCCACTGCTCTTTCCACAAAAATGAACAATATTTTGAGATGCAGCACAAATGTCAGCTCTTCCCTGGGACAGTTCCTGTCCCCCAGGTTCTTTGAAGGAAGTCATGTCTGTCTCTGAGCCGATTAACGTGTTACCTCTATTCTTTCACGGAAACATCCATGTTATTTATCAATTTCTACATTTTATTATCATTCTCAAGAGCATGTTAGATGTCCTTGTGGGCTGGCTCTGCTGCAGCTCAATTTACCTGGTTGCCAGAGACAAAAACTTGCTCATTTTACCGGCTGCCCTTCCATTTTCTTCAGCCCTGCCCCTCCACACCCCTCCAGTCTCCGTGCTCAGTAAAATCAGGGTCGCAGTTTCTAATTCTTCAGTTTCCTCTTGGACCCTCCGCATGTCTCCAGCCCTTCTGCCGCTGGCTGGTTTGTTCAGGCCTCTCAGGTTTTCATGGCTAGTGCAGTTTCTTCCGGGTTCCCCAGGGCTCCTGCTGACAGTTGTTGACAGTGCCTTTGCTGATCTTTCTTAAAGGTCTTTCTTGAATCTGGTCAGCTTGCCTCTGCTCAAAACCTGTCAGGGATGCCTGATGGCCTTTGAGGGGCAGGCTTCACGGGGTACGACCTGTGCAGTGGCCCAGGGCCTCACGCTTGTTCAATGCTCTGCAGTCCCTATCTTGAACTTCTTACTAAGTTTTAAACTAGGGGCCCTAAAATTTTACTTTGCTCTGGGCCCTGCAAGTTGTGCTGGTCCTGTCTTTGGTGTAGAATCCAAGCCCTGTAAACTGCCTTCATGGCCCATATGACCACCTTCCCTGACAGAAGATGCTGGTCATAGTTCGTGTCCCTCAACCCTTTTCTGCTTCCTCCCTGCCCCCCCCCCCCACCGTTGGTCTGGTTGGTATCATTTATGCAACAGCAATTCAGCCCATGCCTAACGTGTGCTAGAACTTGTAGTTAGGTACTGGGAATACAGATGAGGGAAGCGAGCTGGTCTCATAGAAAACACCAACCACACAGGTAATGACAATGCAATGTGGGAAGTGCAATGAAAGAGAAATGAATGTTGCATAAGCTGGTTACACAAACACACACACATAGGACTTCTGTCTGTTTGATTTTATTAAAAGAGAATTGTAGTTTACTTATTATCCTGAACTGGTACCCATCTTTTCTAATGTTCTCTATTTATGTAAGGGTTTTCTCATTGTTTGCTTAAAAAAAAAAAAGACACATTATATATTCCTCTTCTTACTTTTCTCTCTTAATAATTGCTTGTGTAGATCTCGGCTAAATCAGTTATGAAAACAATGTCCAGATTATTTTAAGAATCCTCTTTTAATCATTTCTTTGTTTCTATCATTAGAATAGCAAGCCTAAAGCTCATTTTCATTCCAATGCTTTGTAAAGTCATATTGAATAGTAGCTGTTTTCCAACTTGAGTTACTTGCTTATTAAAATTAGATTTTCAGTTCCACCCCCATATTTATTCTTTCAATTAGGCAAACTAGCATATTATTTGGAAATTTTGTTGTAAATGCTGGCCTTCCCTTACAGTTTTGTTCTTGAAACATCTGTTTATGGAGGAAACATGTAAGTCATAAAATAATTCCATAAATAATCTTCAGATGAAAACTCTGTCAGCTCAGCCTCATTTATCAGCCAAATGTTCTGTTTAATTAATTTCATTTGCGTTTGGTCTTCTTTCTTCCATCACTTTCCTCTTCCCAGAGAAAATTGGATTTTTTCTAATG
Organism: Tadarida brasiliensis; assembly: GCA_030848825.1. Classification (NCBI taxonomy): domain Eukaryota; kingdom Metazoa; phylum Chordata; class Mammalia; order Chiroptera; family Molossidae; genus Tadarida; species Tadarida brasiliensis. The sequence goes on along the minus strand of CM061279.1, from coordinate 7,542,709 downwards.
TTCCCCTTTCTCCCTCCATGCATCTCAGGTCACTGCTGACTCCATGGTTCTCCATGTGAGTCTGCCAAGCTTCACCTGCACAGGTGCGGCCTGGCTTCCTCAGCCAGGGGACAGTTGGCAAACAGAGCCTGATGTTTTCCCCCAGACATGCAAAGGATGGCAGTTTCATTGAACTTAAATGTTAGGAATGAAAAGTTCGTATTTTTCTTAGTTGTCTGGGGTAAAAACTAATTGTGATTGGGAGCTTGGGGACATAGCCGGGAGCAGGACCAATCAGAGAGCAGAGTCTCTTTGGGCTTGAAAACAGGGACCAGGAGCAGGGAAGCCCCGAGGCATTCTGGGATCTTGTTCCCCTGATGCTCTCACTCCCTTTCTTCCTCTTTACCTTCAACACATCTGCTGTGGGAAACCATCCTTCCTGTGTGCTGCTTGAGGGCAGAACAAAACACAGAAGGAGTCACACAAAGTCTCCCCGAGTCCCATAGAACCTCTGCAGTAACGTAAACCTTCTCTCTCTCAGCCATCCTCTAGGGTTTAGCCCTGGCCACGTGCGTCTACTGAGCATGTGCAATATGGCCAGGGTGACTGAGGAATAGAGTTTTAACTTCTATTTCATTTAGATTTAAGTTTGAATAGCCCCGTGTGGCTACTGTATTCGATGCCCTTAACTGTGAACTAGGCTGCTGGGCGTGTGGACAGACCACCATCAACCTCCAAGGAAGCGAGTGACTGAATGTGGGAGCGAAGGGAAGTCAAAGGTATCACAGGTATTAATACTGCTTTTTTCATACTCATTGTACACACCTACCCGCCGCCCACAGACACACACCTGGCTGGATGGGCTTCCAAGTAGGAGGAGGACATTTGTAGCCTCCCGAACTGGCTGCGATGCTTTGCTGGCACTGAGTGAAGACCTGTGGCAGTGGAACAGGGTAGGCTCATTGTCAGCCTCGTTTCACCCTTGCACAGGGTCCTGGCTTCCTCTGGGTGCAAGGAAGCCACCATCAGGCCAAGTATGCTCGCGTGGTCCCCTGAGTCACCAGGAAGCAGGAGATCCTCGCTGGGTGAGTTCCCTGAACTGGGAGGATATCCTGAACATGCTATGGCCTGAAAAAGTGCATGTTTATCTTGTAACATAAAAGCCCTCTGTTGGCCATACAGCCTTGCTAATCCAGGACTCTCTTTAAGCCTGACTCAGTAGGTGGTAAGTAAAGAAACAACTTTACCCTCTCCATTCTCATAACCCACGCTGACTGCACATGCCTGGGCCGGAGGCTGGTTTTGCTTTACCAAGAGGTATGTTCCCCGTGGCACATTGATTTGTGTCTGTCAAAGAACCCCTCACCTTGGATGACATAGGAGGTCACAACCCGGTCGGCTCAGTTCTCTATTTAGAAGAACCAAATCTGAAAGGCCTGGCTTTGGAGAGTCCCCATAACTTCCCAGAGTTGCGTGAGCAGGACAGCCTCAGCGAGAACCTGCAGGCCCACAGGTGGAGGTGGGGCTCTCAGCAGAGGTGCCGGTCTCCAGGCTACCTGAGCGAGAAGAGGCTCTCTGACCTTCCTAAACCCAACAGCAGCGTGTCAGCACCTTTGCGACGTCTGTGCGCGCTGCTGGCTCAGTGTGTGGGCACACTGCCGTGTACTGTCTCTAGGAATCTGCCTTTCCCATGGCTGGGCTGTGCTGTTCAAGGGACCCTTAATGCGTGTGGTCAGCAGAAACAGAACATTCCAGGAGATGAAGCATATAGTGTTTTGGCTTTTAATAATGTTGTGGAATAAAGTAATTGCTATATGCAGTTTTAGTCCACTGGATTTCTGTAGCCTTTCAAATGTCTCCAGTTCCTTGCAGTGGGACCCTGAAATGAGGCCGTGTGTCTATGGGGACTGGGTGTACTGGAGGAATAGTATTTTGCCTTAGAAAGAAAAGTAATAGATTGAAACAAATATATTGGGGCCAATCGCTTATCTAGTTGAAAAAATACCCCACACCACACACACACATAATCTAGATCCGTTTCAATACAATCTTTAAAAACATATACAGGCAGAGAACAACGGCAATGTAGAAAAAAGAAGGAGGATTTTGCTTTTAATTCTGAGCAGGAAAGGCTTTCCTAAGAAACATTTAAAAATCAAATTTCATCATGAAAAAAGATAAAATATTTTTCTCCACAAAAGCTCAAAACAGTTATAGGATGAAAAACACCATAAATAAGAAATAAGTACATGGTTGGGATATTTTTGTCAGCAACAAAAAGCACAGGCAAAGATTAATATTCAGAATAAAAATTCCTATAGATTAATAACAAAAACAAACAACTGAGTAAAACTACGAGTGGGCGATTCACGGTTGACAGAATATAAATGGCTAATAAATAGCTGAAAAAATGTAATCCTACTAATAATCAAACAAATGCCACATAAAGTAATGCTGCTTATTATATCAGCAAAATATTTGAAAACAATTTACAGTGCTTGTGAGAATGTAGAAAATGAATACTTGGTACCACCTGTTTGGACAGAAAATCAACATTATCTATTAAAGTTCTAAATGCACTTGATCTGTGATCCAGCAATTCACTGCTAATAATTTATCCAACAGAAATACACGCACATGTATGAATAGATATATGTATAAGGTTATTCATTAATGTACAAAATTTGAACCAGAGAAACGTTATTAATAGGCTCATGATATAATAAATTAAGGTGCACACAGAAACGGCAGGAAGAGGCGTTCTGCCCACTTCCATCCTTTTTACCCCTTCCCACCTTTTGCTTTCTCATCTTAATAGATCTAATACTCATGAAAAAAAATGTGGCTTTCTTCTAACATGCAGCCAATAGGCATTGTGGTGTATAAAATCAATAATATTTGCAGTATAATTAAATTTATTTTTCATTTATGTATGTAAAGGCTCTAAGCTGGGGACCAGGTACAGGGACTGGCCATTTCTAGTGGGAGCCAAGATGGGATTTAATTAGTTAGATGAGGCAAGTGAGCTCCCCAAGAAAAAGACATTTTCTGTACCAGGAGACAAAGAGGAGGGGACTAAGAGAGTCTGTAACAGACCAAGTTTGAACTTGAATTTGACTTAGTAATCAGAACTAATTACTAAGAATGAAAAGAGATTGTTTCAAATACCTTTCATTGTTGAGTAAGAAGGGTTTTATTTGGGTTTTGATTTTGCCCTCAGCAAAACTGGGGTCCAGGGCTGACTGAGCTCAGTTTTAGAAAAACTAACTTACACTTCAGCATGGTCAGCGCCTGCTGTCGTGGAGTCACCGCAAGGCCAGGAGAACGTCTCTGCTGTGGCCACTTCTTCATGCCAGACGTCTCCGTCACCGTGAGGCCAGGCCTTGTCACGTCCAGCGCCATGGAGGCCACCGGGTTTGCACACAGGTGGTTAATTCTACAGCCGGGCCACGAAACCAGACTATGTATATCCTACATTTAATAATTTTATACAAAACATAGGTCCTTTCCCTCATGACCTCATCCTTTGTCTGGCATGATTCCCAGACTCCCTCTGAGGCAGAGGCAGCCATATGCTAAGTGGCTCTGCTATTCAGAGCTGTTTCTTCCATTTTCACGTAGGTCCTCACTTCCATATCATTGTCGGGGGGTGAGGAGACTACTGTCTGGGCCCCTGGGAAACCGATCAGGATCCCATTGTGTTCTAGGCAGCCGTCTCCCACCAGTGGTTGAAATTGTGCAAATCATCCCATACTCTGCAGCTTTGTCTGTTTCTTTAGCCTGTACTTATGTCTGCATTTTATCTTTATTAATATACCTTGACACATGTCCCCTTTTCAGCAGATGACCTCTGCTGAACGAGGCTGCCAACTCAATACTGTATGTTTGCATTGTGACTAAAACTTTTATTGTTTGATTGATTGATTTTAGAGAGAGAGGAAGGGAGAGGGGGAGGGAGAGAGGAACATCGATGAGAGAGAACATCGATTGGCTGCCTCCTGCACGCCCCCCACTGGGGATCAGGCCCACAACCTGGGCATGTGCCCTGACCGGGAATCGAACCCACAACCTGGGCATGTGTCCTGACCGGGAATCGAACCGTCAACCTCTTGGTGCATGGGTCGACGTTCAACCACTGAGCCACACCGGCCGGGCTAAAACTTTTGACTCCCATTTGGAACAAACGGACAGACCTTGTTGACTTGACTGAGGGAAGCGACAAAGGAGAAAGTTCCTGGAAGCGGTTGGCCTCCCCCTCTGCCAGGCCTGATTCTTCCCCCACGACCCTCCCCTCTCTTCTTCTGGGCTTGCAGAAATGTCAAGTTTGGGTGATCTAAGGGCAGAACTGAAAAAAAAAAAAGCAAGTGGGGAAATGACATTTTGCAGTCAGGGTGATTTATGGGATTACTGGATCGTAGGACTCAGTGGTGGGAAGGACTTACAGATTACTTGGTCCAGCTTCCACATTTTCATTTGAGTAAAGTAAGAAACTTAAGTGACCTTCCCAATACCACATACCTGGACTGGAAACTGAAGCGAAATCAACAAACTCACTTCCAGAAAGTTCAAACACAACGTATGCAGCAACCTCTGGAACCAGCAATGAAATGAGTCTCTGAACTGGAGTTTGGAGTGCAGGTGGGGCATTGTGCTTCTTTGCGTACTATTCTTTATGCCAAATGATATAATTAATTTGTGTAAAATAATAGTGTGATTTCAGTTTTATAAGCTGATTTATAGTTATCTAAGCATTTGGATATAAATCCTCATTTAATATTCATGACATCTTTATGAAGTCTGAATTATTATTCTGATTTTGAAATTTAATTATTATAGGTGAGCTGACTTTCACATAAACGCAGTGTTAACCGCTAACAGAGGGCTGAAATATGCCTGACGTCACTGCAAGGGTAGCTGCACCCAGAGCCCAAACAGTGAAGGCACTTCTAATTCATACCAAAGATGTGTGTTTCCAGCAAATTCAAGTCACTGGTCACCAGCCCTCGTCGTGATTGGTGTGATCCCAGTTATTAAGGGGACCACAGAGGATCATGACACGGCATGTTTTCTTCAACAGTTATGACTTCAAATGTTGAAAATGACAATGGAAGCCGAGAATGAAGTCATACTACATCAGTATTATTTTATTTTATTTTATTTTATTTTTTTTAATCCTAACCCGAGGATATTTTTCTATTTATCTTCAGATAGACTGGGAGGGAGAGAAAGGGAGAGAGAAAGAAACATCGACATGAGAGGGACACATCGACTGGTTGGCTCCCACATGACCCGACCAGGACTGGGGATGAACCAAAACTGAGGTAGGTGCCCTTGGCCGGAATCAAACCCACAACTCATTGGTCCGTGGGCCGACGCTCTACCACTGAGCCAAACCGGCCAGGGCTACATTAGTATTTTTTTTAAATGAGTCCCTATTTCTGGCATTTCAATTTATAGTAATTAGATTTGAATATCCCCAAATTAGTTCAGCCAAGATTATAGAATTGATTATGCATTTGAGAAGGAAAAATATAAATAAAGCAGAAATTATTTTCCATCTAATTATAAGCAGTTGGTTAGTTTTCACGGAGTATATCAAAGGCTCCTCACCCAGTATCCAGAAGCATCCAAGTTCCCCCTTTTCCCCTCTTGGGATATTCCTATAATCTATCTTCCCATGCTAGAGTTATTCAATTTCACACGTATTTTTGCTCATGATGTTTCCAGGATAATGCCAACTATTTCTGTCAAAGAGCAAGAAACACGCTTCTTTTGCTGGAATTTTATAGGTTGTTCCTCACACAGTTAAATTCCTGCAAAATTGGAAACTTAAGGGTGATTTGTTGTGGTTTATGGTTTTATGGGTGCGGAGCCAGCAGCGATCACACAGGCCCTCCAGTCGAACGGTTTTATGTTGTAGTCTGTCGTTGTAGTGGGTGGAAGGAAGACTCCAAGGGATTAACTGAGAGAGCCTGGATTTTCCTGGCAATTTCCTTGAGAAATAATAATACGTAGGGGCAGAACTGAGTCTAACGTGCATGAGTGCGGGTCCAAGTCACGTGCTTTCCCCGCCATACCTCCCTGCCTTCAGCTCCAAGTTCCAGTGTGTTCTCCTCTCCTGATCTGCTGTGGTCTCCAGACAAGGTCCTCTTCCTCTGCCTCTCCTCCCGGTCCGTAAATTCTCATGTATGACTTCATTTTCTAAGAATGTCACTGAAGACAAATTTTCTTCCAAGATCATACTTTCTACACTGATTTTTTAAATGGTGCTTTAATGCTTCCGCTCCTTCTGCTAATCGTTACGGCTTACAGGCACAGACTGGCAATCTCTCCTGCAGTCGATCACTGACTAACCCGTGTTCCCCTCTTCCAGAGCACATATCGCATGACGTGGTAGTTTCACATTTTCTGGTCTCTGTCCTTGGCTTTGCTGTGTCTACACACTCGAGAACCTCATGGACCGTCTGCTGACTCTTACCACCGTCGCCAGAATCTGCACAATGCAGGTCAGCTGGATCGCCTCAGGCTCATCATTCATTTCTAAATAACAGCAGCAGCACATATTATTGGGTGCTGATTGCACTCCGCTCAGAGTAAACACGCGACATCGATCATCTCTGTTAAGGAAACTCACGACCCTGTGAGGCGGTTACTATCACAAGTTTCATGAAATAGATGACGACACTGCGCCTGAAAGTAGTTAAGTGCATTTCCTGAGGTCCCAGGCCAAGCGATGGAACCAGGGTTCGCGCAAGCCGATTTCACTCACTGTGACGTTCTGCCTCTGACATGAAGTCATGGAATCCCAGCGAGAATGAGAGATGCCTCGGGGTCTAATCCTGCTTCCATGCTTCAGTCCCTTCCCACCAACTGGTCACAGTTTACAGTCTCATGTTTATTTTCATGTTTTTAAAATATTTCCAATTCCCTTTATTTTTTCGGAAGTTACTAAGCACACACATTTATGTTCTGTGTCTGATAACTGTACTATCTTGAGTTGTTTCTTCTACTGCTGTTTTGTTTTTATATATTCTTCTCTAATTTCTGCTGGCACTTTCTCCTCCAGCGAGGAGTTGTACTTTCTTTGTTGTAGATACATGAAACAATAACAACCGGGGACAGCTGTAGTATAAATTCTTGGCTGGAGGTGTTCTGGACACGTACAGTGTGACTCTGCCCTCAAATTCTCGTAAAGTCTGACTTAGGTTTACAAATCCACAGGGAAATTTTTTCTCCCTCTCTACCCAACACCAAGTAAGAGTTGGGCAAATATTTTGCTCTCCTTTTTGCTCTGGGACTCTTTTTCCCTTGTTCACCAGAACACTGAGGGAATGGGCAGGCATTTCTTAGTGGACAGTTAACCTTGGGGAAGAGCTGGGCCTACTCTCCCGTTCTCCATTCTGCATAAAAGTTTGGAGATAAAAACCATGGTTCATCAAGATTGATGAACCCAGGATAAGAACTCAAGTCAGAGATTGTTCGCCTTTTGGTTTCATACTTTCACTACATATTTGGTTTTGAAGAATTTTTTGACCTTCTTGCAAATAAAGGGATTTGTTTAAAATTGAAGTGCACGTATGTGTGTATGTGTGTGTGTGTTTATGTGCATGTGCACATACACATGTGTGTCTCCACGTTTTTGGGTTGTTTTTCCACAATAGGTTTTTCAGACTATCTAGGTTATCATTCTGTCAGAGAAAGTGTGCCTCTCACTTTCATTTCAGTCATGTGTCAGTTTTTAATATATCATGGATTTATTTTATTTTTTTAGATCTGTTTTTATTGATTCTTTAGAGAGAGAGGAAGGGAGAGAGAGAAACATCAATGTGAGAGAGAAACATCCATCGGCTGCCTCCTGCACACCTCCTACTGGGGGTTGAGCCTGAAACCTGGGCATGTGTCCTGAATGGGAATCGAACCAGGACCTCTCAGTCCATGGGACGATGCTCAATCCACTGAGCCACACTGGCCAGGCTTATGGATTTATTTTTATTTATTTATTTATTTTTTTATCCTCACCTGAAGACATTTTTCCCTTTTTTGTTCAGTTAGAGTGGGAGGGGGAGAGAGAGAGAGTGCGAAACATCGACGTGAAAGGGACATATCAAGTGGCTGCCACCCGCATGACCCAACCAGGGCCGGGGACAAACTGCAACCGAGGTACGTGCCCTTAGGGGGAACCGAACCCGGGTCTCTCTGGACCGCAGGCCGACGCTCTAACCGCTGAGCCAAACCGGCCAGGGCTGTTTTAATACTACTTTCAATGTATCCATATCACATATTTTAAATCACTATACTTTGAAATATGAATTAATACCATGTTATCAGGTTCCTATACTTTGTATTTCTTCTGTAAAAAATTCTTAGTTATAGTTGACCTTTGCTGCTTTATATCAATTTCAGGATCAGTTTCATCAGTTTGTCAAGTTCCACAAAATTTTGGTGTTATATGATTAGTGATGTTTAGGAAGGCTATCAAGTTTTATAAATTAATCTTATGTATTCTAATTTGGTTCTGACATTTGCCAGTAGACTGTCTTGGGGATATATGCTTTTGAGATTTTCTCTTTATCTCTGATTTGAAAAGTTTTACTATAAAGTTTCCGGGTGGCTATTGCTTTTTTAATTTGTCTTGCTTTTTTTTACAGAGTTTCTTGAATCTATGGCTTGATGTCTGATGCCTGTTCTGGAAATTTCTTAGCTGTTGTCTATTCAAGTACTGCCCAGCCATCTGCCATCTTTCTTTTTCTTTAATTACATGTACATTAGAACTTTTCATTGAGTCGCATGCATTTTAATTCTCCTTCCTGAATTTCCCACCTCTGCTTTCTCTGTGCTCAGTCTAGTTTATCTATGGATTTATCTTCCCATTCTCTAGGACTCCAAATATAAGCAAAAGCTAAGCTGGAAGCCCATAATGACCATGAAAAAATAACTTGGAAATCCCGACCCTTGGAATTTATGGACTGACCATGGAATACTTTTGCTGGTGGGGAACCAAGCTGGCCACTACCTCTTATATCCAGATTCACTCATTCCCCCCCATCCCCTTTGGCTAGTGGAGCTACAAGAAACGTAAATTGTATATGCTGTGTGACAGAGCAGTCATATAAATGTGCTAACTGTACACGATAAAGCTTTGGGGCCACGCAGATGTCTAGTGTAAGAACTTGTCCTCTGACAGGGTGTAGAATGGTCTCATGCGATGCACATGTGCACGTTTCTGAAGTCACTAGTGCATCTTTGACGCTCAGAGTTTCTTGTGAAGCTCCGCTCTGTGTTTCTCAGCGGCGTGTAATCCAAGGGTGACCCTCCACCAGCAGAACACTAGAAGGGATGGAAAGTACACTCGTGCTTGTCTGTCTGTCTGTCTGTCTGTCTGTTTGTTTCTTATGCATGTTGATGGCGTTGCCACAGGCCTGGTCTAGGCAGTCTTTCTCAGCCACAAGCTGGCTGCTGTGTTTCCCCTGTGACATGAAAAATCGGACTCCGGGCATGCGTGCAGTCTGGTTATGGTTAATTTCAGAGTCTGGCTGTTGAAGAACCTCTGCCTTGGCATGGCACTGGGTTGCTTCTCGTGAATTCTTAGACACTTGTTTCACGGGAGGCAACACTTCCAAGGGTGAGGACAAAGCCCCAGCCAGGTGGCTGAAGAATAATGGGGAAGGCTAGATGACAGAGACCAATGTGCATTCCAGGGAAAGAGCTGCAGCCGGGCTGGTGTGTGAAGGTGGTGAGATACTCAGAAAATGAATTATGTCAAATCCCTGATTTTAACCAGCTGCTCACCATCCCCAGATGGACAGAAAGAGTTCAATTCCCCCTTGGATTCTGTGACCAACAATGCACTATTATAAATTAACATTTATTCAGAAATGTGCATAACAGCTGCAGGTTGGGTGCAATAATGTGATAAGCATATGAAAAAAATCGCCTGCCGTGAGGCCTTTTAAAACAGAGGGAATTGCCAGGCTTCACAAAGTAGAGGCAATTACTTTGGCTGTGTCTTGTGAGCGGCGTGGTTGTTTTGTCTCCTGTCTCTTTTCAAAATATGATGCTAAATCCTTCTGTCTGTAGGGGGATTTTTGCTGTTCCTGTTAGCTTACAATCTTTCTCCTCAAGAAATTTTATTCCGAGTGTTTTGGAGATCACAGTTTGCAGCAGGCCATCGGGGAGAAACTCACAGGCTTTCTCTCTCTCTCTCTCTCTCTCTTTTTTTTTCCATGAACTACAGTCTTTGCTTTTGTTATTTCCCAAACTCCTTTGCTGTTTGTACTTGAATAACCGGTTACATGAACAAATGAGTTAAAGCAAGTTTTCTTGCTCTTGGGAAAACAAACTCATCTATTATGCTATGACTTTAATTTCTTTCCTTTTTTTTTTTTTTTTTCATTTATAAAAGCAACCTTCTGAGATGAGATCTTGTTGGAAAGGAACTGAAAGTCTAATTTTTATTTCAAATTTGCATGAACCACATAGAGAATAGAGTTATTATTATTATTATTATTTTTTTGAGATCACTTTCCTCTTGGATCCCTCTGGGGTAAAGGGACTTGATTTAGAGAGTCAGAGGTACTCGATGACCTTCAGATGCACTGTGTGACTTTCCCAAGGCAATTGCTCTGGTGAGATAGAACCTGTGGATTCTTTACTCCATGAGTTCTCAATCCATGGCCATTGTCTGCTTCCTCTTCCTCTTTATTTTAATCTCAGAGAAGCTGCGAATGAGAACCCCCAAGTCATATAATGGCTCTGAAAGAGATTTCCCTGCTCATTTTGTTTCCAAAATAAGTAAATGTCCTCTCCTCACCCTAACGTGGGACTGAGCTGTCCTAGGTGTCAGGAGACAATTTCTCCAGGGCCAAGATTTTAACCTACCTATTGAGAATCGTGTGGGTATATGTAGGCTCTTCCCTTACCCCTACACACATCCAAAATTTAGCATATGACATGCAGAAGCTGTGCATCGTCCCGAAGACATTCCACGCACACTAAGTAAAGGGTTCCTGCTTTCACGGCACAGGAAGTAGGCGCTCAAAGCCCAGGCCTGGGAGCTAGAGAGACATAATTTTGACACTCAGTTCTGCTACTTTATAACTGTGGGAATTCAGACGAAATACTGAACATCATAATGCACCAGTTTCCCCATCTATAAAACGAATATTATAGTACGTGTCTAATCAATTAGTTGTGGTGGATATTGAAGTGCCATATAAACCATGAGAAAGGAAAACAGAAAAATCACAACTCATAATCCTGCCCTATAACTCGCAAAACAGACAAATTGTCTCACATGATGACATGCAACAAAACTATCAAAACTCGAGTTGTTCGAATACCAGCTCCTTCCAACCTGTGTGTTCTGAGATTGGACCCTAAAAACCTACTTCCCTAGTAATTCTGCATGGACCCACATGTCCCAGCAATAAGACTGCTTACTATCCCAGCAATTCACCCAATTTATAAATTCTGATCAGGTCTTGATTAATATGTGTCTTAAACCTATAACTTCCCTTTCCAAATTCTCATTCTGAGACACTTCAGAAACTTTGTTCGATCAATGAGTTTTTCTAGTGGTCTTTGTCTGTGGGTGTCAATAACTACTAAGAGTCCCTGGGTGCAGAAATTGTTTTTTCTTTTTTTCTTTTATGTAGTATCCTTCCAAGCCCAGCTTTAATTAGGGGAAAGGAAGTGTTTCCCTTTGAGTTTATTTACTGTTCCCACTATTGCTGTCATCTCCAGATAAGAAGGAAAAAACAAAGCGAGACTGTGAGGCTACTTATTTTATTTTATTTTAAAATACGTTTTTATTGCCCGGCTGGTGTGGCTCAGTAGTTGAGCGTCGACCCATGCACCAAGAGGTTGCTGGTTCGATTCCCGGTCAGGGCACATGCCCAGGTTTGGGCCCAATCCCCAGTGGGGGGCATGCAGGATGAGTTATCTCTCATCCATGTGAGAGAGAAACATCGATTGGCTGTCTCCTGCATGCCCCCTACTGGGGATCGAGCCCACAACCTGGGCATGTGCCCTGACCGGGAATCAAACCGGAACCTCTCAGTTCATGGGCTGACCCTCAATCCACTGAGCCACACCGGCCCAGCAAGACTGTGAGGCTATTTAAAAGTATTATAGCAGCCCCTTTCCATGCATGTTCATATCTTTTGCCTATTTTCTCTTGTGCTGTTGGTCTTTTTATTTCTAGGAACTCCTGTGTATTAGGGGGATTAACCCGTGATCTATGATTGAGTTGCAAATATTTATTCCCCTATTTGCCATTTGTCTTCTCACTCTATGTATAGGTTTTTATTTATTTCTTTTAGTTTGTCCTTCAGAAGAACTTACTATCATGAAGACAAATGTATCAGTCTTTTAATAGTTTCTGAATTTTGAGTTGGAGTTAGAAAGATCTTCCCCACCAAAGTTAAAGTTTATTGGGAAAAAACAGGCCAAAAAAAGGCAAAGAAAGTTTTTCAAAAGAAGAACAAACAGTGGAGATATGGAAATAATGTTAAAAGTGTAGTGATAGTTCATGAAAAGATAGATGGAATAGGAAAATATGGGATTAACAGGAAACCAGAAGCAGAAACTTACAGAAATCAAATGGGGAACTGAATCAATCGAATCACTATCTGGAAAAACAGAAAAGTGGAAGTTTACTCTGAATACATTGTAAATGGACCAGAGGTTTAAATGTGAAAAATAAAATTCATTATAATTCTAGGAGGAAAAAGATAATTTGTAAAATAAGTTTGATTTCTTTACCTGGCACACTGGTAATTTGTTAGCTACCTTCCTTCCCAGCATGAGTCCATTTGTATGAAATACCCAGATTCCCTATAAATACATCCATACACAAAGAAATTAGTGGGTGCCTGGCACTGGGAGTAGGAACAGGAATTAAAACTACAACGGGCATGAGGCATCTTTGGAGGACATAGAAATGTCCTGAGAGCGGACTGTAGTGATTGAATTGTACATTTAAAATGAATGAATTCTGTGATCTGCAAATTATACCTCAATTAAGCTGTTCAAATCAAGTGTGGCTATCCCCGGGCAAAAAAGACCCAGAGCTCCCCTCTTGCCAAGGTATGTCTATTTGTCAAATGGCCAGTTCTTCACCAAGAGTAGGATTTGGTAAGAATGGAGGTGTCTCTGATTCTCTGATGAATAAAGAGGTAGAAGTAGAAGAAGAGGAAGATTTTCTTCTGAATGCCTAATTCCGTTCCACTAGTTGTTTTGCTTCCAGCGGGTCCTGACAACCTGTATTGAAAATAGCATCCTAACTGGCGTCCACAGACGGTGACCAGCACCGCCTGCCTCGTGGCTGAACAATAACCAACATCCTTTACTGACCTCAGCCTGGTTCTTGCTTCTCGTGCTTAATTGCCTTTACATGGAAGTGCTTCCACTGAAAGCATGTCATTTTCTTTTACGCAATGGTGCCAGAAAACAATTAATTTCAAATACACAGCTTTTATATTCAACGCTGCGCTCCTGTCTGAGGCAGCATTTATTTACGGTCCTGTCTGAGGGAGATAACACACCAGCTGAAGGAACGGGGGAATGCAGACCCTGGGGAACAGCATTGTTGTGAGTCTCGCCCTTCCCTTGGCTTTTGCCTCCCGCAGCTGTGGCTGCCTTTGCAAAGTGGTAGTGATCAGCTGTACCCAGGGACCGTGGTTCTTCTTTCCTTCTTTTTATAAAATTTAATTTATTAGACTTGTTTATAATCTGGATCTGACCCTAACAACTGTGGGAATGTTCCCATGAAATCTTACATGCAAAGGGATATTATTTGAATTCCGTGGAGATTTTCATGCCCATCTCAACTCGGACTCTGGAAGCAAAAAAAAAAAAAGGAAGGAAGGAAGAAACCATACTGTTCATGTCTCTCAGGAGCCTACTAATGTTTCATTTACCCCAACATGTTTCTAAATTTATGTTTTATTATGGTCTACTGGGGTCTTGTTGCTGTCATTTAAACTTGCGAGGCTAACCCTGGCCAGGTGGCTCAGTTGGTTGGAGCGTTGTCCTGTACACCAAAAAAGGTTGCAATTTGATTCCCAGTCAGGGTACATGCCTAGGTCACAGGTTCGATCCCGTTTGGGGTATATATGGGAGGCAACCAATCAATGTTTTCAGTGTTTCTCTTGCATGTCAATGTTTCTCTCTCTCTCAAATCAATAAAACATATCATTGGGTGAGGAGTAAAAAAAAAAAATCTTTTTAAAATAAAAAATAAACTTGTGAGGCTATTGCAGAGAAGGATTGCCCCAGAAAGGCAGCCACCCAGCAGGGCGGGAGCCGAGGCACGCGGGCATTCTAGATCCCGGCTGAGTGGTGCAGGTGGGCGGCTCCCGGGAGCGTGCCCTGCACGGCGGCATTGTCTGTTGCTGGCTCACTCTCCAGTGCAAACTGGAGAGGTTCACAGCCAGTTCTGCTCAGACCCCAGCAGCTCTCCTGTTCTCTTGGCGTAGCACAGAAGCACGGAGGACGCTGAGAAGTGGATTATCTGGTTGATTTTCAAACCATCCAGTGTAAATATCAACTACCTTGGCAAGGCTTTTGCTAAGAGTTGGGCAACAGTAACTGAGAGATATGTCCTCTGTCAAATCTTTATGGAATAATTTCTCTCCTCTCTAACCTCTCACCAATTTGCCAATGAATCCAAGTAATAACCCTGAAACCAGAGAGTGTGCTAGAGAATTCTTGAATTCTAAGAACTACAGTGTCATCAAAGAATTGGCTTTACCTTAGAAAAACTGGGGAGGTGATGGAACCTCGGTCTCTTCGGTGAATGCTGATTGCCTCTTTTTGACAAATGATACAGTCCCGCTCTGCAGGGCTGTCCATTCATCTTGTTGGAGGGCGATTGCTGTTTGCCATTTCAGTCTCCAGGTGAACCATCTATATTCTTTATGCTTGCTAAGATGTTGGAGGGGATGGATAAATAGTGCCTTCCCATTCAACAAAGATCTGGTATTACAATTTCAATTTATCTAGAAAACCCAGGCTAATATTGGCATTTCTTGTTGACTTCTGTAACAAGTGTTCAATATAGGCCCATTCAGCTCTTTTTTTTTTTCTTTCTGAGATGTGATTTTGTACCTTTCCATTAATAACTAATGTTGAGCCCGGCCAGTGTAGCTCAGTGGTTGAGCATCGACCCATGCACCAAAAGGTCGCTGGTTCGATTCCTGGTCAGGGCACATGCCCAGGTTGTGGGCCCGATCCCCCGTGGGGGGCATGCAGGAGGCGGCCAACCGATGTTCTCTCTCATCGATGTTTCTATCTCTCCCTCTCCCTTCCTCTCTAAAATCAATAAAGAAAAGAAATAAAAAACTAATGTTGACGTACAACTGAAGAAGTTCACGTGAAGAATATCACTAAGAATCAGTTTTCAGGAAGCTGGGAGTTTCCAAATGTGGTCGTGATCTAAGACTCATATTCCTTTATTTTATTATGAACTTTATTCAACAAATGGAAGGTGTTCCCCAATTTCTTGGTGGCTAATAAAGGGCCTCTTATCCCCAGCTCCTGAGCATGGAGTCAGTGGTGTTTGAGACAGATTAATGAGGATCAAAACTGAAGAATCTTATCTCATGTGAGTCAGCAGAGCAAGGGCGTAAGGATGCAGTAAAGGGTGTTGGAGAAATGGCGGTATATAGTTAAAAATATTTACTTTGTACTTTTAAATATTTTCAGACTTACAGAAAAATTGCAAGAGGAGTGCTAGGAACTCATGAGTAGTATCTTTTATCGACACATTTTCTTTTTCTTTTTTCCCCCTGCAGTATATATGCTCATTTCCTCCTCCTCCTCTTCCTATTCTTGTTTTTATTATTACTGGGCTGGAGATTCTGCACATCTCCCAAGCTCCCAGGTGATGCTATCTTTGGGGACCCCACGCTATCTGCATGGGTCTGCAGGACTCACCACCACCTGTCTTAGCTGGTTAATTGTGTGGTGTCCCCACACCCTCCCCACCAGACCCTGATCTCCTTGGGGGACTCAGAGCTGTGTTTTTTTCCCTCTCTAACATCCACACCTAGCACCCTGGGCTCAGTGTAGGTGCCAAGAAGCTGATGAAAGTGAATGGAGTTAAATTAAATTTGACCTAAAGCGACAGATAATCAGAGGGAGCTCTGGGAGCTCAAACTGAGGAATCCCTACTCTGAATGCAAGGCACGTTCCACCACCGCCTCGCTGGAAATCTGCTGTCTCTATCTGTGTAATGGTGGTGCTTTTATTCTCAAATTATCTGTACGTGAAAGGCAAGTTCTGAATTAGTCCATCAACAACTACTAAAAAACGCCACATCGTATCCGTGGTGGAGGTGTAATGACTGGGTTTCATTTTTTAAAATTTCCATCTCCCATGGGCTCAGAGCTCAAGCCCGTTGGGAGAATTTCCTGTGTTTGATTACTTGAGATTCCGGCAAGAGGCTGCTCTGATAGCCAGAGAGGACCCTTGGAAATTAACTCGGGTACTAGCGGTTCCCTGGCCTTCCAGCGGTGCTGTGGGGAGTCACTGTCTGAACAGTGACCCACTTCAGTGGGCATTGTGGCTGCAGTTGGCGGAAGGGTCTGTTATTCTGGGGAGGTGAGGCGGGGGGCAATCCCATGCCAGAAACAGGAAGCTGGTGTGTGCAAAAGGTCTGCACAAGACAGAGGGTCTCAGCCTGGCCCACAGAGAGTTATTTTATGACACTCTCTGACACCAGGTAAACTATAGGTAGATGTGTGTGCCTTGTTTGCTCAGTGATATGGGTTTTAGCATCTAGACCACTAGGGTGGAACTCAGGTGGAAGTGAAACTGATCCATCTGATCTTTTCCCTATGTACACATTACTGTTGGTATTGTCATGGCTACTTTATTTAACTGTCACAGAGGGATTGTGAAGGGGGGGTTGTAAACGGAGAACTCGACAGTCAGCTTTGGAATTCTTTTTATTATTTAAATTAGAATGGTTACATGTATTAGCCCATAAAATATTTTTAGAGCATGCATTATTGAGGTACCCTGCAGGAAATAGATGGTACATTCAAATTAGAATAATCTCAGTAATGTTTAATGAAAGACCTCTTAAGATGGTGTGAGCAGAATATAGAAAACCACAGAAGATAAAACAGGACCCTGGGCTAGTAAAAAAGTGGGGGGTACTTGGGGTTGTGCGGGAGGCAACCAATCCATGCCTCTCTCATGTTGATGTTTCTCTCTCCCTCTCTCTCTCTCTCCCTCTCTCTCTTACTCTCCCTCTCTCTCTCTCTCCCTCCCTCCCTTCCACTCTAAGATAAATGGAAAAATATCCTTGGATGAGGATTAAAAAAAAGTGTGTGTGTGTACCTACACATAAAGGGCTGAGGGAAGGACAGTTACTGGGACCCACAAACAGTGGGTAGGTGGAGATGGTGACCTGGTAGGTGCTACCACCCCAGGTTAAAGGACATGACTAGCATGGGGTGTGACCTTGCCAGGATGCCAAAGAAATACACCCCCATACCCACTTTCCTTTGGTCCTCTGCTTTTGCTCCTCATTGCCAAACCCAGTCTGAAGTCAGCGGGTATGAGGCCAGCACAATCTATGCAGGTGGGTCTCCCAGAGCAGAGATGAAGCTGGGGAAGGGTGCAGGGGCAATAACACGGGCAGAGAAAAGCTACCCAGCTTTTGAACATTACAAGGACCCTACGAAAAGGCTGCACAGTTATTATCTCCAGGTATAGAGGAGGGAACTGAGGTGAGAGATATGCCTTAGGTCACCTGTGAGACCCACATCTTTTGCCTACCAGCCCCGCACTCTATTCTGCTTCAGAACAGTCCGTTGATGGGCTGTTCATTCCGATGCCACATTCAATGGAACATTGTCCCAGAGAAGGATGATACAGAAACCTGAGTAGCTCCTGATGTTTCAAAATCTGTAAATCACCTTCTAATTCCCTTTGGAACCAGGGCTGAGTCACTGCCGTTTCTGCCTCTGGTGAGTTTCAATATCAGTTTGACCTGTTGTGAGCATTGCTGAGACTTGTTCAGATCTCCTCATCATATTTTATCTCTCTTCAGGGTCTGGTTGAAAACACTTGGCAGTGTGGGGCTTGTTTTATGTTATGGTTTAATGCGCCCCCTTTAAAAAGATTCTTCTGTCTTCCGACCTTTCTGAGTTGCCCATACCCCAAGTTCTGTACATTGCAAGAAAAACTATTCCATGACCTATATTTCCCAAGGCAAAGGGATATTTCTTCCTGCCTGAACAGAATGTTTCATAAATCACCCAGACAGGGATGCTCTCATGGTCACAAAGAAGCCGGCTGGTATTTATGCAAAGGTGAGAAGGCATGCTTTTCCTTCCTCATCAGGTACATGCAATTTGCATATCCCATTATCTGTTTATTAGCCAGAGCATCTCATGACAATGGCAGAGTGTGAAAAATGCACACACGGGCAGTTAAACAGCAAGCTCTCAGGGGTTCATCCTGCGATTCCATTGCTGTAATGAAGAGGCAGAAGGCGAGGATGCAACAATAAGATACCCAGTGATGGAAGGAAATCAGGATTTGATCTAATGCAACATGACTTGCTCACAGCACTGGTAGAATATCAAATGGTCCACGTGAAATTCAATCCTTGGTGTAATCTTTCTATTATATCCATTGTTCTTCCCTTCATCTGAATGCCATATAGAAGAATATGTAAATTAGATTTTCATTAACATGTATCCTTTTATCTTCATTCAGTTTAATTGTGACTTCTACTTTTTAGCTTAAATTACTCTGGGTATGTGAATATCTTGGTAAATTACCAAGATGATGGAAAGGAATAAAATGAAGATTCACTGACATCTAGGTGATGCATCCTCGGCAGCATTAAGGTAGATATATAAAAGATATTTCTTTGAAAGAAGGTATAATCAGAGTTAAAATAAAATGTCTAAAATGAAGCCTATTTTGGAATTTGCTGTGTATTAGTTTTAGCCTTCGGATCCTCTCAGAAATACAATCTTTTGGACTTTATCTTCCGTTAAAACAGCAGAAGATGTATAATGTCTTTGCAAGGAAGAGAACTAAAGGTTACATGGTTACCCTGGGCCAGCTACTCTGAGCGATACTCCAGGACAGCAGCTGGTTGGATTTCCACAACAACCTTGAGGAAGTAATTACTATGACTTTGTTTCTGTCCTTCTCAGCCAATCAGGATGCTCACCGGAGGGAATGGGGCTGTCTGTGGGAAGGGTCAAGTAGCAAAGATCCTCTACTTTGAGCTGCCAGGACAAATGTGATCCGGAGGCTTTTGAAGTTAGAACTCACAAGTGCAATTTGAAACATTTATACCTGAGCATCAGAATCGTCAGTCCTGTCAGACCAGTCCACGCTACTTAGAGAAGAGTTGCTTCGTTCCTTCCTGGCTCTTGGGTTATCATCACTGGTTCCATCCTCAACAAGGATGGCCTGGGTACCCCCCTCTCCCCCAAGTCTTGCTGCCCTCCACCCACTCCCTGTGATGGGATTATGATATGTAGACCCTGCTCCTGGACTTTCAGGCTACCTCATTTATTTCTCAATCCTCTCCCAGGAAGAACTCCTTATAAAGGTTGTGTTAGTTTTGGGATCAGATCCTTATATCTGGAATTTTCTTGATCAGGCATCTGGAAAATGGGTATCTGAACACCATCTCTCTGTCTGTTTTTTTTTTTTTTTTTAATGCAGAAATGTTAAGTGAACACAACACAACTACAGGAATTCAACCACTCTATTCAGTGTTCTGGCAAAGATATCTAATGCCAATAAAATTAAAGCCAATTTCTGAGTCTGCTTAGAAAGAAACTTAAGCACCTTTGAAAAGGAGCCCTTTAAAGAGAGAAGCTAGTTTCTCAGCTCTCCTTGCCATTGTAATTGGCTGCATTGCCAGGTCCTGGTTGAATTTGAAGGTCAAATAGTTAACTTATGATAAATGATACTACATTGAGGTTTGAGCCAAGGCAAAGAGTGTGGGAAAGCTTATAAGAAAACCATTAAGGCTCCAACTTTTCTGACCTGTGAGGACTCTGGATAGAAAAAGCATAGATTTTTGCAGTAAGTACTGTGAGGAAGCCAGAGAGGGTATTACTGGCTGAGCTGAGGTCAGAGGAAAACGGGGTATCAGAACCTGACAATAACCCCATTTAAAGTTGTACTTACAACCTGTCCTCTGAAATTTCAGATTTGCCTTCTCTTTTTTACATCTCTTCTCTGATTGGATAGAAGAAGATTCAGATAGTAACAACATGTTTAATTTAGTAGGGCCACAGCTTAGGGTGTGGATGAGAGAATAGAGAGAGCTGGAGTGAGTGGTATGGTAGGCTCTCCATCAAGAAGGGCTTTGCATCTGTGCTGAATGCCTTGAATCCTTGCTTAAAACTAGAAAATAATATTGAGGAAAAAGGATGTCATGATATGATTACTTTTAAAGACAATACTGGTGGATAGTGGAGAGCAAGAAATGCTTACTTCTTGGGATCCTCTTTGCACATGGGACCCTTCTTGTTCATCAGCAAGGACTTTTGAGATGTTTCTAGAAGCAGCTGTCCTTCAGTTGTGCAACCAGCCACACCCAATTCTGAGGAACGCAGAAGGCAGAAGATGGGCAGCTGGCCAACAGCTTGGAAGCAGTATGGCACTTGCACACCTGTTTGCATTAATTTGAAGATGAAATAGAAAAGGTGAAGGGCCATAATAGGAACAGTCATGAGAACTGGTTTGCTGGCTGGTTTCGGCCAATACAGTACCAGTGGAGATGCAGATGCGTCCTCCTTTGCCTATATTCACGCTGTATCCAGACACATTATTACAGGTGCTTTTAAAAAATGTTAGCATAGCCCTGGCCGGTTTGGCTCAGCGGTTAGAGCGTCAGCCTGCGGTCCAGAGAGACCCGGGTTCAGTTCCCGCTAAGGGCATGTACCTCGGTTGCAGTTTGTCCCCGGCCCTGGTTGGGTTGTGCGGGAGGCAGCCACTCGATGTGTCCCTTTCACATCGATGTTTCTCTCTCTCTCTCTTCTTCTCTCTCCCTCCCACTCTATCTGAACAAAAAATGAAAAAGTGTGCTCGGGTGAGGATAAAAAAAAAAAATGTTAGCATAGTCCGGCCAGTGTGGCTCAGTGGTTCAGCACTGACCTATGCACTAAGAGGTCGCTGGTTCAATTCCCGGTCAGGACACATGCCCAGGTTGTGGGCCTGATCCCCAGTGGGGGGGCATGCAGGAGGCAGCCAATCAATGTTCTCTCTCATTGATGTTTCTATCTCTCTCTCCCTCTCCCTTCCTCTCTTTCTAAAATCAATAAAGGGGGGGGGGGGAAGAAAAAATATGTTAGCATAGCTGGCCAGTGTTGCTCAGTGGGTTGAGCATCGTCCGTCCCATGGACTGAGAGGTCCCGGTTCATGGACTTGATGCCCAGTAGGGGGCGTGCAGGAGGCAGCCAACTGATGTTTCTCTGTCACATCAATGTTTCTATCTCTCTCTCCCTTCCGCTGTCTCTAAAAAATCAGTAAAAACATAAAAAATGTCAGCATAATGTGGCAGGGCCCAGAAGCTAAGTTGCTTATCACCAGTCCATCTATATGACATTTTCTTATTTAAGATTTGAACTCAGGGGTTGATGGAGTTGAGGTGGGGTGTATAGGGAGAATGACAGGTTGCTTTAGTTTAGAATGTACTGTTAAAATGGAAACAAATTTGCAAATACCTCATTATTTATGTAACCACAGCTATTTATATAGTTATTGGTCTTAATTATATGTTTCTATATACTATTGGGCTCAGTTTAGACTGTATTATCCTACAGAGAAGTAATTGGACCTGTTCAACTTGACTTTAGCTTAATAATGAATAGCTTCAAAAAGGTAATATTTAAAGAAATGCTACTTGATGTTGACATTTCCAAATTTAGTAAGGACTGATGACTAAATAATTTAAATACAGAGTAAACAATTTAAATAATCCTGTGTCATAAAAATGCCTTCAAGTTATAGAGTCACTTCCTATTTTGAACTATTCTTACACTTCCCACTTCGTTGTTCTTTGAAACCTCTACTCTATTGGTAGAGTAGTTATGAGCTCCATAGTTAGTGTGGAGAAATGTGAGGTAAGGGCTTTGGAAAGCTCTCTCGGCTCTACCTCTGCTTCCAAGTCCTTGTGCATTTGCTTTCTTCCATCACAACACACTCGCGTTGCACAGTGGTTCTCAAGCATGGACTCCTGGAGCCTTAATTCTGCAGCCACAAAACACTGCACTTGCAATCCCATTGTTTGCTGATCTGTGAACTTGTCCGCTCATGCACAAAATGTCATTTAACATTTTTATGGATTACAGGCTCAATCCTGCCAGTTGGAACCCCTTCGTCAATGCCCTTCAACTTGGCTGAGTGGCGCCAGGCAGTGTGCTCCAACTGGTCTGCTGCCCGTGTGCTAGTATTTCCCATCATGGGCTCTCCTGGTCCCCAGTTCCCCATTGCCATTTTGTGAAAGTTCTATTTTTAATTACAGTTGATTTGTCCCAAGGGGTACGTACAGTGGTCATAATGCAAAATAGCTAGTTTCTGAGTTTCTGCTTGTGGTTGGGGAAGTGGAGGAGAAAACTGCTACAATCTGGAACCAGTTATTTGGCATGATCGATGACAGGCGAGGACCCGAACAGATGGAAAGAAGGGTGAAAAAAGAGGACAGCTCACCTGATCCTAATTACACACACCTACCCTTGGAAGTCTTTTTGCCAGACATCTTGAATAGCTCAGGGCTAGGTAGACCGAGGTCCCAAGGACTCAGAGTTAAAAATACAAGCCTCAGTGATAAACCCAGGGGTTCTAGGAAAAGAAATGGGGGAAATCATTGCTTGACAAAGACAACTGGAATGGGACATTAATGTTCTTACCTTTTATAATCATACATATTCTACAGATCTTGGCACCTTCTAAGGGCTTAACACATTTTAGATACTGCTTTATAAAGGGAAGGTTGGAATGCGTTAAACACATAGTTTCCATTATTTAAGAAGGAAATTCAGAGGGTATAATATATATATAATAATTATTTGAGCATTTAGCAAGGTTCTGCGTATCCATCACAGTCACCAGTGAAGGTCAGAGTTGACACGTGGCCAGAGATTAAGTATCAGCTCTGAAAGCGGGAGAGCTGGAGGAGCAGAACTGAGTGGGAGAGAAAGCGGCAAAGTTTGTCGAGTATCTGCTGTGCACCAGGAGCTTGTGCTTATAATTTCTCATGTGATTCTTTGTGATTCTTTGAGGTGTGTTTTTATAGTCTCCATTTACAGCCGAGGGAATGGAATCTCACCCTAGATCACACCGTTAATGCTGTGACCAAAATCCAGCACCATTCCCACTAGAGCAAAGTGTTTCAATAAAGAGAATAGACAACACCTAGGTTTTCTCAAACCTGGCTCCTGAGCCCTGCCTCTCTGCCCCTTCCCTCCTTGCTGACGTGTATTGTGTTGTCTCTTTGTGTGACTTTCTTTAGGAGTATCCTATTTGAGGTTCGTCTAGCGTCTTGAATCTGTGGGTTTTATGCCTTTGCCTCTTTTGAAACATTTTCAGCCATTATTTTTTAAAATATGTTTTCAGTCCCAGATTCTCCTTCTGGAACTTTAATGATACAGAAATTAGAATTTTTTTTTTCCTGTTGTCCCACAGATCGCCGAGGCTGTGTTCATTTTCTTTTTCGGTCTGTTTTCTCTCTGTTGTTCCGCTGATCTGTTTTCAGTTTGCTGATTCTGTTATCTTCTCTCAGCTACCATTGAGTCTCTCCACCCACGTTTAAATTGTGGTTATCCCATTTTTGTAATTCTATCATTTCCATTTGGTTCTTTTCATAATTTCTCTTTCTTTGCCGAGATTTGCTTTTTCTTTTTTTTTCAGGAGAATTTGTGATTGATTGTTGAAACATTTTTGATGGCTATTTAAAAATCCTTAGCAGATAATTCTAACATCTGATTCATCTCAATGTTGACATTGGTTGCTTGTCTTTTCTAATTCAAATTGCACCTTTCTTGGTTCCTTGCTCAATTTATGTTTTATTTTATTCAGACATGTTGGTTACTATATTAGAAGACCCTTGGTTCTATTCAAATCTTCTCTTTTAGCAAGCAGGAGCCTTGCATGTGTTTATTGTGTAAATTCTGGCCTACTCTGTGAGCTTTATTTGCAATGACACTTTAGTGCTCAGTGCCCTTACAATTCTGTTTTTTATCCCCCTCTGGGGCTGTGGGACCCCTACTCAATCCCTGATGGCAACATCTGCTGGGTGAAAAACACTTCTTTGGGTTACCTGGTGTCACCAGGCCACCTTCTGTGTGTCTATGTGTGTGGGGCTGTTGGGGACAGAGCCAGTGGACCTGAAGGTCCTTATGTCTCTGAATGGATATCAGGGAGATGCAAAGCTTCACTGCTGGCACTGCTGTTGGCAGACTGGGCTGCCTGCTGGTGCCCTGGTGGTGGCTGGGACGGGGCTGGCCGGGGGCTGGCTGCTGTGTTGTGGGTGGGTCAGACCACTTGCTGGCTGTGGAGAGGGAGACAGGCTTCTCTTGTCCGGTCCTCCAGCCAGAGAATGCAGGCCTTGCTTGGTTGTTTTCTGTCTTTGTCTGTGGTGGTTCTGGGTTGCGGATCTCTCCAGAGACCAGTCTGGAGTGTCTGGGACCTAAGGCTGTAACCCAGCAAACTCACCATATCATTGTTCCTCAAGTCCCCAGACTCCTAGCCAGTCCACCTTCTTTTCAGCTTTCAAAGTCCATTTCTCATTGTCTGTTGAATAGTTTCCAGGGTATTTGGTTAAACTTAGAATAGGGACAAATTAGTTTATGTCATCTTTTTCTAGACCTGGATGTGTATCCAATGTACCACTTTTGATAAGAAAAGAAATGTTCATTATGTGGTAAGTGAAATTCTAAGGTTTGAAATAGTATGCATAGTATTGACCTATTTTAAACTATGCAAGTTATACTTATAAATATGCATAGAAAATAGTTCAAAGAAATTTACAATAAAATATTAACATTTTTTAGAGTGAGGAAATTAATTGTGATTTTTATTATGTGGCATATTTATCTGGATTTTAAAATTATTTTAACAGTCACATATATTGATTTTATAACCTAAAAATAAAGGTTAGGGCTTATCATTTAACTGGTCTTTGAAAAAATTATACTGACTAAAATTAAATGTAATCATAGGGGATAAGGTTCTAATTTTGACAAGAAAAGCTGGGGGTGTATAATATACTTGCGGTTTTTTAAATCCTTAAAGAACTGTCAAAGTAAAGAGGGATTAAACTTGTAATATGCTTCCCTCAAGGGCAAGACTCAGGAGGACAAAAATTACAGGGAGGGACATTTGGCTTAATTTAGTAGAGAAATTTTATGCAATCAATTTTGTTCACCAATGTCATGATCACTTGTCAAGTGTATTAGAGAGAGAGCTTGTGTTATGGAAAGGTCCTCCAAGGTGACAGTGCATTTTTTCTGCCAAGTGCACCCCATGCATCTCATTATCTAATTATCTAGGTGACAACACCTTATTGAAACTTGACTCTTGAATCAGAAAACAAATTTGGAGACAAAGTCCAAGAGAGTGAACATTGAATATCATGGCTTTCCTATTTATCTTTCCTTCAAAAGAGTCACCCACGTCTCTGAATCTTTCCTGGTGCCAGTGATGCAGGTCTGATCTCCATTTTGGAGGTAAAGCATGGTGGTGAAACCTTTTTTTCACCTTCTCCTTATTGTTAAAGAAGAGAAAAAAATTCTAACGGAAACATCTGTCTCCTATCTTGTCCAAATATTTATCATTTTGGCAAGTAGACGAGGAGTTTTTCCCTGAGCATTTCCCTTTGTGTTTAACAGTTTCAAGCATCTTAAGGAAGTACCGCAGATTTCAGTGGTGTGGAGGAGAGGTGGGCAGGGGGGCTGGAAACAGCCCCGACTGGAAGGCAAGGGCCCTGAGTTCAAGTTTGTGCTGCAGCCATTCACTGTGTGACACCGAGTTACCTACTCAGCTCTCTCCTTAGCCACGCTCCAGACAGATAACCAGTACGCGAGGCATTTAGTAGGTGTTTGCTGAAATCGCAAATAGGTGCATGCATCTGTGAAACACTGTGGTTGATCTATGCTGGTAGTTTTCAGATTGTAAAGAGAACATAGGAGTTGCAGTGAGAACTTTGGATATAGTATTAGCCTCAACCACCACACAGACCAAACCGCACAGCAGAGAATCAGCTTTGGAGGAGAATTTTGAGTGGCGAAGAAAATCAGCCTCCTTGGTTCTTTCCAAACAAAGCTTTCACCCCTCAGCCTGGAGAGTTTGCCATTTTGCATCTGAGCAATTTAAAGCATCTCCTTTAAGAGCTAGACAAAGCCAAGGCCACATTTCGGTATCAATGGAAAGAGCCACGGGCCTCCGTACAGAACATGAAAGGAACTTGGAACATATGGACGTTGCCTGCATCAAATAAAAATATTGAGTGTTACTTTAAGAGCACATGCACCTTAAAAATCCTTTAGTTCTCACGATGAGCTTGAAGGCTGCTGTGACTGCTGGGCGCTCCCAGGGACAGAGCAAACATCAGAAGCTGGGGACGGAGAGGCCTGCAGGACAAATGCAGAGTTCCCTGGGTGTCTTCCCAAGGCTGCTGGCCCTTTCTCTGCGCCTTGTTTCTCACAGGATCCTTCCTTTGTTTCCACCCGTTGGATTCTTTTGTTGTTTTTCTGAAAATTTTTAAAAACTTTTTATTGACATGTAATAAACTTGATACATTTTTTTTTTTTACAAAGTAAGCTCACTCATGTCATCCACACCCAGACCGAGAGCGGGGTTTACTAGAACCATAGTTGTACTCCTCAGGCCCCCCTCCCTGCCAGGTGCCACCCCACAACATACTGGACTGACTTTTAGCACAAAAGATGAGTTTCGCCTCTTTTTGAACTTTACATAATTGGAATCATGCAGTAGGAACTGCTTTGTATCTGACTTCTTTTGCCTGTTATGTTTCTGAGATTCCTCTGTGCTGTAGTCTGTGGTGGTTGTGTGTATTTCATCGGCATTGCTGGATGCACGCCATTGGATCAATGCAGGGTGGGGCAAACGTAGGTCTACAGTGGTCCGTATGGAAAAAATACAGTCCTTAATAAATAATAATACCAGAATAAACTTCGTGTTCTGCTGCTCACAACCATCACTGTGCATTTAACAGTCTTCTGCTGATACACACTTGGGTGGTTTTCAGATTTCGGCTACCAGGAATAGAGCAGCTTTAAATATTCTTGTATGTGTCTTTAAGTGAACTATCTATGCCTTTCTCTTGGGTGTATACTGAGGAGTGAGATTTCTGGGTCCTAGATTATTTAGCTTGAATAGATCCTGCTGAAGGGCTCCCAAAGTGAAATGATTTGTCGTCCCATCCGCAGGGTGTGAAAGTTCCTGCCACCTCACGTCATGTCAGTGCTTGGGCTAGTCTCTGTTGCATTGTGGCCATTTGGATGTGTATGAAGCAGTGTTGCCTGGTTGGTTTAACTGGTGTTTCCCTGATAATATATAAAATATGAGCCCCTTTAATATATTTATCAGCCACTTAGATATCCTCTTTTGTGAAGTACTTGCTAATTCTGTTGCCTCCTCCCCTTTTTTTCCCTATGAGGTTGTCTGTCTTTTGAAAAATTATTTTATTGTAGGTCTTTTTATTTTCTGGATTTGTGTGTATATGTGTGCATATACAAATATATGTATTTCAATTATTCTTCTGTGTCTGTGATTTGTCTTTTTACTCTTTTAATGATAATTGGTTAAAAACATAAATTCTTTGTCTGATTTCACATCTTTCTATGATTAGAGTTTTGAAAGCACATTTAGAAATGTTTATCTACCATATAGTCATAAATATTTTTATTTTTATGTCTGCACTTAGGTCTGCAATCTATCTGGAGTTGATTTTTGTATCTAGTATTAGGTGGCGGTCAAGATTCACTCTGTCCCCTGTGCCTATCAATTCGTCCAGCACCTTGAATAGAAAAGACCATCCAGCCCCACAGTACTGCAGTGTCTCCTTCATGCTAAACCAAGTGACCATATGGAGTTGTGTTGGTTTCTGGGATCTCCTTCAGCATTGTGTTGGATTGATTAATTGATTAATTGCTGCATTCATTCAAGATTCTCCCGAGTCACCATCTCTGGGGTGCTTTCGTAGCATCAGGAAATGACAAAGGCGTGGAACCAGCCTGTTTATCTCCTCATGACCCACTCTCTAGCTGCAGATGCACTTGAGTGAAGAATTAAATATGTCACATTTAACATTTCACTGTGTGAGAAAGGCAATGTTATCTGGTGATTTGAATGGATACATTTATTCTTGAGTTTGTTCCCAAGGCTGTAGTTACCAGTTCTGAGTCATTTCAATTCTAGGCTTTCACTTATTTGCACTGTCTTCTGCTGGCTCAGTAACATTTGCAATAATTACACTGAATGTTATCAAGCATTGCAACCAATGGCCTTTTAAATTACCATTTTAATTCTTATATTGAATATTACTTAAAGCAAATTTTATCTTTTATCTGAAGTAAATTACAGCTTCATAAATATTTATTTAACTTCTTGGGAACATTGTTCATGCTAACTAAGATAACATTGTGTGTTATTAAGCTTACTGTGGCATCTGCATTCACTTACTCTTTAAGAGGAAAAGGCTAAATTAAAAGAACATAAAAATTGCCATTAAAATCTGACTATTCACTGTTCCCTGGGATAACATGACATTCGTACCTCCATAATATTGCCTGGGTTTATTATTGGTGCAGGCAATTCCCTTAACTTCAAAATGCTCTTTCTCTTTCTCTTACTATAGATTGTCTACTGGTCCTTCAAAGTTGAACTTAAATGTCACTCCCATAAAGTTTTCTTCAGTGCTCCAACGGACACTATTCCCTCCTTCCCTTATGATTATAA
Source organism: Tadarida brasiliensis (assembly GCA_030848825.1). Classification (NCBI taxonomy): domain Eukaryota; kingdom Metazoa; phylum Chordata; class Mammalia; order Chiroptera; family Molossidae; genus Tadarida; species Tadarida brasiliensis. Next base: position 7,513,762 of record CM061279.1, on the reverse strand, counting down.
GGCTCTTTCAGTAGTTTTTAAAACAGTTTTTAACTGAAGAACCTTTCCTGGGCAGGAAAAGATAGGAAATTCATCTTGGATAAAGACATCACACGTCTCCACTCTAGCATTACGTGTCTCTGGGGCGGCCACAACAGCAATACACAGAACACCAAGACCCCAAATGCTGATGGTCATGGAGATTTGTTTTCAAGCCACAGGTCCCTGTTTGTCCCCCGTCATTCTCAAACATGTCCTGGATAAGAGCTGCTGTATCCAGTCACATTACTGATCCATGAGTGATGACCTTTATTCCACTCAGTATTGTTTAATTGATTAGCTGCTTATCTTAGATTTAGAAGTTATGTCATTCCATAGTTTTCTATCAATCATTAACTGCTCTGGACTGTATGGACAAGCCCCTTCTTCAGAACCCACAGCTGTTCAATGGATATGTGAGCACCTTTGGGGGGAACTTTGACACCTCCCCTCTCTAGACTTTGCACACTCATGTTGGCTCAGTTTCCTCATCTGTGAAAAGATCAGTGAAGTCCACTCCTCAGGGCTGTTGGGAACATTTAAAGGGATAGAACCCAGATGAACGAATCCAAATACACTGCGGATGTGAAGTGCTACCCAGTGGGAGCTGCCAGAGTGGTCTTGGGTTCTCTGGTGAGATCACGTCCTTCTTCCAATCTCATTTAAACTTTGTGTTTGATTTGCATTTTTAGAATGAATGATAGCACCTTACTTTTGATACCCGTTTCTTTGAAAGGAAAATGAGTGGCCTCAGCATAGTCATCTGAGAAAAGATGGTTTAGATTAAGAGAACGTTCTAGGAAAATGGGGTGGGGTGAAGAGAGCTGGGAAGGTGCGGGAATGGAGAGCCAGGTCTGGGCAGCTGCTGCTCACTTTGGAGGGAAGAGACTCCAAGGGTCTGGGTGATGACTCGCCTCCCTGGCAAGGGGGAGCTGCTTGCTGGCTCCGGTTCGCACCGGCTGCTGTTGCAGGGTGGCTAGGGCTGGGCTGCAGCTTGGGTCTCCCTAGTTGGCTTTTCTTATCCTGACTTGGATAGACTCAGTACCCAGAACATAGACTGCCACCGAACCTTTGACTACCGAGGGTGACTGTCCTCTCTGCGAAGGAACATAGAACTCCAGATTTAACCATCTCTTTGGCAGGTGGTGGACAAGCTTCCCTGCTAATTCATCTTTCATGTCATTCATCGATGACAAGGAATGGAGTAAACACTGTTTGCAAATCAATTGAATTCTCATCTGAACCAACATTTAGTTTGCAGGGTGAATAAAAACAATCACAAACCCTTCCCTGGCTGGACTTCCAGGGCCTGGCTGATAAGGTTATTGAACCAAAGAGTATTCAGTGAACAATCTCTTGTTACAGATGTGCGAATGGAAGGTTTTCTTCTCCACCCACACTCGCCTTTGAGATCAGCTCATTGGTTTCATGTGGATCAGGGTAAGACTGAAAGCCTATCTCTTAGGGTCAGGGTTTTCCCAAACACTCAGTCATTCCTCTTCATATTGATTGGCCTCTATGGTCTATTTAAATCAACATCTTCATCCCAAGCGGGTCAGCGATGAGCCACTTGGTTGGGGTTATCTGCTGCCCCTGTACCCATGGCAGAGTCTTAGTGTGGTACAAATAGTGGTTCACACTGCAGGGACCCTGGGCCAGCAGGGTCAGCATCACCTGGGACTTGTTCAGAAATTCAAATCTTTAGGCCCCTCCCCAAATGACTGAATCAGAAGATGGGGGGTTGGGGCCAGGATTTATGTTTTAAAGGGCTTTCCGAGCATTCTAATGTGGGCTAGTGCTGGGAGTCCCTGGTGCAGGTCAGGGCTGTGTCCCCCTCATCTGAGTTGTAGGACTGTGTCCCTTGTCCTCACTGAGGGGACTCACTCGATGAGGGGAAGTGGGAGAGGTGGCTTGTTTCAATGGAATCACTTCACTTGACTCCCTGATAAAATGCTGTGAGAAGTAAATTGCTTTTCCTTGGCCTCCGAAGCCCCTGCCACATTTGGCCTTGAGCAGTGGAAATGGCCATTTCAGTGTCTTAATTTCTGATGCCTTGTCTAGTTTACAGAGGTAAACAGTCAGGGCCAGGGAGCTAGCCTCGAAGGGAAGAGGAAGCAGAGGGCAAGCTGTTGCACACGAAGGAGAAAATTCTCCCAGATGGAGAGGTGGTTCTCTGTTGAGGAAAGAAGAGGGCCTTCGTGTTGATCGTGGGATATTGTGATAATTCTGGGCCCATGTGAGAGTCACAAAGATGTGGGGGATGACGCTTTGCTGAGTCTTCGTGGAGCTATTGCTTCCTGGCGGGGAGGGATGAACACTTGTGTCTTCTTGGTGTGGCCATGGAACCCTGCCGAAGTCCTGGACAGAAGCAGACAGAAAGCCCAGGAAAATCAACTCTTCCTTCAGACAGGGAAACCAAGGCTCAGAGTTTACCTCGATGCTCTGACAGTCTTCCCTCCAATCCTTCTCTAGGCTTGCCTCGCCATTTAACATTTGCATCTTTGCAAACATCTCAGGACCAAAGCCAGTGTTGCATTTGCAATCAGAGAGCTGCAATCCTTAACCAAAGGACGTACACTTTAGACTCCCAGCTGACAGGGTCAGGAGCCGTGAAGTTCTCATTATTACAGGTTGATGATGGAGAAGTTTTTGTACAAGAATTAACTTCAGTATTTATCTATTTCTCATAACTTATTGGGGGTGGAGTGTAGGGGATTATAGAACAGCTTGTTGAGTGGGGTAAATGTAATAGGCAAGGGATATAACTCCAAAATTTCATTCTAGTTCCTGCCTTTAGCAGCTACCCATCCTGGCACCCTGGCACCCTGGCCATGGTCTGGCTTCCCTGAGAAAGGAACTCTTTCTTCCCTGAGACTCTGAAGTGGGCATTGTGTGCAGTTGGTTTATTGGGGAGTTTTCTTGGGAAATTACCTGTAAGGGGGTGAAGGAAGTAGGATTGGGTAGGAGGAGAAATTGAACTGCAATGTAGGTGTGTAGCGGATAATTCCCCAAACGGAAAATCAGTCGTGTCAGCAACAAAAACGGGGATTGTTGCTAGGCGGCCCAAAGCAACAAATGTCCAATGTATATAGCTTCCCTGGGAAGTTGTGTTTAGTTTTATTTTATCTTTTTGAGAAGCATATATTATATGGATTATTAATTATGGACGTGTATTGGCAGACAGCGCTTCCCTATATCTTGTGAACTCATAGGATGGCCACATTCAGCAACTATTGGTGTGTGTGTGTGTGTGTGTGTGTGTGTGTGTGTGTGCACATGTGTGCACACACGTGTGCTTGTGTAAGCATCAAGCCACCCTTTGGATTTCAATAGACGCAAACCCCTTTGGATCGGAGTTTTCCTATTTACTTGTTTTGCTTGTGGGGAAAACCTAAGTTAATTATGTCTGCTTTTCCAAGAGAATAATGTGCTCTCAGTCTGGGATAATTAGGGAGTCTAATTAACCTTTTAAAAAAGCAACACATAGCTTTATAGTGGCTATATCCCCTTCATTAGTTTAGTTTGGCTCGTCTTAACTGGCATAGTTAATATTGCTGATTTGCATATCTTTTCCCATGGTATTTAGTGCTATACTTGTAATGAAAACACATTTTAAAGTACACTAAAGATGGGCTCAATGGAATTGGCTATATCACAAGCAGAGATTCTTCTCAGGGCTGTGGATCTATCTTCATATTTACTGCAAGGCACTTAACGGTACATCTTAAAGTGGGAAAAGCTTTTCGAGTAATAATTTTTTAATAATTAGCTTAGGGATAACTTGGAAACTATCACTCGAAGCGCTTTAATAATGTAAAGTAAGCTATTTCTGGAAATGGTAATGGAAAGCAAGCTCCTTGGAGACTGCAGAGAGTTAAAAGATCTGTAAGAATGGCTATTAATTATGGCCCAAAGCCCTCTTTCTGTTATTAGGCAACACAGTTATAAAGCAAGATAATGCGGCATTCAGAATTCATAGCGCCTCTCCCATCAGACACAGGTAATCTCCTGCATGGAATCCAGGCAGTGGTGCAAGCAGGCATGTCACAGTGGGAGGACTTCTTACCTATGGCCCTGCTGTACCTGCCTGCAGTTTCCTTTGACGTTATGGGGGCGTACGCAGCAAATACTTAGGATTAAATGAACAAATGCACCATATTAAAGCATTGCAGTATTAAAACAACTAAATTAACTATGCTTTTCAGGACGTCCTTTTTCTTTCACCATGTCAAAGAGAAACACATTTCACAGTATAGGTGCAGAAATGCATAGAGTCAGATCTCTGTGAATTCTTGTTTTGTTTTGTTTTGTTAATCCTCACCTGAGGATATTTTTGCATTGATTTTTTTTTTCTTAGATAGAACTGAAGGGAGGAGGGTTGAGAGAGTGAGAGAGAGTGAAACATTGATGTGAGAGAGACACATTGATTGGTTGCCTCCTGCAAGACCCCGACAGGGGCCAGAGATCGAACCTGCATCCCAAGTATGTGCCCTTGACCGGGAATCGAACCTGAGACCCTTTGGTCAGAGGGCAGACGCTCTAACTGTGGAGCCAAACTGACCAGGGCTCTATGAATTCCTTGATGTGCACCTGCCCACCTGTGACAGGACTGCAGTGCTCTCAGCATTAACCCTTCCCTTTCACACGCCCTGCCCAGGCCCCTCTGGTCCCACTGGTCATTCTCTGTTTGAATGGAGTTCTCAGAAGTGTGTTGGGTTGCATCTTACTCTGCCCAGTAAGTACTGTCTTTTCTTCCCAAGGCGTCTCCTGCGTCCCCAAACTTGTGATAAGACATCAGTCCCCAGAAACCTCATGGCTTCACCAACCACGAGTCTCCCTGTCCCTCTTTTTGCTTTTGCTCAGAAGCAGGAGTGTATTCTCCTTGTCGCAGGGTGTTTCTGACCTCGGTCTCTCTCCACGTTGGCTTTGAAATATCATCGGAATCACAGGTGGCATCCGACAGGGCTGTTCTGTACCGTGTTTCCTGTCCTGAGTGGGGCTTGCTTGTTTCAGAGAAACGCAGGGCTCAGCTAGAGATTTAACATTGTGTAGCGAACATACATAATGCTTGAACAGAGAGCCTGTAACAAACTCAGAATGTTCCTTTCAGCTCTGAAGGCAGAAGAGAGAAAATCTCTGACAGCAGCTTTTAGTGTGTTCTGCTTATCCACACCTGCAACTGTTTTAAAACAAAAGAACCGTACATTCTTCTCATACACACTCCTGTCTGATATTTGCCTTGTTAATGGGCAAGCTTTTTTAAACAACCGGGCTCCTTTGGGATCAAGTACTATTTGTTCTTCCCTTCTTCTACTTCGTTGCACCAAAGCCATCGTATAAACTAATTAGAGATTTGTTATTCAAGAAAAGTTATAATAAGTTTGCCAACAAGGGCATTGCCTAATCTCGTTGCAGACACATCAGTGACTGTGCATGTGTGAAATTAAATGGAGTGGGCTGATTCCCGCCCGCTTGCCTGTTTTTATCTTTAGACAATGCTTTTCCTCATACAGCTGCACACACGGCTGCTGTCGAGGGTGTCCTGTAATATACGAGACACTGGCAGGGTCCCTCTGATAGTTCATCAAGTGCTCTGTTAGCAGGGATCAGAAAGTCAGATTTAATAGCCCCCAAGATTTATCCCAAGCAAGTAAATCTGACCGAGAAAATACTGTGATCTTGGCTGCGGAGAATGGATGTGTTACTGACAGACTCAGATTGTTGCTGGGAAAAGGGGCTTTGCTGTGTCCTCCTGGGAGTAGCCGTTCCAGCATCTCCGACAGTATCCCCATCAACGCACAGGCTGCGTCAGAATGAAGAGTGAGCCAGGGTGCATAGAAGGTGAACCAGTGAACATGTCAGTCACCATCAAGAAGTGGATAATTTGAGAGCCCTCCCAAACACTCCTTTTTGTTGTTTTACCTTGATGTTGTTTGAATGAAAAATAAAGCACTGTGGGGAGGGGAAAAACCCTACCAGGCTCAGTTGCTGAGTGTGTAGACGCAGTTACACATTCGTTCAGTCAGTCAGTACACATACATTTAGCACCTGCTGTTTTCCAGGTGCCAAAGATCTCGTAGTGAGCAAGACAGACGGGTCTCTACTCTCATGGAGTTTAGAAAGAAAGGAAGAAAAAACAAAAAGAGCTGAACATAAAAATAACTATATAAGATCATTAAAGTACCTAGTAGATGCTAATTAAGTCATTGTTAACTGGAGGATTAGAGATGCTATTAAAAGCAGAAGGCCTTGATATGATAAAGAAAAACAGAGGCAGAAGTGAGAAGCAGATGTCACTTGAGTAACACAACATCTGGAGAGCAAGGAGCTGCTCCCAAGTTTCCTTTGTTCATTTCATGTGCATTGCTGGAGCACCAGCCATAAAATGACCCCAAAAAAGGGGGAGGAGAGTTTATATCACTGACCAGACCTTGATTAGTGGTATTGCTTTTTGAAGATCAAAACCTTCCCTTTACCAAAGCCTCCATTTTGTTGTCAGGCAGGGTTGAAAAGAGCGAGAAATCCCATTGAAAACGCACGCAAAGCAGGTCCTACTTATTCCAGAAGGGGTGGTCCTGTCTTCCAGGAGGGGCGCCTGTGCTGCCAATGCAGGACAGTGAGTGAGAGTCAAAGGAAGTGGACACTCTCAGAAATGGCAGCTCTGGATCTCGGCTCTCTGTGAACATGTCACAACCAACTCATAAGGAAGCCATCTCAGCCATTTGCAGACTGTTATCAGTGCCCATTGTACCCCGTGCAGACTTAAATTGGACACACGAATGCAGAAGCCTAATTTGTCCTTCGCAGCGTATCGGAGACTTTTTACAGCACACCGCAGCCTTACGATGTGTTCATTTGTTTCCTCAAAGCAGCAAAGAAGAAATGGTCCAAACCTGAGCACCCTGGTATTTCTCCACCAGAAGAGCTTGGTGGGGCGTGATAGCTGGTTTCATCATACATCGTTTCGCTTAAAGTCGCAGAGCTCATTGGTGACATTAAGTGAGGACTTACTGTACCACAGTTAACAGATGTGTGGGTGCACGCCGGCATGACCTTGTCTTGAGCCCTTGTCAGTAAGATTCAATGTGATCCAGTGTGCTAATCAGGAGAATGCAGTCCATTCACAGCACAGACCCCAGGCACGAATGGAATTTTTCAAAACTCCCTACTAGGAAACCTTACGTGTTCATTCTGGAATGAAATATTAATAACCTGCTGGAATCGTTCATTATAAGATTTGATTAAAGAAAAGGTAATTAAATCTCTAAGTGATGGACTTGCTGATTCTTCTGATTCGGAATGATTAAGATCAGCTTGGTCAAGGGCATGAGAAAGGCTCCCACCTCCCCAGAGGGGAAGTGCCACCCTGCATCAGTCTGCCGGCTCGCTCAGTTAAGGATGTCTTCAGGGAGATTTAAAGGAACTGGCCCCTCTCGCTGTGCACACTGGCATTTTCCTACTTGGAGCACTGAGGGTGGGGATGCTTTGATGCCCCGCAGCCTGGGTTCCCAGCAGCACAGGTGGCCTCAGGTGCCCCCGAGAGCTTTGAGTAACTCATTCTCTCTTTTCAGTTCTCACTCACCATGTCTCGTGTGAATGCTTTTCTGTGCCTTTTTAAAGACTAAAGTATAACCGAAGCAAGTTGAGAACTGTACAACCACAGTGGCTATGATTCTAAATACAAAAAAAAAAAAGGGGGGAAAAAAAGAAAAGGAAATAGCAGAATGCCAAGGGTGAGACTATTGCAAATAATCACCATTACATCATGATTTCCTTCTTCCAGAATCTGTCCCATCTGTGCCAAGGATTTTTGTAAAGACTTGAACAACCTAACTTTCTTTTATCCCATAAATCCCGATGAGATGGTTCATTCTGAGGGTGGGGTGTGTTGTATTGCGGAGGAGGAGACACCTTCCTCATTTCCCAGTAATTCTATCTCACAGAGGGGTCTGCCTTTCACCTCCCATGGCCAAAGTCTTCCAAAACAGTACCACCATCTCCTACCCCCACTCTGGCGGCCCTGGTTTGCTAGGAAGTCTGTGAAGCCCTTTTAAAGACGAAAGTATAACCAAAGCAAGCTGAGAACTGTACCACCACAATGGCTATGATTTTAGACCTTTAAAAAGGTCTTTCGATTACAGAAATTCTCTTCAGAAGTTAATGTCTGCAGAGGGACAACCCCCCCTGCCCCCCTTTCAGCCTCTTCCCATGTCTCAGGGAGCAGAAACCGACTCCTTATTTGGCTGCTAGTATCTCAGTTCTAAGGCATAGGCTGAGAGCTCAGAAAGCTGGAGGGTGGTCGGAAGATCTGTGCATTCCAATGGGAACGTGTCCTCTGCCCTCTGCTTCATTGTATCCTCTCCACTCTCCTTTGGTAAAGAAGCAAAATGACTCTCAAGTACATTTCCTTGTTGGTGAAGAAGAATGCATGGATGGTTCTTTGCCTGTGTGGGTCCAACATCCTAGAGTTCTCTGGCAAGTTGTTCTGAGTGTCCAAATACTGTTAAGTGACAATATTTGCAAACCAGATAGGACAACTACAACTCTTAAGTTTAAATCTCTATATATACATGATTAGAACAACCATCACAGTGTGGTATGGGGAGAGGGGAAGGACTGAAAGGGAAACACTGAATTATTATCCCAAGAAATTTTAGCTTTGCAGGAAACAAGCTTTAGGAATTACAGGGGCAGACAGATTTAATCAGGAGTCCCTACAAAAGCAATCAAGATAAAATGAACTATAATTATGGTGATCGGATCGTGAACTGTAATGCCATGTTCCTAATTTTAAATATATGAAGGCCTGTATAGTGAATCAATCTGTCATTGCAAAGGTAATAAAATGTTCATGTCTGGTGGGATAGATTCAATTTGATGGAAAATTTGTCATTCTTTTCATCAGAAGCTGCATTAGGGTCACCAGTTTTTAATTTAATTAAAGTGAATGAATCCTATAAATCTGTCTATCTATCCATCCATCTCTCTCTATATATATATCTGTATTTATTTATACATATTTAAAGTGTTAGATTTAATGTAACTGGTTATACTTATACAACTCCTGTTCCAGTTTCTCCTTAAAGGTTATTTCCTCCAAGAAGCCCTCCCTCGCCCCAAATGAACCCCGGGTTGAGGTGATGTCTTCCTCTGTGGCATGTCTCAGTCTGTAGTTCTACTTTTATTTTTGTGACTCTCTGTTTAGTATTTGTGCCCCACGGTCTAGACTGCATGGCAGGAGGACAGAGAGTGTGATTACAATCCACATGGCCAGCCAGGCACAGGGCGTTTAGAATAAACCCACACTCCTCCCTGTGGCCTGTGAGGTGCTCTGTATATTGGCCTCTGCTTTTCATGTATTCCTCTTTCTGTTCCTCAAAGTCCCTGGCGTGTTTCCACTTCTGACCTGTCCTACTTGATGTTTTCTCTGCTGGGACCTCACTTCCTCTAGATTTTGCCTGGCTGTCTTCCATGCAAAATGTCATCCAAATGTCACCGCCTCACAGCAAGGCTTTCTCTGACCTAACATATCAAAATTAGAATTCCCCTCCCCAGGCACTCGTAATCTCATTTCCCTCTTTTATTTCCTTTAGTACACTTGTCAGTGTATGAACTATTTTATGTACATGTCTCTGCTCTTACGTGTGCATTTGTGTATTTATCACCTGTGTTCCTTCTAAGATGGAAGATCTCTGAATGCAGAGCTCTGTCTTATTGATTTGTTTATTTTTTATTATCGGGAAATAACATGATGCCTGATGTTAGTAGGCACTCAATAAATACCTGTTATATGAATAAATACATGATCATTAGGCACTCTAAGTTATATTTTGGGTGAAGGAAACAATCAATAAATGAATTTTATTATAATAAGTTTATTCAGATAGTTTTTTTTTTTTTGATTTGCAACCCAGGCTTTGGCATTGGGTAAAAAGAGGGCCCTGCTAGAAACCAGTTTGCCTTTGGATGTAAACTTGTGAAAGACTTCTCAAGTAGAGGTGAGCTCCATTCCGAGGTAGGTTAAAGGTACTGATGCCCCTGGGCCCAGGTTTCATCAACTCCTTTTGGTTCCTGGCCCTGCATGAGTTGCTATGGTTCCTCCTTTTCTAACTGGGATATCTCTTCAGGGTTCTGTCCTTGAGAAGAGTATGCTAAGCCATAGACCATAGGATTCTTCTCACCTAGTTTGTTTGCAAGGAGAAATAAAGATGGAAATCAATGCCTTTGGGGCCATGTAAAACTTCTGATAACTTCATGCAACTTAGATTTCCTGATCCTAGGTATTCTCTAATTGACATTGGAAAAATATTGTCTCGATTTGCTGTCGGTCTTGGTACTGTTTTCATTTTTTAATTGGTTGAGAATGCAACTAGACCCCTAAAATATCGTCAACTCTAACCTCCCACAAGTAATTCAAGAGTGGAATGTCAAGGATGGTTGAACTTGAACCATGGGTGTATTTCTCTTTTAGGGAGAAAATCTATCATTGTTGGAACTGTGCGGTGTGTTGAACCATCTGTTTTTATCTATAGACATGTATACTATTGATGCTACTTGTTTTTCTATAACTGTCATTCCAGTGCAGTGGGTCACTATGCGGACCTGCTCTTAGCGTCACGTTGAAAACTTCTCACTAGCAGCAGATTTCTCTCTCTCTCTCCATATATATATATATGTATATATATATATACACACACACACATATACACACATATATATACACATATATATATATACACATATATATATATGTGTATATATATGCTTCCAGATGTGTGTATGAGATGTTCCTGACAAAACGTTTGATAAACTTATTCTTTGTGGATAATATCTTAATATCTTTCAGTGAAAATGAATTAGCATTTGAAGAAACAACTTACAAGGAAACCCATCTTTATTATTTTCTCAAAAAAGGCTGACCATTGGCTTGACTGGGTCTTTCATATAGTTTAGAATTATTGGGACTCATTTTCAATTTCCCCTTTCCTGTCTGAGTATCAAAACTTTTAAGTTAAATGCAACATAATTTGCCAATGAAAATGAAGTCATGGCCTTCATCCAAATTAGACAGCCTTTTATTTTAGGGGGGGCCACAGAGATTGTTCCTGAGAACAAATGGAAGCACCCTCTGAGAATTACACGGGCAAAAATCTGCACATCAGAAGTGTGGAGATGCGCAATGCTGTGAATGAGAATATATGCAGAAAGGATGTGGGAACATCTAAAAATGTCATTAAGGCTTTCTGGAGGTTGTCTCCGAGAGGCAGTGTGGAATGCATGGAAATGCAGTTCAGCATCTGAAATCTCATCACGCGTGCTCACTGCCTTTGGAGAAAGCCCGTGGAGAGTAGATGGTCCCACCATGGAAGCATAACATGAGCAGAGCACCAGGTCGTGGGAAACATTCTGTGTCTGCACCAGTAGCTACTTGGTCTTGGCCGGCAGGCTGCTGGCCATGGTGGTCTCCTCCCCCAGCTCACGCCTGCAAACTGGGCCTTGCTCAGGCCTCCCCACCTGAGAACTGGTTTTTGAGATCAGCTGACATTTCTTGTTTGTATTTCTTTTTTCCCAAGTAACAGTGATTTCCCGTTTAGTGTTTTTTTCTCATAATAAGGGAATGAGTTTGTGAGTCCAACTGAGAGTGGTGGTGTTTCCATCTTAAGTTAATATGTGGAATTCTGTATAAACGTGACCTTGTTCCCGGGAGACAGAGCTACTCTGAGTGTTCCAACAAAGTCTCCCTGATCATTGCGTTCTGGACTGTGCTGACTTCACTTGGTGTGTTGTCTGAGCAGCAATCTGGCCTTCATTAGGTGACACTCGATCTCATTTTATTCACCTGAGATACACACATCAATTCACAGAAGTCGGTTAGAAAGAATTGAGCAGCTGGGAAGTTTGTTTTCTGACTTCCAATGTGTCAGTTCTATTCTTCAATCTCAGGTTCTTTTCCTCACCTGACAATGTATCTCTTAAGTGGTTCTTGTCAAGGTGTAAATGGCTGATAACATTGTCATTTAAATACGTAAATCACATAAGCCTAAATTTTTAAATCAATTATGACCCAGGGTCCTGGGATTATCATTTTTTTACAAAATTGAACGATGCTGTCTTTATCTTTAATTTCTGGACATTTTTTTTTTTTTTTTTTTTTTGCTTTGTACTTCTCCCGAGCTCTTTGGGGACGCTGCCTTTGCTGTATTCATCACAAACCACGGCTCTGCTGGGCTTCCTGCCTTGCGTGGCTGGCTGTGATGTGAATGCATGTGGAATACTCTGCTGGGTGCACGAGGCAGCTACAGGGCTGTGTGGTTATACACACTGCCAGGGGAGGCAGCCAAGTAACGACCCACAGTTCAGGCAGGCACCTCCCAGGATGGTGAGACTTCATCCCTCTCTTCTCTGCGGGTTAAAAGAAAAGAGAAAATGTAGAGAGACTCAGATACCTGAAACAAAAACCTTCAATTTAGTTTAATATCTATCTGTGTCTTAGTTCAGATTCCCCCAGAACCTGACCCTGAGACAAGATTTGAGTACAAATAGTTTGTCTGGACTGGGCAGAGGGTGTGGGGAGAGACACAGGGAAGGGAAGGCAGCAAACAGAACGTGCTCGAAGCCAGCTGCCGCTGTGGGTGATTCGTATTTGATCCTGAAAGCAAAGTCTGGGACATGGTGTAGAATACAAAGCGTGGAATTAACCCAGGTGAAGGGCAAGCAGCTGGGGGATTTATACACCAACTCTTGAGAGCCATTGGTTGTGGGTACCCCCATGGGACAGCAGTTTCTGGACACTACTGGCCAGCAGCACCTACAGGCTCAGAGATGCCCACGCTCACATTCAGAACTAGCCGGACCAATGAATTGGTGGGCTCGATAGATATGGGAGAGGCATTGGCAGGGGACTTTCATTTCAATATTGGATGAGATCATAGCATTGTAATCTGAGATTTGACCAACCTAGCCAAGGAGAAGAGTTTCCAAGGACAGACTTATTGCAGTGTCACAAATTTAGGTGATGAGGGGATAGTTCGAGTGTAACTGCTGTTCTTCGATGAGGATATTGAGGTTTTAGAGATGAACATGCCCTGAGGTCATATACTTGAGGAAAAGAAAGGCATAACTAAAAATAGGAAGACTCTGAAGCCACAAAGATCCGAGGAGAGGCTGACCGTTGCTCCTGGGCATCGTGGTGGGACGGCACCTTCACGGTGTCCTACCTGCTGTGCAGAAGCAACTCCGAGGCCAGTGCACTCCAGAGACCGACTGGAAGGACAGTCAGCCTGATAATTTGCAAAGAATGTTTCGTATTTGATCAAGTTTATAGCTTCATTCTAACCAGTCTTACTTTCTTCCCTGAAAGAGCTCCATGGTTAGATTAGTATAGCACCTGGATTTTGTAAATAGAGGGTTGAGAAATACCCTAGTCCAGCGGTTCTCAACCTGTGGGTCGCGACCCCTTTGGGGGTCGAGCGACCCTTCCACAGGGGTCGCCTAAGACATAACCAGTAGCAAAATTACAGTTATGAAGTAGCAATGAAAATAATTTTACGGTTGGGGGTCACCACAACATGAGGAACTGTACTAAAGGGTCGCGGCGTTAGGAAGGTTAAGAACCACTGCCTAGTCCTAGCATAACACACTTAGAAACTGTCTTTCAGGTGGGGCCACTCTGATGATGGCACAAGTCATCGTTGTGTATTTCAGAATCAATGTTAAATATCGAGAGCGTGCTGATTAACCTCCTAGTTCCCAAGGGTATATTGTGTTGGGGAATTGTAGCTACCTATGTAAGTCAGGTGACTCTCTTTCTATTACCAATCCAATGGAAACATAAATCAATTTATTTTTCTTACCTTGCGTCCGATCCAAAGAATTTAATGATCAATTATTTATTTAGCGTTCAGTATTTTAGGTTTCGGAGAGAAGGAAGAGAGTGGAGGTAAAACAAAAATGGAAAGGAGTCTTGTAACTCAAACTTCATGTTCAAGTCATTCATTTAAAAATATTTACTGTGAAAATTCAATTTGTCAGGTACTGGGCTAGGTTCTGGGGATACCACGTGAACACGATGGACATGAGCCATGAGCTGGTGGGGAACAGAGAAAAAGAAGTTGCCATAGAGTGTGATGGTACATGTGAGAGCTCAGACTTTTTCTCTCCTTGCTGCTAGCCAGCCCGTGGCTGGATTGGACGAGGATTTTAGTGTTCTCACCCTGCAAAAAAAAAAAACGTTCTTCAGTGTCAATAGGATGATAGCTTACCGTGTGACTATGCACTGCAGATTAAAAGCTCAGGCTGCAGATTAGTTCTTGCTTTGACGCTGGTTTCTGTTTGCTCAGGTGGCCAGAAACATGCTAAGAGCCTAGCTCTGTAGAAGTGTTCCAGTGATTGCAACTCTGTGCCACGTTCGGTGGGACAGGATTAAGAGACAATAATGTAACATATTTTTTAAAAGGTAAATATACTAGGCGGATGTGGGGAGATTTTCCTCGTGTTTGTCATAGGATCTCTGGTTGGGTCTACATTGTCTCTCCACCTGAGAGGTGGTCTGGGCAGGTCCGCTGAGCTTGTAGGGCAGGTCCATCAGGAATCTGTGTGCATGAGAATCCCCTAGTTAATCACTCATTTCAAAGAAAGAAGGAAAAGAACAACCTGACAGCCGGAGGGGAGGAGCCGAGTGATGTCAGTGCTGAGTGAGGAACAACACTTTCCTTAGAATCCAGCTCAGCCACCTGGCAGAGAGATGAGTTTCCCAGGGGTTGGCAGGGATGCTCCCTGGATGCTGGTGGGCATGCTCCTAGGTGCACGGAGATCTCCTGTAGGCGCTCCTGGAAACCCTCGGTGGCAGAGGAGGCTTTGCGGGGAATAGAGTTTCTTGCGCGAGCAGGAAGAAGCAAGAGCCAGTAAAGTGTGGATTGGAAGCCAATTCCCATCTGTGCTCTCAGGGGGTGGACTTACAGGAAACTCGAGGCAATTTCCTTCTCCCACACCTCCTCTTTTAAAATTATTACTCTGTTCTAGCCCTACTGTTTTTATTATATAAGGAATTTTTTTCTTGTTGCTGTAGTCCCATAGATAGAGGAAAACGTTTTTACTTTTATTCATTTGTAATGTCAAGGTGGTGGCTTTGGAAACACTCAGAATGAGTGACGCTTATCTTGGAAAGAAAGCTTTGTCACCTGGGTCCCTGTTTTCCATGCTGTCGGTGTTCACACTCCAGGGCGGTCGTGCAGCTTTGACTTGGTAGAAAATGATGGTAGTTGTCAAGCGCCTTCAAAGTCTTGGGTAAATTACTGACAAATCTGCTTTTATTTCCCCGTAATTATGGTCCATCATATTCTCACAAAGACATCTCCTGACATGGCAGGGGAGATGCTGTGCGGTCTTCCCGTGGTTGCCCGTCCTCCCCACGGCTCTTTGGTCCTGTAAGATCCCATCTGCTTCCTGCCTCTCCCAGGGTTCATGATTAAATTTGCTGTTTTCTGCCCATCTCTTTCCCCACAATTTATTGTTTGAGTCCCTGCCCTGACCACTGGGGGCTCCAGATAGACGTTGCCCCTCCGTCTTTGAATTGGGACATTTCTCTTTCATCCCATAATGGCAGTATGTACCTGAAACAGTTGGGAGAAATGGGACATAAACGATGATGCATTTTAGCCATCTCCACGAGAAGATGAAAATCACCGAATCTGGCCACTGGACTCCAGAGGGACAGGAGGGTGTGGGCCCCGAGGGGGAGTGGAGGGGAGCGTTAAACGGAGGCCCGTCTGAATCCCCTGGGCTGCCAGCGGCTCCAAATCCGTGCAGGTGACGGAACACAACGAAAAGGGGATTCTCATGGCAGCACGCGAAACTTAGAAAATTTTCTAGGAAAAAAATGAATTTACTTCACTTGGCAGTTATTGGCAATTTATTTCAGTAGGTCTGATTGTGAGAGGAAGTGGGTGAAAACTGATGAAACAAACAGCCCTTTCAAAGCCCTGGGAGGGAGTCTGAGAATTTTTTTCTTTGTGCTAAGTGACTGATATTAGACATTCAGATCACTCTTCTCTGCACTCATTACGCGGGATTTGAATAGATTCGTATAATCCTGACCTGCTGTGTTCTTCACTTGCTAATCTGTCCCAACGCCAGTGGAATATTAATGACTGTGGAGCCAGCCATAACACTCCATAACCACTGCTATGTACTCTCTGACAAAATTAAGCACAGCCTGCATTTAATTACTCAGCACTGGACTTCAGCAGGAAAGAATTCAATTTTGTAAAATAACAAAGTTTTGGGTAATTGCATGCATAGTCAATGCATATTTTGTCCATTCAGTGGTGATCTTGAGGGCTGGTTATTATCCCTCCCCCTGTCTAAAGGAATGTTACAGTCTTAAGGTCACTGTCCTCATTGCCTTAATGAGCAGCAAGAAAAAAGATGAATTGAACCTCAGACATTTCTTTTTTGGTTTCAGATCACCTTTTTTTTTTTCCTTTCCATTTAGCATTGCGGCTACAGAATTTTGAGGCCCAAGCAGGTTTTTCTCTGGATATTTTTCTGGAACCACTTGTCTAGATGAAGTTTGTATTCTGGTAAAAGGGGGCATGTTTTCCTTTTGTCAGAAAAAACAATTATATAACTGTCTTCTTGTCCAAGGCTGAGAACAAAATAAAAGTCCAGATGACAAAGGACAACTCCTCCTTCATGCTAAACACACATCTGCAATAACAAGGTAGCCGTTAGCCTCAGGGCGTAAGTTGGTTCTGTAGCGGTGTTGATACCGTAAGGAAAATAGGGGTAGAGAAACTTTGCTCAGATGTTGGCGTAACCCGCTGTGGTCGGTTTTTCTTCCAGATGAAGATATTAGTTTTAGCTGTAGTCCTCCTGGTCCAGTACTCGAGCATTAATCCAAGAATCCTTCCTTCTGTTCATTTTTCACTGTTCTTCCTGCAAAAACAGGAGCACACACAGGATTCAGGAAGCAGGAAGTCAGGAAAGCAGGCCCTGAAAATAATCCCCTTTCAGTGCGGTTCATTCTGGGTCTCCTTTGAAGCTCAGACCACTCCCAGTATTTCGGCGGAGGAATTTTGTAAGACTTTGTGAACCACGGCAAGGAGGACGGAGGAGGGACAGTAAGGAGTGGCAACAGGGGCATTGGAGGAAAAGCTGGCTCTGCCTCGCTCCTGACTTCCCAGACTTGATCTTTGGGGGAATGGGGTCAGCAAAAATATCTAGACCCAATCCTGCCAAGTTGAGAAAACAAGAGGTTCAGCCTCTCCTTCCCTGCACCCCCATCTGCCACCTCTTTTAGTTCGGTGTCTCTTCTGTCTATATGGCTTGTAGGGAGTGTCTTATTTGAAGAAAGTGCTCTGCATCTTAAAAAAATTGAAAACCACTGAAGAGGCCTAAAGTGCTTCCTTTTATAGAATTTTAGGGGGATCTGTAGGGCAGAAATGGTAGATAACATACTCAGAGTCACCGAGCTAAGAGGAAGGTAAGCCAGGAATCGAACCCAGCTCTCTGGAGTCTTACAGCCCTGTGCCAGTTGCATCCTTACCCATCTCCCAGAGCTGTAGCTGTTAGGGGAGGCAGCCACGAACAGCCATATTCACAATCAGAAGACAGACACCTGATTTTATGGCTTTTGCTTAAAGAGCATACAGCTTGTCGAACGGGCACTGTGGATACCAACCATCAAACTTGGGTATCCTCAGCTGTCGGCTGGTTGTTTAGTCTCAAGTCTTATTGATTCAGATTCCTGTAAAATTAGATCCAGCCTCCACTCTTGTCCACCCCCCGCCTCCCCTAACTGCTAACCCTGTTCAAGAAGGAATGAATCGATGTTTGCAGCTGGCTGCTTTCTCCTCCTGTTCCCACCTTCCACAGTGTTAAGCAAGAAACACAAAACACATGGATGCTCATGAATAATTCCAGCCCCTGAGAGACGGCTCTTCAATACTGACCCAACACAAACCTTGCCCATCAATCTGCATTTTTTAAACTAAGCCCGGGAAAGTCAACCTCTTTCAGACGTGCAGATACAAGGCAGTTCTGATTTGTAAGCTTAAAAGGGCCTCAAGTAAGAAAATCAATGCAAACCCAAAGTGACATTTCAGTTTTATTAAGTCAGCATTGTCTGGCCTGCATTATTTAATAGGGTGCATCTCTTATGATCTCTGAAGAGTTAACTCTCATGAACAGTGGGGCAGAATGCTATCTATTATAATTTCAACTTTAATGACTGGAAACACAGGATTCATTATTCTGCTGAAAGTAGGCTCTGAAATGGTTTTCAATTCAGCTCATCCATCAGAAGGGAGCGTGCCTCAGAAGATTTTATTGACCTCATTTCAGTCTCGTGACCCGTTTGTTTAAACATTTAGAATTAACACCCAAGAGGAACAACACTCGGGCATTCTGACCAGCCCTAGTTTCCAGTAGAAAGTGGCATCCTTAGATATGCAAGGTGGACCACTACCCAGAGACAATAAGCTGAAAGCCTCACGAGAACAAGAACTGTCTCAAAGCCTTCCCTGCAAGCCTGACACAGGAAGGGCCACAGGAAATGCAGGTGTGGCCAGCTGCTTGCTCTGGGGCTCTGATTCTACTTCACACTCTCTTCAATTGAAGGCCCCTGTAGTCACTGGAAAAATTCGAAATTCCAGTGCAATGTTGGGGCTTATGTCTGCCAACTTCATGGGTTACTTTTCTCCATAAAATCAAATTGATCGATTGATTGGATTATCCAAATACATAGTTTATTCTGATGTAGGAGAGATAGTGCCATTTCCCTCACGTGTAGAGTGCAAATAACAGAACGTGATACTGTTCCGTAGATATTTATAAAACTTGAGTTGGCACTTCTAAGCACAAGTGAGACTAGGGTTTGACAGACTATGGCCCTCAGGCCAAATCCAGCCCACTTCCTGTTTTTGTAAATAAAGTTTTATTGGAACACACATGCCCCATCATTTTCAGTTTTCTATCTCAGCTTTCACACTACAGTGGCAGAATTCAGTGGTTTCAACAGAGACCATCAGGCCTGAAGAGCCCCAAATATTTATTTTTCAGCTCTTTACATAAAATGTTCACGAATCCCTAAATTAGACTATAGTACTGATAGTCCATGAGAAGCAGTATCTGCGGAAGCCCTCTGGGGGAAAAAAAAAAACAACCCAGGATATTTATCAGGTCAAAAAATCAAGAGAGCCGGCCTGGAAATCTAATCAAGACTAGATTGCCAAACACAACCATTTGACAATTCATTATTTTAGCTGGAGAATAACTAGTCGAGATCACATAACAGAACTGGAATAAAACATAGGTCGTCTGACATCTCTTGGTTCATCTTACCACCAACTTCCTTGTTTCCCCCAAATCATAATTAGTCCTGGTCCAACAACTTACAATAGGAAAAGAAGGGGGAAAACAAGCCAACTACATTGCAGCCCATTTCTCTAAAATTTCCAGGCGAATTTTATAGATGTAATTGGATTGGCATGGACAAGATTTGTCTTTGTAAGAGAACGCATTCATTAGGTTGTAAGTACAACCCCAAGCAGGAGACAGCATGTGACAAATTACAGAAATAACAAGGCTCCGAGTGGCCGAGCGAGCGCACCTGGCCGTGCCACCTGGGGCTGTGATTTCATTACCCCCATAAACCAAGGCAAGGTCAGGCTTAGTCAGACTTCGATTAAGAGGCCCCCAAGGAGATCCCAGATGCAGAAGGAACGGGTGTAGATGCAACGGGAGATATGTGAGAACGTCTCTTTCCTGTCCTGAAGTGGGCCTTGTCGGGACAGCTCAGTGATGAAGTTTAGGAAGCTGGGTGCGGGGACCTGGGACAGTGGGCCAAAGGCCAGGAAACCTGGGTTTGATTTGTCTTCGGCTTTTGTTAGGAGTGGGAGCCAGGGAGGGTTTTCATCAACTGCCTGCTAACGTAACCTTGCAAGTTTGTTCAGGTGCAGCGGTCCCTCTCTGGGGGCAGGACGAGTAAATCTGTTCCTTGATCTGCTGGTAAGTGGCTTGTGTTCTCTGAGCTGGTGCCAGTTGGGTGTGAGTGAAGAAAGTTCGTGAGCCTTGGGAATGGCATGTGAAGCTGGTTGACCTGGCCATGTGTCAGGTCTCCCAATTAGATCTGCTTTTCCAAGCGGCTCCTGCAATTTCAGGTTTTCCTGCTCGGAGCTGACCACGCAACGCAGTTCCTGCTTGTGGCATACCTGGCCCAACACCGCTTGGCAAATCGCCTTGGGTGAGGTTCGAGGCAGAGGTTGCACAGAGTAGTCGGTGCCAGGCTTTCAGAGTGTGCTCCGGGTAAGGTGGTCTTGGGGCTTTCTTGAGAGACAGTCTGGTTACTTCAATCATGGCTGATGTGGGGTAAAATGTCCTGTCATTATAGGGTACCCATGTACCCTGGCAAAGGGTCCAGTAGGCACTTAGTGAGAATGAGTGGAAATACTTCTCGACTGGGAAACAGGATCCAAATACTAGATCTGAATATGCCATGATCTGACCGTGCCCCATAAATCATTCACAGACACCCCGGTACGTAAGATCCACATTATTTTAAGCAGCTTTGCTCATTCCATGTCATGGATAAGTGGTAGACTTAAAGGCTAGAATGTGGCTTAAGCAGGGCACATGGAGAACAGGGGGTGATCTCTGGGGATCCCTGGATTTAGGGGCTCTAGGTCAGATGGGGTAGTTGCTGGAAACAACCACAGACTGGAAAGTCCAGAGCATGTGAAAAGGCTACATCTGAGGTGCACCAAGGGCCAACGCTGGGAACACTAAATTTGGTCTTCAAGTGAAACAACCAAGTTTATGGCAGGAAATGAGGAGCAAAGTCCAAGGGGGACTGAAACAATATAGACCCTGCAAAGGGTATTTTTTTTTTTAAGTGGGAAAAATAGGGGAGAGACACCTCAGAATCCTGAGATGTTCTCTGCTGGAGCTGGAGTTCTTGTACCTTTATTTCATTTCGTTCCTGTTTTGATTGGCTCCGTGATGCATGAATATGCCCACTTTGAGCTCTTTATTAACTTTCCTGCAATCTGTTTAGATTTTGTTGTTTTTGCTAGAATTACCCAGACCATTGCTTCCAAGGCATACCTTGAGGCTCAGTTATTGATTGATTTGGCGAGGTCCAGAGCCTATTTTTTAAACCTCAATTATCTAGCTGATTTATGTCCAGATGTGCAGCTGCAGATTTTCACCAGGCTTTTGGGTCACGTGCTGATGTTATGAAAGCGAACTAAACTGAGGTTAAAAACAAAGAAGGAGAAGACAGGGGGATTGTGTCAGATACCATTTGTGTCCAAAGCTTGATAACCCTGCATAAGCCTTAATAGCAATGATTATTTCCGTGCCACTGTTGACTTAAAGGGGGAGCAGTTGGTTCAACTCCCTGGCCTGAATGAGGGTTCTCCCAGTGTTGGCAGAGCAGATGTCAGTTCTGCTCTGGACGTGTTTGCCTCCTCCCTCAATTAGAAGTCTAATGAAGAAACCTACTGAACTGTGTATTCCTTTCCTCCTTTCTTCCCTCTCTGGGGTAGCAAACGGATACTAACTTGGCTAAGAGTCTGAGGGAAAGAGGACTTACTGATCTCAAGTGGAACCTGTAGAATCCATATCTTTTTAAAATTTATTTATGTTTTTATTGGTTTCAGAGAGAGGAAGGGAGAGGGAGAGAGAGAAACATCAATGTGAGAGAGAAACATCAATATGAGAGAGAAACATCAATCAGCTCCCTCCTGCACGCCTCCTACTGGGGATCAAGCCCACAACCCGGGCATAAGACCTGACCAGGAATCGAACCAGGACCTCTCAGTCCATGGGATGACGCTCAGTCCACTGAGCCACACCGGCCGGGCAAGGATCCATATCTCTAAAAGCCTGCTAGACCTGACTGATTTGCAGCGCTGTGACACCTAGCGGAGCAGTATAACCGCAGTCAGGAATCTGCCACAGATCTGCTGCATCCAGGTTATGTTTCTGAGCCCCTACCAAACATTCTCGTAGTCTAAGTATCTAGGAGGCTTCCTGGAGAAAGGTGTGAGACTCCTGAGCAGTCACTTTGAGAAAGCCTCAATGGGAGGGCCTCAGTGGTGGCAGCCTGGTGACTCAGAGACCCCTTCACCTGTGTGGTCCCCACACAACCGGCTCCAGAGCTGCTGGGTCTGCTAAGAGATGGGCAATTCGGAGGACTTCAGATGCACGTGACATTTTGATTTATTTTTTGAGCTGCAAAGTCCCTAGGTCTTGCCTTTCTATTCTGGCCGGAAGTATTGGAGAAGGGAGGATATAGAAAGAAAAACCTTTCGAAAACTGGAACATACAATAGAGAAAAATGCTTTGTGAAAAAATAAAGAGCTATGGGAAATGTGTTAGCACATTGGTTGGTGAGGACTATTCCAAATAGTGGCTTGTGTTAAATTAGTTTGCCTTAAATATGCCTGTGTCCTGAGAATTACAGTTGGTACTTTGTGCCGCTGAAATTTGTGGTTTGATTCATTCAAACTGGGTTTTGGGGATCCCCTGTGGCAACAAATTATTAGAAATGCATCTTTTCTTTTCCTTTGATGGCTTTAGAAGTGAAATTCTCTTCCATGCATCATGTTTTGTACCTGGCCCATGGGGCATGTTAACTCGATAACACCGATCCTAAAACGAAAAATGCAGTGTGCTTCCCCATCTGTGTTTCTTCAATCCATCCTTCCTCATGTCCTTAATATAATTCAGAATCCTGAATTCTGAATGTTCATTATCTATGTATTAATTTAATAGTTTTTAATGGGTGCTTATCTCCCATTGCCAGGCACTGTTCTAGGTACTTAGAGACACTGAATAAAATATCTTATTTTTCTTGTTATTTCTGTTTATATGTTCAACTTATTAAATGAAGATAGACTCAGTATTTTAGTTAAAAAGAAAAAATAGACTAGATTAAAACATAATTGTATGCCGCTTATAAGAAACACATTAAATTTAAGAATTCAGAAAGAGGTGGAGAAAATTATGTTATGCAAATTCTAATGAAAAGAAAGCCAGTGCAATGATGTTAATAACAGATCATATAGATTTTAGGAAACAAATATTTTTGAAGATCAAGAGTGGTATTTCATAGTAATAAAGATTCGATTTACTAGAAAGGCCTAAACATTCTAAATTTATATGCTCTTAATAACATAGCTTCAAAGTATATTCAGCATAAATATAACTAAAGAGATAAACATACTAATTCATAATAATTTTGGGGGATGTTAACACTGTTCTCTTAGTAGTTGATAGAAAAAGCAGACAAGAGCAGCCTATTAAGGTAAAGATATATACATAACATGATTACCATACAGAATCTAATTTGTATACATAAAATACTGCAATCAATAACTAAAAAATATATAGTCTTTTCAAGAACAGAGAGAATACTTAACAATAAATAAACAATGTTGAGTCATAAAAACAAGTCTCAACAACCAAGGATTTAATTCCTTCAAAGTATTTTACCTTCTTACAGTGGAAATAAGCTACATGAGTCAACAATAAAAAGAAAATACTAAATTTTGTAAATTAGAAAATACACGTCAAATAACCCGTGAATCAAAGATGAAATCACATTAGGGTTATAAAACATATATTTATTTGCTGTTTTGGATGCCACTATAAATTGTACTCTAAATGAAAGAGCACATTTTATTTCTAACTTATTGTTGATGACTTTAAAACAGAATTGGTTTTTGTTTGTCAAATTTGTATCTAGTAAGCTTGAAAAATTCCCTTAGTAATTCTAATCATTTGTGAAATGAAACTGCCATTCACAGATGATAAGGTTGGAATGTGTAGAAAAATCTAAAAGAAGCTCAATCTAAATATGAATATAAATATAAAAGATGTAGGATAGGAAGAAGCAGTTTTCTCACCAAGTGGAAAATGGCCAATTAAAACTCATTCTTTCACCAAGGGACAAATGAATGGATTAAGGTGTTGAATAGCAACAACCCAATCAGGAGGTGGCATGTACTTAACCTTGTGTCTAGTCAAAAGGTCTCAGATTAATACTAAATGTGTGCCTCTCCCATTAAGGTCTTGTAAGTTTATGGCATCTCACATTAAAAGAAAGCAAAACTTAGCGATGATAAAGAAATATAGGGAACATCTCTCTATCTATCTATCTATCTGTCCGTCCGTCCGTCCGTCCGTCCGTCCGTCCGTCCGTCCGTCCATCCGTCCATCCATCCATGTGTATCTATCTATCTATCTATCTATCTATCTATCTATCTATCTATCTATCTATCTATCCACATGCATATGTGTGTGTGTGTACACATCTCCTCACCTGTGTTTCTCATCCTCAGTAGGAGAAGCATTGCAAACATTTCCAAGGATGTCATCCTGTGCTATTTTCCTAAGTACAAGTAAATGTGCATGAAATTGCCCGTCTCTTTTATCATTCCTTTCATCCCAATGCTGGTGTCTTTTCCCTTTTTCAAAAAAATTCATGTCTCCCCAGGCTGCAGGTAGATAATCTAATGTGGCATAACATGCCAGCTAAGTGGTATGAAGAACCAGGAGAATTAGCAAGTAGGCTCGCTATGTTCTTCATTTACTGGCTTAAGAAAAAGTCACTTTAAATTTTGATTTTGGGGTTAGGCCAGTCAGTGAGGATTAAGAAAAGGACTAATGGCCCCTAGCTGCGTAGCTCAGCTGGTTAGAGTGTCTTCCCAATACTCTAAGGTTGCAGGTTCGATCCCTAGTCAGGGCATGTACAAGACCCAACCAATGAATGCATAAATAAGTACCCTGGAAGCCACTTTCATCTCGCTATGAGTTGGAAGCAAGATGAGAGAAATGGAAATGTGTGAGTCAGAACACACTACACCGGGAAGCTTAGGTCTTGGGTGTTGGGCAGTACTTTTGTTCTCTAACATAGAAGAAAAGGTGAGCATGTGAAGGCTGAGTGCCTGTGTTAAACAGTCAAGGACTGAGGAAAACTAGCAGCAGACTTCTGTCCTCAAACATTGTCAGTTTGTCCGGACTCCTACATTGGATGTGGTTGCAAAGATCTGTTATGCCTTCAAGTTATCACCATGCCTCCTGCCATGAGTGTCCTGGCTCCTGCAGCAGCTAACTCAGGAGGAAAATAGTTTGGAAGTGATGCCTTTGAGGCTCTGGCTTGGGTGTTCCATAACTGGATACAAGAATGAAGCTCTGGAAGGGAATTACTGTGAGATTCAGCATGAGATTATTTCATCGTGGATTTAAAAAAGAATGTGGTGGGTGCCAAGGAACCACAGGATTTTGAAGCATAGTTGTGGTTCCAGAAGAATGAGCCACCACCCGCACGTGTGCACCTTGTTAGTGGAAAGCAGAAATTGTTTACTTAGTCATTGATCCATTTACTTCCTCATCAGGACTTCTTAGAGCACCTACTGTGTGTTAGGCAGTGTTATGGGTCGAATTGTCCCCTCAGTAGATAGGTTGAAGTCGGAACCCCTAGTGTCTGTAAATGTGACCTCATTTGGAAATAGAGTCTTTGTAGATGTAATTAGAGTCAGGTCATAATGAAATAGGATGCACATTTAATCCAACATGACTGGTGCCCTTATAAGAAAAGGAGAAGAGCCCTGGCCAGTTTTGCTCAGTGGTTAGAGTGTGGGCCTGCAGACCAAAGAGTCGTTGGTTCAATTCTGGTCAAGGGCACGTACCTCAGTGGTGGTTCGGTCCCTGGCCCTGGTCAGGGTCATGCAGGAGGCAACCCATCAATGTGTGTCTCTCACATCCAATTTCTCTCTCTCTCTCTTCTCCTCCCTCTCTCCCTCCCTCCTACTCTATCTGAAGATAAATGGAAAAATAGCCTCCAGTGAGCGTTAAAGAGAAAAAAAAGAAAAGGAAAAGAGACACAGAGATAGTTAGATAGAGAGAAGAGAGGGGCAAATGAAGACAGAAACACAAGGATGAGTGAAGACGGATGCAGAGATTGGAGTGACGCAGCTAGCTGTCAGCCCAGGGATGCAAGGAGCGCCATCACCCTCAGGAGCCCTGAGAATCTCAAAAGGATTCTTTCCTAGAGACTTCAGAGGAAGCATGGCCCTGCTGACACCACGATTTTGGGCTTCCAGCTTCTGGAACTGTGAGACGATAATTATGTGTTCTGTCAAGCCACCAGGCTTGTGGTCCTTTGTTACAGCAGCCCTGGGAAATGAGCGTGGCAGTATGCTTGGTGCTGGGTGTACTGAGATGGACACGTTTCCTACCCCGTTCCTCAGGAACTCCCAGCCAAATGGAACCATTTACACGACCTGAAGTAAGACTTACATGGCGAGATTAACTTGGTATTAGGGAGGGGCACAGAGAGCTGTTCAGGGAGATGCTTTTCGAGGTGCATCTCAAAAGATGGTTAAGAATTTGCCAGACAGATCACAGGATATAATGTGGCCGCTTCACAGGTGCAAACTTCATGCTGGAGAGTAGTGGGGAGTAGCAGGGGATTAGAAGAAGAGGCACTACTTTGCAGGGTGATGCCTTTGGGTAGCAAGAAAAATGAACATGTTTTCTCACTTCTGATGATGATGTCAATGATGATGATTTTTTTAATACGTTTTAATTGATTTTTTAGAGAGAGAGGAAGGAAGAGAGAGAGAAACATCCATGTGAGAAACATCAATCAGCTGCCTCCTGCACGCCCCCTACTGGGGATCGAGCCTGCAACCTGGGCATGTGCCCTGACCGGGAATCGAAACGTGACCTCTCTATCCATGGGATGATGCTCAGTCCACTGAGCCACACCAGCCAGGATGATGATGATGTTTTATCACCATTTGCTGAGTTTCTATCAGGCCAGCTACTCTAATATCAGACATGGTCTTGTTTAGTTCTCTCAGCAAATCTCCATAGAAACTATTACCATCTGCATTACACAGAAGAGGAAACGAACTCAAAGAGTTTAAATAACTCCCTTAAATGCTCCACAACTAATAAATAGAAGTAATTCATGATATGCCCTTTGTACTCTATGGTGTATATCTTTTTGAAATCATAAGCTCGAATTAAAAAAAAAAATCACCGTGCTCTGAGTTTGGTTTATGTTCTTCTAGAGTTGATGGCAGATTTCACATTGCTCATAAATCGTCTCACCCTTTGAAATTAAGTTCTGCTCTCGGGGCTCCATCCACAGTACTTCCTAGGACTGTTCATTCACTTACGCTCATCCATTTGACACGTGCACTAGGCGTGATGCTCGGTGCTGTGTGCCAGATGACACTGTCTGTGCTATTTCCTTGACCCATTAGGCATTGGGCTGGTGTCTGTTTTCTCCTGTGGGGTGGACCCTGTCTTTGAATTCTACTCCTTAAAAAGCACTGGATGTCTGCCAGATGGGCTTCCCGCACCCTGAAATTGATCAGACAGCTGCGTGAAATAAAGGACACTCACTCCTCTGTAAATATGCTGGCAAGTTTCTGCTCTTACTTTCTCTTTTGCTTAGCATTTGGATAAATCTCAGAGGTATATTGTATCTTAGGGATTCAGATCCCTTCCTGAATGGAATATCTAGCCATATATAAGTTCCTAAAGTGTTAGAAGAACAAGAGCACCCCTTTATCTCTTCCAGGTTTCAAAAGATCAAAATGTAATTGACAAACCGTCACAGCTAAGCTGAGCCTAAGGAGACATGATGGCTGAATGTAATGTGGACCCTGGACGAGGTCTTAGACCAGAAAGGGTCATGCAGTGAAAACTGAGGAAATCAGAATTAAGGATGGACTTTCACTAATAACAGTGTATCAATATTAATTCATGTATGGTGTCAAATGTACCACACCGATGTAATAATAGGGAAAACTGGGTGTAAGCTATGTGGAGACTGTCCCCTCTTGGCACTTTTTCTATAAATCTAAAATGATTCTAAAATTAAGAAGAATTAAATATGATTGACATAGCACAGCAGCTATGTAAATTTCTATCTGGATGATTCCTTCTTTGGCCCGTAATTTGAATTCTTCTTAACTTTATCAGACATCTTTCTGTGACTTAGAAGGAGCTACACTGGGGGCTTGGGGCAGGTAGGGTTGGAAGCAGCTGAATTCCTGTCTGGGTGGCAGATGTGTCAAATATGAGAAATTGGTAGATAGGAGCAAATGAGGAAGAGACCTCCAGGACTCCGGGGGAAGGTGAAAAGTATGCACGATTCTTGCCAAGAAGCCTTGAGGAAAATTCCTCCCTGAACTGAAATTTATTGACAGCGGTAATGTGTCAGAGATCATCTTAAAAGCCATATCACATGGGGTGTGTGTCACAAAATCCCCAGTAGGAACTTTCAAGGTGAGCTTGTCAGTGCAGAAACTTTTTCCTACTGCTTTCTTTTAATGCTGAAGTTTGTTTCTATTTTTCCATGTAAATGTAATAGACTTATTTTAGAAAATGTAACATTAAAGACATTTGGGGGAAAAAAAATCATTGTTTTTTTTCACCTAGAGAAAAAACCATTACTGTTTTGATGCATTCCTTCCAGTTTAAATAAGTCTTGCTTTGCAGAATTCTTGGTTAATTCATCAGAAAATGCAGACGCTTAAAGCATTTTTCTTTTTCTTTTTCTTTCTAAGAATAGGTTGTCACAGTTCATCTCCAGGGATTCTGTTCTTTAAGTTTGTTTCTTACCAAACTTGAAATATTGGGGCTTTATTTTTTTGTAGGTATGAAAACGTGTCTTTAGTTATAGCTTATAGTTATTCCTTCCGTGCACCCTTACCTCACCCTGGACTCCTCTCTGACTGTGCTCCGCAAAGCATCACTGAGGAGCAAGGGCTTCTGGGAAGAACTCAGAGGTGGTACATGTGAAACGCCAAAGAGGGAAATTTGGGGGGAAATGCGGCGTGTGCTTAATGCTGGCTAAACGTAATCTCACAGGCGAGAAATGGAGTTTTCATTTGGGAGATGTAACCCCACCCTCCCCACCCCTTCCCTGCCTTCAGAGGGAGTAGAACTCGTGGCCAGATGTTGGGGGTGGCAGTATGAAACTCTGGAAAAGGACAAGGGCTTTGCAATCAGACACACTTGCATTTGAATCCTGACTCCATCACTTACTACCTACGGGTTGTTGTGTAAATTGCATTACTCGACTACCCCGGACGTTTGGAATTGTAACACAAGGATTAATACCATCTCACAGAGCTCGTGTTCCCGTGGAGACACCATCACTGAAGGGTACTCGCTGAGCAAGAAATCCTTCCCTGCTCTCCACCGTGTGTCCCTTGTTTTGGGCCACACTTCCCTCACCCCCTCAGCCTTCCTGATGGCTTATTTTGCTCAAGTTCTAAAACTAAGAAGGCAAATGCGACTTTAAGTATCTCTTTAGGGGACAGTGTTTGGTGTCAGGTTTTGGTTTTGGCTTTGGGTCTTTATTTCATTTTCTTACTGATCACTTTCCCTTGTAGAGGTTTAACACCATTGCCTTCCCCAGGCCTGTGCCCCCCTGATGTGTGAAATCGATGGAGCGGGGAAAGTCAGCTGCTTTAAAATTTGGCCTTGTGTAAATGCAAATCATTGATTGAGTTTCTTCTTCTATAAACTGCTTATATTGATGTAGTGTTACATTTCTTTATGTCTGCCCTGTTCTTAGAGCTGTTCCCAGAAACAAGCAAACAAACGCAAAGGCATCATAGAATAAAAAAGACTAGAACTGCCTGGCCAGTGTGGCTCAGTGGATTGAGCGTCGTCCCATGGACTGAGAGGTCCCAGTTCGATTCCTGGTCAGGGCACATGCCCGGTCTGTGGGCTCGATCCCCAGTAGGGGGTGTGCAGGAGGCAGCCGATTGATGTTTCTCACATCGATGTTTCTATCTCTCTCTCTCTAAAAAATCAATAAAAACATATTCCTGAATCTAAAATAGCTCTCAGGTGCTGTTGCTCATGGCCAGCTGTTCTTTCCCAAAGCCCCAGCCTCGTGCTGGTCATCCCATGACCTTTGAACCAAGCTTCGGCAGTGAAAGATGTCCTATCCCTGTGCCTTGGCCCTCTACAGAGTCTGCTTGGAGTGTGACCTACAAACATTAAAAACATTAAAAACCAGTGTGTGCCCGGGATTACATCATAGCACTAGACTCTGCTGGCAAAGGGCAAGAAGCCATGAAACCTCCCTTCTTTTCAGCCGTGGTCCTCGCACCTCGTAGTGTTTCCATTTCTAATAGGTGTTGAGAGAATTTGCAATAGTCTGTGGACATCTTGACCCAAAGATGAAATGACTTGAGGAGACCCTGGCCTTAAATGAATAGTTACTGTTCATACCCCTGTACCTATTCATCACCAGCAAAGTCTGAGCTCATGTCTGCTCCTTAATACACAGAGTCTATAAATCCAATGATGGTCAAACCATTCTTCTAGATTATTAAATTATATAGTGGGATTTTTATCTTATGCATCTTGGCCTTTGAAATCCATCATTTTGAAGAAAGATTATGGCTATATGTAGCTGTAAAATTACTCTCAAGTAAATATTCTACTTGGAGAGAAATGCAATATTTTCTCTAATGGAAAGCAGTGGTAAAAAATTAATTTTCTATTGTTTGATCTGTAACAATGGTCTTACCTTTCATTATCAGAATAATGGTAAAAGGTTTATATCCAGGATAATCTCCCCATCTCAATATCCTTAACTTAATCACATCCGCAAAGAACCCTTTTCCAAATAAAGTAACATGAACAGATCCCAGAAATTGGGACCTAATGTCGTGGGTGGGGGCGGCATTATTCAGTTTCCCACAGTGTTGAATTCCGAACTCCTGTCCTAGCATCTAAGTTACATGTGTATGTATGTTTATCTATTTCTTCTGTGACGTTTATGGGTCAGTACATTTTAAACTTCTACATATATATAAAAGTAAATATTATGCTTGATTGGGTCCAATTCAACCGTTGTTGTAGATAAGTTCCCACAAGTGCACAAGTTGAAAACTCAGATATCTTGCATGTCCCCTGTCGTGGAGAGCAGGTCCGAAATCTTTACACCCATGAGTTAGAAGTTAGGTTGTGCTGACTGTACACTTCAGCCTAGTTTCTTAGAGAGCAAGTCATCTCAGAAATGGCAGAAGCAGAGTTAGGAAGTAGGGCAAAGACCCCTTACCTGTTGTGTGAAGCAATAATATTGGTGTGATGACCGTTAGTGTTCATTCCAACAATAAAATACAAAGATTCTGTCAAATGTATGTTTCTGAGCAACAGTATTTTTATTGCAGGAAATACAGAATTTTTGTTTTTTTAATCAGTCCATACCCATTTCCTTTTAAGCTACAAATACTGTGCCATCCTTTCTCCTCCCCTGTCTTGGGGGTGCCGACAGCTGTGGCTCTTTCGTCACATGGGTCACAGATCATCTGTGCCATTCTGGAGTCCCTCCCACCGAGACGGGACCAGCCATTATTGAACTGTGTCTATCAAGCTCTCATTCATTCCCGCTTTATTGCCACAGTAACCCTTTGAGGAAGAAGTTCTTACTCATTCCCACTTTAAAGAGAGTCACTTTCAGTGTATGTCTCATAGGCCCTGAAGTGGCAGTTTAACTTGAAGCTTAGACAGCTGAATTTATCTCAGATTTCTTAGACTTAGCAGCTGGAAGAAGACATAACATCTGTTGAGGATTCACTCTATAACCTATGTCACACCGGGGACACACTAGTCTTCCCGATAGTCACACAGCCCATCATTAATACCATCATTCGGGGTTGATAATGAAATATGCTTAAGGATTTCTCCAAATACAGAGGAATTGAGA
Organism: Tadarida brasiliensis; assembly: GCA_030848825.1. Taxonomy (NCBI): domain Eukaryota; kingdom Metazoa; phylum Chordata; class Mammalia; order Chiroptera; family Molossidae; genus Tadarida; species Tadarida brasiliensis. Next base: position 7,481,991 of record CM061279.1, on the reverse strand, counting down.
GGCAGAGGTAGGATTTAAATTCAGGCCTTGGGTCTTTCAAAGTATCGACTACCTTCTACCTGTGTTGCCCTTGGTTGAACATTTGTGTTAAAATAAGCCAGAGACAAAAAGACAAGGACTCCATGATTCTATTCAGATGAGGTATCGAGAGTCATCAACTTCACAGAGACAGAAAGTAGGATGGTCGCTGTTGGGGTTGGAAGGGAGGGTGGAGAACAGGGAGCTGTTGTTTAATAGGTACAGAGTCTCGGTTTGGGAAGATAAATGTTCTGGAGGTAAATGGTGGGGGTGGTCACACAACAATGGGAATGTACTAGCGCCACTGAGCTGGACACTTAGAAGTAGTTCACATGGTAACTTTGATGTTGTACCTTTTAGCACGATAAAATATGTGATTTTTCTGTAGAGGTTCACTTGTTAACTGAGAAATTGTTTATGGAAGCCAAGGACACAAGCTCCAACATTTGAAGTCAGAAAAAATTAAATAGCATTTCCTCAGCAAGAGGGCCAAATATGGACATTTATCTTTCTCCTCTCAGATCTCTGTTATTCTATTATTTTTATTGTGAAAGCTTTCCAGAGGCATTTTTTTCCCCTATGAACGGCTGATTAAGGCTCCCTTTAAAAAAAAAAGAAATATTTATTCTCCAATTACTGCAACTGAAGGTGTGATAAAGAGCAAAATGTGAATTGTTTGGGGGAAAAAATGTGCAAAACAGCCTCTAACTTTGTTTCATGAAGTGTCCTTCGTTTAAATGATCTGATGCAACCTTGAAAGGAGATGCCAGCCAGGGAGAAATCCTTCTCACAGTGCAAGTATTGCAAGAAAATAAAATGGTGAGCCAACGTGAAATGCAGGCGGAGAGCTGAAGCAATGTCGACATGAATACAATGAGGGATCTGTCCATTGCTTCCATGCATCCGGGAGCTAGGTGTGGTGATTAAGCAAATGGATATAAAGTCTGTAATTTTTTTCTGACTTTCCCTTGGTTTCATCTCCATAGGGGGCGCCATTCAGCTCCAGTTAACTTTGGTTGCCAGGTCCCAGATATAGCAATCTTTTGAGTCAACTAGGCACCAAGGCTGCTTTCCCTTGGTTTAGCTGGGAGGAAAAAAAGTAGATTTGAAGGAGCAGTTGTCTGTCTACACTGCAGGTTTGGACTGTCCCCCATCAGACATGCTAAGGCAACTTCCTGAAGTTGAGTCGCTGAATGGAATAGTTTTAAGGCATCTGCTTTTGGTATCTATGAAGCCAACAGTAGGCGAGAAGAGCTTAAATAGCTATTGCTTTGAAATGAAATTAGATATAGGATTCACTTTGCTTTATTTAAAACTTGCCAGGAGAAGAGAGACCCTTCCCTTGAATTACATTTAAGAGCAAAGAAAGTGAAAATGAGCAAGAGAGGAAGAATGTCTCGGTGTGAATGTGAATCAGTTTTTGTCTGTGGGTTTAAATCAAGCACGTGTGCGTGTGCGTGTGTGTGTGTGATGTGACTTTAGTGGAACCGTGTTCATGCATTTGCTTTCACAGTGTGCAGGGAGGAGGCCCTGCAAGGAGGTTCATTCGTAGGTGCTGGAAGACAGATGGGAATGGAGAGCCCGGGATGCTGTTTTCAGGACGATCTCCTCAGACTGAGGTGGAACCCTTGGGAGGAGGCCGAGCAGACAGGAGAGTAGGCAAAGCACTTTTCCCTGGGGCCTTTGTGGGACTTGGAACACAAGCAGCCCTGCTCGGTGTCCAGGAGACAATGATGTGGAGCTGGGAAGGAAATATTGTCTCCTGGATGGCAAGAACCAAAGGGAAGGAAGAGCTATGTGGGCTGATGACTTTCAGAGGCCCGAGGAGGCGGAACACTTAGAATGAAAGTTCGTTTTCTCAAGGAAGACCCCGGGTTCTCAGGAAGTGACATGAGCAAGAGGCCTGGGGCAGCTGGTTTGGGAGCATATGTAGAATAATCCGAGGACCTCTAGGAAATGCAGAGGCAGGACTGTGCGAGGCGCTGGAAGTCCTGCCGCAGGAAAGCAGGGGCCACCCCTCAGGGAAGCGTGAATGGCCCCATTAAGGCTGTCTACAAAGGGCGAATTGCTGGCTCCCTCTCTGCTGCTTCACCAGGACTGTGTGTGCCACATGTTAATTCTGTATTTCCAGCCATCGGCTTTTTCCATTTTTAGAGAAATAAATATAGAGAGCTTTATTTCTAACAAATGTCTAGACTCATTAAAAAATTTCTACCTAGACAAAACTCTGTGTTGCTCTCTCAAACATCATCTCAAACACCCCCCAAGACAGGCGCTGTACTTTCTGACTTGCCCATGAGGGAAAAGGGCAAGGAAATGCACATTTATGAGGAACTGAATGCGTTCTGGGCACCATATCAGGGATTTTCCTGATGACCGAAAGTGGAAACTGAGGCTCAGAAACACCTTTTCTGGGATGGGCTGACCAGTGATGGCTCTGGAGCAGAGCCAGGTGGGCTTTTCTGTGCATCCCCGCTGCACACAAGCAGGTGCTGGAGGGCATGCGGGAACTCAGAGGGGACTAATGGGAGCTGGGGGGGGGGGCAGACGGAGAGAGGAGCAAAGAGGGAGGGGTGTGCTCAGAGTGTGAGGGGAAGCCTGGGGGCGTCTTTACCCAGTGCCATGTGTGGTCTTTGCACCTGTTTCCCCAGGAGGCATCACTACAGACATATTCTCATTTTCTACCAAGTGGTTTGGGTAACTCTGTCCGTAGTTCAAGGACACCATTCACTTGATCTGCCACGAGCTTTCGGCTGAGAGGCCGCCTTTCTTGCACCAGCTCCCAGCTGTCATAATAAGTAAGCTCCAAACTGTTTCTCAACCCTGTTATTTCAAGTTCTGTGCCTTCCTCCCTCCTCACACTTCCCTTCTTGCTGGTGTTAAATGTTCTTGTCAAAAGCAACTATTTGCAGGCCATTAACAAAGAATGGATGATTAGGTTCTTCCCAGACCTGATGAATAATGCATGCTGCCAGTCAGTGGGTTCTCCTTCCACTGCAGGGCTCCTCAGAGGCAGAGTGTCATTGACAGCATGCTGCTCAGTGTCGAGATCTGAATAATTTGAAGAAACAATTCCATTTTCATGCGTGGAGGAAAAAGTTATTCTTAGTGAACTCTGTTCTCTGAGCAAAAGCAGAGCGTTGGAAGCCTGTCCAGTTCTGTTCTTTTAGAAATATTCTTTTTCTTTCCTTACCCCCTCCTCTGCTCCTTTGTAGTAAAATGGCACTCAAGTACATTAACCCAGAAGCTGCACACCTTGTTTCCCCGATTTAATCCATGCCTGGAGGAATTATCGTGTTGCTATTTATCCTAGCCACATTTTCTCTTCAGTTTCCTTCAAAAATGAAGGCTTATATAAAGTGTATGCCCAGCCCTGGCTGGTTTGCCTCAGCGGTAAAGCATCAGCCCACAGACCAATGAGTTGCGGGTTCGATTCCGGTCAAGGGCACGTATCTCGGTTGCGGTTCATCCCCGGCCCTGGTCGGGGTCGTGCAGGAGGCAACCAGTGGATGTGTCCCTCTCACGTCAACGTTTCTCTCTCTCTCCCTTTCTCTCTCTCTCCCTCCCACTCTATCTGAAGACAAATAGAAAAATATCCTCAAGGGAGGATTTAAAAAATAAATCAAGTGTATTCCCAGGACTAAGCACTATTCGTGCCACACAGGTCCCAGGTGGCTGTCTGCTGGGTATTCTCTCTAACACGTCCGTTTTCTAGGGATCTGTTTGCTCAAATCTGTCCGCTCGCAGGGACCAGTGGGGGAAATTCGCCAAGAGTGGAAAAAGTTGAAATGCACAATCCTAATCCAAAATAACAGGATCAGCCACCAGAAAGGACCCGTTCTGAGACCCCAATTATGCAGATCATTTACTCTCCTACGGTTCACTCTGCAAAGGCTCTACCCCGTGATCCATCCGATAGAAGTTTAAATAGCTGATGTGTCCATCGTATTTAATTCTTCTTAACTTCAGAACAGTGTCAGAGTTATAGAAAAAGTGCCAAGAAGGGAGTTTTCACGTAGCTACACCCCCTTTTCCCTGTTATTACCATCTTACATGAGTGGGATACACTTAACACGGGAACTAATGCTGATGTGTTGTTAGCTACAGTCCATACTTAACTCAGATTTCCTCAGTTTTCGCTGAATGTCCCTTTCTGTCCTCGGATCTCATCCAGGGATAAGAAGGACCAGATGATCACTGAACATCCTCCTCCTTTACAATCCTGTAACGGTGGCATTCCTGTAAACTAGCTGAGTTTTCAGACTGGGAAGGGTTTATAAGTAAGACTGAAATTTGAAATTTGGTCTTCCCAATTTGGAGAAGGGACTTTCTTTCTTGGTGTGGGTGGGGTGAGAGTCTTGGAATTTTCTCTCGGGGGAGAAGATGTTTCCCTGTGGGGCTTACACTGCCAGATGGTATGTCTGGCCCACCGGGCAGGAGAATGTGGGGTTGGTGATCGTTTGTTGGTTGGAACAACTTCCCGCGAGAAATGGAGGAGAAGTGAAAGGTGGAAGGGATGACTAACCTTTGCCTTGCCTTGGTAGACGAGCTGGTGAAATTTAGAAATATATTCATGTCTTTATTCACCCAGGCTCTCTACCTGAACTAACAACTGTTCATGAAACTTTCCATATTAAACTTTCAGTTCCAGTAAAGTTCAGAGCAGCTTCTAAAACGGCACTTGGAGGGACAGCCTGACATTCCTTTGGGTCTGCATAGAGGCTGAGGGTGTGAGGGCTGAAAGGTTCTCAGAGGGGGAGGAATGCGGCGCTGTGCCTGCCATGTGCCCCACACTTAACCCCACGCATGATTCCAGTGGATGCTTTGTATGTATTATTCCTCATCTTTCTTTCTTTTTAAAAAAGTATTTTTCCTTTATTGATTTTAGAGAGAGAAGAAGGGAGAGGGAGAGAGAGATAGAAACATCGATGAGAGAGCATCGATGGGCCGCCTCCTGCATGCCCCCCACTGGGGATCGGGCCCACAACCTGGGCATGTGCCCTGACTGGGAATCGAACCAGCGACCTCTTGGTGCATGGGTCAACACTCAACCACTGAGCCACACCAGCTGGGCTTATTTCTCATCTTTCTAAGAATCCTGCAAACCAGCTGGTTTACAGAAAAGGAAACTGAGGCTCAGAGCCGCAGAAATAACTTACCCAAATTCACACAAGTCTCAGGCACTGGTCTGAGTTTTAACCCCAGCCTGTGTGCCTCCCCTCCACAGTTCTGTCCATGTCCGTTAATTCCAGCCTCATTCCAAACCAGAGAAGCCCTCTGTGACTCTGCACAGGACGTAAATGATTCCCGTTTCTGTACTTGTTTTATTGTGTGAACACATAGTGTTTTATTTCTGTGTTCACGGTGTTCTCGTCTGCACGTCTGTGAAAGTCTGGAGAACAGGGACAGTGTTTTATTGGCCTCTGAATCCTCAGTACCTGGAGAATGGTGGGTGTTCAGGAGAGACTCATGCAGCCCAAGGCACGCAGCTAATTAGCCACAGAGCCCGAACTCAGTCCAGACCTCATGACTCCCGGTCCAGAGGATTTCACCACCACATTATTACTTTTAGATTGTTAATCACATCCAGTTTCTAGAGATTTCTCCCCATGAAACCTCCTGCTTTCCTCATCCCAACCCCTACACGTTATTTGTTTGCGAAGAGGGAAGGTTTTTTCGCAGAGCAAAGGCTTGCCCTTATGGCAGACTCACTTTGTGCTGGTTAACACTCAGTGTTAAGCCCTTGCATATTTTCTCTCGTTTAATCCTGACAGCTCTGTGGAACGAGTGCTGTTACTAACCTCACTTTATCAATGAGGAAGCTGAGAAATAGACATGGTAACCAGGCCCAGGCTCGGAGCCGGGAAGGAAGTCCAGGAGGTGAAGCTTGAGACAGGTGCGATCTGAAAGACGGAGCTCTCCGTTGGAACAGCTCCACACTGAAATCTAAGGGTTTATCTCTTGTTTGTGAGACACCAAACAGGATTATTTTTAGTGAGATAACTGTGGTATCTTGATCCTTAAGAAAGCAGGTTCCAAGGGCCATTTAACTGAAGAACCCCACTCCCGTGAATCCTTGCAAACTTCTACCCAGAGCTTCTGAAGCAGCTTGCCCTGCACTTCCCATGTCGGATCTATGCATACGCTGATTCTTGCAAGGTCTTGTGAAGGATAAGGTTCAGAACATTCCAGGGAGGTTATGCTCAAACTGCAAAAACCTGAAAAAGCATTGATAAAGGCTTAGCTGCATTACCCCGAAGACTGTGGTGTTGTGGGATACTCGTAGACAGCAAGCGTCCCTCACAAGGTTCGGACGCTTACTTATATCCTTTTGTATAACCTTCTACTCCCCGGAGATTCTGAATCCTTCCTGGAGATTAAAATGTAATGATACAGCGAATCGAAACCAAAAGCATCAAACATCGTGCTTTGAAGCATTATAGGATACATGTGACATTATGCACAAACACGGGAGGGGATTTGATTCCGCACACAGCTCCGGGTGCGTACATATGTTTATAGTATATAAATGTTTAAATAAGAGGGTTGGAGGCAGCTCCAGAGGGAGGGAGAACACTACTGGAGGAGCACGGGCTGGCGTGCGGGGTGACTGTGAGGGAGGAGGGGAGGCAAGGACAGAGCGTGGGCAGCCTCAGTGATGCAGGGTTATCATAAATGGTTCAAGTTGCAGCACAAAGGCACAATTTCATCACTGGGGACTTTCAATAGTCCATTTATTCTACAGATGCTGAGCATCATTCTTACCCCTGGGGCACACTTACCAATGAAACAGGCAGAGCCCTGCCAGCTCCAAGCTGATGTGGTCTGAACAAACAAACAAACAAACATCCAGTCCCTAGCAATGACATATAATGATAAAAGACTTCGCTGTGAAAGGGACCCCATGCTAACTTTCAATTCCTCTAAAAGGACAAAGCCTGGGACTAGTTTCAGGTATAAAGTCAAAATCTCTGACTGTTTTGATGACTTAATAGGCCAGTGGCTAATAGATAACCATTTACACTCCCTACATTTCAAGCGCAGTTATGAGTGGATCTCAACCATCGGGATGCAACTCAGTTACATTTAAACTTACAATTTCAAGTCAATGTTCTATGATGCCGTCTACTAGGGAAAATGTTATCTTATGGTCTGATTGTTGGGAAATATTCCTGAGGGCTGGTGAAAGGCTAGATAGGAAAAAGTTTGTAAGAGTGTGGGTTTCTCCACCTTGACTTGCAGGAAGATGAGTCTGTCCTCGGGTAGCACGCTGGGGTGAAGTGTTACTTCCAACCGGTCCATTCGGTGTTGTTCAGCGCTTGTGAGGCCTCCTGGCTGGGAGCGCACCAGCCCCTGGTGAAAACACTCTCCTTTGCTGTAACCATTGCGAACTGGGATTGATTGAATGGGGTATTTGGGAGAGAAAAGCGTGGCTGACACAGTGATCTGTCATGCCCAATTTACGTGAGAAGTGAGAAAAGCGCTGACCTGGGTGAGTGGTGACCCTGGGAACTGAATACATGTGTGTCAGATAAACGGGGAGCTGTGCACTGCACTGGGGTATCAGCACATCTGGTGATGGGAACACCACGTGGTGGGATGAGCCAGCTGTGCAGAGGAGGTAAAACGCAACCGAGATTGTTTATGAACATTGCCTGCTGACTCAGCTCTTGGCAACACTGGGGGTGACCTCTCCCCCAAAGTCAGCCTTATCTGCATCGGTCTTGTTTTGGCAACTACTGAAATTGAGGTACTAGTTCTGAGATTAAAAGGCTGTCAGTCAGCAATATTCAATGAGATTCCTCTTCTCGGAGAAGATACTGTTCTGCAGAAAACCCGTGGCTGCAGGGTTCACACACAGCCTACCCCCAATTTCCCTCTGTGGAGGAGAAAGCCACCGCAGGACCAGAGACACACATTAGGGCAGATTTGAATCCAGTTCATTTGGATTGAACACATTGTGGTTTTCTTTCTGCAACATAAAAACATTTTGTGTAACATCTCTTTGATAAAAATGTTTTTGCCCTTTATTTTTATTATTATTTTTAAAAGTATGTTTCTATTGATTTTTTTAGAGAGAGAGGAAGGTAGAGAGATACATTGATTGGCTGCCTCCTGCACGCTCCCCACTGGGGATTGAGTCCACAACCCAGGCATGTGCCCTGACCGGGAATTGAACTGGGATCTCTCAGTCCATGGGACGATGCTCAATCCGCAGAGCCACACTGGCCGGGCTGTCTTTGCCTTTTAAAACCATGTCTGGAGCAGAGTCCCTGGAATGCCATCGGGAAAACAGACCACTGGCAGTTGTCTGGGGGCCATCTGTCCACACGAAGTGGATTGCAATGATTCCGAGACGCACAGGGTGCAGTCCAGAGAACCAGGGCTCTGCAGCTGAACATCTCTCTCTGGCTGCACCCCTGATTCTGCCACTTTTTGGGTGACACATGAGGCCCTGGCCAGTATGGCAATGGCAGTTTAATACATTATCAAAATAACACGTTTCCTTTATTATAGATTTCAGAGACACTATTTCATGAGAGTTAGGCTGGATTCTCCATAGCTACAATGGAAAAATACCCTACTGGCTCACTTTGACACAATAGAACTCGCACCCCATTTCTACACAATGATTTGATTCCTTTTTTATGATGAGGATTGCAAACCTGTATAAAATGTCTTAATCTTTGCTCTGACTCCCCCACCTTCTTTCATATTGTCATATTTGTCATACCACAATGATGTGACCAAAGGCAACCTTGTTTTAAGAAGGTAAATAAAAGTAATTGATCTAATGAGAAAAATGGGATGCATTTAGAGTAGAGAGCAATTTTCAGACATGTTGGAAAATGTTCTGTGAAGTAACATCCCAGAATATCTTTCTCTAATCTAAGTAGAGAAAATTCCTCTCTGAAGAAGGGACCCTGTGTGTATACACCCCCTGCCTCAGCCTCAGAAATCTTTGATTTTCCACGTACATGCCATATAAACATAGATGGCATTTATAATGTTCTGTGCAGTAGGGAATTACAGTTAATAAATTCCCCATTACATTGGTTATTATTTTGTTACCCTGGTGAAACAATTTTCTTGAAATTAAGTATCATAAAACATTTGAGACTATGTTGCAGCTGAGCAATTGAGAAAGACAGATGTGATGAAACTAAAGAAAGGCAGCGAATGAACACACGTGTGCACCGATTGAGAAAACACCAGTTTCTTCAGTGAACAAAGGGACTCAAGGTGAAGCTTTCATTTTTTTTTTCTTCATTGATTTTAGAGAGAGAGGAAGGGAGAGGGAGAGAGAGATAGAAACATCAATAAGAGAGAACACCAATTAGCCACGTCCTGCATGCCCCCACTGGGAACTGGGCCCACAACCTGGGCATGTGCCCTGACCGGGAATTTAACCGGCGACCTCTTGGTGCATGGGTCGACGCTCAACCACTGAGCCACACCAGCCGGGCAAAGCTTTCATTTTTTGATTAGCAATCTCTCTCACCTCTTTATTCCATTTCCACCAAACACGGAGCTCACTGCTTATTGCTTCCTGATACGAGAGCCATACCAGCAGTGATTCGGTGACTGTGCTCTGAATAAGCTGTGAGACACCGGTAGGCCATAGTCTTCCTTCTGTTATTTATTGGTAGTAAGTTATTACAGTTTTACAAACTAAAGTAACAAGTCCCTTTGGCATTGTATGAATACCATTCAACTCACTGCTAGAAAAGAGAGAACAAAATACATACCATTTATTGAACACCTACTATGTGCCAGACATGGTGCAAAGCACTTTGAAACCATTGTTTCCTTTAATCTTCACCACAGTCCTGGGAGCCAGGTATTGCCCTCCTTTGTATAGAGGAGGAAGCAGAGACATCAAGGCTCTTCCCCAAAGTCTCATGTGTAGGATTCGAACTCTGGTTCACCTGATCCCAAATGCCGTGACCTTGGCCCAGACTGTTACCGAGCCATCAGTAAAAATGGGTGTGAGATACAGATTTCCTTATCACAGACTTGCACATCAGGCAAAGTGTGGGGCCATTTGAAATTTGAATGGAAATACTTTTCATTTAGAAATAGTACCGCAATTATGCAGCATCGTAGAGTTATGACTATAGACCTTAGTATCAAATTGAATCGCTCCACCTTAAGGTGGCATGTTCTTGTGTGTCACCACGGGAATGCTGCCCTGGCCAGGGTCCTGTCAGTGGCCTCTTGGAATGGAAAGTGAATGGACACGGAGGATCTAGAGATTGGTCCTTCAGCTGGCAAACTGTGCACGCACCTGAAAACATTTGATATAAGAGCAAACTGATACTTACACGAGGCTCTGAAACACAAGGTCATTGTCTGGGGGAAACTGTGCACGCACCTAAAGAGTTAAAAGTGGCTGAGGTGGAAATTCCACCCTCTCTCATAGTCCCTGTGTTTCTCTTTCAGACAATTCAGAAGGGGAGAGTTTGCTCCCGTATCAGTGTTCAGGGCAGGGCTTACTTTGCAAAGTCATTGCAACTTCCCAGTCACCTTGCTCGTTTGCAAGGATCCCAGAATCTTGCTCAGCTTAAGATTTTCAGCATGATGAAAATTCACCCCACTGGATGGGCAGGTAATGAAACCTCATTCCACAACAACAGCCTCTTTCTTTGGGGCATTTCAGCCCAGCCATTCAGGTGCAGGAAGTATGCAAAAGCAAATGGGTAGGATTTCAAGCTTCAGCCACTGCTTGGCTGTAATCCCTCTAGGTAGATATTTAATTAAGCTGAGAAAGTCAGTGTACCATCTATCAGGCAGCATGTTCCAGCATAAACCATTTACTCTCTGGGCCACAATGTATCATGAGCATAAGATGAATTTTAGTACGAAGCAGAATGAAACAAATGGAAAGTGGGCCAAGTGCTGACTCAGCAAGAACTTCTGATTCCAAGAAGGCTGTTTTCATTTTTTTTCAAAATTCACTTAAAAAGAAAAAGTGGCTCCCATCACAGGTATCAAACGCTGTAATTGATCGCCATCCTAATTAAACCCGCACGTGAAATATCGCACACCCAGCCCATTCACTACTCAGACAGGTATGTGTCGCGGACAGGGCCACCTCAGAAGAAGCCTTGCAAGGGCTTGGCTTGCAGGACCTGAGTTGACTTGCGCTGTGCGTGCATGTTCAATAATGATTGGAATCTGACTCATGCAAGAAGGAAAGGGTGCATTTGGAAGAATGACCTTTTGTAAGTTCTGGAAGGCAGTAATATAATGAGAGCTTTATTCAGCATCCTGCCTGTACCGGGCACATGGGAGGTGCAAATGTCCTGTGGGGTAGGTTCCTGGTCCTCACAGTGTTTGCAATCTAGTAGAGAGAAAAGCCGGAGTCCCAGAAAGAATGCCTCCCAGCAAGGGGCATCTGGGGATGCTGTCTGGGTGTTTTAGACCGTCAATGCCGACAGAGTTTATTAAAGGGAGTGATAACTTGAGGCCAGGGAATCTAGAAAGACTTGTGAATAGGGTGGGATTTAATTTTGCTTTGCAAGATGAATGGGATTTAACTAGGAAGAAGGGAGGACAGGATACAATGAAGGCAGGCAAAAGGAAGCAAAAGTATGATGGGCGAGTAAAGGAGCAGAATTTGCTGGAATAAGAGTTACTCTCGGAGAGTGGTAAGAGACAGGACTGAAAGGGTTAGCCAGGGCCAGCTCCTGAGTGGCTTCCAATGGAAGGTTATGGCACGTAAGCTTTATTCTGTGTATAATGGGTAGCCATTGACTTTTCCTAGGAGAATGTTAGCACGCTGAATTTGCCATTGTGTGCAGGACAGATTGAGGGGAACAGATGAGCTGTTCATCCCACAGATGTCACTGAGAACTTAGAGAGTAAAAGATGCTTGAAGTACACAAAGGAACCACAGCGGTCTCTATCTAGCAGAGCTCACAAAAGGGAGAGATGCTTATGAGCACAGGTGCACTACTGTTCACATGGGCTCTACGAATGGACCATTAGGAGGAGCTATTAAGGGACCGCTGTAGTCCAGGTGGGAGGAAATTTGAACTTGAACTGAGCTGGGGAAAAGGAGTGGGAAAGAATGGAGTGACTCAAAGTCAGAACTGACATTTCAGAAACTCAGAAGCCAGAGGTCACCTGGGCAGAGCTGGACAGAGGGAGGTGGTGTTTGAGCTTGCTGAGAAAGTCACCCTAGGCGCAGAGTCAGAAGGCTGTGCCGGGGCCTAGGGAGCCTCAGGGAGAGAGGCAGGAGGAGCAGGGAAGGAGACCGTGGTCAGGGATGGGACAACGTGGAGGGAGAGCTCAGGAGGAGGGACTGGCTGCCCAGACACCTATTACCTTCTGTCGGGGCGCTCCACCGCCCCCAGTATCCCTTCCTCCACCGGGCTGGGTCTGGTGGAGAAGAGAATTGCTCACTCTCGCTAGTTTCTTTGAAGAGAGCACAGGCTGGCTGCAGTGAGGGTCTCCTGTCTGCCCAGAGCAGCTTCATGCTTCCCTTGTCCTTAGACTCTGCCTGCTTCTGTACCCTGTTCCCCATTGGTCCTCAGCTCAACTCTGCTTCCTCTGTGTACACGGCACCTTCCACCCCACCCCACCCCCATCTCTCTCCGCGGCTGCCAGATCATCTGGGTTTGGATTCTGATATCACCTCTATCGCCAGATCTCTTTGAGTCTCAGTTCTTTTTACCCCAAAAGATGGAGATAAGAATATTTACAAGGATAAAATGAGAAAAATCTTGTACGAGTGCCTAATATACCGTCTAGACCATTACTAAATATCAGACCTTTCTTTCCCTATTGGGTTTCCAGGAGCTGGTGTGTTAGCATGCGAGACACTCAGAGCTAATTGAATTAATTCTCCTTTCTGTCTCTATTAGAAATTAAACATTTTAAGGGCAGGGGCCCCTCTGGGTCTGGCATGGGGAGCCGTGTGCTTGGTGTCTACTAATTAAGCATTTGTTGAATAAATGGGAAATGTGATTTGGAAAGCGTGGCCACTCCCAAGTGAGAGCTGATTGTTTGTGTCTGGAGAGGAACTGAGTCTGAAGCTCTCCGTTTCTCCCACAACGGGCTTGGACCCAACTTCTCTCCACTATCTCTAAACAGGTCCCTGTTTTTATATTTTCATGAGCTGTCCCAGTGCCTCAGGAGCACAGGAGGAAGTCACTGATCAGAGACACATACACCAGTCTTTCGGAACCTGTCAAACACGTGCCTGAAAAATTATCTGTATGAAAGTAACACATTTGAATCTCCTACAGAATATTAAATCTCACCAGCAAAACAAAGGTCTGGTGACAGGCGATTGACGGGCATCCCCTGACAGCCCCTGGCACAGAAACCCCCTCAAACAGTCTCTAAAGGGAGTGGAATCGGTTGAATCAGCCCAGTGGCTCCCTCCCCGTGCCACGTGGCGCAGCGGCTCACTGAGCCTCGCTGTGAAAGACACAACATTCAGTTGACCTTTCGCTTATCTGTAAACGCAGAATGAGCTGCGGGGATCCTGCTCTACCAAGGAGCCGCTTCCGGGAAATTTATTTCCTCTTACTAGCCATAAAAATAAATCGCTCCTCACCAAGGAGAGACAAAAACACCCGCTCTCTTCCCCTAATAAGATTGTTATGACAGGGATGTTTTCTCCAAGCAAACATAGCTGGGTGGCATGCTGTCCTTTCGTGTCATGCTTTGTTACCACGCTCAGATGGTCCGGGGCTCCGAGAGCGGGCATGCAGTAGGCTGGCCTTGCGTGTTCTTTTATTTTTGCTGATGGTATGATGGGGTCAGATGTTTCTAATGTGGGTGAGTTTTCTCTTATTGTTGGCCCCAACTTTTTTGCCCCACATAGGGCAAAAGCTGAGGGCAAGTGTGGAAGCATGTACGGAAGAGGGAAAGGGTGATGCTTGGGCACGAGTATGCGTACACACACATGCACACGCCCATGCACGTGCACACACTCACACACACACCCATGCACACACCCATGCACGTGCACGCGCTCACACACACATGCACACGCCCATGCACGTGCATGCGCTCACACACACACACATGCACACGCCCATGCACATGCACACACTCACACACACACATGCACACGCCCATGCACGTGCATGCGCTCACACACACACACATGCACACGCCCATGCACGTGCACACACTCACACACACACCCATGCACGTGCACGCGCTCACACACACACATGCACACGCCCATGCACGTGCATGCGCTCACACACACACACACACATGCACACGCCCATGCACATGCACACACTCACACACACACATGCACACGCCCATGCACGTGCACGTGCTCACACACACACATGCACACGCCCATGCACGTGCACGCACTCACACACACACGCGCACACCCATGCACATGCATGCACTCATACACACACACATGCACACACCCATGCACGTGCACGCACTCACACACACACATGCGCACGCCCATGCACGTGCACACACACACATATGCACACGCCCATGCATGTGCACGCGCTCACACACACACACACGTGCACACACCCATGCATGTGCTCACACGCACACATGCACTCACATTGGGTGGTGCTCCACGCACTGCCAGCCTACAGAAGCCGGAAAGAAGTTCTGCCATTGTCACAGGAAGAGCATTTGTCCCCTAGCTTTGGGATTTCTCCATAGCCTTTACGTTTGTCTCTGTGCCACTTGGCTGGGCTGAGACTAGTAAGAGTGGCTGCAGTAAATGCTGTACTGTGGCCCTTTGAAGCCACGAATGAATCCGACTACGGTGTAGCCAGTGTCTGCTTCGTGCCAGGGAAGATGCTAGATGCTTTATAGAAACGCCATCTTCATGGCAGGTGCTGTCTCTCATCGAAAATGAAGGAACTGAGCTTTGGACAAGGGGAACTGGGCTGAGGTCCCACAGCGAACGAGGAACAGCGGTGGGAGCGTTGCCTTCTCCAAGCTTAAGGAGGGAAGGACTTCCCGATAAGGAGTGATGTGTGGGGGAGACCAGCAAGATGATGTTCGGGTGCCTAAGACAAGTGGACAACTGGAACCTTCTTGAAGTAGGGCAGTCTCGTCAGATAGTACTTTAAATGTGGTTGGGCTCCATCTTGAACACCTTGGGTGTCAGGCTTAACAACCTAACTTGGATGGTTAACAACTTGACCTGATAACCTTAAACAAACCTGGGGCTATCCAATAAAATTTTAAAAATCTCCCTTGGTTTATCTTGTCGAATGAGTAAAAGTGAACAGCATGCCTAATGCTTTCCAAGTCAATGTCAAGTAAAGGTGTGTGTGTGTGTGTGTGTGTGTGTGTGTGTGTGTCTGTGTCTGTATATGTGTATTGTGTGTATGTGTGTGTGTGTATCTGTATATGTGTGTGTGTATATGTGTGTGTGTGTCTCTGTGTGTGTGTATGTGTCTGTGTTTGTGTGTGTGTCTCTGTGTGTGTGTGTGTATCTGTATGTGTGTGTGTGTGCGTGTGTCTGTATATGTGTGTGTGTGTCTGTCTGTGTGTGTGCGTGTGTGTGTATATGTGTATTGTGTGTATGTGTGTGTGTGTATCTGTATATGTGTGTCTGTATATGTGTGTGTGTGTCTCTCTGTGTGTGTGTGTATGTGTCTTTGTGTGTGTGTGTGCGTGTGTCTGTATATGTGTGTGTGTGTCTGTGTTTGTGTGTGTGTGTGCGTGTGTGTGTGTGCTGTTTCAGAGGCTCCCTGACCTTTGCCCATAGGAAGCAGGGATGGAAACTGTCTTCCGAAATAAGAAACAGTATTTACTGACCATGTGGAGAGCAAGGAGCTCCGCCACACCTAGAAGGAAATAATTTATTCCTTACCAAGAAACTGCCATAGGGCAGAAATCAAAGAGAGACAAAATAAAAGGAAAACAATTTTAAAAAAAGAATGTAAGTAACAGTTTTTTAAAAAAAATCCTATCAGTTAGGAGCATAGATTCCTCATTTTTTCAAAATGGGAATGCCCTTATATATTAAAGTGACAGCATATTTATGCCTCAGTTATCAGGTTTTATTTCTTTCTCTGTTAATTAATCAGTGAGAGGCATCTGTAAGCCAAATGTGATACTTTAATCTAGCTTCTCAGTGTGTCTCTGGGGTTCTTCTCACATTTCATTTTGAGACTTAAATTTGCATTTTTAAGAAGCCACTTAGGGGACTTTGAGAAAAAATCCAAGCGCCGGTGGTAAATGAGGACACCACACGTTCTCCATCCTCTCCTGCTTCTCGGCCAGCTCGCTACCGGCACCACGCCACGGTATGGGCCACATTAATTCCCAGCATGGAATCGGAGTGACCCGTGGGCCACGTGGATGACTTACTGACCACTGCTGTCACACTGTCATGTTTTTTATTAAAGTCATATTTTACAAAATGTGCGAATGTAGTATTACAGAAGGAAAACCTGCCAGGGCCCTGGCATTCCATGGTGTTTGGCCTCATGCTGTGAGGAAATTAATTGCCCCTTCTGAAACCGTGAGACACCCCATGAAGCGAACCTCCAGACTGTGCAGTCTCTGCCGGAGGCCTCCGCCGTGCACCCCGCATCTGGTTCCTTTTAAAGTGGTTTGTGCGTGTTAGTGTGGGACGAGTGAACGGGGACCAGGCCTTACTGAAATATTAGAGCTCAAGGTACCTTTGTGTGGACCAGTTATCAACAGGTCTTTAGTGCAAGAGGGGCAACCAGGAAATTGAGTTAATATTTATTACTCAATCCCATAACTCGTATGACCTTTAACACAATGCGGAGTCCAACTACAAAGCTAACTCCCTAGAGAATCAAAATTCAGGATTGAATTGGTATTACCATGACTGTGATTTGTGTGTTTACACATGGACTATATTCTTGGCTTCGTATATGTCAGGGCTAAAACTCAAGTGGCAATTGGTGTACACAGTAGGAAGAAATAACTTGCAAATTCACACATGTGGTTTTGATTAAAACTAGTATTTCAAAAAATAATTGTTTCTTAAATAATAGCCACAACAACTTAGTATGCATATTAGTAGCTAAAACTTTTTGGCAAATATATTGAAATTTCTGTAAGCATGCGTGAAAATATTCTGTTTAACAGTAAAGATTTTTGAGTACTAACATTGCCAATCACTGCATAAGAATTTATTTATAATAGATCTATAAGTAAAACCAAACACAAATATGCTTTTTATTTTATTCCATTATAGTCAAACACTAGCATTGAAAAGTTAATGCCATAATTTAAACAGATTTCATAATTGAAAAAAATAAATCAAAATTTCTAATACCTATGATGCAGATAGGCAAAACATAATATTCCATAAATTGTATAAATTGGCACAACCTTGCCCAGCCGGTGTGGCTCAGTGGACTGAGTATAGTCCCAGGGACTGAGAGGTCCCAGTTTGATTCCCAGTCAGGATACATGCCTGGGTTTCGGGCTTGATACCCTGTAGGGGGTGTGTAGGGTGTGTGCAGGAGGCAGCCGATGGATGTTTCTCTCTCACATCAGTGTTTCTATCTCTCTCTTCCTTCCTCTCTCTCTAAAATATAAATAAAAACATATTTTAAAAAAGTAAAAAATAAATTGGCACAACCTTTATCTCTATGCAGGACAACTGGACAGTATGTTTCAAATACTTGAATTCTGTGAATACTGTCTCAGCAATTCTGTTTCTAGAAATTTAACTTAAGAAAATAATAGAGCCCTGGCCGGTTTGGCTCAGCAGTTAGAGTGTTGGCCTGCGGACCAGAGAGTCCTGGGTTCGGTTCCCGCTGAGGGCACATACCTCGGTTGCAGTTTGTCCCTGTGCTGGTTGGGGTCGTGTGGGTGGCAACCAGTCGATGTGTCTCTCTCACATCGATGTTTCTCTCTCTTTCTTTTCCCTCCTTTCTGCCTCCTGCTGTATCTGAAGATAGATGCAAAAATGTCCTCGGGTGAGGATAAAACAGAAAAGAAAAGAAAAGAAAATAATAGAGTGGGAGAAAAGTTTCAGATACATGAGAATTAATAACAGTGTAATCTATTACGCTAAATTTTGAACACAACGTAAATGTCCCCCAATATGAATTTACTAAGTAGAAAATATATTCCATATATAATCTCTATATTTATTTCTTATATATATTCTATGTATATCCTGTATATATCAGTATAGATATACACTGTATCAATATATATGTTATGTATATACAACTGCATGTATAATATATATATATATATATCAGTGATTTTTTTTCTGGTTTTGGTTTGTTTTTTTTTTTTTTTTTTTTAGAGAGAGTGGAAGTAAGGAAGGCAGAGAGGGAGGGAGAGAGAGAGAGAAGCATCTATATTAGAGAGACACATTGATTAGTTGCCTCTTGCATGCACCCTGACTGGGGCCGAACCTGCAACCCAGGTACATGCCCTTGACCGGGAATTGAACCCAAGATCCTTTGGTTTGTAGGCTGATGCTCTAACCACTGAACCACACCGGCCAGGCAGTTTTATAATTTTTTGAAAAAATAATTATATATTCTCTAATTTAAAATATGCACACAATTCATTTTTAGTTAGAAAAATAAAGGTTTTCCATTATAAAAAATAGTCTAATCTAAAATTATTTTAGGTAACTGTTTTAGACAGTGAATAACTGGTGGCATTCCATTTAAACAGTCATTTAAGAAATACTTGAACTTATACTGTGTATTGTCAAGGGAGAATGCAGAGACAGAAATGTTCATGAAGGAAATGAGTATAAAAGATTCAGACTTCAGAAGAAACAGCTCAGCAAATAAAAATGTAACCAGAAATTAAAAGAAAAAAACCCAAATACCCTGATTTCTAACTTATATATATTCGTTCAAAAAACAAAACAGTTTCTCAAATGATTATCATATATATTTAAAACCGTTAAGACATATCTTTAAACATCAGCACAGCAAAAACATCAGGAATAAAAATGCTTTTGTAAAGTTCAGGTTTATAGGAAACAGTGAAGATTTTATTATTTGGGGTCCAGACCAAGTCAGGGTGACTCTACTGTGTTTGGTTTCTGTCAGCTATAAAATGTTTTATTTTTTGTCTACCTGTGGTTTATGAACTTCTTAGTCCTATTGGAAGTGGTACAAGTATCACCTTTTTCTCTCTCTGATCCCTTTCATAGCCAATTTCCTGCTATCAAGATGTTGGTTTGACCATAAAAGTTGCTTAGACATTTTCTGATTTTGTATTATTCATTTGATATTGTGGGTTTTGAATAGTTTTTTTTTTTTATATAGGTGTAACAAGAAGTGTTGATTAATACATACTTTTCTTTTGTATTATTCACAAAACTAGAGACATATGATTATTAAACTTAAAAGTTAAGTTTTGTCTGAAAGTGTCAAACAACCCTGGATTTGTAATGTACTTTTATGAGTCAGAAGTATTTTACTGTGCATATCAGCTTTATTGAGATTGGGAACCAAGAACCTTCTCATTGACCTCTGCAGATTGCACCTGTGTGCCTCAAAGTGCAGGTGTCTCCTTCATCTGGGACCTCCACACGTGTGTTCATCTCCCTGGCCTGCCAGGGGTGACGTTCTTTACCACTTGTGAGGAGATTTCGTAGTCATGGGACGAGGATCAGTCCATTTTTCCTGGGAGTACTTTGTAGATATAATTTCTACACATGAAACCTTCTTTGTACTCCTTAAGAGGGAGCATGCCTGACTTATTTAAATGACCTTTGTGCTTGCTAAATGTAAATGATTTACATTTACAAATCACATTTACCCACTTCTGTTCTGATGGGAAGAGGATAAATGACCACCTGTTGGATTCAGGTAGACGTCATCTCAGGGGACCTTCCAGGAGTCACTGTAAAAGGAGGACTCACAGCAGCGGTTCTCAACCTGTGGGTCGCGACCCCTTTGGGGGTCGAACGACCCTTTCACAGGGGTCGCCTAAGACATAACAGTAGCAAAATTACAGTTATGAAGTAGCAACGAAAATAATTTTATGGTTGGGGGTCACCACAACATGAGAAACTGTATTAAAGGGTCGCGGCATTAGGAAGGTTGACAACGACTGACTCACAGTTAGAAATACGAAGAAAGTTCATTTTCAGTGTGTGTCAGTGAGTAAAATGTTGGAAAGACTGAAATCTTCCATCACCAAATGAAAACCACAAGTATTTAATGAAAAAAAGTTCAGTTCCCAAGGTTATTAAGTTTATATTAGTCTGTTCATAGTTGGAAAAGAGCAATCGATTTCCATGATGGTGGAGCCTGGGTTAATGGGAAATATTCAAGGGTTTATTATTTAGGGGAGCAGGAATAGGGTGACCCTGTTACTTTTGGTTTAAATCTTAGAGTTCTCAGAGGACAAAGTGTTTTTTGTTTGTTTTCTTGATTATGGCATATGAAGGATTAGTGATATTGGAAAAAAGGCAGAGTATCATTTTTTGCTAGAGTATAAAATGATTGCCCTTACGGCAAAAATATGATGTGTATCGTAGATATGGTGTGTAGTCTTTCAGCACACAATCATGCACACACCTCTTCATTTGTACCGCTGGGAACATTTTTCTCAGTACTAACTGCAATGTCCTCAAATGCACTCTATTGAAAAGCAAAAAAGGTACCTTTCCAATCTCCCCAGGATTTACTCAGAGCTCAGTTGTAAACCCAGGTCTGTTCAAGAGTTTGAGCAATGGTTTCAGTTCCTGCTGCTTTTTGAGAAAACTTGACTAAACAACAGTCCTTCCATTTTATTGTTGTTTCTTTAGACGATGTGAATCAATAAGTAATATCGTGTCACTGTAAAGAGGGGCACATGTGTGAGTGGACAGGTGGGCTTCCACATGGGGGCATCCCTGGCACAGTCCTGTGCATGGCCTGGCACTCCGTACATGGGTCCGACTTGCCCTGGTCAGTTACACAGGAGGCGAGGAACCCTCTCGTGCATCCCAAAAGCTCCAGCACGGTTGCCTGTCAGTCAAGTGAAACAATGTAATATATTGAGACATACAATACCCTTTTGAATTTTAGTTATTTTATAATTTGGAAGGAAACATAAACCTGTCACTTTGATACTTCCTTTCTACACATCATACTTTTTTATTGATTTTTTTTTTTTTGAGAGAGAGAGAGAGAGAGAGAGAGAGAGAGAGAGAGAGAGATTGATGTGAGAGAGAAACACCGATTGCCTCCTGCACACCCCCCACTGAGGATCAAGCCCACAACCCGGGCATGTGCCCTGACCTGGAATTGAACCGGACCTCTCAGTCCATGGGACGGTGCTCAATCCACTGAGCCACACTGGCCCTGGGCACATCATACTTTTTTACCTTAATAAAACAATGTCTACTTTTGAAAAATAAAAATCTAGGTATTTCTTCATCTGTTCTGTCAATGTTCCTTCTCTGGGGACAATTATTGAGTAATTTTCTTGAAACTGAATGGCCCACATACAAAGAGACCTAGAGCCTGGCTGGTGTGGCTCAGTGGATTGAATGTTGTCCCATGGACTGAAAGGTCCTGGTTCAATTCCCAGTCAGGGCACATGCCCGGGTTGCAGGCTTGATCCCCAGTAGGGGGCGTGCAGGAGTCAGCTGATGGATGTTTCTCTCTCACATCGATGTTTCTATCTCTCCCTTCCTCTCTCTAAAAAATCAATAAAAACATATTAAAAATAAATAAATAAAATAAAAAGAGACCTAGAGAGGAATTTTAAGGCTTCTCTGTTATATTATCTTAAGTCCCCATTTGAGTGGCTATTAAAGATGATGTATACTATGGATTAGTCTTTGGACCAATCTCTGTGGTCTGTACCAACTCCAGTCCTCTCCCAGTCCACAGGCCTGTTTAGTCACTCTGTGTTTATCTTGGGGTCTCAGTAACTCTGGGTGACATTGTCTGTGTTATAGAAAAGCAAGCAGATCCCTGTGTTGCTGCCTCAGCCCCAGCAGCCCAAGAGACTCCATCAGCCATTGTCATGTCACTGGGCACCCCGTTGGGGTTGGACTCTGCCTTCTCCGGGAGTCTCTCTGTCTCCACTGGCAGTGCGTGCTCAAAGGAGCGAGGCCCTCACCTGCTGTGCGTCAGTTCTAGCACCAGTTAGAACAACCACCGCTCTCCCTCTTTCCCTGGCCCTTGTGTGCCCGTGAGCATCACGAAGGGTTTTCCCTAGTATGACAGGAATCTAACATCCCATTCCTCAGGTTTTATTTATTTACGAATAGATAAAACCTCTCTGTTCCAGTTTTCTGAGCTTGGCTCCTAATATTAAAAGGTCAGCCTTCAAAGTACTAAGAAAACCCATTTTTCCCTCAACAAAGCTAAGGATTTGCGAGTGATAAGCGTCGATATCTGATTATATTCGTGTCTGGGCCAATTTATTATCTTGTCAACAAAGAATTGGAAGAGATCCCTGGCAGGGAAATAGGAGAGATGAATGCATTTGTAAACCATAAATAAAGGCCTTTGGAAGAGGCTCATAGAGCTAGATGTGAAGGTCAGTGGGCTTAAGGATTTATAGCAAGTAAAACTGTAGGGGCCTCAGTGGGCAGGACAAATTTCACACCTGGAGCCAAGGGGCCGAATGAGATACATCAGCCCTCAAGACACCAGACCAGACACCTAGATCTTTTCATAAATAGAGTTTTCTTTTGCCAGAGCCTGGGCAGTAAGAAGGGGTGCTTCATAAACCTCTAACTGTAACGATCAACACCACTCACATGCTGAATTTTTATAAATGGCAAAACCGACTGAATTCTAAACGACTCTGAAAATGTGTGCCTTTGGCTGGGCCTGTGCCTGCAACGTGGCTTCAGATCCCTGCATCTTCTGTGGTTCTCGAAGGAATAACATTGAGTGGGTTGGCGGTTAGGAGAGCAGTTGCGCAGACAAAGGTGACTTCTGAGCTACTGCTTTAATTCCCTACTGCTGGTTCCTAGCGTTGTTCTCCCCCCACCCCACCCCACCCCCAGCCATCAGTCGAGGAATTTTCAAGTAAGAAAACAATTAATTTAGACCCCAAAGCTAATTGGAATCAATAATTAATGTTTCTTCTCAACTCTCCAAATTAATTGCAAAATGATGTATGTTCACTCCGATGCCTGACTATAGATTTCTATCTAAAATTTCCCCCCAGGGGCACCTTTTCAACAAGAAGTCAGCTCTGTGTAGTTTGTCATGTCATCCCTGCCCCCATCCACCTTCTTAGTTTTCTCCCCTTGAAATTTTGTGTCGAGGGCAATGTTGATATTGAGGCGATGAATGAGCTGTACTCGAGATGAGAATGAGCTTCTGAGACACACTCAAGCACCAGGAGGCCGTGGTTAAGGTCTGGGCAGCCAGAGCCAAGGGAGGCGACCCTTCTCTGCGAGGCTCTCCAGCCAGAGCTGAGTCCTTCTGCAATGTTGGCTGCGGACCCTCCAGGTCAGCGGAAGGCAGAGGTCCACGGCAGTCCCTGCTGGCCTTCCGACCTCTCCGCGAGGAGTCTGGATTTCAGGAAGCAGAGGAACTCTGCCGGTCACCTGGGTGCCTTAACATGTGGCGTTCAAGGACACGGAGGGGAAGATCACAAAATACCCTTTGTGGTGTCATCATCAAGACAGCTGGTGCACGGACACTCAACACACGGATGTTTGTGATACTGTTCTGATTTATAATAAGAAATCTGTATTTGGCCTTCGTTTCCGCTTCTGGTACAAAACTCCTAAAATCCTTGGCGTTTCCCAAGTGATGGGAGCAGAAAAGATGTTTTTTGTTATCTTAATAGGTGGCATTTGGACCACACCTAAGGATGAGGGCTGGTTGCCAAGAGAACCAACCATGTGAGTAAAGGGTTGAAACGTGTATTCTCTACTTCCCACCCCCCAACTTCAAAGATGGAGAGGGGCTAGAGGTTGAATCAACTGCCAGTGGCCAGTGATTTGATCAATCATTTCTATGTAGTGAAGCCTCCATAAAACCCCAAGTGGATGGGGTTCAGATAGTTTCTGGGTTGGTGAACATGGGGGGATTGGGGGACCATGGTGTGCCTGGAGATGTCACAGAAGCTCACGCCCTTCCCTCGTACCTTACCCTATGCATCTCTTGCATCTGGCTGTTCTGAGTTTAATTCTTTTATAATAAACCAGTGATCTAGTAGGAACAATGCTTCCCCGAGTTTCGTGAGCTGCCCTAGCACATTAATCAAACTCGAGGCAGGTGGTTGGAGTCTCCAGTTTGTAGCCTGTTGGTTAGAAGCACAGGTGACAACTTGGGCTTGCAACTGATTTCTGAGGGGTGTAGGGGACCTGGGGGATTGTTAGTCTTTGGGACTGAGCCCTGAACCTGTGGAACATAATGTTATTTCCAGGTAGATAGTGTCAGAATCGAGTTGAAGTCTGGGAAACCCAATTAGTGTCATGGAGAATTAGTTGGTGGACCAGCCCCCACATGTATTGGAATTGGGTCCAGGAACCCAAAATAATTTTATGTCCTTTACCTTTTTTTTTTTTTCCAATACAGGAATCCTATAATATATTGGTTGTCTCTAAGTCTGTTCTTCTTTTTTAAAAAACATTTTTAATTGATTTTTTAGAGAGAGAGGAAGGGAAAGAGAGATAGAAACATTGAGGTGAGAGAGAAACACTGATCGGCTGCCTCCTGCACGCCCCTACTGGGGATTGAACCCGAAACCTGGGCATGTGCCCTGACCGGGAATCAAACCAGGACCTCTCAGTCCATGGGATGATGCTCAACCCACTGAGCCACACTGGCTGGGCTGGACTATTCTTCTTTTACCCAGCTTCTCCCACATGTAGTAATGCAGAGAAAAAATAAAGGAGAATAAAATGGTTACCATGGGCTTTCCTTGTGGGAGAGAAATTTGAAGTTGAGATGAAGTCTCGTCTACTCTGCTACTGCTCAGAAGTTGTGGGAATGTTGTTACTGAAATGTTAGGCTGAAGGGGTTATGTTTGCTTTCCTTCATTCAATGAAAAGACATCGTGCAAACACATATTCCAGACTTCAGCGAAGCAGGAATGAGTAAACGACCATCCGTGCCCTCAAGAAGCTCCTGGCTTAGGGGCTGGCAAAATAAAAAGGCCCTCCACTGTTTCTTTTTAGGTAAATATAAGGATACAAATGGCAACTTTCAGTGTTGACTGAAATAGAACACAATAACAATAGAGAACCTTTACAAAATAGATGTTCAAACTGTTACTGTTGCCAGGAACTGCTGTAAGCACTTTTTTCTCTTGGCCCTCATGACATGTTACAGATGAAGAAGAAAGCGCAGATAGGTTAGGTTAACTTTCCGAAGTCACACAGCTGGAAAACACAGGGGCAGCCAGATGAACCCACACAACCTCCAGCGAAGTTCGTGATCCTTTCCAAAGTCCATCCGCTAGCGAGCTGGAGAGGATGCTGAATAGCACTGAGTAAGCATTTGACATTTGTCTTCCCGAAAGATTACATGTAAATGACATGCGTAGTGTGCTCAGCTGTGCCTGGCACACAGTAAGCACAGAAATACCAGTGGGGAGAAGCCAGTTTCTAGAGCTCCTTTCTTTTACAGTAAAAAAGAAATAATCTTGAAGACATCAGAAGTTTCTTCTCTGTCTTGAAAGAGGCCTTCCACTGACTAGCAAGAGGAAACCCCAAATTCTCCATGTTGAACAAGAAGCGTTTACTTTAGAAATGTAAATTCAGTTTCAGCTTTGAAGGATAAAATTAAAGTATGAGAAGTGAATGGAAGCCAAAGAGCAGAGGATCCAGACAGCAGCACACTGGGGAGCGTGGGCGGTCGGGCCCGAGGTGCGGGGCGCAGCGGAGCCAGATCTGGCCGCACGGACGTCTCTGAGAAGCCGCTAGTGGCTGCGCACCTGGAAAACGAAGCCCCGGGATGAATTATGCGAGGATCATCTTGCACTTGCACAAGAATTTCTGCTGATTCGCAGCAGAGGAGCGTAAAGAAGAAAACCTGTTTCACACCTGGCGTTTAATTTAGAAGGGATTGCTTCTCGAGCTGAAGGAAAAGCCATCTGAACTGGGCTGCGCCCTGGCTCTGTTTTCGGGCTCCAGCAGCCAAGCAAAGTGCACGCCGAGCACCTGGCACGTTATTTTGCAATGTGCTCTGTGTGTGTGCCTGTGCGGGGGATATGTGTGCACAAAGGCACCCCTCTGTGTGCAGGCACCAGATGCAGCCCAAGTGGGAGGGACCCAAGCACATCTGGTTCAACTGCTAAGCGTCTCCCTTTTCCAAGATAGCTCCATAAATGTCACCAACTACTAAGGCACTGCGCTGAGCTCTGCATCCCAGCATCCCAGGGAACTCCCCAAGCATGCCTTTAATTTTGTTTGGAATTCATCTCACTCTCTGGGTTTGCAAAATGTGAAAAGTTCACGGAGAAACCAATCCATTGTCTTAGCCCCAAAGCAACGGTTTATTGTGGATGTCCATGGAGTTATCTCATTGAGCACTGTTTTGGGGATTTTTAAATGAAGTTCTTCCTGCGAAAGAACTCTCTTTTCCTCCAGTCAAGCCCCATCTCTTTGTAAGCAAAATGGAAATGTCCCTGGGTATTTGTATCATACGGATGTTCAAATTGTTTAAAGATACTCATTTAACCAAACCAGATGATGTTGGCTGCACTAATGCTCTTTGGGAGGGACAGGATACTTTTATGTCACTTGGAAAGGGAGTTTTCAGAGCAGGCAAGCTGAGAAATTATTTTCTGGATGAGGGTACCGGTTCTACCTTGCGAAAGATTTATTAAAATGCTGGTTTCATATATACCATCCAGTGATATTATTCTCTCACCATCCTTATGAAGTAGAGATGATAATCCCCATAATCCCATTTTTCCAAATGAGGAATTGAGGCTTAGAGATTTTTTTACAAGACTTGCAAAGGCACTCGGTCAATTAGTCATAAGGGTGGGTCAGGATGAATAGATCAGGACTTAAACCAAGTCTACATCCAAGAAAATAAATTAGCAAACACTTTCTGTGGACCAGGTCCTAGTCTGTGCTAGCCCAGTACTTGTTCTTTGCTACACTGTTTCATCAGATACCCTTAAGAGTAGCAAGCTTTGTGAAAATGAACAGCACTAAGATGAAATGAACCATGGAGCGCCTCAGCTCTTGGGAAGGTGACTTGAAAAACTGTCTCTTGCCTTGCTGCAGAATAGACTTGCTCAACCCTAAATAATGGTTCTCCATGTTCCTAGGCAAATAGCAATCTCCAAGTATGAATTTTCATAGCATAAAGAAAAAAATGAATTGGACTATTCCATATATTGGCAGAATATAAAAACTTTTGATCATTATAATGCATGGTTTTATTTAAAATCACTTTATTTCAAGCCCGGCCAGTGCGGCTCAGTGGATTGTGACATGTTTCCATGAACTGTGAGGTTCCGGTTCGATTCCCACTCAGGGTACATACCCAGGTTGTGGACTTGATCCCCAGTAGGGGGCGTGCAGGAGGTAGCCCATCAATGTTTCTCTCTCACATTGATGTTTATATCTCTCCCTTCCTCTCTCTCTAAAAAAATCTATAAAAACATTAAAAAAAAAAGATTGCTATATTGCAAGAGACATTTTCTTCACAAATTATCCCCAGCTTGTCTTACCAGAGTCATTTCTAACTGTATTTCTAAATGCATTCGGCCACTGCTGGTCTCTGCTTACTTTCATACTTATTTGAATTTACTTATTCTTATCTCTGCCTGGATTTTCCTCCATCCCCAACTTCTCCAACTATGTAAACCCTTCTTTCTTGGAAGTTTTCACTGAAATGCCCCTCCCTCCGTGCAGTTCTGCTCAGTCCTCTATGTTAGAGATGGAGGAAGAGAGGGGCACATTTATTGATCTTCAGTTCCTTATCAGGAACTGCAGGGTGGGGTGAAAGTAGGCTTACAGTTGTGAGTGCACGAAACAGAGTTTATTCCGGTGTTATTATTTATTAATTATTGTATTATTTTCCATATGAACAACTAAACCTTCTTTTGCCCCACCCTGCATGCTGGGAATAAGCCATGTATTATCTCATTTAATTCTCCCCAGTATAAACTGGTATATATTTTAAGCGTGGAGGGAAGAAGAAAGAATATCTTAACATGTTTGGAAACAAAACTGTTCTAATTACAAAGGTTCTGACATAATAACATAAAGGCATGCTTTTTATGGGTGGTGGAGAAGCTGGGTATTCTAGATTTAAGCACATTTGCTAATTCTCTCAGTTCCTTATTGCACAGCCTATGGAGTATTCCCACAAATACTTGGATTCTCAGAAACGATGAAGACCAGCACTCCGCTGTGTGTATTTTAGGAATGAATCCATCTTGCATTTGGGAATATAGAAACTTCCTAACATTGCATCCTAATATTATGTCCATATCCCTAGCTCAGGGCCATTCATTCTTATCAAATCCAAAGATATAATACCATCTAAGCAGGGGACAGTCCACAGCTGAACAAAGATATGCTTTGAAAGCATTAGAGCGCTCTTAAGCATTATTGTGACGGGCTTGGGGAGGTGGGTTAGGAAATGGTGGGTGAAGGACACTTCTCATTTCTCTCGCAGAGTGAGTTTGAAAGAGGGGAAGGGCAGAATAAATTGGTTGGTTAACATGCTAACGGTGGAAAGTCATGTTTCTTAATAGAACTATCTGTGCTGGAGAAGATTATGTAAAGGAGCCAAGTGCATAGTTTGAAAAGCGGGAAATGTTTCCAGCCTCAGCATGTATTTCCCCCATCCTCATTGCTCTTTCTCCCAAGAGTCCATAGAGGGCGTCCTCCCTTGTCTCACTTAGGAGCAGCTATCTGGATGGGGCACGGGCTGTGCTCAGCCCCAGCGGTCCACGCTAGACCGTCACACAACATAACGCAGGTCCTCGCTGCTGAGCCAAAAGCAAAATGGAAAAAGATGTCTTTTTCTCCAGAGACATGAAATATTTTCGAGACTGTGAGCCCCTGCCAGAAAGCCCAGTCTTAAAGCAGATGATGTAAAGGCATAGATTTTTTTTTTTTCTTAAAATTTCAAGGGCCTCAGTTTAGGAACACAGCCTTTGCTGAGCTCCGGGCAGTTCATATGGCCACAGTTCCTCCTGTGCACAGGATGGGGGCTGCGAGGTCCTCAGATGGGAGCAGGCTGGGTCCACTTAGCCAGCGCTTCTCGGAGTTTTCTTCCGCACACGGGTGGGCCCGGATCTTAGAAACACATATGCTCTAATTCGGTAGGTGTAGCTTAGAGCACAGTTCTGACTACCAGGAATCAAGCTTTATTTTCAGGGTAAGGGACAACGTGATCTAGCTGATATAATGTTTGGTATCGTGGAATAAAGCGGAGTTTGTTATCAAAGGTCTTGGTAAAAAGAAGAATTTCCAGGATGGGTGAAACTCAGCCCCTGGAAGGCCTATGAAGTCTCCACGAGTTAACATTCCTCATCTGGAAATCCTATAAAGCCAATTATTTTCATCAAATATCTTCTGTTTGCAGTTTGGTCTGATCTGAGGGGATTGGGAATCAATTGATTATTATAGTGTTCCTGAGTTTTGCTGAAATTAATGAAAAAAAAAAAAGATAACTTTTTAAAATTCCTAAACTTCAGAATTATTTCTCACGCTTCTATTACCATATCCAAACTTGATTTCAATTGAGGTTTGGTTCTGTTAACCCAAAATTTTCCTCGTTGTGCATGAGGTGGGCTGGAAAGGGGTGGACTTCAAATCATTTTTAAACATTTTTCTTCAGTATAAGCTAAATATGCAGATGGTCACTTCATCAGACTCATCTGGAAATTACAATCTGATATAATTAATCTGGGGAGAATATTTTCATCAGCGACTTAGGTGATTTTAATGTTCAGTGGTTACGATCACCGGCCTAACAATATGGGTCCTTTTATTGTTCTGCATTTGGAAAATATTTACTCTACCTGCTCCAAGCCCGGCAGAGCTAGGTTTGGGAAATACAGAGTTTTTCCCTAAAATCCTCAGCTCCGGAAATTCTTGTCCTGTTGGCTGAGAATTCAAACATTTCTGTTATCGTTTGTTTCTATTGTTCTAGCAGACATACCACCTTTGTGTCGCAGAATGTCCGGCTGTGGGTTTGCATTCAGGGAATGGCTCGTGTGTGAAAGTTAAGTGCATCCACCTGTTTCATTGAGTGGCCACGGGAAACATTTCGTGCATGTGCTTTGGGGGAGTGGGGGAAGGAAAGACATTTATCTTTGCTTTCTGCTTCCTACGATGACCCGAGGCTTTCATTTTAATAAGGAATTTCTCTCTTGGCAGAGAAGGAAAACAGATGGTCTGTCTTTAAGTGCCTAATGTATGCTTCCCCCACATTATTTGTGGAGAGCGTGAAGTGTGGTTAAGGGAAGTGAACTCATGCTGTGAGAAGGCGTTGGGGTGCCTGGGATGGCTTCCCTGTGCACACGGTGATGGCTTTTCCCGATCCTGCTGCCATCCTCATCCTCACAGGGTTTGGAAGAACAACTGTTGCTCAAAGAGAGACCGTTTCATTCCAGCCAGTGAATGACCAGTTTATATAACCCGCAAGGGTTTCCCAAGAACCGTCATTAATGATTAGATGTCACTAATACAAGTTGTAGGCGATTCTGGCAAACTCATTAGCAAAGTTCTCATATAATTAATACAAGCTGCTTAAGGAGCAATCCTTACATTCTTCCTTCTGCTTACTCTGAATATCAGGTTAGGCTGTAAAATGTGTTGGTTTAAACTCTCTTCCTGCAGACCACATATATGACAATTACGATCAGTCGTTCCCAAAAGGTAATTGAATTTTGGAGAAAACGCCGTATGGGATTTCAACAAAATATATATTGAGCAGGATACTAGGGAAGGTTCTTTGGGCCTAGTAAATAAAAGGCCAACTCAGGATTGCGTGACCAATGAGGGACCTTACCGTCTCATGTGACTGGAGGCCCAGAAGGAGGGTGGGCCGTGAGGTGGGCAGTCTGACGGTCCCGGTCCTGTTTCTCTGTGCTGCGCTCGGCTGCACTCTCCTCCACGTGTCGACATCAGCCTCACGCTGCGCAGAAAGCTCCTGCCTTTCCAGCTCACATTTGTGCGTTTGGATGTTCAGAGCACTGGAGAGAGCTCCTTCTGGAAAATCTCTCAGACAAGTAAGGAAAAACATTCCCAACAAATGTCTTCTCACCTCCCGCCCGGCTGCTGTTCTTTCTCCTCCAGACTGTGTGGAATTCCATGAACTTTCCTTTTGTTTGGGAGACTGAAAACCAGAGTTCGTAGTCAAAGTTCACAGAGGAAATAGTGAGTCTCAGCCGCAGCGAGTCTCGCCCGACCGCTCAGGCAGCACGCAAGGCCCGGAGGGATTCTCCCCTGCCCTTTCCGCTCTCACCTGCAGGAAGCCTGGCAGAGGGGAATCAGAGCATCTGGTTCTGCTGACCCAGAAACAGCCAACCTTTCTGGCTCTTCCCAGTTTCACTGTGTGCATCAGGCTGAGTTTTACAGAGCAAGTGGGTGTCCCTGGGTCATTGGTACATCTGAGCGCGTGATGACTTTGTCTCTGTAATCAGGAAGTGAGGGTGCGGGGAAGTCAGCTGTTACACAAACTGCAAGAGTAGTGAGTATTTCTACCCTTGACCCCTGGGTGCCACAATGAGCTGAGGGGTGTGGCCAAAGTAAGCCATAGGCTTCATCTCAGGCAGCAGCTGTCCCCGTGTGTGTGGTTCTGACACTGTTAGCACCAGCTTCGTCACACGGGGCCACTGGAGAGGGGCATGGGTCAGAAGGGTCAGTCCAGAAGGGCTGCAGGCTGTGTGTGTGTGTGTGTGTGTGTGTGTGTGTGTGTGTGTGTGTTTTGATGCATCTGATAAGTATTTATAATAGGCATTTCACAGCACTCCATAAGGTATCATGCAGAATATTTAATTTAGAGGATGTTGTAATATATGAGGGAAACATGGATTTTTAAAATATTGTTTTTGAAATTAAGGTATAATTTCCTTTCAGTGAAATAGACACACATTAGAGCATGCACTTTAATATATTTCTGTGTTTTTTAACTGAGGCGCAGTTGGCATCGTGACCTGTACAGATCTTCAGTACAATGTGATACATTTTGATAAATTAAACATGTGTGTCAGTGAAACCCCCCAAAATAGTAAAAAATTATATTGACCCAGAAAATGTTCCTTAGACCTCCTTCTGGTTCATCCCATGTCACATAGGCAAGGTCTCTTCTGATTTCTGTCAACAGAAAGGAGTTCACACAGTGAGTACTTCTGGGGCTTGACTTCTTTCACTCAGCATAATGGTTTTGAAATGTATCGGTATCATCACATGCGTCAGCACTCCATTTTTCACTGCTAAATAATATTCCACTGTATGAGCATACCACAGTGTGTTTGTACGCTCTCCTGCAAAAGGATATTGGGCTTGGTCTCAGGTTTGGGCTAGGGCACGTCTGATTCTTGCTCCCAGTTGTGGAATCTTTCGTGTGTCTTTTTTGCCTAAGAAAGCCTTGTTCTCTGGAATTCATCAGGCTCCTTTCAATCCTCACTCTTCCCTGGTCCTATAGAAAACTGCGATTATTTTTCTTGTCCTGTTCCTTGTTGCTGTCAGGGAAGCAAAAGTCCTTTGCATTCATCACATCCTAACTGGACATTGAATTTCCCTCTAAGGATTGTTGCTTGTCTTTGGAAGGTGCGTGTGTTGTGCGTTATTCCCAGGAATTAGCAAGAAGAACTTGTGTGTGTACATAGTCAAGTGTATATAGAGGTGTGTATTTTTTACAGAAATTAAAGGGAGCGAACTGAAGGCGTTCCCGAGGAAGGCGTGAAGGGAATTACGTCCCTGTTGCAGTAGTGGAGACACGTAAGCCTAGAACATGAACATTTTCCTGGAAGGTGCAGCTACGCTTGGAGTGCTAATGCATTTATCATGGCCAACACTCTGCACATTTTATTAAAACAAGCTGGATAATTTGCAGCTGGGGAAATGTATTTTAGGGAATTTTCATGCCCCAGATTCCTTGATTGGAAGGGTAAAATGGGTACTAGGGAAAAAAGTCTCTTTGGACAGGGGATGGAAATTTTCTAAACAGAGTAAGAAGTCTTACAATGAAAATTTGAAGGGCGTGGTTCTCTGCTAGAGAGTGAGGAAGGGTGGATTTTTATTATTTTTAAATTTAAGTAATTCTTTTTTAAATGTGATTTTTAATTACAGTTGACATACAATATTATGTTAGTTTCATGTGTACAACGTAGTGATTATACATTTATATACCTTACAGAGTGATCATTTCAGTAAGTCTAGTACCCATCAGGCACCAGACGTAGTTATTGTAATGTTATTGACTATATTTGAAAAAGGACAGATTGCAACAAAGAGATACAATGCTCATATTTGCTGGGGTGTGAGTGAACGTAAACAGGCTTCTAACGAAATGCTTAAGTGCCCTCCCCCCTCAGTCTTTCTAGGTATTCCCAGTCTTACAATAAATTATGTAGGCTGCATAGAGTTTTAGTTTAGTGGCACTTGGGAGAAAGGACCCAACTGCTTTCCAGGGACAGGTGAGTGACGGTTCACGGGGAGATTAAGGTGAAGGTGAGAGAAGCTACGATGTGAAGAGAGCACAGCCAAGCAGAGACCCCAGATGTGTGCAGGGAAAGGACCCTTGGGACTTGGAAATGCTGATATGTGGGTACATATGGGGTGGGGCGAAGTAGATTTATAGATATCTGTATGGAACATAATGCAATAATTAATAAATAATACAAGAGTAAACCGGTGTTTTGGGTACTCACAACTGTAAACCTACTTTTGCCACACACTGTATTTTGGGAGCATTTATTTCCCCAACAAGTTAGGTAGTTGATTTTTTTTTCCTGGATTAAGTAATGAACTCAGCAGTATCACCCATAGTCTTACCTATGTTTATGGCCATCCTTTCACTGAATTCTCAACGACAACAATGAAGTAAGTGTTGCTCGATCTCTTTTAAAGTTAAACAAGTTTTTCCCCTGCTGGTGTAGCTCAGTGGATTGAGCCTCATCCCATGGACTGAGAGGTCCTGGTTCGATTCCTGGTCAGGGCACATGCCTGGGTTTTGGACTTGATCCCCAGTAGGGGGCGTGCAGGAGGCAACCGATGGATGTTTCTCTCTCACATCGATGTTTCTACCTCTCTCTCCCTTCCTCTCTCTCTAAAAAGTCAATGAAAACATATAAAAACTAAAGTTAAACAAGTTTTTGAGGTACAGGAGGGGTAAGAAAAGTAGTATTTATTGACTACAGGCCCTGGGTTTAGGAGAAAAGTACATAGGCCAAGACGTTTAACAGTCACTTGGAACTACCCACAGTTCACAGGGCCAGTTAGACCCTTGATAGTGAAAGGCCGTGCGTAGACCTGAACAAGTTCCCACCTTATCCAGGTTTCTGCTCAGGGTGCGGAGGGCCCAGGACCACTTGCCCCGCCTCACTCTGTCCCTCTTCCTTGCACGCAATCAGCTCTCAGCACGGACAGATGTTCCACTTA
The DNA here is from genome assembly GCA_030848825.1 of Tadarida brasiliensis. Taxonomy (NCBI): domain Eukaryota; kingdom Metazoa; phylum Chordata; class Mammalia; order Chiroptera; family Molossidae; genus Tadarida; species Tadarida brasiliensis. The sequence continues at coordinate 7,447,502 of CM061279.1, read as the reverse complement.
TTTCTTCCAGTCTCTTCAGAAAAGCTCTGACATGCTGCCTTCTTCAGGGCAGGAGGCCTCGTGGCCTCTCCTTCGTGAGCATATGACTGAGTACTTCAGACTAGTCCACATGGAACCCAGGGACAACCAGGCGCTTGGGGTGTCCCAGGATTAAATGCGACAGTTGAATGTTTTATGAGCATCATCCCCATTACAAATAGGCAGGCGTGCTGTTCCTCTTCACAGAAGGAGACAGACACAGTGTTATTCTTCTACCTAAGACCCATTGGTGAAAGAATGTTTTTTTAAAAAAAATTTTTATTGTTGAAATTATTACAGATGTTCCCCCTTTTCCCTCATTGACCCCCTCCTCCCCACTCCCACCCCTGAAAGAATATTTTTAAATACCTTTTGAATCAGACTGAAGTTCACTTCATATACATTTGCAATTATAAGGGACTGACGTTGCTTTTTCTTTATTGCTATATGCTATTATTAGGTAATAAAAACAAAAATGCTATTAAGTTTGACTTCATGGAAGGTCCTAGAAATATTTTGTGTCTAAATTCAATGCCTACCTAATGCCTTCACAGACTGCAAGCTGACATTCTCGCATGAATCTGCACTTTGTCTGCAAACTAATTCCGTTTTGATTTCTTTCATATGTTAACAAGCAGCTCCATGCATGCTAACCATTCAGATGGATGGTTAATCCTTCCAAATGGTGACAGCATCCCCAGGGACCACGGGAGCACACCACAGGGAGGGTTACTGATGGGAGTGATTGTAGATTACTCATGCCAACTTCAGAGAGGTCTCCCAGCTGCTAACAGCAGTGAACCATTAGTTTTAAGTGTTGCTGGTCGATTTTAAATCTCTGATCCTCTCCGCGTGATGAAAATCCAGCACACCGAGACTGCCCTGTTGTGTTGGTTCTGACCCGCCAAACGGGAATCCGGGAGGACAAAAACCAGAGGCACGTGGATACTGGAAAGCAAGTGTTTCTCCACCTAATTTGAGTTTAATTTTATCTCTTGAATTAATGGCTCTAATTTCCAAAATATCGACAGACCCAAGTCCTCGTAACTCTTATCTGGAGGCCTATGTGTTATATCATCAAGGTTAAAAAAACTGCAGTCTCTCCACACTAGAGTCAGCTCAAGGTGAGGGTTACCTGACTGTAACAGCCAGTCCTGCTATTCCTCTGAGCCAGTGCTTTATACCTTGGCTGTGTTTTAAAATCAGCGGGGATCCAATGGTTCTCAACCTGTGGGTTGTTACCCCTCTGTGGGTCGAACCACCCTTTCACAGGGGTCCCCTAAGACATAACAGTAGCAAAATTACAGTTATGAAGTAGCAACGAAAATAATTTTATGGTTCGGGGTCACCACAACATGAGGAACTGTATTAAACGATCGTGGCATTAGGAAGGTAGAGAGCCACTGCTTTAAACAAATATGGATGCCTGGTGATAATCTAGGAAACTCTGGTTTAATTGTCCAGGGTGTGGCCTCTGCAGCAAGAACTTTTACAGTTTTCCAGGTGACGATAAAATATGCAATCAAGGCTGGGACTCACTGTTCAAAGCAGCAACAGGTGCTCAAATATGTGGGTGTCGGACGTAAGGGGACAGATGCTTGGCTGCCAATTGCCACACCTGTTGAAGGTTGAAAGACATAATCTTAGTTCCGAGCAGGGTCCCCAACCATTTCAGTTTGCTGGAGACTGTCCGGGTTTTAGCACTGAAAGTCCCATATCTTGTACAAACCAGGACGACAGTCCTTAGTTACAGGGCCTTCTGGGAGTCCCTGCTGAAAATGCAGGAGGGAAACACATTGGCCCAGAGCAAAAGAGAGTGTGAACTGGAGGCAACAGAAAGGGCGACCCTTTGCCAAGAGGAGCCCACAGAGAACCTGGTCTGGTCCAGCCAATACCAATGTCAAAGGGGCCAAAGCCAAGGGGACACCTTGGCAGCAGGACTTGGAGGTAATAGGAGTCTTATGCCTGGTCTTTGATCCAACATGGTGGTCCTGAGCTCCTCTGAGAGATGCAGAACTAGAATCAGGCCCATCAGCCTCGCCAAGTTCATTGCTTGCTGGTCTCCTTGATCTCGGTTCTCCAATCGAATCATGGGCATGGAGAATTCTTGCTCCTTCCTAGCCTCGGTAATGCTTCCATCCCACTCCTTGGGGCTGTGCTCATGCTGTCCTTCTGCCTCCCACCCCTGTATCACTGTGGGGCCAAGCCCTCTTTTTGAAACAACGGCCTATGTTAAATAGCACTATGAACTGATAAAATGAGGGCATTTGCAGCCACGATGAAAGATCCTGGGATGAGGGGATCTTCCTGGATTACCTATGTGGCCCTACACCGATGTCAAGTGTCCTCATACGAGGAAGCCAGGTCATTTCCTTGAGGCTCAAAGTAACTGAAATGAGGCTTCTGAGATGAGGTTCGCCAAGCCAGTGGGCGTGACTCTCCAGAAGGGGTTAACGGTCAGTGAAGTGACTCATTCAGGGAACACAATGAGGCAGGGTCCTGACCTTCTCTTCTAGAAGTAGTAAGAGCTGCAACCAGCCCTGAGGCTAAACGACAGTTAGATGAACAGAGGAGTGGACCAGGAAGGGCCTGGGTGGATTAAACCTTTTCCTCTCCTGTTAGCTGGAATCCTAACAGGGCAGGGATCCCATGTGGGAACATTAGACACGGGCATTCCTCAGTGAGCAGAAGAGTGAAAATTCCACGCACACTGCTGGTTCCAAAGGTCTTCCCCATTCTTCAACTGTTTAGCTTAACCCTATCAAGGCAGTTTCTAGGAGAGTTATGGTTTAATGAGTAGGATGTTGAAGAGACATGTGGTCAGTGAGGGGGACTGAGCTGCCAGGAGAAATCCCCCTTCTCATTTCAAGCACATGGAACAGCTAAGAAAATAAATAAATGAAAATTGCTCAGTATACACCTAAGTCTAAATCCCTACCTAAAGCAGTCCCCGGGGGCAACATTTAGAGAGGTACCTCAAAGTCGATGGTGCCTGGAAACGGAAGCCAGCAATCTCAGGGGGAAAATAGAGAATGACACCGGCTGAGATCGCGGGGGGTGGAGTTTCACTGCTGCCCGAGGTGAGGACTCTTGTCCTTGGCAAGGACACCTGCCTGCCTCCCAAGGCTCAGGGTGGAAAAAGAGTCAGCCCGGCCAGCACCACGAGTAGGTGTGAATTCTGAACTCAGGCTACTAATACGGTCCAGGGACCCCAAGCCAAAAAATGAAAACGAACGCTCATGGCTTAATAGGGCCCCAGGTTGGGGCACATTTAAAACAGCCTGCTAGGGTTACTGACACAATTGAGGTTCACTAGGCTAATATAATATGCAAGAATTGAAGGTCAAACTCCCAACTTAGAATTGCAAAGCCTGCTACAGGATGAGAAAAATAATGACAGTTCTAGACAGTGAAATATAACCATTGAGAGAAGAAAATTCAACATAGAAGAGTAGCATTCAAAAAAAGGAACACATAAACAATCAAATATAAATTAGCACTGCTTGCTTATAAAAACTAATAATGACTTCTGAGAGAAGGAAAACAAGGTTCATGAAAATACTAGTGAACAAGACAAATGGACAAGATCCGAGTGAAATAAATATACAATTGCTGACACGAAACATCCTTGAAGCAAAATAATATAGACAGTTGAAACAAACACCAACTGAAAGAAAGCTGGTACAGCAAACGATTAGAGAAAATCAATTGAAGGTAAAGGGCATTATAAGCAATTTCATATTTTCTGTATCTCCGGGATGATCATTACTTTTATCTCTTGATAAAACTTTATCCCACCCTGGCTGGTTTGGCTCAGTGGTGAGATTGTTTGTCCAAGGTCTGAAGGGTCGATTCCCAGTAAAGGGTACATACCTGGGCCTCGGGTTCTGTCCCCAGCCCTGGTTGGAGCCATACAGGAGGGTAACCAGTCTATGTTTCTCTCTCCCATCAGTGTTTCTCTCTCTCTCTCTCTCTCTCTCCCTCCCTCCCTTCCACTCCATCTAAAAAAAAAAAAAACAGTGGAAAAATATCCTCAGGTGAGGATTAACAAGAAAAAAACCAACTTTATCCCTATCCAAAGTATCAATTTCATGCACATTATATGCTTTGCTAACAATTCTGTTAAATTAGAAATAAATAAGAAAATTATAGTTAAAAGACTTTTCAAAACACATTTGGAATAAATACACACACACACACACACACACACACACACACACACACACACCCCTCAAAGAAATACTTTAAAAATTGGTAAGAAAATATGAAACTCTATGTGATTTTGAGATAGGAAAGAATTCCTTAGACAATACAAAATGACCCCAAGCTACAAATGAAACATAAATAAGTTTAATAAACCAAATGAAAGCTATCTCTACAGAGAGAGCTCTATAGGGGTGGGGGGAAGGGAAAAAGGGAAGGAAGACACCAATTCAACTCTAAAGATAGCTACAAATTGGGAGAGTATATGTACAACTGATATAGCAGGTTGAAGATTGGTATTCACATTTAAGAATTTGTATACAACAATTAAAAAAGAGAATGATACTGTAATTTCTTCATAGGGACATATACATATATTAAAATATTATAAGAAATACTTGATTATGGTTACTTTTGGGAAGGAAAATTGAGAAATGGGACCAGGGAGAAAGAAGCTTCAACTTTATACTTAATCTCCTATTTCTTTAACGTAAAGCACTTTAGATCAAAATTAGCAAAATGTTAATATTTGTTAATCTGGGTCCACAAGTAAAATTTACATTGTTCTCTGTGCTTTTCTTTATTTCATTAAATAATTCCAAAATTTTAAATGGGCAAAGAAGCAGTGAGAAAGTGCTAACCGTGTGTGTGTGTGTGTGTGTGTGTGTGTATTGTGTATGTGTGTGTGCATGTGCGTGTGTGCTTACTGTTAGATTGCATGCCAGTATTTTTTTTTCCAGAGCTAGACTGACGCACAATCCTTCAAATGAATGAAAATTCCCACTTCAATGGGCTCAATTAGTCAAAATAAGTTAACATGCTAATATGTGGTTTATGTACATAATCCTTCAGCTGAAGGCAATAAATCACACTGTTATGTTTTTACAGTGTGCACTGCACAGACATAAAAGATCAGGAAGTGAAGCTATCTTAAAGAAGGACAGCAAATTAAAAAAAAAAAAAAAAAACAAGTGGGGACAAATGATCGAGATATAGGGGATGACAAAGTAAGCCCGTACTTTAAGAGAAATTGTGAAGAAGTTTGCTTTGGCATTCATGCAGATAGGGAAGTCTGGGCAGGAAGTAACAGAAAGCACACCTAATGGGCTCAGCAATGATGACAGGCATTATTTCACAGAACAGGGAGGCAGGTGGTTGATCAGGGCTTGCTTGATAGCATCAAGCTCTTTAAACATCTCTGCTCTGCCAGCCTGGGAGTGGTCCTCCCCCTCAGGCTGGCAGACTCCTGTCTCTTAGGGCGGAATTGGATTAGAGACCCATTCCAGAAGCTCCGTGATCTGTTTAGACATATAGGTGAGTCAAACACTGTTTCCTCTAGGCCCCCTCTGGGGTTCATTCTTACACTTTCCCCTGGCATTTAGACTCTTCCATTTCCTCAAGACCTTGTTTTTCTTATTTCTATACAAATTTTAAGAGCAAATTTTCATTACTATTTATTTATTTAAATGTTGGTCTCGTCAACCCAGAGATCTTCAGAAAACCCACCAATGGATGTCCAGCTTTCGCCACCCAGACACAACTGAGGAGTACTAGATAGTGAGGCTTGAAGTTACCGGATTCTCCCCCGATTACCTTCCTCCTCTTCCGTCCTCCTAGAAGTAATAAAATTGCAGACAATTTGGAAAATATACATGCCAAGGAAACATAGAGTTGTCCATAATCTCAGAAAACCCAAAGAGAGGTGCTTTACATTTCAACATGTGTTCTTACAATGGAATTAAAACTTTGGGAATCTTTTCTGTTTGGAGAAAAACGTTCGACTTATATTGGTTTTCTGTCGTATATTCTTTTAGAAATGGGGACAGTCTTCCAAGTTTTTTGTAAGTGCTTGATGCAATTTTTTGTTTTCTCCCACAACCCCCTCTCACTGCCCCCCTCCTTAAGGGACATGTCGGCACCTGCCCGTTGAGTTAGCACTAAACTCTACACAAACATCCATCCAAACTCGGAGGGATTAGGGTTCACTCCACAGTGTCTGGCTTCATTTCAACCCCGAGGACCCAAATTGGGAGAACAAATCAGAGCTCACAGGCACCGACTTGCCTTTGTGACTAATACAGACCTCTCTCCTGGAACCCAGAGACAATGAGAGGTGTGGCGGGAAAAGAGCTCTTTCCAGGGGACAGAAACGCTCACGTCAGTGAGCTGCATTCTCCGTGCGAGTAGCACCCCATCTGGCCAAGGCGTAACCTTTCGTTGAAGCAGAAGGTCCAGTGAGCTGGAGTGTTAGGCTGAAAACTCATCCAGTGTGAGCCGAACTTCTGGCTGGTCACACAGATGTCATACTTTGCAAACCGTCCTCCCCAATGGCGTTATGCTTGATGTTGCCACCTGTCTACTCATCTTTGGACTTCCCTGCTCTTTTGAGTTTGAGACGTCAGCTTGTTCTCCCTGAGGCTCTCTAAGGCTGCCACCCTGTGACTTTTTCTGTTGATGGTAGACTTGACTGGGCTATCCTTGTCTTGGCTCGGCCTCCAGACTCACGTTTGGGGACTGGTCATCGTCAGTCTTCCAAGTGGAGGAGACCTCTGTGGTCTCTAAGGCGACAGTTCCCATGGCTCTTGTGGAAATGAACTTCGGTTCCCGTAGACAAGGGCACACAGTATGTATTCCTTCACACGAACCAGTCACCTTTCCAAATCAAACTCTCTGCCTTTTCATGTACGAGGATATAAGCAATGTGTCGTGATGGATGAGTTTAACTGATTGGCCTTTAATATAACTTTATACCAGGGTTTCTCAACCTTATCACTATTATTGTTAACATTTTGGAAAGAATATTTCTTTTCATTGGAGGGACTGCCCTGAGCATTGCATAGTATTTGTCCGCATCTCTGGCCTCTACCTACTTCATGCTGGTAGCCTCCTCCCCACTGTGATAACAAAAATGTCACCTGATACTGACAAATGTCCCCTGGAGAGGTGGGCAGAATTGCCCTCAATTGAGAATCACTGCTTCAAACATTCATCTTTGTGAGCCAGGTTACTACTGCTTACAATTCTAACCTTGGAAACACCTAACAGATCCCAAGATCTGACCTAGAGGCTCACACACACCAAAAAACATCTTCGTTATACTTTTATTTGGGACTCCTGGGTGCCTAGTATAACAAAAACTCACCAGTTTTATTTCACTTTGTTTTACTGCTGGGCTTTAGGGGAAAAGCAAAGTGACCTGGGTGTGCATGAATGAGACAGAAAGATGTACTTTCATAACAGAATTAGAATGTGGAGAAATCACATGCAATTAAATTGACGGATACCTTGTTTACCATGCACTTGGCGTAAGGTAGTCAGCAGGTTGAACATTATGGGATATAGATTTTCAGTATCGGGTCTGTAAAATGTCTTTCTTGCACGAAATGACCTGGATTTGTGGGTTGATGGGAAGTATGTAAATTGTTTGGTGCTGTAACTAAGGCGTAATGTTGTTCACCTCAATTTTTACTGCCATTTTCTTAATTTAAGCACATTTGCATTTTTTCAATTCCTTTTTTTTTTTTTTAAATATGTTACTATCATGGTTTGTGCCGTGGCTATCAACAGAGTAGGAAGAAGACTTTGATAGTCCTTGCAAGGCTGGAGAGAACAGAGATGAGGAGCCCACTAGTCTCTGGTCTGGGCACGCCCAGGGGGATGCTGGGAAAGCCGTGGAATCCGTTTCCTGGTTGGCTGGAATGGGGTGGGGGGCTCTCCCTGCTCATTTTCTGGTTCCTATCTGACCCTCTGTCTCTGTTGATAATATTTCATCACAAGACCATTTTAAAGATTCTTTTTAAATTCAGCTCATGTGTTTATTATTTTGTACAACATATTCCATCTGCCCTTATTTTTGCCAGTAACCTGCCTGCTTCAGTTCAAATTCTAACTTAACACTTAGTAGCTGGAAATTTTACTTTTCATCAGGAGTGATCATCAAAATATATGAAATCGGCAAGGCATGGATGGCAGCATAACCCAGGGGCAGATACTGGAGATTCAAGCATTACCATCTGAGTCACTGAATTCACGGGAAAGCAGGGACGGGAAGGGGTCAAGGGGGAGGGTCAAAGGGAGGTGACCCACAGTAGGGCCTGGAGCAGCCAGAGCACAGGAGCCTGTCAGAGTCACCGCTGGTATAGAAGTGTGTCAGTATCTTACCAGCCTGATACAAAATGGAAATCAAAATATTGTACTGCCTGTTTGAAACTTCCTTAGTAAATATTAAAAGTTCGCATGACAAGAAAAAATATATAACTGTGTAGTGATGGATGTTAAGTAGATTTATTGTGGTGGTCATTTCACAATATATACAAATATTGAATCAGTATGTCATACACCTGAAACCAATATAATGTTATGTGGCAACTATACAAAAATAAAAGACATATGTAGGTTTCTCAAATTCCAACGTTATTCTCCTCTGAACAAAAAGAGAGAATGTAACTCGTGTATGTTTCTTCTAACACCGGACGGTAGATGGCTATTAGGAAGGTGAGGGAAATTCATGTCCCAGACCTATTTCCACGGAGCGGTGGAAGAAGCACCCACTGGGCCAGAAGGGCTGAGACCTGAATCCAAAACTCAACTCTGCCACCTGCTAGGTAGGACCTTTACGAAACCACTTCTTCCTTGCCGACAAAATAAGGGAAGTGCCCTGGATGATATTCCATGTTGCTTCGAGATTTAGCATCTCATACTGCTAGGTCATTCCTTTTTGTCTTGAAGGACTATTGAAAAGTAATCAGTGATCAGAATGCGTGGTCACAATATTCAATTACAAGAAGAAAACTTCTCCAGGCCTGGCCCATTTCGGGGCAGGTGGAGGAGGAGGCAGAAGGAAGTGGGTGGATTGGGGAGGGAGGGAGGGAGGCAGGCAGGCTATCTCTCCCAGCTGCTCTTATAATGAGGAAATAATTACTTAATGTCTGGGCAATTTGTAAAGCAGCTGCCAATGGAATAGGGAGACAGCTGTTCTTTAAAAAAAAAAAAGAATGTGACTTTTTATCTCCTATATTCCATAGTACACAAATTAGCAATGCAGTTTTGACATCAGTGATTAACTCCTGGTGAGGAATATTCTTTAGGACCCCTTGAGGAGTAAGGGCCTGAAAGGTTGATGACATTTCAAAACTCACATTTTAGGAACTGATCTTAAAAGTATGAGAATCTGACAGAAATAGGAGCTCAGAGAAAATGTTTACCAGCCGACTCCCTGACTTGATATTGCTATAATTGATGGTCATTGTTTTTATTCAAAGAAGTGACATGTCAGAGCAACCCTTTCCTTTTTGGAGGAGGGCACTGGGTTTAGAACAAAAGAAGGTCCCATTCTCTGATGGCTTCGGCTGGGCAAGCAGGGGTCTGGTCAGTGCAGGAGAAGGTGATGAGGAGGTAAAACCCAGGTGCTTCCTCAGTACGTACCTGTGAGCAGGTAACTGGGTGAGGAGCCCTGAACATCTTTTCTCACGGGATCCTTAGTCATTCAGGAAGGTCTTCGGGTCTCCACTGTGCAGATGACAAAACCCAAGTCCACCTGACGTACTTGCTTAAGCTCACCCAGTGTTGGTGTCCGGAGTCATGTTGAGAATTGGGAACAGTAGTTCAGGGAAACAGATTTCAGCCTGTTGGAACCCGGAATTGTCATTGTGCGATCTGGGACAAGTGACTTAACCCTCTGAAGGCTTAGTGTCCACCCAGCACACTGCCCAGTAGAGTGTTCTTAATTCTCTTCCAAGCACTAGCTCTGTTACTGTATTTGGCTATACTGAACGTAGCACAGATTTACAGGAAATTTTACATAAAACAAGTAAATACATTCAGCTATAAAAAATCCACTTTTGCCCAGCCTGGTGTGGCTCAGTGGTTGAGTGCCAACCCATGCACCAAGATGTCGCCAGTTCGATTCCCGGTCAGGGCACATGCCCAGGTTGTGGGCCTGATCCCCAGTGGGGGGCATGCAGGAGGTGGCTAGTCGATGTTCTCTCTCATCGATGTTTCTATCTCTCTCCCTCTCCCTTCTTCTTTCTCTAAAATCAACAAAGAAAAAAATATTAAAAAAAAAAGAAATCCACTTTTTACTGATAAAACAGTATGTGTTAGTTTTGCTAACATTACGTTTCTGCACGAATCAAAAGGAATGTTAACGCTGACTCTTTTCAGAGGCTGCTCACCAAACAACCTTTACTCACCACTCTGAGTTTTGACTTGTGAGTTGTCAGTGGTCCAGGCAGGACCAGCGGAGAATCTTGCATCCTGAGAAGTTGCAGGAGTCCATTTTTAATAAATTCCCCCTGGAAGGAAGGAAATAATAACCTAATCTCATCATCTGCAGATTGGACAAGATCTGCTATATTACAAATCTGCTTAGCCAAGGAGCAGCAATCATGGCTGCCTTCCCCCAGCTGTCTAAATATTTCTCAGCTCCCAAACCTGCCTCATTCCTATTTCCTCCAGGAGTCCTGCCCCAAGGTCTTCAGGACACTCGCCTCTCCCTCCTTTCCAGACTGCCGAAGACCTTTGCATCTGTGCCGCACATTTGGGAACTTGTTTTGATTACCTTGTATTGTCTTCTGGTTCATTTTATTTTTTTAACTTTTTATTTAATTATTTTTTGTTAATCCTCACCCAAGGATATTTTCCATTGTTTTTTTTTTTTTTTTTTTTTTAGAGAGTGGAAGGGAGGGACAGAGAGGGGGGAGAGAGAGAGAAACATTGATGTGAAAGAGACACATTGATTGGTTGCCTCCCGCACGACCCCAACTGGACCGGGGATCGAACCTGCAACCCAGGTATGTGCCCTTGACCAGGAATTGAACCCTCGACCCTTTGGTGCACTGGTTGACACTCTTAACTGCTGAGACAAACTGGCCAGGGCTTCTGGTTCATTTTAAATCAACGTTTGTTCGCTGGGATTGGAGACCATACTGGACATTATTGTCTGGCCCCTGCAGAGTTCAGCACTATGAAAGAACAGTAACAGAAGAGTGAATACACCCTCAGTTTTTAAGCTCTGGAGTTAATGTTTCCATAGCTGGAACTGCTTCATTCTCAAAAGCCTCATGTGTTAATCGAATCGAGGCTACATGAAGTCACGATGTACTGTTAACAGAGAACTGCCTTAGAGTCTCATCTTAGCCCTGCCAATCACTCTGTGTGTGACCCTAACTTTTTAATCTGTACAATGGGAACAACAGTACCTGCTCCAAAAGTTGTGTGGAGAATTGAATTACATAATTAATGAATTAAAACACCAATTTCTGATAGATAATAGATGTCATTTTCTTGTTATTTCCTGTGATGGTCATTGACACAAGCCAGGTTCTCTTGTCTGTACCGCAGAAAGTATTCTCAAGAATTGATGTCTGTGGTTTATCAACGTGCCTGCAAAGCTGTGTAGCTAATCTGAAGCGACACCATGTAACATGTTTTTAGACAGTGTCATGGTTGCCATGACATCACAATAGAGATCTAACCGTGACAGAAGTTAGTGTCAGGCCTTTTGGGGAGGGACATAGATGGTTCTCAGTATTCTCTTTGTTTAAAAGGATCAGCTGTCACCTAGCTGGTGTGGCTTAGTGGATTGAGCATCATCCCATGGACTGAGAGGTCCTGGTTCGACTCCCGGTCAGGGCACATGCCCGGGTTTTGGGCTCGATCTCCAGCAGGGGGCTTGCAGGAGGCAGCCAATTGATATTTCTCTCTCATATCGATGTTTCTATCTCTCCCTTCCTCTCTCTCTCAAAAAAAGTCAATAAAAACCTATTTTAAAAAAAGGATCAACTGTTATAACTTTCCACCTTCAAGATACTTTTATCTTGGGTGGGAATAACTTGGCATGGTTCAGAAAACCAGGTAAATGGTTGCCTAAAATAAATCAGTAGTTCACAGCTGAACAGTTCCCTGGAGAAGACTCCTACCGCACTGGGCTATAGAAAGGAGTATTGCTTCGACGTCAGCATGCATCAGAATCACCTGCAGGGGTAGGTGAAATGCAGATTCCTCGGTCCTGCCCCTGAAGATTCTGCTTCAGCCCCTCTAGGGGGCGCCCTAGAGCTTGCATTTCTAAGAAGTTTCCAGGTGATGCTGATGCTGCGGGCTCCTGGACGACATAGGGTGTGAGACCTCCCAAACCTTGGCACGTTGAGCTCATGTATCCAACCTCCAGGGTGTTCAGCTTTTATCATTTTCTTCCTGAAGTCAGAGTTTCCCCGAAATATCCAGAAAACAATATAGATACTGTGCTTTCACGAGAAAATTCGTTTATGAAGGTTAAGGAAAAAAAGTTGCAGGGACCAATGCACCACAGTAATTTGTCTGCCTCCAAAGTGAAGAAGAAGATTTTAAGTATTTGAAAATGAAAATCTTGGCCCAGAAAAATTTGGCTCAGGACCTCTTCTGTCTATCCCAGGGCTTCTCAGAACTATTGATGTTTTAGGCTGCGTAATTCCTTGTCACAGGGAAGGAGGAGACTGTCCTGTGCATTTGGGGATGTTTAGTGGAACACTTGACCTCTACCCACGAGATGCATCTCCCGAGTTGTGACAACCAAAAAAGTCTTCAGACATTGTGAGATAAGATGGGAACTGTTGCTCTGCTGTCTTGTAGGTGAGCTCATTCATTCTCCTGGCTCCATTTACCACCGTCACACAGATCTTTTATAAGTAGCGTCTCCATCTCTGGTCTCTCCTGTAGGTACCAGGTCCCTCTTACCATCTTCTCTCTTCACCTGTCAGTCATAGAAGGCCACAGGCATTTTAAACTGAACATGACCAAAACTAAAGTTATGACTCTTCTCCCGTTCCCTGAAACCTAACCTTCTATTACTTAGTGTACTCTTGCTCAGTGGATGGAATTACCATCCATGCAGTTGTCCAGTTATCCAGGCTGGACACCTAGATTCACCTCCAACTGCTCATGCCAGGCCTCAGGCCATACGTGAGAGTCTCTGAAGGTGGGGTCCAGCATCTGTAAAGGTCCCTACGTTTTCACAATGTGCAGCCGAGGTTGAGAACCATGGTGAGTAGTGGCCCGAGCCAGCTTCTATTGGCCTGAATGGAACTGATTACATAGCCTGCTGAGTCTACTCTGCTTTAGATTTCGGCGTTGCTTTAAATTTATGGAGAAGCTACACTTCTCTAGCTTCAACGCCCTTAACTCACACGTTTGAAATCTCAAACAACCAATGTTGGTTTCTCTCTGCCGTGATGGAGATGGCCTCTTCAAGAAGACTGCATACGTATTTGCTGTCAGTTCTAATCTCCTTTGTTTTTGCTGGTTCTATTTTTAAACTTTTGCAGTATTTGTGGCCAGGGACCAGTTTCCAGATGTGAATACTGTGTCAAGTATTTTTTGTCTCTAACATTTAGTACATGAAGTGCTAGAATCTATTTTAAGGAAAGACTTCTCCCTGTGTCTTATTTCCCCCTCTAGTCTTTGGAGGGTAGCGCAGAGGTACATGAACAGGGATGCTATCTATGTTGGTCCAGGTTGGTGAGGATCACATAGTGGTACATGCAGAGGACTGGGACGAGCGATTCATGTGTACCATCTACTGGCGTTCCGGCCAATACTTTGCTCTCTCTGATCATTTTGCAAGTCTTGGAATGATGATACTGCTTTTGGGACCAGAATTGATGTAACCATTTTGCTCAGCCCGGGAAATTAGTAAATGTTTTACGATGATGAAGAATGCATGAAGATGATAGCTATATGAAATCTTTTATTCTGAAGTAGGACCAACCTGTTCCTTTGATAGCAGAGTCAATACCAACCCCTCTTGACACCAGGGTTATTAATTTTTCTCTGATATGAAATGAAAAGTTTGGACCCGATGATATTTTTCTCCCTATTCTAACATTTTTCAGTCTGTAATGGGATGTAAAATTGGCCCTTCCATCTCAGAGTTGGCTGAAGCTAAAAAGATCAAGAATAAAACAATGGCTCAACGCAAGGGAAGAAACTGAGAATTGGGCCACTTCCTCCCAACTATGCCAGGCCAAGCAAGAGGATGAATAAAAATGTCGTAGGAGCCCAGCTGGTGTGGCTCAGTGGTTGAGCATCAACCCATGCACCAAGAGGTCACCAGTTCGATTCCCGGTCAGGACACATGCCCAAGTTGTGGGCCAAATCCCCAGTGGGGGCATGCAGGAGGCGGCCAGTCGATGTTCTCTCTCATTGATGTTTCTATCTCTCTCTCCCTTTCCTTTCCTCACTCTCTAAAAAAAAATCAATAAAGAAAAAAAATTTTAAAAAAATGCAGTAGGATTTCTTACCAATTTGAATGCACCCCCCTTTTTTTTAATCCTTACCCAAGGACATGCTTAGAGAGAGAGAGAGAGAGAGAGAGAGAGAGAGAGAGAGAGAGAGAGAGAGAGAAAATATCGATGTGAGAGAGAAAACATCGATTGGTTGCCTTCTGTATGCTCCCCAACTGGGGATCAAACCCACAACCCACAACCCAGGTAGGTGCCCTGACCGGGAATTGAACTGGCAACCTTTAGGTGCGCTAGATAATGCTTAACAAACTGAGCCACTTTGGCTGGGCTTTTTCTTGTTTGGGTTTCTGCATGGTTGTTACAGATTTCTGATGATTTCCAGATCTCCATAAAGCTATTAGTCAGTTTCTAGCTGTTTATTTATTTGATGTTTCCTTGGGGAAATGAGGACCTGGAACATACTAATTCACCATCTTGATGATGTTATAATTATTATTCTCTTTTGTGCTTAATTTTATATTTAAAATTGTGTATCCATTTTTGTAAATAGTTTCTCCCCCAAGACGTATATGCTTTAGGCCCCCCAAAGCTGGATTTGCTCCTGGCTGGGGGATGGAAAAGTTTTAACTGTGAAACAAGTTTTAATTTTTATTATTTAACTGGACATATTAATTGTAAAAAAAACCGTCATTTTATGTCCAAATGTGACTATGCTTCTTTTTTTTTTTCTTTTTCTTTTTCCCCCTGAGCTATGAAATTGATCCATTTATCCAGAATCACAGGGGAAAAAAATCTATTCTGGGTCATGGAATAGTCAGTTGAGATTGAAAATAAAGTAAGTGTGAAGTGTGTGTGTGTGTGTGTGTGTGTGTGTGTGTGTGTGTGTTTAGGCTCTATCTATCTGTCTATGTAATTATGAATATATGATTATATGCAGGTTTTATAAAAAGGGAAGTGATGATTTTAATTTGAGAGTTTATATTTCACTTTAAAAAGTGTTTATGAACACTAGTTTTGTAGTGAGACAGACTTAAATTTTGATCTTGTATCTATTTGATTGACTTGGGGAAGTTGTTTATTCTCTAAAAGCCTCAGTTAAAAAAAACACACTATAAAGTAGAGGTTATAGAACATATTTTACACTTGTGGTAAGAACCAAATGAGCAGATTTAAGTAGGGATTTTAGCATAATTCCAAACATGTAGGAAATGCTAACATTAAAAAAGACGAGTTATTATTACCATCCTTCCTTGTTAAAATACTTGGAGGAGCAGGTAGTTTGGTTCACCTACTTCATTGTTGGGTAGATCAAGGCCAGGAGTTTAAATACTTTGTTCCTAATTGCTTCAGAGTGGTGACTATACCTATAGCTTGTAAAATGTAGAAATTATCAACATCTTCCTTTCTCTTTCCATCAGTTCATTAAGAACTACAAATTATAAATGTTTCCAGATTCTGAGCTAAATATGCAGGATCTGCTGGAAACATTAGGCAGGTGGGGCTCGATTTGGAGCTTTTCTAAGAATTTAGTCCCTTTATTGCTCGTATTGCTGAAAAAAAAAAAAAAAAAAAAAAAGGCTTTTGCCAAACACGTTGTTTTCTTCTCTTGACAAAAAGCAGATCAGCAAGTTTTCATATTGCACTATTTTTAATGGCTGGAGCACCAACATTTTAGAACAAGAAAAAAATTAAAATTCTTTAATATTTGGAAGAGAAGGGCTTATAAAAATTTTCACATCCCTGCACCATCTGGAAAAGCCAGGTCTGACAGTCAGGCCTGATGAGGCGCAGTGTCACTAAGCATCTTGGACAATGACCTCTTATTTAAGACATTTCCTCTGCGGGACACCACAGTAGTCATCTATCTATAACTTTACACTTGAGAAGGTCTTATCATGGTAAACTAAGACATATATGCACCACCTGGCAGGCGTGGCTCAGTGGATCGAACGTGGTCCCGTGGACTGAGAGGTCCCGGGTTGTGGGCTTGATCCCCAGTAGGGGCTGTGCAGGAGGCAGCTGACTGATGTTTCTATCTCTCTCTCCCTTCCTTTTGCTCTAAAAAAAGATGAATAAAAACATATTTAAACAAGACATATATGCATGAATGGCCAAGACTTTTTACTGGGGAATATTTTAAGGGCACATGAATTGCAGGTTCACATGTAAAACCCAACTCACCTTGGCTTTTTCCTTCCCTACCAAATTCCATATTCCAAAGTACTCATGGACGGCCTCTCACGTGCCAAGCGCTTCACAGAGTGGAAGCCTTGCTTCTGCAAGGTCTCCCAGCGCTTTCTCCACTCTCAGAGCTCGGCCAGATGTACTGTGTCTGCTCCCCACAGCCTCAGGTGTGCAGCAAAGGGGTCCTCAGACATGGAACAGTGGCTGATTCGCCCCGTGTGTGAGCAGGACAGGATTTTCTGGATCCAGCCAGACTTGAGCTTAGGGAAAACACCCACGTACATATCAGTTGACCAGAAACTGCTATTTTTCAAAGCCAAGTAGTCCTGCAGGAAATTGTCCCAATTAATTTCTTTCTTTTCAGTTTACACATGGAAATGTTGACCTCAAGATGCAAATGCGTATAAACGAATACGGCGAGTCTCTCCTTATGGGCTCCCCCATTATGTGAGCTTAAGCCTGGCTAGGGGAGGCTGCTCCTTTGGTCCCAGCTAGCTGGTCCCCTGATTAAGGGCACACCGAGATTCAGGCAGGTCACTAGTGATTATTCTAAGGTTGAAGGCAAACCTTTCTTTTTAGTGGGTATGTAGGTGAACTGCAGATTTCAATTTTGTTTTCTTCCATAATGAGTATTTTTCTATTGGCCGAAGTTTGATCATATTCTAAACACAGAAAGCTTCTTTTGAGCTTGTGGGGGTACAAGCCCTCAGGCGAAGACTATCTCCTTTCCTGGAGATAGAGGGAGAGAAGAAATAGGAAACCCATGTGTTTCCAGGGGTTCTGAAAGTGTGGCCCCTGGGCCAGCTGCAGCAGCATCTCCTGGAAAACATGTGCTAATTGAAATTCTCAGGCTCCACCCAGATTTCCTGAATCAGAAACTCGGGATTGGTCTAGGAATCCTTGTGCTCACCTTCCTGGTGACCCCACACACTCTCAAGGTTGAGAACCATTGTGTAGCGGTGCCCACCTCATCCTGGAGCCTCCCAACCCCCAACGTGACGCCATACCAGAGGAGAGCAGATACTGTCAGGCTGTGGTAAAGTCTTAGGTAGGCAACACAGTCATTAAGCTTTTTTAAAAATCTATGCACAGAGTCCTACTTTTGCCCTGGTAGTCTTAGCTCACGTCCTGGGGCACAATAAATGATGAATAAGTAGCTGTTGAATGAGTGTGGATTGATGAAGTGAGTGACTGTGTACTTCTGTGAAAGGCCATGCCTCTGAGTACCTCGGGCTCTGAGGTACTTGCAGACCACGAGAGAGGGCGAGCCCTGCGAGGAATGGACAGGAAAGCAGCTTTGCCCTTTAAAACTCAGGAAGTCAGTTTCAGATGCCAAATATTATTTCTTCTGACATTAGCCCACTGGAACCTGGATTGCTACAGTAGCATTCTGGATATTTCCTCCCTTCAGCACTGGGCCATTCCAATGTCTTGCATAACTAACATTCAGGATCATGTTTCTCCAGGGTCACTCTGCTTGCCCAAGTCCTCTTAGCAGCCCCACTTGGCGGGTTGGCAGCTCTGTGTGCTGTGCATCCATATCACCTCTACTAATGATGTAAACGTCTCCCACACAACCAGAGTTTCTCCAAGCTAGGAGATGGTCTGCACGGAAATAATGCATTCATTACCTTGTGAAATTATTTTTTCGTATTCCCAGGATTTAGCAATGTCCCTGAAACTGGCTTATAAAAATGTGTCACGTGTGTTTATTTAACACATGAACAAAGTTAGTTCCTGGCCATGAACTTGACGCCCCTCCTGTAACCCTTTGTCCCAGTCTGCCAGGCTTGTCCACTTCCTCCTCTATCCCTCTCATCTCTGGCCCGACAAATCCCCCTGGAGTCCACTTCTTGCTCAACTGGTTGCTCAAGCCACCATTGGGCCATACCTTCCATGTCTTGGGGTAACACCCTATTTGGGGGTTTACAATGAAATGCATCAAAGCTGGCAGTGTCATGGAGAGCCTGGGTCACACATGGTGACTTTGTACCTCTTTGGCTCTATCTCTGGTCTAGAGATCTGAGCACCTGGCTTCCTGAGCAGGTGTGTGCTTTCCTGCTCACTGGTAAGCTTCAGGTAAAGATTGATTTATTCTTTCTAATAGGATTGACGGCGTGGTGAGATGTCAGACAATGACAGTCCTTGACTTCTGTCATTGTTAATTCTCAGAGAAATCACCACCCATTGGAGCTGTGAAGCTCTGTCGTAAAGTCTGTGGTAGTCCCAAGACATCTCTGCATGACCATCCCTACGTGCTCTGCTCACAGGCACTCTAGTGTAGAAAGTGGTGATGTCTTCCTTAACTGTGTTATTGCAAAGGTTTTCAGGGATTTTATAACTTATTGTGCATATTTATAAAAGTTAACCGGATGTCCTATGCTAATGAATTCACCCATAATCTTTCTTTCAAAAGTGGTTTGACATGATTATAATTTTTTTGTTCGTTAATCCTCACTCGAGGATCTTTTTCCATTGATTTTTTTAGACAGAGTGGAAGGGAGAGAGAGAGAGAGAAAAAAATAACATAGATGTGAGAGAGACACATCGACTGGTTGCCTCCAGCATAACCCCAACCAGGGCCAGGAATCAAACCTGCAACCCAGGTACCTTGACCAGAATCGAGCCTGTGACCCTTTGGTTCGCAGGCTGACGTTCCAACTGCTGAGCCAAACCGTCCAGGGCTGACATGATTATAATTTTATTCCCTCTGGCTGAAGTAGCCACAGCCCAAATTAAAAAAAAAAAAAAAAAAAAGAGTAGAGGTGGGTTATGGCTATTGTCTGTCCCCATCAGAGAGACATAGCCCTCGCCCTTGTGGTGTATTTCAGCCTTGACTTGATGTGTGAGCTCACGCCTACAAATTTCAAACCCTGAGATTAGACAGGAAAACACAGCTTGGCCTCCCTTCCCCCACTCTCCCAGCTTCCATTTAGGCGTCTGCTAGGTGTGTTTAGGAACTGCTGGGTCTTCCGCTAATGCCCGGATGATCCACAGCAGAAAATCCGGGTTAAGCATGTCAAACTGGCACCACCCACTGACCATAAGTTACACAAATTTCACTGAAAAATGTTTGGGGGCATTTGTTTACACTGTTGTCACTTTTATATCTTAAATGCACAAAGTATGAATTCCTTTTGAAGTGTAAGACAGTGTCACATGAGACGCAAAGGCATGGGTGTGGAGAAGGGTAGATGTTCCGTCATTGTTTGCATTAAGGATCTTAGAGACGTTTCTTTTCTAACCTTCAGTGCGCTCCTGTGTAAATTGAGAGCAATAATTCCTATTTTGAGGAATGATGTGAGAATGCACTAAAGATGCATGCATTCTACTTCTATTTTTCTAAAAAATATGTTTTTGTTGATTTTTTTAGAGAGAGAGAAACATCGATGTGAGAGACAAACATCGACCAGCTGCCTCCTGCACGCCCCCTACTGGGGACTGAGCCCTGGGCATGTGCCCTGACCGGGAATAGAACCAGGACCCCTCAGTCCATGGGACAACACTCAATCCACTGAGCCACACCGGCCGGGCATTCGTTCTATTTTAAAACTCCTACAAGAATTGAACCAAGGGAAGGGGATGTAGATGTGAATGAGACAGGAATGTTCTTTAACTCCTGGTGGGGCATGCCTAAGCAATCACAGTTGTGGGAAGTGTTTGGAAAGAAAAAGGGAAGCGTGTTTTGGGAATTCATAGCATGAGATCTACGTGGTCTGGTGTCGTGGGCAGAAATTGTCACAATATACAAGTTCAAGTTCAGGGGAAATGTCCAAGGTAGGAAATCCCTGGTCCACCTGTTACTAGACATTTTGGTTGAGTGCTGAAAAATAAGGGGTAAATAGCTAGACGAAGGAGGTTTTGGCGAGGATGGAGAGGGGAAAGCATCTAGTGTGGGCAAATGCCTGAAAGACTCAGAGGAGACCAGGAGACCTCTAAGGAAAAAGCACGGGCCAGGCAAGGCCCCGTGGGCCCTGTAAGGCACATACCACCAAGTGCTGGATGCCTGGTGTGTCTCAGTAAATGGTAGCAACATGTGTTATCCGAAAGTCATGTCTTAATTGCCTTCTAGGAAGTGACTAGTGGTCTCTAAAGTGAGTACTTTAGAACTGATGTTTTTATAGTTTCTTTTTTCATTTTCTAAAGGACACCTAGCAGAGCCTTCTCCCTGTGAATGTAATCCATCAATATAGATTTGTGCCCTGAAATCAGAAATCAGATTGTCCTTAGTGAAACAGCATTTATTTTATTTTATTTTATTTTATTTTTTTAGTATTCTTCATTATGGTACTAGCCAATGCTTCCACTAACTCCCATGGGACACTTGAGTCCAGTTCTCAATATAAGCAGTTTAAGCTGATTCTCTCCCCAGAGGACAGGATAATGCCAGTCACCACAGGCAAAAGCATCTGGCAGCTTGGCAGCTTTTATTATTATTATTATTATTATTATTATTATTTTCAATCCTTACCTGAGGACATTTTCCATTTATCTTCAGGTAGATTAGGAGGGGGGGAGAGAGAGAGTGACATTGATGTGAAAGAGACACATTGATTGATTGCCTCCCACACAACCCTGACCAGGGTCGGGGACCGAACCACAACGGAGGTACGTGCCCTTGACCAGAATCGAACCCGTGACTCTTTGGTCCAAGGGCCAACACTCTAACCACTGAGCCAAACCGGCCAGGGCATCTTGGCAGGAAGGATGTACTGATATGATGACATGGATAGACGTCAAAAACATTATGCTGAGAGAAGACCCTCACCTGAAAGAGTTGTGACCATTTTAGGTTCACATGACATTCTAGAACAGCAGATGGGGAAATGTCAGAAAGCCTGTTGCCTCTGGAGGGGTTGGGTGGGGTTTGACTGGGAAAAGCATGGAGAAACTTTCTGGGGTTATCTTCATGTTCTGTATCTTGATAGGAGTTTAAGGTGCACAAGTGTGTGCCTTTTCCAGGTCAGAAGTAATTTGTACACTTCCTTGTGTATAAATCTCACATCTAACAAACAGCTAAAGGAATACTGAACTGTCTTTGCTGCAGAACCTAGGAGAACAATTTTTAATGTGTACAGTTTACTTGGAAATGCATCAAAAGTTAGATGAATCACATATAGTTCCTAGAGAAAGTACTGAAATTGAGAGCAGTTAACAACGAGTCCCAATTTTCACTAGTGAAAATAAAATTTGGAGGGATTTGAACCCAGTCCTGCCTCGCACTACGTCCTTGCTCCTTCCATGCTCTCCTGCCCGTAGTGGAATTAACGGGTAGAAACTTTAAACAACTTGATGTGAATTGTTATGAGAAGAAAGATTCAGGGGGGATAAAAGAATTGTGGAAAGCTAGAATTCCAAGGATACGCCAGGTAAAAATCACGTAGAAGTTCAACAATGTACTGCTAATTAGCTCTAGTGCTTAGATCTAATTGTGAGGTTTTCCGAGGGTTGTGACATTCAGAGATGACTAATTAACCTGTGCAGCAAATCCATTTTATTTGCTGCCATGACACAGCCGATCAAGACCGGCTCGCCGCTTGCTCATTTGCAGAACGATTAGGCTTCCCATTTAGACTTAATTACGGTGCAAAGGTTGACAATTATCTTCTCTATAGGAGCATCAGATGCTTCAATATCTCAGTGAACATGTGCCTATAATTATGTACATAATTTGTCTAGCAGAAAATGTAACCCAGTCATTATTTGGATCTTATGCCTATAATTAGAGATCATTAAAAATACCACATGGAAAAAGTGGGTTGGTGGGATGTTAGGACCGTTATAATGTAAGAATCTGTATGGAGCTGTTAGAGGGAAAGCAGTAGCAACCAGCGTCTTTTGGACTGCTGTCCTCTATTGAAAATAATTAGGAAATGCGAGAGAAAAGTGAAAATTATGGTATGATGAAAGCACAGCACAATGACTTTTCCAGGACTTGGCTGCCATCATTCAAAGTCCCATAGGCACTCAGATTCAACACAACTAAAACCAAACTCATTAGCCACCTCTGGCCCCCACACCTGCTGCTTCTCTGTGTTTGCTGTCTCAGAGCCTGGCTAGGCATTCTGGAGTCATCTGTGACCATCGTTATCTGGCTCCTTCTTTCCAATCAAAGAGGGTGATTCTAGTCACTAAGCGTCCCTGACGGTGTTCGCCCCTCTCTTTGACGTGACACTTCCATACTTCTGCCTGCACCAATTCTGTATGGTCAGTTTCAAGAGAAAATTTAGGTGATTCTGCCTTCCTCCAGCCTTTCCTCTCTGTTGCCCGTCATTCACATTTCCCCCATGTGACCATATCCAATCACAACTCAAATTATGTCACTCTACCATTTGGAAGAGTTGAGATTGCCCAGCATTCCCTAAGTAGCATTTATCAGGGCACCTGAGAATGTTAAACTCTGGGTTCTGCTCTTCTGCCCCCCTCCAGTTCAGCGGCTGGCTGCTTTAAATGACTTACTGATTGTGCAATGCAACATGTCATTATTTTTAGTATCTCTTGCAGCCTAGCTTACTACTCTCAACTTTAAAGATCGAAGTAACCATTTTTATTTTCTTTATTTTTAACTTTTCTTTATTGATTTTAGAAAGAGAAAGGGAGAGAGGGATAGAAACAGTGATGAGAAAGAACATCAATTGGCCGCCTCCTGCATGCCCTCCGTTGGGGATCGGGCCCACAACCTGGGCATGAGCCCTGACCGGGAATCGAACTAGTGACCTCTTGGTGCATGGGTTGACGCTCAGCCAGAGCCATACCAACTGGGCACCATTTTTATTTTGCTCGTGATTTTGTGAGTCAGGAATACAGGGCTGGTTCTATTGGATGGTAGTTTTTTTTAATCAACATTGCATGAGCTGTAGTGGAAGCTGCTTCTTCCGGGATGCCTTCTTCACGTGCACATTCGGTGTCCCAAAGCTCCTTGGTCTTTCTCAGGTGGCTTCTCCAGGGTTTCTCCACTTGGCTGAGCATCGTGCAGCGTGGATGTTTAAAGGAAGTTTCCCTTTCCCATAGGGGCTGGATTCCAAGAGGCAGGCAATAGAAACTGCACTCGTTAAGGGCCACGTTACAGAGTAGCATGCCGCACCAAGAACTGGATCAAAGGGGGAATGGATGTTCTTTTGGAATATCCCCGTAACTAAGATCCCTGAATAAATATCTCATGATATTTAGTTCTGAATAGTTGAGAGAGGCTCTCCAAGTCTGAGCACCTTCCTCCTTGGCCAGAACCCCTAGAACACTGTGTCAATGACAGCACTCCATGTTAAAGATTCTTTCCCCAAAGCATGATGAAATTAGCATTCCTTGTTGGCTATTGTACTTGAGATTTCCTCCCTTAGGATTCCTGAGAGGCAATACTATGCTCTCTACTGAAAAAATGCAGTGAATTGGCACTGAGAATCATTGGGTCCTTCTCACTCTATAAAAATGGAACTCTCACTTGGGACAGGAGAGACATATGCTTTAAAGTGTCATGTAACCTAACTCCTTAGAGGTCCCTGGGGCAGACTGATTGATTGGACTAGGAAAGAGGTGGCCCCTCCTCCTCCACGTAATCCCACAATCTTCAGGTAGGTGGAGAGAGGCACGTACTGTAAAGCAAAAATGTTTGGGAATGAGGCATTAGTTGATGGATGAAAAAAGAATAATTACATACATTAAGAATACTTGTCTCTCCGACATGTTAAAACACCCATTCATGCAACTCAGAGAATTCAAACCACACTAGAGAGGCTTTCTGATTTAAGAGGGCAAAGGGGGCCTCAATTTGTAATACATTTTAAATTCCAAGAAAATTCCCATCAACAACCTGAATATCTGAAAGGAATTTCAGGTCATGCATTTGTGAAACAGGATTATTAATACAGATCTTGCTGTGTTAGCCCTGATGGGAGACAGGCCCGGGGGTTGTGAGCCTAGCAGGAAAGGAGCCCGTTCTGGAACCTCGGGAAGGGGGTGCTGTTGGTTTTGAGAAGGCAGAAATGTCTCATCTTCATCTGTATCCTTCAGTTTGCAAAGCTGCCTTGGGGACATTTGTGATTTTGCATCATAGTCCAAGGAGCAAATTCTCCATCCTTTACCCCCATCCTCTCTTCTGATTCCAAGGAAACAAACAAAAAAAAACTGTTATTTTAATAACTCCTCATTTAATTTTGTAAAATGATTTTACTCCTGGCTCTGCCATTATTAATTACATCCTTGCAGCCTTGGACAAAGCGCCCTTCTTAGCCTCAATTGTATTGTGATTAAAATAAGTACAATATCTTCCATGCATAACCCACTGTATTTATTGTAAAGTTTAATACATTATTGGGGGAGACATTTAATTTTATTTTCATAACACTTTATTTACAACATGTGGAATGATCATTACTGGTGTATATATCTATCAGTTTATTAGAAAGAGATCTGTCTCTCTTTATCCCTTTATTAGTTAATTATTTCATGCATTGAGCAACAACAAAATTATTTCATGCTGTTGTTAACTAACAGCCACGTGCCAGGCGTTTTTATAGCACTGGATTTTTTCTGATCTCTCCTCGCTAGTATCACACAAGCTCCCCTTGGGTGATCCATTCACTTCCCTTACCTGTTCACTCATATTTGTCTTTCCAACATAATTCTCTTCTGGACTATAGTCCAACTGCTATTTAGGCTTTTCCACTTGACTATTCATCAGGCAACTCAACCTGATCAGCCTAAAATCAATGGAGTGGCACATTTTCAGCCCATCCACGGATACTCAAAACAAACAAACAAATAATCTGAGATGTATCCTTGACGCAGCTGCCTCTTACCCAAACTTCTCAAATCAATCCAATGAATCACCACGTGTTGTCATTTCTACCTCTTAACTATTTCTTGCACCTGTCCCCTTTGATTTATTTTTACTCTTTGATGCCGGCCATCATAATTTGTCCCTGGTTAGGAGACAAGTTTCTGTTGGTTTTCCTGCTCCAGGCTTTCCCATTCTAAACTACTGTCTCCCAGTAGCCTTAAGGCAATTTTCTTGTTTGGGTCACGAGAAGAGCGGGAAGGTGGCCTGGACCAGCCTCAGGCAGGACTCCGAGCAGGAGCCAAAATCCGAAGAGTGCCTGGCAGTTGGCAGGTTCTCTTTGCTTGTTTGTTTACCAAAATACAGAAAGGCGCTTTGGCAACAAGATTCTGCAAAGCTCAGCTCAGAATGACACACTAACTCAACCGCGATGATATTCACCTCTTTTCTTTTTTCCTTCCATTCTTTGTTGATATATATGTAGTTCTGTTGAGAACTTTTTAATATATATCTTTTTGGTTATTTCTGATTCTTTATTTGCTAGAAATTTTTAGAAGTAGAAGTACTGAGTAATGGGTGTATGTATTTAAAAACATTTTTTTCGGAATGAACATTCCCAGATTTTCCTTGAGGGACAATTATCAGCTTATGTTCCATTAAAGCTCTATGACTCTGGCCATTTCCCCTCATTTTTGCCCAAACTTGGTGTTAGCATATTTTAAATCTTTTTAAAAAAATATCATTATGTCAACCTCTCTTTATATTTGGGTTACACATTCCCATTAATAAGAATTTATAGTTTGATGCGCCCGGCCAGTGTGGCTCAGTGGTTGAGCGTCGACCCATGCACCAAGAGATCGCCAGTTGGATTCCCGGTCAGGGCACATGCCCAGGTTGTGGGCCTGATCCCCAGTGGGGCGTGGGGGGAGGAGGGGTACGTGCAGGAGGTGGCCAATCAATGTTCTCTCTCATTGATGTTTCTATCTCTCTCTCCCTCTCCCTTCCTCTCTCTCTCAAAATCAATCAATAAAAAAAAAAAATTTCTTGCTCTTCATTTATTGTGTTAAATATGATAGAAAGCTCTCTTAAGTGACCATCACTTAACCTACATCCAGGATGACACTGGTCCCTCATGGAGGCTCACAGTACACTGAAGGCCCACACTTCTTCTTCCACCAAGAAATAGCTTTTGTTTTGTTTTTATCCCCCTTCCAAGGTTATTTGTGTAAGATATATTTGTTATTTTAATTACTTGATTTAAATAAGAAGTGCTCAAAGTGATAAAATGGAGCATGAAAAGAGATTTGTTTTTCTGAGACTAAGTTAAAAGCTTTGGAAAAAACTTGACAAAGGCAATTCATTTAAAAATCCTATTAAATAAGAATCATTAGGGGAAAAATTAAAAATGTAGAAGAATTCTGCACTTACATAGCTTTGCTTCTATCTTTAAGTCCCAGACATCCTTCAAAGAAACAAAAATTGGAGATCTTACATAATGAATCATGGCCGTAATTTGTACAAAAATCATGACAGATATATTCACTTAGCAGACCCTGTCTATAGTAAACACACACACAAATGGGCTCTGGTCTCACATCAGATGTTGTGCAAATGAGTACATCAATATAAGTTATTAATTTAAAATACATTCCGTAAGACATGCATGTCATTTTCAAAATGATTTCTTTCTCTAATCCAATTTTAAAATTAATCAGCCGAGTATTGTCTCATTTTGATTACAGAATCCAGCAATCGCATATCATTTCTCCTTGTATCCATTATTCCACGGATGCGTGAGTCTGTCACAAAAACACTACAGAAAATCACTTACTAATTTTATCACACTTTTTCTAACACAAATACAGGGATAACCTAAAATAACATTCGAAGCATTGCGTTTTTAATAAAAATCCAGGGTTCCTCCTTCTAACCGTTTCCCACCTTCTTTGTCCTTCGCTCTCCCTGTTCCTTGTGTTATTTCTCGTGGAGATGAAAAATAGTCACTGGAGTCAAAGTCCACATTAATCTGCGTGATGATTAACAGCAGATGAGAATTCACATTGTTAAACAATCAAAGTCCATTAAAAAATTAATCCTGCGGTGACAAATGTAAAACTGGAACAAAGGCCATCTGTCTGAGGTGGACACATTGTCCACAGAGACAGTTGAGCTCCCCAGAAGCTTCCTTTCAGGGCACTCTCGGGGAAGACTGTACCTAAACACATCTGAAGGGCTAGTGCAGACATAAGACTGTGCCTGACGGCGTGACATTTCTCAGGATGGCTCATTTGTTTTTTTGTTTTTTTTAATCCTCACCAGAGGACATTTTTGCATTTATCTTCAGATAGAGTGTGAGGGAGAGAGAGGGGAAGAGAGAGAGAGAGAAATATCCATGTGAGAGAGACACATCGAGTGGTTGCCACCCACATGACCCCAACCAGGGCTGGGGACAAACTGCAACCGAGGTACGTGCCCTTAGCGGGAACTGAACCCGGGACTCTCTGGTCCGCAGGCCGACGCTCCAACCACTGAGCCAAACTGGCCAGGGCTGGATGGCCCATTTGAAAACGTGATAAAATATTCATCAAAAATGTTTCCATTGGCCACATGTAAGGTGGTCGAGAAGGTTTTGGGCTCTCTTCACTGAAACTTATTTTCTCAGCAGTGTTAGGATTCTTCATAATTCTGTGCTAACATTAGTTTCACTTGTTTATCAATACTGTTCATTATTGGAAACGAATTTGTGGCTCCTGAGTCCTGAACATCATTTCATTTACAACCTCATCAGAATTTAAGACCTAAACTAAGTGTCAGTTAGAGAGTAAGTTGATGACAGAATCCGGGAGATGAAAGATGCGATGCCAGTGTTTCACCACATCGCAGCACCCCTCGCTGCCTCTGTTGGTGGCTAGCTCTGCCTGGGCCCTGTCATGAGCGCACTCTGGCTTCTATGGCCTTGTCTGGCTCTTTCTCATATATGTTTATATCTGTAACCCGCTCTGGATTGTAATGCGCTACAAATGCTCTTTTCCAGATAGCTACATGCTTCGCTCCCACCCTTCTCCCATGTCTTTGTTTATTTGATTTTATTAAAAACATTTTTTTTTTTCCTTTATTGATTTCAGAGAGAGAGGACGGGAGAGGGAGAGAGAGATAGAAACATCAAGGAGAGAGAACATCGACTGACCGCCTCCTGCGTGCCCCCCACTGGGGATCGGGCTCACAACCTGGGCAAGTGCCCTGACCGGGAATCGGACCATGCACTGATCTTGGTGCATGGGTCGACGCTCAACCACTGAGCCACACCAGCCGGGCTCCCTTGTCATCGTTTAAGTGGCACTCATCCTCCAGGCCTTTCCCTTGCCCTGCTGTTTCTCCACAGCTCTGGCCACTGCCTGACATTATAGTATATCTTCGTTAGCTTTGCTCAGCTTTCATTTTCTGTCTCCCACTAAGCCTTTGAGCTCTGCAGAACAGGGACCAGATCCACTTTGTTCCTTGTCATACCTCTAGCATCTGGACTCATGCCCACATGTGGTACCCAGTAAACAGTTCTGTAATAAAGAAATGAGTGAATCATAACTGTGTCTCCTTTAACACCATATGTTCCCAATAACTAGCATAGGAAGTTAGTGATTATTTGTTGAATGAACACTAACTTGCTGAAATATTAGAGTAGAGGACAGTTATTGCATGATAAGATGTATCTTTTTTATAAAAAAGAACAATAGGTTGTATGTAGGTAAGTGGTATATGTACTGAGTGTAAGCTGTTTAGTCTAAGCTCCTTGTTTATTTATTTGTTTTCCGTATAATCCTCATCCAAGGACATTTTTCCATTGATTTTCAGATTGAGTGGGAGGGAGAGAGAGGGACAGAGAGAAACATTGACGTGAGAGAGAGACATCGATTGGCTGCCTCCCACATGACCCTGACCAGGGCCAGGGATCGAACCACAACCTAGGTACATGTCCTTGACTGGACTCGGACCCGCGACTCCTGGGTCCGAGGGCCGACACTGTAACCGCTGAGCCAGACTGGCCAGGGCGAGTGTAAGCTCTTTAGTTTAAGTCC
This sequence comes from Tadarida brasiliensis, assembly GCA_030848825.1. Classification (NCBI taxonomy): domain Eukaryota; kingdom Metazoa; phylum Chordata; class Mammalia; order Chiroptera; family Molossidae; genus Tadarida; species Tadarida brasiliensis. The sequence goes on along the minus strand of CM061279.1, from coordinate 7,418,034 downwards.
TGGCCCCACCTCTTTCTAGCTCTGTGACGTTAGGGAAATAACTTGAGGGAAAATTAAAGAAATCATAACTCTAAAAGATGATTTTATAAATAATTTTAACAACCTAGCTTATATAACATGAGGTCACTTATAATATATAAATAATATATACACACACAGATATATACACACATACATAATAGGGAACGAGAATATGTGTAATTACTTTTTTATAGCAGTTATTTCTGGATGGCTTTTTCCATGAGTGCTTTATTGAATTTTCTATTTTTGTATTATAATCACTCCGTGCCTTTCTAATCAGTACAAATAATAAATACTGTAAGAATGGGCTATTTACTGGTTTGAAAAATAGGAAAGGAAAGGGGATGCATTTCAGATTTCACTCTGCTCCCCCCCGGCTGCGTGGGGCAGTCATCCAGGGACCCTAGAACGGATGGAGTCGGGATAAACCAACACCGGAGCTGGGAGTCCGCCTCGGGGTGTTGGCTTTGGGAACGGACTTGCTGGTGGTGTTGGGCAAGCGTGTTGCTTTTTCTACACAGAAACCTCAATCTTTGTCCAAACTCAACCACTTGATTAACTTGCATTTAAATCGTAGGAGTTTACTTTTGAAAAGCTGGGTTTTTCTTCGTTTTTTTCTCCACAGCTGTCTTGGCAACATCTGATTCCAGCCTGGGCAGGAAGTAGCTGAGTCAGAGATGGGATGAAAGCTTTTCTGGGGCTGTTCCCAGCCCTCCGGTGGGGACTCTTTCCTGGGGCTGCTTCAACCAATAGTTTGCAGAGAGTAGGAGACTGTATGTAAGGAATTCACCAACTGAGCAGTTCACTTTCTACCTAGATTAGCCCAGGGGTTTTAAAAGTGCAGGCAATGGTCCCACTGATGTGGCTCAGTGGATTCAGTGGCGTCCCATGGACTGAGAGGTCCCAGTTCGATTCCCGGTCAGGGCACAGGCCTGGGTTACCGGCTCGATCCCCAGTAGGGGGCGTACAGGAGGCAGCCGATCGATGTTTCTCTCTCACATTGAAGTCTCTATCTCTCTCCCTTCCCCTCTCTCTAAAAAAATCAATAAAAACATATTTAAAATAAATAAATAAAAGTACAGGTGATGGAGTTACACAAAGCTGGGTTCAAATCTGAGTTTTGAGACTTGCTACCCAATGGACTTCAGGCAAGTTATTTAATCTCTCTGAGCCTCAGTTTCCTCATCTCTAAACTGGGATGATCATAGTGACCACCTCCTAGAAATATTTTCAGCACTCAACGGATGATGGACCTGAAACACCAGGTAAAACGCCTGGCACATGCTAACCGCTCACAGACGTGATCTTGCGTGTTACCCTTTCCGTGACTCCATGCTACTGATTCTACCGTGAGAGAATCAGCTCATTTGTGACTTGAGTTTGATGAGATTTTCCACAGTTAGCTGCAATCTTTATTTCTATGAGAAAAAGCACTTGGAAGGAACACAACGTGACCTCCAATGTCTTCTCTCTCCTTTCCTAGTGCTCTGTCTCTGCAGTGGGGGACTGACGGGCTTTTTGCTGCTCGATTTATTTGGACTTCATCATCTTTCTTTATTGCCTTGCTTCACTCAATAAACCTGAGGGATTTTGCTCACGTTTCCACTGCAGGGGTACATGGTGCTGTGACGATGGAAAATAAGACCTGAGTTATAATATAATAAGGCTATAACCATGGGGACGTCTTTAATCTTCTGGAGCCTCAATTTCCTCTTAAGTTAAATGAGATCTATCCCTCCACTATTATGAGGACCAACAGATACGATGGCAGTAAAGTACATTGTACAGCTTAAAGTTCTATAGAAACATAAACTCTTGTCCTGGTGGGGTGGCTCAGTGGGTTGAAGCATCGTCCCAAAAAGTTGCGAATTAGATTCCCAGTCAGGGCACCTAGGTTGCAGGTTCAATCCCTGGTCGAGATGCACACAGGAGGCAAGTGATTGAAGTTTCTCTCTCACATAGATGTTTCTCTCTTTTTCTCTCATGTCTTCTCTCTCTAAAACCAATAAAATATATCCTCAGGTGAGGATTAAAACATAATAAGCTCTTTTCATTGCTTTATTGCTGTGATACGGTAAGGAAGAAGCCATAGATAAAAATGATCAGCCACCTGTTCTAATTGCTACCTCCTACAGTAGGAAATGACTGGAAGAACCTGTTTAGTCTGAAAGTGACATTCCTTCCAAAAGAGCCAGAAAATGATTTATTTAAAATCTGTATTTTGTTAAACTTTGTAGGAAAGAAAAAGAGTCAGAGGGTTGACCGTGATGGGTCTTGGGGATATCAATGTTGTAAGACCCACATGTACCAGATTTGGTGAGACATGTGTATATTTAATTATAAAATCTAAAGAACAAGTGTCAGTGGAGGTGGGGATATGTTTTATGAGAACAACCCTTCCCAATAACCATCAGAAAAAACAAACAGGAGATTGCATAAAAAATAGAGGTGAGATCTCAAAAGTCAGGCGTGTTCAAGAGCCAGTGAAAATGAAACCAGAAGCCCCAGGGGGCCTAGAAATATCTCACCTCCTCTGACAGGTTCTCCTTCTTCTCCCCACACTTGCTCCCATAACACTTTCTCACCATATGATCTTGGCTAACATAGTCTCTCTGAGCCTTGTTCATTTGTGTGCTGGTAAATGTTTAAAAATATATACATGTATATATAGAAGTAGATTTATTATTAATTTTACTGATATAAAAGATGTGTAGCACGCATTTTGTAAATAATAATAAATATGCAATACTCTTTCTTATAAATTCCCTATAGCCAATTGTTTATCACAGAATACTTTCATTCATTTTTGCCAAATTCTTATACCCATAGCCAACCTAAGGTTGCAATTGATTAACAGGTGTAGTTCTGAAATGAAGGTTGATTGATATTTAGTTTGTGTTTACAAGATGAAAGTGAAGCCACAAAGACATATGCAAGAATGTCACTTGCTCGTCAGTGACCAAAGTGACCTTTTTGCAGAATTGAATGATGATCATTTTTGAGTACTGAAAAAACAGTTAATTAATTTTTGTGTTATTAATAATCTGATGGCTGTGAGCACCATATTCCTTTACATTTAATTGGAATCATTACTATTTTCTCCATAAATTTATTGGGTCTAGACAAGCAACCAGATAATAAGTTACACTATTGTTTGTAGCAATTGCCAATTTCTGTGGTGTAAATACTTCCACTGTGGTCTATTTTAAGCACCAAGATGACCCCACTATATGTGGAGGTGTGAAGAGATGCATTTTACCACACCAATCTTTAGAGCATACAGTTATAATAGTTATAAATAACCTTCAGAGCATAAATATTAGTAAAATGTAGTAAAATAGGAATTGATGAGTTTTGCGTATTGCCTTTTTACTTTAAATTTATTTAATAGTACACTTAAATTCTTTGTTAATAAAAAAATGGCTATTTCACAAAATTCCTGAAAATTAGAAATCAGCTGTCAAGAGCTAGTATGTCAACTTCAACACACCTTTCTGTGTAAAGAGCATAATCATAACTTATAAGATTTTGAGAATGCATGCAAAATGCTTGGTACATAGTAACTGTTTTTTAAATGACATTTTAATATTAATTCAGGGCTCTTTGCTCTGCTCCAGGTGGTATCTTGACTAGGAAGCAATTTACAGGTCCCTTGTGAATTTTCCTCTGTATTTTGTAACACCTTATTGCACCCAAAAGCCGTATACGGAAACCTTCCCTGGTGAGATAGAATATAAATGGTCGGACTTCGCATTAGAGTTTGATACTGATAGAAAATGATATATTATCACACAATTAATAAATAAATCTACTTCCCTGGTCTCTGGAATACACATTTCTGCAGCCATTAGAAGACTCCCTCTTTAAATGTCAATCTCAAAAACATGCTTTTTGAAATTTCCACTTGCCTCATTTTACTTTTCCCATTAGCAGCAATTTAAAATTTCTTCCAGACTGCAGTGCTTATTATTTTTTTCTTTTCTGCAGACTAGGTCTTTATTATCCTTACTCTAAAGCATTAATATTTGAAATTAGTTTCATAAATTTACAAAGGACACCCACATGGTTGATTCTTTTATAACTCAATAGGTTTATTTTATTTTTTATCCCTTTTCAGGGCAGTGGGGGAGTAATGGATACATGTATAATCAACCAACATAAAATTTGACAAGCAGATATTTTACAATATTGCCTTGTGGGAATCCAAATAGCAGATGCCCCTGATCATGACCGATTTCCAATTTTCCGCCGGAGGGGAAGGAGCTCAGCACATTTGAGGACCAGCTGCAGGGACCCATGTGTGTCTCGCTGCCAACAGTGATGCTGAAATGCAGGACCCAGCTTAAAACCGAGACAAGGGGCTTTGTGAGCTCACACAGACAGAGATTTTAATGACAGGGGCTATTAGGACATCTTCTGTCTGTCTCCCATATGCTCAGTTGAGGAACTGGAGAATAAGGCTGTCTAATTTAATGTGCCAAGCAGCTAAAATCACTGGGCCACCTGTCTGCTCTGGCAGTCACTGCTCTCAGGCAGTTTCTGGCCAAAAGGGCTTGGAAAAGTCAGAGCTGTTTGCTGCTTGTCCGATTGGATATTTGCCAGTAGAGGTCAAAAGACTAGGACGGAGGGAACTGTAGTTAGATGTAGTACATTTCCAAATTGGAATGAACCAGTTTCAGTGCAGCTGAGCCCAACCTCAGGAATGAGGTTGGTCCTTTCTCCACCAGAATTGGCCTGATTCTGGCATTAACTCGTGGAGGCAAGACTTTGCAGATCTGTGCAGCAAAAGGCAAGGATCTGGAAGCAATGTACTAAATCCAAAGGAAGCATGAGGAGAATCAAGATGAGATGCCACCCATGATGTGTTGGGTGGCACGGGTCCCAGTGGAGTACGGATAGGGAGAGGAACAGAACCCTGTTGACTTCAGTAGAGTTTATCCTGTGTGCAAACGATAGGACTTTCTGACTTTGAATGTTGAACCCTAGAGCCACACTTGAGAGCACAGATCAGGAAACAGTCGTTGAGCTAGGTGCAGCAGGACATTTCATTTTATTTTTTCATCCTCACCAGAATATATTTTTCCGTTGATTTTTAGATAGAGTGGAAGGGAGGGAGGAAGGGGGAGAGAGTGAGAGAGAAACATTGATGCGAGAGAGACACATCGATTGGTTGTCTCCTGAATGGTTCTGACCAGGGCCGGGGATTGAACCGCAACCCAGGTACATGCCCTTGACCAGAATCAAACCCTCGACCCTTCGATCCCTGCACAGGCAGATGCTCTAACCGCTGAGCCAAACCAGCCAAGGTGCAACAGGACATTTTAGTTTTCATTTTTCAATTACAATTTGCAGCTCAGACTTCATAGAGTTACTTCTTATGCCTAGCTGGCTCCTTGGATGGGACCACAGCCCTGTAAAAGGCTCATTCATTTGAGTGTCCTCCATGGTTGCTTTTACGCTGTAACAGCAGAGCTACATAGTTGCAGCAGAGCTACATAGTTGCAACAGAGATTGTGTGGCCCCCAAGCTTACATACCTCACTTGCTCATTACAGAAAAAGTTTGCCATCTCTTACTCAAGACCACCAGCTCCATTCAGAAAGGGAGGGTGTCTATCTGGCTCATCATTTTATCCCCCTGTAGCTAATACAGTCCCTGGTACAGACTTCTAGCTTAATAAATATATGTTTAATGAACGAATCAATGAGTGAATGCACAAACATCGTTAGTTATATGTGTGTAATGTAGTCAAAATTACACAGTAAAACATTTTATCAGCAGCATAAGAAAGAAAGCCTGTTTTTGAAAGGCCTATTTATTTGTTAAATTCTTTATCATTATCAAAATAAAGAGAAATTGGAAAATACATTAGTAAATGATTATAATATTCAATGATATTTGAGTTGGACTGATGCAATCAGAAAATAAAAACTAATCTGGTATAGGGTTAATACATAAAACCCTGATTATCCATCCAAAACAAATGTTTCCATGAAGGACATAATGTCCTTAAATTGCCAGCCAACAATTTAGCCTTTTAAAATGAGTCGTGTAACTCACAGATGCTAGTTTTTAATACTATTATGAACCATGAGTTGTTGCTGGTTTTAGTATATTTTATGTATTTGTTTCACAAATGACCTAAATTACATATAAAACAACCACATTGCAAATGCTGCTATTCCGTGGGCAGCCATGAGTAAGTATCAGGTCCTCCTCCAGGGACAAATTACTGTGTGATTGAAGACACAGTCTCTGGCTCTTGACTATAAATTAATATATTAAACACATACGCATACATATATTTAGTGAGTAGCCTTGTGCTTAATTTTACAATTTTGTTTGAATTACTATTTTTTACTGGTCTTATAGAAATGATCAATGCACAGATCGGGGCCTGGATGGGGTGGGGCGCCTTTGGACTATATTGACAGGCTCCTGCTCGGCAACACCCTCAGCCTTTCATGACACGCCAGGAGTAATTTATGACAGCAATGAGTGGCTGAGTATTTTCTGTATTCAAGGTAGCTGCCTGGATCCAGGAGAAACATAGCCCTGCTTTCAAATTTGATCCACGTAATAGGTGAGGACAGCCAGCCCTTTCGAAAGGGAGGCCGTTAGATCAGGAGGCAGCTGTCTGGCTGTCCTGTTTCTGTTCAGCAGCCATTTCTGAGATGTGACTGTCACTGCTAAACCATTTCCCAAGGCCCCGCTCATTTGATGCTTCGGGAAGAGTCCATCCTGGCTCCCTGTGTCTCAAAAGGCAGGTCTGTACCTCATCTGATTAGCACGCGGGCGTATCTCAATGCAAAACCTGCTTTTGTCACCGAGTTACGGCTTGGGCAAGTGACTGACTGTTCGCTGCCTCCGTCTCTTCGTCCGTGGAGGTGGAGGAAGTGATGACAGCTGTCAGTCAAACGGTTAGAACAATATCGTGGGTACAGTAAGTGCGCAATAAACCAGAGCCATTGCTATGCGCTTTAAACAGAAGTTCTGAGACAGCCGCCTCCCTGCCTGGGGACTCCCATGAGGACATATATCTTCTCCTCAAAGCTGGGCTTTCAGTGAGCATTTGTGCTTATTCACGTTCTTAGTCACATGTTCAGTCTAATCGTTCCACATAATTAAACGGTTTAGTTTTTCTGAGAAACCCAATGATGAACTCCACTCCCATAAATCTTTGGTCCTAAAACTTTTCCGTGGTTCATCTTTTATGCTTAAATGCCCCCCTCCCCCTTTATAATAAAAAAGGAAATAGAGCTAGCATTTATTGGCTACCTACATTGGGTTAAGGGACTTTGCTGATTTGACTCATTACCCTACCAAACAGGCATTGGGTCTCTGTTTGACAGATGGAGAAACGGAGGCTTAGAGAGGTGAGACATTAACAGAGGCAGAATACAAACCTCAGCCTATCTTCCCTGGACTTGCTTAGTCATATGGCAAGAGGGCGGGTGTTTTCCCATGGCTGTTGCCTGCTTTTCAAGGTAAACGTTTTACAAGCAGGGGCAGGATGAGTTCAGTCTGTCTAACAACTTAATTATTGTCTCCCACTGCCTTGGCAAGACCCGTGGCTTACTCCGTTCTTAGGTAAGAGACAGACGTGCAGGTCACTTCAAGTGGCAAAAATTAGACTATCAAAACTTGATTTAACAAACGATACAGCCTCTTTAGTAGACAGTTTGGAAGTTTCTTACAAAGCTAAACATACTGTTATCATACAATCTAGCAATTGTGTAGCTGAAAACTTATGTCCACACAAAAATCTGCTCATGGATGTTTATAGCAGTTTTATTCATAATTGCCTAAACTTGGAAGCTGCCAAGAAGTCCTTCAGTAGGTGATGGATAAATAAACTGTGGTCCATCCAGACAATGGAAGGCATTCAGCACTAAAAGGAAATGAGCTATCAAACCAAGAAAGGATCTGAAGTAACCTTAAATTCATACTACTAAGTGATAAAAGCCCATTTGAAAAGGCTCCGTACTATATGATTTTAACTAGATGGCATTCTAGAAAAGGCAGAGCTGCAAAGACAGTGGAGAGATCAGTGGTTGCTGGGGGTGGGGGTTAAGGAATAGGGATGAATAGGTGGAGCACAGAGAATGCTTAGGGCAGTGCAACTATTCTGTATGATACTGTAATGGTAGATACATGTCAGACATTTGTTCAGCCCCATAGAATGTGGTGCACCCAGGGTGACCCTCATGGAAGCTGTGGACTTTGGTGGTGATGACGTGTCAGGGTAGGTCCATCAGTTGTAACTAATGAACCACACTGGTGGAGGATGTTCACAATGGGGCAGGCTATGTGTGAGGGCAGGAGATGTATGGGAAATCACCACCACACTAGGGCTGGAGGGACCTGGAGGCCCAGGTAAACAAGGTGCCTGGTTTACCATCCCACCATTCTCTCATCCTCTCAGGTCCCATTCACCCCCCACCTCTGGAGAGGGTCACCTTCACGGCAGAACAGGGAACAGCAGCCCCCCAGGAATGAGTGGTGCCCCCTGCTCCTTCACCCCAAGGAGCCTGGAGGACAGCCCCTTCTGCCTTCCCTGGTTACTCACAGAAGAGCCTAAGGCCCATCATGGTTCTTCTAGCCTTAAAGGACCCAAGGGAGGACGTGCAGGGGTCAGGGGCCACCCTTTGGGACGCCCACCCAAAGGAGAAAATGACAGACAATAATTGCACTTCCCAGGGTGGGTTTGGTTCTGGGTGGGGTTTGGCCCACAAGAACCCCCAAACTGAGACTGACTCCCCTGGATCTGAGATCATGACAGTTTCTACCTCAGCGTGGTCCTGAGTCACATTCCACTGTATTCTTCAGGGTTAGTGTTAGTTCTGGTTTGGCCTAAACCGACCTGCTGGTTGAGCGAATGATGTAGTGAGGAGCTGAATGGAGTCAGAAGCTGGAACTCTCTGGCTGACCTGGAGGCTGACGTTGCCATCAGGCCGTCCCCCTAAAACTGACCTTTTGGGTGGCTCAGCACTTGAAACAGGAGCTTCTACCAGGAAAGGCCTGTTTTTGCTCTAAGGTCACTTTGAGCTTGCCTAGTTCATGCTTCATCTGACACATGAGGACAAAATCTAGAGGGATAACGTGACCCATCCACTGTAACGGAGGGTAAGAGATAGCCAGGATTCCAGCACCCGGGGGACGGCAGGTCCTCTCACCCCCGGGACTCTGGGGCTGGTGCCCTGCAGAGAAGGCCAAGGCCTCAGGGGTGCGGGGGTTTCTAAATGGGACTGGACGAGAACCACAGATTTCCTGAAAGGGTTTCTGGCCATTCATTTAAAGAAAGAAAAAACCACCCGAAACAACTTCCAAACAAAGGGCATCCATTCCAAGCTTGCAGGCCCCAGTTTTAAGGAATCAAAGCAAAGCAAAAATATCCCATCGCCTGCAAGTGTTAAGGGTCCCCTCTTATTAAGCAGGTCACGCCGCATCTCATCTCCAGGGTCTAAACCTGTGGGGTTTTCAATTATTGAACATGGGTGGCTCAGAGGCTCAGAATGCCCTCCTCGGCAGGCCAGTCCACGACTTAACGCAGGTCGGCTTGAGGGGACACGTCTGTGTTCAGCTTACATTTCCCCGTCCCTAATTTGCTTTATTACTCCCAGATTCATTTTTTTGATACCTGATACTTCGTCCACTTATGCGTTTCCTGTCATTAGCCAGAGCCCCGGGAACTTCTTCGCTTTCTCCAGAGCAAAGGGAAGTTCACGTCCCTGCTTTCAACGATGGCTGTGAGCTAGGGATGTTGGCTTTGCTGCCCTTTCCAGGAGCAGAAATTTCTGCAAAGGATGAGACATTTGTAACAGGATGCCCGGCCCAGGAAAATAGCCGTGAGGGGCCAGAGTGGAGGGGACATGGGGGGGGGGATGTGAAGATAACCAGGATTGCAGTCGATTCATTCTGCACCCTGATGAAGTGAACCTTAAATGGCAACCTGAAATAATACATTTCTTGTCTCAGCTTGGAAGTCATTTCTGCTTAACAAATAGTCTGAAAATAACCTTTGGCAAATCTCTTTCTTTTCTGTCTGATCAAAACAGGGAACATCACATTTCACATCACCTGATTTTCTTATGTATTTAAATTGTTTTCTTTTTTTCCTCCTAACAGTAAGCCGAGCTCAGCCTGTCCCGTCCCCGAGGGGCCCTTAAAGCAACTAACAAATTGTAATTTAAGAATCATCCAATTCAAACTGCAGCCATTTCACTTGGCTTAAATAAGGATCCTTCCATCATTGCATACTATAATTATGTCACCACATGCTATGTAATTCAAATTAGATGATGATTACATGCCATATATTAACATTAATTGTGTAACTAGACATAACCATTTGTTTATATGGATTTAATTACCATCTTTAAAAATCCTACCAAAAAAGATGTGTGACAATTTTTTTAAAAGGGGGACAGTAGCAAGGAAAAACATGTTCAAGTAAATATACAAAATTAAACATATGGCGGAAATGCAAGCAATTGGAATAGGCTTTTAAATTTGCATTTAATTACCTCGGTTTTGTGCTTTTGTTTGTGAAAATCATAATGTTATGAAAGTTTAAAATAATCAGGTAGATTAGCCATAATCCCGCCACCACAACAGGACTCCTTTGTAGACCCTGCTCACACCCACAAACATTTGTGAGCATCTGCAATGATAACATCTCATAAAATTTTGCTGCTGCGTTTGTATGTGACGTGTCACAAGTGGCTCTCTGTCGTTGATTGCTTCGTGTCCAGCACGCACAGTGTTCACACCAGCGTGGCGCGTTGACGGAAAGCGCTGACTCTGAAATAAAACTGCCTGGATCGGAAACTCCGACCCTGCGACTCACTAGCCTGTAACCTTGACCACGTAGCTGAACTTGTTTTTGCCTCCATATTCCCATCTGAAAATTGGCAATCATAAGTATCTACCTCATAATGTTACTCTGAAAACGTAGTGAGTTATGATGTGCAGAGTACTTAGTAAATGGCACGTGCTAAAGGTTCAATGAAGGTTGAGGAGGGTTGTTTTATCTAAGCCATAATTTACTTGATGCTTTTCCTATTTGGTGGCCACAAGAATATCTCCAGTTTCTTATATTATCAGTAGCAATTAGATGAATGTTGCTGCGCATATAACTTTTCTTTGTCTTTGAAAATTTCAGGGCAAATTATCACTTGAGTATCTGAAAAACAGCCATGTAAAGCTCTTTTTATAACCACATCCCAGTACTGTGCCCATCTTTAAAAAATCAGCCCAGCATAGAAAAATTAAAATGATACAAATGTTTATTGCATTATTTTAAAAATATTCCTGCTAAGCAGCAAATCTGAAAGTCCTCTTTTCACAAATCTGTCTCCCTCCTCATTCACCAACTTATCACTACCCCAAAGTCCCTCCCTTCTCCGTCCTCCAATTCCCCTCCCTGATTCCCATCTGATTACTTCCATAAGCTTGTTAACTATCCTGCCAGTGATTTCCTAGCCTTTCTAAACCCAGCTCTTACCTTGTCTAAAGCTAACGGGAGCCCAGGAGCTGACCTGCCAAAGGCTCTCTGGAGTCAGTGTGTGTGTGTGTGTGTGTGCGCGCGCGCGCGCGCGTGTGCGTGGGGGTGGGGATTGAGTGTGCAAAAGAGTATTTGCCTTAGGGCAAGGAAAAGAGGCTTGAAACATTCATGAATCTATATATGTATACACACATACATACATAACATATGTTATATATACACATACAAATTTGGTTGCTATATTATATTTACTCCTAATTTTCTATATTCCCAAATTGTTTTCCTAAAGTCCTATGCAGATAGTAAAAATGTGAGTCAACTAGTGTAGCACAATCCAGTTCAGCTAACATCATCATCATTATTATTATTATTATTTTTAATCCTCACCCGAGGATATTTTTCCATTGATTTTCAGATAGAGTTGGGGGGAAGGAGGGAGGGAGGGAGGGAGAGAGAGAGAGAGAAACATCGATATGAGAGAGACACATTGATCAGCTGCCTCCTGTACAACCCCGACCAGGGCCAGGGATCGAACCTCAACCAAGGCATGTGCCCTTGACCAGAATCGAATCCACAACTCTTTGGTCCGCAGGCCAACACTCCAGCTGCTGAGCCAAACCAGCCAGGGCTAAAATCAGCATCATCGTTTAGCGATCATTAGGCACGAGGGACTCTTTCTTACAGAATCTTTCTAAGTGTCCTATTGATTTCCATTGCCGGCTCCTTTGGCTTCTCAGAGCAGAGGCGTCTTATTTGTGCCTGAAGACGTGAACCAAGTTTAGTCTGGAAAGTGCAGCTTGTGACCTCTCATGGGTCCTCACTGTGCCACTGGGGAGCGCACACATAGACGTGAAGGACTCCAGTAAGTCAGAGAAGCTGAGGGGCAAAGCATGCTGGGACTTCAGCACAAGTGAACAAGTGAGTGGCAGGGAACAGGGAGGAGAGGGGTTACGGTGCACTGGACCAGAGCTAAGGGGAGTCCCAACTCCGGGGGATGACTTTCACGGGGGTCTAAGTTATCCAATGAACCAACAACAGCTTGCAGTGAGTTCAAGTACAGGTTGAGAGCTGTTGGTAACGACAACAGAGAGAGGCCCACACTCATGGAGATTTTGACATCAAAGGGGCCACTGTCCTGTCAAACTATATATAGAACCTGTGGGCAAAGGAAGCATCCAGGAGGGACAAGATGGGGTATCAGGCTCTGGTCAAGCCAGCCTGGGTGTACAATAAACAGTTGCTAATCGAGCATTTTAAAAAATGTAGCTATCTGCGGACAGGAGAGTCCCAGGTTCGGGGTCCGCTAAGGGCATGTACCTCGGTTGCAGTTTGTCCCCGGCCCCGGTTGGGGTTGTGTGGGTGGCAACCAGTCGATGTGTCTCTCTCACGTCGATGTTTCTCTCTCTCTCTTCCTCCTTCTTTCCCTCCCACTCTATCTGAAGATAAATGCAAAAAAATGTCCTTGGGTGAGGATTAAAAATATATATATATATATGTATGTATGTATCTAGTGTGGCAGAATAAGTTTTTATTCCATTTAAATGGATTTAAATGCGACTAGTGGTATTTGGCTAGTGGCTGCTGTATAGCGTCATAGACTGCTATTTTGTAGGACTTGGTACCGATTGCAGTTCCCTGTTTGTCTCTGCAAGTCTTTGTTTAAGGCAGGCGCCATTTATACGTGTCTGTTGTTGCCTCACTAGTGTATCTCACCTTGCACATCACAGGTGCTCGACAGAAATGTCAAAGGAATGATGAAAAGTGAAAAAATAGGGGACAGAAGTCATGTGCCAGCTCCTCAATGTATGGAAATGAGAGTAGTTCCACATCTGTCAAGGCAGTCAACTGTTTGCCACTGAATTCCCCACCCTTTAAAAAAGTGGACCAAGGACAAAATAAGGCTGGGCTTATAAGGGACAGTGTTGGTGACTCGGAGAGGAGGCACAAAGATGTCGCTTGCGAAGATATTCAGAGTTGAGCCTGAAGTGTTGATTTGGAATGGGGCCCGAGAATCCCGTTTCCTGCATATATACTAGGGATGCACGAGTGTCAGAGTCAACGTGGTATCTGCTGTAAACTTCCAGAACTTCCTTATTCTCTGAGCCTATTTTTTTGAGAATGCAAACCTATTTCATTAAGTTCTAAGAACTAAGATACTACTCACACTGCTTACCGTACAGTAAATAAGGACTTAATAGCTTCTGGCTATTGTTATTTTTATCTACTTCTCCCACTGTTGACCCCGTTACCCATATTTTCAAAGATTCTGAAGGAATAGCTGGGTTTACTGCTCCGTAGATCATTACTGAGCTGGACATATGTTCCCACACAGCCATATTCGCACAGAGACCTAGAGTTGCCTTATTACTACTAGACAGAATTACAGTGTATGTTGCAAGCTGGAAATACTCTTGCTGATGCATATATTTTTTGCTCAGATCTTCAGTTTCTATCTTCGGAAGTGTTTTGACTTTTTAAAATAAAACCCACAATGGTGAGAGTTGAAACATATTAACCAGCTCAATTCCTTGGGAAGTTTAGATTGCATTCAGAGAATGTCCCGCTGTAATTTTAAAAGAAGAGACATTGCCAAGGACACGAAAACACCTCATAGTTATTAACTCTCATCCATAAACAATGAAACTTTACCTAAATAAGCCCATCTTTCCTTACCCTGTAGCTTCTTCACATTCACAGTCCAGATCGGTCCTGCAATTATATTTTTCATTCTCTGTGAAATCATGTTCATCAATATTTCAATGACACGTGAGATGTTACTCATTACGATGGTCCCAACATAGTGTTGATTTCATTCTTTATCAAGAGCCATTTCACTGTTGTGTGATACTTTAGTACCACACTTCCTTTAGTATCTCGCTGCCCTGATTGCCTGCATCCGATCCTGAGGGCAGGTGATTGTTTACCTGCCTGTGTATAGAACGTAATTGCTTTTGACACTTCATTTGTACTGTTGTCAGATCTGATCACGTTACAGAGTGACTCCCTCTCTGGTCTGCACACTGGGAAGTGTGTAGCCGCTCCCTGCTTTACCCGCTGGCTGCTTTCAGGTGGCCTGTTCTGAAATCCCAGAAAAACACATTTGGTGATACATTTCTCTGCCCTCCTTTCTGTCCCAGATGTACATGTCTGAACTGTTTGGCTCTGGGACCTCTCCCCACTGAAGATGCGTCAAGAATGGATACTCAGGCTTGATAATGGTCTTTTAGCATAGAGAAACACACCCACAGTCCAACACCCATCTAAAACGCGGCTCAGTGGTTTCTTTTGGGCAGCCTTTAGTGCTGCACCTGCAAAAATTCAGACACCAGAGGGATGCCCTACAGGCCAGAGGGAAAATGCCCACCATAGGTGGCCTTGTATAGGAGTTAAGACATAGGCTTCAGAGCCAAAGCTAAGGATGGCTGAATCATGGATGAAGTTTCAAGCCCTGCCTGACTCAGTTTCCCCATATGTTAAATAGAAGTGAGAATGGTGCTTAACCCGTAGGGTTGTTAAGAGGATTCTGAGTTATTATATTGAAAGGTCTTGGACAAGTCCCTGGCCCATAATAAGTGCTCAATAAATATTTCTGTTGGGGACCCTCAGTCCCCTGCTTCTGCTTCCACCACTCCAGCATGCAACAGCAAGCCGTTGTCATTTCTCCTGAGTTTGTGGGTTGGCCTGGTAGTTCCTCTGCTGGCCCTGCCCAGGACTCACTCATACAGCAGGGTCTCAGCTCCAGGGGATGGCAGGGCTGGCTGGGGTGTTTAAGCCTGTGGCCATGTGGTCGTTCCTCCTGGACACCTTCACTGCGCACTTGTCTCAGAGTCCAACAAGTTGAAGCACAAGCTCCAAGGCTTCTTAAGCCCGAGGCTCAGGAGTAGCTGCTGAAATGCATTCTGTTGGTCTAAGCAAGTTGAAAACTAGGGACTGGCCCACAGATCGGGCCGCAGGGTCGTCCTGTGTAGTGCACACGTTCTCGCCTCCTTCTTCCTCACTTGTCCATTACATGCTGACCCTTGCTACGGTCTCTGAGGTTCTTCATGCATCACCAATAGCCCACGCAGCCGGAGCCACAGCATTGCTGCTTCTCGGTGTGATTGGTGATGAGAGTCCCGGAGAGGTGACGTGCCTCACCTAGGGCCATTGCTCATTATTAGCCGGGCTCGAACCCAGACCTCCTCACTGCCTGTATCAACTTCTCTCCAAAATAACATAATTCTCCCTCTGCACACTTTTATTTGCCCTCTGAGAGAGATTATTCCAAGTTCAGAATTAATAATAGGGAGCAATAAAGTGAAGTGGAGTCAGAAAATGGGACCAAGGCCCGTGCTTCACGCAGAGATAGGCATGGTGCCGAGTCCACGGATGTGGGTTCGACGACGGCACACCTGGATTCTGAGGATCGGGGAACCACTCATGCCTGCCTGCTTCTTGCATGTTCCCGTTGCAGTGTCGCCCCTCGGATTTGTGCTGCGTGGGTAGTAAAGTGATTGTGCATCGTATGTCGTTTCATAATGGCTCTGGGATTTAGTCATCTCGGTTTCAGTCAGGAGCAAGCGAACCATTTCAGGTAATGATATTAGCATATACATAGAACTGTTGATCCTCAAACCTCTTTAAAAGCATGAGCAAATTAATTTTCCCAGAACTCTTAGGAAGCAGATAATTCTTTCTACAGTTGGAGAGAGAGACTGTGACCATGTAGATGACCTGCAAATGCCTCCCAGGGTCCTCCTGTTGTTGTTGGTTCCCCAGCACCTTTATCACAGGACTCTCAGGTGTCCCCAGGTGATTATGAGATTTTATCTCACCAGCATTTATTGGAGATATTTATTATAGACTCAGCATTCATGAGATTTCAAATTGAATGGAGTGGGAAGTTGCTAAAGAAGAAATGGCATCTAATTTTATTTAAAATTTTTTAAAATATATTGATGTTAGAGGAAGGGAGAGGGAGAGAGAGATAGAAACATGGATGAGAGAGAACATCGATTGTCTACCTCCTGCATGCCCCCAACTGGGAATCAGGCCCACAACCTGGGCATGTGCCCTGACCGGGAATCGAACCGGCGACCTCTTGGTGCATGGGTCGACGCTCAACCACGGAGCCACACAGGCTGGGCATAGTGTCTAATTTTAAACACCACTAGCCGTGGCTCAGGAAAAGTATAGTCTGAACCTAGAACATCTGCTGTGCTGGAAACCTACAAAGTGCCCAAGGACTGATGGAGACATATCTGAAGAAAAAGGAACCGATTCTTTATATGAATTTCAGTATAAGCTCACACATTTCTATAAAATATTTTCTGGAATTCTGATAGAGCTTCCATTAAATATATGGATCAGTTTAGGGAGAATTGCCATCTTACCATACTGGGTGCTCCAATCTATGAACACAGAATGTCTTTCCCTTCATGCAGATGGCCAACACGTACAGGAAAAGGTGCTCAACATCACCAGTCACCAGATACATGCAAATAAAAAACCACAGGAACCGTCACACCTGTTAGAATGGCTGTTACCAAAAAGACAAGAGATAAATGTTGGTGAGGATGTGGAGAGGAGGGAACCCTTGTGCACTGTTGGTGGGAATTGATGCGACCACTACGGAAATAGGACAGTATGAAGGTTCCTCACAAATCAAAAATATAACTACCGTATGACCCAGAAATTCCATTTCTGGGTATTTATCCAAAGAAAACAGAAACACTAACTTGAAAAGATACATGCAGCCCCATGTTTATTGCGGCATTATTTACAATAGCCAAGATAAGGAAACTACGCAAGTGTCCATCAGTGGATGAATGGATAAAGAAATTGTGAGATATACCTAAGCGAACTTGTATGTTTTCAGGGTGGAGAGGTGACCGACATGTCCAGAGTGTAGGGTAAATGCTGAAAAGGGGTGGAAAATAAAATTTATGGGGCAAAATGAAGGGATAATTAAGTCTAAAAATCCCATGTGTTTTCAAATGTGAGCGTGGAATCCAGAGGCCTGATCGAAAGGGAGAGGGTAGCACGAGGAATCAGCCATTTGGATTTATTTGGTGGAAATAATTCCGAATGGAAAAGGAGATCAGCAGTAATTGAAAGATGGTGATTCTGATGAGACAAACATTGACGAGAAGAAAGGGCAAGTGAAGGGAAGAGTCCACATTCCTCCTTCCTCCTTCCTCCTTGCTTCATCTTATCAGAAGCGTATGCTCCCATTAATCCACAAAGAATCCAGCTCTCTGTTAATAAATGGAGAGAAAAATAGTTTTAATGGTTTTAGGATAAAAGGACATTTATACACAAACAAGAGGAATTTAAAAAATCACAATGGAAAGTTAACAGCCAAATATTTAGTCTCTTGGCTATCATTAAAATTTGAATTTTTCAAAATAAATTTAGTTCTGACCCTGGCCCATACGAATATAATCAATTAACTCAGTTTTCTGTATAACTTGTCACTCCCTCATTATGTCTCTTTCCTTTACATGGGAATCTCACTCAGTCATGGACTCATATTACCTTTGTCTTTTTCTGTGTAAGCTTTCCTATGTCAAGTTAGAAAACCTTCCTCCTGGCCAAGCCAACAAAGACCACAGAAACCTTTGGTCTGCCAGATGTTACTCTCTCTTAGTTACATATAGATTTATGGATTGATTATCATAGGAAACAAAATTAGTATTCTACTAGATAAACACAATATTTTCCAGTTGTTTCTTAAAATAGTGAGTTTGTGTGTATTTTATACATATCTGTTTTGCATATGCTGTGTGTTTTATGCAAAGATTCTAGTATACACTCCCGACCTACAATAAACATGATAATAATAACTAATAATAATGTGCACAATAAAAGGAATGGCTTGTCCATTGGCACTGATGACTCCTTTCCACCATCTGTAACTATTCTTAATCTGTTTCCTAAATACAGTTCAGATGCTGTTTAGGACTGAGTCACCTACACAGGTGAATAAATCATAGTCCCTATCTTTGAGGAGATTGCAAAAGGTATGATTTCTGAAGTAAAGATGGCAGGAGAGATTATTAACAATATCTATTATTTTATATATATTTTTTCTTTTTGTGTCCATGGTCAATCCTTACTGTTTGCAATAGAACTGACCATAATGAAGAAATAAGGTTCTAATAGTTCCTGGTTAGAACATGGATATACTATGTCCACCATTCAGAGGATTACATTACAAGATGATCTCAAGTCCATTTCTGATTTATTAAACATGTGAGCGTCATGTACAATACCAGAAGCCAGACACAAGCAATAGTACATCTCATATTTCATCCAACCCAGCCCCCCCCCCCCCCTGGTCTGAAATGTCGCTCCCTGCTTTTTCAGTTCCCTCAGTATATGACCCCTGGCTCTAATTTAGGATTAAATATTTGTACCTTATCTGGTCCATCTCTTTGATTAAGTGATCCATTCAGATTCCCTTTCTGATTTACTGACCTTAGCTTCCTACTTGACTCTCAACTTTGTAAGGGCCCTTGAAGAATTGCCCATGGTTTCATATAAAACTTGGCTCTAGCCTTAACTGGCCACCACCCTACCCTAACGGTCAGTCAAGGTGCATTCAAAAAACCATAGAGGTCTGACCGGTGTGGCTCAGTGGTTGAGCGTCGACCCATGCACCAAGAGGTCGCCGGTTTGATTCCTGGTCAGGACACATGCCCAGGTTGTGGGCCCGATCCCCAGTGGGGGGCATGCAGGAGGCGGCCAATCGATGTTCTCTCTCATTGATGTTTCTATCTCTCTCTCCCTCTCCCTTCCTCTCTCTCTAAAAATCAATAAAGAAACAACAACAACAGCAACAATAAAAAACACCCAAAAACCATAGAGAATCAAGATGATTGAAATATTGTAGTTTATCCGAGGGGATGTGTCTAGAAGGTGTTTTAACATACCAGCGCACTGGTCCATGGCCTTGTGGATGGTGGTGTTTTAAGACAATTTACGTTATAAATTCCTTTTCATACGTGGTTGATGAAAATATCATTTATGATTTCAGTTATTAAGGCTTTCCATTGTAACTAGCCAGTTTCACTTAGACTTGTAAATTTAATAGACTCCATCTGTCATATCTAGTCAATCCTGCCATATTTGCCTTCCAGGAGAAATAATAACCAATTTGCTTGCCTTAGCTTTATAAATTTAAAACCAATTGGTCACAGAATCCAAGAATTAGTAGTACAAAGCCAGTTCAATTCCAAAGATTAAATGAAGTTGATTCTTGTTCTTGAGACACGCTCAAAACATTTTTTACAACAACACTTTTAATTTTTGAAATGTAGAAATTCTAACGGGGAAGTTGACTCTGCCCATAATAATTCTTAAAAGTCATCTTTCTTATTGGTGAGTTGTCCTCAAGCCATGAAAAATCATTTTAATTTTCGTGTAACCTATTTGTCTGAGAAGGGCATTGCCCAATGTAAACATTTGAGAGTGAAAGTGAGAGATGGGATTAATGTTCCCAAATTATGCCCAGAGCAAGAAGTAGTCATTCCTGTTATTAGTTGGCAACACTTAGGTTTGATATTCACTGCTCTGAAAAGATCTGGGAAAATAACCCAATAGACCCTTTAACTATTAAAAAAAAATGTATCCTTTATCATTGTTTAAGAGAAACAGAGTCTGTTAAAAACTAATGAATTGGTTAGCCAAGGACAAGATGAAGCAGTAGAAGAATAATATCTAATTTTTATGGGATATGTACTGTGAGTCAGGCAATGTTTTAGATTCTTGTACATGTACATGTACTCATGTAATCATACAGCACCCTGTGATATAACTATGAGTATTATCCCCATTTTCCAGCTCTGAAATTGATTCATGGAGATGTGAAAATAATCACAATGACATTTATCGAGCATTTAATACATAGTAGGCACCATGATAATTGCTGCATGTGCATCTGAGGACACGTACCAGCTAAGGGCTATCGTGTTGTCTATTTTATAGACCAGGAAACCTAGGCTCAGTGATGTTAATTGTCCAGTGTTCAACAAGCAGTAGAGGCTGTGACCTCTGATAACAGTACAGATGTCTTGCACTTAACCATTTTGCTGTACTGCCGGAAGAGAGAGAACTTGACTTAATATTTAATGAGTCCAAATGCAGGTCAAACTGTAAGTGAGGAAAATAAGCTGTATGTAGTGTGTGATATACGGAACACAAAAAAGTAGTCTTGGGTTTAAAAAATACATATTCGTGTATATTTACTGACATTCAAATACTTTTTTTTTTTTATACTTACCTACTATTAGAAATTAATTTCAGTAGCGTCCTGTCCCCTCTACTAATGGAGGATGCACTTTCACGACATCTCGAGTGGTTAACACTTGGGCGAGGTATTTGCCAACTGCGAGTGTGACCCTGGGATAATTAAGCACAGGACCAGTGGCTCTGGGAAAGCGGCATGGCGATGCGTGGGAAATGGACACTCTTTGGGTGTTCCGCAGCCCTAACAAAAGGAAGAGGTTCTAGTACAAAGCACAAGCTTCCTTTCCTATCTTTGGCCTGGCTGCTAGGCGATCGGGACCCATCTCATTACTTAGCCTATCTCCGTCTCTCCAGGCCATGTGGATTCAATTTTCCTCATATGAGTTTGCTGAGAGCAAAAGCAGAAATCCCAAAGGACTATTTCTCAAACAAAAGGAGATTTATTACTTTTAACAGAGAGGGTATTTGTTATAGTCGGAATTGTGTGTGTTTCAGACGAAAGGGCCAGGGTCCTGGCTGTGGACTGGAAGACCACGGAGCGGCTCCAAGCAGCTCTGTGACCTCTCACAGGTTTCCAGTTCTCAGAGGTCTGGCATCTGACCTCCGGTGTCCAGGCTGGAAAGGAAAACCAGTGGAAAGGGGCTCCAATGGCGAGGTGACATCTATACCTTTCAGCCCTGACCCTGGCACCCCCAACCAGATTCCCTCGTGATTGGTCCTACAGCTCTGAAGGGCTGACTCTGTTTCCATTGCTAAGTCCCAGAATTTGGACATTTGTTCCTCCAGTCCCTGGGAAAGGAGTAGAAGACAGGGAGGCCAACTCCTGGCTGCATTCCAGGTAGCAGGGGAAGTCTGGGATTAGATGCCCCTGTTATGGACTGAATTGTGTCCTCCCAATATCCACATATTGAAGCCCCAAACCCCAACAGGTCAGTTGTAGGAGGTAATTATGGTTGAATGAAGGCCTAAGGAGAGGGTCCTATCTAATAGAATTGGCGGCCTTATAAGAAGAGGGAGAAGGAGAGATTTTTCTCCATACGCACATACCAAGAAAAGGCCGGGGGAGGATGCAGCATGAAGGTGGCCATCTGTAAGCCAGAAAGAGGGCCCTCACCAGCAACTGAACCACACTGGCACTTTGATGGAATTTGAAGTCAGGAAATGAATGTGTTCATTCAGGTAATTGTTTTAGATAGAGGACAGAGGAAGCCCAAAGTTTGCACTCCAGGATGTTCTACAGATCAAATGTCAGCAGGACAAGGTGAGAAAGGAAAAATGACAGAGGAGCAGGCGGAGACACGAAGGAAAAGCCACAGGGAGTATGGTAGGTAGAAGAAAGCTAGAGGGGCAGAGGCTGCTGGGCACTGTCCAATGTGCTGACAGGCCAGATACGGTGAGGACAGGAATTACCAACCCCTGCAGGCAAGACCTTGTCAAGAGCATTTTCAGTGGAGTTTTGGGGGCAAAAACCCGACTGGAGTGGATTTAAGAGATAATGGGAAGAAGGAATTAGAAACATCAAGTAAAGATCCCTTTTATGTGTTATAGAGAGGGACAGGGAATGGCACAGTCATCGAAGGGAGAAGTGGGGTCAAGGGTTCTTGTTTTGGTTTTGGTAAACAGGGGAAGTAGGAGTATGCTGCTTTGATAATGGTAGAGAGAAAACTGTGAGAACAGTGTCCTTATTTCCGTGATAATTTGACTTCTTCTAGGAGCACAGAAATTCTCAACATGACTAGTTATCAGGGAAGTATGACTCAAAACCACGGTGAGATATCACCTTGTTAGAATGGCTATTACTTAAAAACAAGGTAAATGTTAGTGAGGGTGTGGAAAAAGGGGAACCCTTGTATATTGTTGGTGGGAATGTAAATTGGGGCTTGCTCAAAGTAAAAATAGAATTGTTATACAGTCCAGCAATGCCACTTCTGAGTGTGTATCCAAGGGGATTGAAGTCAGGATCTCAGACAGACATCTACACTGTCCTGTGCATGGCAGCGTCATTCACAGTAGCCAAGATGTGAAATGATGACTAGAAAAACAAAACGTGGTATCTACATGCAATGGAATATAATTCAGTCTTAAAAGGGAAGGACATTGTGCAATTTGCAACACTGTGGATGAACCTGAAAGACATCGTGCTCAATGGACTAAGTCAGAAAACGAAGGATAAATACAGGACACCGCTTGAATCAGAAACCTGAAATAGTCAGACTCAGGGAAGCAGAGAGCAGAGTGGTGTTTGCCAGAGGCTGGAGGGAAGAGAAAACAGGGGGTTCGTAGCCAAAGGTACAGTGTGAGGACTCACACAAAGTGAGAAAGTCCTGGAGGTCTGCTGTTCAGAACAGTGTCTGTAGTAAACGATACTGCATTATCTTCTTTAAAATGTGCTAACAGGGTAGGTCTTATGTTGTGTTTTTATCACACGCATAAAATAACAACAACAACAATAATAATAATAAAAGAGGGCAGGAGGAAACTTAGAAGGGATGTGTACATTTATGGCATAGATTGTAGTGATGGGTTCACAGGGGTATACTTATCTCCAAACTCAGTGAATTGTATATATTCGTTATGCCCTTAGGAATATTACATGTGTCTTCACTAACCATTAGTGATCAATTATTTTAACGATAGTTTAACATCCTAGATTTAATGGAGGAAATGCAAAATAAAAAAAATAATAAAATATAGGACCCCTGCTGCTAATTTCACATCTTAGAATACAGCTGTCATTTCTCTGCCCTAGCAAAAAATATTTAAAGAGTAATGAACATTTTTTCTTTGTTTATAATCTCTTCCTCTGAAAGTGTTTTACCTCACTTTTTATTCTCTTTACTATACCTTTATCATTTCTCATTTACAAATATGGGATTGCTTTAAAGTTTTTATCTCCTTTAAGACTTAAGAAATAAATTTAATTCTGTGAAGTTCTATATTAATGTCAGTTACTATATTTGAGAATTAGTTCATCAATCTTTTGGAAGAAAATGACATTTCTGGGAATACACTGGATATTCTAGACAGATTTTTGTGTTCGCATCATGACCCTGTTTATCTTACTCTGATTGGTTGGAGAGACCATGCATGTCTCTTAATTTACAATGCTGAATTTCCTTTTGCTCTCCCTAAGGCCTCATTTTTCCCAAATAATTCCTTCAGCTGCATATCATTGAGCAAGAGGGCCGCTATGGATAATGGAAAGATCCACACAGCAAGGTTGGCTGGCTGCCTCGTCTGAGGAAGTCATACTGGACCTTCTGTCCTGCTAACCCAGATGTCCTCTGTTAATACATTTATGAAACCATGGTCCAGGGAGATCCGATAAGAAAATGATCTAGAACCTGGAAAGAAGGAACAATTACTTGACTTACAAAGTAAATCCTCTATGTATACTAATGTTTTAAAGATACATAAAACTAAAACATCTCTAAATGCATGAATTTCCCTGAGACTTTGACTGTATAATCTCTTTTCCCCCCCTTGATCTCAGGCAGCTTCATTATAAACCCAAAGATCCAGCTTGAAATTTTCCCTAAGGTTTACATTTTCCAATCTTTTTCAGAGGTGGAGAAAGGAAAATGGTGATCTGTGATGTCTCTTTAAGCCATATATATATATATATATATATAAAAAATAATGTGCTTTCTTTCCTTTTCCCTAAAGTCAGAAAAGTAAACTGTCTTTAAAACTATTAATACTTTTAAAGAAATGGTATAATTGTGCCTCCTATACAAATACGAAACGGACAATTGTCAAAGATAGGTACAATGTTATCATCAATTTACAGGAGATTTCAAAGAGCAGAGGCACATGTATGGGATTGGGATTGGGAATTCTAAAATGAATTTACAAATGGATGCAAAACATGTCTGTCCACAGGGCAATCATCGGTTGCATTGCATTAGACACAGTTGATTTTCGAGAAGTATTTGCGATCTCATCAGTGTTCTACAGTTTAGAGTTGTAAAATGGGTCAGAAGCAATGAAAGGCTGAGATAACTTGGATGAGTGAGCTAGACAGGACACTCTTTTTGTTACTGTTGGCTTATTTCAAAGTCTCACATTTTTTCCGTACTAAACTGCCCATCTCTAATATCCCATGGGGGAAAAAAAAAGATTCCTAAGGAAATTCCTTCAACAGGAATTTTTTACAACTAAACTACACTTTGGTAAGAAGCAATAGATACTATGGCAGAGTTGGAGCTATGGAGTGTTGAGATTTGGGAATATACTTATATATTGAGATATACTTATCTCAGTTCCTATGCAAATGAGTAATGCAAGTCCTTCTGTTTAAAAAATGTACATTTACAACCATCTCAGTTATAAAAAAGTTAATAATTTAAATTGGCCTTATTTGGAAGAGCGGAATGCTGATCCAGACCCCCTGAAACCAGTTATACTTGGAAAACATTAGGTGAAGAGGAAAGATACAAAGTGAAGTCACATTTATGGACCCCCAAGCTTCAGTTCAGCATTCTCACATCACATGCCTTTAGATCTCAAAAAACGTTATAAGAAAGTATTCCTTTTTTTATTTCATAGGCTGAGAAACATTAAGTAATTTAACCAAAGTAAAATTGGAATTCAAATTCAATAGTTCTGACTCCCAAAACCCATGTTTCTGTCTGCTCCCCAGAAAGAGCAAAGATATCTCTCTGTATCAGATAAATGCTTCTCACAGGTAAGGTTAAATAATTAAATTATGAAATGCTAGAGCAAAATAAACTTCTCTTAATGTGTATCTTCCTGAGAAGCACAACAGATAAAGATAATGAAGACTAAGGAGCTCTGGGGTAGTGGATGGAGACCAGTGTTCACGTGGTCAGGTTCCTCCTTTTCCCTCATAACAATTTCCTTGGAGCCTCTAAGGATCCTCAAAAAATAGTTATGAATCTGAGCTCACTTTGCTTCACTCAAGACACATCTCTACATTAGAACCATACTTTCTGATTCCAAATCCAGTGCACTTCCAGATAATCCACGTTTCCTTTGCTAAAAGTAGGAGTTGCACTTGAACCAGTATTTTTATTTCAGGTTCAACACTGTAACCAGACAGCCATCAGATCTGATTTAGGGGAGGCCAACTCTCTTGAGCTTCTCCGTGCCCATCCATCTGAGGTTAAGAAAGCATCTCCCGGCTTCTTTTGTGGAGAATTTTCATGTAGGAGAGTCTCTTGAGAGAGCACATTGGAAGGAAGCCAGCAGAAGATAGGATGAATGAAGAGGGAGCTTCATCCGCGAATAAAGGTGTGATTGACAAGCTAGACCATCGCCCTTTGCCTCCAATATCATATATGCTGCTGAACCCATAGAGTTTGCAGCTAATCATTAGTCCTTCGGGAATCTAAGAGAGCCTTCCAAATACCTCCACACATACATTGCCAGTTGTGAGAGCACCAGTCAGGATAGGTAGTGTTATGCTGCAGAAATATACAATTCCTCAAACCCAGTGGGTCACACAATGGAATTGAATTCTGAATTATGCTAGATATTCAGTGCAGATCACCAGAGGGGCTTTGCTCACTGTGGCCCCTTAGGGACCCAAGCTGTTGAATGTTCCATTTCAACAAGGACTTCTACCATCTATACAGCAGAGGGAGGGGAATGTGGCTCTTTAAGGTCTGTTCCTATGTGACGCACATCACATTCGTCCTTTCATTAGCCAAGGCAAGCCATGTGGCTATGCTTAGCTTCAAGGGGGACGGAGAAGTGCTATCCTACCACACACCCAGAAGGAGACCAGAACATCCAGTGACTACCACACCAACACCCAAAACACAGTAGAACTTCGAATTTGCAATGTATACACATGCATGCTTTTCTAAGTGTATTATGCCTTGTGCTTTCATAATTCTCTTTTGTGTATCCATTTTGATGGTGAGGGTCCTTCTTTTTTATAGGGGGAAGCTGAGAGTCAGCATAGTTAATTAATTTGTACAGTTACTGAGTTAGTAGCTCTTTGCATTGGTAAGAGCCGCCCATTATATTCAGTCTGACTCTAAATTGCAAACTTTTAACCATTAGGACCTTTACTCAAATGAGCCAATGGACTAGTTCAAAATCACAGGAAAGGCTCTGCAGGTGTGAGAGATTTTTACTTTCTGTAGTGTACTTCCCCATCTCAGGAGAAGGGACCTTGACCACCAGGTTGGTGGGCCTATGGGTTGGATGAAATTGGGAAGGAGTAGCTTAGTGTCATAGGCACTAGCTCAGATTGTCCCAATAAAAGTCTCTTCTGGGAGATCCTAATTGCTAAGCTATGATTTTTGTTGTTCTGGACTGGTTGTGTGACCTGGAAAGTGGTATACCTTGGAGGTGTTAGCAGCCGTGTGGGGGAAGATGGCTTGGAAAGGAAGTAAGAAGGGCGCAGATATACAGAAAGAGACAGAGATGAGAATGGGTGACAAAGGGAAGAAAGGATGAAGAAAGATGCCCATGGCTTTCTATATCTAGGTCAAAGTCACTTCCTGCCTTTTAGTATTAAAAACTAGCCTGGATCCCTCCCTATTTATTGTGTGACCCATTTTGAGTGATTTTGTGTTACTTTATCCAAAACTTACTATCACCTTCTCCAAACAACCCTATTCTCATCGCCAAACTCAAATTCTTAGCCTCTGCTATTCAGGTGCTTTTATGGGGTGGTCATTAGTTATTTTGGTTGATTACTGAAACAAGTGAAGGGTCTTAATTTTATTACGTAGTACTTGGGATTACTAGCTTTGGATTCAGACAGATATGGGGATGGCTCTGACTCCATTTCCGACTAGCTTTGTCACCTTGAACAAATTATCTGTTTCATCCTCAATTTCCTAATGTGTTCAAAGAAAAATAATAGTAACACTTTGTAGGGCTGTCAGGAAGACTAAAAGGGAAAATGTAGCCATTCATATTATAGTCAGTTTTTAGTTTGAAACTGTCTTTCTGGATTTGGATTCTGTAAACATCACTCTTTATGCCCTTTTCATAAGTACTAGGTAGAGGGGGACCAGTGAAACTGTAATTTCTGGCCAGTTTCCTGTGTTCAAAGGCACTGATCAGAATTCACTCATTTTTGGATGAAAACTTTGATTGTCCTTCATCCTTGAGAGCACTATCACCCTTGCTGGCCTAAGGCCAACTTGATTTCTGTGCTGGAAGGTCTGCTTTTTGCTTGTAAAAGAAGCAGCTGCTAGGAACTCCTCAGACGCCGTCTTCACTGTGGATAGCAATCAACATCTGTAGGGCATGTGTTAATTGGTCTTGATCCTCATTATTTTCTGCCTCATTACTGAGCCGATGCCAGGTAGACAAACGTCAGCAAACTGACAACACTGGAAACTGTCCTAACGTAGGATAATAAAGAGCTTTGGCCTTGGCTGGCTGCATTCCTACTCAGTCTCATTGACAGATTAGAGATCTCCACGCACGTCCGGCCGCGAGGTTAATATATGCATGGGCATTACTTCACTGACTTTGTTTATCACCCATCTGCTTAAGAGATGGAAGATGATTTACTGCGTCGAAGAGGGTTATTGAAAAACCACTTCCCGGAGCTAGAGAGAACTGCTCTGGTGCAACACTGGCCAGATTTCTAAATACTGGCCTGTGTGGCCGCTCCCCTAGTTTACAGATCCCCCCCTTTCTGGGCCCAAATACCATAAATGTGTGGCCCATGAATTTATGCTTGTTTGGATTATCAACTGATGAGGACCCATGGCCCTCCTTCCCCATCATTAATTGCATGTGTGACCTGGGACAATTACCTAATCTTTCTGAGCCTAACTCATGGGGATGGAAATAGAATTTGCGCCGGTGAGGATTGGTGAGGATTAAGGATTATGGGTAGTTAGACAGTAACTAGTGCCTGCTCAGTGCTGACAGACACATAGTTGTGGCCATGACAATGAAAAGGCAGCTGTATTGCTATTGGCAAGGGCCTTGGTGGTGAGACATTTAAAGGACGCCTGGTTCTTTCCACCCAGGGGTAGCAGGAACTATCTTTTGGCTCTTTTAATCTTCTTGTCCATGGCTGCCCCATGGACTAGCCACGTGCTTCTTTATCAACTCCCCCAACAGGAACCCTCCCAGCTAAAATTGCACTCATGACTTGGGTCCTAGGAGCAGATTTGACACGTGAATCACAGGCTTGTTTTGTTCGGAATTTTCAAACATCGTTAGTCCTTAGATCCTGACCTAAAACAGGAACATGGTCTTCCCAAGCTACATGCACGGGCCAGAGCTGGTGAGGGAGAAGCTGGCTTGGAAAAGCCCAGATGGAGTTCCTGGTGGCTGTCGGGGCAGCCCTGGCCCGTGTGCACTCAGGCCCTGCAGCTGGCGCAGAGGGGCTCCGTGGTCACGCTCTGGCTGTTCCAGGAAGTTCTCACTGGGTGCATCCACGTCACCTGTGTGTGTGTGCTGGTCCAGGACCGAGGACACAGCGAATACTCCTCAGAGGGAAATTCAAGCCCAATGGCCTCTTTGCCCTTTCTGGAAGCATCTGAATCACATTTTCAAGTCTCCAACTATCAGTATATGACTTTTCATCATTTTGAGAATCCAGCCAAAACAATACTCATGAAATCATTTTCGGAAGTCCAAACAACAGCAGCCCCACTCACGATTTCTACCTTTCTAAGTTGAAAGCTGATCTCCGTATTCGATTTTCGATGATTGGAAGAACTTTTGTATATCCAGCAACCTATTGCCAGCCTCAGCCTTTTTTTCCCTTTAAGCTCATTATTTGCTAATGATTTTCTTGGCCACAAAACTCGTAAAATTCCCCTAAGTTACTTTTTTTTTTTTTTTTTGGTAAAAGTCTCAGGACATTTGCTCCATTTGCTCAGCATCTGTGTGGGACAACATCTGGAGCCCGAGGAAATTCCCCAGCTCGGGGTATGATGCGTAAATGAAATTACTTTTTCATGCACTTCAGAGGAGATTCAAGAGCATCTTTCTGACCAAACAAGCCCTTTTGTTCTCTTCCAGCAAGTGTTTCTCATTAAAAATGTCATCTCCCTAATAAATTGCCTT
Source organism: Tadarida brasiliensis (assembly GCA_030848825.1). Lineage (NCBI taxonomy): Eukaryota > Metazoa > Chordata > Mammalia > Chiroptera > Molossidae > Tadarida > Tadarida brasiliensis. The sequence goes on along the minus strand of CM061279.1, from coordinate 7,388,265 downwards.
ATTGCCCGTGCAGCTGGGCCTATTGTGTGCATGGTTTTGAGTGCTCTTCGATTCTAACAGGGAGCAGAAAGCAAGAGAAAATGAATCCTTTCCCCCACTCTGTCTCATGAAATGCCTTTCTTTTGCCTTTTGTATTTGAGTGAGAACTTGTCTTTTATGGGAGCCTTTTGGGCTCCCACGATTCACTGCTGCTGGGAAACTGTCCTCAAACACGTCCTGTCAGATTGCCTTTTCCTCTCTAGGTACTGGGTAGTGGCGTAGCTTCTAGTGATCCCAGCTCAGGCTGAGGGGTGGCATTTGGGGGATTATGTCCAAGTGATTTATTCATTTATTTATTTTGCAAGAAAATGCTTGACATAGCCAGTCTTTAGACTCTGCTATAACATATATACACCAATTTTAGGGAAGGCAAGAATGAAAAGAAGTGAGCTGAAGATAAGGGTGGAAGAGAGAGAGAGAGAGAGAGAGAGAGAGAGAGAGAGAGAGAGAGAGAGAAGAGAAGAGAAGAGAAGAGAAGAGAGAGAGAAGAGAGAGAGGTCATGGATTCTGTTAGGAGCCACACAGAAGTTTTAGAATAATCTTAGAAACCAATCCAAGCTAGGTTCCAAGAGTTGAGGTGTGAAAAAGTATCTGGTTTTGAACCAACCCTGACTATGAAGGGGTCAACTTATATCAGTTTCTCTTCCCCAAATCGCTAACCCCCCTCCTCTTCACTCAACTCCAAAACTAACATTTAATATGCCAGCTCAGCTGGGGCTTTGTACCTCCAAACTTATTTTCCCCACTTACTCAATCCACTTTCTACATAGAACCTAAAAGTAAGCATAAAAAGAATGACCTAACTTGAAGAGAGGAGAGACATTTCTGGCACACACATTGCTTTGTACTGGGAATTCTTTTGGAATCTCTAGGCTTCACTGACTTTTCCAAAACCTGGAAGGGGTGGATTCAGGAGACTAGTGGAGAGAACTGCCATGAGCTGCGCATCTGGGCTGATGTCATATGCAAGTTGCCAGAAGTTTCTTTACCAAACACAAATGTAGGTCCTCCATGACATCTGCCCTTTGTGATGCTTTTGTGCCAGAGGAGCAGACCCCTGAAGCCAAGGTCCAGGAGTGATATGGGCAGTTGATTCTGCCCTGTGCCCTGGGGGCCTTGAGGTTCTGATGGAAGAGATCCTAGACTGGCATGCCTCCTACCGTGCTAGTCATCAACCAGGCACTGCCAGGATCTCCGGAGACACACAAGTTCAACCCAGCAACCATCTACCGAGGAGCTTACATTACAAATGCCTCTGCAAACCATGTCTGTCCCAGAGGTCTTTACAGTCTGCATGTGGGACAACTTTTTAAATACTTGCACGTGTAATAATTATAAATCCGAGTCACAAAGACAACAGAAGCAAAGAGTTTCACCTTAACTTGGAAACCAAGGGCGGCATTGCCGTGGAGTTAGCAACGGAGGCAGACTGGGATGCACAGCTAGGTGTGGGCAGCATCAACCACGTGAGGAGCTCTGACCTTCCTGGGTGCAAATATCTACAGCTCTCACGCTGGCGTTATAATGATCGACTTCATTAACACTTTCAGACAGTGGCGCAGGGCAGTGAGTAAAAATCTCCATGTCCTTTTCAACCTTATATGTGAGCAGAGATTCAAGCTAGGTGTGTGAGGAAGTCATGCAGTTTCTCCCATAAAGGTCACTCTGTAGTCTTAAATATGTCATAAAAATTTCATGTATAGAAAATCTGTAAGTTTTCAATTTGACAGATTGTATTTTTTCTCATCATTCCAGAAGTGTGCATGATGAGGGCCCTTAATTTGTCCATCGGAGGATATTCAGACATGTTTTAGGGAGAACAATAGGGAATTGCTGATACCAGCCCGTTTTTGACCTACAAAAACAATTTCATATAATTCAACCTCCGTGTTGTCCAGAATTTTCTGAACAAAACTGAATAACAATTGTAATAATGAGAATCTTGTTTCACGTTTTAGTGAGACTTTCTTGAGTCCAGTGTTTTAGTGTTAGGCCTAATGACAAGACTTGATTTTAGGTAAATAATACTTACCAGCCCGGCCGTTGTGGCTCAGTGGTTGAGCGGCGACCCATGCACCAAGAGTTGCCAGTTCGATTCCCGATTAGGGCACATGCCTAGGTTGTGGGCCCGATCCCCAGTGAGGGGCATGCAGGAGGCAGCCAATCAATGTTCTCTCTCATTGATGTTTCTATCTCTCTCTCCCTCTCCCTTCCTCTCTCTCTCTCAAATCAATAAAGAAAAAAAGTGTTTTTTAAATTAAATAATACTCATAAAATTGAGGAAGTGTCTATGTCCTTCTGATCCAATATAAAAGTCTACAGAGGCATGGGACTAACTTTTCCTCTCTTACCCAGTGAAAGGAAAGACACATGAAGAAAAAATGATACTATTTAAAGAAACAGCAAGATTAAAATACTGACACTCATAGCTCTTTGTGGTTTATAGAGCATTTCATGTGAATTATTATCATTCATCTCCTTGTTACAGCTATCCTGTTAAGTGGGCCTTATTCTCATCTTACAGACAAGGAAGCCAGGGCTCAGACGGGAAGTACTGTGCTAGGTCACCTGTCTAGAAAGAGGCAGCCGTAGGACTCGAACAGTGTTGATCAGAACCCACAGCAAGGCATGTTCTAGACCAGAGGGCCACAGCTATGCTCGTGGCGTTCATCAGTGGCGTTGGTCTCGTCTTCTCCACGCCCTTCCAATCCCGCGTCGGCTCATCCATTGCCGGTGGGAACAGCCCAGCAGGAGACACATCCGAAGGGTCCTCTTGGCTTTTGGAAGGGCATTTAAAAAACTGTGTTGGGTAGAGCACTGATTTCATCAGAGACTTATACTTTTGTCGGAAGAAAAATGTGAAGCTCAGTTAAACCGAGTTAAATAGTTTTATTTCTTGTAGTAGAGGGATTGTCGGAGATTGAAGCAAGCTAATATACATTTGAATCTCTGAAAAAGGCACCATCCAATATAAAAAATACACACATTTCTTTAACAACAACCAACAAATAACTTCGGGAGGAAATAATTCCTAAGACTAGCAGTCCATAGAGCACTCCTTGGAAACACTGGGTAGGAAAACTCACCTCTGATTCCCCATAAATCCACTTCTTTCCTCCATGGCACAGCCAGGTTCGTGTTAAAAATCTCATCTCCGTCACTCACCAGCCGTGCTCACTTGGACACATTATTTAGCAGCACCAGAACTCAGCTACTTCATCTGTGAAAAGGGGGATCAAAAACTTCAAAAGTTTCAAATTGTTGTTGAGGATTGAGGAAAATGGAAAGGATTGAGCACGATTTGGCGTAGTGCTTGGCAGCCGGTTGGCATTTGGTCAAGGACAGCTCCTTTTCTTTCTCCTACGGCAACCCAATGAGAGTCTTGCTTCCCACCCCTGGACTCCTGCAGGGAATTTCTAAAGACCACACTTGTCCATCGCCCTCTTCCAAGGGACCATGTCACGACCTCGGTCTGCAGAGCACAGGATGTGACAATCCTTCCATCCTGCGAGGCATCTCTTCTATTTCCATTTGCTTATGTGGGAAGTCTCTCTCTCATCTTGCAGTATCTGACCTCCCCTTGATTCCTCCTTCCCTCTGTCAACGGCTTTCCTAGCCCAGCTGATCACATCTTAGAACCCTTCACTCCGAACCTGACATCTGTGAAATCCAATGATGCACGCGTGTGAAATGAGCCTTATCTCATCACTCGGCATTTTGTGAGCCACTGGTTTCTCGTGTGGTTGTGAGACTCACAGCTCTCCTGTGGGAATATCGAATGGGCCTTCGGAGGAAGAGCCTCCTCCTCCTCCTGACCTCTACCTTAGCGTCATTGGTCAGAGGGCGTTCAGTGCTGTGTTTTTAAGACTTCAGCTTCACAAGCAAGGTTGTCAGACGAGAGGCCTATTTTTTCCAAAACGTTTTCCCCCAGTTAGGTTATATGCGTATTTTGTTGAAATGTGAAGTTAGTGGGCCTTTTCTATAATCAAATTGCTTCCTGATCCAGGGCCATACAAAGTAGGAACTATCTCTCAGCCTTGCTCTTCGTTCTTTGGCAACAACAATAACTGAGCATCTTCATGAGGAGTGTCAAGGCCAATGTATTTGACTCCCATCTGGCTCAGGGGCCAAACTGGAGATGAATAAGCCATTATTTTATTGGTCCAGGCGGAACTGAAGCTTCTGACCCATTTATCTTACTTCATCACAGGTATTCCGGTTCTGCCATTGTCTGAGAATCACGTGGCTATGTGCAGCTATTTCAGGCAGCTGATAACACTGGGGGCCTTCCCAGTGTTAGGTCAGGTGAAAGAGACCAAAAAAGAAAACAGGCATGTATTGAGGGTACACAACCATGCTGTGGGTCTGGGCATTCTCAAAGTTCTTTCAGAGAAAAGGTCTGATTTAGTGGAATCCTCACCACAGCTCTGTGAAATAAATATCATTAATTTACAGGTGAGGAAAAGGAGGCTCAGAAAGGCTGAGTAACTTTTCCAGGGCCACCCAGCAAGTGATTGGCACAGACAGGCTGCAAATCTAGTTCTGTCTGTTTAGGCTTCCGAGCTCTGGGCACTAAACAGCTCTGCTTCCTAGTCCCCCCCACCCCCACACCCATACACATCCAGACACCTCTTGTTCAGACCTTCAAATTCCACATTTTTTAAAGATGAGAAATAATTTACTATTTAAACTGCGTTTCCAAGACTTGGGTAATACCCAAAGGTCGTTTTTACAAGACCATAGAGGAGTTGTAAGACTTGAGCTTGAGGAGATGGAATGCCTGCAGTGGATGACATGACAGCTTACTTCCAAGGCCGTTCTCCCCCCACACGCACATGCGTGCACACACGCGCACACATACACACGCACGCACATACACACGCACACACATGCACGCACACACACACATGCACACACGTACACACACACGGACGCACACACGAACACACATGCTCTGAATCGCGCATGCACATATGACTCACTTGCCCTCCAGTTCAATGAAAGACCTTTCCATCTGTTCCCTGCTGGTGATTAGCATGACGACAAATGCAGGCGAGGCAGAAGGGGCCGGCTAATTCTCCTGGCCTACAATTCAACTTAAATCATGATTCCTAAGATAGATCTCTTCTCTCAAAGTTAATGGGAACCAGCTGCCTCTTGTTAATAATAACATATACTCAGGGGACAAAAAAGGGGAGCAAAAGAGCGACTTTTAGGTTTTGCTTTGTTTTCCGAAATATTGGGACTGTCTAGCTAGAGACATGTAAAATTGCAAAATATATTCATACTAAAGATTTACCATTATGCATGTAAGGACACCTGCATCATTTACCTCCCTGTGAGGAGGTAACATGCAATGTGAAAGTTATTTTTATTTTTATTTTTATATTTTGCTTGTTGTTTATTGGTATGATTTCCTCTCTCCAGAATAGATCAGTACTGATGTTAACATTACATACTCTTTTCCCACTTAAAATGATGCTGTTTCATTCTTAATTCAGTGTAAATTGTGGCACTAATAGATGAGAAAGTACATGAGTTGTTACTATGCAAATCACTTCATTGCAAATAAAAATCATGCATTTTAATCTTATTATTCCTGTGCCAAAATGTTATCCATTATAACCAAATTCATGTAATGAGTAGGTCATTAATTGAAAAATTGGACATTTAAAAGATTATTTTTAGAGGATAATAAACCATTTTTAAATTGAACCTATTTATATGCAAAGCAATACCAAATAAGGCCTATTCTAAAATAGTTGTAAATTTGAGAATACATCAGCCATTTGAACAATGCTTTTCCCTGCCTTCTTTTTCATTGACATATGCAGTTACTCAATTCTTTTCAAAGTCAACTAAGATTTGCCTGCTATGCCCGTGTATTTGTCAGAACCATACATTCTTGATTAAGTCATAATAAGATTTAGAAATAAAACACATCAACCAAATAGCCCGATTATTCAATAGTTCTAATATTCAAAAATACCTAATCTAAAATGAAGGTATAATGGCCAAGGCATGGAAACAACTGAATTGTCCATTGAGAAATAAAGAAAATGTGATACACACACACACACACACACACACACACACACACACACACATTGTAACTATGTGAGGTGATGGATGTGTTAACTACCCTTATTGTGGTTATCATTTTGCAATAATAGACATATATCAAATCATCATGTTGTACACCTTAAACTTATAATATTATTTGTCAATCATATCTCAATAAAGCTGGAAAAATAAAATAAAATGAGAGAAGATCTCACTGTTTGACCTTAGGCAAGTTACTTGATATGCACTGTGCCTCCGTCTCCTCGTCTGTAAACTGGAGAACAATAATAATGTCTCCCCTGATTTCTGTGCAGGTTAGATGAGATAATTTATATAATGTCTTTAGCAGCTCTTGGCATACAAGAAGAGATTGATACACTTGGGCTATAGTAATTATTATTCATTACTGGTAGCTGAATGTGTTCTCTGAGTCATATCTGATAGTTGTGAAATTATAACAGATGGGATGAAATGAAAATGCATAGCAACATGTTATATTTTGCACATCACTAGAGGGAGCCAGAGATAACTGAGTAACCATCTTTCCCAAACTTCGTTACGCATTATCAGTATTTGCCAAATACCAATAATGTATTTGCAGTAAATACTTTGTTATGTAAAGTTGTTATTTGGCTCCAAAGATGTGTACAACGTAACTTCAGGTTTCAAGAAATGTATAATCTAATCAAAGAAACAAATAACATGCATTAGAAACCCATTAAATGATAACGTATGACAATGATATATAGCAAAGCAATAGCAAATTGAATGCCTCATGGATGGCTCAGACAATTTGTGCTAAAGATTGCCTGAAAAGGGAATGACGTGTCCCTTTGAGGTGAAATAAACTGGAAATGCTTCATGTACTTCATAGGGACCTTGAAGGATGACTGGGATTTAGAGCCCTGGAATCAGCATTCCAGAAAAGTTAAAACAAAGCAATCCGAGAAGAGAAGGTGTAAATGTTCCCTTGATCCTCTGAAGGGGGAGTCATGTTTACTACTTTTTTTATTAATATGTTTTTATTGATTTTTTGAGAGAGAGAGAAAGGGAGAGAGAGATAGAAACATCAATGTGAAAGAGAAACACCAATCAGCTGCCTCCTGCACGCCCCCTGCTGGGGATCGGAGCCCGCAACCCGGGCATGTGCTCTGACCGGGAATCGAACCAGGACCTCTCAGTCCATGGGATGATGCTCAATCCACTGAGCCACTGTTTACTACTTTATGCCTAATTAATCTTTACAAGTTATGACTCTGACTCAGCTGCTCCCCATATCAAGAGTTGTAAATGATTCCCACTGCATTAGACTAACTGTTGTAGCCTGGCGTAGCAGGCTTGGATGCTTTTATTGGGAAATAATAATGGACGGATATCCTGGGGCTTGACTGTAACAGAGACTAGTAAGTCAAGCGTGCTCTGCATCTTAGGGACAGTGAGAGCCATGGAAGGTTTTGAGCAGCTGAGTGGCCCGTCTCAGTGTCAACATTAAAATTCTATCACTGGCCAGAAGCCAAGTAATGGAAGACTGAGGGTTCTTATTAAAGTCACTGCCTTAGAAATTGGCTACGCTATTTGGGTGTCATTCAGGAAGCAGTCAGGAGTCATTCATAGCATTTGATGTGGGAGCAACTGAGTCAGAGTCACAACTTAGAAAAAACGGGTTAGTCATAAATAGCAAGTGAATGAGAAATGGGAAAAACCCAGAGAGCAAGGAAGATCGGCAATTGTCTGGTGTCCAGAGGAGCCTATGAGTGCCAGATTTCGTTTGTGGGGGGATAGAAAAGTGGGGACAGTACAGACAATTGACAATGATTTTAATGTGCTGATGACGTTGAGCTGAGTTGAGCCAGGAAAACAGATTCGATGGTACTTCCACCAGAAATAGCAAAACTGGAAAGAAGAATTGGAAAGTGGACTTGGGAGGTGCTGAATTATACAACTCTGTAGACTAATGTAAATGTATCTTTGCTAGGAGAGAAGTGTAGGCCTAGAACCAAAGAGAAAATTTAGGCAAAACCTACCTACTTGGAACTCACCTGAATATATTGGATATAAATGCTGTATCTCTGACATAAACATTATATGCAGTAACTATTATTCTCAATGTTTGCTAAAGTGCTTTTTTGTTGTACGAATATAGTATGAATGTTCTGTCTGATTTATTTTAACTCTATGGTCATTTGGTACTAATTATTTAATTTCATTAAGTATTTCAAGTCCTTGGTAATGTCAAAAATTCTATTTTCTGTCCAAGACAATGGTCAGAATAATGATACTGACCACCATTGATCAGTCTGAATAGTAATTGACTTATAACAAAAACAACAAATCCTCATGGTCCCTCTAATCATTTGTCTTGGTAACAACATGCAATTACAAGTCAAAGCTTAACCTGACGGCCGCTAGAAGCATGCATTTGTACATTTCTGGAGCGAAATAAGAATATGGATCAAAAGCTCTAAAAAGGATCCATATCCTTGTACATTGAAAATGCACTTCTAAGAATGCATTCCTGGTAATACAGCACTAAAACATTCATGCCAGCAACATTCATGGTTTAAAAAAAAAAAAAAAAAAGCCCCAGGAATCATATAAAATGGCATTTATTGCAGGAAAATAAATTGTTATATTAATATGACTGACTACCCTATAGTCATTAACTGTGATGAAGTACATGTATATTTACTGGAAAGGAAATCTAACCCATTTGTGGCAAATGAAAAAGTAGTTTACAAAAGTATATGCTTAGTATAATCACATATACATCATATTGGAATATATATTCATACTATTTTAGAATATATCTATCCAATTCACATAGATATATGGATTTAACATTTAACACACGTTGTTATATATGCATATGCAAAGAAATCTGGAAATATATACATCAAGTGTTCATGGCAGTTATCTTTGGAATGTGAGATTTGGGGTATTTTTTTCTCTTATTGACATTTTCTGAACATGCACTGTGTGTAAAAAACCCCAAAACTCTACATTTTATATATATTTAAGTTAATCTAAGTTATTGTTACACCCTAAACATTTGACTTGTTAAGAATATAGGTGAGAGGTACAGGTTAGAATGCAAAACTGAAGGGTGGCTTCTGATTAGGGCCAGGCTTGCCCCCAGTGCTGGCAGATTACAGAGGACAGGCTGAGGTTCACAAATACTCAAGCTGGGAGAGTGAGCCCGAACGGGAGGGATGGGTGACAATGTGGGGTTGGGGACATGCTCAGAGGTAGAGACATTGTAGAAAGAGTTTGGTGGCAAGGTGTCAAAGATCACTTCTAACGCAATGTCGAGAACAAGGCTCTGTTGTAGCCTGCTCTTTAGAAAGACCTCAGCTTCAACTTCCCCAGTAATTAAGCCATCTGTCTTAACGTGGCCCCCGGTTTCAATCTAGCTGACTACTGACAAAATGCTTCATCTGTGGAAAGAATCATAAAATATGGAAGTGGATACTGAACAGTGTAATAAGAAATAGGAAATAGTGGGAAAAGGTGTCCTAAATAAAAATAAGAATATTTCTACATTATTGTGATTGCAATTCAGAGGGTTTTTTAAAGTGAATACTTCTCTATTCACTAAAGGAAATATCTTCAGAAGAGAAGTGCTCAGAACAGCAAGATTTTGATGATGGGGATTGACCCCAGGTCATCCCAAGAATGCATTCTCTGGCTTTAGGGGAAAAAAAAAAAATCCTGGTTCATACTAGCATTTTTCTATGTGCTATCAACTTGGGGAGGGGGTGGGGTTTCATATCATCATTATTATTAAAAACATATGTCAGAAAAATAAAACTAATATACATCATCAGCCCGTGTTCTTTCACAGGAAAGGGCTGGATTTGAACTGCTCAGAGGTTTCTGTTAATTGTCAAAAAAATGCATCAGGCTAATTCTCCTCACCTCTTGCCTCCTATTTTTCCCCCTTACTCCAAAGGGAAATTGAGTGATTATTTGGACAACACGTATAGGGACTGTGCAGTGCTGGGAAAAGAAGTAACCATATGAGGGAATGCTGGAGGTAGAGCGCATTACTCATGTCTTGGTGAAGCGATGGAGAGAGGGTACAAACCAGGGTCCCAGGAGGAGGAATGTGCACAGAGGACGAGGCCAGGCTGAGTGACTGATACACTTTCCAAACCCCAATGTCACATCTTGCTGAGTGTCAGTTAAGAAGGCTCAGGTTGTAAGAGAGAGAGAGAGAGAAAAAAAAAGTCTAAAGTAGCTCAGATATTTCAGGGTATTTATTGGCTTATGCAAGAAAAATGTCTGGAGGTTGGGTAAGCTTCAGGCACGTGTTGATCAGGGTTCTAGCTCCCCTTCTCTATGTGCCTCCCAGCTCTTCCCACCTCTATCTTTCAGCTTCATCCATGCAAGGAAATCTCATTCTCCTATGTGTGTGAGAGAGACTACCCCTGGATACCATATGGCCCAGATTCTTGACTGAATCAGAGCCTTCCTCTTCTTTAACTCGTCCCAAATTTCTATTTTTCACTACGAGACAAAGGCTGCTGAGAATGGATAACAGCTGGGCTGCCTGCTCCTCCCCGGTTCAAAACAAGGCGGAGCTCGGCATGAGCGTGGGGCTGTGGCTGGGGCTTTGGGTCAATGACAACCCTCAGGAAGGAAGAGCCTGCTTGCTAGAACCTTCGGTTCTGGAGTGTGGGCTCACCTGGGAGAGGCATCTAAGCTGATGGTGGCTAAGCCCCTGTCAGACTTGGGACCCAGTGTGGGACACAATGATTTCATCTTCAGAGGCCAGGCTCTCATCCGAAAGAGGGTGTGTTTGCTGGTCGGGACCTCAGACGTATTCTCTGCATTGTTCAGATGTGAGTACAGCTTCGTGTCTTCAGTTCATTCCCCAAACCTACGTGTGATTGAACACATGCGGTAGAGACACACCCTCATTATCTCTGTCACATACAGAGATTCCACACATTTCTTAGTCTATCAAGCAAATCACAGTTCAGTTCTTCTTGTGTAGATACAGTGAGGAAAATATCAAAACAAAACAAAAGTAGGCATTTCTTCCAACTTCCATCCACCCATCATGTGTTATTACACAGTTGCCATCAAACACACAGAGGGGCGTGCGTTTGGCTTATCGAGGAGGCAGCCCGCTGCCCAGTCTGGAGGCAGAGTCAATGATGGTTTTAGGTTCTGTCCCGACCATCTGTGTCCCTCGACTGCACCATGTCAGGTTTTCATTGTTAAGATACTGTGTGGACTGTATCCAATGATGTGCTGCTAAATGTTTAATAACCAACTCTCTGGGGGAGAATGTCAACGTATACGAGACATATATGTTGGCACATGACAATTGATTCTCACAGAATGCTGTTGTTGAGTTCTTTTCTGAACGCTTGTGTCCACAACACTGGAAGAATGAATGTAGTTTCAGCATGAATGTTGATTGATGTTTTCTTTTACTTTAGTGAGAAAGATGAAAGCAAAATAATCAAGATGTGTGTCAAAATTCTCCTTTTTCATTCTTCTGCTGCATCAGATAATAGTTTCCCAACACCGGAAACAAAATTTCCTTAATTATTTGTGTAGTTTACAATGTAAGGGATAAAGACTTGACATATTTTAAGTTTTATCTGCATTATAAATACTTTCCCCATAATCACTTTCTTAAGTGTAGACAACCAACAAAATAATAAACCAAGCTCATGCAAAGACATGCCTGCCTGGCCCCCAGTACATATAATATAATTTATATAATTTTATATAATTTATATAATTTTAGCTTTGCTGACTCCCATTGTGTTAGTACTGCCACCATGGCTGATTTTATTTTATTATTAAAAAATTATTTTTTTCTTTATTGATTTTAGAGCGAGAGGAGGGAGAGGGAGAGAGAGATGGAAACATCAATGAGAGAGAACATCAATTGGCTGCCTCCTGCACGCCCCCTACTGGGGATCGGGCCCACAACCTGGGCATGTGCCCTGACGGGGGATCGAACCTCCCAGTCCATTGGATGATGCTCAATCCACTGAGCCACACCAGCCAGGCAGCATGGCTGATTTTAAACAAACAGTTTGATGTCATTGAGAGTAGAGTTGGGAGGAGGGGCCGAGTAGCTCACCACCCTGTAGTATTTAATTAAATAACCTCAAGAGCATAAATAAGAGTTAAATACTTTGGGAGTAATGAGTTTTGAATATTTATTACCTTTGTTTTTATGATAACTTATTTCATTGTAAGTTTATGTAGTTTTCTTATTTAATAATGGCTGCGTTTAACAACTAGCTCACAACATGCCTGGAAATCCGGCCTCCGGCCTTAATAGCTCCAGCCCATTGCTGAAGTTTAGCTTTTTGTCTTGGTTGTCAAGTGTTGCCTTGATGACATTTCAAAAAAGTTTCTCTGTCTGTTGTTTCCTCCTGAAAGGTCATTTCAGTCTGTTGTTGTTATTGTTGCTCTGGGCTTATTTCTTAATTATTTTTTTCTCTTGTTGATTTTTTTGAGAGAGAGGGGAATGGAGAGAGATAGTAAGAGAAATATCAATTTGTTGTTCCACTTATTGACACATTCATGGGTTGATTCTTGTATGTGTCCTGACCAGGGATCGAACCCGAAACCTTGGTGTATCGGGACAACGTTCTAAACAACTGAGCTACCCAGCCAAGGCCTTTCACTCTTTTAATTAAAACATTTCAACTTTTAACCATCTTTTCCCTCTTCTTTTCTATTTTGAGGATTCCCTTGGCCTCCTCCAATAATTTTTAAACTTGATAAGGGACTGAGGTTTGCAAATTATTATTGGATATGACTTGACCCAAAATTAAGCCTATAAAGTTCCTAATTTTACGAGGAAATAAAGTGTACGAAGTGTTCGGCTTCCCCTCATCTCCCAAACCAATTAGATGTAATCTTTCTAAAGGCGCCATCTAAGGCTCCTTCCTATCCACCTCTCCCTTCCTGCACGCTGCCTGCCACAGGGCTTGGCCCATCTTGGTCATTTGACACGTGTCGTCTGTTAACTTCTGTGCGAAGAGGGCAATTTTCAGCTGTTCCTATCTGAACCCCCCGCTGGTTTTGACGAGCTCTGCTAGATCCTTCCTCGCTTCCACAGATGTGTTCTGGGACCTATTCGAATTGCTCGTCAGACTCTCCCTGCCAGGTTTCAGCCGTCTGAGCTTGAGGGCCTCCTGTTTACGGTTCCCAACTCTGCTGACTTTGGCCCGCGAGCGTGGAATCTACACTCAGCTGCAAAGTCGATTGGATGGAGCATGCCTCTCCCATCCTGTCCACTTTGACCTTGAAGAGTGTGTCCTGGCATCACAAATTAAGTTCCATTTTAACACTCCCGTTCACGACACACTGGAGTTTCTGCTGGAGAATGCAGGGCGTTTAAATGCGCAGATCAGGTGTTCCAGTCCCGCGCCGTCTAAACCCAGGAAACACAACCAGGAGCGCAGCGTGTTTCCCCTGCGCGGGCTGGCACCGTTCTCTCCGATCGCGAAGGGGAGCTGCGAGCCCTCGGCGGTGCCACCGAAATGTCCACGACAGGCTGCGTGAGCACAGCCTCATACCTTCACTGGTAACGCAAGGACACAGTTCACGGACTTGAAGAGGATTGGTGTTGCTGTTTAAATGTCATTAGACTATCTCGAAAAAACTCGATGCCACGCGGTACCACGGAGTAATGTTGTGGACCCTGGGTTCTCAGTCCAGTGACTGGTCTTTTGCAGGACAGCAATGTAAATAAGAAAGAGTACCAGTGACCAGGGTCATTTGGCATGTGTGGCCCTTTATGAAGGGTCTAATGTAGTCATCATGTCTGATATAAAAATCTAAGTTCTGCTTGAGAAGAAAAAAATATATATATGTAGCATATAACAAGAGATATACTATAGCCCAGCCAGTGTGGCTCAATTAATTGAGCTCCATCCCATGGACTGAGAGGTCCCTGTTCGATTCCCAGTCAGGGCACATGCCCAGTTTGCAGGCTCGGTCCCCAGTAGGGGGCGTGCAGGAGGCAGCCAGTTGATGTTTCTCTCTCACATTGATGTTTCTATCTCTCTCTCTCCCTTCCTCTCTCTCTAAAAAAAAAATCAATAAAAATATATTTAAAAAAGATATATACTATATAATATAATATATACACATACAACACATATAACATACACACATACATGCACACATGCAAATTGAATACACAGATTAAACTGTTTAGTATTTTTCACTCCGATAATAGAACCTAACAGTGATTCAAATTTACGTAACACCCATCAAATGGAAAGACACTTTGTTTTGCTAGCAGGTGCTGCAATAATTTTGTAAATATTAAAATACAGTTGCTACTAGAGATAACACATAAACATTTTGTCGTTGTTGTTAATCCTCATCCGAGGATATTTTTCCATTGATTTTTAGATAGAGATAGAGTAGAAGGGAGGGAGGGAGATAGAGAGAGACAGACATCGATTGGTTGCCTGGGGCTGGGGACTGAACCTGTACCCCAGCCATGTGTCCTTGACTGGGAATTGAACCCGAGGCCCTTCTGTCCATGGGCCGATGCTCTAACCGCTGAGCAAGACGGCCAGGGCAAGCATAAACATTTTGACCAGGCTGTGGGCAGTGTCATGCCTGGACGGTATGGATGTCAGAGCACACACTGTACAAAATTCTGGACTTCATTAACCAAGAGCCGTGAAAAAAAATCATTGGTTGGAACGTAAATTTCTTAAGACCTGGATTACTGTAACTAATTTATAAAAAATCTGTAGCTTTCTTTTTCATGTAGAGAGGATTATCTAAAGTGGAAAGATGGAAATTAATGACGAACACCCTCCCTGTGCCTTTGAAGTTTCAGAGTCACAGAGATATTTTTCTGGATGCTCCATTCCCATCTGGCAACTTAAAACCGAGTCCTGGAACAGCAGAGCTCTGAGGATCTCTCGGGGCCTGGCACTGTGCTGTGCCAAGGACAACGAAGTGCCCTAGGTTGATGCCTTGGGGACATGGGTGCACAGCTGTTCCGCAGAGAATGGGAACCCTCACAGATAGCTGAGGGGTCACTGGCTTCCTGAGCCATGAAACTTGGCAACATTCTAAGCCTCGATTTGTTGGAGATGCAATGTTTCCTGTCCTCCATGAGCAAAGGGACAGAGGTCTCCATGCCTAGCACAGATGTCTGCCAGGGGGGCTCTGCCTCGCTGGCAACTCCTACTGACAAACCTCACAAAGGGAGGCGTCCTGACCTACTCCCTTATGTGCAGAAATTCTTCAAGATGTGCATTCTTCTTTTGCAGCTTTTAAATCATCTGGTTTTTGTTTAGTCTTGCAAGCCACCTGAAACTCTTCCTGGAATGCTCTCTGAACACACGGAGAGTCATTCGGATTAAGACCACTCCAAAGAGAAATATACAAACATGACTAAAGAAGGAAGCCAGAAAAGAGAACCTCACCTGCAGTTTATTCCGATGGAACTTTTTCTAGAAAAATAGATTTGAAAATGAGATGGGTGGGAATAAGGTGGGAAAAAGAATATGTCAATGTTCTAACAGATTGTAGGTATCTTTGGTACTATTAAAAAACCAAGATTGCTGAAATTAAAGATCCTTTGGAAAAATAAAATAAAATAAAATGAAATGAAATAAAATAAAAAGCCAAGGTTGGGCTCATTAGAGAAATTGCAAATACCTGTGTCCAAAGAAAATTTCTATATCTCAACTCTTTTTTCCCAATTAATGTGGCTGATTGTTCCCAATTATGTGGCAAAAATTGCTTTTTATTTCGGGAAGGGGACATTCTCACCATCATCATCATTGCTTGATTCACCCTCAAACTCTAACATTTATAAATGTGATAACAACACACACATTTTCTTCAACACTGGTTTCACATAATAACTGTTTATGAGGAGTAAACCACAACCCACCAGAACTCACCACCGACAATCAATAAAAATACTAAACTATCGGACAATTGAAACAAAACGACAATCCTCATTTCTTTAAGCTAACCCTTCCACAACTCTGTTCTCTGCCCTTATTTGCAACCTCAAATATCATACAGGAGTGACCCACAACAGGCCCACTGCCCTTCTCCCCGTCCTCCCCCTCACTCCCCCTGGGGAATCTCTACAAACTTCCTTTTTTGAAGTTATCCAGTAGGCGTATTACCAAGTTAAATGGTCCTTTTCCTTAGTCATCTCCCCACACCCAGCCTTGATGATTTCATAGGAAGTAGAGACATATCCTGACACCCTCCCAAAATCTAGGGAGCTGGTGGCTTCTGGAGCTGAGCCCTCGAGTACAGACTGTCCTGCTAACCCTCTGCAAAGCCACCCCCTCAACACGCTGTGTATTGTGCGGCTGGCATAGACCTTTTGAAACGAGGCAGACCTTCTGCAGTGTTTAGTTTGGGGCAGAATTTATGTTTCTGGCCGGCTGCCACTGTGAAACGTGTTTAGTTTGAAGTGACAGCCTTGGTCAACACCACGGGTCATAGGTAAGCCTGGCTGATCCCTACTAGGTGAAGCCAAATCAAAGGTAGGCTCCTCTTCCCAATCTTTTTTGCCCTCCTTACGGCCTCGGTGCAGATTAATCCCGGAAAAAACATTCCAGCCGTCTGCCTGATTGTCTTCCATAAGCCCTTGCTAATTGGTGATGAGGCTCTTTAGAAATCAGATATCCAAGAATTAGGAGGAGCTGTGTGGGGTTAGTAGCAGAAGGGATTAGGTCACACACTGGGAATGGAGAAGACAGTGTAAGAAATCCTGAGAGATGTAATAGGACATTTTCCAACGGAGACCTGGGCCTGGGCGGTGTTCGGGAGCAAGTCATCAGGACGCTCAAGAGCTAGAGACAGAACTGCCAACTAGACACGAGACTGATGTTTGCACACCAGTGTCACCGGGACACAAGGCGTTTTTGTTTTATTTCCCGGCTAAGGGGTATTTGCGACGAGCTTGTTTTATTCAGTGCCATGAAAATGAGTGCTTTTTCCTCCATCTCAGTGAGAATCTGTACGTATGCCAGGCTGGACAAGCATGTACTTTCAGCATCTAAGTGTGATCCAATCATTATGAGCCCCAAATAGTCTTTGAGGCATGGGTCAGTGAGTTGTAGGATAGCAAAATTGGGGGGCGGGGCAAGTGGCAATGCCATTTCCCCTGTGATAGAAGGACATAAAGGAAACTGTCAAGGTCAAAGATAACTACCAGAATTTATAAATATGATCTTAAAGCCAAGGGAAGTCATGATGCTCTGACAAAGAGGTGGCAATAATCCTCTGAGAATATTACGTATTCAGGCTGTGTTTATTTTCTTTTTTTTTTTTTTTAAAGCAAATAAGTAGAAGGTAAATAATACCCTGAAAATATAAGTTCCATAAAATAAGGCATTTTGTCTATGTATTTATTAGTATTCACTGCTAAATAGTAGATTTAGCCTGGCCGGTGTGGCTCAGTGGTTGAGCGTTGACCCATGCACCAAGAGGTCATTGGTTCGATTCCCGGTCAGGGCACATGCAGGAGGCAACCAATCGATGTTCTCTCTCATTGATGTTTCTCTCTCTCTCTCCCTCTCCTTTCTTCTCTCTCTAAAATCAATAAAGAAAAAAAAATAGTAGATTTAGTTGCCACATAGTAAACACTGAATAAATACATATTGAATAAATGAAAAAATAAATGAATTAAAAGTATGTTTTTAAGAGGGCACTTAAAATGGGAAAATTTAGCACTCATCACATGTCTAATAAAATCTAAATTGAACTCTACCAAACATAATCCCTGTGACAGGAGAAATGTTTACTGGATGAATATTATTTTATTTCTGGAATTATGATTTAAGTATTTATATTATGGTAAAGTGCAATATGAAGGAACACACTGAATTTAAGTACATTAATTCAAACTCAAATTTTTATATAAATATATAATGTATATAAATACACACACATATAAACCTAACACTACATCATATATATATATATGTATGTACATATATGTTATATGTATATATGCTTTTCCCCCCTCTTTGTAGTTGACCAGTGAAAGGAATACTGTAAAGGGGCAATATGGAACACAAAAATCCCTAAAGCTGTCAACACTAAAGAGCAAGGCGAAACTGAGCTGCGGACTCAAGGGCTTGGCTCTGTGTTTCAGGGGCAAACGAGGCTGCGTCTTGAAACTAAACTGTGCCTGTGTTAATTTTCTTTCTCCATCCCATTGGCTCTTACTGGATTTTGGCCATGATCTCTGCTTCTATGTGTTCAGCCAAGGATGTCACTGATCTTGGGACACATCCCCTAGATCAGGGGGAGCTTGCATCCCACACTTGAATTGTCGTTTGGTTTCTGGAGAGGCAGGGGCAGAGTATGGAACTCAGTAGTCCTTTCATAATAGGCCTGAGGTTCAGCATGGCTTGGAAAGGGCCCGGTGCTGGCAGGCACTCGGGCGAATTTTCCAGCATCAGTGTGGCTCCATCTGCCTCCTTCAACAGGTCTTCAGTTGGCTCTATTAGTTCACCGGCTTCAGACTTTGAATTGGCACATATGCATTGTGCAGATGGGGCAGTCACATCGACTGGCCTGGAACTAATTAAAAACTGGAATATTTTAGATCAGGAGCAGAGCAAGTGCGGCCAGATTTGCAGGGATAGTGCAAGTGAGCTGGGAGCAAACTGACCCAGCCCTTCGGGAAAAATCACTGCTGCCTGACCTTAGGTAGCCCCAACTGGGTGTGCACTCCGCTAACCTGACAGGTACTGAGCCATCTCAGTGACCTAGGACTTCTTCTTCTTCCTCTTCTTCTTCTCCTCCTTCTCCTTCTCCCCCTCCTCCCCCTCTTCCTCCTCCTCCTCCTCCTTTTTTCTTCCTTCTCTTCCTTCTTCCTTCTTCCTTCTCCTTCTCCCCCTTCCTCTTCCTCCTCCTTCTCCTCCTCCTTCTTTCTTCTTCCTTCTCCTCCTTCTTCCTTCTCCTTCTCCTCCTTCCTCTTGCTCCTTCTCCTCCTCCTTCTCCTCCTCCTCCTCCTCCTCCTCCTCCTCCTCCTCTTCCTCCTCCTCTCCCTCCTCCTCCTCCTCCTCCTCCTCTCCCTCCTCCTCTCCCTCCTCCTCCTCCTCCTCCTCCTCCTCCTCCTCTCCCTACTCCTCCTCCTCCTCTCCCCCCTCCTCCTCCTCCTCCTCCTCCTCCTCCTCCTCCTCCTCCTCCTCCTCCTCCTCCTCTTCCTAATGGTACAATGTTTTTATTCAGAAGAACGATTTGCCAAGCTTGTTAGCTTCGGGGAAAAGACACATCCACGTGAATAAAGGCCTGTGAAAAGCATTTACAGGAGGGAATATTGCCGCCTCGTTGAGTGTTGGGGTTGTGTTCAGAGGACTGGACTTAGGCAGGCTAAAGGCATACCCAGCAACCTCCCGCCACAGTGGGACACCATCCACCAGGAGACTTCCCTCTGGCCTGCCTTCTGGTCCTGTTCTAATTCATTCTGCCTCTTCTCTTTGTCGCCCCCTGCTGGATCTACTTAGGATTCCGTCTTGGACTCAGGTCTACACTCAACTTTGCTCAGATTGAGTGTCTGGTCTTGCTGAGGACCTCACCATGATCTGCTTTAACAAATGCTGTTTCACTCCAGGTTTGGGGGAACTTCTCAGACTTGTTTTCAGCCTCAGCAATCTTAGCTCAGAGCTGGCAGTTGTGGATTCAAAGGAAGCCCATTGCTGATTGTTTTCGATGTTTGGTTTTTGTCATTTTCTGTAATACCTACAATTTATTTGACTGGTACATAGGTGCCAAGTACTGGGCTACATTATGAAATACATTATCCCATAATCCACCCAACAAAAAAAGTAAAGAAATTGATATTGTTATTCTGTTTTTTTTTTTATTTTTTTTATTTTAATTTTTTAAATCGTGGTAAAATATACACTAAAAATGACCATCTTAACCATGTTTAAGAGTAAGGTTCAGTGGCACAACCTATGTTCACACTGCTGTGCAGCTCAGCGCCATCCATCTCCAGGACCCTTTTCATCTTGCAAAACTGAAACTCTGTCCCTATTGAACAACCTCCCATTCTTCCCTCCCTCCAGAACCTGGCGACCACCATCCCACTTTGAATTTGACTGCTGTCCCTATGAATTTAGCTACTTCTCTATAAGTACCACCGTACAATATTTGTCTTTCTGTGACTGGCTTATTTTACTTAGCACAATGCCGTCAAAGTTCATTCACGTCGTATGTAGCACGTGCCAGAATTTCCTTCTGTTGTGGCTGAGTAGTATTTCATGGTGTGCAGAGACCACAAGTTATTTATCTGTTCATCTGCCAATGAATACTTAGGTTTCTTCTACCTTTTAGCTGTTGTTACTAGTGCAGCCGTGAACACGGCTGTGGAAAGCTCTCTCTGAGACTGTTTTGTAGGTGAGGAATCCACGCCGAGGCACGGACAGGTTGAGTAACTTACCTCAGCTCACGTGGTAGGTAAGTGATGGAGCTTAGCTTTAGACCCAAGGGCGTCACTGCGGAAGAGGCCCTTTCCTCTGTCCTTAGCCTTTCCAAAAACAGTGCTGGCCCACAGCAGCAGGTGGGACATCATGGAGCTGAGGCATGATCTTAGCAAGCCCCAAGAAGTTTTGTACGAATTACATCTTTGTCATCCTAATAACACATTTTCCAAACCGGATCTTTGATACTGAATTACACTACATCATTTAAAAAATGTCAGGATTGGATAAGAACAACAATAATAGTAATAATAAAAGGAATCGTTACTCGGTTCTTCATATGTGTAACACACTATAGCAGCCACATAAATGTATTGATTCTGATCAAAAGGAATAAAAAGCATCAGCAGTTTTTTTCCACTGTGGGCGAACCCCAATCACTATGATAATATCTGCCAGGAACTAGCACTGTTAATAGGTCCTTTGTATAGTTTACCCTCCAAAATATCTATTAATGCTTCCATTTTATACATGGGAAGTCCAAAACACAAAATGAAATAGAGTTCAGTCTGCCATGTATCTGGCCCCAACAGCCAAGTTCTTCCTATCACCTCTGAGGTCCTAGGCATTGCTTGAGTCATATAGCTGAGCCTCAGTGAATCAGCTGCAAACAAAATATTTGTACACAAGCTGATGTGAATTTCAGATGCATGACTTTTGGAAGGATCTGGAGTGACCCCTAAGCATGAGTAATTTATGAAGGTCTTTGAAGGACAGAAACTTGTATAAATGAATGAATGAGTGACCTCCTGAAAAGATCAATGCCTATTCAACAGCTAATAAGATTCCATCGATGCCACCATATCCTGCAAGTCCCAGCAGCTACCTCTAACAACTCAGCTTTCATGGAAGGATCTGGTCCGGGGAGTTTGTTCCTCAATCCCCTGCTCAGGCCATCTGGCTCATTTTCAAAATGTTTCCAATGTTTCAGCCTCCAACTCAACTCTTCATCCTGGAAAAGTCTGTGTCTCATTCCAGCTCGGTGCTGTGGTTTATTTTTGGTGAGGAAAGGGAAGAATTAGTCATACCTACTCTTCTTTTGGAGTTTAATGGGAGCATTGTGGCTGGTGGTAACGATGGTAGTTTATCAGGCTGGTGACTTGTGGAGTTTCCGGTGTGGGCCTCCTTGGTCCTCGGTTGCCTTTCCCCTGTGAGTCACTCTCAATAATAATAAAGAGGTGAGGTCCAGTGTCTGACAGTGGACCTCCTTGTACTAAGCTTTAAGCACTGCAATAATGTCCATATTGTGGAGAGAAAGATGATGTCACCTCCTTGGCAGTTGTGAACAAAAGGAGGGCACATACAAATGACCAGGGCCACCCAAAAAGAAGTGCCAATCAATACTATTGACAATGAAAAGGAAAGCATTCTTTCTCTCAATCATAAAGCATGACTGAGCTAAGCAGTACTGACCTTGGGGTAAGGCATTTCCTCGCATTCAATGAATGGCTAAAAAGCTGATGGACTTTAAGTCAAACTGGTTACGAACCGCCTGAGAGAGCTGACCCTGGGAGCCGTAATTGCTGCTACCAATGCAGAACACACAAGAAAGCCCAAGTGTGCTTTACACAATGAGCTGTTGTGAGCAAGGCCCAACGCTGAACCATCCGACGACCTCACAGCAGCTGGGTGTCCCCCATCGCGGAGCATTTCTTAATGGACATCATCTCATAAAGACCCGAAGCTAGGTGTCCATCCCAGAAATCAGAATGAATGGCATTTGCCAGTCTCACAGACAGAATGTCATACATTCTAGGTAGAACAAGGTACTTCAAATGCACTGATATCACCATCAGCAATGTAATGTCAGCCACGTATGTACTTTATAATTTTTCTACTAGCAACACTAAAAAAGTGGGTGAAATATATTTTAACAGCATATTTTTAACTCAGGATATCCAAAATATTGTCATTTCTACGTGTACTCAAAAATTTATGAATGAGACATTTTATGTGCTCAAGAGCCCCCTGTGGTTGGGGCATACCATTGTGGATAGTGCTGGAGAAAGAAATCAGTTTGGTTTAAGTAATGCATTAGAATGTTAAATGGGTAAAATGGACAAAATAGTGTGGTACATTTCCCCATCATGGTCAATGAAGAGCTAACTTAGGGAGCGTTGCTGAAGAAGTCTGAGCTAGATATTTAAGAAGACAGAAATTCACAACTGGTATTGAAGATTAAAAAGAATTTTCACAGACAGTGACTAACGTTTGCAAAGAGACATGAAACACTCCAGACAAAAAATGAATAAATAAATAATAGGTTCATTTGAGATAGTAACATTGCTACAGAGAAATTCACATCGGGCAATGAGAGAGATCAGGTCACGGAGTAGGGGTGTGGCTGGCCGTGGCAGAGAGGTGATATGACCTTAGAGGCTGGTTGGGAGACGCTTCCGGGGTTGACAGAAAGGATAAGATAGGCCCCCCTTCTCCAGTCTGGAGATGTGTGCTCCTGGGCAGTGGGACAGCACGTATACCTATATTTTGATTTTAACGATGCAGAGTGTCTGTGTTCAGATAAAGTGGCTATCCAAACTATGAATAACTTCAAGACTTTGTTTCCTACCCCAGGATGATCAGAACTCAGACTTAACCATAAGTCTGCCTTCAAGCAAGTCTTGAATATGAGTTTTAATAAATTGTCTATTGAGAATTCTGGCATGCTACCATGTGCCGGTAAAGATCAGATTAGCACTGCTCCTTGGCAGAAAACACCTTTATGGTGACAGTATTGTCACGTGTCACATTCAGTGGCATTCTCTTCTGGGCAGTCTCTAGATTAACCCTATGGAATTCTGGTTCCCTGACTTCCCTTTCCCATGTTTCAAGCGGACCATCCTTTTTATAAATTCTCATCGTATCCCTCCAAACAGAGTCAAAGGCTGTAGATTCGGTAGATCCCTGTTTCTCCCATTCCAAAAAGAGCCCAGTCCTGCCTTCCTGGTAGCACAGCCAGATGGTCTGAATAAGTGGTTGAGAAGTTCACAATCTCTTTGTCTCCACCTTTGTGTAAAAGCTTTCGGTTCACTCACATGCATGGCGGATGCGTGTGCTCCAGGGTAGTTCACAATTTAGACCCCAGAACAACTTTATTTTCTTACTCTTTTGGCCTTCACCTTGCCCGTATGAACCACCAGCTCGAGTCAAATATCCGTGTGGTACCATGGGCATCGGCTACACTTTGACTGGGATTGAAGAACACCACGTAGGGCCAATGGACGTGTCTTCACTGGGCACACACCAAGCTTGCATTTTTGCAGATACGGTGACAAAACCTATTACTATGTCTGACTTTGAGAAATTCAATAAAGAATTCTGCATGTTTGAAGTTCTCAGCCAAGGTAAATCAGCTCTCGATTACTTTTTCCCAGGGGCATCACCAGCCTAGAGGTTTTGATTCAAGGCTTCTTTTAAGAACTGTTCCTGCTGCCTAGGTTTGTTGGTGGTAGACACTCAGTCTCGTTTCTGTTTGCTACTCTCAGCTCATCAAAAACACTATGGATCCAAGAGCATCCGTTTAAAGCTGGTTGATAAGATTGATTTCAAGTTCTTGTTACTGGCGATCTTGTCCATACATTCATTGTTAAACTCATCAATAACATCTAAGGATAAGGTGAGAACACATATTGTGGACAGCACTAAATAATGATGGTGGCTTATCAAATGTTTGCTTCGTATCAGACACCATGTTCAATCAACCCTTTCTCATCCATGGCCTCATTTAGGGTTCATAATTATCCTGCAAGAGGCGTGTTATTATTAGCCTCGTTTCCCAGAAGAGAGCGTGAGCTCCAAATAAGTTAAGGGGCATTTCAAAGTCATACAGTTTATAAGTAGTGGAGCCAGAATTCAAACCCAGGGTTGACACACTCCAGGCTCGATGTCCTCACTAATCTACAAGACCCAGCTTGTAAACCAACATCCACAACGTCAATAGTTTCTGGAAGAATACAGGGTGAATAAAAACGGATCTATACCAGCAGGAATAATAGAAAAGGTAGAAAACATTCTTCCCTTCCTTTCCTGCTTAAAAAAGTGATGGAAAATAGGGAGAGGTTATAGGAAGGAGCAGTGAGAACCACAGAGTGAGCTGGAGTAGAAAGTGATAGGAAGGACTTAGAGACCATCCAGAGACAGCATGAGGGGCGCCTGCCGCAGCTTATGTTACCATTAGAATGATTTAAAAGCAACCCATGCTTAGAAGTCCTTCTGGTGGCAACTTCCTAATCTGCTCAATGTCCAACAAGACTCTCTTCAGTTACCAAATAAACAATGTTGAGGCATAGCTCATTGGGAATTTATTTTAACCTGCTTTTATTTCATGGGCGCGTTCCAAGTTTTGCATGTTCACTGCAAAGGGACAAATGTTTCTCATCAGGCCAGGGGGAGAATAAATAGGGCATAAACATAATCCAAACTAAAAACCCCAAAGCATCTCTGGAGATAAAATATTTATAATTCACGTGTTTGAGAAAACCCACACTCCTTTGCCTAGGGAATCATTTCTGATCATTATTAAATATCTTAAAAAGGAGGCAGCAGATTCCTCTTGGACCACAGTCGTGTTTTGCCCACCTTTGTACAGAAGTCATCATTATAGCAACAGCTGGGTACAGGTGAAAACTCTCAGCAGCTTGTGCCGAGGTCAGCTGGCCACCTGTGCATGGAGTAGGTACAAAGACCCATTCAGCCGTTCTGACCCTACACATGCCTGGAAGTGTGAGGAATCCGCAAACCACTGGGCATCCCTTGCTCAGTGATGAACAAGGACTCGGAGACAGATGCACCCCTCTTCTGTCCAGCTGGACAGCAGTTTTGAGACTCATTTATACTATTTATTTCATCAAACCGTTCCTACTGGGATCTAACAACCCCTGCTATGCTTGGTCCAATCACCTTGAGAGCATTCTCTGAGTTCACCTGTCAAAATAAGCCACCTGCACCCAAGCGCTTGTGTAGAGCCTTGCTTTTCGGGAGAACCTAAGCTAAGAAAAGGTCGTTACCATATTTCATAATGGATGCACACTGTCTGTTTAGCTTCTCTTGAAAGTGTTGGCTGATGCATATTTTAAGCAATGTCTAAAAAGTTATTTTTATTGGAAATGTATTCAAAATACTTGATAACTCCTTACATGAGTTAATTTTTGTCAGGGTATGATAAAAATCAGATTTGGCAATCACTAGTCTAGCAAGAAAGGCATGAAATTTTGGTCTGCACATAGTTCTATAACTGTGTAGATTGTGAAATTCCTTACATGGGGGTGAAATATATTTTCTCCTGCTTAAGACTTAGTTGACTTCTGGAAGATCCATAAAATGTGACATTTTTAAAAAATTAGCCAAATTCATCTTCATTTTTTGATTTGACAGATGGCATCTCTTAAAATAGAGTAAATGAAAGATCCTTCAAAATACCTTAACACACACGTGTCTTTGCAGAACACTCAGAAGAAGATCAAAGAGGGTAGACCGTTTACTTCAAAATTTATTTTTTATAAGCATCTCATAGAGATTGATGACACTTCGGGTTGCCTAGTTATATCCCCCAGAATTAGCATGTTAAAGGTGAGTCCGAGAATATGTGTATTTAATCAACATCTCGGGTTTCTGAAGCGGATGAGCCTTGGACCACACTTTAGGAAATGTCATTTATAGAACCTTCGGATTTCAGAGGCGGTGGTTCACCCTGCAGCTCAATCACTCATTCTGCTGGTTAGGAGATGCTTTTAATTCTATCATTAAACTTCCACGGGGCCTATCACATTTCAGCCTCTTCTACTCCCCCCGCCCCCAAATTACCTTTTTTCTTTGTAATGTACAAACAGTGATAGTGTTTGCATGTGAGGGCTCTGGGGTCAGGCCACCCCTTTTCAAATCCTAGTTCTGACCTTCCCTGGGAGTATAACCTGTGTGTCTCATTCATTCATTCTTTCATTCATTCATTCATTCATGTATTCATTCATTCATTCATTCATGTATTCATGTATTCATTCATTCATTCATTCATTCATTCATTCATTCATTCATTCATTCATGTATCCTTCCTTCCTTCCTTCCTTCCTTCCTTCCTTCCTTCCTTCCTTCCTTCCTTCCTTCCTTCCTTCATTCCAGACCCAATGATAAAGCCTCACAATCCATTGGAAAACAGGCGAAGAACCTGTCCTTGAGGAACTTAAGTTTCAAAGTCACTTTTACTGGAAAAGGAGGATATTAATAGTATCTGCCTCACCACACTGTCATGAGGATTAAATGACTTAATCCACGGGAAGCACTTAGAGCATTGCTTGGCACATTCTTACCAAATGTTAGCCTTTATTAATCATGTTATCCCCATGTTTAAAATCCTTCAGTGAGTCACCCCTGCCTTTAGGGTAAATTCCAAACTGCTTAGCACAATAGACAAAGCCTTTCAGGATCTGGCTCCTGGTTTTGCACCCTGCTCCATCCCCTACACACTCCTTCCCTCCTAGCCACGCAGGATTCTTCGTGGTTTCCATTCCGTGTTGTACCTTCCCACCTTGTGCCATGATACGCCCTGCCTTCTCTGTTTTGGGTCATCTCCTTTGTGAGTGACTTCCTTCTCTTTCAGAATTAGCTCAAACTGGCCCCTTTGTGAAGACAGTTGTACTAGATCCCCCCCCCACATCCATGGCCCCAGCTGGTCACACTGAGCCCTTTCCCTATGCAGCATCCATACCTGACTTTGTTAGCGATGGGCAACGTGGAAGCAGAGAGTCCACTTGTGGGATTCCACGTGGGAGCCTAGGAGGCCAGACCACCCTGGTGGCACATAAGACTAAAAGGAGTAGACAGATGTGCCACGTATTCTGAAAGTAGAAGCAATAACTGTGCCTGCTAAAGGGGGCATCAGAGGGAAAGGGAAGGATCAAGAGTAATTGTTGGGTTTCTGGTTTGGGTAGCAGTGCAAATGACCTCATTTACTGGGGAAGAAAAGATGGGATGTTGAAATACCTTTCTGATAAAGGGGAAATAGAGAATTCTTTTCAAGATGCTTGAGTTTAAGACAATCAATGTAAATGATTAAGCACAAAGCAGTTAATTACATATGCATCTAAAAGTTTAGAGCCCTGGCTGGTGTGGCTTAGTGGTTGAGCATTGTCCCATGCACCGAAAGGTTGCTGCTTCGATTCCTGGTCAGGGCACCTGCCAGGGTTTTCGGGCTCCATCCCCAGTAGGGGATGTGCAAGAGGCAGCTGATCCACGTTCCTCTCTCACATCAATGCTTCTATCTCTCTCTAAAAAAAATAATCAATAAAAACATTTTTAAAAGTTTAGAGAGAATTCTGAATTACAGATATACCTTGGGATATTTAAACGCACACACACTGCTAACAGTAGTTAAATCTATGAGAACAGAGGGGACAACCTAGGAAAGTTTATAATAATAGGAGAAACCAAGGACCAAGTTCTCATAAGTCAGCATTCGAGGTCCTGGAGAACTGCAGTCACCCACAAAAGGAATGAGCAAGGGAGGGGAAAGGGGGGGCCACGTTCAGGGAGGCCAGGCGTGGAGGAGAGGAGAGAGAGTTTTCAGAAGAGGGCAGGTGACTATCATGCTTGTCACTGGCAGTGACGTCAGGTGAAAAGAGAAAAAGTCTGTGGTTTTGGCATCAAAGAGCAGATTGATATCCATAACATAAGTGATTTCAGTGATGATTTCAATCATGTGTTCCCATTTATTGGGAGCACTAAAAGCCAGATTGCAGTGGATGGAGGCATGACTGGGGTGAGGAGTAGGGACCATCTGCAAAGACAGCTCCTTCCAGAAGGTTGGCTGTGAGCACAAGCCCAGAAGCAGTCACATGGCTGGAGAGTGACACGTGGTTAAGTGAGCATATCCATTTTTTCAGATAGATCTCGATAGGCTGAGGGGCGCAGTACAGTCGTGAGAGGATGCAATTACTGCTGAGAGGGGTCATTAAGTTGCAACATCATTCTATTTTTTAATTGACCTAATAACATTTTTTTCTAGGACTTTATCTTTCTCAAAACCAGCCAATGATATCAGACCAAAAACCACTATTAAGGGGTGAGAGCGAGTGAACGACCACAGTGATGAAGTCCATATTCCCCGTTCTTTGTTGATCAGGCTCGAATCAAGAATATGTTTTAGGAAACTCTTTAAAGTCATAGCTGTGGACTTTTTAAACTCCCCAGTGAGCCTTTGAGGAATATTGAGTGAACAATGGTAATCTCAGTGAGAGGTGTTTGGTTAACATCCCTCTGGGAGGCTGAGCCCCTTAATAAGAACATCCCCCCAGTGACGAGTTGGGGGACTCTGCGTAGAAAGATGAACGAGTACATTCAGTATCGGTCTCATGCTAAGTTGTCTGTTGAAGTGTCGTCTTCATGATGGAACCATGAGCTTTTCAAAGGTAGGGACTGTGGAATATTCCTTTCTGTGGCTCCGGCATCTAACTCAGGGGCTGGCAATTGATGACTCTCATTAAATATTGATTGAATCATAGAGTAAGTAAATTGATTTAATGACTAAAATCCTTAAAAACTGGAGATATTATAAACACACACGATTCATATAGGTTCATCTTGTTTGTATTACTATGACCATCATACACTGTAGAAATTCTGAGGCATTCTGAATATCAAATCTTACTCATGATCACACAGTGTGCTCCATCATATAGTGATAGATAGATAGATAGATAGATAGACAGACAGACAGACAGATGATAGATAGATAAATACATAGATAGATAGATAGATAGATAGATAGACAGATAGGTAATAGGTAGATAGATAGATAGATAGATGATAGATAAATACATAGACAGATAGATAGATAGATAGATGATAGATAGATACATAGATAGATAGATAGATGATAGATAGATACATAGATAGATTAATACATAGATAGATAGATAGATAGATAGATAGATAGATGATAGATAAATACATAGATAGATAGATAGATGATAGATAGATACATAGATAGATAAATACATAGATAGATAGATAGATGATAGATAAATAGATAGATAGATAGATAGATAAATAGATAGATAGATAAATACATAGATAGATAGATAGATAGATAGATAGATAGAAAGAAAGAAAGAAAGAAAGAAAGAAAGAAAGGGAGTTATCCTATGACAGAACACTCTTCCCAATTAGCATCTCCCTTAATTTACAAGGGCCTACCATTAAGAAATCCTCTGTGTTAAATACTCTCTTTCAACAATAACAATACTGATAATAGTACTAATTTATTGAGTGTTGCCCAGGTATTATGTGAGCAACATTCCAAAGGTCACACATTAATGCACTTAATTTTTAACATAGAATAATTATAATCATTATAATCTCCATTGTACAGGTGAGAAAAAGAATCTCATGGTAGTTGCCCCAAGATCACAGAGCTAGTAAGTGACTGATGGGGGTGTTGAAAGGCAGACAGACTATGGGGTCGTAACCACAAGAATGTAATTATTACTATATCCCCAGACGTTCACATCCCCAACGTTGCAGAATGTGGTACTGGCCCAAGGCAGCCTAGTTTTAGCTAGTTGACGTGGGGATGGAGGGAGGACCAGTCCAGCAGCTAAGTACTGAAGAGTAGGCTCTGGAACCCAGAGAGGAAGGGCAGAGACCCAACACAAAACAGACTGTGCTCCAGAGCAAGCTTAACCTATTTCAGAACGGGTCTGTGGCCAACCCTTGGTCCTTGACTTGCCGTGCGTTCCCGGGAAGGTCATCCCGCTGCTGGGTGGACAGGGGACTTGTGCAGAGCCTGTAAGATAGGAACAGTGACCTGCGCTTTCCTGAGCAGCTGGGTGTGCTTCCAAAGCTCTGACTGGTTTCAAGCAGCTTTGGGGTCTCTCTGCTCTGACCGCTGACTCCATTTCAGAGAACTTCTATTTTGCTAATTTACTGTAGAAAATCAGGACGTTAGAATGTTAGAGAAATATTCAGTGGGGGCGGCGGGGGGGAACCCTGGAAAACTGTACAGATAAGCTAGTCTGGGAGTTTTCAAAAGGTGTATTTCACTTTTTAGGAAATGCACTTATTTATTAATATATTTCCTTGACCTCCCTGCCACCCATTTCTTCCCTGCCTCCCTCTGATGTAGAGAATCAGCATATGATTTATTTCCCGTCTTAGCGTTCCTCCCCAGTGAATCGCTCTGATTGGCAGCAGACCCTGCTCTGAAAACCTGGTAGAAATATTTGAAAAGGCTCCAGGGGCCGAATCTACTTAGCCCTGTGCCTGCCACTCCATCTGACTTTACCATGCCTCTGCTAGATGGGCGAGGAGGAAGTTAGGCTAGATTCGCAACTGTGTTGCCCATCAAGAAGCCTGCTTTAACGTGCCTCATCTGACAGTTTACCTGTTTAAAGAAAATCTGTGGGAGACAGAGAAGGGCTTATGCAATCGGATGCAGTTCAGGCCCGGAGACTTTTTGAACAGCACTGCTGCTCGGTTAGAGACCAGTGCCTTCTCTTCCAAGCTGTGGAAGCAATTGTGTGCACGGACTGCCCTTTGCATTCTCTGTCTGAAGAGCCTGGAACATATTTTGAGAGACAAAGGAGCCGTGTGTCTTTCCACAAAGCCTCATGGAGATTAGATAAAATTGGAGGCTCCCTTAAGGCCTGGGGGAAAGCTGATCTGAAAATTATGATCAGATTTTCCCCCCATCATTTTTCAAATGGGTTAATAGGGAAGGCCATGTGTGGAGTGTCCTCGGAGTTTTTGCTTTCCATGCTGCTTGGACCGTCTCACGTCTATCAGTATCCCTAACCTCGAATGAATGGGGGCAGAGGGCTTTTGCCCTTCTTGTTGTTTGGGTGATTTGGATAAAAATTATTCAGCTAGGGATTTTAAAAATTAGTTTTCTTTTGTTAAATTTTTTTTCCAGCCTAGCGACATATAAAAACGGGTGGATCTATCTCTGGAATCTCATTCACCAAGTTTCCTCTCTTGGCCACTCCCTCCAAGATTCCCCCTTTCTAGTCCAGTTCTCTAGTCCTTTCCACCATTCCGCTCATGCATTCATTCAACAAACACCTGCGACCCACTCCAGAAGTGCCAGAGGCTGCGTCAGGAGGGGCAGACCCTGTTCTTGTCCTTGGGGGGTCTGCTATCCCTCTTAAGAAAATGCTTGAAACACCAGAGCACACAGATGAAAAATACACCTGGGCATAGTCCATCGCTGGGGTTATTGGTACATTAGCACAAGATTATACAATGGATTATTTCACAATTAAAATATATTGTTTCGTGTGTGTGTGTGTGTGTGTGTGTGTGTGTGTGTGTGTTTATATATGATTGGAGCAGTAAGAGAATATATTGCTTCCATTAATAAAGATTGGTTTTAAAGAAATTTTCAGCAAAAAAGAGAGACTATATGGAGATTAAACTAATAAGATTTAATAGAATGTTTGAAGATAAAGTAGAGAAAACCCATAAGAAGTCCAAGAAAAAGACTCAGGCTTGACAACAGGAGAGAAATAGGAGAAAAAAAATGAAAGGATCAGTTTAGAATGATCAGAATTTAGATTATTTAAATATTATTATTAAAGTAATTATTTACCTGTAACTATTCCTCTACATAGAGTCGAGAAGTCATTTCTTACAGATGGGAATGCATATATTTGTTTTATGAAATAACGAACGTCTGATTCATCAATGTATTCAGGGGCCTGCCTCATTTCTTCTCTTTAGCAAAGCTCTGCAATCAAACGAGTGTCTGCTTTTCCTTTTCTCCTGCAAGCGACACACGATATAAACAGTCCTCTTAAGAACTCGAGGGAAAGTGCATCGCCCACGATTTGAGGAATCACACACGACACGATGAAGGCAGGGGACTGTGGAAATATGTGAAAAGGCGCAGCCAAACTTTTACTTAGGGCTCTGGGCGCCGATGTGTGGTGACTTTAGGGTTAGGAATGTGGCCTCCCACACCGGCAGACCGAAGACCACACCGTCCTCTCTGGACTGTGTCCTGGAGAGAAGAGTCCCCCTGGGTCTCGGAGCGCCAGCCTCAGGAGAGGGGAGTCACAGGGCCACTGGGATCTGACCGTGTCACATGCAGCAGCTTCAGCAGCCCCAGTTCCCGTGAAGATGCTGTTAACACTCGGGCGTTGGTTTTGTCCTGTTTTGCTTTGTTTGTTTTGACTTATCATTTTAGCGGTTTGTCTTTTCACCAGTTGTGGTCATTTCTCAAGAGGTTTCGGTGCAGTTTCTTGTGATTATTTCAACATAGCATGTCTGCCTCTCTTCTGAGTTTACTTACATAAAGTGGCTAACGACACTGCTCAGAGGGACCTCGCAGAGCGGAGGTCCCAGAGTGCAGACCACTGCAGTCCCCTCAGTCTTTGGTTCCCCGGCTGCTCTTCCGGGTGTGGGATGGAGCCCCACATCCTGGACACTGGCTTCTCCCCAAGGTGACATCAGTAGTCCAGGCGTGCACCCCACATTCACGTACCCTCTCGCGGCTCCCAGAGGACAGAGGGACAGTCTCCTTCAGCGTGTGTCACTCCGAATTCCAGGTGACGTTTAGTTATTGTTCCGTTTGATGTCTTGACCTCAGTCAACAAACACAGGACACACACTCATGTCCAGGTCTGTGCCAGGCACAGGAAATGAAACAACGAGACGGATTTTGCCCTTGAGCAGCTCAGAATGTGAAATAAAATTACACTCAGTCTGTAACGGGCTCGGCAGTCGGCTCAGGTGGGCGGGCGCCAGGGAAGCAGTGAGACCATCTCAGGTGAGAGTGTGAGAAGCATTTCCGTTGACTCTCGAGGGACAAGCAAGGGCTCAAGTAGAGAAAGGGGGAGAAGACAGGTGACCCCAAATAGCACATGCAAATGCATACAGACAAAGCAGCGCATGGCACACCCAGGCACACCCATATAGGCTGGGTAGCAGGTAGATGGATATGGGCAAGCGTGCAGAAAGGAGGTTGGACAGGTGGGCACGGGTCATATAGAAGTGGGTGTTGCCCTGGCCGGGTTGCTCAGTGGTTAGAGCGTCGGCCTGCAGACCAGAGAGTCGTGGGTTCGATTTCGGTCGGGGCATGCGGTGGGCGGCCAATCCATGTGTCTCCGTCACATCCATGTTTCTCTCTCTCTCTCCCTCCCATTCTGTCTGAAAATAAATGGAAAAATATCCTCGGGTGAGGATTTAAAAAAAAAAAAAGAAGTGGGTGTTAAAGGTTAAAGAGAGTCTTACTACACAGGACTTTATTCGGGCCTCACAGTCCACATTCCTTGAGCTCTGCATCTCAACACCCCTAGATAAGCTAAGGCGATTTGTATTTATTTATCTATTTATTTTTTTTATCCTCACCCGAGGACATTTTTCCATTTTTTGTTGTTGTTGCTCATATAGGGTAGGAGGGAGAGAGAGAGAGAAACATCGATGTGAAAGGGCCACATCGAGTGGTTGCCACCTGCACGACCAACCAGAGCCGGGGACAAACTGCAACGGAGGTACGTGCCCTTAGTGGGAACTGAACCCGGGTCTCTCTGGACCACAGGCCGATGCTCTAACCGCTGAGCCAAACTGGCCAGGGAAGCTAAGGCGATTTGTACGTGTCTGCAGACCTGTTCACGAAGGCCTCCTGCAGTCACTGAGCGCGCCTCTGTCCTGGGACCACGCTGTATTCAGCACTGTATTCCTCGAGCTGGTCCTGGTGCTGGGAACCTAGGTGCTCAGTAAACATTCCCTAGATCAAGTTCAGTTGCCTTCCACATTCACAGCAGAGGCATATCAATCAAATATAAACGGGCAAAGCCTCAGAGTGTATCTTTTAGACAGAGTAGCAGTTTGTAAGCTGTTCTCTTTCCAAGTTGAAAGAGGTAGTAGCCCAACTAACTTCTCCCTTCAAGGGCATTCTTGGCTGTGCTGCACCTGTCTTCC
Source organism: Tadarida brasiliensis (assembly GCA_030848825.1). Lineage (NCBI taxonomy): Eukaryota > Metazoa > Chordata > Mammalia > Chiroptera > Molossidae > Tadarida > Tadarida brasiliensis. Next base: position 7,353,784 of record CM061279.1, on the reverse strand, counting down.
TGAGCCGGTTTGAATCCAGAACTCCTGGTATGTTCCAGATCTGTGTGGACAGTCACCCTGCCTCCTCCCTGTCGCGGGATCTCTGATACTCTGTGATTTGCAGCTTGGGGTTTCCAGCGAGCTGCCCGCCTCCCTCCAACGCCCAGCAGGGAACGATGAACACGTCCGCAAACAAGATGTGCCCAAGCTGGACCGCATGAGTGTAGAGCTCCCGTGATCCAGCCTGTCACGGAGTGGCGGTGGAGACGGGAAGGAAGCCGGCAGGCCCAGGAATGATCTCACGTAAACCCGTGTAAGCTTTCCAGATGTGCCATACCAACCCTGCCTGGGTTGTCATCGACGTTTCGGCCTTTCATATCTGATTTCCTGCTTTTCCCCTCGCCTCAAGTCCCCTCTCTGCAGAAAGTTTCATGCATATTTCTTTCCACGGTGCTCAGATCTGTGAGCACCTTAAGCAGGGTGCCCCCTGCAGGTTGCCAGCTGATGTGCCAGAGGGAAAGCTGGCATGTGGTGCGGGCACAGCTCAGTCACGTCCCTGTATTTCGTGCTGTGAGGTGGGCATTGATTTTCTGTACGTCTTGCCGCATTTCCTTCCTAAACTTCCCTGGTGGAGAGAGAGCACACACCACTCTCAAATATAAAGAGTTGGGGGGGTGCTTTGCAAAGGGAATGACAAGCTCTCACCTGGCTGCCACAGATGATTGCCCGCTCCGTCTGAGACATTCAGGTGTCCCCTTCCAAATTCTGCCCCTCCTCCAGCAGCGTCTTTATACCCTGCACCAGTCGCAGACCTCTCCGAGGATCCCGTTCCCAAAGTCCCCATCTATCACCAGCACCTCAGGGAGAGCAACGAGGAAATCATTTGCCTATCTTGACAGCTGAATTACCCCAGGATGGAACTGACAGGCAAGGAGTAATTGAGGGGAAAATGCCTTTCAAGAGATGTCTCCAATTTGGCTTTCATATTTTCAGGCTCTGAAGTCCCAGGGGGTCGGTGCATGGAAGGGGGGAAGCCAGGAGGCCTCAGGGGCAAAGCTGGGTTCGACTCCGTTTCTGGAAAAAGTGCTGCGTCTTTCGCCTTCCATTATCAGTGGCTGGGGTTTACGAGCCTGGATCACAACGCCTAGGGTCGCTTGGAGCTGAGCTTTACCCCCGTAAACTGTAGACCTCAGACGGCTCATCAGTTCTCGGAGAGCACACCTTTGCAGACAGTACCTGGGTGAGATATTAGTTATAACTGACAGCTGACAGCGCAGCTGCGAATATCGAGGACCTTCTGTGGACACATCGGATGTTAGAGCCATACACACACCCGAGTGGGACCTTCCTACAGCCTGAGAGTGGTCGTCTTTGGCAGTGTAGAAAAGTGAAAGCAAGTCATCAGAGAGGTCCAGTCACTGGGTAAAGCCACAGATTTGATGGAGATTCAACCTCAGGGCCACCTTCCCACTTTGGAGTCTCTGGCACCTATTCTTACTCTCAGGATGGAGAGAGGGACAAGGGACTTGACTTATTGTCCATGAGGGAGTTTACATTATTTTCCTATAAAAACAACACATAGAAGGCAAGGTGTTGATGAGGTCTAACGCTTTCCTCGGCCTATGAAGGTGAGGTGTTGATGGGATCTTGGTATGGAAAACCTTGGCTGTTCGTCTGTGGCCCAGGGCATTGCTAGGGAACAGGCCACCCCAAACGTAGAGACTGAAACAGAAAAGAAGCTTTTAGCTGGGGACAATTCGGGATGTGGCCAGGGCTTCCAGTCTCTGCCCCTCGTGGGTTCAGATGGGACAGTTTGACCCTGGCCAGCTGATCTGCTTCCAAGGGGGCTCTGCAGGTGGCTGGCCGTCCCCTGGGAGCCCAGCTGGGGCCTTTGCTCTGTGTGGCCTCTCCACGTGGCTGGCTGGGCTGCTCTTTGCACGGCAGCTGGGTTCTGAGGGAGAGTGTCCCAACAGCTAGCCATCCAAAGGAAAAGACCCAGTGTGTCAATACTTAGCAAGCCCCAGCTCGCTTTACCCTGGTGGCACGCCAAAGCTAGTGCCTGGCCACGCCGAGTCATTGTGGGAGGAAACGGCAAAGGAGAGTGAACACCGGAGGACGAGGCTCACTGGGGCCACCCAAGTGCCGACCTTTCACTGAAAGCATGTGGGCTTTGAATTAGGGGCTCTGACGGGTGCTTCCTTTGTCAGCCGGGATCGTCTTAGCCTCTCAGTTTCTCCTCTCCCCATCTGGAAGGCTGGGTGCACAAAACCGACCCCACACTTTTGATCAGTGATGTCCACACCCACGGGAGGTGAGAGTGTTCATCTCTTTCAGAATGCAGTCCTCCTGAATTAGTTCCTAATAGAAAAAGAAAAAAAAATAAGTCAAGGCTTTCTATAACAGAGACTCGGGTGCTGGGTAATGGTGCCAACTTCCAATGTCTTCGTACCCCGAGGTAACCGACGTTGCGTTTTCTTATGGAGGAAACTGAGAAAGAGATTGCAAAAACACTTCCAGGGTGTTGACATGGAAGAAGACTGGCCAGGACACCAGGAGGGGTGAGTGCAGATGGTCATGCTGGGAGTAAACAGAGACAGAACACAAATCTCACTCGCACTGCTGCGTGAGCGTGTCTCCCCAGCAACTCAGATGTCGTTGGCCTCAGTTTCTGTATTTTAAAAGTGATGTGTTGAAAAAACTAAATGAGATATTAGCTATAAAGTGCCCCTCAGAAAGCCCCATACCGCTGTATATACTCTATATACTTAATAAATGATACTGCTTTTGTACTTGTCACTATCAAATAACAAGTGACCCCCCCACAAAAAATCAAAATCCTAAATGACACTAAATTGCCTCTCTCTCTCTCTCTCTCTCTCTCTCTCTCTCTCTCTCTCTCTCTCTCATTGTCTTTGGTTCAAGATTTCAATACATCTTCTCCAGACTGCTTTGGAATCAGTTTCTAGTTCTGTCCAGATTATGTGGTGTTCTAGACACATCTTTCTCTCTGAATTTCAGTTTCTGCTCATAAAATGTATAAGAAGATGCTTAAATTAGACATGGAGTAGTTACCTGTCTAGCTGAAATTCAACAATTCAATTTGCAAAGGAAAAAAAAAAAAAGGATAAATGTTGGGAACGATCAACAGACCGTTCCACCTGAATCTCTAGTTGGCTCAGTGTCATTTTGTGTGTTTCTTTGGAAACATTTTTATGTGTTAGAATCGTCCTCAGAAAGGACACTTTGTATTACATACAATTGTTTAAAAGGGAAGTGTGGTCCTTCTGCATTTGGATACTAGGTCGCGTGTATTTTTCCATTTTCTCAGTGAGGAAGTGCCATGTTTCAAGAAGTTGACGTAGATTTGTGAAAGTGAAGGTTACAGGGGGAAAGGTTTATCACAGGGGTTGACAAACTTTTTAAAAAAGGACCAGAGAGTAACTATTTTAGGTTTTGAGGGACATTCTCTCTCTGTAGCAACTACTCAACACTGCCTCTGTAGTGCAAAAGCAGCCATAGACAATACATGAACAAACAGGCATTATTGTGTTTCAATAAAGCTTTATTTACAAAAATGGGTGGAGGGCCAGGTTTGATTTCGTGGGCTACAGTTTGCTAACTCTGGATTTACTAGCTGCAAAGCTTGATGTTCAATAGCAAAAATGTTCTCTTAGCATCAGATTATTGAAATCCTCTGAGAGGTACCAATTTATCTCTGATTCCAGAGACCTGACTAGTTTGAGCACAGAGAAAACCAGGCCCACAGTGACCATTGTCACTTGATCACTGACCCCAAATGATTATCATACGGTAATTGTTGGTCTCCAAGAATAACTACTTAGACATTTGGAATATATCACTTCATATAAATATAGAACACAAGGGAAAGAGAGAGTGTTTCAAATATTCCCAGCCTTGCAACTTTTGTTACTCAATTATTTATTAAAATTGGGGGGTTGGACATATTCAGTTATCAGTAAAGTCTCTTGCAGTTCTAGACTTCTAGGGTTCACTGTAAAATTTAGCACTGGCAATTCCTTGAGAAGATTCACTTGCTTACATAATATTTATTAGACAATTACAATAGGCCAGGCACGTGCCTGTCTATAAATATAACAGTCACAAAATAAGACTAAATAGAGTTTTGGTTTCATGGAGCTTATAGTCTAGTAGAGGAGTGATAAAAGGAAGAAAGGGAGGGAGTGAGGAAAGGAGGGACAGAGGGATGGATGGAGGGAGAGAGAAAGAAAAGAAATCAGATAGTAATAAGTTCCATGCAGAAAAAGTCAAACAGGGGGAGAGAAGCCAGAGAAAGCCTGTTTGAGGAGGTTACGTCTAAACCTTCAGATGTAAACAACAAAGAGGATTTTTTTGATGCTCAAGTGATGATGAGACGAGGTCAGGAGTGGAAATTTGCAGTCCGTGAACCTTGCTGACGGGTGCAGCCCTGGGGTGCAGTTTCAGGTGAGGGGAAGGAGGCCCAGGGCTGACCAGGAGCGGTCAGCGTTCCAGAGTCAGCAGAAAAGAAGGGACAGAAGGAAGGCCAGGACGCACCGTTTGGTGAGGGAGAAGGACAAGCCCAGGTGAGTGCTGTCACCAAAGGCGAGCCCCGCCCAAGTGCAAGTTCACGCCTGAAGTTTCTAAAGTGCACATCACCCCAGAAGGCGGTTTGGGAGGCGGAGCTTTGCCACCTCTGGGGTACAATGTCAAAGTTTATGTTACAGCATAAACTGCAAAGGAAACCACCTGCTGGTAGACGGCACACCTGTGTTTTCTGAAGTCCTTCTCTCAAAGGAACAGCGAGTCAGACATTTGAAACGAAGGCTCATTTGCAATCCCTTGAGTACCTGTGGGCTACATAAACAACCTTTTCCTGTAACCTCTGACCCTGCATCCAGTTCTCACCTCACTCTGGTCCCCCACATATGCCAACAGGTCTCCTCCCACGACAAGGTTTGAAATGAGCCACGTAAAAGAGAACAGCAGGTGAGCAGGACAAACTAGCAAAGGTCCTCGCGGTGAGAATTTCACAGGCAAATGCCTATGAATATGTACGGTTGGCAGACTGTGGGCCCCTCAGAGTGTCCAGATTTATATTCCCTTACATGGCAAAGAGGATGGGTTTCAGGTTAGAAATGCTCTTTAGATGACCTTAATATGGAGAGATTGTTCTGGTCATGCAGGTAGGCACAATCACAAGGATCCTTAAAAGTAAAAAGGGGCCCCGGCCAGTTTGGCTCAGCGATTAGAGCATCCGCCTGTGGACTGAAGGGTCGCAGGTTTGATTCCCCGCCAAGGGCACGTACCTGGGTTGCAGCTTCAATCCCCGGCCCCGGTTGGGGACGTGGGGGAGGCACGCAATCAACATGTCTCTCTCACCTCAATGTTTCTCTCGCTCTTTCTCTCCCTCCCTCCCTTCCACTCTGTCTAAAAATCAACGAAAAAAATATCCTTGGGTGAGGATTAACAAACAAACACAAAAGTAAAAGAGGGAATCAGAAGAACCAAAGAGATGGCAACTTGAAGAAAGACTCAGCCCAGCATGCAGCTTTGCAGACAGAGGAAGGGGCCACGAGTCCAGGAGTGTGGGCAGCTTCTTAGAGCTGGGTGAGGCTTGGGGACGGTTCACCCCAGAGCGTCCAGAAGGAGCACAGCCCTGCTCACACCTTCATTTTGGTCCAGCGAGACCCATTTTGAACTTCTGACCTCCAGAACTGCAAGATAATAAATTCATGTCTTTTCAGCCACTAAAATTGTGGTAATTTGTTACATCGGCAATAGGAAATTTAGACAATATGGTCAGCCTATGTAATATGAGCCTTGTCCAACGATAAATCATACTTAGACACTACCTCAGCCTATGTGACATTTAGTAGAATCAATTTTGAAAATATGTTTAGAAATTCATATGAGGTAAATAACTCTTAGCTTACCAGCTCTGCTCCCTGTGGGAGCAGCCTGGCCCTGCTAATATTAATCCGGCAGGCTTGGGCTGCAGCCAGAGCTCCCCAGGAGTTTAGCTGAAATCAATTAGAGGGGAACACTCCAATGGGTTCTAATCCTCAGCTAAATAGCTCCGTGCTCACGTGACATCTTGCACTTTGTAAGCTTCCATTTGTTAATACTGCCTCAGGTTTTGTTATTGAATATTTACATTCCAAGGAAGGCAAAACACCAGGAAAACACATAAATTCTTCCCAGTTCGACATATTGGCTATTAATGAATGAAAAGAGGTGGCGGAAGGTATGAACAGTGACAAAATCTCTTCCAAAAGCCAAAAATTGAATTTAAGAATGAGTCATTATATCAATAGGTTCCTGAAAGAGTTCTACTCTTAGGAGAAACGTTTTTAGCTTTTGAAAGGATGAATTCAGAAAGCATCTCTGTATACTTGAATGGGTTGCCTTTGCTTTTCCTTGATCTCCTCTTAGGACTTTTTAAAATATAATTATTGATTTTTTTTTAGAGAGAGAGGGATAGAAACATCAATGTGAGAGAGAAACATTGAACGGCTGCCTCCTGCACATCCCCTGCTGGGGATCGAGCCTGCAACCTGGGCTTGTGCCCTGACCGGGAATCGAATTGGGACCTCTCAGCCCATGGGACAATGCTCGATCCTCTCAGCCACACCGGCCAGGCTCCTCTAAGGATTTTAACAAAAAGGACAAAAAGACCTGATATGACTTGTATTTAAGGGAGGTCACTTGCAAATGCGAGGATGTATCAGAAGGGATGAGACTAAAAGCAAGAAGGGAGTTGAGAGGTTATTGTAAAAACACCTGTAACATCTGTCGAGATGCCATAGCCACGCACTGACCTACTTCGCCACCTTGGAGAAAACAGAACTGTTCCAGCTCACACTGACACCACGCGCATGGTGGATCAAGTTTTTCATTTTATTACACTAAAAGCTTTTAGGGATCATCAGCCACATTTGCCTAAATTTCTATCTTGTATGCCAAATCATTGCTATTGTGAGACATTCTAACAACAACTTGGTTTTGTCCTAAAATGGTTACTGTTTCCAGATTTGTGTCAACTTGCGTATTTTTGGGGATGATCACTTCAGCGCTTTGATCGCTAGTCTGAAAATCCAAATTAAAGTGGCAGCTGGGAAAGGAAAGAACGGGACAAAGAAGGAAAAGAACATTTTCCTTAAAAGTGTTTTATTCAATTCTCCGTCTTCCTGAAGTCTTTGGTTTTCCCACCTCTCACTTGGACAGTTAATAATATTTGACATTTATAGTGCCTGTTTCCAAAACAAAGACCCAGAAGGCTTAATGCACCGTGGTAAGACGCAGAGGGGAAATAAGCTCCCACGCCAGGTGCGTGACGCCACCTCTGAGTGGAATGTAGCAGCTGGGCCACAGCTGGTGGGTAATGAGCGCCGGACACTGGCCCCGAACAGGAAGTGAAAAGGCATCCCGGGTCCAGATGACACTTCAAGGGCAGCAGGAGGCAGCAGCATGACATGACGCACTGGTGTGCTGCTGCGATATTCATCTCACAAAACAGTCAGACTCTTGGGGCAGGGTGGAGGGAGATGCTTTGAGGCATGGCATAGGGGAGGGTCCATGGTCCCGAGCATCAGCGGAGTGGCTGGAGGACCTGGAAGCACCATGCTCAGAAACGGCACACTCAGGAAGCAGAGATGCCTCCACCCCACCATGGGACATGGCAACCGGGAAGGAGTCAGCTTTCCTGCCATCCCACTGCGGGCAGTTTCGTACCCAGCACGCACAGACAGGAACCGGCACTCTTCACTCGATGGTTGAAAACAACGTGGCCAAGTCCCACTCTTCTGAAGATCACTTTGCTGGAGAGTGTGTCTCACGCCCGGGGGATGGAAAGACTCATTCCGATCTCTTGGCTTTTGGCATTTTTAGTGCATCTTTTCAAATTCTATCCCAGAAGTGAAATAAATGGGGGTGAAGGCTCCAGTGCGTCCTGGTTTGTTTTTTTCTATTGCTATTCTTTTTTAAAATATGTTTTTATTGTTTTTTTTTTTAGAGAGAGAGGAAGGGAGAGAGATAGAAACATCGATGTGAGAGAGAAACATCAATCAGCTGCCTCCTGCATGCCCCCTACTGGGGATGGAGCCTGACCAGGAATCAAACCAGGACCTCTCAGTCCATGGGACAATGCTCAGTCCACTGAGCCACACCGGCCGGGTGCTATTGCTATTCTTGGAAGAAGGTTGGAAGAAAATAAAGGGGGAAATACGCCTCTGCTTCACTTGGACCTTTCAAGCCCTTTTGGCCGATTTCACGTAACAGTAACTGTGAAAAAAATCACTACAGATATGACAGATGTGGCACCAACAAGACCGAGCATGCCTCTCTGAGAGGACACTCAGCCACGGTGTGTGACCGATGGGAGTCTGGCTCAGCTCAGAGATCTCTTGCAGTGAGAGCGAACGGTTTCAGTGTGCGTGCAGATACGACCCATGGGTACGTGCCATGGAGTGCCAGGTTAAGAAAGGGCCTGACCCACAGCCGGCAGGCTCAGCCGCAAAGAGTGATGTGGGGTGGGCGTGACCCACCTGCCCTGTATTTGTAACCTTGGTAGGAGTGGGGTGGGAGACCGGCGCCATGGAGGGTCATGTTCCTGGAAGATGTTAGGGGCAGTTTTCTGATTTTAAGAGCAAAGCTTTTCCATAACGTCAGCCCCGTGGATGAAGTCTCTGCAGGCCCTCATGCCGAACCTCATGGCAGTCACTCTAGGTACAGCGGGCGGGGGTCCTGTGAGGCGACACCAGCTTTGTCAGTGATGCAGGTCTTTGGTAGTGGAGCGGAGGACCTTGTATCCAGCCATCAGGGTTCAGCCCACACCGAAACTTGCCCTCTGATGGACCTCTCTCATTATCTCTGGGCTTCAGTTCCTTTAACTGTGAGATGGGTTCAGTACCATCACTTGTCTCTTAAGGTTGTGAAGACCACACGCAGAGCACCACCACATTGTCATCCAAGCATATGGCGCCCTCTGCAGTTGTTCATGAGACGTCTGTACGTTACTGATTTTGCGCAGGGAATTTAGGCGTGCACCTGGTGCTCCGTAGGTGCTTATTATGCTGTCCCGACTACCGACTGGGACCTGCAAAGTACTCAGTGAGTATATGTTGAGTGACAGAGTGAATAAGTGGAGCGCATTATTTATGCAACAAGGAAACCAGTTCCGATCAAGGCACAGGTGCCTAGGAAGTAAGGTAGGCCTTAGACTGGACCGGATCCTGGATGCAAACGAAATATCTTGAGTTTTATTTTCTAGTTCATGGGGAGCCACTGAACTTCCCTGAACAGGGGACTAACACTCAAGGCAATTTGCAGGTTGATTTGTAGGGTGAGGGGCAAAGGAGAGCAGTACGTAGTATCGCTGCATCAATAAGCTAGCCCTGAGCGAGACAGCACAAGAAGGGATGGCAGGGAAGGGTTAGGATGCAGACAGAACACCACAGGAGATGGCACCAGCTCTGCCCTTGACGTCTGTGCCCTCAGGGTGTGATGGAAACAAGATGCCTCTCAGCGGCTCTGCTCCCCCCATGCCTCCCACAATGCAACCAGAGAGATGGCCACACACACGCAGGCTTACGCGACTCGTGCACCCACTCTCACATACACCCCAAAACTCTCCGACACGCACTCACTCATACGGAGTCACACTCGCTTGTGTAATTTGCATTCGGCACACTTAGGCACACACACAGGCACACATGCACATACACACTCATACTTACAATCACATGCTCACTCACATGCACACACATCCACTCACTGCAACGTGCACTCACACACATTTCCCCATGCGTGCACACACATATGCACACACACACCATGCACTCACACACATTTCCCCATGCGTGCACACACGTATGCATGCTGTCACACACCTTCATGCATTCAACACATTTCCCCACGCATGCACATACGTATGCATGCACTCACACACCTTCACGCACTCACACACACACAATCACACATACCTAGGCTGCCTCACGCACGTGTGTACGCAGACACACTCCCCAGGGTACACACTCGCACACAGGCTGCTTCCCTGGAAGGTGTGTGAGGAGTGGAGGACTTCCCAGCAGAACACCACTGAGGGGCCTGTCGTTCTAACCCAGGCAGCTGCAGACCAAATAACCGGCTCTGCTGAGCAGCGTCAGTGCGGCAGCAAGATCCAAAGAGCTGCAAACAGCTACGTCAGCCTCGAGTGTAGGAGTTCACGTGGCAGCCAGCGCAGCTCTGGAGGGACCGTGAGCCCAGAGCCCCTTTCCTAACCCCCTCTGTCTTCATCTGCACCAGCTCCGGCCTCCCGAGGGCCACGCTGCTGGGAAGGCAATTAAAACCGGCTTCAACCTAATTGAAGAATAACTACCCTACCTTTCTTTCCAAATATGTTTGTAAACTTCTGTAATTAAATTCCCCCCCTCAAGGAAAGACTGCTGGGTTGCTGCTGAGAGAGACTATCAATGGCATGTGGCCAGGATATTCCAGACCATTTGGCTCTGATAAGGCCTGAGCTCCCTGCTGTCCACGCAGGTGAGGGCTCATTGGTGGGGGGCGGTGCCCAGCTGGCTTCCAGTTCCCAAAGAATCCGAAGTCTCTGTGCACAAACAGGTTAAAAAGGAGGAGGAAAAAGGCAACTCACAGAAAGGAGAAAGCAAATATGCGAAGGGTGAGGGCTAATAAAGTTGCAATAATTGCCCACTAATTGTTGCTCTGGTCTTCCTGGCCACCTGGAAGCAGCCACCACGGCCACTTAATCAGAAACAGGGGACTCTGACTCCCAAGGCAAGATGCTTTATGAGTAGGTTTCTTTCTTTCTTTCTTTCTTTCTTTCTTTCTTTCTTTCTTTCTTTCTTTCTTTCTTTCTTTCTTTCTTTCTTTCTCTCTCTCTCTCTCTCTCTCTCTCTCTCTCTCTCTCTCTCTCTTTCTTTCTTTCGAGTATAAATTCTTAAAAGATCTGGGGGTTATTGATAATCATTGAACAAAGCCCTCAGTGTTTATTTTAGGCCATCCATTGCTGTGCCGGTCCAAACACTTGCTTGTTTTCCTTTGATCTTTTGTGAGCTGCGACTTCTAAGCACCAGACCCAGGGTAGCTGTAAATATTAAAGGAGATAGTACCCGCGATAGCACTTTATCTACGGTAAATACACAGTTATGAAGTGTGAGCATTAATTCATGTTTTGTGAGTGACTTAAAGACCGGGGAGGATTCAGAGCTCTGCTGAGCCTTCAGAGGGTATTCCTGTCTCCCTAGGTAGGACAGAGTTCCTGTCTTGTCAGGACACAGCCCTCTCGGGTGACGTAAGCCTTCTGGACAGGGTGACGTGGGTGCTTGGAAGGGAGAGCTGAGCCCCTCAAGGGCTAAGCCCCAATGTAAACTTGACTTGTGGGCCAGCCTGTACCCCAACCAGAAGCTGTCAGGGCTGTCTTGCAAGCCAGCCGGCCTGTGCATCTTAGTGTTATTGGACTCCTAGCATGTGAGGGTGAAAGGGAGCAGGAGTGACCCCGAGCACAGGATCCTGTGACCGGGAGCCTTGCTGGTCCATCGCCCACCCCCTTCAGTTTTCACGGACATAATCCTCAGCCCCGTGGCCCACAGCAGACGGCAGGGCTCCAGCCACGTCCTCCCGGGAGGGGGCGGCCAGGTTCTCACCAAGTTCAGCGGGAATTTCCCTACAAATTGCTCGTGCTGAGCCTCCTGGGGACTGACTTCATAGCTCCACCACCCTGTCCCTCCCCTCGGCTGGTCAGAGTCCTCTCGGTAGGCAGCTGGCAGGCCTGGGCTCTGAGGTGGGTGTTTAAAAAAAATAGTTCGTGCTTGTTATTTGGAAATCTCTGATTCATGCTCGTAAATGGGTGTGTGTGAGAGGGAGAGATGGAGGCAATGAATGGCTCTGATCTTACTTGCCGGGCTGGGGGAGGGCACGCAGCTCCCAGCCCCGAAGAAACCGCTGTGGCGGCGTTTTGAGTGGAGTCCAGGGCCGCTTGGTTTTCCAGTGTCCAGAGCCCTTTCTGCGACAGTGTCTAGAGCGTCGCCTGAGGGGCAGAGCTCAGCACTGGGGCCTCATCTTCACCTGGAATTTGGGGTTGCCCGTTGGGGCTCACGAGGCGGGGCAGCCCTCTGCGTCCAACAGCAGGTGTGTGACTCTGGCTGCCCGGACCCGTGTGGGGATCCACGGGGACTAAGGAGCAGAGACTCTCCTAATCCAGACTGCAATCTGGACCACGCAGGGAGTCCTTCCCAGAAGGAAATGACTAATCTCCCCGATGGAGGGATCATGTATTGTTAAAACAGCTCCCATGAGACGCAGTGATGGCAGCCTGGCTTCTGTGTTGGGGAATGGGGCCTGGGGACCCCTGCTCGGTTCCGCTCCGCTAACTTGCTGGGGGGCTTTTGGCAACTTAACTAACCTCCTCTGGGCCTCAGTTTCCTCCTCTGTACCCTAGGAATGAAAATAACACCTTCACGAGGTTCTCGTGAAGATTTAATGTCATCATTTTCCCTCTAGTTCTTTAACAAAGAGTCTGGCTGATATAAGTGGCGCTCAGTAAGTGGCAACTATTTGTTAAGCATCCATGACGTTTATGTATTTTCTAAACAGCATCTCAAACACAGCCATTTGTGTTTTTTCCGTTGATTGTAACCTTCACCCCTGCCTTTAGCCTCTCCTATTCCAAGCCACGCTGTCTCATGGGCCAGATCCCGGCCTTCGGGTACCTGCAGTTTCTGGTGCAGCGTCCTCACGGTGTGCGGTCTGTCCCGTGCTGCTTACCTGGTTTCCTCTCGCTGGCTGAGAAGCAGGTGTGGTCTGCTATTGCCCCCGGCTCCCCCTCCCTCTTCAGGTCTAGCAGCTCTGGGAGGGGAGAGATGCATTGCGAGGACCTCCTTGTGCACTGCTCGCCTCAGGAGGGGCCTGCATTTTCTGCAGCTAAATAAGCACCTGGCCAGGGGGTACCTAGTTCCCTCTTCTTTCAAATACCTCCAGTCTGTAATCCTCACTTGACTTGGGGTGGAAAGACTCCACTTTTCCCCATGAAAACTGGACTTCCCACGGTTCCAAAATTGTTGGACTCCGCAGGTTCCCTGCTCATAGTCGGTTTGTCCAGACGGTCATGGGGGAGGGTGGTGGCTGGAGGTAAAGGTCCAGTGCGCCCGAGATGGCCCGGGACATGTGTCCTCGGGAGCCCACCTGGCTTTGCAGGCACAGAGCATCTACACCGACAGTGTTTCCCTAGATGCCCAAAGTGAGTTTCTCTCCAGGAAAGGCCAGAATAGCACCATCCATCAACTGGGTTTGTTCTTTTTGAAACACGCATGTCCACAGAGTTGGGGTCAGCACTGGATCACTGCCCCATGCAAAGCCCCCCTCAGAGCATCCTCTAGGCCCCCTGGCTGCTCCGAAAGCTGGGACTCAGCCGGGGCAGGCACCTGACTGGTGAGGTCTCTCGAGAGTAATTTAGCTGCATGTAGAATCATCGATTTAGTCTCGTTCCTCCCCTAGACGGTAGACACTGTGCCTTAGTTTCCTGGGCTGGTGACAGGGCTGTGGGCACCCTGAGATTCCTCCTCCTTCCCTCCCAGCTGTGTCCTAAAACACCTTTGCACGTAGCTTTGGAACCAGCTGTCAGAATGCCCTCATCACCCTTCTGAGAGGACAGCCAGAACTGGAGTCCAGACACATGCAGGTCCAGTTGAGATTAGAGGAGGGGAGTGGGCTGGATAGCTGCCTTGAGGGGCAGTACTGTGACCCAGTGCTCCTGAGATGCTGTGTGTGTGTGTGTGTGTGTGTGTGTGTGTGTGTGTGTGTGTGTGTGTGAGGTTAAGCAGATGGAGCAGTGGCCCACATATGGCTGGGCAGGCTCTACCCTGCACAACTCCAGGGGGCACCCTTCCCATTGACAATGGTCTGAATGCCACCCCCCCCCCCCCCCGCCAAGTTATACAACCTGCCTACTTTGGATCTGTCTCCTTCAACCACATTTTATGCTAAAAAAGAAAATAAGAATTTTTAAAGAGCTGATTAATCCCAAGAGTTTCCATTTTATGACAAGCCAACAAAGAAGTAAGGCATAGGTGCCCGGTGTCACTGAAAGAGTCAGACTGGCTCAGTGGATGGAGCATCATCCCCTGGACTGAGAGGTCCCGGTTTGATTCCCGGCCAGGGCACATGCCCACCCGGGTTGTGGGCACGATCCCCAGTAGGGGGCGTGCAGGAGGCAGCCCATCCATGTTTCTCTCTCACATCAATGTTTCTATCTCTCCCTACCTCTCTCAAAAAATCAATAAAAAACAAAACAAACAAAAAAGAGTCCATGGTGTGCGGGAGCCCGCACACACCAGCTTGGGAGGGCCTGTTCTTAGCACCTCTACCCACCAATGTGTCCAGTGACTTCACACGGGTAGCTTGAAATCGACCACGGTGGATTGTTCATAGAAACTGGCAAACGTGCAGGTCAGGGCCCCCTCATTACCTGCTTCCAGAGCCCTTGTTTATCATGTAACACCCCTGGGCACAAACCCTCTCCTGCCCTAAGTGCTCAGTTTCTGTCAGGGACTAAGGTCACTTTCAAATGCCTTTTGTGGCCCGGCCAGTGTGGCTCAGTGCTTGAGCGTCAGGAGGTCGCCAACCCGGTCAGGGCACATGACCAGGTTGTGGGCCAAATCCCGTGTGGGGCATGCAGGAGGCGGCCAAGCGATGTTCTCTCTCATCGATGTTTCTCTCTCTCAAATCAATAAAGAAAAAAAAATTAAAAAAAAATTTTTTTAAATATCTTTTGTTTCATATGTGCTTTCTTAAAAGGCACCGTTGTTTGGTACATCCTGTATCCCAGCCTTACCTGAGACCCAGCCCTATGGCGTCTTTGATCCGTAGTTGCCCAGTGGCTAAGCCAGCCACCTGAATTCTCTCTACATCAGACACATTTCCACGGAGTGCCATTTGACAGATAGACTGCATTCTGGAAACATTTTTGGGGCGGGAGAGGGGTGATTGCAGAATCCTTTAAGCTTTTATAATTGGCTGAAACTTTGTAAACCTGAAAACGTTTATCCATAAAGATTTCAGCTTAGCCAATTCCATACAGATGGAAGTGTGTTACCTGTGGTTGGAAATACGAGAGTCGCCGATTCTGATCATATTTATCCACGTTAGCTCTAAGAGTGTACCTTGATTTATTTTTTTAATTCTTAAAGTAAGATACCTTCCTATTTAGCATGTACTGTTTCCCCCAGAGGCAGCCATTAAAGAAGCTCTTGTCCCTGCTGCTGGACTTAGGAGTTGTGTTTGTCTCGGGTCAGTGCCGACGTGGTGAGCCCTAACTGCGTTGGAACTAAGCATTCACCAAGCAGTTCGCACCTTCTGATGGTTGATTCACACTACCTGCCTTTTAGACGCTTAAAGTAAGAGGGAGACAGTTTGTTTGTTTATCTATCTATCTATCTATCTATCTATCTATCTATCTATCTATCCATCTATCTATCTATCTTTAGTGTTGAGAGTATTACAGGTGTTCCCCCTTTCCCCCCATTAACCCCCTTTCCCACCCTCTCCTGCCTTCCCCACACTGTTGTCTGTGTCCACTGGTTGTACATGTGTGCATGAAAGTTCTTTGGTTTATCTCTTCCCAACCCCCACCCCCTTCTGAGGTTTATCAGTCTGTTCCTTACTTCCATGTCTCTGGATCTATTTTGATTGGCAGTTTATTTTATTCATGATATTCCATAAACAAGTGAGATCATGTGGTACTTGTCTTTCTCTGACTGGTTTATTTCGCTTAGCATAATACTCTCCAGGTCCCTCCATGTTGTCTCAAAGGATAAGAGATCTTTCTTTCTTACAGCTGCATAGTATTCCATTGTGTACATGTGCCACAGCTTTTTTATCCACTCCTCTACTGATGGACACTTGGGCTGCTTCCAGATCTTAGCTATTGTAAATAGTGCTGCTATGAACATAGGGGTGCATATATTCTTTCTGATTGGTGTTTCAGGCTTCTTAGGATATATTCCTAGAAGTGGGATCACTGGGTCAAATGGCAGTTCCACTTATTTTTCATTTTTTGAGGAAACACCATGTTGTTTTCCATAGTGGCTGCACCAGTCTGCATTCAAAAGGGAAGCAGTTTAAAAGGTTCGTAATGCCAAGGACGGAGCAGGAAGAAAGCATTTCCAGTGACCTGTACCAAGTCCACTCATCAGTTGGTCATTAATGTGTGTAGTTCCCAGAATAAAGAGGAACATTTCCAGAGCAATATATTTTGTCAAACGTTTCTTCCCCACTTAGAAACATTTTTAAGCTAGATTATAAAATATTGTTTACAATGGTTAGTCTGATTCAGACAACGTAGTTAACTGAATGTTTCCACATGCCAAAATAATTGTCTAATTTATTGATTGTGCCGTTTGCCAGGCACCGTCCTACAAATTCACACACATTCCTTTATTTCATTCCCACAAGGATGTCGTGAGGGCTGTAGAGGCCTGGGTCACAGATAACGGGGCTGAGGCTCAGAGGGGTGAGCCTCTCTCTCTGTTTACTTACGCTATTTCTATAATACTTGCTTATGCCACTGATACAAACCGTATCATGACCCCATGCAACCATGGAAATTATGTGTGGTACTAGAGCAATATAATCCCTAGGCAGAAAAGAAACAAGAAAATATTCTTCTTGATATCAAAAACAAAATGATTTTTGATCTTTGGGGAGCACTGAGAAACTAGAAAAATCCGATTCTTTCTTAGTTTGCAAACACTGTTGGCTGCCTTTTCTAGAATGAGCAAGAACCCTGGTCAGTGTGGCTCGGGTTGGTTGGAGCTTCATCCCAGACACCGAAAGGTTTCCAGTTCGATTCCCGGGCAGGCCACATACCTAGATTGCAGGTCCGACCCCCCAGTCAGGGTGTGTATGGGAGGCAACCGATCGATGTTTCTCTCTCTCCTTTCCTCTCTCTGTAAAAATCAATAAAAACATATCCTTGAGCGAGGATAAAAAAGAATGAGCAAGAAGAGAACAGTTGAGCACGCACTTTGCTCTGACTCTCTCAGAACTCCCTGGGGAACAGCAGTCTTGGCCTATGAGGGCTCGCTGAAGAAAAAAGAGACTCTTTCTTCATGGAACAGTAATCACGGGGGCTCTTAAAGTATCTGGAAATATAACAAACACTGCAATCAATGAAAATGTGTTTGGATTCAGCTGTCAAACTTGCCAAAGATGAAAAAAATTGTATGTCTTCAGCAATAACAATATCTGATTCATACAGGGCACATCTGTCAGACTTTCTTTCCCAAATGACCCAGCTAATCCAAGTGTATCTCTGCTTATAAGTACAAAGCCACGCCAAGTAAAGAGCCTATTAGGAGAAGAGAATCATTTCGCTGTCAGAAAATCTGTGCTGCTACAAATCTGTGCATTTGAGTCACAAAGGAATGCAGATGAGATTCCAATTCCAGGACCTTTGAAGGGATTATGAAACACGCAGGACCTCTCAGAAGTTGATGCTGCGGAAGTTACTTTTGAAGGTTGGTGGGTGTTTGACACTCCTAAGGGGGTCTCCCAGGAATGCAGTTGGCAGAAATTTAGTATAATATAACCTGATTCTTTTTCTGGTTTATTTCAGCCCCCTCCAGTGTCTCCTACATATACGACTTATGTCTGTGTTTGTAAATGTATAAAATTAAGAAAAAAGCGTGGGGACAAGTGAAGAATTATTAAGGGTTAGAGCAAAATGTGTTTTTTAATTTTAACACAGAGCATATTCCAACGCATAAAGGCTGATGTGTTTGTGTTTTTAAAGGATTCAGTTTGTGTTTCCGAGTACAAGATATGTTTGTTTAAAATGATAAGGATTATTTTGTTTTGTTTTTGCTAACTTGATTTTAAAAAGCACTTTTTGCTAAAAGTAAGACTGCACAAATTCCCTTCAGGGATCAATTCTATTCCCAAATTTAATTTTCTTTAATTTGCTACTGCTAGATGATGGTGAAACAACCCTTCCCCCCCCTAAAAAGGCAAAAATCAGTAGGACCACATAACAAAATTACAATAATTCCAATATCAAAATGCAATTTAAGCAAAAAATTCAACCATGCCACAGCCTCTGAAGTGGCTACCCTGGCCTAGGACGACCCCAGAACAGTTCCATTTTATTTTAGGCACAATCCTAATACGCTCAGTCATCTGATTCCCACTTCCTGGCACACCCAGCCCCTTCCCTGCTCGCCAAGCCTTCAACGCACCCCCGGCACGTGGCAATTAGAGCTGGGTTCAACTCCTGATCTGTGCTGTGCGCTGGGATGTGAACCCACCGAGCCTTGGGTTTACATCGAATTTATTTCTGCATCGCCCACGCATACGTAGATGAGCTAGTGTTTAGTGAATAATTGCTAAGGAGTGAGCTGGTGAAAGTCCAGAGAAAAGTGCTACTGAAGACTAAGGGAAGGAGAACACCTTGTCATCAGCACAATGAAAAGGGTAGAAAACAAAGGAAAACTCCCCGGGGGCATGAGGAGGGAGCTGGGGGCTGGCAGCTCCAGCAGTCACAGTCTCCAGGCTCCGAGACAAGTCAGAGTGGCTCTGGGGCTCCTTCCCAGAAGCTTAGGGTGACAGTGTCCACCTTGCTGGGTTATTGCAGGGATTAGAAAATACATGAATCAAACAGGCGGTTTTCTTCCTCCTGCTTACCCACACGGCGGACTCTGCTCCGTCCTTTACATCGCTTTCTTTTCTTCTTCAAGAAGAAATCTGTCTATTTAGAAATCTAGAAAACAGGTAAATATAATCCAAAAACTGAATTCATAGCTCACTCACAATCCCAGCACAAGGAGGCAGTTTAGCATTTTGTTATTCCTCCTGCTAGTCCTTTTCTGTCCTTGTCTCTCAATTTTATTATCACCCAGGGATATAATGCCTCCTACGTATTTTTTACCCAGCAGTACATATTGTGAACATCTGTTCACATTATTACATCATCTTCTATAGCACTACATTAAAAAAATTTTTTTTAAATTGATTTGAGAGAGAGAGAGAGATAGAAACATCAATGAGAGAGAACATCGATTGGCCGCCTCCTGCATGCCCCCCACTGGGGATCGGGCCCACAACCTGGGCATGTGCCCTGACTGGGAATCGAACTGGCAACCTCTTGGTGCGTGGGTCGATGCTCAACCAGTGAGCTACACCAGCCGAGCTATAGCACTACATTTTAAGGATGCATTTTATTATATTGTTGTGGTATAATTTACCTAAATAACTTCCTGTCTGGGGACACTGTTAGCAGGTCATTTTAGATTTTCACCTATTATAAATAAAGCTGAGATAACTACTTATAGATTTTATAGTTATTTTCATCATCATTGGCTGAGTCCATTCAGTCTGAGGTATATAACTAAAGCTGCTGAAGGTATCCCTGTTGTATAGTTAGAATGAAGGTCACACTTATAATAACAACCTGCAGCCAACAACGAAAAGTTATTACTTTTATTTGGGTTGCTCATTCTTTCCTCTTTTGCTAGCGCTGGAGACCTGAAAATGAGTAGTTTGGTCGATTCTCACATTGCGTCCCATTGCCAGGAGAGGAAACGTCTGTATTTCAAAGAGCTTGCTACTTAAAAGTGTTTAAATGAAGAAAATCATGCCTCAGTCTTGCCAGGACCAAAGGGGACATCACGGTGCCCGTGAGCATTTGCCAGTAAGAGGTGGTGCCAGGGTCAGAGGTAGTAACCGTGCCCCGAGACTATGGAGAGTGAAAACACTGAGTTTTCTATCTCGAACAATTTCATCGCTCATTGCAACTTGATTTGCATGTTTATTACATTGAGTTAATCGACTTTCCACCGTCGGATTATCCTACCTTCCTGCCTGTTAAAGCCCGAGTTTTATGTTTAACATTCTTCTTCTTTTTTTAATCCTCACCCGAGGATATTTTTCCATTTATCTTCAGAGAGAGTGAGAGGGAGAGAGAGAGAGAAACATCGATGTGAGAGAGACACATCGACTGGTTGCCTCCCGCACGACCCGACCCTGACCAGGGCTGGGGACCGAAGCCCTTGACCGGAATCGAACCCGCGACTCTTTGGTCCACAGGCTGACACTCTAACCGCTGAGTGAAGCAGCCAGGGCCATGTTTAACACTCTTTACTTTCATCTTTCAGGAATAATTGTAGCTATTTATTTACATGTAAATAATGGTTGAAAGGCTTCTCTCTTTGGTGAAAGGGACAAATAAATTTCATTTCTTTCATAACAGCAGATTTCTCTGTCAATCCATTCATAGTTGACATCTTTACTAATTCAGCCTGACTTCGCCATCTTAATCTGAACCACTGATGTCTTGTTGTGTTTCCAATTTGATTCCTCTTAGCTTCTTCCTGTTGTAAGTGGGTTGATCAGGCCCATTGCAATAACAGTGATCGAAATTCAATGACAGGTGCAAATGAGCACGCGGCCCCCGCCAGAGGATGTCATAAATATAATGGATCATTACCCATAAACAAGAGCTCACTAGTCACTTTGACCAGTTCCATGGCTGACTTGGACTTGTCTAACAGAGCCAAAGAAGGTGAGCGTGACGTGGGTGACCTTCACACCTTATCATCGGCAGTTTGCCTGTCAAGAAATAAACTCACTGCAAATTAACTTCCCCCCTCCCTCTGAATCATTACCTGTTCTACTAACACAAGGCATTAGCCTCAACACTCTTGGACCCACAGGTCAGTTGTATAGGTTATAAAATAGGTTGTGTATTTTTTTTGTTGTTGTTCTGGTGGGTATCGTATTTCTAAGATCAGAGTCAGAGTGACTTCAACTTAAAAGAGGTTTGGCTTTTGAATCGGAAAAATTTGTCCAAAACTGTTGTGCATAAGATTTGACATATCAAATGTCTCTCAGAATGGCTTGCCTTGGCCAGTAGGAATGTAGGGAATGTGTCAACATGGTTTCCCTCTCCCTTGAAAAGGCCTCGGTGATGAATCCATGCACAGCCCAGGCGGACCTTCCTTCTTCTCCTTTAATAGGTCATTCTTTCCAACCAGAAGGAAAATGCAAAACAGTGCTTTCTGCTCCCGGCCATTAAGACTGGTTGAAAGTTTGCAGAATAGAGAGAATTGAGGTTTCATGTACATTGCAGGGCAATGAAAACGGAAATGAACTTTCTCTAATACTCGAGGTCAGCATGTGAACGTGCTATTTCTTCCCTATCAAGGTAATGAACTGCACGGAGGTCAAACACAATGACAGATAGAAAGGTGCTTTGTAATTCTCACTGTGCACATCAAGGATGTTTTATGAGAACACAGTGGAATATAAACAGGGACACCCAGAGAGAAACGCCAGTCATTCTTGACCATTCGCAGTAGGTGTACGCAAGCCTACCTTAACGAGAACGGACAGGAGAGGATTCCTGGCCTTTTTCTTTCAAAGTTGCGATCTTTCGATACTCTAAGTAAGTTAAATTTAATTGAATTTCAGGCATACTTTATTTATTTATTTTATCCTCACCAGAGGACATTTTTGCATTTATCTTCAGACAGAGCAGGAGAGAGAGAGGGAGGAAGAAAGAGAGAGAAACATCGATGTAAGAGAGACACATCGAGTGGTTGCCACCCACATGACCCCAGCAGGGCCAGGGACAAACTGCAACCGAGGTACGTGCCCTCAGCGGGAACCGAACCCAGGTCTCTCTGGACCTTGAGCCACTGCTCTAACCGCTGAGCCAAACCGGCCAGGACTCAGGCACACTTTAAATACCCACACTACATATCAGCCAAAGATAAAACTTGGTATGCATATTTCAATGGGATGAATGTTATAATAAAAATGTTTAGAAAATAGTGGCTAGGTACAACTGAAGAAGGCCAGAGTTTAGTTCTAAAATTTTTCACTGAATAACAAAAATAACAACCAAAAAACCCATATGTGCAATCATTACTATAATTCACAGGACCGATATGACAGAAATAATATAGAAGCTCAAGAAAAATCTGATTATGCCCAGAACTGAGATAGAAAGGCATCTCTTCCATGGGCCATTGAAAGGAGATACTATGAGCATGTTTTCAACATCTTTACAGGAAATTCAACAAAAGTTTTTCCTAGGGCTCTTTCTTATGAAGTCTGTCAAGTACCAAAATGTAATACGGTCAAAACATTTTTTGAAGGGGAGGAGTGATGGGCAGGAAATGAGAAGGGGAACATCCAAAATACTTATTCTCAAACAGAACTCTGTTATAGACAGACTCAGCCCAAGTGTGTATGTTAGAAGGTTGACATCAATGGTTCCTGATGGACAGGTACTACATCAGAACTGCCCTAAGAGAGCCAAACTGGACACCCAGGACCCAAATCAGAGGTTCTGATCGAATAGGTCCAGCGTGGAGGTTTGGTAAAGCTCACGATGGGATTCCGACACACATACACAGCTAAGGACCACGATCGGGAGAAATGAATGAACAGTCCACCTTTCGACAGTCTCAGAGTACGTGTAGATAGGTATTTAGAGCCAAGAGTTCAAGGTCCATAGTGGAAGCATACTCCCGTGATGTTCTAGATAGCTTTGCTTTTGTGCTTCTAGAGAACTCCAGCCTGTGATATGACCCGGGAGGCAGACTTCTACGGAATACAATTGTTTCCCATATTTTTATTCTGGAAACACATCTAGGGTCCTTTTGACTAGGCAGGGTTTCTTCCTTGCGTTTTGTTTCTGCTGAATCTTTTTGGCTTCTCAACAGCACCCCAATGTGCAAGGCTTCCATTTAACCTGTGCGTGTGCGACTCGAGGGCTCGGAGCCTGGCCGCCGACCTCCCCGTCCAGTGTGTAACTTCGGCTGCCATCAATGCTTCAACAGCCATGCCAGAACACAGACAGGCTTTTCTGCTACCCACACGCCTTAAAGGGCCCCTTCCCCAGCTTGGAACTTAAACTAGAGAATCGGGCAATCTTTCATGGTGCCCTTGGTAACCTGACCCTCTGACCAGAACAGAAACAGCCAGTTACAACTTGCAAAGACTGGAACCTCAGCTTGTGTGTGTGACAGGATCCTGGGGATGACAAGACAAGTCAGCTCAAAACTCAGGAAGGGGACCAATCAGAGGGAGCTGAGGGATGAGACATTGGGGAGAAGATGGGACTTTCCACATTTTCACACCTTGGTGAAGGCCTGACGTTGAACCCTAGGAGATATTTTCACCAGAGGTGAAGGAAGGAAGAAGAGGGGATGTGTCACATAAGGGTGTGAGGGGCAGAGAGCTGTGGAGGAGGGGACTTGTCCCAGACGCAGGTGCTCTACGGAGGATACACCTTCCACCACCTTCCATGGGTGGGGAGTAGAGGCCAAGGGCAGGTGCTATAGACGGAGGCAGCTGTCTCTGAACTTGAACCCAGGGTTCTGATAGGTCCTCAAGTTCTGGAGCCTTGTGGGGGCGAGCACAATGCTTAGCCAGGAAGAGTCGTCGCAGCCATGCTGGACGATGCAGTCTGATATTCCAGAGGTGTGTCTGTGTGCATTGGGATGTGTCCGTGTCTGCGCGTGTGTCTGTGCGTATCTGTGTGTGTCGTGCACACGCTCACGACACGGTGTAAACAGAGAGGAAAGGCTGTCACAGAGTCACTGTTGATTTCAGCTTGCTCTTGATGCTGGTAGTCAGGGTAACACCCGTTCCTTTTACTTTGAATTTATTTGTTCAGGAAATGGTTGGCCCCTGGCTGCAGCTGGCACCCTGAGGCATGCCTTTATGCATGCACCCGGGACCCTCTCCTGGCCAGCCTGCACCGCTGCCCACCGCTTAGAGCCAGGGTGGGGCCCAGTATGAGGCAAATGAGGTGCGGAGGGCGCACAGTCTAGGGACCCCTCCCAGGCATGTGGGTGCTGCTGCCTCCCTTGCATCACCCGAGCCCCACCAGGACTGGTTAGCATTTCCCAAGCGAACACTAACCTTTAAGGTGCTCCGAGAAAAAAAATCGGGTCCTCTCCGCAAAGAAATGTAAGAAATCTTGCAGTAAGTAATACACGGTTAAGAAACTGACTTGGCCAAACCACCTATTAGAAACTTTAGGAAGCCTGGCATGGGAAGACATGCGCTTCACTCTGCCTGACCCAGCATTGTCCAAACTTTTTTGCTGACTTTTTTTTTTTTTTTGCAAGGAATGTGTGTTGACATGCTATAAATGCACTCTGGGAAGTGCCAGGTTTGGGTTAAGTGAATTTGGCTCTAGGAAGCTTCAGTGTCTATTTGCTGTGAACCTTGAATCGTTTCTCACTTCAGCCACCTGTGAAATTACAGACAGGGAGACTTTCCCTCCATGGTCCAAGGTCAGGAGTCCCAACCTCCTAGGTGCGTCCGCGTCAACACGATTAGCGTATTTCTAGCACCCTCACTGACGGCACCTGTGTATAATTAACATTCATTCATTCTCAGCAGGCTCCAGCAATGCTGGGCAACCCCCAGTGCACCCTAGACTCGGACCCCAGACTTGTTCTGGTCAGCATTTTTACCCACCCCAAAATGCAGAAGTTGACTTCACGTTGAGCAAAGTTGCGCATGGAGTTGGGAGAAACCAAAAGAGCAAATTCATCGGATGGTCGATCACGCTCCTGTTAGACTAGCTGACTCGCGTGGTTGAAATCTGACCACGATAAACACAAAACTGTGCAACTAGTTCCAAAACAAATTCACGGAACCAACAGGGCGAGAGCGGAAGCCGTTGGTAAAACATCGAGGGGGAACTCAAAGTCACGGAGCATTTCTAAGATGACAGGGACAAGACGCCGGAAGGAGCTGGAGAACTCTCCACCACTGGAGGAGATGAAGCAAAATGTTATGATCTGGGATGAACAGAATAATGCAAATGCTGATCTTGACCTAGACCCTAAGGGGTGGACTAGATACCAAGAAAGGCAGTTCGATGTAACACATGGACTAGGAGTTGGTGGGCAGGGCGCATGGGCAAAGATTAGTCTTGAGAGCTCCTCTGTCATCTTTATATGTGAACAGATTCTGAGAAAGGGAGAATCAAGAAGAAAGCTGATCAAACAAGTGCTCTGATTGCAGATGGTGTCTGAGGGGCTGCCTTTGCACAGCTTACTCCTGTTCTTGATTTCGGTAGCGGGCGAATGCAAGGGTAGAAGGAGAGAGAGTAGTTCCCTGGGATGTCTGACATGTCCCTTTCCGGGACTTCTAGAAATCTCACATCCCTTGGCTGGGAACCACCTCTGAGGGCCCCGGCAGAGAGCATTGCTTTGTGGCGCATTCCCTCGCTGTCACCAAAGCGTATCCATGCATCTCTGCCGGGCGCACCAGATGCTGAGGGCCAGGTGTGGAACTCGCCCACACTGGTCACAGGGACAATTAGAGTTGCATGCAGAGAGAGAAGGGTTCTCCTTTACAAGCTGGATGATGTCTGAGAAGAAAAGGCAGGTCAGGGAGAATAAGGTTAGGGAGCAGCATAAAAAAACGGGGTTAAGGCAAGGAAGGATTTATGAAATTTGACTTTAAAAAGTTTCACTTATAAAAGGTCATTACAAAATGTCTGTAGGACTGTCCCAGTTTCCCAGGTGCCTTAGCGATACAACCATCAGGCCCTGGGCGGTTTGGCTCAGCGGTTAGAGCGTTGGCCTTCGGACCAGAGAGTCCTGGGTTCGGTTCCCGCTAGGGGCATGTACCTCGGTTGCAGTTTGTCCTTGGCCCCGGTTGGGGTCGTGTGGGTGGCAGCCAGTCAATGTGTCTCTCTCGCATCGATGTTTCTCTCTCTCTCTTCCCCCTCTCTCCCTCCCGCTCTCTCTGAAGATAAATGCAAAAATGTCCTCGGGTGAGGATTAAAAATAAATAAATAAAAGATACAACCATCAGGTTGTGTGGATGGAACGGCAGACTGTGCCTCAGGGGTTACGCTTCTTGGAGATGACACGTCCCTCCCTCACAGCCTGTGCCGTGTTTGTACTTCAGCTGCAGTTCTAACAGAGTAGGTAACTCCAACATGGTCCACTCTCCTTCAAGGAGCTTCTGGAGAGGAAACTGACTATGTTCTCCTAACTCATCGGAGACACAGCTTCGACCATCCCTCCAACGGACGGGCAGGTATACATTCGATCATAACTGTTTGTAGTCTTTTCCAAAGAGTGGATTCCATAAAATCATGCATAGGAGGTTTTCACCAGGACGTATGAGGGAGAGAAGCCATAAATCACAGGCCAGGTTTATCCACGAGGGTCCTGATTAACCTCAGCTTCATCCTCAGAAATGCCTGGAATTCATTAGCTGCGTGTGTGTGTGTGTGTGTGTGTGTGTGTGTGTGTTGTGGAAGGGAGCGGGGAGAGAGAGGGATACTCGAAGATGTTATAACTGGAAGTCTAGCAATATATTGGGCTTCCCTTTTAGGAAAGGGGGTAGCAGAGAGGTTTTATAAAATATATAACTAGACCACTCTTCTTGCCAAAACGAGTGGACAGTTGTTTTGGGGGGGAAATGTCACACCCGCTAGAATGAGTTTCCTTTTCTATCCCTGGAGCATCCTGGTCGATGCAAAAGAAGTGTCTTGAGGCCTGTGTGGCCAAAGCCCTAACACCATCTGGAATGGCCGGTTCTCTTTCTGTTCCTTAAATGTCCGTGGCTCCTCCGAGAGCCAGAGGAGACAGAAAAATAACAGCGTGCTCTTGTTCGAAAGTGGATTTGGAAGGGTGGAAGGGATTCCAAAACTAATGATCGCGCTGCCTAATTTTGCTTTGGGGTTCAAGAGCCTGAATCGCGGCCTGTTCTCGCATCTGTGGCTGAAGTGTTTATTAGCCTGGGCCCGGCCGGTGCCCTGACTAAGACGTTTCTCGAATGCCAAGGAGCGGAGTCGCCCGTGTGCGCTCCACCTTTGCTCCTCATTCCTAGAAGATCCCCGAGATCGCCTCCAGAGCCCTCGCTGTCCCGCCCCGGCAGCTCTGATCTCCTTGTTCTCGAGTCAGATCTCCCGGGGTGCGCACGGGTGAAAGGCGGGGTGGGCGTGGGCCGTGTTGGGAAAAGGACGAGTATCTGTCTGAGGTGAAGGCAGGCAGACAGGAAGGCACCCGCTCTGCTGCTCTGAGTACAAAGCAGCTCGTCCTGGGGGATGAAAGACAACAAAGTCCACGGGGTGGATGGCGAGCAGCCCCTGAGACAGGGGGGCCTTTCCTCGCAGCGTGGCATGGGATCCCGGACAAACACTGCTGAGATGAAAGGATGACAAGGACACGTGTCCCCACGAGCCTGCAAGGACTTGAAAATGTTAGCTGTGAAGACACATGAGAATGAGTTCTCGGTGGACGGACGGGGCAGGAGAGAGAGACCAGACACACCGTAGAGAAATGCAGTTACGAACAGCAGGGCCGGGGGTCGGAAGGGAGAGAAGACAGACTCCTGCTCTCAATTCCCAACAGAAAACCCTGCAAATACTACCAGGCACCCGGCGAGGATCCGTTTCTAGCTTGCTTTGTGACCTAAGGCACTGGGATGAGCTTGAAAACGCGGTTTCTTCCCAGAATCTGTCATCTGTGGCCCACTGAACCGTGCGCGTGGTGTGTGGGTGTGTGAGACTCAGAAAACATGCGGTGAAAGCACAGTTTTGCAAACAGACCAAACAGCTACTGTCACAGCTCCGGGTTACAATCGGGACCCACTCCCCTCAATCGCTGTGAAGGGTCTGGGATGTCATCCTACAGACAAGTTAGCTGCCACCGTCCTGCGGACCTGGGTCAGAGACCGAAGACTTGACCACTCACAGCACAGCCAGCAGCACATCTGCCTCAGTTTCCCTCGGCCCCCAGCCCCCAAGTCCTAGGGGCACATCTTTATATATCTTTTTATTCCTCACCTGAGGATATTTTTCCACTCGCTATCAGATGGAGCGAGAGGGAGGGAGAGACAGAGAGACACATCGATGTGATAGAGCCACATCAACTGGTTGCCTCCCGCACGACCCGACCAGGGCCGTGGACGAACCGCAACCGAGGTACGTGCCCTTGACCGGAATCGAACCCGAGACTCATTGGTCCGCAAGCCGACGCTCTAACCGCTGAGCCACACCAGCCAGGGCTCTTTATATTTTTAAATAAAGGGGTTCAATGGGGTGAAATCAGAGGTCATTTCATGGCAATAAAATGAAGATTGTTTTCTTCCTTAATGTTTTAAAGAACCATTTTTATTAAGATCCTGCATTTCAAGGTCTTACAGTCTCCGAGCGTCATGCGCACTTCCAAATGGTCTGCTGGTTGGCATTGCACACACACACACACACACACACACACACACACACACACAGATCCGTGGATGTCTCCTAATCTCACTGTGTGTGGAAGCCCAGCGGGATGGAGGCGGGTGTTAGAACGCACACCAGCTGTGATCACAGCGCACATCTCATCTCTGTTCCCGCACGGCAGAGGAGCTGGCCACGCGATTCCCTCCGTCCGACGGGGTGGAGGACAGTCTGCGCGCGTCTCTGGGTCGGTTCCCTTGCTTTTCATCTTTCCTCCTCACCCTCACTGTGCGCTTGTTCTGGGAGGGAATCGTCTGTTGAAACAAGAGCTTTGCCAGAGAAGTCCCACTGAGCCCACGAAAGCAGCCAGGTCGCCAGGCAAGGACCCCACGTGTCGCTGCCTGTCGCCGTGGTGACTTGCCAGCGTGGGACACAGTGGCAGCAGCTCTCTGATGCCTCCCAGCCAGGGGCCGCGCTACCTACTGACACGGGCTCCCGGCGGCACCTCTGTGTCTGGGTCCCTCCACAGAGCCCGTGTCTATTCGAGTTAGAAAGTTCCACAGCAATCATCAGTGTCTGCTGGACCTCTGCTCAAGGGGACGTCAGAGGAGGGTCCCCAGAGGCAGGCAGGGCACCTCTTCATGTTTAGGACGACCAGCGGGCTCTGTCCTGCCCATTCTCCAGCTGGCCTCAGGCACACCCGCCGGGGGCCTGGCTTGCATCTCGCCGCCCTAGCTCAGCAGCGCTGCGGCTCGCTTGCACCCTGAACATCTGGCGCTCCCCATCCTCACCCAAACTGTCGCCATCCTCCCTCTGATAATAGGTTTCTTCCTCCTCCTCCACGCCGTGGTGCCCCGATCGCCCTCCCACTGTGTGTCTGCCAGAGCTGGCGTCTGTGACTGTGGACATTTGGGACTTTATAACTGGGCTGGGCACGGTCAGTCAGACTCAGGCCCCGAGCTGCGCAGCGCCCAGTCCGCCCAGCCGTCAGCCATCCGGGGTCGCCCTTCTGGCATCTGGTGACCTCTGCACAAGCGGCCACCATCTAATCCCCGCAGCAGCCCTATCGTGTGCGGGCTAATTTCTAAATTCTCACAGGACAACGCAAAGCCCAGAGAGGTCAAATTCCCCAAGGAGTCATAGCTATTAGAGGACCAAATTAAGAGATATACCTTGACCACTAGATGTGATTTATCAAACTTTTAAAACGCTGAGCAGACCTGTGTTCTTGTGGAACGCGAGCAGAAACACAGTTCAGCCAGAACAAAGCTCAGCAGCTTGTCTGCGGTCCGCCCTGTCTCTCCCAGCCCAGACTACCCGCGGAGGCCTCTCCAAGGTTCCCTGGGATCCTGAAATGATCCTGGGTGGCTGGCTCTTTCCTGGGCTGGACTGAGCCGTCCACTGGGATCCAGGAAGTTTGCCTGTTACCCCGGGCGTCTGTGTGGTTCTGATGACCTTCTCCCTACAGCCAGTCCTGCCCGTCTCCCCGTGGCTGGCCACACCATGCTCTACAGGCTCTTACCACTTGCTGAGTTTCCTTGAAGCCAGGACAAATCCACTTCCCCACTGCCAGCACCAAGCCATCGGTCAGCCTGAGTGAGGCCGAGTGCCCCAAGCCCCTCCGTTCATGGTCACCTGGGCTGCAGCCTACATTCTGGCCCTGGGTAGACGCCTCGAGGATACAGGCCCCTCATGGAACCTGAATATATATCCCCTTATGCCACCGGCTCTAATTAAACATGCCTGTTGACCCAAAGGAGAGCCACAGTGTCTCAAAGCCAAGCTTCCTTGACTCGGCTGCCCCTAACCACCTGTCGTCTGAGTAACCCAGGGGGACGCCACTTTCCTGACTCCCAGGGTGGGCTGCGTGCCCCATCGTGGGCCCTTTCCCTCTCTTATCGTGGCACGTAACTGTCTTATCGGTCTGTACTTAGCCTCCCAAGCTGAACACCCAGGTCCATGAGGCAAGGGGCTTGGTCTGCCTTATTCAGTACCCTACCCCAACCCTTTACACTGACCCGGACGTATGGAAGGTACGCGTGAAATCATTAAAGACCTGCTGAATGAATGAATTATTGTGAACGACTGAGTTACAGCATACCCGTTATGGCTCACACCTCTAGTGGCAATCTTAAAACTATGTGTTCAGATGAGGCTTACTTTTTTCAAGCTTGTATTGAATTTGGAAAGATCACTCTGATTCTCCTCTTAATGACGGGATTAACGTTTGGTTCTTCACCTGCAAGAATTATGATAAAAGTGGGTTTGAGTTCACTGAGCCCCTCAGAGCAAAGAATCGACTGCCTGTCTGTATCTGATTGTAATCTCAAATTTGCCAACCCCTTAAACAGATTTTAATAATCCATTACTAAGTCTTTTTTAACTGGCTTCAAAGATTGTATTCAATTGGACTTATTTTATTATCCATTTTGAAAGTTATTTAAAATATCATGTAAATATCAAGTTTATGCTTCATTAAACCTATACAATCAAAATTTTATTTATCAAACAACGAATCTGATAGCAAGATTTTTGTTATCATCATCTAAGGCTTTCTTTTTCCTTTATAAATATTGAATTTGATGCCAACATTGAAAAAAAGCTCTAAATTGGACCGTGTGTGCCCTGGTCTTGACGCCACACCATTTTATTCATCCCAAATAAGTTTTTTAAGTTCCCTGGACTAAAACCCCAGTTGTCCTTCCTCTTGGAGTGCGCCTCTCGGGTTACACGCTTTGTTGATGCAGAATAACCACAGGTGCGTTAGGTGGCCCTTTGATCTGCCGGGGTCTCAGACACCGAGAGAGAGAAACATCTGACTGTTGGGTTTTGTCCACTTTGACCTCCCCTTGACAAACTCGTTCTCACATTATTTTCAGAGACAAATATTTTGAAAGTGAAGAACACAAGAGGTTGCTAAATATTAGCTTTCAAAGGCTTGGAGTCACATGCTGTTTGCCTGGGTTACCTCTTCTCCAAGCCTATATAAAGAATCGTGTTGACTCGCGATCACTCTTCAGGGCTGAGGTGCTGCCGGGCAAAAAATATGCAGGAAAGAATGTAAACATGGTTGGGACTTGTTGGGTTCTGTGAGTGCGGAAATCTCTGCTTGGTTCAGGCAAATCAGAAAAACCGAGAGGTGGCAAATCAGAAAAACTGAGAGGTAGCAAATCAGAAAAAGGTACGATTTTAAAGACAAAAGTCTTACATGAAATTTGGAAAGAGATACCTATAGCACAAATAAAATACATGTATATTCAGCAGTATTAAACAAGCAACTAAAACAGATTTACGTATATATGTATAAAATACACGTGTGAACACAGATACACATGTTTTAAGTACCTTTATACATTTCTTAAAATTGACTCAAGAAGAGATAGAGCTAAGTGGCCTTTCTCGATCCCGGCCACATATTAGAATTATGGGAGTGGGGGGGGGGGGGGCACGGGTGTTAAATCAAAACTAATCTAAACTGAATGAGAAAGTTGCCAAAAAGCCTCGTTATAGAAAGTACCAGGTTCAATGATAAGAATTCCTTTCACATCACCAAGTGATCAATATCATCAAAGATTATATTGATATTATTTTAATGTTCTGGAGAAAAATGAAAAAACATTCAAAATCATTTTTATAAGACCAGAAAAACAGTAAAAGCAAATCTTAGAAAGTCTGCATAAATACTGAAGAAAACAAGACCACAGGCTCATCCCACATCCTACAAGAAAAATTTTCATATAACATTAAAAAAATGTTACAGTGAAATAAAAGTTGTACCAAGATGCAAGGATGGATCTTTAATAGGAAATCTATTAAAATAATTAACCATATTATATGGTCAAAAAAGTCATAGATATCTCATAGACATCAAGATAACACTTTAATAGAGCTGATGTCCAACAACGATTTAAAATAATATCAGTTGTTTCATTTAACTACAGGTACTTCCTCAACACGTTAAAAAGTATTACACGTACTAAACCTAAGCCAACCTCATGCTTATTATTAAAACCCAGAAATATCTCATTAAAGACAGAAACAAGATTAGGATGGCATCTTTCACTGCTGGTAAATCATGTATTGTGACGTCTAAGAGGAAGAATCCAATGAATATATCAATCAATTCATCAGATGATATTACTGTTTGAAAATGTGGATTACAAGTCAGTATTATCCATTTTGGGGGAAATAAACCATGAACAGTTAGATTTGCAGTTACCTCCTATTGATATATTTTGAGATGCATAGAAAAAGTTTGGCGAAGCAGACATAAGAGTAGGGAAGCATCTTGAGCAGACATTGATTTTCTATATTTTATGGCCTATAAAGTATTCATATAGTGTTTGAGGTCCCCCACACCCTGTCCCCAAAAGGCATGTATTACTTTCATAATGAAGAAAAATCAGTTTCCAATATAGACAAATGTAAACGAGCCACATAAAAACAGTATGGACATTATTATTTATGGTAATATTTCTATGGCACAAGGAGAGACATGATTTCCCTACCAGTAAAACCAAAGAAACGAATCTGAGGGAACACTTTCATTATTATTTATAAACTCAAATAGTGAATACGACATTTGGGGACATTCTTTGAAGAAAGTCATTCTTTCACAGAAATCTGCAGTCTCGTTCAGTGAGAAGTGTTCTGGAGATTATTTAAATTGGGTTATCCAAGGAAGAAAACCCAACCTGAAATGTTGGACTGACCCTGGCGGTCCCAGTAACATCATTTGGTGAAGTCATGCTGTCATCTGGTGGCCAAGATAAGAATGCATGACAAGCACCCCCAATAAAATCATTTGGTAAGGATGTACTGTCATCTGGTGGACAAACGTGAGAATGCGGTACAAGCGTCCCCAATAAAAGCACTTGGTGAGTTCTTGCTGCCACCTGGTGGGCAAGCGTGAGAATGAATTGTAGGCATTCCCAATGAACTCATATTTGCTTGTCACTAATCAATATTGATTTTATTGGTGATGCTTATACTGCATTCTCATGCTTGTCCATCAGATGGCAGCATGATCTCACCAAGTGATTTTATTGAGGTTGTTTGCAGTGCATTCTCATGCCTGCCATCTGGTGGGAAAGCATGAGAAGGCATTTCAAGCACCCCCAATAAAATCGCTTTGTGAGAATGCATGCCATGTGTAAAAGAGATCAGTGGCCCAAACTATAATTACTGAAATGTCCATCAAATCGGTCATGTGTGATTGCTGACAGTGGCTTATTACCTGTGGATAATTGTGTCGTTTTCAGTTCAATTTCTGTGATGCCATAAGATGTCGGTGCTGGAAACAAAAGCTGATTGTTACCCCAGGAAGTTGAAAACCAGGTAGTGTCCAGATTAAGAAGACATTCATGCATTTGAGATGGTTTGGGTTAGCGATTCCCAAATGTTTCGCATTGGCTGCGTCAGAATCAACTAGGGGGCTTCTCAGGTACCTGTGCCTTGGGTTCTAATTCAGAAATCCCTAAAATCTGTATTTTTACTCCCCCATGACTGGGTGAGCTCTGCTGGGGACATGCCTAAATTGACCCAGACTTTCTCAGACCTGTTATTATATGTGGACTGTTCTGGTTGGAAATATAAGAAGGAGCTCACATTTGCTTCTGTCACTGGTTAAAATTCCTCCTGTGGTACCTACTTCCTGGGCTGTCGCTGCAAATTCCTTCATGAATCAGTTAAGCTGTATAATTCTTAGTTTCTTGGTAGACTCTTCTCCGCGTTGCCGCCAATCATACTGCTTTGAGGAAAGATACAGGCATCATTCATGATAAAACCAGTAGCCCTCAAGCAGAAGGCATCCCAGTTCCTCCAGAACATAGCCTGTCCTTGACCAAATAGCCGTTTTACCTAACCAAGGAGTATTTCTTTCTGCCAATATAATGATCAGAGCCCAGCTGCCCCTTCTGTCTGGAACCGTACCCATTCCATCTTTGCCTGTAGCAAAGTGTTGCATCCTTCAAGGTTCCTCTCAAATGCCACCTTCCACATTAAGTTTTTGCAGAAACTCTGACCCAGTGGAATCTTCTCTATTGAGCCCCTGTATCACTTCCTTGTAAACAGCCATTATGACGCTTATCGCTATTGTATCTGTCTTCTTTCTCCTTGTGTACAGGGTTTCATTTTCACAGAAGCATGGGGCAGGGGTGGGGCGTTGCCAGTCTTCAGGCTGCCAAGTTGCCTTCCAGGTCCCCCTCGGACTCCTGCACACTCAGCTAGGTCAGTGCATTCTAGAATCTGGTCCTCAGCCTCACAGTTTCCTAAATACCCAAGAACATACAGTCCTCAGGGAGGCGTTCTCACACTAATTAATTTCACCAAGTTTTAAAAAGTTCACAGAATGGCAAGTAAATACAATAAATAGTACACTGGCATGCTCAGATATCAGTTGTGGTGAGAAGTCTGCATGAATTGAGGGGAAGGATGGAAGATGATATTAGGTGTATGAACAAAAATAATTACTAACATCAACCCATGCAGTTCAGATGGGTCCACCTGCTCTATAGGGCTTTATCTGTCAGAAGCAGAGAACACCTTTTTATGGGCAGCATTAGGGAATCAGTGTCATTGAACTTTTGTATCTGTGCTGGCCATCTTTCTTCTGTCTTGCATTTTTTTTTTTTTTTTTTTTTTGCATTTATCATCAGATAGAGCGGGAGGGAGAGAGGAAGAGAGAGAGAGAAACATCAACATGAGAGAGACACATCGAGTGGTCGCCACCCACACGACCCCAACCGGGGCCGGGGACAAACTGCAACCGAGGTATGTGCCCTTGGCAGGAACCGAACCCAGGACTCTCTGGTCCGCGGGCCGACGCTCTAACCGCTGAGCCAAACCAGCCAGGGCTGTCCTGCGTTCTTTCTCCAAACACAGGGTGATACGACTGACTAGGTCTTCACTTCCTATATTATAATCTTCCCCTCTACTGCCATATCACAGTGGGACAGGGTCAGATGTTCTCAAACACTTCAGTCCCCTGACAATTTGCCACCTGTGTTTCCTCCCATAGGTGGTGGGAATCCCACCCACTGTGTCAGGATGTTACTAGTGTGCTCTCAGAGGAGCCCCAAGGTGTGGCCCATATACTGTAAGTTTCCCTAAGAGCACACGGTGTCTCCCCCTTTCAGGTTCATATCACAGTACCTGGCTCAGAGTAAGTTCTCCACAAATATTCGAATCTACACCAGTTTTTCCCTTTGCTGTTTATTTCACCCGTGAGGTACCCTTCATGGGAATTGCATAAATGTGAAGAATGTTGGTGTCACTACTAAATTGGCACCAGGCTAGCCTGGCCGGTGTGGCTCAGTGGATTGAGTGTCGTCCCACGGACTGAGAGGTCCCGTCAGGGCACATACCTGGGTTGCGGGCTCGAGCCCCAGTAGGGGGCGTGCAGGAGGCAGCCGATCGATGTTTCTCTCGCACATGGATGCTTCTATCTCTCTCTAAAAAATCAATAACAATATATATTTTTTTTTTAAAAAAGAAATGAGTTTGAAAACAGAATATCACTATGGCTGCTATCTTTGTCCCAAATTACCCAGTTGTCCCGATTCAGCCCATTGCTTGGGAGAACAGTGGACAATTTTTGAGATGCTGTATTAAAGTCTCAGTCTTAAAAAAAATGGGTGTAGTGTAAGCATCAGTAGCTTTTCTTTTCTTAATGTGAGAATAGGGAGAAACAACCTACCTGTCTGATTGTACCATTGCAATTAACACACCTTTGACAAAAATCAACATTTTCCAGCATCACGGGTTTTGTTAACAGTCAAGAAAAATGCCACTATCTGTAAATCATAGGCAGAACGGAGTCATATATTCTTGCTCGGTAGCATTTATTTCCTCATAGAATTGGGTAAGGACTGTAGTCAGCTTGTGTATCAAATTCCGTGGGAAAAATTCACTGATAGAACATTACTATTTGACAAACTAGTCGGAAGGGTACAGAACCCAGCGAGATGCTCACACAGTCCTGCCCGCTCAGAACTTTTCTCCCCTCCATCCTTTCAGTTCCATCAGGAATGATGCACCATGAACACACAGATCTGTCTTCCAGCGAGTCCCAGATGGGCGGAATAAAGAGCTTGACACCAGTTCTCAGCGCTTCTCTTTCCCTCCCCTAATCACGTATTGCAGAAGAAAAATAGCGCTCTGGAAATGGTGTTCGTACCGCATGCTCAATAAATCCTCGCTGCCTTTCTTAGTCTCTGTCCCACTCCAAACATGCCTCTGTCTAGATTTCTATGAAATTCAGCTCCAGGCGGAGCACCAGATTTGAGCCATGACAAATTCCTCACCATTTCCCCACAGATATTTTACTCTTTCTGCAAGGCCATGCGTTTCGGGCTTGCCCTCGGAATAGACACAGTAGAAAACACGTCTGTCACTGGCTAGAAGTTGACTTATTTGAATTCAGACTGATGCGTTGCCCCAAGTGGACTTTCTGATGTGTTGCTTAATCTCTCATCCTGCTAAATTTTGTTTAACTTTCTGTGAAATTTAATTCACAGTTGAAGTGCAGTCTAGTGTCTGGAGAGGAGAACAAAAAATAATATGAATTTTTTTTTTAGGTCAGTGGTCCGCCATTTTTGGATTTTGTCATGTATATTTAAAAATAGAGGGTTACTGCCCTGGCCGGGTAGCTCAGTTGGTTAGAGCGCCGTCCTGATATGCCAAAGTTGCAGGTTCGATCCCTGGTCAGGACACATACAAGAGTCGACCAATGAATACATCAATAAGTGGAATGACAAAAATCTTTCTCTCTCTTTCCCCTCCCCCACCTTTCTCCCTCTCTCTTCCTCTCTATCTACAGTCAGTCAATCAATAAATAAACAATTTTAAATAGATGATTAAAATAAGAGGCAGATTCAGACTGTATCAAGTACAGACAGACACTCACACAAAAGCCCCTTGCCATCTACTATATCTTTCATTTCAGAATAAAGATCTCAGAGTAAAAGGCAGTTTTAAAAAACGAATAGTTGGCTTCATGGAAAACTTACCTTTCTCTCATCTCTTCTTGCAGTTTTATCCTGACCATACAACAGTCTATAACTCTGCTGTTGGGAATAACGGCATCAGGCAAAGAAATGCAGGACCAGCAGACTGCTCCCAGCACTTTCTTTGTGAAACAAACACATTTCTGTGAACATGACTTTAGGGCAAGGGGCATCATTCCCCACCAGTCCATTTACATTGAAAGATCATGGCAGAGATCAAAGGAGATTGGGAGGCCCACGTCACAGAATGCACCTTCTAATGGGTATAGAGGGTTACTCTCCTAACACTCAAGTCAACAGTGAAAAATCCACAGAATTCACACCAATATCCGGACTACTAACAGGTCTTGAGGAATCAGGAGACCTGGCAATATTGGGAAGGCATTCCCACAATATTCCTGCAGGAACAAGTCTTGTCAAATTCATCCTGCCCTGGCCCCTGTGGGACCTAGTTATTTATTAGCCATTTGCTTTTTCATTGATACCACCTGCCGGGCATCCAATGAACAGAATACCGATGTAAGTGAGTTGTGAATATAAGATTTAATAACTGACAGGAAGAGGCAGGCTCCAAGCAGGAGGAGGGTTGGAAGATCCCCATCTTTTTCTGTTCAGCTCCTCCTCCCAACACAAGCCCCAGGAAGAGAACCCATAGCAGCCCCCAGGAAAGGCTTTGATTTCCTCCCCGGCTATGGCTGCTGCTCTCTCCTTGGGACTCGTGCTAAGAACTTGAACTGTGCAATTTCATATCACTTAAGAAAGAAGGGATATTAAGGAGTTCAAGGGGCAGCCACTTGGCACATGAAAGCGTGCTCCACGGTGTCTTTTAAACTCCTTCCCCATTTGGGTGAGCCTCAGAGCTGCCCCCTCTCAGAGCTCGGAGGCTTCAGGACCAGGCTGCTTATGTCCTTGTGGTAGCAATTAGAAAAACTTCCCTTCAACACGCGATGTATTTTATCCTGTGATTGCTAGAGAGAGCCACAAACCACATCCAGCAGGCAACAATAGCATCACCTGTAACCACGGTCATTTTCCACTACATTTATGTGCGGCCGCCTGATGTACTGGAAAAGCTGTTCCCTCAAAAGGCTGGGCTCTGCCCTTCCAGGTTTAGCAGAAGAAAGCAGCACTCAGTCTGGGTGGTTTTAAGGGCACAGGGCACAACACGGCTCGGTGACAGGAGGTTTTGAATGATAGTGGGCAGAGATGGCTGGGTTCTGCTTAAGAACCCCAAGTAAGCGCTCGGCAGCACTTCTCACGACGTCCAAGGAGTGACGCGCCCGGGCCACACGTGGGACTCAAGGGCACAGCCCACGCCCGAGGAGTGTCTGGGTTGGACGCCTCTCACTCAGGCACCAGCAGGAGCAGCTATTCATTTTTGAGACTTTAATTTGGAAATGATAATAGTTATTTATTGAGTACTTTAATGTACTAGGTGGGGAACATTCAAGGACTTTGTATGTAATTTCATTTAACTCTCACCAAACCGTATACGATACTTAGTATTAAAGAGGAAGAACCTGCCCTGGCCGGTATGGCTCAGCGGTGAGAGCGTCGGCCCGAGGACCAAAGAGTCCCAGGTTTGATTCCGGTCAAGAGCATGTACCTTGGTTTCGGTTCGGTCCCCGGCCCTGGTCAGGGTCATGCAGGAGGCAACGAATTGATGTGTCTCTGTCACATCCATGTTTTTCCTCTCTCTCTCTCTCCCTCCCACTCTATCTGAAGATAAATGGAAAAATATCCTCGGGTGAGGATTAAAATATATAAATAAATAAATAAATATAAAACTTGAGGCCCAGAGAGATAACGACCAAAAATCAAATAACTAGAGATCCAGAATGTAAGGAAGAAGGGATTTTAGAGATTTAAGGTCTTTCATACTCAAAAAAAAAAAAGAAAAAAGTTATATCTTTTCCATCAGGCCACACCTCTGATATATGCAAAATAAATATTGCCATGTTTCTCCAAGTGTGAGATGACATCACTGTAAACTCCGTCGTGTATCACAAAGGAAAATAAATCTGCCGATTAAACTGACAGACCACCAAAAATTCCAAGACATTCTGATTTCAGCAATGTAAAAATGTAGCGGGAAAAATACCCTTTGAGATAAAAATAGTCATTTAAAAGCTGGTCTGAAATATAAAGAACAAAAGTGTAACAGGATGGCCCAGCTGGGAGGCAAATTGATGATCCTCAAGGTATGTTCTGGTTACACCTTGCTTTCTTCAAGGGAGGTTCAGTTGTTGCTGTTTTAGGATTTCTACCTGCAGGGGGCAGTGCAGGCCTCTGGATGTGGCCTTTGGCCTCCGCTGCGAACCAGGTTCAGAAGAGAGGGGAAAAGCAGAAACAGATAGAAAACTTGTTTTCCCAGCTTTACTTTTTATTCGCATCGGTGCTGGTTCAAACCTCATTGCTATTTCCATCCCCGTTTCCTGTTTCCTCCTATCTGTGTCTTTTTTCTCCCCATTCATCCTTTCTCCACCCCCACTTCCAAAGCTGTCTTGGGGTGGAAACCGATGCTTCCTTTCCTTCAAAAATCAAATCGGAAGTTCGGGAATGAGCTCACGAGAAGGAAGCTGCTGTCTTGATATTTCTATCTGGAGAATATGCTAGATATAATCTTAAGACAGAGATTTTTCTGTCTAGAGAACACTTCCCAGGTGGGTCTTCCTCCCTCTTATGTAGCCAGTGACCAAATCTATTTGTATCACTTTCCTCCTAGTATCTCCAGGGCCCCTGGGATGATGTCTGAGCATGAAAACCTGACTCTGGACTATTTCTTCCCCCTCCCTACATACCACCCAGGCTGGGCTCCTGCTTCCTGAGACCACCTGTGACGCCCTGTGTCCATCCCCAGCTCCAGGCCTCTCTCTGAAATGCTCCTTCTCTCATTCTCTGCCCACAAAACAAGCTCCCGCCTCAGAACAAAGTCCAGGCTCCTTCATGAAGCCTTTCTCCCTGGAGCCTCGTTGCCCTCCACACACACTGTCGGATCCACACCCTGGTCACTTCATTCGTTACCCGTGTAACCATGTCCCTCCCTCTGTCGTCTTTCCATCTGTCTCCTCAGCACCTAGCTCGGGGCTGGGGTGACCGTGGACCCTCAGTGGATAGCTGTCGAATGAATCATGGAACGCCTCTTTTCTAAAATACACCAGAACGGATGGACATTCCCTAGGGACGTTAGTCTCAACTTCTGCACAAGAAAATCATCTGGGAAGTT
This sequence comes from Tadarida brasiliensis, assembly GCA_030848825.1. Lineage (NCBI taxonomy): Eukaryota > Metazoa > Chordata > Mammalia > Chiroptera > Molossidae > Tadarida > Tadarida brasiliensis. Next base: position 7,313,358 of record CM061279.1, on the reverse strand, counting down.
TTAAAAACTCCTGATATCCAGACCCCACCTGTGACCAATGTCATCAGAGCCTCTGGGGGTGCGGCCAGGTGTCATCATCTTCTAACCACTCCCCCCACAGGTGATCTCCAGGTGCAACCAATTTGCTACCATTGTCAAATGACCCCCCAAAAGGAGCTGTCTCGGAGCCATGAGCCCGGGGCATTACGTACATGCCACGTGGAAGTCAGCACAACCTGACCCATGTCGCTGCTCAGTCCTAGCCTTGTTTGAGACCCGAGTTCTAGCTTCCATTGTGACTCCCTTCTCCCCCCACCCCACTCTGTGACTTAGTTGACTCTAAGTGGGGTTGATCAAGTTTGCCTTTGCACTCAGAAGATTGTTTAAGACCAGACAAGGTCACGGTGTGAAAAAGAGTCAACACCTGGGGGTGAGGACACAGCAGGGACACACAGGCTCTTGGCTCGAAGCCCTAACTGAGCCTAGCGAGCAGTCAGGGTGCACTTCTGTAAACACGCCAGGGCACAGCCCACTGAGGATCCCGGCAGTGAATCTGTGAGCCATGGAGACAGAGCAAACGAAGAAGACAGATGTGAGCCCCGCGGAGCAGGCCTGCCCCGTGGCGTTGTGATTGGGGCTCGGGCACCCAGCCAGCGAACTCGGTCGAAACCCAGTCTCCAACCCTATCGAACTGTGTGAACATGTTACGTAACGAGTTTGAACCTGAGCTTATTTTCAACCAGAAAAGTGATAATAATATGGACTTCAGTGAGTGGAGTTAAAAACAGCATCTGGGCCCTGGCTGGTATGGTCCTGATCGGCCAACACATACAAGAATCAACCCATGAATGCAAAATGAGTGCAAAAACAAATCTCTCTCTCAAATTAATAATTAAAAAAAAACTATTATCTGATGCTGGGCATGAGAACTTCAGAAATGTTAGCTATTATTATTTTAAATCACTAGTACCTTCATCCTCCTCATCCTGACTTAAGGTATCGCCATTTATCTCACCTGGAAAGACTCAGTAATAAAAGCATCTCAACCGATTTTAAATGTAAACTATTTCCACTTCATTGGGTGTGCGTTTGAGGACACAGTTACACAATCTTTTATCTGAAATCACGGGTCCATTTGGTCTGCAATCTGGAGCTTCGGGGATTTGGGGCAGCTGACCAGTGCCCAGGGCACGTGCTCATGGCGATCCCAGCTCGTTCCAGAGTGGACTCTAGATGGTCACTCACGTTCACTGTGCGGGGGTGTCCCCAAGCCCTCCTCTGCTCTAGCGATTTGCCGGGAGGACTCACAGAACTCAGCATGTTCTCGTGCTCACGGCCGTGATTTATTACAGCGAGACCAGCAAAGACAAAAGGCTCAAGGGGCAACGTCCAGAGGAAACTAGGCATTGGCTTCCGAAAGTCCCCTCCCAGCGGAGCCACACAGGATGCCCTTGATTTCTGCAGCTGCAGATGTGACCACGCCCGTGACTTGCCATCTGGAGCTCATTAGAGGCTCAGCACCAGGGTTGTTACCGGGGCTCCACACATAAACGCCCTCTGCCTAGCACGTACCCCAATTCAAGACTCCCGGAAGGAAAAACGGGGTTTTCAGCATAAACCGCGCTGTTTCTATGAACAGGGGAGGCACAGTGACCCACTTGTATGGGTTAGGGAATGGCAGCAACCACCCGAAATCCAGGCTCCCTGATGCCAGGCAAGGGCCAACCTTGCAAGTGGGCCTTTCTGTAGAGAGACGTATGAATAATTACACCCAGAGCGAGAAGATTGGAACTAGTCTCATGCCACCAAGTCAACTCAGATGAGGCCATGTATTGCTGTAAAATGTGTCATGAAGATCGTTGTCAGAGCTTCTCAGAGTGTGGCATTGCAGATATGGGATTATAGCTCTAGTTGGTTCTCTCTCTCTCTCTCTCTCTCTCTCTCTCCCCCCCCCTTCTTTGTTCTCTCCTTTCCTTTATTTCTCTCGCTCTTCCTTCTTACTCAGTTTTATTATTAAGTAAAATGCATGACAGTCATACGTCGGGAGGTGAGAAGTGGCGGTGTGCTGTTCCAGGTTTCATACCACCTATGAAGTGTGTGATAGACCATGGAAGTTGGCCATGATGAGGTCCAGTCAAACCCTAACCTAAAGCAAAAGGAGACAAACTGGAATCACAAAAAATTAGTCGGTGAATCCCCAAGAAGGTAGAAAAGGAGAGAAAGGGAGCAAAGAAGAAATGGGCAAACAGAAAACAAATAGCAAAAATTCAAACCTAACCTATCAGCAATCACCTTCAAAGTCAATAGCCCAAACATGCCACTTAAAAAGCAAAATGTCAGATTGGATAAAAAGGCAAGACCCATCTAGGGAAAATGAACTTAACAATGAGGCAGATAGATTGAAAATACAAGAATGGCCCTGGCCAGTTTGGCTCAGCGGTTAGAGCGTCGGCCTGCGGTCCAGAGAGACCCGGGTTCGGTTCCCGCTAAGGGCACGTACCTCGGTTGCAATTTGTCCCCGGCCCTGGTTGGTTGTGCGGGAGGCAGCCACTCGATGTGTCCCTTTCACATCGATGTCTCTCTGTCTCTCTCTCTCTCTCTTCCTCTCTCTCCCTCCCACTCTATCTGAACAAAAAATGGAAAAATGTCCTCGGGTGAGGATTAAAAAAAAAAAAGAAAATACAAGAATGGAAAAGATATACCACGTTAGCTTTAAGAAAAAGTGGAGAAGGTATATTAATATCCCACAAAATAAACTTCAAAGAATATTAGCAGTGAGGACTAAGGTAATTTCATGATGATAAAAATGTCAACCAAGAAGACAAAACAGTCCAAAATGTACCTAACAGTTTTAAAATTCATGAAGCAAAATCTATTGAAATAGCAAGAAGAAAGACAAATTCACAAATACTTTCAGAGACTTTTATCCCCTCCCTCGATAAATGATGGATAAGCGGACATGAAAGCAGCAAGGATAGCATGCAGATATTTTTCCATTTATCTTCAGACAGAGTGGAAGGGAGGAGGGAGGGGGAGAGAGAGACAAACATCGATGTGAGAGAGCGACATCGATTGGTTGCCTCCTGCACAACCTGGCCAGGGCCAGGGACGAACCGCAGCCGAGGTACGTGCCCTTGACCTGAATCAAACCCGCGACTCATTGGTCTGATGCTCTACTGCTGAGCCAAACTGGCCAGGGCTCTTCCTTAAGGATCTAGAAAAAGAAAGCCCATTTAACTGAAAATCAGTGGAAGAGAACAAATATTAAGATCAAAATGGAGATCAACAAAATAGAAAAGGAGAGGAAATGACAGAGAAAATAAATAAAACTAAAATTATTTGAGAAAACTGATAATATAACATGTTGACAAAATAGACATAACGTGAAAAAAATAAAAAGGAGAAAATGAAGACCCAAATACTAACGGGACAGGTGACATCACAGCGAATTCTACAGGTATTAGGAATACCAGGGAATGTTATAAATAATTCTACGCCATTAAATTTAACATTGTAGATGAATGAGACAGATTCCTTGAAAGACAAACTAGTAAGCCTCATGCAAGAAGAAACAGGTTGTCTGAGGAGCCCTGAGTCTATTTTTAAAAATTCAACTTTTAGTGAAAAACATTCCTTCCAAGAAAACTCTAAGCTGGTGAATTCTGGCAAAATCTATAGCTTAATTTTTTGCCTTTTTTTTTTTTTTTTTTTATCCTCACCCGAGGACATTCTTTTTCCATTTTTTTGTTCAGATAGAGTGGGAAGGAGAGAGAGGAAGAGAGAGAGAGAGAGAGAGAGAAACATCGACGTGAAAGGGCCACATCGAGTGGCTGCCACCCGCACGACCAACCAGGGCCGGGGACAAACTGCAACCGAGGTACATGCCCTTAGCGGGAATTGAACCCGGGTCTCTCTGGACCGCAGGCCAACACTCTAACCGCTGAGCCAAACCGGCCAGGGCTATAGCTTAATTTTTTAAAAGTAGGAGTTGCAAGAAATACTAGTGTAGGACCTATTGCAAATAACACATTTAATCTACTTGAACCCAGTGAAGTTTATTTTCAAGTTTACAATGTAGACTGCTTTGACCATTCCTTCTGAGTTGGTCTAACTGAAACGGAATTCACCTGGTTAATAGGCTCACTACAATTTTTCATGTTTAAGATTTAGTTAAATGGTTAGATCTGTGTCAGTCTCCCTACCCTCCAATTAAAATAGAAAACACAGCGAAAGCCTAATAACTAGACACCACTGTGAAATGTGTCCGTTAGTGAAGCTGTCATTTCGGGCAGCAGATGCCTGTCACTGGCATGATGTCTGGGCCCTTCTGTCCCCGGAGAGTCAGCCTGTGAAAGGCTAGAGGAAGGGATGACAGCCTAATGCCATCTGTATTTATTTAAGCATATTCCTTTGACATGGGCCTTCAGTGCCTTTTAGTATTTCTCCTACGAGGAAGTAGGCACAGGCTATTCTAAACCACCCACACAATAAGCAAATAAAAAAAAAAAATCCACTCTCTTTTGTTCCTGATCCTTTCCCAAACTTACCTGAAATAGTTTTTTTTATGTGAAAAGATCCAAGCACGCAGAGATTTAGTTCCTTAAAATCTGTCATCGTTATAAAGAAAAACTGCCTATGTGCAGGCTCTAGCAGTGAAGAAGAAGAAAAAAGAAACTTAAAGAGAGATTATTTTTAGTCTATCGTACATGCAGTTTTTTAGAAAACACCTTGGTCACATAAGCTTATATGTAGGCGGGTCTGTCTGAGATGGGACCATTTCAATCCTTGAAGAGGGCAGCGGAGACTCCTATAAACCCTAGCAATAACCCTGGGTGAAAAAAGCAGAAGCCCCGGGGTGCTGAGTCACTGAGACCCAGCTGGGTCTCCTTCACTGTGAAACCGACGACTTGGTCCCTCTCAGTCCCTGCAGCAGCCAGGGGCTCAGGAAATGCTCTCAGGTCACAGGACTCGCTGTGGGAGGGGCCAGGCATGACTTTGCAGAACTCTGCCAATTACTGGAAGCCCCGGCGTTCCTCCTGCCCCAGCCTGTGCAGGGAGAAGCACCGTTGAATAGGGCTGGTGGTTTTTCTCGCCCTTTCCTGTTTGGAGAAAGGATATTGCCGCAGGACACGCCAGCTCCTGACTCACGGACACTGGGAACAGCCCCCGTGCAGAGCAGAGGACGGTACCGCCTTGGAAACCTCACGCTCTCCGTCCTGGTGATGCACTACCCACACACGATCCAAGTGGATTCTTACGGATTCTGGGAAATTCTAGGACGATGGTGAACACTGTCAGTCATACTGTATATGTGATACCCTGGGAGAATAAAGGCACTTCACCCAGATGTACCTTTCCGAAAACTAGACCCATTCTTTTTGTTGTGGTTGTTAGTCCTCATCGGAGGATATTTTTTCCATTGATTTTTTAGACAGGTGGAAGGGAGACAGGGAGGGGGAGGGGAAGAGGAGAGAGAGAGAGACAGAGAGGGAGAGAGAAACATCAAAGTGGGTGAGAGAGAGAGAGAGAGACATTGATGTGAGAGAGACACATCGATTGGTTGCCTCCCACATGTGCCCCGGGGCTGGGGATTGAACCTGCAACCCAGGTACGTGCCCTTGACTGGGAATCAAGCCTGAGACCTTTCCATGCATGAGCTGATGCTCTAACCACTGAGACACACCGGCCAGGGCTAGATAACACTGTCCTTGAAAGAAAACCAGCAGGCCAACCCAGATAGGAGGACATTCTACCACACACCTGGCCGGGACTCCCTGGAACTGTCAAGGTCATGAGTAACAAGGAAACTGGCCCAGACCAGAGGAGCCTGGAGAGACAGCTAAATGCAATGTGGATTTGGATCCTGTAACAAAAAGAGCCCATTCACGGAAACACCGATGACATCGAAATAAAATCTGGAATTTAGGTGATAGTAGATACCAATGCCAGCTTCTTGACTGACAGACGTACCTGTGGGAAGACCTGGATGAAGGGTGTACAGGAACTCAGTTCTGAGTACTATCTGTTCCCTTCATTACACCTTAACTTATTTGGGGGGGCAGGGTTTTAGAGGCTGAATAGTAGTCTTCGGAATAATTAAATACAAATATAAATAACTCCCAGCTTTCCAACTTACTAGCAGGGGCCCAGAACATCTCTCTAAGGCATGATTCAGTAACATTAGCTACTGGTAACTGATCTTCCAAGGTGCATAGCAGGATTTCATATTGTTTAACAGGTGACAACACGGAACTGCTTGATAAATGTTAATATCTTTTCTCATGAAGGTGTAGAGAAAAATATATGCTTTCATGGAAAACTGTGCATGGTCTATGACAGAACCTTCCGATTGGTAAACTTTAGATGATGAAGAGCAATGCAAAATAATTCCTGGGTATCTAATGCAAATTAATTCTGTCCAGTGGAGGCACATGTGTCCCTTCCACTACTGGGAAAGGCAGTTTTACATCTATTTGCAAGTTCATTTCAACATCCTTTACTCCATTGTTGGGAAAAGTCATTGAGAGAATGGGGCCACCAGTTGACCCTCAAGCTCGATCCAGGCCATCAGAGACTCCTCCCCTCTTCCGTGACCTTGGGATGTACCTTCTGCACACTGTTCCCACAGTGGGAGCATTTCCAAGGATGCAGCCTTGCGAGGAAAACGGGGTTTTTGAGACCACCTGGATGGTATACATGGCAGAACCTCAACTGTACTGAGTTAAAGCCTCTAGTCCAGTGGTTCTCAACCTTCCTCATGCCGCAACCCTTTAATACAGTTCCTCATGTTGTGGTGACCCCCAGCCGTAAAATTATTTTCGTTGCTACTTCATAACCGTAATTTTGCTACTGTTATGTCTTAGGCGACCCCTGTGAAAAGGTCATTTGACCCCCAAAGGGGTCGCGACCCACAGGTTGAGAACCGCTGCTCTAGATAAACCCTTACGATTCTGATGGCTGTGGAGAGCTACCCCCAAGACACACTTTGTCAGTTCTCTTCTTGGGAAACCCACCACCCCCCAGTCTCAAGTGGCTGCCTCTTTCTTGGTCTGTCCTTGCCCTCCATGTGTGCGGGCCAGTGTGTGAACCAACATCCACATCAACCTGTGTTCTTTTGATTCCTCTCATTGAACTGGTTGAAACATCCAGGTAGGGCCCCCTCATTAATAACGAGTAAAATCAAATCTCTGACGTGTTCGTTTCACAGCTGTACGGTAGCCACGATTTTACCATTTTTGGAAAATCCTCCTTCAGTAAGAACACGCATGTTATTTCATTCATCTTTGGATTGCTCATGCCTCTCCTGATATAAGATGTGCAGGAACTGGTCATCAAATTGAACGGACGTGGGATTTCACACACGTGGGCGGTTAGAAGGAAGAAATCTTGCAATCTGAGATGAAATTCGACCAAGATATCGGGCTACCTATCGAAGAGCTTCATAGAGCTGCAGATAAGGATGAACGTGCCCGTTTCAAGCCTGGAGTATTTTCCTGTGGGAGGTAGCTGTGGCCTCATCCGTTAAGACCCAGAACCTACGGGTCTTTGCTTAGGAAGCAATGCAACTACTTCGTGGCTACACAGCCAGAGAGGTCTTTGCCGTTTGAGGGAAGCTGAATCCCAGGCAGTTTATTATTAGCAGTGGTAATCCTTAAAGCAAACCTGTTTTTTAAAATGTTTTTATTGATTTTCTAGAGAGAGAGGAAGGGAGAGAGAAATAGAAACATCGATGTGACAGAAACATTGATGTGAGAGAGAAACATCGATCGGCTGCCCCCTGCACACCCCCTACTGGGCATTGAGCCTGCAACCTGGGCATGTGCCCTGACTGGGAATCGAACTGGGACCCCTCGGTCCATGGAATGGCGCTCAGCCCACTGAGCCACGCTGGCCTGGCAAAGCAAACCTGTTAAACCCCCCAATGGCCAAAGAGCTCGTGCTCTTCCCAAAGACCTATGTAAAGCGAAGCATTACCCAAAAGGAGACAAGTATTGCTGTATTTCCAATGACTGCCGTGACAGCTACATCTTGGGAGAGGTGTGATCACAAAGAAGAAAAATCCATTTTCTCGTCTAACGTACAGCTCCCCACAAAGCACGCCCTTTGATTACACCGGGCCCATGTGACCTATCTTATTTATCTTGAGACTTCCTGACTTTCTCGTCCTGACTTCGTCTCGCCAATTTAAATTCCAGCTTGCTTTCCCACACCGTTCATCGATCACTTGCCTTTTCATTTTTAATTTCCACCCTTTACACGTCTAGTCACACTTCTCGTGGCGCTGCTAATTCTCCCGCCACATTTCATCGTCAAGTGACCGTGGAAGTTTCCAGCTTGCTGGGGACACAGCAAAGAAACCTGAACAAGCCACAGGGCGATGTCCCTTCTGAGCCTACTCCTTCTGACTCCCAGCTGTCAGAGGGAGAGAGATGCTGGAATTCATCTGGAATGCATGCAGCGTACTAACTGGAATTCATGCACTGTTTAGTGTCCTGCAATATTCACGCCATAACACTGAAATACTGTTTGTTCAGGTGAAGTAACAGGACGGTGGGATTAGCTTGATTCTCCAGAAAGGTGATTCATTTTACTGGGGAAGAAAGGCAGAGCCTATAAAAATGACGCCTTTCAGACACAAAGCCGTGGAATGTTTCCATGTCCCATGTCAGCGTGTGACTTGGATCCCTACCTTAGATTTCTGGAATCCCGGAGGGTGTGTAACCATGGTAAAACACACTCAGCTGCAATGTAAGAATGGGATTTCCAAATGAGAGGTACGGAAAAGAGGGCCACGCTTTGCTAATTCATCAGTGTCACTAAATGTCATCAGGAGTAAGGAGACAGGTCACAAGCCATTCTGAGGGTCGGTGCAAAGATCACCGTAAAAATTCAAGACTACTCCTCCCAGACACGTCTGACACAGAGGATGTGCTGAGAAACTCTCTTCCCTTTTGTGGACAAAAAGGGGCCACGTGCTAACCTGACAAGCTCAGGGGAGGCCTGCGTGGTGGCCTTGCAAACTCAAAGACCTAAAGGAACCACAAAGGATGGTCTGACATTTAAACTTTTTAACTAAAAGCAGTTTATGGCAGGTAGTCATGTCCTAGGCTGGCATCTTCCTTGACAAAGGTCAATCTTTACCTTAACTGAGCCTGTCTATTGTCTTTTTGCATCCATAATAACATATCTTTGGAATGTCAAAGTAATTTTCCTTTCTCCGAACCCCTCAAAGCACAGGCACAACTTTGCGGAGACCACAAATCCCCTCATTGTTACTGAGTTAATAGTTGACGGTTAACCATCCCGTCCCCACCAATGCAGAAGAAGGATGTGTCGATCATTTTACTTTTCATCCAATCCCAGAGGTTTCCCCGCTTTGCTTTCTCCCACCTCCCTAATCGATCACCAGTGGATCTCATGTAACCCACCTACATCTTCTCTTTTGATTGTCAGGTATCAAGTAAGGTGCAAAACTGCCTTTCTCTGGAGCATTGTCTCAATCCATTAAGGTTTTTCTTCCTGGCAATTGTCAACAGTTTGGCTCAAACAAACTCACAAAATGCTTCACAGGCTTGAATGTTTCTTACACTGACACTCTTAATGATCTAAAATATATTTTGTATTTAACTAAATAGGTTTTAGCCTTCCATTCTTCATTTTAAAACTAGCCTAATAGGAAATTCAAATTAAGCAAAGTTATTTTTTAAAAGAGTAAGCCCTTTATAGAATGTATGATTTTCAGTATAGTTAGGTATTTCCCAATAAGAAAAAAAAGAAAAATTGAGCACTTGTATACTGGAAATTAAGAGATTCATTTATTTATTTTCATTTTTTTTTTTTGAATTTTTTTTTAGAGAGAGAGGAAGGGAGACAGAGATAGAAACATTGATGTGACAGAGAGACATGGATTGGCTGCCTACTGCACACCCCCACTGGGGATTGAGCCCGAAACCCGGGCATGTGCCCTGACCGGGAATTGAACCAGGACCTCTCAGTCCAGGGGAGGACGCTCTATCCACTGAGCCACACAAGCTGGGCTTATTTAGTTTTTATTTTTTTAATTCTCACCTAAGGGTATTTTTCCACTTATCTTCAGTTAGAGCGGGAGGGAGGGAGGGAGGGAGGAAGGAAGAGAGAGAGAGAGAAACATCAATGTGAGAGAGACACAGCGATTGGTTGCCACCCACACGACCCCAACTGGGGCCAGGGATGAACCGCAACCGAGGCCGGAATCGAACCCAGGACTCCCTGGTCCCCAGGCCGACACTAACTGCTGAGCCAAACCGGCTAGGGCAGCTCATTTTGTTTTAAAGTCACGTTTCTTAATAGTATTTTATTTTTATGTTGGGTCCACATTTTCCTGGGAAGTGTCAACAGCAATCATTAAAAGATGTACCTAAATAAAGTCTGTCAAACAGGTAATAGTACACCAAGCCAGCTTGAAAATATTATCATGCACTTAATAAAGCCCCATGTGTTTCCTGACCACTTTTCAATCCATTAATTAGAGATTCTGTACTTTCCTTGTAGGTTATCATTACATCCAGTAAAGGGAGGCTGGGTGAATGAGACTTACTTGAATTATATGTCCCGGGCAGTCACGATAATCTGTAGACTTCAAGTCCAAAATTATTTAATGTCTTCAGCCCAGAGCGTTCTTATTATTGCTCCCTATGCGTCTGTATTTTACTTTTGCGATTACTTAAGTAAACAGTTTATGGAAATACCCCTAAACAGGTCTGGCTTTGTACTTCGAATGGATCTTCTGCGGCTGGTTGCCTGTATACTCATCCCAGCGCATGTGAGCAAGGTTTCACCCCGGGATCTCCTTCCTCAACTCGGGGCTGCACGGAGTCCGTGTCCCTGCCGGTTCCCTTGTCTGTGTCCTACCTGGTCTCCTGTACCTGACTCTGTACTCCCCGGGCTGGGCCTGGTGGGTGCTGCTGTCAGATCCTCCTCCCTCTCACCTGCTCTTATTTGTTTCCATGTCTTTTCCCTTCACCAAAGTGTGAGCCCCTGGCGGGCAGGAGCGATCTTATTTCGATAGTGTTTACCTTGGAGCTGGACACATTGTTGATCAGGGGACACACTGTTGATCAGGGCGCACACATGGCCACCTGGCTTCAAGCCACCTGCAATTATTTGGCCAACACAGAGTTAACAGTAATTGAAATGAACGCCTACAGGTGGGCATGCCCTCTGCAGTGTGTAACCGTCTCTATTTTGGGGTATGTGGTCTCAGTCACACATTTGTTCCACCAGCCTGGCCCCAGCAGGCCCCCTCGCTTTGTGACCCTCGTTAGTTGTGCGAATCAGTGTGTCAATGAATGGGTATCTTATTGGACGGAAACATGATCATTATCCTAATATTCTGGTCTTGCAAATTCCTTCAGTTGCATCTCAGACTTAGGAAAACGAGGTGGAAAAAGACAACTCGGTTATACAATGTGCAAAAAAAAAAAAGCATTTCTGAACATTGGACAAAGATAGGCCACTCAGCATTCCCGTAGTCAAATGAGAGCTGAAGACAAAGTCAGCTGCGTCATTCGCAGAACCAGAGGAAGCAAACCAACCAGCCGCTGTGGGAGAGCCTGGGTTCGCATTTCTGAGCTGATTGGAAACTTAAAATAGTCACCAGAAGTTTAAAAACAATGACCCTGACCAATATCTCAAGTGCCCATTCAACAACGCATTTTCCAGGCAGATCCTTAGACGCTCCCCGCTACGGCCAATGGCGACATGCTAGTGTGCAATCCAACGGATGTGATCCCACGTGGGGCCAGGCAGTGTTGCACAGAAGGAAACACTCCTTTGCCCCAGTTTAATCTGGGGGAAGGTTTAAGCAATTATCTAAATGGATGGAATCTCATCAGACAAAAATATTGGTGATGAGCAAGTACCCTTGAGCAAGGTTCAGCTTTACCTAAAAAAGTAAATTTGGGTTTGCTTTACCCACCTGGTGAGTGGGGGACTAAGTCTTTTAAGATTTACCTTCCATGTCTCTATTAATTTTAACTTTTTAAAAGCAACGATTACCAGATGTTCATCCTGGCCATGGAATTCTTACCCATAAAAGCTCTAATATCCATAAAAGTGTAACGCTGAGTAACTTACTAATTGTGAACATTCCCAGCTAATTAGCTGATGTTCAAAATATGTCTAGGCACTTGAAATAATTTGCTACATAGGATTATTAATAACACAATTAAATGCTGGTGTTGGTTTCCAGAGAAAGGCTTTACAACAAATCTTTCTGAGTAATTGGAAAGTAAGACTCCTTTTCTGTTAGGGCAACTCCTTTGTTTAAGAAGCTGAAACTCTACCAACCAGTTGCAGGAAAACCCACAGCTAGTTAAGTGGCAGAGTGTGGTTGGCACTGAGTCACTAAATTTGGTCTCTCCGCACCTGCCACTATGAAAGGGGACTGTGCTTTCCACACCCGCCCTGATTCTTCACACTCACAGTGAAATGTATTCCATTCCCTCAACGCTGTTAACAGAGTTCATCTGCTCCCTCGTAACACTAAGCATCTCTGCCATTTGGACAGTGGTCCCCATTTTGCCTGAACCATTACACTGGCTTGCCACCCTGGTAAGTCGAGTTCTGAATGTTCATATCTCAGTTCTTTTTCTACTTCAGCCTTTATCAGCCTAGAAATGACAAGAGCACCCACCCCATGGACGAAAATGTGAAGGATGCTAGGCGCCAATGCCTTAGGTCACTGCTCGATCTCAGAAATCTCTCTCTGGGGCATTTAGGATACTTACACTCACAAGAGTTGCCTTGACTTCTGGTCTGGATTGAGTCACAGCCAGCTCTGGCAGATGACACGGGCAGGCCTGTCATTGTTCCCCTGGAGCAGAGAAGAGCTGGAGCCCTTGAAGCAGTGCATTCACAAACAGGCTCTTCTCTTTTTCAGAGAAACTCCCTTTCACGCACGGGCAAAGATGCTAGGTGACTACCGCCATTGCGAGGCATCCTGTTTAAATTGCTGTGGCTCATTCAGACAGGCACAGTGACATTGCTAACATGCCTCCACGGCAGTTTCTGAAGCTGTGCCAGGCAGCGTCAGCTGTGACAGCAAAGGGGCACATCGGGCCCACAGCAACCCTAAAACCGCAGGTGGAAATACTAGATTGCCACGCACCCACGCCCGTGTTGTGTAACACGAAAAAGCAGCCGTGTCTGGCGGGGCACTGATATTGTCATCATAATGACAATGGAGCTGGTTTTCAGAGGCCAGATACCTTGTTGCTTGTGGACATTCAGAAGGCAAGACCGAGAAGCCCACCTATGAAAACTGCAGACTTTATTTTTTTAAATGTAACAATCATGACATCATTGACCGGGCCTGTCATGTAAGACCTGGTTCAAAACCTGTTTAAATTCGGAAATTCAACCTAACAGCAGTGTGTTGGACCTTTATCAGCCACATGAGCGCAACTGATCATCTAAGTGCTGCTTGTGGTTTTGTAGGGGAGTTGAAGTCGTTAAAGCAATAGCATTATCCCGCTATTCCTTGGCTAAAACATACTGGAAAGAGGCAGGTAACATGTTCGGACAATTTTTAAAAGCCCCTCAATGAAGCTGGACAGAGGCGTGAATGGTGATGAGGGGAAGGAGGTATGACCTTAGGATTCTGTAGCTATAGGTGCTTCACTTTCTGTAGCATTTAATGATCGAAAAATGCTGTTAGTCAGTTCTGACTTGCGGTTGGACTGCAGGAACCACAGAACAGGAACTTTACCTTGGCAGGAGTTAGAAGGGAAAGGCTTGCATTGTGGGTTCCCTTACTATTTTAATTCAGCTGTTAGTCAGCTTTAAAGGTGTGGTTGCCGTTTCTCCTTAGGGCTCTTTCTCTTCTTTCCTGTGTACGTTCTTTCCCCGGCCTCCCATGGTCTTCGGGGAGGGGATGCGGAGCCTTTTCCAAAGCGCAGTGGAAAAGCCTGGATCTGTTACAGGCCTCCGGTTGCTTTGACTCTGCTACTAACTTAATTCAGGTCATTTCGTGCTTCCGAGGCGGATTTTCCTCATCTTAAACCAGGGATATTATGCACGGCCTCACGAGTATCTGAAAATCCAATGTGATCACGTTATATGCCACGTACACGCGCAGCACTGGTTCTGTGGCTTGCCTGGTTCTGGTACCTCTTGCCAGGGCCGGGGTAAAAATGGAAGGATCACCATCGATCCTTCAGGGCCCACGCAGCAAGGTGCACGCACTTGAGGATCACTGAAGGCACGCTTCTAAGCAACAGAAAGTTTGCAAGCCACACTTACCCCCTTGCCTGACTTGGAACTAAAACGCAAGTGAACCCAGCTCCCGAAGTCACTGCGGTACCTTCTGGACACCTCTTCCTTTCCCCAGGAGCCAACCAGACTAAGAGCTGCAATAATCGCTTCCTCTTCGCCCAGCGAAGTGCCCAGAACGCAGCAGCCAGCCGTCTTGCATCAACCCAGTTACCACCGCAGCGCCCGCCTGCCCGCCCTCCGGGAGTGGTGGCTCCAAGGTGACGCGCCGTCTCCTCCCCGAAGGCGGGGCTCGCGTGTGGGGCCGAGGAAGTGGGGCGGCCCGGCGATGCCCCCGCCCCCGCAGCGGCCGAGCTGCTCCCTGCGCCGTGAGCCGTGGAGACAGCAGCGCGGGTCCCACGCACGTGAGGGGCGCAGGGGCCCCCAGTGCCGCCCAGACCGGCCTCGGACAGGTGAGGGCGGGGTCAGGCTCACCTGGCTGTGCCTCGGGCACTGGGGTCGCCACCTGCTGGGTCCTGCGGGTGGGCTCCTGCTCTCAACCGAAGTGGGGAGTTGCGGACCAGGGAGGGAACTCAGACGAGCTACTACCCGGGAGTTGCTGGTTCAGGGTTCAGGTGTGGGGTGCTGGCGGCGCACAGGGAGGGGGCACTTGCCCCGGATTTCTTTGCATTTGCTAGACACACTGAGTGCCCTCAGGGCGCAGTGGAGCTGGTCACCGCCACCTCCCGGACTGTGCAGAAGTCAGCCCCTCACTTGGGGGGGATCCGATGTGGCCCCTTCTTGGGGGGGCCCGGAGATTCCGCTTTGGGCTCCTACGCAGACCTTGCTCAGCGCCACTAGAGCAGACAGCCTTACCACTGTGTGGCTTCCAGTGTCATGTCACGTTAAGAGAGAAAAAAAGGTGATGGTGAAGTTGAAAGCAAATTGTTTCCGTAGTTAGTTCCTCAGCGCGGCGTCCATTTGTTAAGCAGAGAGGCTGCTGGCTTTAAAAAGTGGTCGCGGATCTCTGAACTGGGTTAGAGCCTCCGCACGAATGGATTTCTGGGCCCCTGCGGAGGGTTTCAGCCCATCCAGATGCCCCCCTGCAGTTCTCGGGCAGTGACCTTTGCAGTGGGCGGTCACAGCTACCACGCAGCATACTGGGGAACCTTGGGACCTGAGAAAACCTGCCTCGGGGACACCGAGGCGCAACAGGGCGATGGGCTATGATTTCCATTAGCAGTCAGTTTTCACTCGGGTCAGCAGACTTGGAATTGAACAAATATTTGTTGTACGCCTGTTAAGGGGGGACCTCTGCGTGAGCCAGGCTGGTGTGCACAGGTGTGCACAGGTTTGGCTGCACAGGTGTTGACACAGGGAGTTCTAGGGCCCTGTTTCTGCGCAGGTGGATGTTTAGAGAGAGACCAATGGCACATTGTGCTTCTGTGTCCCCTCTTTAATCTCCGGTAATAACCATTTAAAGGCAGAGAGAGTGTAATTCTAAGAAGAAGGCCATTCGCTTGGTCTGCCATCCAAAGTGACAGGGGTTATCAAAACCATCTTAGGGTTAAGAATCAACTCTTTGCCAAGGGCCCACGCTAGGCGCTTTATCTCGCTGCATACAATATGCAAAGTAGCTATGACTCTCCCTGTACAAGTGGGAAACTGAGGCAGGAAAGAATCTGGTTCTTTGTTCAGTACTAACTGGTGGACCTGGGAGTCCAGTGTGGGTAGTTCTGACTGTAGGACCCACGCTTTTGCACTATTCCAGGCCGCTGTGAGACACTGCAAATCCGGAAGATTTCATGGAAATAAGAATTTAAATTTACATTCATAAACAGTCCACACCCTGGGAAGTGAAAGTAACTGTCATGAATAGAATGAGCCCTGTTTTCCTTCTATGTGTGTGTTAAACTATGACCAATCGCGGACAAGAAGATGAACAGCTATTTTTTAAATATAAAATGTATTCTGTGTCTTCCTTAACATATTTTTAAGGGCCTAATGTATGCAAGTGAGACAAATTGGTAAAACTGGATATGTATTCCTGTGTATCACACATTGAAGTAGCAGCTAATTTTCATATTATTCATGCGCTTTATATAATTTATATAGTTTATATAAACCAGCTTGATTTTACGTAATTCAGCTTGACTTCTTTCCATAGCTTCCAGGTGACTAGAGGACCATGTTGTCACCTAGAAGGGACTTTGTTTGTGAATACATCTATAATATGTGAATAAATATAGCTAATATTTATTTTTTAACGATGTATCTATTTTTCCTTAAATCTACCTCTGGAGATGTAGAATGCTACAACTTATTTGGAAAGAAATCCTAAAATTCCTGATTTAGTGTGAGAGTAAAGGAATTGTAAGGTCTCAACTGACGACTTCTTTGTGTGTATAAACCACAAAAGAGATCTTCCAATTAAAATTATTATACTGTGTGGGATGGGAATGAAAATAGTGCTTAGAATTTTAATTAATATTTCCTGACACAGAGAAAACTTGCTATCCTAAAACCAACCTTATAATCAGTGGTGATTACACACAAAAATTGAAGGGTTTTATATTTAAATTAGCATCAGGAGTTGAAGGACGGTTTTTGTTAAAGAAAGCCTTTATGCCTCTTTTGGGAGGATCAGACTGGATATTCTGTCTGGATCTTGCTTTTAACAGTGACATTGATAACATAGCTTGAACTCCTCTTTAGAAGCATTTGAAATCCTGCCTGGTAGGGATTTATAAAGGTGTGGTTGGCTTGCTTAAGATGCTGTGATTGGAGGGCAGATGGGTGATGAATTGAAGAAAACCCCCCAAAAAGCCAAATGGCCAGGGAGCAAGAATGTGCAACTGGGGAGGGTCCAGATTTCGTAAGACCTGAAAGGTGAAACACCTGAAACGAATACAAAATAACATCGAATGTAAACTGCAATTGAACAATTTAAAAAAAAAATGGTAAACACATTGGAACCCTCCTTAAGAAAAATAATACAGAATTTGAGACGAAGGCGAATACTTACTCAGAATGAGAAAAAGAAATTGCAACAATGTGCTGGACAGTTCTGTGTCTGCCGAGATCCTTTTGGGCAACGGACCAGAAATGCTTACAAAGAAACGCTTCCTGATTGCAGTGGCTTCCCCTCTCCCCGAGCACACTCGACATCAGCCCGCAGCTGGCTGAGCTGGTAGGCCTACGCCAGTGAGAGGCCAGAAACCGAGCTCCATTACCCCCAGGAGTGAAAAGAACAGTTATTGGTTGAAGGCAAAGGACTCCTGGTCCAATGAACGCAGTAGAGACTTCTAGCTGGGGTGGGAGGGATCCTGGGCTCACGGGGGTCTGGGGCGCTTCATGTCCACTGAGCAGTTCTGAGATGAAGGCCCCTGAGCTGATCTCCAGTTTGGTTGGTTCTCCAGGGATGCTGTTGGCTCTCTCAGCTTCCTTGAGGATTCTCTGTGTCCTGGGTACTGAGTGAGGCAAGTCCTGGTTGCCATGGCACTGGTTTCACGGAGCTGAGTCCAGTGCGGTAGATTCCAGCACACAGGCCTGGAGGCTCCTGGTGCTGGAACTGAGTGTGGAATTGTCAGTGGAGTTACTGACTGAGGCGTCCAGGAAGGGCCTTCTGGGTGTGTGGAGCCCCACAGAGAGCCCTGGACCGCCTCTCCGCTGGTGCAGAGAGGCCCCGAGTGTTTCTCAACATGTCCTTCCAAACCAGCAGCACCCACGCACCTGAGGTTAACTTGTTAGAGTTGTATCTTCTCAGCCTCAGTCCAGCCCCTCCCGTCAGAAGCTCTGTGTCTGGAACACTGCAGTCTGAGTTCTAAGAAGCCTTCCAGATGGTTCTGTTGCTAAAGTTTGAGAACTGTTCTTGGTATTTAATAGAACTTTGAGGGCATGGACTCTCGTGTGGAGATGGAAGGAAGGAAAAAAGATTCCTGCAAGGGCTGTATCTCATTATTGTAATATAATTATGATTTACATTACTATTGCTGACATTTGCTGGGTACTCAGATTGTGCTAAGAATGATTAACACTTAAAACAATTTTTTTTTTCTTTATTGATTTGAGAGAGAGAGAAGGGAGAGGCAGAGAGAGATAGAAACATCGATGAGAGAGAACATCGATTGGCTGCCTCCTGCATGCCCCCCACTGGGGATTTGGCCCACAACCTGGGCATGTGGCCTGACTGGGAATCGAATTGGTGACCTCTTGGTGCGTGGGTTGACGCTTAACCACTGAGCTACACTGGCAGGGCAGAATGATGAACTCTTAATCATTAACACAATCTTATCAAGCAGGACTAGTATCATCTCCATTTCGATGTGAGAAAACTGAGGAGCAGAGACAGGAAGGGACATGTCCTAGACCCCACAGCTGTAAGGATTGAAGTGCAGGGGCCAGTGTGGTTCCCGTGACCTTCCCCCGCAGTTTTCAGGGTGTCACTGTTGTGTGTCGGTGTTGTGGGAGAGGTCTGGAAGGCAGGTCCAAGGCTGCTTGGAATGGCCTTATTGAACATCACAGTCATTTGCACACCACTTGGGGTTAACAAGTTTTTCTTGAGAGATAAACAGCCAGATCGAGGGGAAGGATGACATTATCATTCACTCCTACTGGAACTCTTTAAAGTTGCACAAGCAAATGGACACGATTGCATATATCTGGTTACGTAATGTGGAACTGCCTCTCTCCCTGCGTGACTGTGGGCTCAGCTGGATTTCCCCAGTGGGTGGCAGTGGAAGGTGGCCTTGTTTCAGAGTGCTGGGGTTTGATCTGAAGGTTGGCAGAGAGACTTCTCTCCTAAAGGTCAACCCCCCCTTCCCAGGCCACAGAGGACTTGAAGATTAGGGTGTGTTTGTCCATTATGTCTTGAAAGTACCCAGAAGAGCTGTGCCTTGCATTCTTAGTAATTTTTGTTTTCTAAAGGAAACAGTTGTCACCCACAAATTCTGTATATTTGTCATGGACCAGCCTCATCATGTCAGGCAGCGTGAGTGAAGGGTACACAGCTGTAGATACAGGTATACATGTGAGCGTGTAGAAAGATGGCCTGGCTTGTCTTTGGTTGTGAAACTCAGGTTACTGGGTCTTTACTCCTCCTGTGACAAATGTTTAGACAAACATTAATTTGAATTTATAGCCAGAGGCAGAATTTAATTCGGAGAGTACCAGCTGCCTCATCCGTGCAGTATTCGTTCATGTGGTCATTCGTTGCTTGCCTAGTTGTGCTAAGTGTTAATGCAGTAGTGACCAGACAGATGGGATCTCTTCAGACAGGGAAAAACTTGCTTGACAATGATCTGGGTGACTGGAGTTAGATGTCCTAATTCTGGCCGTGAGTCAGTGGGAGAGGAGTTAAGATATTATCATAGTTCAGGAGTCAGGTTATAGGGCTTGGCTGAAGGTTATAGGGAAGGAGAGGTGTGGAAGGATTTGAGAGACATCTGGGAGATGACAGAGGTGACCAGGTGAATGTGGGTGAGGACAGAGAGGGAACATTGAGGATAAGGTTTGAGCCTTGTGTCCCTGGGTTGGCGCCAGTAACACAAGTCATGACTAGAAGAGAAGAACGTTTTTAGAGAATAATGACTTTTGTGACATTGTGAGTTTGAAGTGTCTGGATCACCCCATGGTAGAGGTTTGGGGTAGATGATCGACTAGGATAAGGATCTGCCATCCAGGAAAGAGGTTGACCACACAGAGATTTGAGAGAATTGGTCTTTGGGTGGTCATTGAATACTTGACTATCAACTGATTGTCTAACCCAGCTGAATGACAACTGAATACTTCAGTGCATTGAATAATATCAACAACTGAATAATGCTGCCTCTCAAGGACAGTGGGTCGGTGACAAGGAGGTCATCAAGGAAATGTGGACATTTCTCCTGGCCAGGCAGCAGAGGAACAAGTTTCATGTGATATGAAAGGGAGAAAGGTTTACTTCCGCTCATGCTTTAGAGGGTGCAGATGAATTCTCCACTCCCTTTGGACTTTCTTGTGCTTGAGCTGGGGTGGGAGGCAGTCCTCAACTTGCAAAAGCAAACAGGTGCAGGCAGGGGCAGGGCAATGACAAGGGGCTTGTTAAAAGCTGGTTTTCAGAATTTTTAAAAAATGTATTTATTTGAGAGAGAGAGAGAGAGAAAGAGAGAGAGAGAGAGAGACATTTATTTGTTCCACTTATTTATGCATTCGCTGGTTGTTTCTTATATGTGCCCTGACTGGGGATCGAACCCACAACCTTGGTGTATGGGGATGACGCTCTAACCCACTGAACTACCTGGCCAGGGCCAGGTTTTCAGAATTTGAGTCCACATCATTATCCTATCTACCCTCTTAATTTATTGTCTTTTATTAAAAACACTCACCTATCATTTATGTTCATCATAAATTAATCCAATTATTTTATGGATAATTGATGGGTGGTTGCTTTCGAAGAGCTGAAAGTTTAGGATAGCCTGTTTCAACTTTGTCTACTAGAAGTCGGCTGATAAACAGGAGTATTCATGAGAGGTCTGCGAACTGATCAGGAAAACTAAAAAGAAAGTATTCAGTGTGTCCGTGTGACTGTGACCATTTTCAGATCCAAGTTGCAGCCACGATGACAATGCATAGAACAAAAAAGCAAACAAAAGCCCAAACCACAGCACAAACAAACACAAGTAATAATTGTGTAATTCTTCTTTTTTTGGGTGATGGTTGGGGAACTATTTTTAGCGTTATGAAAGATGTTGAGGTTCAGTCTGAGAACTTGGGTAATAGATCAGAAAAGAACACTGTATTACTTGAACTACAGCATTATTGTTGTAAGTGTTGTGCCCAATGTAAAAGGTTTTATATATACAAAAGTAGCTTAGCTTTCTAGGTTTGTAGTCTGGAAATGACCTGTGGGGTCAGCTCTTCAACTTCCTGTTGTCCCCCTTGAAACAGCTGGGGCCCAGCAATGCTTCAGGCTTGCTTATCCTCACAAGGTCAGCTGGTAACACAGTCTATCCAGTAAAATGTGTCGCAGTTCCTGTCCTGCAGTGACGGGCTTCTCTGGAATGCTTCTTGTCTGTGCTGGAACATCTAAGTCTCTCCATCTCTTGAGTCTTTACCTCCAGAAGGCCGCCTCTGCGTTCCTCCTTACCTTCTCTCTGGTGTCTTTGTTTTGCACTTTCTTCCTACATAGTTTAGTGTTTTGAACTTTGTAGGAGTCCTCAGTGGAAGTTGCCTTCAGCCTGTTAGGCCTGTCTGAACAGGTAGGATTTCTCTGTCATGTATTTCACGCTCTTAAATCACATGAGCTGGCTCAGAGACACGTAGCATTAGCCAGGAATGAGAAAGAAGCTTCTCAGGAAGTTCCCTGTGTTGATATTGAACCAGAAGGCAGCACCGAGAAGATCCCTGTTTTTAAATATCATGAACTATTTATGTGACCAAAAAAATTTTGAACACATAAGCATGGTTCCGGTCATTAATAATAGATTGGTATTTAGTTATTTATTAACTATTTCCTTTCCAGCTTCCAGCCTTATGTCACTGTCTAGCTTTATCACCATGAGCTCAAGATCCTAAATCGCTAATTCATTTCTGATCTTCTCAGGAAGCCTACTAGGTAAGAGTCATCCCCATTTTATGGAAAGGAACACTGAGGCTCAGAGAAGTGGAGAAGCTTGAATGGAATTTTACCCGCCTCCACCCCCTGCTATTTTATCCCAAGCCATCTACCATCTAATTTCAACCATTCTACTCTGCCTTGCTTCCCAGTGCAGGTGTTTAACCACCAGAGAAGACAGTCTCCAGGAACCATTCCCGCTAAGAGTCCAGGAAAGTCTCTGAGTCCCGGAGGAGCTGCTCAGTGCATTCCTGGGTTGAAACCCTTCATTTTGAACTTAATGGCCTAGAAGGTGTCTTGTTTGCCTATCTTAGTAGAACCTATGATTCTTCATATTTAAAGACTCATTGGGCAGTATTTTAGCTCAGTGAGGAGATTTGTTTGCATAGCTCTGACCACCCCGAGCCTTTCCCTAGCTGACCTTCCATGAAATAAGTTGCAAACTGCAGGGCATGAGAGACAATAGAAAGTTGGGAAAGCTCATTTGGGAATTATCCATTTAAGCTGCTGAATGATAGTGTCCACTTCCTTGAGCTGGCATTGGTGGGATCAGAGTGGTGGGGGAAACATCGATATAACCTTGTAAAAAGATAGGTGGTTTTCATATTGGAAATCTGCCTTTTCATTTGCGAGGCGCTCTGTAATGGAATGAATGCCTTACAGACAGCAATGTGTGCTGACTTCCTTCTGAGAGTGAGTAAACTCCTTTGGGTATTTTGAGACAGAAAATTCTGTGATTTGGGCAAGTTTAATGCTTCACTGACAAGTTTAGAAATGTATTTTTCAAATAAGTCATATTTCACATAAGTGTAGGAAATATCCATGGATCTATATTTAAAAAATCTCTTCTTAACTCACAGGCAAAGAACGGCTGTGTGTGTGTGTGTGTGTGTGTGTGTGTGTGTGTGTGTGTGTGTGTGTGTTTCATTTTAATTCACTTACAGCACTTGTCCTCATTTGATTCAGACACTTGGATCAGTTCAGAAGTGACTGAATATGTGCATAAGTCACTTTCTCATGAACGTGGCCTGGTGGCCTCGCCTGTTGCCCTTTCTCGGGCCTGACGTGTTGGAAGACACCAGCTGTGTCCAGGATCTTCAGGGTTCAAAAGCATCTCGGCTTACTGAAATCCACACGTGGATGGGAGGAGAGGAACGGGGCTGAGTCGTGGCCTTCTGCAGTCCTGCTCAGTTCTAGGACCCTTCAGTTCTTGCTTAATGGAGAGATCAGTGAAGGGGGCTTCACCTTGGGGTGGAGTTCAAGGGCTTCACTGTCAACTTGTTGACCCTGATTTTGTAAAGATGATAAGAGAAGCAGACTGTTCCATTAGGAAATGATTGGGGGGAAACAGAGGCGAGGCACAGGCAGATAAAGCATGCTCGGTCCTCACCATGGTTACGCCCGGGCCTCTAATGAGGCCATGTCGGGGCTGGTCACTGTTACTGATTTAAGGCTCTGTATCTGGTCATGAAACTGCTCACACACCTTATCCCAGAGCAATAAATATATTACCCAATACTAATTAATCATTAAGCATTTATTAAAGAACTTAACTGTGAGACTTTTTCGGTTGATGGAATATACTGGGAAATATGTATTCAGTGATGATAGTAGTGGAAGGGATTGCCCTCTGAATTCATTCATTCATTCATTCATTCATTCATTCATTCATTCTATCAGAACTCACCTTGATAAGGAGGTGATCTTTGATCTGGGACCTGAAAGAGCCAGGTGTTTGACCTGTGGGGAGAACAGATTATACAGCTAACAGCCCCGAATCCAAACAAAAACAAAATCCCTAGACCTTCACCGAAAGTTTGTGGCACCCATTTCCCCTTGTTTTGGGGCTGCAGGCTGCTCATTTATTTGGGCTAGACCTGGAGATGATGAACATCCTGGAGATGATGGCCTCTCTCTCCCCAGTGAGGTCCTCCCTGTGGGACAGTGAGCCTCCCTCCTTACGCACACCCCAAGTCCACTGAACTTTGCACCTGAAAGAGCTCCCTCTCTGTTTGCTCTCCAGTTATGCTGGCTGGTGAGCTGAGCCCAGAGCTTGCTGTAACTTCCTTTTCATGCCCCGGACATACGTAATTTCACTTGATGCTTCAGCTTTCTGCAAATGACACACAGCCTGTCATATTCTCACACGATCAGGATGCTGCCCACAGTGTCAAGACACCTGCTGGAAATGAGAGCTTCCTCTTCTTTTCAGCTAGGGACTATTTTTAGCCTTTCTCGATCAAGTATGAAGTTTGCATTGTTTTGCATATCTGTGGAAAATGAGTAAAAGCAGGCAATGAGGCTTTGCAAAGGTGCAAGTGTCCGAATCAAGAACCCTTCCAGCTCCGTCAGTGGAAACTGCCCAGTGGTTTAAACCCGACCACAGTGGCGAGCTGTCTCTTTGCATTTCTCATTGATTAACTTTGAATTAACAGCACAATCTGGCTCCTTCAGAATAGAAAGAAATGGCTACACAGAACCTGATACGAAAGCAGAAATGTACTAAAGAAAATATCAAACCCAAACTTACATGCACTCAAGCACTCGTCTTGTGTAGATAGAGGTTTATAAAGACTGTTCTCCCTCTGGAAGCTTCTGTTCTGTACAGAGGCAACCAACATGAAAGCAATTGCAAAGAAGTAGGAATTGCAATAACTTAATGATGAAACAGGTTGACCAGATGTCTGTTGTGTGTTTCCCTGAAACATGCCTGTACCATGTGAGGGAAGTGACTGCATTTATTTGAAGAATTTCTTTTTAGAATATTCACATCCAAAACTGTGTATATGGACTTTTCTATATTGGCTGTTGCACAAGAACTAATCAGCCATGTCATGATTGGAGTTGCCTCTTGAGTTGGTTGTTCTAAGGAAAGCCGTAGAATACTCTTAGTTCTTCCACAGGATCTATGCTTCGGACATTAGTGCCAAGACAGAGATGGCAAATGGCTGGCATGGAGCCACAGCTCCTTGTCTGGAGCCCAGACACTCGTGCTGATGACGTCAGGTTTCCCATTGGCCTCCAAATCCTTGGCAATCATAGCTCTTTAGGCAGCTGCTATGATTGATCTGAGCTGGCCATTGAAAATCCAGTTTTTCTCCAAGAACAGTTTGGATTGGATTTTGCCTTTCTCTTGGAGGAAAACATAACACAAACACAAACTATCACTGCACACATTACTTTTATTTTTATGGGTCTTTATTACACAAACACATTATGTCACGATTAAAGAGAATGAAAAGAAAACATTTAGAAAAAAATGCAGATATTCTCTGCCTTGAGAAAACTAGCCGTTAAAAGGTTTCCCATGTTACCTTATATTCTGATCTGTACTTAGACATCATTTTACAGGCCTGTAAGCATAGTTTAGGGGCCATTTTATAGTTTGGGTGTTTTCCATTTACCATGAGATTATAAATCATTTTCCAGGTGGCTTTCTAGCATCAGAAAATTAAATTTTAATGGCTGCATTAACGGAGATTAGTGGTCCATATTTCTGTTCATGATGTGTGTGTATCTCTACAAATACATCACTGAAATAGTGTGCATTCTACGCTGAATTTCCTAGCCTTGGGTACCTTTATAGTTTACGTTAACCCAATTGTCACCTTGTATAAACTGTATAAGACATTCTACTCTTCACCTGCGATCAAAGAGTAATGTAATATTTCACATGGTGAGCATGTATTGGGAGTTAGTCTAGACCTATGGACCATGTGTTTTGTATGGATTTTCTTTAAAATACTCTAAATCTAACACAACATTAAGGCAAATCATGAGGCTCTCCAAAGAGCTAACTCCATGGAATAACCTTCAAAACAAATTTATCTAAGTGAATTTCTACCTCCCTATGGAGACAGAGTTGTGCATTTTCCCTTTTATGAGCTCAGTGAGGGTCTTTGTGTATGGGCTCTGCGAGGTAAAATCACTGAGGGAACCATAATAATATTGAGAGAAAAGTGGCCTGAAATAATACATTTTGGTTTTTATGCTTATTTATAGAATTCAGAATGAAGGGGCTAAGAGAGCAAAATCGACAGCACGGCCCAACAATTTTAGTACAAAAATGATCTGTTCTGGGAAAAAAAAGCTGTCTCCCTTGTATCATTCAGTGTGAATTGGTGTCAAATATTTATAGAGTGAGAAACAGTAGAAAATGTCCCCATAATCAAATTTTAGCAAATAGCCAAATGAGAAACGATACACTGATATTTATGTAATGACATAAAAAGCGTGGCTATGGACAGTGATTTGAAAATAGTGGCCCTTGGGCCTGGCCAGTGTGGCTCAGTGGTTGAGCATCGACCCATGCACTAAGAGGTCGTTGGTTTGATTCCTAGTCAGGGCACATGCCCAGGTTGTGGGCCAAATCCCCAGTGGGGGGCATGCAGGAGGCGGCCAATCGATGTTCTCTCTCATCAATGTTTCTATCTCTCTTCCTCTCCCTTCCTTTCTCTCTAATATCAATAAAGAAAAAAAAAAAAAAGAAAAGAAAATAGTGGCCCTTGATGACTTTTGTCTGATTGACAGTCATGAGTGTACAAATACCTCTTTGAGTCCCTGCTTTCACTTTTTTGGGGTATATACCCAGAAGTGGAATGCTGGAACACATATTAATTCTATGTTTAAGGTTTTTGAGGAATTATACTATTTTCCATAACGACCACACCATTTTACATTTCCACTCCACGGACATTGCACAAGGATTCCAATTTCTCTTGGTCCTCACCAGCACTTTATTTTTTTAATAGTGACCATCCTCAAGGGTGTCAGGTAGCTTTGATTTGCGTTTTCCTAATGATTAATGACGTTGAGTATAATTTCTTTTTTAAAAGTTTGCAAGTGCAAGACACGGCCTTTTGAATTGTCATTGAAAAAAGTTTCCTGGAAAGTCAAAATATCTAGATTCTAACCATGTATCTATCCTAATTAGCCATTTGACCTTCAGTTCCATTTAACAAATGTTAATTAGGCCTCTACCAAGAGCTGATTACTGCGCTGGGTGCCACAGAGACCAGAAATACAAACCACACATTTTTCATTCCTGTCTCTTGTTGAGTTTTCTTGTCTCTGAAAGTAAAAAAAAAAAAAAAAAAAAAAAAAAAAAAAAAAAAAAAAGCTTAAATCTTTTCTAATTCTAAAGTTTTAAACCAGTAATCTAAACTTGTAAATTTAATCCAGAGTCTCTTCAGACTGGGTAGGATTGCCTACCATCACAATAAGACATGAAAACTATAATGCCCAGGGGAAAAGGCAACTGTGAGATTTTTTTGAAGGGTTTGTCATTAAAATATAAATCTTACAGGTTTACAACTTCTACTTCGTTTTAATGTGTGAATTTGATTTTGGAAATTTAACCTATCTTAATCAAATGGTACTATTGATTGTATGTTCACTTGCTTAAGAGTACAGAACATCTCTCTCCTCTTCACAGCAAAGCTTCTTAAAAGGGTGTCTCTTGTTATGTCTTGTTTTCCTGCTTCCCCAGCTCCCTGCATTCTGGCTTCCGTGTCCCCGGAGTCTCTACTGCCCAACAGTCAAACACAATGGATGTGCCTCAGCCTTTCTTGGCCAACGTCTCTGGAGTATTTGGAATGAATGCTCCTGTTTGAAATTTCTTCCTCTCAGCTTTCTTGATCTGACCCCCTCTTCCTCTCTGGCTCTCCTGCTTCCCATCTAGGAACCTTAGACACCTGCCTTTGTCTCACCCTCCCCTCCCAACACACATTATCACTAGATCACACAATTCCCCTTCTCGATCAGTCCTCCCATCTCCATCCTGATTGCTATTTCCTTGGACCGTGATAGGTTGATGCATCTTGTGTGTGACCCATTAGGGTCTCATTCATAACACCTCAGAGATCACACTGTTGTATCGGGATTGCTTTGTTATCTCTCACTTAGGAACTTTGACTTCCTCAGGAGAATGGCTGTTGCATATTTTATCCCTTGAACTATTGCTTAGGGAAAAAATATCATGCCTTCATTAGTATTTATGAGATTTTTTAACTCCTAAAAACATGAGCAGTACAAAAATTCCTTGACTTGCCATGTCACAGATCTAGTTCAGTTGCAATATTCGTACACTTGTAACCATTAATATCAAAGGATGGAAAATGAAAGTTTTCTCAGCAGCTTAAAAAAAAAAAAATCACTGGTAGGTTGAAATCAACACCTGCTTTGAACGTGGTTCTTTATGGTCCGAAGGACACTGTTTACTTTCACCTTCAGTGACTCAAGTTTCAAACTGTATGAATCAAGGTTGCACATGTGTGCGCAGGATGGGGCAGTGGTGGGTAGCACAGTGGAAAGCTTTGGATACTTCCATGGCAGGTCGCTGGCAACACATGCTTCTAATTGCTTCTGGGTATTACTGGTACTTCTTTCGTAGGCTTTTTAAATCCCATTACTTCGTTTTGTTGTTGTTAATCCTCACCTAAGGACACTTTTCCATTGATTTTTATTTATTTAATTTTTTTTCTTTAGTGGTTTTAGAGAGAGAGGAAGGGAGAGGGAGAGAGAGAGAAACATTGATGAGAGAGAACATCGATTGGCTGCCTCCTGCATGCCCCCCACCGGGAATTTGGCCCACAACCTGGGCATGTGCCCTAACTGGGAATTGATCCGATGACCTCTTGGTGCATGGGTCGATGCTCAACCACTGAGCCACACTGACCAGGTTCTATTGATTTTTAGATAGAGTGGAAGGGAGGGTGGGTGGGAAAGAGAGAGAAACATCAACGTGAGAGAGGCACTTCAATTGGTTGCCTCCCTTAAGACCCAGGCACCACCCAGACCAGGGCCAGGGAGTGAACTGCAACCCAGGTACCTGCCCTTGACTGGGAATCAAACCCATGACCCTTCGGTCTGCAGGCCGATGCTCTAACCACTGAGCCAAACTGGCCAGGGTGCAAATTGAAGAGCCTTTGATCCTTGTCTCTTAGCTGGTCTTCCTCTCCCGACTTGCTTCGTGTGGGGCACATTCTCCACAGCAGCCAATGTGGTCCTTAAATTATGCACCAAATCAGACCCGTCCTGTGACCAACATTCACCTCCCCGTTCCTCCTGCTGCCATGACTTCTTAGCTCTGCTGGCCCCAGCTCCCTCCCTGACCTCATCTCCTACTGCCCACTGGATCGCACAGGTCTGGCTATATTGACCTCTTTGCTCTTCCCAGGGTACAGGGAGCATGCCCAGGAGGGCTTTGCATGGACTCTTCCCTCTGTCTGGAATCCTCTTTCCCAAATAGCTAGTATTTCCCCCTTCTTGTCCCTTCTCATAGGGTACCTCTTCCTCTGTGCCATGGCTCTGTCTCCCTCTCTACACACATATGTCCTCTCTGGAACACAAGCCTCAAGAGAGTATGTTCCCTGTCTGATTTGGCTGCTGAATGGGTAAATATATCAGAGGTCAAGTCAGGCTTGGAAAGGTGATCCTGGGAGTTCATTCAAAAGAGGAACTCGCAGAGTTTGTGATAAATTGGGCCCAACTTAACCTTATCTCCAAAACACTTTGCATCGACAACAGTGGGTAGAATAACTACGATGACCTGGGAGCACCAGAAAGAAAAGGCATTTTGTTCCTGAAAACATTTAAAGGATATGAATTTAAAGAATATTTTATTCTTTAAAGGAAGAGTAAAGGAGAGGAAGAACCATTTAAAGAATATTTACTGTCATTTCTGCATATTGACCTTTCCTTGTGCTCCCGTCTCCTGAGCGTGTCTATTCCCTGTGTGTTATTTATGATGTCACAGCTAAATCAGGGCTTCTGTTCACCAGATAAATGGATTCATTTTAATGTGGCGAGTTTGAGTTCCTGTTCTAATTATGAGTGATTCCTCTCTCAAAGGAGATGCAAATCTTTTCTTTCCTACCGTTGCCACATCACCTGGGTGCACAGAAAGTCATCTGTGTCTGCTGTTGAAAATGCAAATGAAATGAATGGGCTGGAGAAAGCAGAGCATAATGTAGTTTGTAAATGTTAGAGTAAACTTGAGGCAAATGAGATCATTTGTTGAAATTAATGCTTAATCAATTCCCCAAGAGAAACACCCTTTAGCGGAGGTGACAGCAGTGTTTACCGAAAACCTTGTTTAAATCACACTTGCATTTTTTTATTTTATTATTTTAAAAAAAGCATCTTGCCTATTTCAGCTTGTCTGGTTGGTATTATATTTGTTACCTGATACTTCTTTCTGAAAGAAGAGGCACGTCTCTGAAAATAGCCATTGCCTGAAGGGGAAAAACGAATTCTTTTCTTAGTATTGTAGGTTATTATTTTTTTCTTTTCAGCAGATTAAAGGATTTCATTGTTCAGTGGCTTTCGAAATGTTCCCTCCATCCTTTCCTCATGACACATCCCATCAGCAGGCACACCCAGTGTGAGCTTACATATTTACTTATGAATTATGCACATGTACCATGGTACTGATATTACATATATTATTAAACACACACAAAAATAGAAATTAAAAGGACACGTTAGATCTGTCTGAATGGAAGTTCCAGAATTTCCTTTGCATACTCCACGGTGTCCTGGGCTGTCCCAGGGGCATGCTCAGTTCCCTGTGGGGATGCCCTCCCCCAGCCTAGAGCATAACATGGGTTTGCAGGATCTCAATAAAAGTGCACCATGAAAAGGTGCCCATATTCTGCCCAGGGAGGCCGGAAGGAGAATAATTTGCTAACAGCCCCCAGATAAGCCCATTGAATGCTTCATTCTCCATCTACACAGCATGGTGCCTGGTGTGGGTCAGGTCAGGGAGCAGAAGCCGATGTCTATTTCTGCTGCTGTTCTGTGACTTCAGTGGTTACATAAATCTCATCCAAAATTTCAGAATTCAAACACTTCTGCAAATAGAACTTTTTTTTTTTTTAAATATATTTGCTAACAAAGCTCTGACCTGAACTCTTTGGTCTATTTATCTCATTCAGCATGAGTCCTGATATGTTTGATGACCGGGCGCTGCTCCAAACACCGTTTGGGTTGTTATGTAATATATTAATACTTCCTTTATAAGTCTTCAGTTCTGAAGTGCAAAACACCCCTGGCCCAAGATTTTCACTTAAGGGAAGGCAGACGGTGCTATTACTTCTGCTTGGAAGCCTGGATTGCCCTGTGGTTCAAGTTCTTGCTAGAAGACCTTTTGTATAGGATGCTACCTTTTGAGGGTCATGCTTACTAAATAAAGTCTTTGCTATAGAAAAGAATGTTTCCCGGTCGGTGTGGCTCAGTGGATTGAGCATCGTCCCATGGACTGAGAGGTCCCGGTTCGATTCCCAGTCAGGGCACATGCCCGGGTTGTGGACTCGATCTCCAGTAGGGGGCGTGCAGGAGGCAGCTGATCAATATTTCTCTCACATCCGTGTATCTCTCTCTCTCTCTCTCTCACTCTAAAAAATTGATAACAACATATTTAAAAAAGAAAAGAGTGTGCCTGCCCTGCTTTGGTCAGTGGTACCAATATTGTCATTTCAGCCTTGACTGTGATTGGATAGAACAGTGGATAACTGTGGTCTAACCCTTCTGCACCATAATGTCCTCCTGACTGCAGGGTGACTGTACTTTCCAGGTTCCGTCCACGTGGTGAGGACCCTTCTGATCTAACCTGTGCTTTATCTCTTCAAGTCCTCTCTTCCCCCTTGCCTAGGCACCAGCTAGGTCGTTCGTTTTATATCAGGAACATATGTACTCATATGCTAGACTAGAAAATAAAATCCTTGCTTGACTGGTAGATTTCTTATCTATGTCAGTTAACCACATTAGACAAATATTTAATTTCTTTTGGGAAACTAACTCATTATTTTATTTTTTTCCTCTCTAATTACTGTCATCATACTTTTTTCCCCCCCAGCAATATAATCTGTATTCTTTTATTCAGAGTAATTTAGCTTATTTTAAAAGATAGAAAATAAATTATACTTAAAGGGCCTTTAGCTGTGGTCACATAAGTATTATAGTGTCATTAAGTACAAATAAGTGAAACTTTATAATGTTTTTATTATAAAATTATTATTAAAACATTATTTTATGATACACTTTACTATGTATAACATTTCCTGACAGAGCTTCATTTGAAAAGAATTGTTTGAATAGTGCAGTTTAAAAAAAATAAGTTTTCTTTATTGATTTTAGAGAGAAAGGAAGGGAGAGGGAGAGAGATAGAAACATTGATTGGCTGCCTCCTGTATGCCCCCCACTGAGGATCAGGCCCATAGATTGGGCATGTGTCCTGCCCAGGAATCGAACTGTTGACTTCTTGGGTCGATACTCAACCACTGAGCCACACTGGCCAGGCGAAAATTGCAATTTTAATATGTGCTTCTCGTGTGTGTGATTTTATTATGCATCACCAACAGAACACAGGTGCACACACACACACACACACACACACACACACACTGTCTGTTTTTTAGCAACTTAAAACATGAACTATTACTTTTGGGAGATGACTAGAAAATTGCCGGTTAACATATTGGCCTAGCATCGCTGATCAGGAACAGGGATCTATAAAGTTGCTCTTCATTTTAACTTTAGTTGTGAAAGCAAATCTAAGAACGACCGCAAGATTTATGAAAGTCCTAGCTGCGGTGTTTGTATATTCCATTTAGTATGCATTTAAAATATTCATTGTTCCTCAAAGCATATTTGAAAAGGTTTATATTATGTTACTTTAGTTGCATAATGAATTGGGCATATAACTCCTCTATGGAAAAAAAATCTAGATTATTATTTGTCCTTTGTAGTACAAAATGGACTCCTGACTTCAATCTTTGTGACCGTAAGGCTGTTGACGAAGCTGGGCAGGATGTGCTACGCACTTGAATTTCTGGCTGAATTTTTACTTACTTACACATATTTAAGGCAGAGTTTGGCACGTAAGCCCAGAAATACAAGCGATTCCGTTATCCATATTCAACTTTTTTCCCAAAAAACGTTAAGGAAAAGAATTTAGGTGAAAAGTGCTGAAATATGAAAAGGTGAGGATGAGATGAGGTTAAAACAAACTCTGAGGTTAGGGAGAAATGAGCTCTCAGCCTGGCCCTGAGTTCCAACCAGTCCCAGAAAAGAAAGGCCTGATTCTCATTATCTTTTAGATAAAAGCAATTGCTTAGGAAGTATATTTAGAACTGAGTCATTTTTTTTCTTGTGTCTTCATAGGATACCTGATGTTCAGATGTCTGTCAGGCTGATTTGTAATTTGTTTGCGTGTATGTCATTCAACTGGGAACCTTGGAGGGTGTGAATTATCTCATTGAATTTCAGATCTGCAGATCTAGCCACAAGGCACTAATGTTGCCAGGGCTTCCTCTCTTCTGACGACGTTTTGCCAAACACTTGTCTCTACAAGAGCTGTGTGTTTGCTGTCCCTCTGATTTTATCAGGGATCACATACCCATAACTCTAAGTGCAGACAAAGGCCTGCGGTGAAAGCATTGGACAGCCAGATAAAGGGTCTGAGAACAGTGTGGCTTATATAAGGGGCACATGAACTTGAGGGGACATTGTGATTGGGTTCCCTCCTGGCCCTGCTCCATCACACTGGCCTCTTTGCTGTTTCTCACCATCCTTGAGAGATCTGCCCTGCTGTGAACCTCAGGCACTCTTCTTCTCTTCTGTGTGGAAGGGGCTTCCCCTGCACACATCCACTCGGCTCTCTCCGTCCTCCCTTCCATTCTCTGCTCACCTTATCTAAGGGGATTTCTTGATGCATGGTAGAAAAATCCAGCCTGGCTCTCCACAGCTCTTGCCATTCCCCTACCACCACCCAACATATTAAATACTTTTTTTTTTTTTTGCTTATATTTTGTCCCTTCCAAGTGATTCTTCCATCAGTTGTAATTGAGAAAAGCATGACCCTTTTATTTTTGTAGAAGACTGCCTTAGGGTATCGTGATGTGATTATCTTCGAGTATATGTTTGGAAACTGGTTACAGATCTCTAGAGGTCATCAATAAAATTATCTATAGCATGTTAGAATTATTGCATTTTCCAATGTGCTTGCAGGAGGTGGTATTTCTTTGGCTGGTTAATAGGTGTTTGCTGTTTCTGTTGATGTAGGCATGGGCTTGGGAAATGCTTCAGAAGGTTATTTTCTAAAAGGAACTGCTGGCTCGGTGTCTTGGAAGTAGAGGCATGCTAAATGGTGTGAGATGTTTATTTGAAAGATAGGTATTTGTATGTAACATTTCCTTCGTGCTTTTGACAGGTGGAGCCATGTCTCTGAAAGATTTTGCTTTGTGTACCTCAGAGATACACACAATTTGTTGTACATACTCTGTAGGTTACAACAGAAATTGTGTAGAGAGATGTATGTAAAGTTTTCTTTGTTCTAAATGAATGTGTGTCTTTAACCTTTTCACTGCATTTTAATAACCTAAGACCCAGGTGCGGTAAGATTTTTACTGGAAGCTAACATCGTCCCCTCACACTATCCCTCTGCCCATGAAGTCCTAAAGATACTTCAGATGTTCTGTTTCTGCAGGGAATTCCCGGCCAAGGAAGCCTTTCAGTGTGCTGATAATGTAGGAACTGGTTAAGGGCTCTGTGCGGGTGGCTTACTGTAGCGCCATTAAGTGCAATTATGCAAAGAAGTGAATTACCTTCTCTTCCACTTGGTATGTGTTCATTGCACAGGGCTTGGTTTGCAAATCCTGGGTCCATAGTTGCGTGGCCGATAGTACATATTCTCATAAAGGAATCAAGAAAACGCGTGTGTGTTTGTGTGTGCTGGCAAGTGATGGCAGCAATTGAATCAAGTCATTATTGATCGAGCGCTGTCGTCCAAGAGGCCTGTACCTTCAGCATTCAGAGGATGGCATTTATCTGACTCGAACAATGATCAAATCCCCACAACGTGAGCAACCGAAATCCCTTTTCTCCTTCAGCCAGAGTTTGTAAGTCAGCTGATCTGTTGCCTCCATTTCTTCCTCTCCCCGTCCCTTCTGGGCCTATTTCAGTCAGGTTTTCTACCCCTGAATGCCACCAGAACAAATCATACCAGGGTCACCAATAATCTCCGTTGCACCACATTGGCGGGCTCAGGACTGGTGGCTACTAACCCACCAAGCTTGTGATGTTCTTGCCCACTTCCTCTACACGACGCCCTTCCTTTGTCTCTTCTCTGTTTTGAGTTTTATTTGTCTTTGGGTGGCACGGAACTTTCCCCACCCCCTTTTCTTGATTTTTCTCATTGTTGATTTTTACTCTCCTTTGCAAGTTTATCCTACTCCAGCAGGCTGTTCCGTGCTGAAGTTCCTCAGAGCTCATTTCTGTTTTTCACGTCTTATACCCTCCTCGGCATTTCCGTGCCTCCCATTATCATCTGAATGTCAGTCTCTCCAAAGTCCATCTCTAGACCTGACCCCTCTCTTAGCTCCATATCACATGCCCAGCTGCCAACTTGGCTTCTCCACTTGAACCTCCCAAACACAGAGAAGCCAGCACCGAGCTCAGAATAGCCCTTAGAATCCGGGCTCCTGAGTGAATGGCCCTGAGCTCTTCTGTGAGGCTGGGCTCAACCCTGGCACTTGCCCCTGTCTCACTCTCCTTATTGAGTACTGTCAACTCGACATCATTGCTATTGCTCAGTGCCGGTCCTCTTTTCTTTACTGATAGAACAAGAAAGAAGCAGAAGGACATAAGTCGAATCAATACAGTCAATCAGTTTCCACTAATTGACATACATGGAGCCCCGCAGCTGTAGAATTAAGCGTTAAGCTATGCAGTAAAGAAGGCCTCCCACTGCAAAGGAATGAAAACATAGGGGTTTAATTCCTAATCCTTAGGAATTAAGCTGGAAGTCAAAACACAAAGATAACTATAAAATCCCACATGTTTTCGAAATTAAGCACTACTAAAAAAATCCTGTGTGTCTAGATGAACTCAAAATGGAACTTAGGAAATATTTTTTTTTTTGGAAATATTTTAATTAACATATCACAAATTGCAGGATGCAGTGAACTCAGTGCTTAGAGGGAAATTTCGAGCATTAAATTCATAAATGAGAAAATAATACGGTCTGAAAATCAATACCTGATTTTCCATGTCAGGAATTTTTAAAAAGAATAGCAAATCAAACTCCAAGGGTGTAGAAAGAAGGAAATAACAACATAAATCAATAAATAAAATCAACAAAGGGAAAGTGAGTTTTAGAAAAGATTCATGAACTGATAAACTCCTTGTAAGACTCATCAGGGAAACAAGAGATAAAGAATATTACTGATATCCTGTTACATATTAATATTTAATTGGAGGTCCTGGTCAGTACAGAAAGAAAAAATAGAGGTGTTTTGGAAAAGATGGCACAAAACTGTCCTCATTTGAAAATAATTTAGAAGTCTACAATGAAAATAAAAATCAATTAGAATTTAGGGACAAATCATTAGCGTTAATAAATGAACTCAGCAAGATGATTGGAATTATAATTCATGTACACCAAGTAAGTTGTTTTTCTGTATACTAGAAATTCATAATGAAAATATAAAACATTAATAACTATGAAACTGTGAGGTACCTAGGAATTAGTGTAGCAAAATATAGGCAAGATGTCTATTATGAAAGTTAAAAAGTAAAGTTATGTATATGATTCGGTGACCATGCTCCTTGGTATTTACCCAAATGAGCTGAAAACGTACGTCTGCATAAAAACCTGTGCAAGGATGTTTATAGAAGCTTTGTCACAATTGCCGACAACTGGAAGCAACCAAGATTTCCTTCAATAGGTGAATGGATAAATAAGCTGTGGTACATCCATATAATGGAATAGTATTCAGCAATAAAAATTGTATTTTATATGGAACTGATTTGGGGAGACCTTTTCATTAAAGATAGTCTCCCTTAGCCTGGCCGGTGTGGCTCAGAGGTTGAGCGTTGAGCCGTGCACCAAGAGGTCGCTGGTTCAATTCCCGGTCAGGACACATGCCCAGGTTGTGGGACCAGTCCCCAGTGGGGGGCATGCAGGAGGCAGCCAATCGATGTTCCCTCTCATTGATGTTTCTATCTCTCTCTCCCTCTCCCTTCCCCTCTCTCTGGAATCGATAAAGAAAAAAAATTTTAAGAAAGCTTAAAAAAAAAATAAAGATGGTCTCCCTTAGGTAAGGGTGGGGGTTGTCTCTGTTACAAGAACAGTTAAATACACCCAGGTGTCCAGAGTCTTTTCCCAGCTCTATCAGAATGCTCAATACTCCTACAGAATTTCATTTGCCTTCATCTTTTCCCATAAGATAAGCATACCCCATCAGATTTTCACTTTTACTGAATTTAGTTTAGATTTTTCTTGTTTCCCTCCTTTCAACAGAATGCAATGTGAAATTTTCTTTCTACTGGTGAGAGAAAAAAAAAATCTTTTTTTTTTTTTTTATCCTCACCCGAGGACATCTTTCCATTTTTTGTTCAGATAGAGTGGGAGGGAGAGAGAGGAAGAGAGAGAGAGAGAAACATCGACATGAAAGGGACACATCGAGTGGCTGCCACCCGCACGACCAACCAGGGCTGGGGACAAACTGCAACCAAGGCACATGCCCTTAGCGGGAACTGAACCCGGGTCTCTCTGGACCGCAGGCCGACGCTCCAACCGCTGAGCCAAACTGGCCCAGGCGAGAAAAAAAATCTTGATGTAGTTAACAAAAAGATATCTCAGTAGTGGCACATTCTAGCCAGTAATAACTCCTTGCTGTCATTTTAATTGCTATCTGGATTGTGAAAACAAGGCCTTTTCATCACATCAACATTAGAGGAGAACTTTGAGAAGCACCATGAGTCCGTGTTATTGAAGAATTCTAATACACGCAATAACTTATGCTGTAGTTATTTTCCAGACTCCTCCCTTTCTTGTGTTTCTTGTTCAGATGGTGGTTGTGGTCCAGATTCAATCAGAAAGTTGGGCTGGCGTTTAAAAGGTTTGTTCCTCTTCCATTTGGCCTATTGCTAGCAGCCAGCTGGGGAGGGTGTCTGGGTTAAAACCATCGCAATTGAAACTTCCATTAGGCTCCTTGGCTTGGGCCGCTTCCTGTAAAGCCCTTGTTCTGCCCTTAGTGGTTTGAAGAAGCAGAAGGCTTACTTTCCTTCAATAAATGAAAGCCGTTCAGCACTGGCTGCTTGTTTTAGAAAGAGATTCTGCTTCTAGTGCTGATGGGTGTGGAGATTAGAGCTCCCTTGTACACTGCTGGTGGGAATATACATTGGTATGGTTATTATGGAAAACAGTAATGAGTTTCCGTAAAATATTTAAAAAGTAGACCTACCGTATGATCCGGCTATCTCATTTCTGGGTATATATCCAAGGGAAATGAAATCAGTATCTCAAAGGGATATCTGCACTCCCTTTGGTCATTGTGACTTTATTCACAGTAGCCAAGACCCAGAAACAACCTGAGTGCCCCTGACAGATGAATGGATAAAAAATGTGGATCATATACAGAGTGGGAAAAGTAGGTTTACAGTTGTTCGTACAGAACATGATACAATAATTAATAATAACACAAGAATAAACCATGTTTTTCTTGTACGCACAACTATAAACCTCCTTTGGCCCACCCGTGCATATACGGTAGAATATTATTCACCCATAAAAAGACAGAAGTGTTTCCATTTGCAGCCAGCAAGGGAACCTGGAGGACATTACGCTGAGCGAAATAAGCCAGAAACAGAAAGCACTCTTAAGAGTTTCATTATTGCTTTAACTTTTCTATCACTTCTTTAATTAAAAATAATCGTGAAAAATTCCGTTCTTTAAGCTTTTCCTGATATTTATAGATGTTACCCATGAAATGTTTCGATCTCGATCACTTCCTGGAACGTGCCCCATTTTTGAGTCATGCTGCCCACTTTCCTGGGCTCTGACACCGAGGAGAAGTTTCATGTTCTTTCTCCCTATGTTCTGTTTCCTAGGAGTCGCTGAAAGTTTCAGAGGAGACGGGCTCTTTCGCGGAGGGACTTCTAGGGCCTTCATGCAACCATGGATCTGGATAAACCATCTGTCTGGGGCTCATTCAAACAGCGGACCAAGCCTTTGTTACTCAACTTGAGTAAGAAGAAGGTGAAAAAGAACCCGAACAAACCCCTCGACTCAGGGGAAGGGCATCACCTGGACCGGCGCCTCAGCCTCTCTGTCCCTGACCTCCTGGAGGCCAAGGCCTTCGTCCCCGAGGGTGGTCCTTACTCCGGGGCCCAGGCTTCCTACACCTCTGTGCCCAGCAGCCTGTCCACTGCAGGGATCATTCCCAAGAGCAGCAGTAGCTCCTTGAAGCCGTCTGAAGAAGAGCTGGACTGGAGCCAGGAAGAAGCAGGTCATCTCCATGTGGAAACAGACTCGGAGGAGACCTTCACCTCTCCGGCCGAGGGCAGGAGGGCTTCCAGCAATGGCCTCTTTGATCTGCAGAAGACCACCCTGGGAGGCGATGCTCTGGAAGAGCCAGAGGTGAGACCCGGGCTGGCACTGCCCTGTTGCTTTCTCCTTTTGAGTTGCGCTGAGTGCCCTTGGAAAATTTGATTAGGAGTTATTTCCGTGGTTAGCTTGGAGGGAGACAATGTCATTTGCAAGACTTTAAATGAAGGGAATATTGATTGTACCAAGTGTTCCCATCAGTTTTAGGGTTGACCTCTATGTATTTTAAAACGATTACAAAAACCCTTTCCAGGACACTTTAAGGCGCTGAAAGCCCTATGGGATGAGTTTTCCTGTTTCCATCTCCTGGCAGAGAAAGTAAGAGCATACGTTTTCCTCTAAATTTGCTTACGTGTGTGTCTGTCTCTCTTCCTCTCTCTCTCTCCACCGCTGCCCAGTCCTACCGCTGGCAAAAAGTGTGCATTGCTGGTCCCAAGAAATATAGGCGTGTACGTTCCCCTGTGACTCCAAAG
The DNA here is from genome assembly GCA_030848825.1 of Tadarida brasiliensis. Lineage (NCBI taxonomy): Eukaryota > Metazoa > Chordata > Mammalia > Chiroptera > Molossidae > Tadarida > Tadarida brasiliensis. The sequence goes on along the minus strand of CM061279.1, from coordinate 7,273,694 downwards.
GGTTTGAACTTCCTTCTTTTTCATACATGTGCACGTGTGTGTCCGCACTTACCTGTGGGCGACTTCACTTGCATTTTCTAAAATAAATAAATACTGCCCGGCTGGCGTGGCACAGTGAATGGAGCATCGTCCTATGGACTGAGAGGTCCTGGTTCGATTCCCGGTCAGGGCACATGCCTGGGTTGTGGGCTCGATCCCCAGTAAGGGGTGTGCAGGAGGCGGCCAATAGATGTTTCTCTCTCACATCGATGTTTCTATCTCTCTCTCCCTTCCTCTCTCTCTCTAAAAAATTAGTAAAAACATTTAAAAAAATACTAAAGGATACAAACTCTTATCAATTCAGTGATTTTATAGAGCTTTAGTGTTTCAATAAGATAAAACAGCCAAATATATTATGAGATAAATCTTCTATTTCTCAGAAGAGTTTAATTTAAATATAATTACCAGATTATTGCCATGATTTGATGATCTATTTAATCAGATTAAAAATTTTTTTCCCATTGATGGCATTGAAGTAGGTTGCACTGTTGAGGAAAGGAGTTAATTTTTCTATATTCTAGGTTAGTGTGATAATTACATAGAAATCTGGTTATTCAACTGGGGTTTTTGGTTTTGCTTTTGGAGCCAAAGCCTGCTAATGATGTCATATATTTCAGTTTAATTGGGGAATGACATTGTGGATATTCAGAGGTTGGTGTGGTTTGAGTCTTCTGGAAACATTACTATATTAAGACAACACTACCCATTATGTGAGTTTACTTAACTCTTTTTTTTTTTTTACCCTCACCCAAGGACATTTTTTGTTTTGCATTTATCTTCAGATAGAGCGGGAGGGAGAGAGGGAGGAAGAGAGAGAAACATGGATGTGAGAGAGACATATCGAGTGGTTGCCACCCACATGACCGCAACCAGGGCTGGGGACAAACTGCAACCAAGGTACATGCCCCTAGCAGGAACCGAACCTGGGACTCTCTGGTCCGCGGGCCGACGCTCTAACTGCTGAGCCAAACCGGCCAGGGCAACTCCTTTTTTCATTGCCATTAACATTTATGAAATCCTTTTGGTAACAACTTTATGATTTTTACTATATTTATAAATTTGAAATCTGTGTTTCCACTAATCAAAAAATAAATTAAGTGAATTATTAAACTAGTTCGGCCTGAACGAGGTAACATGATGAATAATGGACGTATGTTCATCTTCACTTCTTGTTACTTATTAACTAACGAGAAAAAATGTGTGGGCTCCTTGGCTTTGATATACTAACCCTCTCACATCAGAAGTCAGAGCTGGCGATCTAAACAAGTTGGTCATCAAAAGAAGACATTTATTTTTCTGTGTGCACTTTACCCTTTTAAAACAGGGATAATTATAGCGGTCGAATGCGCTTCTTATCATGGTCAATAACTAATGATGCTGAATGGAAGGATGATTACCTCCCCACTGGCCATGTAATCTCAGCGTGGGGCATGTCCTTCCCTAATGTTTCATTTGGCAGTTGGAGTTTTAAACAACTAGCTTATGTGGGTGAGTTGAGTGGTTTAGAAAAGAACCCCACTGGGATAGTTCTAGAAGCTGCTTGGCAACCACAGAGCTCTAGTGTGGTGGCCACAGGGAAGCAAAATGACAAACCACAGACAGACTACCTGCAGCTCAGAAAACGAAACAAGCACGTTGGTTGCTCCCCAAATCAATGACGTGTTCTTGGACTATTTTTGTTTTATCTCAAAAACCATTACTCGACATCATAGTGTTACTGAGACAGGGGTGATGGCTCTATCCCAGGTTCCTTGGAGGACCTGGCTCCTTTTTTTCTCCATCCCTCCCTCCTTCCCATCTGCTGAGCACCTACTATGTGCTGATCCTGTTCCAGGCACTAGAAACACAGCCGTCAACAAAGCAGACAAAAATCCACGTCTTTACGAACGGTGGCAGGCAACAGATCTATGCAGAGTGATCACTTCAGTGGGGGAAAAACAGCGCAGAAAAGCAGCTTGGGAGTGCTGGGGTGGAAGGGATCCGTTTCTAACAGGAGGGTCAGGAAAGACCATTTCTGAGATGATAACATCCAGGAAAGGGGCTGCAGGGCAGAGGAAGCAAGTTGTGTGCCTGTCTGAGACAAAGCACTTCTGAATGGAAGCACAGTGGGATGAAGGCTACCGGGAGGCGGGGATGTGCCTGGGCTGTTTCAGGATGAGCAAGGAGGGGAGCGGGTGAAGGGCAGTGGTAGACGGATGCCAGAATTCCTTCTGGGGTCACATCACGTAGGCTTTGCCATCCTGCCAGGCGACTCTGCTAGGATCTGACAAGGCCTGTGGGCTCCATGCTGTTGCTCCGGGCAGGGCAGGCTGGGTCCAAGGCCTGTAGGGGTGTTGCTATACCGGCTGTGGACACTAGAGGCAGCATGCTCAGCTTGTGCTGAAGGGGAGCTAGCTCTCCCTGGGGCTCCATCAGCCACTTCTCTATCTTTGTCAGGATAACAGTGTTGATGGGGAAGGCATGGTCCAAATTAAGGGAGGAACTTGGGTTGCTGAGTCTCTTCATTGAGTTTCTATTTTCCTCTCTTCCCAAACACATCCACTGTCTTAATCATAAAACAATAGCGATCCTATGAACGATAATCGAATAGCAAGGCCAATGTAATACCGCTTGCTGAGAGCTAATGTGTAGGGAAGTCTGCTGAGTGCAACATAAGTATTATCTCCTTTGACCACATCTGTTTGGTTCGCTCTATATGCAAAGAGCCTAGTACGGAGTCTGGCCCAGAGAAAGTGCTCAGTAGATATCTTCAGAATGATTTAGTTTTTCTCCTAACAACTGATAAGTCAGTATCCCATTTGCCCCTTTCAGAGATGTTCCCATGTCATGAACTTTACGCGCCATTTTTCAGGGACACAGAGCCAGGAAGTAGCAGAAGTGGGATTCGCACCCAGGTCTTTCTGAGTCCGGAGCTGTGTCTGCTCCCGTGTGGAGCTGCCTCTCAGCATGTCAGGCGAGGGGTTCCGGTCAAGGAGGGTCCTGGTTTCGGGCACAGCTGTGGATCCCTGGGGAACTCCGGAGAAGGGCAAATCCTCTTGCTTTCCGTGGGCGACCATCTCACCGCTTAGCTCTGGCTTCTCGATTTGTAAATTGCCAACACTAATGGCAGCCCGTGGACCCCTTCCAAGAAGTTAATAGGAGCATGTGTTAGTAAATGATCAAGTTGCAAACAAATGTCAAGAGGGCCATTATTTTTTTTTAAAGTATCTACTGCTAACAAGCATGAAAAAAAATGTATAAAAGTTAGTGGATAAATATTACCCAATATGGGAAGAAAGGTTTATTACACCGGTGTTGGAAAACTTTTTCTTAAAAGGCCAAATAACAAATATCTCCAGCTTTGCCATAAGGACTCTCGGTTGCAGCTACGGAACCCGGGGTTGGAGCGTGAAATCAGCCATAGACCATATGTAAAAGAATGGGGGAGGGGAGGCTGAATTTTACCTATAAAAACAAGTGTTGGGCTGTAATTTGCTGACCGGTGTTTTATACCATCACATGACTGAGTAGGGTATACTCACACACACGCATACACATGCACACAGGCATGACTTATATTTTGTATATTAGATAGTATTCTAGGGGAATCACTGTTAGAGAACAGTCTTGGGGGTAGGGGAAAATTAAACATGTATACTTTGATTGCATGATCAATACCCTCCCAAAAACTGCATGAAAATTGGGTATGAGTGTCGTGGTTGGTTTTGCTCAGTGGTTAGAGCGTTGGCCCGTGGACCAAAGAGTCATGGGTTCGAGTTCAGTCAAGAGCACATACCTCGGTTGTGGCTTGGTCCCCAGCCCTGGTGGGGGTCATGTGGGAGGCAACCAGTCGATGTTTCTCACTCTCTCCTTCCCACTTTATCTGAAGATAAATGGAAAAATATCCTCAGGTAAAAAATTTTTTAAAAACAAAAAAACTGGGTATTAGCAGACTCGGCCATCTGGGAGACCTGAATTTTTCTGGAGACATTCCAATTTTGACCCCTGATTGCTAAGTGGGTAGTTTTGATTCTATCTCTCTGTCTAGGTTCTTTCTGCTGGATGGTCTGTGTAGGCCTCTGATTCCCTTTGCTCGTTTTGTTACTTCCTTTGCTCTAGAGATATTTATGTTTGTGATACAAAGTATTCATATTCTCAACAACCCAGATGTGGGTTTAGTAATTAAGTAAATATGTACTATGTATCATTTGCTATACTCCTACACTTTAATAGAGTACTATAAAAGACTATATAAGTGACCTTCTCAGCCAACTGTTTACTGTTTTTCAGCTTTCCTAGTTGTGGGTTTATGTTTCCTTTCACTGAAGTATAAATAGCCAGTGATTGGTTCGATAGTTTATCACTTGGCTTCCTGTGTGTAGTTCATAGTGAGATCCTTCAGCCACGTAGGTGGTGGTATTTGTATAAGATCACATTTAGTGTACACAAAAGGAAAATGTTGTTTATTCCCATCAGTGCCTTGCTTTTGAGATCCTTGGTGACTAAAGGAGAATTTCTTTTTTAAATAATCAATCCACTCATTCTAATATTTCTCCATATCCTGCTGAATTTTAATTTGTATTCTTGCAGATAGGGTATTCTCACCAAAAAAGAATGCAAAGTATGTTTTAGCTTCCATGAGTGTCAATTTAGCAAGGTAGGATGGAAATACCAATGCAAACTCACTATCATTAAACACACACACAACCCACTTATCTGGAAGGCAGTGACGAGAGTTGTGGGAGAAGTGACTAACCTCATGCTGATTCTCACACCAAGATGTTAATGTTGTATATCTGAATAGAATTAGTTTGCCATAGCAAGACTTTTTTAGCATTGATAATATTCAAAATTATTTGTCTTCTCCTGAGTATGTCCTTGGAAACAATTTGTTTGAAATTAAAACGATTGCTTAATGGATAAATAAACTATGGCACACCCATACAATGGACTACTACTCAGCAATAAAAAGGAATGGGCTAATTATGCAGAAGACACCTTGGATGGATTTTAAGGACATTGTGTGCAGTGACAGTTTTCAGTGTATGAGTCTATTTATATGATATTTTGGAAAGGCTGAAACTGTTCTGTTGCTGACAGATCACTGATCGCCATGGGTTGGAATGGAGAACTGACCACAGTGGGACAGCACAAAGGAGTTTTTTGGGGTTGATAGAACTGTTCTGTGTCATGACTGTGGTTGTGGTTGCACACATAGATGCATGTGTTAAAAGTCACAGCACTCCACACCCATGAAAAGGCCCATTTTACTGTGTTTTTTTCAAGTAAAAATGTAAAAACCCAGAGTGCTTGATTATGCCTATTGAGAAAGAAACTGGACAACGAATGTGTCCAGGCTACCTGTCACCACTTGGGCCAATTAAGTAGAGACAGGGTTGAATGGTATGTGAGTGTTTATTCCAATACTGACGGCGGTATGGGAGAGCGGTGGGTCATCCCGTAAAATCTGCCCCCCACCGCTTGCCAGCTGCTTTTATTTTTTATTTTTAAATATGTGTTTTTATTGATTTTTTTTTTTTTTTAGAGAGAGAGGAAGGAAACAGAAACATTGATGTGATAGAGAAACATCAATCGGCTGCCTCCTGCACGCCCCCCACTGGGGATGGAGCCCACAACCCAGGCCTGTGCCCTGACGGGGAATCGAACCAGGACCTCTCAGTCCATGGGACGACACTCAATCCACTGAGCCACACCGGCTGGACTTGCCAGCTGCTTTTAAAGGGTAGAGAAACAATGACCACGTGAGAGAAATGGGTAAAAGGGTTACAGGCAAGGGGGAGGAATGTGGGCCGGTCTCCAGTGAGTCACAGTCACAGGTCCAGTGTTCAGCGTTCTGGTAGATAATCAGGTTGTTAATCTTTCTGTGATGTCTGGTACACCACCATGGCTAGTTCTCTATTCTATTATTCTCTCCCGCCCCTTTCAAGAAGATAAAACAAAACAAAACAAACAAACAAAAAAACTTCTAATGATAGTGAGATACCAAGGTATTATTTATTAATATTACCATTAATATTATTTATTAATATGAATTGCCCCCACACCCCCTTTTGAATGAAACCTCACTGATGTGGTTACCAGGTTTACACGGAAGGTGGCAAGAATGCAGCTTTGCCTCCGTGGGTGGTACCTGGGCTCTGTGCAGAGTGGAGGGGGTATTCATTTACGCGTGCCCCCAGCTGCAGCCCAGTCCTCCTGTGCCTGGGTGGCATTTTTGTTCTTTATGGTGACTGCTTCCCTTCCTTGATGTGTATACACAGCGTGTGACAGTTACAGCGGCTGCGGGAACCATAACTTTAAGTTCTGTGACTTTTCTGTGAGTAAAACCAGCCATCGTGTTGAATTAATGTCATTCTTCACATTTAATTTCCATGTTGCCGTGAGTGTTATTGCGTGTTGGAGTAAAAGCTCTGAGTTCGTAGTGGTGGTGGGACGTGGACTCATTTCGCCACTTCATTAACATTATCAAGTCCGGCGAGGCTAACTTAGGAGAGTGTGGATGGTGGGCCAGTCTGAGGGTGAGGCTTTTTTTAAAGCAGATTCACTTTATCTGACGATAGAAGATACTCAGCCACCGTGATCCTCGGCTAATAACCATGCACTTTATTATTTTTTTTCCTTAAATATGTTTTTGTTGATTATTTTTTTAGAGAAAGAGCGGGAGGGAGAGATAGAACCATTGATGTGAGAGACATCACTCGGCTGCCTCCTGCACGCCCCCTACTGGGGATCGAGCCTGCAACCCGGGCATGTGCCCTGACCAGGAATAGAACCGGGACCTCTCAGTCCATGGGACGATGCTCAGTCCACTGAACCACACCTGCTGGGCATAACCATGCACTATTAACAGGAATTCTGATCTCAGCACTGGTGGTTGTGTGGAATTGCCTTCAAATGGGATTGGTTAAGTCAAGCATTGATTCATTCAATGAAACTGGAGACATTGATGGGGGTGTTCGGGCTTCAGAGGACCAGACAGCAGGTCATTGCCGGCTCCGTGCGTGGAGACATGGTAGGGCTTGTTTGGTTTTGAAAACTGGGCAGAAGAGGAATTGCTACATTTCTGGGAATTAATAGTGTGTGGTAGCAAAGGCATGAGAACTCTTTGACATTGAATAAGGTTCCGATTGTCATCATAAACGATCTTCAGACACTCCTGTCCAGCTCGGGTGGGTGTCTTTTTACATAGAACACAGACAGGAGATACTGAGAACCAGGGTCCCAGGGTCGTGGGTGTTTAGCAAAGGCCCTGCTGCCTCCTTTCTTGTCTGCTGTCAGGCGAGCCCCACATTGGGAGTGAGGGCTCTTCCCCTGGCTGGCTGGTGTGGTTCTTCCAGAGCCAGGATGCTCCAGTGACTCAAGTAGGGGACCTTTAGGGAAAGGTCAGAGTGTCTGAACTCACCTGTGACCCTGTGTGAGTTCATCTGAACTAAGCGAGATGTCTTTGTAGTCAAGGGGCATTGAACCCAGGGCTGGTGGAGGAAGAGGCAGATGTGAAGAACTGTGGTGCTTCTCTTCTTCCTGGCCAGGGTTTAGGAGGCTCCAAGCCAACTTGTGATCATTTCCGCCTGGTGCAGATGAGGTAGACCAGAAAGCCTGCTTCTTTACAGCACCTCACCATCCCTCCTCGGGGCTGAGGAAGTGCCCTCCTGCTTGGGCACCCGGGTTCTATTGCTGCCTGAATCTCCACCTGAGACCCAGGCAGGACGTTTGAATTGTGCCAGGACCTCCCTAATGGTCACTGTGGATGGAAGGACCAATGACCACAGCACCTCTGGTCCCCACTTCTACCCATAGAGGTTCATGACCATCTCAGCAACCTCTGATGGCCTGCTTCATGTCTCTAAATCTGCCCATTCCTTTGAAGTTACCCAGCTTCCTTTGGAGGGAGAAATCCCTGGTTTTTCATACAAGAAATCAGCTCTGACTAATGAGAGAGACAAACTGGAATATAACCAGGCTGTCTGCTCATTTCCCCTCTGCTCTGCGCTTCTGTGCAGGAGCCCTGTCACAGCCAGCCCAGGAACCCTCCCAAACTCCCCGCGCCCCTGGACCCTGCGTGTGTGCAGTGCAGCGTGGATCAGTGGTGTCGATTGGATCCCGTACTAACTGCTGAGTCATGCATGTTTCATTGCCCCGTGGAATCATTTCCTGAGCATCCGAGGAAGATTTAAATTAGGAAACACAGACACCCTTCATTCTGGGGCTATTTGTTCAGAACGTGCCTTTCCCACTTTTGGTTGGTGATTTTACAGATGCTAGACCCGCGAGGGTCTGGTTCGAGGAAGGTCTTTCAGATCCCATTTCGAAATATTTTTTCCCCGATTAGCAAGCTTGGTTCTCTGGTTCCTGAGCTGCCATCCTTGGTCGGTGTGGGGGAAGCCAGGCAGGACCTGGGAGGGTCCTGGTATAACCCTGTTGCTCTTGCCAAGCATTTGATGAACTAGGGGGTGGGCAGTCGGCCCAGCAAGAATGCAGAATCGGCCTTATCTATGCTCTGATCAATGACGAAGGTGGCAGAGACCACAGCCAGATGGACTCCACTGAGTCAACCTTGAATTGCCAAAACTTGCTACACACACAGGAAAACAGCTTGCACACCTGAAACTGAGCATGCAAATGACAGACTCCCCATGGGAAAGAACAGGCATAGGATTTCCTTGTAGGTTGATAATCTCTTGCTTTTTAAAAGCAGGGTTGTTTTTTTCTTTTCATTTACAGAAGCTCTGTGGACGTGACGATCTCAATGCCTCTATGACATCCCAACATTTTGAAGAACAATCTGTGAGTGACATTCCTTTAAAACAAATAAACGCTGAAAGTCCGTATCGTAAACATTTCTCATTACATGTCCAGGCCTGTGTTTCTTTGCCTCATTTATTTCTAAAGAATGATCAGCTGTATTCACTTATGAAGACAGGCCTTGCAAATTCTGGCTGGAAAAGATTAATTCAGTGTCTATTGATTTGTGAGCCTGGGATAGATTCTTCTAAAAATACAGCGAGGCTATGAAATCGAGTGAGATGGGACAGGAGACAAAGCCATTCTGAAGTGCTTTGAAACATGGATGGGTGAACTTTCAAAAGAAGACTGTCACCCGGCTGGTGTGGCTCAGTGGTTGAGCATTGACCCATACACCAAGAGGTCGCAGGTTTGATTCCCGGTCAGGGCACATGCCCAGGTTGTGGGCCCGATCCCCAGTGGGGGGCACGCAGGAGGCAGCCAACCGATGTTCTCTCTCATCGATGTTTCTATCTCCCTCTCCCTCTCCCTTCCTCTTTCTCTAAAACCAATAAAGAAAAAGAAGACTGTCAGGTGACTTAAACACAGGATCGATGAACTTGAATGTCAGATAGGTGACCGATACATTATTTCATCTGTCCTTTCTCCATGGAATGACAAACATTTAAGCTAGTGCAAAGCTCAATTCAAAGCTTTACTTGGACCCATTTAGTAACTACTCAAAGTAGACGAGAAGCGGACATCGTGGCCTGTAGGAGTTGATGCATTCCCAGAGGGGGGCGTGAACAGTTCTGTGGGGAGGTGAACCTGGGAGGGTGAGTGTAGGAGGCACCACAGTGGGGGGCCGGGGGATGAAAGACAAGCATGTAAAAATCAGGAGGGCACAGGATAGACAGAGTGCATCCCACGTGGACAGAGACCAGGGCCAACGTCGGATGGACATTCGGGCTCAGTAGGCTGTCAGCTGAGTGGTTATGTACTGAACTGTTTTTCTTCCACGTGGAGGAGGTGTACCAGAGTTGATGGGGGCTGAGGAGAAGTAGGGAGAAGAGGGAGACCTTTTCCATCTGAGTTTGGGAGTGTGGACCCATGTTCGTGGGGCCTGGCTCCACTTCTGTGTGTGCTTCCCTCTCTCGGGCTCCACCATGAGTGACTGAATAGAGTCCTGCCCCCACTGAATGATGGTAAGGGTGATCCAGATGCTCTAATTCTTCTTGCACGGTTAATATTGTGAAGGTAGTACCATGATCGTCTGTGAATTCTGACAGAGTCCCGCTGGGGAGAAACACAAAGACCATGCTAACCGGGCAGAGTAACCAAGTCATCAAAGAGAATGGGGTTCGCTCTTGAAGACTGGCCATTGGAATGACCATTATTTCGCCTTCAGTGTAGAAGTGTGTCTGAAATTCTCTCCCAGGGGGCCCCGAGACAACTGACTTTCCTTCTCCCTCTCTGCAGACCCTCGGGGAAGCCAGCGACGGCCTGAGTAACCTGCCCCGCCCCTTCGCCTACCTCCTCACCATCCACCTGAAGGAGGGCCGGAACCTGGTCGTCCGAGATCGCTGTGGTAAGGCCCGGCTCTGCGACGCCCTTTGAGCCTGCAGACCTTCTTCTCCCCCCTTGTAGCAATGTGGTTAGCCAGCCTTTTGTACCTCGGCGTGGTTCACAGCAGACAGGACCTCAAATCTGAGCCTCTCCAGGAATCAAGGCATTTGTGGCAAATTATTTATTTATTTTATCTTATCTTTATTGTTGAAAGTATTAGAGATGTCCCCCATTTCCCCCCCATTGACCCCTCCTCCCCACACTGCCTCCTCCTGCCTTCCCCACACTATTGTCTGTGTCCATTGGTTATGCATATAGGCATATAAGTTCTTTGGCTTTTCTTCTCGTCCCCTCCTCCCCCCTTCCCTTTGAGGTCCCTCAGTCTAACAACCAATTTGTACTTTTTAATCCCTTCACCTTTTTCACCCATCCCCCAACCCCCTCCCATCTGGCAACCAACAGAAAGTTCTCTGTGTCTGTGCGTCTGTTTCTGTTCTGCTTATTCATTTGGTTTGTAGATTCGATTGTTGATAGATATGTATTTATTGCCATTTTATTGTTCATAGCTTTGATCTTCTTCTTCTTCAAGAAGACCCTTCAACATTTTATATAATACTGGTTTGGTGGTGATGAACTCCTTTAGCTTTTTCTTGTCTGGGAAATTCTTTAGATGTCCATCGATTCTAGATGATAGCTTTGCAGGGTAGAGTAACCTTGGTTGTAGGTCCTTGTACAGCAATTTATTTAAACATACTGAACCTTATTATCCTTTACTATTAGTAAGTTAATGATAATTATAATCATCACCACATAAAGTTGTTTTAAATGAACTAAGATCACTGTAATAACTTTATGCCCAGCATACAACAACTGTGTTCCCTTGATCCGACTTTAATCATCCACGAGAAAGATGTGGAAAATTCTTAAAGTCATCCAACATACCCATAGACGGAAATGCCCTCTGATCCCCCCTTCCTGCCCTGAAATCCCACTGGACTCCCCTCCCTCAGGATAGCATCTGTTATGGGTATGTGATTGATTCGTTCGCCTTTTCCACGTGTTTCTGCGAATTGACACACGCACTTTTAAAATTTAAAATGATGCTACAGTATCCTTATTATTCTGCAACAAGTTTTTGTTTATACTTCACCGTGTGTATCCAGGATTGACCGAGCTTTGCCGTGTGCACGCATCTTCTTTTCCACACACTCACAATATTCCCCGGCATGGTGTGTTCTGCAGCTGCCCTCGTACTGCCGATCGCTGGTTTCCCCTGCTTTCTCAGCCGTAGAAACGGTGCTGGGGTGAGCATCCTGGTTGTGGTTCTGTGCGCAGATAAGAACATATCTTTGATAAAAATAGCTTGTGTTTGAGAGCAGACAGTCCTGCCAGATGGCCTGGGCTCAAGACTTGCCTCCTCTATTGATTGCTGTGTGGTTCGAGACATGTCCCTTGACCTCTCTGTGACTTAGGTTTCTCCTCTGTAAGACAAGGGCAGTGATATCGATCTGCCCTATTGGCCATTGGGAGGATGAAAGGTAATTGCTTACATTAAACGAATAAAAGCAATGCTTGGCTTCTAGCACTTAATACAAGTTAGGTGTTGTTAGCAGCTAGACAGAATCCAGGGGATGTGTTTATGTTTTTGTTTTGTTTTTAAATATGTTTTTATTGATTTTTTAGAGAGAGATAGAAACATTGATACGAGAGAGAAACATTGATCGGCTGCCTCCTGGAGCATGCCCCCCAACTGGGGATCGAGCCCACAACCCAGGCATGTGCCCTGACCCGGAATCCAACCGAGACCCCTCAGTCCGTGGGACGACGCTCAATCCACTGAGCCACACCGGCCGGGCCAGGGGATGCGTATTTTTAAATTTAAGAGATAGTGGCAAATTTCTCCCCCAAATGTGCAATACGCCCTCTCCTACAGTGTGTGTGTGTTCCCCACTTTGATAACACTGATTATTTACTTGTATCCTTCTTGTTAGTTTTTGCCAGTCTCGTGGGTCCAGTGTCGACTTCCCATGTTTAATCTGTACTTCAGGAATTATGAGGATGATAAATTGGTCATGTGTGTTCCCTCTTCTGTGAATGTCTCTCTGGATCCTTTGCCCCGTTTTCAATTGATTGAGATTTTCCCCCCTTCGAAATGCTTGCTGTGCTTTATAATTTTCAGCATCAACATTGTTATACGTTGCAAGTATTTTTTTCCCTTGCAGTCTGTTGTTTATCCCTCATTTTTATGCCTTTTTTTTGTCCTTCATAGATTTTATATTACAGTCTAGGCAAATATATCTGTCCTTTGTGGGTTTTTTTTGTTTTTGTCATTGATTTTATTTAGTAGGTGGGGCCTGTTTATTCTAAAGGATTTTGTCTCTCTGTGGGATTGGCCAGTTTGCCTTGTTGCTTCCTCTCTCTCTGTTGTGGAGCCCCCCGGGGACGAAGGAAGGGCTCGCTGGACCATCTCATCTGTCTTCTGTGTCTCTTCGCTCTCCTTTCTCATTCTTCCCACAATGCTTTCCTTTCAGGAGGAATTCCTCAGCTTGTACTTCCAGCTTAATCATTTTCTTATCAGTTATCATTGTGCTAGTCCCTTTCGATTGCCTTTTCTGTTGGTTAATCCTCACTGAAGGATGCTTTCCCATTGATTTTTAGATAGCGTGGAAGGGAGGGAGGGAGAGAGAGAGAAACATCAATGTGAGAGAGACACATCGATTGGTTGCCTCCTGCACGACCCTCACCGGGGATCGAACCTGCAACCCAGACATATGCCCTTGACCAGGAATCAAATTCGTGACCCTTCGGTTGAGGGCCGATGCTCTAACCACTGAGCAAAACTGGTTAGGGCTCAATTGCCCTTTTTTTTTCATTTTTATAACAGCCTATTTCTGTCCCACTAATGACATGGTGCTCTCTCTCTCATATTTTGAGAGTGTTAAGGATACAGTACGTCCTCACTCAACCTGGTCCTAGTTTCTGCAACTTTGAGTGAAACCACCTGCAATGAAACCAGTTTTCCCGTAGACCCATTGACACGAACACGAATTAAGTTCCTGCAGCATCTCCTCAGCCTTCTAACAGGACAATGTTGACCAAAACAGTGTTGAATGAAACAGTTACCTGAGGACCTGTGCTTTCTTCTGTGGATATCAGTTTGTTGTGTTCATTGCTGATGTTTGTGTGTCTCCACTCCGCCATCTGTGAGTGCTGAATTTTGCGTACGGTGTCCAGTATAGGTGAGCCAGTATAGGTCAGGCTGGCTCCTTCCTGTCCCTCCCAGGTGTCACCTGCTCCTGGTTATCACCTCTCTGGCTTATTGCCTCACACTCACTGTTCTGCTTACAGTCAAGCGCCTTTGCTGGTCAAGGCCAGAGGACAGTGCCAGCCCATCCACTGCCCTGTGTGTTATCCCCACCAGCCACCCGGAGAGCTGCTCGGGTCCCCTTCTGCTTTGCATGTCCGCTGCCTCCCAGCTTGGAGCATCCCGGGTTCACCTGCCACACACACCCTTCCATCCTCCCACCACCTCCGCCCCCGAAACCTGCTTTGCTGACTCTGCTGCTCATGCTTTGGACTCCATCAATCTTCTCTCACTGACTTCCTTCTTTGGGGCTGTATAAAATATGCCCACTTTTTATTTTATTTTTTAAAATATGTTTTTATTGATTTTTTAGAGAGAGAGGAAGGGAGAGAGAGATAGAAACATCGATGGGCGCCCTCCTGCATGCCCCCTACTGGGGATTGAGTCTGCAACCCGGGCATGTGCCCTGACCAGGAATCGACTAGGACCTCTCAGTCCATGGGACGACGCTCAATCCACTGAGCCACACCGGCTGCGCAAATATGCCCACTTTTAAAAAAAAAAAAACAACAATCTCTCTCATTCTCTTTCTCTCTGTGTGTATTTTCTTAGGATTTCTAAATAGTGGGATAAATGTCATTTTCTACCTGTAGGTAATAGTGTTTCCTGTCAAGATGGTAATTCTTATGATCAGTTGTGTGGCTTCCTGCATTTTCTCACTATGCACAATCATAAATGCATGCATTTTGATAGATGCCTCTCTTACGTTGTTACGTACGATTTGGGGCAGATTGCATTTCTAAAATGACGTCTAAGGGACGGGACCATAGACCAGCGCCAGTGCCCTCCCGCAAACGCCCGGAGCCTTGCTCTGCACCGCCGAGCCCGGTGGTGCTGCCGTCAGTGATGACGGTTTTCAAGCTCGTTTGTGACAACGTGTCTGGAGGTAGAAGAGGGCTCCTTGGAGAGTGCGTTCAGCTTTACGGGGGCGAAGAATGCTCTGCACCTTCGAAAACACGTCCTGGTTCAAATGTGTGGACTTCCTTCAGTAGCATGTAACTCTGGGGAGGCGCACAGGCCCTGGACCTCTGTGAGACCAACCGCCCCCTTTTCAGTTTCTGCTTATTTTCTGGTTCTTTCTCACTTACTGATGTGAATTTTCTGGCTACACCATCCTCAGTGTATCGCACTGATACTTTTATAGCAGACGCCTAGTAGATGGTCTGTCAACTTAGCAGATGATGGAGACGGCATTGGCTACATTAGGAAATGACACAGCCCAGCCGGTGTGGCTCAGTGGGTTGAGCATCCTCCTATGCCCCTAAAGGCCACCGGTTCGATTCCTGGTCAGGGCACATGCCCGGATTACGGGCTCGATACCCAGTGCGGGGCATGCAGGAGGCGGCCAACAGATGATTCTCACGTCAATGTTTCTCTCTCTCTCTAAAAAAAAAAAAAAAACAATAAAAACATTTTAAAAAAAAAAGAAAGAAAATGACTGAAACAATGAGGTGTATGTGCATTGCTTCATAGCTCACCGTTTTAGGACCAAAGTGGAGACCGTAGTTTGCGCCCTGCTCCCAACCATGGTCATCTCTGTCAGAGTCAAAACATATGACAATTAGGCTTTATCTTGTGTAAACCTGTCATAATCCAAGTGCAAACAGGAGGTGAGGTCATAAACTGTGCTATTCCAGCACCTGTTTCTTTTATAACCAGTAGTGATGTTTTTCCTGTCAGTTTGCTTTTATTTATTGGAAAGATGAGTCATTATCTATTAAGAAAATATCCCCCACCCAGCAAGGTCTGTTTCTGTACTTTGACGTGTGTGGCAGGCCTTCTTATGCCTGATTCTCACAAGCATTAAGTTAGTGATCAGGGAAAGTTTGAGTGCCCACTCTTGATTGAGGCGGGGACCCACGTTATTCGTCAATATAGCAGTACTTTCCATGGAATTCAAACCAGCCTCTGAATTTTATCCGACACTGTCCTTTGGACCAACAGTTCTAAGAACAACCTGGCGGGCTTTTGAGAATACCCATTGCCCGCACCCAGAGTTTCTGATTCCGTAGGTCTCGGGTGGGGCCTGGGAATTTACATTTCTAACAATTTTCCCAGGTGATGCTGATACCACGTGGGTTGCAGTCATGGTCTAAAAATGAGCCTTACCCGCGTGCTATGAACTGTCCAGGAATTGCCTTGAGCTCAGCTTCTTGAGCGATCTCTCGGAGAAAAATCATAGCCCTCCCTGCCTGTTCTCTCTGTCTCCGTTACTGCCGAGTGCCTGTCTGTGGGTCTCTGTCTCCTTCTTCCGGTCATCTTATTGTCCTTTGCTCTGTTCTTCTCTCCCCCCCTTCTAACTTCTTCCTTTCACTCCTGTGTATTCCCCAGTTCCTTCCCACTTTTTCCTAGGAGTCTCTACAAGATGTATTGTTCTTAACCAAGCGAGGCACATACTTGCCTGTTTAAGTTGTTGATCTGTTGTTGTCTAGTGACTCTTGGGGATCTTCCATTTTGACACTGGTGAAGCAGAAGGTATCTGATATGACCCATCGATGTGAAGTCCAACTGCGTCATCATAGGGCTGACCACAGCCGGAAGTGGGAGGGACTGTCTTACAGCTGGTAGTCTCATGCCAGCAGCCCTGTCTTCCAGGCCTGGCATGGGCACCGCTTTGTGATATGGGCAGGCCTCTTGTTCCGGGACAAATGCTCGATTCCCCTTAAATCCTAGAGCATTAACTCCTGGAAAACAAGAGCCTTGCATTAGAACCTTACGTTTTCCCTTATTGTTAAGGCAGAGAGCAGTGTCCTGCTGTGGACCAGTGGAAGACTGTGTTGCTGGCGCCCTCTGGTGGCCATTTCCCAGTATTGCAAAAGGGAAAGAAAAGTTCTTTGATGTTCAAGGTAACATTTCTAGGGCCATAAACACCTGGGCTGTAGGCAGGACGGTTGAGGGTCGATGTGACTTTGAGGTGATGGAAATTCAGGACCCATTGTGCTAGCAGGCTGTCCTCCCTCTACATTCCCAGCACAGGTAGATCACTGACCTTTGTTTTTAGAACACATTATAAGAAGAGAATACATTTACAGGAAAAAGTCATTTCCCTATTGGAACGAATAGTTTAGACAAAAGATTAAAAAACCTCTAGAGTAAAACATCTGTCATCTAATAAGTGTTTAGTAAATTACTGAACTGCTACAAAAATGCTCAAATGTCAGTTACCTCCGATTTTAGACCTGTTTTCCTTTTGTTATTTAATAGCTTAATTTTTATGATTGTAATTTTTTTATGATTACACAAAGAAAAGATACTCTTATATTAGACCTAGAGAGAAACATAGTTTCTCCCTTGCAGCAGTTGATGAAAGAATGTCCAAATCTATAGAAAGTTTTTATAAGAGTTTATTTGAGCCAAATTGGAAGATATGCCAGGAAGCAAAATCTCAATGGATTGAACAGAATGCTCTGGAGAGTGTCAGTTTTGCAGTTGCTTTTATGCATTTAGAATCAAAGGAGAAGACGTAGGAATGTGCCTGAAATCCATTGGTAGGGTCAGGAGGTGGGAGAAAGCCAAGTGCGGAAATCTCCAAGGTTGGACAAAAGACAGAACTGAGACACACATACTTCTTTTACATTGCTGGAAGCAGGATAGTTAATAATTAACATGTACAGCACATAGAGATAATATTCTGGAGACAAGATAAGAATGAGGGGTTCTGTGGTCTCGTGTTCTGGTGCCAACAGTTGTGCCTTTTTGGGGTGTAGAAAATTATTCTGACATTTCAAAGGTATGTTATTCTAGATGCATAAGAGCAACGGACAGGGCTCGCTTAAGGTAGAGATTGACCTTCGCTAAGGAAGCGATAGGCCTGGGATGTGACGACCCACCATGGCCTTCCCAGTTAGGAATTTGTTATCAAACCATCCTGTGTTTCCTCTCGGTCACTGAGCTTCTCAGGCCTGCCAGGTGGCCCCGCTGAGCTTGTCAGGCTTGTCATTACATAGCCCCTCTCTCGGTCACACAGCTCTAACTGAGGGACAGATGGGGTGTTTCTAGAAGTCTGTGCTGTGTGTGGGGGAGCTGCTCATATAGCTGCTCATCAGGGGTGTTGTGAAAGCGGTAGACGAGGGTTTCATCCCCTAGCCTTCAGGGGAGCTCTGTTGAGCTCAGACCAGCCCCTCAGCGTCTCTTCCATATATGCTGCTGTGCCCAGCAAAAATGATCACTTGCTTTGGTGCTATGATGTGCAGTGTTGGGGAGCAACTGGACGGCAGGCAAGGGCCCTGGACTCTGGACACAGACCAGCCAGGTTTGAATACCAGCACAGGCACCACCTAGCAATGACTGCGAGGATGAACCTAGTGTGTGTGCTTATGGTGACTTGTAGGGATGTGTGTGGGGTAGGGGGGTAACATAGTAATATACAGTCATTTTGTTTATAAATTAAAATTTTTTTTCTTTATTGATCCTAGAGAGAGAGGAAGGGAGTGGGAGAGAGAGATAGAAACATCAATGAGAGAGAACATCGATGGGCCATCTCCTGCGTGCCCCCCACTGGGGATCAGGCCCACAACCTGGGCATATGCCCTGACCGGGAATCGAACCGGCGACCTCTTGGTGCATGGGTCGACACTCAGCCACTGAGCCACACGGGCTGGGCTTGTTTATAATTTTTCGTTGCAAAATCTTTTCAGATCTTACAGTCCTATTCTAGAGAGTTTCCTCCTTTGTTTTTGTACCTAGAAAAGCCTTTTCTGTCTCGAGAGAGAGACACCTTAACCTATATTTATTCTCTTTTCTGTCTGGTTTGACATTTTTTATCGATCTCTTTGATCTGCTCAAGTTTATTTTGATTTCTGGCCCAGAGTAAGAACTTAGTTTTACTTTTTTGCCAAATGGCTATTTAATGAACTGGGACTAAATTTTCCTCTCCCTAATGATTTGATTGCCACTTTTTAATCGTATATTAAAATGCAGTACATATTAGGGTCTGCTTGGGTTTCTCTTTGATTCCTCCAGATGGGTTGTTTTGTTCAGCTGCCAGCACCACAGCGCAGTTGAACAGTATCGAAAGGTCACTCAGTACTTGCTAGTTTGCAAAAACCTGGGGGTGGCTTCACCTTGCAGTATGTTCTCTGAACACCAGGTGGCGTGAGATCACTGGCTGCTGCGAGAGAGCCACAAAAACACATCTGGCCAGCGTTTCAGAGAGCTTGTCATTCAAGGGCAAACCTGAAGCTTTCAGACATGCAAACCTTCCTCCTGAAACGCAGGTCGTGGTCAGTTTTCCTCCCCTCGTTGAGTTTCGGTAGCCTGCTCGGGTCCCACAGCAAGCAGGGGAGCTGGATTATGACACCCGCTTCTCTTGATTCCCTTTGATACTGATCATCACTGATCAGCCCTGTCTGTCCCAATAGCCTTTAGTGCGTCCCCACATCTGAGCTCTTTCCTCCGGAGATTTCGTGGTCCGGCTTTGCTTTGGGTCTGTGCGTCCTCGTGGGTTGATACGAAGGTTCTGAAAATCTCTTGCCTTATAGAGTCAGTTATTTATTTCTTCCTTCAGAGGGATTTACCCCAACTCCTGTGAAGAGCCCTGGAGCAAAACGGGCCTGTTTCCTGTGTCTGCTGCATGAAACACATTGGCTCCCAACCCAGGATGATTGACTGCAGTGTAACTGACCATGTCTTATATTTGGGTGAATGAGACTTTTATCGGTGGTTCATTTCTGTACCGATATAACAGCATGTGCGTTCCAATGAAACTTCGTGTCGTTGTGTGTGGTGTTGATGTGGTGTGTTCTGCTTCAGGGTGTGTGCATGGTTACCCACGGGGTGAAATGCACAAAGGGGGACTCCATCCGTGTATTTCCGTGTGTCCATGATCTACATGTGGCTGAACTGTGACTTCAGCTACAGCAGTGGGCAGTGAATTCTATCACGCCATCATACCCTAAACGTTCACAACATGCCGAATTTGAGGCCAGGTGCTACATCTATTGACAGTCTGGCTACTCTTGTGTTCCTTTTCCCCCTTAACCCTTTCCAGTTCCTTTATATTGCTGCATTTTCTCTCCTTTTTTCCATGTTGTCATGCCTTCTAACTTTCCCTGGGTCCTCCCATTTTTGATGTCACAGGGATAACCATGCAGGATGTCACTAAGTTGAATTTCACACCCCAGTATACTGCTGATTGCCGGATCAAGAATAGGGTGCAGCCCTGGCCGGTGTGGCTCAGCGGTTAGAGTGTGGGCCCATGGACCAATGAGTCGCGGGTTCAGTTCTGGTCAAGAGCAGTTCGTCCCCGGCCCTGGTCGGGTCATGCGGGAGGCAAGCAGTCGATGTGGCTCTATCACATCGATGTTTCTCTCTGTCTCTCTCTCCCTCCCTCCCACTCTATCTGATAATAAATAGAAAAATATCCGCGGGTGAGGAATTTAAAAAACAAAAAAGAATTGGGTGCAGGCATCTTCTCTCTTTTTCAACTTTTATTTTTGATTTTGGAGAGAGAGAGAAACATCGATTTGTTGTTCCACTTATTTATGCATTCATTGGTTGATTCTTGTATGTGCCCTGCCTGGTGATCAAACCCACAAATTGGCATATGAGGATGATGCTCTAACCAACTGAGCCACCCGGCCAGGGCCAGGCATCTTCTCTTGATGACCACTTCCCCCCAAGCCAGTTTGGTCAATAATCATTTCACCAAATGGCCTAATTACGAAATGTACTGAATTCATCCATATATTGACGATGTTTTTCTTTCTGCTATTTGTAAGTTTATAGCTCTTTTTATTTAGCAAGTTATTAGATCAGAACTTTTAAAAACAGCTTTGAAGGTCTCTGGGTCATATCAGTTCACTGGCTATGAAGACAAAACAAAAACAGCATTTTAAGTAATATTTCATTTGTTTCAGGCCACAAAACAAAACCAACCAAACGAACAAAAAACAAGGATAGGAGAGACTGGGATGCCATAGCCTAGCTGCAGAGCCCAGAAAGGGAATGACTAAGGGGAGGAAAGGAGAGCATATTAGGGGTAAGACAGGTGGGGAGGGGGCTGAGAACACGGGAAGGTGTAAGTCTGAGGTGGGGGTGCTGCATGGTGTTTGGGGAGGGCCTGGCGTAGGGGCAGAATCTGAAGGTCCCAGGAGGACCCTACTCCCCAATGCTCCCTTACGTCCCGTTATTTACTTCACACAAACTTTGTAAGTAATTTAGCAAGTTTTCGGTGAAACTTTATACACAGCTAGAATAAACAGGTTTTGTTAATTTGGTGATTTCAGATCACTGATCCTATTGTAAGTAGGCCAAGGATTTTCCAGGGCTTCTTTCAGAAGTTGCATTTTGGTAAATTGCTTGCAACTATGACCTCACAGGGTCCACCCACCGGCAGGCCTTGTTCTAGGCACCCTTGGGGTTTTACACGTGGTGGGCTTCCTCAGAGGAGGGCTGTCAGTCATACTCCGGAGGAAAGTTCTGGAATGGCTCAACCAGGATGTGCTCAGTGGCAAAACGGAGAGCGAAGCCCATAGACAGTTGGAAGAACGCCCATTGTGGTTTCTGAAGAGGTCAGCTGAGAATGCCCCCAGCACCTGACCACTATTGGAGCTGCAACCCTATGCTTCAACCGCTAGAGGGCAGCAGCAGCTGTTGTTCTGGAAATCAGGGCTGGCTCGTGGGTGCTGGCAGCCTCAGAGAAAGTCTGAACTTGAGGGTCCCGGATCAAAACAGCTCAGGTTTAGTTCATTTTCTGGCAAAAAGAAATGGTTGTGTATACAGGGTGTCCCCCCCAAATGTGCACAGGGTGTCTGTGGCTTCTGCTACATTTTGAAAATGCATGTATTATAATAAACACTGGCTTTATAATTATTCGAAGTGTGTGTATACATGTTTTGGGGGGTACCCTATATGTTGAGAAGATTCGAAATATGTGCGTATAAGACAGAGGAGAGGGAAAAAAAATCTATGCCTTTCATGTGTTTGCAAGTCCTATTTACGCGAGATGGGTTCCTCTCTATGTAGGTCAGTTTCCCTAAGCACTTGGTAAATAACTGCTGACTCCAATCTGAACCCTTCCTGTCAAGCTCCCCTGACAAGAGTTATCAGATATGACAAAATGTGAACTTGGTGCAAAAATATGGAGGTGAATTCCTTTCGTGAACCAACAGCTGCTCCGAGAAATTTAATTAGAAAACTTTTCTAGCCTAAGATGACCTTTCTTTGGGAGAGACTATGGTTCAAGTTTTGAACTTGGCACAGAGCTTTGCTGATAGCAACCAAGTAGGTTTTTCCCGTAAATACTGCTTTTGCATTCAATGTAGTGGAGTTTTAGTTCAAATTAGGAATGCTGTTTTGTTTTTTTAAAAAGAACTATATTATACAGTAAGTTTTCATATATATGGATAAATATACCCATAGATGAGCATTAAACTGATATGTAGAAATATATTCATGGGCATGTAATGAGTCAGTATTATTGACTGACGAAAGCAGGTAAACATACAACATGAAGGCTGATTTCTTTTTGTTCAAAGTGTGTGTGTGTGTGTGTGTGTAAAGTTTAAGTACATAGCAACATATTAAATTTATAAATGGTGCTAATTTCTTTTCTTTTTCTTTTTTAGTGTATCTTGACTTTCTACTTTTTCTAACATTCCTACCAGTCGTTATATTAGAAAAAGCAAAGAGAAGGTATTTGTGATTAGCGTGTCATCACAGATTTATTTTATTTGCATATTAAAATGGTTCTTGAGCCGCCGAGGTGATATTGCTGGTTTGTTTACCACTTATTGTGTTGCTACTGGCCGTTCTTCCCCGTAACACTCTCCATGCGGTAACAGCCTCTCAAGATGATACATAAAATGCCAAGAGAACAAAATCGTCAAAAATAATATGGTTCTTGATGACTCTCCTGATGATAGATTTGAGTTGTCATGTGTCCTTCTCACTGAGCTGCCTGTTACTGTCATCAGATTTAACCTACAAAGTGCTCTGAAATCCTCAATGAATAACCAGAGGATTGGACCAGGGCGGGAGCGAGTAGTTCTGAATGCTTAGTGCTTTTTAGTTTTTACACATCCCTTCCCTTCCAGGACAGCTCAGATCGTTTCATGGAAATGTCCCCCAGCCACGTGGGATCCTTGTAAGAAGTGCATAAGGAGTTTTCTCTTCAATTTATGAAGAGAGAAAGTGATATAACTCTCACACCTCTAGAGAGGGCAAAAGAAGGGCCATTGGAGAGACAAATTGTCATCACTTGTTATCTTGGACAGCCAAAATAAAATGATGAATATTTAATTAGTCCTACGTATATTGTTAGACACTCCCATTTTAATTTTCTGGAATAGTAATGCTAAAAATAGTAGCATGTGCCATGGGACTTGCTCAGTCCATGGCTGGAACCTGCTGTCATTGACGTATATTGGTTCATTCCGTTTTTAAATCCTCACCCGAGAATATTTTTCCATTTATTTTCAGATAGAGTGGGAGGGAGAGAGAGAGAGAGAAACATCCATGTGAGAGAGACACATTGATTGGTTGTCTCCCTCATGACCCGACCAGGGCCGGGGACTGAACTGCAACCAAGATATGTGCCTTTGACTGGAATTGAACCCTCCATTCTTTGGTCCTCAGACCGACGCTCTAACCACTGAGCCAGACCAACCAAGGTGGTTCATTCCATTTTTAACATAATCCATTGAGGTTGGTATTTTCCATTTACTAACAGGAGGCATAAGGATGTTAAGTTACCCGAGGAGATAGAGTCACTAAAAGGAAGATCTGGGGTTTGAATTCAC
This sequence comes from Tadarida brasiliensis, assembly GCA_030848825.1. NCBI lineage: Eukaryota > Metazoa > Chordata > Mammalia > Chiroptera > Molossidae > Tadarida > Tadarida brasiliensis. Next base: position 7,250,264 of record CM061279.1, on the reverse strand, counting down.
CAGGCCGATCTTAATTCAAAGTTTATTCGTTCACGCATTACCTATTTCTAATACATCTACCACGCATAGTAGGTCATTCCGGACACACATTTTCCCTTCCAGCGCTTTGAATTGGAGGAGTTTAAAATTCTGTTCTATGTTAAAATAATTTTATGAAAGACAGAGTGGAAACTTTTTCAGCTTTTGTTATTCTTATTGTCTGTCTTTAATGCAGTTCTTGGCAGAATTTAATATTTTGCGGTACAGTGTGAAGTTCTAAGTGAGAAAATGGTGAAAAGCTTTTCCCAGTGGATTGGGTGGCATAAGCCTTTCAGACCCTGGAGCATCTCTCGAGAACGTTCATGGGTCATTCTTGTGAAACTGGGTGTTCACTCTGAGGTCTAGGGCAGTTTTCTCTCAAGTCCTCAATGCCCGGGTGCTGTATTATCTCAGCTCCCAGGTTTTCCTGTCCTAGCCTGTTTCTTCTTCCTTCCAAATTATAAGCTGCTGCCAGATTTATATTTCTCAAGCTTGGCTCTGATCATTTTACCCTCCTGCTCATAAGCAAACCCAAATTTCCTCCCCTCCTCACACTAAAATAATTCCAGATGGGCCAAAGGCTTACGTGTAAAAAAAAAATGAAAAGCTCCAAAATCAGTGGAAGAAAACAAAGCTGAACTAATTTGAAATCTTATCATGAGAACATTTCTTCTGAGCAGAATGTGAAACTACAAAGCCATAAATTTGACTAAAATTTGGTAAATTTGACCAAATCAAAGTGAAAATTACTTATTGCAAGAAACAACATGAGTTTAAACAAATTATGATAAGATTTACAGCCGATGGCTGATTTCTATAGTTAAGGACCCATTTAAATACATAAGCAGATGATAAACCCTGAACCCATAGGGAAAGAAGCAAAAGACACGAGCAAGAATTTCCTTGACAAACAAATAGAAATGCGGATCTTTACTCAAATGTTAAAAATAGAAAAAATAAATAAATAAACTGGAGATACCATTTTTCACCTATCATTGATTTTCTAAGAAATGCTTTAGAACATCTAATGTTGGTGGGTTATACAGAAACAAATAAAAAAACATGCTCTTGGTGGGAGTATACATTTGACAGATTTTGGAAAAAGACCTGACACTGTCTGTCGGAACCAGAAAAGGCATTTATTGATTTGCTCAGCAGTTCCGATGTTAAAGTTTTATTTTAAATGTAATCACTTATTAACCCCAAAATAGTCATGCAAGGATGCTTATTGTGGTACTGTTTGTAGTGGTAAAAAAAAAAAAAAAATAGAAGTGATGAAAATATCCATTATTTGGTGACTAGTGACATAAATTAGGAAACACTAACACAATGATAACTTACGCATTTGTTTCATAAAAACCCAAAACTGGTGAGTCCATATTGTTGATATGAGCAGAACTGGAAGGAACTTGAGTGGTGGAAATAAAAAACGCAGTCCAGTGCATATAATACGAACACAGTCAAGTTAAAAACGTGTGTGTGTGTGTGTGTGTGTGTGTATTTATTTATTTTTTCCTGTAAAACATCCAAGAAACTGGTATGTTGCAGGAATGGGGCTTAGGAAAGGTTAAGACTTGACTTTCTATTTCATACCTTTCAGAGTTGTGTGCGTGTCTTACATTTGTTAAAATATTTTTTTAAAAAAGCGGACAGGAAAAAACAGAACCGCCCTCTCTCTACCTCTTACAGAACAAAACTAAGCTCCTTGTGTGGTGATTTTTGAACACTTTGGACTCGGACTCAAATCTGCCTTTTAAACTCCATTTCTTATTATAGTTCCCCCCTTCATTTCTGGATACTTTGAAATGCTTGCCTGGCACTGTACAAATCTTGTCGTTTTGGTCCCCGTCCCCTCCCGCCCTTTCAGTTGCAATCCCTCCCGCGCAGATGACCTCAGTCCTTCTTTGCACGTTCGGCTTCCCCCCTATTTCAACTCTCATCTCTCTCCCAGCCTCCACGGACACCCAGCGAGACTGATCTCCCCCCACCCGGGAACTAGTGTAACTTCCAAGTTCAATTCTCTTTGGACACTTACCTCATGGGTTCTATTTACAGTCTGCCTGCTGCCCGCCAGGTGCAGAAGAGCAGAATCGGGGGTTCATTTTCCTTGGCACCCCCTTACAGTGCTGGGGACCGAGCCGTGCGCTGTCCCCTGTACAGTCTGTGGCCTGTGAGAATGTTGGCAGGCCTGACAGGTGCGGAGTCCGGGGAGACTAGACGGTCCACATTGTCACTGAGCACGAGCAGCAGTGAGGACTGTCACACATGTTGCCGGGAGTAGAAACAGGGACGACTTTGTTGGAGAACTGGTGAATGGCGGTGAGTCCGTCTGAGCAGACACAGAGCCGTCGTGTGTTTGGGATGGAGGAGGGAAGTCGGGCCAGGGATGTGGAGGTCCTTGCTATTCTAAATCTGAGGTTGTGTTACTCCATGGGGTCCACATGGCAGGTCGGTGGCAGCCCCAGCCTGGGGGAGTCGGTCACCGGCCTCCTGGCCTCCCAAAGTACCATCCAACCTCTTTATTCTGAACAGCCCATTGTTCCCGAATCCCACTCAGGACTCGCAGTGAAAGAGGTTCCAGTCCACCCATTCAGGTGTCATCTCATCATTCGTATAATCTGGGAGCTGCATTCCTGCGCGGCTGACCCCTTTTCAGAACCTGCCTAGTTGAGATGTCACATCCCTGACAGTGAGTCACTTAGGCTGCGGCAGAAAAATCACGCCGCTCCCCCCTTCCTCAAACTTTCCCTAACAATTAACGCCGCACCGACGCGACACCCTCCTTCCTTGTTTGGCTTCGTAAACCCCGGTCCCTTCTTCTATTAATTCCAGACATTAATATTTTCTTTCATGCAACTCCTGCCATTCACCCGTGAAACATTTTGAACATTATGTAGCTGTCAAGATGCCTGGGGATTACCCAGTGTGCTTTGCCTGTGAGAAGTGACACCGCCGAGGCCTGGCTCTGAGATGTTTATTTTGAGCGTAGGCTGACAAGCATGAAGCCCTGATCCCAGAGTGGCAATTTCATTTAATTAAAGGCCTCTTTTTATTATAGTTTTTCCTCCACTTTTTTTTTTTTTTTTTTATATATATATCAGAATGATTGTTAAAGTCTGACTTGCAGGGGGTGGGGGGACAGAGTCCTCACTCACCAGTGAGTATTCCACTGAATGTCTGTGACTGTGCTCATTTTTACAGTCCTGCTCAGAACTGCCACTTAGCTTGGCATGTACGCGTGTGCGTGTGTGCGTGTGTGTTCAAGTTTAAACTGAAGACGGCTGGGCTTCTGCCCTCCCTGTTGCCAAACTTAAAGACTGAGACTTGACTACGTAGCTGTGCATCTTTGCAGTCTTTTTTTAATTTTTAATTTTATTTTGAAGTTAGTAGCCTTGTGACATTGGAAGACAAACTCAGCCAAATTATACCTCTGCTCATCTACTAAGACTCTGGAACGATGCACAGAATATCCCGCTGTCCAGTGGCTCTCAGTGAAAATAGTTGGCGAATGTACTGCCTTCATTCTCAGCAGTTTTTCGTTCTGCAGCTAAATGGAAACATGAGGAGCTGAAAAGGGAAAGATTCAAGTAAAGCATGGAGGGGTATTAACAGTTGGGTCGGTGTTAGTGACGGGGTAGCCTCATTCATTTCTGATCTAATATTCTCAGACTGTTTTGGCTTGACGTTAATATCAGGAATTGAATTCAGTCCACGTATGGGGGCGTATGTTGGGCACTGTCCAAGGCACCTGGGATACATCCGTGGTCTTTTTGAAATTATTCATTGCCCTGTGTTTCACAATTAATTATGCTATTATAACTCCCCAAATTCGAATGTTTCTTTCTTTGTAGCAATATCAGCTGGCGGCTCGCCTGTGCCCTCTTTATTCATAATTCACTAGGTATTCATGCACGTGTGTCCCATGAGTCCCACGTATGATGGCACACTTGCATGCATGTAACACACATGCATAACACGTAATCCATGTATTATGTTTGCAGGCATTTCCCCCCCCACTTCTCAATTGATCTGAAAAGTGTGGAGGAGGGTCCGTCATCAGCCCTTTTTTCTGCTTTGGACTCAGTGGCTGGAAGGACCTTATTCATTTCTTTTGGCGTCCGTTTCAAAGCTCCCCGGGAGGAGCCGCCAGGTCAGGGGTGTCTCCCTGAGGCCAGCTGAGGGCCTGGCTGATGTGGCATTCAGCTGGCCGGGGTGAAACCCTGTTCTCTGCTTTGCTGCAGGTGCGAGGCGGCGAAGAATGGCAACTTTGTCCCTTTAATCTCTACACCCCCGTTCCAGTCTCAGTCCCCTCGCCCCATCTTTTGAGCCAATGGCTCCAGAGATTGATTTATTTATTATGATTATATTCTCAAGTACAGGGTTCTGTGGAGTCAGCCATCTGGCCAAGTGTTTGAAAATGCTTTCTTTCCCTTTTCACTGACTCACTGCCATTCTTAAGATGGGTGGGCTTCTCCCCAGGACTCCTGACATTGTGGGCTGGTGCCAGTGGGTTTTATTTCTTGAATTTTTGTGGGTAGTGTAGTGATGACATCCCCACAAGGAAACAAAACAGAAAAAGCTCAAGGAGCCTATTTATATTCCACCACGGAAGGCAAAGAAGAATCAGTCATTTACCCCAAATTGTTTCATGCGTCTCTCCTCTCTGCCTCTGGGGCCTTCGATCTCTGCCCAGGGACAGATTTGTTCTGGGTGTGCACGATGAAATGCTTTGAGCCTGGAGAGTGTGGAAAGAATCTTTACTTAATGGAGAGATCCTAGGCTTTCACGTGTATTTGAAATCCTGTCTGGCTGTCTTTCTCTTTTCGAGGCACAAGTGATCCCTACGTGAAATTCAAGCTGAACGGGAAGACGCTGTATAAGAGTAAAGTCATATATAAGAACTTGAACCCAGTCTGGGATGAGATAGTTGTGTTGCCAATTCAAAGCCTTGATCAAAAGCTACGTGTGAAGGTAATCACAGATGACATTCAGATCTCTCTTCTTGAAAACATTTATTTGTCAGCAGTCCTTGCCCTCTGAAAAGCGGACCCTCCCAAATTAATTCTTTTATTGTTCTTAAGCACTGAGTTTAAAATATTAGTATGGAAAGGATACTTTAGGTGCTTTGTCGACACTGTGTATTTCTTTCAGATCAATGAGATACACTCTACAGAAAATCAGAGTGGAAACAATATCTCCATTGATTGTATTTAAACTTACTGAATGTAGAAGATTTATTACTGCTAGTTCAGTAGTGACGAGTACTAAAGCCTTTCTCATTAGGAATAACTTTATACTTAATAGCGCTTTAAGCTACTGGTTGTAAGCATTAATTGCTCTAACATCTGGGTTAAAACTGCATGAGTTGAGTGCAGAATGAGATTGCTATAGAATATTTAGCAAATTTCTATTTAATTGACAGACCTGCTCACCATGGAAAATACTAAATTTTAATGAGAGACCATTTAAACCGCTGAGAGTAGTCCATTGTGCATAACGTCTGAATGCATATGACGACTTTCTGCAAAGTGTTTTCTGCTGCTGCTTTGGCTGTGGTGGGCAGAACAGCCGAGTTAGAATAATGTTGTTCTCTCCATCGGCCTGGCTAAATTCCTCTCGAATTGTCCTGTGCAAATTACTTTCCGATCTAGAAGACTGAATGTAAAGTTCTCAGCCTATTACATTTATGAATCATTTGATAGTCTGGGTTTCCCACATTCATGTGTGTTACTGGCCCACTTTTCAGGTATACGATCGAGATTTAACTACATCTGATTTCATGGGCTCTGCGTTTGTCTCTCTCAGTGATCTTGAACTTGACAGGTACTGTACTTTTACCTTCTCACTGTGTTAATGAAATTTAGAGGGAACTCAAGGCAGTATTAACTGGCATCTGTTTAGATCAAATGACACAAAAATCTGAGGAAATGAAAGAGTGCTTAAAATGTAATATTTTAATGATGTTTGCTTTTTAGCTCCCAAAAGTACCTGTCAGATATTAAATCCTCCATAATGTGTTCAAAAATGTATATTGAATTTTGCACTCTCATTTGTTAATGTTCAGGATTCTTTAACCTAACTAAACATTAAAACAAGTATTTAAATTTTATTGGGGGGGGGGGGGATCGGTGAGAAGAATCAGTTAACCAACTGTTGAATTAGGCAATGCCAAACAATTTCTCTACTCTGAAAATGGTTGGTTTCTTTTCTGAATTTGGGGCTCTTTAAACTTGAGCATCCTTATTAACAGGTAGGAGACTTTTACCATAGGCTTCTGATGCATTATAAGACTACCCAGTACTGCCAGTAAGTGCTAACATTATTTGTCGGTCTTTCGCTTGCAGAACAACTGAACATATTTTAAAATTGGAAGATCCTAACAGTTTAGAAGATGACATGGGAGTGATTGTGTTAAACTTGAACCTCATAGTGAAACAGGGGGATTTCAAGAGACATGTAAGTATCACCATTTTGTTCTTTTGGAAATCCTTCATTGCAATTGTGCTTTGGTTACTGGGCTACCAGATGACTGCTCTTCGTGTAATTGTTTTGAGAGGGAAACAGATCATGTTATAGAGCCTTAAAGAATCTGTCTGTGGTTATGTATGTCCTCTCTTTTGGAACTCTGGAAGGAAAATCAATGAAGAATTCTCTCTATTTTGGGTAGGAATATGGGTGGTATTGCTATGATTAAAATGTATATGTTGCTTATGGTCTACTTTTAGCAGATCATCTGAAATATACTTTGAGTAAGTGTTAAGGTATATATATATATATTTATTATTTTTTAAAATTTTCTTAGGCGCTACATGACTTGGGCATTTTTCAGTTATGAAAAGCAGTTTCTAGGATTTGATTGTTGCATTGTACATTATTAAGGCAGTCAAGTATATATTTGAAGCATTTTAGTTCCTTCTTTTTTTTCTTTTAGCTACCAAGTTTTCTACTGAGAGTACTTTTGGGAAGATACAGATTTTAATGTTTTCTGGTCCATTCTATAGAGATTTCTAGTTAATGCACAGCCCAGTGAAGATTCCTGTACCATCAACAAAGCATTGGGTTTTGTGATGGTATGACTACGGTTCTGTTATTGTGAATGCAAATAATAAATTAAAATAAGACCAAAAGGCATCTTGGATTTTAACTTATTTGCACAGTATTTTTAAAGCCACTAAAACACCTCCTCAAAAAGGGCTAAGATGTGGTAGCATTTAGCATGTTTAGAATCTGGCATGAAAATCTGAAGCCTGTTTATAAATTAGGCCTCCAACAATGCTTCTTGAATTGACTCACTGGGGTCGATGAAGAGAATATTCTTCATTTTGACATCATCTTTGCTTGTAGTTATAATTTATTTTCGTGATGAAAATCATGACTGATTTACTAGGAAACTCAGAAAATGGATCCAAGAAGGAGGAGAAGTGCACAGTGACTCTTCAAATGTCAGAGGGTCAGCTACATAGTTGCTATTTTTAATTCGGAATCTTATGAGTATTTACTTGACAATAACCAAAAAATATATATATATCCCTTCATCAATTTTTAAAAAAAGTATCAGTGTTACAACTTGAGGCCTCTATAAAGCTGATAACTGGATGTTGAAATGTCTTAAATTGCTGCTGAAAAGATATTCATTTTTCTATCTAACATGACAAAGAAGGGATTTTCTGTGGCCTCTCTTAGTCTTGACAGTATTGCCCCAGTATTGTCACTGGAGTCAAGGTCAATGTGACAGTAGGTGACCAGTTCCTTGAGCTGGATGCCAGGTTAAAATAACCTGCAATGTAAATAAGTATCACTTACCACATGGTTGAGCAATTGCTAGCTGATAGGTTCTAATCATTTCTTATATATTTAAGTGGGGTTTGTAAAGTTGGATAATTTCCCCATGAAAACACATGCATGTCTAAGCTGCGTATTTATTGCCCTTGTGAATTTCTCTCTGTAATACACTGGATTATGTTTAGCAGTGATACTGACATTTAAAATCTATTTAAACAGTGCCAGAATTGGGAGTTTTAAAGCAATGCTACCTTAGTTAAAATTTTATTTCAAATTGCAGAGGAATTAATGCTAGATGAAGCTTGAGTTTGTTTTTCGGAAGCATCTCAAGGAACATCTTTGCAGAGTCCTGAAAGTGGCCACACTGGCCATCATTTTTGGTTTGTCCCTTCGTCCCTTTGACTCCCCACCTCCTGTGTCTGAGAGTTTTCCAGACTGGATATGTGCTTTTCTCACATACCTTTTTCATTTTCTTTGTTCTTTGCCTGTGTGGCGGCGGTCTAGTGTGCAATGTATTTATTTTATATATATTATATGTGGTTATCATAATGTAGAAAATCCTGCCTGCTCTCCTTTTTTCCAATTGGTAGTTTTATTTTTCTGTTGCTATCCTTGATCAAAGTATACCCCAGCAAGGAATAGCTTGTCCTGGGCCACGGGTAGTCATTCAACTCACAGCCTGTTGGGGGCCTTCTGGATATCAGGGAATGTCTGTGTGTGTTTCTTTATTTTTTATTTTATGTTTTTTACTTAGTTTAAGTTAAGTATTCTTATATTGGGTTTTTAAATGGGGATAACTAACTCTGTCGACTAGGGAGACAGTTGTTTACTGATAGGGAATAATTTGCTTATAAATTTCCATTTTAATTGAAAGTCTGATGGAGAGGTTTCAGATTGCGTTCAGTGTTGCACCCATATTTCTTACCACCATCACTGAGGCAGCCACTGTCGCTTTAGAACCAAGCCGAGGAGAATCTTAACATGTGCAAAACGGCCGTGAATTGACCCTCACGCGTGGATTTGCGTGTATGTGGGCAAGGTACAGCGAGAAGGGAGACAGTCGCCGGGAGGCCGACCAACCGAGAGCTGTTTCTTTTCCTTGGCAAACATGGGACTGTAGTTAGAATTACGGCCTCTGTCTTCAGAATGCCTGGGTTGGACTCCCAGCTCCAACATTTTCTAGTTTTGAGAAGTCATGCGATCAGGTCAAATTCACATAATAACTCCTCTCAGCTACAATTTCCTCATGAGAGAAATGGGGATAAGAAGGGTTATTTATTTTACAGAATTGTAGAGATTGAGATGATCAAATGCAGAGCTTGGCATGAGAGGGACACTGTATACGTAGCTCTTCATAGTAGTAAGCAGACAATAATAGCCATTTTCCATTAATAACCAGTATCTATTTTATTTATCTTTTATGATTATTATAAAAATCAAAAGAACTATATGTCAAAAGGCCCTAAATAGCTTTGCGTAACTTTAAGATGGTCATTGATTTTGGTGTTCGTTTTGGGTTGAAATACTTGTCAATATGTTATTGGGAAAATACAGAAAGACCTGATTTTAGCACCCAGGTTCTAGCATCTACAACTCCGTGTCCTGTGCCGAGTTCCACCAAGGGAAGAGTTTTTGATAAAGAATATTTTCAAGTCATTTTGGTATCAATGTTTCTAGTTGCTGGTCACTGGAATGTCAGAGGATTTCCCCCAGAGATTATTTATTTTCTGGTTTCCAATTTATCGGGAAGATGTATCAGCAGAATGGATAGGCCATTTGCCCGAAGGTATTTTTTCCTTAAGCATAATAGTCAACGTGAGCTGCTCTATTAGATTCATAACTGAGTGGTAATCTCCCAAATTTATCCGAATTTGAACATCCAGTTAAGCTGGTTAACCAACCCGAGTAGAGCGTCACAGATTTTACTAGGAGAGAATTTTAATTGTGGGCAAAACTCATCAGCCTTAGTGTGAGCGGGGGCTCACACGGGTGCCGTGGTGAAACCACTTGCTTCTCAGAACACTTTTCCTTCCCTTCCTCAGAGCTTGTGCAAGAAGGACTCCATTTTTAAAATTGTTATTTTGAACACTGAGATGTAATCAGTGGAGGTAAATGGAATTATTTTTCTAGGATCGAGAACTATGGAAACCTAAACATGAACTAACATTGTCCATGCATTTCTTAAACTTTTTTTTTTATAATACTATCTGAGTGTTTCAAGTAGGAGAACTCGGCCGTTCCATGCTGCTTTTAGAGGCCAAGTACTAGTGTTTTAAGGCAATTCAAAAACATGAATGGACTTCGGACAGAGCGGTATTTATAGATCCCTGTACTTTCATTGTTGAAAGTGAGAAAATGGTGTAACAACCACAGAAATGTGACTTTTCTGTTTTCACTGTTTTCTTGCTCAAACGTGTTTTCTCTGTAACCTCAGAGGAAGGTTGGGTGTTCGTCATTGGAATGTAGTCTGCACCATCTAACTAATATATACTGTTTTTATCTTGTTAATGACTCTATTTCTCTCTTTCATTTTGCCATTTTCCACCCTTCCCTGGACACAATCCTCAGCGCTGGTCAAATCGGAAGCGCTTAAGTGCCAGCAAGGTAAATATCGCTGTTCTTTAAATTTTTTAAGTTACGTTATTTGGTTAAAAGTTCATCTTCATTACAAATACAGATGTCTATGTGATTAATACATGCGACCCTTTACATGGAACAGAGTTCTTTCCTCTTACTGTTGTGGTGAAGAAGGACACAACCTCCCTTTTAAAATTTCATTTAATGCCTGGTTGGTGTGGCTCAGTGGATTGAGTGCCATCCCATGGACTGAGAGGTCCTGGTTTGATTCCTGGTCAGGGCACATGCCCAGGTTGGGGCTTGATCCCCAGGAGGGGGCGTGCAGGAGGCAGCTGATCAATGTTTCTCTCTCACATCGATGTTTCTCTCTCTCTCTTCCTCCCACTCTCTCAAAAAAATCAATAAAAACGTATTTATAAAAAAATAAAATAAAATTTCATTTAATTAGGGCATAGCCAGATGTTTGAACTTACTTGCTTTAGTGGTGACCTTATATATGTACCGGCAATGTTAGAACGTTCCACTTCCTAAGCTGAGATTATTTAGAGTGTAGTACAGTTAGATTTAGTCTTTTAGGAGGTTATTTACCATTAGATAGAAATTAGCTTTGGTGTTCTAGGAACAATGAAAAGATCAATTGTAAAGATTTCATGGTATATTTTATAAATATGTTGCATATCATCTGAAAAACCCATTTCTTGTTTTTTGTTGTTGTTGAGTTTCTTCAGATATTTCTTCATAAAGTACTGGTGATTTTTATATTGTTAGTATCTACTTAAGCAGTTATATACACTGCTGTCCAATTTGTAAAAAGTGTAGGTATACCAAGGTAGAAATGCATCATGAATTATCAGGTTATTAAAATAGCACGTCGCAACTTCAGTGACTAAAGGGCTAAATTAGTGTTAAAATGAATCAACAGAACATTTTTAAAAAGTGTAACTTAATTCAGCAGCTCGGCTGCCTTGTTAAGGAGAATAGGCAGCCCGGTGGGGGCGGTGGTGTGTGTGTGCGGGGTTGGGGGGTCAGCTGTCTGTTCTGTGTGTTGATTTACACACGTACACGCCAGCTCTGACTTCTGACCTCACTGCGCTTCGGCTGTTTACTTCTGTGTGAAGTAAGGAGAAAGAAACAAAGACTTTGGGAATCTGGAAGAGTGTGTGAAGGAGGAGAGAGAGAGCTTTCTAAGCTGACTAGCCCCCCTCATTGAGGGAGACAGGCAAACTTTGCCTTTTCAAATCCAAAGGAATCAAAGTTCTGACTCTTCCTGAAATGTACATCCTTTGCATTTTGAGCACTTCCAAAATAACTATGATAAGGTGTTTTGTTACCTAACAGTGCCCTTGGTGTCCAAGACTCTGGTTCTTTTCAGAAATTAAGAGACAATAAATAATGGGAAGCTGTCTTAAAAATCCCTCCGACTTTTGTCTTATTCCTTTATAGTCACTAGAGGGTAGAAGAACATCATTTCTCGCCGCAGAAGGGAGCCCGGCTCTCAATCTCCCACATTAAGAGTTTCTGTAACCATCCGAAGCAGTAAAGTTTCCCAGCATGCTTTGGTGAAACCTGACAAAGCAGTATTTTCTCGTTTATTGATTCTGCTGCCGCACTGACACAGTGGGCCTGGACATCAATAACCATCTTTAGTTAGGGAGCTCCGGCCTGTGGAAGAACATAAAGGCTAGAAAGAAAAATTGTGAGCTTGGGGAATATTGTAGCCTGGGGAGGACAGGAGAGGTTATGGAAGAATGGCCCAAGGAATGAAGAGGGAGAGAAAGAATGTTGACGGCCTGGATAAAGATATCAAAAATATGGAAGGAACAAAGGTTCCCGGAGAGCAGTATTTATATCTATACTGCAGACTTGTGTCTTCCCACTGCGCTGTTGTCTTTTTTTTTTTCTTCCTACCATGGTAGTTTCTAGAAATTTGACTTCAGGGCACTGGGCTCAGGGCTATAATCAATGCCCAAACCTTGTGCCTGAGTTTAATAAAACCTCAGATGAACAGAGCTCATTGAAAGCCGTTTCCGATCTTATACGAGAAATGCGATTTATACATTGGTGAAGAATTTCACCTGTTAGGTTGACTCTTTGCTACTTGGAGAGGCAAAGGGAGCAGATTCTAATTTGGCTCAGGAACGTGAGCCACTTGGAAAATCTATAGCTGTCGTGATTAACCTTCTAAAGAGTTGTTACAATACCCTGATCAACCTATCTTGGCGTTTTCCAACTCCAGGGGTGGGCAAAAGTAGCTTTACAGTTGTGAGTCTGTGAAACCCGGAGCTTATTCTTGCATTATTATTTATGAATTACTCTATCATTTGTTTGTATTACAACTGTAAACCTATTCTTGCCCACCCCTACATAAGCTTATTTTTTTTTTTTAGGATTTCCATATTATGTTTAAAATTGAAGTAGCCAGAGTTTGACATACAGACAATTATTACTTAGCTCTGAGTATCTAAAAATGTACTAAGTCTAAGTATTGTGTTACGTAGAAAATGTCGCTGGTTTTTTCACCCACATTGTATTCTCTTACTAACTTTATTTAGGTCATTGCTCCTTAAATCCACAAGTGTAGAAGTCTGCATTATCCAAAGGAGCCCAGAATGGCAGTCTTTTTAGGGTGTATCCTAAAGTGTTTCCTCACTACACTGACCTTGATTTTAATCAGCTAAATACAGTGTATTAAATGTAGATTGCCTTCAAACTGACATTTAGGCTTCAGCCAAAGCCTTTGTTTATCTTGCGATGAGCGCTTTAAAATGAGACTTGAGAAATTGATTTAACGGGGCCTTGAATCAGATAACTAGTTCTTTTTGGACATTTACAACATATAATCTCTGCTGTGAATAGGTCTGTTTCTAAACCTTACTTCTCTCTTCGTAATGTATGTAACAGTCATAGAGATAAAAGAGGAATAGTAGCTACTTCTTTTACATGCAGTGGTCTGACGGGAAATCCTGCAATGATAAAAAATGGAATTGATGAGTTACTGAGTGTGTTCAGAAGTCTGCACGCTCACACAGACACACACCTGCTGCTATTTGAGTTATTTGAGTCTGTGTAGGTGTGACAGCTGAGCACAGTACCCCTCTGGTTACGGATTTCCTCTGCTTCAGATGAATTCACACAGAGATAAGTATATATTCTTACAAAGCCCCTCTTTTGACCCACTATTTTATGCAGTCACATGTCAACGATCCAAGGTAAGAGACATGACGTGCCTCAGGTAAGGGATAAGTCACAACTGGTGTAACTTTTTTTTCCTCTTCTGTATGAAATTAGTTCACTAGGGGAGCCAATTTGTGGCCTGTTTGACTTCATTTCCTTTTATCTCTGTTCCTCTGTTATTTCAGAGGCTGATCGCTACAAGATACATTTTCAAGGTCCCCTGTCAGCTGGCCTGCAGCTGGCTTTGTACAGTGAGAGGCACTGGCAGGAAACTGGACAGGGGAGAAGTTGGGTGTGTCTGCATTTCACATCTTCAGTTAGCCAGGACAGCTGGGTTTCAGCTTCTCCCAGGTGACCCTGACCCTAGTATTTACCCTTTTTGTCTCTGTGGCCCAGGGGGCATCGGACATCAGCCTGAGGGCCAAATGCAGCCCGGTGTCTCTCTTCCCAAATAAAAGTTGTATCGGGACACAGCTGCACGCACTGGTGTATAACTGTCGCTGGCTGACGGGGGCGGTGTGCAGTCTTTCGGACAGAGACCCAGTGGCCTACAACCGAAATGCTGACTGTCCGGGCCGCTGCAGGAAAAGGCCACCCTCCTGGGCCCCAGCCTGAGTCTTAGACACTTCCTACTGTTGGTCCCTTAGGTGAGCTCAGTGCTCTTGTGGATTCTCAGCAACTCCGTCAGCTGTGCAAACAGTTCTCTGCACCGTGTGCCTGTGTCCAATGCCAGGCATGGCTTGCTTTTCCTGTTGGATTCCAGTACAAAATATACGGGCTAAGCCCTAGCTTTTGGCTTCTTTTTTCTTTTGCACACTTTTTTAGTGTGACTGCTTTGTGAGAATCATGAAATGCATGCTGAGGGTTCCTCGTGAAATGAGGCCAGGCCCTCCCAGCCTTCTTTCGTTTTCCGCTTTCTGTTTTTTCCCTTCGGCTCTGCCCGTCCGTCTGTCTCTCTGATATCTAGGAGGCGGGGCAGGCGGCCGCCTCTCAGAAAGGAGGACTTGGTAGAAATGTCCGGCTTAGGTCGGTCTTGAACGCCGAGAGCTGTCCTGTTGCATGAACCAAAACTTCCTTTCTCTGCTCATTTGTCCACTCTGGCTTTTTAAAGTCCGCGACCGCAGACTCATCCCGCAGTAGCCCATGTGACAGGGTGCTGCTGGGGTCCTGTGAATGCTCTGTAGAACCTGCTCTCTTGTGATGGGGGGAGGTGACCCCTGTGATCGGCTCCTGTCCCCGGGGTGACTGACTCTGTGCGTCAGCTGCCTGGCCACACGAGTGAACCCTGGGAAGTCCTGGCACATTACTGTGGTCACGCTTTTGCCTTTGACCCAGTCATACAGGCGACAGTGGCATTTTTGCTTCTGAGCACTTGGCAGAGACTTAAAAGGTCCAGGCAGGTTGGAGCACTTTGCAGGCGGCGTGGGTGTGGGTGTGGGTGTGGGTGTGGGTGGTTCTGCTGAGGGCAGGCCTCTGGCGCCCTGCACAGGACGCCTTTCACGTACTTAGCTCCTGGAAGGTATTTTGCCACGAAGCTCGTTTAACATTGCGGGGGACGCGCTTAAATAGAAAGAGAAGAGTCAAAGAATTTGAGGGAATGCCCTCTGTTCATGCACTTTGCTGTCTAATGGAAGCCACACCCCTGTTTCTGCTTAGGCCCAGGAAGCAGGGCAGGCGACAGCCTTTTGCAAGAAGCATGGTCCTTTGAGGAGCTCACGGGAGGGCGTGGTGCCTGGAACACTTTTCCAGTGAACAGAGGGCTTTTTATTTGCTTGTTTGGTTCGTTTGTCATTGTCCCTCATTCTTAACTCAGTGCTTCCCATGTTCATACCTTTTTCCTTTTCATTTTCTTGGTTAAACCCAAAGGATTGGAGAATTGTGTATATATATAACAAAACACCCTTGTAGAGCTGTGTATCTCTGTACCTGTGCACCTGTCTCTGGCTTCGTAGATTTCTAAACTACCTAATTTGTCTGTCTGCATATCATTCTTTACTATCTATTTATCTATCTATATAATCTATCTAATTTATTTGTCTCTCTGTCTGTGTATCTGCCTATCTATCATCTATCTATCTATCTATCTATCTATCTATCTATCTATCATCTATCTCTCATCTATCTATCTATCTATCATCTATCTATCTATCTATCTATCTATCTATCTATCTATCTATCATCTATCTATCTATCTATCTATCTATCTATCTATCTATCTATTATCTATCTATCATCTATCTATCTATCTATCTATCTATCTATCTATCTATCTATCTATCTATCATCTATCTATCAAGCATCTATCATCTATCTATCTATTATCTATCTATCTATCTATCTATCTATCTATCTATCTATCTATCTATCATCTGTCTATCTATCTATCTATCTATCTATCTATCTATCTATCAGCAGCACTGCAGAGACTACTGCTGGATATCTTAATCCCAAGGAACATACCCACTGCCTTCCCAACCTTTTCATCAAATCTCTTCTCTCAGTGACGTTAGCATCACGTTTGGCCAGAAACCTCTCATGGAGCACGTACCACATCGGCAGGACTACTGTCCTGGGAATTCAAAGATGTGATCAACCTCACTGATGAGCTGATAGGAGAGATGAAGGCCCAGAAGTGGGGATATTCAGAGGGTATGGTTACACCCATACCCTAATCTTTCTGCTGGGTGGGTAGGGAAGGCTGATGCTGGGGATGGGGAAGTTTCGGAAAGAAGACTGGAATGAGTCTTAACAGAATGAGGAGAGAGGAGTGAGCTGAGACACAACGGTGTAGAATAATGGGGGCCACGGCTAGAACTCCAGACTCTTCATCCTTGGGCTCAGAGAGCTTGGTTTTCAAAGTGGAACCCTTCCACCAACACCATCCACATCGCCCGGAAATTGTTATAAATGCAAATTCTTGGCCCCGATTTCAGACCTCTTGAGTTAGAAACTGCAGGGATGGGAGCCAGCAATCTCTCAGCGAGCCCCCCAGGTGAGTCCAAAGCATGGTTTGAGGACCCCTGGTGTGGACCAGGGTGCAAAGTGGGCTGCTGGGCAGAGTAGGGGGCAAAGCTGGAGGTATTAGAAGGGCAGGCCTTGTAGGCCAGTGGCTACGTAGGGAGGGCTGGCGTTAGGGCGAGGCAAAGAGGTGCCCAGGGTGCGAAGCAGGAGAAGGCACTTGGGCTTGGGTGCGAGCCCCTGCCCTTGCAGAAGCCCAGGAGTGAGTGATTCCTGAAATGTTTTGTCCCCGGGGCCTCACTAGCTTCAGTCCCAGCACTGAAATATATATTTTTAATTTTTGTTTATTTATTTTTCAGAGAGAGGAAGGGAGGGTGGGAGAGAGAGAGAAACAGAGACAGAGAGACAAAGAAACATTGATTTGTTGTCCCCCTTATTTATGCATGTATTGGTTGCTTCTTGTACGGGCCCTGACTGGGAATCGAACCCACGACCTTGGTGTATCGGGACATTGTTCCAACCAACTGAGCTACCCGGCCAGGGCCAGCCTTGTAAGTGAAGAGACCTAGAAGTATGGGACACAGAGGTGGAGGCCCACAGGGTGACCCACGCGAATCAAGAGATACTAGATGAAGAATATGCTTGCATACGAGCTTGCTAGAGACCAGGGCAAACAAGAAAATGTCATTTTATTTTCTTCTTCTTTATATCTTAAATGCCTTAGAAGCATTTTCCCGGTTCCAAACCCTGAGAGTCATGGCGTATTTATAGACTTTATCAATGTTTTAAAATCTCCTCTTAATCTAATTTTTATTTTTAAGTGTGACAATTGAGCGATGATGTTCCCTCATAATTAAAAAAATATTAAACAGAATATAAAACTTTGATAGCTAATATCTTTGTACACACGGATTATCCAGGCCCTTGGGACTGTGCTGTAGTTTTCATCTGCAGATATAAATCTCGCCTTCCATGTCATGTCCATGTGGGACATTTACAAAGCTTTCTTGCTATTCTTCCGCAGAGATCTTTGTGTAGTTTCAGGGGAATTTATGCCTGCAGGATCCTCTTCAGATGACATAAGGAGCTGCGGGGAGGAGGTTTTCTGGGAACCTGTTACACGGACGTATGGGTCTTCTCATGTCACACTATTAAAGCTGTTGACACTGGGCAGTAGTTTTACATGCTGAAAACGCTTGGAAGAAACATTTCAGGGGAACCTTCCGCAGACCCGCGGCTCCCCCTGAGCTGTCCCAAGCAGTGCCAACAGCGTAATCTTGCTTCACTACCATTGTACTCGCACAGTTTTCATGTGTTTGTTTTCATTGACTGCCTACTTTCTTTCTTTGGTTGATCTTCACCTGAGGATATTTTTCTGTGGGTTTTTAGAGAGAGTGGAAGAGTGGGAGGGGGAGAGAGAGGGAGAGAGAAACATCGATGTGAGAGAGACACGTAGATTGGTTGCCTCCCGCACGACCCCAACCGGGGCCGGGGTTCAAATCCGGAACCTAGGTTCATGCCCTTGACCGGGAATCAAACCCGAGACCCTTTGGTCGGCAGGCTGATGCTCTGAGCGCTGAGCCAAACCTGCCAGGGCTGACTACCTGCTTCCTTACAGTGACTGAGAAAAAATAACGAATGAGAGTCCAAATAAGATGCATTGGCAACACTGGAACACATTTCTCTCTCTCTCTTTCTTTTTTTTTTTTTAATATATTTTTATTCATTTTTTAGAGAGAAACAAAGGAAGAGAGAGATAGAAACATTGGTATGAGAAACATGGATCGGCTGCCTCCTGCATGCCCCCTACTGGGGATCAAGCCCACAACCCGGGCATGTGCCCTGACCGGGAATCGAACTGGGACCTCTCAGTCCATGGGGTGATGCTCAATCCACTGAGCCACACCGGCCGGGCAAGGAACACATTTTTCTAGTCCCCAAACTGAGATGATATAGAAAGTACCCATAGAGTATTTGGCACCTGTTAGAAAAATCTTGTGAAAACATTTTCTCACTGTTCCTCTTTTTAATTTTTATCTTTGAGAAACTTTTTGGTGTTTTGTTACATCCAAGGGATGACTTTGAATAATGACCCCAGGATATGGGTCGAGCTGCGATCCATTTTATATGTCCCAGGAAGGACAATCCATTCACTGTTTCGAGAGCCTATTTCTCGATCGGGAAGTCCTGAGTACACTCTGCCTGTTGGAGGTGAGCAGAAGCTCCTCCCCTCATGTTTCCAGCCCATCTCGTTTCATTCATTCCTTCCTTGTCTGTGACATTCTCATGACCCAGAGTAAATGAATGGTTTCGAAGCTGTTTCATTTTTATGTAAGTCAGTACATTTCTACGTTAAATATCACACCTTGTTTCCACTTGTAATAACCTGTGTGTTTCAGATGGAAGTCACTCTGTTTAGAAGAACGCTGAGGGGTGGGTGGGGTGGGGGCGGAGGGAGAGCGAGCCTATGAATGAATCAACATGGAACTAGTAAAAGGTTTTGATCCTCCGGGAGGAAGGAGAAACATAACAAAACCCCAATGCACTATATTTTATCCGTTATGTCTGCTGAGAAATTAGGGTCAGGACCCAGAAACTTTGCTCTATGTCCGGGTGTTTGTTTCAACTCAGGTGGGGTGGGCTTCTCCTTTGATGGGTCATTTCCTCTTCTCCTTGCACATTCCAAGCTGCATTAAGATGACAAATTTCACTTACAGGCTCAGGCACAGACATGAAAACCTGAGCTATTGAGCTAGCAGAGTGAGTGCGGAGGAGTCGATTTATTGTGGGGAGAAAGGGAGTGTTTGAAGACCACAGAAGAATTTGAGAGCCCGGCTCTGCGTAGGAACTCACACAGGATGGCCCGACGCTGCCCCCGGCCAGACTCTGCTCTCCAGCCTCATCCCAACTCTCCCGGGTGGAAGAGAAATGTTAAATTAATTAGGGGACTTTGTAAAAAAGCCCATGAACATATCCCGGAATACGTTGCTAGCAGATGAAACTTTATTTGGACATAACCTTCCAGTGAGCTTTGCAGAAATATTTCGGGTGAAAGAAGCAGAATAAAGGTTTTATGTTCCTTTCTATCTGTGAACTGCGCAGTACATATGTCTCTTCTCCTGTCCTGCCTTTAGCAAGGAGGGGGGAGATCTTGGACAGCCAAGAGCAAGTCCGTCACATCAAACATGACTGCGTTAAATACTAAAATGTTCAAAGTCCAACTGAGATAGATAAAGGCTTTGATGGAAAGTGGATATTTCCCAGGGACATTGCAAGCAATAATCCAGATGTTATGGCGTAATGCAGCGAGTGTCCGTGGACAGATCAGGAGCTCCAGCCAAGACGCGCCTGATGGAGGCCCTAGCCTTGCCCTCCCATGCTGTGCCACCATATGGAACCTATCTCTAGGCCCCTTAATAACCAGCTTTGGATCCCATTTTCACAGAGCTCATAGAGCTAAGTGGGGCTGTTTTATGGACAAGTTAGATAGAAGCCTTTCCAAGATAAACATCCAATTTGAAATTAGGACATACCAAGCCACAGAATTATTTTAGGGCATATTTCATAGAAGCACGGCCATTTTTCTTAAGCAATTGCCAGACTGTAGGATGCCCTTTGATCTCCTGTGGACATTACTCCCTTCTTTATAAAAAGGATTTTGAAATAGTTGCAGTGTTTAGGGAGGAATATATCTGTCGGAGCTTTGAAGCATGGCTATGGGACAGGTCATGCATTAGCTTGTTGGTTGGCAAGTCAAACTCTAAGAAGAAAAAAACAAAAAAAGGAAATGGCAGCAGGATAATGTGAATCAAAATCTCATTTTCTTTTTAAAGGTGGAAGTTTTTAGCCTGTGTGCTTAATATGCCATAAAATGTATTTAGTGTATCTACATCTGTATGTACACAGAGGGATATATAAACACATATACATATATACTTATAGATATGTCTGTCTGTCTATATATTGTGATGGTGTGTGTTATTCTTAACAAATAGAAAATGACTTAACTTTATTTCATAAACTTTCGTTATGGAGTATATTCAATCCACAACCCAATGAAAAATAGAAGTTGCAAAAGAATGTTTATGTTTTCCAGAGGAGAGGGTTTTTTTTTTCTTCTTCTTTTTAAAATTAATTCTTTTCTTATCTGCCCTCCCTTCTTTGTCTCAGCACCTCCAAAAGCCGTGTGTGTGTGTGTGTGTGTGTGTGTGTGTGTGTGTGTGTGTGCATTTTAGGAGATAAGTGCCATGGATATGAAGTTTGGGAGTATAGATTTCTTTAAATGTTTAGGGTGGTTATAAAATGATCACCCACATGCTTGGTGTGGCACCATTGCACCATTCATTCAGAGTGGCGGAGTGACGTATGCTGGATGAGGTAAGCTGGTACATAATTAATATGGTACTGACATACCATTTGTTGTGATAAATTGTGACTAACCAGTGTCCGAGCAAATTGGTGTCTAAACGATCTTGAAGATATATTGGGCAGATGACAGGGAGAATATATAGCGTTAGAAATTCATCGCTTTACTATGATACTTGGCGCCATTTACATTCTTCAGTCCATTTATTTCTCCTTCAAATAAAGCGGTCTATGCTTGTGCCATTTCATTTACTGAACGGAGAACATAAATGAACTCCGCCAACTAAATGCAGCGCGTGGATCACATTGGGACCCTCACTCCAACAAGCTAACCGTGAAAAGACATTGTTGAGACCGCCAGGGAAATGTAAACATGTTCTGGGTATTTAATGATATTGAGGGAGTTACGGTGACTTTTGCTGGGCATGGTGCTTATGTAAAAAACAAATATGGACTTTGCTCTCCAACATTGCAGCCAGAAGAAAACAGTGAAGGGATAGATTAAATAAGACTGGCCAAGTGTTGAATCTGGTGACTTAAGTTCGTGGAGATCTCCTATACTGTTCTGCCTTTGCATTTGTTTGAAAATTTACATAATGGAAATTCAAAATAAAGTGTGCTCGTCCTCTATAATTTGATAAGGGGGGATGATTGCCTTTTTCTGTATTCGGCTCAAGGTGTGTGTGCGTGGGCATGGGTGACATAATTAAGAAAAGGAAAAAAATCTAAGTGACTAGTTACTGACCTGTACTGGGTTCCAGGCACTGTGCTAAGTACTTTATACATCGTTTCCTTCCCCTGATCTGCAAAGCCCATTTGGCGGGCTGATCACAGGCTCTGTTTCGAGTTGTGAATCTCGCCATGGCGTGAGCTTTTTAGTAGCCCGAGGAATAAAGGGAAGTGGGGACAGATTCACGTGTGGAGGATAAATTCAAAACCACTATCTCTGAATGCCCAGAGGTCTTTTGTTTCCCTGCAAAGCAATGCCTTGTTCGTATAGCTCTGTTTCCCAGAATGCCTTTCTTCCCTTCCCACTATTAAAACAGCCAAAGGCCCAGTTGAAGGGTTCCTACCCAAGAGCTGGGTGGGAGGACAGGCCAGTGCTAAATGCAAGTGTTGCTCGTATTCATCTTCCCCATATTGCTGCAAGTTTAGTGCTAGAGAAGGAAGTCCCATGACTATGATTGCAGATTTGCACAACCCATGAAGCGTAATAACATTTCCACCAGGCAGGGAGTGCTCTGTGTAATCAAATATTGAAAGCTGGAATGCCTGTGGTCACCAAAGTCGTACTCAAGAACGATCAGCAAGCTGATCTCTCATCTTTATTTTTTTATCTCAGTCCTCTCTGATACGGAACCTACGGCTCTCAGAGGCCTTGAAAAAGAACCAGCTCTGGAACGGGATTCTAAGTATCACTTTGTTGGAAGGGAAGAATATCTCAGTGGGAAATATGACAGAGATGTTCGTCCTATTAAAACTGGGAGACCAGAGGTATAAAAGTAAGGTAAGTTGTCAATTCCTTAAGGAGAACAATCTCTTTAAAATTAAAAAAAAATTTTTTTGGAAAAAAAAAAAATGTTTTCCCACTCTGCATTTCACAAGAATAGAAATACTTTATTTTTAACCCTCTTAACTGTGTTAGGATTATTCCAGAAAACAAAATAATTATATAGCTGCAGTCAATTAATATGGGTATTCGATTGCTGAGTATATAGTTTATTTTCCAGTAACTAGAGCTAGAGAAAACCTACTAAGTAATAGATTTGAATGCACAATGTATTTTGTTTTGAAAATGAGCAAACTATGTTTCATAGAATGCGGGAAAGGGACAACTCAAATGTTTTCAAAATCTAACAAAAATAAAATAGTAATATGTATTATATTTGGGTTACAATATTTGTGATAACTAAAAGTATTTTCAAAATTATATACAGTTTTCTTTCTCTTGCTTGTTAGTATTTACACCAAAAATAGATTCAAGTGCTGTTGGTTTTTTGGGTTTTTTTTTTTTTTTTTGGTGCTATGATTAAAAAAAAACAACACAAAACTATCTAAAGTCTTAAAAGTGATTTGTTTTGAACAAAAACAATGGCATTTTTAGCTGTCTTTAAAAATCAGTCATCTTAGTCTGTTGATCCAAATTCCTTTTAATTTTCAATCTTACTAATTCGGTGTGGGTTTCTATTTCAAACACCCTCGTCTCTAAACCATGGTAATTAATTAGTTTTACATAACTGTCAGACAGGAACATTTTCTGTGTTTTAGGGATTGAGGGAACTGGGGTACTTGAAAGTTAAGCCACTTGCCAAAAGCCACAGAACAAAAAAAAAAAAACATCGGTGGAAGATTTTGAAAATAGAGCCGAGGGTATTTGCAGCTCGAGTTTTCCTGTGTGGAAGACATTCACAGAGGCAGACAAGTTGGAAACTGATTTAGGGAGGCGGTTTTCAGCACAAAATCAAATATTCGGTGTCATTTACACCAGCCCAAGGACTAGACAATCGAAGCTCTCGATGACTCGTTTGCAAACAATGTTCAAACGGAGGGCGAACCGTGGCAGAAGTATGCGGATAATTATTTTCACCAGGCAGTCTCAGGCCGTCCCTCGCAGACAGTGTATCCAGGGTAACCACATCGCTGGCGAATATCCCTTTAGCCAGCCAGGGTCGGGCTAAGGATTTATAGAAAAATTATTCACCACCAGGCACACTTAGCCCTCTGGACGAAGGTGAAGTGTAGAATTAGTTCAATATCTGCTCCATCCCCCCTTGGGGGGTATTGCATTTAATTTGTGGTCTAATAGGTTTTTTCCCTTCGTGGTTTCTAAATCCTGTGACCTGATATATCAAGTCCAATGTGAAAAACAGCTTAAATGATGTTGCGTGGTGCTGGCTGCAGCTGGGGTCCGCCCAGTCCCCGTTTCCCCGAGGGGTACAGCTGGCACGAAGAGTTCAGCCTTGACGCTGTGCCCACCGAGCCTGCTGCTCAGCGGCCAGCGTTCTCGCTCCCTTTTTAGCCACAAATCGAATCTCTGTGCGTGACAGAGAAATGCCAGGCCTGCCAGCGCATCGGACGCCCGGGCAGTTTGGAATCCCCTCGGAGAACACAAAAACACTCGTGGGGTCTTCTATCCACGCCGGCTCATTTTTTAAATGTGGCCACAGTGGAATGTTCTAGTCTCCCTCTCACTCCAGGGACTGGAATCCATAAACTGGGATTTCAGTACAATGTCCAAGGCAGCAATGGACGAGTTATGGGTTTCTCGGGCCATGCATCTGACAGATAGGAATCAAGGCCCCAGACTGTTAATTTATATAGTTCTTAAGCCAGTGCTGAATGAATGTGCCAATAAAAATGACTTGATTAACCAATTAATATATTTTCTGTAAGACTGAACAACTCTAAAATGTCCTTGGAGATATGTCATCTATATGTGTGTGTGTGTATGTATGTGTATATATATATATACACACATATATATATGTGTATATATATATATATATAAGTTATGTTTTCTTGTGGGGGTAACAGTATTCTTTCTAACTCGGTGGATAAATTATTGCCCCTGGGGGTTGGCTAAAAGTGGGCTGATGTTTGACCAATTCCCCAAACCTCGAAGTCCCTTTCCTTTTAAAAAAGGAGAGGTAACTTGGCGAGGGACAGACAGGCCCCACTTCAGCACCTCCTGCAGCTTAGAAATGAAATGAAATGTGTAGTGCTGTCGCAACGAATGGCATTTTGAAGAAAATAAACATTGTAACCGCATGTTTTCTAGACACTGTGTAAGAGTGCAAATCCGCAGTGGCGGGAAGAGTTTGATTTTCACTACTTCTCTGACAGGATGGGCATTTTGGACATTGAAGTCTGGGGAAAGGACAGCAAAAAGCACGAGGAGCGTCTGGGCACGTGAGTCCCTCTCCTTTCTCGGTGGTGGGTGTCCTGTGAGGGGCTTTCTGCACGGGGCTGGTCTTGGTCTGTTGGATTACAGTCAGACTTCATCTCCCCACCCCAAGGAGCCAGAAGTGAGCTAGACCCTAACCTGGGGAAGGTTTTTTAAAAAAAAATTGGTAATGCCATTTAGTTGAAAACAGAAGAAACTAGGTCCTGCCACACTCTCAGTTCATGCAGGAGAGCGGTCCAGCTTTTCACAGATACTGTGGGTCAGACGTCCAGTCCGTCCTCATCTCTCCTTCCTCCACCTGCACAGGGTAACTTCTCAGTCCCTCTGACACTTGCCACCTCTGTGACTACCAGTGCCAACTCCCATCGGTGGGACAATCACAAACTGTGCTAGCTCACGGAGCAGGGATACATTGTGTCAGTGTGCAGACACAGAGAGCTCTGTGTCCCGAAGTTTCGTCTGAATGGTGGGGACTTGGACCTCCAGTGATGAATGGGCCAGTGTGTTATTTTAGTAGCTTCACATGTCATTGTGCTCATGTTTGTTTGTTTTTTTTTCACATAGTAGGAAATGCTTTTCCCAATGAGTGTCAAGTTTCTTCACAGACACAAACACTAATTTAAGATGTCCCTTTCATGCCATGCTTTGTCACTGGGTATTTATTTATTGCTTGACCGATTTCCTGTTTGTAACTTAGATGTATACCTGTCCTCATGGACACCCTGTCCTTTTTCTTCATGGATTTTAAAGGATTTTTATTTTTTTTATTTTTGTTACCCTTTTCCGCTCCCATGGTACAAGAGATAACAAAAGTATCTCTTGGGAGCTGGTTACTCAGCATTTCCCTGCAGCGAAATTCCAGGAGGGGTGAGACCTCCCCTAAAATATATCCTGAGTCTCTGAGCTAGAGGAGAGATGTACTAGCGGAAGCATGCCCCAGGCCTGCTCCTTCCAGATTCTTCTTCTTTTACATGTCTCACTTCTTTCTTTCTCATTGTGTTTTCTTTGTTGTTGTAATTCTAAGGCTCAGTTATTTGATCTCCCAAATGCTGGGAAATACCTGTTTGCATAAGGAGTCCCTTCGAGCAGGAGTGAGACAGACTGTCTCCTGAGGCCTCTCTGTCTTATATTTGGTTTTTGACGAACACCTCGATGCTAGTAAATGAAAGCTCTCCATGGCCTCTCCGAGGAAATTCTTGTCAGTGAAGCTTCCCCTTGTAGGCAGCTGGACGTGAAGGAAGGAACACCGGCCTTTGAGTTGGACATCCTGGGCTTGCTGGTTAGGGCACCGTTTGTAGCTAGGTGACCTTGAGCAAGGAACTTGCCTGTGGAACCTGGCTCCCTATCTGGGTAGCGGGGCCACTGGCCAACTCGAAGGGTCATCATGACTACCAGCGACAACATGTATTTGCTACTTAGGGCTCTTTGAGCACTGAAATTGTAGATATTATTGTTACTGTTGATTTTGAGATTTTTCCGTATGGCAACTCTAGTTACATACAACATTTGCAACTAAACTTATGCAATTTAAGTGCATGAAACATGGCTAGTAGCATTCCACATATTTTTTCTGAAACAGTATAGACATCTTCAACATCGTCTAGCAGTGAGCAGTGAATTTCTCCAGGGATACGGTGGGAATGAAAATTGTTGACTGAAGGATTAAACAGTGAAAATTAGTCTGAACAACACTGGGCTCTACAGTTGTGGATAAAACGCGGGAGTCCTGGTTGGTTATGGAAAGAGAAGTCACATTGGCCTTGGTGGGTTGCTAGCTTGGTGACAGTAAAAACGTGGTCCTGCCTGTCACCCAGCCTCTTCTGGGCTCTCCTGAGCCACATGGAGCTTCCTGAAACCCTCTTGTCTTCTGTGCACCCACAGGTTCCACGGAGCCACAGATAACTCCCGTGGGGGTCACTGCTGGTGACCTGAGGTGCTTGGGCAGTTTCCCCTGAAACCCTGGTGCCCCTAATTCCAGATTTATTCATAGGCACCCCCCCAAAAAAAAAGACAGTCTTTGATCCGAGAATCCGTCAGTGTTCCAGAGACCGTGCAACTTTAGGGGGAGTAAGAAACAAAGCTAAGTTTAACCTGCTCCAGCTTTCAAATGGCAAGAATGTAAATGATAGACTCTCCCGTGGTAAATCAGTGCCGCTTGAAAATGAGCCATTGCTTTGTTAACGTAAACTTTTACATTTCGAGGTGACTCCAGAGATGAACTAGTTAGAGAATCTTCTAGACTTCATTTAGCTTGGAAAACCTAAGAAGGAGGACGCTCAGGCCCGGGCTGCCGCAGAGCCCCGACCCTCAGTGCCACACGGTGACTTAGAGAGGGGCCTTGACATTCTACCAGTTTATCAGTGACTCCGACGCCGTGCAGAATCAGGGCTGGAATATTTCTCTGGACAAATTGCATCCCAGCCACGCATGACACATCCCCCGCTTTCTTCCTGTTCGCCCCCTTCCTGCGCCTCCGAGATTTACAGCTTTTAAAACTAGCGCACTCTCTCCTGCCCCTTGCATGGAAGTTAAAAGCTGACCAGTCTGTAATATAAAACATAGAATTATGGTAATGAATAAGAGGTTAAAAGCTATCATGGCAAGGGAAACTGAGCAGGTTGGGCTGACTGATATGGTGAAATTATGTGTTGAATTAAAACATTAAAATGCGGTGGGATTAATGGAGAAGGACATGGTCAGGGGGTCAGAAACAAAGCTAGATCAGCACATTAGCTGCCTGTGTGTCCAGAGCACAGCTGTAAAATACACCTCTTGTGGAGGAGAGAAAAAAGTAATTCAGCCTTGTTTTCTTCAGGTGAAGAGAGCCATGAGCTTTTCAATCGGGGAGGCGCCTAGTAAATATAGGCATGTCCGTTCCTTTCTTTTAAATATGTTTTTATTGATTTTTTTAAAGAGGGATAGAAACATCAGGGTGAGAGAGACATCCATCAGCTGCCTCCTGCACGCCCCCTACTGGGGATCGAGCGCATAGCCCGGGCCTGTGCCCTGCCCAGGAATCGAACTGGGACCTCTCAGTCCATGGGACAACGCTCAATCCACTGAGCCGCACCGGCCGGGCTGTCCATTCCTTTCTTAATAGGGAGGAGATAGAGACTACCAAAGAGTTAGTCGGTTAACAAAAAACACTGACTTTATAACTTGGATATTTTGACCTTGAGTTTTGTGACGCCACTGGGATTCATCTGTTTGTTCATCTTATTCAACAAATACAGAGCCGTCATGTATCAGACAACTTGCAAAATGCTGAGGGTTCAGTGGAAAGTGATTTGGGCGTGGACCCTGTCCTCAGGTGCGAGGAAGTTTGGGGCAACACAGTTAAGCAGACAGCGGTTCAGGGTGTAGAAAGAGGGAACTTTCTGGAAGAAAAGAGGTCTCAGCTGAGACCTACAAGACGGGAGGTCGTTAGCCCAACAAGGAGGTTGGAGGAAGGACTTTCCAGACACACGGGATAACATGGGAAAAGGCCTAGAGAGGAAGGGGGAACGCAATCTAAGACGCTTGAAAGGCATGAGAAGGGTGGTGGAGACCCAAGATGAGACTGGGGAGGAGAGCCGGAGCCAGGTCACAAAGCCACCGGGTCCTGTCTCCTGCAGACGGACCATGCCAGCTCCTCTCCAGGCACGCTCCATGGTGACAGCGATTTTCTCGTCCGTCATGTAAAGCTGGTCATCAGAGTGGAGCTATTATTGACTGAATATTCTAAGATTTGACTTTGGAATGAGACTTTCCTGCTCACCTAGGGGCCAGCGTGTGGCACCTTCTGAATGATTGTCCAAACATGGCCACTCCCCTTGAGTGTGAACTCACACCGAGGCCCCGGGAACAGAGCTAATTTGCAAATGCTAATTAATCACGTTTCTTACATAGATGCTCTGAGCATGTGTGTTCCACATTGATCTTTCAGGTGGAAAAGCAATTTTATGCATTTTATTGCTGTCTCATTTTTTATTGACAAACATATTGTTGGCCAGAATTTCTTGGGCTATGGTGAGTTAAAAGGTATTTTTAAAAAACTATTCTTAGGTCAGTATTGCTGATACCTTTATCAATGTCTTTCTTCTTTCAGCAACCAACCTCGTAAATTTTTAAAATACTTCCGCAACTAAATTATTAGCATTTTCCTAGGTCAGGCATCAGCAACCTGGGGCCCGTGGGCCACATCCAGATGGCTGCCTGTTTTGTGAATAAAGTTTTATTGGAAAACAGCAGTTGTTCATTTGTTTACCTTGTCTATGACTGCTGTCATGCTGTAAGGGGAACACTGAGTAGTTACAACAATGACCGGGACGCTGACCCATCCATTTAGTTTGCTCTTTCAAGTCCCGAAGAAATTAAAGAAAATATTGGGCTGAATTCACTCATTAGTCAACCGAGATTGTAAAATCCATTTAGTTTGTGCCTAAACTCCCAATCTGTTGTTTATAGCGCTCTTTTACCTAAAATAGGCAGGGCTACTTTTTACAGGGTTTCTTTCTTCACCGTCTGAATAATCTTTAAAAACGAGAGAGGTGCAAAAGTTTCCCACTGGATGGAAACAACTGCAAGCTCATGGAAATGTGTAATTTCCGAGGAGAAGCTCAGAACTTGCTTTGTATTTTGTCTGGGACGTGATTTAGCATTTGTTGAAAATAATAAACCGCTCTGTCCAAGTAAGTTGTGGCTTTAAACTATCACTAAGAGAGTTGGCAGAGTTACTGTAAATATGCTAATAGGGCTCAGAGTCTTTTTAGATGACATTTTAGGATTAATGTCACTTCCATTTTGAATTATCTAAGAAAATTGTTATTATTGCCTAATTATACATCATTTTGACTCTCACAGATTAGTTGCTGTCCCACCACCATAGCAAAGTGGTAAGCTTCAAAGGACAAAAATAAACTGCAATTATTAATGATATTAAAATGAATGTGCTATAAATAGGTTGTTGCTAATTTGGACGAATGAGAGTAACCACTAGGGAAAATTCTCACGAGTGTGGATCATTCATTTTTCCACGAGAAAGAGTTTTGTTAAATGAAAGTGTATATAAACTTTGTAAAGGAGTGCTCAGCAAACATTCCCGCCAGACGTACCTCTGCTTGCATTGGTTACGAATTTGTAGCTTCTTAGTTTTGTAGAAATGGTAGTTAAAGCGATTGAACTTTCTCTCCAAGCAAAATTAATTCCCCACTTACATACTTGCTTATAAAATAAAAATATTTTAACCCCTCTTTTCACAGTAGTAAGCTTTCACTTCAAATAAGCTCCAGAAAAAAAATGTTTTGATTCAAATCATAGAGGGTTATTTTAAAAGACATATCTTTTGTAATGTGTCTTCAGTAGAGATACATGATGAATTTATTAGATGCAAAAGCTAATTGCCACCTCTGCTCATAACCAGAATTACTCGTGTTAATTAGAAAATAAACACCCACATATATTCAATTTTATATATACATGTCAGTATTAAAATATTTTTATGCTCTATTAAAACTGGTATAGACTTTCAGTATTATTGATGTTTTTCTTTTTAATTGGGAAGGGATTGCAAGCTTTCTTTCAAATTTATGAAACTGGAACTTTTTTACATATCCATATGGCTCAAAATTGTCATTACTTTATAGTATATTAGGTGAGTTTACAATTTTTAAGTATCTGCAAACGTGCAAAGTCCATTGAAAATTTAGGTTAAGAATCCATCCTTGTCACACATTGTGGGAAGAGGCAGGGCTTCCATCCTTCTATAAAGTCTTTTTTATTTTTAAATAAATATGTTTTTATTGATTTTTTTAGGGAGAGATAGAGAGACATGGATGTGAGATACATTGATTGGCTGCCTCCTGCACGCCCCCTACTGGGGATCAAGCCCACAACCCGGGCATGTGCCCTGACCGGGAATCGAACCGGGACCTCTCAGTCCATGGGATGATGCTCAATGCACTGAGTCACACTGACCAGGCTAAAGTATTAAATACTCATCTGATTTAATAACTTCGGAGGGCAAGTGAGGATTTCTCCCTCTCCCCCCCCCATAAACAGACAGGTGTGGTCCAGGCAAACTTTGAGTTTTCAGTGTTAAAGCAAATACGTGTTTAGCACCTCAGCCCCCCTTTTTGATGTTTGCTTCTGTATTTAAATGTGTTTGAGGTTTTCAACATCCCCAGATCATTGGCTGCTAAGAGGCGGAAAACATGTGATCTGTAGCAGATGGGGACAGCCTTTCCACGCAGCACCGCTGACGTGGTCCATCAACAACACTTCACGCTCCATTTATCCAGAAAGAAGCCCACCTGCGGAAACGCTGTGGCCCTGTGCCTATTAGGAGAACACCTTCACACGTTTCTTTAAATAAAAACTTGCCCGTCGGCATGGATCTGGAAGAAAATGGTTTTTTCGTTAACCCTCTTCCGCTTACATTTCTCTTGTCCTTTGTAATTTTTTTTTGACCCCTTTATTCTCTTTGCTGGAAAAAGACACAGTGCGGAGAAGCCACAGAGAGCCATGATGCTTAAACTTGGAAACTTTTTCTCTCTCCCTCATTCTTGATTTCTTTGCCTCTGTGCAGACCTTATTTGGAAAGAATCCGGCTGGGTTTTGTCATTTGCTATTCCATTCTTTACCTCTTCCTCTCCTTCACTGTAGAGTGTGTTAGGCTGGGAGTGAGTAGCCCAAGCCAGGGGCGCCCCTGCGACCTTCCCTGCCCCAGAAACCCACGCCCAGCTAGAATGCAATTCGGGGTGATAAACATAGGTGCTGTGGGGGTTCCGAAGTAGCCATGCGATCATCACTTTTCTGTCTCTGCTCTCTGCTTCCCCAGATGTAAAGTGGATCTCTCGGCACTCCCGCTCAAGCAAGCCAACTGCTTGGAGCTGCCCCTGGACAGCGGCGTGGGGGCTGTCCTCATGCTGATCACACTCACTCCCTGTTCGGGGGTCTCCGTGTCTGATCTGTGTGTGTGCCCCTTGGAGGACCCCAGCGAAAGACAGCAGATTGCCCATCGCTATGTGAGTGCTTTGCCTCATGACGCCACCCCCACCCCCACTTCTAAGTCACACCAAAGTCAATGAATCAAGAAACTGCATAAAAAAAGAGACCTTTGTCCAACGTTGAATGTTCTGTCTCATAAAACAAGACATCAGACCTAGAGGTGAATGCATTAGTGAGAAGGTAGAAGCAGGTGAGAGTTTTATCTTCATGCTGTTTTGAAAGACAACAGAGGTATTTTGAGTCTGTAGCTTTTAGGAACTCTTTGGTGAAAATGGAAGTCCTCACGCAGGCGAACTGTTGTCCAGCCTGTCTGCACGTGTGAATTAGGATTTTGAATATAAGTTCACAAAAGTCGTTATTTTTTGAAGCAACTGTTCATGTTTGCAATGTTCCAGAACCCTCTCGATCCAAGTGAGAAAGCGCTGTGTCCTCTGAAGCCCAGCCAAGCCCTTGACAGGTGTGGAACACTGTTGTTCTGCCCCACCCAGGATAATATTGGCGCTGGAGACTTTTGTCTCAGTAGTTGCACTGTGCTTAAAAGTCCACTCAGCACTTTTAAATCAAATGGCTTTGTCCTCTTCATTTATTTTTTGAACTCCAGCTTTCTAGGTGTCGTTATTTGCATTCCGTTTTTATCTCATCTTCTTTGTACATCAATATGCTTATTGCCACGCACAAAAGACATGCTTTAGGAAGGTAGCATAAAAATGAAGCAAAGACGGATCTTTATTTAATGGGAATATTATTCTCAGCATAAACTTCAGGGCCTGCAAAGCTCTTCACCGGGCAGGTGTATTGATTCATTGAAAAATTCTTCATCTCCGGGAGTACCGAACCTGTAGCCACTCATCTTTTGAGCACAAATTCTCAGTGCAAGGTTGGCATACTCCGGAGACATTTCGACAGAATCCACTGTTCAAATTTTTTTTCTGATGGCTTTCGTTAAGCAAATGAAAAGTTGATGGTGACAAAGAAAACTTTCCTCCATGTTTTCCCATGGATAAATTGCAAAATTTACCAAACTCACGAGGAGTGTCATGTATTTGTAAGGTGACACCAGAAAAGATCATAATGACTGCTTTAAATAATGCCTCAGGGTCTGCAGAGTATGCATTGAAAAGAGATTTGAAAAGACGAATCAAGATAGAAATATCAAGTTCTTTTGAGCTAGCGAGCTGGCCAGCAAGTCAGAGGGAAAGCAAGCTACATTACAGGACTTAAGTCTCAGACGCCTGGATTTGGTTTTTAGGTCATAAGAATAGACAATCTTCAAAGGCATTTCCACCTCTATGTTGAAAAGTATTTTACTTAAAGTGTTTTCATTTAAGCTTAAACACTAGTTTTTCGTTATTTTGTAGGTTGAAAATGCAGAGCAGAAACGACTTTTGAAAGTTCTTAGGAATGGCGCGTATTAGGTTAAGCAAACCTTAACTATTATGAAGCTTTTATTATTCTGCCCTGAAATACTTCAATGACAAGGTTGTTTCTATCCTCCCATAAACCCCCGGGTTCAGCTTATCACAGGTTTTTAGTTATTTGATGACGGTGGAAATACTACATCTAAAGGTTTGACAGTGGCGTCCTTTTCAGTGCGTGTGTTCTGAAAGCATTAAAAGAGTGTATGTGCTCATATCTTATATACACAATTTTTGAAGGATGCAGTGTACATTGACATCTGAATATTGCTATACATGCTTAAGAATTAGTAGATATATTGAATATATATTTACTAATTCAATATATCAGTAGATATACAGGGTGGGGCAAAATAGGTTTACAGTTATGTTGAAAATATATAACAGCCCTGGCTGGTGTGGCTCAGCAGTTAGAACATCAGCCCACAGACCGAAGGGTCTCAGGTTCGATTCCTGGTCAGGGGCACGTGCCTGGGTTGCAGGTTTGATCCCCAGTTGGGGTCATGCAGGAAACAACTAATTGATGTGTCTCTCTCGCATCGATGTTTCTCTCTCTCTCCCTCCCTCCCACTCGCTCTAAAAAGCAATGAAAAAATATCCTCGGGTGGGGATTAACCAAAAAAGAAAATAATACAGCAACAAATAAATAACAATACAATAAATAATAATGTAAGAATTAACTGTGTTCCGCGTACTCACAACTATAAACCTACTTTTGCCCCACCCTGCGTGGAAGCCCTGGGTCCTGCAAACAAAAAGGATCATAAATATGAATCGAGGGTAATGCCTGATGTTCCGTCTCCAATCCAACGAGCTAGCTACAGCGTGGACCAGAAAATTCACTGTTCATTTCCATCCCTATTCTTTTTCCAGTGGTAATAAGAATCAATGGAGGCTCTAAGTTGAGTCCTCCGGTATCCATAAAGTTTGCACAAACTAGGTCAGAATAATGGTGCCTTTCTGGGTGATTTAAAAGTTTCATTAGAGTCAAAGAAAGCGAGGGAAAGAGAATGAATGCCGTTCCACACACATTTTCCCGGTGGGATGTCTGTGCTTTCACCAGGGGGCGATGTTAAAAGCCGATTGTATGTGTTTGTAATCTGTTCATTTTGAAGCTGTAGTTAATTAATTCTCAGTCACTTGTAATCTGGTTGCTGTCAACTCCTAACTGTCCTGTTGACTGACACGATGCACTTTGCAACGTTTCTAAACATTGCCCGAGAAAGGCGATGATCAACCCAGAATGTTCTTCCTGTAGGACTTCATGTCATTAAATGGTTGTTAGAAAACTGTGTTCATGTGTGACGCACCGTTCTTTTCCGCAGTGCTTACAGAACTCCCTGAAAGACATGAAGGACATCGGCATCCTACAAGTGAAGGTTCTGAAGGCAGTAGACCTCTTAGCTGCAGATTTCTCAGGTGTGCAACAGTTTCTTCACTTTTATTATTTATCTCCCTTGTTGAAGTCATCATATGGCAAAGCAAAATGTTTTAATAAGTAGAAGCATGTACCTAGCAATCGTGTTCTTCCAAACGGAGCAGCGATGTCCAGCCCTTTTCATTCCATGGCACACACAATCTAATTACTAAAATTCTGCAGCACACCAAAAAATGTATTTTTTGCTGATCTGATAAAAAAAATTGATATAATTTTGATCGATTTACAAAAAAAAAATTACCTACATTTTTGCTCCAAAGTGACTTTTTAAAAAATCAGGTGCTTATGGTTGTATATAAAGATTTCTGGT
Source organism: Tadarida brasiliensis (assembly GCA_030848825.1). Classification (NCBI taxonomy): domain Eukaryota; kingdom Metazoa; phylum Chordata; class Mammalia; order Chiroptera; family Molossidae; genus Tadarida; species Tadarida brasiliensis. Next base: position 7,215,336 of record CM061279.1, on the reverse strand, counting down.
GCCAAGAATTAACCAATCAGATGCAGCCTTATGCGACATGACCAGTAAGATGCAATGCTATTATATGACCTACATATTTATGACTCAAAACAGGGCATTCTCACCAGACGGGTATTGTTGTGTTGGCTGTTGTCATTTTTTTAATTTGACAGTCTAAGGGAAAAGAGGTCAGTGCCCCTGACTAAATTGATATTGCATTTAAAAAAAAAAAAAATCTCGCAGCACATCAGTTGAAAATCACTGAAATAGAGTAATAGAAGAAAAGAGATACAGAGATTTTTTTTACTGAATGAACATTTTCCACCAAATTATTATTTTTCAAATAATGTGCTAGGATTCGATAATGTACTTGTCCATTTGGCTTTGAAAGATATGTGTGGATTCTTAGTGTCATGACTTCTTTGTTAAATTAATTTTTTGGTGAGGCTTTTCTATGGTACCTCAAAAAAACAGAATCAACTCTTGCCTTTACTCCATCGAGATGCTCTGTGCTTAAAGTGTTTTTATTCTTCACAGCAGGGAATTGCCAAGAGAAACTTTGTATAAAGAATGTCAACTGCAAAGTGGTCCTATGGCTAAGACTTCGGTTCCTGTCACAGCCAGCGAAATCAGCTTTCAGACTTAGCCTTTGCAGTTGACCTTGTGTTACCCAAAGTTTCTCCTGGTGCTTCACTAACTTGAACTTTTAGACATTGGCTTGAGTAGAGATGCCTTGTGCTGAATGATGAGAAGAGTAATCCAATGTCTGATTGCAGGGTGATGCTCACTCATTGCCAAATTACCCCCTGCACTGACTAACAATTTAGACACTTACATGCCAGATGTTATTTACCAAGTAAATTGACGAACACAAAGAATATTATACAACATGGTTCTATTGACATGGCATTTTTTTAATCTCATATTTTTAGAACCTGGGCTTCTGTCCTTGTGCCAACAGAAATAGTTACACTGCATTTGTGTAACCTCTGAACTTCTGAGACTGAGTTTGAAGAGGCTCAAATGTTGGAAAAGAGAATTTTAATTTTAAGCTCTTTATATTACAAAAATGATGGAAAATGTTAAATTGTTTAAGAAAAAATTCTCTGTCTCCCTCAGAAAATGAAACAATGGAAGTTACTACTCTATAAGCCCCCAAATAAGGTGTTCTCGAGCATAAGGAAATCCCAGTGAGAAATAAAAAATGTTACTTTGTGAATATAAATATATAACTTATCAGGTTGTCAATGAAGCACTCAAATGATTACTTCTAATATTCGTTACTTTAATTGCAAATGTTTTTAGTATCATATTTATTGAAACATTTTTTCTTTTACAAGTTACAGTTTATGAAAACACTTAATGCAAACATTGCACCCGGTGCCTTGGGAATTACTAGTTTCGCCATCACTAGATCGCATTTAAAGTTATCTTCCAATTTTCCAGAGCAAATTATTTTTATTTTCATCTAAGTATGTACATATAGCACTTTTTAAACCTATGATTGTTGATGTCTCAGGAAATATTATCTCAAGTCTGTCTTATCTATTTTTCTATCATCTATCTATCTATCTATCTATCTATCATCTATCTATGTATCTATCTATCTATCTATCTATCTATCTATCTATCTATCTATCTATCCATCCATCCATCCATCCATCCATCCATCCATCCATCTATCTATCTATCTATCTATCTATCTATCGATCTATCGATCTATCGATCTATCTATCTATTTCAGTCTAGTTAATAAATTTAAGGCACTGATCTGTTCCTATCTCATTTAAAAGGACCTACCGATTTCTGCTAGCTAAAATCAGCCCCTCCTAAACTTGGCTTAGAATTCACCTCCACTATGAATTCTTCTCCAACCAAACAAATTAAATGTCCTTGCACGTTAGTTTCCCTTTCTTTACCAACACTCCTCACCTCCTAGAGGACTCGGTGAGAGCCTACAGGACGCATTGCAGAGTAGGAGGGGCAGGGCTCCCTCAGCCAACTCCATCACCAGGAGCCAGGGGTGTCCCTGCTGTGCTCTGTCACCGGCCGTGGCGCTCTGCACACACGGGCTGGCAGGGGGTGTGCCTGTTGGGTTTGCCTGCATCGGGCCCCTTCCATGGAATGCAGGGCTAACTGTGGGTCACAAACGCACAGATGTGGACTGTAAGAGATATACGGGAAAGACACAGTCAAAGGTCCAAGGTGGGAGTAGTCAGTCAACTGGCGGGGAGCACGAGGGACGTTTTCATGGAAAAGGTGACATTTGCTAAAAAGCAGAGCTTGTTATGAGAGTTCCATAAAGGTAATGACCTGGTGGTCTGTGTGCATCAGGGCCTGATTCCCTGCCAGGACTCGAGTGCATGCTTAATAAATATTTGTCAGATGAATGATACGACCTCTAAAGCACGTTTATGACTTGTCATTCAACTTCTATAACTCATATAAAGGTAAAATTATTTAAATGAGAAACCACTACTTGCCGCTCAAGGAATGTAAATGAACGTTAAAGCGGATAGAAAGGCGATTGAGCGCAAGGTGCTAAAACAGCGTGAAACTGCACACGGGTGATACGACCGTGCCAAGGTGACAGGGCACCTGCATGCGGCAGAGGTCACCTAGACGTTCCACCTGCAGGAACAGGTGGAGCGAAGACGAAAACACACACCCAAGTGTGCACACGCCAGTTTGCCTGGTGGTGTTTGCTCCGTACCATCGGGGGGCCTTTGGGCATTTCATTTCTCATGGGAAATCACTTTTATCCAAGTAAAAATATTAATTTTTATTGAAAGGCCCCATACATTTGGAACCTTTTCAGGGGAAAAAACAACAACAATCCATAAAGTGTTTATAAATTATTCTCTACATGCCCACATGCCTTTCTTTCTTCTTCCTCCTCTCTGCCTGTTTATTCAGTGATATTAATAAATGCAGCATTTTAATGAGCTTTGACGGGATTCTCTTCGGAGAGTTGGTGCGGTGTGTTCCGTGGAGGGACATAACTGAAGTCCCCGTTCCTGGAAGGAAATCTGTTTCTCATTAGCTGGGACAGCTGAGTGTGTGTGCTCCAGAGACGGGCCACAGTCCCGCGGCTGTGCGGGCCGGGCCGCCGGCTCTGTCCTGCGCTGTCGCCCCAGATTCTCACGGAAAGTGCAGCCGGGCTCCCCGGAGCAGGAGCTGATGGAGTGTCACCTTGGTGCCTCTGGAGCGGCAGCCCTGACACCTCCTAACAGTCTGCCGACGGTTAAGCAGCTGTTTAAGCTTGGGCTGGGGATCCAGCCCGGTCTCCCTGAGCAGGAAGCCCAGAGCACGTGCCTCTGTCACCGTCACAGTTGTTGAAGAGACGGCGTGTTCTTGAACACTGGCAGGCTCCTCCCCCGCCAGCTCCTGCCCCGTGCCCTGCAATTCAGTCCCAGATTAAAGCAGTCTTTATGCAACCAAGAGGTTTACAGACGCAGATGAATTGTTATGTGTGTGTTGTTTTTTAGCTGATTGATTTCAGAGAGAGAGAGAGAGACATCGATTTGTTGTTCCACTCATTGATGACTTCATTGGTTGATTCTTGTACGTGCCCTGACCGGGGATCGAACCCACAACCTTGGCGTACCGGGACGACTCTGTAACCTACTGAGCCACCTGGCCAGGGCTCGTTTTTGTGTTGTTTGGATTTGGGCTAACCTCTGAAACCCCTTTTTGGATTTGGGGCGATCCCCATTGTATGCTTTGGAGCAGAGGTCAGAGTTCACTTTCATTACCAGAAACTAAAGAGCGAATCCTCCCTTTCTGAGTCCTGGCCAGTTCGGGCACAGGCACTTGTCGGGCAGAAGCCATCCGATGCTGCCCCCGTGGCCTTTCCATCTCCACCCAAGGGGCCAGGGAGCAGCAGTGGAGACTCCGTACTGCAGGCAGCCACGCTCAGGGGGCCTGTGGGGTCTGTTTTCCTGGGAGGCAGAGGCCACGCCAGACGTTTCCTGGTGTGAGATACGGGCTGAGATTCCTGTGCCTGCGTCTTCCTAAGCATTCCTTGGTTTCTAGTGATTTCTCAGGTCAGATATTGCAATGTTTGCAATGATTCTGAGAGCCGTTTAATATTGTTTTGATCACTTCATTTTCTGCAAGTTTTAGACAGGGACCATTTTCATTGTTAGTAACTGACAACGTGAACTCATTCATTTATCTCTGTGTCCTGATTACTGCCTACTGGGTGCTGAGAAAATAGCATTGACTTAAAAGCTATGGCCCTGCCAGTGTGGCTCAGTGGTTGAGCGTCGACCCATGCACCAGGAGGTCGCCGGTTCGATTCCTGGTCAGGACACATGCCCAGGTTGTGGGCCCGATCCCCAGTGGGGGGCATGCAGGAGGCGGCCAATGTTCTCTCTCATTGATGTTTCTATCTCTCTCTCCCTCTCCCTTCCTCTCTCTCTAAAATCAATAAAGATAAAACAAAAACAGAAACAAAAAACACACTGTGGCTGGACATGTAAAGCACCCAGGCCTCTGGTCAGTGGTATAGGATCTCCTGTTTAATACTGACCCTTAGCCATGCATCTGGTCTTCTCTATTTTTTAAAAAATATAATCCTCATGTAGACTCCTGCACAGTGCCAGTGTCTTTACTGATGTGTGGTACCTCCTGGTTATGAAGGGAATTCGTCGTGAGTTCAGTAGGTCAGTAGGTCAGGGGGCCCGAGCACGCTCTGCATTCGGCCCTGGCCTGCGTTTCCTTGGCCACGTGTTGGAGGAGCATCTGTCCTGATGCCCCCAATTAATTCAGTGCACACTGCTCTGTGAAGTGTCGGTGTGCCGCAGAGGCCGGCCCCGTGTTCATGTCTGTGGACATCGCAGGACCATTCATTCTTCCCCTGACAGTCCCAGACCCAGCAAAAGGGGAGAGCATGTTGACGTGGTAACTGTCTGGGTCCAGCTTTGGGGTTTGGATTTTCTAACCCTTTTTTCTTTGTTTTGGAAGCTGCGTGAGGTAGGGTAGAAAAGGAAGAGGTGAGGTGGGAGATGCAAGGGCGAAGCTGTATTGTTCTCCAGGTAAAAACGTTGACTTTTTGGAATTACACCTTTGCATATCTGCAAACAGCAACAATGTAGCCTGTGTTCTCACGATGCACTAATCATGCAGGATCATACATGTGTGCGGTCACTCACTCCAAAGCCGTGTTGACCCCTAAATAGCCATGTTTACACTTTTTCTTACTCCCCTCACACTATGTGGAAGCCAGTAAGTTATCATAGTCTCCCAGGCATAGAAGAATAATGATCTGTGTTAACTCAAAGGGACTCTAGGAAGGAAACAGAGATGAGCTTCTGTTTCAAAGCAAAGCCCGAAAGTGGACTTTCTCACGTGACGAATGAGCACCTGCTCTCCTGGGCTCTCAAGGCTGCATCTGGGTTGTGTGTCAGTCTCAACCTGTTCACGATGTCGCAGTTTCGGCACCTGCCGGACCCGCTCATCCCTCGAATTCCCACTCAGGGCTTCCCCGGGGCTGGCTGGAAGGAGGGGCTCATCTTCCTTCTTTTAGCCGGCACCGTTGTACTGTTTGGGAAGCACGTGGCTTTGTTCGCTCAGTCTCCGTCACTTCTGAGATCCCTTTGTCTCTGACCGATGTCTGTGTTCTCTTTCCAGGGAAGAGCGATCCGTTCTGCTTGCTGGAGTTAGGCAACGACCAGCTTCAGACACATACCATTTACAAAACCCTCAATCCCGAGTGGAACAAAGTTTTTACATTGTGAGTGCTTCTGCCTCTGGAATATCCAGGGGCGTCTTTAACTTCGAGACCGATTATCCCTGATAGGTTCGGGGCAGCCTGGGGCTCTTGAGTGGAACTTTCCGTCCATTTTTATGTGCCAAGAATGCATTTTATTTTCTTTTTTTCTCCTGAAAACCTTTTATCCATTCGTTTTATAGACTTTATTGTTAATAATAGAAGAGACCATTTGGAACTGCACAGGAGGTTGAGACAAAGCATGGAAAGTAGATGTTCTAGTGACTAAATTAATCTGTGGGTAGATGGGAGCTTCCAAATACCCAGACGAATTCATTCCTGGGTTAAAGAAAATTAGAAATGCAGACCTGCCTTAAATTCAAGGAGCTTATATGTTACAGCATTATTTTCATACCAGCAGGTATATATTCTGCCAGAGCCTTCTGGAAAAGCACAGATTATCTGTGATTCCCCAAAGACTCCCAAAACCCCTGTCTTCCCACGAATCTGAATGGCCTGACCCATGGCGATGCTCTGTCCAGTTTCAAACTGAGGCATGTAGGAGGCTGGACGTGTTTCCTAGTTTGCTGTAGATGCCGAGGCACCTAACCATCGAGGGTGACTCCTGTTGAATGTGGGGGGAGAAGATGGTGCTATTGTACCTTCACAAGACTGAAGAGATGCGCCATCAGTGCGCATAACGGGAAGAGTGAGGTCTGTTTGCGAGGGTGTTGATGCTTCCCAGGGATCTGGGAGAAGTGGGTGACTCTGCTAAGCAGGTGTGCAGATTGCCTTATGCAAGAGGCCCTTGTTTGCTGATGACATTGCCAATGACCATGGGTTATTTATTTATTTATTTTTTATAATCCTCCCCTGAGCATATCTTTCCATTTATCTTCAGATAGAGTAGGGAGGGGAGAGAGAGAAACATTGATGTGAGAGAAACACATCAACTGATTGCCTCCCGCACGACCCCGACCAGGGCTGGGGACAGAACCGCAACCGAGGCACGTGCCCTTGACCAGAATCGAACCCACGACTCATTGGTCTGCAGGCCGACGCTCCAACTGCTGAGCCAAACCGGCCAGGGCGGGTCTATTTTTCATTGTAGCAGATGTCAGGCTTCTGGTCAACATAAAAAATGTTTCTAGTCTGGCTGGTGTGGCTCAGTGGTTGAGCGTCGACCCATGCACCAAGAGGTTGCCGGTTCGATTCCCGGTCAGGGCACATGCCCAGGTTGTGGGCCCGATTCCCCGTGGGGTGCATGCAGGAGGCAGCCAGTCGATGTTCTCTCTCATCACTGTTTCTATCTTTCTCCCTCTCACTTCCTCTCTCTCTCAAATCAATAAAGGGGAAAAAAATTTTAAAAAATGTTTCTAAATACGATGGGATTTTTAGTATGTCGCATTTCAATGATAGAAAGTTTTCCACGGACCTCAGCAAATAGTGATGTTGACCATTTACTTTTAAGTGAATTCTTCGTTCATTGAAAGAGAATCTTACTTTTGCTCGTCTCACTTGCAAGCTACTTTCAAATCGCTGTCCTTTTACCCTCCTCATGCTGCCTCCCGTTCTGTCTTCATCTGTTTCTTGAAGAGTTCTCCTCTTGAGTACACATAGACAGGGAAGATGTCACAGAGTACAAAAGTTGACTTTTTTTTCCTACGGATGACTGAATCTTCTCTGATGGAAGGTTTGGGAATATAGTCAGTGTGATTTAATTTTTGGAATTTAATTAAATGGTAGTTTTATACTCTAAGGACATGCAGACTTAATTAGTGAAACCGTGTTTTCAGATCTTCACGGAACAGACTGCACGTGTGTGTTTTTGTGTATAACCCATGGTGTGTTTCTCATTTCAGTCCCGTTAAAGATGTCCATGATGTTTTGGAAGTGACAGTGTTTGACGAAGACGGAGATAAACCCCCTGACTTTCTCGGAAAGGTCTCCATTCCCTTGCTCTCCGTAAGTTACCTTTGCTAATACACAGTTTGGGAGTCATTTTATAGTTGACAAGTTTTCATGGCGTAGACCTGCTTTTTCTTTGTCAACCTGGGTAGAAAGAACTCCTTCCAGCCCTAGTAGGAAACAGCTGTTTCATTCCTTACCCAGTATTTTCAGTCAAATACGATTGAACCACCCAAACCATTTTGACCAGTCTTTTCATTCACCCTCAATTGTTGTATCTTTGGTTTCAAGGAATGCATACCTAGGACCGATTTTTCCATGTGTTAATAAAAAACATGTTTGTGCTTCCTCTTTCCCTCCTTACTGCCGTTCCTTCAGAGATTAATTGCTGGTAACTGCATCGGTTTCCTCAGTTCTAATGAAGATCGTTTTCTCCCAAGTTCCATGTGTCTTTTTAGTAGTCACGCTTGATTTCAGTCTCCAGAAATGCTTTGTGGGAGAAAGCAGAGAGCCTCTCTTGGAAAAAGAGGGCTGTTTCCAAAGTCCAGCTGAAAAACAGCATGCCTGATAAGCTCAGAGCTGAATCAAAAAATACCCTCTAAAATCCAGGACAAAGCACCAAGTGATGACCTTACATGGGCAAAGGAGGAAAGCTAGGATCTGAATTCACCCATTAACTGGACATTCATGTTTGTACCAAATGTCCTCTTCTAGAATTTCAGCTTCTCATCCAACCATTAATACAGTTTGTTGTAGAGTTGTGATGGCCTTATCAGCCAATACAGCTTTATTTATTTCTTCCCAAAGACTTACCATTCCAAAGCTATTAGTGCATTATCGTGGCTGGAACAGTCTGTAATTGAACCACGAGTTGAGACTAGCTCACATGGAGTTTACAGGGGCGGGGGGCCACGCGGCACCTTCCAATATCTCTTGCGTTTTTGATCGCTTGGTTAATTTCTCCCCGAGTTCTCATAGCCCTGATGTTGCTCGAAGGGAGGGGTCAGCCAGCTGCTCCGCCGCGGAGCTGGCTGGTGCCAAGCGCTCTGAGCCAGCAGCAGCCCCGCGCTCAGCGAGGAGATGCTAATTTGGGATTTCCTCCTTTCTTTCTTTTTTATTTTTTTTGTTACAACTTTGTCAGTTATCCCTAAAAGTATACATGTAACAGAAACATGGAGCGCAATTTCAGAGCGATCTATGCCTATTTTGGACATTTCTACTCTTGGTTTTTATAGATGAATCTTTAGTAGCATATTTTATTCCTTGCTGGGTGAACACTACTTTATATCTTTCTTTTGCATATACAAGTTTCGTGTATTTGGCCTTTCTGTAACACCAGCAAGTTGACCGACTTTCTTCCCTCCCTCCTTTGTACAATCTCTATGTGCTGTTGACTTAGATCTCAGAAATTACCTCCAGCTAGATCAGGTTTAGGGCTTCTCAACCTAAGCACTATTGTCATTTTTGGATGGAGGGTTCTTTGTGACGGGGGCTGTCCTGTGCATTGTAGGACGCTTAGCAGCATCCCTGGTCTCCACCCACTAAATACCAGTAGCCGCCATCCACCCGTCACTTTTATGTCAATCAAAGATGTGTGCAGACATTGCCAAGAGTTCTGGTGGAGAACCACTGACCTAAATTCGTGCACTTTTCAAACTCTCTCCTTTAAATCACAAGGTGGATGGTTTGTGAAAGACTCGGTTTAAATGCAAGCAGGCCCCTGGCCCTCTCAGCTTCCCCAGGTTCCTAATAAGCTGCCCCATGATCTTTGCATGCATTTTGCTTGGTAAATATTTATCAAGTGTCCAGTTTATGCCAGGCATTGCTTTCAGACGATAATGCTCTCACAACGATGGCAGTAAAGCTCTCTCTTCTCTGGGAACTTATATTTTGGTTGCAGGAGGCAACATACAAACCACAACCTGGGCATGTGCCCTGACTGGGATTCAAACCGGCGACCTCTTGGTGCATGGGTCGACGCTCAACCACTGAGCCACACCGGCCGGGCTCTGATTATATCTTACTTTATATTTAGAAAAAAAAATTGTATTTCCTGGGAAGAGTGTGAATACTTTTTGTGAGAATACATTTTCTTTAATCAAGTCATAAACTAAAACTTGACTTAGACTTTTGGAGAAAATGCAAACTACATTTTAAAATGTCTAAGCGTAGAATATCAAATGTTCTTTAACTTTCAATCTCTCTCAAAATGGTGATGTGTTAAGTGCCTTTCAGCCTGTTAGATAAGAAGCCTGTTCTGAACTCACTGTATCTTTTAATCAGGGTGATGTTCTGGCTGACTATTGACTCATTTAAAGTCCATATTCTAAAATCAGTATATCTATTAATGGTGGTGAATTGTCCAAAGCATAAATGTCTGCTTAGACATACATCAGAAAGGAAACAATCCAGGTCAATGAATTATCCTTTTATATAGTTCATTTCTGTTCAACTTTAAAAAAAATTATTTTTAAAATAATTACATAGATATCCAAAATGTTTTACACATGATTAAAAGCAGCCCCCCAAAAAGAAAAAGTGATTACTATGAATTATTATCCGAAGGCTTCTAATAATTTCCCATTTCCACTTTATTCCTTAAATCTTCTAATCAGTAATATAGTAAATATGCATTGGAAAACAGTATATGCATTATAGAATTTCAAAACATGCCTAGCATAGACACCATCTCCTCATAATTACCTAGTTCAGTAGATTTATTTAACATTTTCCATCCTCAACTAAGTGATCCTAATTCTGTCCTGAAAATCCGGCTGGATTCTTCTCATCTATCTAGGTCACTCTTTTTTATTTAAACATATGTTTACCCTCTCAGAATTATCTAATGGGCCAACGTAGGAAGGCGTTGAAAATCAGATTTCTGTAAAATAAGAAGAGCATCTATTTGTGATTATTTCCTGATAGCTGCCGTGCGATGAGGTCCCACATTTCGAAAGGAATTCACGTTCTCTGCAGCCCAGGCTGGTGTGTGAGTCTGTGATCAGACACACAGGCCTCATGCAGCCCGTACCTCTCTCTGTGAACCCCTGTGATCCATAGCTAGCTGCTGCAATAATAGCTCCAATCAATTAGTTTTATGGGACAAGTTTTCTGTAATTGCGTGTACCCAGTAAATGTCCATGCAAATCTCCATTTGCATTTCCAATCGAGTGTTTGTCAAAATTTCACCTATGACGAAATTTGCACGTTATAATGGACATATTTACACAATCATTTTATTTTATTGGTTAATGCTGAAATCTTGAGCATTAAGAGAAATAATATCGATATTTTACTATGTGTTAATATTTATGAATGTATAGCTAAATTTTAAAAAAATTAAAAGTATTCCCAGTGCAGGGCTAAAATGGTGATTTTTGAACACAAACATTCAACTCTCCTCCCTGCCTAATCCTGATCCTGTATGTCCATTGAAATAAATAAAGGAAGATAAAATAAGGCAAATTTCTCCGTTAGCCCTGGAAGCGACAGTGGGGTCCCTTTGACATGCTGGAGTTATCGTGAAGCATCTGTAGTGTGTAGGGTAGATGATACATGGTTAAACAGGCTAAGGGAGGAAAACAAATGACCAGTAGGGTTTCTTTAATGTCCTCTAACAAGAAGATGGCATGTGTAAATCTGAACACATCACAAATGATGGCAAATGTTGAATGAGTTAAACTTTTCCATTAAGTGGGAAAACCTCTTACAGTGATTCAAAGAGCAAAATTTAACTGCTGCTTCTTTGAGATACCTCAGACATGGGACTAGAGAAATGGATGAGCAAACGTAATCACATACATGTAAATACAAGATAAGTCAAGCACACAGAGGAGGTTATATTATGGGTTAAAAGAGCCAATTTCATTATCAATAAGGTTATAACAGACATGAACCTTCATGTGAATAATTTCCCATAGAAATGTATATATACATAAAGTATTTGAAATGCAGGGGGAAAATGACAAAATCAGAATCACAAAATGATAATCCATGTGCTCTGTTCCACTTTAAAAATATCAGAAGCAGAAAATAAATAAGGCTGTGATAGTTCTTGAAAACCCAACTGTTTAGAAGTTCAAGTTCCACAGTGTCTGCTAACAGTGAAAGGTCTCACACACCATCCCACAGCTGCTAAGTTTCTGGGGATGAGCCCCTGAAATCTCCTGGTTTTTTTTTTTTTTTTAGCAAGTTCTCAGATGAATTTTAGGCATACCAAAGTGGTAGTTTTCAAACTTTAGAGAATAATCAATGAGCTTAATTAATATATGTGTGTGTATACACACATGTAAATATATAAAATATTCTATTCAATACCCATTGACATGTCAAATGTTGATAATGTTGGGGGTCCAAATGCCTCAATAGATTCCAAAAGGGCAGAAACTATACTGTGATCACAGTACTATGAAAATAGAAACTAATAATAAAAGTGAAACCAGTATCAAAACACTTGGTGGGGAAAAAAACCCCAAGTAGCTAATGTAGATACCAAAACTGCAGTTATTGAAATCAACAATGAAATAGTATACAGAAAAAACTGTGGATAAGGGCCAAAAGTATTATTCAGAGGAAATTCTTAACTGGAATGTTTTCATAATTAAACAACAAAGGTTGAAAATCATTTAAGCATCTCAACAAAAGGAACTAAAATAAAACTAAGGAAATTAGAAATTGATGAAGATAAAAAATGGGCAACAATGTAGCAAATATGTAAACAGTGTATCTGGTACATCCAAGTACTGGTTCTATAAAAAGTAATTAAACAGGGAAGCCATTTACAAGGCTATGAAAAAAGAGAAAAACATATGCTATTAAGAATTATGAAAGAACAAGAAATATAGGGATCACTATGAATAACACAACTAAATTTTACTGACAAGTATGAGTGAAAACTTAAATATATATAGAGACATACGTTGGGAAAATTTGGGTATTGTAAAGGTGTGGAGTCTTCCCAAGTTAGCTGTAAATATAACACATTTCCGTATTCAGCAAAATAAATGTATAAAAACAGCAAGGAAAATTATCTTAAAGAATATAATTGGAGGAACTTGAATATCAGGTATTGAATGCATTATTTATTGAAATTACTTAAGTATGAAAATATCCAAAAAAGTTACCAAATTCCACCTTTTTCTCCCTGCATCTTCCTCTCCCCCAAATAAGAAAATAACAGATCCAAATTATTTAGTGAACAAGTTTTTTTGAAACCTTAAAGGCACAGGTAATTCTTACATTATTGGCATTTATTAAGAATATAAAAGAAAAGTTATGAATTTATTGCTGAGACTAGAATAACTGATCAAAATATAGATTTAATAAAAGTAAAATTATATACCTTTCATGGAATACCAGTAAGGTTCAACACATTAGCAAATTTAATTGTGTATTTTATGTCATTGATATAGTCAAAAAAGAAAAAAACTTGAAAATATTAATATTTGTGGAAGGGGCACTTGATCAAATTTAACATTCATTCTTGATTATGAAAAAAATAGTCTAATTAGTTAGTAATTGATGAGTACTGCCTTAACATGATGAAAGATACCTACCAGAAGTATCACAAACATCAAACTTATTCCTGAAATACTAGAAATATTCCTCAAATTCCCTCATCCTTAAAATGAAGATATCAGTAGTACCTAGGATTGTCGCAAGAATTTAATGGATTTGTTCACTTATAAATTAACAATTAAAAATTAAGCCTTTTATGTCACATTTGATACAAAAATTTAAGAAAAACATAATAGTTTACTGAAGAAAACATTATTTACAGGTACTACCTGATAATATTAGCTATTATCTATAAATACAAAGAAAATTAATAGCATATTGGAATTTAAAAAGTTCAGTAAGGTATAAACAAGATCAAAATTAAAAACAAAAATCAATGGCTATACCCAAAGGAAAAACATTTTAAAAGCCTAAAAAAAGCAGCAAAGAATCTATAATAGTAGAAAACAAAACAGTTATAATGCTTAAGACCTAATGAAGGAAGTTCTAGAACTGTTCTTGAAAGGACATGAAAAACACTAAATAATTGGAGGTCATTTCATACCTAAGAAACACGAAACATGAAGTCTGGAGGGAAGGATAAGTGTAACTATATGTGATGCTGGGAAAGGTTTATCAAGGAAAAATGCATCCAGGTGTTACACCAAATACAATAACTATTATTAAAAGTCAAACACTTGAATCAAACTCCATAAATAAAACTATTAGCATAATGGGAAGTCCTGTCTGAGCAAAGGAAAAAACTTAAAATGTCAATATGGCGAAAACAAAAATTACCATCGTAAACTGACAAAGGATAGACTGCTAAGAAATATTTGCAGCACCAAAAACAAATGGCTGCTACACTAACATAAAGGGTTTTTTCCTGGAAAGTATTATGCTAAGCAAAATAAGCCAGTCAGAGAAAGACAAGTACCACATGATCTAACTTATTTGTGGAATATCGTGAACAAAATAAGCTGATGAACAAAATAGATCTAGAGGCATGGAAGTAGGGAACAGACTGACAGGCCTCAGTAGGAAGGGGGGAGGAGGATGGGAAGAGATAAACCAAAGACCTTACATGCATATGTGCACAACCAATGGACACAGACAGCAGTGCGGTGAAGGCAGTGGGGTGGGAGTGGGGAGGAGGGGGTCAATGGGGGGATAAAACGAGAGATATCTGTAATACTTTCAACAATAAAGAATGCAAAAGAACTGAGAGACTGGTTTCCCATAAATACCTGATTTATGGAAGATTAAAACCGATGAACATCCACCAAGAATCTCTCTCTCTGTCCTCAAACCAATGAACTTGCTACTTGGACTCTGGCTGGACTTGTCCCCCCTTGCATTCCTTGCCCATAAATAGCCCCCTGAAAACCCTCAAAGGGGTCCCTGCAGCTTGCTACTGGGTGCATTTCCCAAAGTACAATCCCTCTGCTATTCCTCAATAAACTCAAATTTCTGCTAATTAAATAAATATATAAGAGTTTTTTAATCAATAAGGAAAAGACATATCAACCTAGCAGAAAAGTTAATTTGATGAACTAGAACTCAGAAGAGCTAACCTAATAATCATATGAATGGCTCATGCTTTATTAACACTAGATTATGATTATTAAGAGTATAGATAGTGGAGCCAGACCACTTGGGTTGGCACCCAGTCTTCTTCCTTAACTGGCTGTGTGATTTTTGATGTTTCTAAACCTCTCTGTTTCTGTTTCCTCTGGGATGAAATGCAGATAATTATCATAATACCCACATTGGAGATCTGTGGTGAGGATTTAAATGGTTTGGCAAATATAAAGTGATTACAGTATAGCATACAGTAAGCACTTATACTGTAAGCTATCATCACCTTTGTTTTAGGAACTTAAAATATTAAATTAGTTTAAGCAATCAGATTAATAAATATAGTAAAGGTTTTTCATTAACAGTGATGACTGTGTAGAAAAAGGACTCTCTCAAGTACTGTTGGGGAGAGCATGACTTGAAACAAGCCTTGTAGAAGGCACCTTGTTAAAATGGATTAAAATTTAATATACACTATCTTTGAGCATTTATATTCTAGGTATCTATGTTAGAGGCAACTGAAACTTGAAGAGATACAGTAATTACCCATGGTCACACAGATGCTAAATGCCAGAAATGGGAATTGAATCGAAGTCTGTCTGGTCTCACAGCCCTACCAGGGCCCACTGATAATAAACATCTGAAAGAAAATGTTCACTCTCATTAGTTATAAAAAAGAGCACATATTAAAACAACCTGAGGCCATCTGATTCCTATGAAATTGCTGTATGTTAAATAAAAATGCCTACGGTTGGCAGAGTTGCAAGGAAATGGAGGAACTTATTCACAGAGGCTAGGAGTATAAATTAATACAGGACTTTTGGAGGGAAAAACCATCAAAATAGGTATATCCTATGGCTCAGCGATTCCACTTCTAGGAATTTATTTCTGGGACTGCATTACAGATGCACAAGACATCTCTGTGTTTCCAGTTGTTACAAATTGGAAATCATCTTACTGAGTTATAATGGCGATTGGTTAAGTTAATTATAGAAATTCATAACTGAAGAATCATTCCAAATTATGCAGAAAAATACATTATTACACCAGGGAATAGTTCCCATATATTTTTACATGTAGAAGATAAGTGATTAAAAATATGTCAAGTAAAATAAGACTAAAAACTAAATGTTAGTAACAAGCAATTTCTGTATACTTGTTGCTGTTCTTCCTGTTTCTGCTGATTATTTCACACCCGCCTCTGAGATATGTATCATTTTGAAATGCACATTTTACAGGTCAGGAAACTGAAGAACAGAGGAGTTATGTAACTTATCCATCGTTATCAGCCTTTCTGAGGCAGAGCCAGAATTTAAACTTAGCCACCTCAAGAGTCTCAAAATTTGCCCATACATTATGATCCGATTTTTAGAAGATAAATAAATACATACATACATTAAAAACTAGCGATGCGTGTTTATTTGTTCTAAAATGTAATATTGTGAGAATTGTGTTTTTTCCAACCATTTTTGGAAATTTTGGACAAGTCTCACAATTAATCTACATTATTTTTGTACAGATCGCATGCATCTTATAGAGAGGAATTGATAAGAAATGTTGGGTACACCAAGGTTTCCTGCTATTTCTGAAGTGCAGAGCTGGGGTTTGGATTCAGGCAGAGGATAGGATGCCTGTCATTGCTTCAGAAGACAAAAGTGAGGTGTGAGTGGAGAGGGTCTAGGGTGATGAGCTCAGTGCTGCCTCTGCAGGCCGGAGCCTGACTTTGCATTATAATGGTTCATGCAATTGGTAACTCATGCCATTGGGAGCAGGCCTGATTCCAAGTGGGAACATGAATGAGAATCACTATGCAGTCAAGTGTATTTATTTACCTCTTGCCTAGCCACATGTCTGTCCACACCACATTTCACTGGAGAGTCACTTTGCAATTACATCAGCTGGGACCGACTGCTATATCATGGTGTGGGCACATTAAACTGTTTTCCCCTTTGCATGAAATAAAAAAGCATCTGATTGCATAATGCTTGTTTACACCCAAATGCTCTTCATTTTTTTCACATGAATGTCTAACTGAGAGAATCAATAGGACTCTTTAGTTTGGATTTTGATCTTACATTTGTATCTTTCCTCCCTAAACCAATTGATGGTTTTATTCCTTCATACTGACTCTGATTAACTATTAAATCAATCGGTAACTTGTCATATAAAAGAACTTTACAAGTAAACCATAATAATAATTATTCTGTAAAAAGAGATTCAGGGAGAAAAATATATTTTTCTCTCTGCTACACACCAGCCTCTGTTACATACTTATCATATGTATTACGCTTATATGTTATATGCTTACTATATGTATTATTTCTAATACAATAAATATAGTATCTCTTAGATTCATAATTTGTTTTATTATCCAACTTTGAAAAAGTTATTGAAAAAAAACAAGAAAAAGTTCTTCATATTTACTTAAAGCTTGTGTAAACAGATTTAAAATTCAAGGCAAGTTTGAATAGTTTAAAGATGATTTGAGGTCAGATTAAAACCTCTGCAATTTGTCCCCTGGCTCCAAAGTCCTGAGTCATTACGCAGAAACAGACCTCCTGCTTTCTCATCCACTGGCTAATTAGGAATTAACTACTCACATGCTCTTAATAAAATCTTTCCAATATATCAGTCATTTCTGAAAATAATTTAAAAGGACATGGATATACCTATTTCCCTGACTGTGGAAGTTGTATTCCTAATTAGGTTAAATCTAGATTACTGTCCTGCCAAGTTGCTTCTTCCAAATCATTGCCTAATGTCCGTGATCTTCACCTATGAAAAGATGGGTAGGCAAAGATGTGACAAGTCAACGTGGAGAGTTTTCTGGTGACTCTGAGGTTACAGACATATCGATTATTTTATCCAGTGACCCTTATATTTGAGTGAAATGGAATCCTCCCAGATCAGCCCAGGAAGACTCTCCGAATAGAGAACTCCTGTGTCATTACTTGAAACTGTGTCATTTCTCTTTTGCCTTGGCTGACAGAGATCTCAAATTAACTTAGGTCTTAATTGAAGTAAATGTCTCATATCTGAAGAGTGCTTTAATTGTCCTGTTTCATGGAGGTGTTAAAATTAGAAAGTGCTAGAAATAACCTTCTGATTTCTAAGTGTAAATAATAAACAGTTCTCAACAGAAAAAAAAAATTATATGCTTTGCTTTCATTTACTATCACATAATGCTCACCTATAAGAGTTTGGCAAAGTTGGGATGTTATAGAACTTCTTATCCTATATTCTGGTGTTGGAAATTCAATTATATGAAGACTGTGGAAAATGAAAATAGTGAAAATTTTTTCTTTTGGGTTACAGTGTTTAATTATAGTACTCTATATTTAAATGTGTTGATCTGTTCTTAAACCAAACATATTCCACATACAAAGTAGTATATTTTCTCTTTCCCTTATACTTTACCTTTCCCCAAAAGATATTCCTTATAGCAGACAGTCTGAAAAAGTGGAATCAACCAAATACTCATCAACAGGAAAATCCATGAATTGTGGGTTATTTATATTTTGAATATGATACAGCAATTTAAAGAAATGAAGCAGACCTCTATACTAATACAAATGATTCAATTGACTCATATTGATAAAAACAAAATGAAGTTGCAAAGTACATATAGTTTGACACAGGCATAAAAAAATAAAATCCTTTTTGCTAGGATAGATTTATGCATATAAATGCTCAATAAATTCTTAGGAAGGGTACGTGCCAATTTCCTATCTAATTTCCATCCAAGGGGAGGTATTGTGGTATTTATGAAAAGTTCAAAGGGACTTCAATTTTTTTTCTGTTATTTTTCAAACCTTTAAAAAATACTTAAACTTGTAAATTATTTATTTTAAGATAATATTATATCAAAGTGCCAAACATGAATCGCCTTAATTAAATCTGTCTTTAATAGCTGCGTTAACGTCCCTAGGTGGATTCTGTGTTCTGCTGACACAATACTAGAACATTGAGAAAGAGGAAATGATCCTTTACCAAATTAAAAAAAAAAAAAACCCGCAAAACAACAAAACATCTTTTACTATAAAATATTTCTTTTTATACTGATACCTCTTGTTCTTCAATTGACCTTCCCTAACCCTCAAGAAATCATGGAAATTTTAAGATAACAGTACAATGCCTGTGGGTCGAAGCAGAGCTAAATTGGACGAGAGTCAGCTTGGCAAATTGTCATGCTGTTTTTGTATTTATTTCTTTCAACTTTAACACCCACAATTTATTAAGTGAGACTGTGGATAAAAGAGGAAGCCCAGAATCCTGTTTGGACACCGTTTAGGAAGGAAACCAGGTCTTTATGGGGCACCCCTTCCTTTTAGCCACTGGCCAGGAAAACCATCTTTCTGTTTAAGACCTATTCAATCTAGAGAGGTGGGGTGACTTTGGGAAGGAAGGTGACCTCTCCCTTGTAAAGTAGAATGGCTCTGTTTCCCCCCGTGACTTATTCAACTCATTTCCACCACTGGTTATAAAAACACTTGTGTTGAATGCTGTAGTGACAGCAATAGTCATTTAAAATATGGCTCAAATTTCATGGCCTCAAATTTCCTATGTTGTTGCAAATCTGTGATCGTGACGATCCCAAATGGAGCTTTCGGTCGGCTCCAACTTTGCCCATGTCATTTTGGCGCTAACAGGTATGCCTCCTACAAGCCAGAAGTTTAATCAATACATATACCACTACTGTGTGTGATAAAAACATCACTGCTAGCAGTTCGGAAAAGAAAGGGCCTTAATGGGAGCAAGTTGTTTGTAAAGTGACGTAGGAAGTGTTTTTCTCAGATGCCTTGCGTACTGGGGTCCACTGCTTAGATTAGTCTATGAAACTGATGGGCCATCAGGAGAGGCTATGGGAAAGACTTGTTTATTTTGAAGGTTTTTTAGGAATTTGTGCATTTGAATGTCTTTGGATTTTTTACCTCAATTTTAGCTACCTGATTTATTTAATTTGCATTTTTCCCTGGCTGTGAAATACTGATCATTTTATTAAAATCAGTCCCTCTATTCATTTCTTTAAGATATTTTAATAAGCTTTTTATTTTGGAATGACTTTCAATTTCCAGAAAAGTTGCAAAGATAATACAGTGTTTCCACCCATCTAGTTTCCCCTAATGGTAACATCTTTGATGGCCATGATACATCTGTCAAAACAAACAAACAAAAACATTGTGCATTACTGTTAACTAAACTCTGGTCTTTATTTGAATGTCACCAGCTTTTCCAATCAAATCCTTTTTCGGTTCCAGGATCCAACCCAGGGTACCTACTACAATTTGCATTTAGTCATGTTATCTCTGTAGCCTTTTGATTTGTGACAGCTTCCAAGACTTTCCTTTTCCCATGACCTTGGCCGTCTTAAGAAATACTGGCCAGGAATTTTGTGGAATATTTATCTTTTTAAAAAAAAAAATAAAAAAAAAATGTATAACCTCTGAGATTTTTGAAGGAAAGCCCATGTAGACATAGTAATAATTTATACCACTAATTTTCCATTAAAATAATCAGTTCCAGCCTGGTGATTCCTTTACCTTCTCATCGGTTATAACAGCACTCTGGAATTAAAAGTTGATTTAAGATGATTTTAATACTTGCTAATGCGTGCTTCTTTTGTGTGCACATTCTACATCCTCAGCATTGTCGGTTTGTTTAGTTAAACCCCAGAGAAAGTTTGTATTTTATCTATTGCTTATGACAGATTCGAGATGGACAAACAAACTGTTACGTGTTGAAGAATAAAGATTTAGAACAAGCTTTTAAAGGAGTCATTTACTTGGAGATGGACCTCATCTATAATCCGGTAAGTCTATACCTACCGTGACAGGTGACCAGCCTGGAGAGACTCAAATCAATGTAGAATGTTTCAGAATTATTGCTGAGAGGGACAGGGAGGGGATAGGAGAGAGGGAAGGAGAGGGAGGGAGAGGGAGGGAGGGGGAGGGAGGGAAAGGGAGGGAGGGAGAGAGAACAGTGTTTAAAAGCTCAGGCCCCAGATCGGCGCTGGACACTGTAGTTTTCAACTGGTATTACTCCTGTTTTTTCCGGATCATTGAGAAGATCTGTACGAAAGGTGTTTTTATAAGCCGGAAGCAGATTTTCACATGCAAGGTGTTGTTGGGGAAACCGTAGTTTGAAACTTTGCTGTGAAGGGAAGTTTTCCTTTTTAGAGACTTTAGTTTGAGAACTTCATAAACCCAATCTCTGCAGTGGTTTAAGAACACCTCCATCGATTTCGATCCAGTCTGACCCACCCAAGTGGAGTTCATGCAGTGCGATCCCCAGAACACGCAGAACGCAGGGGTGACCACGCTCTGCTCCCCGCCAAAGGGCCTGGGGTCAGGAGGCGTTGGTCTCCGGGTTCTCCCCAGTCATTACGAAGAAAAGGAGAGGCATGAAATGCACAGAGATGGTCCCCTTTTTAACAATGATGTCTTTCTAGATCAAAGCAAGTCTCAGGACCTTTACTCCCAGAGAAAAACGCTTTGTTGAAGATAGCCGTAAGCTGTCCAAAAAGGTAGGTCAGCACAGTAAGCCCGCTCGTTGGTACACTCAGCATCCAGGACCTGAAGTCCTGTTTGTCATGAAGTCCTGTTTGTCATGACTAGCTTGTATCTCCCCTTCCCTCTCTCCCTCCTCCTCCTCCTCCTTCTTCTTCTTCTCTCTCTCTCTCACTTTCTCTCTCTTCTCTCTTATCATTTTCAGTCTCCACCTCTCCACTCTTTTCTCTTTTTCTCCTCTTCTTTCCCAAATCAAGGACTTCAGTCAGCTTCATAAGAAGGGAATGACTTAAGCCCCACCTAATGGATGAAACAGTAGATATCAGCCTTCCATTAATGTCGTGAATCATCGTATAAACAGAAATTCCTAGCCTCAAGCCTCTGTTTGCATTCTCCAGATCTGCCTCCCTTAATCACAGCCATTTCTGTGCCTGTCCCTCACCGATTCAGGGAGGTGTTCTGCCCTTTGGGTTCATAAAGACATTAACCCAATGGGTCTTTAGAGACGCCTCGCCTCGGACTCGCACGGCCTCTCCTGGCACGTCTGTGTCGTCTGAATTGGGGGGGCGTTGGCACGTCACCTCGTTTTGAATGACTTCTCTCTCTCCCTGCCTGTTCCCTGCGTTCTGTCCTCATGTCAACCAGAAGTGAAGAGCTGAGCCCAGTAGGGGAAGTTTCACGTTTTTTTTCCCCAAACATGACTTTTACATTGATTTCCAGACCCCTCCCTGTCCTGTGGAGACACCATTCAGGATTTCATTCTGTACCTATTGTTCATCTTTAGCTGTCTACCAGAGAACAGAGTGTCCCCTTTTCAAAGTGTTTATTACTTCCCCTACTTCCTGTGGGGTGAGCAGCTGCGGATGACATAAAGCAGTTAAATAGAAAGGCATCTTATCAGGCCTTTGCTACTTATCCAGGAACTTCAGGGCACTCGTGGGCCAGGCAGTAAACGTCTCCTGAAGGGAGCATCCAAATGTTTTGCTTCGGTCTGCAAAAACACTGAGTGTAATATTTACTTTGCGTAACCGGAGCACACCTCTCATTTTATTCTATTTTTTTGGTATTATTATTATTGCCTTTTGCTCTGTTTACTTGAAAGTTAAAACCTGAGTCGAGGTAGGTGGGGTAGCTGCCTTGCAAACAAGTTGAAATGAATCCGCGTACAACTGGGAGAAAAGATATTTCCTTGGCCAAACACAGACCCCCATGTGGGGTGGTTTGGGGCTCCGAGAGCACCAGGGGGTTTGGGGCTGGGATCCTGGGGTATGTTAGGCTCCCACTGCCTCTCACCACTAGGTGTCGCTCACTACTAGGCTCCCCTGATTTTTGTAACATTGAAACTTGTGCTTCTGATGCAAATACTTAAAAGCACTTAGTATGCGACAAGCACTATTGCAAGCGCTTTAATTCTCGCCACAAACTCCCAAGGTTGGTACTAATATCAACTCCAGTGTATAAGGCAGAGGTTAAGACACTGGCCCAAGGTCACTTAGCCAGGAGGTGGGAGAACTAGATTCCTCTCCCAGAACTACGCTTTCCTATAGACTTCTCTGGACTCGATTAGTTAGAATAGCTGTATGTTTCTACTGTAAATTATCCATTTCCTTCTAAACTAAACAAGGTAGACATTTGTGCCCATTCTCTCTCTCCTTC